>CM057839.1:48780959-51280959 GCA_030068075.1 Paguma larvata | reverse complement strand
GAACTCTGAAACTCATTCATTAGAACTCCTGGACTAATCTTTTATTTTTAAACGTTTTCTTTTGCTTTTCTTAGTATTGCTGGTCCTTTTTCTGGGAGACTTATTCAGCTTTATTTTCCAACATTTCTCTTGAGTTCATTTTATTTCTGCTACAAAAATTAGTCTTTACACATAACTAAATTTTGTTTTTGTTTATTCTTTTATCTTTGCTTTCCATGTCATTAATTTTTGTTTGTCTTTAATATTCCTTCTTTCAACTTCCTTTGGACTTAATATGTTTTTCTTTTTCATACTTTTTAAGTTGAAAGGTTGGTCCATTTAATTTTTAGTCTCTATGCACAGGAAAGCTTTAGCTGCACATCGCAGGATTTAATAGGAGGCATTTTCATGATTGTTCAGTTCCAAGTGTTTTCTAATTTTATTTTCTTCTTTGACCCATGAGTATACAGAAGCATACCTATACTTGAAAAAAGTCATAAAAGTGATTTCTCACTTAATTGCATTAAGATATGAAATTGTGTTCTCTGTTCTTTGATTTTTGTTGAAACATGCTTTATGGCCTGTTGTTGGGAGCCGTTTTGGGCTCACAGGTTGAGAAGTAACCTTAAAGTTGCACCTTGGGGATGGGTTGCACCTCCCCCATTGTAGTTGGAAGTACAGTCCTCAAAATAACGCCTTGATTTCTCCTGTTTACAGATAATTAACATTAAGGCCTTAAAGGAAACACCCTGTTCTCTCCCCCCACCCTAAATTTATATTTTAATTATCCTGAAACCAACATACAGGATTAAGGAAGTTGCCACCTTGCAGGTAAAAATGGATTATTGTTAAAGAGATCAAACTATAGAATGTCACTCATTGCTGTAATGTAACTCACTACCTTTTAAATAAAGACACTGAGACCGGCAGGGCAGAGATACCAGAATTGCCAGGGCTGTCGGCTTGGTCATCAGACTCCATCTCTCTCATGGCTCTCTCACTTCCTTTCTCCTGACCCTCGATCCTTCGTGGACCCCTAGATTCGCTGGAACAAGGACCCCGGCAGCCTTTAACATAACTCATTTCTAATGTTCTATTTATTCTTGCAGGTAATACGCACCCTTCAACTTATGCTTGCCATTTTTTTGTATGTTAACCATATAGAGCTTGTTAATTGTGCAGGGCAAATATCCTATATGATGACTGAGTCCATCTAAATTAAAATTATTGGCTTATATTTTTCTTCATAACAATCAAATACTGTATTTTCGGGTATCAAACCCATCTGAATTTCAGGTAGAAGCCACAAAGTCTTAAGGAAAACAAATTCCTATCTAGAATCAAGCAGATAGACGTGATGCCTTATTGTCTACCTCAGCAATTTTCTCCCTTGTCTACTATTTGTGTAGACCTTTTCCCATCCTGGTTTATGTTGGGGTCTTCAGTCCACCCCCTGTCCTGTGTGTCACCTAAAGCTATAGGCACCTGGGAAAGTAGATATTTTCGGGGCAACCAGCACCTTTGGTGATTCCTCACCCTCCCAGACTCTTCCTCCCAGATTTACTCCTGGATTTAGAGAATTTTCCCTAATTTTTATAAGCTTCTAAGTTCATTTTTAGTGCTGTTTTAAACTATTTTATCCAGCATTATTTAGTGTTTGTGGGGGTGAGGGGTTCTTCTAGTGTCTCTTTCTTACCCTTTCTTACCTTATTCATCTCTTTCTCTCTCAACTTCTCATGCTCTTGCTCACTCTTATTTCATAAAGGCTATGTATTCTTATATCCTTAACCATGGCAAGTGGCATTCCCCCCGCCTCATCAGGGTAATATATTTTCAGAGATTTACATACCTCCTGATTGACATGCTACTTTATTTTCTTTGTTCCACAGTATAGTATTTTTTAAGTGGATTCCATTTTCCTCTTTGTTACTTATTTTCGGATATAGAATGTTCTACCTAGCCTGACCTGGTGTTTGCCAGTAGACAGACTGGTCAATTTGTCTTTGGCCCTCTTGTTTGTCCACTTGTGTGCTGATCAAATTCCCTTCACAGATCTTAAGCTTTAGCTAGCTATGGTTCTTGTGTTTCCATTGGGTTCCTTTCTATCCTCTGAATAGATAGAGTTCAAGAAATCCTACAGTTTAAAGTCTTCTCAGGGCTGCTATTCCTGCCGTGTCCTTGTCTAAAAACATTTTATGATGTAAAGGGGCCATCATCTGTTCTCTTCGTTCCTCTCTTCTCCAATTCCCTGTTCAGTTTTTATTTTATTTTCTTTCCTTTCATTTTATTTTGATTGTTGATAAGGGGAAAGTATTTACAAATTGTTTTAGAAAAAGTGCTGTAGAGATGAATAGGCGGGACAGCCTCAGCAGCAAAACAGAACAATGGAGAGAACTGTTATCTAGTTTTATGACTAAAATGTGTGGCATGCAGGTGATCTCTTATAGGTAATGTGAAAATGCACATTCTTCGGCCTTTTCAGACCTACTGAGTCAGAATCTCAGGGTAGGTGTGGGGAGTGAAGCCTGAAAATCTACATTTTATTTATTTTTTTAACTTTTATTTATTTTTGAGAGACAGAGCGTGAGCAGGGGAAGGGCAGAGAGAGAGAGAGAGAGAGAGAGAGAGAGGCAGACGCAGAATCTGAAGCAGGCTCCAGGCTCTGAGCCATCAGCACAGAGCCCGACGCGTTTCACAGACCATGAGATCATGACCTGAGCTGAAGTCGGCCGCTTAATCGACTGAGCCACCCAGGCGCCCCGAGAATCTACATTTTAACAAGTTTTCCGGATGCTCGGGATGTACACTGAATTCTGGGAACCACAGGTGCGGACCTGTGATTTCTCAGGAGGGTGAACAGTAAGGAGGGAGGAAGCACCTACCTTTTTAAAATAGGACATACCATGGATGGATTATTAACTGAATTTTCCATCCAGTTACATTAATATGGTAGGAAAAATATTTCTTCTGGACTCTAGGAAAAGGTTGACAATCAATACCAGTTTTTGGTAGTTTGCGTTTTTTTAAAAGTACATGACCAGTTATTTTAGTGAGAATTTGAGAGAAATTACACAGAGTTATGATGGACGTCTTTTTAAATCAAGGACCTTTGGTTTATCTTTCAAACATTGCTGAGGTCTACTTTTCCCCATTCAGGCTCATTCCACCAGTGGGGGTTTACTGTTTCAAGCAGAGACTGTTTTTACTGCCACATAGCTAGAATTTGATGCTGCCTTTCTTCCTTACTCAATTCACAATTCATGTCGGAGCTAAAACATGATCGAATCATCTAGGGGCTACCCAACCTACCTATATGATGAAGTCCGACTTTCCACCTTCATCAAGCCATTCAAGGTTCCTCATTGCATAATCTTTTCCTCCCGCCCTTGCTCTCCTAAGATTATGCCCTTTTCACCTGGCTGGTCTCATTATCCCTGAAAACTGACAATGTTTGTCAGGACTCTAAGCCTTTGCTTCCGCTCTATACCCACTTCTTTCTTTATCTAAACCTAAACTGGCATTCAAAGTAAAGCTCAGGTGTTATTTTTTCTCTGGCTCAAATTTGTCCTTACATTGCAGATCCGTCACTCTAAAATAGCTTCATTTCCCCATTTCCTGGAGGTTAATACGTAAACTCTTTCATTTCACATACAACATGGCCCCAATTTCTCTTTCCGGGCTCACCTCTACAAACTTTTAGGTACTTGACCTCCAGACTCAGCAGATCACTGATTCTCAGTCTTGCCATGTGTATCCAGCTTTCTGTACCTTTGTACATGCTCTTCCCTCTGCCAGATATAACTCCCCCTTTTCTCCCTTGAAAAGCTCTCAAATATCCTTCAAGACCCATTTTAGTCATTAAATTCTCTGTGAAACCTCATTGACCTCTCCTTGGTGAAGCACTCTATCTCAGAGTACCTTGAGTCTAAATATCCTAAAAACGTAGCTCTCATTGTATTATAACTCTTCATTTGTATGTTTGTCTTCTGTACTTGATGTGAGCCCATTACTACACAGTACCCAGAAGGGTACCGTTTATATCACAGTTGCTTGAAAAAAAGTTGTTGGATGACTGAATGCTATACACCTGTATTGATTTCTCCATTGTCTTGATTCCAAGAGCTTTTAGTGCTTTGCTAAATTACCTTAGACTGTTTTTCTACTGGACTCCAGCAAGGTTAAATAGAGATGTCTTAATCAAGGAACTTAATTTCTCCAGCCTCAGTTTCTTCACCTGTAAAACAGAGGATAATAAAGTGAGACTGTGTGAAATGAAGTAATGCTTTGAAGTATTTAGCATAACGCCTGGCATACAGTATGAACTCAAAGTGGGAAAAGAATTTCATAAACTCTTATATCTTACATTTCTTTCATTTTCCCCTAGAAGTCTCATAGGGCTGTAGTGAAGATGATAGGAGAACATGCATGTGAAAGCAAACATTTTATGCAAACATTTGCCTTGATTTTCACTGTCTCTTAACTAGGTTAGATGCCTGTTTCAGCCTTCACCCTTCAGGTCCAAGGCCTTGGCAAGATACACAAAGCCTTATCCAGCTTGGCTTTTCTTTTATAGCCACCTATCACCTCTCAGCACCTGTCACAGAGTTACGACATGGTAGGTGCTTGATATAGATTTACCGATAGGGACAACTCCAGAAATATCAAGGCCTTTAACTGCAAGTGAAGTCTTCTGCATTCTTTTGGTTTGCTGTTGGTTTTGTGTAACCCGATTTAAATATTTTTTCGTTGGCCAATTCACTCCTGACAGTTTGGAGATGCTGTGGAGATATTTGGAGATACTAGGCTTAGTCTGCTTTGTGGTAGGACCTCTTCTGCCTTTGACATGTGTGATAGGGAGTCAGCTTTAGCCAGTGTCCTACTTTTGTCTCTTACTAAGGACATAAGTTATGTTTATAACTCTTCCACTGCAGAAAGACCGAACAAGTACTTGATTTGGGTCCTTTTTGACATTTTTGCAATTTGTATAAATCACCAAGATGTGAGTTTTGCCTTTAAAATACAAGACGAGGTAAGAATAAATACAGGAAAAAAAAAAAAAAGATAAAGGACAAGGCTTTCAAGTGCTGTATGGAAACACAGGTATGACTACAATGAACCGAAATAGCTGAAAGTTCCCACAATCTCGAGGGTACGTACTCAATTTCTCAAAAGGATTTGAAGCAGTACAGGAAAAGGGTAATATATAATAAGCCTGGGCCATTCACCAAAAAACGAAGACTTGGTAAAAGCATCTGAGTCGTCACACAATTAAACACTCCTAAAAGCCTCAGGCATTTCCTGAACTCCGAGTTTACAGGACTACAGGGGAACGACGGGAGGCCGGCCTGGTGAATCCAGGTGAACTGAGGCAGGTGCAGGCGAGGCCAGCACCAGAGCCAAGGTCCCGCAGCTCTACCGCAGAGGCACCCGGGTGGCCTGCGGGGCTCAGCGCCCAGCCAGCCGCACCTGCTCCGGGTCGTCCCTGGGCGGCGGGTGCGGGCTTCCTGGGCTCGCACGTCTCATGCTCCCTCCGCCCGCGTGGGCCCCGGCCGGCCCAAGACGACTGAGCCGGCCGCGCCGGGGGAAGGAGTTTCCGGCGGACCCGGCGCGGAGCCGCTTCCTGTCCCACTCGCTGCGCCGCCTCACGCTGCCCCTCCGGGACGCGGCTCGCGCGGGACTCGCTCCCCGGCCCCATGCAGTCCCGGCTCCTGCTCCTCGGGGCGCCCGGCAGCCACAGCGGCACGGCCGCGCGGCGCATTCGCCTGCTCCTGAGGCAGGTGGTGCGGGGCAGGCCCGGCGGCGACGGGTGCCGGCCGGAGGTCAGAGTGCTGCATGCCGGGGCGGGGGCCGACACAGGTAACCCCGGGACACCCCCTTCCCCACACCCCTGCGGTCTGTGCGGGGCCCCTGCGCTCCTCTGCATCCCTCCCACTCCTTCCCTCCGGAAGGGGCGCCGCGCGGGAAGCCAACACATAGACATTCTAGTTCCTATCTCTCGGCTGACTGCTGTGTATCACTGTGCAAGACGCTTGCACTCTCTGGACCTCATTCTGTAGTCGGAGGGATCTTGGCTAAGGTTTATGATAACCCGGAATAGTGCATTCGCCTTCCCCCACTGCTGCTTTTATCCCTAGAACGCTGATTTGGATTACAGTACCCCGTGGGGTTAATGCAGCAGCCCTCAGAAATTGTTGAAACCTCGACTTGACCTTGTTCTCTGGGTCTCAAGGGCCTGGAAGCCGGTCTGTGTCACGTTCCAACTAAGGCTAGTGGCGGCTCAGAAGTGTGCATTCTCGCCAAGGATCCCATCGTTAACAGTGTATTAAATGTATACACAAGCCTTTCCAAATTTTCCAGTTTCCCTTTCTCACAGTGTTCACATCTTATTAGAGCTGAAAATCACAACTTAATTTTAAAACTTCTGACTGTACAAATGAGGTAATTGAGACCCAGAAGAGAAAACAGACTTGCCGCAGATAACACAGCTAGTGACTGCTTTAGAATCACGTGGCTGATTTCTCAACTCAGGTTCTTGTTTTTGTTTTTTGTTTTCTTTATGGCTATACTAGGGAACTTTTCAGAATCTTTTTTTGTTACATGTTGGAGTTAGAACATCTGTGCTGGCTAAGGGGAAGGATGTATGTTGTTGGCTGCTCTTGAATGGCAAAGCGATTCTAGGCAAGATTTTGTCAGTGTCATTGCTGCTTAGAATAACAGAGCTTTTTACTAGGAAGTTGCAGGTTTCATTGTTCTTCCTGCAACGACTGGCCCCAATAATTTTCTTTGCCAGGAAGTTTAGGCCCAGCATATTCCATCCATTCATTCATTCGTTCATTTACTGAACAATTTTTTTTGTTTTGTTTTGTTTTGTGTAGAGTTTTGATTTCAGATTTTGCTTCTTTATCAGTTATTGTGACTATTGCGACATTTTAGTTTTTTTGTTTCTTTGTCGCTTCTTTGTCCTAGAAAGCAGGAAGGACAAGGATGGAAGTGCAGCGTCATCTGTAAGTTGGGCCATCTGGATATGGAGATTTGAGGGTGGGTTGTTTGTGTCCCAGTTTTCTTAACTGTAAATTGAGAATAAAGAGAATATATTTGATAGGATTATCGTAAGGATTTAATTAGTTCATGTAATTCCTGGCACATATTCAATATAAGTTAGCTTATTCTTAGCATATATATATTTTAGCTATGTGAGAGTTGTTCTGTTTCCTTGGCTTTAGATGAAATGAAATCAGTTACTTTAGGTTTAAAACTATCAGAGCTAGCTGGCTAGGCATATGGAAAAAAGTTAATTCATGTGACCTTTAAAAAAAAATTGGTCTTTGTACATGAATAATACATGTTGACATGAGGACATTAAAAATATCCTCAAAGTTATGTCCAGCAATTCAAAGTAGAGGCTTTGCTTAGAATGTGAGACTCATGAATACATTAATAGACAACGTATTAACTCCTTAGACTCAGACATGGACTCTGGCAGGATCAGACCACAAGAACTGAATTGTGCT
Source organism: Paguma larvata (assembly GCA_030068075.1). Classification (NCBI taxonomy): domain Eukaryota; kingdom Metazoa; phylum Chordata; class Mammalia; order Carnivora; family Viverridae; genus Paguma; species Paguma larvata. The sequence continues at coordinate 51,273,469 of CM057839.1, read as the reverse complement.
AAACCTACTTGCCTTGCTGTTGCAAAGATTCACAAGGTTGAGAGTGTGAGGACTGTGGATAAATACATTTGGAACCTTATGAGAGATCTGGACTCTAATTAGAACAGCTAAGAGCCAGGTAAATTGGAGGCAAGCTCTTGGCTACCCTGGGACATAATGTTGGCCATAATGGTTGGAGTGTCTCATTTTGAACCAGAGGTCATAGCCAGACAAAATAAAACCACAAATAGCACTATGCTGTAATGAATTACAGTTTAGATTGGAAAGATGTTCCCAGCTGCATATACACATGTGACCAGTAACTCATCTCTGCATGTAATTGACCTTGCTTCCTTGTAGGTTGGAAAAAGGGCAACAAGGTGGATAAACAGTAGATTCATGTTATATACTGTTCCCATCTCTCCTGGACTATATGTCTTATTTATCTTTGTATTCCTTTGGTGCTTGTCAACACTTTGTACCTAATAAGTGCTCAGTGAGTTACAACATTAAAATTCATACAGAGAAAGAAACCAGTTACTTTAAGTTTAAAACTATCAGAGTTTTAACTATCTCCTTCCAGGAGAGGCTGGAATTGCCTTGTTAGCTTCCAAGATAGGAGGTTTATAAAGCCTGGTAAAGAAGAGAGGGCCATTTATGTTAAAAAACAAATTCTGAAACCCACTGCTTTTTGCCCTTTGCTGTTGGATAGTTTTAAGTGTTGATACTTTGCAAATTCTTTGTATCTCTTTATGCTTCAATTGGTAGTATTGTCTCTTAGTTTTAGGAGCAAAGAGGCTTACAAGGAGGTTAGCCGCTGCAAAGAATTTTCAATAAAGATTATTGTAGTGTTTTCACAGATGGAGGCAAGTGAGGTGGTTCAGTAGGACTTTGAAATAAATGGTTTGGTTATACCACGGAGCAGGATCAAATGATAAGCCTGGAAGCATAACTCTCTGTAATCCACCATGACATCTTTAGTGCTGTCATTTAACACCATTGTTATTAAAGGGACTCAGTGTTTTATCTTATGACTTCTGTGTGTAAATTTGTTAAAGGAATATTAAAAATTACTTTTTTTTTTTTACAAGAATTTCTGTTCATTGTTGAAAAGTGAAATACAGACAAATCTCCTAAGATACACTATCCCATGCAAAGTCATCACTGTTAACTTTTTGGTGTTAATATTATCAGATTTTGTGAAATATATATTCATTTATTTGTTCAGCTACACATTTCTTTTTTTAAAATGGGATCATGTATTTTTTATAACTTATTCTCACTTAACCATTATTGTAACATTAACAGAGTGATAAATATTGCTACACATGTTCATTTTAAGTAGATACTAAGGTCATATATTCATTCATATAATTTGTTTTACCAATTTTTCATTGTTGGACATTCAGGTTGCCTACTTGTATTTCTGGGTTTTTTAAAGTAATCTCTGCACCCAATGTGGGGCTTGAACTCATGACCCTGAGATTAAGAGATTAAGACCCTGGTCTACTGACTTGAGCCAGCCAGGTTGTCTATTTTTAAATATATAACAAATGCAATAGACATCCATCCAAAATACATTTTTTGTGATTTTCAGATTTTATTCCAGGGCTACAATAGAATTAATGACTATGGGAGGGGAAATAGAGAACTCTTGCTTCACGAAGAATACAGCATAGAGGGAAAAACTTACACTATGGTTCAGGTCTTAATTCTGTATTTACTAGGTATTGAACTTTGGGGGAATTATTAACTCCTTTGAACCTGCGGTAGGCTATTTTGACCCTGAGGACATTGTGACCCTTGTTTATTAAAGTATTTAGCAGTACAATCCCAAAACAGTTGTAACCTAATAAATCATTGAGAAGACCTGTGTTAAGTTGTAACCTAATAAATCATTGGGAAGACCCTTGTATATTAAAGGATTTAGCAGTAAAATCCCAAAACAGTTGTAACCTAATAAATCATTGGGAAGACCTGTGTTAAGAACATGCAGACTAATCTGGAAATTGCTGATATATTTGGTTTTCTCTTGGGTCTAAGTTTTGTATTAAAAAAAAATGGTGACACTAAACCAGCGGTTCTAACCAAGAGTGATTCTCTTCCCCCAGGGGAAAATGTGCATAGAAAAACATGGTGATTGGTTCACATAGGTGGGAGATCTAATGGTTGCAGGCTAGATGCAGAATGTTCAAACATCTTTAGGGCTTGGGCCCTCTCTGCCTTTCCCCATGGTCCCCCTCGCCCAACTCTCCATTTTGCTGTATTGGTTTCAACATCTGTTGGATCTCTTCGAGTGGTAGCAATGATAGCCTTACTGACAGCCCCAGATTTTGATTGTCCTTACAATTCACACTTTTAGAAAAAGAGAGAACATCTTTTCCTTGAGCTCTGACAAAAATCCTTGTTAGAACTCTTATTGGCCAAGCCTGGATCATGTGCCCATCTCTAAAACAATCATTGTGGCCAGAAAGTGGAATATTCTGGCATGGCTTGTGCAAGATACTCACTTCTGGAGGTTTTGGTGCAGGGGTAAAGGTTGAGATGAGTGGTATAAACTCTACCCAAACCAAATGGGATAGGTTCTCCATGCGACAGAGGGATTCTCTTGTCAAAAGGGAAAGGATATTGAGCAGGTAAAACAAAACTGTCTACTAAAACTCAAGTGCATAATAATCAAAGGGGTTTGTTCAAGAATAAGTGTTTTTTAAAATACACTATTGGGGTGTCTGGTTGACTCAGTCGGTTTGAGTGTCTGACTTCGGCTCAGGTCATGATCTCGCTGTTTGTGGGTCTGGGTCCCACATCGGGCTCTGTGCTGACAGCTTGGAGACTGGAGGCTGTTTCTGATTCTTCGTGTGTGTCTCTCTCTCTGTCCCTTCTCTGCTCACACTTTGTCTCCCTCTCAAAATAAATAAACATTAAATAAAATACACTATTATTGTTTGAATATAGAAATTATTTTCCTTTAAGCTTTTGGGAAATTCCTTTAAATTAGGATCATTGCAAGTGGTAAAATCACGCTTATTACTTTAAATGAACCTTAAAGTTAATTTCCTTTGGAAGGGTTTTTCTTTTGGATTGTTTTCAGGGCTTTTCATTTTTAAATACTCTCCGTGCCTGAATACAATATATATATCAGTTTACTGGCGATAGTATTTGCGTGAGAATTGGTATGCTATATAGAGGGATTTAGGTTGATCTGAGTTATATATGGTTGCTTTTTTGCATTATTGGTAATAATAAATGTAATTAAATGTTAAGCAGCCTATTCTATAACAGTCTGTACTTATTTGTTAACCCATTCTAGTTATAGTAATTTCCATTATGAGTATCTTATATTATTAACTATAGTCTTTAAAAAAGTGATTGTAGGGGCACCTGGGTGCCATTTAGTGGCTCAGTCCATTAAGTGTGCTACTTTGGCTCAGGACATGACCTTGGGGTTTGTGGGTTCGAGCCTTGCGTTGGGCTCTGTGCTGACAGCTCAGAACCTGGAGTCTGCTTCAGATGCTGTGTCTCCCTCTCGCTCTGCCCCTCCCTTGCTCACACTCTGTCTCTATGTCTCTCAAAAATAAAATAAAAACGTTTAAAAAAAATTAAAAAAAATTTTTTTTAAAAATGATTGTATTTAACCAAAATAGTGTATTTGAAGAAACATATACCTTAGTTTCTTCTTTATTTAAAATTTTTTTTTTTTTTTTTTTTTTTTTTTTTTTATTATAATAGTTTATTTTCAAATTGGTTTACATATAACACCCAGTGTTCATCCCAACATGTGCCCTTTTTAATGCCCATCACCCCCTCTCCCCCCTCCCTCATCCCCCTCACCCTCAGTTTTTTCTTAGTCTTTGAGAGTCTCTTATGTTTTATCTCCCTCCCTCTCTGTGTCTTTTTTTTCTTTCCCCTCTTCCCCTCCCCCTGGTTTTTGCTTAGTTTCACAAAGTCCACCTATTCGTGGAAACATATGGTATCTGTCTTTTTCTGACTGACTTATTTCACTTAACATAATACCCTCCAGTTCCATCCATCTGGCTACACATGGCCAGATTTCATTTTTTCTCATTGCCACGTAGTAGTCCATTGTATATAAGTACCATAACTTCTTTATCCATTCGTCAGTTGATGGGCACTTGGTCTCTTTCCATGATTTGGCTATTGTCGAAAGTGCTGCTATGAACATTGGGGTACACGTGCTCCTATGCATCAGCATTCCTGTGTCTCTTGGGTAGATTCCTAGCAGGGCTATTGCTGGGTCATAGGGTAGCTCTATTTTCATTTTTTTGAGGAACCTCCACACCGTTTTCCAGAGTGGCTGCACCAGTTTGCATTCCCACCAACAGTGTAGGAGGGTGCCTACTTCTCCACATCCTCGCCAGCATCTATAGTTTCCTGATTTGTTCATTTTAGCCACTCTGACTGGTGTGAGGTGGTATCTCAGTGTAGTTTTGATTTGTATTTCCCTGATGATGAGTGACATTGAGCATCGTTTCATGTGTCTGTTGGCCATCTGAATGTCCCCTTTGGAGAAGTGTCTATTCATATCTTCCGCCCATTTCTTCACTGGGTTGTTTGTTAAAATATGTATTTTTTTTTTGAAGGAGAGAGAGACAGAGCATGAGCAGAGGAGGGGCAGAGAGAGATGGAGACACAAAATCCAAAGTAGGCTCCAGACTCTGAGCTGTCAGCACAGAGCCTGACGTGGGGCCTGAACCCACAAATCTGGAGATCATGACCTGAGCCAAAGTCAGATGTTCAACCTACTGAGCTACCCAGGTGCCCTTACCTTAGTTTCTTTTAAATTATGTTACCTATTGTGTCACAAGTATCTTCATTTCCCTTTAGATTAATAGTTATACTACTTCATTTAAATCAATTCTTTAAAGTGACTTGATTTCTGAGCTTTTTGAAAGATAGGCTTTGCAGAAAGGCTGTGCAGAAAATCAGTGAACTAGGGCTTAAAACAATACTTAAGAAAACAGTATTTAATTAAAAGCTATAGTGATTCAAATATTCATTTGCCAAACATTTCTTGAATACCTGCTTGGTTTAAGATATTACTTTGGCACTGTGAATACAAAGGTGATTAAAACCCAGGCCCTGCCCACAAAATGCTATGGTTTATAGACTGAACAGTGGTCTTCAAAAGTTTTTCTCATTTATCTCCTAAAAGGATTTTGCAAATATGTATCCCTTTGTATATTTTGAGGTTGATATCTAGAAATTTTCCTGACAAGAATAAATAGTTGCAGAGTATGGTGTTTCTAGTGTGTTGTAAATATTGACATTTAAAATAAAAATTGTTAGCAGTACTCTTTAAAGTATATTTTTTAAATGGAATCAGAATATCCTAGGGATTTGTTAGCCACTATCTGTTTGAAAAATAGGTTGAAAATCTCCTATTTAACTGTCAGAAAGCTCACGTTGTTTTTTTATCTCCTTGAATTTATATTTCAGTTACCATTACTCCTCATAATTTTATCTTAATATTTTTACTCTTAAAATGTTTTGTCTTTAGATTTCTCTGCAATAAAAATGTTTAAACGTTAAAACATGTCTATCACTACAATTATTAAAGCATAATTGTTCAAAAGAACATCAATACGTTTCAAATTTCTTTAAAAAAATGTAAAATTTTGTGAATATGTACCTGTTAATAACATGAGTGGTGCTTTTCCCCAGTTCAGTTACATTAAAACGGATCAGCGTCAATTATATATACTGCTTCAGGCGTTCAGAGCTACCTTCTTGTGTGTGTGTAGGAATAGCATGTTCTCAAGGTAAGAATTGAGAAAAGCTGAAAAAACTGCTTACCTGTCAGTACATGAAAAGCCAGTTTTGCATTCTAAGCTCTCCCATCTTGGATTATTTGACAATATTAACTCTCACTTCCCTACTCTGCAATATATATATCTGATACAGGCCAACACAGGCCAAAAATACCTCAGTCATTTCTAAAGCTACTCTTCACTTTTAGTAGGAATATGGAAGAAATGGAGAAACTATTCTTAGGCAGGTTTAGGTTGATTTGGATAATCTTTAAAGGAAGCTTCTCCTAAACCCTAATTCAAAATGCCTCATTTGTTTAGCCCACTGGGGCAGTGTCCCATCCACCATAGTAGAAACATTAGGGGGAGGGCTCCTGAAAGAGCCTGTGGGGATGGAGGACCTGCAGGGCCAGTTCTGTCAGATCAGGTTCGGGAAGGACATGTAGAAGTACGGGTCTAAAAACTGATCTCTGTAAGACTGCCGTGCTCTGTACCCTTAGAAAGTGTATCCTAAGTTAAAGACAATTACTGTAGAGGAACAATAATCAATACTTGTAATACAGTGTGGGAAATGCTATTGCAGAAGCACGAGCCAGATACTATGCTAGCTGAAAGACAGGAATGAGAGGATCAGTTCTTGATGGAGGTGGAGATGGTGCAAAAGGGAAAGTTAGGGGAAGTTCAATGAGGAGATGAAGAGGTTTGAGGAGTAGTAGTCTGAAGGGAAAAGGGATATGAGAGAGATGCGGAAGGTTTCAGGACAGGGAGTAAAGCATCAGTCACTGACATAGGAATATAAGAGATAGAGCTACTTGGACATAATTGGACAACACACAACAGAAAATAAAAAGTTCTGTTTTTCTCATGTTAAAGTTGAGGTATCTCTAGGATATCTACGTAGAATGTCCAGTAGCCTATTGATAGGTATGGAACTCAGGAGAAAGGTCTGAGCCAAAGGGGACATTTAAGCCTTTAGTGTACAGAGGTCCAAGTTGGGCCATTGGCAGGGATTAGATGACTCAGGAAAAGTATAGCATGGTAACAGAAGGTGGCCAAGAACATCAGCCTTGAGGCAGGAAGGGCAAATACCTCGTGCATATGAATGTCATTTTCCTCTTTGCCTACAGCAGACATGACTAATTGATCGCTGTCCTTATTTCTTCACAAGTCCAGTTTTCATTGTGACTGCTTCTTTGGATGTTTTTTTAAAAGCCTTTTGTTTGATTTCCAAATGTTTAGAGATTTTCTAGTTATCTTTTAATTATTGATTTCTAGTTAATTCCATTCTGATCAGAAAACATATTTTGCATGATTTTAGCCCTTTGGAATTTATTGAGAATTGCTTTGCGGACCAGCCTAAGATCCAGTTTGGTGAATATTTCATGTGTATTTACAAAAAATATGTATTCTGCCCTTGTTGGGTGTAGTGATCTGTAAAAGTCATTTACGTTGAGTGGTTAGTGTTTTCAGATCTTTTCTGTCCTATTTTCCAATAGATTTTAGCCAAAGGCTGAGAAAGAAATATTCTTATTTCTATATCTTTCTATTTTTTTCCTGCTCTTCACTAATTACGGAGATATATTAAAATATCCAAGTATGATTATGGTTTTATCTAGTTCTACTTTTAGTTCTGTCAGTTTGTTTCATGTTTTTTCCCCAGCTTTCTCCATGCCAGGTCACCCCCATAGGTTTGCTGTGTTCCTCCACAAAGGGTCACAGCTCCTTTTAGGAAGCTTTCTAAATATACTTTCTATTCTCTGCATGCACTGTCCCCTTCTGCTTGTACTCAGTCCCTACAGGCCCTGTGGTGGCCATGGCTTTCTGTTATTGCTGGTCCCAGGATACTGCACTATCGTTGGTCTGTCTTCACAAATGGTTGGACCTTGATTGCTAAATGGATATGTGTAGGAAAAACATTTCAGTCAGTAGGAAAATCCAGTGCAAAAGCCTGAAATGAGTATGTGTGTGACCTGTTGAAGGAATAGTGAGGAGACTAGTGTAGCTGGAGTAGAATAAGTCAGGAGGACACTTGTAGGAGATGAGGTAAGAGGAAATGGGTGAGTGAGATCAAAATAGCCTTTTGGACCATTGCAAAGACGAGGATTGAGCAAGGACTTGCATTAGTTGACTCCTATTTTATTATGATCACTGTGGCTGCTCTGTTGAGGATAAACTGTAGGGTGCAAAGGTTGAGGCAGGAGATGTGTTAGGAGGTGAGAGTTATGCTGTTTAAATGATAAAGTGAGTTTAAGTCGTAAACCTCTCACTGGCTTGGGTCAACATTGTGGTGGTGGAGGATGTGGTGAGAAGTGGACAATCCTAGATGTATCCTACAGGCAGAATCAGTACGATTTTCTGATGAGGTGAGAGAAAAATTAAGAATGACTGCAAGATTTCTGGTCTGAGCCCCTGGAAGGAGTAAGTTGCCATTTGCAGAACAGGGGAATACTGTGCTTAGTGCATATTTTGGTGGGAAGATCAGAAGCTCAATGTTGAATAGGTGAGGTTTAACATACGTTAGGCATCTCAATATTGGTATCCATGTTTGGAGCTGTGGTCTGGGTTACCGATACAAATTTGAGAGCCAGCAATATTTTAGTTGCTCTGAAAGATGTAAGACTGGGTAAACTCGTCAAGGAGAGGTGGTAGGTGGAATAGAAGAGAGGCTAGAACTGGGCCTCCGCACACAGTGTTAGGAAGTTGAGGAGAAGAGGCAGAGCAAGCAATGAAGACTTAGATTCATGGGGAGGTAGGAAGGATATAGAGGAAGTGAGGGGGCTAGGAGATGGGGTGAGAGGGAGAAAGTGGTAGAGTCTCCTATGGTGTAAAAGAGGTAGCACTCCGACTCTACCCTGGAAATCACAGTGGTTAGCTCTTCCTCCTGCCTGCCCCCTGCAGCCAGGCTGTGGGTAGTAACCTTGGCTCTGCCAGTTAAATGCTCTGTCCAGGACTTGAGTCATGAGGGAATTATGCAGAGGCCGTACTAACAGTTTACCTGTGGCAGTGTCCTTATTGTTAGAAAATGTATCTGAAGACTAGAATACAGATGAAGAATGATGATTTCTGTAACTTAAGATAGTGTTTTTCAAACTTTCCTACAGGTTTGCAAATTATCAAAATGAAATGGGGGACAAAGTTGTCCTCTGGTCATGGTGTCCCAGGTGTGGATCTAGTGGTATGAGGGGCTGTGTCTCAGTGAGCTTTTCCTGGGGTGTGACTTTGTGTGACTTCTGTTTCTCCCTTGCCTTCCCTACCGTACTGTGTACTAGTTACTGAGTCGTGGTCTCTTCAGTAATCCATGGCTCCCATGAGCTATTTCCTATAACTGCTGAAACAAACTCCAATGCCTTTAAAAATTTTTATTTATTTAAATTCAAGTTAGTTAACATACAGTGTAGTGTTGGTTTCAGGAGTAGAACCCAGTGATTCATAACCCAGTGCTCATCACAAGTGCCCTTCTTTAATGCCCATCACCCCCACCCACCTCCTGTCTAGCAACCCTCAATTTGTTCTCTGTATTTAAGAGTCTTTTATGGTTTGCCTCCCTCTGTTTCTATATTATTTTTCCTTTCCTTCCCTTATGTTCAGCTGTTTTGTTTCTTAAATTCCACATATGAATGAAATCATATGGTATTTGTCTTTCTCTAACTTATTTCGCTTAGCATAATACACTCTAGTTCCATCCAAGTCATTGCAAATGGCAAGATTTCATTCATTTTGATTGCTGAGTAATATTCCATTGCATATATATATATATATATATATATATATATATATATATATACCACATCTTTATCCATTCATCAGTCGATGGACATTTGGGCTCTTTCCATAATTTGGCTATTGTTGATAGGACTGCTGTAATCATTGAGGTGCATGTGCCCTTTCAATAAATAGATAAATACCTTTGGATAATTACCTAGAAGTGCACTTGCTGGATCATAAGGTAGTTCTATTTTTAACTTTTTGAGAAAGCTTCATACTGTTTTTCAGAGTGGCTGCACCAGTTTGCATTCTCATCAACAGTGGAGAAGTGTTCCCCTTTCTCCGCATCCTCGTCAATATCTGTTGTTTCCTAAATTGTTAATTTTAGCTATTCTGACAGTGTGGGGTGGTACCTCATTGTGGTTGCAATGCCTTTTTACTAGGCTAGTTTGAGATGGGGTTTCTGCTACAGCAGTTGTAGGAAATAACTCCAGGAACCACAGGTTACTTAGTATCAAGATTAAATGAAGTACATAATGTGTCTATAACAATATTTGCCGAATACCCAGTATTCGGTAAGTATTAGCTGATGTCTAGACGAATTCAGAGGAAAATTCTTTTGACTTATGCTCTAAATATACACGTATTCTGTATGAGAAAGTAAACCTGAGTTTTACATGATGTTTCTACTTTTCTCGCAACTTTCCAGTTAGCTATAATACATTTCTTCATCTGTAAAATCTTTTTTAGTTTTTTTGTTTTGTTTTGTTTTACAGAATTACAGATTTCCTCATTTGTTTTTTAATTTTTTTTAACGTTTATTTATTTTTGAGAGACAGAGAGACAGAGCTTGAACAGGAGAAGGGCAGAGAGAGGGGCAGACACAGAATCCGAAGCAGGCTCCAGGCTCTGAGCCATCAGCACAGAGCCCGACGCGGCGCTCGAACTCACAGACTGTGAGATCATGACCTGAGCTGAGGTCGGCCGCTTAACCGACTAAGCCACCCAGGCACCCCAGATTTCCTCATTTGTAAAGTCTTTGTCTCATATGTTTATTCTGGGAATGTATAAAGTACTTAGAAAACAGTAATCATTCAACAAATGTTGGCTGCTTCTGTTATTATAATGATTTAAGGCCTTCATCTCTGGGATACCTAACTAGATCACAACTGGCAATGTTGAACTTTGTGTTTTGCACAGCTACTTTCTCTAAGTATCATTGAGCCCTTTACAAATGAAGTACCAGGTGCAGATGGGATCAGTTTGTCTGTTTTGCTGTTGGAGAGAGCAAAGCAGAGATTATTTGGTTTAGTCCTGCACTCTAGAAGATCAGGCAGAAATTAATGTTACTTAAAATTAGAACCATGTAGAATCTACTGAGAACTTTTGACTGTTTTGCTGGTTTCATGTAGAAATTCTTGGCATATAGGCTGGGGCTTTCCTAGAAATACTGAATTTTTGGATTACGTTGCTTGGGAACTCGAAGCTGTTTATAGAAAAAATAAGAACCTATGAAGATGCAAAAAGGTTGTAATTTGTACTGAAGATGCCACCTTATAGATGCTTTGGGTGATCTTAAAATGCCTTCTTCTGTATTGTTAATGTTATTAGTATTGCTTTTAGTGAGAAAATAAGGCTGGTTGATAAATTCTGTTGTACTTCACCTTTTTTGCTAATGTAGCATTTAAAATGTGAATGTCACCAGTGCTTCACCTCTCCATTATAGAACTTAAACTTTGGATACAAGTTTTAGAGCATAGACAGGTGTGCCGATGGGCCCTAACCCAGGCAGAGGTGTGCATTTCTATAAAGTCCTTCTCTGTAGGGCAGGACAGTCATTGTTGAGAAGGGCATACTGTGCTGTTTCTTGTCTCCTGTAATGATAGGTTTCCTTTTTCTCTTTTTAGGTGATACAGTTAATATTGGAGATGTGTCCTACAAGTTGAAAACTCCTAAGAGCCCAGAACTTGTGCCACAGAACTACAGTAAGAAATACTAATTTTTCATGAATGAATAACTTTTAACTTTTCATTATGGGGATTTTCAAACATGTCCAAAACTAGAGAGAAGAGTATAAGCATGATGTACTTATCATTCAGTTTTAACAATTATCAGTGTTTGCCAGTCTTCTTTTACTTGACTCCTCTATTCTTTGTTCTGGGGGTATCACTTCACCCTTGAATATTTCAGTGATACATTTATTTTTTTCACATACTTTTCTCTATTTTTTTAAATTGGGATCAAATTTACATATAATAAAATGCACAGATCTTAAGTATTCATTTTGGTTAGTTTTGACAATTTTATAAACTTGTATAACCACCAAGATAACTTTCATCACCTCTGAATATTCTTTTGTGCCCCTTCCCCCCGATCTGCCTTGGAAGCCAATATTCTTTTTTTCTACCATGATGGATTAGTTTTGCCTGGTCGTTTAGCTTTATATAAATAGAATCATATAGTATAGTTTTCCTGTGTGTGTATTTGGCTTCTTTCCATCAACATAATGATTCTGAAATCCATCCATGGTCCTGTACATACCAGTTTGTTTTTAATTGCTGAGTAGTGTCCCATTGTATAAATATAGCAAAATTTGTTTACCTGTTCTGTTGATAGGCATTTGGGGGGTTTCCATTTTTAGACTGTTGAGAATAAGGTTCTATGAACATTCCTGTACAAGTCCTATAGTCATGACTTTTCCCTTCTCTTGAATAAATAACGAGGAGTTGGGTGGATGTGTCATAGGGTGGATCGCTCTATGAGATGCTGCCAAACAGTTCTCCAAGGTAGTTGTGCTGTTTTAGCCTTTTACCAACAGCGATGTTCTGTATCCTTGCCAACACTGGTATTTCTAATCTTTTTGATTTTACTCATTCTACTAGGTGTGAAATAGTAACTAGTGTGGTTTTTGTTTTATAACAGGTTTACTGAGATACAATTACTATCCCATAAAATTTACATTTTTTAAAAAATTTACTTTCTTAAAGTGTACAACTCAGTGGTTTTTAATATACTCCCGGAGTTGCGCAACCATGCCACTCTCTAACTTTAGAACATTTTCATCACACCAAAAGAAACCTCGTACCCATTAATGGTCCTTCCTTGTTTCCTCCTCTAACAACTGCACATACCCTACACACCCCTAGCCTTGAGCAATCACTACTGTATTTTCTGTTTCTGTAGATTTGCCTACTCTGGACATTTCACATAAATGAGATCATACAATATGTGGCCTTTGTGTCGGGCTTTTTTCACTTATAATGTTTTCAAGGTTCATCCACGTTGTAGCCTCTTGATTCCTTTTATAGCTAAATAATATTCCATTGTACGTCTGTACCACTTTTTGTTTCTCTGGTCATTGGTTGATGGACATTTGGTTCATCTCTACTTTTGGGTTGTTATGAGTAACACTGTTATGAACATTCATATAAGTTTTTTGACAGAGGTTTTCAGTTTTCTTGGGTATGTATGTAGGAGTGGGAATTCCTAGGTCAGATACTGCCCTCCACAGAGACTGCCTCATTTTACATTCGCAGCTGCAGTGTCTGAGTGTTCCAGTGTCTCCGCATCTTCACCAACATTGTTGCCCGTGTTTGTTATGGGCATCTTCATCAGTATGAAGTGGTATCTTGTTTTGATGTGCATCTCCCTGATGCCTGGCAGGCAGGTTTTTGCTCAAAATCATGGCACTTCTTTTCTCAAAATTCCTTAAATGACTCCTAATACCTTAGGAACAAAGACCATTCCTTACTTTTCATGATCTAGTCTCATTCTCATCTTCTGTTACTTCCCTTCCCTATTTTATGTTCCAGCCATTGGGCACAAAATAGCTATTTTGTTGTTGTTGTGTTCACTTTTCAGAATCTTCCACTAGACTCTGTGCTCCTTGAGGGAGAATATCTCACTTTCATCTGACGTAAATTTCCAATGACTCGACCTCATGAATGGCTCTGTAGACTGTCCTCTCCTCTTTGCCTCACTTTTCTTTTACTGTATTTTTTTGAGTTATTTTCTCAGTGGTCACTCTAGGGATCACAATTACCAATTTAGCTTAAAACAAACTTGTTCCTATTAATAATAACTTAATTTCAATTGTGTACAAAAAATTCGTTCTAATGTCCCTCTTTTCCCTTCTACTTCTTTTTGCCATTGTCATACAAAATATCTCTTTAAAAAAATTTTTTAATGTTTATTTTTGAGAGACAGAGAGAGAGAAAGAGAGAGAGAGAGAGAACAAGCCAGACTGAGCGGGAGAGGGGCAGAGAGCGAGGGAGACACAGAATCTGAAGCAGGCTCCAGGCTCTCAGCTGTCAACCCAGAGCCTGACATGGGGCTTGAACTCACAAACTATGAGATTATGAACTAACTGACGTCGGATGCTTAACCGACTAAGCCACTCAGGCGCCCCTAAGATATATCTTTATACATTAAAATCTATCATCATAGTTTTATGGTTATCACTATATGAATTCGTCTTTTAAGTCAAGAGAAGAAAGAAATTACAAGGAATAAAAAGATGTTCATGTTGTCTTCATATTTACATATTCTTTGTTTCTTCACGTACATTTCAGTTACCATCTAGTGTACTTTCATCTCAGCTTGAAGGAGGGACTCCCTTTAGTATTTCTTGTAGGGAAGATCTGCTAGCGATGAATTCTCTGTTTTGGTTATCTGGAAGTTTCTTAATTTTACCTTTGTTGTTTGATGAATTCTTGGCCTACAGGTTTTTTTCCTCCCCAGCACTTTGAATGTGTCATCCTACTGCCTCTGGCCTCCACAGTTTCTGATGAGAAATCAATTGTTGATTTTACCAAGAATTCCTTCTAATGATGAGCTACTTCTCTGTGCTCTCATATAGTCCATTTATCTTTGTCTTTTGATGGTTTTACTATGTTGTGTCTAAGTGTGGTCTCTTTGAGTTTGACTTATTTGGAGTTTGTTGAGCTTCTTGGATATGCATAGCAATGTTTTCATTAATTTGGGGGAGTTTTTTGTAATCATTCTTCATTATTATTTCCTCCCTCCTCTCTGTCTTTCTGGGACTCCCACGATATGTGTGTTAATATACTAGGTTTCTGAGGGTCTGTTAATTTTTCTTCGTTCTTTTTTTTCCTGTTTCTTAGTCTGGATAATCTCAATTGACTTATTCAAGTTTGCTGATTATTCTGCCTACTTATATCTGTTGTTGAGCCTCTTTGATGATTCTTTTTCATTTCACTTATTATAGTTTTCAACTTCAGAATTTCTCTTCGAATTTTTTTATAATTTGTATTTCTTTATTGATATTTTCTAGTGAGATAGTGTCATGCTCTAAGTTTTTAGACATGATTTCTTTTGGTTCTTTGAACATACTTATCATAGCTAATTTAAAGTGTTTGTCTACTAAATTCAGTGTCTGGCTTCCTCAAAGAAAGTTTTTGTTTTTGTTTATGTTTTTTTCTTTGACTGCTTTTATCCTCTGTATATGCTATACTTTCCTATGTCTTTGTGTTTCTTACCATTTTTTTTTTAAAGTAGAGCTGTAACTAGTATAATATGACAACTCTGGAAATCAAATGCCCCCCTTTCCCTAGGCTTTGTTTTTGCTCCTGTTTGTTTAATGACTTTTATAGACTATTTTTCTGAAGTCTATATTCTTTGCCATGTGCAATCATTGAAGTTTTTATTCAGTTAGCTTAATGGCCAGCCAGTGATGGGACAGAGATTTCTTAAATGTCTCCAAGAAATCAGTTCTCTTAGCCTTTGACCAGGGTTTCTGTGTGCATGTTGGACATGATTTCAGTGCTCCACAGGCAGCTTACAGGTTTGTCTTCCTGCTTGTGCAAAGCTTCAGTGTCAGCCCGAGGGGAGCGATTAGGCCCTTCTCAGAACTTTCCCAGACATCTGCATGGCCTTCTAGATTCCTAGGCGTACATTGTATGCCTTGGACATCTTACTCCTAGTTTTTCCTTTTAAGTTTTTTGTTTGTTTGTTTGTTTGGTCATCCTCTTGTTAGCTCCAAGTAGTTTTGGTGCCTCAGGCAGCTGTGATGTTAAACAATTGTTGATTTTTTTTGTTGTATACACACTGGGAGCTCTGAGTGGGTCACATGAAGTCAATTCTAAAAAATGGAGCTTTTCAGCCAGCTGTTAGATAAGTCAGGTAGGGATAGTTTTCTGTGGGTGGGACCATTAGGAAGCTGCAACTCTGTTCCTGTCCCCTTCAGTGGTTGCCAGGCTGCTGGTTTTCACCAGCGTTGTAGGCAGTTGGTTTTCAAGGTTACCACAGAGCTGGGGAGAGAGATGGGAAGAGGGCAAGTTAAAATACCACAGAACTTACTGTTCATACTAAGGTTCACCTATTTTTCTAGGATAAATGCTTGTCAGATTGTTGAAAGTCTCTTGTTAATTTCTAGATTCTAAAAAACAGTTGATTTTGACAATTTTTTGCCAGTGTTGCCATTGCTCTTATGGAGGAGTGGATTCTCAGAGGTCCTTACTCTGCTATTCCAGTAGTGCGTGTCCTCCCTTTGTGGTTTTAATTTGCATGTTGCTGATGAGTAATGGTGTTGAAGATTTTTTCCTGTGCTTGATGGTTATTTGCATATCTTTCATGAAGTATCTTAAAATATTTTGCCTATTTAAAGAAACCGAGTTTACCTTTTTATTGTTGATTTGTAAAAGTTTTTTGTATATTCTAGACACAAGTCCTTTGTCATATTTATGTATTATTAATATTTTTTTTCAGTCTCTGCCTGGCCTAATCATTTTCTCAGTGGTGTCATTTAGATGGCAGAAGTTTTGATTACATACAGTTTATCTTTTATTATGGTTAGTGCTTATCATGTCTTAGAAATCTTTGTCTACTTCAAAGTTGTGAAGATGAGTCTGTTTTTTTTTCTAAGAACTTTATAGTTCTGCTTTATTTGAAAGAGATAGGTCTATTTCATCTCAGTTTTAACATTTATTGGCAATCTTTTCATAATGTAGTCTATTATTCCTTAAAAATCTGTAGAATCTGTATTGCTAGTCCCTCTTTTATTCCTAATATTGGAAACGAGAGGTTTGTTTTCCTTCTCTTTTTAATCATCCTTACTAGGGGTTTATCAGTGATATTAACTTTTCAAAACAATAGCTTTTTATTGCTGATTTTTCTGTGTTTGTCCATTTATTATTTCACAGATTTTCACTCTTTAATACTTCCTTATGTTTATTTACTTTGATCCCTCTTCTTTCTCTAACTATTTAAGATAGAGGTTCAGATTCCCCCCACCTAATTTAGATCTCCAAAGCTGTAAATTTCCATCTAAATAGTGCTTTTGCTCTACCTCACAAAAGTTGGTATCTTAAGGTTTCATTATTATTTAAATCAAGATATTTCTAAAAATCACAATTTTTTTCTTTGATCAGGGGCTATTTAGAGGTATGTTTGCTTCCTTTTCAGTATTTGGTTTGTTTTTAATAACCTTATAATTATTGATTCTAATAATACTATTATGGCCAGAGAGTATCCTCTATATAGTTTCAGTTCTTTGAAATTGAAGTCACTGAGACTTATGATCAGCATATGGCCTCTTGTACACTTTGAAAAGAATTTGTGTCCTGATGATATAGGCTGTTGTAGTCTATAAGTATTGATTCGGTCAATGTTGACAATATTGTTTAAGTCCTTTATGTTTTTATTGACTTTATCTACCTCTTCAGTCTATAAAGTGGTGTTAAAATGTCTATCATGATTATAGATTTGTCTGTTTTTCCCTTTATTCTACTAATTTTTGTGTATTTTGAACCTCTGTAATAGGTACGTACACATTTATAATTGTTATGTCTTCTTTATGAATGGTTCTTTTTATTATTATGCAATTATATCTTTGTCTGGTAACACTGTTTTTCTTAAAGTTTATTTTGTTTGATAGTAATGTAAACCATACCATCTTTCTTGTGCTAAGTATTTGTATGGTATGCTCTTTTTCATTCTTTTACTACCAGCTAGTTGTGCCTTTATATTTCAAGTGTGTCTTTTAAAATTTTTTTTTTTTTGGAATTTATTTATTTTGAGAGAGAGGAGAGACAGAGCATGAGCAGGGGAAGGGCGGAGAGAGAAGGAGACACAGAATCTGAAGCAGGCTTCAGGCTCTGAGCTGTCAGCACAGAGTTTGACGTGGGGCCCGAACCCATGAGCGAGATCATGACCTGAGCCGAAGTCGGACGCTCAACCGACTGAGCCACCCAGGCACCCCTCAGTGTCTTTTGAACAGCTTATTTATCCATTCTGACAAGTTCTTTCTTTGAATTGGAATGTTCAGCCCATTTATATATAATTATTGATGCAGATGTGTTTAAGTCTGCCATCTTGATGTTTGGTTGTTCTTTGTCCTGTTTGTAATACATCTTTTCTTCTTTTCAGGGATAATATATCCAGTTTGTCTCTTTCATAGGCTATCTTGTTATGCCTCTTTTTTAGAGTAGCTCTGTCCAATAGAATTTTCTATAGTGATGGATATGCTTTATATTTGTACTGTCCAATATAGCAGGCACTTCCCACATGTAGTTATTAACCATTCAAAATGTGACCAGTGCAATCAAGGAAAATAATTTTAGATTTTATTTAATTTTAGTTAATTTAAACTCCAATTTAAATAGCAACATGTGACCAGTGGGTACTCTATTGAACAGTGATGCTCTAGAGATTATAATATATATCTTCAATTTACCATAGTCTACTTCCAAATAATAGATCTATTTTAGGAACAATGTGATAACTTTTCAATGCTATGCTTTCATTTGCCTTTCATACCCTTGGTAGTCTTGTTATCATGTATTTTATTTCCATATATGCTAAAAGCACTATGATATTATTTTTTACTTTAGGGAATCAATGGAATTTTTTAAAAATTGAATATATGTGTATAAAAGGAGATCATTTTTTAGAGTTTTTAATATTTACTCATATTTTAATGCTTTATGCTGCTTTTCATTTCTTCTTGCAATTCAGACATCTCTCTGAAAGCATTTCCCTTCTGCCAGAAGCGTTCCTTTTACCACTTCTTTTAGTCGGTTTGTGATATGAATACTTTCCTCTATTGTCTTTTTTTTTTTTTTTTTTAAGGTAAGCTCTATACCCAATATGGGGTGCAAACTCATGACCTAAGATCAAAAGTCACATGCTCTGTTGACTGAGCCAGCCAGGTGCCCCTCATCTATTGTCTATCTTAAAATATGTTTATTTTGCTTTCATTTTCAAAGGATTTTTTTTTTCTGGATATGGAATGCCAGGTTTTTTCTTTTGTTTCGTTTTTTAATCTTCTTGTTTCTATTGTTTCTAACAAAAAGCCAGCTGCCATTTTTGTTGGGCTCCTATTTGTAATTTGTCCTTTTTCTCTATCTGCTTTTGAATTTTCTTAACCAGAAGTTTGGCTTTGATGTAATTAGGTGTGGTGTTCTTTGAATTTATCTTTGCATTTCTCTGAGCTCCTTGAGACTGTGGATTAATAACTTTAATCAATTTTGGGAAATTCTTGGCCATAATTAGTTAATTGATTTTCTTTTCAGGTTCGAATGGTCTTACGTTAGTCCCTTCTGATGATTCATTCATTTCTGTTAATACATTTTGCATTTCTATGTCCATTTAGTTTTTCTTTATATTTTCCGTCTTTCGTGCTGGAATACATTCATGTTGTCCTCCTTTTACACTAGATATTGTAACATATTTTTCAGGGTCTAATAATTCCAGAACCTAGACCAGTTTTAGAATTCCTTTTATTGATTTTGGACCATAATTAAATGCTTCTCTGTCTCATAATATTTTATTGTATGCCAGACAATATTTATAAAGGAAGAATAGAGATTGAAGTAAATGATATTTACCCCCAGAAAAGAGCTTGTCTCTTCATCTGCTAAGCCCCATATCAGGAATTGGGGGTGGGGTGGAGGTGGGGGGTGGTAGTGTGCAGGGAGGAGAGAGTATGAGTGAGTCTAGTATGTGCTTGAGTTGGGACTGGACTTTGTTTTAGCTTAGTTAGATTCCATTTCTCTCTGCCTTTAAAGGTTTTGAGAAAGACCTCAGGACTTTCTTTTCAGCAGCGTTCGGGATGCAAATTCTGGTGAGATTCCAGAGCATTCTTAATGCTTTTTAGCTGAATCGCCAGCTCTACAAGCCATGGCTTATGTCTCTTTGCTTTAGAGCTGCATCTTTGGATTGCTGGGGAGTTTTGTCATTTAGTCCTGTATTCTGCTTTCTCCAACCCAGATCTCTCTTTATCCTGTTGCCCTGCCTCCAGCCTCCAGAGGCCATGTCAGTGAAGGCCACGAGTGCCCCAGAGAGATTGATCTCAGCTCTCCTGCCCTAACGCCTGGAGTGTGACTGCTCCCTTATACTGTACAAGGCCATGGAGTGCCTTGGAGGGATTTCTGTTGCTTCTTCTGTCCCACTCCCAGCTTTCAGTGTATTGTTGTCTTGTACTAACAAAAGGTCCAGCATGCTTCAGGAAGAGTCCTCTCAGTTCCTGCCCTGCATCTGGTTTTAGTGTGTACCCCTGTGTACTTAGTGAAGGCCAATGGGAAAGAGCTGGTGGGTAGGTGTAGACTCTCTCTGAGGCTGAGGCTTCTCAGTAGACAATTCATCGTGTCAGCTCGTGTGTTGCCTTCATAGGTTTGCTTAAAGTTTAGCTTGCTTATCCTGATACACCTATGGCAGATTCGTCCCCCTCCTGCCAGCCTGCCAGCGGGAAATTAGCTCTGGTCTCTTCTCTTCTTGAAAGTGCTCGTTACTTTCTAGAATTTAGTTCATTCCGGTTTCTTTGTATTCCTAGTTGTATGATGGGTTTTAAGAAACTCTGACTTTTGGGGTCACCCTGGAAGCTCTGTCATATAAGCGTCCAAGTTTGGCTAAGGTCGTGATCTCGTGGTTTGTGAGTTCAAGCCCTGAATTGTGTTCTCTGCTGCCAGCACAGAGCCTGCTTCGGGTCCTCTGCCCTCCTCCTCTCTGCCCCTCTCCTATGTGCACTCTCTCTCAAAAATAAATAAACAAAAAAATTACTAAAAAAAAAGAAACTGTGATTTTTACAGATCAGCTGCCTTGTTCTGGTTGTTAGGTTGAAAGTAAAATTCTTTTGTAATTCTCTTCATCCAAACTAGAAGTGGGAGTCAGGAACATTTATTTTTAATGTTTATACCTAATCATATTATTGTACTCGATAGGTTATCTGGGGCTAGGACTAGGGACTTAAATCTTGAACAAGCTGTTACATTTACCAAAGAAAAAATTAACAAAATAGATTTATAACACCTTACATGTTACCAGTATATGATCATTGAAGAAAACACTCATTTTTTCCCCTGATTCCTGGATCTTTTCTTATTATGAATGTAGCTAACTTTTGTAATTAACTTGGGAAGCGAGGAATAATATCCACTCTTGATAGACTATAGGAAAACTGTTACATAGTTTGGATTCCATATGGAAACATCTGTTTGGGAGGGGGAGGATTATGTTTAAAATTTTGTCTGTACTGTTTCGCAGATAGGAATTTCTTTTAATTTCCTTCCCTTTCTTTCTTTCTCTCTCTCTTTCTCTTTCCTTTCTTTCTTTCTTTCTTTCTTTCTTTCTTTCTTTCTTTCTTTCTTTCTCTCTTTCTCCCTTTCTCCCTTTCTCCCTTTCTCCCTTTCTCCCTTTCTCCCTTTCTCCTTTTCTCTTTTAGATGTGTGAATTTCTGTAGTCATTTAACTGCTCCAGATTTCCTTGACATTGTGGGAACAATTATTTCAACCTTATGGATATACTGTAAGGCTTGAATGGAATAGCTTATGTGACATGGATAGCATAGTGTCTGGCACATGGTGCTCACATAGTAACTATGTGAGTCCCTGACACAGTCGTTTCCTCAGCCTCCTGATTCTGTTCCTTTGCATTTCCCCACTCTCCCATGCCTGTGACACTGCTGCATATGGTTATTACTAAGGGCTGCGATGATTGTGCTGAAGAGATACGCTAAAAACATTTTCATCTTCATTTAGTCCTACCCTGAAAAAAGTGAATCTGGATTACATCTTCTCTAGATTTGATTTTGAATTTGCTCCTAGTTAGGTTGTTTCCAGAATCACACATGGTGGGGGTAGGCTCTTCAAAAAACCTTCAGTTTTCTTTTAAAGGCAAAACTTCATGTGTTTACAGTGTGGAAAGAATGTTGGCCTTTCAAGGCTCACCTAGACAGGAAGCATGTCATTGCCTGACAGCTCTCAGCAGGGGAGAGCACTATCCTTCAACTTAAAGTAAGAGGCCCTAGTCTCCCTCCTCTTGGAGTCTGCTAAAATATTTTATTGTAGCCCAAATGCTAAGTTATTTGGGGGATCTTCTTATTAAGTGAGAGAATGTATAGTAAGACTATACTAGCTTTAAGGATTCAAGGGATCTTAGTAATAATATCAGTTTTAAGACTTATAAACATATGCTTTGAATGAATGTATTTTCATATTTTGCAAATGACTGGGGGGCAGTACAGCAGTGGCTGACTCAAATCAAGTTCCAAGTGTAAATGGTATCTGTTTTTAAATATAGCAAAACTATAAATTGCCACCAAAAACCCCAGAAAAGCAAACAAAGAAAAACCCTCAACATGTTCTGGTTTTATATACTTACAATTTTTATTGTTGTTTTCATATATATCTTATGTAATGAAAAATTGTCATTTATTTTGTGTTTGGTTATTGGTAGCTTTCCCTTTGAAATTTATCCGAAGAGAATTTATATTGAAAGCAGTTGGATGCTGTATAGACTCCAGCTTTCATTTTCTGTGCTTGCTATCCATTCATCATTGTTCCCACCATATTCATAATGCAAGTATCCTTAGATACATTATTGTTTGTATGTCAAAATGACAGTAGCATGTTTTACCCAGTAGTAAATCCTAACATTGTCTCTACTAGTCTTTTGTATGAGCAACTGTACCCATTTGTAAGGCAAAGACTATTGAGAGTTTGTTTAACTTGAAGTAGGAAAAGTGGCTGAGCTAATAAGTCAACCCGAATCTTACTTATCCACAGAAGCATTACATGTTACTACATATTTATTAGGTTAGATATATTTACTCATTAATGAAACATGTTTTTGTGCATCTACTTACTATATTAGGTTCAAGTATCGTATTCTTTGAAATACTTCTCCCTCTCTCAGGAACTATTTCCAAGATGGGAAAGTTATAATTCTTTGGCTTCACTCTTGCTATTACATGACTAGAGATTGGAGATTGGAGATTACAAGATTTGGTTATGAAAAAACTTTGATAGGTTTTTTGTCCTCTTTTGGAGTTACTTTTTAAAATATTTGGGGGTGCCTGGGTGGCTCAGTAAGTGAAGCATCTGACTCTTGATTTTGGTTCAGGTCATGAACTTGCAGTTTGTGAGTTCGAGCCCCACATCAGGCTCCACACTGATAGTACAGAACCTGCTTGGAATTCTCTTCCTCTCCCTCTTTTTCTGCCCCTCTCCTGCTCTCTCTCACACACACACTCTCTCAAAATAAATAAATGAACTTAAAAAAATAAAGTATTTTAAAATATTTTGGTCAAACAGACGAACATAAGGGAAGGGAAAGAAAAATAAGTGAAAACAGAGAGGGAGGCAAACCATTAGAACCTCTTAAATACTGAGGACAAACTGAGTTGCTGGAGGGGAGGTGGGGGGAATGGGCTAAATGGGTGATGGGCTTTAAGGAGGGCACTTGTGATGAGCACTGGGTGTTGTATGTAAGTGATGAATCACTAAATTTTATTCCTGTAATCAATACCACACTGTATATTAACTACCTGGATTTAAATAAAAATAAATAAATAAATAAATAAATATTTTAAAATATTTTGAAAACTGTTTTGTTGGGAAGTTTGATACCCTCTTACTTTCCTATCCATATTTATGCTTCAATTTAGTTCTTTGTGTTTGGATATTTAATATTTTGTTAAGAAAAGGAACTTCAGCAATTATTATCCTCTCTAAAACTCATTTCATAACCAGGAAAATAGGACCACAAGAACAAGGTCAGAAGACTAATTAATTAATTAGTAGCAAAGCCCAGATTTCCTGACTTCCGTTTGATTTTCCTTTTATAGTTTACCATAGTATCTCTGGGTACTTTTCTTTAGAGTAAGTCCTGGAATGAAAAGAAGAATGGTATATTAGATAACTCTTTTGGAATTTAAGAGTGTAAAAAAAATACTGAAAATATTGAAAAATATTCAAATCATTGAGACATGGCAGTGCTATTTTATTTCTGTCTTTTTCAAAGTTATTCAGAGCACTGAAAATCAACTATTGTCTTTCAGTAATGAAGAAATAAAAATCACAATGTTGAAACACGAACCCTGATATTCATATATAACATCTATTTAGTAGAAGTGGTAGAAAGACTATTAGCTGGCAGGCATCCAATAGACTGAGAATATTCTTAAGTGGAAATCTAAAATTCAGTTTATTTATTTATTTATTATTTATTTATTTAAAATGTTTGTTTATTTTTGAGAGAGCCTGAGTGGGGAAGGGACAGAGAGAAAGAGGGGGCAGACAGAAGATCGAGTGGGCTCTGAGCTGATAGCAGTGAGCCCAATGTGAGGCTCCAACTCACGAACCAGGAGATCATGACCTGAGCCGAAGTCAGACACTCAACCAACTGAGCCACCCAGGTGCCCCTAAAATTCAATTTAAAACTATGTGAAAACAGCATTACTTGTGAGAGTAAAATGTCTTAATTCATTGACCATTTGATTGAGCTGACGAATGCTTATATTTTATAGTGGGTTGTCTACTTCTCATCTGAACTGTTTCTGTCTTCACAGTGTTGGGCACAGCAGGGTCTTTGTAGCTGCAGGATCTAGCCTGGTGCCTGGCACATAACAGACAAAGGAGTTGGACTGTTCTTGAGTTTATTTTATTATCTAGGTCTTGTCACCTCCTGCCTTGACCATTATAACTCCCACTTATTATCTTAGTCTCGAGTCTCTCCCCTGCAAGTGCTGAAGTGCATAATTGAAGATTTTTGCTTTTTTTGTATGAAAACAGAATCTCAAGGCTTAGATGAAATTGTCAGCTCTTAAAAAAGGGGTTCCTTCATGTTTTTGTTCTTGAAGTTAAACTATATTGAATCAAGCTGGTATTCCTTCCAGAGTTTGCCTTACGAGGCCATGCTCCAGGGCAGCAGGTTTTCAATAGATGCCTTTAAAGTCGACTTCAGAGTTATATTTCTGCTTCCTTACATAATCTTCTCGCTGCTGTCAGTGGGCCAATTACACGCGAGGTCATTTAAGGTTTACTGGACACACTGAACTTTTATCCAAGCAATTAGGGCCCACAAAGATTTTCTGCAAGAATTACAACATTATACTCTTAAAATGATGGTTTTTGGCACAATGTCAACAGCGTGAACGATTTTATGGGGGAGGGGGACATTTGTAAATAATTTAAAGAGGTTTGAGAAATTCATCAGCATGTAAATGACAGAAGAACATGGAAAAACTCTGTCATTTTTGTGTCTGCAGATAATGTGAAACAATCATTGCAGACACTTGTCATTTTTAATGAATGACTGCCAAAGCTTACACAAAAGGCCTCCAGGAAGGTGTTAACTAAGGTTCGCTTACAGAATGGAGAGCAGAGCCTCCAGTCCTTAAGATTTGCCTTATTTTCAATAGCGCAGTAATTGCCACTCATTACCTGAAAATTTACTTGGAGGCAAGGATTTCATTAGAGATTTCTTTAGATAAAATAGAGCCCTCAAAGGGAAGTGTTCCATCAACTTTTAAAGCTCTGTAGTCTG
Organism: Paguma larvata; assembly: GCA_030068075.1. Taxonomy (NCBI): domain Eukaryota; kingdom Metazoa; phylum Chordata; class Mammalia; order Carnivora; family Viverridae; genus Paguma; species Paguma larvata. Next base: position 51,248,237 of record CM057839.1, on the reverse strand, counting down.
GCCTGAAGTCTCCTCCAGCTTCTCTACCACGGCCTTTATTCCGTGCCTGAATTTTCTTTAATCTTCTCTCTCCTGGGCACCACGCTGAAGAAACATTTCTTGATGCATTTTGTTGCTTTTTATTTTCTGTTTAATGACTGTTGTTGCTTTCTGCAACTTTCAATGCAGGTATACAATTTTTGAACTATATAATATATAAATAGTCTTCAGATATATGTGGTAATAATTGAACCATCATTGATGACATTATTTGAATGAAAAAATGATTTCAGGTAGTAACCCCCTAACTTAAAACTCACATTTTGATAGATATCTAACACTTGCGATAGAGGATTAATACTCTTAATATACAAATATATCTAACAAATTGATGAGAAACACCATATCATCCAATAGAAAATAGGCAAAGGATTTAAATAAGCATGGCACAGGAGAGGAAATCCAAATGGCCAATAAGTATACGAACATATGTTCTAACCCTGCTTAATAGTTAGAGAGATGTAAATTATACAATAAGATAGCAATTCTAATGCATTGCTTGGGCCAAAAATCAAAAGTATTATAATGTTCAGTAACTACAAGTTTGCAGGGAAACGATATTGTCATATGTTGTTGGTAGAAGTGTAAGTTCATATGGCTTCTTTGGAAAGTAATATGGTAGTAGCTAGTAAAATTAAAAAATATATACCTTTGGATATAGCAGTTTCGTTTCCAGGTTCTATTCATTAAAGAAAAAACCAGTATATAAAGGTATTTGTACATAATATATATTCCAGCATTTTGGTGTTATTGATAGTGACAAAAACTGGAAGCAATGAGTATATCAGTAGAGGAATGGTTGAATAAATTAATTCTTACCTATGTTATGGAATCTTCTGTAGCTATTAAAAAAGAATGTTGTATTTATATCTGTGGACTGTGAGGTGTCTGTGCCATATTATTAAGCAAAAATTGTAGATTGTAGAGTAGTATATAAAGTATAATACTATTTTTTTAAATAACAAATACCTTTTGCAGGTATATGTATATCTTTCTGTATACAGAGAAAAGTGTGGGAGGCTACACTCCAGGTTCTTAATTTTGAGTTTAACGGGAGGCATTAGGTTAGGAGTAAGGCCGGGAATGGTAGAGATCAAGAGAGATAATTTTTCTTTTTACAGTTTTAGATTTTTTTTCTTTGTTATAGTAAGCATAGATTAAATTTTAATTTTTAAAATAGCTAATAAACCCTCATTTTTTTGATACGTTAAAGATTTATTTTTTTTAATGTTCGTTTACTTATTTATTTATTTTTTGAATAATTTATTGTCAAATTGGTTTCCATACAACACCCAGTGCTCATCCCAACAAGTGCCCTCCTCTGTGCCCATCACTCACTCTCCCCCCTACCATACCTCCCCTCTCCACTTAGTTTGTTCTTCGTCTTTGAGAGTCTCTTATGTTATGTCTTCCTTCCTCTCTGGGTTTTTTTTTTTCCTTCCTTCCCCTCTTCCCCTCCTCCCTGGTTTTCTGTTAGGTCTCCCGAAGCCTACCTATGCGTGGGAACATATGATATCTGTCCTTCTCTGCCTGACTTATTTCATTCAGCATAATACCCTCCAGTTCCATCCATGTTGCCACACATGGCCAGATTTCATTCTTTCTCATTGCTGCATAGTATTCCATTGTGTGCGTGCGTGCGTGTGTGTGTGTGTGTGTGTGTGTATGTATATATATACCACATCTTCTTTATCCATTCATCGGTTGATGGACACTTAGTCTCTTTCCATGATTTGGCTATTGTCGAAAGTACTGCTATGAACATCGGGGTACACGTGCCCCTATGCATCAGCAGTCCTGTATTCCTTGGGTAGATTGCTAACAGTGCAATTGCTGGGTCATAGGGTAAATCTATTTTCATTTTTTTGAGGAACCTCCACACAGTTCTCCAGAGTGGCTGCACTAGTTTTCATTCCCACCAACAGTGCAATAGGGTGCCTGTTTCTCCACATCCTCGCCAGCATCTATAGTTTCCCGATTTGTTCATTTTAGCCACTCTGATTGGTGTGAGGTGGTATCTCAGTATGAAAACCCTCATGTTTAAAGTAAAACTTTATTAAGGAATACATCCATTATAACTGCTTTTTCTGTGACCTGACTCGTAAAAATAAAAAGTTCATGCTTTATGCTCAAAGAACTTGGACTCATTTGTCAGGACTTAGAAGTTCTTGGATCTTCTGAGATGTGTTCACAACTAAAGGTTATTCCTTTGGTTTCATTTTATGTTTTTGGTTGTTGTTAAGTCTGGTGGTGGATATGACTAGCTACCCTAAGACCAACAAAGATGTCTTCAGCGAATTATCACAATGTAACAATATCTTATGGATAAGAACTTATAAGAAGCAGAGTTGCAAATTGAATTTTGGGTGTTAAATTGTGATCTATTGATTAGTCAAAATATTCTAATACATGTTACATATCATATTACAACTTATCCTGTGTATCACAGTTATTTTCTGCTTCCAGTTTGGCTTTTATTACTTTGCAATGTTGTTTTTCAAAAGAAATACAACTTTTTATTCCTATTACAAAAATAAAACATGATCAATAAAGAGAACTGGGATACTGAAAAACAAAAGGATAAAACTGAAATCATTTATAAGAACATTTGTTGACATTTTAATGTGTTATTCTAATCTTTTAAAAAATAGTATTACCAAGTATAATTTACATACAATAAATTTCTCATAGTTAAATGTACAGTTTTGTAAGTTTTGAAATAAGTATATGACCATGAGACATTACCATAGTCAAAATATTGATCAAATAAATTCGCCACCCCCAAAAGTGTACCTCTCCCTCTTTATAATGTCCCCTGGTTCCTCCGTTTTCTGGGAATGACTCGTCTGCTTTGTAGATGTATTCAGATTTCCTAGAATTTTATATAAATGGAATTCTATAATAAATACGCTATTTTTGTCTAATTTCTATCACCTAGCATCATTATTTTGAGATTCTTTCATGTTGCATGTCTTAATAGTTTATAAATTTTTATTGCTGTGTAGTAGTATTTCATTGTGTAGAAATAATTAGTTTGTTCATTCATTCATCTGTTAATGGACATCACTGTTAATATTTTGAAGCTCTTGAAACAAAGCTGCACTGAGCATTCATGTATAAGTCTTTATATGGACATAGTACTTCCTTTTTTTCTTGTGTAAATATCTAGGAGTGGAATGGCTGTATCACACAGTAGATGTTTAACTTTTCAAGAAATTGCCATTCTGTTTTACAAAGTAGTTGTGTCATTTTCTGTTTCTACCAGCAGTGTGTGAGAGTTCCACTTCTCCCACATTCTTGCCAGTCTTTAATTTCAGTCATTCTGATAGGTATGTAATGGTATCTCATAGTGATTTTAATTTGCATTTCCTAGTGTAGTGATGTTGAACGCTTATTTATGTGCTTACTTACCATCTGTATATCTTTGGTGCAAATGTCTGTTCAGATCTTTGGCCCACTTTTTTACTGGGGTGTTTGTGTTCTTTTGAGTTTTGAGACTTCTTCATACATTCTGGGTAAAAGAAATTTATCAGATATAAGATTTGCAAACAGTTTCTTTCAGTCAGTGACTTGTCTTTTAATTTTTTTAATTGTGTCTTTTGAAGAGCAGGCATTTTAAATTTTGGCGAAGTCTAATTTATCATTTTTTACTTTTATGGATTATTGTTTTGGTGATATACCTAAGAAATCTTTGTCTAACCAAAGGTCACAAAGATTTTCTTTTTTCTTTTCCCTAAATGTCTTCACAATTGTATACATAATTTACATTTTGGTCTATTATCTAGTTTAAATTAATTTACTATATATGGTATAGGTCAAAGGTCATTTTACATAAGTATGGGTCAAAGTTCATTTTTTGCATATAGAAATCTAATTGCTTCAGCACCGTTTGCTGAAACGAGTATCATTTTCCCACTGAATTGCCTTTGTACCTTTGTTCGAAATCAGTTGACCCATATATATTGTGAATCTGTTTCTAAACTGTTCCATTGATCTCTTTGTCTTGACACCAAAGTCCCACTATCTTGATTAATATAGTGTTACAATAAGTCTTCAAATCAAGTAATATTAGTCTTCCATCTTCGCTCTTTTACAAAGATGTTGGCTATTTTAGGACCTCTGCATCTCTATGATTTTAGAATTAGCTTGTCAGTTTCTACAAAAAAGACCTGTTGGGTTTGGGATTGCATTGAATCTGTAGATCATTTTGGAGATACTTGGTATCTTAATAATATGGAGCTTTCCAATCCATAAAGGTGTATCTCCATTATTTAGATCTTCTTTAATTTCTCTTCTCAGTGTTTTGTTGTTTTTAGTGTACAGGTCTAGCATATATTTTGTCAGAGTCATCATTCAAGTATCTCATGTTTTTTAATGTTATTGTAAGTGGTATTGTTTTTTAATTTCAACATAGAAGTACAATTGATTTTTGTATATTGATCTTGTATCTTGGCACCTTGCTAAACTCACTTATTCTAGAATTTGTTTTGGTAGATTTCATCACAGTTTCTGTATAAACAATCATATTATATATAAATAAAGGTAATGCTACTTCTTTCTAATCTGGAAGGTGTGGTTTTTTGTTTTTTGTTTTTTGTTTTGGCCTTACTGTATTTGTTGGTACCTCCAGTAAATGTTGAGTAGAAGTGGTGAGAGGAAGGAATATTGTTGTCTTATTCCTGATCTTGGGAGAAAGCATTGAGCCTTTTACTCTGAAGTGTGATAGGCGTAGGTTTTTCATATTCGTGGTTTATTAAGTTGAGGAAGTTTTTCCTCTTTGTGCTTTACTTAGAGATTTTAATCAGGAGGCTATATTCTATTTTGTCAAATGTTTTTTTCTGTGTTCCTTGACATGATAATGTGATTTTTCTTTTTTAGTTTGTTAACATGGTGAATTATAGTTGACCGATTTTTAAATGTCAAGCTAACTTTGCACTCCTGGAATAAATCCCAGTTGGTTGTAATGTGTTGTTGTTTTTACATATTATCGGTTTTATTTTGAGAAAATTTTGTTTGGAATTTTTGCACCTATATTTCTGAAGGATATCGATTTGCATCTTTCTTCTCATCTTAGATCCAGCTGCTATAACAAAGCATCATAGTTTGGGTGGCTTATAAAAAACCTGAAATTTATTTCCCATAGTTCTGGAGGCCGGAAGTCTGGAATCAGGGCACCAGTATGGTCAGGTTCTGGCAAGGCCCTCTCCTAGAACCGCTGGCCTCTCGTATGCACACATGGTCAAGAGTGCAGACAGAGCAAGCTTCTGTGTCTTTTCTCATAAGGGTACTAATCCCATTCATGAGGGCTTCCAATCATCTCCCAAAGGTCCCACCTCCTCCTACTGATCATATTGGAAGTTAGGACTTAAACATATGAATTTTGGAGGAGCACAAATAGGCAATTCATAATACCGTCCTTGTGACATCTTTGTCAGATTTTGGTATTCGGGCAAATCTGGTCTCATAGAATGAATTGGGAAGTATTTCCTTCTCTTCAATTTTCTGAATGAGTTTGTATAAAATTGGCATTTTTCCTTAAATGTTTGGAAGGCTTCACCTTGAAGCTGTCTTGACTTGGGGTTTTCTTTGTGGGAAGGTTATTTACTAATTCAGTTTCTTCGTTAGATGTAGTTATTGGGGTTCCTTTTTCTTGTGTTAGCTGAAGAACAGCTGGCCTTTTAAAGGAATTTGTCTTTCAAGGAATTGGTCCATTTAGTCTACGTTTTGGAATGTATTGGCATAAAATTTTTCACAATATTCACTAATTCTCCTTTTAATATCTGCAATACCTGCACTTCATGTCACCCCCCCATCTCATATTCTTGATTTTGGTAATTTGTGTCTTCTCTCTTTCCTGATTAGTCTTTCCTGATTTGTCAATTTTATTGATTTTCTCAAAGAACTAGCTTTTGGTTTCATTAATTTTTTAAAAGTTATTTTGTTTTCTATTTCATTGATTTAAACTCTGAACAGCATAATTCATTTCTTGGGGTTTCACTTGCTCTCCTTTTTCTAGTATCCTAAGGCAGAAGCTGAGGACGTTAACTTGAAATCCTTCCTTTTTCTCTTTTTTTTTAATGTTTATTTATTTTTGAGAGAGAGACACACAATGTGAATAGGAGAGGGGCAGAAAGAGAGGGAGACACAGAATTTGAAGCAGGCTTCAGGCTCTGAGCTGTCAGCACAGAGCCCGATATGGGGCTTCAGCTCACAAACCATGAGATCATGACCTAAACCAAAGTTGGATGCTTAATTGACTGAGCCACCCAGGCGCCCCAATCCTTCCTTTTTCTCAATATACGCATTTAGTACTAAAATTTCTCCTAAGTATTGCTTTAGTGGCGTGCCATAAATTTTGATACATTATGTTTTTACTTTTGTTTAGCTTAAAATGCTTGGCAATTTCCTTTTGGATTTCTTCTTTGACCCATGTGCTATTTATAAGTGTGCTGTTTAGTTTCTAAATATTTGGAGATTTTCCAAAGATCTTTTTATTATTAATTTCCAATTTAATTTAATTTTGGTCGGAGAACAAACTTTTATGAGTTGAATCTTATAAATGTACCCAATATTTTTTTAAATGACTATATTTTGGAGTGCCTGGGTGGCTCATTTGGTTAAGTAACCTATTCTTGGTTTTGGCTCAGGTCATGATCTCACAGTTTGTGAGTTTGAGCCCTATGTTGGGCTCTATGCTGAGAGCATGAAGCCTGCTTGGGATTGTTTCTCTGACTCTGTCTCTCTGCCTTCCTCTGCTCTCTCTCACTCTCTCTCTCAAAAATAAAATAAATAAACTTCAAAATAAAAATAAAAATGACAATATTTTGTGGGACACCTGGGTGGCTCAGTCAGTTAAGCATCAGGCTTTATCTCTCAGGTCATGATCTGACGGTCGTGGGTTTGAGCCCTGCATTGGGCTCTCTGCTGTCATCAGGGAGCCTGCTTCAGATCCTCTGTTCTCCTCTCTTTCTGCCTCTCTCTCAAAAATGAATAAACATTTAAAAAATGACTGTATTTGCATGCATCATTTAAGAAAATATTCTGTATTACTATTTTGTGGCCATTTCCACAAAAGCCATATATGATAAAAATTTTCTTGTGTCAAGTATTTGCTAAAACTTGACTTTAAAAAAGTAACTTAGATTTTTATGTGTGGAAATAATACATTTATGTGGCTCAGAAATCAAAATAATGTAAAGAACTGCACACTGAGAAATCTTAGTTTCACTCCTGTTTTCATCTACATTATTTGCCATATTGTTAGTTTTAGGGGTATCTTTCCTGTATTTTTCTATGCAAATACAAGAAAAATATGCATATATGCTCTTATTCTAACATCTTGACACAAAAAGTAAATCTCTTGACACTTAATCATTGTGTATGGATATGCTTTAATTTATTAAATGTATATTGACGTGTTTTTCCAGTTTTAAGAAAAACTGAGTAACTTCTCTATGCTGAGTACTGTGCTGGCCATTTTTTTTTAATTTTTTAATGTTTACTTTATTTTTGAGAGAGAGAGACACGGAGCACGAGGAGGGGAGGGGCAGAGAGAGAGGGAGACACAGAAACCTAAGCAGGCTTCAGGCTCTGAGGTGTCGAGCACAGGACGCAGGGCTCGAACTCACGAGAAAGTACCTCACATAAGCTCTACTAGTCAGGGATGTGGTAAATATCAGGTTCCTTTCTCCTTTATCTCTTTGGGGTGGGCTCTAGGTCCAGAAGGTAGTTTGAGTATAAATCCAGAAGCCAATTCATTACCACCAAGTCCACACTGCAGCCTGCTGTCTGGGCCGCACACCAGGTAGAGGACTTTGCAGGTGAGGATAAGATTCGCTATCCTTCTATTCATGGTTCTCATTGGCTGACGAGTTTGACATGGTGCTTTACCTGTAATCCTCACACTAGCTGTACTTGAGAAGTGTTATTACCTTTCTTTTGAAAATAAGAAAAGCCCGGAAGATTCAGAATTCTTGTCCAAGGACACTGATAAAGGACAGGATGAGAAATCACAGCTAGATCTGTTTGGCTTCAAAGGCTTTTTTTGTTGTTTTTTTTCCTCCATTATATTATGTTTCCTCTTGGGATGCTTAGAAAACACCACTAGTTTTAAAGGATTTATTATAATGAAATGAGAACTTAGCATAATTTTATGAAATTTTAATTTTAATCTTTATATATATATGATAAATTGAAGTCTGTGGAGGAAGAAAATTATAATTTGGATTACTTTAATAGGCTTATTTTAAAGTCCTTGAATATGCCTAGGCAAAAAATAGTACACATTTTTTTTTTTTTAAACAAGTATTGGCTAGGGATTGAATAAGGAATGTAGCCCAACATGAACCAGATGTTTTATTTTTACATAGAGGAGGAAATGTTAGACTATAGGATCAAGCTCTCCGGCATTATTTTGACATCGGTTTATCATTATGTGGACTCCTGGAAGGTAGCATCTTGTGCCTGAAAACACTGAAGTCAGGGATTTCTCTTACACACGGGGCTGTGTTTATATTAGGTGATGCGTGGCAGTTTGTTTTGCAGATGTTCGTAATGTACAGTCTTACATCTTGTTTCTATTTCTAGAATGCTTTTAAGTATGACTCATGTTTTCTTGAGGCCATCCTAAAAATACAGCCAGTTTCAAGCATTAATGTAAAATACACCCCAGACACCACACGGCACTACGTAATGCTTTCTCTCAGTGGTTTAATGTAATTTTTTGACAAATTAAATATTTTCTTTGACAGAATATACTAAACTATGAACAAGTGAAAATGGGAGGGTTTTTTTTTTACAGAAACAGGCCCTCTCATAACATAATGTAAAACAAAATGAATTAGAAATTTCAATAAAAGGAGTAAAACGTGATATCGTTGGCATCCTCAAAAACCAAGAAATAAGTTAATCGCCAGAAAAGCAACTCCATTAAGTCTGATGGAGCCCCGTGAAGCACACACTTGTAGGGAAATTCTTGGATCTGAAGGTAGAGCCTGTTACAAAGATTTGGAGGGGCAATAGGACATAACGGCTATAGTGCAAGCTTTGAACTCGAAAGCTTAGATCTAAGTCTTGGTTTATGCACTTATGAACTGTGAACACCTCAAGACTGCACCTCAAGAACTTTGATTTTCTTATTCGAAAAACATAGGTAGTGAATATTTAATGAAGTGCTTATATGGCACTTAACTATTACCGGTCACTGCTTTGAGTGCCTAACTTAATCCCTGTAATAACCTTATAAGTAAGTACATTTATTGTATCTGTTATACAGATGGAGAAACTGAACACAGAGAGTTTAAATAGCTAATGAAGTTTATATAGCTAGTAAACAGCAGAGTTGGGATTTGAACAGTCTGGCTTAATTCTGTGTCCGCACACAATATAGTCTGCTAAATCCCAGGGTTGTCATGAGATCCTTCATGAAAAATCATTTGTATTTTTACCTGGCGCGTGAAACGAATGCACTAAATTATAACCGTTATTATTACTGTTTAGTGGGGAAACAAAAGGGAAAGGAAGAAGCTTTCTTGAAGATATAGCATTGACCATAAGGCCAGCCACAGGATTCAGAAGCTGCTTATACAGATTAAGAAACTTATGTAGAATTGGAATGTGTTGATGAGGGGCTTAGGTATCCTGACATCTGGCATCTCAGTCTAAAGGTAGAAGTTAGTCATTCTTGACTTGCCTCCCTAACGATGTCATCTTTCAGAAAATAGGAGAAACTAAGGAGCACTTTTCCTCTGGGCTTACTTGTGACTAATTAGAAATAATGCGTTCATGGCATGCAAGCAACAGAAACCCTGAAAAAAAACACCACAGATGTCAACCCAGGCACTGTATTTCTCAACAAGGGTGCCGTTGACATATTGGGCAGATGGGACTGTCTTGGACATCCTATTTAGAATCACTAAATGTCAGTAGTGCTCCAAATTATCCCTCATCCCTCCCCCTCCCACACCCCCCCCCCCCCCCCCCCCGTCTTCGCAATAACTAGAAGCACCCCCAGACATTTGCAATGCCTTCTGGCAGGCATAGTGTGGTGGCAGTATTGCCACTAGTTGAGAACCACGATTGAGTGGCAAGAGTAAAGGAAAGGATTGTTAAGAATTGTCAGATGTGCCTTAGGCCAGGCATTCTCAACACATGAGGATCACGCCGAGCGGAAGACACACCTATGAGCCTACTTGGGATTATACTCTATTCCCAGCCCACTTTAAATAACTCTATGCCTTTCTCTCCTACTTAAGGAAGTACATGGTATACAAACTGCTCTGTAAATACAGGTATAATTGATTCTTCTCGAGTTTGCTAAAATATGTATATTATTCCTAAACCTCAGCACTTTATCGACACTGACACTTATGAGGGGCAGACTTCACATTTGATTAGGAACTGGTGTCTTCAACTTTAAAAAAGTCTTGAAAATGTATATAGTTCCAAGGTCAGGGCATTGAAAATGGAATGGAGCTATCTAGAACTAAATGGAGGCTCTGTAATTATGAATAGTTACAAATAGTTATAAATAATAGACAGTGGGAGGAAGCTAAAGAGACCAACTTGGCTTTACCTTCTAGAACTTTGGAAATGTTGTATTTTATATAGTCAAGTCCAGGTAATGGAAGGTCAGGCACATTGCCAAAGCCGAATACAAAGGAGTGACACTGAAGTGTAGAGAAGGCCTGTGGCCAAAGTAAGTGAAGATCCGTAAAAATCTAAAGAAAGAAATCCCAGAAGTGTTTATGTTTTTAATTATGTATTTGATACCAGTGTAAGAAGAGAGAGTAGACCTGCAGGATAGGGAACATTGTGTAATTTTATGATAGAGAAGTTAGAGTTTCTTAACTTTTATCTTGTGTCGTCCTTAAACAGCAAGGAGACTGACTTATTTTGAAATAAGAAAGAGTGGACTGTATATCACAAGGATAGATTTAAGCCTGAAGTAGGAAAGGAAATAGCTAACTGGACATTTGATAGTTATAAATGAGGGTGAATCTCCCATCTTGGCCGAATTGCTTCCATAGCATCATGAAACTCCTTGATACATTCTCAGAGGTCTAGGTCTTAGAGCAGCGTTTCTCAATCTGTTTTTCATTATTGCTCTCCTAAAGCCATTTATGCCCCTTCCCCCATTGTCTTTACCCAATCTAATGAATTGTCAGTACCACAGATATACCGTATATCTTTTATGCACAGTATCCCTTTGGTGGACAACAGACCCTTGTAATATCTAAGAATTCTTTTCAACCCCTCTTTAACCTCAGATTTTGCCCCCTTGGGGGTGATATGCTCCCTATGCATGTTGTAAAGGATTCATAGAGGACAGGAGACCTCTGATTATTAGGTGATGAGTCTTCCTGATTTTTGGACATAGAGGTACTTGGTTTGGGGAAATTATAAGATGCTTTAGTGTGATCCCAGTGACATGATAACCCAAGCAGGCTGCCCTAAACCTTGTTCTCACCCTGATAAAGAAAATCAGAAATTTGTCTATTTTTTGCAATGATTAAACGTTAGCTTTGTGGGGATTGGTTGGGGGGATACTACCCTTGTGATATTGTGCGGTTGAAGGTGGTGGGAAAAGCACAGCTTTAGCTTGGCAAGTGTTCTTAGTTTGAATTCTTTCTTGACCTCACTGGGTGATCAAACAAAGTGTAAAAAGTATGGAATATATTCAGTACATATAAAGGACTTTTAGGATATGTGTGTGTGTGTGTGTTTGTGTGTGTAAAATGCAGCACAATCATAAAGCAAACACTGTAACCCACATTCTGTATAGGAACTAGAATATTACCAAAAATCATTGAAGCTATTCATGAGAATCTCTGATTTCATGCCCAAGTATCCTTTATTCTAAATTTATCATTCTCTTGATTTTTTGCTTTTCAAGCACTGTTTTATTACATATATATATATATTTCTAATGAATTCAGTTTGCAGTTTACTGAGCATTATCAAAATAGCATCATACAGGATTTATTCTGTGACTTACATTTTCACTTAACACTATACCTTTTAAGAGTTAAACATATTGTTGGAAGTAGTGGTAGTTCATTCTGTTTTTGTTGTTCTGTAATATTCTTCGTGTGTATTTTATCCACTTCCAGTCTTCAGTTGTAGTTTTATTTTTTAAAGAATGAATAAGCTGTAGTTTTTCTTTGCTGTATTCAGTTTTGTATTGAATAACACTCCGTGAGTGTTCTATATGTCTACCGATGTACGAGGGCAAGAGTTTCTCTTATATACCTAGCAATGCACTTTCTGGGTCGCTGAGTGATTTACAAATGAGCAAACACAAATTAACTGTGTTAGTTCACACATTTATAAAGCTTAGGCAGATGGGCAGATTGACAGGCGATTTAATGACAGACTTAGAAGGGCACTGAATGAAGTAGTCTTCTATTCCCAACAGTTGCACATTTAAGTCTTCAAACCTTCTAACTGTGAAGTTTGAGAGGTCTCACAACCCTTTCCAACTTAAGTTGTAATATAGTTTTCTTAAAATTTTAAAGACTGTGATAATCATTGTCCCATTTTAGAACAAAAGCATTGGGTTATAGAATTGTGAAAATGATTCTAATTCCTTATATCACCCTTGAAAATCACTTGTGTTTCTTTAGTGACACCTAAATGTGTTCATTCAAATGTTCCTATAAGCTTTTAAATGTGGTATTAGAGGCTCCCGGGTGGCTCAGTCAGTTAAGGATCTGAGTCTTGGTTTTGGCTCAGGTCGTGATCTCCCAGTTCATGGGTTCGACCCCTGCATCGGGCTCCATGCTGGCAGTGCAGAGCCTCCTTGAGATTCTCTCTCTCTCTCTCTCTCTCTCTCTCTCTCTCCCCCCCTCCCTCCTTCCCCCCCCTCCCTCCCTCCCCCTTTATCTCTGACCCTCGCCTGCTCATGCTCTCTCACTCTCTCTTTCTCAAAATAAATAAATAAACTAAGTAAATAATAAGTGTGAGATTATATGATTCTTTGTGGTATCATAAACTTTGTCCTGTTTTAACATTGATAACAATGGTTTTATTGTAAAGCAGTGTGAGAATTCACCAGCTGGAAGTATCAATGAATATGTGTGTTGTTCATGTATATAGATAGATACACTTTTTAAAGTAAAATACATTATATGCATTGATTGCTTGGAGGTTTATAAGTAGTAGTCTGATTTGCATTTCATTTCATCTTTTTTTTTCTGCTTGAAGTTTCAGACTCTCTGGCTCAATCTGTAATTCAGCATCTAAGATGGATAATGCAGAAGGATCTTTTGGGGCAAGATGTCTTTCTAATAGGCCCTCCTGGGCCTCTTCGACGCTCGATTGCTATGCAGTACCTGGTAAGCAATCGATTCTTATGGATTCCTAAGGGTCTTAACATTGATTAATTATGTTCTAATATAAATTATGATAAAGAATTTACAAAAAGTATCAAGATTATTCATTACTTGAAAAAAATTTTAATAATGAAGGATGCTTTTTTTAATAAAGAGTTTGGAATAAGTTATTTGAGAAGCAGATGTATATTTATTGTTTATAGCTTTATGTAACTAGAAAGTTCTCAACTTCTGGTAAAAAAGAAATATAAATTCAGGCAATGAGTATCAGATAGAATTAGCAACTATGAGGTTACAAAACAAAACTTATTTTTATATTACATTATATAATATGTTATATTACATTAATTTTATATAGTTTATATTTATTATTACTCAGGAAATATTCTTTATTATATGTATGTATTTATTTTTTAATATAATTTATTATCAAATAGGCTAACATACCATGTGTAAAGTTTGGTTTTTGTGGTAGATTCCCATGGTTCATTGCTTACATACAACACCCAGTGCACATCCCAACAAGTGCCCTCCTCAGTGCCCAGCACCCAGTTTCCCATCTCCTCCATCCCCTCATCAACCCTCAGATTGTTCTCTGTATTTAAGATCCACATTTTAAAAAGTCAAATAATTCTCTTGACTTTTTGATATTATATGGTCTTTTAAGGGAGCCTACAGTTTGTAAAATACCTCTTGTATGTTACACACTTTTTTCCTTTATAAAGGATAAAACAAGTTTATTAAATAATTCACTCGGGCTTTTTCCAGCTAGTACATGATAGAGATAGACTTCAAATCTTCTTTTTAACCTGTTATCCTCTTACGTGTGTGTAGTTCTCTGAGTACATTTGTGAAGTGAGTTGAAATATTAAAATCTCAACCCAAATAAAAAAAATCGTATAAGACTTTTTTTCCCAGTTTGCCTGCGTTAATAGTCATTGCTGTTCTGATGGAAGGGAGATTGCCATCAGATGAAGCTTTTCTGTCTGAAGATATTGTTTAGGCTGAAGGGGAGGACTTTGCTTTAAGCTTCCTTGTGTTACCTGATATTGAAGAATTGATTTCTGTGCTGTTTGGAATATGCTTCATGTACTCTTTTATTTCAGGGGTAAATTTATTTTGCTTACTTCCAAAATCTTGTAGGGTGAGGATGATAAAAATACAATGGACAAGTCAGAACTTAACTCTTTCTAGCCCACATCTTTCATATCTTTTATTTGTTTCTAGAATGAGCTTATGAGGTGTAATGGGTCGTTGTAGTATTATCCTCATTTTATTGATAAACAAGGCAAAAGTGGCGTGTCTACGAATGCAGAGTCCGCTACCAAGAATCCATTATACCTGGTTCATTTCAAAGACCACAATACCTCATTTTGATTTTGTTTCTGGCAAGATTCTGAAGCTTGTTAGAAATGTGGAATGAAAAGGGCTAGGAGATTAAAGGTGTCTTGTTGGTTCAGAAATGCTGTATAAGTCTCTAAGTGTGAAACCTGTACCTTTAAAAAGAGAAAACAGCAACAAACTTCAAATTGTGAAAACACAGCTGAGGCAGCTTTAGGGTGTGGAAATACACATAAGAAAACTTACTAGCCTAAGCTGCCTTGTAAACTCTGCAGTGGGTACTGGTACCATTAGATGTAAGATCCTGTGCTTAGTAAAATCCAGAGTAGATGAAGTCTTCACAAGCAGAGATTTGGGGGCATAATTTGATAGTTGTGTTTACTTCATATTTAATTTATATAGAAGGAGTTTTCTAGATAGCTCAAAAAACAAAAAAAAACCAAAAAAACTCAACAGACCACGGCTGCCTCCTCCATCTGCCGCTCCTGGTACTGTTTGTGAATTTGCTCATACCATTCCTGGGAAGCAGCAGCTGAGGAGACGTTGGTGTTTGTCTTGCCTGAGGAAGAATCCAGGAAGCTGTCGAGACTGAGGATAATATCCTTGGTGTGGCAGTTCAGGGTGTTACTAGGGTACAGTTTAACAATAAGAGGTATTGTTTAGTTAACCAATTTGACAGGGTTTCCCGGTGATCACATTCAACAATCAGTGAAACAGACAAGGTACCAGTGATATGTTAAGAAACAGGAAGGAGGTATCTGCTAAAAAGAGAAATTGGGTCTCTAGTCCAAAATTGTGCTTTCAGAGGCAATTCGTTCTTATTTAGAAAAATATTGTTTGGTATCAACACATCTTCACCACTATGATGTGTGTTTTCTCTACTTAAAATGTTTTCAACTTTCCATACATTAAATTTATGGTGTATGGGAACAGGCATATTTTATAAAAACAAGATGACAACTATGATATATTTTTATCAACATGATATGGCAGAGAAAAAAAAATCCTGTTGTGTGAAATATCCTCTTTTACCATTAATGGCATGCTCATTCAGCTCATTCATTTTTTTCTCTTCTACTTCAGTAGATTAATTTGTTCTCTCTGTTTAATAAGAACGTATTGTATGCCTTACTCAATTGGAGAACATCATTGTTTATGTATTTATTTATTTATTTTTTAAAGTTTATTTATTTATTTGAAGAGAGAGAGCGAGCACAAGTGGGGGGTGAACAGAGAGAGAGGGAGAGAGAGAGAATCCCAAGCAGGCTCCATACTGCCAGCACAGAGCCGGATGTGGGGCTCGAACTCACGAACCATGAAATCATGACCCGAGCCGAAATCAAGAGTTGGATGCTGAACCAACTGAGCCACCCAGGTGTCCTGAACATCATTGTTTTTAATTTAGTGTTGTAAAACCAAGGATAATGTTAAAACCTTTTTGTATGTGATTGTCACAGGCAGGGAAAAATGACATTAGGGATGCATAAACTATTCTAAAAGAAATGGATTCTGGATGATTTCTCCTTCAAATCAGAAGTGTTTTTTATGAAAGAATTCTTTTTTCCCTCTCCTCCTTCCTCTCCTCCTTCCTCTCCTCCTTCCTCTCCTCCTTCCTCTCCTCCTTCCTCTCCTCCTTCCTCTCCTCCTCTCCTCCTCTCCCTCCTCCTCCTGCTCCTGCTCCTGCTCCTGCTCCTCCTACTTTAATCTTTCTTCAACTTTTCCTTCCTGAAATGCTATCTATGTATGTCTTCCTTCTCTCTTCTGTTGACCTGACTACTGGTATTTACCTTATTTTCACACTTGGTAGAGTGTGACCTAATATATCACAGACAGTTGGTAAACATTGGTTAATGGACTTAATTAATTTGAATCACCCTTTTAAAATAAGGTGAACATTACTTACTAAAATGGCTATCATTTGTAAAAAAACAAACAAACAAACAAACAAAAAAACAAAACCAAGTTGGCAAGTTATTACTCGTGATATTTGAAAAGAATTCTGTAGAATACATTAAGATTTATAAGCTCTGATATGGTTATAATTGCTAAAGAAGTACATAATTATTAAGTAGCAAACTACCGGGTGCAGTAAAGGAGAGCTCTGAGGAGCGGTACATACATGTTTCAATCAGTGCACAATGTTTTGTGTTTTTCTCAAAGCGAAGACTCGTAATTTCATTTAAAATGCTCTTCTCGGGGTGGTGGCATTGTTAAATAACTGACTCCCAAGCATATGTTGGGAATTTGGTTTAATTTTGGAACAATTTCACTCTCTGCTGCACAGGAGCTGACCAAACGGGAAGTTGAATACATTGCCCTATCAAGGGACACCACCGAAACTGATCTCAAACAGCGACGAGAGATCCGCGCAGGCACGGCTTTTTACGTTGATCAGGCAAGTTCTTATCACACTCCAACCCGTGACTGTTTACTCCAGGGCTAGACAGAATTGATTTTTAAAGTAGAAAGAGAGTAGCTCACGTAATAGTGAAAGATAGATGTACAGTGCTTTCTCTAGGCAGATTTAATTTAGATTTTTGGTTTTCCTGTTCTTAGAAATGCCTTCTACATTTAGCACTAAATAAAAAACTGCAGATGAGATTAGTGGTTCTAAAGTGTTACCTCAAGGTCAATATGCTGATTTCTTAATTTTTGATTGTTTCCTACTACTTGCACATAGAAATTTGAATTTTTTTTTTTTAATTTTTTTTAAATGTTTATTTATTTTTGAGAGACATAGAGGCACAGCGTGAACAGGGGAAGGGCAGAGAGAGAGGGAGACACAGAATCGGAAGCAGGCTCCAGGCTCTGAGCTGTCAACACAGAGCCCGACGCGGGGCTCGAACTCACAGACCGCAAGATCATGACCTGAGCCGAAGTCGGACGCTCAACCGACTGAGCCACCCAGGCGCCCCAGAAATTTGAATTTTTAAAAAAGAATTGAGATATTAATACAGAAAATTCTCTAGCACATTTATAAAAGTATTCTCATTCTAAAAGCTAAGTAGTTAAAAGTGTATTAAACATAGTGAAACTAAATATATACTTCCAGGAACTATAGCTTTGTTTGAGGGAGGGTTTCTTAGGTACAGATTACCAACTAAAATAATATTTTATGAATATTATAATGAAGCTATTGTACATTTCTTCAAACACATAGCTTAAAATTTTAAATATTGTTGTTCTTCATTAGGAATACCTAATAAAAAAAAGAACAGAGACCTTAAATAAGTAACTCATAGAGGAAAGATTTCAAATGTCCAATGTATTCATGACAAGATTCTTCTTGTTTATAAAAATAAAAATTAAAATATTAATGAGCTGCTATTTTTCTTTCACTTCTCGTATTGGCAAAGATTAAAGAATTTGCTAATGTCCATTATTGATGAGGAAGAAGGGATGAGGAAACAGCATTACTGTTGATGCAATTTTGAAAGAAAATTTGGCAATACCTATTAAAAGAAAAGAAATTAAATATATTTGGAGCCAGCAGTTATGTTCCTGGCAATTTTATTTTATTCCAAATGTTATTCACATAAAGCAGACAAAGTTATATGCAGTGGTATTTATGATAGCATTGTTTGATATCATAAAACTGTAAGTGAAAACTGTAGTAATATATACTTAGGAAACTAGTTAAACTAGTTAAATAAATAATGGTAAGTAGAATTCTCTATAGCCATTAAAAAGAATGAGATAAATCTATATGAATCTATATAAATTACTATATGTAGTAATAGGAAAGAAGTCTAGGATAATGCATAAAAAATGAAGTTGGGAGACAACATAGATAATATGATTCTTTTTGTGGTAAAAAGAAAGAAATATATAAATGTTTATGCATTAGAAATTTCTAGAAGGATGCACAAGAATCAATTAAAAGAGCTGACTTCTGTGGAAATGCAACACAACGTCTGAGGTGGGGTGAGGAAGGAATTTTTGTGGTTCTTTAAATTCGAAGCTTCCTCATGAGCGCACTATTACTCAATAATTAAAAGAGTACACATTTGATCCTTAAACGATGAAGCAATTAGGGGTGATGACCTCTGAGTAGTCAAAAATCTGCATATAACTTTTAGCTCCCCAAAACCTAACTACTAATAGCTTACTGTTGACCAGAAGCCTTACCAATAGCCAAGTCAATTAATGAATTTGTATGTTATAACTATTGTATACTGTATTGTTGCAGTAATGTAAAAAAATGTTATAAGAGCATCATAAAGAAAACACATTTATAGTACTGTACTATGTTGACAAAAATCTGCATATAAGTGGACCCATCCAGTTCAGACATGTTATTCAAGGGCCATGTGTAACTGTAAAAAAACAACAACACTGAGTGAAAGAATTTTTGGAGACCAGAATATTCATATTGTTTCATAAATTACTTATTAATTAGAAAAGGAAAAATGTACCTAAAATGGAGAGATTTGGCCATCACCACCTGAAGTGATGGTGATCACATTTAGCATCCTGTGGTGAGAAAAATCCGAGAGGTTCATGTTTCCAATCAAAAAGTTATCCTTTGTGGATGGAGCATGCAAGTACATTTTCAAGAAATCTGTTTTATTCACATAATGCCAAGGTTCACTTTATCCATAATTTCTAATTACACACGGGAAAAGATGTACCTTTACAGGCCTGCTTCTTTTCAGAACCCAGTGAGGCCGAGAGTAGTGAGCTGGGGAGAGAGCTTAGAAAACAAGACTACAGCCTAAATAGTGCAGAGGAGATCGGGATGGATTTAATGACACTGAAAGAACTAGCTTTGTTTGGTCGAGTGTAGATTTAAAACCATACTTTTTGAATGGATTGATTGTTGCAATGCAAATAGTGAGGAAGAGAAAGTGGACTTTTATGTGCTTATTACTGTAAAGGCACTCTAAGACTTTTATTTCTTGAAGCATAAAGTAAATTATTTAGATAACACTATAATATTATACTCTCCCTGCTGTTCTAAAAAGCATATTTTTAGATGATATCTGTGACAGTTTATAAAATAATTAAAGTGCTATTATAAATGTATGGTAGTCTTTTTCTTTCCGTTTCCTTGGCGGATCCTTCTTGTTCTGATGAAGATCAGTTGTTCAGGGTGTAATGCGCTGACACCTTCAGAGCCCGTGAGCCTGGTATAGGAACCTTGGTCCTTTTCCTAAGTTACTTCAGACTTGAGACTGTATCCGATTTTCATATTTGTCTTTTGTCTCTTAATATTCTTTATTATTTGTTCACAATCAGATCTTAACAGTTCCTTGCTTATACCCATGCAATCTCATCACATCCAGAATAAAATCCAATCCCTTTAAGTGCCTACAGTACTCTACAGGAGATAAACTTGTCTACCTCAGTTCCCCTCCCTCTTTCCCTTGCTTTCTAGGCTCCTGCTGCACGGCCTTGTTCTCTTAAAAATAGATTGAATGCTTTCCAGCCTCAGCGCCTTTGTACTTAATATTTCCTCTGCCTGGGACGATCTCCTAGATCTGTGTATTCCTGCTTCCTCGTCATTCAGATGATAAATTCTCAGAACATTTAACTAACCACCGATGATGCCCACCCCCCTCCACAGACCCAGGGCTGTCACATTACACAGCGTGATCCTCAGGGCATCCATCACTCTCTGAATTTACCTAATTACTTCTTTGTTTCCAGGTTTATTGTCTACATTCCCCACTAGAATGTAGCTTTCTTGCTTAACTCTGATACCTAAAAATTGTCTGGAATATAATTGGCACTTATATTTGATGACAGATTTCTTCTTTGGGTAATCAATGTTGTTAATTTTTAAGTAAATTAAGAGTAAACAGGTTCTGGATAAGACCAGGGGGCTCATCAGTGGAAAAACTATTTGTCTTTTCGACATCTACATGGAGTCTTCAGAATGAATAATTCCCATCTGAATTCTAGAAGTTGCCAATTGATTACCAGCTAGTCATATGTTTGTTAGACTGAAAGGTCTTTACTTTATTTAGAAATTTCTTTTATTTATTTAATGTTGTTAACCATAATAAAGAACAATAATAATAAATATTCTTAAAGAATTATTTTTAAGTTAAAGGTTTATAATAATTCTATAGTAGGTAATTTATATTATTTTTTTTCTGGTTCATAATGTAAAATATGTGGGGAGCCTGGGTGGCTCAGTCAGGTAAGCCTCCAACTCTTGATTTCAACTCAGGTCATAATCTCACAGTTTGTGACTTTGAGCCCCACATGGAGCTCTGCACTGACAGTGTGGAGTCTGCTTCGGATTCTCTCTCTCCCTCTCTCTTTCTGCCCTTCCCCTGCTCCCTCTCCTTCTTTATCAAAATAAATAAATATTGGGGCACCTGGCTCAGTTGGTTGAGCATCCGACTTCGGCTCAGGTCATGATCTCACAGTCTGTGAGCTCGGGCCCTGCGTCGGGCTCTGTGCTGACAGCTCAGAGTCTGGAGCCTCCTTCGGGTTCTGTATCTCCCTCTCTCTCTGCTCATTCCCCGCTCACGCTCTGTCTCTCAAAATGAATAAATGTTAAAAATAATAATAAATAAATATTAAAGAAAAATATCAAAAATGCTTTTTATAGATATATGTGTATGTTTATATATATGCATAGTATTAATAAATATTTATCAAAATGAATCCTATGTGTCAGACACTATCTAGGGACAGTGAGCAAAAGAAATAAATACCTATCATTTATGAAGCTTATGATTTAGTGAAGGAAACAAAAACATAGTAAAGGAGGATGGTATGATAAAGTAAATGCTAAAGGGCATGGGGAAGAATATAAAAATTACTTTTTAGGGGTGCCTGGGTGGTTCAGTCAGTTGAGCGTCTGACTCTTGATTTTTGGCTCAGGTCATGATCCTAGGGTCACAGGATTGAACCTCCTGTCAGGCTCTGGGCTGAGCACGGAACTTGCTTAAAATTCAATCTCTTTCTTTCTCTCTCTCTGTCTCTCTCCCCACCCCATCCCTCTACCCAGCTCACATGTGCTCTCTCTCTCTAAAATAAAAAAATAATAATAAATAAAAAATAAAATTACTTTTTATCTTCCCCTTCAAGACAGTGTAATTTTTTTAAAACTTTTTTAACATTTATTCAAGTTTTGAGAGACAAAGAGAGAGCACAAGTGAGGGAGGGGCAGAGAGAGGAGAGACACAGAATCTGAAGCAGGCTCCAGGCTCTGAGCTGTCAGCACAGAGCCCAAAGCAGGGCTTGAACTCGGGAACCTCAAGATCATAACCTGAGCCGAAGTCGGCTGCTTAACCAATGGAGCCACCCAGGCGCCCCCAGTGTAAATATTTTCTATATTATTTTCTATAATGCCTGTATGCATATATATTTAATCAGGTATAATAATTTTTATAAAAATTATATACCATGTATATAAAATTTTATAGTCTGCTTTTTAAAAAACCTGATATTTTATAAGGAGCATCTTCCTATGACATTAGATTTTTCTCAAAAGTATAATTTTAAGTGTCCATACAGTATTTCATCAAATAGATATGCTATTATTTTTTGAACATTCTCATTTTATCCATCTTCCCATTTTGTTGGTAATTTAGGTTCTTTATAACTTTTCACTATTATAAATAACACTTCGGTAAATATCATTGTACTTATATCTTATAATCTCTGACTGTTTTTTAGGCTTGAATGCTAGAGGTGTAATTACTAATCAAAAGGTCTGGACATTTTCAAGAATAATTCAAGAATAATATATATTGCCAAATTGCTTTCCAGGAAGCGTGTTCATGGATTCTTGTCAGTATTGGATGTTTCTTTGTATGTACTTTGCCAAATTGATAGCCTTTAATTTGCGTTAAAAATTACTAAGCAAGCTGAATCTTTTATATGTTTTTTGGCTATTGCTTCTATAAAACATCAATGAACTGAGTGGGTCCAGAAAAGGAGAAAGGGACTGTTGAAATAGTTTACAGTCTGTCAAGGAATTTACGCTAGTGCTTGTCTATGTAAATATTTGCCAAAATGTATCCACTTGTTGATGTAAAGGTAATTTAAATATTTTTTATACAATTGCCTTGCTAAACAGAATATAGAATAAGCTTTCTAAAAAGAATTAGTTAAAGAACATATAAAAAAATTTATTACTGGTATTTTGACACCCATGGAGAAATAAGGAGACTAAAAAATGTTTTGGTACCACATTAACTTTCTTTTGCCTCAGAAGATAAAATAACCTGAAAAAAATAAACCTAAATCATTGATATTCTAACTCTTTAAAATTCTTTTACTGGATTTTTTTTTTCTTACCTTAGTTGTTGACATTCTCTTTATTAATTCTGTTTGTTGTCAAATGACTCCAAAGAGCTGGAGTGGAAGACTTTAAGTCAATAGAAAATTGCTTGCAGTACTGAAGTATGAGCCGATACAAATTAAGCTACAAATAAATTACGTTTAGACTTTCATGTCTGGCTGGGAGGAGACACTCAGGATACTCTGGGGAGTAGAAAGCCAAGATGGGGAGGTTCAAATGATTTTCTGTAACTTTTTCAAGCCAGGAACTCTTTTCACATTAGAATCTTGTAATTTGTTTGACACGAAACTGCAGTTCCATGATGTATGATATACGTGTTTAACGTTAAACATAAGAATGCATTTTAAATAATTATCGAATATTAAAAAAGATTTTTAAATTTTGTTTTTTTTTTTTTTTTGAGAGAGAGAGGGCAAGAAGTTGTGCGTGCACATGTGAGTAAGGGAAGGGCAGAGAGGGGAGACTGAGGATCTGAAGCAGGTTCCATGTGGACAGCAGAGAGCCTGATGTGGGGCTCAAATTCCCGGAACCACAAGATCATGAACTGAAATCAGATGTTTAACCGACTGAGCCACCCAGGTGCCCCAACAATTATATAATATTTTAATGTAGTGTCTTCTGTTTTGGCTTATTCTTGATTCTCCCTTAGTAATAGAAAAAATAAGGATTAACCTTTTCATAATGCACTGCTTAAATATTGTAGGTCATCAAAAGCAATGCACTGCTTAAATATTGTAGGTCATCAAAAGCAACTCCTAATAAATTGAGTAACAGTGCTATTGATCAGACAATAAGATTTCTATTTTGTCAAAATGTATTTTACTTATTTTAGCATATAGGGAAAAACATTTTTTTGTAAACTTAATCCTATTTGTGGATGCTGAAGCCACTTTCCCCACGTAATCAATTAAAATTACAAAGTTGTATTTCTGATAAATGAAGTATTCCAAATAAAGTATTTAGTATTCCAAATAAATATTTATTTCAAATAAACTATATGGAATTTGGAAGGCATTACATACAGAAACAAGGCTATTGAGAGTGGCTGACCTCTATTACTTGCATTAGGCCGTTTGCAGCCATATTGTTATAATATCTTTTAATTGTTACTTGGATAGTTGGAGGTCTGTCTATGTTTATTCTGGCCTCTGAGTTAGAACTCAGGCCTCTGCTCCTTACCATGTTGCCGTCTTGCTCAAGCCAACTCTTATGTTCTCATATGAAGTTAACTGCATGGCAGATTTGTGTAATTCATTAGAAAGATCAAGGCACATAATATAACACTGTAGGTTAACTATCCTGGAATTTAAAATAAAATATAAAAATCAAAGCATAAAAACAACTTTTAATGAGACCTCTGTGCTTCATGTGGCTGCATCTAATCCTCGAAACATCCTTAGGAGAGAGATGACTTCCCGACTTGTAAGTAAAGTAACTGAGTCTTAGAGGGCCATGGTCACACAACTGGTAAATAGCAGAGGTGGGATTTGAACCAGGATCAGTCCAATTCTGAAGTTTAGGTTCTTTTGTACCATATACTATTTCCCCGAAAGAACAATGATGATGATGATGATGGCCACAGTGACTACAAGGATGATAGTATTGCTAGTAGTAACAGCTAATCATTTTGTAAAGGTTTACTGTGAGCCAGAGGTTATCTTGGTTAATCTTCATCATAATCTCTGAAATAAACACCATAAATAGTGTGGCTTTAGAAAGAAATAGAGGCTCAGAGAGGTAAAGGACTAACCTAAATTACCCACAGCCTGTAAGCGGTAAAGCAACAAAAAATGAATCTGATCCTATTCCGAGATTTTAAAATAAAGAACTTAAAATGTTGGGGCGCCTGGGTGACTCAGTCGGTTGGCTGTCCGACTTCGACTCAGATCATGATCTCGTAGTCCGTGAGTTTGAGCTTCGCATCGCGCTCTGTGCTGACAGCTCAGAGCCTGGAGTCTGCTTCCGATTCTGTGTCTCCCTTTCTCTCTGCCCCTCCCCCACTCACACCCTGTATCTCTCTCTCTCTTTCAAAAATAAATAAACATTAAAAAAAATTTAAGAAAAGAACTTAAAATGTACTTATTTTCAATTTTTTTTGGCTTCATCAGTGCTATTACACTGTAGCCATTCTGAGTCATTTGAAACTCTTCAAAATCTATTTTCATTAAATCATAGCTATCTTAATAAAATTTTCTATTTATAGATCTGATCACTTTAAATTTTTTTCCTGTAGCGCTTTCTTTCATAAATAGTGACACCCCTTGAGGGTATTCTCATTTAGTAAATGAGGGCACAGACCTCCAGATTAATTGTTTGCCTAAGGTCTTTTATCAAGTCAGAAGCAAATCTAGAACAAGGGCTTAGACAATTTTTGATTTTTAGGTCATACAGCCTCTTTTATCTTGAAACCCTTCATGCCTACATGTTGGGTTGTTTAAAGCTGTGATATAAGATGGTTTTTCCAGAAGAATTCTTGCTACATTTTTCTGATTTCTCTTTGAGAAAATTAGGTCTCTGGAAGTTCTATAGCTTGAAGGGCAGGAAAGGATTCTTATGGTTGATGTAATTTCTACTTTGAGTAAAGATCACAAGTATTCATCCCACATAAAATATGTGTGCATTGCCCCCCTTTTTTTTAAGATTTCAAAAGAAAAAGTATACCACAATTATTTTATTAAAAAATCTGTATAGAAAATGTTTGAAATATGTAGCCTAAATCTCTCCTGCTGACAATTAAACTTGTTCTCTTCTCTTCTTATAACAAGTGTGGGCATAGATAACTATTATCCTTCGTATAAAAATTCTTCCTAAACTTACATAACAGCATCTTTTTAACTGAGCCATTACATTTTTATTCCATAAGCACTAAAAGCCCTCTGTGAGCCACTTTTTCACCAGTATGACATAAAACGCAGGGTTCTTACCCCATGAGGACCTGAGAATCTTGCTGGGGAGATGAAACAGGCGTATGGGAGAACTAAGAAAAGTTCAGGGTTGTGGTTCCTTACATATGTGCTGAGCAAACAGAGGGCAAAGAGGGCATCAGTGTAAGAAGGGTAAGATGTTTGGGTCTCTGTTGGGCACAAAATTTGTAAAATGTTTTTTTTCTCCAACATCTCCAATTAAGTTTGGGACTTACAGCATGGTACAATATGTACTATTAATTAATGGATTTACTATGCAGCTGTTTTTAACATTCTTCTCTACAGATGTGATGAGATTGTATTAATAAAGTTTGAGGGTACTGATTAAAGGATTTTCATCATTCTATAGACTATTTTAAGGAAGACTACAGGAAGCAAGGTGATACATAATTAGTAACTAGTATAATTTTTGTAAATTCAGTGATTCAGATTTTCTTACTAAAGAGCATCTTCATAAGGTTTTCTCCTTTTAGCCAGTGTTCTTGCCTACATTAAAAACTTCTAACTTGCATATATATACTGGGTCAATAATCATGTAACCACAGGACAAGTTGAGAAGAAAGTTAAAAATTTTGGGTGATCCTTTGCATGATGATTTTTTTCTTTTCTTTTTTCTAAGAAAAAAATACCACTCTTATACATCTATAATCCTCTTGTTATAGTCCTATCTTTGGATTCAGTTACACTATAAAGCATCCATTCTCATTGCCACTTAAATTGTGTGTAAAATAAGTAATTAATTTAACATTGAGTTAATAAGGAAAAAGCTTAGGAGGATTTTTAAAAATAATATTCTTAATACAGTTGAGGTACGTTGTATAATCATAGTTCTTATTGTAGAAATAAATTTACAGATGGCATGATTCAGTCTCTAGCTTCCAGCAAGTAAAATACCATCATCTTTAGGACAACTGAAAATTAGAGATATTGAGATATGGTGCTTGTTCCAATTGACTCTTTCAGTAAAGCAAACAGGAAGGGAATGAAGCCTCCCATTGGGATGGTAGCATTGTGGATGGGAAAGGTGATGAATGCATGAGATATTTAGAGGTTACACTTACATTGTTTGAGAAATGAGAAGTAATGAATTCTGTATGGTGGGAGAATCAGTGAAATTTTAATTGAAAAAGACATCAGGAAGAAGGCCTGAGTTAGGAAAGAAGTCATGATTTGATTCAGCATGTTGAGTTGAACACCTGTATGGAGATGTTAAAAAAATATTTGGAAATGGGAGTACAGAGCTCAGGAGGAAGGTTAGGATCTCACAGTATATTTCTCAAGAATAATGAAATTAAGAAAATGAAAAAATGTTACCTATTGTTGCTGTTTAGTTAATGTAGCACATAACGTAGCACCTGCCATGTAACGGGTACTCAGTGAGGGAATGAAGATTTGTGGGAGTAGGTTAGGTCTTTGCCTATTAAATAACAAGTGAGAAAAGAAGAGAGAACAGATTAAGGGTAGAGCCTTGGGAAATGCTTTTTTTTTTTTTTTTTTTAAAGAGGACAGGAGTCAGAGGAAGGGCTGGGGAAAGCCAGAGGGGAAAACCTACTTGGTAAATGTCCAAGACAGAAGATGAAGCATAGGAGAGGATCAAGGGAAGAAGATTGGAGAAAAGGAGAACATGAAGATCAAGAAAATGCCTCATTTTTGGCTGTTTGATTTTCGGTACTTGCAAGTGAACAGTTTCAGTAAAATGAGGGTAATGGAGGCTTATTAGAGGCAGTGTGTACGTGGAGTATTTTTCAAGGGGCTTGAAGATAAAGAGAGGATCTTAAGAGGTATCAGGAGACTAGATTATATTCAAGTATAGACAGGTTTGTAGAAAGAAGGAATTCGAAAATGCAAGTAAGAGGTCCTATAGTTGGTGGAAGATTTTGGAGGAGGTGGGAGGGGCTACAACTAGGCTCAAGGTAGACAGAGCTAGTTTTAGAGGGGTGGGAGGACTGACTGTCAAAGATAGAAATCAGAGTAGAGAAGGATGCAGACGCAGAGGGGCTGAGTGATGGAGTGAAGAAAAGTCGTGGAATCTCAATTCAGATGACTTTAATCATCATGGGAAAGTGCTGGACAAACTCATGTGAAAGAGTTGACAAAGACTGGCAGCTTGCCTTGGCAATAACTTGTATAGGAAATGAAGGAAATTTAGTAGTGAGGATTTAGCCGAGGTTGGCCGATGCGAATTTGTAGAGGCCTCTCCTCACATTTTATCACAGATTGTAATAGAGCTAATGGGAGGGATACATGTTCCATCTCTAGAACACTGTCATTGTCTTCCCCAAATCATCCCATGGACTTATGAATTACGGACTTTTAAAACAAGGCTCTTGGAAGAAGAAGCTTATTTATTAGTTGGGGGTTAGTAATTAGGTAAGAAATGGCATAGTCCTCTTATTCTCTTTCCTTTATTCCTTAGTCCTAGACAGGGAGTTACAGCTTTTTCAGTACATGACATATTGTGGACCTTTCTATAGGTTAGTAAAGATAGGGCTAAATCATTATTTTTGATAGCTGTGTAGTAGTCCATCCTATTGATATATTACGGTATATTTTGCCTATCCTCTGGATTGGCATTTGGGT
This sequence comes from Paguma larvata, assembly GCA_030068075.1. Classification (NCBI taxonomy): domain Eukaryota; kingdom Metazoa; phylum Chordata; class Mammalia; order Carnivora; family Viverridae; genus Paguma; species Paguma larvata. The sequence continues at coordinate 51,219,759 of CM057839.1, read as the reverse complement.
TTTTTTGTTTTTTTTTGTTTTTTGGCAATTATAGAATTGTTCTCATGTGTCACTGTACATTCCCCTGGCTGTTCCCTTAAGATAAAGTCCTTGAACTAGAATTGCTGGATTAATGAACATAGCCATTTACATTTTTAAAAATATTAGGCTAAATCATTCTCCATAGGTTGTCATTTTGCACACAGACCAACCACGAATGAAAATGCCAATTTCCTCTTAACTTTACCAACACTGGGTATTATCATTCTTTTTAAATCTTTGCCGTTTTGAAGTTCTAAAAACATCTTGTTTTACCCTGTAGCTCTTTGTTAACCAATAAAGTTGAAAATATTTTATTATGGTGCTCAGTTGAATTTTATAGCAGTATTATTCATTTTCTTAGCGATCTGAAACATTCTTTTATACTAAACATATTTATTTGGCCTTTGTTATATATGTTGCAAACATTTCTTCCAAGTTTTCAGTCTGTGTTTTAACTTTTTTGTTTAGTATATGGAAAAATTGGAATGTAATAATTCTGTCTTTCCTTATTGGTATCTACTTTTGAATTAGCAGAAAGAATTTCTCTACTTTAAGGTTATTAAAAAAGTCACATATTGGGGCGCATGGGTGGCTCAGTCGGTTGAGCATCTGACTTCAGCTCAGGTCATGATCTCTCGGTCAGTGGGTTCAAACCCCGCATCAGTCTCTGTGCTGACAGCTTAGAGCCTGGAGCCTGCTCCGGATTCTGTGTGTGTGTGTCTCTCTCTGCCCTTCCCCCACTCGCTCTTTGTCTCTCTCTCTCTCAAAAATAAACAAACATTAAAAAACATTTTTTAAGTCACAGATTTTCATGTAATAATTATATGGTTTTACTTTTACCGTTAAAGTTTTAATTCATTTGGATTTCTTTTCCAAATTCCTAATTTCCGCTATTTTGAAATGCTGTTTTTCTCATATATTAAAATCTTTAAGAATTTTCATTAACTAGTTTTTATGTATGGAAAAGGTAGTCCGTGTGATCAGGGCCAAAAAAAAAAAATTCATGTGGTACACAGGATTCATATGAAAGAATCTCTCTCACCCCTTATTCTCTTTTCCCATTGTTTCTTGTTCACACATTAAATTTCTACATATACTACAGCATACCATTTTATTGTATTCTGTTCATTTGCTCATCCGTTTTTTTCATCTATTTTTTAAATTAATCCCCCCCGCCCTTATTATTCTTTTACAGACCTTCCTGGCAATGTTTCTGATGAATTATTAAGGGGAAGTTAGAGACATTTAGAAGGCACTGTCAGAAACTAGATCCCTGCCTGATTGGTTTTTCTTACATTAATACTTAGTTGGAGAAAGAAAGAACTTAGGTAATTTTTTTTGTAAGTAAAATTAAAAAAACAATAATTTTGTAAGTAAAACAAACAAAAAAGAAGCTTAAACTAGAGTTTGTTAAATTTTCAAAACAATTTATCATGAAGTGTCAGTTCCTAGTTACGTCACGTAGGGATCACAGTACAATAATGGGTTATGTTGAACTCTTTTTCTAGGTAAATTTAGGCAAAAGACTAGTTCACTGCTACTAAGTTCCAGAGCTTTCTTTGATTTGACAATGTACTACCACTATGATATGTAGTAGTAGTCATGGCACTTCTGACTACAACAGTATGGGTTTTGTGCACCAAGCAGTTCTCCAGTTCTCTACAGACAACAAGAGGGTATCCCATCATTTAATCAATTCTGACACTGACTACCTGGTGTTAACACAGATCCCACAAGTTAGGGGTCAGTCCAAGACTGACCGCATTTCAAGATGCCAGTCACAAGTTTGAGCCATCCATACTTCTGACCTCTGGCTGTATATACAGGATTCTCACAACCCCTCCTCCAGTTTAATAATTTGCTAGAATGGCTCATAGGTCTTAGGGAAACACTTTACTTCTATTTACTGGTTTATTTTAAAGGATATAATAAAGGATATAAATGAACAGCCAGATGAAGAGGTGCATCAGGCGAGGAAGGAAAGGGTCCCAAGTTTAAGAACTTCTGTCTCTGTGGCATTTGGAGTGTGCCACCCCCTGACCTGTGAATGCGTTCACCAACCTGGAAGCTCCCACATCTAATAGTGTAGGGCTTTTAAAGGATTTCCAAAACATAGACATGAGTCATTACATAAATCATTGGCCATCGATGACTAATTCAATCTCCCCTCTCTGGGGCTGGGGCCTAAAGTTTCAGCTCAAACCATATGGTAGGTTTTTCTGGCAACCAGCCCTAATCCTAAAGCTATTTAGGGACCAATCAAGATCTGCCTCATTTGCATAAACTCAGGTGTGTTTGAAAGAGGTTTATTTTGAATTAAAAAAGATTCACCTGTCACCCCTATCACTCAGTAAATTTAGGAGTTCTGCAGCAGGAACTGGGGATGAAGACCAAATATATATTTCTTAATATATCACAATATCACAATTGATTTGAAAAACGATATTAATTTGGGGAAATGTGATTGTAGTTACCTCTAGAAGTCTTTAGGGCAGTGCTGCAGAGTCACGTGAACTTCGAGTTGAATGGAGTCACTTGTGTGTGCATAAATGTATTATGCAGATTTTGTTTCTCTAAATAGGCACACAGCAAATTCTAAGGCCTAGTAAAACTCGACTCTGAAGTTGCTAACCGTCTGCATTTGCACTGTTCATGACCTCTTCTTCATCTCTTCCATTTCTCCATCAGTTAAGGACAGGTTAAATTTTTAGCATTGCCATTTTCAAGCTGTATAACCTCTCTTCAGTTGAAAAATTGGGTAAGATATTGTGTACTTTAATTTTTTTAATGTTTATTTATTTTTGAGAGACAGATAGAGTGAGCAGGGGAGGGGCAGAGAGAGAGGGAGACATAGAACCCAAATGCCGAATCCGAAGCAGGCTCCAGGTTCTGAGCTGTCAGCACCCAGCGTGGGGCTCGAACTCGCAAACCTTGAGATCATGACCTGAGCTAAAGTCCGACGCTTATCTGACTGAGCCACTCAGGCGCCTCAATATTGTGTACTTTAGAGGACTGTCATGAAAATTAAATTAAATAACATAAATGGAAGAACTCGATACATACATGCCAGCTATTACTCTGTAGACCCTACCACTTTCCCTCTCAGTAGCTGGATCAAACTATCTCCAACATCAAGTACCAACTTCTTCAGTTTTATTTTAGTAATTATGCATTCTCTTTTCTGTCCTTCTCTACCAACTCTTCTTCATCACAATTTGAACATTTTGAATTTTTTGCTTCATTAAAAAAAAAAAAAGGTACCATCACCCACACTGTTCCCAGCCCAGTTGCCCTTTCTAGCAGCAGCAGGCCTCTCCCTTCTTTTCACGCCCAGTTTATAGAATGTTGCTCGCCTTGGGCTTGTCTTTTGTTTCCTTATGAGTTGCTTGAGATCATGCATTTTTAATAAGAATATTGTAGAAGTGATGTTGTGTTCCTCTCAGGGCATTATATAAAAAATTTACTACATGAAATTGATACATCTCTTTAGTGGTAATGTTAATTTTGATCACTTGGTTAGGGGGTTACTACGAGGTTCCTCCATTGTTGTATTATTTTCCCCTTTGTCTCTTTGAGTTTCTGCAAATATTCTTTTTCTCATCATACTTTTACCCACTGATTTTACCATCCATTGATGATTCTTGTTTTCAGTAGTCATTGTTATGGTGATTTTCTATCAGTTTTTAATAGTAGAGGTTCTTAACCTGAGGTTGCCATGGTAAACATATTTTACTCGTGCATTTTACTGAGAGAAGAGGTACAGCATTTGTCAGGTTTCCAAGAGATCATTAGATAGTATTATCTTTTTCCATCTATCACTACTTTCTCAACTTTATGGTCACAGTACTTATATCCATTAGAACAGATGAAAGGAATTCCTTATGTATTTGGCTTCTGTTTCTGATCTTTCACTATAGCTTATTTCAAATCTCTCTGAAAAGATTCTATATATAACAAATCAAAAATACACCTAAGGTGAATAAAAGCAGTATTTGTCATTGTCCTATGTTGTCTAGACTTTGTCTCTTCTGGCCCACAATTGGGAAACCTTTAAATTTTGATATCTGTATTTCTAGTTTTATGTCAGAAAACATGTATTTTCATCTTTATGAAGTTTTTAAAAGTCAAATAAAGAATTTAGTCTGTCTAATAACAAAGACTGATAAAACTTTTTTAAAGAATATTTAAATAGGTTGTGATAACTTAATTGTAATTAAGAATAAGTTTCTCTTATGACAAGCTGTGCCTTCTTGGAGTAAATAAATTCTCATGAAAGAAAATATAACTGAGACCTTAGCTGAAACATGAATTTTTATAAGAAGTAGTTTATGTTTTGATTTTTAATTCCTCAGAAACCATTTCTATGGCTTTGTCTTTTATATAGCTGGCAAAAATGAGATTCTTATTTTTTTGTTTTTTAGGAAATACTAAATCACTTATATAGATGCATTTTTTTTAAATAAAGGTATTCCCAAAGAATGGCTAGTTTGGTAGAAAAGAATTAAAATATAAGTGATAATGATAGGTTTGAAGAATTATGCATGAATTTATCTTATTTTTTTAATGTGATGATCATTTTGAAGCTAATGTGGTTTTCATAAAAGTTTATATTTTTAAATAATACGTAAATATCTGAAATAAACTAAATTGTACAATACAGTGTAAAATTCAACATTTTATTGAAATAATGCTTGATTAAACAATGTCTGTTTTCCTTTCCACACTCAGAAAGTCAATGCTTTGCTGTTTGAGAAATTTCTTAAGAAATTTCTTAAGGAGCTTGGACTTATTAGGGAGGAGAAATGAGAGGTAAGAGGGACCTGAACTAGACAGGTGGTAGAAGGAATGAGTTCAAGAAATATTAAAAATGTTAAATCATCAGGACATGGTGATAAGTTGAATGTAGGAGGTGAGATAGGCATCAGAGATTCTGACATGGGTGAAGAGTCTTCCCACCTTACATAGAAAGTATAAGAGGAAGAGCAGATTTGGGAGAAAAGATGATGGGCTCAGTGTTGCACAGAGGAGCCTGAGGTGAGCTTGTGGAGTCTGGTTGGAGACTTCATGTGATGGGACCGTGGTTGAGATTGGAGGAGCTCAAGATTAGGGAATCATCTGCACAAAGGTGGCTGGAACTTTGTCACTGAGCAAGATTACTCAGGTCAGACCTTGTAGAGTAAGAAGGGCTGTGGGTTAAAGATGTGATTCTTGCATTACCTACATGAGATGGGCAGGCAGAAAAAGAGAAACATTTTTTTTAAGAGAACAAAGTGTCATGGATTCCGAAGGAGACTTTTAATGAGAGAGTGAGAACATAAATTTAGCACATTAATCCTCTGCCTGTTGTTGAATGAGCAGGAGAAATGTCATTGAGATTTTCTTCTTTTTCTTAAACCAGATTTTCAAGGATTTTGACCCAAAAGTAGTTTTTTTCTATTTCGTTTAGGATTTATCAATTAAAGAAGATATTTTTTCCCCACATCTTTAGTACCTTTTTTGTATTATAGTTTTCCTGCCTCTTACCATTCAGGACCCACTTTATTTCCTATTTTTCGCTATTACTAATTTTTTAAAGCTTTACATGGAAGACTTAGAGGACTATGGTTCTCACCAGTCTGCCATAAAACCTGACTCTTTTTCTGTTTTGGTAAGCTTGTAACGTCGTCAGCATTGAACATTACACTAAAGCTGGATTCATTTTGATGGTGCCTCTCGTTTAAAAGCTCACAATCCAGAGTGCTCACCTAGCTTATTTGATCTTCACAAAAAGCTTGTGGGATAGATAGACCAGATTGTAATCTTCATTTCTTTGTCCTAGTTAAGGAATCTATTTTCTTGTTTAATTATGTGACCGATTCAAAGACAGCTTCTAGTTTTCTATTTCACCGGGCATATGTCTAAAATGTTGCAGCCGAAAGGAACCTTGGAGATCATTTCTTCCCATCTCTTCATTTTACAACTAGTGAAACAGGCCTAAAGAGAGAATCACTTACCTAAGATCACATGGTCACATAAAGCAAAATCAAAGTCTGAAACCCAGCTTTCCTGATTTCCTGGTCCCTATAATAAGGACCACAAGTTTAGTTTGCATCACAAGTAAAATTAGGCCATGCTCTGGTATCTTCAATATGCTCATGTTGCTTTTATTTCTTGGAAATAGTGTGCAGTTCGTGCAGCCACAGAAGGCAGAACTCTCGTTTTGGAAGGCTTGGAAAAGGCGGAGAGGAATGTTCTGCCCGTTTTGAACAACTTGCTGGAAAATAGGGAGATGCAGCTTGAAGATGGACGCTTCCTCATGTCTGCAGAGCGTTACGACAAACTTCTCCAAGTAAGAAAAGAAAAATCCGGCTTCCTGGTCTTGGCTATTGACCTTTGGATGGTGCCACTTGTTGTATTGATGGTATCAGAATGAGGGCAGCATTCAGGTGGCTCACATCTGTAGCGAATCGCAGCAGTTAGGTCATGAGTTTGCAGCTTCACAAAGTTTACAAGTTTGCAGGTCATATAGGAAGACCTCTCAAGCTTTTACCTTTTTTTTTGCCCATGTAATAACTATTTTTTTCTTTTTTCCCCCTCCTTTTAAATCTCTCTTCTCTTTCTCCCTCCTTTTCCTGTCTTTCTTTTCTGTCCCTCAACAACTATGTACTGAAAGTCTAATGACTTCTAGACAGTGCTGGGAAGACAAAGTCGAATAAAGTGTAGTTCTTGGCCTCCAGAAGCTCAAACTCCAGGAGATACTGACAGAAACGAATACAATATTTAAAAGATACCCAGATAGTCCAAGCTATCTGTATCTGATGCCTGGATTATTGTAAGAGCCTCTTAAAAATTCCCAGTTCCATTCTGGCTGCCCCACAGCAGTCAGTGATCACTTTAAAACATGGGACAGATTAGGTCAGACCTCTGTTCTAAACCCCTTCCTCAATATAAAAAAGTTTTACAATCGAAAATAAGGTCTTTTCTGATCTGGGCTCTTACTGCCTCTTTGGGCTTATCACCTGCTGTCCTTTTTTATTCCACTCCACCTGATAGTATTCTCTTTACTAAAACTTAAACCTGCTGGGTAGGCATTCTACTTGTGCTTTGCAAGTCACTTTGCTCTTCCAGAGAATGGTTTTTCCCCAAATATCTGCTTGGTTCACTTCTATACTCCTTCAAGCCTTTCCTCAAATGTTACCTTATTGATGAAGCCTGCTCTCACCTCCTGTTTGACATTGCATTGTCCTCTCTACCCTCTCTGCCCACATGCTCCCTGACCGCTGTATTCTTTACCTTAGTCTTCTAACATCCTACCTGATTTACTGACTTACTATGTTTTTAGTTCATTCACTGCCTCCCTCTACTCAATTGCAACTTTCACTAGGGTAGGGCTCTTTGTCACTGATGCTATCTCAAGCTGTTAGAACAATGCCTGGCACTTGGTGGGTGCTCAATAACTATTTGTTGAATGAATGGGTAAGTGCAATAAAATCTTTAAATGCTGTGATACCGGTTGATACAAAGAGGGCAACAATAAGAGAGCGTGGGGCCCTTCAGAAGCTTTGGAGAAGGGCTTCATGTAATGTCACAAAAGGACAAGAAAGGGCTCATAAAGCCCTTGCTCTAACTGAGACTCCGCCTCTGTATTCTATGACTTAGAGTCTCCGACACCTGTGCTGTTATGTGTGAAATACGTCTATGCTAATTCTTTTGCCCCAAGTTGGCTACAGATTGCTCAAGAGCAGAATCTGTGTCGTATGTTTCTTCTAGATACAGCTAATACAAGCCCAGGACACACTAGGCACTAAATAATACATGTTGACACCCTAGGATCTGATTGACCTGATGGCTCCATGGCCGGAAGGACCAGAAATCTCTTTCTGATTTCCACTGTGTGAGTCTGTTTTCCCAGAAACATGTCTTGCTATCCTTTTAGCACTCTTTTTCTTTACCATTTGTGGGAGTTTCTAGATGCTGTTTTCCCTGTCAGTATAGTTGTCTTGTTTTGGACCTCTATCTGAAGATGACATCATACTAATATAATTAGAAGGGGATAATAGAGGATTTAATTGGTAAGAAAAGTTAAATTTATTCCTTCATATTGTTATAGTTAATTTACTAAGAGATGATTATTTAAATTTATTTTAAATTTTAATATTTAATAAATAAAATGACTAAATAATATTAATTTATATTTATTACTTTTAAAGTAGGTAGATGTTGATATTATGCAGAACATTTTCTCTTTAGATACTTTCTAATTATAAAAGAACTATTATTTGCCCCGATATAGTTATTTGCCATTTTTAATAGGTTTTTAAAAAAATGTTTATTTTTGAGAGAGGGAGAGAGCACAGGAGCCAGCAGGGGAGGAACAGAGAGATAGAGAATCTCAAGCAGAGAAACAGAGAATTTCAGGGGCTCATGCTCACAAACCATGACATCATGACCTGAGCTGAAATCAAGAGTCCGCTGCTAAATCGTGTGCCCCGTTATTTACCATATTTAGTAAATGATTTAGAATTTAGTAAATGATTTCATATTCAGATATGGAATTATTTTTTTAAGTATTAGAAGTTGCTTCACAATAAGGTTGATATATTCTTTGTGTTAGAATTTTTGCAGAGTTATTGAACATTTTACTTTAGGTAAGAATTTGAGATACAGGGTCAAGAAGGTTTTAGTATACAAGGAATGTGTGTTATTATTGAGAAGGATGTACTACATTGTTTTTCCCATTGTAAATATCAGTGTAAATACATAGTTTTCATTCATAACTGTCATTTCTATATTTATAGAATCTGTCTCATAAGAACATCATAGAAAATAGGCAAGGTCCCTTCACAGAACATCATCACCTTAAGACAATTTCTGTGATAAAAGGATTTCATCTCCATAATTTAAGTCCCACTTATTTCTAACTAGATTCAATATACTATTTGCATATCTCAAAATGTTAATAATGGTTTCATTCATTAAGTGTTTTAGTAGAATTTTGTTATTATGGAAACGGATATAACCAGTTTGTATAAATTTTTATATCCTGATTATTATTTTTAGGTAAGTGGAAAATAAACATATTCAGCCCTCTGAAGATTATACTCTTGTTTTTTCAGACGGGCTAGATCCCAACTCTTGTTTCCTAGCGCATGTGGCATAGTATCACTGTTAGTCCTGTTAATTAAATGTGGGATCATAGGTTTGGTTATGCCTGAAATCATTATGTTTTTAAATTATTTCATGCAGTCAACAGACATTTGTCCTATTATGTTTAAGTGGTAATAAGACCTCTAAAGAGCTTAGATCCATCATAAGGTAGTAATGAACAGGAGTCAGTGCACACGTGCATAATGGTAGAAACTTGCATAGGATACAGCAGAGGGGCACAGAAACGATTCTAATGCAGGGAGGGGTTAGAAAGAGGCTCATTTTAGTGATGATGTTCTTTGTGCTGAGCTTTAAATGATACTCGTGTTTCCGCTGTGCGAAGTGGAAAGGCGTTCCACGCAAGTGGGGCAGTGTTGGAGAAGCAGCACCGTGTGTTTGGAGAGCCACCGTTGTGAGATGGGGCCAGAGTACCGGGTCGGGGAAGGCGGGCTAAGGGGCGGGTATGCAGTGGTTGATGAGACTAGGAGATTCGGACATGAATCCATCCGGGAAAGGCCTTAAGTGTCACGTTAAGTGTTTCTACGCTGTCATATGGGCTGCACCTCCTTGAAGATACACTGAAAGCTGAGGATCCGTCTCTCAGAATGTACTCATGCATGTTCATATAAACTTTATAAGCTCTGACAGCAGAGGACAGTGAAGAGACATTGATAGGGTCAGGCAGTGAAGGAAGGAGTGACATCTAGCAGGTGCCTACTGTGGACCAGTTGCTTTCACATACATTGTCAGGTTTTGTTTTCATAATGACCTTAGTAATGTTGGTGACATTATTCCCACTTTATGGGTAACAAAGCTGAGGGTCGAAGGGCATAATAACATGCTCTTGGTCAATAGAGCTTGACCAATAGAGCTTGGTCAACTTCAGTAGAGTTTATGCCGAGCGCTGTTTATAACTCCAAATCCTGTACTGTTGCCAGTCTCAACTCCAAAATATGCTAGTTCCTGGACCATGGGTGAGTTATAGAATTCCTTTGAACATCAGTTTGTTCATCTATAAAAAGGAGTTAAATGTTTACTTGCATTTAGGTAAAAGTTAAATGAGTAAAATTATTTGAAAGTACTTACCATGTAGTGAGTTTTCAGTACATGTTAGTTGTTACTATTAATATGCCTTGGCAGAAATGTACCCATGAATGTAGTTATCTAAGGTCCAAGGGGCAGTCTCTTCTCTGCCAGTGAGCAGTCAGTCCATCTAGAACTACCTTTTTACATTCTCTGGTCTGAACCCATATATTTTCTGACTCTCCTCACTCAGTTTCTCAGTGTTAACGCCTACAGCTTAGAGATCTGATCCACATTTTTCTTTGTTCCTTGATGTATTAGCTGCTTCTCTGTTCAACACCAGTCTTCATGTCATAAGCATCCCTGGCACCCTCCTCCTGGTTTGACTTTGCTTCCTTCCTTGATGGTTTGGTTTTAAGGTTGTTCTCAAGTACAATTTACTCAGCAATCAGGGCTTAAATTCCCTTAGCCTGGCAGCTCTTGCAGTTGTAATCTGCATCGTTGATGCTGTGAGTTTCGATCTCTTTCTTTTAGGATCATACCAAAACAGAGTTGGATGCTTGGAAGCTTGTTCGAGTTAGTGAAAATTTCCGAGTCATTGCCTTGGGTTTGCCAGTGCCTAAGTACTCCGGGAATCCCTTAGACCCCCCTCTCCGTTCTCGATTTCAGGCCAGAGATATTTATTATCTACCCTTTAAGGTAAGTACGAACAAGAATAATTTATTTTTTAAACAGTTTGTTTATATTTGGTTACTATAGAAATGTTACCATGTTTGTATGTCCCTCTCAGTAGTTAATGGAGAGAAAAGGATATAGGGGAAAGAAAATCTCTGGAAATTCAGAAGAAAAGTTAATGGGGCATTACTTATCTGATGGATTTAAAAAGGCGAACTTTTAGAAAATGACATGTATCAAGCAATGTTTTTCTGCTATTACTTACACAGTGTGTGCTTAATTAAAAGTATGAAGTGTGTCTATAAAATTTGCATTTCATTTGTTACATTCCTTATCGATTTGATATGTTTTCATGCTATTTTAGGACCAACTTAAACTGTTATATTCAATTGGAGCCAATGTTTCTGCTGAGAAGTAAGTATTTCTGCTAGACACACACACACACGTATTTATATAAATATCTGGACCCTAAACATTGAATTTCTTTATTTGTTTTGCCCATTCATTGACTGATTGATTAATTTCCATTCGACAACTGTGCTTTAAAGAATTTTTTAGTAAGCGTGGTAAGTCCTGATGATAAAGTTAACAAGACATGATCTTTGGAGGCAAGAAACTCAAGATCTAGTAGAGTTTAAAGATATGTGAATACTTAGTTTAACGTCATATGGTAAGGACCATAATTTCAAAAAGGCATTGGCATTTGTGATGGGTCCTAAAGAATGTGTAGGCTTTTGCAAGGTAAAGAATGGAATTAAGGAATTTTAAGAAGTTACTTTTAAAGCATGGAATATGAGAGTGTATGCCTTGTTTTTGAGGCTATAAAAAGCTCCTGGTGGCTGGGGTTCAGGTTTAGATTGAGAAGGGAGGGAGGTGAGGCTGGCAGGATAAATTTGGGCCAGGTTGTGAAAAACCTCACATGTTGTGATAGATTTAAGAAATTTATCTGTGTATCTTATCAGCTTCTGAGTTTTAAACAGAATATTATAATATGAAGCTGTTGTTTCTTAAGAATTTAATAGTAAATGTCATTTTTTAGATCAATTAAGTTGACTTGGCTTTTTTATTTTTTATTTAACAAGTGAGTGCATCTTACATGTTAAAACTATTAGAATAACATCACTTAACTTCTCCCCTAGAATCTCTCAGCTCTTGTCCTTTGCCACCACTCTCTGTTCCCAAGAATCTTCTACTCTCGGACTTCCAGATTTTCCTTTAGATAGCTTACCAGCTGCAGTTCAAATCCTGGTATGTATAAAATAAATTATGACTTGTATACCCAATTGTGGCCAGAGACTTTAAAAGTTAATCCTTGAAGATTCATCACTTCAGTTCGCCTTGTCATGTCCCTCTGTAAATATCACAGGACCTGAGATTCACTGGCCCATGCGGTGCAGTATATTGTCCAGAAACCAGCAACGTGTTCTGAGCCCTCACTGAGCTTACAGCCTCAGAGGGAGGGAGGTAGACTGCAGTTCAGGTAAAAGCACCACAGAGAGAAGGACCACTCAGCCCGGAGAGGCCTGAGGAGCGTGCCGAGGCGGCCTGCAATACAAGCTGTGCCTCACTCTTTCCCCAGCCTGAGGCTTTCGCATTCAAACACCAGCGGTCATTGGTCAGTGGGGCATCACAAGGGACACAGATTCCCAGGCACTAGCTGCTCTCTCAGCTGTGAGCAAGGCTGGCTTTGGGAGTTCAAAAGTAGTCTTCCTTAAAAGCCTTGCAGTAGCTAGCTGTTGAAAGGGAAAAGGTGGGAGGCTCAGAAAGGATAAAAACAAATCTGAGGTGTTTGGTGGAGCAAAGACAGTGTCCACTCCAGTTTAACAAAGGTCATGACAGTCATGTCAGGAATGGTGGAAATATGCTCCAGGCAGAGGGAACAACACACACGAAGATGTTGAATCACAAATGGGCTTGGTATGGTTCAAAGAATGATAAATCGTATCGCTAGAGCAAGTGCGTAGGATGAAGAGGGGGTAAGAACCTTACTGTGAAGTGTTTTGCATGGTGAGTGAAGTTGTCTGGATTTTATGGTGTGGAAGAAGGGGCCCATTAGATATTATTAAGTAGGTGAAATGTGGAATAATCAGTTATGTGTTGGAAGAAGATACCTCTGCTGGTAGGGAGAAGGGACGGGGAGAGTCTGGTTGCATATGGACCAAATAGGGAACCGTCGTAACAGTCAGTAAGGGACTGTGCTAAGGAGAGCATAATCCCAGGTAGTAGGGATACTGCCAAGACAAGAGACTTATTTTTAAACTTTTGTTCCTATTCATTTATGTCTCCTGAGACTCAGTGTGTTAGGTTTCACAAGTATTGTTCACACTGTCCTATGTATTTAGAACAGCTTTTCTCTTCCTTTTTATCACATCTTCTGCTTTTTGTTCTTTTTGTTTTTGCTTGGAACTTTTTACTTTGACAGTTCTTAAATCTAAAAAAAGTTCAAAAATAGTAAAATGACCATCTATAATTCCTTCAAGTAGAATCACCAATTTTTAACATACTGCCACATTTGATTGCTCTCTTGTTTTTCCTGAACCATTTGAAAGTAAATTGTGATCAGTATTTTTATATACTTCAGTATGCAACTTGGAAGAAGTAGTAAGACCTTCCACGTAACTGGAACTATATCACACCTCTTCAGCATGTTAACAGAAATGCTGTAATATCATCTACAGGACAACCTATACTGAAATTGCTCTAATCGTCCCTGTTGGGAAAGCAGTTTAACTTGGGGAAAACTTTTGAGAATAATAAACCCTTTCTAACTTTGTAGTTATAATTATGAAGCTAAGTAAATGTGGATGAGATTAACTCAGGTTAGGAATAGGGGCGCCTGGGCGGCTCAGTAGGTTAAGCTTCTGACTTTGGCTCAGGTCATGATCTCACTGCTCGTGGGTTCAAGCCCCATGTCAGGCTCTGTGCTGACAGCGCAGAGCCTCGAGCCTGCTTAGGATTCTATCTCCCTTTCTCTCTGCCCCTTCCACTCTCTCTCTCTCTCTCTCTCTCTCTCTCTCTCAAAAATAAATAAACATTAAAAACAAAAAAGGAATAAAAGCGAAGAAGGTACATTGGGATGAATAGGGTAGGGAGAGGTGTTCAGACATGTAGTTTCAGACATGCGAAATGAAGGTCAATGGGACTTCTAAAGGGTCACATTTGGCCAATTGGGACTTCGAGTCTAGAGCTCAAGAAAGAGTTCAGGACCAGAGACAGAGACATGGGAGTTATTAACAGATAGATGGTAGCTAAAAGATGGGCGTGGATAAGCTTACCCAGAGAAAGGGTGTGGAACAGGAAGAGAAGAGGAAGTAATGAATGCTTGCTTTTGTAGACTTCTGGAAAATATGAGAAACCTATTGGTTATTTTTTATAAAGCAATTTCAGTGTCATATATGAATTTCAGATAAATTTTCTCGGATTATTTTAGATGTTCCTCATACCTATGCATTTTTCTCTCATATAGGATTCCTTTCCTATGATGTCCATCAAACATGCAATCCATTGGCTTTACCCATACACTATTTTACTAGGACATGAAGGAAAGATGGCTGTGGAAGGTGTTTTAAAAGTAAGTATCTGGTTCACTTTCCTTTCTTTTTCCGTTTTCTCTTCTTGTCCCTTCTCTTCCCTTCTTCCCATTTCTCCCTTCCTCCTCTTTCCCACTTTTCTCTTTCCATCTGTTTTCCTTTCCCATACCTTCCCTTGCTTTTCCTTCCCTTTTTTTTCGAGGCATGGAGGCACAGTCATGCCACTGATAGGGAAGCAAGTACAGAGGTGGCTGGTGTGATTGGGAGATTGGTTTTGTTGAACAAATAAGTAAATCAGTTGAGCTAATGAGTGAATATGTTGAGAATTATGAGAGCTATCTTTTTTTACTATTGGAAAAGGAATTTATCAGCATAGGAAGGGAGAAGGAAAGAAAGACCCCTGAGGTATTAGAGTGGAATTGGAGGAATCAGTATGAACTCATGGGGTTTTTTTTCAATATTTTAATGTACATAAACAGATAAGAGTAATAGTTATGGATACTGTGTGTGTATGTGTATGCAGACACATATTTTCTAACTCTGTCCCTTAAGAGGGCCTAAAAACTATGACACTCCAGCAGCAATGAGCATAACAAGTGCCAAGACATTGGTTTCTAAATACCACACTTCCTAAAAGGAATCAGGACTCCTAGGAAATAGGGCTGGCTCAAGGCTCAGCACAGGGAAAGTACCTGATGAAGCTGGATCATCCTTTTGTGCCCAAAAGTAAGGAAATGTTTAAAAAATGATGTTGACATACCAAAGTGACAGAGGAGCCAGCTTAAAGTGACCCCCACTGGCCAAGATGTGGGACAATTTTAGCATCAAAATAAACAAAGGTAGCAATGGATTATAAAGCATTGAACAAAAATAGGAATTCCTAAATTCATAGGAACAGACATGAGTAAATAAAGGGGGAGAAGAAAAATCTCTTCCTAATATACAGCACCATGAATAAATGCAGAAAAATGACTATTTGGCAACCATCAGTGTGGAAGTTGTTTTGGGTAGGACTCATCAAAGGACTCATCATTAAAACTGGTGGTGGAGGTTCTATAAAGAATAGGATATTGATGTAATCTAGGAATATCTTCTAACAAAATATTCAGTTGACTACAAAACAAAACAAAACAAAATGATGTTTTTATAGTAAACACCAACTTGACAAGGCAGAACAAATTGACGTTATGTGTCTCTTGCATGTTGAGCTGAGAAGAGCTCAGCCTCATTTCAGGATATTCTGGATAAGAATTCATAGTGTGAATTTAGCCCTGAGAAAGTATTATATAGGCCTAGTTTGAGGACCCTCTTACATAATGAAAGGCCTGTGTTCTTTAGAATTGTCCAGTCCATAAAGGAAAAAGAAAAACTGAGGAACTCCTTCAGATTGAAAGAGACTGAAGAGATAGGACATGTGATCTTATGTTGGATCCTGGACCAGACAGGAAAAGGTGACATTGTTGGCACAGTTGGTTAAACTGTGGATTGAATGGCACTGTTCTATTAAAATGATTTCCTGTTTTGGAAGTTTATGTGGTGAATACGTTGGCCACAATTCTTGTTTTAGGAAATATGAACTAGAACGTTCAGGGATGATGGGGCATCGTATCTGAGGCTTGCTCTTAAATGGTTCAGGAAAAGACCATGATAATAGGTGTGTCAGGGATGCTGGGGGCAAGAGGAAGGTAATAAATATGCTAAAATGGTAGTCACTGAAAAATCTGAGTGAAGGCAAAATAGAAGTTCTTTGCACGACTGTGTCCCGTAACTTTCCTATAAATTCGAAATTATTTCAAGATAAAAAATTTACAAAGTGAATATCCACTATAACTCATTTCAAAGTAAAAAAAAGTAAATAAAAGTTAAAATTTATCTGCCTATAACTTAAGTTATTAACTTGAAAAGTAAGGGCTTTATATAAAACTATGGAAATTGCTAAAGACCTGTCATTTAAACTAATGAAGTTCTTATTTTTGTCAGAGTGGTTCATAATATATGGAGCTTGATTTTCTTTCAGAATATGTATGCCATAATTTCCTCATTGTATAGTTAATGGCAGTATTTTCTAAAGGGCCAATCAAATATATGGTATCTTATGACTATATATTTAAACGGATTTAACTCTTGGAAGAAATTTATTGATTTATCCAAATTCCTTTTTATGGAAGACAGTTTTTGTTTTTCTTTTGCAGTTTGGCTCAAAGAGCAAATTTCTTTTTTTTATTATTATTATTTTTTATTTTTTTTATAATAGTTTATTTTCAAATTGGTTTACATATAACACCCAGTGTTCATCCCAACACGTGCCCTCTTTAATGCCCATCACCCCCTCTCCCCCCTCCCTCACCCCCCTCACCCTCAGTTTGTTCTTAGTCTTTGAGAGTCTCTTATGTTTTATCTCCTTCCCTCTCTGTGTCTTTTTTTCCAAATTTCTAAGGAGTAGGCAGAATGTGAACACTAAGCTCTTGACTCTATGTATAGGACCTTCATTTCCTGGAGGCCAGGAGTTTGCAACCTTATGCAAATGGAGTGGTGTTTGTTTCTCCCTTACCCCACAATCTACAAGGGGAGTATAGAAAGAAGTATTCTTTATGCAGCTACTAATAATGAGAAGAACTCAGAAGTAGATGCTAGGTATCTCAGCAGATTTTTTCCCATATATCAGCTAGCCAAACAAACATTATTTTCACTCATTGGTGATGTCAGTAATGATAATAATAGTAATAATAATAAAAATAAAACTAATAAAAAGCTCTTCCCCATAGATGCTGGGAAGTGTAGTTGGGGACAGAATCTAAATGAAAAGCATAAAGAACCAAGGAGAAAATATAACTATATAGTTCACCTTAAGTTTATTCTAGACGTTGACCAAAGGAACTAGAATTCATCTTTGATTTAATCAAAATCTGAACTAAGTTGGCGTCGGTCATTGAAATAGAGCACCTAGTGTTAAAGAAAATGACTGTGATTCCAGATGTACAATGCCTGGAGAACAGTGGTAGGTAGATAGTCAGGGATAAAGAAGATGTCACGGGAAGGTCTAATAAAATGAAGTAATATGAACTTTTTCATGACACAGCTGAGAGAAGATATTAAGTGCCTGGAAAAGTCAGTTCAAATTCAGAACACTTTCGTTTTCCTAAACAAGCAATAAAAATGGTTAAAGTGTCTTTCATCCCTAAGATGGTACTCATCATATGTTGTTGATACTCTAACAACATGTTTCTGTAGTCATAAATCACTTCTAGTTTTTAGTTAAGATTGTCTTAAAGAAAATACTCTCACTCTGAATCTGCTGTACTTTGAGAATGGTATGCTTTTGTTACAGTATAGCAACAAGTACATTTGGTCTTCTAGTACCATGTCTTGGCTCTCTGTCCTTCTTAGGTAGGACCAGTTGGGTCTGTCTGGTACACTTGAAAGCATGGATGTGGATCTGGAGGTATTTTGATATTAAAGATAAACACTTGGGAGTTAGTAATATGTGGGTGTTAGTCGAATTGATCACATAGATGAAAGAACTAAAGGGGAGCATGTATGGTGAGAAGTACTGTCTGAAGACTAAACCCTACAAGAACCAACATTTAAGGATTGGACAGCACACAGAGAACCTTCAAATTAGACAGAGAAAGAGTAGTCAGAGTATATAGTAGTAGTAGTTCATAGTCTGAAACTGGATGAGATTATTCAAAAAGTGAACACAAGAGAACATGTAAAAGATCCACTCCTGAAGTACCCTGATGTGCCCTGGTCAGGTAATTGAATAAGAACCTGCAGAAAAGACTGAGAAATAGGAAAACAAATTTATTTATTTAATTTGTCAAATAGAGTATTATTGGTGAATTTAACAGGAACAATGCTAGTGGAGTGGTGGGAATTGTAAGCCAAAAATCAGTGAGCTGACTAGTAAATCAGAGAGGGAAAGCAGAAACAGTGAGTATATACTACTTATAAACTAAGAGTGATGGTGAGAAGCAAAAAGATAGTGGTCACTCAAGGATTATGTAGAATCAAGAAGTAACTATTTGTTTCTTCAAATGGGAAGACAAACATTTTCATAGGAAGAGGGGATGAAATCTGTAGAATACATGGAGAATATTTATGGAAATATGGTCTGAGAGAGGCATGAAAGGACATTTCCAAAGCATCATTCTGCCTTGTTTTGGAATGATGGAAGAACATATTTTTCCACCCACCTTCTGGGGTGATGGAATTATCATTAACTGAGATGGAGAAAGCAGACTTCCAGTGGCTTTCCATTCACTCATAATTAAAGCAGAAGTCCTTTCTACTGCGACACTGGGAAAAGAAGTGAGAATTGATGAAAATAAAGAGAATTTTGAGGACTAGAGGGAAAGAATTTTGTTTATTCATTTAACAAACCTTTATTGACCACTGACTCTGTCCTATGTATGATTCTAGATTCTGGAGATTTGGAGTGAACCAAATAGATGCATTATGATATTGTCCTAATAGGGTTTATATTCAAGCAAAGAATGGAGGAGTATGTGCATGAAGACTCTGTTGTCAGCGGAGGAGGCAGCTAGATGACCAGCTGAGATACGAATGAATTGGTTCACATGACTCCTAAGGAGAGTAATGTCAGTTGGCATTAGTTGCTGATTGGCACTGTAAAGAGAGCCCAGCAGAGACTGGGGGATACCCACTTTTTTGGTAGCCAGGAAATATGGTACAAAGAATTTCTTTTTTAGTTCTCTAGAACCTAGAAAAAGGTATGAAGAAAATGAATAGCTTGGAGGGACAGGCTTGAGAATAGTGAGGGTGAATATGGAGGCCTTGCAGGCCAACTCGTAATTAATATTTCCTTTTATTAAATTATATTTCACAGTTCAAATAATGTAATCCCAAAGAAAGTATATAAAAATACATTAGTATTGTTTGTTTAATTGACATTCAAGAATCAATAGGAACTATTCATTAATGTAAAAGGGTGAGACAAATAAACTTTGATTTTCTACTTCTCGCTAACATATAGTCTGTGCAAATTATATATGTATTTTATTCCTTAGTTACCTTTTTGATTAACAGTCCTTTAAATTTCCCATGCCAGCAGATGGTAGGCCATCAACTTGAGTTCTTTTACTTAGGGTATTCTTAGGGTCTTCTAGCCTACTATTTCGATCCTACTGAAATATTTTATCTTGAATTATTTATAATGACATAACCAGTTATAGCAAGAGGTTCAAGGCATTAGTGTTCATTTCTGGAATATAATTGCTCTACAATCAATCCTGTTATTATAGCTGGAGTTAAAAACATACCTTTAAGCTAATATATTTGTTTTCTTAGAATTTAACGACCCTAGATTCTAAATTCTAATGAATTTAATTATGTAGCCTAAGGCCTTCCTCCTTTCCTATTGAACTTCCCTTAAAATACAGGCATTTTTTTTTGCTTGAAATTAGTGTCAGTAATTGTTATTTGTCTATAACATGGAAGCAGCTCCTACCAAATGATATGATACTATGGGAATTTGCATGTATAAAATGCATAATACATAAAACATATTTTTTAATGATAGCACAAATAGACATTTTTTTCTTAGATTTGAGGAAAGGAATAAGAGAGTGTCTTAAGTACTTAGGACACCAGAAAGACTTGAATTGGGTTGCTATGCTTAGAACATTCAGGTTGAAAATAATTTTCTTCCCCCAAATCTATTTTCTGGAGTTGTGGCGTTCTGTTGAATAAGCAGCGATCTGCTCTTGCATTGAGGTTCAACTCTTTCACAATAGTGATGATGTTCTAAAACTGTGGCAGGATTTTGAGGGTTAGTTTCTGTCTGTTAATACTGCAAATGAATTAAGCTTTTCATATTGAGCTTGCTGCTATTCTAGGGCATATGATTTAATTAATTTTCAACTAGTATTCTCATTTTCCATATACTTGCTTTTGTTCTTTGTGTGAATTTTTTATATAACCAACTGGTATGGGAGGTGTAACCAAGTGTTAGAACATTGATAATTGTTCTGTATGGAGAAAGATCATAGCTTACATCCAGTAAAGTCTTAGTGGTCCTAGCCTTTACATCCAGTTTGACAAATACTGAGAACCTATACCATAGAAGGCACTATGCCAGATACTGTGGAAGACTGATTGTTATAATATATTGTAATCAGTTAGGCTAATTACACAAGCAAAGAGTGGAATGGTGTCCAGAAAGTTTGGTTTTATGAATTTCAGGCAACATTAATGTCAGTTGATTTAAGAAATCAACCAAAATAATCTTATTTTACCTTAACATGTTGTCAAGAGTCTCATCATCCTTTCCAGGAAACTGGAACTTTTGATTAAGAAGAAATGGAGGCTGCGAATTCTACTAGTTCAGGAAGTAAATGACTTCATTTCTTGTCACTGAGTAAATCTTAGGGGATATTTGCATATCATCTGTAGTAATTGGCTTAAGTAGAATGACTTTTGTAAAAATAGGAAAAAATTCTCATTAATTAATTTTTTTTACCTCTCCTTTTATAATATAGAGTGAGTTTCAGTTTTAATTAAGATCGAATCTTCCAGATATCCAACATTAATACTACAATAAAAACTAAATTACATGATTTTCTTGTAATTTTGCAGCGCTTTGAACTCCAAGATTCCGAAAGCTCTGTGCTTCCTAAAGAGGTCGTGAGAGTGGAGAGGCTGACTGAAAGCCACTCCCCCCAAGCTTCCGTGACTGTCCGGATTGCAGAAAGAGAGGTGACCATTCAGGTAATGGATAAAGTTTATGCTTTCTGAGATGTGCTTTTTTTCTGCCCATTTATGATCCTTTTAAATCTTCTTTGGCTCTATAGTGTCACTTCTGTATATCTGTATCTATATTTATCCATGTATCCACAGTCATGTGTGTTTGTAAACTGGACAAGTCCAGGAGAAACAGGGTAGTTTTTCATCAAGAGCTAAAGTTGATCTCTGAGAAAATCAAATGAAGTCCCGAATCAAGCATTTTGTATTCTGAGTCCTTGAGAAGAAATAGTGTTTTCAAACAAATTTTAGCAGCTGTGGGACACTCTGTTCAAATAAGATTTTTCTTAGCTCCATGTAATAGTTAAAAGAGGAGCTGTTCTAGTTGGAGAGGTTTTAGGAGAGGGGAAGGATATTTGGTCATGGAGCTCCATATGCTTGCTCTACCTCCGTTTCTTCCAACCCTTTGAGAGCCCTGAGGACCCTGAGGGGATGGGAAACTATCACAAGGAAACACGAGTGAATGTGGGGAAGAAGAATGCTTGCTTCTTATGTGCCGCAGCACACTTTAGTTATATAGACTTTTTATGTGCTCCAAAGTGACATTATTAATACGTATTAATGTTGCTGCATTTATTCATTTATCAAACTGAACATCGATTAATGTCTATTCTGAGCCAGGCTCTGCATTAAATATTATTAGTGCCTACTGTGTATTAGTCACTATATTTGTCTGTTGACAAGTATATAATACCACAAATATACTATGCCATTAAATCCCCCAATAACCCTGGAGGCAAGTTTTATGATCTCCATTTTATAGATTGGAAAACAGATATAAAGAGGGTAATTGATTCACTTATGGTTACCAGCTAAGAAACGTCACAGACCAGACCTCTAGGCAGTACACTCTTCTGTCTCCTTCAGATGAATGACCTCACTCAGCTGATGGTCTCAACAGAGGCAGATAAGTAAGGACTGCATTGGAATGGCTGTGGGATGTAGAGTGAACGGTTTTCAAGTATGACATAGGAGTTTTCCAATGGCTCAGGAACGGAAAGGTGATAGGACACTTTAGGACACTTCAGACATGTCCAAAGGCATGATGCATGAGCAAGCTTTCATTGTTTGCTTCTCTTTGGTAATGACTTTCTGACTTCATTGCCTCCAGTCCCTTCCAGTCAGCCTTCTATGTTACCACCATGAAGATCTTTCTTAAATAGAAATCTGATGCTGTCACTTCCAAACTTGTAATTCTGTAGGGTTCCTGTTGTGTACGGTATAATGGGTCCCGAGTCCTCCATAGAACATGGAAATCTCCTAGTGGAGTCCCCACGAGACCAATGAGGAGGAGATAGGAAATAAAAGAAAACAGGTGTGAAGGATGGGAGGAACAATTTTAAGACCAGAGGCTTCCCAGTGAGTGGTAAACTAAGAGTGGAAAAGGATTTTTGGACATGGATTTTAGAAATTAGGACGTGTTTGGTGACTTTGGAGAGTCCCAGTAGACTGACTTGAGATTCTGTACTTAGCACTGGAATTTGGACAAAAAAACTTCATTCTCAAGTAGTGACATTGTTATTATAAGTTATAAATAACCCCCAAATGACATGATTCTTATGAAAATGTCTGACAGCACAGGCCTTTAATTTTAGAGGGATGATTGATTTGGAGGGTTGATGATAATGATAATCAGATATGTGAATAAGAAAATAGTTGCTGCTCTATCAAGGTATCAAAAACAGTACAGAATTGAATCGAACAAGAGATTATTAGGAGCTTCTAAATGGCAGCTACGTTCTTTCATTTACTAATGTTTTGAGAAACACATATGCATATTATATTTACTTCTCTTTAATTGTAGGTGCCCGCTGGGACCAGGCCAATAAGTCAAGCTTGTGGATCAGACCATTTTGTACAAACTTTAAGCCATAAACAACTACTGGCTGAGATGATGCAGTCACACATGGTTAAGGACATATGTTTAATTGGAGGAAAAGTAAGAATAGCAGCAGTCTCACTGCAGATTTCTGTTTCCTGACTTTGATTGTTTTGACATATCCCTTGAATGATTGTGTTTCCATTTGTAGGGTTGTGGAAAAACAGTCATTGCTAAGAACTTTGCAGATAAATTAGGATACAACATAGAACCCATCATGCTCTATCAGGTATGATGTTCATTTTTAGTACTTGGACTATAAACATGTATATTTGGACCATCAGTAGAATTTATGGATATTCTTCCTCAAGTTCTTCTGTGACCTGTTAATTTTGGTGTACATAAGTAACCGAAATAAAAATCAAATTGGAATACAATTATAATTACTTGGAACCTTTGAAAGTGCATTTTAGGGTATTTACTGTGCACAACATACCAGCATCTGTGTCTGTTTTTCATGAGAGATTCAATTTACCTGCATGTGCACACGTACACAGAGCACATTTAGTAGTAATTTGGAAATCTAAACACAATGGGTTTTAGCAGCAGTGGGAGATAATTAGGTATTCACTGAATAGATTTTTTTTTTAATCGTGGAGAAATACACACAACATGAAATTTACCATTTTAACCATTTCTAAGTGTATAATTCACTGTCATTAAGTATATTCACAATGCTGTGTAACCATCACTACTATCTATTTCCAGAACTTTTTTTTTCTTTCCTGTATCTCTTATTCCCTTTGACCCATTTTGTCCATCGCCTTTCCTCCTCCCCTCTGGCAACCACCAGTTTGTTCTCTGTATTTATAGGTCTGTCTCTGCTTTTTGTTTGCTTGTTGTGTTTTTTAGGTTCCACATATAAATGAGATCATATGGTATTTGTCTTTCTTTGTCTGAATTATTTCTAGAACATTTTGTATTCTAGATAGAAACGCTATATTCATTAAACAATAACTTCCCATCCCCCAACCTCAGACCCTGGTCACCTCTGTATTACTTTCTGTCCCTATGAATTTGCCTATTCTAGGTACTTCATTTAAGTAAAACCAAGCACTTTTTGTCATTTTTGTCTCTATTTTACTCAGCATGATGTTTTCATGGTTTATTCATGTTATAGCATACATCAGAATTTCATTTATTTTTATGGCTCAATAATATTCTGTTGTATGGATATACTAGCTTTTGTTTATCCAAATATCAGTGAACACTCAGTTGTTTCTACCTTTTGATTATTGTGCATAATGTGACTATAAACATTGATCTATAAGTATCTGTTTGAGTCTCTACTTTCAATTCTTATTATATATATACCTAGAAGTGATATTACTGAACCATATTGTAATTCTGTGTTTAACTTTTTGAGGAGCTGTTATACTACTTTCTGTAGCAGTGACACCAGTGTACATTCCCACCAGCATTGTGTAAAGTGGCAACTTATTGTAGTTTTGATCTGCATTTCCCTAGTGACTAATGATATTGAACATCTTCTCATGTACTTATTGACCATTCGTATATCTTATTTGGAGAAATGCCTATTCAAGTTCCTTGCTTGTGTTTCACTTGGGTTGTCTTTTTGTTGTTAAGTTGTAGGAGTTCTTCATATATTCTGGATATTAATCATTTTCAGTTATGATTTACAAATATTTTTTCCCATTCTGTAGGTTGTCTTTTCACTGTCTTTACACTGTCCGTTGATGCACAAAAGTTTTTAATTTTGATGAAGTCTAATTTTTCTTTTTGTTACTGTTGTCTATACTTTTGGCGTTACATACAATCAATCATTGCTAAGTTCAGTATCATGAACTTTCTCTGTTTTCTTCTAAGAGTGTTATCGTTTAAGATCTCACATTTAGGTCTTTGATCCATTTTGAATTAATTTATGTGCACAGTGAAAACTAAGGATGCAGCTGCAAATCATTTGCATGTGGATATCCAGTTTTCCCAGCACCGTTTGTTGAAAAGACGATCTTATCCGCATAGGAATATTTTAGCATCCTTGTCAAAAACCAATTGACTATATATGTGAGGGTTTATTCTGAGCTCTCTCTTCTGTTTCATTGCTCTGTCTGTCCTTATGTCATTATCACACCTTTTGGATTTCTATAGCTTTGTAGTAAATTTTGAAATAAGGAAGCGTGAGACCTCCAGCTTTGTTTTCTTTTCCAGGACTGTTTTGGATGTTCAGCGTTGCTTGGGATTCTATATGAATCTCAGGTTAGGTTTTTCTATTTATGAAAAAATAATGCTATTGAGATTTTTATAGGGATCGCACAGAATATATAGATCACTTTGGGTAATATTGTTATCTTAATATTAAATCTTTCAGTCTGTAACATGAATGTCCTCTATTTGCCTTTGATAATTTCTTTCAGCAATGTTTTATAGTTTTCAGTGTACAAGTCTTTTATCTTCTTGGTTAAATTTATTACTAAGTAGTTTTAAATAGATTATTTTTGTGAATGTCCATGTCATATATGGTATGAGTTAAAAGCAACGATATCTCCTAAGACATTTTTACCCTGCTAATTTATCGATTCTATATGTTAGTCTTTGATTATAGTATCTTTTTACTTACAGCAGAGTTGCCATTTTTATTTTTGAACAATTTTGGGAGTGGATGTGATATTATTTATTAACATTTTTAGGTGGTAGTTTGCCATTTTAGTTTATTTTTTAGTTAAACTTTTTTATTACTGACACTAAATATACTTACATTAAAAATGTTTTTATTTTTGAAAAATGATATTTAAACTAGTTACTTATTGTGACTTTGGATTATAAAAAATGTTAACAGCTCATACTTCAAATGATTCTGTTGGAGATTCCTTTCAGTGCTGCTTTAAGGTACTATGTGTTTATTGGTTGAATTGGCCAGAGTTTACATAAACTCTGAAGAAGCATATGATTTATGAAATCATGAAGAAAATTAAGGTGAAGAGATTAAACTAGTAGTGATATCCTTTGTCTTTAGATATAAATGTATGGGGAAAAGAAAATGAATTTCTACAATATCTAGGAGTTAGCAAGTCTTGGAACTCACTGAAAATATATTTTGAAATGAGTTTTTATGAATTGATTCTAGGTCTACTGACTTTTTAAAGAGAATTAAGGAAATAGAGACAAAGAGTATATCTTAAACTTAATTTATGGCAGATGGCACAAAGAACGCTCTACTTTCTTATGAATCGCTCCTCTTGGTGTCTTTGTCAGAGATCAGAAGGCAGATGGTTAACTCGGTATGCTGCTTCATCTGTCTGTACCCTTTCCTTAGCTTGTTGGAAGTGATCTGAGGATGGCATTTTATTGTCTCACCAACCGGTTAACTATCAACTTTTTCATTTCCAATGAAAATGCTTTTTTACCAAGTAACTGGGAGGGAACACCCAGATCATCAATATACTTGTAAAATAGTTTAAACTTTACTATAAATATCTTGTATTCCATTTATTGGTTAAGGATAAATACAAGCACAATGTATTTCCCAAGTGCCACTGCTTTGAAATCCTATGGAGAAGATCTTTTGAGGATAATATTTCTTTTCTTTGTGACTCTAACTTAATTTATTGGTAGTGTTATTTCTAGAATTATACACATGATTATTTTCTTCACATTAAAATAAAAAAACTCATTCTAATGCAAGCTGGAAATAATTTATGCCTCATCAATTTTTCCAGACAATACTGTTTCAGGTTTCTGTTGTAACTTTATGGTGATTTGGTAGTAGTAAATCATCCTGAAATTATACGCTTGAGCTGTGAAAATTATGGTCACCTCATTCTGCTCTTCATTAAAAGAACCAAACAAGAGACTTTGTATGTATCCGTCAATTCAGATCTCAGCTCCACTGGAAAAGTACCCAGAGTATCCTGCCATTGAGAAAGTTATCTGTACGTATGAAAGAATTAATTTAAGAGGCTGAGAATAGACTTCTTACGTATTATTGGAGAATGACAGCAAATTAACAAAAATACTATTTTAATTTTTTTTTTTTACTTTATTGTTCAGTTTGTTGATTTATGGATAAACAAAGGTAGGAATATGCTACCTTTAAGGATTGGGAAAACTGGCACAGAGATAAGCAAATTAATCGCATATTCTAAAACCTTTCTTCCAATTTTGCTCATTAGTCTTTATAGGAATATCTAGGAAAAAAGTGATTTCTGAAAGCATAGACTTCCGAAAGGGATAGAGAAATATAAAAATGTAGGTGAGTTTGTCTCCATGAACTGTATCAAAGAATAAATTAGGCACTGTATTGACATATGCAGATTTTGTAAACTGTTGTTTTTCATGATAGAAACCAAGCTCTGAGGTCAAATATAAGACTCTTTGTTCACACTTTCATATTTATTAGTAGAACTCGTTGATCTCTCTGGGGCAGAGGAACTAATTAATAGAATTAAAGACAGGTTTGGGTTTTATAATAATATAGTCCATATTAATGAAAAAAAATCTGGAAGTTTGACCTAATGTAGAAAACTTAGTGGGAATAAGTAACCCAACATCTGTTTTCCTAGAAGATGTGGAGATTTCCCTGTTATTTGTACATGTATAAAGCTACACTTAATCTGTGGGTTTTACTTTATTTTTAGACTTGACTATTTTTAGAACTGGATTTCGTATGAAGAGAAAGAAAAACAGAGCCTTAACACAGATTTGTGGCAGTATATAAAGTAAGTTTTATAATAGGTTATAAAAATCTTAAATCACTTGGCTCAAGTGTTAGGTCAGATTCTTTTAACTGGTTATTCTTTTTTTACTGTTGAAGCCAGTGATTTCATAGTATTGAAGAAATCCAAGTTATTATTCTTTTCCTTCACAACCAGATAAGGGCATGTTTCCAGATTTCTTTCCACACCATCATAAACAGCATCAGATCTGAGATATATTTTTTTTGTTAAAGTACTAGTTGTATAAAAGCCAAGTCAGCTCTGATAAAAAATTTAAGAACAAATAAGTTCATGGGACTTGTAATGAAAATAATCACCATCTAAAACATATTGAAGTCTTAGAATCATTTTGAATTTTTTAGTTAAGTTTTTCTTCCTACAGCTAAACTAAAACCAAATTCTTTTCTCTATCTGTCTTTCATCTAATCTACAATTTCTACTTCTTCCTGTTCATCTAGATACAGTAGAAGTATCTTTATTTCTTTCATCCTCTCTCCTTTGTTTTCACTGCTCTGTGTCTTGGATCTATTTACTTGCTTCTTTTCTTTGCCTTGACTTTGTACTTTTCTCTCATCAAGATTTTAAGATAGCTAGATTTATCTAAATGGTTAATATTCAACCTTGAAGGCTATCTTTCTATATGATTCCGTGTAACTCATCTTGTTTTCTTGATTTCTTATTTTGCTACAATCTATGATCCTTTTATCTTCTTTGTATTTTTTTTCTTTTCCCACATATACTAACCTTCATAAAGCTAAGAATTTAACTAACTTGCTACACTCTTAAGAATTTACTTACCTCAGCTCCTTTAAATTTCTTTTCTTTTCCTTAACATTTTTATTTATTATTTAGAGACAGAGACAGAACATGAGTGTGGGAGGGGCAGAGAGAGGTGGAGACACAGAATCTGAAGGAGGCTACAGGCTCTGAGCTGTCAGCACAGAGCCCGACCCGGGGCTCGAACTCAGAAACTGCGAACTCAGAAACTGCGAGATCATGACCTGAGCCGAAGTCAGACGCTTAACCGACTGAGCCACCCAGGTGCCCCTTCTTTAAATTTCTTATATTATAAAATTTAGTTTCAAAGAACAATGTATGTCATCATCACGTAAGAACTTTAAAATTGTTGACTTGAGCAATCCTTTTCACGTCCCAGGCTTACCAAGGCTCCTGTCTCATGTCTTCTTCAGTTTCTCCTTGAAACTCCTTTTTGAGTTTGTGGAGAATGTGCTTTAAAATTTATTGTAGTTCATCAAAGTATCAAATTTAGTGAAATTATAAAATTTTAAAAGTTAGCAGAATAAAATGTTCCTTCTAATTTGAAGGGACAATTTTATTAAATATGATTTCATATTTCTTGCCTATAATATCAAGAGTCATGCTAGGGGGACCAATAACCATAATGTTCTTTGTCGTAAATCATAGATAAGTTATATGCATTATAATGTTATTTATAATTGTAAAATTATAAATATTATACATTGTATGGAATAGTTACCTCAGTAAATTTCATCAGGGTACTAATAAGCATAAGCATGTGACAATTGCACACACAGGGAATTTTACAAATGAAATTATAAAGCCACAAACTAAACCTTACTCCAACAAGTTGCTTCACAAATATACTTTATTAGAACCAAGAGAGTATAGATGACTCTGTAACGTGTCATCATTATTGGAAAAGGTTATTCAGGTTTACGCTCAACTAATTTTAAAATCATCATTGTGATTATTGCTTATGTGTACTAACACTATTACATTTCTTCATTTTAAAAATTAATAATGAAATGAATAAAACTTATATTTATCAAAATCATTTTTAGGTAGTTGGCATAATTTTTTCCTTACCAGATTTTTAAAATTTTCACATAGTGCCTGTGCTTGATTTTTATGTAAAAATGCCACAAGCTTTGTTATCCATATTTTGTAGCTTAAAAGAAGTGATAACGTCTCTAATTATTTGAATGCACACTTCACACTTCAAATACATGGAAAAGCTATTTGTTTCATGCAGAAGTTATATAAAGAAGCAGTTTCATAGAGTGTAGCTAATTACTTAAATAAAAGCCAGTCTCATGCACTTTCAGAAGAAAAAATATTGGGGCTCCTGGGTGGCTCAGTCAGTTAAGTGTCTGACTCTTGACTTTGGCTCACAGTTCATGAGATTGAGCCCTACATCCGGCTCTGTGCTGACAGTGCAGAGCCTTCTTGGGATTCTGTCTCCCTCTCTCTCTGCCTTTCCCCCACTTGCTCTGTCTCTCTCTCAAAAATAAATAAATAAACTTAAAAAGAAATAAAAAAGAAAAAATATCCAACAAATATATAATTTAAACAGTAGGTTGAATTGGAAGATGTGGGGATTATAACACGAGGGTTTTGTGAACATTTATAAAAAAAAATCTGTGGCTATTATTTAGAACTGAAAATATACTCTTTCCTTTTGGAGATTTAATTCAGGATCTATTTAGAAAACAACTCATTTCTATCCTCCAGTTAGTTTGAATAAAGCGTTTATGCACATTCTGTTACTGTATTCCTTTTCCTTTTATGGACAATTAAGGTTTTGTTTTTGTTTCGGAATGAGAACCAAACAAATAGCTGATAATACTCGATAACAGGGTTGATAAACTCTTTTTTCAGGGCTGGATCATAATATTTTGGTCTTTGTGGACCATGTGGATGAACCCTGTTGAAACAACCTGACTCTACTATTGGAGTGGAAAAGCAGACATTGGCAATATGTGAATGAATGAGTGTGGCTGTGATCCACCTCATCACATTTTTTAAGTGTTCATTTATTTATTTATTTTGAGAGAGAGAACGCGTGCACAAATGCGTGCAAGCTGGAGAGGGGCAGAGAGAAAAGGAGAGAGAGAATCCCAAGCAGGCCCTTCACCATCAACATTGAGCTCAATGTGGAGCTTGATCCCCTGAACCCTGAGATCATGAGCTGAGCCTAAATCAGGAGTCTGACACTTAACCAACTGAGCCGCCCAGTTGAGCCAATTTTACTGAACTAAAATTCAGTCAATTTTGACAAACACATTTCGGTTGTATAACCACTACCACAATTGAGATAATAGGACATTTCCATCAGCTCAGAAAATTCCCTTGTGCCTCTTTGTAGTCACCCCCTCCCTGCCACTGGCAGCCACTGATCTGTTTTCTATCCCTGTTTTGCCTTTTCCAGAATGGTGTATAAATGGATTTAAATAGCCTTTTAAGTCTGGTTTCTTTCACTTACATAATGCATTTCAGATTCATCCACATTGTTGCATGTATCAGTAGTTTGTTCTTTTTAATTGCTGAGAACCTTAACACATTTTTATTGGTGTTTATGTGAGTACTTCTCTGTGTTCCTGCTACAGTAGCTTTACTTCTGGTGCTCAGCCCTTCTCATCTCACTTATCAGGCCTCCTAGACTTTCTACCTGTTTCCAGCCTGGGTTTTTCCCAATCCATCCTTCTAGCCTGAATTTTGTTCTTTCTGATTTGCCCCCTGCTTTTAGCCTTTGAATCGCTTCACGCAGTTTGTAAGATAATATTCAAATTCTGATGCTTAGCACAGTCCTTTTTTTTGTTGGGCCCCTCCAGGCCTCTCTTAGCCAAGTTTGAGGCTTCAACCCATACAGCTAACATTCACCTTTAAACTCCAACCATAAAGAATGATTTGTGGTCTCCTCAGCATGACTCGATGTGTTAGACAGCCAGGCCTTCTTGTACCATTCATGGTCTATGAACCTCTTTCTCCTGAGGACCACTTTGCTTGCTCTTCAAAACTTAGCTCCTGGGGCGCCTGGGTGGCTCAGTCACTTAAGGGTCCAACTTCAGCTCAGGTCATGACCTCATAGTTTGTGAGTTCGAGCCCTGCGTCAGGCTGACAGCTTAGAGCTTGGAGCCTGCTTCGGATTCTGTGTCTCCCTCTTTCATTACCCTCCCCCGCTTGCTCAATTTCTCTCTCTTTCTCTCAAAAATAAGTAAATATTAAAAAAAAAGTAAAGAAAAAAAACTTAGCTCCACTGCTGCCATCTCTGCATTTTCTGTTAAGTCCCCAGTTTGATTTATATGTACTCCTTTGTTTCACTGGCCATTAAATGTCCTTTTGAATAGCACTTATGGCTCTGTCCTGTAATAATTACTGTATTTCATTAAGCCCAAGATGCCATCAATTATAAGACATGCCATTATTTTGTGTTCCACTAAGAAAGTAGTGCAGAAAATTAAATTATGACATAAGACTATCAGTTAGCAGTTTGATTTTATTCTTAATGAAAGAACTCTTTCAGATTTAATTTAGATTATCTATCTCTTGTGCATGCAGAAAAAAGAAAATACAGAAGGGATAAATGGTTGAAGCATTTCTAAAACTTCTTTACCTTCAGAGTACGACTCTTTTTGGTTTAGCTGTAGATGTTCATGTCACTCCACATACTACTGTCCGCATCCCGTATGCTTTGTCAACAACAGAGTGCTCTTCTGTTGTTTCCAGGATATTCTTCCAAGCTACTGATAGCCATTCAGGTTTCGATACTGGTACTTTCTTGATTTTAACAGAAGGTGTTGACAGAAATGTTTTAAGGCAAAAGCTGTGTGACTTCTCTCCTTCTCCCAAGTGGTCTTTAATTTGTTGACTAAAACATAAATGGGTTATAGTTATCCCTTTTTGCTACAAGAAAATATACCAAGCCAGATTCAGACATGGTCAGAGTTGTCTGAATTGGCTGGCCAGCAGTTGTAAGATTCTGTCCACTGAAGGTGTATCCTGATTTCATAGATGTAACATGTGTGTATTTTGGAATTGATGGAATTTAGCTATTTGTCTCTCCTATCACTTGCGAACTCCTTGGAGGCAGGGACAATGTGCTGTTTAACTCTCTGTTCCCTTCATGGGCGCATAATAGATGTTGAGATGAAAAAGTGAGGCTTGCAAATTTTATGTCCTCTATGAATTTTCTAACAGAAATTGTAAACTGAGTTTTTGCCTTTCCCTTTTCATAGTGATCTTCCTCATTCTTTGCTTATATTTGCATATTATTAATATCCTCATATGGACATACCAGAGTTTATCCAACCAATCTCCTAAATATGGACAATTGGTTTTACTCCAATATTTTATAATTATGCATGAAGTTGCAATGAATAACCTTGTGCATATGTGTTTTTATGTTGTTAGAAGTATATCTTCAGGATTAATTCCTGGAAGTGGGACTGCGAGGTCACTAGATAAATGCATGTGTAGTTTTGTTAGAAATTGCCGAATTTTCCTCTATAAAGATTATATCATTTTGTATTCCCGTCAACAATGTCAACAGACAGGGCTACCAAGCTTTTTAACATTTGCCAATTTGATACTTAGAAATGGTATCTAAGGAGTAGTTTTAATTTGCATTTCTTATATTGTAAGAGAATTGAAAATTGTTTCTATTTTGAAGGGTCGTTATATCATTATATCATGTCTTTTCTTACTAAATTATTCATTTTTTTGCCCATTTTTATATTGAGTTTCTGGCCTTTTTTTCCCTTCAGTTTTTGAGTTTATAATGTAGAGCCATTTTGCTTTTGGTCTCTGATGTATGCTGCACATATTTTCTCTCAGCTTGTCAGTCGTCCTTTGGCTTTATGTATGAATAAACTATTTTTGTGCCTCATAAAATTTAAAAATGATTGTTTTCTAGTTAAATTTGTTAATATTTTGTCTTGTTACATCTAGATTTTAGAAGGTCTTTCATTATACCCAGGTTACGGAGGAATTTACCCCTGCCTCTTTCAGCTTCTAGATTGAACTCTCTCCAGTCCTTGCCCAGAGCTCCTTATGTTTCAGAACCGGCAGGGGAGCGCTGAGTCCTCATGCTGCCCTCTCTCTGCCCACAGCTGGGAAAGGTCCTGCAGCTTTAAGGATATAAAATTGGGCCCACATGGGTAATCCAGGATAATCTCCCCCTCTAGAGCTCCTTAATTTAGTCACATCTGCAAAGTTCCTTTTGTCATGCAAAGTAACATATTTACAGGCCCCTGGACATCTTTGTATGGAGGCATTATTCTGCCTACCACACTGACCATTTTAGAAGATCACCACTGAAAGCATCGCCCTTCATGGTATTTGAGTTACAAATATAGCACATCTGCGCTGACCTATATGGTTTTCACATCCATAGTGTTTCTCTCCGTAGCTGCAAACATCTGACTTATCATTATGTTTTTTGGTATAGTTGTGTCCATATATCTGTTGAAGTTATGTGCTATTTTATAACAAGCTACTTTCCCTGTACTAAAGTTTAGGCATTATCCTATATTTTTATTTGAAATTAGGTGTGTAAGTGCATGGTATTACCTATGGATTTGTTCAGGCTTATAAAGCAAATGTTACAAAGTATTGTTTATAAAATAGGCAGGCGTATTGGGCCCAACAGAACTGAGAGCCGGTGGGCTAGGACCCCAGCACGGTGTTTGGCATGAAGAAGATACTCAGTTAAATATGCACCATCTTAGAGGCTAGGGAAATCTAAAAATATTTAAGTAGAATGACTTTAATTTTTATCTATGTCAGGGATAGGTGTGATTCTTCAGACATTGTTCTCATTCTCATAAAAACATTTCAGAGCTTCTCTATTTATAGTGTTCTGTAATGTAGAAAAAGAGAATCATTTAGATCGACTCCTGATTTCTGAGATTAAGTTCTTACAGGATAAAGCAGGAGACTCTATTTTGAGACAAACTCATTTCAGTTCTAGAGTTATAATTTTCTATGTATTTCCAGTGTTTTTCCAAAATAAAGTTTTGTGATAATTTAATAATCTCTTTTTACAGCCTCTTTGAAGTGGTCAAAGTTATTTACCAAAAGTTAACTGACTAGTTACTCTAAAATATGCCAGTGAAGTGGAATTTCCTGACTTTCAAAATTAAGGATGAGAAAGATTAAGAGCCAGAGTTTTTATACCTCAAATTGGCCAAGCTTATACAATGGCTTCTAGCTTGTTAATTTTCAAGCCTTTTTTTTTTTTTTTTTTGTCTGCTAGATCGTACATCTTTAAAAACAATAAGCAGCAGACAATGAGGCTCGCTCTGAGATAACAGGGAACTGGGCCGCGGCCCTCCATGACCATCTGTTTTTATTTGGAATGCTTTCTTTCACATTAGCCTGATTGGCTTTAGCATGCTAGTATTCTAGTCACATCAGTTTGGTTTTCAGTATCGGTCTGTTTTTCCACTTGCCAGCTTTTTAAAAACAACATAATGGAATGGAGGAATTTCAAAAGATTAATGGTTGTCATCTCAACAGTGTGTTATTTTTATAACTGAAACTTTATGAAATATACCTCAGGCTCTCATTTTGACAGAGACGTAGTCGCAAGTTGAGTGTAGTGACGCACCGTTTTACCTTAAGCTTGCAACTAGAGCTACTTGGAGTGTGTAGATGACAGGATACAGCACAAAGTTAATGTGTTGAAAAGGCTGGATAGATATTTGCTGGTTTAACTTATAATCTTTTAAACTTTATACTGTAAAAATGCAAAGTGCGGTTAAAGGTTAACTGGCTTAAAGGTTAACTGGGCAATTATAAAGGTTCATTTTGAAGAGACAGCCTTATGTTACACAAATTTGCCATTTAAAAGACAATAGGTTTTAAATTTGTTTTTTTGAAAGTATCCAAATTTGATATTCAAATCTTTTATAATTTTTAAAACTCTATACTAGACCCCTTTTTTAATTGAAACCATGTACTTCTTAAGTAATGGGCAAAATCTTTTGTGTTATCTTAAGAAATTTAGTTATCATGAGGTATTTATTAGATTTCTAAAAACACACTAGGAGGCTTTTGGGCATGTGTATAATAACAAACACTACAATAAAACCAAATCCATTAGCCCAAGGAGGAAAACAAGTGACCATGGAAACCTACCAAATAAGGAACTTTAGTCTGGAAGGTATTTCATTTACCATCCTTGGTGATCCCAAAACATGGAATCTGTAAACTCGAAGAGGGAAGGAATTTCAAATTTGGGGACTCTCTGTGGCATGGCGCCAGATTTAAGGACACTGTGTAATGAAGTCCAGTACTTTTGGCAAGAACACATTGTTATACTCGACCATCTCTGTTAGCCAGTACTTTGGTTTTAAATGTACTTTACAGTAATTTTGATTAGAGTCTTGAGGTAATCTTTTTTTTCTTTTTAAATTTTTTATTTGAGTATAATTGACACACAATATTATATTAGTTTCAGGTGTACAACATAGTGACTCAACTTCTCTGTGTGTTATGCTGTATTCAACACAAGTGTTTAGCTACCATCTGTCACCACACAGTGCTCTTACAGTATCATTGGCTGTATTCCCTATGCTGTGCCTTTTATTCTTGTGACTTATTCTTTCCATAACTGGCAGCCTGTGTTTCTTACTCCCATTCATGCATTTTGGCCAGCTCTGCTACCCCCCTGACAAGCATCAGTTTGTTCTCTGTGTACACAGGTCTAATTCTGCATTTTGCAGGTTTTTTTTTTTTTTTAAGAGTCCACATATGAATGACATTATAAGGTATTTATCTTTCTCAGTCTGACTTATTTCACTTAGTATAATACCATTTAGGTCCATTCATGTTGTAGCAAGTGGCAAAAATCTACCCTTCTTTATGGCTGTGTAATAGTCTATTGTGAGCGTGTGTGTGTGTGTGTGTGAGCGTGTGCACAGACCATCACACCTTCTTTATCCGTTCATCTCTTTACTGATGGATACAGTTTGCTTCCACATCTTGGCAATTATAAATAATTGGTAATTGTAAATACTGCAGTAAGTGTAGGGGTGAATAGATCTTTTTAAAATAATTTCTTTATTTTGAGAGAGAGAGAGTGTGTGAACAGGGGAGGGGCAGAGAGAGGGAGAAAGAGGATCTCAAGAGGCTTCACGTTGCCAGCACAGAGCCCAACACAGGACTCAAACTCACGAACCATGAGATCATGCCTTGAGCCAAAACCAAGAGTCGGATGCTCAACTGACTGAGCCATCCAGGCGCCCCACATATTTCTTTTGAATTAGTGTTTTCATTTTCTATGGGTAAATACCCCGTAGTGGAATGATTGGATAGTATGGTATTTCTATTTTTAATTTTTTGGGGCACCTCCATACTGTTTCTGACAGTGGCTGCACCAATTTCCCACATTCCTGCCAAAAGTGCATGAGGATTTCCTTTTCTCCATATCCTTAGGAATGCTGGTTATTTCTTGTCTTTTTGATTTTAGCTGTAAGGTGATATCTCATTGTGATTTTGATTTGCATTTCCCTGATGATGAGTGATGTTGAGCATCTTTTTATGTGTCTGCTATCTGTATGTCTTCTTGAAAAAATGTCTGTTCGGGTTCTCTGCCTTTTTTTTCCTTAGATTATTTGAGGCCTTTTTGGCATGGAATTATATCAGTTCTTTATGTGTTTTGGATATTAACCCTTTATCAGATATATCATTTGCAAATATCTTTTCCCATTCAGTAGGTTGCCTTTGCATTTTTTTGATTGTTTCCTTCGCTATGCAAAAGCTTTTTATTTTGGGGCGCCTGGGTGGCTCAGTCAGTTATAAGCATCCTACTTTGGCTCAGGTTATAATCTTGTAGTTCATGAGTTTGAGCCCAGCATCCATCTCTATGCTGACAGCTCAGATCCTGGAGCCTGCTTCAGATTCTGTGTCTCCCTTCCTCTCTGCCGCTTCCCCGTTCACACTCTGTCTCTCTCTCTCTCTCTCTCTCTCTCTCTTTCTCTCTCTCTCAAAAATAAATAAACATTAAAAAAATTAATTAAAAAAAGTTTTTTATTTTGATCTAGTCCCAATAGTTTATTTTTGCTTTTGTTTTTCTTGCTTTAGGAGACATATCTAGGGAAAATGTTGCTAGGGCTGCTGTCAGAGAAATTATTGCTTGTTTCTCTTCTAGGATTTTTATGATTTCAGGCCTCACATTTAGGTCTTTAATCCATTTCAAGTTTATTTTTATGTACAGTCTAAGAAAGTTTCATTCTTTTGCTTGTAATTGTCCACATTTATTAAAGAGACTTTTCCCTACTGTATATTCTTGCCTCCTTTGTCATAGATTAATTGAACCTATAGATGTGGTTTATTTCTGGGCTCTTAATTCTGTTACACTGATCTGTGTGTTGTTTTTGTGCCAATACCACACTGTTTTGATTACTACAGGTTTGTAACATGTCTTAAAACCTGTAATATATCTTAAAAACTGTGATATTTCCAGCCTTGCTCTTCTTTCTCAAGATAGCTTTGGCTTTTTGGGGTCTTTTGTGGTTCCATAAAAATTTTAGTATTATTTGTTCTAGTCCTGTGAAAAATGCAGTTGGTATTTTGATACTGTTTGCATTAAATCTGTAGATTGCTGTGGGTAGCATGGATAATTTAATTTTAACAATATTCTTTCAATCCAAGAACAGCATGGAATGTCTTTCCATTTGTGTTATCATCAATTTCCTTTACCAGTTTTCAAGGTACAGGTCTTTTACTTCCTGGTTAAGTTTATTCCTAGGTATTTTATTCTTTTTGGTGCAATTGTAAATAGGTTTTTTTCCCTTAATTTCTCTTTCTGCTAATTTGTTATTAGTGTATAGAAACACTACCAATTTCTGGGCATTAATTTTGTATCCTACGCCTTTACTGAATTCATTGATCGCTCTAATAGTCCTTTGATAGAGTCCTTAGGGTTTTCTATGTATAGTATCATTTCATCTACAAATAGTGACAGTTTAACTTCTTCTTTACTGATATGGATGCTGCTTATTTCTTTTACTTGTCTGAGTGTGGCGGCTTCAACTTCCAGTACTATGTTGAATAAAAGTAACAAGAGTGGACATCTTGTCTTGTTCCTGATCTTAGAGGAAAAGTTCTCAGTTTTTCACCATTGAGTTTGTTAGCTGTGGGTTTTTCATATATGGTCTTTATTATGTTGAGATATGTTCCCTTTCAATCTACTTTGTTTAGAGTTTTTATCATGAATGGATATTGTACTTTGTCAAATGCTTTTTCTGCATCTAATGAGGTGGTCATTATTTTTTTCCGTCTTATTGTTAATGTGGTGTATCACGTGGATTGATTTGCAAATATTAAACTATTCTTATATCCCTGGAATAAATTCTACTTGATCTTGGTGAATGTTTTGTTGGATATTGGACTGTAGTTTTCTTTTTTATGGTATCTTTGTCTGGTTTTGGCATCAGGGTAATTTTGATGTCATAGAATGTATTTAGAAGCTTTCCTTCGTCCTCTTCTTCTTCTTCTTCTTCTTCTTCTTCTTTTTTTTTTGAAATAGTTTGAGAAGAATGATGGAAGAATGGGTACTAACTCTTCTGTAAATGTTTGGTAGAATTGACCTGTGAATCCTTATAGTCCTGGCTTTTATTTTTTGGTTGTTCTTTGATTACCAGTTCTATTTTGTTACTGGTAATTTATCTGTATAGATTTTCTGTTTCTTCCTGATTCAGTTTTGGAAGATTGTATGTCTCTAGCGATTTATCCATTTCTTCCATTTCTTTCTTCTTGTTTCTGATTTTATTTATTTGGGTCCTTTCTCTTTTTTTATTTTTCTGAATGAGTTTGGCTAAGGGTTTATCAATTTTATCTTTTCAAAGAACCATCTCTTGGTTTCATTTTTTGTTTTCAATTTTTACTTATTTATTTTTATCTCTATGTCATTTATTTCTGCTCTGATCTTTATTACTTCTTTCCTTCCACTCACTATGGGTTTGTTTGTTCTTCTTTTTCTAGTTCATTTAGGTTTAAAGTTAGATTGTTTGAGTTTTTTCTGGTTTCTTGAGGTAAATCTGTATTGCTGTATATTCTTTAGAACTGTTTTCGCAGAATCCCAACAATTTTAGACCATTGTGTTTTCATTTTTACTTGTCTCCATGTATTTTTTTTATTTCTCCATTGGCCCATTGGTTTTTTTTAGTATTGTTTAGCCTCCAGGTGTTTGTGTTTTTTTCCAGTTTTTTTCTTGTTGTTGATTTCTCATTTTATACCATTGTGGCCAGAAAAGACTTCAGTCTTCTTACATTTATTGAGACTTGTTTTGTGGGCTAACATGTGATCTGTTCTGGAAAATGTCACATGTGTACTTGAAAAGAATGTGTCATCTGTTGTTTTTGGATGGAATGTTCTGTATGTATCTGTTAAATTCATTTGGTCTAATGTGTCATTCAAAGATAGTTTCCTCGCTGATTTTCTGCCTGTATGATCTATCTATTGATGTAAGTGGGGTGTTAAAGTCCCTACTATTATAGTATTACCATTTCTTCCTTTGTATTCAGCAATATTTGCTTGATGTGTTTAGGTGCTCCAGTGTTGGGTGCACAGATATTTACAATTGGGGTTAAACTCTCCCAGATTTAGGTAGCTGTGGGTGAGCAGCCTCTGCACACGAGAGGAGTGATGTCCATCATGCTCTCACATAGGTGAGAAGGTGAGCAAAAGTGAGGTTGACCTGCTACTTCCATCAGCCAGTTTCTTTAATCTTAGCAAACCTCTTTCTGTGCTGCTTTAGACAGGAGACTCCATATTTATCCTTAATGACCCTCCCTGAATCCATCAACTCTTCCCTGTCTCCCACCTGGTGAATAAATGTTTGTTTCTCTGCTACACAGTGTCTCCCATGGGAATCAATTTAGAGAGAGCAGCTTTCATTTCACCAGGAAAGTGCCAAAGGGGACACATTAAGCTGATCAAAAGAGTTGGCAAGTAATGCAGCCATGACACACTTCTTAGCCTTCTCCCCATCTACCCTAACCCCTGCAGCCAGTTAGCGGTCTAGCATCATTTGCTTTTGGTAGGATCTACTATAGTTACGAACATCTCCAGTAGCTCCAGCCCACTATCTGTAAACTCATAGTTGAGCATTTGGTGGAAAACGTATTTGGCATCTGGAATTTTATTTTATAGGATTTTTAAGAACACATCCGTTATATGTGAATATATATAGGTATTGAATATTTGTAGGTATTTCTTTCTGTCTCTGCCTCTCTCTCTTGTGATAAAAACATTGAAGTTCTACTCTCTTAGCAAATATCAATTATATAATACCATAGTCATCACATTTTACATTGTATCTTCAGATCTTATTCATTTTATACCTGTTTGTACCCTTTTACCAACCTCTCCATGTTTTCTCCCAGCCCCTGACAACCAAACCACTTTTCTACCCTCTTTTTCTAAGAGTTTGACTTATTTTTAAGATTCTACATGTAAGTGATACCATAGAGTTTTTATTTGTCTTTGTTTGGTTTATTTCACTTAACATAAAGCCTTCGGGCCATCCATGTTGTCACAAAAGGCAGGACTTTCTGCTTTCTCATGGCTAAATAATATTCCATTATATGTGTAAAAAACATTTTCTTTACCCATTCACCCATGGATGGACACTTAGGTTGTTTCCTTTATGTTGACTCTTGTGAATAATGTCGCAGTGAACACAAGAGTGCAGGTATCTCTTTTATATCCTGTTTTCATTTTCTTTGGATATATACCTAGGAGTGGGATTGCTGGATCTCATGGTAGTTATATTTTTAATTTTTTGAGGAACTTCCATACTCTTTCCATAATGGCTATGCCAATTTACATTCCTACCAACAGTGCCCAAGGGTTCCCTTTTCTCCACATCTTTACCAGTGTTTGTTATCTCTTCTCTTTTTGATAATAGCAGGGATGAGGTGATCTCGTTGTGGTTTTATTTGCATTTCCAGATGATCAGTGATGCTGAGCACCTTTTCTTGTACCTGTTGGCCATTCAGAAAAATGTCTGTTCAAGTCCTCTCCCCATTTTAAAATCAGATTGTGCTTTTTCCCATTGAGTTGTATGAGTTGTTTATATATTTTGGATATTAACCTCTTATCAGATATATGACTTACAAATATTTTCTTCATTCAGTAAGTTGTATTTTCATTTGGTTGGTTTTCTTCGCTGTGCAGAAACTTTGTCTTTTTAGTTTGATGAAGTCCTACTTATTTATTTTGGGGTTTGTTGCCTTTGCTTTTGATGTTACATTAAAAAAAATCTAAGACCAGGGGCATCTGGGTGGCTCAGTCAGTTAAGTGTCCAACTCTTGATTTCAGTTCAGCTCATGATCTCACAGTCTGTAGGATGATTGAGCCTCATGTCGGGCTCTATGCTGACAACACAGAGCCTGCTTGGGATTCTCTCTCTCTCTTTCTCCCTGCCCCTCTCCGCTCACGCTTGCTCACATTCTCAAATAAATAAACATTAAAAAACCCCAAGACCGATGTCCAGGAAGTTACTATCTATATTTTCTTCTAGGAATTTTGTGGTTTCACGTTTTAGCATTCAAGTCTTCAGTCCATTTTGAGTTGATTTTTTATGTATAATCTAAGATAGAGGTCCAGTTTCATTCTTTTGCATACGGCTCTATTGTTTTCCTCATATCATATATTGAAGATAATATCCTTTCCCTACCGTATGTTCTTGGCTCCTTTGTTACAAATTTGTTTACCACGTATGTGTGGGTTTGTTTCTGAGCTCCCTATTCTGTTCCATTGATCTGTGCGTCTGTTTTTATGCCAATATCATAGAGTTTTTTATTACCCGAGCTTTAAATGAGGAAGTGTGATGTCTCCAGTTTTGTTCTTTCTCAAGACTTTTTGGCTAATCACTGCCTTTTGTGGTTGGTCCCATACACATTTTAGGATTGTTTGCTCTATTTCTGTGAAAAATGCTTTGGAATTTTGGTAGGGATTACATTGAATCTGTAGATTGCTTTAGGCTTTGGAACATTTTAACAATACTAATTCTTTCGATCCATGAGCACAAAATACCTTTCTATTTATTTATGTCTTCTTCACCTTCTTTCAGAATATTTTACAGTTTTCAGTTTATTTATCTTAAAATTTATCTCTTTTGGCAAAAATATTTAAACTATACTCTCTTTTGTAGATATTAAACACAGGTAATATGTGTAGGTATTTAATTAGACTATGTTGCATCCCATAATGTATTCTCTAAGGAATAGTGGAAGTAAATCATATCATGTCATTCCTGCTTAGAATCTGTCAGTAGCTTCCTGTCATACTTAGAATAAAACAAGAATGCTTTACCTTCACTTATGAGCCCTCCACCACTGCTCCTCCACCTTGGCTGCCTACTAGAATCACCCAAGAAACTTTGAAAGCCTTCTGGTGTCCAGGTCCTATCACCACATGGTCTGAGTAGAACCCAGACTTCAGTATTTTTACAAAAGCTAGTTGGGAATTCTAACAGGAAGTCAAGGTTGAGAACCACCACCCATGCCTGCCTCTCCAGCCTCCTCTCTCCCTGCTGGACCCCCTCCTGTTTGTGTTTCACCCTCTCCCTCCTCTCAGTCCCTTATATCTGTCTAGTTTCTTCTGCTTTAGGGCCTTTGCACAGGCTGTTGCACAGGCCTCTAACCCCTGATTACACATGGCCTCTTGTCATTCAAACTGGCAACTTAAATATACTTCAAGAAAGCATCCTTGACCCACCAAGTCATCTGCTATCACGTTGCATGATATTTTCTGTATAGCACTGACCCACTGTGGCATCATTTTTCTTAGTTGTTTCTCCTTCCTCCCTTCCTTCCTTCTCATCTTCTGTCCCCTTTCCTTTGTCTATTTTTGTTCCCTTCCCCCTGGAATGTAAGGACTGTGTTTATTATTCTGCTGCTGTATCCTCAGCACCTGTAACAGTGACTTGCATGTAGTCAGCAGCCAATATGTGAAGGAGTAGATAAATAAATTTTGGAAAATTCACATTATTTTTAAAAGACCAGCTCAAATCTGACCTCTGTCAACTTTTCTTTACTAATTCCCACTCGTTTCCCTGTTACCTTTCCTTTAAATCCTAAAATAAGAATTTATTCTGTCATATAGCATTATTTTATGACTCCTATTAGTGTTCTGAACTGTTAACTTAGATTAAATTTTAATGTATATGTATTTTTTTCTTCACTTTGTTCTGATTCAGCTGTTATTTATTAAATACCCACTAGATGCCAGACATCTCATTTAATTCCAAAGATATTTTACCCATGTCATCGTTTTATCATAAGGAAGTAGCAAATTTGAAACTGAAGTCCAGGTGTCCTCATACTGTACCTGGTGTTTCCATGTTGGCTGATCAGAAGGGATTTGAGTGTTGCTGAATAAGGCCAAATGCCATATCCGTTCCAGGTGTCTCTTCTGAAAAT
This sequence comes from Paguma larvata, assembly GCA_030068075.1. NCBI lineage: Eukaryota > Metazoa > Chordata > Mammalia > Carnivora > Viverridae > Paguma > Paguma larvata. The sequence continues at coordinate 51,175,877 of CM057839.1, read as the reverse complement.
TGAACTGCTTATTAGTACTTAAAACAACCTTGATTTTATTATCTTGTTACTTGCTTTTAAAAACTAATTTAGTGGGGCACCTGGGTGGCTCAGTCAGTTGAGTACCTGACTTCAGCTTAGATCATGATCTCTCAGCCTGTGAGTTCAAGCCCCGCATCAGGCTCTCTGCTGACAGCTCAGTGCCTGGAGCCTGCTTCAGATTCCGTGTCTCCCTCTCTCTCTGCCCCTCGCCCACTCATGCTCTGTCTCTTTCTCTCAAAGATAAATAAACATTAAAAAAATAAAAAAAAACTAAATTAGTAAAAGGCAAATATTATTGCAAATACTTAAGCCAGAATTGATTGCACCTTTCCCACCTGTTCTTCTAACAGAGTCACACCCCTGCAATAAAATGCACAGTTTGCCCTGTCATTTGAATAAAATGTGGTTCTTCAGTTTGCGTGTGGTGGGGTTCTACTCAGGAACATCTTTGCTCTTACCTTTCTGTTTTGAAAGTCTTCTCATTTATTTTATGTACTTAGTTGTCCATAAACATTTCTGCACCAGCTTTAATAAGTTGCTCGTTCTCAAAATCTTATTATCCTTGGATTGTGGTTTTTGCTGTGGACAATAATATCCATCCTAGCTGTCTAAAACAGAGAGGGATTTCTCATTAGGTATCAGCCAGTGTACAAAACTTCTGGGAGAGACAGGGAGCAGTGTTTAGATTTTACCCAGTTGGGAATGACGGAGCTAGGAGAACTGCAGCCATAGCTATCCTAGTCTCCTTTAGCTGGCTGTCACCTAATCTCACTGCTCACTGCCACAGTTTACAGTTCTCAGCTGTGCGTATGTGAGAATGCTTAGCAGAACCTGGGTCACCTACAGAACTTCAGCGGCAAAGCATATAAGAATATTTCTAGTTTTCTAGCCTCTGTAGTACAGGAAGGATAGAAGGGTATTTGATTGGGTATCTTTACTGAATACATATGACATCTTTTATACCTACAGTGACCTTGACTTCTGTTTTATTTTGCAACTTTATTAAGATGTTCTTTTGTTGGATCAGTTGTTAGTGAGACATTGGGTTTGACTTCTGGTTAACTGTAGTAAGAAGAATTTTGTTCTGTGTTCCTAGAATAAGTCTTTAACCAGAGCAGATCAACTTGAGTAGATCCCACTGGTTACAATGAAGAGAGCTATAAATGATTCAAAATTGACTTCTTCCCAAAGGTAGCAGAGCAACTTAAAACAATCATGGTAGGCTTGTAAGGCCATCACCGTGTGCATAAAGGAAGTATTTGTTATATGTGTGATGGGCTAAAAATAGTTCTTTAAGAGAAGAACTTGGGGGAGAAGCATGGAAGGATTTATAAATAATTTTACAATATGTAAAACGAGAGGCTTCTTTGAGATCAAACATAAGTGACACTGAAGAATGTTGGCAACATACCTTGCATTCTGTTCACCGAGCACACTTAGACGGTAAATAACGGCTTCATTTCTATTCTGGGACCTAAAAATTATTAACATTCTGTGTTTATACAATATTTATGCAGTATTCTGCCACTAATAGGTATGGACATAAGTAATCCCTTATTGCAAAATTGATGGCTTGCATCAGCTAGTCTTGGTGTATTCTTTTATGCACTTAAATCCCAGATTTTCTTAGTATTTATACTCTACCGGCAGGTATCTTTTGTCAGGATAATTTTGCTTATTTGAGCAAAACTTATTTGAGATAGATCCGGAAAGCCCACAGAACTTCAGTTAGTTTCTTTTGGGGAGAAAAGTCATTAATTATACTTACCCCAATCAAAAAAATTTAAATGTCCACAGTTCATATTTTTGATTCAGAAATAAGAAAGTGAAGAATCATATAATTACTGTTAACTAAAACATCTTTATTTTAATCTTTTATACATGTATACTACAATTTTTTTTCTAAAAATTTTTTAACATTTATTTATTTTTTGAAAGGCAGAGAGAGAATGTGAGTGGGGGAGGGGCAGAGAGAGAGGAAGACACAGAATCCGAAGCAGGGTCCAGGCTCTGAGCTCTCAGCACAGAGCCTGATGAGGAGCTCCAACTCCCGAACCATGAGATCATGACCTGAGCCGAAGTCAGATGCTTAACCGACTGAGCCACCCAAGTGCCCCAAAACATATTTTTAAACAACAGTGGAGACTACTGTGTTTAGGGGCATCTTGGAGAGTGGAAACATCACAGTCAGTAATTTCTGACTCTTCTCAAACAACTTGACGGAGAAGCAGCGTTTGTGGAGGGTAGGTAGCCTGAGAGGTGTACAGTTGCTACATTCTTATGTTATGTCTGCAATATACCCATGTGCTGATCAATCCCAATTAGCTTCTTCTCTTTGGAATTTCTTTCACTGATATTTGTTGTAGTATTTTTGAGAACAACCCAACCCTTCTGCTTATTAGCTGTGTATCCTCCATTGGGTGAGCTAACAACCTCTTCTGTTACCTCATCTGTACAATGAAGGCAATGATTGTTCTCATCTCTTAGGTTATAAGGATGACATGAGTTAATTTATGTGCAGTACTTGGAACCTAGTAAACTCTCCAAATTATTAGCAGCTGTAATTATTGCTATTTCTAAGTCCTTAATGTACTGTTCTTTATATGATGACTTGACCCATAGAAATGAACAAATTTTCCTCCATCTTGTCACCAAGAATTACAGTACTGCTTGTTTTTGGTGTCAATGCTGTGGTTATTATGACTTACATAACTGTTTTTATGTGACTCTTTTTTTTGTGTGCGTTAGATATTAAAAAGATTAGATCCACATTTTAGATTCTTCTTATAATACATACTTTGTGTATTACCTTTACTTTTCTTCATTTCTTTTTCTCTTGTTTAGTTTTCTTTATCCATTTATTTCAGATTTTATAACATTACATTATATATACAAGCCAACTTCTAAATACTTTCTGAAATTCTTCTGGGTTCATATAAAAATACATGTATTTTTAATCTAATTAAAGCCATATTCTATAGAGACTTCGATATACCAGATTTGCAATAATGATTTAAATTTTTCACCAGAAAAATTATATGTGCTTTATACTGTAAAATTTTACTTTCTTATCCATATTCATATTTAAAGACAGGTAGCTTGGGGCACCAGCGTGGCTCAGCCTGTTAAGCATCTGACTTTGGCTCAGGTCATGATCTCACGGTTCATGAGTTCAAGCCCCACATCAGACTCTATGCTGACAGCTCAGAGCCTAGAGCCTGCTTCAGATTCTGGTCTCCCTCTCTTCATGCCCCTCCCCTGCTCACACTCTGGCTCTCTCTCAAAAATAAACATTAAATAAATAAATCAATAAGTAAATGCCTCATATGCTGAAAATTTACTATAATATTTTCATATATCTCTCTGAATGGTATTATGCCTTGGACAAGTGATTGTAGTCTTATTCTAGCTCCTGACACACAGATGCTTTTTGAACTTATTCCGTCTAACTAATAACTTACATCCAAGTTTCTCAAGGAAATGTCAGAAAATTAATGCATATCATTCACAGGTACTAAAAGCCATAAGGTATATAATTGCTTTAGGGTTCAGATCTATGTTTTCTGATACATTTCATGCAGTTATGCTTCTCATTTTAATAAGACTTTTTTTTTTCAGTAGGGCTTTTCCCTACTGAAAAATCAAAAGAGCAAAATTATTTTTTTAAAAAAAAGCAAATTTCAAGTGACACCGAATCTTAAGAGATATATGGATGTTTTCCAGGAATCTGAATGAGAAGGTGAGGTGTTGAAGGTTAGACAATGGTAGCTGTAAAGGAACTGGATTTCATGTCCTGTTGTTTAAAAATTTTTAAGGAAATGCAGAAAGAGGAAATGGTTCGGACTCTATGATATCATTAGTACTATTTTTATTCTCTTAAGTTCAAAAGTTTCAGGGATAAGAAAAATATATCCAAAAACTGAGATATTCATCTTTTTAAAATTTTTATTAGTGTACCTTCGAAATAATCATTTGGAGTAAGCACACTTTCTTTTTTTAATTTTGCCCTTCCACTTGCTTTTGGGATGTGTGAGTAGGCAGGAGGAATAAAGAAATGATACATTTTTAACAATTTCATGATACAGTATATGTTAAAATAAATACAGATATTATAACAATTTCATGGTACTAAAGTCCAAATATGCTATGGGTAGAAACACTTGAAAATGCTGTTACTCTATTTTAAAGATTAGCCTGTTATTGAAATTAATTCGTATCACTGACCAATTCAGACTGTACTGAAAAAAAGCCTGTCAATAATTAGGTTTGATTAGGTTGAGTTGCACGGAAGTTCATTTTTTTTTGTTTTTTTGTTTTTAATGTTTTTATTTATTTTTGAGAGACATAGAGACAGAGTGTGAGCAGGGGAAGGGCGGAGAGAGACGGAGACACAGAATCCGAAAGCAGGCTCCAGGCTCTGAGCCATCAGCACAGAGCCCGACGCGGGGATCGAACTCACAGACTGTGAGATCATGACCTGAGCTGAAGTCGGCCGCTTAACCGACTGAGCCACCCAAGTGCCCCGGAAGTTCAGTTTTATTTTGGTGTTCTTGCACTCTCGCACAATCAAAAATAATTTCTGATTTTAACTAATATTATGGAAAGTGGGAGCAATTGTCTCTTCAAGGAAAAGCTAGAATCTCCCTCTTTTCTCCCAGTACAGGCTTTTAATTATGAAAACTAGCAGCTTGTATTAAAAGGGATGCTTTCTTCTCTTTGTCAGGAGGGTTTTTATTTTAATGTGAAGTCATACTAGAAGGTAAGAATGGCTCTTTTTTGCATGATAGTATGAGAGAGTTTAGGTGGTAAAACTGAACTGAGCTAGTCTTCCTAGAAATGCCAAGTGTTTTCAATTTTTTTTACTCCTGTAAGGATTGAAGGAAGGGAGAAAATTTCTGATCTGTAGTTGTGGCTGGCTGGTGTTAGCAGCACTGAGCTCTGTTGGTCTGTTACTGCTTGTTATGTAGCTATGAAGAATCTTGTTTTACTTTAGTCAGAATAAGGGAGTCTAACTGATAGGTTGTCTTACTAGTAAATATTTACTCATGTGAATGAGGCAAGTTTTGGTAGGCATTGTGTGAATCAACAAAATATGAAAGTATTTTGGAATACTCACCAAATGAAGCAGTGCTTTTTTCGTAGTGTGCACAGAATGGTGATTGAGGGTGTCTTGGTCTGAGAGTAACGAATTTTCTCTGCTGAAATTAAAAAAAAAAAAAAGTTACCAGTTGTCGGTTGCTTAGGAGTCTGAACGTCCCATGCCAGAGTCCCATTCCTCATCTCCTTTTCCTGGTCCCACGCAAAGGACTCAAGGGCTTAAATGGGTCAGGATACCATCTATTTCCAAAATTAACACCTGACCATTCCTTTAAAAATGTAGTATCCATGGGATGTTCTCTTCATCTCTGAATACCAGTAGGAATGCCTGAAGGAAACAAGGCCTACTCCTTCCTTTTTTTTTTCCTCCATATTTTTTACCTTTTAATTTATATTCTTTTGTTATACATTTTGTATATCCTTGTATAATCTCATAATTTCTATTAAAGTAAGAAAGGGGTATGAATAAATAGGATGAGACAAAATTTCACACTGAGTCAATGTTTCTGTTTCAAAGTAGTGTTTCTCACCTGAAGGGGTATCTAAGTTATCATGTAATTAATGTTTAATTAAGCATTACAAGGTAATGTTACAAGGTGGTAAACCCTACCTTGGATCTGCTGAATCCAGATCTTCAGGGCGAAGGGGGCCTATGCTTATGCTTATGTATTTTCCAACAATTCTCCCTGTATTTCTGACATATATCTTTGACTTAGAAGTACTGTGCTAAAGGATGTTTTCTGTTTGTTTTATTCTCTAGAACAATACGTAATATAGCTCTATAGTGACTATTTTTCTGAATTATTGCCAAGAGTTTTCTTTAAGTTTACCTATTTATGTTAATTTTAGAAAGATTTATTTGTGTATTTGATTGTTTTTCATAATTTGATTATGAAAATGACCCACAACCATTTATTCTGATTTGTCCTGTTTTTCTTGCATAGTAATCCATTTCTTGTTTTAACACGGCATACCCATGAGTAGGAATGAGTTCATTCTCACCATGAACCATCTCAGTAAATACTGATGATGGTGATCAATTTAGTATTGACTATTGGAGCAATCACTGGCTGCTTAGAATGCCATGCTCATATAGTTTGCATAGAATTTAAAATTCATAGTTGAAGAATTAAATAAAATTAACGAGCGAAGCCAAATGTTGATAATGTGTCAAAGCCGGACCTTTAGGGCTATGGGGACTCGGTGAGTTTGAATGTTACTGTTCCCAAGTGTTTTTATGATTCAGTATAGGCCTATTCATACTTCCTAAGTCAGTACTTTTTTGATAGTAAGAAAATAGAAATAATTAAGACTTAATATTTAAATCTTGGCTTCAGTGCAGACCTGTTGCCTTTGTGAATATAAGCAAATTTATTAGTTTTCTGTCTTCTTAAAGCGGGAGTCAGATATCAAAGAATTTACAAAAGACTTTAAATTTCTGAATAAAACCGATTTGTAAATGTCGAAATTTTGTTTGATATAAGTCGCACAAAAGTTATCTGAAGCTGACAACAGAAAACAAACTGTTATCTTCAGCATTAATACATGTAAGAAAAATTGTTCATGTTATACGGCACCTCAAAGTTTTCGAAGTAAGTGGACATTTATATGCCGCCGCCATTGTAGTTTGCTTAAATCTGCTACACCGCTTTCACACGAGCACATTGCATTTGTGCTTTAGACACTTGTGAGTGCCATGCTATTGTTTGTCAATTCCTGTACCTCATTCGACGACTGTCCTCCTCAGTTTCCTCCATTTTCAGACCTCTTTAAATACACTGAGACATTGTAATGGGTTCCTAGCATAGTTTTTCAGGAGAATTTAACTGCAAGACAACGCACCTTGTTGGTAAGCATCTCCTCCCATGGAGTTTGTATGGCCTCTAATTCTTAAAAAGAAATCCACATATTTTGGTCCCTGCAAAAATAAAGCCTATCGAGTTAAATTTCATTACAGTCAAGTGGAAATGAATGCCACCTAAATGAACCAAATAAACATTTTAAGGGAGGAGGAAAATGCTTAATAAAAAGGAGGGGGGAAATAGCCCTTTCTCTTACTATATTATGTGGATGAGAAACAGGAAAAACCTCAAATGACCAAGAGAAGCTTTTGACTATCTTTCTCTTTACCGAATTGGAGAAGATGACTTCCCAGTTACAGTATGGAGTGTTATGTTCAGAGAGGTAACTAACTTTAAAGCTGCATAAGCTACCAACCTTATTTTAAAAACTAATTTTGCATTTTCTTTGCTGGGTGGTGGGCTTGGTTTCAGGATATGACAGCACGTGATCTCCTACAGCAGAGATACACTCTTCCCAATGGAGACACTGCTTGGCGGTCCTCGCCCCTTGTGAATGCCGCTCTGGAAGGGAAGCTGGTCCTCTTGGATGGCATTCACCGGGTCAACGCGGGCACTCTCGCTGTATTGCAAAGGTTTGCATGAGTCATAGACACACAGAAAAACACATCATGTAAACAGTGGACGTGGAACTCTGTCAGTCTTTTTTAGACTAGGTTATGTAGAGCCTGAGAAACCTAATTCTGTATTCAGCCAGAACAGAAGATATTTCTATTGTTGTAAACGACAGTAAAACTTCAAATAATGAAGTTTTTGGGCAAAACCACTGTGGGAGCTAAAATCTCTGTATAAGAGTGAAAAAAGAAAACGGTCAGGTAGTAATTTTGAAAGACTTCACATATGCTGGTTGATACGTGCAACACGTCACGCAGCTGAGGTTTTTAACATTCGTTAGTCACTGGTTCCCTGTTTATAAACTCCTTATGAATCACAGATCTAAATTATTGGTTGATTGTGTTGGAATGAGAAAGGGTAGTTCCTTATATAAAATGTGTAGTAGATGTTTGATGTTATTTTATACAAACTAAAAAACTCAGCTTTGTGTTTACAAACCTGAACATTTGTGTAACTGTTGTTTCCTTATTTCTGTTTCGGTGGGGAAAACATTTCTAATTAACTTCTCTAGAATGTAATGTTAAGAGAAGACTTCATGTATAACTTTCATGGAAAATATGTCCATCCTATGTTATTTCAGAAGATTAATGATACCAATTTTTTGTTTATTCTGTCTTGATTCTGTCACCTGTAGATGTTTTTTTATTTTAACTGTGGCATAATCCACTTTCCCAACTAAATATTCAAAGTTTTTTTTTTATCAGATCCTGAGTATAATTAAAAATTCCAAAAATGGGGGCACCTGGAGGGCTCAGTTGCTTGAACATCTGACTCTTGATTTTGGCTCAGGTCATGATCTCCTGGATCGTGAATTCGAGCCCCACATTGGGCTCTGTGCTGAGAGCACAAATTCTCTCTCCTCTCTCTCTGTCCTCCTCACCCGTGCTCTCACTCTCTCTCAAAATAAATAAATTTTCCAAAAATTTCCAAAAACATTGTTAATCCTAATTAGATTTGAGAGCATTTGAAAATAATCACAAACTTTCAATGATTTGCCATAAATATTCCATAGATTTATGGTATTTTTTTCTTCTGAACAGATAAATAACAGACACAAACAAAATAATACTCCTCCCCTTTTACTGGTTATCTCTCGTCTGTTAGGCCAAGCACTTAAGAAGAGGAGCGGCTGGGATTGCATTGAATGTGTGAAACTAAGCAAAAACCAGGGGGAGGGGAAGAGGGGAAAGAAAAAAAAGACACAGAGAGGGAGGGAGATAAAACATAAGAGACTCTCAAAGACTAAGAAAAAACTGAGGGTAAGGGGGATGAGGGAGGGGGGAGAGGGGGTGATGGGCATTAAAAAGGGCACATGTTGGGATGAACACTGGGTGTTATATGTAAACCAATTTGAAAATAAATTATTATAACAAAAAAAAAAATATCCCAAACCTCAAAAAAATAAAAAATAAAAAAAAAAAAAAAAGAAGAGGAGCGGCTATGAGTGCTTACTCTCTACTGGGCATTGTGCCAGGCCCGTGCTTCTCAGGTTCTCAGCCTTAATCACTTTGCAGGGATGGGGTTTAAAAACGACTGATGCCTGAGCTCCACCTCCTCAAATTCAGATATAGTTGATCCAGGATGAGGCCTGAAAATGGGCATTTTTAAACCCTTCCTAGGAGATTCTAACGTGCCGCCAAGATTGAGAACATCTGTTGTAGCGTCTGCCTTACATTAGATGTTTACTTTTCACAGCAATAGTAGGAGGCGGGTATTATTGCCCTAATTTTATAAAAGAGAAAAATTTCGAGAGGTGGAGTAGTAGTTCGGCCCCTCCCCAAGCAGCTAGTAAGGTGCCAAGCTGGATTTGAACACAGATCTGACTGACTCCACTGCCGTGCTGCCAACCCCTGTATTATGTGCTCTCCCCTCTCCTCCGTGCTCACCGAGTGGAGATCTTGTTGGGCAAGTGTAGTGTGGGCTTCAGGAGACTTCAGTGGTTGGTGCAAACTCTAGAAAAAGTGCTTTTCAACCTCTGCAACATCTGGAAGACAGTGCTCTTGATGCTGTGGATGGTCAGGTCACCATTGTAGTTGGTAGATGAAATAGCACCAGTTATTTCCTTATAAAGATCTTTGATATTTTAAATACTGTAGTTCCAAAGATAAAAAATTTTTGGAAATACTGTCCCTTAAAGACTTCCATTAGACTCAGAGAGCCTCGTTCATTAATATACACCTCCCGATGGTCCTGAGTCCCTCATTCGGCCGTTTCTTTGCATCTCCTTCCCCCTTCCCCTTTCCAGCTCCTCCTCATCCTTCTCCTCCCCACTGTCTATATCTCATAACCATGACGACCGCTTTCCAGTACAGAAACCAGTAGTTTTGCCAAGGACCGCAGCACTAGCCAATCTGAAGTTTCAAAAGGCGCCCCTAACAAAGTTGTTAGACTCAATTGCCCGTAAGAATAGACATGATTAAAATGTTAGCTGATTCTACCTCCAGTAACTTCAACATTCAACATGGATGAACTTGTTCCCCGACTTTCGCCTCTCCCTTTAGGCTGATCCACGACCGGGAGCTGAGCCTGTACGATGGCTCCAGGCTGCTGAGAGAAGACAGGTACATGCGCTTACGGGAGGAGCTGCAGCTATCTGACGAGCAGCTGCAGAAGAGGTAATGTTGCCGCACTGCCCTCGTTCTCGCGGTCGACTGTGCCTTCTTTTTATTATCCTTCTGAACCTAGGGCCGAGCCAAGCTAACTTTGAACAGTTTAATAGTTTGTTGTCCCAGGCGTGCTCATAATCTGGCATTTCTTAAAACTTGGGTTTGCGATCCGAGATGTGCTCTGCCCTCTCAGCCAAACTGTCACATAAGTGTTTGAACACTTCGTAAGAGGTGCTCAGGAGGTAACCCCTCTACATTGTCCTGGCAACTCAGTTTTCGTCCGGTACTTTGTCTACCTTCAGCAAAACAAAACAAAAAACCAAAACACAAAAAACCCTCATAATTTACTGGGCCTTCCCACCCAGGAAGAAATTGGTTATTACTGAGATAAGTCACCTGGTACAGGTGTACCCTTTGTGGTTTATTTATATATTCCTTCCAGAAATGTCACAACCAATTGCTATGTGAGGCTCGCTCAGATCCTGGATCAAGAAATAAAATGGAAACAGCTATAGAAGAGACTTTGGGACAATTGGGAAAGTTTAAATGTGAAATGTATACAACATCATATTGAATTAATATTAATTTTCTTAGGTATCATGATGGTATTCTGGTTATGAAGGAGAGTAGCCTATTCTTAGGAGACACACTGAAAAATTTAAGGGATAATGTAAAAGAATGTCAATGACTTACTTCTAGATGTTTCAGGGGGAAAAAAAGACATGAGTATGTGTGTGTACATGTATACAACACACATAGAGAAAGAACAAGTGGGAATGAAAACACAAAGTGGTAAAATCTTAATTGGTGAAATCTAGGTAAAGGATATATGGGTATTAATATTCTATTCTTTCAAATTTTCTATGTGTTTGAAAAGTTTCAAAGTATTTCCTTTAGCTACAGACTACTTTCCTTTAGAGGAGGTTTGGCAAATATAAGTTTTCTGTCTCATTACATTTCCATGGATATTTTGACATAATTAGAGATTGCTACCTTGGCAAATACAGTTACTTACGTGAATCTTAATTAATTAAAGCTTTCCCTCCCCACAAAGGGGTTGCTGACATATTTAAAATGTTAAAATTTTACAAATGATAATTAAGTGTATTTCTTATTGTGTTCATGTTTTAAGGAGAGTTTTGTTCAAAAATTTTCTTGGAATTTTTTATAGAGAGGAAATATTAAATTCCTTACTACCTCTATATTAAGTTATTAAAAAAATTCACTTGATTATACATAGCTATTTATGCTTCTGGGATTCACATCATTGAACTCCTTTAGCCCAGTGAATAGTTTGGTTGAGTGTCGAGGGAGGCAGGTTTTATTATTTTTTAATTTTTTTTTTTTTAAGGAAGGTAAGTTTTAAAGATCCCTCTCATTTCATGCCTTTAGTTTATACTATTCAGCTTTTGTATTTTATCTTTTCAGGGAGGTGGATCAAAGCAGTGGGGCAGTAGCTCTCTGCAAGCCTGCTTGTCAGGCTCCCTTAGGACTTCAGGAACATTGTATTTGTAGTCAAATGTCCAGGAAATGACAGCCCTGTTCCCTGAAAAGGACCCAAGTTCTCCCTGATGGTCTCAAGCGGTTTTACAAAAGAAAACAATTTCAGGAACAGAGCGGCCCTGTACATCATGTTGAGGTTGTGGCTCAGACCAGTCAGTAGGACTTCCTTCTCAAAGTGTCCTATCTTCATCACTATTGATTTTTAGCATTCCCGTGAATACAAACCAGGCTCAGTTCTATCCCTAGAGGTTACTCCAAGTAGGTGAAAACAAGTCATAAGAGTGTTGCTTGGTTTCCGTCATTTACTTTTTATTTTTGTTTGAATTTTGTGTCTTTGTTAAACATGCATGAAACTTCAGCCAGATAGTTTATCAAGACTTTTTATGAAAAATGCCAGTCCTCCTTCATCGGTCCTCAGACACTTTCCCATTTCCCACACCCCAGAGACTACTACTTTCTACTCTGAGCTGTTTCTTCAAGGTACTTACCTCCGTATCACTGAATAATACACTTTTTTTTTTTTTTTGTAGTAGAGTTGACACACAATGTTATATTAGTTTTTAGGTATACAACATAGTGATTCCACAAGTTTCCAGATTATGTTGTGTTCACCACAAGTGTAGATACTATCCATCCCCATACATCACTGTTGCAGTATCATGATATGCTTTCACTGACGCTTCTTTATCTTTCAGTATTAGGCATTATCAATTGATTTCTCCCTATGGAAAATTAAGGTTTAGCTCTTTTTACCACCCCTCTTCCCACTACATATGTATACTTCCCACCTCTCATTCTTCCTAAGTGGTTATGGAATAACTTCGTTTAGAACTTCACCCAATGTCTGCGTTATTATCACAGTATAAGGACCGTTTACAGTCAAGTCATTTAGTAAAATACAGTTGTTTTTCCTGTCTTGCCTATGTTTTGTTTTTCCTAGAGTTAGTGATTGCATACATATGAAGAGGGGCAGATATATAGGTAAATAATTACAATGCAGCTCTTTTTTAAGTTTATTTTTGAGAGAGAGACAGAAAGTGAGCGGGGGAGGGGCAGAGAGAGAGAGAGAGAGAGAGAGAGAAAGAGAGAGAGAATCCCAAGCAGGCGCTGCACTGTCAGCATGGAGCCTGATGTGGGGCTCAAACTCACAAACTGTGAGATCTTGACCTGAGCCAAAACCAAGAGTCAGACGCTTAACCGACTGAGCCACCTGGCTACACCATAACAATGCAGCTTATAAATGTTAGAACAGAGATCTCTACAGTAATGCCATGGGAACACAGAGGAGGAAATGACCCTGTTTTCCATGTATTTATTACTTTTTCATCCCAGGTACTTCCCCTTTTGTCTAAATCACCTCTCAGCATGGTCAGGCACATCAGGCTTTTATCAGGCTTGCGTCTTTTCTCTCGAGGTGCATCCTGACTAGCCCTAATCTGGACCTGCTGTCCTTCATACTTACAGCACAAATGTCCTGCTAGATCTCTGTCTACTGCCAGTTTCCCATTTCCTCTGTTTTCTCTTTCTGCAACTTTCATCTCATCTGTTCGGTGTTGAACTTCTAATTTTCTCTCTTATGCTCTGTCAGTTTGCCAAGACTTCATTGACTTTTTCAGGGGCAAGATGTCTAAGAGTTGATACTTCTCTGTCTGAAATATTTCTACCGGTTGAGAGCCTAATGTCTTTCCTTATCAGTATTCCTTCTTTCTTTTTTTTTTTTTTTTTTGTCCTGAGAAACATGCTATTTATTTTCTTATGAAAATAAACAGTTTTTCTCTATTTTGTTGTTAAACAATCATGTTATAGGATCTGCTTCACTCTGATAGATGTGGATTGTTAGTAAATTTCTTTAACTTCTTCTGGCTAAACTTGATTTGATTTTGTGGCCCATTTTTGTCTTACTGAGAATAAACATGTTCTCTTTTAGGGTCATAATAGGTTATAATAGGGTAGGTTATAATGCGTTAATGCCAGTTGACAGTATTTCTTTCAAGTCTGTTTATTAGGTAGAGAGAGACAGTTTGACCAAAAGAACATAGTGGAACATAAAGTGGGAAATTTGTACTCAGCAAGGAAATTAATTTATTTCATGAGTTGTTCTTATAAGTCATATGACCCATTATCTAGTGTCAGTTGATCCTATATACTATGCATATCTAACATGTTACTCTTGGCCTTAGTATTGAACTCTACATTAGAAACTCATCATCTGAATCATCTGTCCCTTTCTTTCTATACCTAAGCAGAGAATTGAAGTTCAGTGAAATGATTATTATTTCTGATAGCCTTTAAACAAACTCAGCTATGAATGCTATGTTTCCTTGGGGGATTTTGTGATAGAGAAAAAGTCAAAGGAAGAATGAAGGGAAGGCAGATTTAAGAGTGTCTATGCCTCTAGACCTAGTTTGGTAAATTTGGATACCTGTCTCTTTTCAGATACAACTAATTTTCATATTTGTGTTTAGCAGAACTCCTTTAGTTACAAGTAACAAAAAAAACCCTTAAATTTTTGCAAAAAAGAACTTATATTTCACGTGTTTAAAGGAGAGACAAGGATGCAGTTGGACCTCAGGAAATAACTGCAACCCAGGACTTGAATGTTGCCAGGACATTGTTGCTGTGTACTTCATCTCTTTGTCTCTAATGTCACAATACTTGGCACATAGTAGACCACATAGCAAAAGTGAATAAATCTAGGATTTTCTAGGAAATCAAGGTAAAGGTAATTTCATTAATCCAGTTTTAGACAACCTTCTGAGGTTGTCTAGCAATGTTTCTGATACCACAGCGCCTAGTAATTAACAGCTACTAGCAGTGGGTTACTGTGCCTGTCAACTTCATAGTGTGAAACGCAGTTTCTAAACAATTGTACCTGACTCCTTTGCTGACCTTTGTTGTATTCTAATTCTTCACCTAGTTCATATATCTTGATCTGAATGCTCTGCAGGCTACGTAGTAATTACATAGCTAATGTGCTCTTAGATGTGGTGTAAGAAATATTAGCAACTTTCCTTCCCTTGCTGCAAGACACCAAGAATACAGTGGACATGGTGGTTAGAAATAGCATAATGGCCACACACACCAGACACCATGCCTGCATTTCTCACAGGAAATAAGGACCAAAATAGAACTGCTTCCTTTGATGAGAAAAACTTCTTTGGAGAAAGAGAGAATACAAATACTATAGGCTGCTAAATATGTCCCTTCCTGCCGTTGGTCAGAGCATAGATGCAGGGGCCGAGAGTTTCTGTGCATTACTAATAGTTTGTTTTGCCAAGAAAGGGACTTACGGTTATCTCAGGGAAGCAGTAAAGATTAGTGGCCTAGTCTCAGTTATAATTATATATAGTCTGGTGATTTTGAATTTTTATTGAATATTTTATTAGTATTAATTATGAGTGAACATTGAAAACAGTTTGCAATCTCCAGTTTTTCTTGACTGGTGGTGAACCATATCTGGACGTTGAGTGTAATCCTTGATCGATTAGCTTCTCTGGACCCATTTATTTTTACTCCTGTGTTAGAAGTTAGGTAGGATCTGAGCATTCTCTCCCACCTCCCCTGAAACCTCAGCATCTCTTTACTAGCAATTTAGGCCATGTAAATCTTTAATAAAATTCAAGATAGAGCCAGGATTTTATGCCCACATTTTTGTGTTGGATCCTCAGCAAATTCTGATTTTGAAAAATAACCATTTGTTATGGTCAAGGAAAAGTTCTAAACTCTATGTCTATAAAGAATCTATTTATTATTGTGTGTTGTGGTTTTGTCTTTTTGATACAGAGGACACACCTTCTCTAACATAGTCATTCATTTAGATGAACTGCTCAGCTTTTGGGTAGAAAATCATTATTCTCAGTTCTTATCAATTACCTCTGCTGTTGTTGCCATCAGAAGTCTTCAAAAAGTTTCTTGCTGTGATGGTTCTTAACAACACTAATACATTTATTTAGTTATTTAGCATCTGCTGTCTTCCAAGTACCACCCTAGACCTTGTGTGCCATAAAGATGAACAAGAAATGTGCTCATGCAGTATACTGCATTGCGTAGGCAAAAAAAGGTGAAATATGGGCTACAGATAGAACTACAAAGCCTGTAGTTTCAGAATTGGAGGACTAGTAGTATAGTACAGAAAGCCAGTTATAAAATCCTCTTCCGCTTTATGATTAATGTCTTTATAAAAACCTTCTATGTCATGCTTTCAAATTCCTTAATATACACATTTGACAAAAATGTACCATATAATTTCATTCAAAAGATTGGACTTTACTGAAGTCTTTCTTCTTTTATTAAATGAATAGCTTTTTTGAGGTATAATAACATATAATAAACTGTGAATATTTATAGTGTACAGTTTGATAATTTTTATATTCACATATACTTACAAAACTATCACCACAGTTAAGATATCACCACAGTATAATAACATATAATAAACTGTGAATATTTATAGTGTACAGTTTGATAATTTTATATTCACATATACTTACAAAACTATTACCACAGTTAAGATAATGAATACATATGTGACCACCGCCCCGAGAGTGTCTTCAGATCTCCTGGTAATCTCTCTCTCTTGACCCTTGTCATCCTCCTCTGCCACCCTCAGAATCTGCTTCAAGTTACTTGATTTCTCCTGTATTTTCTGGAACTTTATATAAATGGGATCACACAATATACACTCTTTTCGATCTGGCTTCTTTCACTCAGCGTAGTTATTTTGAGATCTTTCATGTTGGTATGTATATCAATACTTTATGCCTTCTTATTGCTAAGAAGCAGTAGAAAGTGCTTTCCTCTCTAAAATTTATACTTATGCCCCCAAACAAGCATATTGACCCCATTACTTTTATTCCTGAAATCACTTTAAAAGAACACTTTGCTTTTCTCATTTTTAAGTTTTATGAAATAATTATCTCAGTCAAGCCATATCTTCAGTTGCATTTGTTATTTGTTGTTGTTAAATTCTGGTAAAATTAATATTAATCTTGGTTTTAACTTTTAATAGTGTTTGTTTCCTAATTCTCAACTATTTTCTACTGATTCAACCTTTGTGTTACACACCAGTGTCTTAAAACACCTGAAAGAATATGGCGGATCCTTAGGAGCGCTCTGCTCACCAGCTTTCAGACGTAGAGATCCTATCATCATCAGGAAATGACTTTCCATATGACCTATTTATATGTGAGGAAGCCTTTGGGGTGACCTAGCAACAAAACGGTCCTTATCCTGTTATTCAGTAGTTTGCTGTCTGTTTTCATAGCCAGTGTACACTTCTCTGCCTGATACATCAACCATCTCGGAAACTGCCCCTCTTTAAATTGGGCCAGCTCACTTGGGTGTTCCCAGCTAGAGTCAATACCAAAAAACAAGCCACAGACAATATATGTTCTAAGCAATGATCATCACCTATTTAAAGGCAACCCCTCTAGCTTGCTCTCAAGTTGCTTGTTCTCATGTTAATTGCTCTTCTAGTACTAAATTCACAGCTCAGCTGTGGTCCCTGCTTCCTGATCTTTTGGATTAAGGATATAAATTGGACTTCCTCTTTTGGCTTACTTGTTGGATTTTGGCTTTGTTTATTCCCTGATCTAGTATCCCTCATTATCTTGAGTAAGAAGCCACATCTGCAGATTTAATTTTGTGCAGTCAAAGCACAAAAAAGCAGCTCTGTCTCTCCCACCTTCTTTTGTCCCGACTAGGAAAGAGGAGGAGTAAGGATGAATCCAACATCTGTTGTTGGGCCACAAAGCAGGAGTTTTCTGGATTATAGCAAACCAGTTGGCAGGAGTGGAAAATGGAATAACCTTCCCTTTGAGCTTTTAGAATACAGGATTTTCTGTGTCTAGGTTCTCTCGTGTGGCTGTCTAATTGCTGGCAGTCCGCAGTGATCATGCCATCCTCAGGACTTCCAGGCTCTGTGCGTGCTGCTGTTCTTTCCTGTTTTCCCAGAACAACTCCTTTGGACAGATCATTCCCATGCTCTGCTTGAATATCTGTAAATAAGGATTTTTTTTTCCTACCTAGAGAAATGTAATGATATCTGGCAACTTTTATGAATTCCTCTAGACCTTTCTCATATGACCATTTCTAAAAACTGGTTTTCTCTGGTTTACAAATTATGGTGTGGCCTTTAAACTTTCAGATCATGTGGTCAGGGATTTGGTGGACCTACCTGTTGTATTGGGAGGACATTGTCTTATCCGAAATCTTCAGAGTACTTATCTGATTCTCTTCACACATTCCCTACCTCCTGATATTCTAGCTGCCTAAGCACATAACTATTGGTTTCTATTATAACAGTTAATGGCAATGAGTAGTCCGTTCCTGGAGAAATGCCAGTTATGTACGTATATTTTGGTACATAACTTGGTGGGTCTTTGAGTTTCATCTCTTCTTTCTCATAACAAGGATGATATTACCCTCTATAATTGTATTTCCACTGGAGTTTAGATCATGATAAGTGGTGTCTAGTCACTTCTCCAAAACATCCTCAAGTCGTTTCATAAACCATGGCACGTCTTATCTTTTTGCAACATGAGTCCTAGAATATTTACATCCTCAGATCCCCCAGCAGAGATTTATAAAAGAGATCACTTTAAAAATCACAATATTTCCTAAAAAATAACAAAAGAGTGAATGATAAAAAGTTTAATTTTCTCTACCTTTTGAAGACCTAACTGAATCACACATTTTAAATTTAATCCAGCCCCTTAATGCTGCTTAAATTTTCTGTGTTGTAAAAAGTCTTCTCATCCGGAATTGTACTCCTTGGTCTTTCTATGATTGATATAGAATGGGTTCCTTGCAAGATAGGAGATTTTGAGGGCATTTTGAATAAAGAAAAGGAAGCTGTGTAATGATATTGAATAACTGGAGGAGATTTTGTTTTGAGGGACTTTGGAGAAATCTCTCTAAAGGTATAATAACATATCCAAAACAGTGATTTGTACAAGGCATGGAGACCGTCAGTGGAAACAACTCAACATATTTTAATAGTAGAAGATTCTTTTTTTGTCTTAATAACAGGTTCTTGATGTTCTGATTTTTTTCAAAGCTTGTTCTTTGGATAATAGCTTTGACTATATTAACAACATGATGGGTTATGACTGCCTGGGCTGTAGCTCCTATGACCTAATTTCTAATATGAACGATTATGTTTGTTTGTTTTATTTTTTCCCCCCTTAGATCCATTTTTCCTGTCCACCCCTCCTTCAGAATCATCGCTTTGGCAGAACCCCCTGTCATTGGAAGCACTACACAGCAATGGCTGGGACCAGAATTCTTAACCATGTTCTTTTTCCATTATATGAAACCACTTGTCAAAAGCGAAGAAATTCAAGTGATTAAGGAAATGGTAAGAGTGAGGCTATCTCTAGCCTGTGTCCTTCAACTGTTCTCTTTTTAAGGCACTCTGACACCTGCTGGTGTTGGACATTCCTGGCTTTTTCTACCCATTTACACCCAAATTTCCTCATATGATGGTCCTCATACTTTAGCAGTTTTCAGAAACATATGGAGGGCCTGATGAAATACAGATTGAGTCACTAGGTCTGGATGGTACACGAGAATTTGCATTTCTAGAGTTCTTAGGTGATGTCGATGCTGCTGATCTGGGACATACTTCGAGAACCATGGATGTAAGCTAGCTCTCCACTTTCCTCGTGTGGAGGCAGATTTAGGATTCCTTTTCCTCTTATGGCCAAAGATGACTATTTTAGGTTCCTATAAAGGGAGGCCAAATATATTTTAGTTCCTTAGATTTTAGAATATATAAAGTAATCCAGTTCCCCTCCATACTGTAATATACCCTGTACTTACCTGACCAGTTATCTGGTGGCTTGTAGTGTATGTAATGCGTTATTTCAATGTCTGCCTCAACCAGGTATTGTGTTTAACGCTTTTGGAGCTCTAGATCTTCACTGTTCAGTGTAGCTCTAGCCACATTACATAAATTTTAAAAGTTCAGTTTCTCAGTCGTATTTCAAGTGGTCAGTAACTACATGGGGGCTTCTGGTTACCATGTCAGACAGCATAGGTAAAGAACATTTCCATCATCGTAAAAAGTCCTACGGAGCAGTGTTGTTCTAGATCACAAATAATTGACTTTTTATATGATGCACTGATCCCCTTTGAAATACCTGAATGAACGATTAATTTTAGGTCTTGTGAGCACGATGATGAATAAGAGCACAGGCTTTCAAGTCAAACAGCTTGCTTTAAATTTTTTTTTTATGTTTATTTATTTTTGACAAAGAGAGAGACAGACAGAGTGAGAGCGGGGGAGAGGCAGAGAGGAGGGAGACACGGAATCCGAATCTGAAGCAGGCTCCAGGCTCTGAGCTGTCAGCACAGAGCCCAATGCAAGGCTCGAACTCATGAACCATGAGATAATGACCTGAGCCGAAGTCGGTTGTTTAACCTGACTGAGCAACTTAACCCAGGTGCCCCCAAACAGCTTGCTTTTAAATGCCAAATCCACTACTTACCAGCTCTCAGATCTTGGGTAAATTACTCAATCAAAGTTGGGGATATATCACAGGATTGATTTAAAGAATAAATGAGATAAAGAATATACTGAAAAGAACTTAAAATTTTCAAGTTCTAGTCACTTAAAAATGATCGAAGGAATCCTGAGCCGATTACTTCTGAAATGGTTGCATTATACCAGTCATTGTTCTAACATCTCTCTGATATTTTAATTTTTTTATTTTAAATGTTTATTTTTTTATTTTGAGAGGGAGGCAGAGAGAGGCAGGAAGAGACACAGAATGAGAGTATCTGCACTGTTAGTGTGGAGCCTGACATGGTGATCTCACAGTATATGACCTGAGCTGAAATCAAGAGTTGGATGCTAAATTGTCACAGTTCAGGCAGTAAGTGTGTGTTGTTTGGGTCATTGTTCTTCACAGTTCGTTGATAAAGTGAGTATCCCCCCTTAGGTGTGTGGTTTAAAAGTCCTTAAAAAAATGAACAGCTTGAGCATCCAGCCTTCGTACAAGGATACCTTATGTCACTTCGTAGATATAAGATTATGATTAAATGAAGGAGTTTGGTTTTAGTAAGAAAAAATGCTGAAATTAGAGTTTAAAAAATCATGCTGAAGCTAATAAATGGGGAAATAATTATGAAAAGTTTTTTATGGACACACTTTATGCCAGTTTTTGTCCTCTTTTATCCTGGTGATGGAAGTGTAAATGAAGAGTGGCTTCATTTCAGCTACCTGATTGTTCAAGAGGAAGCAGAGGTATAAGTGTTTCCTGAGAAAGTGAGTAAGCAAATTTAGTTAGGAGTTAAACACGTTACCAATCATCAGAGACTTTCTAAAAATGTAATTCTAATATTGTCTGCTAACCAGCCATAATTTCTGATTGATTGATCAGATATCCCAATTTATTCTTTCTTTCTTTTCTCAATTCTCTCATAATATAGGTCCCAAATATACCTCAGGAAGCTTTGGACAGATTGTTATCATTTGCACACAAACTCAGAGAGACACAGGATCCCACGGTAAGTCTGCGCTTTTTCCCATAGGATTTTTCATTGTTGACATGCTGCTGCTGTATGTTCTCAGAGTTTAATGCTTAAAAATCTATTTTTCAAACTGGTGTTTTTATCTCTTATGCTGCACTTTGCCCTGTGCATACATTTCCCCCTCTTGGTGGTTTGAACATTTGCTCCAGCCCCTCGTGGCTCGTATCATACAAAAACCAATAGTTCTAGAGGGGTGCTTGTGCTAGGTCTCACCTAGTCCTTTGGCTTCAAGTATGACCTCTTATGTTAACGCTGACATCTTTCTCTTCAGCTTCTAACTTCTCTTTTCTCATTGATTCTCTGTTTCTAACTGTATTTCCATCTTGGGATGGTGTAGGGGCAGAAAACTTTCCCCTTCCTTCTTTCCTTTCAGGTTCTTTGGCCAGGCTTATGATTAAATTGACATGAGACAGATTAACAGGAGAAAACCCAGTTTGATGTCATATGTACAGGAGCCCCATAAAAATACTAGTCTTAAAGAAATGACCAAAGCAGGAAACTTTTGTACCTTTCTGACAAACAATAAAGTTGTAAAGGATTGACAAGACAAAAATATTTGACCGTGGGATAGTAAATTAGTGACAAAGTAACAAAGTTTGTTTATATTGCCATCTTGGCCCTTTGTTCCCTGTTTCTGGCCTTAAGGATCCTCTCTATCCCCCTGGGCCAGAGAGGGTACCTTTCAGGTGGGAGATTTATTTCCTGCTTTCAGGGGACAGAGGAGGTTAGAGTGTCCTCACGCTGGCTATTTCTTAAGTAACTTTAGTTGATAATAATAAACATGTCAAAATGGCATACTCTGGGGTAGCATATTCTGTTCCCCCACCCTTTTTAAAATTTCTTGCTAACTTTCATTTCAGCATTAACAGTTGAAAACAGTTTTGCACTCTTACAAAAATTCCCCCCTGCTGTCAAGAGTCCAATACACTCAGTATAATTCACACTCTATGAGGGGTCAAATGAAAAGAGTAGTTTTCAATCTGAGGTCTTCAAGCAATAATTAATATTTTAAATAGACCAAAGCAAATTGTATATTTGCTCACAGAGGGATACAAGGACTAATGAAAATGTTACTTGCTTTGGGCTGGAATTGTAATACCTAAGCCTGTTTATATCATGCCAATCAGAACCACGATTGGTGATTCTACATGTATTTGAATAGCAAAAACTAGAGAACTAATTCTTTAATAAATGCAGCTTGGTAAGCACAGGGCACATGGGGTGCCTGGGTGGCTCAATCAGTTAAACGTCTCACTCTTGATCTCAGCTCAGATCTTCATCTCTGGGTCATGAGTTCAAGCCCCACATAGGACATGAAGCCTACTTAAAAACAAAGCAAAACAAAACAAACAAAAAACACAGGGCACATGGGGAGTAAAAATAAGGGGCTTGATGCTTCAAACGTTGGAAACCACTAAAAAAAAAGTTAGAAACCACTGCACATTTTGGAAGGATCAAGGACTGTCACTAACTCTATGAATCTCAGTGTTCTCATCTGTAAAATGGAAAGTGCCATCTACCTCATGAGGATTTTGTGATGATTAAACATGAAAATGTATGTGAAGAATCCCTTGCATGGTAGCTGCTTAATAAATGTTCATTTCTTTCACTTCCCAGCTGGATACTCTGTGATTGCTATAAATTCAACGTATCTTACACAACTGCACTGTCTTTCCCCTTTAAATCTCTTCCTACTTCCTTTTTAAATTCCCTGACTTTGTGTTAATAACTGCATCCTTGCTTTCCCACTATCTCCACTTACTGTGAAAGCAAATCTTATCAATTTAGCATCATGATGTCTCATCCATTCTCTTATCTATTATCAGAATTGTCCTAGTATTTGGTTTCATAATCTTTCTCCTGAAATATTGTTATTTCCTTTTGACTGCCCTCATCACTGACAATTCATTTCTAATATGACCCTGTATTACTTTCCTGTGCTTGTTGTAACAAATTACCATAAATTGTTTGTAACACTGGAAATTTATTTTCTCACTGTTCTGTATCCCAAAAGTTTGTAATGCGTATTACTAAGTTGAAACGAAGGTGTTAGCAACACTCCCTTGGGGACTCAAGGGGAGAATCTGTCCCTTGCCTTTTCCAGTTCTGCTGGTGACCAGCATCCCTTGACTTGTGGCCTCGTTATCTTAACCTCTGCCTCCATCTTCGCATCACCTTCCCTTCTGTGTGTCTGCGTCAGATTCCTCTCGGCCTCGCTTTCACGAGGATGCGTGTGATTGCATGTAGGGGCCACCCAGATAATCCAGGATAGTCTCTTCATCTCAAAATCTTTAATGTGGTCTACAAAGTCAGCATTGCCATATAAGGTCGAATTCACAGGTTCCAGGGATTAGATGTGGGTATCTTTGGGGAGGGAGCATTTTCCAGCTGTCATAGGCCCCCCATTAATAACTCCTGGGACCTCATCTGCATCTCCGCTTCCATTATTTGTTCTTTTCAGCTATACCATTCTCTTTCTTGTTCCTTAAACCCGCTAATGTCTGCTTCAGCGCCCTTGCCTCTCAGCGTTTCCTCTGGCTAGATTGTTCTTCCCCAGAGAACTGCACCTTTGCCCTCTCTCCCTTTGGATTTGCTCAGATGTCACCTCTTCAGCAAGGCCTGCCTGAAGCACTCTATTTAGAATCGCGTTTTCCCCCCATTTCATTCCTAGCTCTCTTCGTGCTTTCAAGTTCCTCCTCAGGCTTATTACCCTTTGACATAATATACGTTTTACTCACTTTTTACAATTGTCTATTTTCCCTCACTCACGTTTATGTTCCGGAATGACAGGGGTTTTTGTTGTGGTCTCTCAACCGCTCAGGCAGGAGTAACCTCTGTCTGCCATCTGCTTTCATAATTTGACTTAGGATTCCCTTATGGACCTGAGGTGACTGCATCACTATTTGTTTTTTTCTTCCCAATGACTATTTGAACTCCTTGAACACAGTATCGTTCATTCTTTTATTCTCGTTTCGCAACCTGGTGCCTGGCACATAAGAGACAATAAATGTTTGATGAATGAATGAATGAAATGACTAATTAACTAATTACTAATTTATTAACACACAGTTCCTAGAGTTTTCTCTCCCTGAGAATGCTACATTTTCATAAAGGAAATAATTCTTTAAAAGGTAAAAGAGATAATTTATTTGAAAAAATTTCTGATCAGAGCCTTCATATTTTTTAAGCTGAATTACTGTTACTAATCTTGCTAATAAAAAAACCCTTGAGGTGTGCTCTTAAACTCCATAACCATGGTAACTAAGGGAACGTGCTCACATCCTCATATTCTTTTTTGCAAGATAAAAAAAAAAACTGTAGTTAGAAATGTAATGTTACAAATGTTAAACACGTTAGGAATTTTGTAATTAAAGTACATTCTCAATTTTTAATGGATAATGTGAGAGCAGAAATAACCAAACTCTTTTATTCAACACTTAAATGGCTCAACATAAAGCTTTGTTCTGATTTTTTTGACACTGGATATTATCGTAAAGCATTTTGGTGTTACCAGCTGAGAAATCTCGTATTTTTCAAATTCATGAGAAAGTCCTTACTGATCACTGGAATCAAATGTGAAGCCTGAATTCAGTGTCATTCTCGGGTGAGATTAGAATATTGTACACTAGAGGGGCGCCTGGGTGGCTCAGTCAGTTAAGTGGCTGACTTTGGCTCAGGTCTGATCTCGCGGTTCGTGAGTTCAAGCCCCATGTTGGGCTCTGTGCTGATAGCTCGGAAGCTGACTGCTTCTGGTTCTGTGTCTCTCTCTCCCTCTCTCTCTCTCAAAAATAAATAAACATTAAAAAAAAAAAAGAATATTGTATACTAGGAAGTTACTATAAGGTTTATTGGGACTTTCGTCATGAGAATCCTCAGGTCGAAGTCATCTGTCAAACATTTCCCATGATTAAAATAGGAACTTTTTGTGGACCTGAGTATTAAGAATGGGAATTGCTGAGTCATGTTAGGCTTCTGATGCTTTAAATCATGCTGGCTGAAATAACTTTATCCTCACTTCTTCCTTCTTTCTCATATCCATCAGGTGCCACGTTCTCTGAAATAGTTGGTGATTCCTTCTCTCCACTCCTTTTTGCCAGTGACCTCGCTATAATAGCTTATCATTTTATAGACAGATCATTGAAGGAGCTTTCTGTTTCCTGTCTCAGTTCTCCCTGTCCTTCACTTACTTTGCATGCTCTTGCCAGATTAATCTTTCTACAATCATATTACCACTTTGCACATAAGCAGTCCTGTTGCTTTCGGGGTAAAGCCACTCTCCTCCAAGAGTCAGTCCCAGGTCTTTGTTACTTAGTAGCAAGTTCTCCAGCAAGACCCCGTGAGAGAGCTGGGCTGGTTTCCTCCCAGTCTGCACGTTTTCTGTTCCTTTTGCTTTCATGCCTTTGTTCATAGCCTTCCTCCTGCCCACTTGAATATTTTAATTTTAAGCCCGTATAGCAGTTGTCAAGTGCTTCACTTGCTTTGGCATTAAATTATATGCTATTTTGAATTGCAATTTCTACTTTCTTATATTTAAATATTGCCTCCATGTCTAGAATGCAAATTTGTTGAAAACAAAGATGAACCAAATGTTTGCTTACGAATGAGTTCTTTGAGACATCAAATGTGTTTTTAATAGAAAAAAGGGTACATCATAAATGGTGATTATGCTCCCAACCTAGCCCCCAGAGGACTATTTAACCTATGTTGTAGCTGAACTATAACACTAGTAATAGCACAACAGCATCTCATGGAGCCGTGAAATACACAAGGGAGAGAAATCACTTCCGTTTGTTCTTCCTTGGGACATGCAGAGACCACCTCAAGTGAAATGCTGAAACAAGCAAATACACAGCGTGTCTCTGGCATCATGGCACCCTACCACATCCATCTCGAACCCTCTGGTCACTTCATGGAGTCCTTTTCTGTGTTCCCTTCGGGGCTCACATGTGCTGGCATTTCACCCTGGCCTGTTCTGTCCTCCTAAAGGGCTAAGTGCTTTAAAAGTTCTCTCTTCAGGTTTTCACTAAAAACTCCTGTCTCCTAATGCTGCTGATCTAAATTAGGAATTAATCCAATAATAATCTGATACATTAAATTCATACTGAATGTTACAAGTTGATTTCAGAAAAAGACCACTGGGCGCTGAGGCAAAATTTATTTAGGGCCAGGCCAAACCTAAACTCCTGATCTTAAGGAGCAATTGCAGAGAATGGCCCCGAACAAAGACAGCAGTGGGTTTATATAGATTACAGCGAGTTAGGGCGTGTCATCATTTAGTTAACCAATTACAGACGTTAGTTTTGGCACAAACCTATCACTGTACAGTTCTTTGTTCTAAGATGACCAATCATAGTGAGACACCAGAGTTACAGAAGTAAACAAGTTACTGAGATATCGAGGGGAGACCCTAAGATACTGCGAGACCTTATAACAATCAAGTGTAGGTCACATTGCTTTCCTGTGTTAGGCTTTTTTCATTTTGGAGAGGCTACCTTTTAATAATAATTGCTGACATTTGTTGAGCACCCATGTGACTGACCTCTGCTAAGTGCTTTAGAACAATTTTCTCTTTTTTTCCTTTTTCTTTTTTGTACTTTCAAGTTTTTATTTTAATTCCAGTTAGTTAACATACAGTGTAATATTAGTTTTAGGTGTAGAATTTAGTGATTCATCACATATATAACACCCAGTGCTCATCAAAACCAGTGCCTTCCATCATACTTAACCTGCCACCCATTTAACCCATCCTCCTGCCCATTTCCCAGCAAACCCCAGTGTGTTCTCAATAGTTAAAAATCTGTTTTATGATTTCCCTCTGTCTTTTCCTCCCATGTTCATCTGTTTGGTTTCTTAAATTCCACATATGAGTGAAATCCTATAGTATTTGTCTTTGACAGACTTATTTTGCTTAACATTATACACTCTAGCGCCATCCACATCATTGCAAATGGCAAGATTTCATTCTTTTTTTATGGATGAGTAATATTCCATTGAATATAAATACCACCTCTTCTTTATCTATTCATCATTCAGTGGACGTCTGCACTCCCGCCATAGTTTGGCTGATGTTGATAATGCTGCTATAGACATTGCGATGCATGTATCCCTTCAAATCAGTATTTTTTTTATCCTTTCCATAGAAACCTGGTAGTTCAATTGCTGGATCACAGAGTAGTCCTATTTTTAACTTTTTGAGGAACCTCCATACTATTTTCCAGAGTGGCTACACCAGTTTGCATTCCCACCAACAGTGTAAGAGGGTTCCCCTTTCTCCACATGCTCCCCAACATTGTTTCCTATGTTGTTAATTTTAGCCACTCTGACCAGTGTGAGCTGGTATCTCATTTTTGCTTTGATTTGTATTTCCCTGATGATGAGCGTTGTTGAGCATTTTTTCATGTGTCTGTTGGCCATCCGGATGAAGACATCTGCCCATTTTTTAATTGAATTATTTGTTTTTTGGGTGTTGAGTTTGATAAGCTCTTTATAGATTTTGGTATAATTTCAGAAATCTAGAACTGCCTCATAACAATCTTAAAGGTAAAGGCATTATTACTGCCAACTTAAAGATATGGAAACCAAGGCTGGAAAATGTTAAATAATCCACCAAGCTAATACATGGGAGGGAGGCTGATTTATCTGACTCCAAAGCTTATGAACTTTATCATTACATTACGCTGCCCACTAAGATAATTTCAAAATCAACGACAAATATTATTGGTACTCACATGTCCTGAGTTCTGTACTAGCAGCTCTATTAATTTTAAAAGTGAAATTATTCTGGCAGTCTAGGGGAAGGATTTCAAAATGCAGGCTGCCAGCCAAGTGATAAACTTGTTGACACCTCTGTGATCAGCAACCTAAATTGTTCACAGTTCCTTTTCTCCATTTCAGAAGCCATAGATTTACTTAAAGCTCTACCATTTTCAGTATATCTTAACAGTGCAGCTTTGTGTAGGCAGGAAGAAAAAAAAAAGAACAAATAATTCACCGTACATAAAAGCTATTTGTAAGTCAGTTATGAACTGTATTATGTAACATCTTTCCTCCTTCCAACCTCTTTCCCCCCAGCCCCAGAAACCTGCGTATACGGCATTTAGCTCAATGAAAACACTTCTTTTGAATGTAACTGATAAACACTTTTTACAGATTTTTTTTAAAAACTATCTTTATATTTTAAGTGTGAATTGGTTTTTGTTGTTTATTTTAAGTGTGGCCTTGTCCATCAGGAGTAATGAATTCTGCTCTGATACCTATCTAAAGGGACTTTCAGCAGGTGGAACACGACTCTCATCAGGTCGCCTTTTGCCTTTTGACAGGCACAGTCGTTGGCAGCGTCACTCTCTACCAGACAGCTGCTGCGGATCTCTCGGCGGCTCTCACAGTACCCACGTGAAAATCTTCACGCTGCAGTTACTAAAGCCTGCCTTTCCAGGTAACCACATTCCCCTTTCTCACTGAATTCAAGCTCCTAAGAGATGTTTGATAAAATTTATAATCACAAAAGGATTGATATTCAAGGACTATAAAGTATCCAAATTAATGAGGGGAAAGAATCAACCCTAAATGGGCAAAGGATGAATAGGCACTTGGAGAAGTTAATTCAGATGGCCAGTAAATATTTGAAAAGATGCTCAAATTTATTATTAATTGGGGAAATGAGATTTTAAAGCAATAATCAGCTATCATTTCATACTTTTATAATTTTTACCTGTAAAAATTAACATTTTTTGTGACTAGTAGAAAATGGAATTCTATTCGAGCTGTTGAGTCTCATCACTTTAGAGTTATCTCACCTTATCTTTATGCTTAGGTATATTAATACTCTATGATTTGGCAGTTCTTTTTCTTGATATCACCTCAAAGAAGGACTTAAATGCATGTATAAGGAGACATGTATAAGAATGTTCATTGCATCATTGTAACAGTGAAAAATTGGAAACAACCTATCTATCCATCAGGAATGAAATGAGATATTTTAACATTAATTAAAATGAAACAGATCTATATCAATCATGACAGCAGTGAAAAGAATTGATTTTCACAAAAAATTTTTAAAAGTTGACATAATTTGTATTAACGAAATTATTATTTAGCAGAGAAAAGCAAAGGAAATTCTCTAGTTTAAATTTGTTAAACATTAAATTTATTAAGTATTAGCTTGGCTTTTATAAATCTTCTTATTTTAATTTTAAATTTCAAAATACTCTTTTAAAGTATTTTTTAAAAATACCTTTCATTTATCTGGACCCGGGTGGTCCAGTCAGTTAAATGTCTGACTGTTGATTTTGGCTCAGGTTGTCAGATTGAGCCCCACGTCAGGCTCCTCACAAGCACAGAGCCTGCTTGAAATTGTCTCTCTCTCCCTCTCTCTTTCTGCCTCTCCCATTCTTGCACTCTCGCTCTCTGTCTCTCAAAATAAACAAACTAAAAAAAAAAGAAAACTTTTTATTTATTTGTGTATGGCAGTTGGGTTCAGACTGGAATATTTCTTCATCTGAGGGAATGGTTCACTAGGCGCCTTATCCGCATGTCCTATAATATGTACACCAAGTCTTAGAGCTAGATGCATATTGCATTTTCTGGATAGTTGAAAACCGAAGAAGCTAAAGGAAAGAAACTTTGAAGATTAGGAAGTTATTAGATATTTTACATTTCAAAAGTTCTTTAATTGTGGAAGATTTAATTAGAAGTTCCTATAATAAGACTTCTACTCCATGCAAGTATTTTGTATTCCATTACATTATCTGCTCATAGAAAAACTTGCGGTGATGACCCTTTAGCATAGGAACTTTAGGCAGAGCTGTAAGAATTAGAAATGAAGATTAACTGTCTCTGACATGGAGGTACTGAGGAAATATTCCCAGTCACCGAAAACTTAGTTTGCATACAATATTTTTCAAGAATTCCCTTGTGATATAAAATGAACGACACCTATATAAAATTTCTACTCTTTTACATTATTAACCAATTACTTTTT
Source organism: Paguma larvata (assembly GCA_030068075.1). Classification (NCBI taxonomy): domain Eukaryota; kingdom Metazoa; phylum Chordata; class Mammalia; order Carnivora; family Viverridae; genus Paguma; species Paguma larvata. The sequence continues at coordinate 51,145,662 of CM057839.1, read as the reverse complement.
AAAAATCATAAGGCCAGCAGAACTAATCATACACAGTGTTAAATGATTATAATGATTACCGTTGATGTGTATTTTTTGGTGTTATGAAGAATGATTTTGCTTTCTGGAGAGACTATTTAGGGATTTATTTCTGGCCCTAACAATTGCTGTTCAGTGTTTTAAGATTACAGTCTCAGAACTCTAGATATTCTTTAGGTTTTTCGGTTATTCAACTTACTCTGTAAGTCCAGCAAATATGAAGTATTTTTATGGGCCTTTAAAAAATGTTTGGTTCCATTTATCTTCGAAATATCTTGGCTAAATTAACTATCTTCAAACATTTGAAATTTGTGAATAAATTTTATGTATCTGGTTTCCATTTAAGTACTTCAGATATCTGAATTAATAAGCAAAACCTTTCCAGAAAAGTAAATATCTCATGAATATAATAAACTAACTTTATGAATAGAATGAGCCATAAATTATCTTAAATGTTCAAGTGCTGTTTAAAAACTTAAGATTAAAATCACGGGTATCAGTTAATTAATTACACACTCTAAATAGAATCACAGCCTACCTCATAGCTCCTGAGCCCCACAGGCTTTTTCTCCCACTCTTACTACTAACAGTACCGCCCCTCTTCCTTGCACCAGAAATTTGGGAGCATCCCTGTCCTTGCTCTAGCTTCTCATGCTACCATCCTGAGAAACTCTATCTTACTCTTTAATCCAAAGATTGCATCTCACTTCTGTGACAATGAATGACACAGTTATTTGAGTTAGCCTAGGGTAACTACTTCTGTTTTTGTTTCCTAGAATGTGGGTGAATATTTCTTTAGTTTTTTGTTACAACGAAGACCATAGAAACTGGAGACTTTCCAATTCTATTTTTACTGGTAGTAAATGAAGATAATGATGATAATGAAAAGGCATTATGGTGCTCCTAATAGTGATAAATACCCTTGAAAACTTTACAACAGGGTATGTATTTGCTTCTGCTATAGGAAAGTAGGATAGAAAGAGTGATATTTCTTTCATTCACTCACCTATTTTACGAAAGGCCACAGAAGAAGAGGAAAAAGCAAGTAGAAAATGTCAGTGAGCAATGGGAAAGGAAGGCGTTAACTAGAAAAAATTGAAACCTAGAAAAAATTAAGGTTGACCTAATACAACCTGACATACTTTCTTCTCCTCATTTGTGGGATGAGCCAGTTTCTTTCTTTTTTTTTTTAGTTTATTTCTTTATTTTGAGAGAGACAGAGACCATACAAGTAGGGGAGGGGCAGAGAGAGAGAGGGAGAGAGAGGATCCCAAGCAAGTCTGTACTGTCAGCACAGAACCTGGTACAGGGCTTGAACTCAAACTGTGAGATCATGACAGCCGAAACCAGGAGTCTGACACTTAACAACTGAGCCATCCAGGTGCCCTGAGCCAGTGTCTTTTAAAAGTTAGGTTCTAGAGGTTATATATTTTTAACCGCTATACTACCTCTGATTATTTGCTAGTTCTGTCTGGATGTGAGGTTGAAAACAATTCTGAAACTTGTTCAAGCTCAGTAGAAAAGAGTATGATATTGGCAAGCAGTGCCTGTCACTGCCATTGGAAGGGAGCCTACGTGCCTTTTGCAGTTCTCAACAGGCTTTGGAGGGCCATCTAGAAATGTTTCAGTCCAGGGGCAAAGGAGGATGTGTTGACAGCAGACAGTATAGATGAAAGGGGTTTCGGGGAATAGTCGACGGAGTCTCAGCTTGCAAGTGTTTATTGTCAATCAGGGTGGTCTGACAGGAAGTAATGGAGATGCAGCTGCAGGGCCTAATGTTACCAGGCCAGACTTTAGTTTGTGGTATAGTGCAGAGAGGAAGGCAGGGCATGATGCCAAGACCAAGGGCTCAGGAAACCAGATAAAAGCCCAGTTACTGGGTCTGAGAGATAAGGTGAGGCCTTGGTTTTGGACATGGCAACAGTCTAAGAACTGTGATGAAAGGTCAGAGATGAATAACAGTAAGTCTTACTTGATGCTGAACCAATGAGCTACTGACCTAGAGTTATAGAAATCCCCCTATCATAGCCTGGAACCAAAACGACGCAGCAGGTGGGAGATCGTGTCGGATACATGGGTTATATCACAGGGACAGGAAATCCATCAGTTCTTCACATGCTCATTCATTTGACTTCGCGCTCACACCAACATCTCTTTTATTCGAGCTGACACTCAAGACTGTGGGAACCACCACCAAGGATTTAGAGCTATGGAAAGCCTAAATTAGAAGTGTTATGTTACTAGTATGTTCATTTGGAATATCATGGCACACAGTGGTTAGCTTATAGTAGTATAGCACAGGTAATGGGTTAAAAATCATTTCTGTGGGCTCGCTTGGGATCACTAAATTTCAGATATAACTTTATTTGTGTGGATGGGAAACTCCACTTTAATAATCTAAGCTCGTGATGTTCTTACAATCTATATGTAGGTGAGAAATGCCTCTGTCACACACCAGATTGTTGTTTTGACAACATTCATGTAGAACAGACAAGCAGGTATACTTTTTAAATGGAAGGAAAGACCAAGCTGGATAATGCTAAATGGAGTAATTTGTGTTAGAAAGTAAACATCATTAATCCACTTCCACTAATTTGTATTTCTGATTGCCAAGTTAGAGCAGGTTAAAGTGTTAAGAAAATTCGATAATCCAGTTAAACAGTTAAACAAGATTTATGAGGTATACTAAATCCATTTTAAGAAGTAAATTATTTTAAGTCTTGTAACATGTTTTATATAAATGAATACTCCTAATTACATATAAATTTTACTTATTAAAAGATCAACAAACATATACTTCATCTTCACAGGTGCTTGAAGTTTGTATTTCAAAATTTTTTATGGATTTCACAGAGCAAGACTGCTCTTCCATAAATGGTTATATTGAGATAGAGAAGGAGGAAAGAGAGTTTGTATGTGTACATGCCAAAAAATATTTAGAAATCACAGAAACCTTTGATTTCATCCTTATATCCTTCCCACCCCTTCCCCCTCCAATATCCACCAGGTTCTTACCAAGCCTTGCAAGGTCAGCATTAGAAAAAAACCTGGCAGATGCTGCAATAGAAATCAGTGCTGATAATAACCAGGAACCATTATTGGAGGATTATAAGTGTAAGTATTTGATTTGTTTCTTAAGTGAAATAGTCATTATCAGATATTTGTATTATTGTTTTAATTTCAATAAAATATGGTTTTGTTTTCCATCTGCTTTGTTTTATGTATTGGGTTGAAGAAATGAATCTTTTTTTTTTTTTTTTATTATAATAGTTTATTTTCAAATTGGTTTACATATAACACCCAGTGTTCATCCCAACATGTGCCCTTTTTAATACCCATCACCCCTCTCCCCCCTCCCTCATCCCCCTTACCCTCAGTTTTTTCTTAGTCTTTGAGAGTCTCTTATGTTTTATCTCCCTCCCTCTCTGTGTCTTTTTTTTCTTTCCCCTCTTCCCCTCCCCCTGGTTTTTGCTTAGTTTCACAAAGTCCACCTATTCGTGGAAACATATGGTATCTGTCTTTTTCTGACTGACTTATTTCACTTAACATAATACCCTCCAGTTCCATCCATGTTGCTACACATGGCCAGATTTCATTTTTTCTCATTGCCACGTAGTAGTCCATTGTATATAAGTACCATAACTTCTTTATCCATTCGTCAGTCTTTTATTAAAAGAAAATCGAACCCCAGTTACAAGTTAAATCTTAGGATATTTCCTTTATTTCAGTGCATACCAGGTACAGGTTCTTCAAACAGTCACAGTTGAGACAAACATGTTCAAGGCTCTGAGAATCCCTGCTGTATATAAACTTATGTGATTTGTTTTCCTTTTTTTTTTCCAAATGTATTTCCCCATAGAATCTAGAATTCTGTTTTCTTTGTAGAGCATGAACATTCTGAGGACCACTAGTACCCTGTAGGATATGTCTGGGAAACTCTTCTAGGTTGATGTACACTAAGATAATATTCAGAGAACCATTTCATGCCTTCTTACTCTTTCCATTTCCACCCTTACTGTCTTTTGTGATCCTTTTCCTCTGGATAACTGTAAGTATAATTTTGGGAAGGTTTACCCCTTCCTATAAAAGTTCCCTATTCTTTAATTAGAACACAACAAAAGATTCTCTATTTTTTGCAGTACTTACTTGTGGTATGAAAAATCCAATGTGTGACCACTCTCGAATGAGGGCTTATTGTGACTCTCTTTATAGTAGATGTTTTTAATAGTTGGGGCTACACCAAGACAGGAATTTGATGTTGAAGAAATGAGATGACTTTTTTAGAGTAAAATTATAAACTCCACATACCAATGGATCTGGGCACAGATATGCCCAGCCAGCTCAAGGAGATGGAATAACTCTGGAACCTGGAGACTCATAATGTTACTTGACTGAACCTTTTAACATATCCAAAGAAAGTCCATGTCGTTCTGACTGTAGATTCTTGCTCAGACTTGGTGCCAGGTCAGTGTCAGCAGTTCCCATCCATGCCTTGTGTAGAGGATAAGGAACCTAAGAGACTTTTGACTCATATGGTTCCCTTTATCTTTAATGTCATCTCTCTCAAGGAGAATTCATTTAATATACTTTCCTTTTTCAGAGGACAAGGATCACCAAATAACCTTCTGATGACGATTTGGCTTTCCGTGTAGGTCTCCCCCACCAAATAATATGCTGCTATGGCAACTAGTATATCCTATGGTCCATAGGAAAGTTGTAGTTTTCGTTGTGTTGTAGTATTTTCAATTCTTGTTTCATGTATCATAATTTATGTATAGATCAGAATATGTGTGTTTATTAGTCTCCTGAGAGTTAGGTTTGATGACAGTCGACATGACAAAACCAAGTTTTGAGTCTATGAGACTAAGGACCTTGACAAATGAACTAAAACAATGCCATGAGGTTTCTTAGTAGACACAGCTAGCCAACTTTCTTCTAGGAAGTATAAGCATCACCATTCTCTGAGTGCATTTCCCTTTTCAAGCTGAAATTTTAACAATAAACATCAGTTGGGTGAATTAAATTGTCCTAAATCCCAGAATCAAACTGAACAGATATGTTCCATAAACTAAACCATAGATGATATCAGATGCTACTTGAATCTGAAATTATGTTTGTCATCTCAACATAAAAGTATGTAGCTATGTCACTGTCGCAATCCTAATCTTTCTCTGTACGATGTTTTACTGGGTCTGTTTCAGAGACCTGATGGTGGTAAATAAACAGTAGATTCTCAGCATGACAGCTCATGGTTCTTCTCTATAGAACTTGTAAATAAAAGAGAAATGTCAAGGATCAATTGGAGAGAGAGATCTTCTTTGCTTTGGCAAACATGTAGCGCTCGGCACTGATTAAACAGGGTGACAGTTTAATTATTTTTTAGCTCAAAATAGTTCACAGTACTGCAAAACACAAATGTCGCTTCTCCCCTCAATCCCATCTTTCAAATGCTTTAGCACAAAAGAGCAGTTTTCTTATTTGAAGTGGGGCAAGTTTGGGGAGAAGATCGGTCAGCTGTTTAAGGCATTCTAATTATCTGTCTGCTTGCTTGGGTATTTCCACAGGATGGAGTATTATGTGGAGTCAAAGGAGTAAACATACCCCACTTGGCAGAAAGAACATTAGACTATACTAAGTTCTATTTTTAGCTCTACCCATGTTAGCTGGGTGGCTGTAAGCAAATTACTTAATTTATGTCCTTAGCTTCCTCATAGTTCTTGTCTTATTGTTAAGAGAATTACATGAAATTATATCCTCAGTGAAGCTTCTAGTTTGAGATCTGGCCTGTAGAAGGTCCTCAATAAATGATGGCTTCTATTATGATCATCAGTATTACTTTAACAACTGCCACTATTAGTGTTATGATTATTAACCTTGGGATATGTCAGACAGTGAACATGTATATCTCTTTACTGTAGAGAATACATATGAGATGTGTTCCATGACTTCAAATTTATTATTTAGTTTTAAGAGCTCATATTCCATTCTCGACCAACTATACAAAGCAAATAGGAGATGATAAAATAGTAATTATCACAGAATAATTGTGTAACACGTGGGGTTCTTAATTGAAAATACAGATCTCCTGGACCATCCCTGAAAATAATAACTTGAGAAGTCTTGGGGGGAGAGGGCGGTTGGTTAATCAATATTTTTTACTAGAACTCTAGGCGACTCTCAGTTGGAGTTTTTTCAAAGGGTAGTTTCCCAAGAAAGATATTCAAAGTACTTCAGAGCTTTTGATCATGTATTCAGCCTTGTTTATGTGTGATAGTCTATGACAAAATAAGCTTATGAAGGTGGCTTGACTGAGTTCTGGTGGGGGGAGCAGTTCTTCTGTAATTGTAGCTATATGCCATTTGCTACATACATTATTTTAAATAAAATTTGTTATATTTTGCAACATTTTTAACTTTTTATGTAGAGCTGTAAGGTTTTATTACCACCCTCAGGCTTACTTCTTTTAGATGTTAATTTAGAAATCCTTAATGAGCCTACAAGATGATAAAGACACTGTATTGCATTATGTTCATGTTGGACTTGGTCTTTCTGAGGACAGTGCTACAAGTAACTCTCTATCCTATGGGAAATGTTTAGGTGAAGTAGCTTCTGGATCTCTGAGGATTGGAGCTGTTAGTGCACCGATCTACAATGCCCGGGAGAAAATGAAAGTGCCTGATGTTTTGTTCTATGACAACATTCAGGTAAGATCACTGCTTTGCATTTATGATAATCACCTCTTATACACTGTGGTAATCGACTCCATAGTGAAACTGATATTTGTTTTTGTAATTTGCTAAGTTCAATTCAGATGATGCAAAATGAAGTGTTGAAACATCTTTTTTTTCCTTTAATTTTTTTTAATGTTTACTTATTTTTAAGAGAGAGAGAGCGAGCACGAACGGGGTAGGGACAGAGAGAGAGGGAGACACAGAATCCAAAGCAGGCTCCAGGCTCCGAGCCGTCAGCACAGAGCCTGATGCGGGGCTCAAACTCACAAGCCTTGAGATCATGACCTGAGCCGAAGTCAGATGCCCAACCGACTGAGCCACCCAGGCACCCCCAAAACATCCTTTATTGAGGCATTGTAAACTTTTAAACTCTTTCCAAAGATACTTGAAAATTGGAAGAGTCGCTGCTGTGATGAGAGTCATATATTTTCTATGTGCACACGCACTAGACTCCTGGTAAATAAAATGAATATATCATGGAATTAAGAACAAAAGGAACTAATACTCATCCTCTTCTTTCCTTTCCTGTCAGTTAAATTATCTCAACAGTTCAAAGAGGATGTGTCCTATGCATTCTTTTCCTCATATTCCTTTCCTTTCCCTGAAAAGTCCTAATATTTTTCTATTCTTTACTTTTCCTTTTTTAAAGGAAATTATCTAGGTAGATAATTTCTCACTTGTAAACTAATCAGTAATTACAGACTGTCCACTAAGCCCCCAAAATAAATGTATACCCAGAAAGCTTTACTGTAGATGTTCACTTTAATAAGAATGTTTTCCAGAGAAATTACCCATACTATAAAAAGAGTTTTTCCTTTTCCAGATTTTATATTAAGTGGTTATATATTTAAATTTTTCTCTAATATTTGGTCCCTAATCTGTGTGTAAATAATAACCTTAAATTATGTTAGAAGAACTTCTGCTTACTATTTTTACTATATTAAGGAGTTAGAAAAATTAAAATTTTTTTCTCTGCCATTTCCCAATCATATATGTTGTCCAGTTAATACCATAATTTATATCCCTAGATTATATTAACAATGTAGAAGGTATCTGGGAAAATTCTTTCTCAATAAAATTCTTGATTAAATATTTTGAAATCTGTCAAAACTGTAAGTACTACCTATGTCATAGGCAAAAGCATGACCTGGATTTGTTTTGTATTCATTCTATAGCCCATTAACTAATGTAGATCTTACTTTTCTTCTAAAGCATTTATGTTCTTACACAAGCGGTGGACAGATATGCAGACAATAAAGTTACTTTTAAGACAAGGAAGGAAAAGAATCTTGCCTGTCAAGAAAGACAAAAACATAATTATAAAGAAAATATACTATTCCCAAGCACTGATAGTATTATACTCTGTTCATGCAGTCGAAAGGAATAAAGAAAAAAGAATCAGGAAATGTTATAAGTGATGATTTGAAAAACTCCATGGTAGCAAAGGTTGCAAAGACTTCCCAGCATTTGAGAATGTAGAAAATTCAGTAGCAGGGAGGGCCGCTGTGCCCTTGAACACTGTCTGTTGCCATGGCGTTTGTGACATAGACACCGAGGACCGCAGGGCTGCTGTGAACTTTACACAGAGGGCCCGAGGGACTTTCTGTAGCCTGTCTCCAAATGTACCTTTTCTTCATAAAGCATTGTGAATTGACCATTAATGAACAATTTTAGCTGTAGCAATTCAAGGAACCATGGCTCTTGATTAAATTTGCTTTTGTTGCGTATGTTACTATTTCCTTTCATGCTGCACTTTATTTTGAAGCAGTTAGTCTCCACTGTCTCTTAAATATTTAGGGGCTTCTGTACCATTCTATTCTATGCCCTGAGGTCCTTTTGCCACATTTTATTGAAACTGATATTTTTTTTAAAGTTTATTTATTTATTTTGAGAGAGGCAGAGACAGTGAGAGTGGGGGAAGGGCAGAGGGAGAGAGAAAGAGAGAGAATTCCAAGCAGGCTCTACACTGTCATCTTGGAGCCTGATGCGGGGCTCAAACTCACAAAACTGTGAGCTCATCACCTGAGCCAAAACCACGACTTGGATGTTTAACCCACTGAGCCACCAGGTGCCCATGAAATTGATTTTTTAAGATATAGTCTGCATACCAGAGAAATAAAGTGTCTGTTTTCTTTATTTTGAATCTTCACCAGATATCATGTGCTTGGCACATAGGGAATGCCGAGTAAATATGTGTTGACTGGATTAATAAAGAAAGAATAAGATTTTGAATGTTCATAATGAGGAGTATATCTTATTAAATCGGTCATTAAGAAATGTTACATTTCCAGTAGTAGGGAGCAATTGGAGGAAAGAAAAATAATAGCCTCTTAAATCTAAGGAGCTTCAGATCTGAAAAAATGTTTAAAATATCTACCATGGGTCAAGCCTTGTTCTAATACCATGGGTATTTGGAGAAAGATTAAAATACGGACACATATGCACCTACACATACGTAGCTCCAGGGCTCAAGTCGCCTAGGTCCATCAGCAGAGGAAGACAAGAAAGGACACATGATTACTGTATAGCGTGATGAAAGTGCACAGAGGTTACTGTGGTAGCATTGATGAGATGATGGTCCCAGATGGGAATGATCATGGAAAATGAGTGGGCCAGGCAAAGCTGAGAGACTCTTTCAGGCAGAGAGACTAGCATTTGCAGAGAGTTGGCCATGTGACAGAGTAGTTAATTTAGGAAACTACATATAATTAATTATCACTGGCACAGAGCTGAGGTTACAAATAGAAGAGTGACAGGAGATGAGGCTGATGAGTTAGAAAAAGGTCAAATCATCTTGGCCTTCTAATTCAGGAATCTGGATGCTATTCATAAGAAGTGAGGAAGCCATTAGAAGACGTTAGGCAATTTTCACTTTCTAACTTTGCATTTACTCTCTAATGTTGTCCATGAGTTGGAACCAAGGGAGAGAGTCTTGTTAGGGGGCTGCTGCGATAGTCTAGGTACGAGTTATGAAGGATCTGAATGAAGAGGGTGACAGCGAGGCAGAGTGGAGCGGACAAATAGCAGGGCTATTTAGGCAGTATGTAGAGTCAGTGGAACTATGTGTGAGATGAAAGCCAACACCCTCCCTTGGGGAGCACAGAAACCTGGTGGAAAAGTAAACAGAAGAGAAAAGAGAAAATGATTCTAAATTTTTGGCCGAATATACTGTGGGAGGAGAGTGACAGGAGAGGAGGCCGAGACTAAATCAAGAAGGTAAGAAGGGGACACGGTTGAGGGGAGAGGCTACACTGGTGAAGGCAGTTAAGAAGTACAGACTTCCAGCTATGGATGTAATGTACAGCATGGGGAATATAATCAATAATATTAGCTTTGTAGTGTGACAGACGGTGGTGATCATTTCACAATGTATACAAATGTTGAATCATTAGGTTGGACAACCTGAAACTAATTTAACATTGTAATATTGATTATATCTCAACACATAAGTAGCCTTTAGCAAGGAAAAAAAAAAGTAAGGAGGGAAAGGATGAACCTTTGTTTCAAAGGTATTAGGAGTCATTTAAGGAATTTTGAAAAAAGAAGTGACATGATTTTGAACAAAGAAGTGACTGTCAGTATATAAAGAGCACATTGCCTCAAGGAGAGACTAAAGTTAGAGAAGCCAAATTGGCTGATAAAAATCTAGGCCAGAGATGTAAAAACCTAAATGAAAACTGGGTATAGAAAGAGAGGGATAAATACAGTTGACTTTTGGGTGGCTTAATAGCTTAGACTTGATGTTTAACTGGCTCTTGATCAGGAAGGAGTGAAGTACGCAAGATGATGGTAGAGGTTTGGTCAGGTGATAGGAAATGATGCTATTAACAGGGATAAAAGATACCGGATAAAAAATGAAGTTGAGAAAGTAATGAGACAAGTTTTGGACACGTTGAGTTTAAAGATACTGAAAAATAACCAAGTACATAGTTTGACAGTCACTCAGAATACGAGGCAGAATAAGCTAGTCTGCCCTAAACCTTGACCCCAGGAGAGCATGTAAAGAGTTACTGAGAGAGATCAAATGAAGGAACATGGAGAAATCAGTATCTAAGGAATTGCTACAGCGAAAAGATCCAACGTGAAAGACTATGGAGAGAAATTGTGAGAGGTAGGGGGGATTCAGGAGAGGTGAACAACTGGAAGACGAAACTTAAGACACTGTCTGTGGTACATGAGTGGGCCAAGAGGTTAAGAGAAGAATTATGTAGGCAGTGACCTTAGCCTTAGCTGATGTTTGTTGATTTAAATACTCTAGTTGGATGGAATGAGGGCATAAAGTAGGAGAACGTGAGTACACAATAAAAGAATACAACTATAGTTTGAATTATTTTTCAGTATTTATGTTACTCTTTTTAAATCTGGTGATACAGGTATTCCTTCTAACTTTTCTGTCTATTCTTTATGTGGATTAGCCCTTTTCTTACTGGAAAACTTTAATGTCTGGAAACTGGCACTGACTTTTCATCTTAGTTAGAAGGAAGAGGTCTCCAGACCACAGTATCAGCAGAGCCCAGATTAAAGGGGTATTCTAGGACTCCTAGGGTAACCACATACATTGGCTTGCTTAAGATAATCCCTGAAATAGTCCTTGTTTACATTTGTTGCCCGTTATTATTAACGATATCTCTTTTTAGTCTTAAAAGCGTGCCAGGGTGGACAATAAATTGACATGCCCACCCTACTTCAAGCTTTGTTAAAACTCTAGTGCAACAGTGTGTCTGAAAGCATTTTTAAAAATAAAAACTACAAAGATAAACTTTAGGAAATGCTCATCTGTTTTTGAAGTAAAGAAAAAATTTTCTAAGTTTTTCTAAGAAAGAAACTCTAAGAGAAAGTACGGCTTAATTTGACAAGAAATAGGAAAATATTCAAGATATCAAAAAAAAAAAATCCATAAAACAAGTTAAAAAAAGAAAAGCAAGTAATAAACTAGAAAAATATTTGCAGCGTGTATTAAATGCAGTTAATTTGCCTTTTTCACAAATAAGGAACTTCAATAACTCAGTACTTATGAGACTGTCATTGTTTTGATACAGAAAACCAAGAGAAAGAAATAGGGATATTCATTGTTCTGGGATCTATTTCTTCCCCCAACACCCGCCCCATGAGCCTTTGTGACCTACTTATGGTTGTCCTATTTTTCGAGTTACAAAAGAGCAATGTAATTTCCTCTGTGGCTATTGTGAACAACTTTAATCTTGTTCTTGTAGTAAATTGTGTCCTAATTCAAATAAAAAATATGGAAACTAAGTCATGTATTTCTAATTCTAAAGTCATACTTCCTCTGAAGGTAATGGTTAAGAGCAAGTTAGTGTAACATGTTCTGTGGAAATCTCCAATTATTTTAGAAAGCCTTTGTATATTTACATTATTAGTAAATGTTAATTTAAATATTAAATTATAAGCCAACCCTACATAAAGCAATAGCTAAAATATATTAGGGTTAAATTATGCAAACTCTTTGAAATAATGATCAGTGGCTTAGTCTTGCTTAGGTAGACTATTGCAAGTTTTCAGTATCAGTGACCTAATTGGTTATATAACTTACAACCACGACATTAATTTTTGTTTTTTTAAAAATCAAATTGAATATTGTCTGTTACAATAGATGTTTTACTTTCTTTTGTAGTCAATTTATTTAAACCAAAAAAAAAATTACCCATTTCTCCCATCCCTACCCCCTGCCGCCAGCAACAGACAGTGTGTTTTCTGTGTCTATAAGCTTCATTTTTTTAGTATATATATATATATATGTTGTATATATTTTCTTTACATATTATTATAAATATATATATATTTTAGATTCCATAGATTCCATTCCCATTTTTTAGATTATACAGGATTTGTCTTTCTCTGACTTATGCTTTTTCTGCATCTCTTGAGATGATGATCATGATTTTATCCTTCATACCACATTAACTCATTTGCAGATGTTGAACCATCCTTACATCCCTGGAGTAATCCCCACTTGGTCATACTGTATGATTCTTTTAATGTCGTGTTAAGTTATGGCTTGCTAACTTTCGTTGAGAATTTTTACATCTATGTTCATTGACCTGTAAATTTTCTTTTTTGTGGCATCTTTGTCTGGTTTTGGTATCAGGGTAGCTGGCCTCATACAGTGAGTTTGAAAGAGTTCTCTTCTATAATTGGGAAGAGTTTGGGAAAGATTGGTATTAATTCTTCATTGAATGTTTGGTGGAATTCACTAGTGAAGCAGTCTGGTCTGGACTTTCATTTGTTGAGGGCTTTTTTTTATTATGGTTTCAGTTTCCTTACTAGTAAATATGTTTGGTATAAGTACAGCCACTTCAGCTTTCTTTTGGTTTTCATTTGCGTGGAATATCTTTTGTCATCTCTTCACTTTCAATCTGTATGTGTCTTTATGTCTAAAATGAATCTCTTGTAGACAACATCTACAAGGATCTTGATATTTTATCCATTTAGCCACTCTGTATCTTTCGATTGGAGAATTTAGTCCATTTACATTCAAAGTAATTATTAATAGGTGTGTGTTTATTGCCATTTTGTTAATTATTTTTTGGCTATTTCTATAGTTCTTCTCTGTTGGTTTCTTTTTCTCTTACTCTCTTCTTTGGTGGTTTGATGGTTTTCTTTAGTGTTATTCTTATATTCTCTTCTCTTTATTTTTTGTGTATTTATGATAGGTTATTTCTTTGTAGTTACCATGAGGCTTACCTATGTCTCTAACAGTCTATTTTAAGTTGATAACAACTTAAGTTTAATCCCCTTATAAAGCTCAACATTCTTGCTCTTCCCCCTCGTGTTTTATGTTTTTGCCGTCACATCTTACATTTTTTATCTTGTATATCACTTAACTAATTATTATAATCAAAGCTATTTTTACTACTTTTGTCTTTTAACCTTCATGCTATTGTTATACGTGATTTATCCTCTGTCTCTACTATATATTTACCTTTCCAGTGAAATTTATTTTCATGTGTGTTCCTGTTTCTAACTAATACCTTTTCTTTTCAGCTTAAAATCCTTTTAACATTTCTTGTAAGGGTGGGTTAGTGGTGATGACTCATTTAGCTTTTTAGTTTGTCTGGAAAACTCTTTATCTGTTTTTCATTTCTGAATGATAACTTGCCAGATAAAGTATTCTTGGTTGGCAAGGTTTTTTTTCAGTCCTTTGAATACATCGTGCCATTCCCTCTGGTATGCAGTGTCACTGCTAAACAATGATTGCTCATTGCTTTATGGGTGTTCCCTTGTGTGTAACGAGTTGTTTTTCTCCTGCTGCCTTTAACATACTCTCCTTGTCTTTAACTTTTGACATTTTGGGGGCACTTGGGTGCCTTAGTTGGTTAAGTGTCCACTTCTGATTTTGGCTCAGGTCATGGTCTCATAGCTCATGAGTTCAAGCCCTGCATCAGGCTTTTGTGTTGACAGAATGGGAATAAAATACCAAGACCTTTCTACATGCTTTCTCCATCTTTCTCTGCCCCTTCCTCCCTCTTTCTATCTCTTTCTCTCTCTCTCTCTCTCAAGATAAATAAACTTAAAAAAAAAAACAAACTTTTGACATTTTAATTGTAATATGTCATGGTGTGGGTCTCTCGACTCCTCTTGTTTGGAACTCGCTGGGATTCTTGGATCTGGATGTTTGTTTCCTTTCCTGGGTTAGGGAAGTTTTCAGCTACCATTTTTTTCAAGTAAGATTTCTGCCTCTTTCACTTCTCTTTCCTGGGACCCTGTAGTGCAAACGTTAGTTCATTTGATGTTGTCCCTTAAACTATCTTTGTTTTTAAAAATTCTTTTTTCTTTTCAGTGCTTTAATGGGATTTGTTCCACTGCCTTGTCTTTGAGTTGACTGATCCTGTCTTCTACTTCATCTATTCTGCTGCTGAACTTATTTAGCTCAGTTATTATATTCTTCAACATTGTGACTTCTGTTTGGCCCTTTATATTTCCCATTTTTTGTTCATCCATTCTGTTCAGTTTGGGGGGGGCAGCCTTTTGACCATTACTTTGAACTCTTTATCAGTTAAATTACTTATATCCATTTTATTAAGGTTTTTTCCTGAGGTTTTTATCTCATTCTTTCATTGGAACATATCCTTTATTTTGTTTTTCATTTTGCTTGACTCTATTGGTTTCTATACAGTATATGAAATAACTACCTCTCCCAGTCTTAAAGGAGTGACCTCATGTAGGAGATGAACCTTATCATTCAACACTGTCTCAGCTCTTGATTGTCTCTTAAATCTTTATGCTGTTCAAACTGCCATTATATTTTTAATAGTTCCCAGTACCTGAAGATGTGACAAGACCTCTTGTCCCATAGGGGAGGATCTCAGCACTTGGACTCTGGCTGACTGGAAGCCACACCCTCAAGCATTAGCTTTTAAAAGTACTCAAACTTATACAGTCCTGCGTACCACAAGTGTAAGCCCCTGTGATCATGAGAACCAGGTGATCTAGAGATGTCCACTGGATGACAGCCATAGAGATTAGGGCCAAAAACAAGTGTCTAAGCCCTTTTCTAGGTGATCCTGGAGAGCTGGAACAAGGCCAAGAAAGAGAGAGCCAAGATGGCATCCATAGCCTCCATTCCTTAAGAGTGCTCCATGGGCTTCTAAATGTGTGCCAAACTGAAGCTTGCTTCTCAGGCTGAAGCTCCAGGACAAACAAAGAGGCCTCCTTCACAGAAGATTGAAAAGTGTGCCTCAGTCCATTGTCTTGCGGTATCCTGGGCTGGTAGCCTGCCAAGCACCATCTTTATGATAGCCATAGTCTCATGGAACCCAGAAATGCAAATCCCTCAAGATACCAGAGCCAAATGATTAAGCAGTGTCCCCTGGGTGACAGCTGCATTAACCAGGGCACCGGACATAAAAACTAGTGAACCAGATGTGTGTAAAGCTCCCCTCCAGGAGACACTGGTGCTTTGGAGGATGGTAAAGAGTGAGCACAAAGTTAGCGCCTACCCTCCAAGGTCTTTAGATAGGATTACAGCCAGTCCCAGGATGCGTGTTTTATTAGAATACTGCCCTCAGACCTCAGTCATGATGCTTAGCTAATAGTCCTCCTTAGAATAACTGGGCTTCTGAGTTTGTTGCCTATTGCTGTGCCCTGGGGGTAGTAGCTTTTTAAGAACTCTTTGTCCTTTGATTAGAGTCCTGTGGGACCCTCTGTGTAAGCCCCACTGGCCACCAGAGCCAGATGATGTAGAATTATCTTCTGAAAGCAGTCACGAAACTTAGGGGCCAAATAGGGGTATGAGCTTCTTTCTGGGTGACACCAATTATCACAGTTGTGTGGGACCAGGAATGCAACCTCCCCTGGCCTGCAGAGCCAGTGATCAAGAGGTGCCTCCTAAGTGGTAGCCACAAAAATTGAGGCACCAGACACGTGTAAAAGCTCCCTTCCAGGAGATCCTGTTCTGGATTATGGGAAAGGGAAGGCATGAAGACAGCATGTGCCAGTCTCCATCCCCAGAGTATTCCAGCAGCTTCTACACATGTGTATTAAATAGATGCCTGTACCTCAGGCCAGTTCTCTAATATTAGCAGGTGAGCCTCCTTCACGTTAAGTCTGGGCACCATCAGCTGTCTCTGAGCTGGGCCCTGGGCCAGATGAGTGAGTGCACAAGCCTCTGTGAGCAGTTTCTCAGATCTCTAGAGTCTTGTGGGTCTCCGAGTGTGAGCCCTGTTGTTTTTCAAAGTTAGCCGTTTTGGGGGCTCATCTCTCAAGTATATGTCTCAAAAGTTGGGATGCTCAGTGTGGGGCTCGGACCTGTCACTCCTCAGGGAGAAGCTCCACGTTTTGGGTTCCCTCCCAGTTATAGGATGGACGCTACTCTAGGCATGGGGGTTATGATGAGACTGTGTCCCAGCCTCTCCTCCCTGCTTTGATGGTTTTCTTCTCATTTGTCCAGTGTGTAATCATCAGGCAGATAGCCTTTAGATTTTTCTAAAAGGAAATTATTTCCTCTGTTGCTGTACACTCTGTGTGTCCATTGTGGGGAGGTGAGTTCAGGATCTTCCTACACTGCCATCTTGAACTGGCACTCTAGATGTTTTACTTAACACGAAGAGGTATTTATTGTTAACTTTATTATTTCACCTTGATTATGCAAAACACAATTAACCTCTAGTTCTTTTTTCTCTAGCACATGATCGTGATGGAAGACATGCTGAAAGACTTTCTTCTTGGAGAACACCTATTATTGGTTGGCAATCAGGTGAGTTATGGCTGGAACTCAGGTACTAATGAATAAATGATAGTAACAGTTTAAAAGCAGTAAGTTTCTTCTCCTTGTTGGAATACATTTTTAGAAGTGATTCTTCCTTTTCCTACTAAATGACTGATTTAATTAAGCAAAGAGAGCCGTCCGTCTGCCTTCGAAGTTTTAGAATGATCTCAGGGCTTAAATCACCGTTCAGTTACCGATCGAGTTCTGTCCCTCTACCTCATAAGCAATGCATCTGTCACTCTAGGCCAGCTCGCCATCACCTGTCACCTGGTCTGCAGCAGTGCTTCACCCTCATTCGCACTCTCATCTGCTCCTCACTCTGCAGCCACGTTGATAACTTGTCAAACGAAAATCCAACCAAGTCTCTCTTTTTTGCTTAAATTGGCTTCCCGCTGCTCTTAGGTATAGTGTTCAGTATGGCTTACAGGGTCCTCCGGGATCCGGCCTCTGCCCACCTTTCTAGTCCTAAGCCATGGCTTACCCTTTCTCTCACTTGGTGTCAGCTTGAGCCACTGAACCTCCTTCAGGTTCTTACCTCTGCCCTGGTTGCCTGCTGCATCCTCTTCTCTCTACATGGAACACTCCCGGTCCTCTTCCTCCACCCTCTTCCCCTACTCTGGTTCTCTTGCTCATCTCTGTATCCTTGGTTCCTAGAACAGTGTCTGCTACATAGTAAGCATGTGTTTATGGAGGGCCTGGAAGGATATTTTCTATTTAGAAGGTTATGGTAATATTCCCCGATTGAATTGTCAGATTCACAGGGAACAGCACGTTTGGTTTTTTTAAAATTTGGTCTTAAATGAACAATAAACTTTCAGAAGGAGTTTTTGTTTTGTTTTGTTTTTTGTTGTGTTTTTTTTTTTACTTATAAAGATAATACTTGTTTTTCATATATTTAGTCCCTCAACCTTATAATTTTAAAGTGTTGGTTTTTTTAAGTTTTTATTTATTTCTTTTGAGAGAGAGAAAATGCATATAAGTGAGGGAGAGGTACAGAGGTGGACATGGGGCTGGATCCCACGAACTGTGAAATCATGACCTGAGCTGAAATTAAGAGTCGACAGGCAACCCAGGCACCCTAAAGTGTTGATTTGTTTTTTTCTAATAAAAATGGGCCATTTGAATGGCTTACTGATCGAGTGCATAGGTTTGGAAGTTAACTGGCTATAGCTGCAATAGCAACCCTTTCACAGATGGTTGTGACTGTGTCCAAATTGCATATGTTACCAAGGCCCAGTGCCCTGATATCCAACCTGGAAGTAAAAATAGTATGCAGTCAGATAAGAACCATACGAGGTAATATGCAGAAAGCACCTCACACAGTGCCCGCCTCATAGTAGGTGCTCAGTTAAAATGAAATCTCTGTATCAGTGTGCTGTTAAAAGGGACTTTACTATTTTCTTGTTTCATTTTTCTTAATAAGAATTATAAGAAGAGTGATAAATTATTCAGGTTTTTTTCACTATTTAAAAAGTCTTACCTACCTTTATTTACTGAAGAATCATTTTTCCTCCCAGAGTGGAAGGATGGAAAGCAGTTATTCAGTCCTTGATTTCAAATTTTTCATCTTTGTCTGAAAAATGGTGACTGTCATCTCTCTTTGAAAATTGCTGACTCTCTAGCCCAGAGTATTTCACAAACATTTTATAAGGAGTTAAACCTTGATGCACTCAGTGTGTCTTTGGGACTTCTGCCATCACCTGCATGACCTTAGACACAGACCCTGCCGGCATCTCAGCCAGCAGCAGGCCAGGCCACCAAAATACAGAACTGGGACTTGGGGAGTAATTTTGCTGAGGAGCAGCCTTTCAAGAGGAAGGTCCCTAGGTCAAGCTGTGAATTCAAGCAGCCTTGAAATATCCTAGGTTACACTGATGCACTGAGGGCCTAGTGGGTGGGATGCAGTAGGAGGGTCCTGCCAAAGGCAGAGCTGACAGTTGAGCAGGTAACAGAGTCAGGGTTTCAGAAGAGTTATCTAGGTTGAAAGGTTAAAGTTAGAACCTAGCCAGTAACCAGAAAGACAGGACTCATACTCTACCCTCTGGGGAGCTGAGGAGAGCTATCTAGGACGAGGGTGAGGTGGAACAGAGGTTCGCTTTTACTTTGTGATAAATGGAAAAGAGGCAGTGTGCTTTAAAACGACGCTAGCGTGCTCCACAGATGTTGGTGGGAAATCCAGCGGGCTACCTTTAGTCAATTTCCAGTCCCAAAGAAGAGGACAAGACAGGAGGACACAGGGCCAGGCAGAGGGGTGGAGGGGGAGCAGCTGCCTCTCTACAGGCACGTGTCTGGCATCACGAACGTCTCTCCATCACAGCTGTCACAAACCATGCCTGTCATCAGCGGATCACAGTGTCCTGCCTTCTTTCGTCCTTGTTGGGCCTCCACTTGAGAGAAAGAAAAATCGACCAAGGGAGATTGTATTCAATGTAAATTTGGTTTGTGTAACTGGCCTTCTTATCAGAAGGGTTTTTTATTCATTCATTATATACCTTTAAGACCATCAGTCTCATATAATAAGACTCTTAAGTACAGAGAACAACCTGAGGGTTGTTGGGGGTGCGGGGGAGGGGGGAGTGGGCGACGGGCATTGAGGAGCGCACTTGTTGGGATGAGCATGTAAGTGATGAACCGCAGGAATCTACCCCAAAAACCAAGAGCACACTTTACACACTGTATGTTAGGCAATTTGAGAATAAACTATATTAGTAATAATAATAGTAATAATACCACTGTTGAAGGAACTCTCAGATTCCCCAAGTGTCAGTTCTGCTCCTGTGTCCATTAAAACAAGACTAGCTCTCTTAGGCTGTTGATATCCTGTCATTTGTCCCTTATCTAATCCCACCCTGCTTGCAGCCTACTGTCTCATTCCTCCCCCTCAAACTCTTGTCCTCAGATAAATGTAACTGTTTTCCAGCCATACCTTACTATCAGTGTCGTATTCCAACCTTTGATCTTATCAGCATGCTCTCTTATTTCCCCCATCTTTGCTTTTTGAAATCCTTCCAACACCAGAGTGGCCATGTGCTCTCATGGAAAAGCAGAAAGCTGGAAATCCAAAGACCTACCTTCTTGTCCAGACTTTTCAGTTCTCTAGGTGATATTGGGTATATTGCTATTACTCCTTAATGGGTTTTTTTCTTTTTTCTTCTCTCTCTTTTCTTCCCCCCTTATCTGTTAAATGATGGAATTGGAATGGGTATTTTCTTTTTTAAAAGTTTATTCATTTATTTTGAGAGAGAGAGTGAGAGAGAGTGAGAGAAGGAGGGACAGAGGGAGAGGGAGAGAGAGAATCCCAAGCCATCTCTGCACTGTCAGCACAGAACCCAGTGCGGGGCTCAATCCCATGAATCACAAGATCACGACCTGAGTCAAAATCAAGAGTCAGACACTTAACTGACAGAGCCACCCAGGCGCCTTTGGAATTTGTATTTTCTAAGGTCCTTCTGGCAGTAATATTCTATAATATGTTTCTTTAATAAAGTCTTCCTGAACACAGGCCTGATGCTTTGGCCCTATTCCTTGAACTGTTATAGAAGGTCAGTTATTGATTTCTTTTGGCTTCTCTTAGACTTCTGCATCTACCTGCCATCTCTCTACTAAACAGAGAGTCCCTTGAGAAAAGCCTTATTTTTGCCCTGCATATGTAGACAGTCAACAAATATTTGCTGAATAAATTACTGGATTGTAGGAGACGACCAAGAATAAATTCCTAATGAGTACTCAAAATGATTTAGAAGTAGTATGAATTTAAAGTTCAGGTTTAGTCAGAGTATTTTCAGGAGAGTCTAAGACAGATGGACTGAATTCCTTATTGTGCAAACGTGTAACTGTCAATGAAGGAAACAAATAAATTAGATAGAATCTAGGGAGTGCCTACTTAAGAGAGTAAATAGTTAAGTGGCCCATTCAACCGGATATGTTTATATACTGACAGGATCAGAGACTGGCAGCATTATAACTAGAAAAGAATAATGAAATAGTAATTACTTTTAAATTTCAAATGATCATTAAATGCTGGTTAGTATTTAGCTAATTAAGTGACAGAACCTTGTGCATGCTTACATTTACCAGGTCAAGGGGTTAGAAATTGAACCAAAGTGGCTAGTTGAAATTTAAACAGATCTTTTTAAATACTTTAGCTAGTTTCAGTTCCTTTCAAACTTGTTTTCAATCATTGGTGTTAAGATTTGAGCAAGATTCTATAGTTTGACTTTTTTCTCTCTCAGTCTTATCAAGATATAATTGACAAAATCATAATATATTTAAAGGGTATAATGTGATGTTTTGATATACATGTACACTGACAAGATTCCTCCCATCTAGTAGATTAAACACATCTACTGCCTCACATATTTACTTTTCTTTTGTCATACTCTTAGCAGATTTTATTATGTAATACAGCATTCTCAACTACAGTCACCACATTATACATTAGATCCTCAGAGCCTGTTCATCTGATAGGTGAAATTTTGTACCGTTTTCCCAATCTCTCCCTATTACCCCGCCCCCAGCCACTTTTCTACTCTATTTCTGAGTTTGACTTTTTTCCTTCCTTCTTCCTTCCTCCTTCCTCCTTCCCTCCTTCCCTCCTTCCTTCCTCCTCCTTCCTTCCTTCCTTCCTTCCTTCCTTCCTTCCTTCCTCCTTCCCTCCTTCCCTCCTTCCCTCCTTCCCTCCTTCCCTCCTTCCCTCCTTCCCTCCTTCCCTCCTTCCCTCCTTCCCTCCTTCCCTCCTTCCCTCCTTCCTTCCTTCCCTCCTTCCCTCCGTCCCAGATTCCTCATATAAACGATACCATACAGTATTTGCCTTTCTGTCTCTGGCTTATTTCACTTAACATAATGCCCTCCAAGTTCATTAGAGCTAGACTGTTGAATGCTTCCATTTAGTATGTACAAGGGAGTGTAAAGTCACCTGCAGGTTTTGTTGGCAGATAAATGCATAGCAATTGCCACACAGAGCTGTGTTTTGCCAAGGATGGAGTGGAGTTGTGTCTTCTCTTTCCCTGTGCTTTCCTCAGAGTTCTGATCATCTAGATTTCTTTTTCATGAATGTGCTTTGCAGGAACACAGGCCCTTCATCAATAGCTTTGAAAATGCATTGCTTCATTTATCAGTGGTGTTTCAGCACCTCTGAATATTTTATGTACCTTCTTGCCTTCACCTTTATTTCTATCTTGTGAAACAAAATAATAAAAAAGGAAAAACACAGGCAAGTGGAGGCACAGCTGGTAGGTTGAGGAGTACTGGCTCTCACGAGGTGGCGTCACTAGTGTTTTTATTCTAAATGCACAGTGACAAGTGGGAAAATGCCTAATTTAATCACATGATTTATTCTGAAACTAAGTAAACTATTTGTAGCAATTGATCAGCCTCCTTACTTTCTATCTCTTTTTTTAAGTGTTCATTTTTGAGAGAGTTAGACAGACAGAATCCAAAGCAGGCTCCAGGCTCTGAGGCACAGAGCAGAACACAGGGCTTGAACTCACAAACCACGAGATCGTGACCTGAGCCAAAGTCGGACACTTAACTGGCTAACCCACCCAGACACCCCTTTCTTTTTCTGTCTAAGACATTACATCTTGACTACTCAAAAAAAAAAAATCAGAAGTGAAGCTTTGGGGATTAAAGATTGGCAGAGAAGCCAGCAGTGGGCTGGTATAATTATACAATATAATGCGATGAATGCTATTAATACAAACTATCTATAGATACGTACAGTCTACCCAGCCTTCTGTTTGCAAACTAGAAACTGGCTGAAGTCCATGAAAGAAAATTTTTAATAGTTGAAGTTGTAAATTTGGAGATGCCTTGAAAGACTTAACTGTTACCAATAGCAGCTTTTGCAATGAGGAAATTGATTTTGAGGTATCTCAAGTTTTATTGTCTTTATAAGCACAATCCCACCTTTTCCTTCCATATAATACTATCTTTTCTAAGAAATAGAAATATTTGATATTAGATAGATATTTAATCTTGATATTAGACAAGATTTTATAACTGTTGGAAACCTGAAAACAGTTCCATAAACATCATTTATCTTAGCAAAATTAAAACCCACATCTTATTTTGATGAAGTAAAATTGATTTTTGTTTCCTTTTAATTTTCTTTGTAGGATTTTATGGCTCAGTGCAGCAAGTTTCCAGTAAGAGAAGCAGAATGGCTGCCTGTAGCCAAAAGGGACAGGTGCCTGCGATTACACTAGTCCGAAGGTCCCTTAGTACATAACGCTGCCTAGTGTAGAACCACTTTAGTATGCAGCGCGTGCGTTATTTCTGCTTACTTTAATTATAACATTACAATTAGGAGTTTTCATGCTGGCTTTTTTTTTTTTTTAAATCCTAGCATGACTTTCTATTTATATTAGCTTGACTGAGAGGGAAAAAAAGAAATGCCTGTTTATTTTTGAGTCGATGATGCTTCTTCTGTTCCAGCTCTATTGGAGGATAAGCTTCTTTTCTTCCCATATTTTCTTTTCTCTTGATTCACAGAACTATATTCTATTTGATATACAAAATATTGATTGTGATGTTTGGAGTTATGGAATCAACTTATAGGTGCATATTTTTTATTGTTGTTTAAAAACTCCCTCAGGATAAACTTACATTTTTGTGTAAGAACACTTGAGTTTAGTTGCATTTAGTTGCATTTTATCAGATATTAGAAGGAAGAAATATTTTAGCAATATAGTATTCTATAACAGCTATCCGCTTACCTATGAGTATTTTTCTAATATGCAGTATTTAATTTTAAGAGATGAAAATGTAACCATCTATATATAATGTTAGATAAAATTGCAAAGCAAATCATCAGGTTTTGATTTATGTTTAATGAAACATAACTAATAATTCATAATCACTTCTAAATGAATATAATCCAGTAATTTGCCAGATCTTTCTTTTTCCTTCCTTCCTTCTTCCTTCCTTCCTTCCTTCCTTCCTTCCTTCCTTCCTTCCTTCCTTCTCTCCTTCCCTCCCTCCCTCCTTCCCTCCTTCCCTCCTTCCCTCCTTCCCTCCTTCCCTCCCTCCTTCCTGGTGGTCTGATGAAATTTTTATACGTAAGCTCTCCTTGTATTCCACGGCCCATACTTGTGCCCTTATCAAAATTCTATTGTGTTACCACTTCCTTATCAAATCAAAAGTCTGCTGTGGCTGATTTTCACATAGGATGTCTTCTCTGTGCCTGACATTCATGTGCTTCATGTTTTTATGGTACCGATTCTTTAGATACTCTTTTCAGTTCCTTGGCAATTTCTGATCTATCAGCAGTGAGGTAAATCTTAGAAAGTATCTCTTAATTTTATTTTCCTGGTAAAAGTTGTAAGTGGCTTCTCCTTGCCTATGAAATAAAATCTCTTTCATGGGGAGATGCTCAAAATGAACTGTGACCTGGCTCCAAACTCCTTTTATAATTTTACTTCTTCCAGATTTGAGTTTCTTACCTTCCCTGGGGAAACCAGGCCCTTTTGCTCCCCCAGACATTTTTCATACTGTTTGCTTCACACAGTGCTTCCCTCATCTCTGCCGATGAAAATCATGCCAGGTTTCAAAGCCCAGATGTTTCTTCTTCAGTAAAGCCTTTCCTAGTCTTTCCCAAATAGAAATAATCTTGGGGCGCCTAGCTGGCTCAGTCAGTAGAGCACGCAACTCTTGATCTTGGGTTGTGGGTTCGATCCCCATGTCAGGTATACTGATTACTTAAAAATAAAATCTTTAAAAATAATAATAATCATCTTTTTTTCTGAAATTTTATAGTAGTTTTCACTATTTTGATCTATTTTTTTAAGTTGCGATATGTATTTAATTTCATCTACAATTGAATTACAGGTTTCTTACGAGTATATGGGTTAAAAAAGGTAATATTTGTACATTTTACAATTTCCAATATCCTTTTTTTAAAAATAATTTCATTTAGTTTTACAACAGCCTTTTGAGGTAAATGTTTTTATGTTCCACATTTTACAAATAAGCCTTCTAAAACTCAAAAAGGTTAAAATATTTGCTCAAGATCCCATAGCTAGTTAGTGGCAGAGTTGGGGCTCCAGCCTGAAAGTTCACACTTGTTTTTCACCATACCACACTAATGCTGACCCTAGGAACAATCATGATAACAGCAACAAGAATAATAATATGTAATTGCTAACTTTGATTGAGTGCCACAGGCCAGGGGTACGCTTTACATACAGTATAGGGTATTTTGTTTCTTTCTATAAAACGTAGAGTATGTATGAACATTTTGTACTGGTTACTTAGCTTCAACAGTTAATAGCATTTTGTCTAACTTGTTTTATCTGTTCCCCCAACACTTTTTTATGTTGTCTTCTCATACATTATTCTTTCACATAATGCATTTTTTCTCATAGCCATCCCAGGTTTATTTCCAACATAACCACAATTCCATGCACCTAACAAGTTAATACTAATCCCTGAGTATATTCTGATACCCCCCCTTTTTTTTTTTCCAGTTTTCCTCAGCTTTCACCAGAGTGTCATTTTACACTTGGTTTGTTCCAATCAGCACTTAAACAAAGGCTGGTAATTGTATTTAGTTGATGTCCCTCCAAAGTCACTTTGAAAAAGGAAAGCTATACTCTCCTGTTCTCTTTACCCTGAACGGTGCTAACAAATTTTCATGAATGTAAACATTTTATTCAGAACTACACCAATATTGATGAATGTCTGAGGAAATACTGTCTAGAATAAATTTTGTTAAGCTCATTTAAGTCCCTGGTTAATTTGTACAGTGACCTCAAACCATATCCATTTTTTTCCAAGCTAGAAATAAGTGCTTTCTTTTCTGATTTCCATAGCCTTTGACTTTGAGATATTTATACACTATGAAAATCAGTAAACGTATCTTTAGTGCCAACTAAGCAGAACTCTATGCACATTGTTACAACGTAACCCTTTATAATCCTTTGTATCTTACTCCACGTATTAATCATAGGCTTCTTGTGATCATGGACTCAGTTTTTCTCCTGGTAAAGTCATGTTTGTTGAATTATTTAATATTGAGATGCTGTGAATATTTTATTGCCAAAATTAAAGAAATGCGTGAATTTTGCTAATTAATAATTTGAACTGAGTCCTAGCAGATTGCTACTGTGCAACATCAGAAATATAGCATGTTGCTATGCCAGCAAAATTGTCTAATATCTGTAAAGGGACTGAACAGTTTGTCCAGAAATCTTGTCTCTAGTCCCCAGCTGGTAGTGGCAGCAGGGAATTTGATTAACAAAGTGTGCTGTGCCTCCAGCTCTAGCAGCCTGGGAGTCCCAAGGCTATGAAATACTTTGGTTTATCAAATATAATGACACTCATCTTTATGTCGTGTCCCTTCTCTAGCCCCTTGCTTACTAGTGAAGTTGCTTGAATTACGATCTGGAATTCTTTTTTTTTTTTTTTTTTAACGTTTTTATTTTACTTTTGGAAGATAGAGCGTGAGCAGGGGAAAGATAGAGAGAGAGAGAGGCAGATGCAGAATCTGAAGCAGGCTCCAGGCTCTGAGCCATCAGCACAGAGCCCGACGCGGGGCTCGAACTCACAGACCGTGAGATCATGACCTGAGCTGAAGTCGGCCGCTTAACCGACTTAGCCACCCAGGCGCCCCATGGAATTCTTGACCATCCAGTGTTTCTTAGTGAATATTCTTTTGCACTTATTTTGAATCTGTATGTTGTTCTTGCACACACACTGATTTTTCTTTTCCCTCTACAAGACTTGGCATGGTTGCTTTGGTTGTACCTAATGACCAAATCACCTAAGAGTGTAACTCTGCCATTTATAGCAACACCGTATTTCAAAGAGAAATTGCAGGGATGTGGATTTCATCATTCCTGTTGGAAAAAGAAGTTATGACTTTGACAGAAAGCTTTATAAGTGTGTTTTCAAGCCATGCAAACTTCATAGTGCAGTTGAAATGTATGTCTTCTCGTCCGACTTCTGGGTACTGTCCCTTGGCTCTGTTACAAGGAAGCCATTTGTGCAAATGTTTAGGATAGTTTACTTCAGTTTTAATAATTTTTTTCTGATTACCTAAGTAGTGCAGGTTCACCGAGTGAATTTGGAAAATAAATTTCCAGTGATTCATATAGCAGTAATCTCATATTATATTATGGGATTACAGAATATTAGAAAAAAAAGTAGTGTTTAGAGATCAGCTTGTTTAGGCCCTCAAATCTAGGCTCAGATGGTGGTAGCAACCTCCATCCGGAGAGAGATAAAGCAGAGATCATAATCCAAGTTTCTTAACTGCTAGTATATGAAGTATATTTTCAGGAGGAAGCCAAGAATTAGAAGGTTCAACATTTGATAGAAATTTTAAGGTTTAAAAAAAGCAACTGCAATTTATTTCTCCCTATTTACTGTAATATTAGTCTCTTTGTTATTTTTTTATTGCAGTGGTTTTTGTTAATGAGATTCATAGAGTAGCTTTTTTAAAAAAGGAATTAAGACACTGTGCAGAAATCATCTGTAAATATCATATAAACTGGTCTAACTGTATGACTGTTATTAAAGACCTAGAGGGAACTGGAAGGAATGCCCTAGGTTCAGGGAAAAACATGAGAGAAAGCAGAACACTGGCAGTGGTAAACACACACTTGGAGCCGATTTTAAACATTAATTGGGGAAAGAAAGATCCAACTTGACTTCCTCACTGTTCTCCCTCCTGAACCTTGCATTCTATACACGGAGTTCCTGGACACATGTTTTAGTATATCAACACCTCGGAATGACTGATCTTGACTGATGTATGACATCAGGATATAAACTCCTAATTAAATCAGTTCAGTGAGGCTACCTCCTGACATTCTGTTTTGCAATATGGTGAAACAGAGAACAGCCCAATCTATTGAATCAGAATGTTGCCTTCAGATCCCATTGTGTGCCAGGTTCTTAACTACTTGGAATTTAAGTTTGCTCCTCTCCAAGCAGGTACATTACCTCCCACTCACATGGGCTGGCGTGAGGATTCAAGTGACTAAGCACTGAAAGGGTGTATATGCATGCATACAGCAGAGGACTCCAGAAATGTTAGTTTCCTCCTCTTTGTTCGTACAAAGGGAGCAGAAGCTTCCTGGAACAGCTTTTTACCTCCTTTAGCAAAAGCAAGTTGCATGACTTCCCTATCCTTTCTTACTTTCTTTCCTCAAATTTTCGTAGTTATTCCCTGCAGGTTATAACGTGAGGTGAGTGAACAGGCTGATCCTGGCCTCAAGGAGGGAGTTTTTCCTGTGAGGCACCAGACATGTTGCTAAAGTACAGTGTGGTGAGTGCTGTCAGCAATGATTTGGGAACCCAAAGGAGGAGATCCTTCTGGTGCTCAGGACAGAGCAAAAGGAGAGAAGAGAATGGGAGAGTCAGGCAAAGCTTCCAAGAAGCGAGACATTTTTTTAGAACACTAAAGAGTGAGTGAAAGAAGATGGTTTGATGGGGGAAGGATGGGCTGTTCAGAAAGAACAACATAAGCAAAGACATGGAAGCACAAAGGCTCAGAGACTGTTGGTTGATTAAGAGCACATTTGAGTGAGATTTACAGAGGGCTGACAGAGCAGCTTGCACGTTCACCTGCTGTGGCGGATCCTTCAACATCAGTCCCAGGACTGGCCCCAGTCCCATCCCTGCACTCATTTTCTCTTGCCTGCTCTCCATTCCTCTGTGGGTCTTTTCTCCTGCTCATCTCCTTTCTCCTCCTCCCCCTTGACGGGACACAGATGGAGTTTCCCAAATTCTGTATGTTCTCCTTGTCCAGGAAGACAAGGCCTCCAGCCTTTTCCTTCTGAGGATTTTGCCGCTAATCTCTCTGAGGAACAGGATAATTAAAATAATAAACCTGAGGAATTTCTAGAATTCCAGAATCTTTCAAGTCCTTAAAGTCATGGTCTCTGATATTTTCTCTCACAGAAACTTCGTATCCTTGGTTTGATTCGTGTCTGGGGACATAATATATTCTCTGCTTCTCTTAACCCTGTAGTTAAAGGGCTGTCTGACTCCTACATCTGCAAAGGTCCTTCTCTCCAGGATATTGTCACAAAGAACAAAGTGAGATGGAACAGTAATGATAAAAGAAAGTGCCGTTCTTCTGAGACATTTTGTATTTCCTCAGACCTCTCATTCGACAGCTTCCTTCTCTGTTTTAAAATTTTCAACTCACTAAATATTATCCCCAATAAGAGTTAACAATGATGTAAAAACTATTTATTAATGCTAATTTCTATTAAAGAATACACATTTTATATACAGAGTGAGGACAACTAAAGATAAATACTCAGAGGCACAAGCTGAAAATGATAGCAGATTTGTTTTAGCAGCTGCACATTGGATAATGTTTTGTTTTTACATTTCCCAGTGAGAAAAATGAGTGTGTGTAACTTTTATGATGGAAAAATAAGAGACTCTTTCTGTATTTATTCAATTAAAGTAATCCTGAGGATTTTGTGTTCTAGGCGAAAACTGTGATTGGAAAGCACAAATCGCTGTAACTGGTCCTTTCTGCTTCGCATATTTACAGAAATTCCTTCTGAGCTTATGCTTTTAGCATTTCCTCGAAGGAACTATCAGAGCTTTCAAAATGAAGTCAGAAATGACCTGATGAGATCTCCGCTTTAGAAAAATAACTAAACATATTGTGGGCTGGGCTGTCGCGAGTCCCGAGGAGGGAGACCAAATAGGATCTTTTCTAAGAGTCCCGGCACAGCGATGGGCCGCCCTTGAGTAGCGACAGTGAATTGGAGAGGAAGGAGCAGATATGGGAAGCAGGCACTTCAAAGTAAACAAATCCAAAATTAAACTGCCTTTTTTAAAACTAGACTTCCCTCCTCCTCCCAGCAAATCCACTTCTCCTCCCCTGTTTCATTTGTCAGTGAACGGCACCACCTTCCGCCCTGTGGCCCAAGATAGAAACTGTCTTCTCAGTCTCCTCATCTCCACATCCAGACCGTCACCAGATCCTGGTAGTTCTTTTCACTAAATACCTCTTAAATCCATCCATTTCTTCTGCTCCTTTGTTTAAACCACCATCATCTCCTGCCTGGATTTTTTAAAGGAGAGTCCAGCCTGCTTTCTTGTGCTTTCATTCTTTCTGTCTGCCAGATCATTCTACAGACTGGTTTTCCAAAAATCAAAGTCTGATCCTATTACTCCTCTAACTCCAGTGGCTTCTCGGTACTTTCAGGAAACAGCCCCAACTCTTTTAAGTGGCTTCCAAGGCTTTGCCAGAGCTAGATCCTGCCTGCCATTCTTGTTTGATTTCTTACCATGCCCTTCCTCATTCTTGCTCTAGCCTTTGCCTTCTCTCAGATCTGTCCAGCGCTCCACCTCACGATTACCCTCAAGTCTTCACACATACTGTTCTCTCCACCTGGAACACTCCTCCTCCTCCTCCTCCCCATTACCTCCACTCCTTGGTAACCCCACTAAACATTGCTATGTGTGGTGGGCCTGCTTAAGCCCTTCGCCAAAATCTTAAGGCATCTTGGGTGTCCGAAAGCATAACACTTATTACAGGTGTATTCATTATATTTGCTTAATTGTCTTTGTTTCCTACTAGGTTGTAAGCTGTGAGTGTGACCATGGGCTGTGGCTGTTTTATTTACCATCATATCTTGCTCATCTAGTACAGTACCTGTAACATTATGTGTTAAAATAGTTGACGAATTGGACAAGGGAAGGAGGGAAGATAGGAAGGAAGGAAGGAAGGAAAGGAGAGAAAAGAATGAGAAGAAAGAATAAAAATGTTTTCAGGTAGAGACTACACAGGTTATAGTGACATCTTGAGTGAGGTCATTGGAAAAAAATAGACCATTCAGAAACATTCCAAGATTCGTTCATTGAGCAGCAGGGTACATGGCGGTACTCTTATACTGGGGTGAAAAAAAAAAGGAGTGGGTTTCGGTGGCAGTATAATGAATCCAGTGTGAACATCTGGTTCAGAAGTTCAGTTGACAGTTAGGGACAAGGGATCTCAGCTGGAGCTTTGGAAAGAGGATGAGCCCCAGGTGATGACTCCAGTTAGAGGAGGGGGTGAGATTGCCCAGGGGGAGTATATGGAGCAAGAAGACAGCTGAGCTGGAAGTTCTGAAGTCCCTAACATACAGAAAAAGAGATCCCCAGTGGCAGCTGGGGATTTCATGTCACATCCCACGTATGGGACTTGTAAGCCCCTGAAACAGTGTGTCGTTCCAGAGAAATTTGAAAACGCATGGCTGATTTGGTAACCTGGGAGGTGGGGGGTGAGCAGGGACTCCGGAGTGGCTTCTCATGATCTGCTTCTATCAGGAAATCCTTTGTGTTCTGACATTACAATGCATTAACGATATTTGCTTTCTCTAGATTCATTGAAGTTAACAGAAGTGATATACTAACAAACAGGTTTTACTCCTCTGAACATATCTATTTAAAATTTTATGTTTGTTGTAGCATGCCATTTAAAGCTTACAGAGCTTTGTAGTATACATGCAAATGTGAGAATGTTTTTCTTCTCTTTGTTCCTGTGTTAGACTTGTAACTATTTAGGGAGAGATCCAGTTAGATATCAAAAAGATTCCTAGAAGATGAAATGATCCATTGTTCTTACTTCGATGAATTTGTCAGTTTGACAGTCAGCTCTGATAACATTGAATCTTTTGTAGGTGAAGTGTATAAATTGGATCATTGCAAAACTTGGCCAGTTTTTATAAGTCTGGAACTCATCACAGTTTCCAGTATTCATTATCTTTATTAACATGACCACAGTTTGTATCTTATTGGGATTTTATACTCTTTTCCAGTACTTTCCAAATTTTTTGTATTCATTCATTCATTGGACAAATATTTATTGAATGCATTATTGTGTCAGGCTCTGTGCTGGGCTCTGGGCAAACAGCAATGAATAGGCCTGGACCCTGCTCCCAGGGCATTTTCAGTTCACAGAACAGTGGATAAGAGAGACTCTAAACAAGTCATCACCTGTATAAATCCTATTTGTGCTTAAGAAGGAAAAACAGAGGGTACTATGAGAGGTGAAGAAGAGCCTGACTTACACTGGGAGGTAGGAAAGCCTTTGTGACAAAAGGAATGAAGACAATGAATGAGAATGGCTAGGGTGGTGAGTGATAGAAAGCTCCCCCAGGAGAAGGATGTGCATGTGCGAGGCTCCTGAGGTAGGAAGAGCTTGGAACCTTTTAAGGACTGCAGAAAGCTGAGTGTGACTAGAACAGTGTTTGGGTGGAGCAGGGTGGACACTGGAGGGATGCGTGGAGGCTAGAGCCTGTAGGACCTTACAGGCCACAGGAAGAATTTTCAAATTTATTCTAAATGCAGTGAGAAGCTACTGAATGGGGTTGAGCAGGAAAATGACATGATCTAATTTATCTGTTAAGAACATTACTCTGGCTGGCAGTGTGGAAAATACATTCAAAATAGCATGAATGAGTATAGGGAACTCACTTATGAGACTATTGCAGATAAGTATTCTTGCTGCACAAAGTCTGTGGACTAGCAGCCCTGGTGCCACTTGGAAGCATCTTAGAGTCCCAGAGTCTCAGACCCCAGCCCAGACCTACTGAATCAGTCTGCATTTTAACAAGATCTCAGAGGTGATTCATTGCTCATCAAAGCTTGAGAAACACTGTTGTAGACAAGACAGGATATTCCTTTTGTTTAAAATGATTCCAGAGAAATTTGACAGACATAAGATCTATTTTGGAGGTAGAAATAAGAAGATTAGTAAAGGATTGAGAGGGAGCAAGAAGTACTGAGGATAACTGGGATCACAGCCATAAACACCTGGGGAGATGCACCTGCCTCTCACCTGGGCTCTGGAGTAGCATTCCAACTGGTTCCCAGTTTCTATCCTCACTCCTTCTCTTATAATTCACTCTCCATACCTAGTTCATGTCAGTTGCCTGCTAAAAAATCTTCTAATGGCTCCCCGTCTCATTGAATAAAATCCCACCTCTTCACCTTGGCTTGTAAACTTGTTTGGTGGGACCCTACTTACTTTATTTCTTTGTCTTGTATATTATCCTCACCCACAACACTTGAACACATGGGCTGCTCCTCAGATATCCTAAGCTTATTTCTATTTTAGGGGATCAATTGTATCACCTCTTCTCCTGGAATGCCCTTTTTGGAATCGTGATAGCACTGCCTCCTCGTCATCTAGATCTCAGCTTAAGTTACCTGAGGAAAGGTCTTCACTTCCAAATCAACATCTGTAACCACTCAGTCACTGTTACCTTACCCTGTCTTAATTGTGTGTAGAGAACATCACTGTTTTATAATTTTCTTTATTTAGTTAGTTGTCTAATTGAGTCTTGTTGCCTTTCTACCTACTTTTCTCATCTACCTTCCAATCTATCTGTCTCCACATTCTGAAATGGGAGCTCCAGAAGAGCAGAAATCTTACCTGTCTCGTTCACTGCTCTCTCTTCTGACATGTGCCAGCACTCAGTAAATGTTTGTTTATATGTCGAATGAATAAACAATCTCTTGGATACCAGTCTTTCCTTTTTCAGTGTATTTTGCATATTATTTCCATCTTGTCCTTCTTTAAACATTGATTTCATTGTGTTTCTCTCTGACTCGAGGATGTACAGTGAATCTTAATTGCTTGCTACTGTCTGTTTCTGTGTGTGTTTAATACTCTGTCTTATTTATTAGGTAGTTGCTAATCATTCCAGTCTCCTTAGTCTCTCTTGTGTCTATCATCTTATGACATATGTAGTGGACCAAAGAGAAGAGAACGATTCTAAGGCTATTAGAACCTATGTCATATAAGTTAACAATTATTTATCTACACTGGTGACTTGTCTTCTGTGCTCCACGTATATATGTCTTGCCTTCTTTTGGGAATTGTGAGGGACAACTTCACATATTTTCTTTGAGAATTTGTCTAAGAGGAACTGTCACAGTTCATGGACTGTGAGAATCCTCAATAAATACTCATTCAGTTGATTCGAATGTCTATCCTTTGTGCTTGTAGAATGCCTGTCTTTACACACTCAAAGATACTTGACTGTGTAGCAGAAATACCAATAATGATGCCTGCTTCCTTCTACTGGAGTTCTGCTCTTACTGCTCAGCACCATGCATTTCCCTGATCTTCCTAATTATTTCCTTAGGATGGACTCCTAACAGTGGGGAAAGGGAAAATTCAAGGCCCATTTACCTAAATAAGTTTCAAACTGAGAGAAATATAATCCATAATGTTGGGACTAAAAGCATGAACATTAGGATCAGACAGACCTGGATTTGAATCCTAGCTCCTCTTTGATTAGCTGTGTGGCCATGAACATGTTGCTTAGCTTTGCTGAGTCTTGGTGTCTTGATTTGTGAGGTTGGAGTAATCATAATACTTACCTCATAGAGCTATTACTATGATTAAATGAAAGAACACATGCAAATACCTAACAGAGAGCCTAGCAAGGAGGGTATAAGAAATCAATAAGTGTTATTTATCACTAGAATATATGATATATGGAATTTAGCTTTTTAACTTCTTCTACTCTTCCCACACAACTCACTTGTTAAAAGATTCACATCCTGTTAATAGATTATTCCACCTCTAAGAGAAAACTTTAAAACGGGGAACTACCATGGGAGTGGTTTCCATTTTTAACAGTCTGTCTTCTATAGAAGGATAGTGTCAACTCTCAGCATCAATAAGCGGTAAGGACATGAGGACATTCCTAACAAGAGCAGATATATTGAGACTTTTTTTTTTTTTTAAGAGAGAGTGCATAAGAGCTGAGAAGAGGGGCAGAGGGAGAGAGAGAATCTTAAGCAGGCTCCAGGCTCAGCACAGAGCCCCACATAAGAATCGATCTCATGACCCTGAGATCATGACCTGAACTGAAATCAAGAATTAGAGGCTCAACTGACTGAACCATCTAGAAGCCCCTAGTTGAGACTTATTAATAAACCTTGGTTATAATTTAGGTTTCCAAGGATTTGAAGGATTGTAAAGTGGGATAAAAGGAGAAAAAAAATCAGTGTTTGATTAAAACAAGAAGTACAGTATTATATTCATCTGCCTTTAACTAAACCATACTTCTGAAGAACCAATAGGCAAAATCATTGTTTTTATACTTAGTTTATTGCCTTTGATGCCATTCTTCAAATTTGAAATAGTTAATATTGTACTATAATGTCTATACCTCAGTGTAAAATTAGAGAACAGAAAAAACAAACTGTAGAAGGCTAAAAATTATTATGAAGTTCCTTTTAAATAAGACGAATGCATTTAGTGTATTTTATGTAAATGAAGCTAGTGTACTTAGTAGTAAATTTTTTTAAAAAACTTTATGTCAGAAATTGTGCTGTATTTGTTTGCTGTGGATAAACATATGTATATATATGTATATATATATATATACATATATATATATATGCGTGTGTGTTTTCATTAACAATAAGCTGAAACAATACAACTTTGAGAAAGTACATTTTGGCAAAAGATTCTTCTGGTTTGTTTTACCTCCATGAAAGTCTCTTTTTGTTTAATGCTCTCCATGTAATAACAGGGTGTAGGAAAAAACAAGATTGTTGACAGATTCCTTCACCTGCTCAACAGACCTCGAGAATACATCCAACTGCACAGGTAAGAGTGTAAGACCCACAACCTCTTGAGATGTAATTTAATCATTTATTTTTATCCCAGTGCAATTTAAAAATGCTTTATTAAAAGCCCATTTTTATAAACCAGTTTTATTTCTGTTCCTCCTGTCCTTATCTTTCTCCTCCTTAAAAGGCAATGAAACATTGCAAAATTTATTTTTAAAGTGACTAATGCTTTATAAACATGAATTAATAGATATTTTGTGGACAGAGAGTGATAAACATTACATTCTAGGAGCAGATTTCATCAACATAAAGGCCCTTAAATTAGAATAAAAATATATAGAGGCTAAGCCCATTCACTAACAGGAAGCTAAAGTAGCTCACAAGAAGAGACAATAAAACTATATGATCTCCAGTATGAAGTAAGGAACCAAAAATATAGAAGTAAGTTATTAGTCTCCTTACTTTCCTTATAACACTTTACAGATTATTTGGTTTTGTGTGGTCAGAATGCTGGTTCAGGGATAACTTTGAATTAAATAGATTTTCTGGACATGAATTGTTTTTCCCTTTATCAACAAACCTACTCTAAATCTTTCCAAAATAAAAATAAGTAGCAGATGCACCAAAATAGAGAGAGAAACAAAGAGGTGGGGAGAGGGAGAGAGAGAGAGAAATAGAGAAATCAAGAAATATACCAAGTAAAAACCAACTTAAAACAAGATTGAATTGTTATTTTAATCCCAGGAGATAAAAAATATTGTGTAGTGGGTGCCCGAGTTGCTCAGTCAGTTAAGCATCTGACTCTTGATTTTGGCTCAGGTCATGATCTCACAGTTCATGAGATCAAGCCCCATGTCAGGCTGTGTGCTGACAGTATGGAGCCTGCTTGGAATTCTCTTTATCCCTCTCTCTTTACCCCTCCCCCACTCATACTCTCTCAAAATAAATAAATAAACATTTAAAAATATGTATATATTGTGTAATGGAAAAAACATTGTATTGAGTTGCAAGAATTAGTTTCTCATTTGGGTCCTTTCACTACATAATGATACATTCTTGGGAGAAAAATGTAGGAAAAAAGAAGATAGAATTAATGAGCATGAGAGAAAGAGAAGCGAACCAAAATAAAGCTGAGAGATGGTAAAACACAAACAAACAAAAATCCTCCCTCTTGGGATTTACACCTCTGGCTATTATGGAGTAAATGGTACCAGATTAGTCCTACCACAGTAAAGAAGTATAAAACTGTACAGTCTGACTCACAAACACTTGGAAACTAAACAACTACCAGAGCTCCCACATGATTAGTAGCCTTCATTAAACACTTCTGGTGTTCAGAAGATATTCTATAGAGTGTGTGCTTTAGAAGTAGAACCAGTCTATGCATAGAATAAAACTGCTCTATGCCCATCCTTAATAAGTTTAAAAATAAGCCTCGAGAAAACAGGGACGCTTGCTTTTAGTATTTTTGGAAGTTTTTCTCATACACAATAACTTTAAAAATTAAAGGGATGGATGTCACGGGGGAAGTGTCTTTAAATGATCCATCTAATTCAAAAGTATGTTAACTACCTAGCCGAACAAACTTCACATGAAATGAAGAAAGACTGAAAAATCCATTCAACAATATATAGCATTCATAATGTCAAGCATTCAATAGAAAATTACTAGACGTACAAAGAAGCAGGAAAATTGGTCAATAGAAATAAATCCCACAATGACAGAGGGTGGGATTAGCAGACAGGGTCTATAAAACAATTGACATAAATATATTCAGGCTTTTATAGGAGAAAAAAATGAGAATAATGAGGGAATAATTAGGAATTCTCAATATAGAAATGGCAACTGTAAAAAAGCAGTCTTACATATGAGCAACTGGAGTCTCAAAAGAAAGGAGAAAGAATGAAGAACAATATTTGAAGACATAATGGTGGAAAAATTTCCAAATTTGATGGAAAGTATAAAATCACCAATCCAGAAAACTCAATGAATCTCAAGTAGGATAAACAGGAGACCTCAACAAAGTGTATTATACTTAAATGGTTGAAAATTGAAAGACAAAATCTTTAAAACTGCCAGGGGAGGGAAAAAGACATATTACCGGGAAAAAGACATATTACGGAGGGAAAATGATAAAAATGACTGCTGATTTTTCATGTGTAATAAATACAAACCACAATTTAGTGAATTGATTATTTTCAAAGTGCCAAAAGAAGAAGTGAGAAGTGAGTGTCAAATAGTGTATTTGGCAAAAAAAAAAAAATCTTTAAAAATAGACATTTTCAGATATACAAGAGCTTGAGAGTATTTTTTCACCAGCAGAGCTGCATAATATAAACACATTACAGCTCAGCATTTCCACGAACATAGATACAAAAATCCATAAAGAGTATTAACAAATCAAATCCCAGAAAGTATAAAAAAGATACAGCATAATCAAATGGGTTTTATCCCAGGATTGTAAGGTTGACTTAACATTTGAAAATCGAGTAATGTAATTCATTCAATCTACAGTATAAAGGAAAAGCTATGTGATCATTTCCATCATTGCAAAAAAAAAGCATTTGGTAAGATTTAACACCCATTCATGATAAAATGTTGTGACAAATTACAAATAGCAGGAAACTTCCTCAACTTGTTAAGAGGCATTTATGAAAAACCTGCAGCTAGCTTATATTTAATGGCGAAAAGCT
Source organism: Paguma larvata (assembly GCA_030068075.1). Taxonomy (NCBI): domain Eukaryota; kingdom Metazoa; phylum Chordata; class Mammalia; order Carnivora; family Viverridae; genus Paguma; species Paguma larvata. The sequence continues at coordinate 51,107,452 of CM057839.1, read as the reverse complement.
AAATGCTTTCTTTCTACGATGGGAGAAAAGGCAGGGATATTCATTATTCAGCATTATGCCGGAGGCCCTGGCCAGTACAGTAAGATAAGAAAAAACTAAAACTAAATGTTTAAATGTTTAAATGAAAGAAGTAAAATTGTTTTTATTTAAAGAGGACATGATTGTATATATAGAAAATTCTAGGAAATCTACAAAAAAAAAGCCATCAGAATAAGTGAATTGAGAAAAATTATAGAATACTAGGTCAATTTACAGCCTCAGTTTTATTTCTATATAATAGCAATGGACAATGGGAAAATTTTTAAATATTGTTTGCAATGGGATAAAAACATGAAATGCTTAGGAGTAAATTTAGCAAAATATATGCAAATTTTAATTTGCTAATTTTACTAGGGCATAGCAAGGCCATCTCAACTGCTTAGCTTGTATAGGTCACCTACATAGTTTCAGAAAATTTCTGGCCTGTTCCTTCATCTTCTCCTGGTTCTGCTTTCTATGAATTATACCTTATGTGAACCTAGGAATTTCACTTCACTATTTTCTTTTTTTTAAGGTATTTACTATGTCAAGATTATAGGATTAGATATTTTAGGAGATTTAGAATGGAATAAGAAACATGATTTATGTCTTTAAAGAACTATAATACTGTTCTTGTTTATAATTCTTTCAATATTTTATGTTCCCCTGAATCTGGAAACCTACTTTTTTCCCTCATCTTTAAGCTTTAAAACCAGTTTTTCTTCCTACATGGACAAAGTTTGAAGAAAATAATGAAAGGATCAAAGTTTGACTAGTTTGCTGGTTGTCACCTGAATAACTTTTGCTTATAACATCACAGTTCTAGTTTTTGAGCCACAAGGCACATGGTAAGACCTATATTTTATATTTTTAAGGATGATACAGTGAGCATTGCAGTCATTCATTCTTAGGAGAATTTGTGCTATTTTATTTTGGTTGCATTGTGTTTAGTTTTTATTGTTTAGTGGTACCCTTAAAAATATGTAATTACTTGAAAGTTTTAATTAGTATGTATTCCGATGCCACTTAAGTATATAATGTCAATTTAGAGAAAAAACGAATGAATTTAAATTTTAGATTTTAAAATAAGCAGAAAACCAACTTCTTTTAAAAACAACATTAAAGACTGAAATTGGCTCACATATTTATGCCCCAGAAAAAAGGAAGTCACTTTATATAAAAGTCCCATTGTATGATGGGATGGTTTTTCCATTTCTGTATATTGGACACCAACATATTTTTAAAGATATAGGCGGTATTAGGTTGAATTATATCAATCAATTTGATTGTGAATTATGGAGGTTACTTAGCGCAATCAGTGAAAAAGGAGGCAAAGAAATAAAACAGGTACTTAGTAATTATTCCTGGGTGTATGTCATCATCATAATGATTGTAAACTGGCCTTTTGCTTATTACTCATTATCTTTAATAGTTTTAAGAAGTTTTGATAAATCTTATTTTTCTTGGAGTTATTCTTTGTCTTCTAATTATTGGTATAAAGTTGTTTATAATATCATCTTATGATATTTTAAAGTTCTTAGGCTCAGTAATGATATCTTCATTTTTATATCTGGTATTGGTTATTGCCTTCTCTTTCTTTTATTCATGATCAGTTTTGCCAGGAAGTTACCAATATTATTGGTCTCTTCAAGCAGCCAACTTTTGGTATTGTTGAAACTCTCTCTTGTATGTGTCTTTTCTATTCAATATTTTCTGATTTTATCTTTACTTTACCATTCCTTTTATTTCCTTTGGATTTAATCTGTTTTTCTCTTTTAAACTCTTTTATATGAATGCTTAAGTAATTGATTTCCAACCTTTAATTTATATATATTTAAGGGTATCTATCTCTAGGTCTTCTGTTGGGTCTCAGTTCTTTCATCTCTGATTAAGAAAAGTAGACAAGATCATTTCTAGCATCTTTCAGCTCTATATTCTAAAATCTTTGAATAAGCAAGAAGATGGTATTCAAGGTGATTTAGAAATTTGAGAAGATTAAGGGCGCCTGGGTGACTCAGTCAGTTAAGCATCTGGCTTGGGCTCAGGTCATGATCTGACATCTAACAGTTGACGAGTTTGACCCCCATGTACGGCTCTGTGCTGACAGCTCAGAACCTGGAGCCTGCTTCAGATTCCATGCCTCCCTCTCTCTCTGCCCCTTTCTTGTTGTCTCTCTCTCAAAAATGAAGAAATCATTTTTTAAAAAGTTCAGATGATTAGAGAGAGGTACCACATGCCTATTTTCTGCCTATAATGTTTTTTATACCACCTATTTGTCTTAAGGTAACAAATGATCGATAATAGTAAAGAATTGTGTGCCGCTTATTTCTGTTCTGTGGTAATTTTGACACTGGCCACATAAATGTATAGATATCTGTGAAGAAACTTTCTAAGTTCAAAATGTAATAAAAATTTCAAAGCCTAATATTTGTTTCATTTTTGTTGATAGCACCCATTGCTACCCTACTGACTAATGATTCTTTATAAATAAAATATCTACTCACTGTAACAGGGAGTTATGTATCTCTATTTGGCAGCGTTTGATATTTAATTTATTATATAAAGTTGCAAGTAAAAACTCTCCATTTCTATTTTAAATATGTAGTATTAGTGGATTTTTATTAATTAAGCTTGAAATTCTCACTAAGTTCAATATGGGGAGTTTTTTCATTATGTACAGCTTTGGGGCTGTATTTGACATAAAATTTAAGGTCATAAAATTGCCTTAAGAGAAACATATGTTTTAAAATACCTAAAAATAGCAATCAGAAAAATATTCTGGACTTCTCTGATCTATAGGTGACTTATATTACATCTTTACTTTGTTTATTTTAGATTCCTTTTAATGGATTTGTGCTGTTACCATCTAAATAACCAGTCACATTCAGCTTAGTTTATAGATGTCATTCCAACAAAATTAGTTATGGGCCACTCGAAACATAATCTTGATAAGTAAAACCATCACCAAACATACATGAATAAAACATACAACCGGTGTATTTTTTGAGCACTACCATCTTATGTTTTAATGATCAGATCTTATAGAATGAGCAAGCTGGACAATTTAATTCATGTCTTTAGTTAAAATCAAGATGTTGTCCTGAGTATGATTTAGGTAATTTGAAAGATTAATGGATATAATTACTTTTATGGTGAGTATTACAAATGGCAGAAACTACATGGCTCATATTTGTGAAGTACCTCTGTTTACTTGTTTTTCCACAATGTCATGTTACTTTGACGTTAAAGAGGACACTTGATATGTCAACTTCTGCAGCTTTGTTTCCTCTGTGGATAAAAGTAGACTTGTATATTAATAATTATATTAGGGCTTTAAAATACTGATTTTATCAGTTTATTTGCTAACCTTCATATATGAAGATGATGGCACAAATCATTAGCATAACCAAATGCTCTTGGTTATTTTTTTAATAGTGATGCCCATTGTAAATAGAGAGTTCCCAGGTTCCCTGTATAGTCCCAATGTTCTCTTTAGTGGGATTTTCCTCATGTATGCTCATCTTATTTCAGACTGGACCATTCTATGTCCTTCTCACAAGTTTTGAATTTATATCTATGCCTGTCTTTATTTCTTTATCTAAAATGCACTGTTTCTCATGGGGCGCCTGGGTGGCTCAGTCAGTTAAGCATTCGACTTCAGCTCAGGTCATGATCTCACAGTTCGTGAGTTTGAGCCCCACATTGGACTCCGTGCTGACAGCTCGGAGTCTGGATCCTGCTTTGAATTCTGTGTCTTCCTCTGTCTCCCTTCTCTTCTGCTCACGCTCTGACTCTCTCTCTTAAAAATAAATATTAAAAAAAATATTTTTTTAATAAAATGCACTGTTTCTCTCCTAATCCTTCAGATTTGGCCTAGTTTTACTTCTACATGAAATCTTTTCTCATTTGTCTTTCTGGGTGTAACCATTCCTCCCTCTGAAACTCCATAGGACTAAATTCGTACCGTTGTGAAAGAAAGAACATGAGTTTCAGAGATCAAGTCTTATCTTTACCATTAACTTTTTTGTGGCCTTGAACTTCTTGAGTCCTAATTTCCTTATTATTGAATTGAAATAATAATATTTCAATATTATTGTTATGGATAATATTCAATACAATTATTATGGATGGTTGTGAAAATTAAAGGAGAGAACATATGGAAAGGACCAATCAGTGTCTGGCATATTTTAGGCACTTAAGTATGTAGGCAAACTAATAAATATTAGTTTCTTGCTACATGCCCTACTTTTTTTAAATCTCACTCTGATTTGCATTATAGTTAATTTCTATATCCCATTTCCATCCACTCCACTTTCCCCAGTCAAGCCTCCCCATCTAAATAGGGAACTTTTTGAGGGCAGGAGTCTGGGTTCATTCATTATGTATTAATTCATTTATCTAACTTATATTTATTAGATTCTTATTGTTTGTTAGTGTCTGTCTTAGCATTGATGCCATATAGATGATGACATTGATCTTGATCTAAAGAAGCTTGCTTGCTTGTCAGTGGGTGAGACTACAACATTTGCCGTACAGTGTTGAATATAAGCTATGAAAAAGGCCCTTGCGGGTTATGTGGGAACCTTGAGGAGAGGTGCCCAACGCTCTGCGTACCCATGTGTGATATGGGAAGGTGTCTGGAGAAGGTGGCACTCAAACTGAGTGTTAAGGGAGAAATAGGAGTTTTCTAAGTATGGAGCAGAGCACGGGACATCATGGTTATTAAAAACATACTATCTAAAAGCCAGGAAGTGAGAGAGGCAGCTTGGTATAGCGTGGTATGTGCATAGACGCAAGAGTTGTTGCCAAGAGGAAGATACGGGAACAGCATAATTGAACATACAAGACTTTTCCTCAGGCTGAATGTGACAGTATAAATTTGGAAATTCACATAGTCCCAGAGAGAAAATAAATGTATCGACAGAAAATAGAAGAACTAAAAGCTTTTCTGAGTCTCATAGAAAAAATTATTTTTGAGGCATTAAGCCATCGTTAGCACTAATAAGAGTATTAGAAAATTGGAAACACGTCACACATCAGCTGCTATGCAAAACCTCTGAGATACTCCTGTCTCGCCTTACGCATTATGAATTTGAAAAAGCTATTTTAGAAGCTGCTATTTTATCAGCAGTTGGACAGTAGTTCTCCCACTAAGAATGCCTTCTGCTGCCTGTTTCACTGATGTCAGTCCCTCCAACCTTTCCATGCAGATCTTTAGGTCTGTAAAACTTTTTTACTCTCTTCCAGATGATCTTCAAATCCATTTATATTTCCCTATAATTTTGGTTTCTTTATTTAACAAATATGTACATAGCAGTTACTCTGTACTGAGCATTGTTCTAAACTCTTTCCAAATTGTAACTTATTTCTTCCCACTGCAACTCTGCAAGATGAGTACTATTCCCATCTCTGTTTTGCAGGTGAGGACACTGAGGCACAGAGAAGTTAAATAACTCGGCCGAGGTTACAGAGCAGGCTTTTTACAATCTGGTGTCAGCCCTGTGCTCTAATCACTGCACCACGTTGCTTCTTGACTTTGTTGTTCTGGTCAAATAGTATTTTAGTGATGATCGTACCAAAGTGAATTCCTTACTAAAGGACCGGCCATGTGGAAAAACTGTCAAACAAGTCTTACTTTCTAGTCTTACTTTCTTACTTTCTAGTCTAAGTATACTAGCTTGATTTTTTTAATTTTAGCATCATATTTCTAATCCTTGCCCAACTTGAGCCCGAGGTCTTTCCTTTGACCAGTTTTCCATATTTTACCATTTTTTTTCAATAGTAATCTCTTAACGAAATTTCTCTTTCTGATTTCTTGACCGCTTTTCCAGATTATTAAACTGAATTTGCCTCCTCATCACACCTCCCCTGGGGTGTATCATCAGCCATCACCCAGGTAATTCATAACAACATAAACCAAACTAATGCCCGTGGCCTTTTACGTGATGTCCCTCTCGGGCGACACTGCTCTGATCTCTCCATGCTCCCACCACAGGCTGAGGGTTAGAGAGGTTGCTGAGTCAGAATTGCACACAGAACCCCTGGAACTAGAAGAACCAGCAACCAGCCTGCTCTAGGCTGTTTCGGAAGAGAAGACTGGAAGCAAGGAGGATCTTTCATTTTTATTTCCTAAGGCCCAAGCTAACCAAGCTTGAAAACCCCCGATGCCTTGTGCATTTTTTCTGAGTTCTCTTGCCTTTGGAGAATAACTACATTCCTTTCAAGTGTCATGTACTTTTTTTAGATTGAGAAAAACTTTAAAAATCCAAAAAATGTAAATAGAACTATATAACACCTACCCAAATTTATCACTGAGATTTAACAACTGTTAATATGTGTCTCAAATTTGATCTACTATTCCTTTTACAGAAACAAACACTGTAATTAGAGCTAAAATCCCCTTCAGCCACCACCCCAGTCCCATCTCCCCTTCTTCAAGTCGGTCACTAACGTCAGTTTAGTTTATAACCTTCCAGTCCTTTGTCGGGTTGTTTTTTTTTTTAACTTATAAAAGACATTTTTGCTAAGAGAATTATTATCTCACACTGACTTCCATTGTAAGATTGGTGATACTCTGGTGGGGGAGAGATCACAAAAAGTTTCAGTCCTTAGTTATAATAAAAATAAATTCACACTTACAGTTGTTTTGATATCAGATTATCTGAACATACTTACCATCGCATCCTAACCACTTAAATCTGCTCTTCTCTGTCTGGGCCTTCCAGCTGGCATCAGTGGCTGGTTTCTCACAGAACACTTAGAAGCAGAGAGAGTGGAGAAGTATCTTGAGCCAGTGCCTTATACTTCTCACCAGTATTTTTATTTATTAAAATCCAAAGTGCTTCATAAAGCGCTGCTCCTTGTAAGTAAGGCAGATATTGCTGTGGCCAGACTCTTCTGATGCCGACAGTGACAACGTGAGCAGACTGGGATGGCGTGATATGTTTAGATTAAGGAAGCAGATTTGTGTCTTACCGGGATTGCTCAGTTCACATCTCCATTAAGTAATTACTATTAACTAATCCGTAATATTTTATACAGGAAGAACTAAGAACATTGCGAGAAAACCTAAGAATTGGTTTCACATTTTTACATCATTCATGCATTCAAGTTGCCAACAAGTAACTAGGCTGGGTATTCTAGAGGCAGAGCCAGAGAAATGTTCATGTAAGTAATTTTAGAGGGAGAGCTGTGAGGTAAAACTTGCAGGGGGGTGAAGGAGTTAAGATACATAGGATATGGCTGTGGAAAAGAGAGGTTTTAGGCCAAGTCCGGCCTCAGCCAGAGGCTAGAACATGAATGGCACTACTCAGCTATCCTATTTGGAAGCAAGATGGGGCCTTTTCTGCCCACTTATCAGTAAGTCATTGGTTATGGGCTGTCCGCTAGGAGAGGGTAAGGGGGAACCTTTAACCTCCCAGGCATTTCTGGGCAGAGTAGCTCCCCACTGGTGGAGGGCAGATCTTTGGAGAAGGGTACAGCTGTGAGTTGTCGGAAGTCATGCTGCAGTAGCTGGGGCCCGGTGCATTTGGTGGTGAAGGAGGTCTGTGCAGGGTTCCAGTGGCATATACTGTAAGGAACCTATACTGAGGGGCAGCACAGTCCTAGCCCTGTTCTCAACCTTGAGAAATAGAGCAGTGAACAGCATAGATGAGGTCAATGCTGCCTTGAAACTTTCTAGTGGTGATGAAGAAATATGCAGTAAATAACACAATAAACAGGAAAGTATCAATGCTGTAAAAGAAATTATGTGAAAGTGTTTTAAAGGCTAGTGTGATGAAGACTAATGGGTAAGTTTGGTAGGAATGACCATCTTCATAATTGTGGTGGAATTTGCAGCAAGGCATTCCGGCATCTCGGTAGCTTTGTCCGTTCTAGAGATTCAGTGGATGAGTTGAGCCAATGCAGGATGAATCCATAAAAGGTTACAGAGGACAGTGACTAGAGAGAGGGTTGGGAGAACTAGGCTGCTGATAGGTTGGAATAAGACTACAGCCAACAGCCTAAGGTACCAGGCCTACCTAGGATCTGACCCAGGGGGATAGGATTAGAAGAAGTAGGGTTACCAGGAATACTGGTACCAGGGGGAGTATTGGTGTGATACTCAGAAAATGGAGAGGGCAGAGGCAGAAGTATATGCAACTTGTTATGAATCCCCAAACATGAGACTTATAACCTCTTTGAGCAACACCAGTGAGTCCCATGATTAGAATAGGAAATCAGGAACTAAGGAGGGCTGAGCCTGAATAAAGCAAGGGACAGGACAACAAGCTTTGCACTCTGTACCAGCAAAGGTGTCTTCTATATTATATGCCATATATTCTGAATGTGAGGTGGTTTTTTTTAACCAACTCTCAGGGGCAGTTGCATATAATTGAATATCACTTTCCGCCGAGGACTTCAGTTTGCTGCTGCATTACTTGAACTAGTAATACTTTTTACCAGTTTCTGCTCATTACTGATTAAATGGCAATAATGCTACAGTCCACACTATTAATATGTTTTAAGATACAGTTTTTAGGAATGCCTTGTGTCAAATACCATAAACCATTTTATTATAAAACTGGGCTAAAATAAAATGGAAGCCTCACATTTTTAAAAGAAAGCATGAGTCTGGGTAACTTCTCTGAGCCCAAATTTTATCAGAGAGTTATTATAAAGATTAAATGACATATGTCACATGTAACTAGGACAGTGCCTGGTATGTGGTAGGGAGTCAGTTAAAATTAAATCTCCTGTCTATAAGTCTGTATCATCTTCTATCCGTATATAGGTGAGAGCCACATCTTCTGCCCCTTCTTCTATCCTTAGCTTTAGATCTGTATTTTTCTTTCAAAAATATCCACATAAGTATCTCTGGGGCATTTCAAATCCAAAATATCCATCTCTTCATACCAACTCTTCTTTGTCAATGTTCTCCAGCCCCCTTTCTATACCTGGTTCATGGCAGGTATCAGTAAAGCTGTGTTAATTATGTAATTGGTAAAGGAAAAAATGGATGTTTCCTCTCTGCACTTACAGTCACCTGGCCTGTAAGCCCTGTACCTTTTCTCTTTCCCTAACCTTTCATCTTGACAGTCAATCATTATGAAATCATGTCTTCATTTTTTAAGGTCTCCTAAATATCTTCTTCTTTTCCTTTCCCATGGCCAGCCACTGGCCATGCCTAGATATTACATTCATTTATTTTCCTGCTCTCCGGAGTTGTAACTAAGTCCTTTAATTCCATTCTTCTAATAGGTAGGGTATATCTCCTTCCCTCCTTCTCTGGGCCGAAATTCCATTCCTCTTCTCTTGCCTAGATTATTTTGGTAGTCTCCTGGATAAGAGCTCAACCTCCAGTCTATCTTTCTCATGCTTCCTGTTGTTCCAGCCAATTAAGTCAATCACTTATTGTCCTGCTCAGAACCCTCTAATGACTCCCATTGCCAACAGCATCCAGTCTGTACTCCTTAGTTTGAGCCCCATCTGCTTCACTTGTCTTACTTCCACCCTTTCTCTCCCATGTACTTATGCTTAAGGCACATGAATTGCTTGTGATTCTCGAGTATCACGTGCAGCTCTTCCAGCCTGGAGTGCCCTTTGTCATCAACTCCGCCTGGAAAAGTCTTACTTAACCTACTTTTAACTAAGCTAGCCCTCGCATAATGGACAGTGGTTTAAAAGATTCTTGAAAAAGAACTCTGGTTTGAAAGTAGTATTAATAATATAAGCATAAATGAAATAAAATCGACAGAAAGTTATGTAGATAAAACCATTAGGTGGTGCATCCGATTTGGTTAAAAAGAGAAAAGACTCTGGAGTAAGGTTCAGAGGACACCACACATGAATAGTATTCTCTTCATAATGACTCAAAACAAAGCATTGCTGCAAAAAAGTTGAAAGTAGATTTGCACGAAGTCCTACAGGATGGCACCAGCTTGATGCTGCATTTAAAACCAAGACTTTTAAAATAAAGCCAGGGGGCGCCCAGTTGGCTCAGTCAGTTAAGCATCCCACTCTTGGTTTCAGTTTAGGTCATGATCTCGTGGTTTGTGGGTTCGAGTCCCATGCCAGGCTCTGTGCTGACAATGTGGAGTGTGCCTAGGATTCTCTCTCTCCCTCTCTCTCCCCCTTCCCCACTTGCTCTCTCTGTCTCTCTCTCAAAAATAAATAAATTTAAAAAAATAAATAAATAAAGCCAGAAATATCTCAGTATTTGTAATGAGATAGGAACTAACCATGAAAATCTTTTATACTACAGGCTCACTTGTAATCTTGTGACTATTGTGAAGTATTTCAAAGATCTGCCAAACTTACACATATGTCTTTTACGAAGTCAGGAGGTCATAATTTGTTGATGTGTGTTAAATGACTGTCAGAGAGATGCCCCATAAACAAATATTTTAAAAATTAAAAAAAAAATTAATTTGGTCCTTCGAGGTAAAGGTCATGTTCTAGCAGTAAAGTAGGAAATAATTACTTTTAATTATTTAGAGCATTTTAAAATCAGATGTTTATAAGTGTTTCAGTCAGTAGGCTTTTTTGTTGCTGAAAATAATATATGTCACCCTGTGATATTGTGATATAGTAAATAAAATATATTGGGTCTTCATTCCCATTCCTGGCACAAGAGCTTCTAAAACCCCTGTAATTTCCTGAGAAATAAGGGTATCTTTCTCTTATGACCACCGATCTTCTTCCCCAGTCCTAGAGTCTTTTTGTATGCAAATAAGGTAACTCCTGGATGTCTTCAGACCAGGGGATGATTTCCTCAGGAAACCATGTGATGAGAGGATTGGACCTTTCAGCCCCGCCCCCCAGCCCTGGGGAGAAGAAAGGAGGGTTACTGAAGATTAAGTTAATCACCATGGGCCAATGATTTAACCAATTGTGTCCACTTAATGGAACCTCTAGAAGAATCCTGATTGGTGGGGTTTGGAAAGCTCCTGGGTTAGCGAATACACATAAGTCCTGGGAAGGGGAGTGTGCCCAAACAGGACATGGAAAGCTCTATGCACATTTCCCCTCGCCCCATAACTTGTCCCCCGTATCTCTTCCATTTGGCTGTTCCTAGGTTGTATCCTTTATAAAAAGTCAGGAGTAGTAAATAAAGTGCCTTCTTGAGTTCTGTGAGCTGTTCTAGCAAATTATAGAACCCAAGGAGGGAATTGTGGAAACCCCTGACTCAGAGCTGGTCTGTCAAAAGTATGGGAGGCCTGGACTTGCAGTTGGTGTGTGAAGTGGGGGCAGCCTTGTGAAACCGAGCCCTTAATCAGTGGAGTCTGTGCTAAGTCCATCGTGTAGTTAGTGTAAGAATTGAATTACCTCGTACACACTCAGTTGGTGTATGCAGAAACTTGGAGACTGTTGGGTCTGGAAAACCCACACATTTGGTGTCAGAGTGCTGAAATGTTGAAATAGATCATACAGTCCTAAAAGGTCTCCTTTATGCGCTAAAACAATTTGAAATACAATTTCCTAACATGACTAAAAACCTTATAAATGAAGATTTTCAATGAGTTTTGAACATATTTGTTCAAAATATAAAAAATGTGGTACTGATTTGTTTGCCAAACCACTGACACAGGAAGGAGGGAAACTCCCAAGCCGAATGGTAATAAAATCCTTTGTATGTTTGATAAATTAGAGTGAAAAGTGCACTTTGTGCTGTTGGGGCGCAGTCAATGCTGCATTTCTGTTTGGATCTTCTTGTCTTTGTGAGCTTTTTTTCAGCGATAATAACCATTAAAACAGGCATCGAAATAAACTTAGGGCTAGACCTTTAAATCACACAAATAATAAAGTGTATCAATCATATTGTTCTCCCAAAAATATCCTTTAATTTTTAATAAGAATGAAAGTTTTTTTGTGTTATTAACGAATAAAATCTAAGAGCATTTTTTAGGTATTGTTTTTCATCGTTAGCTCAGTTTTTGTTACTGTTTTCGTATATTATACAGTGTATCTTCTCAGAAAAAAACTTTGATTGATAGTGTATTTAGAGCTAGTGACCTAGAACAGTCTCTGCTGTTGTGCATGTCATTCTTTATCACAATTACAGTTCCCACCTCTGTCTTCCCTGCTGATCAGTGAGCTCTCCCTTAGGGCAAGGACAGGTCTTTGAACTGCCTCCTTCCAGCACAATGCCTGGAACAAGGTAGGTGTTTGATAAACATTTGTTAAACAAATGAATAAACACAGCGTCTCTTCCTTCCCATCCATCTTTGAGACATCCACTCAGAGAGTCCTTTCTCTGAAATAAACAGGTGATTGGTCCTTCATTTCCATGAAATGAAAATCAGCCTCTTGAGCATGATGTTTAAGAAAACTGTACACTCTAGCTCACCTCACCTGGCCTGCTCAACTCCCTTCTGTGCAACTATATTCTAAACATACTCACGTTCCCCCAGATTTCTGCATGTTTGTCTGTTCCTCTGTCTGGAAGCATTTTCTACCCATACCTACCAGTTAAAATCATATTTAATCATCAAGACTCTGTTCTCTTTAGTCAGAATTAATTGCCTTCTCCTCTGTGTTCTCACTGACCTTTGGTTTAATTTCTATTATTGCCCTTATCACCCTTTGACATGGATTATATTTGTTTTGTATCTCTCTGTCATGTGTGCTTCTTGAGAACAGAATCTCTAATCTTTTATAATCGTCATACCTAAAATTCTGCCTTACACATTGGAAATACATAATATTTGTTTAATACACTCATGCATTCAATCATTCTTTGAGTGAACATTGCCTAGAAGGTATGAGATGTGGTGATAGGCACTAGATACATAGGTGATATCCCCTTGTGTGTAGATGGTTTGCCTTGTCCTCACAGTTAAGGACAGTCATATGAACAACTAAAAAGTTTCTTAAGTATAAAGTACTTTCAAGCAGTTAGTCCAACTGGAAGGATAGAAGTGAGAAACAAGTTACCACTCACTTATTTAAATTTGGATTCAAGAAATATGGTAGACACCAGAAGAACAGAAGTGGCCAGAGGCAGAACTTTCTCTGCAGTGTCCACTGTCTTCAGCTCAACCCCATTTCCTGAGGATGTTGGCTCAGCTCCTTGTCACTGTCTTCCTACCGGAATAAATACTGCAACATTTTTGTATTGAAACACCTGGGTATGTTATGGAATAGCATTCAAATTCCCCAACAAATTTTAAGATAAAACGTAAGATGGCAGAAAAATGTGCTTAGAGCTCTGCTCCAATCCTCTGACCTCTAAGTCCTTGGAGGACTTTGTTCCTTCTCTGCCATGAAAATGATATTGGAAAATGGCTGTGACTGAAATGAATGAACTTTTAACTTTTGCTTCTGAAAGCAGTATATCTCATTTTCTTATGATGCGGTAGTGTCTTCCTTTAAGAAAAATCTATCATAAAAACTTAATAAAATAAGTGCATTACAGAAAACTTAAACATGGATTTCCTTGAAGAGTTCTCCAAATATAATGCTCATTTACATACTATTTTCTATTTGACTTGAGTAGTTGGAGTGTGATAAATTTAACACTGAGCATTGTGAGTTTTTTCAAGTTGATGAACAGTCAGAAATGAGGATAAAAATAATTAACGATATTAATATACCAAATAATATTATGATATATATAAAATGCAACTTACATAATGAGTTTTAGGCATTAAGTATTATATGGAAAATGTACTTAGGGTTATTAACTGTGAGAGATGTGCTGAGCCAGCCTCATGGAGAACTGGGCTTAAGTCTTCTGATGGACTTCCTTACAGCAGGCTGTTTCTCATTTGTCTTAGTGGCTTAGTGTTTCAGGGGAACCTGGGTAATCAGTTGGTGAGGTGTCCAATTCTTGATTGCAGCTCAGGTCATGATCTCAGGGTCCTGAGATCAAGCCCTATGTCAGGTTCCACACTGAGTGTGGAGCCTGCTTAAGATTCTCTCTCTCCCCCACTGCCTCTCCTGCTTGCTTGCTCTCTCTCTCTCTCTCAAAAAAAAAATGGTATTTCAATTTGATTTTTAATTGCCTCTGGCAATTATATCTTCAATATATAATCTTCATGCAACATCTAGTCCCTACTGTATCAAAGATGGCATATTATTAGTATGGTGAGTTAGGTTCACTTAAGTATATTATGAGTTTAAGCTCATCAAGGGAAGGAATTTCTACCTGTTTTGTTTACAGATACTTTAACATCCAAAGCAATGTGCATTACTAAATGCCAAATATACATTTATTGAATAAAAGAGTAGATAATATCCTGACATGAAAAGGTATTCACTTATTAATTTTTGACTCTATCACACTTTTATGTTGTGACCCAATTAATGAGGCTTTTAAAAACTATAAATTACTCATTCTTGTATTTTCTAGTAAAGCTTTGCCTAGTGGACACAGTGTTCCCCAGGCTCATACTCTAATTTCATCTGCATGTATGTCTTTGCCCACTCATTCAGTTTCGTATTTTAATCTGTATTTTGTTCTTCTATTCCTTTTTTAGAACTGATTAGAAAATGCATTGTTTAATGTCAGGGGAAAAGGGTAATAAAGGACCTGCATACTGTTTTTCTTTTGGGGGCTGGAAAAGAGGAAACGAAGTTCCCACAGAGAAATTAGGTCATTTTGAGTTCCTAAAATTTACCAAGCCAGAAAGCTAGCTTTCAGAGTAAAGACCAAAGATCCAGTTTTTAAGTATATCATTTTAGTTGATTTATTTTTAAAGATTAGACAGCTCGAAACTTTCAGATTTTGTTAAAAGATTTGATTATCAGCATGGCTTTGAATGTTGGAGAAAATTCTTTTTAAATAAGTGTTAATATAGTGCTAGGAGATGTGGGGAGGGAAGTAGATTTTGAAAAGTAAGCATATTTTGAAATGTTTAGCTTCCATCAGATGACTTCTTTGCTGTGGCTGTTTTCTACCTGCTGGTCCCAGTAAGAAGCTGCCCCGAAAGAGCACAGTGTTGCATCACAGTAGACTTCCTTCAATAAATATTATCCCCCTAATGTCTTCCTTTCTTTTATGGTTTGTTAGGATTTTTTACATCTGGACACATTAGTGGTGAGTGATTGACTGCTAAATAAACTATTTGTCCTCCAAAACAGCTATTTTAAGAACTGGACTCTTTTCAGTCGCTTTGGCAGAAATAATATTTTGCTTATCTCGTTAAAAGGACTTTTCCCTCAAAGCATTCAAAGCACATATAATAATAATATTCTTTCTCTCTCCACTTTATCTTCCCTGCTTTTTACTCGGCTCCCTCATTTATTCTCTTTTAATTCTCTCTTTAGACATGAGTAATCTTAGGCTTCAAGAGGTGAGCATCAGAGGACTCAGATTTAGGCCAGTGCTGGGTTTTAACAAACACTGCAGTCATCACAGCTAATTTGTGTCTTCCTTTTTTTATATTGTATGGTAACACTGCTTATATTAGTGGCCATTTCTCTTTGAGGGCCTTGAGAAATTTCTCTTCCAACATGGCAAAAATACATTTGCCTTTTATAGGCAAGAGTAGGAAAGTGGCATGTTGCTATTCAAAGGAGAGCCCAGAATTTTTGTAAACATCGTTTACATCTTAAGTTTGTTTGCATCAGCTATGTCTAAGTAGCACTCTTTGTTTTTTTGGTGAAAATGATTATCAGTGTCCCTTACCTTCATCTCATTGATTAGTTACAATAAGCCTCTGGAAATGATATTCTTGATGACGCCATGAACTCTTTTTTGCTTGGCAGAATCTTTCAGCAGCATTACTTCTCAATGGGTAATGTTATGTTTATCTCTTATTGGCACAAACTACTGTTTACTTCTCTTTTCAAGACCTTTCCTCATTTAAAAATATTCGGCAAAGATTTGTTAAGTGCTTCCTATGTGCCATGTTCCAGCTTTCCTTTTCCTTGTTTGCCTTATATTAATGAGTAGTCTATTCCTACAGCCCACTTTATGTAACGAACTGTAAAGTGAGAGATGATTTTTGTTAGCTATTTGAAACTCTTATGTGTCATCTTTCTTCTTTTCCTCTTATGTTTAACTACTATTGTTTTTCTAAAAGAAAGCTAACCATAAGCCAGTTTAAACACAAGTTACTAAAATATGATTTTTAAAATAAACATCACTATTTTGAGATCACTTGCTCTTCAGTAAATTAGCAGATATTAGCGTAATGTACCTTTCCAACATTTCAAGAACAGATTGTGCTTGCTCTCCAGGGGCCAATTTTCTTTCCTTATTTTGACAAAAACCTAGTCTTTATACAACCTAACTTTCTTTTCATGTAGGATGATTTTAAATTACTATCAAAACATTAATAACTCTATTAAAAAAAAAAAACTTTAAAATCACAGCGTTAAGGGGCCCCTGGGTGACTCAGTCGATTAAGTGTCCGACTTTGGCTCAGGTCATGATCTCACAGTTCGTGGGTTCAAGCCCTGCTTCAGGCAATGTGCTCACAGCTCAGATCCTGGAGCCTGCTTCGGATTCTGTGTGTCCCTCTCTCACTGCACCCCTACCCACCTCGCACTCTCTCTCTCTCTCTCAAAAATAAATAAACATTAAAAAAATTTTTTTAATCCCAGAGTTAAAAAAAGAATAGAGTTTAGCACCACATTTCATTGAGTAGCCCCTTTATCTACACAGGAGTTAACTGATAGACAGCTTTAGTTGGAAAGATAGTGAGAACATTTATATCAGCAGGTAGCTGAACATTCTGATTAATTCAAGCATTACAGAATAGTTATGTACTAGAAAACCATTTTTTAAATTAAACCTTAGTCTAAGGAAATGTGATTTAGATATGTTTTAAATTTCCTTCTCTTCAATATTGTTGAAATTACTGATTCTAATAAAACTTTTGTAAGCTTATATTTCAGAGCTGTTCTTGAGAGGAACAAATTATAATAGAATTGAAATTGTAGTGAATAAAATATTCTCTTAGGGTTATTGCCTATCTTTGTTGAGAACTAATATCTTTTGATCCAAGATGCTCCTAAATAGAGAGCGATGATTTTAATCAACTTTTCAGAAAAATAATCATTATATTGGCTTTAAGAATCAATTCATATGCTACTTGTGACAATAATGGTTATCTTGTCAGTTAACTAAGTTGAAACTTACGATATTGTAAGATACCTTGAAAAACAAGCTGTTCTCTTGTTGTATTAAGTACTATGCAAAGATAGTAGAGTATTTTCATCAACAGTGAAACTTAACGATATATAAGCCAACCCATTTTTAATAGCATATTATTTTACTAATCTCTGCTTTTCCTTTGATGTATATGATTAAAGATCAATAAAGGGAACAGAACAACCACTTTTTTTCCTGTAAGTTTCTCTTTCTCACAGACTACTCTGCTGAAAGCCTTAATTTCCATTTGTACTTAATCTCATTTGTAATCTCTTTTAGAAATCATCTGATTTGTGCATGTTCCTTCAAACCTTTGGTTTTTATTTCTAGCATAAAAGTCTTTTGATAAATCTAACTTGACAAGTTGTATCCCTATCAGAATTCAAGTGTTATAGAACAATTTCATTTGCCTTTTTAAAATTGGAATTCAGCTCGAATTTCCTCCCCACTGACGATGTTACAAGAGATCCTTTTTCCATTTTGGTGCTGGAAGGTGTCATGTTGTTGCCCATTAAATATGTGACAAACGAAGTGAGAAATTCATTATATAGCTATAAAAATCTGTGTGAACACATCTCTTTCTCTTCCTCACCCACCCCTCTCCTGTATTGCTAGAATATTAACAGTGAATTTAAGTGAAATTAGTTAAACTGTGTTCTTATTTGTTTCAAACTCTAAAAATTAACTTTTTTAGCAGAAGATAGCATAAAAGTATGTCCTACAGAAAACTTACAAGACCCAGAAATAAAGAAAATGGATATATGACTAGGTGTCATTACATTGCGTGAGAAACATTGTATTCATACTAAAAGCTGATAAGCGCCAATAAATTGTCACAATATGTTTTGTTTCCATTTTCTTAACAGGCTTTATTCCAAACACATTTTGATGTGAATTTTAGCCAACATAAAAAATGGCATCAGATTCTTTATAAAGTGTACTGCCTGGGCCATACAAAGCAGTACATCACAGGACAGACATCAGACTCATGAGAGCCAGACTCATTGGGGTGGGAGCTTGGAATAGAGGCCAAGAAGGGCAATAGGCCAGACCTCCAGGGAATTAACTCAAGAAGCCAGTTGCCCTTCAGTCAAATTAGAGGGAGAAGCCTGTCAAGTTAGGTGCAGATAAGTTAGGTAGTCTAGAAATTGTAAACGTCAGTAATTATATTGCAATACCTGCTCAAGCCCGTAAGTGAGGACACTGATGGAGGAGTTACTCACTGCAGTAAGTCTAAATTCAACTCAGTTGGAGTCTATGATGGGTGTAAACCATGTCCTCCATAACCCCTTTGGCTAGGCAACTGCAGTATATTTCTCAATGTCACTGTATTTTCCAACACACACTTATAAATTAATAAAAAAAGATTCCTTACATCTAGGAGAGTCAGCCTTAATCTAACCTAACATTTACTGAAATGGATTCTATAGTTTTAGATTCTCTGTTAAAAAAAAAGTCCCTGGTCCAGTAAATTTGGAAATCCACATACTATATGTGGTGCTGTAAGTCACAGTGTTGATTTTTTTTTTTTTTAACTTTTGGCATTTTTATTCATGCATTCATTTATTCACTGAATATTTATTAAATGTATTCTATGTGCCAGACATCCATTAGATGCTGGTGACTGGATGAGGGACAGATAGATATTGTCTATATTCTTAAATCTTACAGTCTGTGTGGAAAGAGATTAAAATAAGTAATTACAATATAGTGTGTTAAGGGTTGAAATAGAGCAGATCCAGGGCTCAAAGAGAAAATAATAGGTCACCTAACCTGGTCTTTTTTAAAGGGGTCGTGGTGGGGGTTTCTAAAAAACACCATCTACACTAAAGACCTGAAGATCAGGTAGAAGTTACACAGGCAAGAACTTTCAGTGACAACAGCAGCAGTAATGGTAACAATTGGTAAAGCCGATGTGTGGTTACACTCTTTCTATCTGCCGTCTGCTGTGCTAGATACCTTTCAGGTGTTCTGTCATCATCCTCCTGGGCAGATTGGATTACTTCCCCAAGATCAGGTGGCTAATAAGTGACAAGAACTAGAATTTGAGTCCCGATTGGTCTGACTCCAGCGTCTTCTTTCCACTATCCCACAACTGCCCTCAAGGCAATTAACTAATTTTTAAGATTAAATTTGTTTTGCTAAAGCAAAAACTTACTTGAAAGATATCTTAAGTTTGCTTTATTTGTAATTGTCATATAGTATTTATTAGTTTTTTAAATAAATACACGTTTTATAATTTTAGTAGATCGTGATAAATGTTAGCATTTGGGGAGAAGTTTCAGAAGCATATTATTGTGCTAAGGTCTGAAATTAACATTATTAGTATGGTCTCACACATAGTAGGTACTCAAAAGAACACAAGTATAACTCCACGTATTACTTGATAAGTGACAGAGTAGTTTGAAAAGGCAACTTTGAATTCTTATAAAGAAAGGTTAATTCTCTATGTGACATGATCAAGATGGCCGTAGGATTTTTTATTTGAAAGACAGCATACATGTAGAAGATGAAGATATAAAATTGATCCCCTTAAACATGTCTGGACCTGCCTATCACCTGCAGCTTACATACATATTTTTGGCAAAAATAATTAATAGATAACATGAACTTCCTATTTCATCCTGTGAGGAAGTGTATAACATCAAGAGAGCTCACTATTAATAATCTGAATATCCTGATCTAAAGGAAGGTCTGGCTCATAGTGGCACATAGAGTCAATAAAATGAAATGGATTGTCTTAATCCTAGCAGAAATGTTCAAAAGTCTAGTTTCTGGAGGGAGGTAAGACAGTCTGGGTTTTGCACATGCTGATGGCAGGTGGAGCCAGAATGTGTAATTCATAGACTTGCCTTAATTGCTCATGTCAGGATGCCAGTCATCACCAAACTCACGATCCAAATTCCTTTCAAATAATATGAATATTATGTCTCTAGTGCAAATTTATTTTTTTAAGTTATCCTTTTCACCCTCACGAGGTGATTTTTGAGGAGTGAACTGGTCACAAAGGAAATTACTGGAAAGAAAAGGAGAAGTAAAGAACCTGGATAATCTGTAAACCTGGATTAATTTCCAAACCCTGTAATTCATATTTGCATCCACAAAATACTGTTGCTGAATGGAATTTCATTTGTTATTATTCATTTTGAGAAAAGTGGGTGGTGAACAAAAATTTAAAAAGAAGTTCTCCTGTGCTATGTTTTTATTCATGTCTGTTTATTTTCTTACTAACTATAAAATGTTTTGCTTTAACTTTAGGGACACCACAGTACAAACCCTTACTCTTCAGCCTTCTGTTAAAGATGGACTGATTGTATATGAAGACTCACCTTTGGTTAGTAATCTAACTATATGAAAATTCTTAACTGTATTTTCCTGAATGACACTTGTATTTCAGCCTTTGAGAGGGATTTGTAAATCTCCCCTAGATTCCAGTAGATTTCAGTCTTAACTGGAAAACACTCTTCCATATGTCATTTGGGGAGTGGATATTTAAAGATAAATTATTGAGAAAATAAAATGTTTTCTTATTCTTTTCTCTTCCAGGTGACTTAGGGAATGATAGGCTGCTATTTTCAAATGTGTAGAGTTTAAAATTAGAGAATGGCTCTAGAACTTTTTAATAATTTTAATGAATAAAATATGAGCCCAGTGTTTCGGGTAGCCGGAAAAACCCATTCCTCAGCCTCTCACATAAGACCCAAAGAAATCCTGGCCTGCCAGGTCTATCCCTCTGTGTGAATAATCCTTATTGTCAAAGGCACGAATAGCCCAACATAAGAACCTCTCTGGTCCAGAGGTGTTTGAAGTGTTTGAAGTCTTTAGAATCTCCTTCCTGAATTCTCTCAGGTTGGGCCTGACTTTCCCTGAACAGAGATGTGAAGGCTGGGGTTGGATTAGTGTTAGGAAGCTGTATGTTTTCTCCCTCATTTTTAATTCAGTTCATTTTTACCCTAAAATTAAAAAAAACAAACAAACATAAAACAAAAAACAACTCTTATCAGTCTTTTTTAGAATATGATAAAATATTTGTGGAAGAGGCAATCATCTATTTCTCAATCTGTATTTCCTTAAAATTACTTGCCAAAACTATGTTATGAGGAAAATTTATTATATGGTTCATTAAAAAACTAAGCTTTGGGTTTACATTTAAATTCATTGAGCATTTCCCCCATCTACCCTCTTAAAATGTTTTTTGTTTTTTTAAGTTTACTAATTTATTTTGAGAGAAAGAGGGAAAGAGCAGGAGAAGGGCTGAGAGAGAGAATTCCAAGCAGGCTCTGCACGGTCAGCATGGAGCTCAAACTCACTAACCATGAGGTCATGACCTGAGCTGAAATCAAGAGCCAAATGTTTAACCAACTGAGCCACCCAGACGCCCCCCTCTTTAAATGTTTTTAAGAGTTTTTCCTAGCTTTTACCTTTCTCTTCATAAAGTCAGTCACCATTTACGCAGACACCTAAGACCTAGGATTCTTTCTTATTTTTCTTTTCCCTACTTCCCATGTAATCAGTTGCCAAGACTATTGATTACATCTCCAAAAAACTTCAGATCAGGGCACCTGGTCGGCTCAGTGGGTTCAGCGTCCGACTCTTGATCTCACGGCAGGTCACGATCTCACAGGTTCATTAGATGGAGCCCCACATCAGGCTTTGCACTGTCAGTGCAGAGTCTGCTTGGGATTCTCTCTCTCCCTCTCTCTCTCTGCCTCTCTCCCGCTTGTACCCCCACATGCACTCTCTCTCTCTCAAAACAAATTTTAAAAACTTAAGAAAACTCTTCAGATCAATTTAGTGCTTTTTATTTCCATTTTTCCATGCCTCTTCCCCTAAAATCAGGTCCCCCAAACTCCTTTTTTACCAAATTATTATAGTAATCCTCTTTTAGTCTATTCTGCAGGTTGCTGCAGGATTAAATATCCTAACGTGTAGTGCCAGCCTCCATTCCGATCGTGCCTGGACTCATATATCTTTATGAATTTATTACTTAATGAGATAAAGTATGTATTTCTCAGTCTGGTGATCAAGTTTTTGGTTAGCAGAGACATGAACTACCCTTTCAGACCCTGTTCTCTTTTGTGTTTCTTACGTTTAACCTCTGCTTCAGCCAAGACAGACTGTTGATATTCCCTCTGCCTTCAGTATGCCTCAGGATTTCTTGCGTTGGACCGTCGATTCCCTTTATATTCAATACCCACCTCTTCACCATCCATTCTGGTCTGTTAAAATCCTGCACCCCTTTAGAGCCATTACAAATGCGATGTTCTGATACCCACTCTTGATTGTGAAGTCTCAGTCTTGTTAACTCCCATGGAACTCTAATTTCTGTTTTGGTTTTACTTGTTTTAAATCTCCCCTAGTCTGGGGTGTGACATGTGGACATCACCAACATAGAAATAATTATGATGCTAAAGGGAAATAAAGTGACTACTGCAAAGTTAACAATTTAGTAACTATGTGAAGCTACTATTATAAATCCAAAGCAAAGCGTGACAAAAATTTTAAAGACATTTGCTTTCATTTTTTTGCTTATGGTAAATGTTCTGTCTTCAAAGGTTAAAGCAGTAAAGTTGGGTCACGTTCTGGTGGTAGATGAGGCAGACAAAGCCCCCACAAATGTCACCTGTATTTTAAAAACTCTAGTAGAAAATGGAGAAATGATTCTAGCAGATGGAAGACGCATTGTTGCAAGTGAGTATAAAAAAGTTTTCGATACATACAAATTTCACATCTTTGGTGTCAAATCACACTTAGCTGGCTACTTATCTATAAGCAACAAGCATAAGTTCCATATAACTAACGTTGTCTGCATTGACAGTCATTTATAAAAATCAGTACATCCGAGCCGATCTTTGTCTGTCTTACATTTTTATAGCAGAGAGCATCTGTGAAAATTTTCATAGTAGATTAGGACAAATCAGCTTTATACTTTTCTGCTCTGAAAATATTGACATGTATTTCTCCATTATTTGTGTGTGATTTATTTTCCTTCATCATTATCTGGATTTTTTAAAAAGGTCTAGTGTGTTCTATGGCTTTTAATGTTAAAATCAATGCTGTTATTACTCATTATAATTAGGAAAAATTGCCAGGCATTTTATTTTATATATTTGTCATACATATGTGTGAATATGTGTGTGCATACACACACACACACACACACACACACATTCCTACCTCAGGAAGAAGTTATCCTCTGTTTTGGACTATCTTCTTCCTTTTACTTATTTATTTACTTATTGAATTTTTTCTTGTTGTTAGGAAAAACTTAGATCAATGAATCTCATCAGTCTGTTTAACTTACAAAGAAAAACTGTCTAATGTGATGTGAGAATATTTTCTAGTTTCTAATTTAAATTTTTTGTGTGATGAAAAGACTCGAACATCTGTAACTAGTCATTGAAAATATATATAGCCAATAGCAGGGTAACCAAACAAATTGAGACTAATAACTAAAACCTTCAGTATGCAAAGTGAGGATGTAAAGAAAACCCCATTAAAAATGTGTAGGTGCGTCACCAGAGAGGTTCTTCTTAGACATTATCATTGCGAGATGGCTATTTCTGAGCCTAGCAAACTCAGCACTAATAAAGATATTCTAACACTTCAACTTCACAATGAATTTATGGGGCAAATAAGTATTTGAGTCAGACAGCCTGAATACTATTTCTTAGATCATTCAGACTCTCGGGATTAGAACTCTGCCTGACCTTCATAGATGCATTCTGGGGGCGCCTGGGTGGCTCAGTCGG
Organism: Paguma larvata; assembly: GCA_030068075.1. Taxonomy (NCBI): domain Eukaryota; kingdom Metazoa; phylum Chordata; class Mammalia; order Carnivora; family Viverridae; genus Paguma; species Paguma larvata. Next base: position 51,083,602 of record CM057839.1, on the reverse strand, counting down.
TTAAGTGGCCGACTTCAGCTCAGGTCATGATCTCGCGGTCTGTGAGTTCGAGCCCCGCGTCGGGCTCTGTGCTGATGGCTCAGAGCCTGGAACCTGCTTCAGATTCTGCGTCTGCCTCTCTCTCTCTCTGCCCTTCCCCTGCTCACGCTCTGTCTCTCAAAAATAAATAAACGTTAAAAAAAAAAAAATAGATGCATTCTGAGGGCAGTAAATGGAAAACAAAAAAGAATTGCTGAAACAAAATTGTAGTTAAAGAGTGTTTATCTCCTGGTAATCCTTTACATTATCTGATACATTTTTGAAGAATAGTCTGGTAGAAAAAGAGCCATCCTAATTTTTAAACTCAAATTTAATTGTAGACAACATTTTAAACACAAGAGCTCCTGAAGCTCTTCTGAACATGGTTTCATAAAGCACCACTTCTCGGGCTATGTTTTCCATTTTCTTTCCTTTTTAAGTTTTTATTTTTTACTGTCATTTTTATTTTAATTAACTAATTGAATTTTGCCTGTGACACATACAGTTTTATTTACCAGTGCTGAAATTAATGGGGATCAAACATTAAGAATGTTGATTATATTTAGTACACGAATATATGGCATATTTGAAAGGTTAAATCAAAAAGAGAGGTGTAGGTTCGTATAGACTCTTCTCAAATAAAACTGCAGGTGCTACAAACTATCATTTTTAGAAGATGGACATCCTAAGGCTGGAATTAAAATAAACCCAGAAGACAAGAGTTTCTTCTTAAAATAACCACAATAAAGTTTTTACCACTTGAAATTATTGTCTGGACTAGCAGTTCTATCTGAAATGTACATCAGCCAGTAGAATATCATATTCATTTTCTTTAATACAGAGAAAGCTTCAGTCAACTTGAAATTATGTATTTTAAGAACTAAGGTAGAATCTTTTATCGGAAATAAATCAACATTGCACAAATGAGGTGACTAGGTGTTCAAGACCTTTATTCTGTGTTAAGTTTCAGAGCACATAATCTAAACGAGGAGCCACCCCTTAGCTGCACGATGGCAGGCTGTTCGCAAAGTGATGCAGCTACTGACATGATGAAAATAAAAGGATGTTTGGATTATCTTTCAGGGATCCTTTGGATTATCCTTCGTTATAGATTCTTATCTCTCTCTCTCTCTTTTTTTTTTTAAGGGATAATGCATCTCAAGCCAAGTTTAAATGCTGTAAGACAATATTTGGGCAAGTTTGCTTTTTAGATGTACATTGAATTTACATAAAAATACAAGTCCCTGTAAAATTTAGTATATGCATAATCAGTATTCTGTTGTTAAGCAGACTTTCTCAACAAAGTTTTTTTCCCCCGTAACCAAATTGTTACAACCAAATTTTTAGGGTTTTTTTAATTGACTACGTATATTATTTTAAAGGCTGTAACTTGATATTCTTAAGAATTATTAAATATCAGTAAAGACTAAGGAGAAATTATGTTTTTCAGATTCTGCTAATGTCAATGGAAGAGAAAACGTTATTGTGATTCATCCTGATTTTAGAATGATCGTTCTGGCCAACAGACCTGGATTTCCTTTCTTAGGCAATGATTTCTTCGGTACCTTAGGTAAAAACAGTAGTGATAACAATAACAAAAACAGTAGCAATAACAATAATAATAATGTCTTAGTAACAGTGTGGGGTGGCTGTCACTGAATGCTACCATGTGCTGTGTCACCACAAACACCTTGTGAGGGTATGTGTTATCCCCTTTCAGAGAAGGAGAATATCAGATATTCAGAGAGATTCACTTTTTCTGGAGTCTCTTAGACAGTGAGTATGAGAGCTGGCCTTCATATCTAAGTCTGTCTGATTCCAGAGCCTGTTTGCTCAAACAGTTATGCTCTGCTTGGTTGTTTAGGGCCTCTTAGAATAAAACACAGAGTAAGAAATGGTTTTCAGTGTTTGGTTTTTGTCACATCCCCGTAACTATGAAAGGGTTTGAGACCAGCTCTGAGGAGACTGATTAACATGGATCAGAGAGGCCGTGAGGACAACTTCATCCACAGGAGCCTTTAAGAAGGAATTCTCTTCTCTGTAGCAAGCAGATGATTCTGGATACCAGTAATTCCCATACTCAACATGAAGCAGGCTCAGTCTTCTAGTAGGATTTTTGATCTAGCAATTCTGTATCAGTGAATTTATTCAAGATAATTCTCCTCTGCAATTATTGAAATACAAAGAGGCAAAGTGGCATTGTTTATGGTAGCAAAGCCATGGAAGCAACCCAGGTGTCCATCCAAATGGGACCAGATAAAGAAACTGTTCTATCCACACCCTAGGGTGCTATGCAGCAGTTAAAAACAGAATGGGGTAAGTTTACCTATGCTGATTAAAGGCAAAATTCTCAAAATATATTAAGTGGAACAATAAATCAGAATAGTAGTCTACCATTTGAATTAATGAAAAAAACCAAAAGGCAAGAGGGCTACGTATACATGAATATACTTGTACATGTGCAGAATTCATACAGAAGAGCACTCAACATGTCTCCCACCTCCTCTTATCTCTATGACTTCATGTCAGTTCTGTTCTATGATGCTCTGCCATCACTCATTCTTTTCCAGCCACTCTGCTCTCCCATTCTTCCTTGAACATACGAAGTATGCTTGCCTTAGGGTCTTCACATTAGCTGTACCCTCTGCCTGGAACGCTCTTCCCCCACCAACAGCTACATTTGCTCAGATGTCACCTTCTCAACCAGATACTACCTGACTCACCTCCACCATAATTACCATTTCAGATACCCTATTCTGTGCTTTTTTCCTTCTCTGAAACATACAGTTTCTAATATTTATACTTTTCATTGCCAGAAAATAAATTTCATGAAGACAGGAACTTTTGTGTTTTTGATCACTGATGTATATAAAATACCTAGAGTAGTACTTGGTTCATGGAAAGTACTTAATAATTACTTGATGAATGAATGAATGAATGAATGAGTGGTTAATTATCATTTTACATTCATGTTACATTTGATCTTCAGCAAAAAATATATACTTCATGTTTGTGTTTGAACAGGTGTAGTCTATGAGCTACAAGTTTGAAGTTATCATAGCTAGCTTTTTATGCAGTTATAAATATATTGTTATGATAAATTATGATTTGAATGATTTTTGAGAACTAGAAAGTTCTTTCTAAAATGAACACATTGGGGCACCTAGTGGCTCAGTCAGTTAAGCATCTGACTCTTAATTTCAGCCTAAGTCATGATGTCATGATTCATGAGATCGAGCCTTGCATCGAGCTTTGTGCTGACAATATAGAGCCTACTTGGGATTCTCTGTCTCTCTCTCTCTCTCTCTGCACCTCCCTGACTCACATTCACGTGTGCACACACTCTTTATCTCTGTCTAAATAAATAACCTTAAAAAAAGAAAATGATCATATTAAATCATGCAAATATTTTTATTTTAACTTCCTTTGGCCCCCAATCTCTTGGTTTGTGAATCAGTAGAGTTACATGAACTTTTACTATGAGAAATTCATCTCTTTTGAACATGGATTATATTGTTCTAGTATAATATCAGTTGCCTAAATTACGGTTGAAATATTTTTTGTTTCTACATTCCTTTTTCTTGATTTTAGTTTAGACATTGTCTCTGGGGGCTTACTTTTCCAAAACTAACTTATAATGTATCTTCTAGCAATCTGCAAAAGATATAAATTGTGTATAGAGCAGTGATACGAACTCCCCCATCTTAGTATACATAAAGAAACATGTATATGAAATAGATGTATGTAATTCCTGAAAACGTTCAACATGTGTTAAAATTAAAAATGCAACCCAGGACTGTATGAAGAGTATTTTCCAATTAATAGAAAAGGAATATCTGGGGCGTCTGGGTGGCTCAGTCAGTTAAGAAAAGGAATAAATCACCAAAATTGTGTTCGTGTGTATTTTTTAAATTAATTAATGTATTTTAAGAGAGAGAGAACACGCGTGCATGTGCACGCATAAGAAGGGGAGGGCCAGAGAGAAGGAGAGACAGAATCTCAAACAGGCTCCACACCATTAGCGCAGAGCGGGATGCGGACTCAAACTCATGAACTGTGAGATCGTGACCTGAGGTAGGATCGAGTCTGATGATGCTTAACTGACTACGCCTCCGAGGTATCCCATGTTTTTTTTAAAAAACTAATACACTTATGGAAGAACAAATACTGAACTGTTAATATTGGGTGCCTCTGGGGAAAAGGAGTGGGATTGGCGGAGACACAGGGAGGCTTCTCTATTTTGGGCTTTTATATGTGAACATCTCCCAGTGACATTGTATTTAAATGTTACATTATTTTTAACAGAAAGAAATCTTTGTAAAATAAACCATATATCTCTCAGTTTCCTTTTCTTTTGTTCTAGTCATTTCTTCTCTGTACCATCCTATCATTGGATGGGCTTTCTGTGCAGTTTTACACATTTAAAAATAGAAGTGCTTTGATGAACAACCAAGGACTCTTTAAGCGACATTCTGTACCTCCTGTGGCATTATAATGGATTACTTGTGTGCTGACTGTGAATCCTTTTTTCTTACAGGTGATATCTTTAGCTGCCATGCAGTTGATAATCCCAAGCCCCATTCAGAGCTCGAAATGCTCAGGCAATATGGACCAAATGTGCCCGAGCCCATCCTTCAGAAGCTTGTGGCTGCCTTTGGAGAGCTGAGGAGTTTAGCTGACCAGGGGACTATTAACTATCCTTATTCTACCAGAGAGGTCGTCAACATAGTCAAACATTTACAGGTATGGCACGTGCCCGTGCGTGAGACTTAAAACAAACCATCAATCTTTTTCTTTTTTTTTTTGGACTGCTTAATTTGTGCCAAGTCTTTCAATTTCTAAAATATAATACTGATTCAGATGATATAATATGAAGTGTTCGTAATCGAAATTTTAAATCTGGAAGACTGATGAACATTTTACGTTTCGCCTTTGAATTGACTTAGGTGAGGATGTGTGCTTTGACTATACCAAGGAGCTAGGAAGTTTGGTGGCGGTTTCTTGGGGGGTGTGAGGGAAGACAGAATGAGACAGCAGGGAAACTTTACCACTATTTGACTTTATACAACAAGCGCGTGGTATCTGTGTGAAAAATATTTTCACTTTGAAAACAAAAGATGTGAAGATAGAAAACATAGTAAGAACTAACAGTATTTATTATATGCCTGTAAATACTGCAAGAAAGTAATTCATACTGGAGAATGTAATTCTTTGTAGCCATGTACAATGTATGGTCCACCTTTGTGAAGAAAACAAAAAACCGGGATCAATTCTCCTTTTATAAAAAATAATGATCTCCAAGCTAAAAGTCACAACCTAATGATTCTTAACCTCTGACCCATCCCCAACCCTCTAAGGAAAATCTAGAAAGGAAAATAGAAAGCTTTATTCTGCATATTAAACCATGAAAAGTCTAGCTCAGACCCCAGTGCCTAAAGAAAATCAAGACACAGCCAATAAAGCACCCAGAGTGCACCGCCAGTGTAAATGCGGCTGTTAGTACTATTCTCTCCCTCTACTATTGCATCTCTCCAGTCATTGTAGCTTTTATGTTCTTCGTCCCTTCTTTTCTTGCTCCTTTATCTTTTCTTTCATTTATTCATATACCTGTGACTTCTCCTAAATACTCCTGTATAGATATTCAACTCTCTGCTCTATCTATGTAAATAGCATTTTTTTTTTAATTCAGTCAATCTTCTACTCATTTTAAAGGCCAGAGATTTCAGAAAGCAGTGGAAGTCACCAAACAGGATCTGAGCGCTGACTTAACATTTGAGAGAAGGAACTCTTTCCCCCTCCAATTCTAATATGTATTTGAAAAGGAAAATATCAAGATTTTGTTAAAAATAAAATGTATATGTTACCTCCTTTCTTATTATCTGATCAGGCTAGTAAACACATGTTAAAGTTTATTTGATCATTATTATCCTATCAGTTTTATAAATTTTTATAATGCTGCATATTTTATCACCTGTGTAATAAGGGAATTTTTTTTTTAATACAGAAATTTCCCACTGAAGGTCTCGCCAGTGTGGTTAGAAATGTGTTTGACTTTGATTCCTACAACAATGACACGAGGGAGATTTTGATTAACACTTTGCACAAATACGGAATACCTATCGGAACAAAACCTACCAACGTGCATCTGGCGAAGGAGTAAGGCAAACTAATTATTGGTAAAATACTCTTGAGGGGTACTGTTCTGATTCCTAAATGGTGATAATTCCGAATCTACCGTTACATGCTGCTAAACTGACCTGGTGTGGAAATTCCATGAGTAAACTTTTCATATACGTGTTGCTATTTGTGGGCTGGATGTCAGTTGAATAGCATTATTTATAAGCTTGTAAATTGAGAATTTTAATTACTTCGAATGTCCCATGAGTAGATGTAATGTAATCAAATAAAGGGAAATATTTGTTTCTTTAACAGTCTCTGTCCTTTTGTTGAATTACTATGACTCTCATTATTTCCTGATCTAGTGCAAAATCATTGTACAAGCACAGAAACTACTTAAAAGGATAATATGTACTTAGTTAAATGCTCTTATTTGTGTCGCCATATATTTTTCTGTCATGATAGTTTTCTAAATTTATAATCATATTAACTTAATAGAATGTTGGTTACTTATTTCAGCTCAATGTATGACAGAGGTAGTGAAAACAAGTGGGTTTATTTCATTTAGGCCAGTTGCCTTTTATTTTGTAATTGTAGGCTACATACTCAATCTTAGTAGAGAATTTTGCAGTTATATTTTTACCAGAAGATAGTTGATGTAGTTTACTAGTAATTAAGTCAGTGAAAATTCACAAGAAAACAGTTTTGGATGTGTATCACTTAATTGATAATGCATTTAATGGCCACCTTGGTCTATAAAAAAAATAGTCCATTACCATAATTTTCAAGGGACAATAATTACTTTTGAATTATTATTTAAATTTAGTCTCATATGGGAGGCACTCTCTACCCTCCTTAGAAAAAAATTGTTAAATATAAATTGATGATTAGTCCAGCTATATACCACACATATATACATATATATCCTAAGTTTATATATCATCCTTATTTATTCTTTGAAGTTATTATAAAAACTTGTCGGAATATATGCCAATAAAAATAAATGGTTCAAGCTTTAACAGTTTCTTCAAGGATTCGTAAAGAGAAACAAATATTTCCCTTTTGCGGTAAAAGCATAAGATACAGTTTTGTTTGAAATTATCAGTGAATTGGTTTATAGTATCAATGAATGAGTAAATTTTTTTTGAAAAGAGTGATTTGGTGTCAGTTGCCAAAACAAATAATTTTCTCTAAACTACTGTTTTACTGATTGACTAGCAGTGTTTGTAGGCATTTTGAAGTTAGTTTGCTAATTTAAGAGCATACCTTCTATATTAGAGAGTTCAGGAAGTTATCTTTAATATGCAAACCTCTGTAAGCGCTCATGTGTTGTACTTCCTTTTTATAAACTATATCTTTATTTTCAATTGGAAATAAGATGGGCTTTATTACCGCTAACAAATTTCTATAGAGTTCTGGCTTCATGGAAACCAGGCTTATGATTTAAAAATAACATCTTTTGTATGCTTGCACAACCTGAAATAAAAATTAAAATACACATCAGGTTGGTAAGATCAATCAAAAGGAAATGGTTGGCATTTTAAGTTTCTGAGGAAGACAGATAAAATGATTTAACTTATGCATTACAGTTCTCACTTCTAAACTGAAAAAAATTCTTCATGGCAAGTTAAGTCCAACTCTCGTACTTGTGAGTGGAAACAGTATATTGAGCCTAGAAACGAGATGGTCACACTCATGCCTAAGATGCGGATGGAAACAACTAGCTGTCCACCCACTGCATGTAGCTAACGGTAGACGCATAGATGCGGAGGATGAGTGGATTTTCCCTCGGGGTGGAGATAGCAGTAGACCACAGTTCGCACATTCACAGCACCGTTTCCACGTTGGTAAATGCAATGACTCAGGCAGCTCTAAAGTAGCGATGTCATTCTGTTGCCCTCTAAGTGAAGCCCACAGCTTCCTATACCTCTGTTTTTACTGAACAGTCCGTCCTGTACTTTGCTAGAGTAGCACGGTAAAGTGAGGAAGCAATGGCCTGGGAGTTCAGCAGTTACATCTTCAACCTGTGTGCTTGGTCAGTGGTGGAGAAACAGATCTTTAGCCTGTTGGTAAAACGAGGGCATTTTATTATAGACAGCATGCCCGTATAACTTACCTAATTAGTACATGTTTAACAATGGAAGGGGGTGCTGTTAATAATAACTCTCTAAAAAGAGATGTAAAATACAACTGTCCTAGTGAGGCTAGAATATAAGATCCCTTTCATTAAGTTAATAAGGTTAACTTTATTAATAAGATTCCTTCCTATTCTAACATCCTTTGAGTTTTAATGTAATCTTAATCTTCTTTCCTTGCAAAAACAAAAACAAATGATGGAGCGATGCTAATGTTTTCTTTTTTCTCCCCAGAGTAACACACTGTTAATAGTAATTACATAGACCTCAGAAGATTTAAAGTTGAACCCATGCAATCTTAAGATTTGCTTTGACTTTTCTAGACCTTTTGCTGAGGATTGTACTAATTCACTAGACCTTTTGCCAAAGCTCATACTTGACTAGACATTTGCCACACCAGTTCTTCTGGCTGCTCTGGCTCCTGCCCACCTCTGCACGTATACTGTCAGCGAAGAAGCTCCACAACGGGTTTCTGTTCCCAAGAAAGAAAGAAAAAATGTTTTACTTATTGCTAATATCCTTTTGCCCTGATGAAAAATTCTTGCTACAGCCTCCTAATTTTCTTGTTCTCTACTCCAATCATAGTATTTATTGGTTAGGACCAAAAGTCCACTGAGTCTAGAAAAGGATGTTTACATTCACATTCAAGATGAGGATGAAAAAATACTTGGCCACCCACTGTATATAACTGAAAAGAGAGGTATGGCAGACATTGTAGGAGAAGGAGGTTTTCACGTGGGCAGAGATGACACTGGACCACTGTTTGTACAGACTTCTGCAGCACCTTCTTCCTCGAGAATGTGCGTTGGCTGTTTGGTGATGTCCAGTTAGTGACCTTTAGTGAGTTTCCAGAAGAGATGCTGTCACTCCCTTTTTGTTCTCCTAAAGAGAGCAGTGATGGTACTGATCTCATAGGTCTCTGGACATTCTTAAAAGGCCCAGTGTCATACTGTGAGGTGAATATGACTTATCTTCTTTACTAAACCTTTTCCAAACCCACTACTTTTAGGCTGAATCTTACCGGATGGTTATTTACCTAGGTTGGGCGTGCCGTAATGCAGCGCTTCTTCCTGAGCCTCAGTATAGTCCCAGTTCTTAGTACTGAGATCAGAATTGGCCACCTAGACTCCCACACTACATTGGCCTCTTCCCATTGGTACTTCCTGAGATTCTTTTTTACTGTTCCCTTTTAAGTTTCTAATACATGAGATAGGACAGGCCAAAGAGATGGCAAACACAGCTAAACAAGTAGGCACACTGGGAGAAATTTAGGCAGGGATAGAAGATTTGGGTTAAAATCTGAGCTCTTAAAAAAATAATCTGAGCTATTGAGTTTCAAATGTCATTGTTTGGTGGAGGGGGGAGGGGAATGAATGCACACACACATACTTAGGTCCAAACTTCTAATCAAAGGCATATCAGTTATCTACTATAGTAGATATAGATAATAAATTTCAAAGCAAAGTTTTCTTGTTTTTTCCTAAAATGAGCTTTTATTTCTAAAGTTTCTTTTATCTAAGAGTAAACATACAGCTAGTGCATTAGTTTTTCTTTTTTTTTTTTTTTTAACATTTTTTATTTATTTTTGAGAGACATAGAGTGAGCAGGGGAAGGGCAGAGAGAGAGGGAGACACAGAATCCAAAACAGGCTCCAGGCTCTGAGCCGTCAGTACAGAGCCCAACGCAGGGCCCGTACTCACAGACTGTGAGATCATGACCTGAGCCGAAGTCGGCTGCCTAACCAATTGAGCCACCCAGGCACCCCTGCATTCTTTTTTCTAAATTTAAAAGTGTGTTTCATAGTAACTTATGAACTCTAACATGCTAGGGAAACATTTGTTTCAAAGGAAGAAAAATAATCTTATTTTTTGTAACATAATTTTAAGTGGCTTATACAATATTTTATCTTAAATTCATATGCCACTTTCAATTTGACATTTCTTAAGATAATTGTCATTTCATAAACTTACAACAGAATATACTCTACCTCTAAACATCTTAATTAATAACAATAATGATGGTAGTAATACAAGCAACTTATAGATAACTACATGCCCAGTACATTTCCAAGCACTCTTTTTACATGAATTTAGATAATCTTCATAAAAAACCCATCATATGTAATGTTTTATGTATACATATATTAGTATTACATTTTGTAGATGAGGAATTTGAGACACAGAAAGGTTATGTCACTTGCCCTAAGAATGGAAAGCTAATCAGCAGTTGGGGGGGCACTTGGGTGGCTCAGTCAGTTGTGTTCGACTTCAGCTCAGGTCATTATCTCACAGTTCGTGGATTCAAGCCCTACATTGGGCTCTGTGCTGACAGCTTGGAGTCTGGAGCCTGCTTCAGATTATGTCTCCCTCCCTTTTTGCCCCTCCTGTGGTTGTGCTCTGTCTCTCTCTCTCTCTCAAAAATAAATAAACATTAAAAAAAATTAATCAAGGGTAGAGCTGTAATATAAAGATTAAAATAAGCAGATTGAAATGCAACTTATAGGTAATTTGCATACTGCAAATTACTGAAATTGGTTTAAAAGGGCCTTGAGATTAGCACTTTGGAATTATCATTGACTATGATGTCATACATGTATAATACACAAATTCTCCGGAGTTAAGAAAGATTCAGATGGGGGGGTGGCCCCCAATGATAGTTTACAAAGAAAAGTAAGTCAAAAAGTGGATTAACTTAGATTTTTGGCATAACAAAGATCATTTTAGAGACCTCTTCATTCCCAGTTAAGTTTTCTCTTGGTTCTTGTTGTTTTGTTTTGTTTTTCGACATAGTGAAGGATCTAGGTAATTCATTTAGAAAAATAAAAACAAACTTGAAAATTTTATTTGGCTGCCATATATAAAATACATACTAGCCATTATCCCTTCCTGATTTGAAACAGAAAACTAATTTATGGAATCTTCTCAAAGGTTGTGGTCATTTTTAAATAAATAAAACATTCAGAAATTATCTCTACCCTCTGAAGTTATCGTTACGTGTTTTTCTCTCCCTGTCTACCCTAGGAGACACACGTCTATAAAGTATTTAAATGATCATCCTCCTTACTCTAAATTCTTTGTCCTCAACTCTGTTGATTTCCTTTTTTAAAATTTTTTTTAATGTTTATTTATTTTTGAGAGAGAGACAGACAGAGCATGAGTTAGGGAGGGGCAGAGAGAGAGGGAGGCACAGAATCCGAAATAGGTTCCAGGCTCTAAGCTGTCAGCACAGAGCCCAGTGCGGGGCTCGAACCCACAAACCATGAGGTCATGATCTGAGTCCAAGTAGGACGCTTAACTGACTGAACCACTCAGGCGCCCCTGTTGATTTCTTTTTTAATGCTGCTTAATTTGTTCTTAAGCTAGTTTCTTTTTTTTTTTTTTCAAAGCATTTATTGTCTATTTGTCACTGGCCAACTATTATCTACCCATCATTTATTTGTATTAGCCAAGTGGAATAAAAAACTTAAGGAAATTAAAAAGGTTTTTATATGTAGGATTTCCTTATGATGTACATTTACAAAATGAAGAATGATGTCCCATTCATTTTTAAAGTAAATTAGTAAAAAAGCAAAAAAACATAATTTCACCATTCAGAAATAACCATTGTTAAATCCTTCTAGATCTTTTCCTATGATTCTGTGTGTTATTGCACACACTGAGAAATTTTTCTTTCCAGCTTTTTCTTGTTTTTAATGTTTATTTTTGAGAGAGAGAGAGCATGAGTGGGGAGGTGCAAGGAGAGGAGGCCAGGAGGATCTGAAATGGGCTCTGTGCTGATGGCCAAGAGCCTGATGCAGGGCTTGAACTGACAAACCACAAGATCATGACCTGAGCCGAAGTCAGACACTCAACCGACTGAGCCACCTAGAAGCCCTTGAGTTGGTTTTTTGTTTGTATGTTTGTTTGTTTGTTTCTTAATAAAAGAGGCCTTTCCCTGAAAGGGGGTTCTTTTTAAAAGAATTTATTCCCAAGTTTATTGAAAAGAAATACAGTTATACAGTTGACCCTTGAACCATATGGGGATTAATGGCACTAGCTCCTGCATACAGTCAACAATCCACACCTAATTTCTACTTCCCCCAAAACTTGACTAACAACATGCTGTTGACAAGAAGACTTACCAGTAACATAAACAGTTGATTAACACGTATTTTGTATGCTATATATATTATTACTGTATTCTTACAATAAAGTAAGCTAGAGAAAAGAAAATGTTCTTAAGAAAATCATAAGGAAGAGAAAATGTATTTACAGCACTGTACTTACTGTATTTATTGAAAAAAATCTGAATGTAAGTTGGACCCGTACATTTCAAACCTGTGTTGTTCAGAGGTCCACCGTATAGCTGTGATGAATTAGGTTTGAGCAGATACGACACTCCTAACCCAACCCCACTCTTTTTCAGTTCTTTTTCTTCCTTGAGATTTTAGGCTTACTTATTCATTTATTCTAAGCTTAATGAACAGATTCATAAAGCATATGAGATATTCTCACAGGGAATAAGGACATGGGTATCAACACTTTCTGTCTTTATATATGTGTTTAAACATCATTGTCTTTTTCAGACATATAAAAATGCTGTGGCCAGACAGACTGCCCATCTAAAAGGTGTCATGCATGACTACACCTTAAAAAGTGTCCCATAGCTGGCACACCTGGGTGGCTCAGGCAGTTAAGCATCAAACTCTTGATTTGGGCTCAGGCTCAGGTCACCATCTCACAGTTTCATGAGTTCGAGCCTCACATCAGGCTCTACGCTGACCCTGCAGAGCCTGGTTGGGATTCTGTCTCACTCTGCTCCTACTCTGCTCATGTTCTCTCTGTCTCTCTCAGAATAAATAAATAAACTTAAAAAAATTATTTTAAAGAAATGTCTCATAGCTGATGAAGAAACTATTGGAATCTTGACTACTCTTCTGATGTCCTATTGACATCTGTATTCTCTCTCTGCTTTCAAATGCTTAAAATTTTTTTAAATTTTATTTTTCAAGCAAAATAAAGTAACTGCATTACTAAGGCTTAGTTCCATATTAGCCAATATTTTTATTAAACTTCTTAAATAGGTTCACATTTTAAACGATTTAAAGATACAATGGTAGCTGTTGATAGCAGTTGCCTTTGAGAGAGGTCCTGAAGTAGAGTAAGGAAGCTCTACTTTCTGTACTCTTTTAATATTCTAACATGTTTTTAGTTTCTACATTTTAATTTTTTAATGTCTACCAACTATCTAGCACTGGAATTTTTCATTTTGTTTTCTTGTTTAAATAAAAATGATAAAGTAAGGGGCGCCTGGGTGGCTCAGTCGGTTAAGCGGCCGACTTCGGTTCAGATCATGATCTTACGGTCTGAGTTCGAGCCCCGCGTCGGGCTCTGTGCTGATGGCTCAGAGCCTGGAGCCTGCTTCGGATTCTGTGTCTGCCTCTCTCTCTGCCCTTCCGCTGCTCACGCTCTGTCTGTCTCTCAAGAATAAATAAACATTAAAAAAAATTTTTTTTAATGATAAAGTAAAGGTCTATTCTGAAATTGCTATGTTTGAGGGCCTTTGACGCTGGTACAGCAAAGCTTATACCACACTGCAATCCCTGCTCTAAGGGTGGAACATTGGTACCCTTACTGATGGCAAAGAAGAAATCAAGTTAACCAGCAATGCTTTCTTTCTTTCTTTTTTTTTTCCTTTTTTACAGTTTCTTTATTTATTTTGAGAGAGAGAGAGAGCATGTGCGCATATGAGCAGGGAAAGGGAAGTCAGAGAATCCCAAGCAAGCTCCATACTCAGCACAGAGCCCTATGTGGGACTCGAACTCACAAACTGTGAGATCATGACCTGAGCCAAAATTAAGAGTCAGACACTTAACCGACTGAGCCACTCAGGCGCCAACCAGGCGTTGCTATTGCATTTCAACACAATATAAGTAAATTTATACATTGGTAGATATCAACATATCAAGTGAGGAAAACACTTTTAAAGCAGCAAAAATAAGAATAGTTGTGCGTATTTGCAGACAGAACAGCTTCATTTATATTGAATGTCTTTAAAAGAATATTTGCCTACAATTAGTTTTCTATATTAAAGACTTATTCTCTGTAATTGAAACATCAATAGCTATGGCTTCTGCTCTGACCACGACCAACGACAGGGTACCAGAGGAATTGAAGAGAAGGTTCCAAAGAGTTACTCTCTTTGGAGTAACTTCATTAGGTTTATCTTTGAAACTAGGAGTGATTCTTAGTTTACTGTTTATCGCATTAAGACTCTCTTGAAGTTTTGCGGTTCTGCTTCCATTTTCCAAACTATTATATGCCACAATTTTCTTTTTTTTTTTTTACCCTTTATTTTTTATTTATTTTTTTTAATTTAAAATAGTTTATTTTCAAATTGGTTTACATAAAACACACAATTTTCTTTTTATATCTTGGTTTTTACAAATGAGTACACAGTGCTGATCATGGTGTTCTAAGGTGTACAGTTTCACTCTGCATGATGATTTACTTTCATTTCATAAAAGAGCTCTTAGTTTTCAAAAATAACAAGATTTAGATGATGATATCCCAGAACTATTGTAAGCAGAAAGATGGTATTGGATTTTATAGTTTTATAGCCTTTGCCTTATATTCTCTTGATGTATTGTTGGGAACCATTTTGGACTCACAGGTTGAGACTGCTCCCTGTGTGGGTTCACAGGTTGAGACCCCTCCCTGTGTGGATTCGCAGGCTGAGATTCCTCCCTGTGTGGGCTTGCAGGTTGAGACACCTCCCTGTATGGAAAAGGTGGTTGAGGCAAAGCTCCCACTGGCCAAAATGGCGCCTAGTCTTACCTTCTTCTAAATAATTTTACAGGCTTGGATTTATAGAGCTACTCTCCTTGGCCCCAAAGAATGTAATGCTGTTTTGTTTTATGGCATTTAGATAAAAGGGAAGGACCTGGAGCACAATGCTTTGATGGATTACATCTGAATGAGAGTAGCCGGGCCAGAAGAAATCTTAAAAGTTGCATCCCAGGGATGGTTTGCACAAATTGATAGCAGTTATGGGCTGGCTGAATATTGGTGTCATTTGTGTAAATGTTAGGCTCCTCTTATGTAAATTCACTCATTCACAAGCAAAGGACAAGCATTGGGAATTCTGTCCTTGCCAGATGGGTTGCACCTCCCCCATTGTAGTTGGAAGAACAGGCAGAATGACTCCTGGCCTGTTTATAGATAATCAACATAGGCAGACCTAGGTAATGCCCTGTTCTCTCCCCTGGCCTTAAATTTATATGCTAATTAACTTGAAAACAACTTGCAAGATTGAGGAAATTGCTGCTTTACTGATAAAAACACATTATTGTTCAAACTATGCTTACCGATGGGATGTCCCTCATTGCTGTATGTCACTCACTACTTTTAAATAAAGACACTGAGACCAGCAGGGCAGAGAGAGATGCCAGACGAGCCAGATATGCCTGCTTAGTGATCAGACCACATCTCGTACCTCTCTCGTTCCTTTCGCCTAACCGTCCATCCTTTGGGGACCCCTGGACTCAGCTGGAGCTGGACTCCAGCAGTATATTATAAAGTAGCTTCACAGCCATTTCATTTGCTTTTAATTCCTTTATGAAGGCACAGAAAAATTTAAAATATAACCAATCGATATATAGAAATTGTCAAGAGCTATCATACTCATCTTAATCAATCTCACAGAATTATCCTTGAATTCCCTTAAGCATTGTTAAGTGATATCTGTCACCTGGCTGCACAGACATGCCCAGTCCCCACCTATAACTAACTCTTCCAAATATACCTGTTAATTAGATTGCATCATTTATTGAGGGTAATGTAGTCAGGATGCAACGGGGGGAAGAATGAATGCTATGATGGTTTGCAACTTGCCATTGAGGTGAGAGACAAGTACGTAAGTGAAGATGTGACAGTTCTCATGCAGCCAGGCATTCACTTAACAAACACTGGTGAGCATCTATGTGGTAAACGCTAGGTAGGGAGTCAGAAATAGAAAGGTGAAGGCTTTACATCTACCTTCAAGGAGGTCACAGTTGAAGTGGGGAAGCACCCAAGTAAAGAGTGACTTGTGTTGTGTTAGAGCCACACTAGAGAGAATCAGAGCGGTGGGCTTGCTGCCTTCTGCCCTTGGGGGAGAGTCACGGAGGATAACCAGGCCGAATGCTTAAGGGATTACTAGGCCTCCTCAGGGCAAACAAAGGAGAAGAAAACATTGCAAGCAGAGATACTTTTAAGAGGCCTTGGTACATTCTGGAAACCGCAAGTAGTTTGGTGGCTAAAACAAAGGGGTAAGTGAGGGCTCACCCTATGATGAGGCTAAAAAGGGAGAGAGGAGTCAGGGAATTCCAGAAGAACTTTGACCCTGAGAGTAGTATGGTCAAATCCATAATCTAGAAGGATTTCTTTTGGTTTGAAAGGCAGTGAAGCTGGCAGCAGGAAGGCCTGTTGGGAAACAGCTGCAGTAATCTGAGTGACCGTCAGGGAGGCCCTGCTCGTGGCAGTGGGAAGGAAAGGAGGCCCACAAGTGAGAGAGATTGCAGTGGCAGAACCGATGGGTTCTGAGTGCCAGAGAGTCAAGGATTCAAGTAAGATGTAAGCCTTACCCTCGATGAATTAACAGTCCTGGGGGGAAATATGGAAACTACCAACCTTGCTATGCAATGTTATATTCAAATTGCTATATTCACAGTAGGGTTATCTCATCCTGCGAGTATTTTTTGTCGGAAAAAGCAGAGGTTTCTTGTGTATGGTGCGGGGGAGCGGGGGTCGAGTTTTCAACTGGGAAAGACTCAACCCATCATCATTCTTGATGTGGATAATTAGGAAAGGAAAGAACTTAAGGTTAGAAAATACTCAGATGTGGTTGGTAAAGCAGATGGCAGAAGTTTTTGCAGTAAAATTTTGTGAAAGAGGAGAGAAAGGAAAACCAGGCCCCAGAAACGTACTCAGGCAACTTCTGTGAGGAGGAGGAAAGCCGGAGATGTGTGGAGCAAGCTGACAATATCTGCTTTAGCACAGAGTGACGCAGGCGTTGGCTCTAAGACAGCACAGTGTCATTCTGGATCTTGGGGAGCATATTTGAGAATTGTCAGCCAAGAATAGTGGGGTTCTCCAAATCTTTTTCTATCTCGTGCATCCAAATTAGTCATTCCTGTGGCCTCAGTGGGACCTGGGTGGTAGAGGTGCATATGTCCAAGTTAAAACGTGAAAGCCGTCATGTCTAATGCAGAGCCATGCAAAGAAAAGGAAAACATACACATATGCATCGTGTGCACATCACTTGCAGTGAAATAAAATTAATTTACCAGCGACATGTGAGATTATAGGGAAGGGAGATTCGGAAGTTTCTAGCAAACAATGGAGGGTAACTAGGAATAGTAATATCCATTATCCCTAATTTAAAGTGTTTCGAGGTCTTTTCTATGTTCTCTTTTTAAGTATGCTGAAAGTATTCATTTTAGTAAATATAAATATTTGCAAGAGGCTCACTTCTGACCTTGCCCTCTAAAACTTTATTCCCTATCAGACCTTAAACTCGAAAATTGCTGATTTCTACAAAACTGTATCCTAAGAGTTTCTAAGAGTTCCAAATGTGCAAATTTCCATGGAAACCTAGAAGAGCAAGAGATTCATTCTGCCCAGAAAGAAATATGGGCAAGAGACACACGGGGAAGTGTTGTTTGAATTGGACCTTAAGAATGAGAAGGGTTTCATCAAAGAGGCAGTAACAGAGAGGAATTCTGGGCAGAGGCAGTGGCCTCATGGAGGCATGAAAATGCTTAGCATGTTCAAGAAGAGCAAGTAGCAGTTCAAGGTGGCTAAGGCCTAAGTTGGCTAGAGAGTAAGAGGAAGAGATAAGAGCCAAACGTGGGATATTTGTCAGGGTTATTCTATGAAAGGCTCTAGTAAACTCAGTTGGACAATCGAACCTAACTCTTACTGGAGGTTAGATTTAAAACATTAGGATGAGTGAGAAATGCTAAAATCGGAGTGGTTCTTTTACTTTTCCAAGATGGTAGTAATTGATGAAGTTTTGAGAGTTGGCAGAACTACTCTGAGAGGTTCTGCTATTCCCATGAAAATTAGTAGTTCTTGTGGTAAGGAGATATTTTAGGAATTGTTGATAATAGGTACGTCAACAACCTTTAATTGCATAATGCCCCTAGAAAGATCCAAATCTTTTTCATGTGTTTCTTTCCGACTCCAGAAATAGTATTGGCAAATGTTCAGAGAAGGCAGAAATTTGCCAGAACATACTCTTCAAAACCCCAGCTCACCTCTTTATGGAAACAATCTTAGACAAATCTCTTGCATGTCATTCAGACTGTATTACTTGGCTTTGGTGTCCATATGCATCATGTTATGAATTGTATGCATGCTTAGAAAAATTTTTTTTCTTTCTGTAGCTTGCCCAAGTGCTATAATTTGATCTGAGCCATAATTTTGTTATTCACCTTTCTTTTGGTTAAAACTTTTACTTCCAGGCCTTTATTAATACTTCCACGAGGGATTAAGAAACATCACAACATATGAAACTAAATAGTTCATTGTTTTAAAAAACATAAATTCATGAATGACATTGAAGATAAAAAGTAATGCTATTTATAGGCCTTAAGTTCATCCTCCTCCCCCTTCAAATCGAATCCAGACATCATTCCAGCTAAGACTTTAACGGAGTTAAATAATGTAAGTGTCAGAATCTTAAAATCATGGAAAATATCATTGCCGTTTCTGCCAAATCAGTGTGGTTAGAGTTGGATGATAGATTTCAATAATGAAGTACAGGGCCTTTTGCTAAGTGGTTATTCATTTAGAGTTAGGTCCAAATTAATGTTGATTATGTTTCTAATTCCACAGCTTGCTCATACACCCAAATACAATGCTTCCCCTTTCCTCTGGCTACTAACTTATTGAAGGGGAAAGAGTTAGTCAGATTTTTCTGTAGCTTACTATAAGGACTTAGTCATGAAAAATAAATGAGGGGCTTTGGTTTACCTCACTCGGCCAATTTAGAACAACACTTGATGTTACCAAGCAGCAGGATGGGATCAGTTTTTTGCACAACTCCAGAACACCCCACATGTGTCTTTCTGTTAGAGCCACTATTGCCATTAGCAATCTTGTTATGTGGTTCCAGAATAGTTTCTATATGAGGTACCCAAAGGTCCTTCCCATACACTGCCAACCAAACAGTTAGTGTTATATTTAGATGGAACCAGGCAGCCTGTAATTTCTGTGAGTATTATTTAGAATAAGTTTGTAAGTTCAAACCAGGTTTCATGAGTATCCCAGAAATTGTCCATAAAAACTGAAAGTTGAATAAAGTTACTTTTTCTCAAATGGGTGAAGTGGGTTTTTTTAAACATCCATATTTTTGTGAGATTATTAAAGGATATTTTAGGTCAAGTTTTTTTTGTTTGTTTATTGTTGAGAGAGAGAGAGAGGGAGAGAGAACACGAGTTGGGGAGGGGCAGAGCGAGAGAGGGACACAGAATCTGAAGCAGGCTCCAGGCTCTGAGCTGTCAGCCCAGAGCCCGACGCGGGGCTTGAACTCACAGACCGTGAGATCACAACCTGAGCCGAAGTCAGCTGCTCAACCAACTGAGCCAGCCAGGCGCCCCTAGATCAATTTTTTAGGGTAGATAGCAACCTGTCAACCAAGGATCGTTTTTAAAGCAATTGTCCACTTCTAATTAGATTTCAAGATTATAACTGTTTCTGTAGTCTTCAAAGAGCTAATTTGGGGCTGTATTTAGAGCCTCTTATTTATAAGCTTTAATAAAACATCCCTGTCTATGAGGGCACAGATTCTACTGGTAGGTATAGGTTGCTGGGGTCCTTGTTCCGGCGAATCTAGGGGTCCACGAAAGACGGACGGTCAGGCCAAAGGAAGTGAGAGAGCCACGAGAAAGATGGAGTCTGATGACCAAGCAGGCAGCCCTGGCAATTCTGGCGTCTCTGCCCTGCTGGTCTTAGTTTCTTTATGCCCTCTACTCGCTCCAGTGATCATCCAAGACCTCAAACTGTAAGGAACCTTGTAGATCACCGCCTTTGTTTCACAGAGGAAGAAATTAACACTCAGAGCAGTTAGCTGACTTTCCCTTCCCGAATTTGTAGAGCTGATTAATAAAAGAACTAGAGGGGCGCCTGGGTGGCTCAGTTGGTTGAGCGCCTGGCTTCAGCTCAGGTCATGATCTCACAGTTTGTGGGTTCGAGCCTCGTGTCAGGGCTCTGTGCTGACAGCTCAGAGCCTGGAGCCTGCTTCGAATTCTGTGTCTCCCTCTCTCTCTGCCCCACCACTGCGCATGTTTGCTCTCTCTTTCTCTCTCTCTCTCAAAAATAAATAAACATTAAAAAAAAAAAAAAAGAACTAGAACCCAGGTCTCCTGAATTTTGTTACACTGAGTCTTCTAGGCCAGAGGGCAATTAGGTGTGGCCTTCCTTTGTTTTCTCCTTCTCTATTTGAAAATCTAATTCTCCTTTAGTGAACTGCCGAAATCAAGTGAAGAATACTGTTTATTCCCTAAACAAAAAGAGAGAGATTCTAGTCTGCAAGACGTTTTCAACGTCTGCCCCTTTGACACAGAAATTTGTTTTTATCACATTTAAAAGAGAGAACATGGGAGCCACAGGGTGGCTTAATGGGTTAAGCATTTGACTCTTGGTTTTGGCTCAGGTCATGATCTCACAATTTGTGAGTTCAAGCCCCATGTCAGGCTCTGCTGACAGTATGGAGCCTGTTTGAGATTTCTCTCTCCCTTTTTTTCTTCCCCTCCTCAGCTTGCTCTCTCTCTTTATCTCTGTCTCTCAAAAAATAAATAAACATTAAAGAAATTTTTTAATAAAATAGAGAACACAATAACCATAAATCCTGTGACTCAGTCTCCCCCCATCTCATTTCTAGTAAAAACAGGGAAGTGAGTGACCAATCCGTATAATTGTCCAGGCACTTAAAATGTTATTTGAGATGATAGATAAATAAGCACATATATCCTTTTGAGAGATTTATGTCATATTTATTGAGTGAATTAGAAGAATTTCACTTCAACTTCTTTTAAATTTATTTTGTGTGTGTGTTAAACGTTAGCATTTCAAAGGGACAAAAAAGCATATTCCTCCAGAATGTTTGGTTCTGTTATTTTATGCAAACACTATCTGGTCTTATTATGCATATGGAAATATTGTGTATTTTACTGAAAATAAAGTAGTTTCTAAATATAAATCTACATTCTTTTAATGATTGTCAAATGCATTCTGAGCGTGCATTTCAATTTATAACCATACATGCATTATTTTTAAACAACTTTTAACTGCGGATCATTTTTTGCCTTATTCCTTACCATAGAATAAGAAATTTATAATAAATTAAATGACAAATCAATGGTTCTTTATTTAAAGATTTGAAGAAAGATAGTATGATTAAAACACAAAGGCTTTATTCTCAAAAATTTGTCTATGGTTTTATAGTTTAGAATTGCCATATTTTGACAAATTCCTTTATTTTAAAGTCACTTTAAATAAAAAATAATCTAAACACAGAATAATTCCATTAAAGTCAGGACAGTAACTCCCTTGGTGGAGGTAATGACCTGGATACACAGGTATGTTCAGGGCTAAGTGACACATTTATGTGAACATTTCTGTATATATGATATACTTTGATTCAAAGTAGAAAAACAAAGGTTAAAGAGCTAAAATACTCTATGAAACTTTCCCTGTACAGCTTACAAATATGTGATTGGTAGTTTGTCTGCTACTTACTTGGTGCCAAATTTAAAAGAATAGACCAGAAACACCTGGGCGGCTCAGTTGGTTAAGTGTGACTCTTGATTCAGCTCAGGTCATGATCTGCTGGCTCATGAGTTCAGCCCTGCATCAGGCTCTGCTCTGATGGTGCAGAGCCTGCTTGGGATTCTCTCTCTGCCCTTCCCTTGGTCGCACGCTATCTTTCTCTCTCAAAATAAGCAAATAAACTTAAAAAAAAAAAAAGAACAGACTAAAAATATGGATGGATTGCTTCATTTTTTCTTTAAATCCTTTCTATATTCTGCTAGGAACTAAGATGTTAAACAGCTAAGCATTTTACCAACTCAAGGAAAAAATATGTAAACCTTAATTATGTTTGTTATCAAGATAAAAACCAAATAGGACCTTTCCTTCTGAGTTTCAGAAATGTGAAACTTTTTTTTAAAGTTTTTTATTTTAATTCCAGTTAACATACAGTCTTATGGTAGTTTCAGGTGCACAATATAGTGATTCAACAATTCCATCATCACTCTGTGCTCATCATGACAGGTGTGCTCCTTAATCCCCATCACCTATTTAGCCCATCCCCCCACGCACCTCCCCTCTGGTAACCATCGGTTTGTTCCCTATAGTTAAGAATCTGTTTTTTGAACTCTCTGTCTCTCTCTCTCTGTGTTTTTTCCCTTTGCTTGTTTGTTTTGTTTCTTCAATTCCACGTATGAGTGAAATTATACGGTATCTGGCTTTCTCTGACTGTCCTATTTCAATCAGCATTATGCTCTCCAGCTCCATCCATGTCATTGCCAATGGCAAACGTGAAATCTCCTTCTTAAAGTATATTCCAAATGTCATATTATAGACATGTCTTTTAATAAAATAAAATATAATTCACTTCTAAGTAAAACGTTCCTCAAATTTATTTGTATAATAGATGACTCCGTTTTTTTCTATGACTTGGAAACAAGAAATGGTTACTTTTCAAATCATTCTTGACAGGTTGCCTCTGCCAGAGCAGACATTCATTGGCTACTGGACATTTGGTCAGTCAAGAAATGGAATGCAGAAAGTGTTGTGTCCAGCAGAAACTCATCATATAGACGTGAAGGTTAATACCATTATTTCTTCATTCAAATATTCAATGTTACAGATTTTTCTATATGTTCCCTGGGGAAAAAAAAATCCATATAATCTCAAAAATGGCTTGTTCTGAGGTTATTTTAGATTTAGCTTCCGCTCCAACTCTCAAGCCATTCTGGCCTCTGAGGAGCTCAGTGTAGGTAATTACCAATAACTAGTGGAATTCCTAAGAGCCAACACGAATTAGAGTCAGGCATGTTGTGTGCCCTCCTAAAAGAGTTACTCCGCGATACTTGTTTTCATTAAAAAAGGCAAAGGAAAGGAGTATCAGTTGTTAGTTGCAACAGAAACTCCTTTAGGTATTCAAGCGGAAGGGGATTTACTGTGGGGAATTGGGTGCTTATAATATCATTGGAAAGGACAGCAGAAACAAGGCACGGGGCTGCCACTGGACTTTTAGTTTCAAGTTCAGTGTGTCTTCTTCTACTACCATCCCTGCTGCTGGCAGCGACACAGCGAAGCAGGATCAGCAAACTTGCTGTAAAGCCCAGATGGTTAATGTTTTAGGCCATACGGAGTCAGCTGCAGCTACTCAACTTCACTGCGATAGCACAAAAGCAGCCGCAGGTAATAGGTTAACAGATTAATGTGGCTACGTTGTAGTAAAATTTTATGTACAAAAGCAGGCAGTGGGTCAGACTTGACCTCTGGGCCATTTAAGTACATTTAATTGGCAGAACTGAAATCATATCCAGAATCCTTACTGCAAGGGAGTTTGAGGAATGTTGTTTTTAGATTTCCAGCTCCCGAGATGCAGACTCGAAAGAAAGGGGCAGGGTGGTAGGTGGCAGGGATGCCACAGTAGTTACCATCTAGCCCAGACATTTTTGATTAATTGAGGACTGGGGGCCACCCGGGGGCCCAGTCATTTAAGCACCCAATTCTGGATTTCAGCTCAGGTCATCATCTCACGGTTCGTGCTGAGAGCATGGAGCCTGCTAGGGATTTTCTCTCTCCCTCTCTCTGTGTCCACACCCCACTTATGCATTATCTCTCTCTCTCTCTTTCTCAAAGTAAATAAACTTTAAAAAAAAGAAGGACCGTATGGCATGAGAATTGGAAGTGTAGTTACATCTATATAATTTTTCTATATTGTTCTTTTCTCAAAGTACCAGCCCTAATATCAATAATATTAAATTAGTTCCTCTGCTTATGTATGTTTATATTGAATAATTTCCACTATGTGTATAATATTGTACCTTTTGTACATAACAGTAATGGTTACCAGCAAGCTCTTTTTTTAACTTCAAATTTTTTTTTTTACACTTTATTTCAAAGACTGAAGCTTAGCTGTTATATTCTATATAATGAGATAATAATCATTCTTTACAATGGAACTGTATCAGGCCCTGATTCATACATTGACAGATTATTTTCCTGGTTTGGACAGCCTTGAGTCCCAAAACTTAGAGTTCAAAACTTGACCGTTGTTTAGGAAGGAATAAAGTAATCAGAAACCCTGTGCAGTTTTACATCAGGTGTATCTTGTGAAGAAGAAGAAAAGAAAGTGAGAAATTAAGATAGTAAAAATGAAAGCATTTATAAATGCAAGTATATGGTATTATTATTGTTATAGGTACCATGACAGTCGGTAAAATAAGAAGAGATATATCAAGATGTTGAGTATTTGAATTTAAATTTTATATCTTAGAAGAACTTTTGTTTTTCTACATTTTGGTTAGCTACCCAAATTCCTTAACTCAGACAACTACTTTATTATAGGGTCCAGCACTTATAAACATACAGGAGTATCCAATAGAAAGACACGAAGAAAGATCCCAAACCTTTACTGAAGAATATGCCTCCTGCAAATTACCATTGGATGACATTAACTTAATCTGTGACATTGCTACATCACACGGTATGTCAGTTTATTCTTTTGATTTTTCCTTCCTGTACTGATTTTTTTTTTAAAGAGGGATTAAAAGAATCTCTAGACATCAAAAAGCCTATGGTAGACTCAGTAACTGTGTCATACTGGTTTGGAGAGTAATTATATGTCATTTAGAACTAATTTCCTATAACAACCTAACAAAATACTATTATGGAATCCACACAAGCACCGCTAAGTTTGTATGCATACGTCTGTTTCTCATTACAATTGTAGCACAAAGTTAAACACACCCAGGCATGTGCTAAAAATAGAAGGGGATAAGAAAAAGACAAACATTGGACTGGGGGGCTGGGATTCCAGTTTGATGATGGCGTGAACCACCAAAGCACGGTGGAGTGCTTTGCAGTCATTACATTTATTTTAAAGAATGGCAAAGAAAGGATGTGGATTTTTGGCATCTACATTTCTGGACTACTGCCATTTCCTACTGACTCATACAGGGTGCCCTGAGTACTTTTTGGCAGAAGTTTTCAATCGAAGGCAGTTCCTAAGGTCTTATAAACAGAGGTGATGAC
The DNA here is from genome assembly GCA_030068075.1 of Paguma larvata. Classification (NCBI taxonomy): domain Eukaryota; kingdom Metazoa; phylum Chordata; class Mammalia; order Carnivora; family Viverridae; genus Paguma; species Paguma larvata. The sequence continues at coordinate 51,058,041 of CM057839.1, read as the reverse complement.
AGAAGAAAGGGAGAGAGTCTCTAACTTGCCTACGATGGGGATCGTTGGTTGAGGGGGAAATTCAGAAGCAAGTTTTTGTTCAGCCAAGTTCTATGAATATTATTTATTCCCCAAATCTTCTTTGTGGAATAAATATATGTACTTTAAAAATATACAGGGTTGGGGGGCACCTGGGTGGCTCAGTCAGTTAAGGGTCTGACTCTCGGTTTCGGCTCATATATGATCTTAGGATTCACGAGTTCGAGCCCCACGTAGGACTCTGGCTGGCATTGCAAAGCCTGCTTGGGATCCTCTCGCTCTCCCTCTCTCTCTGCTCCTCCCCGTCCCCCAAAATAAGTAAACATGAGGGAAAAGATTTTTTTAAATATATGTATATGTATATGTATATATACACAGGGTAGCAGACTGATGCTCTTATGAAGATATTTTACATTTACCTGTAGAAAATAAGTATGGATTTTATGGATAAAGTTTGAACTTTGGCCCTAATCTCATCTTCCAGGGTTGGAAATAAGTATGCTGTGATCCTCTGCCCCCTGCCAGTGAGAGGCATCACTAACCAGAAGCCCTTTTCTGGTTAAGCCTTGTCCTGGCCTCATGATTCTTAGAACATTTCAGGCAGCCACCATCTGTTGGAATTGGCCCGTAAAAACAATATTGCTCTTTCTAAAACTGAACTCTCTGCTTCAGTAGTGTCCACATATACACAGAGTTTTTATTGTTTTTTATTTCTTTTTTTTACCTCTTCTGTATTTGTGAGAGAAAAGAGCATTTGGGGGGTTGGAATCAAAGTGAATTTATATATACACATAATATATATGTATCCTAATCACTCTATCTACAGATCGTCCACTGAGTTCCAGCTGCGTGCTCAGTCTCCTGATTCAGGTTTTGCTGGACCCCTCGACCCATCAGAAAATCTACTGCAGATCACAAAGTTAACACCTTTTTGTCTTTACAGAAAATGAGGAAAATACCCTCTACGTAGTTGCATGCAATCCCATCACCTTATACTTTCTGAATATGACGGGGAAACATGGCTACATGGTGGACTTTTCAGACGTCTTCCCCAGAATGGCCAGTAGAATTTGGCACCCATTTGTGACAGTGGCACCGCTGGGAAATCCCCTCAAGGGTCAAGTGATTCTCCACGAGCAGCAGGTAAGGCATCCCGGGCTACTCACATGGTACAATTACGCCAAGACTAAGCTGTGTGAAGAAAAAGTCAAAGGTGATTTGCAACCTGTAAGTGAAAATATGTGTTTTCATAAACATCAAGGAGCGATCAGAGCTATATTTGGTCATTACCATAAAGGCAGGCTAATAATAGCTTCCTCTCTACGGAGACTTCAGCATGACCTGTAATTCTGGAAGCATGTTAAGTTAGGGTTTCTCAACCTCAGCACTCATGACATTTGAGGCCAGATAATTCTTTGTTCTGAAGCTTGCATTCTCTTTGGGGAGATAGACAACAAAGTAAGCCAACAAATAAATATGCTGATTTCAGGCAGTGATAAGTACTGTATAGAAACAAGAGGGTCGCCTGGGTGGCTCGGTCATTTGAGCATCCGACTTCGGCTCAGGTCATGATCTTGATCATGAGTTTTGGCCCCGTGTCAGGCTCTGTGCTGACAGCTCAGAGCCTGGAGGCTGCTTCAGATTCTGTGTCTCCCTCTCTCTCTGCCCTTCCCCTGCTCATGCTCTGTGTCTCTCTCTTTCTCTCAAAATAAATAAATGCCAAAAAAATTAAAATAAAAATAAAAAAGAAACAAGATAACATCCTGGGGAAAGAGAGGGATCGGGGAGGAGGAAGTGGAAGGTGGAAGCAACAGTATGAAGGGGTGCTCCCCTTTTATTATTTGAAACCTAAATGACATTCTTAATACAGACACAGCACAAAAATATAGTGAATGGACTTGTCTTAGTCTGTTCGGGCTACTGTAACACAAGTAGCATAGACTAGGTAGCTTACAAACGACAGAAATTTATTTCTCACAGTTCTGGAGCCTGGGACGTCCAAGATCAAGAATGAGCAAATCTGATCTGGCATCGGTGAGAACTCACTTGCTAGACAGCTGTCTGTCACTGTAACCTCCCATGACAGAATGAGAGAGGGATCGCCTTGGTGTCTCATTTATGAGACCACTGATCTCATTCGGAAGCACTCCACCCTAATGACCTAATCACCCCCATAGGTCACCCCACCTCCTAGGACAGCAGGGTTTAGGATTTCAACATATGAATTTTGGGAGGACATAAACCTTCAGTTCACCACAAGCCTTCACTGAACTCCTTTGGTATATAATGAAGCTCAAGTTCTGACCATCACTAGTGTAAGATAGCACTAATGAAAAGTACAAGTGTTTAGAGTCAAGCTTAAAATAATTCCAGGGGGCGCCTGGGTGGCTCAGTCGGTTAAGTGTCTGACTTCAGCTCAGGCCATGATCTCACTCTTCGTGGATTCAAGCCCTGGGTGGAGATCTAGGCTGACAGCTCAGAGCCCGGAGCCTGCTCGGATTCTGTGTGTGTGTCTCTCTCTGCCCCTCCCTGCCCATGCTCTATCTCTCTCTGTCTCTCAAAAATAAGTTGAAAAAAACACCACTAAAAATTTTTTTAAAAATAATAATTCCAAAAAGAAGATATAGATCAAAAAGCAGGCTGTATTTCAATTAGGGAGAATGCTAAGGGTCTATGGTAATCTGTACAATACCAACAGAAAGGAATGTAATGTTTTTGCGTACTTACTATCCACCTAGTATCTACCAAATACCATACCAAGCATAATATTCATCCAACAAATTATATCATGTGCCTATGACTGGGGATGCTACAGCAAACAAAAAACAATAATTTTGGTCCTGAAAGGCTTATACTGTGGGTCAGGAAGACAGACAATAAGCAAAAGAAATAAATTATATCTCAAGTCAGAAGAGGAGAAGCAAGGGAGAGTAAAACAGAAGGATGGCAGGAAGATTGCCATTTAAAGTAGAGTGGATGGTATCCCAGGAAGTTAAGGGATCGCCTACCCAAGGAGGGGATATTTAAACAAAGGCTTGAGGGACACGAGGGGAGAACAGATTCTAAGATATGGGAGCTCCAGGCAAAGGCCCAGAGGCTGGAGCATGCTTTTGTTCCATCTTTAAAGAAGTGCGATAGGGAAGACTGAGCGAGGGGGTGAGGATAAGGAGGTGAGATCACAGGTAACTCAGCTGGTTGGAGCAGAGACGCGGTGCAGGGGGTGGGGAAGCAGACTGTGCAGAGCCTTGTGGACCATTGTAATGTCCTGGCCCTGACTGTGGGTGGAAGAGCATTTCAAGCAGAGGAATAGCATGACCTGACTTATGTATTTAAAGGTTTTCTCTGCTTCCTCTGTGGCGAATAGTCTGTAGGTGCTAAGGCAGAATGAAGGAGACTAGTAAAGAAAGTTTTGCAGTGATCCAGCAAGAGGTTATTGCAGTTTAGAGGATGGAGGTTGTAAGTAATGATGGATTCTGGATGTATTTTGAAGGTAGAACCAACAGGATTTCCTAACAGATCAGATCCATGAGGTGAGAGAGGGGATAGTTAAGGGGAACTTCAAGGTCTAGGGCATGAGCAACTGAAAGGATAAAGTCCCCATCAACTGAGATGAGGAATTGATTTAGGAGGGAGTATACCTTTGATTAAATGTGAGATGCCTGTTAGACATCCCAGTAGATGAGCCTGGAGTTCAGGGGAGAGATCAGAACATTTGGGAGACTTGGCAGACACATGTTATTGAAAACCATGAGGCATAAAGAGGTTACCAAGAGAGTGAGTGTGGGTAGAGAAGTCCAAGCCCTGGGGCAATGAAATATTAACAAATTTGGTAGATACAGGAGAATCAACCAAGAAGACCGAAAATGAGTAGCCAGTGAAGTAAGTGGACAGGGCAGGGAGTGTGGTATCCCAGAAAGTTAAGTGATGAACCTCACAAATAGAAGGAGCAATTATTAAACGCTGGCAATGTGCCAAATAAAAGATTACATACATCACCCCATGCTATTCTTCTAGCCGCCACTGAGGTAGCCGTTAGCCAGGTTTACATGTGAGAGAATGGAGGCTCAGAGAGTTTAGATAACCTGCCCAAGAGATACAGGAAAGAACTGAGATTCAAACCAGAATTAAACTCCATCCACCTTCTCACTCACTGCAGCTCCTTGGGGAAAGGAATAGTGTGAAAAATTAAAGAGTATTCATAATAGGAAAATATTAAAGAAATGCAGTGTTGCTGTTGACAAGTTTTTAAAATCACTAGGAAACCAAAGTGTTACCAAGAAGCAATACTTTTAGACTCTGTCTAATCAAGAGGAAATATTGCATAAATAGTATGTCAGTGTTTCTCTGAGTAAATAAGTCAACTTTAACTTTAGGCCTTGCATAGATAATCATCATAAATTCTGAGTTAAATTTTTTCAGGTTTTTACTTTTTTTTCTCATTTTCACTTTCTCCTACAAGCAGAGTTTATATATATGCACATATTGCTTATAAAAGTTTGTGTCTATCCCATGGAATAAGAGTTGTGTTTTATAGGTTCTTTTAAGCTTATTTATTTATTTTGAGAAAGGGAGAGAGAGCATGAGTTGGAGAGGGCAGAAAGAGAATCCCAAGCAGTCCCTACACTGTCAGTGCAGAGCCCGACATGGGGCTTGAACTCACAAATCGTGAGATCGCGACCTGAGCCAAAACCAAGAGGTGGACGCTTAACCGGCTGAGCCTCCCAGGCGCCACTTGTGTTATAAGTTTCTAATAAAACATCAGTGGCATTGAATTGAATTCTACAATGAAAAGAATCTGTCATAAAAAGCACAAGCTGTCTTGGTGATTTTTAATTCAGTAAGCCAATCGAATTTGAATTAGAATCTAAATTTGGAGTATTTATTCAAACAATCCTGCCAAATTTTCAGCTGTCAAATCAACTTCCAATTTCACATATACCAATTCTTGGAAAGTACTAGATTTTTAGATTCTTAGCAAGTATTTTATTTTCTCAAAAGATCCAATTATTTGGCAACATTGCTGATTAATACTCTGTTCAGTGTAAAGAGCTGTGTAACTGCCGTGGCCAGCACTTCGTCTCCTGGCATTCTGACTTGTCCCTTTGACCCCAGCCTGAACAGTTTTCTAGAAAGCAACCTCAGCACCCTGAGCAGGCATTCATAGCTTGTAGGAATACTTGTACCGTACCCTCTGAACTGCCTCTTCTTTTCCCAAAGAGGATATCTTGGTCGTCTATTTTATATTAAGACCCTGTCAGAGGAGGACACTTGTTGGGATGAGCACTGGGTGTTGTATGTAAGCCAATTTGACAATAAATTATATTTAAAAAAAAGAAAGAAAAGAACGACCCCATTAGGAGGTAAGACCTCTTTAATTTCAAATGAACAGCATGCATCTATAAAATTTAACAGCTGATAAATAATTCTAGTTGAATGATAAATGTGTGCACTGCCGTCATTTCCTCCTTCCTCATCATGCCCTCACTGAGAACAGAGCTAAAATATTGCTAAGAAGCACTGCCATTAATTAATTCCACTATCCCCTGTCTTTATAAAGCTTGCTATGGATGCATTTCCCTGGTTAAAGAAGTTGTTCAAAGCTTCCTTGCTAAAATAAAATCTTAAGTGAGGAAAGGGAAACTTTGCCATGCCTAAAAATAAAGACCCTCCACCCTTCCCCCTCTCCTGCCATAAGATTACTTACTACATCTGTACGAAGTTTAGAATTTCAGACTTTAGGACGTTGAGGTCATCCAGAGGTTACTTTTCTCCCAGTCAGATAGAAACATAATAAAATTGCTCACTTACTTCTTCTCCCCGCCCCCCTTAAAGAGCACCAAAGCCACAGTTACATGTACTCATATGTGACGCAAAATTCTATTTTTAAACTCAGACAGAATATATCATTAGTCATTTACAGAAGGAAACCATTCACATCCAAAAGGATGGAGCAACAGGACTCCTTCATGTTGCCAGTTGCTTCTAAAACTAATTCTAAATACAATGGCTACAAACACATACGCGCTTTCTGTCATTCAGAAAGGTACAGTTTTTTAACTCGCTTATGAGAATATAACTATTAGACCCTAAAAAGGAAGAAAAATGCAAAACCATACTTATTTTTCTGCTTAATCATATCTGTTTAATCATCTGCTTATTCTCCTGCTTAATCGTATTTGAAATCAAACATTATTTTTAGAACTTTCTTTTGCTTAGAAAAGTTAATATTATCCAAGCTGCTGAAGTGCTAAGAATTCATGTTAATGTTGTTCATATTTATAATACCAGAGTTTCTCCTTTAAAAAAAAAATACATTCTCAAAAAAAAGATTTAATCTAGAATGGAGACTGTCAATTTTTAATTTGTTAATTAATACATTTTCTTAAGTAACTTTAAGGTACTGCCATCCTTTTCAAACTTTCAAAGGCCAGAAATAATATCTCTCACATGAAATGATGATTTTAAAAAGGATATCCGTAACACATGTTCTGAATGGAAATTTGCTTATCGTACCAACGATGCATTCTAAGAGTGATGTTTGTGGAGAAGTTTAAGTTTTGTCCACATGCTTAGAAGAATTTTTTTAATACAGCTAAGATTCAGTGAAGGAAACTACATGGTACAAATACTACTTTGATTCTTGAGCACTTCAGTATAATCAGCTAGTAAGATACACTTGAAACCACACTACGAGGTCCTACATTAGCAGATGAATCATCAATCTTTTTGCCCTTCTTTTTATTTCTTTTTTTTAGTTTTAATATAATTTATTGTCAAGTTGGCTAACATACAGGGTATACAGTGTGCTCTTGGTTTTGGGCATAGAGTCCCATGATTCATCACTTACATATAACACCCAGTGCTCATCCCAACAAGTGCCCTTCTCAATGTCTGTCATTAATCTTTTTGCCTTTCTTTTTATTACTAACTGGGTTAGATGAGAGAGGGCAAGCATCGTGGTTAATTCATTATTGTTTTCTCCTTTGTACTTTAAATATAAGCTGCTCAGTAAATACTAAGGAATAAGCCAACAAACATTTCTTATTTTGTCACCTATATTTTGGAAACCATACAGTAATTCTGTGGGTGCTTTATGACTTCATTTTTCCCAAAGAAAGTTTTTGAAATGAAAAGTTAATAAGGGTTAGGATAGCTGGAGGAGCCCCAAATTTAAAACAAAACAAAACAAAAACTGGAAAAAGACAATTGCATAACAATGAGGTCTGACAAACAGCTTACAGGTGACTTTTTGTGACCCTTTATGGGGTTTGGGGGTCTTTTGATTTTTGTTTTAGTTTAGAGTAAGAGTATGTGGGAGTGGGGAAGAGAGCAGAGGGGGAGGAGGGGAGAGAGAGAGAGAAAGAGAGAGAGAATCCCAAGTAGGCTCCATGCTCAGTGGTTCAGCATGAGTCCAACAGGGGGCTCAGTCCCATGACCCTGAGATCATGACCACAAGTCAGACACTCCCAACTGAGCCACCCAGGTGACCTGCAAACCTTTTTGTCTAGTCTTCAAGCATCTTTAAATTTCAGCTATAAAAAGAGCCAAGCTCATAGCATCTCTTTAAAATGTTTAATCATTTCTGGCTTTCTCAACTTTAAGTCCTTATTCATGTATTTCTGTTCATTGATTTTAATGCTTGAGATTTATTTCAATTTTTTCTCTTGAAAAAAATCACTGCTAATTACTGAGAGATTATTACTTCATTTGCAAAACTGTGATTAATACTGCTGGAGAGAAATCTCTCATTTGTACATTATTACAGCACCAACTGTGAGTTCTTCAAGCTGAGCGAATTTTGAAATGAAGACACACTCATTATGAATTAGGTTCCTGAGATCCTGATATTTTCTTGCTAACCCATCTATTTATCATGTACACATTCTCTGAAGTAAATCTGGATTTTTGAAAAGCATAAGCAAGATTTAATTATGCACAATGTAAGGCAATTTTCAACAAATTTACACTCTTAAAGTGTACGTTTCATGAAAGTAAATGGACTTTAAAACTTATCAATGCTCTTAATTTCAAGTATATAATAAAACAGAACGATGGTTGAGATAGGCTGTATGAAGAAGGGGATGATTTTTGAGATAAAATCTTCAAAGACACTCCCTTCTGCATTACATAATTGAAATATCTTCTTAAAACCATCTAGTACTTTAAATTCTATATTAAGGAAAACCATTAGTATCTTTATGGTGTCTTTTAAGTATTTCAATACTGTTATCTTCCTTTCGGTTTTACTACTGTATGTTTTATTCCCAGGTTGTCAAGAGGCTGCTGCTTAAAAAACAACAACAACAAAAAGAAACAAAAAACAGAACATCTTGAGCTTTTACTGTTCTCTTTATTTCCAGAGTAATGTCATCCTCTTGTTAGATACCACTGGCCGAGCCCTTCGACGTCTCATCCTCCCTTCCGAAGAGGTTACACCTAAGAAATCTTCCTGGTGGAACAAGGAGGAAGCTGTAAGGAGTTCCCAACTTGTCCAGCAAGTTGCCAAGGACTTCTGTAGTTTTCTACCTTAAAGATGCATGCACACCCGTTCTTCTCAGTGCCTTTTACTTACTACGCAAGAGAATTCTCTTACTATGCACTTGTAGATTTTAACACAATACGAATAGACATTGATACACATACAACTAAACACCAATTGCTTCTTTTTATAAACTTATAAACTATGAAGTTTATAAAAAGACATAAAGACTTGTCAGGACTGAGCTGTAATAATGATAGGGCTTCGTGAGCTTCTTGAATGTGATATTCACGACAAATTCCTAATCATACAGTCACTGAACTGTTTCTGAGTTCTGTGTTTATGTTTTGGATTTATATGATAAACCAATGAGTATGAGACCTCAATGCACCTACCAGATGAATAAACATTTGAACTTACTAACTAAATTAAACTAGTAAATAAACCAAGAGAATTTATTCTGCCATTCAGAGAAAGGTAATGGATATAAAATAAGATTTACCTTCTACCCTGCAAAACAGCATACTTAAGTCTTAAAAGACCGTGAAAAAAAAATATTTTAAATGCCATAAATGCATCCAAATCTACAAAAAGCAGTATTTCCTGTGTGTTTATATTATGGTATAAATTACACACTTACCAGATAGCATATTTATCTCTAACCAGTATTTGGCATTATTTTTAAAATTTTTATCCTAACGATGTTTTAGCACATAGTTCACAATAAATTTTGAAATATATTTTAGTCCATGTCACTGTAAGAGTCTTGGATTAAATAAAGAGGTAGCTTCTCACAGAATTACATGTTTCACATGTCGAAGGACTTTATTTAAGGGAAAGCAGCTAAGGAGATGTGACTGCATCTCACACATTTAATGTGAATATTTTGTTTTGTTTTGTCTTTAGGAAACTTATAAAATGTGTAAAGAATTTTCACACAAAAACTGGCTAGTATTCTACAAAGAAAATGGGTGAGTTCTTTGCTATAGAAGATTTAAACTGGAATCCTTAGTTTGTCCATCCTACTAATTATGTCCATTCTACTTATTATAAAACCAATATAACCACATTACAAATATTCTATTGTAAAAGTAACTCATCCCACATTTCAAGAACATTTAAATCCAGACCTAAGAAAAGACAGTGCTCGTAATTTCAAAATACAACCACCACCAGCTTGGCAATTATCACTGTCCATTATTTCTTCTTATGCATACCCCTACAGAGTCTAGAGTTTGTAGATCTGTTTTCTCAATTAAGACTTTTCTTTATTATTATTTAGTCTCGAAAACATTCTCTTTAAGTTTGCATGAAGTCTCATGAAATGACTGTGCCATTGTTACTCAGCCATTATCCTCACCATTTCCTTTCAGAGAGTTTTCTTCTCCTCTTTCAGGAACAGCCTGACTGTGCTGGATGTTCTTGAAGGGCGAACTCACACCATCTCGCTTCCCATCAACCTCAAGACAGTCTTCCTTGTAGCGGAGGACAAGTGGCTTCTGGTGGAGAGCAGGACAAACCAGTGGGTGGATCTACAGTGCATCTCATAGAGTGTTTATCCAGCATCCTTACTGTTCTGTCTTCCAGTGGCTGTCTTTTCAGTTTCTGAATTTGACATCTCTGTAGGTGAAAGTTAGAAGAAGGGGAGCGAGAAAATTAAAACAAATTGAATATCACTTCACAGAGTAATCACGAAAGTGTTGCAGAGAATGACATTGAAATGAACAGTGGAAACATAATGACTTATATGTCTGATCCATATTTCTTTGGATGTTTCCTATTAGTACACTGAGAATTCACTGTATTCTGGCCCAACTAGAGATGCTTCAAAATAGATTTTTGATTTATCCTCTCTTCAGAGGGTCATAGTCTCCATACTAGAGCTGTTGCCTTTTTGGAACTTCCCAGAATTCACCCCTTAGAAGTTTCTTCTTCATTCTTTCTTGGTTGCTCTTAACTTAGTTCTGTTCATGTTTGTGTCACCTGCCACCATTGAACTATATACACTTCTTGATGAAAGGGGTATTATATGCACTTGGCATAAATAGGGTACACAGTAAATTTTGAGTCCCCCTCCCTCACGCATTACCTCTAGTGGCTAAATGCAGACTCTCTCTTCCCCTTGGGTGACAAGCAGAAGTAGCCTGCTGCAAAAGATTTCTGGCTATTTATACAACCCTCTTTTAGAAATCTTAAAAATAAGTAGATCAGGGGGATTACAGTGGTTCCAGTGTTAAGGCTTCTGTCCCTCAGCTGGTCAGAAATCAGAGACCGGGCTCCCACTTGACTTACTGGCTGATCAAACAGTCATATCAATAGCAGGTCCCATGATAAGGGGGTGGGGGGAAGGTCTCATTAGACTTGCTTTATTTACTTATTTGTCAATTGTTTTTTGCAGCCCTTCCTCTTAAAGGAAGTGTTGGATTTTGGTGCATATTTATTAGTGCATTGTTATTACACACTGCTCCTTATACACAGTGTTGAGAAGTTATTTGTTAATTCATGGCGTAACTCAGAAACTGCAAATTTTACTCCACATGTAAAAAAGAAGCCTTGGGGAGAAAGGGTAGAATTCTGATTAAAGAGGGCACGTGTTGGGATGAACACTGGGTGTTATATGTAAACCAATTTGAAAATAAACTATTATAATAAAAAAAAAAGAATTCTGATTTTTCATAGCCTGAACTCACAATGATTAAAAAGAGAAGAACTTTTCACCTAGATGTTTTGTTCATTTACAGGAAATATCTTTTAACTAAGCCAGCTCACGTCGAATCTGAGGACAGCGGGGTTTGCCAGTTGTACGCGTTGAAAGAGGAGCCGCCTAGTACAGGATTTGGAGTTATACAAGGTAAATTCATGTTCTTTGTGTTCATGACTCTATGGGTACATTCTTACAGTCCCCTAGAATCATTTTAGGGCAGTAACATCACATACGTTAAGTTTGTACCAAAAGAGAAAACTTAGTAACTTCATTAGAAATAGTAAATGAGAATCTACTATTTTTTTAAGTTCTGTCATTGAATTTTTTTAACTGAGAAATCAGAATTTTTAGATACATTTAGGTGCCAAGTCTATTAGTCTTTTAGGGTAGCATCCTTCCTTTTTTTTACATGGACCATCGGGATGTCTACTTAATTCACCCCAGGTTTGGAGGGTGAATAGTAGTTATGGAAAAAAATCTAAAACATACCCTTACCAGCACTGGGTTGGGTCAGTTTCACATCATTTCTGCAGGGTGCCATTAGTGATGGTATGTATTGCTAATAGAATTTTGAATTCAGGAAATACTTGCATTCACTTAGAGAAGATGCCTTGACTGTAAAAACTGAATTTTTTCAAACAAAAACTCATGAATGTCATTTAAAGTGTTTTCTCTTCTTTAACTTGTGCTCCTCTGTTTGAGTTGGCAAGAATGAAATCTTGCAAAAATTAATTCCTGGAGCATTTCAGGGGCATATGGTGTCTAATGTTTCTCTGCCACTTCAGAAACAGATTTCAGCATACCTCATAAAATTTCAAGTGATCAACTATCATCTGAAAATCTAAGCTCAGCGGTGGGACAAAAGATTGCCTCTCCTAACCGAATTCTCTCAGATGAGAATAGTTATGCTACAGTTGTTGTCGGTTTCCCAGATCTCTTGGTAAGCACCAGTTTTTTCAATTATTTAATAGATTTTTTTTTTCTACTTGGTTTAGCCCCTAGTCTATAAGGCTAGTTGAGGAGTGATTAAAAATGTAATGATATTCTGGTAAACATTTTAGATCAAGTCTATATTCCAAATCAGTCATTAAAAAATGGATTCTACATGAAGAGTTTCATTGCTTTCTTAAAATTTACATTTATCAGGTAATGCAATTATTTCGGTTGGTAAGGAAGACCGGTATTCTCCATACATGGGAGTTCATGTGAAACAGTTAACTGCTTAACCTGCTGACCGTAATTTTACATCATATTGTCTTGTTGTGTGCTCATGTAATCTGTCAGGAGAGACATTGGAGACTTAACAAAATAGCATGTCATCTAGAATTTTTTAAAGTTAAATTTGTTGGGGTTTTATTACTGTAGATTAAATTTTTCCAACACTCACGAACATCCATTCACCTTCCACCGAGTTTGGCTCTGACTTATCATGTCTTTGCAGCATCCAGATTACGGTGATAGTCTCAACTTAATCTGCTCTAAGATGGTCCCTTCTGCCGTTATGTACCATTATCGGTAAAGAAGAGGCTATTTGTAATTGACTTCGGGTGAAGCTAGGGCCCATCTTCCCCTGATGGAAATGCAGGAAAATGAAATATAAAGGTGACTTAAGTCCATGTTGCCATCTAATAACCTTAGAGGTAGCTCCATGTGTTTTGATTAAACATTTAATTTTCATAATTTCCTTTGTAGCTTTTATTTTTAAACAGATCACTTAAAGATAAAAACAGGGGCTCTACGTGATGATACACCAATCTCACAGGAGCTCACTTTTTAAATGTAATTAATGAATGACGAGTATTTCAGGGTATGAGACATTTGAAATCCAAAACCCAGTGGATAATATGTGGCTTAGGATTTTGCCATATGTCTTCCTAATTATCAAGTAGAAAGCATTTGCTATGCTATTATATAACTGAAAATGAAACACGTTGTTGGAATACAATATCTACTGCAGCCTTGACTGAATGCGAGTTATGTTTAATATGCTTTCTTAATGATTGCTGCCATCGAAGGAGAAAATACTAGAGCTATTTTTCTGAACGTGGAATCATTTAAAATATTGATCTTCCAATTGAAGAAACTTGTATAGAAATATAATGTTACTATATAGAGTTTAGAAAGTAAAAGTATTTGACGCTGAGTATAAGACACTATTTGTATTAACCTTATAGAAATCCTTTATAGCCTGTAGGACTAGTAACCTTGTTAAATTAAAAGCTCTATCCCCACTTCTCTTCTTACTCTCTGCTCCTCCTCCCACTCATACCCTCTCTCCCTCTCTCTTGAAATAAATAAATAAACATTAAAAAAAAGCTCTATCTCCCCCTACTTAGTATGGAACCCAACACATAGGTGTTCAGTGAATATTTGTTAAATGAAAGACTAGGGTCAGTTAAGGAGCCTTTCAACATTTTATGGTGACAATCGTATCTTTTAGGCCCTAACACAAAAGTCAGGCATTGCACTATTCTAAAACCTTATACACATGATAATTAATTTTTAAAACAATTTTACAAGGTTTTATAGATGAAGAAGCAAACAGAAAAGATACATCTCCTGGGCCACACAAACTATGAGTAAGGGAGCTGGGATTTGAGGTCAAGTGTGACTGACCTAAATCTATATCCTTTCTCTTGTATCACAATGCCTTTGTTTTTATGTGAATTTCTTTTAATTCTTCATAAAGCTATCAATATAGTGGTACATAACCTCTTATCAACTTTATATAGCATTATCAGAGGCACCTAAATTATTATAAGCTTAATTATCACTTTCTTAACGTAATGCCACATAGCCACAAAAACCTATAGTAAATATCATTGTCAATAGTGAAACACTAAAAGCACTACTTTTAATATCCTTTTAATATCAAGAATAACACAAAGATACCCATTATTTCCACTTCTATTAAACATTGTACTCAGAATCTTAGCCATGACCCATAACAAAATTTTTGATAAATTGAATTTTATCAAAATTTAAAACTTTAGCTCTGTAAATGAATGAAAAGATAAAGCTGGGAAAGAGTTATTGGCAAATCACATTTCCAACAAAGGACTTGTATCTAGAACATATAAAGATTTCTTAAAACTTAAAAGCAACTTGGGGTGCCTGGGTGGCACCCTCTCTTTAGTTACAAGTCATTTCAAGGTAAAAAAAATATGTTGTATATTTCACATTTGCCTCAAAATTATGATTATTGGTGAAGCAGCTATTTTCTACACCAAATTCAAAAAAGTTAAGAAATAATTTGGTTTTCTTGTACTTGTGAAATATGAGTTTACCACTGGCAGTCGGTTAAGCGTCCAACTTCAGCTCAGGTTATGATCAGTTTAGTTCATGAGTTTAAGCCCCGCATTGGGCTTCTGTGCTGACAGCTCAGAGCCGGGAGCCCACTTCAGATTCTGTGTCTCCTTCTCTCTCTGCCCCTTCCCCACTCATACTTTGTCTGTCTCTCTCTTTCTCTCTATTTTTCTCTCTCTTAAAAAAAAAATACAACCCTCTAGAGCAAGAAAACAAATCATCCAATAATCTAATACAGAAACAGGGAAATAGTGGCCCAGTGTAAGGTTCAGACATCAAAGGCTGAGCAGGTGAGGACATCCGTGAAGGGGAAGCGTGTCACCACTGCTGATGGGAATCAACTCCAGGGAGGATGCAGATGGTGCCCGTGAAGAGGTAGAAGTAACATGGTGTAGGATGTACGAGCTCAGGTAAGGCGAGGAGGGTGTCCATTCATGAGCATACCCCAGTGTGGACCGTCAGGACCAAGGAGAGTAAGGAGGGCACTTGCCCAGGAGGAAAGGTTAGTACCAGGATGGGATATGAGTCACATACAGCAGAACTGAGCAAGAAAGTAAATATATTAAAGATAATGAAGTCTAGTTTCTCATTAGAAGGGGGTTACAGAGAAAGAAAGGAAGAAAACTAGAATGAATCTTATAGTTGTTAAATTGGAATTGTATATATCTGTGTGAACTCACAATTTTCAATATATTTAGATGGATATAGAAATAACTTTGGAGGTAAATGTGAAAAAAGAAGGGAAAGACTTGAATGAGAATTTACCTAAGAGGATACAGAGATTAAGTACATGAAAAGATGCTCACCATCATTAGTCATTCAGGAAATGCAAATTAAAATCATGATGAGAGGGGCGCCTCAGTGGCTCAGTCAGTTAAGCATCCAACTTCAACTCAGGTCAGGATCTTGTGGTTCATGAGTTCAAGCCCCACCTTGGGCTCTGTGCTGACAGCTTAGAGCCTGGAGCCTGCTTTGGGATTCTTTATCTCCCTCTTTCTGCCCCTCCCCCACTCACACTCTCTCTCTCCTTCAAAAATAAATAAACATTAAAAAATTTTTTTAAATCATGATGAGACATTATATACACTTTTTGGAATGGCTAAAATAAAAAAATACAATATCAAGTGCTGACAAGATTACAGAGCAAATACAACTTTCATACATTTTTATGAAAAGCAAGGACAAAGAATAATCAAGACATTGCTGAAGAAGAACCCAGAAGAAGCAGAGGCATTTGCCCTACTAAATTTCAAGGTTTATTGTAAAGCTTCAGTAACTAAGACGGTGTGGTGTTGGCATGGGGGGAGGAAAACAAACAGGAGAGCAGGGTGAAGAGCCCAGCAAAAGGTGCCTGTGTGTACAGAACTGTATTTCATGGCAGCATTGCTGATCAGTGCCATTGAGTCTTTGATGGTATTTGGGCAATTAGCTATCCATTTGAAAAAAGGACGAATATGAATCCCTGCCTTATGCCATTCACAAAAATAAATCCCTAATGGGCTAAGGACTCAAATGTGAAAGACAAACTTTAAAATATTTAGAGAATACACAGGAGAATGTCTGTGATCTTGGAATAGGGAAGGATAAATACATATTTGGTAAAAATTTTAAGTAAAGCAAGAGGGAAAAAATAACACAAAATTCCAGAAGAGTTATAAACATCTAGGGCAGACAGAAGGCGATATGAATGGGAAGGAGCATTCAGGGATCCCAGAATGCTGGTAACGTCCCGTTGCTTATGCCAGAGAGCGAATGAACCACATTATTTGCTTCATTTTCAAACGAACTATATTGTTCTATTCCCTCTCTTTAGTTATAAGTCATTTCAAGGTAAAAAAAAATATGTTGTATATTTCACATTTGCCTCAAAATTATGATTGTTGGTGAGGCAGCTATTTTCTACACCAAATTCAAAAAGGTTAAGAAATAATTTGGTTTTCTTATACTTGTGAAATACGAGTTTACCACTGGTATCTGCTTAAAGGGCTGCATTGTAGCATGTGTGGTGAAGATAGTTTATAGTACCGCGGCTCCTTGAACAACATGGAGTTTGGGGTGCTGACCCCCTTCACACAATCATAACTCCACACACAACTTCTGACTTCCCAGAACATAACTACCAATAGCCTACAGTTGACTGGAAGCCTTACTAATAACATAAACGATCAACACACATTTCGTATGTTACATACATTACATATGTACAATAAAACAAGCTAGAAAAAAGAAAATGTCGTTAAGAAAATCATAAGGAAGAGAAAATACACTCATTGTACTGTAATAAAAACCCACATGTCAGTGGACCTGCGCAGTTAAACCTGCGTTGTTCAAGGGTCAACTATATTTCAGTACTTTGATCTTTTTTTTTTTTTTTCTTTCAGTCACCCAGTGAAGTCTATTCTTGGAAAAGGCCATCATCTCTGCATAAGCCAAATGTCACTGACACAACATTCTATGGAGGAAGGAAAACAAGTGAAAGCCCAAAGCAGAGCAATTGTGTGACTCTTTTAGATACTAATCAGATAGTCAGGATTTTGCCCCCTGGAGAAGTCCCTCTAAAAGACATCTACCCAAAAGGTAAGAAACTTACCAATTCCTCATTTGCCAAGGTAGTAAAGGTAGTTTTCTTTTGGTGGGGATATTTAACTTATCATTGTCATTCTGTACTTATAAATGTGAATAAATCTACCAGGATTTAGTAGCTAAAAAAGACCTAGGTGTGTGCTCAGAAAGTTTTCACTCAGTTTCTCGCAGTCTGTAATTGAAGCCATTGCTTCAATCTTCTTCCTTTGCTTTATAATCTGTACAATAACTTAACTTAGAAGATGTTTTCAGGGGCGCCTGGGTGGCTCAGTAGGTTGAGCCTCTGACTTCGGTTCAGGTCATGATCTCACGGTCTGTGAGTTCGAGCCCCACGTCGGGCTCTGTGCTGACAGCTCAGAGCCAGGAGCCTGCTTCACATTCTGTGTCTCCCTCTCTCTCTGCCCCTCCCCTGCTCATGCTCTGTTTCTCTCTGTCTCAAAAATAAATAAACATTAAAAAATTTTTTTAAAAAAGATGTTTTCAAAGGAACTTTTAAAAATTCTTAAACTACTAGGCATAGAAAATGGGGCCCGACTTATGATGAAGGGCCAGGGACTCGTGCAGACTGATTCACTTAGTAGCTCTCTCAAAATCATCTTATATTTATGACTGCCAGACATATGCCAGGTCCTGTGCCAATCAGTGTTACTTACATACATTTATTTAATCTTCAAGTCCTCATTCCATTGTCAATGTACTCTCTAGGTTACATATGTCAGAAGCTGACGTTAGCGTGCCGAGGGCCACATCATTCGTGGGCAGTAGAGCCCAGATCTGCACCCAGGTCTTCCCGTCCCAAGTGTAGACCTAATTTCGCTGAACCACACAGGCTTTCATTATAATGGATAATTATGAAAATGTTTGATGGTCATTGAGCCACAGTTTATTATTTGCATCATGGTGGTAGTAATATGTTGTCCTATGTTTATGTTCTTTATATCACCGTGAACTTAATATAATGCTACATGTATTATAATCTATTACTGGGTTTGGAAGTCCTGGTTATATGATAATATTTAGAATTAATTCCTTCCAAATAAATCACCGTTTCCTCAAAATGTTTTTTATGGTAGAAGAGGCAGGTGAATAAAGTGACATTCTTGGTACAATGCTATGATAGGCATATTCACAAGGTGATCTGTCAAAGAGAAGCTTACAGTCCAGGCCGGTGATGATGAGCTGACCCTTGAAGTGATGAATGGGAGTGAATCAAATGAAGGAATTGTTTCAGGAAGAGGGAACCCTATGTGAAAGGCACAGGGGCATGAGGGCATTCCAGGAAAGATAAGAAATTCTGTACCAGAATTTAGTGTATCTCCAACTACCCAGAAACGTGAGAGTCAGCCTTGATACTTCTTCTCCCTCATCCTCTCTGTCTAATCCCATCACAAATCACCATGTCCTTTTGATACAACCTTACTACTGTATTTTGTATCTACCCACTTGACTAGAGTTCTATTACCAACATCCAAACCACCATCATCTTGCACCGGAATATTGCAACAGCCTCTTGAGAGGTTCCTCTTCCAAGTCTTTCCCCATCCTCCACACATCAGACAGAGTAATATTTATTTATTTCTTTATTTTAATGTTTACTTATTTTTGAGAGACAGAGACAGAGTGTGAGTAGGGAAGAGGCAGAGAGAGAGACACAGATTCCAAATCAGGCTCCATGCTCTGAGCTGTCAGCACAGAGCTCAACGCAGGGCTGGAATTCATGGACTGTAAGATCATGACC
Source organism: Paguma larvata (assembly GCA_030068075.1). Taxonomy (NCBI): domain Eukaryota; kingdom Metazoa; phylum Chordata; class Mammalia; order Carnivora; family Viverridae; genus Paguma; species Paguma larvata. The sequence goes on along the minus strand of CM057839.1, from coordinate 51,039,213 downwards.
TGAGCCGCAGTTGGACCCTTAACCAACAGAGCCACCCAGGCGCCCCAGACAGAGTGATATTTTTAAAGTATGCATTGTTCTTATTAAGTTTCAGTTTATACAGAGTAACATTCACCCTTTTTTTGTATATAGTTCTGTGAGTTTGACAAACACATACAGTTGTGTAACCATCACCATAACTGACAGAGGACAGTTCCATCTCTCCAGAAATCTCCCCCCAATGCTTCTTTGTGGTCAACCTGTCTGCCTACTCCCTAACCCCTGACTGATCTGTTTCTGTCCTTATGGATTTTCTTTTCCAGAATGTCATATAGATGGAATCATACAGTATATGATCTTTCAAGTCTGGCTTCTTTCACCTAATATCATGTGTTTGAGGATCATTTATATTGTCGTGTATTCCGGTAGTTCATTTTATTGCCAAGTAGTAGTCTGTTATGTAGATGTGCAGGCTTTGTTCATTCACAAGTTGGTAGATAGTTGGGTCATTTCTACTTTTTGACAATAATGAATAAGCCTACTATGAACATTTGTGCACAGATCTTTAAGTAAACCTAAGTCTTTGCTTCAACTGGGTAAATATGTAGGAATGACATTTTTACATTATATGATAAAATTGCCAAAGTATGGTCCAAAGTGGCATTTTGCATTCCTACCAGCAATGAATGAGAGTTCTAGTTCTGCCTCCTCGCCAGTATTTGGTATCGTCAGTCTTTCGCCAATCCAGTAGGTGTGTAGCAATATCTCATGATGATTTTAGTTTTTATTTTCCCTAGTGCCTAATGATGTTGAGCATCTCGTCATGTGTGCCTTCTTTAGTGAAATGTCTCAGATTCTTTGCCCTTTGGTTATTTGGGTGTGTTTGTTTGTTTGTTTGTTTTAGGAGTTTTGTGTGTTCCTTATATATTCTGGATACAAGTGCACTATCAGATATATTCTTTTCGAACACTTTCTGTCTTTTTGATGAAGGGAAATTCTCCTTTCTAGAAATTTTATAGTTTTAGATTTTACATTTAGATGCTCCATTTTGAGATAATTTTTTTTTTATAAGGCACAAGATGTGAACTGAGACTTATTGTTTTGTATGGGGATATTCACTGGTTCCAGCATCATTTGCTGGAAAACCTGTCCTTCCTCCATTGAGTTGCAGCATTTGGATCTCTGCTGGAAATCAACTGACCACATATGTTTGGGTCTATTTCTGTATTTTTTATTGAGTTCCATTGACCTCTGTATCTATCCCTTCACTAATAGCACAGTCTTGGTTATTTCTTAGCTTTGTAGTTTATAGTGAGTGTCAAAGTCAGGTAGTATAGATCCTCTAACTGTTGGTAGGAATCGTGGATAGAAAATTGCTAAGAGGAAATCAAGGATAAGGAAACCTATGGGCTAAACTGACCTAACAGGATTCTTGCTGAAGGCAAGCCAGGGTGATCAGACCTTACCTGCGGGGCGGGGTGGAAGGGGTGAGAAACCTGATCACATATTGGCAGGGGGTGGAGAGAGAGGATTCTGGTTAAACTTACTTAGCAGGACTCTTGCTAAAAGCAGACAAGACAGAGATGAACACAGAAGCCCAAAAGTTGGGGTCTATTTGGGAAGAGGATCCAGAAGAGCCTGACTAGATTTTGGTCAAAGGAGATCATCTTCGTCATCATCCATATTAATAGCACCTTCATTTACTTTCACTGCTGCACACATTACAGTTTATGCATCTGGTCTCTGTTGATACACACCTAGGTTCTTTCCAAGTTTTGCTGTTACAGATAGTGCGCAATGAATCCTCTTGTATCCCTCTCCTTGTATATATGCTGAGAGTCTGTAGGGTATATATCTAAGAATAGAATTATCAAATTGTTTCCCAGTGTTGTTTCAGCAGCATAAAAAGGTTCCTGGTGACCCAGCCTTATCCACTCTTGCAGAAATCAGACCCCGTTATTGTGGTTTCAGTTTATCTTTCCCTAATTTCTAGCAACTTTGAGAATTTTTTTACATGTTGCGATTTACTCTTCTGAGAATTGCCTGTTTAAATCTTTTGCCATTTTTCTGTTAGTTGCTAGGAGTTTTATTTCCCCTCACTTGTTTAAGTAGCATTCCTTAAATATTCGAAATATAAAGTGTTTAACATAGTGTCTAACACACAGGAGGAACTTTATTAAAGTGGGATGTTAAAAAAAAAAACTAAGAGAATGACAAAAGTAGATCCCAGGATGATAGCTGTGCACAAATCTAGAGATCAGCCCGTTCAGATGAGAACATATGAAAAAATAGCGAAAAAATGACTAACATAAGGGATAAAAATAATAAAATTTTGTGAAATTTTAAGAAGCATATATCAAAACTATGAGACAATTATCATCCACAAGTTAGGAGAGGAGTAACGGATGTTAAAGTGTTCAAAGTACCTTACTTTGTTCAGGAGGAAGGCAGTGATATTAAGTCGATGTGTTGGTGAGTTAGAAATTGAGTATATAACTTCCGAAGTAGTGGAGAGATTATAGCATAAGAAATACTTTTGCTGGTTAAGAAGCAATTTTCAAACAGACACTGGTATAAAAAATAGATAAGTAAATAGAATCCAACCATCTATATGATTAGCCAGAACTAAGGCATATCAGCCTTTTATTAAAGAAATCAATAGAAACTGCAAAGGCTGCTCTCCTGGTGGCTTTCACAAAGATAGTATAGCTTTTGTTTAATGCAAACGAAAGATTGACTGCTTTCTTCCAATCATTTTTTTGTCTAGCTAAATGTTAGCTGCCCTTTTTTTTTTTTTTTCACAGTCCTCAGCTCTTTAAACATAAAATAATGTCTCTGGATTGAAATTGATATACTGTGTTCAAATTCAAAGATTTGGCATCAGCATGATTGCAGGACACACATCACTCTTTATCTGTGAACAGAGGTGCATTAAACCTGGTAGTTAACAGGTGTCCATCAAATTACATTGCTAGAAGGAGTATATTTTTTAATATAATTTCATCTTCCCTCTGGATGTGTTCACAGTTGTTTTGTCTGACAGCTTTTATACCTCCTCCTAACCTTGGCACTGTACACATAAGCTGTCCCCACTGTTTGCAGGAACTATGCAGGAAGCACTGCAGCCATGACTTCCCTTTAATCGATAGTGAACTCATCCTCGCCTGTAGCTTATACCTATCTTGGAAATCCACCTGGATTATAAATGTAATGGAAATTTACTGAGCCTCTGTTCTCTCTACAGTGTTGAAACGTTTAAAACGGACTGACAAGGATTTGGCTAAGTTTGCAGGGAAATCTGGCCACGATTTTCACTTCCTTAATTCAATCGCATATTCTGAGCTGATTCATTTTCAGATCAGTAAACACCACCTCTGATCATTTTTCAAGCACTTGCCGTTATGCCGCTACCAGTACCCTTACTACTGCTTTGAAGTGCTTTATAGCCACGAATTTCCTTTTCTGATACATAGCACCAGGAGTAAAATTCTTGCTTTCTCCTTCTTGAAATAGACATAGCCATTATTGCATTTTCTCACCCTCTTTATGCCATGGAATTAATTTGCACTGTGAAAGAAAAGAATGATGTAGGGAAAAAAAGATATTTTAAAGTGAGTTGGCTTACTTTGTTTTCATGGGCCATCTAAAAGTACTCATGGCCATAGCTCAGCTTCATTCTACTACGTATGAAAAAAGTGCCCATGAGCGATAAGCCAAGATGCAAATCTGTTAGCTAGACAGCTCTAGACATCCCAACCACGTTAGCAACTGGTCATTTTTGGCAAAGAACCTGGGTCTATAAATAATTCAACCTACTTCAGCTGGGTCTTAGTGGCAGGAACTGTCAAAAATGATAGATGCTGCAAAACTTTATCCAAGACTGACCTTATATCCCAGGCAGTATTTCCAGTATAGGCCTGCATGACAGATGATAAGCATGCTTGTTTTATATAAATGGCCATCAGGGGACAGCCAATTGAGCTGGGTGGTCAGATTACCATAGTAACTCTCTTGTCTTCCCCTCTGTTATTCCTGGACATTATACCTCCATTTCCTCCTAAACCTCTGACCCCCGGCACTCCTCCTTGCCTTGCTCTGCCGCTCATACCTGGCCCCAGGCCCATGAGTCCCACCCTGGAGTCTTTTCCAAGTCCCGAAAGGTCCAGGTGGGTTTGGTTTGTTGTGGTTAAAAGGAACTTTCCTCGTTGTGCTATGGCCTCCTCGAATGAGGCAGGAATCAGCTCCTTCTTCTCTGTCCTCAGTGCTTTGTAGAGTGTCTGGTGCAGAGTGAGCTTAACCACTTTGTTTGTTGAATAAATAAGAGATATTTTGAGTTTTGAATTTTTCAGATGGTCTAACTAAAAAATCTTCAGCTGCAAACATGAAATAAAAATGCCAAGAGGTTTTTTTGTTTTGTTTTTTTGCTTTGTTTTGTTTTTGTAAACTACATTGGATAAATCCAGCGTGAACATCCTGGATATCTCATTCTAATCTGAAATTGTAATATAAGATATAGACAACAGAAACAATCTTTAAGAATATGGGTTTGGTGGGTCGCCAGGGTGGCTCAGTCAGTTAAGCGTCCGACTTCAGCTCAGGTCATGATCTCATGGTTCATGAGTTCGCGCCCCGCGTCGGGCTCTGTGCTGACAGCTCAGAGCCTGGAGCCTGCTTCAGATCCTGTGTCTCCCTGTCCTGCTCATGTTCTGTCTCTTTCTGCCTCTCAAAAAATAAATAAACATTTAAAAAAAATTTTTTTTAGGAGTATGGGTTCTGTGTAAGGGAGATTTTTTTAAAGAGATATTAAGAGCCAATATTTTGTAAAGTGAGGCTATTTTAAAAATTCTTGCCCTAGGGTGAGCCTAGGTAGGAGTTGTGTAGAGTGGTGGACAAAGCAGAGATTTCACAGCTATGGAATAGCCTGGTTTTGAAAGCCCCCTCCATCACTCTCCAGCTATGTCGCCTCAGGCAAGTCACAGTATTATCCTAACTCTATAAGCCTTAGCTTCCTCATCTCTCAAGCACGAATCATAAGTCTTTGTTGTCAGTATTAAAAATTACTACCTCTAAAGACTAAGCAGAGTTCCGGGGCACCTGGGTGGCTTAATCGCTTAACTGCCAACTTCAGCTCAGGTCATAATCTCACGGCTCATGAGTTCGAGCCCCACAATGGACTCTGTGCTGACACCTCAGAGCCAGGAGCCTGCTTCAGATTCTGTGTGTCTCTCTCTCTCTCTGCTCCTCCCCCTGCTCCCACACTATCTCTCTTTTTCTCTCTCTGTCTCTGTCTCTGTCTCTCAAGTATCAATAAACATTAAAAAAAAAAAAAGACTAAGCAGAATCTCCTTCACACAGTAGTGGCAGCTAGGGATGATGATTGATGGGACTCAGGGCTTTGGAAAAGAAATCAGCAGGCCCCTGGAATTCGCCTGGAAACACCTCCAGAACTGGAGGTGGGAGCTCCGGCCCCTCTGTGTCATTCCCCTCTTCTTCCCCCTCCCTTTCATAGTTCCCATGATCCAGTGCCCTCACCACTGGCCCCTGGTCACCTCACCCTCTCCTGTCTTGCATGGCCCTCGTCATTACAGGTACCGTGTGTCAAGCAACTGCTAACTCAGTGCTTTGCAATTACCCAGTTCATCTAATTCCCCAAATAATGTTTATGATGCTCAGATGCTATTGTTACCCCCATTTCACAAATGACAAAAGCAGTGAGATAACTAACTTGACCAGCCAAAAACGCAATTAGGACGTATCAGAGCCAGGATTTTATACCAGGCCAGTCTGATTACAAAGCGGTCCTGATTCCACTACATTGTTCTGTCATTGTAACCTCCCAGGAAGGAAAAACAGAAATTCAGGTGATGGAATATTTTCATATAAACTCTAAGTGTTGAAACTTCTCATCTGGGGAAGCTAGCAAAGACAATGAAACGAACTGAGGTACTTTTCTGACGGTAAAGAATCATAGCCTAATATGCATGTATTTGACAATCTTTATGTTTCCTTGACAAAAACATAACCTAGAGACTAGACTTGGCCCAGGACCTTGTCAGGTGGGTCTCCGAGTTTTGCCCGAGGCCGCTGGTAACTTCATTCCACTTTTAGCAACATTCATGCTTTCTTTTGGTCTTATTTTGGGATCCTGCTGTAATTTAATACTCTGCTCATGACTTGCTTGCAGATGTTACCCCTCCACAAACAGCTGGTTATATAGAAATCACCGATCTTCAATCAAAGAAACTCCGATATATCCCTGTTCCCAGGTAATCCACTGTCACCTTTGTTCTCAGTTCGTTATGTCAGAAAGAATGTGAGCCAAGTCTTCCCAAGTGCTCTGAATAAATGTGTACTCTTGCTTCCTTAAATAGCAAGCTCTTTTTCCCCCCAGTTGCACTTGGCTTATGTCTTGCTGCTGTTCTGCATGCTTTACTGCTATTTTTATTTTCATTTGGGAAAAATGTCATATAGGTTTAAGTCTAACAGCCTTCGGGGATTCATTTCTCTTTTTTGATCTGTCCTGATGATAAATTTTTCTGTAACTGAAATAGTGTTTTCAGCATGGCAGAAATTTTCAGTCTTCTTAAATTTTTTTAATTTTTTATTTAAAATCCAGTTAGTTAACATACAGTGTAATATTAGTTTTGGGTGTAGAGTATAGTGATTTAACAATTCCATGCGTCACCGGCTGCTCATCACAAGTGCACTCCTTAATCCCCATCATCTATTTAACCCATTCTCCCTCCTTCCTCCCCTCTGGTAACCATCAGTTCGTTCTCTACAGTTAAGAGTCTATTTCTTGGTTTATCTCTCTCTGTCTAATTTTTTTCCTTTGCTTGCTTGTTTTGTGTCTTAAATTGCACATACGAGTGAAATCATACAGTATTTGTCTTTCTCTGTCTTATTTTGCTTAGCATCATACTCTCTAGCTTCATCCGCCATGTTTATTAACTTTACATTGTTAGTTTTTGGAGGCAAGTGTGTTCAAAATGTCAAAGGAATTTAAATAGGGTTTGTTCAGTATTGTTTTTAAATGTGCTACTGTATATCTGCGGTGCAAAGCCTATGTAGTAGCTACGGTCTTCCAGAGATTTAGAAGGAAACTTATGATCTTTCACTGCTTATATAATTGTCCAGTGATTGAAGCAAAGTACTGGAACCAGTTAGACGGAGGATACAGAAGGAAAACCACGTGCTTGGTGGCTACCTTTGAGGAACACAGGAGTTCTCTCCAGTAGCCCTTCCCGTTCTGGATGCATCCCTGCCCTATCTCCCTCTCTCCGCCTAACTGAGCCCTCTGGTCCACCTGGCCTAGATTCCTCATTCTTCCTTACGTGGCCCCCCAGGCCAACTCCTCCTTCTTCTAATTTTTTACTCCGCTTTGGCCTAGATTGACATCATATCCCTTACTAACATATACTTCCTGACAGGCAACTGAGACCTCACAACACAGAGGTGAAAGCCTCACCTGGAATACCAAGCAGAGGACCCTGGAGAGCCATCTAACAGGAAAGAAAGGCCAACCACACCAAGGCCTGTCCCTCATCCATGGCATCAGCAGGCCGCCTTTCCACCCACTCCTCCAACCCCTAGAAGTAAATAGCTCAGCATGACAGGACACAGTAATTCAGAAACTCAGCTTTATTTCTTAGGACCTTAATCAGGTTCAATAGATATGAATAATAAAAGCATTATGCAAAAAAATAGGTTTACTTGTTCCAACATATAGAAGTATGACTTCGTAGAGCATCTTACCTTGTCATTTTAATGGAAAATGGCTTTTGGTCATTTTGGGGAAATTCCTTATTCCATATGAATTATATGCTTACTAAAATATACTATTAGTTCAAGCAACAAAAGCAAAGAACAACTTTTTGTTGTTTTACATTTCTAAAGCATCAGTAATCTTTTCCAATATTTCTCTTAATTTCTCCCTCATTGGCCCTAGGCTTTATTTTGTTGTTTTTCTATTTTAACTTTCTGCGTGGACCACGTTATACCTGCCATGGAAAGGACATCCGGAAGAGCAGCTGTGCATACATCCGGTGCCAGCTGGTTACCGTAATGCATTCATTCAGAGCTGTACTGTTCACCGGAAACACAGTGCAGTGTCATTTTATATTCCTTCCCAGCCGTATTAAAAAAGGAAAAAGAAATCGGTGGAATTATCTTTAATTAAACATTTTATTAACCCAGTGTTTTTAAAATGTTCTCATTTTGACACATTCGATATAAAAATTTTAATGAGGTATTTTACATTCCTTTTTTTCTTCTAAGTCTTTGAAATCAGTATATATTTTACACTTTTGGAACATCTTGGTTTGGACTTGCCATATTTCAAGTGCCACGTGACTTAAAGTCTGTTCATTATCAGTATATCCTGAATTTCTCTTGAGATTAGCTATTGCCATTTTTGGCATATATGCACTCCAAGAGAACAACCCATCTGGATTTCAGTTTTCCTGCTAGTTGCTTAAATTTAGCATTCTGCTAGATAGCTGGAATTTTCCATCTGATGGCTAACTTCAAATAACAGAAAATACACTGACACTGCATATAACTACAGCACCAAAATGAACACATCACTTTTGCCCCCAGTAAAATTGGAGTATTTTTCCTCAAATTTTTGTATTATTTCCATCTGTAAAATTATACTGTCTAGCTCTCATGCGCGGGTGTATGTAAATTTGGACTTCACTCACTGTAATTCTATGTGTTCCTTAAAGACCTTGCTATTATGTTTAAAAGGGAATTTGCATTTAAAACAAGGTGAAGAAGGGGCGCCTGGGTGGCTCAGTCAGTTGGGCATCTGACTCTTGATTGTGGCTCAGGTCATGATCTCACAGTTCGTGAGTCTGAGCCCCACGTCAGTCTCCACAATCAGTGTAGAGCCTGCTTGGGATTCCCTCTCTCCCTCTCTCTGCCCCTCCCCTGCTCACTCTCTGTCTCTCATAATAATTAAATAAAACTTAAAAAAAAAAAAAAACAAGGTGAAGAGGAAGAGATTCTAGAGCAAATTGCAATAAATGTAGTTTTTTTCTCCCTTTTTTTGACATATTGAAGCAATTGCCCTTATAAATTTCAAGTTTCATAATATGAAGAGTTAAACATTTAGCCAGTAGACACAGTACTCAACAGTCATACATCTTGAGTGCTCTTGGAAGAATCTCAAACATTATTGTTTCACATAGATAAATTTCATTATTCTTGAACAGCCCTTTACTTCACTATCTGTGCCTATTAATTTTTTTCCTAAGGCAAATATTTTGGGGAGAGCGCCATGAGATAACGTCAAATGTTACCTTCTTTGAGTCCTTCCATTACCGTGAAGTAGCTCTGAAACACTGAAGCAGTAGTTATCATCTCCTTCATAGAAACATATTTTAAAGCCTCTGTGTCCCAGAATAGCTGGCCATGTCACCCGTGTTTAGTATCTACTAAGGCAGACTGGAAAAAAAAAGGTCAAGTAGTCTTGGTTTATTCTTTAGGATGTTATAAGATTTGACCTAACACATAGTGGTTTTGTGGTTTTCCCAAATCTACATTGATAGTTTATTATGTTTTTATTATCTGATCAGATTCCCCTTTTAGACCATTTCACATAGAAAATATCAGATGTATTTAGAGAGCCAATGCTAGTAATTAGAATTTCTAATCTGTTTCTTTTGTACAGTGAAAGTTATACCTAGAAAAAGGAAATGTGCAGTTGACTCATAGAAGCAAAAGCTGCATTCCTAGAAATGAATATATAGCAAAGGAAAGATGTATATGTATGAAACATATAATATGAGAAACATATAAATTCCTTGTTATAAATTCATGTAACTTCCTAAGTTAGAAAATGCAAAATATTAAATACAAATGCAGTTAAAGCCCATAAGAAGATATCAGCTTTAGCACTTAGATTGATACTTAGGCCCCTCAGCGTCTAAGGGGTCAGAACTTAGACCCCTAAGGGGTGAGTCCTACATTGCAGGTGCGTGAGATATGAGTTGGTTTAGAGTTCTTTTCTTTCTGACAGTGAATGCCAGTACAATCAGGGGTCCAAAAATACAGAAAAATGTAAATAACCAATAAATAGCTGTGTATTTTGTTTTTCTTACAGATGGATCTCTTGGTATCTTTTAATATGTTTACTATTAGAATTCTTTATAGCAGGTTTAATGAACCACAGTTGGGAAAACTAGCTGCTTTACTACCAACTGATTGACTACTGTAATTTCTTTTTCAGATCAGAGTCTCTCTCACCATATACCACATGGCTAGCTACTATTTCGGACACAGATGCATTGCTGGCTGAGTGGGGCCAAGGTGCTGTTGTTACTGTTGACATGGGAGGTCACATCAGGCTTTGGGAAACTGGCCTTGAACGTCTGCAGCGATCACTCATGGAGTGGAGAAACATGATTGGACAGGACGGTGACAGACACATGCAGGTATTGCTCTGACCTACTTTCCCTCTTACAGGTGCATATTTAAGTGTAAGTTCAGTTCCAAACGGAAGTAAACCTCTGGCCTCAAAACTTAAATGTAGCTACTTAAATACGTAAAATAATTTCTCATAATAATTTCAAAAGATGTGTCTTTTTCTAGATAGTGGGAAAGTGAAAATGTGCCCTTTTTGGGGTCAGTGCTTAAATACACGAGTTCCTCACATCACAGCATGCGAATGCAATACAGTTGCTTTTGTTTGACCTCAAGCATTAATCAGCTTCCAGCACCACCTTTGCATTTGTTCTGACTTTTACCACCATCATCTTTGGCATCTCTGCATGCTACCAAGGAGATAGAAATACTGATATAAAACGAAACACATTACTCTAGGGTCAAAACATTTAGACTAGAGAAGATAAGTAAATCATGCATCCAGCAAAGATGTGTTTTTACCAACTTCCTTATTTCCAGATAAGGCAAACTTAGCCGTAGACCCAAGCCTGCCCTGGAAACAAATATGGAAATAGGTCACCAAAGTGAGAGGAAACTCCAGAAATGATTCAGTCACCACCTAATCTAGTTGGTCTGGAACTAAAGAGGAAAGCTGTGTACCCATAAATACTAAAGCATATCATAAAAGGATTTATTTGTAATTGATTGATTTTAATCTTCAGAAGAAAACTTTTCTGTTTACAGCAAGGTAAACTGTCAGCTGTATTGCTCTGCAGAGAGCCAGGTCACAAGATAAAAAATTTCTACAAACTATTCCACTGACACTTGATTAATAATTACTATTTTATGTGGTTAATCTTATGATTTCCCTTAAAGGAGAATATTTGTGAAAGAATAATACATATTTCTCTTAGATTCTTAAAAGCTTATAGGAACATTTTGAAAATTTGAAACCAATGTAGGCAAGCAACGTCAACCTCTTTTGAAAGGATATGAATATATTAATTAAGCTAAAACAAATTTATTGCTCTAAAATAAACATGTCATTAAGTGCAACGAATCTATCATAGCAATAGACTGAATGTTGGTTACTATCCATAACAATAATTAGAAAATTAACTAAATGTGGTTCTAATTCTCTTATTATTCTAAACATTAGCTTCTTCTCCCTTTGAATTAAGCTCCTTTTTTCATAACAGTGATTGGTGCCTAATAATAATTACTATTGTATTTGAATTTCTTCTATTTTATTTTAATTTCTCATGTGTCATAGAGATGAAAGGTCATATTTTTCCTATGGTCAAGATTGTGGCCTAAGTTAAGTATCTTCAACAACAGAACTTTAAAAAAGAATTTTATGCATGATTTTCATAACTGGTCTTGACTGCTACAAAAATTAACTGCTATTTGTGGTTTAGCCACACACTCTTCTCTTCCCAGTGACTTCCCCGACTCTGTTGTTCGTCTTTCTATTCCCAGCCCCTGGCATAATGATTGATACACAATAGGCAATTAATATATTTGTGTATGTTCATACTCATATATCCTAAATTGCACTGGCCTTTGAAGCTATTTGACAAAAAAAATGGAACTGTTCTTTTAAACTGTCACAAATTATTCATTTGTTTTTATATAACCAAATAGATATTTATTGGGTGAATGTATATAGTTATTAAGTTAGAAATAAGCAGAAATATATTATCTAACATCTCATGAATAATGTTTGGCTGCAGAATGCAGAGCAATATCTGATCCTTCCCAGACCAAGCATCTTCCAGAAAATGCATAACTTTGTATCTCCCGTTCAGAGTTCAGCTGTAACAGAAATAAAACTTTTTCAGAAATAAGGTTACACAATTGAGAATTGGATGTTAGTTTCATTTGGAAAATTAGAACAGATGTTGTCCAACCTTCTCCTAACATCTCTGATGTGCCTTGATCCATTTTGGTTGAGATTGAAATACATATTTATATACATACCCAAACCGAGAAACAAATTGTAAGTATACATTTTTATGTCTAAAGAGACAGACAGGATTAATTGTCCAAATGGTCTGCCATTGTTTTATTTTTTGGTCGAATCTGTCCTCTTCTCCCTGCCTGGTCAATAATGAAACAGTATAGGGGCACCTGGGTGGCTCAGTCGCTTGAGCGTCCACCTTGGGCTCAGGTCATTATCTCGCAGTTCAAGTGTTCAAGCCTCACGCCGGGACAGCTTGGAGTCTGGAGACTGCTTCATATTCTGTGTCTCCCTGTCTCTCTCTGCCCCTCTCCTGCTCTTGCTCTGTCTCTCTCTCCAAAGTTGATAAACATTTAAAAACATTTTTTAAAACAATGAGACAGTATATTTAATTGCTCTTATATAGACCACGCCTTGTTATTATTTACAAGTAGTGTACACAACCAGACCTAAATGGGAATCATTGTGGAGCAGTAATAAAAACAAGCAAAAATGTGTCTTTTACAGTTTCCCGTACGGTGCAATCCCTCAAGCTCTTCCTCATTTATGGGCCTTTTATTCAGCATATGTCTCCTCCTGGTTCAGGAGCTCGAAAAATGCCTTTCTTAGAAATATTGAGAAAAGAGAGTATGCTCTCAGTACCGTACTTCTCACTGGCTACGTTCCAGCCGCTTTCCCTGTTCCTGGCAGAGTAACCCGATCTCCATCTAGTGGCGAAATGGACTTCTTTTACATCGTAGAAATTAAAAGTCCTGCTTTGCACTTCCTGGCTTAAGGAGGTTTGCGCACACCTGTATTGTTTGGTTACTGTTGGTTTAAGACACTCCTTTAGGTTAGCAGTGAAGGCCGGGCAAACAGCCCACCAAGCCATGCCCCACTTACTGACCCACTTTTCCCCTTGAGTCTTTTGAATGGTAGCAGAAGAACTGTTTATATTTAGATAAACTGTTTATATTTAGATAAAACATGCTTTTTATCACTCTCCTTTATGTTTTGCTACATTTCAGCCTTCTAGAGTTATTAGTTCTAAAGCCATTGTTGCTTTGAATTTTAGTTTTTGCTTAATGAGTTCATTTGATAGTTTTCTTTCATGAGTACAGTTTGCAAGAGAGTGTTTATTGTGCTCTTCGTATAAAATGTGTTCATTAATTTTACACGCTTTGATAGGAACATGTGTTCGTCTTACAGCAAAGGACTGTAACGAACTCAAAGTGTCACTGTGGCTGTACTTCTGAACTCCCATGACTAAGAATTCATATTTATTACTTTTAGACTCCATACTGTCAGAAGCATGTGTCAATTATGAGCCAAAATTTTTCTGACTATGATTCATAGTGTTCTCTATAAAGCATATTTTTCATATTTTTATGTAGTTACATTTGGATTCATCCCAAGAAGGCTGTTAAAGCTACACCACAGGTCTCTTCAGAAGTCAAATCATCTTCTCTAAAAAGCTCCTGGCGACTATTCTTGTGGGAACACAAAAGCTAAAAGGTTATAGCTTTCAAATATTATTGTCTGATTAAAATAAACTAATTAGAAAGTAAATCCTCTATTTATTACTGGTAGAATCTCTTTGAGGCCTTTGAATAGTACTTCCTTATATGTATACTTTAAAAATGGATAGGATCTTTGAAACACAGTGTGGGACTACAACTTGCTCATTCTTACAGTGAAGATAGTGCCTGGTACACAGCAGATACATGGTAGAGGCATCAGAAAACATACATAGAAAAGGTAACTAATTTATATTAAGCACCACTAATCCATTCCCCCTTTTAAAGAAGATATTCTAGAAATATGAATAAAGGTAGATTGCTGTACTTTGGTAAATAAGACTGGCCTTTTCTTTAACTACAAGCCCAACAGTAAAGATGTTTTTAAGATCTCAGTAAAATGGTAAGTCCTCCTTCCAGTTTTGGAAACCACTAGATCATTTCATTGGAACTGTATTAGGACTTTTAGGTTTTCACTATGCAGACTATGTTTTCTCCACATATTCTGAGAGGTTTTACAATTCTTTGTTCTCTTTAAGGATAATTTATAGTTTACTCTTGTACCACTTTTTTCACTTTGGCCAGTAGCTCTGAAAATACTTAACAGTCTAATTCACTGGGTCATTAATCATACATGTAACAATCCATATTTCATAGGGTTGTTATACATACATATATCTTTGGGAATCTTCCTTGGCCCAAAAAGGCAGTGCTTTTTTATTTTTTATTTTTTGAATTTTTATGAAAAAATTCAACAAGATGGTCTAGCCATTTGCCTATGCGATAGCATTTGAACAATGCCTCTAATGATTTTTCCATGTTTATTCCTGTTAGAGAAATTCCCATTTGTAGAAATTCATTTTGAATCTAGATGTTGAATAAGGTTTTCAGATCTGAATAAGACACACTGGGAGTATACTACTTGGTGGTGTGCTGATAGACCAGCTCTCTGGTGAGGTAAAGGTGGGGCATTTTATAATGTTTGCCAATTTCCCTGGTGTAACTTCTCCCTCCATGGCTGATGCTCAATTTCTGAGTGTTTAGCAGCCATCAGAGAAAGGGAAGAAGTACTAAGAACACAAACAAGATGGTGTCATGTTATCTCTGGGAGATGCTGAAGCCTGTAGTTGTTCCAGTTACAGATTGGAGATGCTCTTTTTGAACCAGGAATTCAGTTTGAGCAAAGAACCAGAAAGAAGTCTGCAGTCAAGTAGAATGATACAATGGGTTCATAAGTATAAGCCTCCTTTCTTATAAACACCATTTCAGAAGGAAATTACCAGTGGATTTTTACGTTCCTCCAGAAGCCGTGCTTCCATTAGATCACAACTTTGTTAATGATTGCTAAAAATAACTAAAATGAGCAACCACCTCCTTCAGACAAGCAAATCAACAAGCTTATGACTTTCAGGGAGGCCATGAGTTTCCATTAACCTTTTGTGCATATCCAACAAAAATAATAATCCTACAAATTATAATAATTGTGGGTACTATAGAGTCTTAAATTAATATTAAAAACAGAAATATCATCTAGCTTTCTCATAGAAAAGACCTAACCTTAGGAAATTGCTTTTCAAATAATCACTAACAGAAATATTTCAACTCCTTTCTCTCATGACAGACTTTAAGATCGTTATTTCATATGGTACTATATCCTCAGTGCATATTATTTAACAATATATCAGCAAGTAAGAGTTAATATTAGCAATATTTAAAGTATAAAGAAAACAAATGAATTCTATAATGTTAGTTATAAACTGAGATGTCAAACGCAATGAATATGTTGACAATTAATGCCTCTAGAATTTTTATGATTCTGAGCCCATTGTGTATACTGTTATATATAATCAACATATCACAATGGCTACAGAAATCAAATCCTGCTATTATATTTATAAGTAAAGTTGTAATTTTATTAACAAACAAGTATAACCTATTGGGTGTGATTTCCAGTTGTAATGTAAAGACAATACCATTGTACCTTACAAAGTGTTCATAAGAATGAATGCATTAGTGCCTGGCACAGAGTAAGTAAACAAATAAAAATTAGAAACTTAGAATTTAGGTAATTTAGAATTAGAAACCTAGAATTTAGAATTTGGGCCATAGAATTCCTTAATGTTTAGATGGAAACGCAAAGCCAAATTAAAAGGAAGCAGTGTTACCCAGTCACCTAATATTACATCGTGACTCAATGAGTTACATAATTCATCATCTATCTTTGTGTTATAAGGTGTGTGATTTGTTTATAATCCTATTTAGGAAAAGTTTTGTCAGCCCCAAAAAAGGAATTTTGGTCTGTGCCTAAATCTGTCAGCTCGAAGAAAAGCAGGAAATCAATGATAGGACAGTTGTCAGCAGAGGATTATAGTGTTTAGCCTTATTCAAAAGACAAATTAGAACAGGACCAAAAACACACAGCAAAATACACTTCATCTTTGGTCCTGAGTTCTAAGAACAGTAAAAAGAGCAAGTCAAATTTGGAGTTGTCTTTCTTAGTTTTTCCATATGCAGCACTCTTTTGTCTCTCCTTATGACATCCCAAAAATGTCTCTCTTTTTATTTTCTATTTCCTCACACCGTCAGGCCACAGGTACCATTCTCTAACCTCTCTGAATAATTCCACCCATTCTTTCATTTATTTAATTAACATTTGCTGAGCATCCATAATTGCTAGGATAAAGAAATAAATAAGATACAGGTGCAGACCTAGGAAACTTACCATCAAGTAGAGCTCTAATGAAATAAGTTATAGTGCAATATGGTAGATAAACTGATAGGAGCATGATCAAAAAATCAGAAAACAGCCTGTTTTTTAGGAAGGGGGAAGGGACTGCTGATAAATCAAATGCATGTGATTACTTTTGTCTCTTGCCAAAATCCCAGTAAAAGAGCAAGAAAGGATCCAAAAACAGACAAACCCACAGGGGCAAAGAGAACCAGAGATGCAACAACCCTTTGGAAGATGGAAAATAAATGGGTGGGTGGTAACGGAGTTATCACCTGGCGAGAGCTGAAACCCATTCTTCCAGAGGGGAAGCCAATAAGATGCAAACTGCTGTACTCTGCAGAAGCCCACAATGCATCAGGACATCAGGATTTGAAGACAACATCCACCTCTGAAGGTTGGAGTGCAGGGTGGCACAAGAAATTGGATGAGTAATTGAAATTCTATATAGAGACCATTTAGATAGCCAGACTTTCTCCTCCATCTGTGCACCTGGGCCACTGGCTCTTCTCTAAGCTTACTGAAGACAGGAGCAGTAATGGAAATTTGTGCAATTTAGGACAAGAACGAGACCATGTAGACAGTAAGAAGATAAAGTGAAAGTCTACTTTTCTTATATAGATTCCATGAAGCTGACATCCACATTTATACCCTTTGAGTAGAAGAGTAGAAAAATCCTTTCTGGAAACTGACATATCTAAGAGAAAAGTCTTCCTGATCTAATATTTGGAAGTTTCTCCCTAGTAATCTTACAAGAAGACCCACTTATTGTCAAGACCAGCTTTTGTGCAAAAACATTTTCAGTCCACTTTTTAGTGCCTTCTTCTTAAATATTAGTGGATATTATACAATATATCCACTTATACAAAAAAAATGGGAATCAAAACAAATGAACAGAGAAAATAGAGATGATGCAGAAAGAAGAAAAACATGCCACAAAGTGACAATTGATATTCTCAGACAGGCAAGAGAAAATATGATGATCATAAAACAAAAATTTGATGCTATTTTAACATGGGAACCTTCAAAGAACAAGAAAGATGTCTTGGAAATTTAGCACTGAGTAATGTGTAGGAGTGTTGAATCACTATATTGTGTACCTGAAACTAATATAACACTGGATGTTAGCTCTACTGGAATTAAATAAACAACCAACCAACCAACCAGACAAATGATATATGGAGAAATAAAAAGTGGTAGCAAAAATAAATTCAGTCGGAGAGGTTGGACATTCATTTGCTAGTACTTTGTTTAACCAAGTCAGTTTTCAGAACTGCATTGGTTCATTGTGTTGTCTCATATCTCTGTAATACATTTTAAGGCTTAAAAGTTAAGGGGCACCTGGGCGGCTCAGTCAATTAAGTGTCCAACTTCAGCTCAGGTCATGATCTTGCAGTCTATGAGTTCAAGCCCCACATCAGGCTCTGTGCTGATGGCCCAGAGCCTGGAGCCTGCTTCACATTCTCTGTCTCCCTCTCTCTCTGCCCCTCCCATGCTCATGTGCTCACGCTCTCTCTCTCTCTCTCTCTCTCTCAAAAAATGAATAAACGTTAAAAAAATTTTTTTTGAAGTTTAAAAGTTAAAAGACACAAGGCCTGATTGGGGGTTAAAATGACTTTCTAGGGGCACCTGGGTGGCTCAGTTGATTAAGCATCCAACTTCAGCTCAGGTCATGATCTCACCATTGGTAAGTTTGAGCCCCGTGTCAGGCTCTGTGCTGACACCTCAGAGCCTGGAGCCTGCTTCAGATTCTGTGTCTTCCTTTCTCTCTCTCTCTCTCTCTCTCTCTCTCTCTCTGCCTCTCCCCCATTCATGCTGTCTCTCTCAAAAATAACATTAAAATAATTTTTTATAAATAAATAAATAGAATGATTTTCTAGAATTTCATTTGAACCTCCGTAGGACTTGCTGACAGGAAGATAGAGGTGGGAGAGTGGATCTTCTCCTTGGATTTCTGCTCACTTTCTGGGCAGAGCACAGCCTGTGTATTTCCCCCTTGACCTATAGCCAAACAACAGAGCTATTGATATTCTCTGCTTCCATCAGAAAACTGCTAAAAGCATCGGATCCCATAGAGAAAAGTACACTATATCTGGAGTGGGAGTGTGAAGCCTTCAAGCTGTGGGGCAGAGCAGAAAACTGGCTGGGACCCAAAAGCCAGAGGAACTAGACTGGCTGGTCTGTCCTAGAGGAAGCAGCCATTTTATTCACTAAGAAGTTGCTTTTCTTTTCCAAACTTCTGTGTTCTCATGATTTCATTTTATCAGTCAAGTATGAATCTTATTTCAGTCATGTTTGTATACCCACAAAAAACTATCATTACATTTTTTACATTAATGCAATTAATTTACCAGTAATTGCATATAAATATAGTGAAAACTTTTAACTATAATCTCAATATGTACTGGTGAATGGCCTTCCAGCAACAAATTTCAAGCAACACCTATAGATCCAAATATAATTACATATTTGTCATCATAAATACTTTTTTTAGTGAGGAAGAAGTTTTCCTGTCATGTCGTTATATCTATAATCTAATGGCTATAATAGTTGAATCTCAGTTCCTTAAAAAGCTCTGTTGGTTCCCCAACCCACACCCCATATTTCTAGTTGATTTTCCTATAACAGCAGTGTATATACTCTAGACCTGGCTTCAGGAAAGTCAACAAACCATAATTTCATAGGGACATGGTGGTAACCCAAGCTGTAGAGTTTCTTTGTAGGATGGGCAGGTGGTCATCTATTGAGTTACAGCAATTCTGGACAAACAATAGGTATTTGAGTCCCTTGGGAACTCATCCAGAACTCAAGAACCCATCCAGAATGTTCTTGTGGAACACTTGCTCTCTACCTTCCAGTGTAGGACCTGTGGGAGGTGGGGGAATACTAAAATATAAAGCATGGTTTCTACCATCAGGAAGTTTAATCTATATGATTGGGGAGATGAGACTGATAGTCATGAAACAGCAGCATGTAGTACAAAACAATGTGTATTTCAAAGGTGAATTGGGGAGTTTTGGCCTTGTGCCATAGTAGTTCGGAGAAGTATGTGTGCAGATGAAAATTGTAAATGAAGCAAATGGGGCTTGGGTTGAACTTTTATTTTATTTATGTCTTTAGATAGTTCAAAAAGAGAGGTCAGAGCATTCCAGACATTCTGAAAATCATAACCACAGGCACAGATATAAATGAGCACTGTGTGTTTTCTTAATAAGAGGATGAATTGTGCCATAGGCATGGATCACAACAAATCCAGGAGTGATCTGCTGCAGATACCAGAGGAACAGTAAGCAAATATCACAGCCAGTGTGATGCAAACACAAAGCCCAGAGGGCAGATCCAGGTTGAACACCAACTATCCCAAGGAGACAGTGGAGGATGTACCAGGGCAGGAGTGGGTTGTAAGAGCTGGGTCTGGGACCATCAGAAACACACCCGCTGGGGGATCTCAGAAAACAGGGTGTAATTTAGTTTCAGCACCGTCTTGCTGGCATGGGACTTTTTTAAAAGCAATTGAAAGTATTTGGGTCTGTTTAGACATATCTGTTGCATATTGTAAGACAAACAACTAAAAGCAAAGGGTATCTTCTGGGGAGTGATGTAATAAGGAGTCACCTGAATAAGAGAAATTAGGCTGTGTAAAGATCCAATGAGACTTTTAGATTCCCTGTTCTAGGAGCCGCTGAAGGTCGTTGAGTAGGAAAAATATAATAGTGGAGGCTATATTAGGAAGATGGACTTGGTAGTGACATGCAGTCTGGGAAAGAACCCCAAGCGAACTAGGACAACTGTGAGGACAGGTACGGGTTGACAGAGAAAGGGTGAATATGGGACGTGGAGGCAGATATTAAAGACATTTCTAGTTTGGATATCTGGCAAAATGGCAGATCATCATAGGAGCCAGGAAAGCTGGAGAGGAGATAGGATTCAGGCATTTTGTATATGCTGAGTCTGAGGTAATGGTGAGAGACTTCATTGACAATGTGCAGTTAGTAATTGGAAATAGATAATTGGATCCGAGATCAAAGCTAGCAAGAGTTACAGTGATCTTTAGCATGGAATTTTTAGTTGAAACCGTGAAAATGGTTAGATGCTAAAGAAAATAGAGAGAAAATGATCAGGACAACTGAGTTTTGTTTTTAGAAAAACATACAGATGTTTTTGAAAGCATGTTCTCAGAACCCTCTTTAATAAGGGATCCGTGTTCAAGCTGTTGTAAGACACTATAATTTAGTAGCCTCTTAGAGATGAAATTATAATTAGGAAATATCTGGCTTTGAGAAGTCCCAGTAAAGAAATCTCTTTAATTTATTTAACCCAGTAGTCCCCAAATGTATTCAGATTCTTTTTAATACTTAAGCAAGTTGCCAGTCTTTATATTCCCGGTCTTCTTGGCTTCAGTTCACCATGCACTCTGTGTAGTAGATCTCTTAGGATAAGACCTTTATGCTAATTCTAAACCTGACTCAGGATACAAGCATGTTGCATGATGTTTATGACTTCAGAGAATAAATCTGGAATGCAGGGTTGACTGTTAAAAGAAGAATTTATCCCTATGCCTTTGAAGAGAGGACCTAGGCCTTAGGCTCAACTCAAACCAAGGGCTCAACATATGTCATGTGACCTAGTCTCTCTCCTCTTGGCTCTGTTTTTTTCTGGCTTCATTGTTACAAAGCCTTTCTCCATCTGGTGGCGAAGACAGCCCTGGTAGCCCTAGGTAATACATGGTTCTCATAGCTGGCAATCTCAGCAAAAGGGGCATGTCTCTATGAATAATTTCAACAAAAGTCTTTTCGGGTACTCCAGTAGGCCTGTGAGGTCATGTGTCCATCTTGAACCAATCACTGTGACCAAAGGGATGGAATACTCTTAATTGGTCAGACCTAGGTCATTGTCTTCACCCCTAGAGTTTGGGATGAAAGAGGGCTGCATCGGTCCCATCCGAAGTACAACATTAGGAATTAGGAATAGGGGAAATACCCCTAAAGAAATATTGAATACTGAACAAGCAAAAAACATGACCATGTGTTTTGGAGGGTTGTTGGGGTTTTTTTGTTTTTTGTTTTTGGTAGTTTTGACAGCTAAAGCCACTCCCTTGCAAGTGACAGCTGATAACCTTTCTAGGTTAGGGCTTCCTGGAGGCCACAACTATTGTCAGATTCATTTCGTTTTGCACTCAGCACAACATTCATGAAACATGACTCTTACCAAATGCAATATGAAGCTGATTAGGCTAATGATGACCTATAGCATTTATTAATTTCATCTTCCATTTAGGTCGTAGACTGAATACTTGAGAAACGTGTACTTGATTTTCTAAACACATGTAGGGTAGACATAAATACTCTAGTTACAATGGTCTTATGAGACTTTTCAGTTGCAAGGGTTCTGAATGAAATTGTGACCAGAGCGCTCTTTCTTGATAGCGCTCTGATGGAATTACAGTGGGTTTTTCCCCTAACGAAAAGAACTTATATTGGATCGTTCTCATTATTTTTTTCTTCTAGATATTTCTGTTTTAAGAAGCAAACACAACACTATTAAAGGTCCTGCATTTCACATTGCTAGTATGAGTTGAATAATCCTTTCCATAAAGCGCAATTACATCTATGGACCCTAATGGGAAAGTCTAAAACTTAATAGGTTTTGTGTTAGCCAAAGGGAAAGTGCTGCGTTTGACTGTGAGTCATCATTACCTCAACCACTCTGCCATCATATTTACATAGATAAGTCATTGCCCAGAAAGGGGAAACCCTGACATAATATCAGAAACAAATTCATGTCTTCTAAATCTGGTTGGAGTTAACCCGTAGAACTCCCACCAAATATATAAGTGCTATTTCACAGCAATAAATAGAAGTTATTATTGTTACTATGGCTCTCTTAATACTAAAATATAATGTTTTTCCTCTCCTGTATTCCGAATTACTTAGAAGTTTAAAAATCACTTGATTATAGGGATAAGCTTTTGACTGCTCCCAAGATTAAACAGACTTCAAGATTCTGTATATAACTCCGCTTCTCACTCAGTTCAAGAAATATTTAGATAGATAGATAAGATAGAACATTTATGTTTATATATTTTTATGTTTATGAGATATGTCTTTATATATGTGTGTATGCGAATATATAAGACCTTTCTAAAGTTGCAATAGAATTATCTTTTATGAACTAGGCCTCGATTCCTCCATTCGGAGTTTTTCACTGTTTCTTCTAAACTTTGGTGAATTTGAAAGAAGAATATTGTTCATTAAGAACAACTGTTGATAAAAACAATAGAAAAGTGGGGCTTCTGAGTGGCTCAGTCGGCTAAGCATCCAACTCTTGGTTTCAGCTCAGGTCATGATCTCATGGTTTGTGAGCTTAAGCCCCATGTAGGCTGCCTGGGATTCTCTCTCTCTGTCCCTCCCTACTCACACTCTTGAGCATGTGCGTGCTCTCTCTCTCTCTCTCTCTCTCTCTCTCGCTCTCTCTCTCATAAATAAATAAATACTTAAAAAAAACACACAATAGAAAAGAAAAGCATTCCTCCTCAGAGTTTTAAATCCATGCTTATTTGTACTTTCTGTCTTCAAGTATAGACAAATAATTTAATTTTTTATTTTTCTTTGCCAAATCTAATTACATTTTTTAAAATTTGTTTATCTTTCTTTCCATATATTTTTTTTCATGAACCACTTGAAAGTAAGTCAGAGACATGATACCCCATTGCCTCTAAATGCTTCAGTGAGTATTTCCTCAAAACAAAAGCACTCTCCTACATAACCACAATATAGACCTCAAAATCAAGAAGGTGACGATGATACATCACTGATTTCTAATCCACAGAATTTATTCAACTTTCACATGTCCCAATAGCATCCTTTTGAGAACAAAAAAGCAATCCAGTATTGTGTTCTCTTTCAATCCAAAACAGTTTCTCATCTCTCTTTGGCTTTCATGACCTTGACATTTTTGAAGAATATAGGCTAGTTATTGTATAAAAACATCCCTCGACTTGGGTTTAACGAATGTCTTCTCATTTTAGATCCAGTTTATGCATCTATGGCAAGAATATCACAAAAATGATGCTGTGTTTTCTTCATTGTGTCCTATTAGGTGACACAGAGTGTTGGTTCATCCCATTACTGGTGACGTTAACTTCAGACATCTGGTTAAGGTGTTACCTCCACTGTGAAGGACGTAACACCGCTTCAGACATCTGGTTAAGGTGTTTCTCCACTGTGAAGTTAATTTTTTTTCCTTTTATAATTAATATATGTCTTTCATGGGCTTACATTTTGAGACTATGTAAATATCTTATTTCTCATCAAACTTTCTTTCATTAATTTTTACCATCCATCAGTGATTCTTGTTTGAATCAACTGTTACTACTGTGGTTGCCAAACAGTGACTTGTTTTCCAATTGCATCATTCTTTCTACATTAACAGTTGGCATTCTAAGCTAAGGAAGGACCTTCCCTTCTTATCCCTCTGTTTTTTTTATTAGTATTACCTCATGGATTTCTACCTGATTCGACAGGTGACAGGCTGTTGCCATTCTTATTTATTTCAATGTTCAGAATGTTCGGATTTAGCCGGTAGGAACCCTTTCAAGCCAGTTCCTTTGTCCCTTTGACATGCTTCAGTCATTTTTTTAGTACTTCTTTAATTTGTGGCATAAAAAGCAGATCCAATTTCTTTTGTCTCTGATTCTCTGTGCTGGTATAAATACTGTATAAACAGTATAAATACAGTATAAATACTGTTTCTTTGGGCAGTTTCTTTGGGTTTGGGCTGTTGACTTAGATCAACCCGTTAATAGAAAAGAAGCTTTCTCACCTACTTCCATTTAACCAACTGACCAAATTAACCTATTCTCTTGAATGGATGTCCCAAGTGCCCTGAATATTTGCAGTTCATCGGCCTTTCTCTTATATGCCCTCATGCTTCTGTTCCCACTAGTTGAGTTGTGCTTACATTTGACAGGAAACATTTCAGCAGAGGCTTCAGGTTAAATGACCGATGCATACCATATCTACTCAGAGAGTTCCAGAATGCTCTGTCACTCATAATCATGTACATTGGAGAAAAATCTACAAAGATGTGAGATAGCCACCATATATATTGAATAGTTTTCTTCATGTTATAACAGAGTTGTGTTGTGAACAAGGTCTAAAGAAATCATGCATTATAGTCTTTCAGTCTTATTAAAGGTTTGGTCAGAGACAGGGAAATAATTTTTCCTCTGACCATTGGCCAGGGCCTAAAATAATTTTATTATAGGGACTCTTTATTATTGTTATTTGATGCCTATCTATCCATCTTGTTATGCTTTATCGTTAATGTTAACTTTAAGTGGCTTCAGATTTTTTTTGTTCATTTGGCTGGAATTATTATTTCTACTGACCACACGAGGGTGTCTGTGAGCTTAGAACAGGAATATTTCAGATAATTTCAACAACTAATAGAACTTCCACAACTAATAACTCTTGTCATTTCACTGTATTTGGAAGTTATCATTTAAAAAGTAGTTGAGGTAGCCAGAAGACTTGAGTCAATGTTCTCTCCATTAGAAGACCTCTTGACTATTAAATGAAAGGCTTTTATGAGAAGAAATCAGAACTTATAGTCAAGTTGTGCTTCCAGAATTTTCTCAGATCACGAATTAAGAGATCCAGATCCTCTTCCTTGTTCCACCACTAATGTGTGGCTTTAGGCACATCAAATCTGGACCTTCATTTCTTGTTCTGTAAAGTGAGATAGATTACAATCTGGTGCTTTAGGCCCTTCCAACAATGAAGATAGGATCTAAAATTAAGATAGACATTGGGGCGCCTGGGTGGATCAGTTGGTTAAGCGTCTGACTCTTGGTTTCGGCTCTGGTCATGATCTCATGGTTCATGAGCTCAAGCCCTGCATCGGACTCTGTGCTGACAGCATGGAGCCTGGTTGGGATTCTCTTTCTCTGCCCCTCCCCTGCTTGCATGCACTCTCTCTCTCTCTCTCTCTCTCTCCCCTCTCTAAAATAAATAAATGAACTTTAAAAAAAAATTTTAATTAAGATATACATCAAAGAACTTCTCCATACTACTTTTTTTTTTTTTTTTTACTGCTTAGGATGCTATCAATACGTTCTCTTAGGTAATCATTATAACCACCATTTTATTGTTCTATTCTGAGGTTATGTTAAGTACTTTGCCTAAGATCACTCTCCTAAACAATGAACAAAGCTGAGATTTCTCCATATTAGAAGCCCATGTTTTTATTCCTCTTTACCACATGGCTTTCCTAGGTCAAAAAGACTAGTTTCAATGGAGATTGTACCCTTAGAGGAGAAAATCATTCCTTGTCTGCCCTGTAGACCAAATGCTTACAGGTGCTGGTGGGGAACACACACCCAGAGGATCTGAGATAAACAGGAAGTCATGCCCCTTGGAATTAAGAGGGCAGTTTCTACTTAGCTGTGGCCATGTGAGAATGCAGGCTCAACTCTGATAATTTCAAGAAAAGACCGACATCCAGATTTTTAAGTGAAATCTCATTAATTTTAAAATTTGGTAACAAATTCAGCATTTTTTGTGGATAAAGTGATGACAGAACACTCCGGGACCCACAGATCTCTCTTTCTTCTCACCAGGGTGGGGACATGCCAAGAAATGAAGCCCCATTCCCTTACAGGCTTTTTCAAATAACTACCTATGTTGATAAATTCCCTTAATTGCTCCACAAAGGTTTTAAATTCTCCTAATGGAATTAAGCACTTAAAATAGGAATTGGCAAATTACACCACCTGTTTTGTATAGCCCACAAGCTAAGAATGGTTTTTAGATTTTAATGGTTAAAAAAAGAACAGTATCTAGTGACATATAAAAATTATATGAAATTAAAATTTCAGTGTCCTTAAATAAAGTTTTATTGGAACATAGCTACATTCATTCATTTAGGTATTGTCTCTGGCTGCTTTTGCACTTCAAGGGCAGAACTGAGTAGCTGCAACATAGATGATAGCCTGCAAAGCCTCAAATATTTACTATCTGGCTCTTTACAGAAACCATTTACCAATCCCAGGTTTAGAATAAAAAGCCAAAAAGATGGGCAGTCTACTTCTGCTTTCTGCCAGGTTACATACCTGTCCTGTCAGAGGAAAGGAAAAGAGGAAAATAAAGGGAGAAAAATAAACATAAATATCTCAAAATATTATCCAGGCATAAAGAGATAAAAATTATGTTTCTTCCAAAGTTGTGTGCACATCCTCTAAGAAAAGCCATAGTATATCAGATGTACTTTTTTTTTTTTTTAGTTTACATGCTGTTTAAGTTATAATGAGGAGTGATACAGCTCTTAATTGTGAGGAGAGGAATCTAACTGGCCCCAGAGTGGTTTTGTTTAATGCACTTGAGTGACAAAGCAAAATTCAATACTTATGACAAGAATGAGAAGGATGAAGCTAGAACACTCTCCACACAGCTCTTCCACGTGCATTTTCATGTCTTGTGCCTTCCCTCACCTTGTCCTCTCTGGCTGGGGTGCCCACCACCCACTTCCGTGTCTCACCCTTCAAGGCTAAGCCCAGATGGCTCCCACCTATCCACCCCCAGCTGAATCCATCCCTCCTTCCTTGGCATCGCTGCGCCCTGGCCACGTGATCTCTAACTGCTGTGTGTCGGAAAGCCAAGCACCCCCAAAGCAGAATTTGTGTCCCATTGCGGCATCTACCTGGGAGCCCGACACGCGGGACCAGTGCTCAATAAATTCTTGATGAATCAGTGAATCAATAAGTGAATGTATAATTAGTTAGGTCATTTAAAGCTTTTGAAAATCCCTCAGAGGGGTGATAAAAGCTGCAGATCCTTTGATGTTTCTTGGAAGGCTACATCTTTTGTTTCTGTACATGAGCTCAATGTTGACTAGCTGACTGTTGTCTAGGTGGGCAGAAAACCAAATGGCGATAAATCTCCCGCCCTTCTTCTCTTCCTACACTTGTTAGTTTGTGGCTGCATCATGAACACCTGTGAACCAGGTGGCCAAAACCGAGTTTGATTCCCAGTCATGTCCAGTGACCTTAGGCAAGTCATTCAACTTCTCTGAAGCTCCATTTTTGCATGTGAAATACAACTACTCAATACCTCACGGAATTGTCGTAAAAACCAAATAAGATAACATATGTTTGAACGCTCTGTCTGCAAACTGTAGTCTATGAATGTGAGATGTATTATTTATGATAATTAATCTGCATGGTAAGTGAAGGAATGAGTATAGAGCATGGGGAACTGATTTTAAAATTCATAAAGAGCTATTGAAATAAATTTGAAATTTTTAGGAATCCTGTTGAGTGTATGTAGTAACCCTTTTGTTGAGGGAAGGGTTAATATATTTGGTCATAAGTTAAAGGGATCGGGATGAACAGTCCAAGTAATTAGATTCTTTCCTGTCCCAACCAGTTGTATGGAGGCATATTTGTCTCAGTGATCATTTTATCTCTCACTCTTATAAGAACTACTGGTGGTAGAATGTCTTCCTTCTGAGATGTGAGGCTGAGTGTATACATAAAGCATCCTAGTATATCTCCTTGACCTCTAAAATTCTATGCTTTGATATGTCTTTTTACTGAAAGTATACTCTTTTTTGACACTACGAAACATTATAGAGTTGGAAGTGCATCTGGATAGAAATAAAATTACTTTTGCTAATTAAAGAATATTTTTTAATGTTTTTATTCATTTTTAAGAGAGAGCAGGAGCAGGGGAGGGGCAGAGAGAGAGGGGGACAGAGGATCCGAAGCCCACTCCACACTTATAGCAGTGAGCCTGATGCGGTGCTCGAACTCACAAACCACAAGATCGTGACCTGAGCCAAAGTCAGATGCTCAACCAACTGAGCCACCCAGGCGCCCCACCTTTGGTCATTTTAATATGGATAGAAAAACAATAACCTGGTAAGACTTAACAATACTCAAAATATTAAGAGCAAAAAACCTGCTGTACTTAAAATTATTTACAAAAAAAAACCACAAAATAAAAGTATCCCACCAGAAGTAGAGATAATATGATTTTCTGCCTGACTCTAACTCACAGGTTGTTCATCTAATACAACAAACGCACCTCTGTATTCACTAGAATTCTGTCATAGTATTCTATGATATTAGGCAACTAAAGAGTTGCATCGCAATATCTAATTCTTGTCTAAAAATGGAAATGTGCTTGAGGTCCAGAGTCTTCCTACTTGAATCCACTCTACATAAACTGCTGAATTAAATCTTCATAAGTGGTAGCTCTGGATATGTCACTCTAGGTCAGAAACCTTCAGAAATTGCATCACTGTCAACCTGAAATAGAACCCACTCTTGCCGGTGTTCAGGGCCTCCACAGCCTGGAAGCACCCAACTTCCACCACACGCTAAACTAGGGGCTATTTCCCAATATAGCCCATCCTTGCCCCTTCTGTGCTCAAGTGCTTAGGCTCGTGCGACTCTCCATCTGCAGCATGCTCCCTTCTACCATTCTTTCTTTCCTCTTTCTTTGGTCACAGCCATCCAATCTCCCAGGTCCATCCCAAATGCTACCTCCCCTGACCCACCCCACCCGCTAGGTCTATACCTTTGTTATGGTACTTATCATGACCTGCCTTGAATTGCTTGTGAAACAGCTTTACCCTTCTTTGTAAGGTTTTAAAGTATTTGAAGCCAGGTATTGTGTTTTCCTCTTATTTTTTTTCTAGATCCTGGTATATATTATACTTAACTAATTAGCAATAATTTTTAAAATTAAACCACGTAATATTCAGCAATGATAGATATTAACAGTTTAAGCTGAGGTGTTTCTCTTTAATGACAAGCTTATTGAGATATAATTTACCCCTTAAAGTACACAATTCAGTGGTTTTTAGTATATTCTTAGAATTATGCCACCATAATTCCAGAACACTCCAAAAAGAAACTGTTCGCATGAAGTAGATGCTGCCCTTTTCCCCATCGCCCCAGCCCTAGGCAACCATTAATCTACTTTCCATCTCTGTTGAGAGTCCAACTCGTGATTTTAGCTCAGATCATGATCCCAGGGTTGTGGGATCAAGCCCTCCGTTGGGCTCCATGCTAAGCATGGGGACTGCTTGATTCTGTCTCTCTCCCTCTCCCTTTGCCCCTCTCCCAACTCATGCTAGCTCTCTCTCTCTAAAATTAAAAAAAAAAAAAAAAAAAGGAATCATGCATACAATGTGTGGTCCTTTTTGACTGGCTTCTTTCACTTAGCATATTTTCAGGGTTCATCCATGTTATAACATGTATCTGTACTTAATTTCCTTTATTCAACAATAAATAAATATAAAGGAATAGCTTCTATTTTGTATTTATACCGTATTTTATTTATTGATTGATTCATGGACGTGTGGGTTGTTTTCATGTTTTAGCTATTAAAAAGAATGGTGCTATAAACATTAGTGTACAAATTTTTATATGGATAGATGTTTTCAGGTCTCTTGAGTACATATCTAAAGGAGTGGAATGGCTCCACTCCATACAAGCTATGACTGTGAGTAACTTACTCTATTTCTCCAAGCCTCAGTTTCTTCACATTAGATGAGAATGATGATGCTTGAAAGAGGAGCTATAAAGATAAAGGAGACAATCCATACATAGAGTGTATTTCATTATATGGCAAATATTAATGCTTAGTAAATGTTTAGTGTTGTTACTAACTCTAGGAACCTCCAGGGATCACGAGGCACTCCTGAGGAGTAAACTGAGCCCCTGAAAGATTAGGTGACTTACCTGAAATTTACTTCATGGCAGAAGCTGAAAAGGCAATTCTGTATTTTTAGGAATCTTCCTTAAGAAAAGGAACTGAGGAAGAGGGAATCGGAGGGATCGGTCTTTCTTACTGTTTTTAGAACATGAATTTTATGACCCCTCTACCTAACTCAGTCCTTCCGGGAGCCTGAAATCACATGCTCCTTCCCCAGGAGAAGCACTGGTCCCACTCTGGCCAAGTGTGGCTTCCAGGAGATGTCATCGCCCTCTCTAGACATTATACCCTTTCTTCCACAGGGAGTGGGTCGTTCAGGACCTCCTCAGGGTCCCCTGCTCTCCCAGGGACTCTGAGGAAGCACCAAGCCCCTGTCTCAAGGATTTGAAGAAATGACGCATTCCTTCCATGATCCTAGTTTAAGAACTGACCCTGCGCACCCCCATGGAAGTGGAGGTACAGAGAGAATGTCACACGGAGGCTGATCTCTGGGACACAGTAACCTTGCCACTGCCCCCCACTCACTCACCCCACACCAGAGGGTCCCAGAGAACATCTTATTACTTTTATACTTGTTATTTGAATATAGAAAACCCAAAATAAAATCTCAACATCCTCTGACCCTGAGTTTTACTCCTTAGAGATCATTTACTAGAACTTGTACCATCCTCCTGTAATGGTGGGAGAGAGAAGCCCAGCAGTTGGCTGCAGTAGGATTTGGGCTGATAATAGTAATAGCCATTTAATTTAAATAATTTAAAAAAATGAAATCTGCAGGTAAGGAAAGATCTCTGACCTTTCTATAATAATTACATAATTTGATTATGGCATATAGTTCTGTTAAATATTATAAACATAATTATCAGGATCTATTTTAAATTTATTTATTAGAACCAAGAGGCTTGTGAAGAATAAAACTTTAATGTAGGAAAAGTTGAATATATATTTTAGCTAACTGATATCTCAGGATTCCTGTTAGTTTAAAATATTAGTCAGTCCTCTTCTATGATCATAACAAAATCTGCTTTAAAAATCTACTGCCCTGTAAGTTTTCAACTCTTATGCTAAATGGAAAACATCAGCGTATTATTTTAAACTTTCTCCCAAAGTATCTCCTTATTCCCGAAGACTCTAAGCATAAATGATGTTATTTGTAATTTATAACATTACTTGCCTTTAGCAGTACTATGATCTGTATATTATTATTGCTCTTATGAAGGTGATTGTAATTGTATCACTCCTGAGACGATAAAAAATTTTCGTAGGTCTGTATGCAAAGTGTCTGAAGAAAAGATTATTTTACTTGCCTGCCAAATGTAGCTTCCAGCAAGAACTATTGTGCAGGACCTTTTATAGACATAGATGAAATTCCTTTTGCCATTTGAACAGTGTTTACATTCAGGAAAGTTCACAGTTGAGTCTTTGACATACTGTGAAAGGATCTTTTGTTCTCTAGAAAAACATACTTCCTCATCCTTTGAGTCACCTTGTTTTTATTCCCTTGTTTGCTTTTTGGGGGGAAATAATGCCCACCTCCCAAGTAATGTCAAGGGAGGAGCTGCTTCAGAAATCAAGGTTGTTCTCGTGAGGAAAGAGGGCTTGGTTGTTGGCAGAAAAAAATCAGAAATATTTTTAAAACCCGAAAGAGATAAATAATGTAATCTCAAGCTTCAGAAAAGTTATTTGGATAGGAATTTTTCCAAGGCTAAAAAAAGGGAATCTTTTTTTATCACCATAATTAACAGTGATCAGGCTCAGGAAATAGGAGACGCTCTGCTTGGGCTACAGACATAGTCCAGAAGCACTTTTCTATTGTGTTGGGAAAGAGCCCCTCTGCTAACTGTATTGATGCCATAAGGTATGCAGAGGTCCATGTTTTCTCCTCACTGGCGGGATCCAAAACTAGTTTTATGATCAGTTCAGGCTAAGACCGCTCCACTCTGAATTCTCTATATTGTTTATTCAACAACGAATGCCGTGACTAATCCCACATGTGTGTAAACTGGCTTCGAAAGAGACAAAACGTTGCTATTTTACTCATCACCATATGCCCAGTGCTAACACAGTGCCCTGAGCTTATTGGACACCCACCCAACGTTTGTTAAATGAAGGAATGAAAAAAATACATACACTTTTACGGTGACAGTTTCAAATTACAGTCCTTTAAATGAACATGTGTTTCTTTCTTTTTCAAATCTTATTGGTCTGTAGGTATGCTCTATGTGTTAGTGTGTTTATAAAAACTTACCTCATTAGCATAAGGGGGAGATTACTTGTGCTTTAGGGATTAGCTATTCAAATCCTTCTTCAGTCACTCTAAACCTGAGTCATCTAGAAACGTTTCCTGAACGCTTCTAATCCTTGTTTATGTCTTCTAGCTTATCACAAGCAGGGCCTCAAAGTCAATGGTCTTCATGCTCTGGCACATTTCCCTTGGGGGTGTTTTTGTTCTGGAAGTACTGAACAGGGGTGTGCTTTACTGGCATTGTTAGAGACACTGGGGTGTTGTGGGGGGGCAGGGAAGAGGCCGAAGCATGCCCACCGCGGGGTTAAGCACTTTATATACTTTCCTCCATGTACTCTTTGTAGCCCTCCATGTGATGGGTGATGACATCCCCACTTTACAGATGAAGAAACAGAAGCTCATTATGTTATGTCCTGTTATGTTAAGTGACGCTATCAGATTTATGCCACCAGAGCAGGCATTGAGTTTGCAAGTTACGTTCGAGATTGTCTGCTATAAAACTCGTTCAGACCATATACAAATATTTTGCTAGCCTTCTGAGAACTATACTAGCCCTTTGATCTGGTGTCCTATTCACTGATACTGTTTTCTATAAATCTGATATATATTAAAAAGGAAAAAGCAGTTGCTTTTCAGAAATATTCCTTACTTTCTTAAACTGTGATATGGTTTATAAAACATTGAGTTCTGTGACTTTCAAGAACATATTTGTTATTTAAAGCTAGTGTGATGTAGTAAAAAGAATCTAATAAACCTGGCTTTGAGAATGAGACAGACTGGGATCTGAATCCTAGCTCTGCCACCTGACAGCTCTGTGACAATAAGCTGTTTAAATTCTCTAGGCCTTAGATTGCTGGCCTGCAAAGTTGAAATAGCAATGCCTAATATGGAGAATTGTGAGTATTGGAAATAATATGTGTAAAGTGCCTGGACTGTGACCAGCGTGAGGGCCGGGATCGTGGATGTATCGTCCACATTATCTTCCTGAGGCACGGACGCGCACGTGAGGCACTCACCGCCAGTGCCCACTGAGTGAAGGAGCGAGGGGATGCACGAAGTCTCTTCACCAACCAGACTGGGTAGTTTCAGTTCAACTCCACACATATAGGTCAGGAAAATTTCAATAGGAAGTTTTAGCAAGAGGACAAATAGTACACGTTTTCATCTTTGCCTTGTTGGAAATGCCTTTCTTTCTTCCAAATACACTCAGAAAAATATGAAGTCAATGCAAAATTCACATGCAATACCATCCGATTTTAAAAGAAAAATGTTT
Organism: Paguma larvata; assembly: GCA_030068075.1. NCBI lineage: Eukaryota > Metazoa > Chordata > Mammalia > Carnivora > Viverridae > Paguma > Paguma larvata. The sequence goes on along the minus strand of CM057839.1, from coordinate 51,005,425 downwards.
AATCTAACAAGTGAACAAGCAAGGTACATGGAAGCGCAAATCCTAACCGGGAATTTGTAGGCAAAGAACTGCCTTTTCCTTGGCACTCCAGCCCATTTTATTCTCATTTTCTGAGGTATCCATTTCTCTGAAGTCTTGCTTGGAGCAGCTTCATGGCTAGAAATGTGAGTCCCCTTCATGTTGTATCTTTTGCAGCTGAGAGCAAACATGTTTTCAGGAGCTCTGAAGAAATCGAGTTTTCATTCCAGCTGCCAGAGCCTTAAAAGAGGCCCCTGCGTTCTGGGCAGAGCACTGCACTAGGAAACATCAGTTTGGTTTGTAATACTTGCGGCAGTGTTGAACTTCCTGTGTGAGATCATGAATGAACGGCAGATCATGAGTGTTAGTATAAGAATTAGACCTAGTGTTGAACTCTCATTCGACCTAACTTTCAGAAAATATCTTTGATTAAAACCCTGAGTTACTTTTTCCGCAGTGCCGATATCAACATGATATATATCTGGCCCATCTCTACTGAAATATAAATGTTTTATACTGAGCAATACCTTTTTCACCCTCAGAAAATAAGGCAGGGGTAATAACAGCTAACCTGTATAACACTTACGACGGCCAGGCTCTGTTCTAAGTGATTATGTACACTAATTCTTTCTAACCCCCATAGTGAGCCTACGAGGTGGGTGCCCTGGTTATACTCATTTTACAGACGAGTGCCTTAAACCGCTAGTAAGTGTTAAGAGCCAAGGTTTGAATCCAAGCAATCTGGTTCCAGTGTCTGTGCTCTTAACCACTACATCAGAAGACATTTTTGAGTAGCAGTAATAGAGGTCTCTATTAAGATTGGTCTCTAGGTGGCTCAGTCATTTAAGCATCCGACTCTTGGTTTCAGCTCAGGTCATGATCTCACGGTTCATGGGATCAAGCCCCACATTGGGCTCTGCATTGACACCGGGGAGCCTGCTTGGGATTCTCTCCTCTCTCTCTCTCTCTCTCTCTCTCTCTCTGCCCCTCCTCTCTCTCTCTCTCTCTCTCTCTCTCTGCCCCTCCTCTCTGTCTCTCTCTCTCTCTCTCTCAAAATAAGTAAGTAAGTAAACATTTAAAATTAAAAAAAAAAAAAGACTGGTCTCTATTTGACCATCCCAGCGAAGTGCATATGGGCAAGGCAAACCATCTCCCTACACTCTCTTTTTCTTCAGGTGCAACATGCCGAGGTTTCACATGTAGATTAGAGACTGAAATGAGGAGAGCCTACCAAAGAGCCCTCCAAGGGTTCTCCCAAGGCAAAGAGTATTCACCTCACTTTCCTGGGAAAAAAGATGCATTCGTACAACTGGCACATTAAAAATATCTGAGTCAGCTACCATACTGAAGTTCTTGTCCTTAAATTTTGATGACATTTATCTTTTTGAACTTTCTAGTAAAACGATCAGGTTTTACCTATAATAAGAAGCAAGAAAAGGAGACAATAGATTCACTCCTTCACACGTACTTGTTCCTTAAGAGCTGCACTTGCCAAATTTCAGGTCAAACATTTCTTCGTGGGAGTGACAGCCCTACCGGCGCCCCTTCCAGCACACCCGGGCCGCTGTACAAGTAGACAGAGGTTTTCCCACAGGGAGGATGCATTGCAAGAGGGCCATCTCTGGACCAACCAGTTAGGGGAAAAACGGAGCCTCCTTCTCTAGGCTGTCCCCCCATGCCTGGAGCTGGTGACACGATCATGGTGTGAACCTCAGCCCCACTCACACTGCCTCAGCCCAGACAGCAGCAGCCCAGTGAGGGACTGATCAGCTACCCGGGCCCCAGCATCCTTTAAACTCTGTGCCTGTCTTGTCTCAAGAGGAATAGATGCAAACAACATTAGCTCCCTGAGCCCTGTCAACAATGGAAGGAGCCAGGGTGGAAGTGGCCCTTGGAAGGAAACCCAGCCTCAGTCAACGAGAAGAAGCTGCAGCGTTCATCCGTCCTTCATTTGCTTACCAACTGTTTGTGGAGAGTCTACTGTGCTCTGGGCAATGCGCCAGATTGCATTCTTCAAAGAGGACAAGTCCTGAATGTCTAGCCTTACAGTCAAGGACATAAGCAAAGTAGAGTCAGGAGTGTGACACCCGACAATGGCTGGGAGTCCAGGTTCAAAAGGTTCAGGATCAGGCAAAGATCCCTAAAACTCCAGAGAAAGGACAAGGCAGAGAACGAAAGCAGAGATTCGTGCAATAGGAAACGGAACTGGGGCCTGGTTACAAGAAGAGGACTTCAAGGTCAGGGCTTGTTCCCAAGGGAACAGTCAAAGGTTGGTTAAGACTGCAAGTGCAAAAAGAGAGGGGACCCGCAGCAGGACTGACCTGAGGCTGAGCAGCATCTGGGGCTAAGTGACCAAAAGCTGTCAGACCATCTTAGTCTAGAACCTATAGCATTATCTGAAAAAGCTGATATTTGTCTATTAATTTTTCATCAAGAGGCACTGTAAGAAACATACTAGGGGCGCCTGGGTGGCTCAGTTGGTTAAGCGGCTGACTTCAGCTCAGGTCATGATCTCATGGTCTATGAGTTCGAGCCCCGCATCAGGCTCTGTGATGATGGCTCAGAGCCTGGAGCCTGCTTCAGATTCTGTGTCTCCCTCTCTCTCTGCCCTTCCCCTGCTCACACTCTGTCTCTGTGTCTCTCAAAAATAAATTAAAACGTTAAAAAAATTTAAAAAAAGAAACATACTAGTAAAGTTATCTGTGAATTTTAAAGACAAATTCAAAACTTTACATTTTTTTAATTCAAAATTCAAAAACTTCTGCACTCAAAAAATTGCTAATAACATGAACATGGAATAAACAGGTCTATATAGACAAAGACAGACAAACATGTACACACTTTTCTATCAAATGGCAAGACACGTATAATCCAGTATCACCCCTGGCAATTGCCGCCCAGAAACAGAATTTAATTCAGTACCCAAATGGAGCCATAAACTTCTCCAAGGGGCTGATTTATATGTACAACGCTCGGTTATTACAGGATGATCGTATAATTCCACTTATGAGACTAAAGTGGTGCTATTAATAATTACCCCGGGACAGCAGGCATTAACTGGAACTAGGCCCCAACAGCAGGACAGATGATAAACTGCTTATTAGTCATTTTCTTTCCATTTGTTCTACTTTATGTAGAATGCAGTTTTGGAGGATTCCTCCGGTGTTCTGGAGATGTAAATCCAGAACACAGGATCATATAAGACATTTGCATACCAAGAAAAGATTTTGCCCACCCCTCCCACTTGCTGCTTTTATAAATAAAAGTCTTCTTTGCATTATAACCCTATAATGCATTCTAGAACACCATGCAGTGTGAATACAAATTAGCTTGGCTAGCTCACCACCTAAGATCCTGGAGTTGCCAGGGGAGACATCACTCCCATGTTCAGAATCTCCCAAGATTGATGGAAATTGCTTTCTTTTCATAGTGAGAGAACATGGGGCACCTGGGAGGCTCAGTCGGTTAAGCATCCGACTTCGGCTTAGGTCATGATCTTGTCGGTCATGAGTTTGAGCCGTATATTGGGCTCTGTGCTGACAGCTCAGAACCTGGAGCCTGCTTCGGATTCTGTGTCTCTTTCTCTCTCTGCCCCTCCCCAGCTCACACTCTGTCTGTCTGTCTCTCACTCTCTCTCTCTCTCTCAAAAATAAATAAACATTAAAAAAATTATATAGTAAGAGAACATAACAGCCATCTTAAAACTAATAGCACCACAGCCCATCACTAGTAAATAAATGTTATAATAACTCTTTTCAAAAAAGTTGAGCCAATACAGATAATGAGATTCAGAATTCCAGACAAACTTAACCTTCTATGCATGACCCTAAGCAGATCCCCCAAACATTAAATTTCTAAAGAGATTTCAAAGTGAAATAATCTACCTGACTTTGACTAGCATTGTAATTCTCTTAAAAACCAGTCATCCCTAAATGCATTGAAAATTAATTGTTTTCATAGAATTAATATTGTAGTTGGCACTGGTTTTGCTTTATGAATATTTAAGAATACCTTTTTTTCAAAAAGAACTGTAATTATTACTCTACTTTTACACTCCGATATATATTTTCTCCCAGAAAATGCCCCCCCACCCTTTTATCTGTATCTTGTCCACAAACAACAACAAACCTCCCTTACCCGCCACCCCCCTCACTATTCCTCCTTATCCTGTGTCTTCATTCAAACTGGAGCTTGAAGATTTTTTAAGGTATGCATATATAACTTAATATATGAAGAATGACGGTTCTTTAGAACAGAACGTGTACCTATAAGTTGTTGGTAAACCCAGTGGTTATCAGAGATGGAGACTGGATAGGAGAGCTTCTCAGACCGGTCCCCTCCTGCTTCCTCCAACCTGGTCTTGTTTATTTTGTCCCCTTTGTTTTTGTGGGTATTTTTCTTGTTTTTTAACTAAATTGTTTCTAATTTTAATTTTTTTAATTAAGTTTTTAATTTTAATTCCAACATCATCAACGTATGTTTTTTCTTTTTAAACATAAGAATAAAGCAATTAACTGGATACTTTGCTCCGATAAATTGGAAATATCACTTTCCCAAAAAATCTAAGATTTTCATCATCGTCACAATGATCAACTGGATTAATTTATTCTCTGGCAATAATTGCCACCAACCAATAGACAAATCTGTAAGAAGCCTCGGATTCTAAAATTCACCATATCGTCTGTTTTGAATGTAAACAAGACAGAAGCTCCAGTTGTAGCCTGAAATAGCCAAATCACTAGAGAAAGCTCCTCTGGTGTGTTTTAAAGTAGGCAGAAAACGAGAAAGGGAGATTTTTAACTAGCAAGCATATGATTTTTAAATCACCGAATTTGATCCCTTACATGTTTCAGTTAATCTACCAGCACTTTGAATGATTACTTTTTCTTGCCACATTGATTTATTTTCCCTCGTAGTCAAGCCATCTTTCAAGTTGAAAGCATTCAGGTTTATTGAGCAAAGGGAATATCCTTAAAAAATTCACTACATCTTCGTTTATGTAAGTCTACCAGCAGGAGAATTTTATCACTCCCCAGGGGTGAGTGTGAGCCATTCGGGTCTGGCTGCCTGTTAAACCGTGCCTATTTATTTATGGTCTGTGTAACGTGAGGGAGAGCAAAAGTTGGCTCCCGTGAGCCTTCTCTCAGCCTGGACATGGCTTTGCTTCTGCTAAAAACACTGACGTGAATAGACTGTGTCACAGACTCAAAGGTCACTTTTCCATTTTGTTCATATTGAGAAACAATTTAGATAATTATCTGTCTTTTGTATCTTAGAAGAATAGGAGCAGGGGGAGGGAGTTGTTTCATTTCCTTGAATTTTCTTTGCGAGGCTGCATCGGGCTCTTGAAATTGTAAAATGGAGCGGAGATGTGGCCCACGTAGAGAGCATGTTGCTTCCAAGTGTGGCCCACCCATTTGTTATGTTGCTGTTTCTGGAGATCCTTTGTTCTTATAAAGATAACTCACTTAATGCCACGAGAGTCTTCTTCAGCTCGTATAAGGCTAATTTGTATACACCGGATATCATTTCCTCTCGACTATATAACCATTTCAAAGGTTGCAGACAGGTACTGAAAGAGACATTGTACAATTAAGCTTTGGTATGTGGGCTTTTGCCTTCAAGGCGCCTAGAGGTTGGCAAGTGGAAGGGACATGCACGTGTTGTCGGACCGTTACGGCACAGAGGACAGTGTAGTGAAGGAGTGCTATGAGAGCCCAGAGGAAGAAAAGCATCTTTTGTTTGGGGAATTCAGGAAGGAACAACTTCTAGAAGGAAGTGTTTGCAGGAAGGCTCTCCTCACGGCCAGATACTTGCAGTTTGTCCAAATTATAGCTTTAGATTTCACTAATCTAGCCTCCTTACCTTATTTCCACAACCAACATATCTGTCTAATACTTAATCTCCAAACAAATGATTATACTCCACAAAACTCCCATTTAGAGGATCATGTTTGGAAATTTTAAAATTCTTTTGAGATGGAAAAAAGTGTTTTCAGCCTAATCTCCGTAATGACTTTCATACAGTCTCTACTTTCTTCAAACTTGAAGCTACTCTCTCCCATGTTCTCAGACAATATTCTAGTCTCATGCTTCCCAAGTATAATGGAAGCTACCAGAATGCAGCCCTTCTAACTTCTCAAGCTCAAATGGGCAAGCCCATCTGCAGGTGTACCTGCCTCACCTCCCACCTTCTCGGGTACATGGCTCTATCCTGTGACTCCTTTTTCTCAGGTACCCTCCTCCCCTCTCCCTTCTGGATCCTTCCCATCAGCTTTGAAACACGCTCTAATATTCTCCTGGACCCCACAGATCTCACTTGCTAATACTCAAATTCCAATCTAGATAACTGTAATCCATTTCACAGCAAAGCCTCTTTAAAGAATCATCTGCATGCAGGGCCTTTACTTCCAGACCTCCGTTCATCCCTTTCTCCTTCTCACGTGAATTCTGGCCCCTCCTCCCATCTATACAATTGCTGTCGCTAACGTCACAAGGACCCTCAACATTGCTAAATTCCCTGGCCCTTTTTCGGTCATCGCCCTATGTGGCCCTCACTCACTCTGAACTCCACACACTGTCTTTGTTGAAGCTCAGTCTTCCATTGGCTTCGTGATAATCACAGTCTCGCCCCGACTTCCTTCCTGCGCCTCTCTGCTTCCTCTCGGTCTTGTCTGCTGCTTCGTTTCCTGGGCCACTGCCCTTTTCACATTCTCGTTCAAGGCAACCTCACTCCCTTCCATGATTTCAGGTGGCTGGTGCTCATAAAGTACCCTAACATGAAAAAGCCAGTGAAATGGGAGAAATTCATAAAAGTGCATATTAAAAAAGAAAACAAATTCTCCCTTCTCGTCTGTTTTATTTAGGAACAAATACAATATGCCTCTACTGCCGCACATGTTTGACTGGGACTTTACGTTTTGGGAAAGCATCTTTGCATAGACACACATGTAGACATAGACATAAACGACATGAGGGATCAGGTCCGAATCAACCCTGTCATTCTGTAGATGCAGAAACTGAAGTCCAAAGACAGTGAGTACTTCTCCTGGAGTCACACAACTGCTTTACACCTTGTTTGCGCCTCACAAGAACTCCCGGAAGGCAGGTGTACTTCTTCCTATTTAAGAGATGAGGACACCATGGTTCTAAAAGTTTGAATCTTGCCCAAGGTTGCACAGCTCGTAAGTAGAGACCAGAGACCTAGAACTAGGACTCAGGACGCCTAGTTCCTCAGGCTGCTGCTCTGCACCGTACTGCTTCCCACATTCCTAACGTGGGTGCAGTTAAATAACTAACTTAGACTTTTAGATGAGGTTCTCTCTAAATAGAGGGAGCAAACCCACAGCAACAACTGCACGGTGTGCTACTGTAGCGTGGCGTGATTATGGGAAAGAGAGGCAGGGAGGCAGAGTTTCACATAGTAAAAATTCTAAGTGTTTATCTATGCTCAGAGACTGAAGCCGTTTGTTTATATATTTTTTAAAATTTTTTTAATGTTTATTTATTTTGAGAAAGGGAGAGAGAGGGAGACACAGAATCCAAAGCAGGCTCCAGGCTCCAGCCTCTGAGCTGTCAGCACAGAGCCTGATGCAGGGCTCGAACTCACGAACCACGAGTTCATGACCTGAGCCGAATTCAGACGCTTAACCGACTGAGCCGCCCAGATGCCCCTGTTTGTTTATTTAAATGTACATACTTAATACGGGTGAACTGATTCCGCAATTACAAATACATTCCTCCCTGATGTTCTTCAATAAAGGAGAGTAAGTGTAGGTAGGAGTGATGATGAACCCTAACTTCTTTGGTCACTGGAATTTTGCATTAACCTCTGTGTGCTCAGATTACTTTATTCGACTTAGACTTGACAGAATGGGTGGACTTTAGGAGGAGGTGTTTCATCATCATAATCCTCACTAAATATGTATCACACAGGTGGATCGTCCTGGCTGCGGTAGCAAGAGCCGTTTTAGCACAAACAAAGGGCTCTCCAAGGCAGCTATCACGTAACCCCCTTGTTTTTCAATTCAGCTCCCCTACTGCTTGAAATCTCCAGCCTCCTGTACTGAGCAACTCTCACGCTTCCTTCAAGACTCTCCTTGGGCATTACCTCTTCCAGGAAACTTCCCCTCACAGTTACCCCAACCCCCAGTCTTAGAAGCCCGTCCAGTATCTTCCACTCACACCCTGTGCTTACCCCCGGTGTGGCGCTCCACTTACTCTCTGTGATGATTAATGAGAACAGAGGCTGAAATCTCTCCAGGGTACAAAACTGGGTCATGGCTCTTTGTATCCTTAGCATCTAGCAAAGGGCCTGACTCATAGTCCGTGCTTGCTAAAAACTACTCCAGGCAAGTAGGCAGTCTGACAGGAAAGGATGAAAGGGAGGCGACTGAAGATTCATCTGTACATAGATTTTAAAATTAAATTTTAAAAACTTGTTATGAAAAATAGTTCAGAGACAAACACTTTCAACTCTTTTTGATTTTTTTTGCCCTCATTATCTCTCAATAACATGCTTATGTTTCTTCTTGATTTCTCCATTTTAAGTATTATCTCTTGACTTCAGCCATGGGAGTTCAAGTTTGGCACACGCTTTCCCACCCCTCCTCCGTGACACACAGTCCACGTCTCCCTGTCCCTGCTGTGTGATACATGCCCCCCCTCAGCAAACTTGTGCTGGAATTTTGGTTAGACCAGCATTCAGGTTCTATATTCTACTAACTCTGTAAAACGTTATCAACCAGAACCATGGAGTGTACTTGAATTACATATCGACCAGTCACCCCCTCATTTTCTTAGCAGAAAGCTAAGAGAAAATAAGTAACTTTAGCCAAAACCATTCCACCAGCTAGTGCCAGAGCCAGGATCAAAAGCCAGCCTTCTAATTCCCAGTAAAATGGTTTTTCCATGACATCAAGCTGCCTCTCAAAAAACATTTTTTTTTTAATTTTAAAATCTTAGTGAACTGACCTAAAGAAAAGCCTAGCGTTAATGTGACTGTATCAAAATATTCTTTACACTTAACTGGTTTTTGTCAAATTGATCCCTGGTGACAGCTTATATTTCTTGTAAACCAGAACTGAGATAAATGTAGATAAGGGCCCGTGTAAAGAACTTAGAGCTAGAAAGAATTTCGTCTTGGTTTTCATTTTGAAGAGAAGAAGACTAAGGCCCAGAAAAGTTAAATGACTTGCTGAGTATCACACCGTGAGTCTGGAGCCCCACTGGGCTGGAATTCCAGTTCAGCTTTCAGGCCATGCTCCCTGGGCTGGGTACCCCCAAGCCCCCAGGCACCACTTACCTCCTCTCAGAGACTTTGCCTCATGTAAAATCTCTCTTACACATGCCTAAACCCATTCTCTACCTTAAATTTACTCATACCCAAAAATGGCATTAAAGCAGGTCAAAGTAAGTCAAAAGTAGGGCGCCTGGGTGGCTCAGTTGGTGAAGCATCCAATTCTTGACTTCCACTCAGGTCATGATCTAGCGGTTTGTGGGTTCGAGCCCTGCTTTGGGCTCTGTGCTGACATCGTGGAGTCTGCTTGGAATTCTCTCTCTCCCTCTCTCTCTGCCCCTCCCCTGCTCCTGTGCTCACTCGCTCGCTCACTCGCTCTCTCAAGATAAATAAACATTAGAAAAAAAATCATTCCAAGTGAGCAAAAAATGGGGTATAAAATACATTTCTTAAAACCAGGGTTGTGTTAAGCTGTCTCGCACAGCTGCATAACTAGAACACCACACCGTGTGAGGCCCTGGAAGACAATGATGTGTGGAAGGAGACCGACGGGAAAACATTCCAAAGTGTCACGAACAATTAATTTCATGAATAGAAGACAGTACCGGCACCGGGAAGGCACAGAGGGAGGACCGGCTGCCACCCCGCTCTCCCCGTTTCAGCCCCAGGCCCCGGGCTGATTTAGAGTCTCTTTACAGTGTTCTCTCCTCGTCCTTGCATGTGATCCCTTCGTTGCCTGGCACCCTGTCATGGCACTCTTGGAAACATATCCAGCTTCAGGCCCCAGAGTGCGTGCTGCCTCCTGCCCTTGGCCTGCAGGCCCGCTGGAGGAATCCTCAGACCCGGGGCACAGAGCAAGGAGCAGGGAGAGAGGGGAACCGCGGGAGGCAGGCGTGCAGGGAGCTTGTTGGGACAGCTTCCGGGGCTTTTGTCATTTGGGGCATGTGAGTTTGAGAGTATAAACGAGAAACTGACAGATTCACGCTGTGGAAAAAACTGGAAAATGAACAAAAAAGATAGCAAACTCACGTGTGTTTGATGATATCAGCCCCTAATTAATTATAGTCCTTATAGGAATCATTTGTTTGTATCTAATTACCATGTAGCTCCGTATCAATGAAACATAACATAATTTCTGTCCTATAACCATGCCTTAAATTTCATTAGAAAGTTTTACCCATCGTTATTTAGCGTTCTTAATCTGTTGCTCACATAGCAAGCACAAGTCAAGTTAAAAGAGTGTTTCACAAAACAGGAGCCGATAGTATTCTTTTCTCCTGCCCCAAAGTTCTCGCTTTGCACCTTGCCTCCTTACGTTCCAGGAGAGCAGTTATCAGGATTATATACTATCAGAATGATACATTCTTGGTGGCACATACACCCCTGGAGCCATCCTGCACTCTGAAACGGCCATAGTGACTGTGCCGAGTGCCAAAGATGATACACAGATGTTATTACCTACTCCGGCCCTCTGCGTGGCCACAGCACAGAATCCACACCGGTTTACCTGTCTGGCCACATCTTCCAATATGCCCCAAGCACTGGTTCAATGCAATGCTATTCATCACTTAAAGAAATCTTTTCTTTTAAAAATGTACTATCTTAAGACTGCACATCACAGACACTTAACATGTGTATTTTTCCCATGATCCACATGGTGTTTTATGCTCTCAGCCCATCTGAGCTAGTGCAGCAGCCTGGAATATTCCCTTGCTCAGTGAGCCTTAACGCCCCAAACCGTAAACGCCCAGCGGATGAGCAACCTACCACCATACCCTGAGTTTTGTGTCTGCAGCGCATACAGCTTGTTTCTCTCTGGCCTCTCTTGGTGCCGTTATTTTGCGTTCTGATGACTACTTCTGGCCCAGAGTGGCCATCAAAAGTGTGTGAGGACGTTGGTCCTGTTGGAAGCAAAGGACAATCGTGCTGCCGGATGTTACAGTGCAGGTTCCACGGGGAACTGTGTGTGCCTGAGGAAAAGGTCAAGGAAGCTCGGGGTAAAGGGCAGTAGGCAATACCATAGAGACATTACCAGAGCCTGAGATGGGGTGCCAACGACGGTCTGCAGGATAACTGGAAGAAATGACAGCCAGCGGCAGAATGTGACTTTAGCGGAAATAAAGAGAATGGAAAACTGGTTGCCAGTGTTTGGTACTTCCCAGGAAGTGTGCTGTAAGGACCAGTCCTGCCTTTCGCTCCTCTTTTCAGAGGATTCTTGTCAAACGCATTTGTGTGGTTGTGACCATTGCTTCTGAGAATTTTTAGAACATAAGTGATATTAAAAGCCACCTTTGCTTCAAACCACTCTAGTGGTAGGAGTGGCTTTTCTATGCATCCTTCCTATTCCTTTGCTACACAGCACCTCAGGGAATCCTGTTGACATGGAAAGCACAATGACTTTAAAAATTGCCAAATAGGTGGTGTGTCTTAGAACACCGAAGTTTGGTATAAGACTGAAATCCCCGGCCAAGAAATGGCACGGGAGATCACTTCGCTGAGGTAATGATAGAAGTCCACGGCAGTAGCTGTGTCTTGCCAGGACCACCGCTCGTACTTAACAAAACCAAAGCGTTTGTGCACGACTTGCTGTAGTTGAGGTGACCTTGCATCGCTAACCTTTCCCTTGACTGTGGACGTCGGATGACCAGACTTGAATTTACCCTAGTGTTGAATGTTAACCTTCTGAAGCCTCCTGAAATCAAAAGAGGCAAAAATAGAAATGGTAGAACATATAAAGACCTGACGGTTTGCCCTGCGTCCGCTGTCTCTGAATTGAATTAGCACTTGATTCCTGAGGACGCTCGGATCACTGGATGGGCTGGCAGATGGCAAGAGAAGTGGGTGTGTTTCCGTGCCAGGAAACTGCCACCGTGCCAGTTGTTTGTGGTTTCTCAACATGTGTTTTCGACACTCACCTACACACACTGATAACAACATTTGGTTTCCCTTAAAGATTTGTTTGTAATTACAGCCTCTTTTCTCATAAAACATCCTCTCGATTCCCTCATCTGCATTCTGAATTCTCACATTTTCCAAAAGTCTCCTTCATCTCAGGCCACCAGGGTGGCTCAGTCAGTTAAGGATCTGACTCTTGATCATGATCTCATGGTTCATGGGATCGAGCCCCATATCTGGCTCTGTGCTGACAGCCAGAGCCTGCTTGGGATTCTTTCGCTCTCCCTCTCTCTCTCTCTCTCTCTCTGCCCCTACCCTACTCATTCTCTGTCTCTCTCTTTCTCTCTCTCTCTCTCTGTCTCAAAATAAATAAATAAACTTAAAAAAATAAAGTTTATTTATTTATTGAGACAGAGAGAGAGAACATGAGCAGGGGAGGGGCAGAGAGAAAGAAGGAGAGAGAGAATCCCAAGCAGGCTCCACTGAAAGTGTGGACTCTGACATGGGCTTGAACTCAGGAACTGCGACATCATGACCTGAGCTAAAGTCAGATGCTTAACAGACCGAGCCCCCCAAGCACCCCAAAATAAATAAATAAACATTTTATAAAAATCTTCTTCATCTTTTGTTTCTATTTGAAGTTAAAGAGAAGAAAGAGATGAAAAACTACTCTAAGTAAAGTTAGAGGTTGCTTTGGATGGATTCTACAACCTCGTAATTTTATTTTGGACAGCCATTCGAAGAGCTCTATCTGGGTCAGAGAGCAAGGAGGCCACTACCCACCACAGGGAGTCATCCCAGGCCCAATGGCAGGTCCGGCCAGAAACTGAGCTGCCTTGCAGGGATCAGAGTCAAGCGGAGAGGGAGGTGCAGGATCAGGATTTAAGAATAACCCAGAGCCCACAGGGCTATGTGTTTCCTGCCTCTGTAAGGAGCCGGCTCTGCTGCCCATGGCTGAGCCCTGCCGTGCTATTTGCCAATTATGGGCTGGCAGGAAGGAGCCAGGAAGAGTCCCAGCAGACACCCAGCCGACAGCTTATTGTGGAGAGGTTTGTACACAGAAGATTAAACTCCTATTCTATTGTGAGCAGCCTCACACACATGCATTTAACATATTTATTAAGCATCTATTATGTTTAAGGATGTATGTATAAGCCACTGTGCCAACTACTGCTGTCAGATAATAAAATGTAAAGTAAATAAATAAACTGATACATCGTCCCCCCTTTTCAGCCCAAGCCTGTGAAATCTTTACAGTGTCATTTATTTTAATCAGACTGGGTGTTTTCGTGCATAATAATAGACTTAGTGAAGAGGGGCATTTCAGTGGGAAAGTTCTGTATCAGAAACTGTAAACTCAGATAGAGAAATAACATAGGATGTATATAGGTATGTGTTCCAGAACATCATATCAGATAGAGGAAGGGAGGTGTTTTAGATTATAATTCTAAATGTTTAAAAATACTTAACAAGCACATCATTTGTGCCAGAAAACAAAATACACCTAAGTCTCTAGGAGTGTTCAGGCAGAAAGGAGGAGGGTAAGACAGAGTTTGGTTGAGTCTGGGAAGGTGGGCGAAGGGGTTTAGCCCAAAGTCAGGAGAGCAGGGCTGCTCATTGCCTTGGAAATGCCTTGGAAAGGACAGGAACCCTTTCTATGCCAGAAGACTCCACCCACTCCATAAGAGCAAGAGCATCTACAAGATAGATCATAGACCCCCTAGTCTGCTTCTTACATGTAGTATTAAAGTCACCTTAAAGTCATAGACTAAAGTCATTTGTCTTCAGGACCATGGAATAGACTTAGTATAACCCCTTCCCCTGCCCCATGCATTCACCTGCCACCTCTGCCTGTTTGCTTCTTCCTATACCTTCAAACAAAAGAAAGACCTAATTTCTCAATTAGTGATAAAGGCACTTACAATGTGAATGTCCTTTGGGTATATACAGTATTAATATCTATCAGCTACAGTGTAATTTCTTAATACTAATGAAGAAAAATCAGGTCCTTCCCTGCTTTGTGAAAATGAAGAGGGATTAAAGAAGGCAAGGGAGGGGGGGTCATTGAGTATTTGAAAGAAAATTTTGCCAACAGCCAGGGAAGAACCGAAGATGAATTGCACACTTGATGGCTTGCCAGAGATTGAAATTGGAACCCATAGAAGGTACCTCCGACAAAGGAATTTTTTCATGCATTTCGTTATAGAAGCTACATGTTATTTATGAAAACTAGGGGAGGGTCACCTTTTTTTTAAGCCAGCTATCTTCATATGAAAGACCATCATCATTCCTCAGGACATATTAATGTGTCTATCACTGTATCTATAAAGGAAATTTATAATCTGTGAGTCAGCATAACCTCAGACAGTAAGATGTTTTAGGCTAGTATGTTCAGTGCCTTATTATGGCCTGTATCGCCCTGTGCTGTGACTTTGTTCCCCTTTATACAGTATCCTTCTAGAAGCAAAGATCCTGTTTCATGTCTCTCTGTGTCCCAGTGAGTAGCAGATATACCATAAACGTACCCAGAAATGTTTGCATAAGAGAATGAATAAATCCACTCAGTCACCTGCGAATCACTCAAGAAAATTGTAGGCAACTATATTAAGTAGGATTTCTGTGCTTATATCATTATGACAATTTTGACAACTTTGATTCTTTGCAAAATGCAAAAAATGTCTTCTCGTCAGAAATAGGACATCCTCCAAAAGGTCAGGACAACAGCTTCTGCCCTGCTGCCGTCATCCATCCTTCAACATATGAATTTATTAATGTGCGTGCAATTGACTCCAAGTTGCAGAAAATCCAACTGACAAACTGACAGGAGCTTAAAACTATAAAGTCATTTATGATTTGCTTATGTGGAAGATCAGAGTTAAGCGACTCCAGGGCTGGTTCAGCAGCTCAACGGTGCCGTCAGGGACATTAGCTCTTCCATCCTTCCATCTTCCACCTTTGTCTTGTTGCCACATGGTTATCAGACGTAGGCTGCCGCTCAGGGCGTCACATCCTCACTCTGTTTCCGAAGGCAGCAAGTGAGAAGGGTAGTGCATCCGGGGCAGCGAGAGATCTCTTCTTTTATCTGGGAAGAAAATCTTTTCCAAAAAGCTCCTAATAGACTTTCTCTTCCATCTCAGGTCTCATGCATTTCCCTAAACCAGTCACCAGCGAAGGGGAATGCTCTGTTTAATCCCACTCAACAATGATTCATCTGACTCCCACTTAAAAAGAAGAAAGAGGGAGTGGATGGATGTTGGTCAGGCAACTAGAAATATCTGCTGTGCCCCACCTCGTCTCCCGCTGGAAAATGAGAATCAGCTATGTTGTCCAGTCATACCTACAAGAGTTAACTTTTCTTCCAGCATTATAATCTGGCTATTTATATCATTTTACTCATAGTTTTTAAAAATCCCGAACTTGAGGAGGAGCCTAAAATATATGAGCCTTGCCCAGAATTATAAGGCTTTAGTGAGTCATGTCGCCTCCCTGCTCTGACTTTGGGTTGCTTTACTCTGGAACATTTTTATGAGTTATATTTTACAAGATGCATGTTTTTTTTCCAATTTAATTCATATGTAAGAGGATTCGTAGGATTACAGCTCACTTCCCTAAACGGAAGTAGTTTGTGTGTCAACCATGAGAAACACATCAGAGGTCTCAGCGGGTGCATCAGTTTGCATCAAAAGCTGTAAGGGGCCATGATGCTTGTGGTTTGGGGAGAATTTTGATCCATTTAATGAATATAGCAGTGTCTATTTCAGTAATTAGAATGACTTACTTGAGCTCCTTTTAGGTGAAACCATCCCTCAAAGGAAATGCATTCCAAATCCTCAACACATACCTCAAAGTATTCAGTAGTTTATCAACTTTCAGAATGACCGGTGGCTCCGTAGCACATGTCTGTCCCCAGGAGACAAGCTTCCTCAAATGATAGACCTTCCCAAGTATCTGTTTCAGTTTCTGCCCTGGGTTGGACCGACCTAGACTTCCTGCCTTGTACTTTTCATGACTCATTGTCAATTCATGTAAGAGATGCCTGAAAATGCCTTTGAAAACCCTTTGGCAGATGTGCTAGAGAAATATATTCCTGTGAGTCTAATAGCATTCATATGGTGACACAAAATTAGATAAACTTCCAAAATGCCTTTTTTTTAAAGTTAAGTGTCCTGGAATTTTGTGGTATATATTTCTCTGGAATAAATCAGGTTTGGGCTGATGATTGTTTTTGCTAAGAATTTGTCAATTTTGAAACATCCCTAGACTCCCATTTGGGATTGGTGTATGGCTGCCTCAGTGTTGGCAATGTAAGCAGTGCCATTTCCCTCTCCCGGCAGATGGCCTGGGAAGACACAGGCGGCAAAGAACATACCAGTTCCTGTCTACCCAGGAATTTCATAGCCAATTTTCTGTCTCCCTGGTGGCCCATTTTTTGTCTTTGCAACTCTAAGAGCATGATTTTGGAGGTCACCGAGGGACAATTCGAGGGGCTTTTTTCTTTTATCTTGTGCCATCATTTTTAGTATTTGTTCTTAAAAGACTGTTCTCAGGGCACCTGGATTGTTCTTAGAAGATTGGTTTATTCTTAAAAGACTATTCTCAGGGCTCAGTTAGTTGAGCGTCAGACTCTTGCTTTTGGTTCAGGTCATGATCCTAGGGTTTGGGATTGGACCCTGCATCAGGCTCCATGCTGAGCATGGAACCTGCTTAAGATTCTTTCTCTCTCTCTCCGCCTCTTTCCCCCACTTGCATTCTCTCCCTCTCTCTCTCTCTCTCTCTCTCTCTCTCAAATAAAAAAATTAAAAAATTAAATAAAAAGCTGTTCTCTTACACTAGAATGTCTGGATTGTAGGAAATATCTGAAGAAGATAACTAATTTTTTTTTAATTTTTTTAATGTTTATTTACTTTTGACAGAGAGACACAGTGTGAGCAGGGGAGGGGCAGAGAAAGAGGGAGACACAGAATCTGAAAGAGGCTCCAGGCCCTGAGCTGTCAGCACAGAGCCTGACGCGGGGCTCGAACTCACAAACCGTGAGATCATGACCTGAGCCGAAGTCGGTGCTTAACCAACAGAGCCACCCAGGCGCCCCGAAGATAACTAATTTTTATTAAAATAAAGTTACTAGACACACAGGAATTTGCTTTCTATTTCTCTTCTGAAGTTTTTTTTAAATTTTTAAACAACATACCTGAACACACACACACACACACACACACACACACTCACACACACACACCCCAAAGTGAGGAATGATGTTCAGAACAGTTTTTCCAGTAATGCTATCACTGTTCAGACCATTTTTGGAACTTCATCTTTTAGGATTGGCCTAAAGAAGACTCACAACTCTTATAAGCACACTAGTCTCATTATTGTATAAGTGGGCCTTGTTTTGTAAAGCCAACATTGATCACCTTATTTACAAGGTTTGGAATCATTGAAATCAGAACATCTCAACGCTAGGTGAAATGGCAGAAATCATTTAGTTCAATTCCCTTAGTTCCTGATGAGAAAGTTGAGGGCCAGAGAAGTCAATTGACTTGCCAAAGGGTACATAGCAAGTTAGAAAATAGTTTATACCAGAAATTAACTCCAAGTATCCTTTGACTATGTATTAAAAATCAAACCTAGTGTTAATACACACTTTCCACCATTAAAAATATTAAGTACAAATCTGCCATGGACTCTGTAGATCCTTCCAGAAGCAGTCCAGAACTTGTTTCGAGCAGTGACAATATTGTTGTAATTTTATTACATCTTTTAAGAGGCTTATATTATTATTATAGTAACAATAATATGTAAGTTCCATTACATTTGTTTAAAAAAAAACCTGTTAGACTCTAGTTATAGCTTTAAAATAAAATTGTCTTTATTTTGAGAGAGAGAGTGCAGGTGGGGAAAGGGGCAGAGAGAGAGAGGGAAACACAGAATCTAAAGCAGGCTCCAGGCTCTGAGATGTCAGCACAGAGCCTGTCATGGAGCTTGAACTCACAGACTATGAGATCATGACCTGAGCTAAAGTTGGACACTTAACCAACTGAGCCACCCAGGCACCCCTAGGTGTAGCTTTTATATAGATTTCTTAAATTAACCACAGAATAAAACCCTATCCCAGTTTTTAAATGTTCCTTGTTTTTCTCATTTCTCATGGAGAACATCAACAGAATGATCCAAAGAGCTCCAAACAGTATCTGCTGGGCTGAGGCAACCTTGTCCTTATGCTGTGCTGTCCACTGAAAAAGCCACTAGCCACATGTGGCTATTTAAGTTTAAATTTTAGTTAATTAAATAAATTTAAACTTCAGGTCCTCAAGTACTCAGTAGCCACATTGGGCTAATAGCTACCATGTTAGATACCACAGCTGTAAATATTTCCATCAACATAGAAAATTTTATCGATTAGTGCTGGTCTAGAATTCATAGTCAATTTATGTTTTAATCTACTGTTTATCTCTTATATTACCTCTGGACAAGTTGGAAGCTGGTGACAAGTTCTGGGAAAATGTTTTAAATGTTTATTGTTTTATGAATGTTTTTAGCCATTCTGCATAGTTTAATATAAAAAAGGAGAATATATGTTCACCCATTT
Organism: Paguma larvata; assembly: GCA_030068075.1. NCBI lineage: Eukaryota > Metazoa > Chordata > Mammalia > Carnivora > Viverridae > Paguma > Paguma larvata. The sequence continues at coordinate 50,986,689 of CM057839.1, read as the reverse complement.
TTAGAGCATGATTATGTGTGTGAAATTCATATCAATTGTCTTGTCCTGGCTGCTGAATTTTCTTAAAGTATTCTAAAATTGTGGCCAAAACTCTGTTAATGCTGCCAAAGCTCTTGGCAGAAATCTCTTTACAATGTCGTAACATTTGAAATTAACTAGTCTGGACATAGACAAGGGAAGTTATGTTGAATTCATTCTTAATAGCCATTTTACTTGTAAAGACTCTAAATTACCTACCTGCCTTCATTAACCCAATATCTAGAATGAAAGTCCAAGTACTAACAAGGAATGGGGGCCACCTGGGTGGCTCAATCAGTTAAGCGGCCGACTTTGGCTCAGGTCATGATCTCACGGTCTGTGAGTTCCAGCCCTGGTGGGGTTCTGTGCTGATGGCTCATCAGAGCCTGGAGCCTGCTTCGGATTCTGTGTCTCCCTCTCTCTCTGCCCTTCCCCTGCTCATGCTCTATCTCTATGTTTCTCAAAAATAAATAAAAGCGTCAAAAAAATTTTTAAAAAAAGGAATGGATCAGCTCTAAAGACTGTTCTGGCATCATGCTTCTGGTTCGTGCAAGCTCCACCCTGCTTGTTAAGTTAGAGAGCAGTGACCAATCCTCCATGGCTTTGGTACTTTATATGATGTCCTGCCAGTACATCTTCTAGAAGACTTTTTGAACAAATAAATGCTTATTTGATTTGGTCTGCTCTGAAAATCATTACCTTTAAAAACAGGCTCATAGGATTCATGAAGTGTGACTGCTTTGAGTTCTTTTTATTGTGGAATGGTATCTACTGAACGAACTTAGCTGGATTGAAATTCTTGGGTGATTATGTCCTTTTGCTGAATCTGTGCTGAATGAAATTAGGGCCCAGTGAGTCACAGGCTCTCATAGAAGAGGGCTCAAATGCAGCTTATTGTGGTTGCCATTGCAGAAATAGTAAATCCAGTTTTAAAATAGAGATGAGTCAGGAAATCTACAAAGTGCCATAATAAAATTAGAGAGAGTCCAGAAAATAAGCAAGCAGTTTTTAGTGTCTGTGTGTGTAACTTTAATATGCCGCTGCAGCCCACAGACACATTTGCAATTTTTGTTTTCCATGTTCTACACAAAGTATTTCTCAAAAGGATTGAATTTCTTTGAAAATTAAATAGTTAAATGGGTTATCTGCTGTGACTCTGCTGGAACAGCTGGACAGTGATTCTTTTAAACCATCCAGAGAGCGTCAGTCTCTGGTGAGATCCACTTTCCCTGATTCTCGTAGGTGTTTGTTGTTCCTGGTGTGGTTGCCTGAGGCGTGTACTGCACCAAGATAATCCTGAAGCTGTAACTCAGCCCAATTTCTTTTCTTTTTTTGTTTTTTTAAAGAATTAAAAAAAAAAAAAATCAAGTGTCTCCTTCCCAGCTAAATGGATGTGCAATCCGATGGTTTGCCAGACACTGAACAGCATCTATTGTGTCCCGTGGCCTGAGGTTGTTTTTCTTTCTGTCCCGCGGTCTCTGGTGTTCCTCATGAGGTAGTGATAATGTCTCAATTCTTGGTTTGTAGATAACAATCAGCAGAGATAGTGGTGAAGACGTGAGTTCCCCCAAACACGGAAAGGAGGACCCAGACAACATGCCCCACGTGGGCGGGAATACTTGGGCTGGCGGAACAGGTTGGTAGCACCGGCATCCTCCTAGGTTGAGCTTCCTGAAACTTGACACCACACCTGAGAAGGTGCAGGGACCACTTCCCTTCTCTGCCTCCCCGGTTAGTCTGTGGGACTGTGCTTTTGCCCTGAGTCCCAGAGTGACATCAAGATGTGGCAAAGCTCTGGCATTTGGAGCCCTGCAGACGCTGCCATCTTGTGACCTAAGACTATCCTGACCCTCTCCCAGAATGGCTTCATCGGTAAAAGGGGTAAATACTAACTGTCTTACCGGGCTGTGGTGAAGATTGTAGAGTGCTGAGCACAAGCACTGAGAATGTATTCATTAAAAATGTTAATCCCTTCTTCTAAATTCCATGCCTTTGGGATCACGCCAACAACCTATAGTAAATTCTTTCTTGACCAGCTGACTTGGAAACAAAATGGTCCTTGCCTTCCACATCTCAGAAGTCAGTATGTTGAGGATGCAGGATTTTGAGATAAGAGAGTCGAGTCGGTTGCAGCTTGAACCGATGGCCGTGGTCCATTCCTTCCTCTTGGCTGCCTGACGAGAGCATTGTTCCCATGACTGCTGCCTTCCCCTTTCCTCTGCGGCAGCTGGACACACACATCTGCTGGGCCACAGGAATAGGGCCAGACTGTGTGTGCACTGTCTGATCTTATCTACGTCTCGTGCTGGCACGAGCTCCATCCCTAAGGATGGTGTGTGCCTCTTGGCCTTGACAGCCTCAGGAGGAAATGGGTTCCTGTGCTGAGACAATGCGTTATCAAATCAGCCCGTAGACTTCTTGCCTGTTCTGTTTATTCATAAAGCATCAGCTTTAAAGAAAGGGTATTTTTAGAAATGTCCTTTGATCTCGAAATTAGTGTCAAGGCAGCAAGATTTAATCCATATGGAATGCGTTGTGGAATGAGTTGGCCCGTAGTACGTTTCCCAGCAGTGGACTACTCTGGAGCCGAGGTTCTCACTTGTGAGTCACCCTCAATCTACTAGCTCACCTCTGTCCAGACTGAGGACCCTGCTTTGAGGTCCCCCAGTCTTTATTTTTCTATCTACTGAGTCTTTTTTTGCTTCAACTTCTTTTTCTGTCATTCTCCCTCAGAACTGAATGGAGCTCTGACCCAAGTCATCTGATCCCTCCTTCATCATCTGGGCCCCTCCTTTGCATGTTCTCCCCATACCTTAGGAGCTGACTTAAGATGTCTGCAGTTAGCTGCGAGATAATTGCCTTGAAGTCAAGAACCTCTGACCAGCGTTTTCATTTAAGTCATACAAGTTAAAGGCTGTCAGAAGTAGAGGTTATGAAGAGCACCCCCTTGCCATCTCCATCCCTTTGTGACTTTCCTGAGGGCCCCCGTGACTCATGCCGACCACTCACACCAGCGTCTGAATGGTTGTGGGTCCTTTCCTCTTCACCAAACCTGACGTCATCTCCACACCTAGGAACTGTTAAGCTCTATCCGTGATTCACCCATGCCTGAGGAGAAGCTCCTATAGGAAGGGAGCCAGGTCACAGAAACAGTTCTTCTAACCTCTGTAGCTCATTGTCCTTGTCCAGTTACTGGTCCCCTCGGCCTACAGGCTGTCCCTGAGTGAGAGCCGGCAATCACACCATCTGAGAAGGAATTTTCCACCACCAATTTCTAAACAAAAATGAAGTCAGATGTGCTCGAATCAAAGGGTGAACATACTATAATTAATAGGCTGTTCTCATGGTGTTTCCCATTAGGAAATGACCTACCTGGACTTTGGTAAGGGAAGCAGTACACACTGAGTTCTTACTTTTAGTTCGTTATACCAATTAAGGCTCCAAGGGGGAAAAGATGAATGTAACATAATTTAAAAAAAGCCCAAAAGCTTTCAAAATTTCCACTTTACGAAACTTAGAAATGACCTTATTCTATGTGACAGGAAGTTGTCTAATTATTAATAGTAAGAGCAACCACTAACATAGTTCTTATTTTGCACCAGATACTGTTCCAAGCATTTTAGATTCATGACAGTCCCAAGAAGTAAGTAATATTAGTGTCTCCATTTTACAGATAAAGAGACTGAGACACAGAGAAGTTAAGGGACTTCCTTCAAGGACCCACGACTTAATGCATTGGAGCCAGGATTCCAACTCAGGCTGCCCGGTTTAACTGCACAGTGCCGTACTCTGTAACACTGGTACATGATACGACACGATGTGACACCACACTGCCCTCCCCATATCGAATTCTCTTCTAAGTGCCCAAGTTGTGTGTGAGTGAACCAAAGAAACTGATTACTAGTATTTTAATCACTATAAAACAGAGGCAATAAACTCATAGCCCAGAGGCCAAATCTAGCCAATATATGTGTTTTGAGGGTCAACACAATATTTTAAATAACTTGAATTTTAATGTATTTAGACAAGCCAAGTTTGCTCTAGCTAGCCAAAGTCCTCACCACTTTTTATGGTATTACCTACCTGGTCCTCTAGGCATTTAATTTATATTTACAATATAAACAGTTTCTGTAATATTACATAACGTTAACACACTAACAAGCATGCAGACTTGGGTTTATATTGGAAAACTCTCCTGCCGCTGACAGTGTCTAAAGCTGACTGGCTCTTTCTCTTATTTTAAGAGAAATTTACATATTACATATTAAGAGAAATATTTACATATTCTGGCTCTTTCTCTTATTTTAAGGAAAAAGAAGGTAACATTCGAGGGGCAAGGAGTGTTGCTCATTGGTTAACAAATACATACCAAGCTATCTGTAGGGTTTAAGCCACTCTTGTAGGTGCGAAGATATAAAAGTATATAAGATATAATCCCATCCACCATATAGTTGGTAAAAAAAGAAAAAATAAATATTAAAGGGTAACAAATAGTGGCCAGGAGTGATCCCTGTGAGGTACAGTCATCAGATGAGGTGTCTTGAAATACCGGTAAACTTTGGCTGGACGAAGAAGAGAAAAGGCATCCTAAACAGGGGGAAACCCTTTGTTTCCAGGAGATGGTCATCTGAACATTCAATTACTGAGTGGGTACAATTCATACACTTCACAGGACGATCTGACTTTGTCTTGTGGTCTGCATCAGTCTTGTCACCTGAATTTTAATGATTTCCTTCTAGGGGGAAGAGACACCGCAGGTCTGGGTGGCAAAGGCGGTCCTTACCGGCTGGACGCGGGCCATCCTGTGTACCAGGTGTCTGAGGCCGAGAAAGACGCGGTTCCCGAGGAGGTGAAGAGAGCCGCCCGAGAGATGGGCCAGAAGGCCTTTCAGCAGCGGTGAGTGGGCTGCCGCAGCGAGAGCAGAGCATCTGGGGGTGCAGCGTGGTGGCGGTCCCCGAGTAGCCCCAAGTCCCGTAATTCTCCACCTCATGCGGCAGCTGGGACCACAAATTGACACCCACACCACCCGCCTCCCCAGGCGGGAGTGAACATACTCCCTCGTTCTTTTTACTTGATGTTTTACATTAAACGTATTCATTACATATGACTGTGTAGAAAAAGGAATTGAGCACATTGGAAAGTCAAACCAAAGACACTGCTCTGAAGAGAAATTAAAGTTCAAATCACTCTATCCATGTCCGTTCCTAGGCCCCATAGAGAATTTAGAAAACTCTACGCGATAGTGCCTTCCTGCCCTCTGGAATCCTGTAGATGTGGGGCTAGGACCAGTAGACACATACACACACTCAAACTCACACCCTCAGGCTCACATACGATCCGTGAGTTAAGGCTAGAGTCTCATGGTACAGAGCTGTGCCTGCTGCCAGTGCAGAGAAGGGTGAGGTCGGCAAGGTGGGGCCTGAGCTCAGCCAGGATTGGGCTCTTCTGGGAAGGGAAAACACCAGAGCAGGATGAGCATAGTGTCTATGGCAGAGAGAGCCAGCTCGCCTATCCAGGATGCAGGGTCCCAGCCGGGGTGGTGGGGAGTGAGGTCGAATGTGGAGTCCCTGTCGGTGGGCAGAGGCCTTGAAATCCAGGCCAACAAACCATTCTGGGCCACTTTGACTGGAACATCTAAAAAATAAGAAGAATCTACATGATGCTTTCACTAGGCCTCCACATGTCTAAAAGCAAAAAATACCAAAGGACCCGCAGTATCTCCTTGGGTTTGAGGGGTTTGGTAGTGGTACGGGAGGCAGATTTACACATTGTGCTCCATGAAAGGGCCGGGTGCAGTCTGAAGAAAGCACCCTCAAGTGTATGTGAGTAATGAAATTCCTCCCACGTAGAACATCTGGTACTACATTACATGCTGTGCTTACACATCCTGCAAGTAAACAGCACAAAACAATGGGGACAGAAACGCGGCCCCTCCGGCCACGCCCTCAGGAAAGCCTGCCAGCCGGCGGACCCTTGTATACCCGAGAGGTAAACAAGGCAAAGTGTTCCTCCAGGCTGTTCTGCGAAGTCTCCCGAGGCCTGGAACAGGCTATTACCCTCACCGGGCCTGACTTTGCTCTTCTGGGATGGGTGACTTTCCTCTCTCTTCCTCTCAAAGAAGTATGGGAGACAGATAACTATGTTAGAAGTGAGAGCAGTTTAGGGGCGCCTGGGTGGCTGAGTCAGTTAAGTGTCCCACTCTTGATCTCACTTCTGGTCATGATCCTACTGTTTGTGGGATCGAGCCCCAAATTGGGCTTCGCGCTGATAGCAGAGCGGAGCTTGCTGGGGATTCTCTCTCTCTCTCTGCCCCTCCCCCACTCACGCTCTCCCTCTCTCTCTCTCAAAATGAATAAATAAACTTAAAAAAAAAAGAAGAAGGAAATGAGAGCAGCTTAAACTTCTCAAACAAAGGTGGGAGGAATGCTCTATGAATTCAAATACTGCTCTACATTTCATATAAACGATAAAACATCCATTTAGGAAAGGAACCAAAACCACATTGGGAACCAAAACCACATTAGTAGGCATCGACTAATGAGTTCCTATCGTTGCCAGCCTCAGAGCCTCGTAAGTAATTATTCCGTCTCAAGTTTTGCCTGAGTGGACAAATAGATTACTCTGACACACACATAGTTCATGGGGAGGCGGAAAGACCTTTCAGTAGTGCGTGGGCACAAGTATGCAACCCCTTCTCTGACTTCCGTAACAGGGATAGGAACCTGGTTCTGTCCACTGCTCTACAGGGAGGGGGGAGCAGCATCTGTGATAATAAGGCAACTAAATGTAGTGGCTACAAGAGAGGAAAGAGTGAAATGGGGGAAGGGAGTGAGAAAACATACACTTCTAGTAATTACTGCAGAGAAGAACCTAGTCCATGTAAAAGAGAAATCCATAAGGTGGTTGAAAGACAAGAGGTGGACAAGAGTTTGAGAAAGGAGAGGAAGAAATAAAAACACATGGTAATTCTGAGAAAGACAAGGCATAGCAAAACACAGACAGCGAAGAGGGTGCTCTCTACTTTCATGGAGTAAATAACTCCTATTTGGTGAGTATCCAGGTTAGTGGTCAGTCCTGCTAAAGATTTTCTTTCACTTTTTATTATGGAACTTTTCAAACATAAACAAAAGTAGAGAGAAAACTTTTAGAACCCTAAGGATCTGTTCTCCCAATTTCAAGAAGAAAAATCCGGCTCCACTCCCAGTCCCCACCCCTAGATTGTTTTGCAGCTAATCCAAGATGTCCTAACTTTTCATTGTAAATATCTCAGCGTGTATCTCTGAAAGATAAGGACTCTTTACAAAAATAAAAACACACAATGCAATTATCATGTCCTTAAAAAGTAATAATTCTTGGGGCGCCTGTGTGGCTCAGTCAGTTGAGCAACTGACTCTCAATTTTGGCTCAGGTCATAATCCCAGGGTCATGAGATCAAGCCCCATGTCAGGCTCTTTGCGGGGCATGGAGCCTGCTTAAGATTCTCTCTCTTTCCCTTTGCCCCTCCTCTGCTCACATGCACGTACTCTCTCTCAAAAAAAAAAAAAAAAAAAAGTAATAATTCTTCACTATCATCAAATAGTCTGTTTTAAAGCTATTTTGCAACCATAGGTATATGTCGAATGAGGTCAGTTCCCTCCATTTATGTTTTCTTATGCCCTGGACCTTTTCTCATAGTTCTTATCCGTCTTCCCCTTTATATTATTATTTATATGAAGAGTTGATTTCTCCTCCACTGGCCTTAACAGGCAGAATATTTTGTTCTGTAATATATCCCCAGTGCCTATACCCCAAACCTAGTGTGTGGCAAACACTCGTACACACTTGTGAAATAAATAATATGCACAAGTAATGCTTTATTCAAAGACCAGCTAATACTTAATTCAGAAACTGGCTAAAGCTAGGCAGAGTGGGGCAATGGGTTAAATAGGTGATGGGGATTAAGGACGGCACTTGTGATGAGCACAGGGTAATGTGAGGAAGTGTGGGATCACCATATTGTACATCTATAACTAATATAACGCTGTATGTTAACTAATTGGAATTAAAATTAAAACTTAAAAAAAGAAGAAACTGGCTGAAACCAGACTGAAAGCCAGATGCATCCATCAGCCTAGAGGTCCCCCATATTGCCTTAAAGAGCCTAATACTCCTGATACGTCTTGACATCATCAGCACAGCCTCTAGCTCGCATTCATTTGTATCTCAATTCCAGTTCAATGCCTGTCCCTACACATCAAGAATTAATTGTACACCTAAAACTATTATTATGCTATAAATTAACTAGAATTTAAATAATACTTTTAAAAAAAAGGTTCATTCAGGAAAACTAACAGAGGTAGACAAGCGTAAGACATGCAGAAGGCAGGAAGGAAACATTAAAGCAACAAAACATGAATGAAATCGATGGTGAGGTACTTCACGTGCCTGAAAGAGCATTTAAGGTGGGTGCCAGCAGTGGAATGTATCTACTACCATTTGTAAAACTCATCAGCCTCACACCATAGATCTCAGCTTATGTTTGTTTTCCTCATAACTGATCCAAAATTATAGTATTTAAGACTGACCTATAAGAAAAGTAAAATGAGAACTGAAATTCCCAGACTCATACGTAACAATAAATATACCCTTTAAAAATATACTGTGCCAACAAAATGCAGTTAGTCCACATAGATTACTAGGATGTGAAGCAGCTGTGCCCTGCAGTTTTGATCAGGGTTAAAGCAGCAAAAAGACATATTTCCAGCTAGTTTTGTGGGCTTGAGAGTATTAGCACCAGGAAGCTTATCTGGTCCAGAGGCTAAGATTTCCTATTTTCTTTCCCTGTTCCCTGCTTTGGTCTTCATCTTTCAGAATTTATCAGCTTTAAGCACCTTGTAGGTGATCTTTCTGAAAGCTGACACAACCTGGAATATGATTTCCAGACTTCTTCATAATTAAAACAGCATGTGGTGTGTTTCGGGGTGCAACGTGTCCATGCCAGAGGTAGCCCTATCATGGGAACAGATTCTGATCTCACTACAAAAACCAGTCCACCCAAGGTGACTTACCAACTTGCCTGACTCCTGGTCTGTGTGTGTGTGTGTGTGTGTGTGTGTGTATTTTTCTCCCTCCTAAGGACAAGCTATAGCTACATTTTTTTTCCTAATCTCCCTTCTTTGAAAAGTATTAATCTCCCTTCTATGGGACAGAGCATATTAGCTTCCTATGTGTGAAGCAGGGGAAGTAGCTTGTCCTGCAGTATTCATGGTGCCCAGCTTCTGTCAGCCTTGAGACTTAAGACATAACTTAATCTAATGAAAATTTATAGAGAGGTTTAAGAGACTGCCAAAAGCAAACATGAGAGGTATTGTTAGGAGGTCAAGTCCTATACACGTATTCCTAGCCGTTCTTCAGAACAGGGAGTAAATTAAATTTAGAAGGGCCCCTTGGCATGTCACTTTGGGGAACACCATTTAGCTATTATTTACCTTTTGATAGTCAGTGTTTTCAGAGTGCTATCTGACGGCATTTATTGAGTGCTACCATGTGCCAGGCATTGCACTAGGTAGTGGAGATTCAAAGAAAAAATAAGACTATTTCTCTTCCCAGAGGAATAGAAGAGAAAATATCCATGTAGTAAATCACATGTAAAAAATGTATTTTTCGTCATATTTTTGGTTTAGTTATACACACACACACATATATGCATATGTGTTGATATCCACTGGATCTCAATGTAAAGCGTATTTCTTCCTGTGAAATAAAGTTTGAAAAACACTATGATAGAGAAATAGGCATATCTAGTAAAAGCAGTGACGTGCAGAGGTTTCATAGTAGATATCTGTAGAAGATTCATGAATAAGAATGATCAGTTTTACAGACTTGATGTGGCCTTCACGCGGGATCTTGCAACCTGAGCTGGCGTGAGCTGACCCCTCCGGGAACTGGGCATCTCTGCTCGGCAGTGTAGGCCTAATGTCATGTGATTCCAGTAAGCCCAGATGTGTGATGGCTGGATTCTTCCCGGTGCTTGACCTCACATGGAAGAAGAGAGACGGTTCATTCTCGTCTGGCGTCTGAGGTTTCTGTTCCAGCCTGAGATGATAAATCTAGATTTTAGATAAGAGTTTCTGCCGTACGCACAGGAATCCACACCTGCCGGCACTGCACGCATGTGTACACGTACACGCACACATGCACGCACAGCAGTTCAGAAGACTGTGCCATTGCTAGGTTTTGTAGACATGCATTCCTTAGTGCCTGTTCTAGTATCAGCACCCTTTCCATTTATAGAAACTTACAGAAACATGTGATCAGATTAGTGTATTATGGATGCAACACTGTAAAGCCCATGGGAGCCTCACTCCGTGAATGAACCTTATCCTTATGATTAGTTTAAGATGCTGCATTTTAAACAATCCTGAGTCTTATTTTTATTTCAGTCATTCATTTCATAAATATAAAGGAGCACCGTGCTAGCAGGATAGAACTTCAAAGCCACAATAATATGAAAACACAATTATCCTATTAAAAGTACACAGCAATTTCAGAAAACTCTTGTATTCCACATAGCAACACATTAAATTACATTCTTTGGGCCCGAACTGTTATCTTGGCCAACCAAATGTATGCCCTTGGACTCTAAAAGAAACCCACGGAGCTCTTCTAGGAACCTGCCACATGAACTGACTAGCTGCCAACATCGTGACACGTCTTTGGGATATGGCCGTGGTTTGCTCTAGAGCTGACTCACTGGCTCATGAGAGCCATTTGCACGCTTTCCTTTCCAAGTCTGTGCTCTGTGATCCTACTGTTAGTAGCTCGGAGTTTATCATGGTGGAAGGATTTACACCACAGAAATCAGCAAATACTCTAAGTCAGGGCTTTTGGTTGGTTTGGTTTGGTTTGGTTTGTTCTGGAAGGCTACTTGTTAACCCTTTACCAGCCTACCATTGGACGTTTTCTTCCTTAGAATCTTCTAACTGGAAACATCGCTTCTTGTGTTTTCTCCTTCAAGGCAACATCAGATACCAAGGACTTTGCTATAGTTCTAGCAGCAGATGAATGGATGTAAAAGACCACATACACATGATTGCAGCTACTGTCTTTTTTACCCCCTCTGATTTCAGGCTAAAGGAGATCCAAATGAGTGAATATGATGCCACAACCTATGAAAGGTTCTCAGGGGCTGTTCGACGGCAGGTGCACTCCCTCCGAGTCATCCTGGATAATTTGCAGGTAATCTCCAATAATGGACTAAGAAAATAATCCGGGCCCAAAGCTGGACCCATCCCAAAACTATTGGGGAAAAGTTATCCAAACCCTAATCGACCAGTCAGAAAAAAAGCAATCAATGCCAAAATGTTTGTGTAAAACTGCAGACCACCCCCAGGCCTACTTAGGTCAGCCCTCCAAGGAAAATATTTGACCTCTCCTATCCTGTCCGAGAAGCAGTAATTTGACCAGCAATCCTAGAAGACCCCAGACTCCCTGATTTCCCTCTTATGTAAGATCTATGAGTGTCCCACCTCTACTGGAAATCCACGGATAGAATTCGCTTCCAAAACTCATTTCACTGTCATTGACTATAGATGGGGGAGCATTTTGGATCATCCAGGCCGTGCATTCTCTGTGTCTCCTGGCATCTCCTCCAGTGCTCCCCCTGCCCCTGCATTGCCTGCCCTTTTTTTTTTTTTTTTCCAGTTTTAGGCTGTGGTTGCCTCAGAACCAGTTAATATTTGCTCTTGCCCCTTAAAATACTGATTAAGATGCTTTAGTATTTCCTGAGCAAAGACTTGTTATTTGGAGAATTTACTCTAAAAAAAAAATCCATATGCAAATCGTGTGAACAAAGTAACATTTAATGATTGGATTTTTTTCCAGTAAAGATACTCACTTTACCAGTGCTCATGACCCTGGGCATTGAGGGCGATTTCTGGGTAGGCTCTCATCTCCATGGCAAGGCAAAAGGTGAATAAGAGCCAAAATAAGTGATTCACGGGAGATGAGGGCAATGAGAGATAGTGCTTATATTAAAACTGAAGAATGAGTGGTTTAGCCAGTCATTCATTTCTTAAGTTCCTAATGCACACCAGACATTAGGGATATAAAAATAAATGCAGCCCCTGCCCTCAAAAAAGGAACTCAAAGAAGACAAATAGGCAAATGATTTCTTACATTCCATAGGAAAGTATGTGCGCGATGCCGTGGAATGAACGAAGAAGGGCCTCGTGGAGAATGTAATGCTTGAGTTCACACTTGAAAGAGGCTAAGGATTTTACAGATGGTTGAGGAGTCAGGGCATTCCAGACATGGGACACGTGATGTACAAGTGCAGGTTGTTCAGTTTGACTCTGAAGCACATGTGCATGGTGGGGGATAAGTGGCAAAGGAGAAGGCTGTCAAAATCACAAAGACCAGATCATGATCTGGCCTTGGCTTCCATGAGAACATACAGACAATATTGGGTTTTACCCTGTGTACAAATAGGTCATCAGATTACTCATAGTACTGGAGAGGAATACAAGAATATGTATTTATTTTAATTTTTTTAATGTTTACTTATTTTTTAAAGAGAGAGACTGACAGAGTGTGAGTGGAGAACGGAGAGAGAGAGAGGGAGACACAGAATCTGAAGCAGGCTCCGGGCTCTGAAATGTCAGCACAGAGCCTGACGCAGGGCTCAAAACCCACAAACTGTGAGATCGTGACCTAGCTGAAGTCAGACACTTAACTAATTGAGCCATTCAGGCACCCTAAGAATATATTTTTAATTTTAAGAATGAGAATCTTCATCTGGTATTAGTTCGTGTCTTGACTGATATTCATTGGGCACCAAGCTATAGTTACTTTTACAGATTTCACCACATTCAATCCTCACATCAACCATTTAAGATAAATGATATTGTGTTCACCAGATCAGCCAACGGAAGAAAAGGCAGACCCACTACTCTGACTTCTTCAAGTAGGACACTAGTTATACTTGAGATAGAATTAGGGTTACTGTTAAGGAATGACCCTTCTGCTAAAGTCCACAGCAATGAGACCAGCATCAGAAACTGCTCAGTTTTGCTCTCCACCCTCAAAGAGACATGTGAAAGAAAACTGGGAAGGGCTCAAAGAAAAGCAACAGATAAGATGAAATGGATGGAAAACAATAAATTGGCACCTATTAAAAAAAACATAAAGGAACTAGGGTTAATAACTTTCTAGATATCCTCAAATAGAGTAACTAATTATTTAAGGGATGTTTTAATTCTCTTCTTCCTCAGAAACCTGAAAAAGAGAAAATAGGCTTAAATAATAGCAAGAAAGCGTTCTAAGAAATAAGAAAGGGAATAAAAATAATGTAATCCTTGGACGAAGTACCTAAAATGGTTGTAGAACTACCATCCCTACAAATCTTCACAAATAATACAAGCGTTATGATAACAGCAAGCATTTACTAAGCAATTACCATGTGCCAAGGAGTCTACTAGTTGCCTTACATTGTCAACATCATTATCAAGATCTCTTCCATCACCGTTGTCGTTGTCATCATCATCATCATCATCATCACCGTCATCTTTTAGTGACTAATAGTGCCAGCCCTGGAGCCAGACAGCCCGGGTTCTGTAAAATGGAATGACAGATGATAGGGCAGTTATGCAGATTAATTCAGATGAGACATGTAAACCATTTAAAACAATGCCTAGCACATAGCGTTCTCTGCAGAAGAATTTATTTCATCCTTACTTCTGTTGTATTTGCTAATATTCCTCAGCCTGGACTGTAAGCCAGTCACATGCTTTACATTTATTATGCTATTTAATCCTTATGATAACCAGCAAGGATCGTGTTCTACATTTCTTGTGAAATGTAGATCTTTTGTTTCTGCTTTATACAGAGGAAACTGAAGACTAGAAAGATGATATGACTTGTCCTGGGTCATGTGGCCAGTGAACCAGGCATCTGAGCCCAAAGCTCGGGTCCCTATTGCCTGTGAGGCCTCTGTCAGCTGCTGCCAACTCTGCAGTTCTGTGAGAAGTACCGTCCTCACATATGCTCGGGACACGTTTTGTATCATTATCCTGATGCCGACATAGCGTTTTCAAGCGTTTCCCTGATTGCAAATAGATATTTTTTTAAATCCACAGAAATGTTACTCTCAGGTGCGCCTTCTAGTCCGCAGTTTAGAGAGATGTGCTGGTTGAAAACACAGCTACTGGCCAAGGACAGACAGGGCCTCCTGTGGAATGTGAACCTTTAGATTGTTACCAAAACAAGACGGCTTTGTTTGGTCCCCTTTTCGCCATCTTCTGCCAGTCCTGTGTGGCTCTGATTGACTAATAGCTCCCAGCTGTGTTGAGGTTGCTGTGTAATCCCAGTCACTATGGGTGTTTCCTTGGTGAACACAGAAAGTCTGGCCAGGAACTAGCAAATCATCGTTTGAAATGACTTTTCAAAGTACAGCTTCAAGCCCACGCATTGATTCCGGGTGGCTGTGCCGAGGTTTGAGGAAAAGGAATGTTGTTGCCACTCCCGGTAATGTCTGCTTCAATGAGTGTGTCTTTGCAGCACCTGTCCCTCTCAGTTAAGATCGCCATCACTAGTAACCTCTCTTTGCTTCTTGACTGGATCCTGTATGGAACATCATAGAGTCCTGGTTTTTGGACCTTTTATGAATCAATAGCAAGAATTTTCTTATTAGAATAGAGTCAATAATAACTTCAGTTATACTTGGTTCAGAATGTGAATCTCTGATTCCAGCATTCCCTAACAAAAGAAAATATCCATCCCACAAAAAGTCACTGATTTTAATCATATCTTCTCTCCAGTGTTTTTACTGATCTACAATCAGTAATTTCATTCTCAGGCTAAATGAAATTAGCCTTTCTCTGACTGCTTTGGCTAGCATGATATCTCCATGAACCAACAATTATGTTCCTTTTTTTCCTTTAGTAGTTCAAAATGAACATTGACATGTGACATGCACTGTGCTTGGCACTGAGGGCACAAGGCTAGAGTTTTGAGGAGCAAGAAAGACGGGTACCTGAACAGATCATTTCAGTTCAATATGGTAAGTATCTAGGTAGACAGATGCATAGAATGCAGCGGAAGCCCAGAGGAAAGGGATTCTAGGATGGATTTTTCAGGAAAGGATACATGAGCTGGCTCTTGAAGGATACACGAATATTAACCAGTTAAAAGAAAGTGAAAAAATGCCTCAGCAGAGAACACAGCACAGGCAAAGGCATGATACTATGTGGTTTCAGGTGTGAGCTGAAGTCTGTTCTCAAGTATGAGCAAGATTCCATTCAGCATAAAACACACACAAAGACTTGGGGCTAAGAGGCAGGTAGGTGCCAGGGAAGGAATTTCAACTTTATTCTGAGCATCCACTTTGCTCATATCTAAAGAATGGAAGGCATTTCTTCATTCCTTTTATTTAGGCTATAATAACTATATTTCATCCAGTAGACATTTATTGAATATCTTATTTTGCCTAACGGTCCTTGCCTTCAGTGACTGACCTAGGAAAGAAGATACATGTGTAGTTGTAATAGAAGACACAATATGGTAAATGCCACAGCAGTGTTTTAAATAAAGTACTGTGTTATGTAGACAACTGTGTGTGCAATTTCTAGGCTGCACAGTTAGGGAAAACTCACAGAGGAAGTGCCATTTGAGCTGGATCATGAAGGATGAGCATGGTTTCATCTGGTAACTCTTCTAAGCCTTGACCAGAGCTTCTCAAACCTTCCGTGGAGAGAGGGCAAGTGTTTTTCATCAATCATGGACTAAGGCTTTATCAAATAAACCAGAAATGAATTACTAGAAAAAAGATGTAAAAATTAACATACAAGATACAAACAAATATTATTTATTATTAGATTCAGCAAGCATAAAAGTACTTTTTCAAATTGCCATACAAGTTTTTAAATGCTTTGTATTCATTTCTGTTACTTATTTCATCATGGACCAGTAACAAGTGTTTACTCACCAAAGGTAGTTTGTATAACTCTAGTCTAGACAGAAGGAGGCTATGAACAGAGGAAGAAGCCTTGAATACAAAGCTGTTTGGAGAATGACAAACTGTTTAGGGACTAGAGCTTAGAGTTTGGGGATGGGGCTGGGGATAGTGGGAGAGAAAATGAGGGGGAAGGTGAACCCCCAAGGACCTTGAGCACCATACTGACCATATTCTATAAGCAGTGAGGAGTGTGAGCGTCACTGAGAAAGGGAGTGGCATAGTTAGTTACATCTTTAGGAGGCTTCATAGCCATGGAGACAAGAAAGTGACAGAGAAGAGAGAGGTGGGAGAACACGGAAATCAAATGATTAAAATTACTTTAGTTATCCTGGTGAAAACTGACAAGAACCCGAACCAGGTAATGGAAGTAAAAACTGGAAAGAATGGGACAGTTTGGAGGTTGGACAAGAAGTTAGGTAAGAAGACAGTGACCAATGGAATGTGAGGTGAGGGGAGGAGTGAGTTTTCAAGCCCTAGAGGACAGAAACAAGGAATCTAGGAAGAGGAGAGGCTCGTGAAGAAAGCAAATGTTTGCTTTGGATGTTATCATGTTTCTCTCACTACTGGGACTCCTACATAAAAATGTCAAGCATGAGATTTGAAGATTTGAAGATGCGACTCTGGAGTTCAGGAGCAAGGCGAGGACCAGATAGGGCTGCACATCCACCTGCATGTCTATGCCCGCATTCTTATCATCGTCTGTACAGAGAAACAGCCCACACTAAGAGAGAAGGTGTGTTGACTAAGGTTGAGACTACAGAGCAAAGAGAGAGGAAAGGTGGAAACAGCCATATCAAGGAACGCCTGCATTTCGAGGAGAACAGTGAAATACCAGTTACTCTTCCTAGCACCTGAATGGCTCATCACTCAGCACATGGCATCCATGGCCACGAGGGGACAACTTCAACCAAGTGCGGCTGAGAAATATAGTCCTGACTTCCAGGCTGCGTGAGAACAGGCATCTAACTCAGTCTTCACCGGATGACCATGAAAATGTTAAAATAACAAAAAGCTGTAAACAGCGAAAAACCATATGATGATAGAAATTAGAGAAGAGTGCTAGTGACATCCAAGAAGCTTTGAAGAATATTTGCTAAATGGAGTGTGATGAGACCCTGTGAATGGTAGCACTAGCAACAACTCAAAACCCTCTCTAAGAAATAGCATTACTAGCAAGGAAGTGCATGAAACCCAACAGAATCAAACTGACGTTTCTTACTTGGTGAGGTGACGAATAGATGTGAGACCCTTAAGCTGCTGAGAAGCAGATCACTTGACTCCATTTTGTCACCTGCCAAGCAGCAGCAGTTGAAAGTAGCAACACTGGGAGCAGTGGGGCTGGGGAGATCTAGATTTTATGCAGCAGCTACGACAAACAGAAAACTGGAAGGAGAATACCACCGGGAAAGGGGCCAGCCCAACCTTAACTTACACTTGGCTTGAAGACGAGATCAAACAAATGCCAAGTGGCCCCATCGCAATGGCTTTTCCAAACAAAGTAAGAAATGATGTGGAGATGAAGTTCTCATGCTGTGACTGTCCGCAGTTCCAACTCCTTCCCTACTGAGTTCCTGAGCTAAGTAGTAAATAGATTTAGTTCAACTATGAACACCAGTTTAAAATCTTCAAGAACTCTAGTAATAACAAAATGGTGAATAAATACAAGCAAAGAGAGTCTACCCAATCTGTTCCTACACAGTTTTGTGCAGCCATCTCATCATTCAAGAACAGGAACACCCAGAACTGAAATGACATGGGATCGATGAAATGATTCTGCAGTGAGGTAGAGTAACAAGCATCCACGATGTAAAGGCAGAAGATGCCGCCGGGCTAGAGTTTGTTTTGTTTTGTTTTGGTTTGTTTTGTTTTTTTTCAGAAAACACCAGATTTTTAGAAAACATCTGCTTTGTGTTCTCACAATTCAAAGAAACTTGAAGTATGTGAAATGAGACATGGATTTAAAAGGGTCTGGCTAAGAAGCAAGCAGAAATAATAAGGGAGTTGAATGCAATAAGGAAAGATTATTTTAAAAACTAAAACTGCAATGCCAAAACTGAAATCTACATGAAAAGTAGAAGGAACAGACTCATTCCAGTCCTAAGTCTAAGTACTAATGCGGGTGGAAACTTGAATTGTTATTCCAGACTGTAGAGGAAATAAAGAGATAAAAACCAAAAGAAAGCTGATCAATAAAAACAGAGCAGAGAGCTAACACACAGAGCCATGAGCCATCCCCATACGTAGAACGTTGGCACAGCGGAGTTGTGCAGTAAATACATGCTGTATGAGCCAATGATATTTCCCAAGTGGACCAAAAGGAACACATAAGCAATAATCAAAGTAACAACAGCAACAACAATAAAACTATATTGAGCTGAAGACAGACCTAAGTCTATGGATGAAAAAAACTTCCCTGAGTACCAGGCAAAAGTAATGAAAAGAGATAAGTGCTTTTTACAGCTTCGTGGAACGTTAACATTTCGGAAACAAAGAAAATATCCTAAAAGAATACCAGTGGACAAAAAACAAGCTATTATTAGATAAAAATTAATCTTACATTAGTTGTCTCTGAAATGTTGAATGCCAGAAGATAGTGACAGAATGTTTGCAAGATCTGGGGGACAAGGGGAGTTGTGACCTGAGACTTCTATACTCAGCCAAAGTACGAAGAGATAGAAAGACACTTTCAAATACTGAGAGACTTAAAATAGATGTCACTTAAGTACTCTTTCTGAAAATAATTTTGAAGTAAATATATATACACACATGTGCACACACATACAGATGTAAGCATATATGTATAAATATTCCAGACAATTAAGAAGAGAATCAGATTTTTTAAGAATGGGAAATTCATGGTATGAAAGAACTGGCAATGAACCTCAGCATTCAGTTAAACACAGAATCAGGTCTAAATAATTGTGGAAAATATGTTTCAAAGAAAACTCAAATATCAAGAATAGTTCTTTGAAAAAGATACACAATATGGAAAAGTGAATTTAATGATAATATTAAGTGGGGCCTAAATTCTCATGGTATCTCAAAAATGAAACAAAAATCAAGAAGTTGATATAGAGGAGGGATAGAAGGAAGCGAAAAATGTGATCATTCATACAACGTGCCATAGAGACAAATATCATTTCATTCCTGAAAATAACTAGAGAAAGAGAAGTTCAGTCAGGCTTTTAAAAAAATTAATCATGCCTGAATTTTTAATGTGTTTCCTGCGAATTACAATGTGTTTTTCTAAAGATTCTTCTGATTCCTGTGTGGAGAGGGGACCATGGGGGCAAGGGAGAGGCAAGGAGGCAGGGAGGCCAGGCAGGAGGCCATGGCAGCAGTCCAGGGGAGAAAGAACCGTGTTTGCACTGGGGATAGGCCCGGCCATGGGAAGAGATGGGGGAACACCAGGTGCCCCGGGGATTGGCCAGCCCACTAGGCATGAGCTCTGAAAGAAAGAGGAGGCAAAGATGCCTGTAGTCCTGTGGCCTGAACGGCCCAAAGAATGGGGCTGCCTGCTGCCTGTCACTGAGGGGGCTTGGGGAGAGCAGGGGGGGCTGGATCTCGGGCTCAGATTTGAGCTGTTAAGTTTACATCGCCTGCTGTCCATGCACACTGACATGTGTAGTTCCCAGTTTTTTTATTCATAAAAACAAATGATCATTATAAAATTATGGTAAGTGGTGACTCAAAGGCATAGTTTAGTTCCACATCAGCACCCAGGAGAACAGACTCCTCTAACGAAGGGTGTCCTTGTTAAGTACGTGAATCACGAGTTAATCTTGCCATGAGATGTCCCGTCAAGAACCTGGGACTCCTTAAAAAGGAAGGTCTGTATCTTCTCTTCGCTGGGCAATACTGTTTCCACCATTTAGAGCAGCTGGCAAACTAACAGGTATTTAGGAAAATATTTTTTGCTACATCAAAATACTGAGAACCACAAAGAAAATTTTTTATTGTTTCCACTGATTTATAATTTGTTATTTTATAAATAATGTATAAAAAGCTTACCTTTATCCAGCAACTTACTTTTTATGTTATTAATCTGTACCATTTGAAAAAAATATCCATTGGTGGAACAGGATGAAATGTTAAAGATAATAGAAGCAATAATGTTTAATAGAAGAATCATTGCTCCCAGGCAGGTATCCTCACTCATTTACATTTATTCATTGACACAATGTTTATTGGTGAATATCTCTATGCTTTATTCTATATAGTGTATGTGCTTTCTATAAAAATTGCTACTTAAATCTTTCTAATCTCTTCATTAAATAAATTTCAAGGGAATAAGAGAAAACTGGCTTATTTGTAGAGTTTATAGGTAAAGGAAGTCTTGATTAACCCAGATAAGTAAACACTTAAGATTGATCAGAATACTTTCAATGCTGAAATCACAAGATAGAGTGTCACAAACCACAAGATAACTGGTTTTTGTCAAGTATATTCCTCCTTAACGTCCTCACTGCTGCAGACGAATGTGTGTGTACTTTCTGGTTAACCAGTTTTTTCCCAGAAAATGAATTAACCAGAATACGTCATCCTCTGAGCATTTCAATTAGTCTTAAGCATTCCTTACATGAACATAATAAAACTATGGTGTTTTTTTTTTCTAGAAAGCCTGTAACGTAGATTTTTACTAGTGAAACCTAGCTTTATGTATAAGAAATTCTCATTAGTATGAACTTATTGTATAATACAAAACAGATGGGCATATTTATAAGAATACTTCATGCAATAGGAATATACAATAAAGATCACATTTGGCCCTTTGTTATAAATGAAAGCCTATATATAAATACAGTAGGACCTTACTTCTTAAGGACAGATCTCACCGAGATACAATATACCATCCATGGTAATAAATATTTCTCTTCCATCCCACAGTAAGGTTTTCAAGTGCTCCCTGACTCATCCCTTGCTTCCAAGAGTATCCATTCTGACAGGCCTCTTCCTGTTTTTGAATTTCCAAATATTGGTGGGCTGGCTAGATGACAGACAATAAATTATCTGCCCATATTAATCGGCAAGTTCTAGACCTGAAAACTAATGAACAGTACTACTATTATAAAAATGTCTTTGTGCCCAATAGTTCTGGATCAAAAGGCTAGTACATATTTTCACTTCTCAGAAACAACTACTGGCTCATGTCCCTAAAAATACCAATGACAAGCAGAACCAAAATTCATTTTTCCACAGATTGAAAATAAAAAGGGAACATGCTACACAACCACCAGAATGGCTAAAAATCTTTTCTAAAAAGCCATCAATGTCAAGTGTTGGTGAGGATATAAGCAAATGAGACTTGCTTATACACTGCTCATGGAATGTAAATTGGAAAAAAACACCTTAGAAAACTGTGTAGCCATATCTACCAAAGCTGAACGTATCCGGGATTCCCAGCCAACAGAAATATACACACATCTGCTCCAAAGACATGTTCAGAAACACTCCTCGTGCCCTTATTCGTAATAGCCCCAAACCGGAAACAGCGCCATTGTAGAATGGATAAACTAGGACCAAATCATAGGAGTGACTATCGTTAGAGCTGTCAGAGAAAACAGAGCGCTGCTACTCAGCCACACAGGTCATCTCCCAGGAGTTGTGTTGAGCCAGAGAAGCCAGACACAAAAGAACACATTTTTTATAAAGTCCAAAGCCAGACAAACCTAATCCATGCTGTTAGAAGTCAGAATAGGAAGTCACCTTTGGCAGGGGGAGAGTACATTCCAGAAGGGGCCCTGGGGGGCTATGGACGGACAGGTGGTTACATGGGGTGTTCACTTTTATTTTGTAATGTATATTTTATGTATTTTGAGAGGGAGAGACGAAGAATGAGAAAGTGTGTACGAGCAGGGTAGGGACAGAGAAAGAGAGGGAGAGAGAGAATCCCAAACCGTCTCTATGCGCTGTTAGCACAAATTCAATGCAGGGCTCGAACTCACAAACCATGAGATCATGGCCTGAGCCAAAATCAACAATCGGACTTAACCGACTGAGCCACCCAAGCGCCCATGTTCACTTTTAAAGTTCATTGAGTTCTGCGTTTAAAATTCATGCACTTTACTAAAAGTATGTTATACTTAAATTTTAAAAGCAGCCCCAGGGGCACCTGGGTGGTTCAGTTGGTTAGGCAGCTAACTCTTGATTTCCGCTCAGGTTGTGATCTTGCGGTTTGAGTTCAACCCCCGCATTGGGCTTGCTGCTGAAAGTGCAGAGCCTGCTTGGATTCTTTTTCCCTCTCACTGTCTCTGCCCCTTCTCTCTCTCTCGCTCTCTCTTTCTCTCTCTCCCTCCTCTCTCTCTCAAAATAAATAAACTTTAAAAAAATAAAAAATAAATAAAAGCTGACCCCAGAAGACAAGAAAAGGATAGCATATTAATTGGAAAAAGCATATTCCTTCCCACACTTTCACCCCAAATTGTACTAAGTTTTTTCTTTCCATTAGCACACGTAATGGAAACAGTCTTCAAGCTACAGAGCACCTTACAGTGTGATAATCATATATAGGAAAAGAAGCAACATTGGCATAAGAAAATTAAGACCTAAAATCCCTAGGTTCTAACATGATGGTGAATCCAGACAGAGCAGGGATTCCTGATATTCTAAGGGAAAAGTAAGCATTTTACGATTCTGTAGCCTCCCTCCCAAGGGCAATAATAGGCCTCCTAAAAAGTACCCCTTTTTATCATTCTTACTAATTACTAGCAAAAGAAGAATTCTGCAGTGATGTTGGACCAGTTCTTTTAACAAAACCTACTGAATCAAAAATTGCATTCTGTCAAGATCTCTAAGTTATTTGTATGCACATTAAAGTTTGAGAAGCCTTGCTTTCCATAACTTGCAAGCTGGTCTCAAAGATAATATTTCATAAAAATATAAAGGGATTGTTTTAATCCTTTTGAGAAAAAATTCATTTTTGCTTATTTCAGATTATAAAAGTCATGAGTTCATTATATGAAAATTGGACAATATAGAAATTAAAAGGGGCACCTGGGTGACTCAGTCAGTTAAGCGTCCAACTTAGGCTCAGGTCATGATCTCACAGTCCGTGAGTTCCAGCCCCAGGTCAGGCTCTGTGCTCATAGCTCGCAGCCTGGAGCCTGCCTCAGAGTCTGTGCCTTCCCCTCTCTCTGCCCCTCCCCTGCTCGCACTCTGTCTCTCTCTCTCTCAAAAATAAATAAACATTAAAAAAGAAAAGAAATTAAATGAAGAAAACAGTTATTGCCCATAATTTCACAACCCCAGTATAACCATGACCGTTAATATTTTGTTTTCTCCCGCATATTTTTCTTTGCATATGATGTACATGCATACACAGTTGAGGTAGGACTGTATAGATAGGCTTTTCTGTCATATGTTTATCACTTAACATTTTATAGTGGTAACTTCCTGTCAGTAGATTTTTATTGAACACCAACTATGTGTCAAGCAAGCACTGTTCTAAATGCTGCAGTTCCATAAGTGCTGTTAGCCCATATACCTTACTTTCTAATGGAGCAGAGATAATAGAGATAAAGAGGTAATGATACACTTGTAAATAGTGATAAGTATGAAGAAAGTAAAACAACGATGAGCTACAAAGTGACACAATGCTTTTTTTTTTCTTTTTTAATAACCCATGCGTATTATCTGAACCTCCTTGATTCCTATGGGATCGACGTGTAACCTCTAGCCTTATCAGAAACTGTGATATTTGGTATATTTGATATACTATTTGGTTAATGAGAGTTCCGTATTGTACTTAACTAATCACATATCACTGGAAATGTAACAACTTCCTTTGAACTTTTTCAGTGTCATTGTCTTGTCAATGCATTGATGAAAGTTTGAAAATCAAGGCTAATGATAACAGTGGCACAGCTGTTACGTAATGTGCCACGTACTCTTGTTTCTGTTGTAACCCCATATTCCTTTTAAACCCAGTTCTAGAATCCAACCTCCACGCCACTTTGATGATGGCTAGCTGTTGCTACCACATTCTCTAGTACTTTCTGCACTGCTTATTTTCCCAGTCTAGGCTGGTCTGAGAGTCTGTCCTCGTCTATGAAAGGCATTAGAAGCCAGTGCTCTGCAGTTTTTATCTCCAAGAATCATAGAATCTCAGGATTGAAAGGCACCTCCGTGCTCACCCCCAGTTGCATTTCCCAGCATAAAGTATCCTGGAAACCTGAGGAATGATCTACTCCAGACATCAGGAATGATGGGGAAGAGGAAATAGGAGCCAGGTCCCAGTCACTGTTGCAGGGGAGGGAGCCTGAGAAGGATAGCAAACTGTGTGGTCAAACTTATCTATCTGATCCATAGCCCAGTGGGAAAGGATTCTAGAAGACTCTGCTCATCCCCTCCTCCTACCATCTTTGGCTGTGTATCTCACAGAGTTGCATGAGCTCATTGAACTGTACTCCAGGGAATCTTGGGGTTCTTACCAAGAACACACATTAGAAAAGAACATAGGCCCAAGGGGCACATGGAAGATAATTCCACCAAATGTAGTATCTTTATGCTGGTGGCTTAGGACTTTCTCTCTCTTTATTTGACATTCACATTAATATATTTGTATTCAAATGAGGGGATTTTGCCCCTGTTTGCAGCAAGGGTATCAGGAACAAGAAATTAATATTATATAGTCCGGCCTAGAGTAAAACTGTATGGAGCTTCTTTGTGTAGTGGTTGGTCTATGCCTAAAGTAGACTACCTGAAGCTTGGCTTTGTATTTTCAATGACGGTACTGTCATACATTTACTCCCAACGAAATAGTGATGGAAGTATGCTTAAATTAATGTGCATTTAGTTGTCCATAACGTGTCTCACTTGATGATAATGGTGATGATGATGATACCAGCTGACATAGATTGCCAGACTCTTCCTCAACCAATTTCATGTAGTATCTCATCTACTCTTCACAATCACTCAGAGTAGGAATAGTGTTATCTTTGTTTTAGAGCTGAGGACACTGACATGCAGACAGGCTACGTAACTTGCTTGAGGTCAGATATCTGATCACAGGGAAGGGAGGATTGGAACCAGGCTGTCTGACTCCAGAGCATATGATCTTAACTACTGTGCTCATTTGCACACGTAAAAACGTTTCAGCTATTCTTCCCACTTCTTTTTTTTATTTATTTATTTATTTATTTATTTTTTAATTTACATCCAAGTTAGTTAGCATATAGTGCAACAATGATTTTGGGAGTAGATTCCTCAATGCCCCTTACCCATTTAGCCCATCTCCCCTCCCGCAATCCCTCCAGCAGCCCTCTCTTTGTTCTCTATATTTAAGAGTCTCGTATATTTTGTCCCCCTCCCTGTTTCTGTATTATTTTTGCTTCCCTTCCCTTGTGTTCATCTGTTTTGTATCTTAAATTCCTCATATGAGTGAAGTCATATGATATTTGTCTTTCTCTGACTGACTAATTTCATTTAGCATAATACCCTCCAGTTCCATCCATATAGTTGCAAATGGCCAGATTTCATTCTTTTTGATTGCCGAGTAGTACCTCATTGTATATGTATACCACATCTCCTTTATCCATTCATCCATCAATGGACATTTGGGCTCTTTCCACACTTTGGCTATTGTCAGTGGCACTGCTATAAATATTGGAGTGTCATGCCCCCTTTGAAACAGCACACCTGTATCCCTTGGATAAATATCTAGTAGTGCAGTTGCTGGGTCGTAGGGTAGTTCCATTTTTAATTTTTTGAATATTCTTCCCACTTCTTAATGTAAATATTGTCCTTGGCCGTAATAAACCTATCTATGTCTTGATTGGGATATTGTCATTCTTCATTGTTTAACTACCTTCTCAGTCCACCTGGCATAGTTGTAAGTTATTGCAGGAAAGTAATTCCACATAATAGTGGAAATACCATTGGGAAAGTAATTCAGAAGAATTCTGATCAGAGAGACATGGGGAACGCAACATGTTCATGAACTATTGTTTTCAGCTGTTTCCACTTATACCATAAGTCTTAGAGTGCTCAAGTATCAATGTCTCTTCTAAAAGGAAGTGTTCTGAAGATCACATTTTCTCTATGTTTGCAGTCATTGTTAACAAGTTCAAGCTGATTCTTCTGTTACCTAAGAAATTCGCTAGGCATACCATGACAGAAAATGCATAAGAAACGCATCACCACTACTTTTCTGGATTTTGCACATCTCTCCAAGGACCTGTTTGCATACTGCTTTCCCATTTGTATGTGCTTTAAATGAGTTCATTTTATCATTCCATGTGTTAAAACAATCAAAATTGACAAAATCTACACAAAGGGCATTCTTTGTCAGCAGAGCAGAAATCAGTCCATTTATGAAACTGTGTTCATGCAGAACTATCACTTATTTTAAAAGATCCTGTGTGTATTTCCTGTTTATGGTGCAGAAAATGTGTCAGGTACCCTGCAGAAGTAATTAAAATAAGGAGCTGTGTGTGTGCATGTCATTGTAGGCTAAAGGTAAAGAGAGACAGTGGCTAAGACACCAAGCTATGGGGGAACTAGATGATGCCAAGATCATCGATGGGCTCACTGGAGAAAAAGCCATCTACAAACGCCGGGGTGAGCTGGAGCCACAAGTAAGTAATGGTGAACTCGTAGCCTCAGGTAGAGGCCAGCCTTCTTCACAGACAAATGCTTTCCAGAGTTGCCATCTTTATCAAAACACCATAAACCCTGAATATGGCAACCTGGTCTCCTGCCAGGACCTCCCACCAGTAGAATCCACTAGAAGCTAGCAGCTGAGTGAGAGACTCAAGACCTCACCCTCACTGAGTGAGAGGCTTAAGATTCAGTGTCCATGAATCCTGGAGGACTGCGTGGGTCAAAGCCCTAGAACCATCTTGGTGGTTTTCTGCTGTCCTATTACTTAAAGATCATGCCCATCCCAAAACTGAAGACAATTTTAGAAAATAAGAAATTCTCTCTTAAATAATTCCAGTTGTAGCATGTAAAACTTTAGACAGCGTAATATTAAAATATTTGCAATACAATGGCAAAAAAAAAAACACACAAAAATGGCAGCAGTTGAAATACTGAGTCTCTTGGAGGGCCCTGTGACTTCCTGTATCCCTGAATGACCAAAATTGCTGAGTAGCCACTGAGAGTTGGGGGTGCAGTGCCTGGTGGGGAAGAGTGGTCACTTACTCTATTTAAATGTTTATTCAGAGAGGATCTTTCGGTAATTTGGGCAGTGCTCACTTCTGTGTCATTGGCATGAGTCAACAACTACTTTCTCTACTGACTCATTGCGGTCAACAAATGTGTTTAGATATATTTGAATTGTGAGTGGTCATGGAAGCGTATGAGGCTCTGTTCCTAATTTAGGCAGACTCAACAAGTTTTTAAGAAATACACTGAATTTCGTCTGAAATCACTACACTCCGATACCCACACAGTCTTCTTGAAATTACTAACTCTGCTCATTAGCCTTCATACCTGACAGCAAGCGTATAATAACAGAATAATCTGGAATTTTTCATCTTCCTTTTTTCCTGTAAAACTGGCAAACATACTTTAGCTCTTAATTCTGCAAATTGGCAGGCATGAGTACACGATCAAACTGAAACTCAAAGGAGTTTCATATTTTAATCGACACTTGCTGCTAAATAGCAGTTAGATGCCACTTGCATGCTTTAACTGCCAAGAAAAGGAAAGAGAAATAGAAACGGAGTGACTGGAAGGAAGCAGAAACTGAAATCTTGTGATGACAAAAGACACCGATGAAATATATTCCCTCTGTTCTTTGCCAGACGCTCTCTCACAGAACCTCGTTTTAGGAATCGAACATTTCTTACAGGCTACATGGAAAATGATTTGCAGGGTACTAGTAGTGTCGATGTGGCCTTCCAAAACAACTCAGTCTTGCTAGTATAACTGACTCTGGGGCATGACATGAAAATGACATGTTGGGGTTTGTATCTTTCCAGATTATTATTTTTAAGAATAATAGCCTCAGTAAGGCAGTTTTACTAGACTAGGTTAGGCCTTGAAAGGCCCATATTCTAAAGGAAAATCTTTCCCATATGGCCCCAGCACAAATATGAAATTCCATCTACTGAAATACAATCCTTTCCACCTGCCAGAACAGCCTGGAGCAACCCCCAGCCTACAGCTGATCTGCCTGCCTCATGGCTGACACTCTGGGGCCTGCGTGAGACCCTCAGAACACCAACCAGGGATGGCTTCCTGGTTCACAAGGCTTTTCTGTTGTTCCCTCCCTCAGCCGGGCAGCCCCCAACAGAAGCCCAAGCGCCTGCGCCTGGTGGTAGATGTGTCTGGCAGCATGTACCGTTTTAATGGGGTGGATGGCCGGCTGGAGCGCTCAATGGAGGCCGTGTGTATGGTCATGGAAGCCTTCGAGAACTACGAAGAGAAGTTCAAGGTATGGCATGAACTGAGGATGATAAGAGGCATCGCTGACCACTTCTGCCCAAGAGTCACTCCAGGTTAGGGCACGGTGATAGAAGGGGTGCCACCAGAGTGAACAAAAATCTTCATCTCCTTATCAGCTCACTTGTCAGCATAGAGAAAGAGAGCCTTCTGTTTTCTCTGCCCTAACCATCAGAAAATGATAATCCCAGAATTCAAAGGAATGATTACCACAGAAGAAAGCACCGCACTTTACAAGTGTGTGTGTCAGCCATAATGTTAAGGGGAAGAAGCCGGCATTTAGAAATACCACAGATCTCTTCCACAGATTTCTAGGGCCGCCATCCTCATCCCAGTTTCCTCCACATCCCATTCTTCCCCATCGCAGAGCAGACAGCTTTCCCAAGGTTTGAGACAGCCTCAGAGAGTGCCGTTCTCAGTCTTGCTTTCCCTTTCCGCATGGGTGAGGATTACACAGTGATAGATGACCCCCCTGGGAATGAGACAGTAACTCTTGGAGAAATCCAGCTGCCCATTTAAACTGTGTCCATTTTGCCACACCCTCCTTCAGAGTCCTGAGTGTGGAGAAGGGACCTCCAGAGCCATGTGACTGCCCAAGAGCTGCCCATCAGTCCATTCTTTTTTTTTTTTTTTAAATGTTTATTTATTTTTGAGACACTTAGAGACAGAGCATGAGTAGGGGAAGGGCAGAGAGAGAGGGAGACGCAGAATCCAAAGCAGGCTCCAGGCTCCGAGCTGTCAGCACAGATCCCGACTCGGGGCTCGAACTCACAGACCGTGAGATCATGACCTGATCTGAAGTCGGCCGCCAACCAACTGAGCCACCCAGGCGTCCCGGTCCACTCTTAATCAGCCACAGGAGCACCTCCACTTTTGGCCCTTTACTGGCGCAAATAACACAGTC
Source organism: Paguma larvata (assembly GCA_030068075.1). Lineage (NCBI taxonomy): Eukaryota > Metazoa > Chordata > Mammalia > Carnivora > Viverridae > Paguma > Paguma larvata. The sequence continues at coordinate 50,957,389 of CM057839.1, read as the reverse complement.
CCCTGCTGGGTAATTATTATCAAAAGTGCAGGCGGGAGAAATGGTATATGTGCAGACATGTACAGAGGGTGCACAGTCTATCCACAGGTATTCTAGATCGCACTCAGGATCAAACATGTCCTTCAGAAATAGGCGATCTTAGACCATTATTCAGCTTAACATCCCATCTAGAGGATCACTATCTGTGTATTATGGTCTCTATTATCTTTTTACTTGAACGATCTGTGCCAGAAGGCACAGTAGGCAATAGATTGATGTAACCCATCATTGCGTTTACTTTAAGCCCATTTTTGAGCTCCAACTCTCTCAGGGTCCCTTGCATGAAGCTCTGCATGAGAGATTTCTCTTAGAATTCAGTAGTAGGAAAAGGCGCCTTTGGTCAGGGAGTGCTGTGGGTTGCCAGGCTCTGTACAAGTTCAGGATACAAATAGGATGTGGACTTTCACGGTAGGGAGCAGCTTTGTTTCCCCTCACAGAATGAAGAACGGGTTTGTGTTTCCTCGTGTGATTAGTGAAAACCATGGAGCTATTCAAGATTCCCCCTTGGTTTCTGTTGCCAGAAAGCTCAGAGCCAAAAATCAGAGACCACTGTGACAGCTTTATGTCCTGGGACTTGTGCGCTAGTATTCAGCCTTTTCCTTCCCTTGACCCTCTCTCCCTTCAGGTGTAAGTTTTTCTTCATTTTTAATTTTGTTTTTGTATGTTTTATGGGTTTCTGGAAAATATTTATTTTAAAATATTTTAGATCTTTCCTAGTAGGAGTTTGAGTATAATTCCTAAATCACGTGCAATAGATGACCAGCAGATGATGAAACATCCATCCATCACATCAGCATAAATCTCATTTAATAAATGTTTTAAAACCCTTGGGTTCTACTACTATTTGGATCAGCCCATCTGCCTCTTTCGTAAGTCTTGAAAGTCAGTGTTCCTTAGCTTCTCATGAGTTATATGAAGATTTTGATCCATTATAGATTGTAGCAAACATATCACTACTGAAATTGGTATACATACTCATATTATCTAGAACAAAATTTCCAGTTGGAAAGAGGATTTCTATGCCTTTGAGAACAGAACTGCTCCGTTAAGTGCGACTACTTCTTCTAAGGTTTTAGGAAGACTTTTAGGAGCTAAGCCAAGAAATTGGCTGACTCAGCTCCCCAGGACTGGGTAACGAATTAGACAGAAGGCAGAAGGTGGCAAAGCTCATATGGAATTCTGAGAACTATTCCAACAGCCTGCAGGTAGACGATGTGACTATCAGGGAATGCGTTGAATATATCATTTCGTCTCACACAGCGGAGCGCACAGATTGGTATTTCTCCACTTCTCACTGTTAAAAGTCTGTCATTTGGAATAACATTAATGAGACTGGACATGTGTCACCAGAAAGAAACAATATCAAGGAAAATGAGCGTTTCACAAGCTGTTGTTTTGTTTTGTTTCTAATTGACAATAACAACCCAATTGTTGCCGTATGATGTAAGCGGATTTCAATAAAAGTACAAACTTAAACTGAGCACTTTCTAAGAGCACAGTACTCCGCTAATCCTTGTGCTTATAGCCTAGTGAGGGAGACACATAAAAACTACTAATTCTGATCAAGCATTCAATGAGAGACGTGCAGTAACAGAGATGCACAGAAAGCACGCTCCTCTCCAGACACCCCACTTCGGAGCATATTTTGCTGATAGTCTCTAATTCCCACAATAGTGTAAATCATTTCCTCAGTCTTTATCAGTCAAACCACAGATATATTGAGAAGATAACCATGGTAATATATGGCTGACAAATCCAGTCAATATTTAGAGCAAGAAATTATAGCAAGATGCCAAGATAAGATAAACTATATTCAAGGTTTGAAGTATCTTTATTGTTTTTTTATGCTATTAGCTTCTTAAATTTTTTTAACATTTTATTTTTTGAAAGACAGAGGATGATCAGGAGAGGGGTAGAGAGAGAGGAAGAAACAGAATCTGAAGCAGGCTCCAGGCTCTAAGCTGTCAGCATAGAGCCTGATGCAGGGCTCAAACATGAAAAGGAGATCATGACCTTAGCTGAAGTTGGTCGCTCAACCAACTGAGCCACCCAGCTGCCCCTAGCCTGTTAGATTCTTAATAGACAGCACTTTCCTGGAATGGGTTTTGTGCATTTCCTTGTAGTTCTAACCATACTCCCTACACTCACTAAGTTCCTTTAGAACTTTTTTAAGCGCATAGAAAGTCTCCAGTGCATTAAAATCTTTCCAAGAAAAGGGAAAGATGTCACAACACAAGCTCTGTGAGGAAAAATGGCATTTGGGCGAGTATCTTGAGGGCTGGGGAGGGGTGGGAGAGGGGGAGAGCACAGGAGCCCTGCTCCTGCAAATTCCTCACCATGTCCATGGACTTCAGGACTGGGTTCGCTTCACAGGTCATTACTCAGTCTCCTGGGTCCTCAGACAGGAAACTGAGACCCAGGAACATTAAGGACTTTTCCCAAAGTCAGAAGGCTGTTGGAGACAGGACTCCTCTTCTGTTTGTTATCCCTTTTTGGTATTCTGTTTTGTTTTCTTTTAAAATTTCCCCTTTATATCCCAGCCTTTTTATTTTGAAAAAATTTAAACCTACAGAAAAGTTGAAAGAGCAGTAAAATGAACACCCATATGCCTTTACTTAGATTTGCCAAATGTTAATATTTTCTCTTATTTGCTTTATGTTTCTCTCTAAATACATATTCCCTTCCTTCCTCTGAATCATTTGCAAATAAATTATAAACATCATAATGCTTTACCTGTAAATATTTTATTATGCTTCTCCTAACAGTAAGGACATTCTCTAACATGACCTCAATACCGTTATCACATCTAAACATTTTACCAGTAATATCATAATATCTTCTAGTGTCCAATCCAAATTCACTTTTCCCAACTACCTCAAAGGTGCCTTTTTTTTTTAAACTGAAGTAATTAGCATACAGGGTTATATTGGTTCCAGGGGTGCAATATAATGATTCAACAACTCCATGTGTTACTCACTGCTCACCACAGTAAGTATATCGCCAAAGTGTCTTTTCTCCTTGGTTTTCCCCCCATAATCCAGGATCCAAAATCCACACTTTGTTTTCAGTAGTAATGTCTTGTTAGCCTCTTTCCATGTGGAGCAGCCACTGCGCCTCCACTGCCACTAGCAGCTTCGCTTTTCCTGGTGGCTGCTCTTTAGAGTCCAGAACAGTGGTTTCACAGAATGTGCTTCATTCTGGATTCATCTGGCTTGGTGCCACTTTGCCTTGTCCCAATATTTCCTATGTTTCCAGAAGTCCGGACAGGCTTCCTCCCTACACCAGGTGCACTGGAAACTTTGTCTAATCTTCTCACCACCCCCTGCCAACGTGTCTAAGGTTTAGAGTGACCACCGGCCACCCAGGCTCTGCTGGGTCTCTCCAGCCTCCTTTGTCGAGGGTGTGAAAGAAGTGGGACAGAGCCACCTGACATTCTGTGAGAGCGTTTTTTTTAATTAAATATGTTGGGGTAAAGGTGTAGGAGATGCAAGAAGAGTGAAAGTGAAGCCCTCTATGTAAGCCTCTGCCCCCTCTCAGCTTCCGCTTACCCCTCCGGTGGTGACCACCGCTAGTGGGTATTTTTGTGGTGTCTTCTCAGAGATATTTGATGCACGTACATCAAATGGCAGTGTCCCATTCACTCTATTCTGTATCTGTACACCGTCTGGTCGTGTCCGACTCACTTTATCCGTGCTTTTATTTTCCCATTTGTGAGAGACGTGTAAGGACTAGGAATAACTAATGATGCATGAGCAAATATGAAATGATGCTTGAGCAAATGACAGTTTTAGGCGTTCCGAGTGAAAGTTTTGTATTCCACAGCCCAGGATGGCATCATGTGCCGTATCTTTAGGAATGCAGCAATGTGCTCTGAGACTTCCCACTCGGCAGTTCCAGATGGCTTCTAGCATGGTCTTCTTGCAGTTATCCCTCCTTTGTAAAGGTGTCTAGTCTATATTTGCTTTGAAACCTTCAGAAGCCACCGGCCTGGCCCAGTGATCTGGACTCTTCCCCGAAACCTCTCTCTTGGCATCTGTGTTGTATCTTGTTTGGCTTGGCCTCAGCTGCCAAGCTCTGGATCATTACAGTCAAGGTCCAGGAGGCTCATTTGGAGTCAGCCTCCACTTTCTATTCCATCCTAGCATGAGCCATGCCAAACCACAGAGACCCTTGAGTAAGAATTACTGAGAAGAAAAGGTAATTCAGTGGCAGGACATATTTCAAAGTCATCTGGAGATTTTTAAGTTTCTCATAATTGGTCTACCAACTGAATTCAGCTATTCTCAGGAACAGCATATACAGTCTGGTCTCTTAAAGATGGGAGTAATATTATTTGCTAATAATAATCATAAACTCCTCTATTCTTCTAAGCAGCAAAATTTTTAAATTTCACAGAGCGCTTAAACACTGGAGTGCAAGGTGGAATGGTAACTGATGTGTGAACCATTTTATTTCAGTCAAGAAACTTTTTTTTCCCTTTATCTCATGATTTCTTGTTTGTTCCTTGTGATTTCTGCAAGCCCCTGGGAATGTTTTACTAAAACCCTAAAGTAGACCTCCTTTTCGAAAGCTCTTAATGCCTTTATTTTTTTTCTTCAAAGTACTTCATAACATCAAGAGTTAGGTGACTGTTTTCTCCACTGAGCACTCAAGTAGTGACTCCAGAAAACCGACAGATTTATTTAGTTTTTGAGAAGATGGACTTTGAAAAAAAGCACTCAAAGTTTTGTTTTCGTGGAGAATAACTCCTATTTTTAAGGCCATGGTTTCCTAACAGTGTAACAAGGAAACCTTGAAGGGTGTTGGGAATTTGATGACGAGCAGACAGGACTTTTACCCTTCTCTCTTCCATCCCCAGTTAAACCAAAACAATTCCACTTATATTGATTTTGTGTGATGTTTCATAATCTGGGCTTTTGTGCAATATTTCAGTTGGAGAAAGACTTCCACTTTTTAAAAATATTTTAAAGAGTTAGAAAACCACCATTCTAGAGCCAATAGTGGATTGTTATTCCTTATAGACTCTGAGGGCTTTCTTTTTAAAAAAGACTTCATTAATCCTCAGGTAGATTTAGATGATTCATTCCTTTGACAGGAGAAAGCAAGGCACAGATTTTCCTATGACAAGTGAAACAGACTTTTCCAGTCTGTTTCTAGCATGAACCATTGACTTTTCATAGAACCTGAGGAGCAGGAATGATCTTGGCAATTATATTCACTAACTCCTTTGTTTCACAGATGAGAAAATTGGGATTCAGAGAGGTAAAATGCTTTTCTCTAGGTCACGCAGCTACACTGTAAAAAAAAAAAAAAAAACAAAACAACAAAAAAAAAAAACAGGACTTCTGACTCCCATTTCTGAGCCCTTTCTCAGTTAATGTTTTATCCCCATTTTTTTGCAGCCATTTTACTTCTGCCCTGTGAGTATTTTTTTACAAAACTGTAATTCAGGAGCAAACGTACCATTTACATAAAAGACTCTATCTTTCCCTTCCCTTAGCACTTCATCATCCAAGTGAGATATAGTAGACATAACTGTTCTCAAAGACATATTGGTTAGAAAGGCTGAGTTAATTCTCAGAAGGCTGTGAAAAGATATGACTCACAAAACTAGCACCTGCTGGGAAGATTCCTTCTATCAAAAACTTAGCTCTCTGTCTGTAATTAACTTTTTCCCCATGCCTCAGGAATGTTTCACACATTTAGAAATGAAAACCAATCATCTTATCAGGCTTAGGCTTTGAATAAACTCTTCTTGGTACATGGAGATAAGACAAAAGAAGGGTGTACAGAGTTCTCTGAATCCGTTCACAGTGAAACAAGAATTCAGAATTGACTCAGTTTTTGCTATAGAGGTACCGGCCAAAGAGATTGGGGAGGGGGATAGGGAATGATTATTTCTCTACAGAATTAGGGCCCCTGGGTCTGGCTCCTGCCTCTGCCAACAGTACATCTCTGAGCTTAAGAAAGGCTGTTAACCTCTCCAAGCATTAATTTCTTCATTTGTGAAAAGAAGTAAATAATACCCACCACAGAGGTTGTGAAGACAATCAAGATGAGCCGAGACATGAAGAGCTGTACAAACATTGACATTATACTCATTAAATGTATTGTCCTGTACTTTTAGTGACCCTGTGAGGTTAGCTAAAACAGAGATTATTCCTTTTTTATTTTTTTTTAAATTTTTAACTTCTTTTTTTTTAATTTATTTTTGAGAGACATAGAGTGTGAGCAGGGGAAGGGCAGAGAGAGAGGGAGACACAGAATCCGAAGCAGGCTCCAGGCTCTGAGCCATCAGCACAGAGCCCGACGCGGGGCTCAAACTCACAGCCGTGAGATCATGACCTGAGCTGAAGTCGACTGCTTAACCAACTGAGCCACCCAAGCACCCCAAAACAGAGATTATTCCTATTTGTCAGAGAGGGTAAGTGACTTATAAGCATATAATGTTAGAGGTCAGCTAAGCCAGCATTATCAACAAGATAGAAACAAGATTTACAAAAGTTAAGTGACTCGTGCTAGGTCAAAAAGGTTGTTAATATCAGAGCTAAGCCTAGAATCCTTGACCTTCAGAACATTATTTTTTTTAAGTTTATATATTTTGAGAGAGAGAGAGAGGGTGAGGGAGAGGCAGAGAGAGAAAGGGAGAGAAAGAATCCTAAGCAGGCTCCATGTGCTCAGCACAGAATGCAACTCAGGGCTCAAACTCTCGAACTGAACCAGAAGATCAGGACCTGAGCTAAGATCAAGAGTTGGCTACTTCACCAACTGAGCTACCTAGGTGCCCCAGAACATTATGCTTTTTACGTTGACTTCTAGGATACAAAGAAAGGTTAGCTAGCTACTACTATAGCTTACTGGCTCACTAACACTTTAGAGTTCTGTTGGCACTTCCCTTGGCCCTTTCGATCACATATTCATCTTCTAACCCTTTGCTGCCCACCATTCGTGGTGCCATCTTGGAATGGTGTACTTGAATTTGTAGAAGGAGATTAGAATTTCACTCATCGTCAGTCTTCAGAAATAGCCTCAGACGATTGTCTCATACCTAGTTATAATGTGGATGCGTAATAAAGCATAGCCTTTCCTAAACTTAGCAGATGAGTATCTTTTCCCCATAGAAATCTAAACATAAATCTTACTTGTAAAAAACAAAACAAAACACCAATAGCTCTTTGTTCTAAGTAGACATTTCTCTGCTGCTTAAGTATCACAAATCAGCCTTCTTATTTCCTGATACATCTTTGTGTCTTAGACTGAAACTCAGCATTCATTTTCATTTGTAAGATCTTTCTCTAAGTGAATGAGATTTTCAAAAGAAGATATAGCAAAGGGGCTGTTAAACAAGTTTCCAAAGCAATGAAGTATTAAAATTGGTCTTTTATAGTCAAGGGTTTTCCTTACTACTGTGGTTTATTACTTATGTTTATGCTGAAATGCAAGACCCCACAAGGACTTTAGGGAGGCCGTGAGAAGCGGTCATTTTCATAACCATAAAATTTTGAGCCGCTCAAAAAAAGTTATGATCTAAATGTTAGGTGGTTTGGTAATGACAGTGAGGCTCTTGTTTAGTGACTCTGTGATTTCTCCACAGAAGCATTCTTGAGAGCCTGTCAAGTCTGCTCTGACAGTGGTCACAGCAGGAACCAGTCTGGGTGAGCAGTAGGACTGAGTGTCAGAGAATGGAAATGAAGGATTTTATGTATCTTTTTCCTGTAGCACAGACTGTTTTGAGGATTAGCAAATTTCTGCCTGTCGAACATGTTGGGATCCTTGGATAGCAGATACTAGATAATTATGACATAGAAGTATTGTTTTTAATGGAAGCTTACACTGATCTACAGCAACACCAGGGAATGTTCCACACTTGGATGTGCTTTGGATTCCTATCAAGCATTTTATTTACTTTGGGCACAGAATAATCCCCAAGCCTGTCTGGAAGATGAGAAGCAGAGCCTGCAAGCCATTTTATAAGCCCCATCCTGTCCCTTAGGTGTGTCTTCTCAGCCTTTGCAGTGCTAACCAGCCACAAAGGCAGATCATTCTGCAAATAGAACTTTCCTTACCACAAATAAAGAAAAGAAGGAGGAAAGGAGAAAATAAAAGAAGGAAGAAAGGGAAGAGGGGAGGGGGAAGAAAGGCAGATCGGCAACTTGCCTGTTTTTCTCTCACTTGTGTGAAAAAGTGTAGTATGCTTTCTTCTCCTGGACAAATAATTACATGGTAGGTAGGTAGGTAAATCAGTCGAGGGAATGATAGGTGGATAGTTACTAAAATGTTCCTGAAGCATTCAGTCAGCCAGGATCTGTTTTGAGAAGGAGTTCGTTTGACTGCTATTTGTATAATAATCAACTTTTTCCCTCCCAGTAACCAGTTACATCAACCTTGTGAGCAGACCATCTGGTCAAAGACATATTCATATAGTCTCATCCATGGTCATCTGATTAGTAAGAATCTGAACCGCCAGTTAAAAGGGAGAAAAAAGCTTAATACGTTTATAGCCCTCTTGCCTCAGCCAAATAAGAGAAGCCTACTTCTGTTTCAAGGAACTGATCTTATCCCCTCCCGTGTAAGATCCTGTTTAGCAAATTACTTCACCAGCCTCATAACGAAAGCAGTCTGCCCGGCACCTTCTCAGGAGAACTTTATTCTTGGCTTAAAATAGTTCCTGCCGTGACCATTGTCAAATCAGACCTGACAGAGCCTCGAGCATGCTTCCCTGGAGGAATCCGACAGGCTTTCTCCATACCGGCGCCAGTGCCAGCACCGAACACGTGGGGGACCTTAGACATCTCCTGAAGCCGGTACTTTACTACAGTTGTCCATTGTCAAGAGCCGTACAGCTTTTAGGGTTCAAATTTTGTTACCTTTTCACTAGATTGATTACAAACTCTCTTGAGATTTTTTTTTCCCACATATGGAATTGATTACATCCTCTTCAAGCATTTGTTATCAAACCTTTTGAATGTATTGGTAAATTTCCCTTAAATTCTTTTGTATTGTCTTTTATATTAATTAAAAAATCTTAAAACCAAGCCTAGAATAATGTCCTGGCCCTGCCCAAGATCTCACTCCGGCCCTCCTCTAACCACGTCCCACCCATGAGGTGAAGAGCCTATGGGCCAAGGGGCTATACCCAGTGAAAGCTGGTTTCTAGAACATGTTCCCAGTTTCAGGGATCCCCAGGAAACCTCAGATGACCCCAAGCCTACTTCCTACATGGTCCCCTTTCTTATGCCCATCTTCTTAGGGCAGACTGGCCAATGGTGTGAGCACTCGTGGGGGTAGGTATGGCCAAGGGGCAGCTGTATGGAGGAATATGATGGTTGGGTGTCCATGTGAGGCACCTCACGGAAATGGGAGAACCAACTACAGCGGGCAGGGGCCAGTGCTGCCCACACCGTTCTGTTCTTGCACAGAACTTCAAGGACTCCTGGCTCCCCAGTCATTATAATCTGTATTTATTTATTGAAGGGGGACAGAATATATTTTATTTAACAATTTATATCCTGACTTACGGATTTTAAATATTTAGGCATCTTATATGGGCCTTCATTTGTACACTTGTCACTTCCAATTACTCACTTCTCTCTGTCCATTCCCGTTCTTTCTGCTCTTTTTTAGTCTCAGAAAAAGGAGCATCCTCCTTCCTTCTCCAGACTAGATATTCTGACTCTGACCATGATCTCCTTCCCACTGCCTCCTCTCTGCCACCTGTAACATGCACAGACATCTCTCCCCCAAACCCCCTCTAGATGCTGTTCCGGTTCACTTTTTATCCCCTAGACTTTTCACTGAGTCCCCGCAAAGGTGACTGTTCATTCTGAGGCCCAGAGGTCACTAGTCTCCATTCTCCGTGTTGGCTGAGGTTAGTGCGATTCAGCACACTTGCACAACCACTTCCAGAGACCCTGCACACAGAATCCCCAGGGCTGTCTCCTTATCCTGCTTTGGCAAGTGCCGTCCCCCCTGTCTTCTCCACCCAGCTCTTTGTCCTTCTTCCACCCGCTGAAAAGGATACTCCCCAAGGTTCAGATGAAGGGTTCCTCTGCTCTTTTCTCCATGCATTTACCCTTGGCAGTCACATGTGCCTCCTGGGCGAGGACAGTCATATCTCTGACTCCATCAAATACATTTCTACTCTGATGCCTCCCTGGATGCACTATTTCAGCACATCCAAAATGGAACTGATCTTCTGCAAATAACCCAGTGTGCATCCTGACTCCCCATCATTGCATAAATCTTCTACTTCTTTTCATTTTAAATACATTGCTTTCAGTTACTCGATGGGCTTTTTAGTCAGCTAGCTTGGGCTAACCACCATTTATCCCATGGTGACTGGGGGGCAGGGCGCGGGCAGGAAAATGCATTCCAGCTTCCAAACAGCTTATTTGCAAAAGAATGTAGCCCACATGGGAAAGGAAAGCTTCTTATTGCCCCATCATGATTGCATTTGTGCCATAAACACACCATACACAGTCATAGATACTAAAATTCGAAGATGAATAAGATATGGCCTCAAAGAGCTCAACAGTTAAAAAGGAATAGACATGAAAAGAAGTAAGTGCATTCCCCTACAAAACCTAGAGTCATGTTTTGCACATGGTTGGTGCTCAAAAGACAGCTGTTGATTGATGGGCAGTTGGTGAATAGAAAGCAGTGATTCTTAAGCACTTTGTCCCTCCGTAGTATTCCAGATATTCCTGAAAATCTTTTGCCCCAGACCCACACTCAGAATTTTCTTTGCAGATGCCTCAATTGCCCAGATACCCTGACATCTGTTCAACTTTCACATCAGCATCACAAAAATTCTTAGGGGGAGGTAGGAGGAGAGGAAGAAATTGGGGAGTAAACCCAACAGTTAGAACCATCTTGCTCCAGTTACAGATGCATCAGGTCCCAAACTTCTTTCCAGAGTCCATTAAAATACTGCATCCCACACTCAGCTCTAGTTTTCTCATGTGCATTGTGAGACAGAGAAATAAAAAGGTAGTTCCTAAATTTTAAAAATATATGTCATGCACTAAAGTAGAAAAGCAGAAGGGCGCTTGGGTGGCTCAGTTGGTTAAGTGTCTGACTTTGGCTCAGGTCATGATCTTGCCGTTCTTGAGTTATGTGGGGCTTAACTCTCAGCTCAGAGCCTGGAGCCTGCTTTGGATTCTGTGTCTCCTTCTCTCTCTGCCCCTCCCCCACTTGTGCTCTGTCTTTCTCTCTTTCTCTCTCTCTCTCCCTCTCAAAAATAAATAAACATTAAGAAAATGTTTTTAATTAAAAAAAGTAGGAAAGCAGATTGTAAAACCACATGGTCAATGTTATCCATTGCAATTAGAAGTTACATTACGTAGATGCGTAGTTGTGTGAATGTGCAACCTCCTTCACATGTAGTGAGTAGAAGTAAAAGCTTCAGAACTTGTATAACAAAACTTTGACAGATGTTATCTTTGAATATGGGATTATGACTAAATTTTACTTTCTTTTTTGTGCTTTACTGTAATTTCTATGGTGAATACATTTCACTTTGTGTGTTCAGGAAAAAAGTATATGTATTAGTTTTCTACTGCTGAGTAACAAATTACTGCAAACATAGCATCTCAAAGCAATACCCATTTACTGGGTCTTAGTTCTGTAGTGTAGGGGTCTAGGAAGGCTCACCTGGGTTCCCTGCTCAGGGTCTCACAAGGCTGAAATCGGGATCGGAGTCAGACTGGACTCTTACCTAGGGGCTCTGCTTCCAAGCCCATTTGGATTGTTGGCAGAATTCAGTCCCTTGTGGTTATAGGACTAAGGTGCCTGTTTCCATGTTGGCTGTCAGCCAGAGTCACTCCTAGATGCCACTCTCAAGGCCTTACCCCATAGTCCCCTCCATCTCAGCCACAGATAATTCCCACATGTCACATCCCCCATACTTCAAGTCTGTCTGTCTTCCCCTTCTGCTACCAGCTAGAAAAACTCTGCTTTTTAGGGCTCATATGATTAAATTGGGCCCACCCAGATAATCTCCCTTTTGATTAACTCAAAGTCAACTGATGAGCGGCCTTACATCCACAAACTCCCCTTTGCCACATTGCATAGTCACAAGTAACACCCTATCATATTCACAGGTCCTGCCCACACTTAAGGGGAGAGGATTATGCAGGTCGTGTATGCCAGCGAGCAGGAATCTTGGGGGCCACCTCGGAACTCTGCCTACCGCAGTGTGTGTATGTGTGCAATCTTTTTAAAACTCTCCCCTGAGAGTTAAGAATGGAATTCTTGGTAGCCCATGAAGCCCCTATCATAGTTTCTGCCTCCTGCTAGGGCAGAAATCACATGAGGAGGGACCAGAAGTGAAGGAGCCTGGGACTTGTCTGCCATTGTTGATAAGCACGCATCCATCTGTCTGGACTGCTCCATGGCCATCTGTTGAGCAGTTGTGTACAGGGGCAGACCAAAGAGTTGGAGGCCGAGACGTCTGATGACAGTTCTTTAGTGGACAGAAGCTTGTAACTCTCTAATTCTCTTATCTATAGTATGACATCGCTGGACACTCTGGAGATGGCTACAACATCGGTCTAGTTCCAATTAACAAAATCCCCAAGGACAATAAGCAAAGACTAGAAATTCTGAAGGTAAATACATTAAATCACCTCTATAGTGTGAAAACTTCCACCAGATTAGGTAAAGTATCATCCAATGACGGAAAAGATTCCCTGAAGCAGCAACAGATATAGGATAGAAAAAGTCTTGTGTTTTACAAGCATTTAAGCCTTAAACTGAGAAAACGTTCATGGGGCCTAAAATCCTCTTCTCCACACTATAAATTTTACACTCTATTCCCTACATATTTTTAGTGTACTCAATATTATATCAGGATTCCATAGCCTGAGTCCCCCTCCTGTATCCTGTATAGTTCTCAGCCCCTACATATTTCAGTAAAAGGAGAATGACTCCTTTCTGCATACTCTCCAACAGTTTTATCTACTTCTTAGTATTTTCTAATGATAAATTCAGTTTCACATACTCAGATCTACAAAAGAAACATATACACCCTATGAGTTTAAAGTAAATTTCCTCCATTGCTATTGTCGTAAGTACAGTGTTCAGTGTTACAACTTTATTAGAAATTCAACCCATTTCTCATTTTTCTCTTGTATCATATCCATTCACAGGTCTTACCCACATTTAAGGGGAAAGGACTATGCAGGCTATGTTTCCCAGGGGCAGGAATCTTGGGGATCACCTTGAAATTCTGCCTACCGCAACGTGTGCGTGTGGGTTTCTCACCTTAAATGGCAGCTTGAGTTTTAGTAGTAAGTGCCAACTGGGAGAGTTTGGGAACATTTCCTGTTTCTAAGAAAAGTCTTAACCACATGCAAATATCACTGTGTACTGTTGTCACTCTAAGGTGCAAATGAAATAGAACTCACTCAGAAATTTCTTATTCACATGGAAATAATTGGTATGTGAATTCTCATGATCAATAGAAAACCATTTAAAAAGTGTCTCACCTGTGGCTTTTGTGCGACATCTCTTACCCCCAGACAATGCACGCCCATGCCCAATTCTGCATGAGTGGGGACCACACGTTGGAGGGGACAGAACATGCCATCAAGGAAATTGTCAAAGAAGAAGCTGACGAGTACTTTGTCATCGTCTTAAGTGATGCAAACCTGTCCCGATATGGAATACATCCTGCCAAGTTTGCCCAAATCCTGACAAGCAACCCTCAAGTAAATGCTTTTGCCATTTTCATTGGATCTTTAGGTGATCAAGCAACCAGGTAAGTGTCCCCTCAGGATATAGCAAAGGACAGGTATAGAGACACCTCGAGTGCCTGCCTGGCACATGCCATTTCACGGGATTGGCATCATGATGGGCAGTGGGAGAGAAAAAGGAGGAAAAGCCGGTAGGGTTGCTGCTGTCCAGGAGCTGCTAGTCCAGTTGGGAGAATAGAATGCTCTGGCTTATGTCTGGATGAGCAGTATTCATTTTAAATTCATAGTTCTCCATTGTGTATTTAAACCAAAAATAGGATAATTAATAAATTGATTTGTCCACGAATAAATTAGACAGTATTTTGTGTATTTTGCACTTAGCAGCAAGGTCTCAAGCTCAGTTCTAATCAGTTCATGTTCAAATCATAATCAAAGTAGCAAACATCTATTTTCCCAGCGTAAGAGATTGTGTATATGTATATGTGTGTCTATAAAATGTGTACATAAATAATATATAAAATGTGTTTATATATGTGTATATATGTAGACATACATATAGTGAGACATATACATAAATATACGTGGATAGATATACATGGATATAGATACATAGATATAGATAGATATCGCTTAAGTATCTCCCTTTATATGTGTGTATATCCCTTTTTACCAGGGAGACAGGCAGGTAAAGCACTTGGAGACAATGTCAGACAGTATATTTAGTAAAATTCTACACCAAACATGCTAAATATTCAGTAGAGAAGTTGTGGTCAGATAATAAATACCATTGTGGATGAGCTAAAGGAGAGATCTGGAAACACTTTAATTTTTCAAACATACTAATGTTTATTTTTTTGAATTATAAACAGAAAGAACTTATGATTTTTCTCTGTTTGAAATATTTGTATTGAATGAAAGTATATTTCCCCCCAACCCCCCAAAATAAACTTCCTGCCTAGAACGCATACCTCTTTATTATTCCTGTCTCTTACCTGTCATACTCTGAGATATAGAGTCCTATACAGACTACAAAATGCTTTAGTGTCCAAAGAACTGGCATCTTTTCCTATTCTCTTCACTTTCCTGCAGGATTCCAGAGTAAAGTTAAGAACAGCTTGAATATCATGTAATTACAGTCACTTTATTACAACTGACTGCATTTCTCTCAGTTTAATGTGTTAGCGTCTTCTAGAACTTCCACGTCCTCGAATGCAAATCATGCCCTTTCTACCCAGATTTCCTTCAGGACCAGCCCAATATTAAGCAGACACAAGTTCAACAAATACTGGTTGAGCTGAAATAGCTATTTTGTCTTTCTAGTGAACAGATCCTGTTTGAATACTTAAGAAAGTACAATAATACCCTTGTGGTTTCCTAGGGAAATGGTCCAACATCCACTGGCAAAAGATGCGTTGCAGAATTAGCTGGTCTACCAGGCATGCCAAATGTATGATACTACACAGGATGGTTGACTTTTATTAAATGTCATTCCAAAACCAAACTTTGTTGGCACAGTGAAAGGGGGCGTTCTTTTGGATAGAACTGTGTCTTGTCCTTTCATTCCTTTCAAAAATGGCCCTTTGTTCCAGATGATAAATTACCATTTAAAAAAATTATCATTAGCCTATCTAACCTTGGTGTCATCAAAGCTGCAATTGCATAAGTCGGATTGTACTTCACATTGTATGATGTAAGGCAAAAAAGAACGAGAGAGCGGGGAAAGAAAGAACCACCTGGGGTTTGGCTGGGCAGCATTTTTCAGGGCCTGGTTTCTAAGGCAGGAAAAACACTTAGGAGTACAGTGTACACATTTGCTGGACCCAGGTGAGCTAATCTCAGATGCGTCCCTCAGGCTCTGTTCTGCCAAAGGGAATACCAGGAAATGACAGTAATAAAAGGAAGGAAATTTCTTCTTTTCAAATTAACTGGTTTTCTCACTGAAAAGACCTTTCTTTGGGTTCACTCCTTTCAGTGTGGCTCTCTCTGTTTTGTTGCTCTCCCAAGCCTTTCATTGCCCAGTGACAGCCAGTTCAGTTACCGGCAGGGGCGAGGTATTAGAAAGTAAAAATTTCCTTTCCTAAGAAACCATTAGGACACTGTGGTTTGCGGGGACAGGAGGTGGAAGGGGAACCCCGATTTGCAATGGTAATTTTCTCTCCCCTTCCATTCCGGCAGGCTTCAGAGAACTTTACCAGCTGGCCGATCTTTCGTTGCCATGGATACCAGGGACATCCCTCAGATTTTACAACAGATCTTCACCTCCACCATGTTGTCCACTGTTTAAGACATGCCCTTCATCACCCTGATGACCCCAGGATTTGAAATAAGATAGGGATAAAGAGTACGCTGAAGAAGAGAAGATATCTAAAGAGGGAACCCGTACAATGACTCGATAGTTCTGGCATTCCTGGGTCCTCCTGCGCTTGCTCAGCCATCCGGGTTCAGGAAAGCAGCCAGAGGGAGGTTTGTGCATGGAAACCAACAACGGTTGATGGGTTCACAGGGAAGTGAGTTGACCTGTGTTTTATAAAATGTCAGGGTTAAAGGAAGGTGGTTTGAAAACTGTGGTGCTTGGTTTATATCTAGAAACCTGAGGGAAAAAGAATTCCTTACTTTTGCCTTAACAGGACATCTGGTTATCTGAGGTAACAGAAGTGATCCCATCAAACTAGGCTTTTGATGCCATATTCTGACGTTGAGTTACAAGTCTCCGCAACCCCCCCTAACCTGCACCTGCCCAGTAATTATGTGTATTTTCTTCTTTACTCTTGATTGCCTAGAAGACAATGATTTTATAGTATGTAATACACTGAAAAGCCTTCTTACAGAAGTATTTTATAAAAACTTAGGTTTTTTTCCCAATAATTCCATTCTCTTGGCCAAAGCCAAAAGGAATCAAAAGATCCCTGCATTGCTATCTTTCCCACTTGACTTCTTAAAGGCTCTTTAAATAATAAAAAGCAAACGTCCTATTTTCCATGCTGCCAGCATGGGAGGATAAAGGATGTCTTGCCTTGAACTTCCTGCTTCCTCTTGTTCTTAAAATTCTTCTCACAAGTCTCACATATTTTGGTGTCCAAAATGTAATGCTCAAAATAACAAACACTTATGTTTTTACTTAAAGCAAAGTAAAAACAAGGTGGTATGTTTGAATTGAATGGTAACTGGAGATCTCTTTAGCTGTAAAAAAAAAATACATATATATATATATATGTACATATATATATGTAAAAAAAGTACATATATATATACTTTTTTTTTCAAGACTCCTTCTCTTTTCTTTCAAAGTGCACCTCATTCCCACCTACTCTTATGCTGACCTTTATTTATCAACAGGCTCATCGTCACTTTGTTTAAAATCAAATGCTACAGCCAAAGTCAGGGTCTGTGCAGCCACCTAAGAAGCTGGAGATGCAAAGTGAAAATCGTGGGGGCACCAGTTATGCGTGCTTTCTTGTCATGAGTGGGGAAAAACTAGTCTTGGTAATAGGTTACCCTATTTGCCCATATGTAATGGAATTATACACATCCGTTTCATTTTAATCGGAATTGTAGGGAGGAAAAGGTAACACCCATTTGTCCCACCGCCCTCGATTCCCTATCAGTTATCAAAGAAATAAAAGTAATCAGATTTCCAGCGCAGTCCTGTCCAGTGAGTTCGCATAGCCCGTCTTATTTTTCTGGCCAGACACTTGCTCTGTGTACTGAATCATCCAGAGACACAGTTTCAATCCAATGAGTACCTTTAAAAATGTAATTGCACCGATAACAGTAATAATAATCACAGCAGCCACTGGCATTCACTGATGATGACCACACACCAGGTACGTATGCTAAGTGATTTCATGTATCATTCCATTCAATCCTCACGAAGATGCATGTAAAATAGGTACTTTTTTTACTTCATTTTACAGATGAGGAAAGTCACTTCCCAATACTGGACCACTGACTATTCATACTTTTAACATCCTCCTTGACAAATAAGGAAACCGAGGTGTAGGGAAGTTCAAGGAAACAGGCCACAGTCACGGTCAGGCAGGGACAGAGCTGGGCTGGGCTGGCCTCCTTTGTGATGTTTTGGAGCTCCTTTCTCTTCTTGCAACCTGACCACAGTTCACGGAGCTGTCTTCCTCTCCCTGGGACTCAGAAACTACCTGCGCACACCCGGGCACTCAGAGGAGGATGTGGGGACCAAGGACACGAGACACTGCTGGAGGGACTTCTCTAACCAGCCCTTCCTGGGCTCAGCAGCAAACTGAGGAAGTGCCTGTTCAAGTGGCAGCTTAACCCCTCGGAGCACCCCTCTGTGAGAGGATCACAGCCCCCAAAGGCTCTGTACCAGAATCCGAGAGTCACGAACACAGTGGCCATTTAACAAATCCTGCCTGTGCCCTGACTACCTGAGTAGGCAGAAGCCAGTTTTTCTTAACATGGGAAGAATGTTCTCCTCTAATTTAATTTCCCTCTCCTCACTACCCAGACATGCTTGCAATCGTTATTTAAAAAAAAAAAAATGTAACTCCTGACTTACATGTAAAAGGGAGAGATGATGGGGGAGGGAGAGCAGACAGAGAGGAGATGAGAAGGGTTTATTTTCACTTCTTGGAATACCTAAGAAGTTTGGGCCTTTATTATTAAATGTACTTAATTATAGGCCACTCCATGCTGT
Source organism: Paguma larvata (assembly GCA_030068075.1). NCBI lineage: Eukaryota > Metazoa > Chordata > Mammalia > Carnivora > Viverridae > Paguma > Paguma larvata. The sequence goes on along the minus strand of CM057839.1, from coordinate 50,938,987 downwards.
TCCCAAGCCCTTCTTGGGGCCATGACAGTATAATAAATGCATTGTTTGCCTCAGGGAGGGGGTTCCATTGAAAGGCATGTAAACCAGCTCGGTCTCCGTAGTGAGCCCTGTAATGCTGAGAAGGTTCATTGTTACCCGTGAGCAGCCAGGAGGAATGAAAGCTATGAATGGCCGCAGTATATGGTCTTTTCCCCCTGGAATCTTTTGTGTGTCCCAGCGAGATGACCTCATCACACACGGGGCACCTCGAACACAGCCGCAAGAAGTGGATCAGACCGGGACTACTTGAGCCTGTCACATGGTGGAATGAATCATTTAATTCTTTACACTGCGCCCTTTCCTGTGCACTGTCAGAGGAGGAGAAATCCATCAATGCCAGCGGGATTTTTCTCTAAACAAACTCGAGGGCTTTGAAAGCCATTTAGAAGTAGTTTTCCGTGGACAGCATTGTCAGTGCTCTTAAAAGGGCAGCTCCAGGGCCTTCAACCCTCTCTCCACCTGGCTCCTTCCTGTGCCTGTCAGATCAGCCAGAATTAAATTCCTCCTCGAACAAAACAGAGAAGTGTAGGACTGGAGGAGCCGGAGGGTGGCCGCCTGTTGGTTGTGTCTGCATTGTGGCCCAACAATGACAGTTATGAGAGGGATTCACGGTTCTTTTCTTTTCAATGTTTAGTTATTTATTTTTGAAAGAGAGATCATAAGAGGCAGAGAGAGAGGGAGACAGAGAATCCCAAGCAGGCTTCATGCTGTCAGCGCAGAACCTGACATGGGGCTTGAATTCGCGAACTGTGAGATCATGACATGAGCCAAAACCAAGAGTCAGATGCTTAACTGACTGAGCCACCCAGGCACCTCAGATTCCACAAGTTCTCAGCCAACATCTCCTGCCTGGAAAACTTTTTTTCTGAAATTCCTCCAAACAATAGTCAAATGTCCACTTGTATTTAGTAAATCGTATATAACGTTTTCATCTTAAGCAATAAAATGTCCACTTTTAAAAAGTTATTCCAACCATTAACACATCTGGCTTGTTAAAATACTTGAATGAAGCATCTAATCTGCTCCCACTTTCTGATTAGAGTCCTATCGTAATAAGTTCTTACCATTGCCTTTCCTTTACCTTTCTTTCTAAGATTGGCTGTGGCAAGAGCCCTGCAGGTAATAGAAAGGAATTCCAATGTTCCATCTTGTGGGAGAATTTACAAACTCTAAGTAAGCAGAATTAGGAGAAAGGAAATTCTAGATGCTGCTTGGCTACCTTGGGCTTGTCACTTCTGGGTCTGAATTGCTTTATCTATTTAAAATTAATTTCAAATTTAAATTTTAAAAGTTGAACAAAATTATCTCAAACACTACAGTCCCTCTTTCTATATCTCCTACCGCAATTGCCTCTGCCCCTCACGTGTCTTACAAGAACCACATCATTTCAGTGTATTTTTTGCCTCCTAACCTCACAAATAGCCCCTATGATACAGAAGATGTTAGCACCTAAATCCCGTGCCCCAACAATACAGTATTACAACTGAATATGCATTCTAAAAGCTACAAAGATGTCATTAAAATTGGACAAGCAGGGCTTTTCTCCATCAGCTGGACAGATATTTCTGTTGGATAGTAATTCACAAGATTGCTACCCTTTGTCTCTTACTTTGCATTTTGCCACCTTAAAATAAAACTCCGTATCTGCCAATCCACACAGTGGAATCAAAAAGGATCAGGAATTGGAAAACTACTGGGTGCCGAGAGCTGACCTTTGTGCCGCAAGCCGAACAATGCGCAATTGTGTGTGTGAGTTTTTTTAATTGTTAAATCCTGTAAACAAAAATCTCCTCCAGAGGGGAAAAAATGCTTGCCAAGCAAACCTCTCAAGCTGAAAGTGATTTGACACTCTTTTTTGACACTGAGCGCCGTCTGGGGCTTTCACCTTCAAACACGACTGCGGCTGTTCCTGCAGCCGCGCACGTCAGCTATGGAATGCCAGGGTTACATAATTTTTAAACTGACTGGTGCTTGTGGTATTTGGCCACTCGGAGCAAAGTAGAACACTCTTTTAAAGGGGTTTGGATCCGGAGCATGGCGAGAACGTCATGTTCGGCTCTAAGGAATCTCATCAAGGGACACACGTCTGCTCTAAGGAACATCAGCCACCACCCGAGGTCCTCACCCGGCCAGCTGCAGAGTCACCTTGAGGCTCCCCTCTTCTTACCGGCTTTGGACCCGCCAGCTCTTTCCCTGAAAAACAATCAGTGTTTGTCAATAAACTCGGACCCCAGAAATGGTGGGTGTGACCCCAGAGGAGTTTCAGAATTTCAGGATTTATTAAAATTGTGTGCATCTCTGAAGCCTTAGTAACGGCAGTGAGAGTCTGACCTGGGAAAAATATCTGTCTGAACATCCCAAAGCAGGTTCGTCTCTTTATGTACGCCAAGGCGGGCCAAGAAAATAACGAGCTTGTCAAGAGTACTTTGTGTAATTGGTCCCGCCATACCATACATGAAGCCTTACAAATTTAAATGAAGAAAAATAAGTACATTTACTCAGGACATTAAAGGAAGGCTTTTACGTGCAATATATTTATATTAATGAATACTCGTGTAATGTCATGAGACTGTTTATTTCTTCATTCCAACACTAATTACAAAGTCTTCTGTCATCAGGGCTCCAGAAATAGAGTGAGTCTTAGTAAAGCTAGTTAGTCCATTTCTTTCTACAGAATATTTTCTGGCCCGTTTAAAATTCACCCCTGAAAACACTGGCCCAGAAAGGAGCACTTGCGGGCCCAGTGCAAATCACATGGCAACAGTGGAGAAGCAGCCTGCTGACCAACCTTGGCCTTGGCTCCTGGGGGCAGCTCCCACAGAGCCCAGGGCTGGCGAGGACACCGAGGGTTTCCGCGGCAAGCCGGGATCCTCAGATGCCAGGGTATTCTGCACAAAATAGAGGCCAGATGACAAGGGATACCTGGGAAGGGTCAGAGCTCACTTAGTTAACTGCCACATGGTCTGGGAAATATACCTGTTTATTTTGCAGTTGACAAAGGGACTTTTGTCTGAAAAGTGTCCTCCGGGGCCTCAAATGTTTTTCGACAACTATTTTCAAGGCAGATAGAATATGCATGTCCATACCTTGTAGCCTCAAGTACAAAGTTCTGATCTTTGATATGTAGTGCACGAACCAAAGAATCTCTTTTCCTCTCTGCCCTTTCCGTGGAGACTGGAATGGGAACGCTCTCTGCAGAGGTGGGAGTTTATGGCGGTTCCACAAGACAGCCTGCGAGCCGGCAGTCAGTCACTTGGCTCGAATACAGCCCCATGCAGCTGGCCTGGCTCCTTGCCCCCCGACATCTAAAGTCTGTCTTTAGAGTGGCGTTTCCCAGAGAGAGGGGCTTCTCTTTTAAAACACAAATAGCCCTGAGAGGCTATCCATCATGCTCATCTCGGTTTGAATTCCTTCATTCACAGGCTTGTGTCCAGGCCCCAGCTGAGATGAAGGTTCCAGACAGGGCCTGTGCCTGATGAGGAAGTGGAGGGGGTGGGGGCGCTTGCGGCTTGGAGCATCACCCAAGCAGGGGCCTGGACCCGGGACATGGTGTGCAGGCACGAGACATGCACACATTGGGGGCGACATTCTCACCTGGGGCTGCCTATGTGGTCTCTCGATGCCCTTGAGAGAGCGCTCAGTGTAGGCTTTGTCAGGTGTGCACGGGCACCGGCTTGGTTCTCTGCAGCCCTGCTCCTCTAGAGACACCCAGATTTCCACCTGCATTTTGCCCTCCCTCTTATGGAAGCTCCACCTTTCTGGGCATCTGGGTTACATTCGGGAGCCATGCACACATCAGGGAGGCAATTCCTCAACAAGGCCTTTCACCACTGGGCACCCGCCTCAGAACCCTGGCCTTGTCTCTGGTGACGTAAACAAATCAGATTTTTTTTTTTTTTTTTCAGTTTGCCAAGAGGATTTTTACCCTGTGCTGTAGACTTTTCAAAAGACAATTGACACTCCTGAGAGGCCACAACCCTTATTGGAAGCCACCTCTCTCCCCTGCAGGAGCTGACCTGGTCCCCACCCCACAGGTCTGCTCCACAGGTCCTGGGGAGGTTCCTGAGGGAAGATCTGAGTACTTCCTGAGTTCCATCCCGGTAAGGACTGGAATGACATCAGCGTGAGCCTCTGAAACCCAGAATGCTCCTCCTCCAAGTTTCTAAGTTTACATATTGGGATGTCTGGGTGCTTCAGTGGGTTAAGCACCTGACTCTTGGTTTTGGCTCAAGTCATGATCTCACAGTTCGTGAGTTTGAGCCCCACGTTGGGCTCTGAGCCGACAGTGCAGAGCCTGCTTAGGATTCTCCCTTTCTCTCTCTCTCTCTCTCTGCCCCTCTCTCACTCATGCTCTAAATCTCCCTCTCTCTCTCTCTCTCTCTCTCTCTCTCTCACACACACACACACACACACACGCACGCACACAGAAAATAAACTTTAAAAACACTTATGTATTACTAGCACTAAAAGTCAAGTACCTTTGAAAAATGAGCTTGGTTTCCTAAAGAAAAAAAGCTTCTTTGTTTTTCGTTGAGACGGTTCTCTTTTTCCCTCTTCCAAAGAGAACCAGTTTTTTTTTAAAAAGGTATAATTGACATATAACATTATATTAGTTTCAGGTGTACAACATAATGATTCAATAGATGCATAGATTGTGAAATGGTCACCACAGCAAGTCTGGTTACCATCCGTCACCACACATTTAAAGAGAAACAGCTTTGCGTTTCCTGAGCCGGCCAACCCCCCCCCACCACCACCTTCATTACTCCCATTCCCAAAGGGCATCTAGAAACCATGACATCAGCGTCTCTCTTAAAACCACTTCAGCTCCTCCCCATGACAGTCTCATTTGTCCTGTCATTTGGGCATCATTCAATGAGACTATCCTGACTGAAAGGCCACCCTAAATATGACATAAGTCAGATGAGCCAGGGGATGAGCACAGAAGGCAGAGAGGAGCTGGCGTTTGTGATGAGAAGACTCACCCCCGTTTCTGTAGTCAGATCCGTCCCTGCCAGGCCAAGACACACCCAACTCCCCTCTGCACGGTGCAGGCTGCAGAGTCCCCATGACTTCAGAAGCATTTCCTGGCCTCTCCGAGCACTGTTTCCTCGCCTCTGGGATGAGGAGAAGAATCGTATATCTCAGGGTGTGTGTGAAGCTCAACATAAAATAACGAGGGCACTTCATAAACAGAAAGTGCTGTCCAGTTCAAGAGGCATTTTCCCAAGAGGGACGTGGCCCCTGGGGGAGTGAGGGTCTCTGACCAACTTTGTCTGAAGTCCAACACCTCAGAATGGATGTAGAGCCCAGAGCAGCCTCTCCATCAGGGTGAATGAAGTGGGGACCAAATGCAGGAAAATAAAGGCAGGGTGGTGCGGGGTCTGGGGACAGACGATGGGAGGCCACTCCGTTCCAGGGCTTTCCATCCCTCCAGGACAGCACAGAGCCCACGCTCTCTATTTGCACATGTGGTTGCAATCAAGAGTTTGTCTCTTGGCTTTGCCTGTCTCAGGGCAAGGTAAAATGGCCCTTCTTAGGAGTGGCCCCAAGCCATGCACACTGCAGCCACAGGTGTTAGCACTAGAACTGCTTTAAAAATAAAGACTATAGGGGTGCTCGGGTGGTTCAGTTTGTTGAGCATCCTATACTTGACTTTGGCTCAGGTCATGATCCTCGATTGTGGGATTGAGCCCTGCAGTGGGTTCTGTGCTGAGCATGGAGCTTGCTTAAGATTCTGTCTCTCTGTCATTCTCTCTCTCTCTCACCACCCTCCATGCTCACATTTTCTCTCCTCTCTCTGTCTCCCATGCTCATGTCCTCTCTCTCTCTCTCTCACTCTTTAAAAGTAAATAAATAAAGACTATAGTGAATCCATCTGGCATCTTCCTGGCCTGTACCCCTTCCTCAAACTAGGGGAGAACCCCCAATTCAGCTAAGTATTCGGATAGCCCTTGAAAGAATTGGTCCCTTTTAGTCAGTCCCTTCTGTAAGCAGTGACTGAGGAGTCTCAGAAGGCTAAGCCTAAGGTGCCATGTTTTGTCATATGCAGGGAGAATAATAAAAGTTATTAATTATTACACAAAAAAATAATGCTAGATAACTGTTATCTACCATTTTCCATGTGCCAGTCACCTCCTAAGCATTTTGCATAAACAAACTCATTAAACCTCACAACTTCCTGAGACAGGTACTATTCCTCCTCCCATTATATTTAAAAACCAAAGACCACCTGTCTGCCCTAGAAGAGAAAAGGCCAACTTTCTGACTGAGGGAGAGGGAAATGCAGATGGCACCCTAAAAGTCAGTAGGAACAGCTAGGGGCGCTTAGCACGCTGTCCCAGAATTATTTCCACATCTACCTTCCTTTCTGTGGGAAGGGCAAGGATCCAGTCTTACTTGTCATTAGCCTGGCCCTAAAAAAGTGCTCAGTAAACTGCTGTTGCATGAGGAGTTGTAGGATACAGAGGCTCCCTACTGGCCCTCGAGGATGAGCGAGATTCTATGAGCCGAGAGGACAGGTCTGGGAGTTCGGGGGGAAGGCAGGGGTAAGAGTGGTTTGAGCAAGAGCCTGAATTTGGAACGTTCCAAGGGGTAGCTGAGGTAGGAGTTTTGACAGGACTATTCTCCCATCCTTGGCTGCTACTGACCAGCCAGGAGTTTCTAAGTGAGGCTCAGCCCTGAAAAACAGCCTCTCCTCAGAGCCTCCAGGGTGGCTTTCTGGGCTGTTCAGCTGCTAACTCCAGCCTTGACTGGCCAGGGTGAGGTGGGAGGCCAGTGGGCAGCCCAGGCCCTCCTGGAGCCCAGAGTAATGACAGCTCAACAGAGCAACCTCATTACATGGAGCGACTTCATGATGTGGCTGTTTGTTTTGCTTTGCTTTTTTTCTTTCCTTTGAAAATGAGTGGAGAACCTTCTTTTACCCAAGATTACAAGTTGAGTTAGTGATGAAAGGTCTGAGCCATGCAGAAGGAGCCCTTGGGGAGGAAATTTTACATTTCCAAACCCTTTTATTGAAAATGGCTTGCTCTGTGAACTCTGTGAAAGAAAGAAAGAAAGAAAGAAAGAAAGAAAGAAAGAAAGAAAGAAAGAAAGAAAGAAAGAAAGAAAGAAGGAAGGAAAGAAAAAGAAAGAAAGAGAAAGAAAGAAAGAAAGGAAGAAAGAAAGAAAGAAAGAAAGAAAAGAAAGAAAGAAAGAAAGAAAGAAGGAAGGAAGGAAAAAGAAAGAAAGAGAAAGAAAGAAAGAAAGAAAGAAAGAAAGAAAGAAAGAAAGAAAGAAAGAAAGAAAGAAGGAAAGAAAGAAAGAAAAAGAGAGGAAGGGAGGAAGGGAGGAAGGGAGGAGGGAGGAGGGGAGGAAGAAAGAAATGAAGGAAGGGAGGGAGTAGGGGAGAAAGAAAAGAAAAGAGAGAGAGAAAGAAAGAAAAGGAAAGAAAGAAAGAACGAAGAAAAGAAAAAAGAAAAAAGACAAGATAAGAAAAAAAAAGAAAAAGAAATCAACAGGAAGGATTAGAATCATTTCTGCCTTTATGAGGCTGCCTGGGACCCCTGACTGATCATCATGGCTGCCAAGCATTTCAAGCCTACACACAACCCAGAAAGACACCCCCTGAATTCACAAATCTCTAGAAGACTTAGAAAAATTCAGTTGGCGCATGTTCCCAAACCTAGGCAAAACTGTGCTTCATCAAGTTGCTTTGCAAAGAGCCTCACACAACATGGATTGATCAAATCAAATGAGTGAAGGATGGATAGAGGGAGGGAGGGTTTTATGGGGTGATGGGTGGGTAGGTGGATGGGTTGAAGAGAAGAAAATTTATCCTATTTAAAACACCTAAAGTAGGGGCACCCGGGTGGTTAAGTCAGTTGAATGCCCAACTCTTGATTTCGGCTCAGGTCATCTCATGGTTGTGAGATCAAGCCCCACATCGGGCTCCGAGCTGAGCAAGGAGCTTATTTGAGATTTGCTGTCTTTCTCCCTCTAACCCTGTTCCCCACTTGCTCTCTCTCTCTCTCTCTCTCTCTCTCAATAATAATAATGATAATAATAAAGTATCTAAAGGAAAGGAAATTAGTACCCACAATAATAATATTGTAGGAGAGGTAGAGATTGAGCTTGAGTTTAAGCAGGAATTCTGTCATATCTGCTAGAGTGGCAGCATAGACCCACCCCTAATCCATTTACATGAGAGAAGAGGGACCACACGGAAAGGATGTCATCCCAAGAGAAAAGCAAATCAGACACCCAAGCTTGACCTTTTAAGAAAATATTAGTAGTGGAAAAGCAAGTATGCTGTGAGGTATTGAACATGATTGTGTCCAGGTCAGCCCCTGGTTACAAGCAGACATCCAGGTAGCTGTGCCCAGAAGACACAGTGTCACCCAACAGAAATCATTTTCTTGTGGGTAACTGAGTCAGTTCCAAGGGACCCCATGCTGCTTACCAAGGCACAGAGGACTTGGCAACAAATGTCCTTAAGCTCTTGGGCATTGGATTCAAATCACGACTACCATACTACTTTTCTGTCCTAAGGAAATTTCCTAAAACATTTTTTTTATTGAGATATAATTCACATACCATAAAATTCTCCCTTTTAAAGCATATCATTCAGTCAGTGGTTTGGAATATATTCAGAAAGTTGTGCAAACATCATTGCCGCCTAATTCCAGAATATTTCCATCACCCCAGAAGGAAATCTCATTTTCATTAGCAGTCATCCCCATTGCCCCTCCCCCATCCCTGGCAACTGTAATCTACTCTCTTTCTCAATGGATTTGCCTATGCTGAATATTTCATACAAATAGATTCATACAACATGGGACCTTCTTTTGCTTCTTTCGTTTACCATAATGTTTTCAGGATCCATCCTTGTATCATGGATCACTACTTCACTCTTTTTTGTGCCAAATATTATTCAATTGTGTCAACATACCATATTTTGTTTTTCCATTTACAAGTTGATGGATATTTGGCTGTTTCCACTTTTTGGCTAATATGAATAATGCTGCTGTGAGCACTCATGTACAAGGTTTTATGTGGACATGTTTTCAGTTCTCTAGGAGTGGAATTGCTAAGTTATATAGTAACTCTTGTTTAACTTTTCAAGGAATTGGCCACCTGTTTTCCAAAATGGCTGCACCATTGAATACTCACCAGCAATATGAGGGTACCAACTTCTCTACAGCCTTTCTGACACTTGCTATTTTCTGTCTTTTTCATTATAGCCATCCTAGTGGACATGAAATGGTATCTCGTTGTAGTTTTGATTCACATTTTCCTAATAACTAATGATATCTTCTTTAGAGATATGTCTGTTCAAATCCTTTGCCCATTTTTTAATTGGCTATTTGTCTATTTATTGTTGAGTTGTAGTAATTCTTTACATATTCTGGATATTAGACCATTATCAGATATATGATTTGCAATTATTTCCCCCATTCTTTGGGTCACTTTCTCAGTAAGTGTCCTTCAAAGAACAAATGTTTCTAATTTTAATGAAGTCCAATTTATCTATTTTTTTTTCTTTAGTTGCTTAAGCTTTGGGTGTTATATCTAAGAAAACATTGCCAGGGCACCTGGCTGGCTCACTTGGTAGAGCATACTTCCCTTGATTTCATGGTGGTTAAGTTCAAGCCCCCATGTTGGACGTAGAGATGACTTAAAAATAAAAAATCTTTAAAAAAAATGAATGAAAACATTGCCTTATCCAAAGTCATGAAAATTCATGCTTACCTTTTCTTCTAAGAATTTTATAGCTTAACCTCTTACCTTTGATCCATTCTGAGTTAATTTTTGTGTGAAATAAGGGTATAACTTTTCTTTCACATTTGTGTATCCAGTTTTCCCAGCACTACTTGTTGAAAAGACACTTCTTTCCAGTTGAGCTATTGTGGCATCCTTGTCTAAAAGTAACTGACCATAAATGTATGAGTTTACTTCTGGACGATTAATTCTATTCTAACAATCTCTATGACTATCCTTATGCTACTACCACAAAGTCCTGATTGGTAGTTTTATAGTATGTTTGGAATTTGAAAACTCTGAATCCTACAACTTTTTTCTTTTTCAAGATCATGTTTGCTATTCTTTACGTTTCAATTCATATCAATTTTAGAATCAGCTTGTCATTAAAGTCCCTACTACAAAGCTGGGATTTTAGTAGGGATCGCTTTGAATCTGCTGGTCACAATGGAGAGTATTGCCATATAACAACATTAAGTTGTCCAATCCATGAACACAAGGTGAGTTTCTATTTCTTGAGGACCTCTTTAATTTCATTCGATGATATTTTATAGTTTTCAGTTGTATAAGGCTTGCACTTTAATTTTTATTCCTAAGTATGTATGTGTGTGTATTTATTTATTTCTAAGTATTTTCTTCTTTTTGATGCTATTCTGTAGGAAATTATTTTCTTAATTTTATTTTCATATTGTTCATTGCTTAAGGACAGAAATATAGCTGAGTTTTGGAAGTTGAGCTGCATCTTCCCATCTTGCTGAGCTTTGTTACGAGCTGTAATAGGGCAAGTTAAAGCACCACGAAGCTCACCGTTCTTACCAAGATTCGGCCACTTTTCTTAAATATATGCTCTGATGGTTGCACATCTCTAGTTAATTTGCAGAATTTTGAAACAATTATTTCTGATCTTTTTTTGCCAGTGCTCTCAGTGCTTTTGTGGAAGGGAGGATTTCCAGAGGTCTTTACCCCACGATTTTCACTCACATTACTCACCTCTTAAGGAAGTTTCTCATCCTCCATCTCCTCAACTGTATTATTATCTTGCCATCGTTTCGGGTGTAAAGCACCTAACACCACCTGGTGCTAGCAGTTAATTAGGAAAGTTATTATCACCAGCGAAATAGAAGATGGCAGTGAATGTGCCGGGGCTGCCTAACCTTGTTCAGGAGCACACAACGCAATCCTCTAATGACTCCGTTTATACCCAAATAGCCCTCCAGGTAGCCCCACCTGGGCTTCCATTCAGTTCCTCATGAGCCAAACGTCTCTTTCATTCCCTTTCCCAAGCTGTACTCCCTCAGTGTCCGATCTGGGCTAGCTGGCAATGTGCTAGTTACGAATACGCCACCTTTCCAGGGAACTCACGGTCTTACCGAGTTCTGCTCCCCGATCTCAGGGAGGTTCCCAAGCCTGAGGCAGCAATGGCCAGCTCAGGCCACAGCAGCCTGGGGGAGCCGGGAAAACCTTGCTCCTCACAAATCTCTCCCAGCTCCACCCACCTTCACTTCCGGCCAGCCCTAGCTAGGAAGACTTAGGTGGTTTATGAATGATTCTAAGACTATACTCGGAGGTTCTGTGGTCTGTGGTATCAACCAGGAACAGCAACTGAGTAATCGCAGTAAAACTCCACTCTGTGCCGAGCCTTTTCTGGACTGCCCAGGACTTCCATTATCCCAGCCTCGCGGCAGCCCTGCAGGTTAGTTAGCAAGGCGCCAAGCCCCTGGAACACAGCGTTCCTCCAGCCTTCTCTGCAGATGGTCCACCCATGCCCCACACTGTACTCCTCCATAGCTCCCGACTGACTGTGTCTGCTGTCCCCTTTGCTGGAAACGCCTACCCTCTCCATCCCCCATCTGACCACCTCTCAGTCCTCCAAAGCCTAGTCACACCTTCAGAGAGGATTTCCCAAGAATCTTCTTTGTCACTGCTTTGCCTCATAAACTTACTCACCCATTCAACAAGTATTTGTTGAGCACTTGCTATGTTTCAGGCAATATCCTAGGCTGGGATACAACAATGAACTTACTCTATGGAACATACATTCTAGTGGCAAGGCCAAAAATGAACAGAAAATAGCAGGTAGTAATAAGCTCTGAGAATAAAAATAAAAGAGAGTTAAGGGAGGGTTGGGGGCACTATTTTAAATAAGGCACTCAGGAAAACCTGAGTCCAATAAGACAAACTTTGAACAGAAACCTCAAGGAAGTAAGGTCATGAGCTTCACAAATATCAAAGATAAGAGCATTCCAGCCAGAGAGAATAGCAAGTACAAAGGCCCTGAGGCAGAAGCGGATTTCACAAGTTTGAAGAACAAGCAAGAGGACTGGAGTGAACAAGGGGAGTGTGTCAAACAAGAAGGCCAGAGAGATATCACACCACATACTATGTTGGGCCTTATAGATCATGGTAAGAATTACAGGATGTAAATCTGGAAGCCAGTGGAGGGTTCTGACACAATAGAGACATACTCTGAATTGCATTTTGAAAAGAGCACTCGGGCTGCCATATTGAGGGACCGTCGAGGGCCCAGGATGAAATTAGAGAGACCAGTTAAGGAGCTCGCTGTTACAGTTCAGATGTGGTGGTATGACGGTGCAGGGACCTGAGTGAGCAGTGGAGGTGCTGAGAAGTGGTCAGAATCTGAATATATTCTGAAGATGGAGCCAACAGGGTTTGCTGATGGATTAGATGTGGAATGCAACCCCTTCTGCAGGGGTTTCCTGAACCATCTACAGACACCTGCAAGTTGTATCCTTTGACTCTCCATGGTCGTGGATGGGAGGCACTTTGGAAATCTCCATCTAAGATCCTCTTTCTGCGGGTCACAGTGTGTGAATACACTGGGAACTAGCAGAGTGTGACCAGCTCACAGCGGCTGATAAGAGACGATGCCACAGACAGCCACGTGAGCATCCCCCAAGCTGAGGCATGGACAGGTTCAAGCAGGGCTGGCGAGGAGAAGGAAAGGACATCAGAGTGGGAGTTTGCCACCTCTTCTGCAGGTTGGCATCACGTGGGGGAGCTCTCGTCCAAATTGTACTCCAGACCAATTTGTCAGAGTATCTATGGGCGGAGTCTCCCAGGAGATCGCTAACATTCAGCCAAGGTTGGGAGCCACTAACCTGAATCAACAAGGGCTTTTTTCGGTGCCTCCTGGCGTTTGCTGATTCTAGTTGTGCTTAGCAAGGGGCTACGTGGGGGTGAGGGGCACAAGAACCCCCCGCCCCACCATCCTTCCAAAGTCAGGGGAACCACACAAGGGCTGCAGAGCATTCTGCTGCTCACAACTGAAACCAAATCAGTCTCTCCAAGAAAGCATTGTGAGTCCATCCACCGCACTCCATGCCTCCACCTCCAGTCCTGCTTTGAATATGAGTGTATTTCAAAGACTTTTTTTAATGCTATCCAGCCAAGCTCTGTGCAGGAATGTCTCCCAGCAGAGCCCACCTGTGTGTGGAATGTGTCAGAGAAGGGAGAGAGCCCGGGGCTGAGCCCAGCGTGTTGGAGTGTTCATTTCCCACCTGGGCACTGCGACAGACAAGGGTGGTGGCCAGGAACCTGAGGAGAGTGAGAGAATGAAGGATTCCTCCAAGACACAGGGGCTTGGAAACAGGTCAGATCTCAGTTACAGACCCAGGAGTCGGAGCGGCCTGCTCCCCTCTGCCCCCCTGCGAAAACCCCTGGGTCAGCCACTCCATGGCCAGCAGACAGAGCAGCCATTCATGGCACAGACCCTTCCCTCCAGGTTTGCGGGTGGCTGGGCCCCCTCCCCATTTATCCAGCTCCCCAGACACTTTGTGGACAGAACCCAAATAACTTGATTAAAGTAAGGTGAAACGAGAAACGTTCGCTCCTTGAAAATTGAGAACATCTGTCCCGGGTAGCAAACCAAAGCCAGGGCTCTTTGTAACTAAGGAAAGGGCATCCCCAAGGAGTCCAGGCATGAGAGCAGGGCCAACGCTCTCTACATCCACCTCCCCGCCCACCCAAAGGGCGGCCAGGGGATTGCAACTCAGGCCTGGGGGGAGAGGGTGAGTGTAGTGGTCAGACCGACCTGGACTTGACCCTTGACTCCACCACGACTGCTTGCATGCCCTTAAGGTCCATATTTAACCTGGTAGCTACAGCATCCTCACAGGCTTGTGGGAAGATTAAGCAGAAGCTTACACGTGAAGTTATTCTGTTACATTGTTTCCCCCAGGCTCCCCTCAGCTGCCCACTGGACCCATTAGTTGACAGACTCAGTGAAAGCTGAGTCAGGCTTTCGTTCCCATGCCCTAAAGACCTCCTTTCTGTGGGTCCAGAAGGAGGAGAGTAAAAGAACCAGGTTATAGACAATGTCTCTGTTCCCCAAAAATTCATATGTTGAAATCCTATCCCCAGTACTTGGCATTTGGGGACAGGCCTTCAGGAGGTGATTGGGGGATTACTGCCCTTATAAAGAGATCCCAGAGAGTTCTTCCCCTGCTGCCACGTGAGGACACAGCAAGAATACGGCCATCAGTGAACCAGGAAGCAGGACCTCGCCATACACCTAGATCTGCTGGCACCTTGATCTTGGACTTGCCAGCTTCCAGAACTGGGGGAAGTAGGTGACTTTTGTCTAAGCCACCCAGTCTATGGTATTTTTGTTATACCAGCCCAAACAAACCAAGCCAGGCCAGGTTGTGGCCATGTCTTCATGGAAGAGGCCCCAAGCATTTAGGGAAAGGTCTGGCTTCAGAGTCATGTTGGGTGAATGACTTTCAAGAACCGTGCACAGTGAGGCGGTTGACCCAGAACTGGTCCCAGAGAAAGATCATTGTGACACCACCACTTCGTGGATGATGACATGAGGTCTGGAGAAGCATCTAAAGACGTTACAATCATCCCCATGACAAAATGGCAAAGGAACAAGGGACAGCAATACTGGGATCTGCAAGGTGGCGTCCCTTAATATGACTGCAGCTCACTCCTTCTTCCAAGCAGACTCCAAATAGGGTTCCTGTAGTGGATTAAAGGTGGCCGCAATTCTTTGTCCTTCTCTGATCAGGAGGTACAGTTGACTTCCCTTCCTCCAAGCCTGAGTTGGGTGGTAGAAGAGATGCTGGAACAATCCAAGCCTGAAAACGCTTCTGCTGTGACACCTGTGACACCTGTGACACCTTTGGGAGACCTGAGCCTCCATGTTGGAAAGCCAAGTGCCTCTGCCAGAAAGTCCACACAGAGACGTCACGCAGAGGCCATATGGGAAGCAGATGCCTTGAGATGACGTGGAGAGGTCAACCGTTCTCAGGAGACACAGGTGACTGCAGTCCCGGGTGCCACCTGACTGCAAGCACAAGTAAGACCAGCCCGAGAACTTCCCCGCTGAGCCTGAGAAGCAATAAAATGCTCACTGTCTTAAGCCATTAGGTTTGGAGGTGGTTTGCTACACAGCAGAAGATAACAGAAAAATCTCCAGTGTTGTTCTTAGGTACCTTCCTACTCCCCCATCTATGAGACAGGCCCTGCAGTCAAACTCCCCCACCCCTTCCACGCAAAGCGTAGGTACAGAAGACCCCAGGACGGGAAGGACATCAGGGTGTGAGACCTCGGCTGCCTGTTTCTCTCTTACTGTCGGCAGGTTTAAAACTCAAGAGTCCTCCTCCGATCCGATCCCCCAGTCACGGTCTGCTCACTCTCGCCGCGGGGCCCACACTGAAACCCTGAAGGCCAACTCTGTCTCCCCCGTCCGCCAGACCCTCCTGTCTCAAGGCAGGCAGTCCCAACGGGTGGTCTGGCCTCATCCACACCTGCACATCCTGACAGATCTTCCTCTACCTCCCTCCTCTCCAACTCCACCAGAACTTCTGCCCAAATCCATCCACCTGACAGGAGCCCTAATCTTCCACATAAAGAGGATGATACTGAAAACCCTCAGGGCGCCTGGGTGCATCAGTCGGTTGAGCTTCCGACTCTTGATCTCGGCTCCTGTCAGAATCTCGCGGTTTGTGAGTTCAAGCCCCTTGTTGGCTCCATCCTGACAGTGCGGAGGCTGCTTAGGATTCCCTCTCCCTCTCTCTCAGCCCCTTCCCCACTCATGCTCTATCTCTCAAAATAAATAAATAAACTTAAAAAAATAAAATAAAATAAAAAGTCTCATTCCAAACCCAAGCCTGCAGTCAGAAATGAAATCAAATGACACTCTGAAAGAAAACTGGAAGGGCCCTTCACTCAGTCCCTTCACAGGCTTAGCACTTACCCCGTGCCCTGCCCTGCTTTGAGGGTCAAGCATGGCTTATAGATATTTTATGGAAAATTCCAAACATATACAAAAGCCACAAAACATATACAAAAGTACAGTACACTCTGATGGATATCACCCAGGGCTCACAGCAAATCCTATTTTCTTTTTTTTAAGTTTTTTATTTATGTATTTTGAAGCTGGGGGGGGGGGAGACTAAGTTGGGGAGGGGCAGAGAGAGAGAGAAAGAGAATCCCAGCAGGCTCTCTGCTGTCAGCACAGAGCCTGACACGGGGCTCCAGCTCACAAACTGAGATCATGACCCAGCCGAAATCAAGAGTCAGGACACTTAACCGACTGAGCCCCCCCCTAGGGTCCCCCGTAAATCTCGTTTTCTGTCACCTCACCACCTCTCCCCAGTGCCCAGCCTCCAGGTGATTCTGATACAAATCACGGACTTCATATTGTTTCATCTTTAAATACTTCAACAAGCCTCTCTAGAAGCAAGGACGATCCTTTCCAACCACAATACCGTAGTACATAGGCATCGAGAAGTCTAACGTGGGCCAGGCCCCACCCAGGAATGTGTCCCCATAGGTAAGGCCCGACTGTGGAATGTGGCAGAGAAATGACAGAGCACCAGGCTGGCCTCAGGGTATTCACTGCATTTCCGAGTGCTAGATGGAACACAGGAGGACCCGGGAGCCTGAGGACAGCAAGAACCACAAACAGGAAAGAGACTCCCCAGAGCTGACTGGACTTGGAGGCAGCCACAGTGCTGTTCTGTGGTCACACCGCCTCTTGTCATCTTCCTCCATCGGGGCTGCATCTCACAGCCCTGGTGTTCGTGGGTGGGCTCAGAGCTGTGGACCGCCTGAAGGGAAAAACGGGTCTAGTCGTTCACTGTTACGCTGAGAAGAGTACAGATTCCAGTGGCTGCCAACCATAGCAAGTCACGCCCATCGCCTCAGCCCCAGGCTCTGCTGCTCAGGCCTTACCCAGCATCCCTGCCTCAGGAGCATGGCGGGACTCCTGTCTTTTCCATGAATCTGAAATGTGGGCCAAAATAAGAAGGACACGTGGAAGATTAAGTCTGTTTCCATTATGCATTTTAAAAATGCTTTAGCTTGTGAATTCCTAAAAAATAGTAACTGTGCCTTATGCTTCTTTACATCCCTCACAGTTTCCATCCCACAGTTGCTCACTCTCGGCACTACTGAATTTTAAACCAGATAATTCTTGATTGTGCAGGCTTAGGGGAGAGCAGTCTGAGCTTCGAAGGGTGTTAAGCACATCCCTAGTCTCTACCCCCTGTGAGCCAGCACCAGCCTCTCTCCTTGTGACAACCAAGAATGCCTGCAGACATTGCAAATGTACCCTGGGAAGCAAACCTGCCCTCGAGTTCAGAGCCACTGACCTACACAATAGTAAGTAGTCCACTTGTTTGTTTGTATCTTCATTCCTCTAATTCCATCTTAAATCCCTTCTGAAAGAGACGCTGACTTACTGTGTTAGATAAATTAGAAATGAGTGGGTGAGTGGGGAAATTCTCCTTAGAAGCCTCCAGTTAGTTCATCTGTCTTAAGTTTTTGATCAAACTTGCCAGTTTTTTGTCAATAATTGTTATTTAGATTTCAAATACGTAAATCATATTTAAGCCAGAAGCAGCTCACATAAATTAAAACCAAGCCATCAGAACAAATGACTCTGGCATGTGAAGTGACTAGATTCTGTGTAAATTTTTTTGCTCATTTTTTTCTGCTATCTTTTAAAATGTTTATTTATTTATTTTGAGAGAAAGAGAGAGAGCACAGCTAGGGAGGGGCAAAGAGAGAAGAAGAGAGAGAGAATCCCAAGCGGGCTCCACACCATCCATGTAGTGCCCGACGCAGGGCTCAAACTCACAAACTGCAAGATTCTGACCTGAACCGAGATCAAGAGTCGGACACTTAACCGACTGCACCAACCAGGTCCCCTGTTTATTTTTGTAATTAAAAAAACAACAAGAGACTCTCTCTGGGGTTGGGGATACAAATAAGTCTACACATCATGACATTTTTCCTGTGGACTCTGAGAACCTAGGTCTTGGTTTTATAAGCCTTGACTAGGGGTTCCAATCACCTGCTTATTTTATTTATTTGTTTGTTTGTTTATTTGCGCTCCTAAATGAGGCAAAACCCCCTTCAGGATGTCCACATTGCAGCAAAAACTATAATAGCTGTGGAACAATTTACATCTGGCTGAAAACTTAGAATTTCCTCACTTATGATTTCCTCACAAATTTAGAATTTGACTCACTTCCACTGATGATTCCAGTTGATTATTATTTCTTTCCTACTCTACTCTCTGAAAGGTGTCTTATTTGAAGCACAGACTCTGGTGCCAGAGAAGCTCCCCAGGTTAAAAGGTCTTCAGACCAAAGATAGCCGGGCCTGAGTCACCACAGAAACGCTCACCGTGGGGCCCCAGACGCTCTGCCAGTCAGCTCAGAGCACACACTTTCCCAAATCTTGAGGGCCTCGTGACCATGAAGCACTGCTCCCCCATTTCAGGGTCTGCACCCAGCTGCACGTAGTTATTTCAGAACCCTGGGCCCCTATTCAAAATAAAGGCCTGGAGGCCACAGAGGTCCTGTGAGAAGCCTCTTAGTTTGAAAAATTAAAGTAAGGGAAAGCTGACCTGAAGTCAGAGTGAGTGAGAAAGCCCAGGCCCGGAGGTATTCAGACTCCTGGGGGGCGGCCTCGTCAATGCCCTGGAGGCCGCAGAGCCTTCCAAGGTGGAGGTATGGCATCTCCACAAGTCTCCAGTCACACTGCAAGGTTTCTCTGTAAATGAGCCATCATCTGAGAAAGCAGAGAGCAGAGCTATGAGGTACTGAAGGCGGGACAGGCGGGACTGATGAAGAAACAGAGCAAGGGGAGGTGAGTGTCTGTGGTGCCTTGCAGGGAGGCAGGGAGGCCGGGACAGGGATGCTTCCAGACTCACCTGCCTCTCGAATCTGCATGAGATCGAGGCTCTCTCGGGCCATGGGCCCAGGGCTGCCTGCCCCCGTGGCTGCACTGGGGTGGCAAAATGGCCTTCCAAACTGCTCCATGCTGTCAGCCTCTCTGCTTTGAATCTCCAGCTCAGACTCCGCCCTGGAAGGTGGAAAAAAGAGACTCCTGTCAGTGACTGAGTCACAGCAGGAATTAAGACAGAAGATGGAAATTTTAACCTTTTCGATTTGGTGAGCAGGGCAGTGAAAAGGAAGACTGTTCCGAAGGAGGCAGACGCGGCACACACTGGGCTTCAGTTTGGCGGGGATGTGTTGTGCCCTTGACCAGGGCTCCCGGGGCAGGGAGTGGGAAGCACTGACCCCCCGGGGCAGGGGTGGTATTCAGGCCCCTAGGACCCCCCCTGTCCCCGGCTGGCGGGATCAGCCCCTCGATGTGTGCCCCGGCCAGGCTGAGAGCTGCCCCTCTCTCATGGTGGGAAACGAGGCCAGGCCTTGGGGGCTGCCCCAGACCACATGGTAAACCCCACTTGCTGGGCCCAGCTCAGTCCATTGCTGCCACAGGGACCCCAGGGACTTGAACAGAAGCCCATGTCTTGCAACAGTGGGGACTTTGTTTCCTGGACTGGGCTGAGCTTTTTTCTCCTCTCTCTTCAGGGGCTGACGGGGCTACTGAGGGGAGTTTACGTTATTGTGTTTTCCAGCTTGGCAGCAATGTAAATGTGAGAGTTCACGCAGACGGGAAAGAGATGGCATTTTTCTCTGGGGACTGGCGGCTCAGCCATCACCCGCGGCTCAGACCCAGGTCCCAGAGAGGCTCTGAGGCTCCAGGAAGATGGTTCAGCCAGCTCTCCTCCTCTGAGGAGACCCATGTGCACAGCGGTGGCTGAGACTTCACACAGAGGCCAGAAGTGAGGAGCCCCCTGCGGAGGCGGTGCCACTGGTCTGAGAAGCACCTGGAGACCTTCCCGCAGCAGTGCCCGGGCTCTCCCTCTGCGCCTGACGCTCAGACCTGGGCCCCTGCCCACCCTGGCCTGTCCAGCAGAGCTGCTGATGGCCTGTCCACTTCCTTCCCCAGATGAAGCGTCCCTCTGTGCCTGGAGATTTCATAGCATCTTGTTTAATTGTCATGACAAGTTAGTTTCCTTTCTTTCTTCTTTCTTTCTTTCTTTCTTTCTTTCTTTCTGTCTTTCTGTCTTTCTGTCTTTCTGTCTTTCTGTCTTTCTGTCTTTCTGTCTTTCTTTCTGTCTGTCTTTCTCTCTCTCATCAAACTATATGTATTGACAACCAGGTTCTGGGATCAGAGAGGAGGATGGGGCAGAAACAGCATGAGGACCTCCTGGGGAAGACAGAAAGTGAACAAATCATTACAAACAGGATGAGGAAGCAGTAGCAACAGTAATAATAACCCCTGATCACTAAGAACTCGTGGTGTGCTGGCCTCACTCATCCTCCAGTGCCAGAGGACTCACACCATCCCAACGGTACAGAAAGGGCGAGGCCACACAGTTGGTAAGTGGCAGAGGTGAGGTGACAGCCTCAGAAATGCCCAAAGGCTCTTCCCCCAAAGACAGCCCTCGGCTATCAGAGGTCCGGGGGGCCAGTCAGCTGTGACTGATACTCTGAGCTGCAAAGCAGAAACGTACCAGATGCAGAAGCCTGTGGGGGTGGCCCTAGACCCCTCTGGGATCAGGCTATTTGCACAGCCCTGGCCTGTTCTGCAGGAGCAAAGGCCAGTCCTTCAGAGGAGTTTAAGCTTACTGGGAAGGACTGGCCTTAACAAGGCACTTCAAGAAGTGACTAGGTGGACTGCCAGCAGGCAGCGCGGCCAGTGCCCAGGTCTTGGCCTGAGATGACAGGGGAACAGAGCTTGGGCAGTGTGGCTCACAGAGCTGAGGGGGAGGCCGAGGTTCCTGGGGGTACACAGGCAGGGAGGCTGGAGCCCGGGAGATGAGCCGGACTGGGTAGCATAGGGTGGAGTGAGAGTTGAACAGAAGTCTCATTTGGACCCAGAGGAGAGAGTCTCCATTTGGTTTTGTTTGCTGAACAAATGAGATTAAGAGAGAGTGACCCAGTGCCTCCAGAAGACAACCATCCAAGGACAGAACCAAAAACCGAAGTCTGATACATCAACCAAGTCAATAGCTATAAAAACCACAAGTCTGCAGGAACCGGAAAAGGTATGGGGGTGCCACCACGGTCGCCGGTCCCCAGGCCCTTGCCTGCACCCAGGGAGAGCTGAGGGGCGCCCCGTGAACCTGTCACTGCTCGTGCAGCCCCTGCTCTGAGATAAGATCAGGTTCACAGAGGGCCCTCAGCCATCTGTCTGTCACTGACTTTGGTGAAAACTTTCCCATTTCTCAGAATCTCCTGCTTTGCCTGACAAACCAACCCAAACCACAAACCGTGGCTTTCTCGAACATGAACCCCCACGTGAGTCATCTCCACAACCACTTTCAAATCCAAGCGCTGGCAGAACGACCCTTTGCTCAATGGTGAGAAAATCCAGTGGAAAACTACCCCCAGAACGTGGGTTTCTGTTGAGCAGCCGCTCTGGGAAAGTCATATGGCAAGGCAGGCAGGGGCAACTCAGCCGTGTCCCGGGGGGGTAAGTGTGTGCAGGTCCCCCTACGGCACCGGCAGGGCTGGAGGAGAGCAGTGGAGATGTGGGCAAAGAGGCTGCAGAGATCGGAGGCTGTGCTAAAGGGCGCAGTTTATTCTAGATGCAACAAGAAGCCGTAGGACGATTTGAAGCAGGGGAAACACATGATCTGATTGTACTTTATTTTTAAATGTTACACTGGCTAGTGTGCGTAAAGGAACTGGAGGGGGCATCAGGGCAGTGGTGGAGCAGAGAGAGATATTTCTGTCGTTCAGGGGACAGATGAGAGTAGCAGGGATGCGAGCCATGGGGTAGAAACGGAGACCGGAGGGGGACTCAAGATGTGTTTTGGAGGTTGACCCGACAGAACTTGCATATGAATTAGGTGTAGAGGCTGAGAGAAAGATGAGAATTGAGGATGACATCTAAGTTTCTGGCTTGAGCAACTGAGGGGTTGATGGTGACATTTCCTAGGACAGGAGGACTAAGACGAAGTGGCAGGGGGGACATTCATTCATTTGTAGTGGGAAATTGAGAGTTCCATTGTGGACATGTTGAGCTCGAACTGTCTGTGTGACAGCTAAGTGAAGTGCATTAATGAATTACAAACCATTGAAAAATTCGTGCATCCATACCAATAAATAAATTGATAAGGAAAGAGGGAGGGAAAGAAGGGAGGGATGGATGGATGGGGGAGAAAGACAGCTTTTACTTACAGCAGAATGTCAAGGGTTGACAGAACAACATATAGATGATGCTGGAATTAGAAAAGCATCATTTTCTTGGGACTCCTGAGTGGCTCAGTTGGTTAAGCATCCAATTTTATTTCAGCTCAGGTCATGACCTCACGGTTTGTGGGTTCGAGTCCCAAGTTGAGCTCTGCACTGGCAGCGTGGAGCCTGCTTGTGATCTCTCTTTCCCTCTCTCTCTGCCCGTCCCCTGTTGTACTCTCTCTCCCTATCTCTCTCTAAATAAATACTTTTTAAAAAAATTATAAATATAGGGGTGCCTGGGTGGCTCAGTCCATTAAGCATCTGATTCTTGGTTTCAGCTCAGGTCATGATCTCATGGTTTCATAGGTTCAAGCCCAGCGTCGGGCTCTGCACTGGCAGTGAGGAGACTGCTTGGGATTCTCTCTCTCTCCCTCTCTTTTCATCCCTCCCTCACTCATGCTGCCTCTGTTTCTCTCAAAATAAGTTAATAAACTTAAAGAAAAAAAATTTTAATTATAAATATAAAAGAAAAGCATCATTTTCCAATCATCCCAGTATAGGATGGATCAGGCAAGAATCATCAATGAATATTAAATCCAGAGGTAAATTTTGATGGAAACAGGATATTTGCATGGTTTTAAAGTGTCTCCCCACAGGCCATGTGTTAGTTACAAGGAAAAGAAAAAACAAAAACAGTAATTGCACAGTGGAAAAGGCAGACAGCACCTTACAAGATGGTCAAAATTAACATCACCAGTGAGGGATACCGGGTGCTGCCAGCTGCGATACTCTGAGGAAAACACAACCTAACCTAGGTGGTATTCCAGCACAGTATGAATAACCTGGCCCTAATCCTGAGAAGACATCAGGCAAACCCAAAATGAGGAATGTTCCATTTAAAAAAAAAAATAGGAAGTGGTCTGTTTTCTTCCAAAATGTCAGTGTTGTAATAGACAAAGTCTGAGGAAATGTTCCAGATAAAAGGAGGCCAGAGGGGCATGACGGTCCAATGCCAAGTCCACCCCTAGACCAGATCCTGTATTGAAGGTAAAAAAACAAACAAACAAACAAAAACACCATAGGAAATATTTTTCGGCTAACTGACAAAATTGGAATGGGAATGGTAGATAGAGATCAAGGCACTACAAAAAGGTTACATTTACCGAGTTTGATAACTGTACTGAGTCATTCAAGAAAATACACTTCACCCCTAAAAACACTGAAGCATTTAAGAGTAAAAGATCATGAGGTATGTAACTTTCCCCCAAATGGTTCAGGGAAAAAAAAGGGTGTGTGTGTGTGTGTGTGTGTGTGTGTGTGTGTGTCACACACACAGGTACATACATACAAGTGGTGTAAATGGCCACATGAAGTGAATCTGGGTAAAAGGAATACAGGTGTTTTGTGTGCTATTTTTATTTTTGCAACTGTTCTGAAAGTTTGAAATTATCTCCAACTAAAAAGATTTCTGTTATTGCAATTGAGTGTATAAGTCTGGTGTTCCAAGGAGAGAAATGAACTAGAGACACAAATGCAGGAGCCGTCGGGACATAGATGGTGTTTAAAGTCCTAAGAACAGATGAGCTAATGGAGGAGACGTCAAAGATGAAATCGAAGGACGAGGACCATGTCTGGGGAACAGGGATCAGGCAGAGAAAGCAGAGCCAGCCAAGACGTCAGAGGAGGAGGTGGGTGGAGGGAAAACCAGTGGGGTGAGGTGTCATGGAAACCAAGAGAAGACAGTGTTTCAAGCAGTGACTAACTGGCAAATGTTGCTAAGAGATTGCCCAAGATGTCGGCAGAGATATGACCGCAGATTTTAGCAAGATGGAGATCACGGGAGACCTTAACAAGAACAGAGTCAGTGAGCTCACAGTGAAAGAAGCCAAATTATAGTGGTTCCCAGAGTCAACACAAGGCAAAGAACACAGCAACATCAGAAGCCCCTGCAGTCATTTCCTATCCCTTCATGACTTAGAGGGAACAACTGTCGTCTGTTTGGTCACCAAAGACCTGTACCTTTTTCTGGGCCTGTGCCCCCCACCCACCTTGTGAGGCAGAGCCCACACGTCATTATAAAAACCAAAAGGGCCAGACACGGCCTTCTCCCGCTCCCTGATAGGTAGGCAAGGTAAGCAGTCCAGGCTCTGTCACCTACGAGGAGCAGCTGAAGGAGCTCAGAATGTATTCTGGCAGTGGGCAATGGCGGTCATAGGAGCAGGGCCTCCAGTTTCTAGAGGCAGCAGGGGCTCTGTTTCCAGCTAGCACCCAGTGCCCAGTGGTCGGGTGTTGGCTGTGGGCCCTTCGGTAGAGCAAATGTCTCTTCATATGCAGGTCCTATGGCAGGAGTTGGGGAGCAGTTCTTGGTGTGGAGCTTCCAAATCAGGTGCCCAGTGCTCCAGGAGATGCTGTGAGTTGCTCAATATCTTATTAATAAATTCTCTCCCGGCTTCATCAGCCAGGGTCATTTGTTTTTGCTGGCAACTATGAACCCTGACTGAAAGAGGCTCTTGAATTTTCTTGCCTAAAGAGGGGATTCTTTTATTCCATCTCCCCCAAATTCTGCCTCTTAAGGGTGTATCAAGTATCCAGTGTCCTTAGCCAGTAAGGAGTGTGGACAGAATGGCCCCCCAGTGGTCACACTCTTGAGGATCTCCCTCAGCCCTAATACCTGATACCCCATCTCCCCTTTTCAGATCTCAAGACAATGACCACCTTTCTGGCATCACCGAAGCAAAATGTCCCAGTGTGGATGTGTCTGCCTGCTCCCCATTTTATCTCGGCTTTCTAGAAAACAAGCTCTAACCACCCCCTCTCCAGAGACTCTTTGGAGCCTGTGGTTTTCTAGCTGTTTTGTCACTGAGTGTGGGAAAGGGGAGATAAGGGAAGAGCACAAAGTTGAAATGCTTCCAGAAGCATCTAGTAGGTTTCTCTCTTATTAACACTGGTTTGTTATTCCCTGCCTGAAATCAGACCATGTCTGTCATCACCCTGGGCTGGGGCAGGATGAATCAGACCCTGTACATCTAGGGAATCCTCAGGGATCTCCCCAGCCACCCTTGGCACAGAATCCAAAACAACTGACTGGACCAGAATGAATTTCCAACCATGACACTGACAAAAGCCAAAACCATGCAGGAGAGCCATCTCCTCAGTCCACTAAGCGTCCACATTGTGGGACTCTTCCCTCACTTATGACTGTGTCTGAAAACTCTGATGCCTTCCCAGAAGCCTCCCCACACCAATTACATGTGTGGTCTCTGAGGGAGATTCACACTGACTGTAGGACTGACAGGCAGTCAGCACTAGACAGCAAGACACGCTGTGCTGGTCTTGCTCCCATGAGTACAAGATTGCCATGTCAACATTCTCTTTTCCAAAGAGCTCTTTTGCCACATGCCTTAACCCATTGATGTACCACAACTTGCTTTGGGTGGGAAAAGGAAGAGATTTTATAACCCAACTATGAAGAGTAAGATCTGAAAAGGCAAGAAGGACTTTCAGTGTGATGGAACCATGCCAACTGAGGGCTCCTGGTGCCTACCCTGGTGGTCTGTCCACATCAGCTGTTGATGGCATCATCCACCATGCTTACCTCTTCTGTTCTTCCTCTTTCAGCTAATAAATAAAGCATTTTGGGGGGGGAGGGCATATTTCTCTGGAGATTCACCAAGGCTAAGGTATGAATACTAGAATCTAGACCAACAAAAGGATGTTATATTTTGCCCTCAAGAAGTGGCTTATTCTCCAAACAAAATTTGTTCATTGTCTCCTGGGTTATTGATCTGCTTCTCTTAGTGGGACTGGTCTACACCAAAGCTGGTGCATCTTCCCACCCATGGAACTGCCTTAAAAGAGTCTAGACAGAGGGTAGAGGGTAGAGATGTGAAATCACCCAAGAGCCCAGAAAAATACCTCCCACCTCACGCTGTGAAAGATGATCACCCAAGGGTAACTTTGCCCATCTTCCCTCCACATCCTTTTTGAGGTTGGGCTAAAGGTAAGAGGCCCTAAAATGCTCTGGCCTCATTGTTTCTGGCTCCAAAAATTTCTCTTCTGTGTCCCTTTCCCAACCACAAGCCATGGCATTTGAAAGCTATAAATCTTTGAGACTGTTCCCAACCCGTCATTTTATAGTCAGGGTGACCTTTGCTCCAGACGTATTACAAAGGCAGAAGGCAGAAGACGTGTTCTGGGCTGCAATGTGGAGAAAACACTCGAGATTCATACACAGTACTCCTTGGCCCAGCCAGAAGCCCAGCATGTGGCATAAAAGAGAAAAAAGGCTGGAAAGCTCCCCAAAGCTGACCGTGCAGTTCTTCCAAATCCTCCCCACCACAAACCTAGCCAAGTGTCCGGAATGGATGAGAAACAGATCAGTGGCCTGTTGGTATTAGAGTCCAACTCTGATGCTCATATTCCCTGAGAGATGCCCAAGCACCCTGATCTCAGAGTTTCTGGGGCTCTGACGTCAATGAGCGTCCTCAAAAGCAGTGAGCTTCTAAGGAAAATCTGAACCTCATTTAAGCCATCTGGTAGGCCTCTGACATCTTTTTTAGCTTGAGAACACACAAGACCTCTATTTCTCTCCACTTTGAAGTAACTGAACTTCCCTCTGTATCCACAATTCCTATCTCTTTCTGACTCAGGCTCTCCTCTCCACCAGGAGCAGTACTAGACTCAAACAGAGTCTCCCTAGTTGGCGGTGGGAAATACCAGGTGAACCATGTCGGGCTGGCGGTCTGTGAGTCATTTCCTGGAAGGGGACACCACAGGAACCACCATCACCTGTGGAGCCAGGAGGGGATGCAAGGATCACCTCAGGTAAGGGAGAGTATTAGACTGAAAAACATCCTCCCAAAGATGTCTATGCCCCAATTGGCAGAACCTGCGAGCACGTCACCTTACATGGCAAAGGAACTCCGCAGATGGGACTGAATTAAGGATCTTGCGATGGGGAGATTATCTTGGAATATCTGTGGGCCCAACTCAATTACAAATGTCCTTACAAGAGGGAGGTGGGAGGTCAGAGTGAGCAGCAGGAGATGTGATAAGGGAAACAGAGGTCTGAGTGTTGGGAGGAAGGTGTCACATTGAAGGAATGCTGAAAAGGGCAAAGAACAGCATTCTCCAGAAGCCTCCAGGAGGAACACAACCTGGCAACATCTTGATTTTAAACTTGTGACCCCCCCGGGGCACCTGGGTGCTTCAGTCAGTTAAGTGTCCAACTCTTGTTGGACTCTTGTTGGACTCTTGTTGTCCAGCTCAAGTCATGATCTCGTGGTCTGTGGTTTTCGAGCCCCATGTTGGGCTCTGCACTGACAGCACAGAGCCTTCTTGGGATTCTCTCTCTCTCTCTCTCTCTCTCTCTCTGCTCCTTTCTGCCCGCTTGCTCTCTCGCTCACTCTCTCTTGCTCTCTCTCTCTCAAATAAATAAATAAACTTTAAAAAAGACTTCTGACCTCCAGAAAGGTAAGAAAATAAGTTTGTTTTGATTTAAGCCACTATATTTTTGGGAAATTATTGTAGCAGCAAAAGGAAACAAATTCAGAGACCTAGGGCAAGGGATTCGGAGGACAAGGAGGGAGAGCTAGGACAACATCACAGATCTTCTGGCACTGGGTAATTCAGTGATAGGAAGTAATAGAAAAACCTAATTTGCCTGGCTTACACACAAGGGCAAGTCCAAAGGTAGGTGGCCACAACCAAGCTGGGTTGGTTTGGCAACTCAGTGATGTTATGGAGGACATTGATTCTTCCTATCAGCCTGTTCATTTTTTGTGTTTGTGTGTGTGTGTGTGTGTGTGTGTGTGTGTGTGTGTGTGTGTGTTTTAGTTAGCTCTACACTCAACATGGGACTCAAGGCCCTAAGATCAAGGCCCTGAGATCAAGAGTTGCATGCCAGGGCGCCTGCGTGGCTCAGTCGGTTGAGCATCCGACTTCGGCTCAGGTCATGATCTCGCGGTCTGTGAGTTCCAGCCCCACGTCGGGCTCTGTGCTGATGGCTCAGAGCCTGGAGCCTGCTTTGCATTCTGTGTCTCCCTCTCTCTCTGCCCCTCCCCCACTCATGCTCTGTCTCTCTCTGTCTCAAGAATAAATAAACATAAAAAAAAAAAAAAGAGTTGCATGCCATACTGACTGAGTCAACCAGGAGGCCCATGCATCAGTCCATTCTTGTAGGCTCACTCCCCTCAGTCACAAGATGGCTGCCAAAGTTCCAGACATCCAAGGCATTCCATTGCCAAGATTCAGGAAAGAAAGCCATTTCACCTTCAAGTCTCTTTGAGAGTGAAGAACGCTCTTTCAGAACATGCACACCTGTCTCTAGAGGACCACTCCTCACATCTACATTGCTGGCAAGAATCGTACCACATGCCCATGCTTACACCAACCCCTGGCAAGCAGTATGGGAACACTTTGATGGGTTGGGACCAACTGGGACCTACTCCCAGAAGCCAGCCTCCCTGAAGCATTTGCCTTTTAGACTTTTAATTTTTTTTTTTAGGTTTTATTTATTTATTTTGAGAGAGAGAGCATGAGCAGGGGAGGGGCAGAGAGAGGGAGAGAAGAGAATCTCAAGCAGGCGCCACACTGTCAATGCAGAACCCAACACAGGGCTCAAAGTCACAAACCACGAGACTGTGACCTGAGCCTAAATCAAGAGTCAGTTGCTTAACCAGTCACCCAGGTGCCCCTGCCTTTTAGACTTTTAGACACGGAGCAGAGACCTGAACTAAATCAGAGTTGAGTTGGCAAGGAAGAAGGGAGTAAATCCATGTTGGGCAAGCATCCAGAAGTGTCTGCTCCACTGCTGTGTGGGGCAGGCTTCACAGAAATCTGGAAGTGTCCCTCCCTGTTACTCTACCCAGCTCTGGAGCTTACACAGCCTGTTCTATGTTCGCCTGGCTTTCCTCCTTCATCTGTGCATGGAATGGGGTGGTTAGCCTGTTTCGTCACCTTGGAACACACACTCTGAGTGGCAATCCCATCACGCCACCTTGGTCTTGAGCTCTCCCTCACCCCGCCAGTTGCCTTGGATTACAGTGTGGAGCCTGAGCGAACCGTCTGGCTCTCAGGTCACAGGGCTGCTGTGCTCTGCTGTCTCACAGGCACGCTCCACCTGGGGGAAGAGTTGGGGCTACTGTCCTCAAAAAGCGGCTCCTCGAGCTTCATGGGTTTCTCTGTCTTGTTACTCCCCAGAGGCAGACAGCTGCTCTCTCAGCCTGCCCAGCTTCAGCCCCCTCTGCCTCCTTCTCTGATGGGTGATCAGGTCCCCAGTCCCTCTCCCTCTGGCCACACTGTGGGCTTCTCTTCCTGCAGCCACTGCTCACCTTACAAAAGGCATCACGGGAACTTGTCCCCAATACAGAGGACTCCTGTACTCACTTCCATGTCCCCTTCACCTATTTTAGTCTCCCTGTCCCATCCACGAGATGGGAGAATCAGGAGGTACACACACACACACACACACACACACACACACACACACACACACACTGAACTGGAGGGTGAGAGAGGTAAGGAAGCAAAAAGGAAAATGACCTAAATGTCATGATGTCATGTGGTATTACAGATTTCGTCCTGGAACAGAAAGAAGATGGAGTCGAAAAACTGGCGCAATGGGAATGAAGTCTATAGACAATCAAGTGCATGGTTCCGATGTCCATCTCTCAGCCTTGACAAAGGTACTGTGGTGTATAGGTAAAACACTAACATTAGGGGAAGCTGGGTAAAGGGTGTGTGGGAACTCTCTGGACTGCCTTTGCAACTTTCCTATAAATCCACAGTTATTCAGAATTAAGAGGTTATTTTTTTTAAAAAAAAAAAGGAAAATAAAACGGCATCAGGCCCACCCTATGCTCTTTCAGTGTCCCCCACAGCTGGGCTGCTTCCAAAACCTTTGTCCTGAACCCAACCCTAAGACTGATGCTCTCCAGAGGAAGCAGGAAGGTGGAGAATTTTTAAACCAAAAAGGCTCTTGCATGGATAGTTCCTGGGGATGTTAGTAATTACTCAAGGAAAGGGGGGAAGTAAATATGAGAACCAGTGAAGCTAAAAAGGCTTCTGAACTTCAGGACTCTCAAAGCCATTAACAGGATCGAGGTTTTTGAACTTTCCAAGGAGGGGCTATATCATGAAGCGTTTCCCTCCAAACTTATTTCACAAGACACCTCCCTTACTTTGGCCACCTTGTGGAACTCATCCCCCCGCCTCTGTGGGAAGCCTGGTTCCAGCCGGGTTTTCAGGTGCTCGCCTCACACTGCTCTGGCTGCTCTTCCAGCCCCGCCCTGAGGCCCAGTTCTGACCTGAGCCCTGCCTTCCAGACCCAAGCCTCCCTGGTGTCTGGCCGGAGAATCGACCCTGTACCCTGCAGTGATGGCCAGGCCCGCCATCACTGTAACCACCTCATTTCAGTGGGAAGCCCAGTGAGGTGCACAAGAACATAGCCATCCTTTTGTGGATGACGAAACTGAGGCCGGGAAAAATGACATAATCCATCCACACTCACCGTGGTCAGATGATGAGGCCGTGCCTTCCCTACCTGTGCTCTCCTCTGAAACCTGCTCCCAGAGGAAGCCCTCGTACCTGTCCCTGACTCACCCCTGTCACCTGACTCACCCCTGTCACCTGCCTCACCACCGCCATCCTGCTATCCCCACACTAGCTGGACTACTGGAACTTCATGGCTTTTACCCACTGCTGACCGCCCCCTGCCTTGTCCTTCCTGTTCCCGCACCTGAGGCCAGATTTGCTGACCTAAGAGCCCTAGCTCCACTGGCTGGGTGCCCCCTCCCTGCTGCTACAGTTAACCTGCCCTTCCCCCAACCAGGTGATGACCAGAGACAGGACCGGGACAGAAAGGAGGGGAGAGGCACAGAAAGCAGGGACCCCCACTGCCAGGCACCTGTGCTGGACCTGAGGGACGGCGAAGGGATGGTGAGAACCCAGTGTGGGGCCTGGTGTCCCAGACCTCAGGGCACCGACCTTCCCCACCTGCCACTCTCCTTCAGATGACCCAGATGTTAATTAGGAGATATGATAAGACCCTCTCCTGCAGATTTTAAAGCTCAGAGGGCTGGTGGGTGTGGGCCTGGTGGACACTCCACAGTCTGCGAGCCAGTGGCACTGTTCCCATAGAACTCTTGAAATGCTTTTATGCTCCATGTGTTTACTTTGCAGAAGGAGGTCCCATGCAAAGGCACTGACCTTTCCCTGCTGTTTACTTTGAATTGCATCAAAATTGAGGGGCACCTGATGGCTCAGTCAGTTAAGCATCCAACTCTTGATTTCAGCTCAGGTCATGATCTCGTGGTTTGTGAGTTAGAGCTCCACGTTGGGCTCTGTGCTGACAGCACAGAGCCTGCTCGGGATTCTCCCTGTCATCCTCTGCCCTTCTCCCATTCTCTCTCTCTCTCTTTCTCTCTCTCAAAAATAAATAAATATTTTTTAATTGGGATACTTACCCTTTCCACTCACAACTCATCCTAGAATGACAAAATAAAGGATAAACTGATGATAAACTCTTCTTGAGCAAGATCAGTAGCTTTAGGATGCTTAACAAAGGGAATATTATTATTCAAAAGTTATGATTCTTTGTTCCCAAATGATCTCTTTTCGAGTATACGTAGTAACACATTTAATAATAGAATAACTGCATAATGAGATACCCACACTAAAAGTCTGACATCACTGGACAAATGGGAAAAAGATTTTTAAAAAAATACACCTTTATGTATTAAACATTAAACTCCAGGATGGCCACAACTATGGGGTGGCTTCCCAGGTGTCTAAGGAATAAACGGTTGGATGAGATGACTTCGAGGCAGCTCCCCTCACTGCTTCCGGAGAGGCCACGGGAGACCTCAGGCTGAAGACTGAGTGGCAGGTGATTAGGGTGGTCTTAATTTATGAGGTACTTTGGTCTCCAAGCCCCCACCTGCCCATTCACAGTCATCCATGCAGTGAGTGTTTCCTGAACTCCTCTCTTGCCCCCCTCTGTCACAGCCCCCTGCCCTAACTTTCTATAGCACGTGTCACTCTCTAAAGTTATTTTCTGATCTGTTTGTTGTGTGGTTTTCTTGTCTATCTCTCCACTAGATCGTAAGCCCCACAGAGCGAGGACTTGGTTGCTGCTGTTCAGTACTGACTCTCCAGAAGCCAGAACAATGCCAGAGCAAAACACGTACCATGTGCATGTTAAGGTCATCATCATTACTGACCAGCGTCACTGAGAGGCAGGTACTGCCAGGTAGCTTACATTCAAACCCTGGCTCTGCTGCTAATGAGCTCCATACTAGGGAAGTTACTTAACCCTCCTGTGCCTCAGTTTCCCTGGGTAACCATGGGAGTGTATTGAGCTAATATATGTGAAACACTTCGGAAGGATTCTAGCATATAAATACTTCATAAGCATTTGTTATAATTATTTAGTCGAGGCTAGCCCCGGGCCAAACTGTTTGTCTCCAAACCCCATCGTCACTCCCACGCTGCTGGTCTGCTCCCTTCTCATTATCAGCCCCACTTGATAGAGATCCCTGATGTCCTTAGACTTTCCCAGCCTCTGAGTGCCTCCCGCCACACCCCCACCAGGAGTGCCCTCTGGGGCCATGCGCCATGCTTCAGAATGAGCTTCCGGCTCCAACACCCTATCATCACCTCTCCACAGAATGGTCTCCATCACCTCTCCTCAGAACAGTCTCCATCATCTCTCCACAGAATGGTCTCCATCACCTCTCCACGTAACGGTCTCCATCACCTCTCCACAGAATGGACTCCTGTCACCTCTCCACAGAATGGTCTCCATCACCTCTCCACGGAACAGTCTCCATCCCATTCCTGAGGACCAAAACAGCTAATCAACCAAACTGCATCTAAGTATTTAAGCAAACCTGCCACGTCTCTTGACAAGATAGTCCCTGGATCGTCGCATGTTGGCAGAAGAGTAAAAAGCTCATCGTGAGTAGACTTGGCTGGAAGGCCCAGCCCCATGTCCTCCAGAACTCCTGCTCCTTGGGGACCTCTCGATAATGACCGAGGTCATCACGCATTGGGCTCAAAGGGGATGGCCCAAGTGCAGGCACAGGATGCCCCTTTCCCACAAGACAGCCGAAGTCAGATCGCAACATTTATCACTCTCCTCAGGCTCAGCGACGATTAGCCTCTCAGGCCCTCGGTCCCACCCTCACGATGATCCTGAGCTGTATAGAGAAGGAATAATTTGGGTCGGTGGGTGGCTCAGTCAGCTGAATGTTAGACTTCAGCTCAGCTCCTGAACTCACGGGTCATGGGTTCGAGCCCCTCATCAGCCTCACTGCTGTCAGCACAGAGCTCACCTTGGATTCTCTGTGCCCCTCCCCGCTCTGCCCCTTCCTCGCTCACATACTCTCTCTCCCTCAAAAATAAATAAACATTGGGAAATAAAAACAAGAAATAATTTCCTTCAGCCCTCTTGAGGTAGAGCTAAGAATTAAACTGACGTAAGACAGATCAATAGGAGAAAAGCGTACACATTTTATCTGGTATTTTTACATGTACACGCGAGTCCTCAAAAGGGCACCAAAGCCTGACCAATCTGGGGATGTGGTGAAACAAGACGAGGTGCCTCAGGCTCAGGACAGTAAATTGTGTGGCAGTGACTGGGAAATACGTGGAGGAAACCAATAAAAGATAAGAGTTATTTTAGTGGGCTGGTTTGTACAGAGCCTTTCCAGCATCGACTCCCACTCTCCAGTGATAAGAAGGTTCTCTTCCTGGTACAAGGAGGGCATTTGTCTCAGGGGAAATTTTATCACCTGCTTTTAGGTAGAAAGGGGAAATTCAGGGGGCCTTTACTGCATTTGCTATTCCTCAAGCGCCTTCGGCTCAAAATAATCCATACACTAAAGCTGCATATGGTAAGCGAGGGGGTGTCATCTGATCCCCTGCAGCTGGAATGCTCTTTCTTCTGTCCTTCTCCTGGCTGTATCCACTCACAGTCTCTGTCTTCAAATCTCTGCGTATATCCACTTCCTCCAGGAAGCCTTCTCTGATCGCACAAGCTGGAAATTCCTTTCCTGCGCCTCCTGTCCAGGTCCCTGTTCACACAGCATCACCTGCTTCCCTGTCTGATCCCCTGAGAGGGGCCACGGTAATCTTACCCTAGTTGCTATCTCCAGCACCAAGCACGGGGCCTGGCATAGAGTGAGCCTTTTCTTACTATTTGTTGAGCTGCTAACCTCAATCTCTTTCACCTCCAATGCTTCGATGATGTGTTTCTTGCTTCTGGTTAAAAAACTCAGCTGCTGACCTCCTGTTGGAAAACAGGTTCCTGTGAAACGTGAAAAAGTGAAGGGCGTTAGGGAAAAACAGGAAGATCTTCCTCTCCATCGTCCTACCTGCGGCTCCCAGACTCTGCCTCCAGACTGTTCCACAGCCAGCTGCTGCCCTGAGGGACATTCAGGAGGTAAAAATAACCTGCCGTGGGTTGGGCCAAACCATTCAGCTCAATAATACGTCATCTCACTTCATCTTCATTTGATAGATATTTTTAATTTTAATGGACGATTCTAATGAATTATTAAATAAATAAATGTCAATTAACTAAACAAGTATAAAATAAAAACGGTCATTCTCTTTGAAAATATTAAGACATGATAAAGACTTTAATAAAACTTTATTTTTACTCCTCTCACCCCTCCTTCACCACCTGGTTCACCATCATTTGTGACCCCTCCTGGGACAGTGGGTGGGGGATGGGGAGGAGGCAGACGTGAGGCATTAGGAGGAAAGAAATCTCCTCCTTGTCAGGTATGGTCGTAAACTGATGTGGCTCTCTCTGAGACGAGAAGGCATTGGAAGCTGAATCTTCCTCTCGTGCGACAAGAGTAGGTTCATAGCAGATACCCCCAATCAATGGGGGTACTCTCTTGTAGTCCCCTTGACAAGAACACCCGCATCTGTCATCTGGTTGGTCTGTTACTCCTCTCTGCAAAGGCCTCTTCACGGTGGGCCCTCTGGGACACCCAGAAAAAGAGGCAAGAAGGAAAGGAGGCTAAAGCAAGAGCTAGCTGGGGAAGAATGCCCTGACTGAGCAAACAGTCAGCACAAAGGCCCTAAGCCGAGCCACCTGAAGAGCAGCAAGGAGGCCCATCTGGCTGGAGCTCAGTGAGCGAGGGGCAGTGGGAGGAGACGGAGGCAGAGAACCCCAGGGACTGGCGGGCATGGGGCCTGTAGGCAGGACCTCGGCTTTACTCTGTGGGATGGATGGCAAGCCATGGGAGGGTTTTGCCGGGAGGAGTGACGTGATCTGAATTTAGCTTTAAAAAGATGAGTCAGCCACCGTGTGGAGGATAGATGTGGGGAAAAGGGGAAGGGGAAAGGCTGAATGGTGGAGATTAACTGGGAGGCTTTGCAGTCATCCAGGTGAGAACCAGTGGTGGCTCGGACCAGGCTGAAGTGCTGAAGGCAGTGAGAAGTGGACGTGGCATCCTTTGGAAGTAGAGTCAACAGAACCCCTGACACATTGGATCAGGAGCATGAAAGAGAGAGAAGAATCAAAGCTGACTCCAATGTTTGGGGCCTCGGCAAATTCATGAAAGGAGAGCGTTTGCCTGAGGAAGACTGCGTATTGATGCTAAGGATGGAATCAGGAGATTGTTTGGATGTGATAACTTTGAGATGTTAGATTACCAATTGGCAAAGTCAAGCAGGCAGTTGGACGCATGAGTCAGGGGCTCAGGGAGAAGATCATGCTGGAGATATCAGTTTTGGAGTCGTCGGTAGTAGATGTCATATAAAGTCATGAGACTGAGCTGGTCAAAAGGCAATGAAAGTAAATGAAGAGGAGAGGAGGTCCAAGGGCTAAACCTCGGAGCCTCTAAACCTTAAGATATGGAGATACAGAGAAACTGCAAAGACACTGAGAAAAGGGATCCGTAGGCAGGAGAGTCAGCAGTACCTCAGAAGCCAATATGAAGTGAGTCTTCAGGAATGACCAACTGTGTCAAATGCTACAGAAGCCAAGAAGCTGCATTGACCACTGGCAACATGTGATCACTGGGGACCTTGACAATGGCCATTGGGGCAGAGTGAAACCTGATTAAGTGTGGCCAAAAGAGAATGGGAGGAGAGGAAGCAGAGATAGTAGCACAAATCTTTTGAGGACTTTGCTGTAAAGAAGAAAAGAGAGGCAGGCAGTAGCTCGATGTGGGAGGGAGATGTGAAGTCAGTGGAAGTTCCGAGGTTTGTTTTGTTTTTAAGATAGGAGACATTAGAGCATGTTTGTATGACAACTGGAGGGATGCAGGAGAAAGAGAAGAGACTTGCCAGAGTGAAGCGCTTAGGTGGGCAAGAAAAGATTAAATCTAGAAAGCATTAAAAGGAGCTGATCCCAGATCACGGTCCAATTACTGGGCAAAGTAAATGGGCATCAAGACAAGCAAGATGGTCTAGGAAGGGGAAGCGTGTGGGAGTTCTATTCATGTTCTCAATGAAATATGGACTGAGGTCATCAGCAGAGAGTGAGGAGGGAGATGGAGGTTGGAGGAAAGAGGAGAAGGTGTGAAAGAGTTTAGGAGAGTGGAAAGTGGAGGCAGACTGCCAGGCAAAAACAAAAGCCCACTTGAGGTCACTAGTTATGGAGTTAAGTGAAACCAACCGGCATGGTTGTTTTTCCAACCAACTGAGCGACCCCCAAGGAGGTATGGAATGGACACAGGCATCAAAGGTTTATGATAAAATACCTTTTTTAAAAAATGTGTTTTAACTGCAAAGTATACTGGGAAAAGTGAAATAGAAACTCTCACATATACCAGATAAGAATGTAAATTGGTGCAATTAACTTCAGAAATTATTTCCTCAGTCTTAAAAATACTCATTTTGCACCTCTAGGTATCCATTCTAAGAAGATAATAGAAACTCAGAAAAATTACACAAAAATATTTATGTAAGTATTACTTATGCTTGTAAAAAATTGGAAATTACTAAATTGCTAATGTTAGGGGGTTGGTATCAAAAATAACAGGATAATTATCTATGAGGTAGTAGCGTTCAGTGAAACAGATGTTTACAAAGTCACAACATGAAAAAATCCTCAAGAAGTAAAGTTATGTACTAAAAATAAGCAGGATAAACTATATTTTTAAAAGTCACAGAGAAAATTCCAAAACGTTAATTATAATTATCTTTGGCTGGTAGGTTTATAGACAATTTTCTTTTTTTTTTTTTTTCATTATTGCTTCTTGTATTTTCCAAAATGGGTATGTATTTCTGCCAAATCGGAAAAAAAAAAATACCATGTTTAAAAATATGGTCCTTCCTGGGGCGCCTGGGTGGCTCAGCTGGTTAAGCAGCCGACTTCAGCTCAGATCAGGATCTCATGGTTTGTGAGTTCAAGCCCCATATCAGGCTCTACACTGACAGTGCAGACAGAGCCTGCTTGGGATCCTCTCTCTCTCCCTCTCTCTCTGCCTCTCCCCTATTTGTGCTCTCTCTCTCTCTCTCAAAATAAATAAATAAACTTAAAAACATATATAACATGGCCCTTCCTGAAAGCAGGAGGATGGACTCGAAGGCAATAGGACTCTTCCGAATCCTGAGATTCACGTAGAGTCTCCACAGTCTGGCATTTCAGACCGTGCAAATTCCAGGCACATCCAAAAACTCCCTCTCAAATAGTCTGTTTTGCTCATCAGAGTTGAACACCCTAAAGCTTTAACCTAAAGATACAAGGCATATTCAAGGTGTATAACAGATTGTTATTCTAGAGTGATCAGAATATCGCAACTCCTTCCTTTCCAGATTTGCCCCAGCCCTCCCCAGAATGTAGAGAGGCTTTCTGGACTTGGGAACATCTCGATCCAGAAGGTATCCTGCCCAAGGTTTGTAAAATTATTTTACTTATAAATTCACCAAAGAAGGCATTAGAGTGCATTAAAAGGAACTCCTATTAATGTATCAATCAGCTGTCATTACATAATAAACAACCATAGAATGTCAACAGCCCTCAGTGAAAAGCATGCATTTCACTCGTGCGTTTGTATATTGGCTGGAGTCAACCTGATACAGGCTGAGCTCGGTGGGGCAGCTCTAAGCTGCCAACTGGGACCAGACCTGCTCCATGTGTCTCTTACCCTCCTTAGACCAGTGGGCTAGCTTGGCATGTTCTCATAATGAAGGGTGCAAATGCATGAAAAATAAACCCACCCATGCAAGTAGATGTCAAGTGCCTGCTTGGATGTCTGGTAACAGCCCATTGGCCAAAACAAGTCACATGACAACAACAAATAAGTTATCTCTAGTGGAAGGAACCGCAGAATCACACGGAAAAGGGTGTGAATACCTGAGGAGTGAAGAATCTGAGCCGATAAATCAGCCTACCATTACCAATAAAGAAGGAAAAATTTTTAAGATGCAAACATGGAAGGTAGAAATTAATTTACAAAGACTTTTAATTCCTTATTCAAAATCTAATTGTGGAGAGCTCCTATTCCTAGTTACTTTCTCAACACCCCTGTTGAAACTCCACCCCCAAAGCCCCTGTATTCAATCCTTGAGTAGCATTTCTCATAGCCGTCTCTTCCAGAGGAACGAGTTGAGCCTGAGACTCAGCCTAGATGGGTCAGCAGGTTAATGGGCATCATCCTAGGAAAGAAAAAGAAATCTTGGCTTTACTATGCAGGGCATACCAGCGGCTGACACCTCTCCAAGCCCTCTAAGCCAGCCTCCATGCCGTCCAGTCTGCCCAGTATCCCAAAGCCCCATCAAGTGATAAGCAAACAGGTCTAAAGGGTCGTTTCTCTAATCATCCCTGCAGGCCGGAGGCTGAAGCCTGAGCTACATACTATCAGGTTCCTTCAGTGGGACATTTGGTTGGGAATTCTGTCAACATAGGGAGACCACCATTCATCTGAAACACACGAAAAGAACATGCCTTAATGGAATTAGAATACGCTTAATGCAGCCTGAAATTGTCTCCCTCCACCTTTCCCACCTCCTCCCCCCACCACTCTTTCTCCTTCTCCTTTTCCTTCTCCTTCTCCTTCTCCTTCTTTTCAAGCCCACTTCCTGGCTGACCTGAACCTTCCACAAAGGCTCAGAACCAGTCCAACCACACAGCCCGGGACCCAGAGGTGCACCACAGTAATGATTTGTATCCCAACATCACACTTGTGTCACTCAAACAAGTCGGGAGTTCCGCGCCCTTCTGTGAAACGTGGTGGTGGACAGCGCTGGACTTTGGGGTCAGACGGACCTGAATGGAAACCTGTCTTCTCCTCTCACCTACATGTGGCCTTAGGCAAATTGCTTATCCCCTCAGCGCACTTCTGCGGTCTCAGCAATAACATGCAAAAACGCAGGTGTCTGTGGCCGGTGACCTTAAATGTGAAACAACGGTCACCCAGCGACAAGCCAGAAACACCTGCCAGTATCTGTCAGATGCCACCACATGGCACAAACCAGCTCTTTCCTTCTGCATCACTGGTGGATCAAACTGTTTTTGAGCGACTGGTTAGGATACTAGTTGTCCTCACAGCTCCACTTTCAAAATAAAGGGTACCTTCTTTTAGTCAATTCAACAGCATTTCCTAGCACCCTTGATTCAGTTCAATAAAGATGACGTGTGGGGTGTTTACACTGTGGCAGATATTGTGGGTGCTTAAAAGGCAGAAAGAAAGAAAACAGGCACTTTTTTAGACCTTGCTGTGATAAACAACTTTATAGGTATTTATAACCCCTGTCGTACTTTATTTAAAGCGAGTGGATTCAGAGGAAGATTATTTGTGTGGCTGGGAGTGAGGGAGTCAAATGGAAACTACTAATGTTTCATGTGAGGAAAACGAGGCCATTTCGGCAGCCTGAGAACAGGTTGATTTCTCACTCCTGTATCAGCCCACGGTCACGTTCCTCGTCAGCGTACGGCTTCCTTTAAACGGTGATTCCAGCACCCAGCTTCCATCCATGTCATGAACGTGCCATCCTTTACAGCCTCAGAGTCCCTGCTGCTCAAACACCCACCCCCTCCTTAAAAGCTCCATTCAGAAGCAACATACATAGCTTAGCTTCTACCCACATTCCACGGGCAGGAAGTAATCATATGGCCACTCCTGGACCCAAGGAAGGCAGGAAAATGTAATCCTCGCTCCTGTTGAGACAGCAACAATTCTACACCGTACAAAGCGAAGCACAGGTTTCTGGCAAATCACCAGCACCCTATGTGTATGCATGTTAATACAGTGTGCTGTTTCCTTCTGCCTGTTCCCCACTCTGACATGAGCTCCGAAGAGCCAGGACTTGGATGGTGACTGCAGCAGAGAAAGAAGAGAGATAAAACAGAACATGAGAAAACTCTGCTACAATAGCCAGACTTATTCATTATATTTTTTTCAATAGCACAAAAATTGTCCACCTTGTAGTTCCTGTTTATAAGTATTTTCTTTCTTTTTTTTTAAAGACCACAAATGTAGTGGTTTATTTACTTTTTTAAAATTTTTTTAGCGCTTTTATTTTAGTTTTGAGAGACACAGAGACAGAGCATGAACAAGGGAAAGGCAGAGAGAGAGGGAGACACAGAATCCGAAGCAGGCTCCAGGCTCTGAGCCACCAGCACAGAGCCCGATGCGGGTCTCGAACTCACAGACCATGAGATCATGACCTGAGCTGAAGTCGGCCGTTTAACCGACTGAGCCACCCAGGTGCCCTTATAAGTATTTTCATCTGTGTGATCTCATGCATTTCTCTTACTAAGCTTCAGATTAATTCGGGCACATATTCTATGCCAGAAACTCAGACTCACATGGATTAAACAACTTGCCCTATGTCATCTGACTAGGAAGTAGCGAGTCAGGATCCAAGTCAGTTTCCCTAACTCGTAGTTCAGCCATAGTCTCCCGACTCCACGCTAGTTCTAAAATGAGGAGCTCTTAATTTCATCTGCCAACTGCCATTCGTGCCAAGAAGGCCAAGAAGCATCTCTTAGCTGCTTCTAACATGAACTCCTTTCTCAGTTCAGCCCAAGCCTCAGTCTGCCATGTGCCAGACCCAGACCAGCTCCCAGGGGAACCTGGTGGGGGGACACCACTCACACGTTCAGACCGCTAATGGGGTAATGGAGGAAACAGGTTGTGCAAACCTGGTTGTGGCTGAAGCAGAGTGTGACACAGGTGCTACGCTAGGGAGACAGAGGTGATGTGAAGCGAAGGAGGCAGTCATGACTTCCAGTTGGCATGAATCTCATCCCAGTCAATTTGGCTACCCTGAGACCCAAGCCGGGTGGCCGCCAGATTAGCTGTCTGCATTCCTCAGTTGGTTCAGTGCACTCTTCAGGTACTTTCTGTGTTTCTGCTTTTCCACATTTGCTCCGGGCCTAGCCAGGGAAGCAGGGCCCCGGAGCTTTGCTCATCAGCCCCTTCTCTGGAAGTCAGATGTTAACCATGGCAGCACTGAGCTTGGCTCTGAGATTGTTAGACATTGGCTGGAAGGTGAGCGACAAGGAGCAAAGCGTCTGAAATTTCTGCCTAAAAGAAGCCAACCTCTGAGCCTCGAGTGGCAGGAGATGAACTGACCCAGAACTTTCCTTGGGGCCTGGCTGGTATGACAGACAAGAGCAGACACTTAACCCCAGTGAGCTCTGCTGCTCTCCACCGCCATGACTGGAAGCCTCAATTTCCTCATCTGTAGACTGGTGACAATAATGCCCGCTCACCAGACTGCCATGAGGATGAGGGGAGGGCACCCGTGGCAGAGACCCCTCCTGTGGTACTATTAACATTGGCACTGAATTCTTGCCTCGAGAAGATCTTACGCAGCTTCTCTTTACTGTTTTTAAATGTTTATTCCTTTTTGAGAAAGAGAGTGTGCACAAACAGGGTAGGGGCAAGAGAGGGAGACAGAGGACCTGAAGTAGGCTCTGTGCTGACAGCAGAGAGCCTGACTCAGGGCTTGAACTCACGAACTGTGAGATCATGACCTGAGCTGGAGTCTGATGCTTCACCAACTGAGCCACTCAGGCGCCCCCCAGAGCTTGTGTTTAAAAGCTCTAGACTGGGTTCACTCCAGCACTGAGTTCATGGAAACATCACTCCTTAAGTGGCCTTCTTTGAAGATTACTTCACACTCCTCAAATGCCAGACTTCTCTATTTAAATCCCAGAACGGGATGTCCTTGTCTCTGGAAACCCCGGTGTGACCTCTGAAGCTACGGTGCTCCGGTGGAAACGGAGCCCTTCGTGTGACAGTCCCCTCATCCCATGGCCAAACGAGACATAGCTGAAATGGTGACTCTAGGCGGGGCCCACACCGGGTTCTCATTTTTATCCTGCCCTCCAGCCTCTGTGCACAGAGCCGCCAGTATGCACCGTTCCGCAGTCAAGGTAGAATTGAGTACTCGAAAGTGGAACAGCTCAAGGGCCCACAGTGAGGACCAGAGACCTGGAAGGAACACCCACAGGACCGGTAAAAACCTCTGAGGTCAAACAAAGACAACCCCCTTGCTTCAGACAGACTCTTCCCTACACCTTTTCAGGCAAATGATTAGCCTTTAAAAATGAAAAAACCTCAGGAGAAAGCAAGCCCCAGGCCTCCCACAGACTCACCACCAGATTAGTGTGTCCAGCTTAGCCCAAGTTCCCTAGTCCATCCTTGGTGATATGGAAAGCAGGCAGCCTCCCTTAAGTGGCCTTCAATTGCCATTCGGTCATTTGGGAAAGCAGGACAATGTAAGCCCAGCCCTTTGAAAGGAGAGGTTTCATTTCCTGACACCTCATACCTCCCCTCAGACTGTCCCCACATTCCTGTGTCTCTCCTAGACCCTGTGGCCACTAAGAGACTAGAAAACAAAGTGTCTGAGCTAGGGCAAAGAAACGCAAGCCAGGTGCTTCTCAACTTGAGAGAAATAAAGCAGTGATGATCTCATGCAAAGTCTAAATTATCAGGAGAAAATGCCATTCTGACCTTACAGACCATGGTAGTGCACCTGTCTCTTTTTTATTTCCAAGGAGGAAACAGTTTTACCTTCAAGAACAGGGCTGAAGACAACACGAACTGAATCCTGTACCCCAGGGTGTGGTGGGATTGAAAAGGCAGAATTCGCAAATTACAAATGGTGTGTGGAGTCTGAAAAACACCGTTCAGCAGCCCACCAAGGAGAAGCGAGCTCTTCACCGTCTCAATCAAGATTTAAAAATCAGAGAAGGATCAAGATCTCACTTTCCCACATGGGCTGTGGCCCCAAACCGGTGCCACAGCCTGTCGGAGGGCAGGCACTAATCTTGGCACAATGGGCTTCCTCAAATCAAGGTGACCTCCCTCCCCAAGCGTTTTCCTCCTCCGTGTGCTCCCTGGCTCCATACCCTGAAGGCCTTATGCAACTTCTCTTATCTGTTCATGAGCAATTGGTAAACAAATGTCCTTCCGGGCACAGCTAATCTCTCTATCTGTCCTGGATCACTTGAGATTATCTTGGTTAATTGTACTTTGGGTTTGGGGAGCTCATTTTCCCCATGGTACATTTACGTCTCTGGTTTCCCCTTCCTGAAACTTTTTTCACCTGAGACTTCTGTCTAAGGGTCACTTAACCCTCTGGCCCCCGCGTCCACCTTCAGGTGCCTAAGATGAGGCAGCCTCATTTTAGCTGAAGCTTTTTGCGTATCAGCCCAAGGAAATAGAGCCAGTCGGGGGCAGAGCTGGGACAAGGGATCAGATGGCAGCCCTGTTCCATCTGAAAGGTGTGCTGCTGATCTGCCTTCCAGAGTGATCTTGAACTCCATGTTCTTTTAAGTTGCCTTTCCTTGGAGTCTGCTCACCTACCACCAACTTTGCTGGGTAAATCATGGGTAGGAATGTTTCCCAAATTCCTCTGTGGCTCCCCGAGTTATCCCAGGAACTCGCTCCACGCTCCTGCTTTCCTGAGCAGGGCAGGCTTCTCACTCAGAATCCCTTCTGTCACAACGCTGCTGCTCCCTTCCCCACCCACGGCTCTCAGGACCTCCTTCTGGCAGCACTAGACCTTGTCCGCCAGATACCCTTGACAAGTGAGGGGTCACACTCTGGTCCTGCCCTTCCCAGACCTGTTCTTGGCTGAGCAGGGGCTTCCTTTGGCTTAGAATCTACAACCAAGCCAGACTCTTCTGGTTCCAGAACAGGCTTTGGCCCTGGGCCTAGGACAACGGGTCAAACGCCTCCTGGGAGCACGTAGGAATGGGCCCGTCCCTGTGCTGCATGAAATCTCATACACAAAGGTGATCCTGTTTTGAAATGTTGATAAGCAAGGACAAGCCCATAGGAGAGCAGGCCAGTCCCGGCCCAGGAAGCTGATCTGTCTAGTGAGCAGCTCAACACCAGATCCTCCAACAGCCCTGCTTAC
Organism: Paguma larvata; assembly: GCA_030068075.1. NCBI lineage: Eukaryota > Metazoa > Chordata > Mammalia > Carnivora > Viverridae > Paguma > Paguma larvata. Next base: position 50,894,363 of record CM057839.1, on the reverse strand, counting down.
TCCCCTGGTTCTTTCAAACCAGAGCCCGAATCTTCATCTCCTTCCTTCCAACTAATCCATGCACGCCCAAGCATGTACACACAAGTGCACATGTGCACATATAGGCATTCATGCACACATCCCCATACACACAGTGTACTAACAGTATTCTGTCCACCATGGGGCTCAGAAGATTTTACTGACTTGAGAATTTTTGAGTTCTAAGAAAACATATTAATACTGTATCGGGATCATTGTCAGCTTAACATCTGACCTCTCCCTGGAGAGACTAGGAAGTCTTCCTCTTCCTCCTCCTATCAGTGAGGGTGTCTGAAGTTCCTCGAAAGATGTGTTTCTTCGGGCCTCAAAGCTCTCTCTGTCCTCAGAGGTCCCTTCTCCCCCTATAAATGAGAAGCAGCTGGGAAAGGCCTCTTATGGGCCCTCCAGCCGCAATCTTGTCTTGAATCAATTCTTCGGATGCTTTGGTAGGGTGGAAGCAGGCCCTAGGGAAGGGAAAGCAGGAAAAAAAAAACCTGCAAGGGAAGTGAGGGGACAGCACGGACAAGGCAAACGATCCCCACAGACACTGTCTCACTCCTGACCTGCCTGGGCTGCGTAAGAGGTGAGAAGTTTCACCCATTCCCTCCACGGGTATAGACTGAGCGCTTACTATGTGCTGGGAGCCATGTCAAGCCCTGGGGATATTATGGCAAACCAAACCAGAGATGGTCCCTGCCTTCAGGGAGTTTATGGTCCATTTACAGGAGGGTGGGGAGAAATCAACCCAAAAAATCACACTAATGACCATTTCATTACAAACCAGGATGAGTGGACTTAAAGACGGCTCTGTAAGAATAACAGCGAGGAACCAGCCTAGAGTGAGTAAGAGGGGATGGGCAGGAAGGCTTTCTGAGGACATGATGCTTGAGCTAAACCTAAAGAAGTAGAATTAACTAGAAAACCAGAGAAGAGTGAGCACCCTAGGTAAAGGGAACTGCATGCCTAAAGGCCCTGTGGTAGAAAGAAGCCACCTAATACTGCCATTGTGCATAATCCCTAACCTTTAGTAAACTTTGAACTTGAAGGAAAATGTTCCTTTCTAAAAATGTGTTTCCCTTTCCCTTTCCCCTTCCACTTAGCCCTGCACTTAAATCAATACCAAGCAATGCAGAGGTGAGCTATGCAGGAGAAAGCCTAAAAAAACCAGAGTTGCAGACAGCAGCTATGACAGCCATTTCCTGTTTGGTGTCTGTCACCACAAACCTTCTTAGCCAAATAAATTAGCACAGGAAAACATTTGGAGAAGGGTGTGGAAGAAACATTGTGAATAACCAAGAAAAATAACCCATCTGCTTTTCAGAGAAGAGCTGCAAGTCTGAGGTAGGGCCAGAACCCACTCAAACTGTAGGGGCTGAACCAGGAGGAAGCTGAGGCCCAGAGAGGGGCCGGCATCCAGTCAGTGGCAAGGCTGCGGCTTGAAGCCTCTCTCCCTGCCCTTCGTCCTGTGTTCTCTCCCTGCCTGGCTCCCTCTGACATTATCAGACTAGATCTGCTGGCTTTCTTCTATCAGATGAGGAACTGCCTGGTTGCAGCTGGCCTCTGGGACCCCTGGAGGTAGAGCTTAATTTTGCCTTGGGTACAGGAGCCCAAGGTCCTTGGATATGAGGGGAGTGAGGGAGGAAGAATACCAGATGCTTTATATCTTCTATATTGATCTTCACAGCAACCCTGGGAGACACGACCCACACTCTCATTTTATAAATAAGGAAACAACCTCCGAAAGGAGATAGACGTGCCCAAGACTGCCCAGGCTGCGTGGCATGGTGAGATTTTAACCTGGTCCAGTTCGAAAGCCTGTACTCTCCCCTCCTTTTTCCCATCTCATACCCAGGAGGATATTTCTGTGGAGAAATCTCCTCAGGGTCCCCAGTCTTGACTGATTGCTAATAGGCCACTCATCACCACCTTCTGCGGTGATGCGCCCTCTCACACTTGGGGCGATGTGCTGTGTAGCCAGGCTCTGTCATAATCCCCCAAGATGTGTCCACTGGCTCCTCGGTCCCATCCCGGAGGCTGGCTGCTGTATGAATATGCGAGCTGGCACTCGATGATCTTACTTCGGGTGCGTGTCATATTTTTTGTTTTGTTTTACTTCAGCTATTCCTCCCAGAAGTTACAACACGAATTTCCCAAACTCAAAAGCAAACTATCCACATCCTACCAGCTCTGCGTGCTCAATATCTGGTCTTGTCCTGTTCAGGAAAAGCCCACTGGCTGACACTCCCCACATAATGATTTCAGGAGATTGCAGGGGCCATGCCGTTGGCTCTCAGGTCTTGAAGGAGGTGGAGGGCAACAGACCCCATGGAGCAAGATTACCTGCGATGGATTTCCCAAGGTGAGTTCCAAAGGACACTGATATGCTGTGGATTGTTGGTAACTTTTCCAGAAAAAGTCTTTTGGCCATAGGATTTCTCAGAGCCTTCAACATTCTGTGGCAGAGGTGACTAGTTGTCCTCCAGTACCGTCCTCTTTGTCTTTATTTAAATACAGAACTCTCAAATTTTAGCTGAACATGTATCTGCCCAACAAGAGATTTTTTTCCCCTGATTCCTTTGTAACTGGGAATGACCATCTGATTAAGACGGTCAAGGAGATGTGAGCAGAAGTGATTTGTGTCCCCTCTAGTCATGTCGTGACTAGAAAGAAGCCTGTGCTTGCATTGTCTTTGTCCTTTATAAGTCGGATGAAATGTAAATATGATGACAAGAGCAGGAGTAGCACTTTGGACCAGGGAGGCACTCACCCAGCCATGCTGCTCACCTGTTAGTGAGAAACTTCCATATTGTTTAAGCCACTATATTTGGCTTTGCTGATCCATCAGCTGAGGCTAAACCCTAAGTATTTTATGTATTAATGTATTTTATGTATTAATGTGCATAATAAATCTCAAAGTGGGGTACATGTCATACAGCATTTTTAAAATATGTATGATCTTAATACCTACTTATCAAAATAGGTTAGGAATGTGTACCTTAAAATGCAGCTTGGGAAGTATTGAAAACACTCTTTTCAAACATACCCAGAACCCAGCTGTGACATGGCCCACAGCTTGCTTGTCTCCAGTTATTCATCTAATAGAGGTTTATAAAATATAAACTACCCTCCCCAACAATTCCTAAAGGAATTCATTTCCTTTTTTTTAAAGCATTTTTTAAAATATTTATTTATTTTTGAGACAGACAGAGTGCAAGTGAGGGAAGGGCAGAGAGAGAGGGAGACACAGAATCCGAAGCAGGCTCCAGGCTCTGAGCTGTCAGCGTAGAGCCCGACACAGGGCTCGAACCCACAAACCGTGAGATCATGACCTGAGCCAAAGTCAGACACTTAACCAACTGAGCCACACAGACACCCCAGGAATTCACTTCTTTTCCCCAAACCACTGACCTTATCCTCACAATAGCCCAAAAAACCACATACCCTACACTTCTAACTTTGGGAGTCCCCGTTCCAGGAGACCATAAAGAAAGAACTGCCAAATGCAGGTAGGTCCTCAATGCTGGAAGAGGTTAGTAATAAAAGTGACATGACAATGAACAGCCACTGGTATCCTGATGAAAAAGATTTATCCAAAGCAAATAAAGGCCCCAAACGTGAACACGAAACAGTTGTACATAATGGAGAAGTTCTGTTTAGAAAACAAAAGAAAATATTCCCACAACTACCATCATACTTAATGGCAAAAGACCGTAAGCTTTTCCTCTAAGATCAATAACAAGACTAGCTGTGCCTTCTTACCACCATTTTCAACATTGTGCTTAGAGTTCCAACCAGGGCAGTGAGGCAACAGAAAAAATGGAAAATGCATTAAGACTGAAAAGGAAGTAAAACTATTTCAATTTGCAAATAGTGTAATTTTGTATACAAAATCCACACATAAAAAACTACTCAAACTAATAAACAGGAACAGCAAGGCTGCAGGATACAAAATCAATATGCAAAAGCACTTAAGTGCATTCTGTACGTTAGCAAAAAAAAATCTAAAAAGAAAATTATGGAAGAAAACAATTCCATTTACAATGTCATCAGAAAGAATAAAATACTTAGGAATAAATTTGACCAAAAAAGGTGCAAAATCCATACAGGTGATAACTACAAACACAGTTGAAAGAGATTAAGAAGACCTAAATAAATTGAAAGACATTTCATGTTCATGAATTGGAAGGAAGACATGATGTTGCTACGATGGCAACCCAAACTGATCTAGAAATTCAGCGCAATCTCTAGGAAAATTCCAGCTGCATTTTTTTGTAGAAAATGACAAGCTGATCCTGAAATTTACATAAAAATACAAGAAACCCAGAACAGCCAATATTATCTTGCAGAAGAACAAAGTTGGAAGATACTCATCTTCTGATTTAAAAATCTACTACAAAGCTATAGTATTGTAGTCTGTGTGGTACTAAAATAAGGGTAGACCTATAGATCGCTGATAGAGAACTGAGAGTCCATCAATAAACCATACTGATTTTCAACAAGGGTGTCAGTACAACGAGGAAAAAATAATCTATTCAACAAACAGTGCAATGACAACTGGATATTTATATGTAAAAGAATGAAGTTCTTTTACAGCTCACATCATATACAGAAATTAGCTCAAAGTACTTCAAAGACCGAAATGTAGGACTTGTATAATGTAAGAGTTGTAAAAAATTATGCAATTCCTAAAAAAACACATGAGTAACTCTTTGTGACCTTGAATTAGGCAATAATTTCTTAGATGTGACACCACAAGCACAAGGGACAAAAGAAAAAATAGATACATAGCACATCATCAAAATTTAGAACTTTGGAGCTTCAAAGGACACTAAAAAGAGGTGAAAACATGATTTACAAAATAGGAAAAAATATTTGCAAATCATGTATCTGATAAGGGACCTGTATACAGAATACATAGAAAACTCCTACAACTCAATAGTATACAGACAACCTAACTTAAAAATGAGCAAAAGCGGGGTGCCTGGGTGACTCAGTCAGTTAAGCATCTGACTTCAGCTCAGGTCATGATCTCACAGTTTGTGAGTTCAAGCCCGCATCGGGCTTTGCGCTGAGAGCTTAGAGCCTGGAGCCTGCTTGGATTCTGTGTCTCCCTCTCTCTGCCCCTCCCCTGCTTGCACTCTCTAGAAATAAACTTTTTTTTTTTTTAATGGGCAAAAGGTCTTAACGTTTCCCCAAAGAAGATATACAAATAGCCAATAAGTTCATGAATAGATGTTCAACATGATTACTCATCAGGGAAATGCAAATCAAAACCACAATAAAATACCACTTTAAAACCAATAAGATTTAACCAATTTAACCAATAAAGCCAACCAATAAAGGATGGCTTTATTCAAAAATACAGACAATAACAAATGTTGGCGAGGATGTGGAGAAAGGAGAACCCACACGTTACTGATGGGAATGTAAAAGGGAAAAGTTTGGCAATTCCTCAAAAAGTTGAACATGGGATTATCAGATGACCGGGCAATTCCACTTCAAGTTATATACCCAAGAGAACTTTTAAAACATGTCTGCATGTAAAACTTGTACATGAGTATTCAGAATGGTATTATTCATTAGCCAAAAAAGTAGAAACAACCCAAATGTCCCTCAACTAGTAAATGGATAAACAAAATATGGCATACCCGTACAGTGATTATTCAGTCATTAAGAGGAATGAAGTACTGATTCACGTACAACATGGATGAAACTTGAAAATAGCATGCTAAGGGAGAGAAGCCAGACCCAAAGGGTCACATACTGTATGATCCCACTAATTCCAACCATCCAGAATAGACAAATCCAGAGAGACAGACAATTAGGTCCTGGTGATGGCCACACAACTCTGTGAATATACTAAAAACCACTAAGTTGTACACCTAAAGGATGAATATTAAGGCATGTGAATTACATCTCATAAAGAAATGAAGAAAATATTTGGGCTCAACCCAAAAGTTTTCCCAGAACCTGAGGAGAAGAAAAAGCTTAAAGAAAAGGCTATGGAGTTTTCTGATGCCCTAAAAAGCAGACCAAATGGAATAGTTACCTTTTGAAGATATAAATAAAATCCTAAGGAGTTATGTTTTAGATTTGTGGCCTATAGAAACAAAAGGATTAGAGTTTTTAAATACCTTGATTCTGATTATCAAAGTAATGTTTGGTTACTTTAGAGGTTTTAAAGATAGAAAAACATAGATAAGAAACTTATGAACTTCCCTGTTTTTGTGCTCTCTCCATCCCCCCATCCACCATCCCAGCTGGTGGTGGGAAACAGGGGTGGTCATTGCCTTCCACACACAAAGCCCACCCCGTGGAAGATGTTGCGTCTGGACCCTCCGGCTCCACGGAAGCCAGCTGAACACGAGTATCAAGACCAGTGCCATCAACTCTTCCCTAGCACACAGATCCGGTAAGAGCACTGTCATTTTCAAGTCCCCCAGCTGCCCCAGTGTTCACTCATATTTCAGTCCTGGTCCCGAGTGCAACTAGTGTTTCCCTTAATTGAAGGAAAGAGCCCACCGCACCTAAATAGGTGGTAAGATATGAGGAGAGTAGAGATAGAAGAGAAACCCAACTTCTATCCAAACCACAATCCTCAGTCAAAACAACCCACAACCCTCGAATTAAAATTTCCCATGAGGAGCACCTGGGGAGCCCAGGGGGTTAGCGTAAGACTCTTGACTTCAGCTCCAGTCCCCATCTCACAGTTGTGAGATCCAGCCCTGCATCAGGATTCTCTCTCTCTCTTCCCCTCTTTCTGCACCTCTCCTGCTCTCTCTTTCTGAAAATAAGTAAGCTTAAAAAAATAAATAAAACAAAATAAAATAAACTTTCCCATGAATCATATGCCAGCATCTCCCTCTGGAGTACTGAATGAGCTTCTCCCTCTGGAGTACTGAATGAGCTTCAGGATGACACTTAAGTTCACCATCCTACTGTCTAGAGTGATCTGGCAGCACTCAACGCCCTCATCAGGCATCAAGAGGGGTGTTATTCCCCCTAGAATATTATTTGAATGAGAATACACTGAAAGAAATAAAAAAAAAGAAGTTTACAAAATACAGACTCCAGTTCAAATTTTATTTGCATACAAAAATATATTATACTGGGAAAAGCATATTACTGTTTCCAACTATATATAATTAATTACAAATATTTCCATAAATGCACTTTAAATTACAGGAAAGCTATGTTTTGAGAGAAAATACAATATTAGCGTGGGTCATCTGTTCTAATATGCTGCAAGCTGGTAAACAAAGTCAGTTTTGCTCTCTAAATTGCCCAGAGATGATCAAAGGCTGGTTTCAGAACGGAGTCTGAGAATGGCCCGCTGGTGGGGGACTGCTCAGCTCTGGCTGCTCCGGTAGGACATTGTGTAGCTGATTTTACCAGGGTCCCCGTAGCTTTCTGAAGCGTCTCCCTTATGATGAAAGGACCCAAAAGTTCTCCTTGTTTCACATACCTGTTAAAAAGAGATAAATAAAGTTACCATCCACTCATCAGAGTTTCCAATTCCTGGGCTTAACCAGAGCTTAACACCCTCACAGGCAGGCATCAAAGCATCAAACTTAATGGCAGGTTTCCCACATAACGTGTGTCTGATTAGCTGGTACAACTGGGCGGCCAGCTGCAATCTCCATGAAGTAGGCAGGCTTGTTCCACGGGTCTCATACAAATTGTGCTGTAATTACAGTAATCTCTGTCAAAGCAGGCCTTGGTCGTCTGCTGTGGGATGGTACAGCAGGTAAGAGAATGGGCGACTAAATTCTCCAATAAACAGAAAATACACGAGGACTTTCTGCTGGATATTTAGGTCTGTCTGAAACAGCATGAGGAACAGAGTCATTTTACAGAACCAGCTTTGGATCTAATTTTTCAGGTTATACTTGGCTATTCAGCAGAGGATAGCATGAAATAATTCTTATAGAAGATCAACTCTTTCACTGAAAAAATTAAGAGGCTAGGACAAATTCTTCTGCTCTGGGACTGAATGAGGCTGCCTAAGAGTAGAGTTGCTGAAGCTTTTATCCCAGAAGCCCCAGCTGATTCTTCTGACTCCTAATAATCCTTTCCTTCTGAAACAGAGTGGGTAGTTTGATTCTCAGGGCCCTGTCTTCTGGACACCCCCTACCCCACTCCACTGTAGTTATGGTCTGATATCTTCAGTTCCCAACATTTCTGGTCACAAAAGGGGTACCATTAGTGTAATTGCCCAATGGGACACAAAGTAGTGTGTACTTAATCCAGGTTTGTCACTAATTGGCGTGAGCCTTTGGTTATGGGGTTTCCCCAGGCCAGTTCTTTCTTTTGGGATTCAACCCTCTAGAAGTCAGCCCTCCCCAAATCCTTGGATCTAACCTGGGAACACTTCGCTGGCCCATGGGAATGGAACCATCTGGCTTGTTAGCACATTGCTTTTGTGGTCAATCGGCTCATTTCTGCTCTGAAAAGCCTGCCGGGACATCGTGGTGGTAAAGCTCCAATCTTGCTCTAATAACTACTCTGCACTTTTTCAAACAAAACGTCATTGTTTGCTGGTAACCTATTTTCACTGTTTGGAAAGGCGCACAGTCTGCATTCACACAAACTTGTCCTCAGAATTTCTTTCTGAGCCACTAGGGTCCTGTTTCTGAACCCAAAGAAGCCTAACGATGTAACTTCCTGCCCTCAGGCAAGCTGGTAAATATTACGGCACTTTATCGGCGGTGTGGGTTGGTTTTCTGTTTGATTTTTTTAATACCAGGCGTGTACTCACTTGCTAATGTTCTGTCGAGATCAGCAATAAAGTCTTCTAGCTCTTTCGTGTCTCCTAGTTTAGCTGAAAAACAAGAGTCGACCTTCAGTTTCCACATCAATGGCAGCTCCCGATGCCCTCGGTTCCCAGGATTACGCGACCCCATTCTGCATCTTTGGATCTGCAGGGACGTCATTTCAGAGTGTCCTGTACCAACCCCAAGTGTCTGCCCCAATGTTCATTTACAGCCAACTCAGACACTGATTCTGAAGATTCACCTCAACGTCTCCTTGTTTTTTCAGTTCATCATCCCCGGTGCCACCCGTGCCCCAACAACCTGGAAGAAGGATCTCCCTTCGCTACCTCAAAATCTAAAGGGCAGGGGGCAGTGAGGAGCTGGAAAGGAAGATTCAAAGTTTTTATTTTTTTTTTTGACCATGTGGAATTTATCAGTCAAAACTGTCCCGTAAGCATGGCGCTGTACAGAGTGGGCACCCAGATTCAGTGTTCCCACCAAGCCTCACCTTTGACAGATTCTCACTTGTGCCGCCACCCCAGGGCAATACCGCAGCCCTCAGTATGAAATGAAGAAGGAACCACACTGTTCTTTGTCAAAATGATACAGGAAAGGCAAGGTGAGGCCTCTGCGTGTGGGACAGCCTCGTCCCATCCAGCTGTCAGGATGAGGCAGCAAGTCCTTATCTTGATTTGTTCCCTCTATATCCTGAGGTATATACTCTTTCCTGTAGGGTTCGTCATTCATGCCTTCTCTGAAATGCGTGCCTGGATATTTGTATTAATTAACCCTTGCTGGCTGCCTACAAATAGCTCGTTGTTCTTAGCTTTTAAAGTCAATTTGCCACTAGGGCTTTTTCCTCCCTCTTTAATTCCTGCCTCTTAAGGATCAGGTAGCAAATCTGGGCACGTTTTCAGCCACTTCCTAGACTTCTCTGTTTCTCCGAATTCAATAGCTCTGTTTTATAGAGAGCCGGACAATGGCAGAGTCCCTAGTGACTGCTCCTAACACTGCTATGTTGAGAGGAGAATTTAAAAATCACTCTTTTGAAAAAGGGGGAAATTCTCCCTTAATGCCAAGAGTGAGAAAAGTAATAGAATCTTCATATTTCTTTTTAACCATGTTCCATTTTTATTGCATTCTGCAACTATTTTCAGCAAGTATAATGTTTCTTGAGGAGAAAAACTCCTTTTGTTTTCAAAAGGGCACTTGTCCAATATAACAGAACATTCAGCTCTCTAGCTGGAGACACTTTACAAGTTCCAAAAAATAAGAAACTGCTCATGCATCTTTAAAAACTTTTTGGGTCTATTAATATCACAGCAGAGCCGGGCTGGAGCTGCTATTTTAAATCACTGAGATCATGGCTTGTCTCATGGTGACGACCCCCTTGGGTTGCTAAATCGGTAACCTGAAAGCACTGGTCAAATAGTTCATGCAATAAAACGAATCTCACTTTCTGCAAACCCCAACTGCTGAATTTTCAATCCTCGAACCAACCAGTCTGACAGAGCACTGTCATTTCGCACGGTCTTGATTATACCACATGAGAGAAAGCAGAGTCTGAAGACAAGTATTCTTTCTCCCTGCGAATCTGGTTTCTTGCCCCTCAATTACCTGATTTCATTTTCGCACTGATCAGAATCACGAGAAAAAACAAACCCCACCTCACACCGGCCTGTACGAAGATGTTAGTTTTATCTATTTGTTTTGCACATTTGGGAAGGGGTGGGGGCCAGGGGGAAGAGAGAAGAGACGGGGAAGGGTGAGGGAATAAAGAAACCAAAAACCTCCCGCCACCACTCAGGAGCCTACCTTTCCGAGGAGGGACGGTGGGGGAGAGAAGAGCCGGAGCAGAGTCTGTTGGAGAATTCAGTTTTTCGTCACTGAAGCTGAAGCTGTTCCTATAGAGCGAATCTGCACCTTTTAGGAAAGAAAATGTTAACTCGTTCAAGATGGTTTTCAGTCTATGTCCACTGGTAACCAACAGCTCATCTCCAAAAGGAGCAAAGTTGTAAAGAAAACAGGTTGATTTCCAGATTTTATACTCATGCCCAAAAATGATTTGATAGGGGTGTGTGTGTGTGTGTGTGTGTGTGTGTGTATCCAGTCATACACACTGAAGGCCTTGCTTCCCTAAAAAAAAGGAGAGTGTGATAGTATGATCATGACCAGACCAGCCTCCTTTGCAACACACAGGAGCCAGTGCCCAGGTGCCTAACTGACAGCCAAGCCAATGCTCGGCTGATGTGGGTGGGGGGCTGGTTCAGGATTTTATACCTAAAGAATCATCTTTCCTGAAAAATATCCCTTCTTCCCTCTGAACTCCCTAAAATACAAACACAAGGTTGGGTCCCCTTACGTAAGAATCCCCCCTGACTGCTCAAGGGTGTCTTTGTCATGGTTTTCCTGAGAACCTACATTCTGAGGATAAGCTAGACGATCAGAGACAAATATTTCTTCTCGAGGTTGCCAATTGTAGACAGTTGGAGTGATTCCGTGGCTTCCTCTATTGCCGCACCCCAAAGACCATAGCAGGAGTAAGGCAAGGTCCCAGAAGCAGAGTTGTGCTGGAGTCAGGGGAACCAGCTCAGCTACTTAGATATTCGGTGCCCTGGGGCAGGACAGCATCTCTGAGCCTCGGTTTAGCCATCGATAAAATGAGAAGGCTACGTAATCCTTAAGTTCCTTCCAGCTCTGAAGTTCTGAGATTCTACTTCTCTAAATTCTGCCAAGCATGAGGAAACCAACCCACGGCCAGCTCAGCCGCGTGGCTCTGACACCAAAAGGGAGCTGGTGACTGAGCTCCACCTCCTCAGAGGGCTCAAAGGCAGAGCAGCCAGCGGAAGCAGGATGTGGCCTCTGAGATCACCAAGTAACAGTCTTCCTGGCTAAAACAAAACACAAAGCCAGGCACACTTGTAGCAGAAATGAGCTCTGGAAAGGCTCTTCAGGTGACAGAGGGCGGCTGAATCAAGGGGCCTGGACAGGACTCTACTCCTCTTTGGGATTCACTCGCTTGAATCCAGTGACCACCAACTCAGGGGGAGGCAAAAACTTCTTTCTTTGGTCCCCGTAACTCAAAGTGAACATGAATAAATTACAAAAGATAAAAAGAGTTTTCCAAAGCAGAGATTTCTCATCACAAAATAATTCTGCTTGATCCCTAAAAGGCTGCTGCAAGTTCTCAGACCCCTACCCCTGGCTCCCTTTCCTCCCACCGTCCTCTCACCAGGGGGCCCCAGTGCCGTCTTGTCTTCCTGACCTACACACTCGTCTTGTCCACTTTTCCGAACATGCCCAACCCTCATGATCTTTTCTCCCTTCAGAGGTCCCTCCTAGGTCACTTAAAAGGATCACCGTCACTTTTCAGGGCTTTGATGATGAACACCCACTGAGATCCAAAATACCAGACCCCACACATAATATTTCCCCAAAAAGATATTCCTCAGAAGGCTGGTTCTTTGGAAAGAAGAACCATGTATGTGATCAACTAAGTGCGAGAAACAATGAGCACCTTTGGAGAATCCTACTGGGTCTTTTCACTTTAATGTCCCTGAGAAGTCTTGTGATAAACCAGTTAAGCCTTATTTCTCCAATTTAACTATGGGACACCTTTTTTGTGGCAGCCCATTAATATTTCTCAGGACGCTTGCATAGGGACTCGAATGGGGAAGCCCTTCTGCTTGCTTTTCCAGCTGAGCCCACCCCTAGAGCAGTCTGGGTTTTCTCAAGGGGAAAGCCTTTCCCTTACATACAAGAAAGTGGTCGTGTCCGTGACGGACCTACGGCAGGGCGTTACTGTTTGTCACCACGCAAGAGGTAGGAGAATAACCATAAATAGAACCTGAGAAATCTGTAGGGGAAAAGATGAGGTAAGGCCTCGGGGCAGGAAAACCACAGAGAGCCCTGCGGAGGCCGGCTTTGCGCCCAGACCCCTGGGCAAGAAGGAAAGAATATGAGGCGTTTGGCACATTACCTTCGGCTCTGAAGGACACCTGACAGCATCACTCCCATCCCTGGCCCAGACTGCTGAAGCCAAGACTCGCTGGCCCAGGCTTCAGTGGCCACACCTCTGGTCTCTATCTCCCAGAAACACTTGGCCCTTGAAAGCCAGTTTCACCACCACACCTCACTCCACCCAGCTCTGCACCACTGGCCCTTGCCCTGACTTTGAACTTCATCCCTATTCTGCTCCAACTTTCAACAATTTTACATTCACCTATGGTCATCCTTTGGGGGGAAGGGACACACGCACAGTCTGTTTACCTCACAGGCAAGCAGACCAAATGTCATTGAACCGTCAGGGAAGGAATGATCTAGCCAGGAAAAAGGCCAGCACACAATGGTAGGAAAAAAAGAATCCAGTGAGGACTCAGGAAAAACTCAGGTGGTTTTGAGACTCTGTAGAGAATGAGTCATGGTACTGGGACGCCGCCACGGTGTACCTCTTAGCCTTCAGAGCCTGGTGCCAATACACTTTTTTGGTCCAAGGATTTTCTTCAAACTCAGAAAATATATAGACAAACTGACTGTTCCTTGCCTAATAAATTCAGCTGCAAATCAAACTCAACATAATCAGAAGTTCCTCTTACTGCAAATGAACTCATGCTACTCCACCAATGAGGGAAGGAGAGAAAAAAAAATTCTAGTTACAATATCTATATGTCTATATATTTATCTATACACATATCAATCTATCTATCTATCTATATATATATATATATGTATATATATATATATATAAACACACACACATGCAGGCATGTCAACATAGCATATACTTACTTCCCTACTTCCCCTCTCCCCCATACCTCCTAACCACACACACACACACACACACTCATACACACACACAAGTTCACACACCAGCTCATTGCCACACCTTGAGTCCTCTCTCTTTCCATGAGTTTCAGTGCACAATCTGAGCCAGACCTGACTCCAGGTCCAAAATATTCAACCATCAACCCTCAGCATCCCGGAGCCAAACCTGCCCACGGTCTAGTTCCACCCTGTGGTAATGTTCTACACACGTCATTCATGAAAAAGATTAAAAAAGCAACTTCAAGAAGCCCAAGGCTACCACGAGGCCAGCAGAAGCTGCCACAGTAGAGCTGTAGGGGATAAAGGGCCATATAACAGCTGTGTGATCCTGTGCAAATCACCTCACCTCTGAGCCTTAGTCTCTTCTTTAGCAAAAGGGGAATAGTAACCGAGGCACTCCATGTATGATATGTATGGTTTTCATGATTTTTTAATTAATTTTTTTAATGTTTATTTTTGAGAGAGAGATGGGAGCAGGGGAGGGGCAGAGAGAGAGGGAGACACAGAATCTGAAGCAGGCTCCAGGCTCTAAGCTGTCAGCACAGAGCCCAACACGGGGCTCAATCTCATGGACCATGAGATCATGACCTGAGCTGAAGTCAGATGCTTAACTGACTGAACCACCCAGGTGCCCCTGGTTTTCATGATTTTATTCTGAAGTGCCTGGCAAAATGGAGGATGGCATGTCCAGGAGAGGAAAGGGCACCACAGAGAATGGTTAACAATCAAGATTCTGGGCCTAGGCTTGCTCCTCTTTTTTAGATAGCAGTAAAATTCTCAAGAGAAGCTTATCTTCTGAGGCACCCTAGAATAAACCTCCCTAAAACAAACCACCAACACAGAAGTACCCCCAAGCTCTAGACCTCACTCCCCTTTATCCAATAAAATTTCACTCCTTGGACTTTTATTAAGCACCCTCAATGAACAAGACCTCACAGTAGGCGTTGGGGTAGATTAAAAGGTTAGTAAAGCCTAACTTCCTGTTCTTTTCACTCCTCTGGAACTCTGTTCATTGCAAAACAACAGCCGGTTAGTCTGATAAAATGACAGCAATAGTTGCTGGCTGATAGCATATTAATGTATTATGGCCTCACCCCAATATCAGGTGCTGCCATTAAGAAGGGTTCAAGGACACAATCAGTGATGATTTGGGGAACCTTAGCAGGTGATAAGACTATACTTCAGGGTTCCACAGCATCTACTTCAATCAGTTCTAAAGTCCCATCTCACAAGCGTTCTCAAAGGCCCATTAGAAATGTCCTTGGCCAGGGGCACCTGGGTGGCTCAGCCAGTTAAGTGTCCGACTTTGGTTCAGGTCATGATTTCACAGTTTGTGAGTTTAAGCCCTGCATCAGGCTCTGTGCTAAAAGCTCAGAGCCTGGAGCCTGCTTCAGATTCTGTGTCTCCCTCTCTCTCTGTTCCTCTCCCATTCATGGTCTGTCTCTCTCAAAAATAAATAAACATTAAAAAAAGAAAAAAAAGTCTTTGGCCAGTCGACTTGGCATGTGGAAGCCAGAAACCTCAAACTCAGGTACCAAGTTTTCTAAGACACCATCAGAAGAAATGTAAGCATATTCAATATACAAACATCTAACTTTAGGAGCACCAACAGAGTTGGAGAAACCAGCTGTAAAAACAGAAGCTTGTTTAAAAGGTAGTTGTGCTCTTTTAGTTTGGGGGTGGGGAGAAAGGTAATTTAGGGTTAGCACCAACATGTGCTACTCCAGAGGGAAGTAAAACCACAGACAGTAAACCTTGCCCAGAGCTCCTGTAAATATAGAACAATCCCACACGTTGAAGACAAGCAAACTATAGTAATTAACTGAGAAAAAGAAAGCCTTGGACCTGTTTCCCTTTTGCCATGGTGGGGGGTGGGGGGTGAATCTCTACAAAATCTAAATTCTGAAAGCCTCACTAAAAGTAGGATAGAATAAGAAAGAGTCCTTTTTCCTTTCACCAATATTCTCCCATATTTCCTGACTCCTTGGTCTCTCTGGACACCTCTCAAAGTCTCCATCAGAGTGAGCCCTGTCGCCCATCTGGAATTCCTAACACAGTGCCAGGGCAGCCTGAGGGCTCCTGACTCCTCATTCTCTCATGGCTTGAACCAGTTGAGACTCCCATCTCTGGATCTCCTATGCCAAATTAGCCAAGATGCTACCTATCATGCTGACACCCACCCCGCTGTCCCTAAGGTACCCTCTCCCAGGACCAAGCTGGAGAGGTCTAGGCAAAGATATACAAATGTTCTGGTCATGCACCTGCTGAAGGAAGCCAGTTTCTCCTTCCCTAAAACGGCTCCACAGCATCACAGTATCCCTTGCATTCACAGGAGCCTTCAGACCCTTCCTGTTCAGCAGCAAAGCACTTCAGCTCTTCAAAGGAAAAAAAGGTAAGTGAAGTCCCAATACAACAGAGATAGAAGTTCATACCACCTTTCAAAGTTCAAGGTAATACTCTAAACTTCATATAAAATCATTCGGTGGAAACATAAATTAACATATTGATTAAAACTTAGTAATTAAAGGGGTGCCTGGGTGGCTCAATCAGTTGGGCATTAGTCTGACTTGGGCTCAGGTCATGATCTCACAGTCCATGAGTTCAAGCTCCGCATCGGGCTCTGTGCTGACAGCCGAGAGCCTGGAGCCTGCTTCAGATTCTGTGTCTCCCTCTCTCTCTGCCCCTCCCCCACTTGCACTGTCTCTCTCTTCCTCTCAAAAATGAATAAACATTAAAAATTTTTTTTAAAAATTTAGTAATTATGAGTTAAATTTCATTAAACATATTTGAGAAATCTTGGTATGATTTCAGTTTTGAAAATATGTTTTTTTTAAATAAGTTAAAACCAGAGAAGTTTACAACCCTAAAATACCTCTAAGGATCAAGTTTGAACAACACTGTCCTTCCACTGCCGATGTTAAAACTGCTCCCACTACGGTGTCTGAGATCACCTGCTGGACCCAAGTCTAGGGGAAAAGACCAGCCTGCTTTGATCAACACCCATTTGAATGCCACCCATAATGTGGAGTTATCTTGCAATTTTCATTTTGTTCCTCTTCACATCTTTGGAGAACTCCTCCCCCCTCCCTCCCCCCCACCCCTACCACCAGTGGGAACAGGAAAGAGTATTTCTTTTTCTTTTCTTTTCTTTTTTTTTTTTTTTTGAGAGAGAGAGCATGTGCAGGTTGTGGGGTGGAGCTGAGAGAGAGAGAGAGATAGATGAGAGAGAGATGAGAGAGAGAATCCCAAGCAGGCTCCATGCCCAGTTGGATCTGACAGGAGGCTTGATCTCACAACCATGAGATCATGACCTGAGCCAAGATCAAGAGTCGGACGCTTAATTGACTGAGCCACCCAGGTGCCCAGGAAGGAGTATTTCTTTTTAAATATCTGTTCTCTCCTATCTAAATTACTTGCTTCTTTGGGTGGAAGGAATGTCTATGTTTCTCCTTTGTATGCAAGCAACCCTAATTTTTTTTTTCATGAGAAAAGGAAGGGTTCTTCAAAAAACAGAACTGCAACTTTGAGCTAACTTTGAGCTACATCTTCTGAGTGATAGAGCAGTAAGTAGAAGGCAGAGTGAGAATCAAGGTACTACTGGTTTGTAGCTCATATGTAACATCTGCGTGCAAGACACTGGCTCAAATACATCTGACCTATGCGACAGAGCCTGGAGTATGCATTTTAATGTCTTCTTGAGCGCATAAACAGAGGAATGTTTTCTTCCTCATTATGAGCTTATGGATGTTTCTAAATAGCACTACTAAACAGCATCCTTTCCGTGTCACAGCTACAGAAACCGAGACCCGCCTGAGCCAGCTTGATGACAGCAGCCTTGAAGAGACTCCTGCAGACACAACCACTGTTGATAAACAGGTGAATGATTTCGGTCAATGGGACTTCAGGTCTATTCCTGAGGACCTGGTTCCCATTCCATCCAACCATCCATGGTGACACAGCAAGGTCTTAGAGACAGCCCACGCGGTTCTGCTCTCTTATCAGAAACATGGAGATACCAGTGCCTATCTTATAGGACTGTGGTAGAGGTCATATGAGATAACACGGTTAAAGCATAACAAAGAAGTCACTACTGATAAGAGCTAGTAAATAATAACAACTATCATAGTAAGGGCTTGGTAAAACTGAGCTGCTCTGATTATTAGTATCCTGGTATGTCTCCCTTTTGGTGGCCTAAATCTCAGTAGGATCTACTTCTCTCAAACATTCTTTTCCTCAGAAAAGCATTGAACAGGCAAATACACATACTAAATGTCTGTGCTCAGTACGTGGTGGCAGTTAAGATACACGCATTTATGCTTCCTTAAGAAATTACTACTTAGATACACACTGATTCTACCAAGACTATTCCTAACCAGTCTCGTGGGGGATAAGCTCCACATTTATAAAGAAGACAAATATCATCTGAGCCTTCTTTATATCATCCCCATTTCTCCTCGAGCCACCAAACTAAGGGTTAGCTGAGCAGTTAACAACAAAAGCACAAAGCAAAATACACGCACCATACACACCCCAAAAGAAACTATAGACTATTCCAAATCTCTCCCCCCAAACCATTAAGGATGTGTTTCCAAGCGCCTTCTCTTTGAGGCCCCTGAAAACAGATCCCATATCTGAAATCCTACCCAGGGGGAGCTACAGTCACCCAGGATGGACGAGTTCAGACCACATCCTAGCCAAATGCGGCCGTGTTTTAGAAAGGACTTGTTCTTTCCAATAGTGGAGCACTGGACAGTCTGTCCCAGCTTTCTTTCTTGTGGGAGAGAGAATTTGCACTTGATGAGTAACTTGCCCCATGACCCAGCAGAGGAAGACATATTTAAGTTTGGCTACAACTTTGAGACAAATTTCAAAGGTTTTTAGGTTTGTCTTTGAAATTGAAAATACGTGGTCTGGTCATTAGCAATCAAGTCCAAAAATACAAAACAGAATATTAAACAGCACACACTATTCCGTTCCTGTTCACTTCGAAAGCTTCAGTTAAATCTAAGCCTTGGGCAGGGCTGCCAAGGAAAGTCAAGGTGGACCTCGGGTTTCTGACTCAAACCCTGAACAGGGTGGCAAGCGCTTTTATTCATTCTCAGGAGGACAGCTCATGGTGAGGGCTGGGACTCTATCTTTGCTCAGGAGCAAGGAAGAGCTTCAGATTTCGAAAGAAGAGAATCACAAGCAAAGGGTCACAAATGGGTCATTGCTTTTACTTTCAGAGTCAAAGGCAGCCAAGGGAGTGACCTTTGTGCTCCTAACCCATGTAGGGAATGAAGTCTCAAGAATATGCCAGAAAAGTTTAAATTTACTTTGAAAAATAATAAGTCTTCCAGAATCTGAAAGCCAACAATCACATCATATTAAAAAGTCACCAGATTTGCTAGGTGACACCTAAACAGATATCCATAATCCTTAAAGACCATTTGTTCCTCGAATAAAAAAAAATTGTCTCACTACTTGGTTCTTTAAGACAAAGAGACCATGGGGTAGTCTCCCTTAGGAGAAAAGCCGCCAGGAAGCACTTCTAGGCCCATCTGCTCTCTGGCTTCTTCTCCAACCTGAGTGGGAGGAGGGGGGTGGGAGCTATGGAAGCCAGCTGTCCCTGTGGTGGACCTGAAGGAAGAACACTTTCAAAAATACTCGAGCCCCGCCAGTGCCAAGGAATCTTTCAAAACTGCATGCAAGGCAGCAGCCAGTCCGGAGCTCAGAGCCAGAAGAAAACGCAAGAGGTTATTTCAAAAATCCCAAGAACAGCCGCTTATGAAACTTCTGGTTTCACAAATTTTTCAGTATTGTGCCCTCCCTTGCCTCCTTCCACCCCCATTCCTGTGGCACTTGCTCCACATACGCTGAAAAACAAAATGCAGAGAGAGAGAAGGGCAAAGGGAGGGAGGAGAGGTAACGGTGGGAAGCCCTGGCTTGGGTCCGGGAGTCTTGTCTGGCTGCTTAAACCTCCGGCCTCAGGACACCTGCAGGCAGCAGGTAGACCTGCGTGCCCTCCAACAGCCTTGGCGTGACAGCCCGGGGGTTCTGCCTCTCTGCGGCGTCCTAGGGACTGCGCTGAGCCTTAGGGCTCGCTTGGCGGGGCCCACCCCTCGGCTTCCAGATAAGCAGACTGAGACGCGAGCCCCGGGACCCCCGATTGGGAGTTCCCAGGGCTCCCGCGCCTTCCCCCGCGGGGCCACACTTACTCTCGGAGTCGCTGAAGCCGCTGCTGTCGCTCACGCTGGCGCTGCTCCGCCGCTTCATGCGCTCCAGGTGCTCCTCGTAGTGGAAGTGGCGCTCGTGGAAGGGCGACGCGAAGTCGGCCAGCACCGCGTCAAACTCGCACAGCGCATCCGTCAGGTCCCCGGCGGCCGCCGAGTCCAAGGCCGGGGCTGGGGACGGGGATGACGGGCTCAGGTGCTGGGGCGGGGCGGCCATCCCGTCCCGGGGCCTGGAGGGGGCCACCACCGTTCCCCAAGATAACTAACACTCGACGCGCGCTTGCCGAGTGACAGCCACGCGGTCACTGCCTGTCGCTTATCTTTTCATACTCTCAACCAGCCCCTGAAGCGGCTGTGTTAATAGTGCCCATTTTAGAGTTGGGAAACTGAGCCTCCGCTGAGTGAAGCTGCAGACCAAAGGTCACCCAGCTAATCGCCGCAGCCGAACTCTTTCCCACGCACTGTCGGGGACTCGTCCCCACTCTCGCCCCTCGCGGGGCGCGTGCGAACGTGTAGCGGTGAGAAGACCGGGTCAGGATGCGCCCGTCAAGTGGCTCTTGCCCGGCGCGGGGAGGGAGGCTGAGCCCGCCAGGGGCAGGGTCCCGCGGATGAGGATGGGGACGGGCGGGTAAAGGGACGCCCCGGGACCCCCCGCCTTTCGCCCCCGGCCCGCGGAGCCAGGGCTTTCAGGGTCCCGCACTCACCTGCGGCCGCGGCCGCCGCGGGGCTGCTCTGCGCTGCGGGCGGCTTCATGGGCGCGCTCGGCCCCGCGCGCGCACTGGAGGGTCCTAGGAGGTGCTGGGCCCGGGGACCGTGCGCCCGCCTGCGCCCACGCCGGGGCTGCGCCCGGCCGGCTCGCCCGCTCCGCGCTCCCGCCGCGCCGGCCGCCCTCGTCCGCTCCGCGCTCCCGCCGCGCCCGCCCGCTCCGCGCTCCCGCCTCGCCGCCTGCCGCACGGTGCGCACGCCCGCCTTTTCTCAAACCGCCGCCACCCGCCAGCTCCCGGGGCCTTATAGCCGCGGGCGGAGGCGGGCCGGGGCGGGGCCGCGGGGTCTGTCCCAGCCGCCGCGCGGGGACGCCCCTGTCCCCCGGGCACCGCCCTCGCCGCGCGCCGGCCGGGGAACCGCAGTGACGGTGAGTTGCCGGAGCCCGGGTTACAAGCCCAAATATTTACTCGCCGCTTCGCCCGCGCGGCCTGAAAGCCCCACTCGCCGAAGTGTCTCTGTCGCCACCAGAGCCCCAAGGAGTTTACGTCTGGGCTGGAGCTGCCCCGCTTCCTGCCGCGCGCCTTAACCTCGAGCCTTAGTTTCCTCAGCTGTGAAATGGAAGTGCAGAGCCTCTAGCGTTTGCTGCGAGGAATGAAGTAGCCCTAGGAGGCCCAGACGGGTGGCCGAGACCCAGGGAGGCTCCCGCGTGCCCACCGCATTCCCCAGGGGACTTACGGATTGTAGGCAGAGTGGAGAGGGTAGGGGACGAGAAGGGACAGAAGTCGTGGAGTCCACGCGGTTACAAACCTTAACTGCTCCCACCCCGGAGCCCGGAGTTTGATCTCAGTCCTGGGCTTCCACGCCAGCCCTGACTTTATTCAGGAAGGGTTTTTGTCAGGGGAAGAAATTACTGCGTAAATGCGGCGCACGCCCAGCGCCTTTCAGTCCAGACCCGTGGGCCACCCTGCCCAGCCGTCTGGTGGGGGACCAGTCGCGACCTTGAATAACTCTCTCATTGCATTACCCCATGCGGCAGCTACTAGTCACAGGTGACTATGTAAATGTAAAACAGCTGAAATAGAATACAATGAAAAACTCAGTCCCTAGGGCTCAGCAGACGCCTATCAAGTGCTCAACAACCATCATCTCAGAAAGTTCTATCGGACAACCGCTGCCAGTGTCTGTGACCCCCAAAACTGGCCTCAGCGGGAAGAGAGGCATCTTCTTATCCCGGTCATGAAGAGCCTCCTAGGTCAGGTCCTGTCATGCACCTACAGCGACCCTGAGAGGTAGAATTAATGCTCCTTTCACAGGTGAGGAAACGGAAGCACCAGAGCTTAAGTAGGCTGCCAGTCAGGCAGTGATGGAAAGGCAGGTCTGTCTGGTTTCAGAACCACTCTGGACTTCACCACAGCCTCCCTTCCTCCACGGTGTAAGGTGAGGAGCTGAGTCCATAGGAGGAAGAGGCTCCAAGGAAGGAAGAGATAACCCAGGTCCTGGAAGCTACAGAGCAAGGCATATACATCTTTCATTTTACCTCTTTTTCTTATTTTTCCCACCTCTCTTTTTAAATTCTTTTTTTCTCTTCTCCTTCCTCTTGACTTGCCATGCACCCAATATGGGGGATGCCCTGGGCTAACAGAGCAGCAGCCAATCTGGAAGCTGAGGCCACGGAGCTGCCTTCCAAAGGGCATTATGCCTTCTTGACCAGGGCTAGGGGGCAGGGAGGCGGACACTCCAGTCCAGCTCATGCATGAAAGCTCAGGATCCCTGTCAGCTAAAGAATCAGCCATGCTGACCTCCAAAAGAGCCTAAAAAACATCCCACTTTTTAGCAGCCATATCAGTTTCCTGAGAGAGCGACAGTGAAGATAACCTCATCTCCACTGGAACAGGCTGGTTGATTGTTGTCATCTGTACCCCTTGTAAGGGAACTCACCCATGCATTGGGGAGATGGCTGGACAGAGGGCCCCTTAGGATGGGTGTCACTTTGGCTATGGAGGACTATTGCTCTCTCCCTTTCCTAATTATAAATTTTAACATAAAGAAAATACAGAGAATTAAGTAATAGCACTCTGTATGTACCCACCACTGAGAATTAACAGCATACTGTTATTTTTGCCTCGGATATTTTTTGAGACAAAACTCACATACAGTAAAGTACACAAATCTTGAGGGTATAGTTTGATAAATTTTTCCTATGTATACACGTGTGCGATTGCCAACCGGGTCAAGACGCTGTATTTTGTCAGCACCCCAGAAGGGTCCCTATGCCATTTTCTAGTCAATAGTACACCATTAGTAACCCCTACAGTAACTCCTGTTCTGAATTCTGTCACCGGAAATTAGTTTCACTAACTCTAAAACTCTAAAACAAAATCACACGGTCTATGTTCTTTTATATCTGGCTTATTTTGCTTAACATAATGTCCTTGAGATCCATCCTTACTATTGCAGTATTAAGCCATCATCCTGCTTGTGGACAATTTGTATTGTTATTTTGCTGTCGTTGGCTCCTGTTGCTACCGTAAATGGCAGTGCAGTAAGTGTTCTTGGGCCTGTCTCTTTGTGTACATGATGAAGAGTCTCTAGAATATATATCTAGAAGTGGAATAACTTAATTGGCTTGATTATCTCTAGTCATTGGGCAACATAAACAAAGCTGCTATGAACAGCCTTGTATATTTCTTTTGGGGCACATCCTCACTTCTCTTGCGTTTATACCTAGAAGGGTAACTTTGGAATCACAGGATAGACACATATTTAGCTTTCAAAGATACTGCCAAGTAGTTTTCAAACCAACAGTAGTTGAATGAATCTATTCTCCCCGCAATGTGTCAGAATTCCCGTTGCTTCATATTTGTGTCAACATATGATATTGTTAGACTTGTTAATTTTAGCCATTCTGGTGACTGTTTTGTGGTACCTGACTGTGGTTCTTCCTCTGTACCACTTCCTCCTCCTCCGGCGCCTCCTCCTCCTCCCCCTCTTCCTCCTCCTGTCCATTCCTCCTCCTTTTTCTCTTCTTTCTCCTCCTCTTCCTTCTTCATCTTCTTCCTATGGTTTTAATTTAAATTACTTTACTAATAAATAATTAAATCGACCACTTTTTTATATGCTTCAAATATGTTTAATAAGAGAAATATAACAATATAGATAAGGTTGATACCCCTTGGTTGTCCTTCCCAACCCTGTTCCCCTCCCTCCCCAGAGATAACTACTACCATAAATTCTGTAAGTATCCTTCCAGTACATGTTTTTGTAGTGAAATAATATATATGTTTACATAAAAAATGCATAGTATTGCTTTATGTGTTTTAAAATTTACATAACTACTTTAATGCTGCAACATGTTTGTTTTCACTCAACATTGTTTCCCCATATGTTGATACATACAGATCTAGCTTACCCACTGAATCTGCCAAACAGAATTCCATTGAGTGACTAAAGAACAGTTTATATATCCAGTCTCCAGTTGATGGACATTTGAATTGTTTCCAATCTTTCTCTGTCACAAACAATGCTTCAGTTAACATGCTCTTACCTATCTCTTACTGCTTACATGAGTCCACTTCTGTGTTTTTTCCTTCCATAGAACCAGACAAAAGACAAAGGTTAAATCTCTAGTCCACTGAGCCTTCTGGTTTGTTCCATTTTCTATTCCAGGGGCTCCCATGGTTCCAGCCACATGGCCATATTGACAAAGATGATAAGTGACCTCACTGTTCAACTGCGACCTTGTCCCTTCCTGAGGAGAGGTACAGAGATATGTAGTTAACCAGCCCTGAACCTAAATTAACCATACAGCCGTACACTAGGATTAACACACTTTTCTGGTTCCAGAATGTCCTTTGGTCACACAGGTCTTCTTCCAGAAAAAGACTTGAAGCAGCTTATGATTTTGAAACAGGGCAATAACAACTTTTTACATTTTTAAAGACCAGTTCTTTATTTTAATTGACCTCTCTTCCACAGTCACGCCGTTGACTACTTTCTGTCCTTAAAACTTGTCCTGAATATCCGCCTAACCGCCTCACCATTTTTCCTCAGGATCCTGTTGAATCCTCCTCTGTGTGATTAAACTCGGACCTCCCTACAGGTCTGTCCTCGACCTTCTCTCCTCGCTGTACGCTCTAACCTGAGAAATCAGATTTCATCAAAATTTAAAACTTTGGTCCATCAGAGAGACCATTACAAAAAGAAAAAGACCAGCCACAGACTGGAAAAAAATATTGCAATACGTGTACCTGACAAAGGATTAGTTTTTAGAACATACAAAAACCATCTACAGACTAATAACAAAAAAGGCGAGCAGCCTAATAAAAACAAAACATGGGCAAAGCACTTGAACACACACCTAACAAAAGAAGATAGAGGATTGACCAATAAACACATTAAAAGCCAAACATGGGATTACCCTGCAATCTAACAATTCTCCTACATCAATACCCAAGAGAAATTTAAAAAAAAAAACCTAAAAATGGATTCGTGTTCATAGTAGCAAAACACTGGTCACAACCCAAATATCCATCAACAGAAGAATAGACATAGAACTGTGATGTATTCTTGCAACAGAATACTGCTCAGGGTTAGGAGGAACAAACTACTGACACACACAACAACACGGGTGAATCTTAGAAATATGCTTACAGGGGTCCTTTGGTAGCCAGAATAACAGCCCCTCAAAGATGTCCTGTCCAAATCCCCATAGTAAGGTGCCAAAATGAACAGGATGTGATGAAGGTTAAGGACTTTGAGGTGAGGAGATAACTCTAGATCAGATGAATCCTTAAAAGAAGAGAACCGTTCCTGGCTGTGGTCAGAGGGAGATGTGACCAAGGAAGAATGATCAGAGATACTGACTTTGAAGATGGAGAAAGGGACAAACCAAGGAATAGGGGTGGTGTTTAGAGGCTGAAAACGGCAAGGAAAGAGACTCTCCCCTAGAGACTCCACAGAGGAACACAGCTCTACCACCGCCTTGACGTTGGCCCACTGAGAATACTTACTGGATCCCTAATGCACAAACCTGTAAGATAATAAATTTCTGTGGTTTTAAGCAGCTAAGTTTGTAGTGATCTGTTACAGCAACAACTAAAAACAATCTCCTCTGATTTTCTTTTTTTTGAGAGTTGATTCGAGCTTACATTTTTTTCATTCCTTCAAACCAATATCTTCCTACATTTTTTGTTTATTTGTTTGTGTTTGTGTTTTTACTCCTAATCTTTCTCTCTGCTAATCTATCTGTGCTCCGGGGCTGTCCTGTGGCCCTCTATTTATTCGTGCTGCCTTTTCTCTTCTTCTGCTTGGTGTATATCTCTCCAGTCTGTTTTCTTTAGGCATACGTTGGTGCATATGCTTTAAATAGAATCATACCTTATATGCTGTTTACAGCCTGTGACCATAAGATCAGTACTCATGTCTTCATATATTGTTTCTCATCATTTTCCTGCGGATGTGCATAGACTACAGTTTAATCAGTTCCTCATTTTCCACATTCAGGTTGCTTTTGCTTTTTCACTTTTATAGATGATACTTTGATGAATATTTTAGTAGCTATATATTCAGGCTCATTCATAATTATTTCTTTAAAATAAAGTCACAAATTTACTCATGGAATAAATTCACAAATTGCTGGGTCAAGGAAAATATAAAATTCTAAATCTTATAGTATGTAATTTCCAACCAACCAACCAAGACAAAGATTATACTAATTAGGTTATAGCTTCTGCAGAAAATACAAGGTAATATTAGCACATCGGTTTCCTTTCGATACTCTCCTACTGACCAGTCTTCAGGAATACTAATATTCTGAGCTGTTTTCCTAAATAAAAAATTATAAATAAAATCCTATGAGCTCACATATTAACAATCTGATAGAAAAGAAGTACGTTCTCTCTAAAATGTCACTTTATTAAACTAGTCCTCTGTGAGGGCACCTTCCAATATAGTGCCTGTTTTATAAAAGCACATTTGTTTGATTTCAAGGTCCCTATGTGGGGGCGGGCCCCGGGGGCATTCCCATCCTCTTTTGTGCTCTGATTCTCCCTAGTGATGCCGACTAAGCACTTTGTTTTCAACCACAGGGTCTGGGCTCTGCATAGCTATACCATGCCTTTTAGATTAAATCTGATTTCTTCCTTCAAGGGGATGCTTTATTCTTATAGCGAACAGGGCACTGAGTTCAGAGAAGGAAGATCATGTTTTATAATGTTTATTAATGTCTTAAAACTATGTGCTCATCTGTTCCAAGTCTGAAAGAAATCAAAGTTAGGCCTACAGAGAATCAGACACAGGAAATCAATCAATTAATTAACCATTGTTGAATGCCGGCAGTGTGTAAGGCCACATGGATAACTAAAATCAGAGAGTAAACTTAAAATACACTGGTAAATATTTTACTTTCCTTTAGTTTTACTTTTCCCGGAGTACTAGAGGAACGTTTAAGGTTGCATTATGTTTTTCTAGATGTTCATTTTTTTGCTTAGTTTGGAAGAAGACTATATAGTAGCTTTTAAACTCTCCTGTTTTTACTCAAAAGATGCTTTTCAAAATTAAGGAAATTGAGTTTGCCATATGAGTATCGGCTCTATATGTTTCCTCTTCTGTGAAATATGTCTTTTGCCTACTTTTCTTTTGGGTTGTTGTCCTTTCCTTATTGATTTGTAGGAACTCATAAGCTATTTTCAATACAGATTCTTCATTATATGTGACACATCTTCTTTCAATTTGTAGTTTATCTTTCCACCTTCTTTACCGTGTCTTTTGATGAATACAGGCTTTCGATTTCATTATAGTCAAATTCATCACACTTCTTTTTTATAGTGAGATTTTTTTGTGTCCAGTGCTTAAGAAATCCTTCCTTACCCCCAAGATCTAAAAATATTTACCCATATAGTCGTCTAACCATTTTCAAGTTTTGCTTTTGACATTTGAATCTTTAATCCATCTGGAGTTCATTTGCATGTCTGATGTGAGATTCAGGTCTGACTTTACTTTTCACGAAGATAATCTTTTTCTTTCTGTTCCATTTATTGAGTCCCTCGTAAATAATCTAGGAAATGCAAATCAAGGCCATCAGGAGATACTACTTTACATCCATTTGATTGACAAAAATTAAGACATCTGGCAATACCAAGTTCTGAAGAGGGCAGATCAATAGGATGTCTTTACATGTTGCCGGTGAGAGTAGAAATTACTATGACAGCTTTGGAAAACAGTCTGGCATTGTTTTGCAAAGGTGGATGTTCATGTACCCTGCCATCATCCCACATCCCATTCCTAGGTATAAACCGTGGACGACTCCGGCAGGTGCGCTCCAGGACAGAGACACACCTATGTGAATCTCCACTGCAGCTCTTTATTATGGCAAGAAATGTGAAAGCCTAAACTCCAGTGTTCAGGAGACCAGATAGATAAATGCTGGTGTAGTCACCTGATAAAATACGACATAGCAGTGAAGATGAGTGACTCACAGCAGCCACGATGATATGAATGACTCTTAGTAATAGAAAGCAAAATGGGAACAGTGTCCCCAAACATTATACATAGCATAATATATTTTCTATAAAAGTCATAAACAACTAAAACTAATCATTATATGGTTTGCATGCATGGATGTGTGATAAAAAAAATATTTTATATCAAGAATGAACAAAAATACAAAATTTGGAATTGTGGGAGGAGTCCAGGGTGGAGGGTAAATGGGCCAGGGCAGTGGCACAGGGAAGATGGGAGTTATGGTCAGTGTGTTCCTTTATAATTGGATAATGAGTTCATGGGTGTTCATTATATTATCAACAAATAAGCATCCAAGTAGATAAAATAAAAGAGGGCCATGCGTAGACCAGAAAGCAATGGGAGGTAAACTGAGGGTGATGAGTTCAACCTAGTGCCTGAGGTCCATTATAAATACAGTTGGGGTAGGTGTGCCTGAGTGACTCGGTCTGTTGAGCATCTGACTCTTGATTTCAGCTCAAGTCATGAACTCATGGTTTATGAGATCAAGCCCCGCCTCAGACTCTGTGCTGACAGTGCTGAGCCTGTTTGGGATTCTCTGTCTCTCCCTCACTCTCTGCCCCTCCTCTCACTCTCTCTCTGTCTCTCAAAAATAAATAAACTTAGGGGCACCTGGGTGGCTCAGTAGGTTGAGCTTCCAACTTCAACTCGGGTCATGATCTCACAGTTTGGGAGTTTGAGCCCCATGTTGGACTCACTGTCTGTCCCCCTCTCTTTGCTCCTCCCTTACTCTCATGTTCATGCTCTCTCTCTTTCTCTCTCTCTCTCTCTCTTCCTCTCTCTCTCTCAAAAATAAACTTTGTTAAGAAACCTATTTGGTATAAGTAACAGGTATTAATAAATCAAAATTCCTCCCCCAGTAATTTTTTCACTGGCTCCAGATTAGCTTTAATAAATATGCAGTCCGCCTAAACTCCATGTGCTTTCAGGTCTGTTTGGAGCAGAATGATGAGAAAGATCTATAAATAAGCTCTCTAGGGAGGCGCTGGAGAGAAAGAGAACACTTCAGATTCTTCACAGACTGCCATTATGTCACAAGAATAAGTTAAAGACTGAGTTTCCAAACTTTTATTAATCAGAAGGTTGGCTTAAACTTTTCCATGATTTTACAGTTTGCACAGCGTGCTCATGTAATGCTTGATCCTGGGGCAAGAAGCCTGAGAACTTATAAAATCAAGGCTGTCAGATGTTTGTGACAACAAATAACATTAAAAATAAAACCGAGTTCTATGTTATTTCAAAACTGACTCTCTCGGTAGAAGTTCACTAAAGGCAACCAAAAAGTGGAATGGAAATTTATCAGAATGACCTTTTGGTGCTTCAACTTCTTCTTTAAATCTTTTTCTAAACAGGAGGCTATCTTACTGTTGTTCTAAAACTGCAGTTCAACAAATACTTGAGTTGCCAAAATATGCAGGCATTGTGCTTGGATCTAGGAATAGAAAATGAACAAGAAAGACAATAACCATAGAGCTGTAGATAAATAACATTGAATATAATTAATATATTTTAATGCATCGTGCATTATATCTTTTATGAAGCTTTATTTGGCATTACCACATCCAGTAGAGGCGATAACCCCTTCCATGTCCCCAGCGGACCTTGCTGTGTTTCCATTATCGTATCCATCCATCATGCTGACTTACAATTATTTGTATACATGTCTGCAGCAGACATCTGTTACTTTTGTTCTGTCCAGGATCTTTTATTCTCAAAAACTCCTTCCTCCACCTTCTAAGACTGTCAATTACATGGCCCCACCTCTCCCACACACAGGGGAGGCACCAGATGCAGGCTGGCCACACAGAGGGGATGGCCCTGGAAGAGAAAGAATTCATCTTTCCTCCTCAAACACTGGTACTAATATCACAGACACCTAGAATTTGGCCTCCATAGGAAAATCTGAGAACCCATTGGAGAGCAGAATTGTGGGATGGAAAAAGACTCAATCCTGATGATACACTTGAAGCCTAAATCCAGAGGTGCCTGAAACACACAATCCCTGAAATTTCCAGTAAAAAGAACCAAATAGATTGGCTTTTAACTTAAGCTTGTTAGATTAGTTTTTTATCACTTAAACCTGGGAAAGTCCCACATTGTATGTGTCTCCTCTATGAGATTGTGAGCTTCTAGAAGCAACTATGAGTAAGGCCTAATTGGCACTGATGTTAAGCTGGTGCCAGCTGCTTACATAGCACGCATAATGCCTAGATGAAATTGCTCAGCCTCTAGAGCAGGTGCACGTAACCCTAAGTCCACGAACTCCTTGGAAGGATCCATGAGAGGACATGGATATGAGGATTTTTCAGGTGAAAAAATTAATACCCATCATCAAAGTATTGCTTCGAGTGTCAAAGGTGCTCAGAGGAATCCAAAAACACAAAAATTCAAGAACTCTCATTGGTGGAAAGGCTGTGCCTAGCAAACTCAGCCCGGTTTCAGTGATAGCAGTCATCACGTCTGGAGACATAGATCCAGGGAAGAAAGAGCTTTACTAGAGCTTTCCGAGTCTAGAGGATGCAGAAGCTTGCTTTATTCAGATAAAATCATGCCATCTTTGTTTGGTTAGTTTGTTTTTATATGGGAGGATGCCTTCTGGTTTGTTCCTCTAATCCCACTGAAGGACACACCTGGGGAATGTGAGATAAGACAAGATATCCAACCCCTCTGGACCTCACCCCCCACCCCACATCCCATGACAGAAATCCTCCTGCACTCCCCCCGCCAAAACATGGGATCCCTTGAGCACTGACTAAATCTAATCCTGTTATTAATCTCTAGATTCCATTATTTTTTCTTTATTTCTACTTCGTTGTGGTGATGGTGGTAAAATACATATAACATAAAATTTACCCACTTAATTATTTTCAAGTGCACGGTCCAGTGGCATTAAGTACATTACCACTGTTGTGCAACCCTCGCCACCATCCATCCCCAGAACTTAATTTCCTGTGGCCACCAAAACAAACATTACCACCAATTTGGTGCCTTACAACACCAGAAATTTATTTTCTCACAGTTCTAGAGACTAGAAATCCAAAATCAAGGTGTCAGCAGGACGTGCTCCCTCCAAAGTCTCTAGGGGAAAATCCTTCCTTGCCTCTTCCAGCTGTTGGTGGCTCCAGGCATTCCCTGGTCATGGCTTTATCATTCCTATCTCTGCCTCTGTCTTCCCGTGGCCTTCTCTGTCTCTGGGCCTTCTTTTCTTTCTCTCATAAGGACATTTATCTTTGGATTTAGGGGCTCTTCTCTGGTAATCCAGAATGATCTCATCTTGAGATTTTTAACTTCATTATTTTTGCAAAGACTTTTTCCAAATGGGTCACATTCACAGGTTCTGGGGTTTGGAACACGAACATATTTACTGGGGGCTACAGTTCAACTCACTGCCACTGGGTTCTCCCAGAAGCATTGCCAAGGTCAAGAGTTGAGGGCAAATGCAATATGAGGGAAGTGATCCCAGGAAGCATCAGCAAGAGAGTGGGACGTGACAGGGAAGAGAAGGAAACCAATAGAGAATGCCCTAATGAGCAAGTTACCACTGAGAAACTGCACTCACTTCCATGGGGAGCCTTGGGGAGATGATATAGAACACATTCAGGACTACACCACCTGCAAAAGCGAGAAAGTTCTGAATCTCTTGTCATTGACTAAAAGCTGTCCCCAAGGGCATTAACTACCTGACACTTGTCTGCCTCATACTCAGACAAAGGGAAAGCTCTTGGAGACAGTCATATATATTTGTAATAAGACACTACCTTCGTATCCTGAAATGCTTAGTGTCTCAGAGAAGTGGGTGGGGCATTGACAGTATCTGCCACCAGGCAAGTCAGGAAGTTTCCATTTTATTTATGGTTATATCAAAACTGAAAAAGGAGCTACTAGAATTGTCCACTGATCATTAAAATAATATTTGCTAGAAGATCACTAAGGGATTTGGGGCATAAAGCTGAGAAGAATGTCAAAGAATTGAGTTACGTTAGTATGCAAATTACTTCCAGTTTCCTTTGCACATTTATTTGAACAGAGTCAATATTATATATATTGATTACAGATATATAGTTATAGGTAGGATTTTTTAAATGGGAATATATAGGAATATGTGATATTCATCAGTATGAACTATTTATCACTGAATACAAGAACCAAGAGTTTAAAAGGCCAATAATATTTTATTTACATTGAATACTTTTGAAAATAGATAGCATATTTACTTGTTTTTAACACACTTAGAGCCTTATGGTCACTGCAAATATTTAAATTTCTTATTTCAATTTATGTAAATTTTTTTGTTCTGGAGAATTAAGACACTATGACCAAGATAAAATGGAGAATTTGGAATGTAAACATAGGTTTAAAGAGAAAAAAGGATGATGTCTAATGTCCTGCTATTAATAAAGTACTTGTTCTTTTTTTAATGGATGAATTTAGATATTTAGATAAGAGTGATATGATTATTTTTTAATCTAAGAATTTGTAAAGCACAGGAAAT
Source organism: Paguma larvata (assembly GCA_030068075.1). Classification (NCBI taxonomy): domain Eukaryota; kingdom Metazoa; phylum Chordata; class Mammalia; order Carnivora; family Viverridae; genus Paguma; species Paguma larvata. The sequence continues at coordinate 50,861,841 of CM057839.1, read as the reverse complement.
AACATCCTTTGCAATTCCATATACGTATAATGAAAACTTTCATAAGTCACTGTAAAATTTTTTTAGGAAGCATATGAACTAACTTCTATATTCAATTCCCAAATTTCCAGGAAGGAGAAACTGATGGCCCAGTGTGGGTTAAACATCTACCCCTGGTGAAATCCACTGTAGCCAGTGAGGTGGGGTCACAACCCTTGCTGTCCACTCCACAGGGTCTATAAGGGATTGGGTAGTACATAATCAATAGTTTTCAGAGAAGGGGGTGGTATTTTAAAAAAAAACCTTGACTATCTAATGAAAGCTTTTATTTAATATGAAAGTGTTTTTTTTAATACATAGAACCCTAGAGAATTGATTTGTGTATTTAATCCATTCTTTAAAAAAAAATTTTTTTTTGAGGGAATGGACTGTGGCCACTCAGAAATATATTGGCACCAACTCTCCAAAGAATCTCCAAGGCTGATTTTCAGAGATAATTGAAATGCTGGACATGCAGCTGGCCCCCACTACTTCTGTCTCCACGTAAGGTTGAAAAGCAGGTCGGCCCTTTGTGCACGGATGGAAACACTCAGAACACGAAGTATCACATAAACCTCCCTCATGTAATAAATTTCCATCATCCTTCCAGGCAGTGGTCCAATGTGTATTTTAGATTCCTTCTTTAGCATCTGTCAGCGTCTCTACCTCTTACTTTATAAGCCAACCTATATTTTGCTCTTTTATTTTTAATCAGGTTGAGTAATACAGCTACCAGTCTAGGACAAAACTGGATTGATTTGCTGTGACTATGAATGACACAACAGGGAATAAAAAGGAAACATGTATAGACAGTGTGTCTCCAGAGAGGTTCACGAGACTTTCTGAGGAACATCAGGCTCCAATTCAGCATTTCCCAGAATTTCAGACATATTTGTACTCTCTTTATGAACTTTATTGTATCCACTTCCTACCTGTACTAAAAACAAACAAACAAACAAAAAACTGTATTGAGATATACGTCACCTATTTAAAATGTACAAGTCAGTATTTTTTAGCATATGAACAGAGTTGTACAACCATCGTTATAATCTAACTTTAGAAGATTTTTTGTCCCCCCAAGAAGAAAGTCCATATCCATTAGCAGTAGCGCTCCATTCCCTGCACACACCCACTCTCCAGCCCTAAGGAACCATTAATCTACTTTATGTCTCTATGGATTTGCCTATTCTGACTTTTCAGAGAAATGAAATCATAAAATTTGTGACTGGTTTTTTTCACTTACACAGTGTTTTTAAGATTCATCCATGTTGTAGCATGAATTAGTACTTCATTATTTTTTATGGCCAAATAATATTTCATTAAATGTATATACCACTGTATTAGTCAGAGTTCCCCAGAGAACCAATAGGTTGTATATATATATATATATATATATAGAGAGAGAGAGAGAGAGAGCAAGATTTATTTCTAATGGATTGGCTCATGTTCGTGGAGGCTTGGTGAGTCCAAAATCTGATGGAATAGGCTGGTATACTTGAGACCCAGGGAAGAGGTAGTTTGCAGTTTGAGTCCAAAATACAGTCTGCCGGCAGTGTTCCTTTTTGCTCAGGGGACGTCAGTCTTTTGTCTTATTTAGGCCTTCAACTGATTGGATGAGGCCCACCTACATTTGGGGGGGTAACCTGCTTTACTCAGAATCCACCAATTTAAATGTTAATCTCATCCAAAAAATAACCTTCACAGAAACATCCATAATAATGTTTGGCCAAATATCTGGGCTCCATGCCCCAAGCCATGTTGACACATCAAATTAACCATCATGACCACGTTTTATTTATCTATGCACCAGGTGATGGAAATGTGTGTTGTTTCCACCTTTGGGTCATGTACAAATTTTGGTGTGGACATATGTTTTCATTTATCTAGCAGCAAAATTGCTGGGTTAAATGGCAACTCCATGCTAAACATTTTGAGGAACTGCCAAATGGTTTCCCAAAATAGTTGCACCATTTTATATTCCCACCAGCAATGTACCAGGGTTCCAATCTTCATAAGTTTCCTAGTACTTGTTATTATCTGTCTTTTTTATTGTAACCATCCTAATAGGTATGAAGTGGTATCTCATTTTCATTTCCCTGATGACTGATGATAAAAGTCTCTTTTCATATGCTTATTGATTGGCCTTTTGCATATCTCCTTTGCAGAAACAACTATTCAGATCTCTTTCTCACTTGTGAATTGGGTTATTTCTGTTTGTATTATTAAGTTGTAAGAGTTCTTTATAGATTCAGAACATAGGTCATTTATCTGGTAGATAATTACAAATATTTTCTCCCACGCTGTGGGTTATTTTTTTCATTTTCTTGATAGTATCATTTGTAGCACAGAAGTTTTTACTTTTGATGAAATTCCATTTATTCATTTTTCCCTTTGTTGACTATTCTCTTGTCTCCATATCTGAGAAACCACTGCCTAACCCAAGGTCTCATAATCTGCTTTTATATTTTCTTCCAAGAGTTTTATGGTTTTAGCTCATAGATTTGTGCCTAATTTTGAGTGAATTTTTGCATGTGGTATAAGGAAGGGATCCAGCTTCATTCTTTTGCATGTGACTGTCTGGTCAACCCAGAACCTGAACTTAAAACTTTACTTACTTAATTTTTCCTTAATTCAACTCATCTTTTTACATAAACAAGTTATTTAAAAGAAAATGTGACAGCAATACTGTAAGTGAAAAATAATCATAATTTGCCATAAAAAGAGAAGAGAACATAAGTAAATATACGAAGAAAACAAAATTACAAAAATACTGAGAAAAAAGAATAAAAATGTTCAAAAACACTATAAAATTTTAGGGATACAGCTGACTACTGAAGGCCTCCTTTCTTGTGAAAAAGGGAGTTCAGCAAGTATTAACAAAGTAGGAGAGATACACTAACACCAAACCGAGTCGTTCCCTGTAAGTAGGATTAAAGGAAGAAATTAAAAAGGAAACACTTGTCTCACTGAGTGATTTGAGGTGAATTTGGGTCTCCCTATGAATGAATAGGTGAAGAGGGGATTCCCTGGGCCCCCTCTCAGATCCCACCCTGTGGGAAGCACTTCTCTGTATTGCTAACATCGACAGTGATGCAAAGGACCCGGGGTGGGGGAGGCCGTGGAGGTGATCCCAGGCTCCTCACTGATTCCTGAACCTCAGCAAGTTACTCAGCCTGCTGCAGCTTGTTGCTAATGCAGCTCGTTGCTTGATGGTGTGAGGATTCAGTACTACGGTACATGGAAGACAGGGTAGGCACACAGAAGAGTGAATACCCTCTTGGCATTCTTGCCATTTCCAGAAAAACAGAGAATCCAGTACCCAAGCAGTTTGTCCCAAAATGTGGCTGGAGGTCTAGCAACACTGGAAGTCCCTGAAAGAGGTGCCACCCCCCAACTTGCTGACTCCGTTGCACACAGTTTGGAGATTGCTCCTAGACCTGCCTTGGGTCTCTATGGCTTCTGTTACTTCTGCTTTGACAGACTGTCCTTGGTGAATTTTCCCACCTGAATCTGAATCCAGTCCATTCCCGAAGACACAACCTCTGACAACCATTCCCAAGGTCATTTCAAGATTTGGGAAATTTGGTTTAATGAATGACAGGGGGGGAAAAAAGCTAAAAGCACAGAGAAGCCAAACACACTGCCAAAGTTCAACTGTCCTAAAGGCAGTAGCAGCAGCTGTGGTCTGTCCCATCCTCTTCCTCTTCCCAGCCTCTGGCAGCAGGTACTAAAAAGCAGAAATGAGATGCAAAGACCGTCCATGGGCTGCAGAAAGGTGGTGAGGGAAGGCAAGACTGAAAAATCCCAACTAAGAATAATCAGTTGCACACTGATTCATGCTGCGAAGAGCTGCTGAGCCCTTCTGAGACTGTGCCAGGAACTGTGGGTACAGATGCACAAGGTGATACAGGAACCCCAAGCGAGAGCATCTCTGCGTGGGTGGGGAGATAAACTACACATCACATTAAGTATCTTCATAGGAGAGGTCCCAAGATAAGACTTCTAGTGTGAGTTCGGGGAAAGGGTAAAGAACTAGTGGCTGGTACACATTCCAGGAGGAAAGGGAGCAAACGTTCCAGAAGAGGGTTAGAGGGGGAGGCTGGAGCACTAAGTCTCTCAGAGGGATTGAAGGTTGGCATAAGAAGGGAGAAGGCAGAATGGAAGCGGAAATATAAACACTTTATAAACTGGGTGTTTTCTTTCTAAAAAATCAAGTGATTCTTTGTCCCCCTTTGGGTCCTGTATTTCTGATTTGGGTTGGCAGGTAGCATACTGATGGTAGCCTTGAGCCTACATGGCCTCCTCGTTGGCATTTGTTAATTAAGAAAGCCACTGACAGACAAGAGAAGCTGTTGATGGAGGTGCATGGAATAGACAAAATGCTAATCAGAGCTTTTCAAAACTGGCTAGACAGGGGCACCAGGTTGGCTCAGTCGGTTAAGTGTCCAACTCTTGGTTTTGGCTCAGGTCATGATTTCACGGTTGGTGAGTTCGAGCCCTGCATCGGTTCCATACTGACGGCGTGGAGCCTGCCTGAGATTCTCTCTCTCCCTCTCTTTCTCTGCCCCTGCCCTGCTTATGTGCTCTATTTCTTTCTCAAAATAAGTAAATAAACTTTTTCAAAAATCTTAAAAAAAAAAACTGGCTAGACAAATCCAAGGGCTGAAAATATTCAGAAGAAAATCCTCTACTGGCTTGTCTTTCCACAGCGCCTTGCCTGGAAAACACACTTGTAGCTGCACTCTTGTGCGTTTTGTGTCCATGAAGGTAGGCTGTGGGATCGCCTGTGCCAAGTTCCCTTGGAAGCAGGTGGCCTTTAAAGTTTACTGCTCTCAAAAACTAAAAAATCAAGTATACCACTTTTCTTCTGTGTCATGTACGCTTTAATCCCAAGACATTACATGGGGGGTAGCTATGTTATGGTGTTTAGAGAGGAGGGAAAACTCTGGTGGAAGGACAGGATGTCTGGATCTGGAATCTCCTTTGTATGTCCCGGACCATAGGAGAACGGATAAAATCAGATCGGCCTTAAGATCTTTACCTGTCTCCATAAATCTCTGAATTTGGTTTCTTTCTTGTTTTCATTTTCTGAGCACCCAGGTGCTGCAAGAAATATAGAGATGCAAGGTTAGAACTCGTGACTTGAATTTTCCAGACTGGCTCCAACTTTACATAATTACATACTATATAAAAACCAGAAATCTATACAGACTTGCATTAAAAATATGAAATTACCTAAAGTCATTGAAATTTTATCCTTTTATAATATTTTCCTCTAAACATTCACAATTTTTAATATGCTTTATTAGGTTTAGTCTGGCTCTTTGATTCAGGAAACACGGTCACTATATCAGGGACAGTCTTGATCCCCAGCACTTGTGGGGAATCAAAGGATTGCAACCCTCTCCTCATGTGCAAAGGGCTTTGAAGAAGCAATTGCCTCTTTGGGCTTTGAAAAGCTACCTTGCAGAGACATAAAAAAGAGGAGGCTCAAACATTTACTAGACTAAAGATAACAGCTCTCATTTGCAGAGTGCTGCTGGGCTGGTTACAGTCCCATCAGGCTCTCACAGCTGCACCAGGGAGGCACAGCGGGTAAATGACCTGCCCGAAGTTGCCCAACTTCGGGTGGGTTGCCATGCCTCTTACTCCAGAAGGTGTGTTCTTTCCTCCATGCGCTGGTCTCAGATCATGTGCTGGGGAGAGGTTTGTGCAGTACCAGGAAGATACTGCTCTCACATAAAGCCATGAATGGTTTCCCGTGATCCTCCTGCTACTTCCCTCCGGCCCGGCCACCACACGCTCTGCACCTATCCCACCCTGCCCTGTGGAGGGCAGAGGATCTCAACATCAAGAATAGGTTGTTTGTTTTGTATTGTTTTGTTTTTTAAAGGGAGATTTTTAAAAATACCAGTGCCCAGGAACTAACCAAATCAATGGAATTGAAGTATCTGGAGGAAGGTTCTGAAGTATGTGTGTTTTTTTTAACATTTAATATACATTTTTTTAAAATTTACATCGAAGTTAGTTATCATATAGTGCAACAATGATTTCAGCAGTAGATTCTTTAATGCCCCTTACCCATTTAGCTCATCCCCCCTCCCACAACTGCTCCAGCAACCCTCTGTTTGTTCTCCATATCTAAGAGTCTCATGTTTTTGTATTATTTTTGCTTCCTTTCCCTTATGTTCATCTGCTTTGTATCTTAAAGTCCTCATATGAGTGAAGTCATATGATATTTGTCTTTCTCTGACTGACTAATTTCACTTAGCATGATACCCTCTAGTTCCATCCATGTAGTTGCAAATGGCAAGATTTTGTTCTTTTTTATTGCCGAGTAATACTCCATTGTGTGTGTGTGTGTGTGTGTGTGTGTGTGTGTATACCATATATATACCATATCTTCTTTATCCATTCATCCATCAATGGACATTTCGGCTCTTTCCATACTTTGGCTACTGTTAATAGTGTTGCTATAAACTTTGGGGTATGTGTGCTCCTTCGAAACAGCATACCTGTATCCCTTGGGTAAATACCTAGTACTGCAATTACTGGGTCTTAGGGTAGTTCTATTTTTAATTTTTTGAGGCACCTCCATACCGTTTTCCAGAGTGGTGCACCAGTTTGCATTCTCACCAGCAGTGCAAAAGAGATCCTTTTTCTCCACATCCTCGCCAACATCTGTTGTTGCCTGAGTTATTAATGTTACCCATTCTGACAGGTGTGAGGTGGTGTCTCATTGTGGTTTTGATTTGTATTTCCCTGATAATGAGTGATGTTGAGCATTTTTTCATGTGTCAGTTGGCCATCTGGATGTCTTCTTTGGAGAAGTATCTATTTATGTCTTTTGCCCATTTCTTCACTGGATTATTTGGGTTTTGGGTGTTGAGTTTGATAAGTTCTTTATAGATTTTAGATACTAACCCTTTATCTGATATGTCACTTGCAAATATCTTTTCCCATTCCATTGGTTGCCTTTTAGTTTTGCCGAGTTTTTCCTTCGCTGTGAGATGCATTTTATTTTGATGAGGTCCCAATAATTCATTTTGCTTTGGTTTCCCTTGCCTCCGGAGACGTGTTGAGTAAGAAGTTGTTGTGCCCAAGGTCAAAGAGGTTTTAGCCCACTTTCTCTTCAAGGATTTTGGTGGTTTTCTGTCTTACATTTAGGTCTTTCATCCATTTTGAGTTTATTTTTGTGTATAGTGTAAGAAAGTGGTCCAGGTTCTTTTCTCTGCATGTTGCTGTCCAGTTTTCCAAGCACCACTTGCTGGAGACTTTATTCCATTGGATATTCCTTCACGCTTTGTCAGAGATGAGTTGGCCATACTTTGCGGGTCCATTTCTGGGTTCTCTATTCTGTTCCATTAATCTAAGTGTCTGTTTTTTTTGCCAGTACCACACTGTCTTGGTGATTACAGCTTTGTAATACAGCTTGAAGTCTGGGATTGTGATGCCTCCTGCTTTGGTTTTCTTTTTCAGGATTGCTTTGGCTATTTGGGGCCTTTTCTGATTCCATACAAACTTTAGGACTGTTTGCTCTAGCTCTGTGAAGAATGCTGCTGTTATTTTCATAGGGATTTCATTGAATATGTAGATTGCTTTGGATACTATCGATATTTTAACAATATTTGTTCTTCCTACGCAGGAGCATGGAATATTTTTCAATTTTCTGTGTCTTCTTCAATTTTTTTCATAAACTTTCTATAGTTTTCAGTGTATAGATTTTTCACATCTTTGGTTAGATTTATTCCTAGGTATTTTATGGTTTTTGGTGCAATTGTAAATGGGATCAATTCCTTGATTTCTCTTTCTGTTGCTTCATTATTGGTGTATAGCAATGCAACCGATTTCTGTGCATTGATTTTATATCCTGTGACTTTGCTGAATTCATGAATCAGTTTTAGCAGTTTTTTGGTGGAATCTTTTGTGTTTTCCATATAGAGTATCATGTCATCTGCGAAGAGTGAAAGTTTGACCTCTTCCTGGCCAGTTTGGATGCCTTTTATTTCTTTGTGTTGTCTGATTAATGAGGCTAAGACTTCCAATACTATGTTGAATAATGGTGGCAAGAGTGGATATCCCTGTCTTGTTCCTGACCTTAGAGGGAAAGCTCTCAGTTTTTCCCCATTGAGGATATATTAGCATTTGGTCTTTCATATATAGCTTTTATGATTGTGAGATATGATCCTTCTATCCCTACTTTCTTGAGGGTTTTTATCAAAAAAGGATGCTGTATTTTGTCAAATGCTTTCTCTGCATCTATTGAGAGGATTATGTGGTGCTTGTCCTTTCTTTTATTGATGCGATGAATTACATGGATTGTTTTGTGGATATTGAACCAGCCCTGTATCCCAGGCATAAATCCCACTTGGTCATGGTGAATAATTTTTTTAATTTATTGTTGGATCCAGTTGGCTAACATCTCATTGAGGATTTTTGCATCCATGTTCATCAGGAAAATTGATCTATAGTTCTCCTTTTTAGTGAGGTCTTTGTCTGTTTTTGGAATCAAGGTAATGCTGACTTCATAGAAAGAGATTGGAAGTTTTCCTTCCATTTCTAATTTTTGGAGCAGCTTCAAGAGAATAGGTGTTAACTCGTCTTTAAATGCTTGGTAGAATTCCCCTGGAAACCCATCTGGCCCTGGACTTTTGTTTTTTGGGAGATTTTTGATTACTAATTTGATTTCTTTACTGGTTATGGGTCTGTTCAAATTTTCTATTTCTTCTTCTTCCAGTTTTGGGAGTTTATATGTTTCTAGGAATTTGTCCATTTCTTCCAGATTGCCCATTTTATTGGCATATGATTGCTCACAATATTCTCTCATTATTGTTTGTATTTCTGCCGTATTGATTGTGATCTTTCGTCTTTCATTCTTGATTTTATTTATTTGGATCCTTTCCTTTTTCTTTTTGATCAAACTGGCTAGGGGTTTATCAATTTTGTTCATTCTTTCAAAGAATTAGCTTTGGTTACATGGATCTGTTCTACTATTTTTTTGTTGTTGTTGTTCTACTATTTTGTTGTTGTTGTTCTGCTCTAATCTTTATTATTTCCTGTCTTCTGCTGGTTTGGGGTTTTATTTGCTGTTCTTTTTCCAGTTCTTTAAGGTGTAAGGTTAGGTTGTGTATCTGAGACCTTTCTTCTGTCTTTAGGAAGGTCTGGATTGCTATATAATTCCTCTTATGACTGCCTTTGCTGTGTCCCAGAGGGTTGAGGCTGTGGTGTTATCATTTTCATTGGCTTCCATGTACTTTTTAATTTCCTTTTTAACTTCTTGGTTAGTCCATTCATTCTTTAGTAGGATGTTCTTTAGTCTCCAAGTATTGGTTACATTTCCACATTTTTTTCTTGTGGTTGATTCCGAGGTTCATAGTGTCGTGGTCTGAAAATATGCACGGTATGATCTCGAGGGCACGATGTGATTGTTGGGGGCAGATTTGTGTCCCAGTATGTGATCTATTCTGGAGAACGTTCAACGTGTACAGGAGAAGAATGTCTATTCTGTTGCTTTAGGATGAAATGTTCTGAATATATATGTTAAGTGCATCTGGTCCAGTGTGTCATTCAAAGCCATTGTTTCCTTGTTGATTTTCTGTTTAGATGAGCTGTCCATTGCTGTAAGTGGGATGTTGAAGTCCCTACTATTGTGGTATTATTATCAATGAGTTTCTTTATGTTTGTGATTAATTGATTTATATATTTGGGTTCTTCCACATTTGGAGCATAAATGTTTATAATTGGTAGGTCCTCTTGGTGGATAGACCCCTTAATTATGATATAATGCCTTTCTTCATCTCTTGTTACAAGTTTTATGTTAAAGTCTAGATTGTCTGATAAAAGTATGGCTATTCCAGCTTTCTTTTTGTCTTTTATCATTAGCATGAAAATGGTTCTCCATCCCCTTACTTTAAATCTGAAGGTGTCTTTAGGTCTAAAGTGGGTCTCTTGTAAACAGCATATAGATGGATCTTGCTTTCTTATCCATTCTGTTATCCTATGTCTCTCAATTGGAATATTTAGTCCTTTGACATTTAGAGTGAGTACTGAAAGATATGAATTTATTGTCATTATGTTGCTTATAGAGTTTCTGCTAGTGCTCTCTGGTCCTTTCTAGTCTTTGTTGATTTTGATCTTTTATTTATTTATTTTTTTCATCTTTTCTCCCCTCAGAGAGTCCCTCTTAAAATTTCTTGCAGGGCTGTTTTAGTGGACACGAACTCCTTTAATTTTTGTTTGTCTGGGAAACTTTTTATCTCTCCTTCTATTTTGAATGACAGCCTTGCTGGATAAAGAATTCTTGGCTGCAAAGTTTTTCTGATTCAGCACATTGAATCACTCCTTTCTGGCCTGCCAAGTTTCTGTGGATAGGTCTGCTGTAAACTTGATCTGTCTTCCCTTGTAGGTTAAGGACTTTTTTTCCCTTGCTATTTTCATGATTCTTTCCTTGCCTGAGTATTTTGTGAATTTGACTATGATATTCCTTGTTGATGGTCAGTTTTTGTTGAATCTAATGGGAGTCCTCTGTGCTTCCTGGATTATGATGTCTGTGTCTTTCCCCAGGTTAGGAAAATCTTCCACTATGATTTAGTCACATAACCCTTCTACCCCTTTTTCTCTCTCTTTATCTTCTGGGATCCTATGACTCTGATATTGTTACTTTTTAATGAGTTGCCGATTTCTCTAATTCTTAAATCATGCTCTTTTGCCTTAGTCTCCCTCTTTTTTTCTGTTTCATTATTCTCCATAAGTTTGTCCTCTATATCGCTGATTTGCAGCTCTGCCTCATCAGTCTTTGCCACCATGGCATCCATTCCAGATTGCAGTTCAGTTATAGCATTTTTTATTTCGTCCTGACTAGCTTTTACTTCTTTTATCTCTGCAGAAAGGAATTCTAATCCATTTTCAACACCAACTAGTATTCTTATTATCATGAGTCTAAGTTCTGATTCAGGCATCTTGCTTGTATCTGTGTTGATTAATTCCCTGACTGTCATTTCTTCCTTTTCTTTCTTTCGGGGTGAATTCCTTCATTTTGTCATTTTGAGGGAAGAAAATTAATTAATAACGTAAAAAAAATTTTTAAATTAAACACAACACACCCAAAAAATCAAATAAATGGTGCTGGATCCTAGAAGTCTTTTGGTCTGGTTGTTGAAAGAAGCTTGATAGATTAGAGAAAAAGAGGGAAAGATAAGAAAAGAAAAAAGAAAACGTTTGAAAATTGAAAAAATGAATACAATGAAATAGAATAAAATGAAATGATGGAAGTAAAATATAATTTGAAATTTTTACAAAGACACATAGTATATATATGTAGTATATATAGTAGAAAACAAATTAAAGAAAAATATTTTTAATAAAAATTGAAAATAAATTTTTTTTTCTCTTTCTGTACTCAAGAAAAAGAGAAGAAAAGAAAAAGAAAAAAAGCATTGAATAGCTGGACTGGCGAACAGACTGCAATACAATTGAAATTACATAGTTTTCTCCTAGACGCCAAACTATGAAGCAGGTTATAGTCCGTAAACGAAGCAGGTGAAGAGACTTGTGTTCCTGAAGAGCGATGTTACCCAATTTGGCGGGACTTAGTGTAACGGCTCCGTTCTCCACTAGATGGCGATGCTTAGCTTAGTGGGGCAGATTGTTGTGGCGCTTGTAGGTGTGTACGCGCATGCGCGGGAGCAGTGAAAATGGCGTCACCCAGCAACAGGTCTGTAGTCTCAGAGCTCTGTTCTCCCTGATCAGCAATCCCGCACCTGTCCTTTGTCTCCAGCTTCCATCCACTCCCCACTTTTACACTGTCCATTACCAAGCCGTCAGGTTGCCAGGTGGTACCTCCCTCCCGAGTTTTTGTCTCAGATGCGGCTGTGTTTCCCAACCCCGCATTTCTGAGGGACTGTGGCTTTGACCCGCTTAGACCTTTTGCAGGAGGGTCTCACCGAGTAGTGGCCAGGTACCGGCGGCACCAAGGAACATTCTCAGGACCATCTGCTACCCATGCCGGGAGACTGCAGCTGGGTACCAGCCCACCCCAGGAAAAGTTCACGCAGCAGCGTTTCAAGGATTATGGAAAATCACAGCACACATCTGGCTCCAGGCTTCCCCCTTAACGTCCTTATTCCAGCACCAGCGAATGTGGTTGTGCTTTGGGGTCTGCTAGGACCTTTTGCCTGTGGAGTGGCTGCATAGGCTTGACCCGAAGTCCTCCCAGCAGGGGAACTGCCTTTGCCCGAGGACCGAGGACTCCAAGGACCTTGTTAACGGATCGCAAGGGATTCGCCCTTCTCACCAGAGCACCACCAGGTAAGGAGCTGTGGAGTTGCAGACTCTGCGCTCCCCTTGTTTATAGAGTCTTAATGGAATTTAAACCCTCTCCTATCTCCTTTCTCCCTTTTTTGTTCAGTCACTGTGGCTGTCACCACTTTCTCTCCAGCTGGTTTGGGGGAGGAGGGTACTTTTCTTGTACTAACACCCCCCTCCCCCCCCCCGCCCTCCATGGCTTCTCTCTCCCCTCGGTCGCCTCTCCGCACCACGCACCTGCTGAGTTCTGTGGTTCAGGTTGTGCAGATTGTTGTGTTAATTCTCAAACCAGATTTCTAGGTGTTGGTGTCGATCTGGCTGTCCAGAGTGTGTTTTATAACCTTTCAAGTGATGAGCAGCTGAGGTTTAGTGTTGGTTTAGTGTTGATCTGGCTGTCCAGAGTGTGTTTTATAACCTTTCAAGTGATGAGCAGCTGAGGGCGGAGAACCGTTGTCCCAGAGCCACACATGGCAGTTCTCTACCCAGGCTACACAGGTTCTTAAAAGAATTATTCCCCAGCTTCTGGCCTAGGCCAGAGATTCAATCCGAATCTCTGAATGTGGTCTTTTAGATGAGGTCACTCTACAATCCAATATAGGGTATTGTTAGAACTGCCATTCTTTGTAAATCTGTTTGCATGAATTGACCGGTGGATCTATTTAGACCATTATTCTACTCTGATGATTAAGAAGAAAAGAATCTCTGGAGTTCCTGGGTGGCTTGGTTCATTCAGCATCCAACTTCTACTCGGGTCATGGTCTCACAGTTGGTGAGCTTGAGCCTTGTGTCAGGCTCTATGCTGACAGCATAGAGCCTGCTTGAGATTCTCTTTCTCTCCCTCTCCCTCTGCTCCTCCCCTGCTGTCTGTCTGTCTCCCTCTCAAAAATAAATAAAATAAACACTTTTTAAAAAAGGAAAAATAATCTCTGCGTGGGGCCCTGGATGGGTGTCTAAAGCTCCCCAGATGAGGGCCATGGCTGCCTGATGGGGAGCTCCTGAATGCAGCACTCAGTTTCCTTCAGGGTAACAGCGCCCTGGAAGCTTCAGGGGTCCCAGGAGAGGTGTTAGCCAAAAGTTCCTGTTGTCTAAAAATAAATTCCTCAAGGCACAGTGGAGAGCCATCTTACTCTGTAAAATCCATTGGAAGCCCAAGTCCTGGTAGGAAGCCCTCGAAAGGGACTGCAGGAGATAGGAAGACAGCGATAATGACAGCAAACACTGCTACGGCGCTGAACTGTGCTCAGGCACTGTTCTGAGAGCTCCGCCTGTGAACTCATTTAATCCTCACTGCAGCCCCATGAAGAAGGTCCTATTGCCCCACTGTACAGATGAGAAAACTAAGTCATAGAGAGGTTAATTAACTTGCCAGAACTCATACCGCTGCTAAGTGGCAGGGTAGAGACTCGAACCCAGACAGCGAGACTCATCCCTGGACTCAAAGAGCTTACAGTCCAGTAGTGGCGATGAGACATGCATCCAAATAAGGCCCCACCAAGGTAAAGCTTGATAAATGAAGCATGATAAGTGCTGTATGGTGGCTCGATGTATATTTGGGGTACATTAAGTTCGTCAGAGGAATCCAGAAGCACTCAGGGAGCAGCAGAGCCTTGAAAGGTTAGGACTCCTGGGAGGTCTGGACACAGCGTCAATGTTTTGCCGCTGAAATGGAAAATGGCAGCCTCATACCATTGGTGAGAAAATTAAGCAACTGATGGTATTTTTTCCATTTCAAGTTTTTCTGCCACAAATTTTCCTAAAGCTTTGATGCCTGCTAACATTCATGTGCTCATAAGTGAGAAGAAATAAAAAAGAGTATGTAACCAATGAATCTTCACAAAAGCCACCATCAACCCTCAGTTCTCCAACTTGTTTTGTTTGTTGTTGTCAGTAGTTACCGTTTCCCATTATACAGATAAGACAGTTATTGTTGCTGCTAGTAAAACTATTCCTTCTATCAAGTATCGAATTAAATAGCTGATAATGTTGCAATGCTCTGGAAGTATTCTCTGACTCCAGGTGCCGCTCCCTGAGTGAGGTGAGCACCTGATGGAGTGCTGAGTGCTGCTGACTAACCACTCCCCCCGCCACAAAGACAGATGGAAGGCGAGATGCGGGCGTCTCAGAAACCACAGAATACGGGTGACTCAGTCACCATGGCGATAGTGGCTGATGGATACCATGCTTGGAAGAGGCTGTCTTGGGCTCCTACGCCCTGAGAACCATGGGAGAACATGTGTAGTTGTGCCGTGACACTTTCCTCAGGGTCTGCAGATGGAGGCCTTGCACCAAAGCTTAAAGGCAGACCTGTAGGTGCACGGAGACAACCTGGAATTTTCATGTGCATGACAATAGGCAGCAGGATTTGCCTAGATGAGCTGCCATGTTATTCTCACATGCGGAATAAGTTGGACTGGTACATTAAAAGTTCACTTTTGTCCCACATTCAAAATTCCCATTGTCTAGACTTTTGAGCCCAGGAAGAGAGCCAAGTTCACTAAGTGGTGCCCAGAACCGTGGCTGCTTCTACCCTTTAATTGGGAGAAGGCTGCTGAGCATAACTTCCCCTGTGCTCCTAGGGACTTCCTTTGTGCCACGGGAGGTACCTGTGGGGTAACCAAGTGGGTCTGACACAGTCCTTGACTCTGAGGGCCCTCTAGCCCGAGAATCTTGAGCCATGGGGCACTGACCACCTTGACAACCCTCCTCAGTGCAGAGAAGAAGGGAGGGTATGACCTGCCCAAGAGTGGCACCCATTGTCCCACTCTGAGCCCAGTGCCCTCTGCCACACAAAACTCCACTATGCCGACAAGCCACGGGGCAACGTGGGCTTTCCACTTAGCAAATGCTGCAGCTGGACTGTGTGATCTACAGAAGGCAACTTATGAATCAGAAATGTATATATTACACAACTTCTAACACATGGGAACCATCTCATTTCCCTGAAACAAAACACAGAAAACAACTCAGGCCCTTGTATGGTGTTTCTTGTCATTCTTAAGAAATCAGAAAAGTACATAAAACTGGAAAAGTTTGCCCTCCAGTGGGGAAACAGTGAACTAAACACATACTTCAACAGTTTTAGCCTTGAAACCACATGGAAGTGTGCTCACTGGGAAATAAGTATGTCAGGGAAAAAATAGGTGCACGCGCAGTGGGCTTAGCCTCAACGTGGCCCACAGGGAACTGCTCGCTTGCTGAGACAACAAGACTTTAAACACAGAGAGAGCCAGACCAATCCGTAAGACACATGATTACTGAGTATCACAACCGACAGGAAGCAGCATGATGCAAAATTGAAAGAGGTTTGAATCCTGCTCAGCTACTGAAAAGCTGTGTGGTCCTGGGAAAAGCGTGTGTCCCTGCTGGCTTTAGTGTCCAGTAAAACGAGGGTGATAATGCCTCTCCCACAGGGCAATTGTGAGGGTCAATTAAGATCAGTGACAGCACTTAGTGACTGTAAGCATCAATCAACAGCATTATGGGTACTTACTTTGTGCTCAGCTCTGGGCTTCATACTCTACACAGACCAGGTAGGTGACCTTAAGGAGCTTACAATCAAGCAAAATAAATGGAGAACCCAAAGAAGTCCGTGACTGCTAGCACACATAGCTGCCTTAAAAAGGATTTGGAAAAGGCATCCCTCTGGACGGATACATTGCCAAAAGATGCCCTTCTGGGAAGAACTATTAGACAGATGTCACTAGTATGGTAGCCACTAGCCACCTGTGGCCGTTTAAATTTAAACTAAATAGAATTTAAGGTCCATTTCCTCACATGCACTAGCCATAGTCCAAGTGCCACATGTGGCTAGAGCTACCAAATTGGACACTGCACATTAGACAGATAATAGATGAGATAGAGAGAATTAGGTAGACACTGTTTTCAACTCATTGCCCCTGTTTTGCTTTTTGTTTTGGGGGCTTGTAAGGGGGATATTTTGTTTTGATTTTGGTCTTCTCTTTTTCTGCTTCCTTTGGTTTTATTTTATTTACTTATTTAGTTTTATTTATTTGGGGGGGGAGGAAAGGCAGAGTGGGGGAGGGGCAGAGAGAGAGAGAAACAGAGAGGATCCCAAGTAGGCTCCTCGCTGTCAGCACAGAGCCCAATGTGGGTCTGCATCCCATGAACCTGCGAGATCATGACTTGAGCTGAAATCAAGAGTCTAACACTTAACTGATTAAGCCACCCAGGCACCCCTGCCTTTTGTGGTTACAATTGAGCATTTTATATGGTTTCATTTTCTCTCCTTTCTTAGCGTATTAATTATATTTCTTTTACCATTTTTTAAGTGGTTGCCCTATTGTTTGCAATATATATTCACAACTAATTTAGCTTTCTCTTTTTTTAAGTTTTTATTTTTATTTTATATATATATATATATATATATATATATATATATATACATTATTTTTACATTTATTTATTTATTTTGATAGAAAGAAAGAGAGTGTGTGCACACGTGCACGGAGGGGAGGGGCAGAGAGAAAGAGACGGAGAGAGAGAATCCCAAGCAGGCTCCTCATTGTTAGCACAGAGTCTGACATGGGCCTCACATGCATTTTGTTTTTTGTTTTTTGTTTTTTAATAATTTATTGTCAGTTTGGTTTCCATACAACACCCTGTGATAATCCCAACAAGTGCCCTCCTCCATGCCCACCACCCACTCTCCCCCTCCCACACCCCCCTCTCCCCTCAGTTTGTTCTTAGTCTTTGAGAGTCTCCCATGTTATGTCTTCCCTCCTCTCTGTGGCTTTTTTTTTCCCTTCCTTCCCTCACGTGCATTTTGACCTGAGTTAAAATCAAGAGTCAGACACAACTGACTGAGGCTCCCCTAAAGTTTTTATTTTATTTTGTTTTTAATTGTTTTCATTTATTTGTTTTGAGAAAGAGAGAGCATGAGTGGGGGAGAAGCAGAGAGAGGGAGAGAAAGAATCCCAAGCAGGCTCTGCACTGTCAGCATGGAACCTGATGGGTGCTTGAACTCATGAACATGAGATTATGATCTGAGTCGAAGTCAAGAGTCAGGTGCTCAACCAACTGAGCCACCCTAAAGGCGTCCCTAAAGTTTTTATTTTAATTAGTTAGTTAACATATAGTTATATTAGTTTCAAGTGTACAATACAGTGATTCAGCAATTCCGTACATCACCCTGTGTTCATTATGACAAGTGTACTTCTTAATCCCCGTCATCTATTTAACCCTTTCCCCAATCCCCTTCCCTCTGGTAACCACCAGTTTGTTCTCTATAGTTTAGAGTCTGTTTCTTGATTTCTCTCTCTTTTCCCCGTCTGCGTGTTTTGTTTCTTAAATTCCACATGAATGAAATCATATGGTATTTGTCTTTCTCTGACGGACTTATTTTGCTTAGCATTATACTCTTTAGCTTCATCTATGTTGTTGCAAATGGCAAAATTTTGTTCTTTTTATGACTGAATGATATTCCATTGTATATGTATACCACTTCTTCATCCATTCATCAATCACTGGACACACGGCTGCTACCATATCTTGGCTATTGTAAATAATGCTGCTCTAAACACAGGGTGCATGTATCCCTTTGAATTAGTGTTTTTGTGTTCTTTGCAATAACTAATCTAACTTTCAAGTAACACTATACCACTTCATGGGTAGTGAGGTGTTGTATAAGAAAGTATTCCCAATTACTCCCTCTTGTCTCCTATGACATTATTGTCATTCATAAACTATAGTCATCCAATATGTTGTTGCTCTTAAAATTGTTATGGGTTAGATCAATTAAAGATAAGAATTAAGAAATAACAAGAAATAATTCAAGATAAGAAAAATAAAATACTGTATTTTACCATCATTAATTCCATCTCTTACACTCTTCCTCTCTTCATGTAATCTGAGTTTCTAAGATATCACTTTCCTTCTCTGAAGAATTTTTAACATTTCATACAAGATAGGTCTACCAGTGACAAGTTCCCACAGTTTTGTTTGTCTGAAAGTCTTTATTTCTTCTCCACTTTTGAAGATAATTTTGCTGCATACTGAATTCTTGGCTGGTGGGGTTTTTTTCAACACTTTAAATATTTCACTCCATTCTCTTTTGCTTGTGTTTTCTAAAGGGATGTCTGATGAAATCTTTATCTTTGTTTTAAAGATAAGGTAGGGTTTGGGTTTTTTTTCTCTGATTTATGAGATTTTCTCTTTGTCTTTTATTTTCTACAGTTTGAATAGTATTTGACTGGTGTAATTTTTTTGGTATTTATCCCACTCAATATTCTCTGAGTTTCCTGGATCTGTGGTTTGTTGTCTGTCATTAATTTTAGAAAATTCTTAAAACAAAGAAAAAGAGAAATGAAAAGTTACAGATATGGTAGATATTAATCCTACTTTATCAACAATCACTTGAAATGTGAATGATCTAAACATACGAATTAAAAAACACAAACTATTAGAATGGGTTTATCAAAACAAGACCTTACTATTTGCCGTGTATAAGAAATCTACTTTAAATGCAAAGACACAGATAGATTAAAAGCTAAGGGATGGAGAAAGATATACCATGCTAACACTAATTTTTTTAAAAAAAAGCTAGAGTAGCTACATTAATTTCAGACAAAACAGACCTCACATCAAGAAAAATTATTAGGGATAACAGAAACATCACATAATGATAGAGGGGTAAATTCTCCAAGAAACATAATAACAGAGCATGTGTATGTATCTAACAACAGAGCATCAAAATACATGAAGCAAGAACTGATAGAAGTACAAGGAGCAGGTGCCTGGGTGGCTCAGTCAGTTAAGTGTCTGACTCTGACTCAGGTTATAATTGCGCAGTTTGTGAGTTCGAACCCCGTGTCAGGCTCTGTGCTGACTGCTCAGGGCCTGGAGCTTGCTTCTGGTTCTGTGTCTCCCTCTCTCTCTGTCCCTCCCCTGCTCACACTGTCTCTTTCTCTCAAAAATAAACATTAAAAAAGGAAAAAAAGTACGAGGAGAAATAGACAAATCCACTATTAGAGTTGGAGACTTAAACACCATTCCATCAGTAATTGACAGATCTAGCAGCTGGAAAATCAGATTAAAGTTTAATTGAACAGCATTATCTGTCAACTGGATCTGACATGTGCAGATTACTTTCTAGCAATAGCAGAGTACACGTTCTTCTCAAGCTGACACATAATATTCACCAACATAGACCACATTCTGGTTCATAAAACACCTTTAATAAATGTAAAAGAATGAAATTCACACAAAACACACTCTCAGACTACAATGGATTAAATTAGAAATCAATAGAGAAAGATAGGTGAATATCCAAATAGTTGGAGAGTAACAAAACACTTCTAAATAACACATGAGTCAAAGAGGAAGTCTCAAGTGAAATATGAAAGTATTTTGAGCTAACTGAAAATACAACTTATCAAAGTTTGTGGGATACAGCAAAGCAGTACTTTGAGTGAAGTTTATAGTACTAAATGCATATATTAGAAAAAAAGAAAAATCTAAAGCCAATAATCTAAGCTTCTGATAAAACTAGAAAAGGAGCAAAAAATATTCAAAGTAAGCAAAAAACCAAAAACAAGACTTA
The DNA here is from genome assembly GCA_030068075.1 of Paguma larvata. Taxonomy (NCBI): domain Eukaryota; kingdom Metazoa; phylum Chordata; class Mammalia; order Carnivora; family Viverridae; genus Paguma; species Paguma larvata. Next base: position 50,841,962 of record CM057839.1, on the reverse strand, counting down.
ATGAAAATTTGAGCAGAAGTCAGTATCATTAAAAGCAAGAAATCAATAAAACCTAAAGCTATTTTCAAAAAAGTCAATAAATTCATAAACCTATAACCAGGCTAACCAAGAAAGAGAGAAGATACAATATTACTAACATCAAAAATAAAAGAGGGACCATTGCTACTAGTCTCATGGACATTAAAAGGATAATAAAGGAATATTATGAACAATTCTATGCCTACATCTCTGATAAATTAGATGAAATGGACCAATTCCTTAAAATATGTAGGTAGATGATAGAAAGATAAAGGACCCTTGTGATTACATTTAGGGCCCACTCTAGTATTCCACAATTATCTTCCCATCTCAAGATCTTTAATTTTTTTTTTTTAAGATTGTTTATTCCTAGAGAGAGAGAAAGTGCTAGCAGGGGAGGGGCAGAGAGAGAGAATCCCAAGCAGGCTCCACACTGGCAGCACAGAGCCCAACTCAGGGCTCAGACTCACAAACCATAAGATCATAACCTGAGCCAAACTAAGAGTCAAACACCTAACCGACTGAGCTACCTAGGTGCTCCACCATCTCAAGATCGTTTATCACACCTACAGAGTCCTTTTGCCATATGAAGTAACATACTCACAGGTTTTGAGGTTTAGGGCAGGGGAAGGGGGCATCACATTATTCTGCCTACCACACTTGCTGAGAGTGAAACAGAAAAGGCACACTAGAAGTGAGTGGAGAATTATTTAAATAGCTAAATAAGAGCCTCTGGGAAACCAAGAATGAACTCTTGAGACTAAGCCCACTAATCAGTCTATAACATTCGATGATCCTTGTTAGCAGGCTTGGCGTGGCTGAAAAACAAACTGAATTCAACCAAGGTTGGGATTTTCTCTTGGCCTATGGAACAAAAGAACAATGGAATGAGGAAGTTGTTTTAAGAGTTTTGAACTGATGGAACTACAAAAGCAGAGATAGAGGTGGGAAGTATGAAAGACTGGTGGTAGATGAGGTGCAACAGCTATGGAGAAATAATCAAGTTAACAGTTTAAAAGGAATAGGAGATAAGAGTCAGCATGACTTTTGTAAGTTATTTCAGAAGTGAAAGTTTCTACCAATGACAAGAAGCAGATATGGCCCAGGGATTGGTTAGTTTGATTAGGATGAAGATGAAAATCACTGAAGCAAGGGGGATCAAGGAACTGAGAAGCAGGTGTTGAATGAATGCACCAAATAGATCCTAAAACCATCCAGAATTTCAGCACGATTGGAGAGAAGAGAAAGTTGTGAGTCACAGAGAGTACAGATGACAGCAATAAGGAGGGGTCTAGGATAATACAATCCAGTGGCATTCATCTTAAAAACACAAAGAGTTTCGTACAATAGTGGAAGAGTAATGGGCTGGAAGCAGTTGCTGTGAGTGAAGATAATGTGAACCCTCTCTCCAAATACACGGTGAGGAAGTAAACAGCCTTCAGATGAAAGGGCCACAAAATGGAGATCTCAGTTACAGTTGTCAGTTAAGGTCAAAAGATAAAGGAGAAGTGTTAAGAGCAGAGACTGAAGATGGATAGAACTGTGTTGACCATGAGGGGAATATTTCCAGAAGATACGTTGCAAAGAATACAAGGAAGAGACATAGAGGGAGGCTTGGCTAAGGAAGAGAAAACGGATGGGAATGAGAGTATGGGAGAGAACAAACCAGAGGGGTTTATTCCTTAAGTGCCCACTAAGAGACTGGCCACAAATCTGCCAAAAGTATTAGTCCCAGCAGATCTCTGGTGGATTAGAAGCAGGGTGAGGAGAGGGGGATAGGCTTTCAGATTTTCAGAGTTCAGCGATAGCCCAGATAGAATTCATTTTAAAGGTATTACTGGCCTTTGATAATTAGAACTCCAGCTAGTCCCAAATCACCTGTGGGGTGTACTAACCATGCTGGAGGTTCAGAGGTTCCCAAAAGGCAAGGGCAACATACAATCCAACTCAGGTGCTAAGAAGACACTTTAGCTACTTGAAGATAAAAAATGTCCACTTTGTCAGCATTACCTTGATCCCAAAACCAAACACCCTGCTAAAAAGGAGAACTACAGACCAACTTCCCTAATGAACATGGATGCAAAACTCTCAACAAGATACTACTAGCAAACCAAATCCAACAACACATTGATTTATTAAGATCAAGTGGGATTTATTCCTAGGCCGCAGGACTGGTTCAATATTCATAAATCAATCAATGTGATACATCACATTAATAAAAGAAAGGATAAGAACCATATGGTCCTCCAAATAGATGCAGAAAAAGCATTTGACAAAATACAGCATTCAAGAAAGTAGGGATAGAAGGAACATAACCTTAAGATCATAAAAGTGATATACGAAAGAGCCACAGCTAATATCATCCTCAATGAGGAAAAACTGAGAGCTTTCCCCTAAGGTCAGGAACACGACGGGGATGTCCACTTTCACCACTGTTGTTCAACATAGTGTTTGAAGTCTTTGCCTCAGCAGTCAGACAACAGACATAAATAAAAGGCATTCATCCAAATCAGCAAAGAAGAAGTCAAACCTCCACTCTTCACGGATGACATGTACTCTAGTGGAAAACCCAAAAGACTCCATCAAAAAACTGCTGGAACTGATCCATGAATTCAGCAAAGTTGCAGGATACAAAAATCAATGTACAGAAATCTGTGGCATTTTTATAAACCAATAATGAAGCAGCAGAAAGAGAAATCAAGGAATCGATCCCATTTACAATTGCACTGAAACCCATAGAATAGCTAGTAATAAACTTAACCAAAGAGGTAAAAGATCTGTACACTGAAAACTATCGAAAGCGTATGAAGGAAATTGAAGAAGACACAGAAATGGAAAAACATTCCATGCTCATGGACTGGAAGAACAAAGAGTGTTAAAATGTGAATATTACCCACAGCAATCTACATACTCAATGCAATCCCTATCAAAGTAACACCAGCACTCTTCACAGAGCTAGAACAGACAACTCTAAAGTTTGTATGGAACCAGAAAAGAACCCAAATAGCCAAAGTAGTGTTACAGAAAAGAAAACCGAAGCTGGATACATCACAGTTCTGGACTTCAAGCTGTATTACAAAGCTGTAATCATCAAGACTGTATAGTACTGGCACAAAAACAGACATACAGACCAATGGAACAGAATAGAGAACCCAGAAATGGACCCACAAAGTATAGCCAACTAATCTTTGACAAAGCAGGAAAGAATATCCAATGGAAAAAAAGACAGTCCCTTCAGCAAATGTTAAGAAAACTGAACAGAGACATGCAGAGGAATGAACCTGGACCACTTTCTTACGCCATACCCCCAAATAAACTCAAAATGGATGAAAGACCTAAATATAAGACAGGAAACCATTAAAATCCAAGAGAAGAAAATAGGCAACCACCTCTCTAACCTTGGCCACACCACCTTCTTCCTACACATGTCTCTGGAGAAAAGAGAAACAAAAGCAAGGACCTCATCAAGATAAAAAGCTTCTGAACAGCAAAGGAAACAATCAACAAAACTAAAAGGCTGGGAAAAGTTATTTGCGAATGATATATCAGATAAAGGGTTAGTGACCAAACTCTATAAAGAACTTCTCAAACTTAACACCCAAAAAACACAAATAATCCAGTGAAGAAATGGGCATAGGACATGAGCAGATACTTTTCCAAAGAAGACATCCAGATGGCTAACGGACACATGAAAAGATGCTCAACATAACTCATAGTCAAGGAAATACAAATCAAATCCACAATGAGATACCACCTTACACCTGTCAGAATGGCTAAAATTAACATCTCAGGAAACAAGAGATGCAGAGAAAGGGAAACACTTTTGTACTCCTGGTGGGAATGCAAACTGGTGCAGTCACTCTGGAAAACAGTATGGAGGTTTCTCAAAAACTTAAAATTAGAACTACCATATGACCAAGCAATTGCACTAACAGGTATTATCCAAAGGATACAAAAATGCTGATTTAAAGGGGTACATGCACCCCAATGTTTATAGCAGCACTATTGACAATAGCCAAATAATGGAAGGAGCCCAAATGTTCACTGACTAATGAATGGATAAAGAAGACGTGGTGTGTATGTATACATATATATATATCCCCAACCATATACATACATACTCGGCGATCAAAAAGAATGAAATCTTGCTATTTGCAACAACGTGGATGGAACTAGAGTGTATTATGCTAAGTGAAGTAAGTCAGAGAAAGATGAATATCATATATCACACATATGTGGAACTTAAGAAACAAAACAGATGAACATAGGGGAAGAGAAGAAAAATTAAGGTAAAAAGAGGGAGGCAAACCATAAGAGACTCTTAAATACAAAGAATAAACCGAGGGTTGCTACAGGGCTATTGGGTGGGAGGAAGGGCTAAATAGGTGATGGGTAACAAGGAGGGCACTTGTTGGGATGAGCACTGGGTGTTATATGTAAGTGATGAATCACTAAATTCTACTCCTGAAATCATTACTACACTGTATGTTAACTAACTTGGATTTAAATAAAATTTTAAAATAAAAAAAATTGAATCCATTATTGTAATCGTCTTTGTCAGAAATAAAGACCGTGGAATCATTCCTACCTTTATTGAGTAAATCAACAAATATGTACTGAATGCTTACTAGGTGACTGGCATATATGCTGACTGCATAATTGTGAACAAGATGCTCACAGTATCTCTGGAGGAGGTACAGAGGAAACATTGAGCTGCTAAAGTGCAAAGTATTTGGGGGCACTTTGAGGTGCTAAGTATTGCAGATGCATCTGGAGGGGGCACAGAACAGTTTTAGGGGTTTAGGGAATCAAAATCATGAATAGGAATTAGCTTGGGAAAGAAGCAGCTCTGCACTTTCTGGAGAATGTGCTCTTTTTGTTTGTTTTTATGTTTTGTTCTGATCAGGTTGTTGGTTTTAACTGGTGATTATGAACGCTTTCAGCATTCATTCTCAGATGCCTCTCCTTTAGCTTTCTGAAATGTAAAGGGCAATCTGCCAAGGTTGGAGGCAGGCAGGGTGAAGGTGGTGGTGCGGGGGGGTGGGGAGGGACATGACACACCCCTGCCTCCTTTAACTAAAAAGGATCCCCAACCATATCCCAGGTTTATTTGACATTTATACTCAAAGTGGGATGGGAGTAGGGAGGACAGATACAACCTCAGTCCACTGACTGGATTTCACCCTGTATCCCGCCTTCCGTACCTTGAACCTGACTCCTCACATTTCAGGTGTATCCACCCAATAATTCTCAGAAACTCTAGATGATCCCAATGGAATACTTTCTAAAAGACTGCTGCTGAAAAAAAATTAAAGAAAAAGTAAAAGACTGCCACTGACAGCACAAATTCCACATTAATTACGATTAAGGGGAATTTCTATGCAAGCGGCTTCTTGCTGAAAGTAACATAACAAATCACAGGTTTGCCAGGATTATTTAGTGACAAAGATTACCTAGTTCTAAAGTTATTAAAACACTAGAAAAGAAGTCAAGCTCTTGTGGCACCAGAGTTTATTGGTAGGTGTTTATTCTTCAATAACCAACTTCCTTTTTAAAAACTTGTTAAAATTAGGATGATTTTTTATTCCTCAAAGAAAAAGGAAAAACATTTTGCAAAAATATTTCGTGTGAAATAATAACACAAATACAAATAAGCAACTGTGTACAAAATAATTTATTACAGCATTATATAAGTTGGCATTATGTTACAGTGAGTTTTTTCTCTTAACAATTATGAACCTAAACAGCTTAGAGTGAAGGAAAATCATTTTAATTAGAATGGCTTCTCTAAATAAAATCTCCCTTTTTGAATTTATATTTGCCTTAAAGGGAAGTATTAATATTAGACATATTTACACAGTTCTGAAAGAAATATACTGAATGATTCCATTATTATTTTCTGTACAGATAGAACAAAAACCTACACCCCCCCCAAAAAAAATATTGCTGAATAATAATGCTTTAATAGTTAAACTAACAAGAGTTTAAATTCTCATCTTCCTGATACAAAAACATTTAATAGTCAATGCCTGGCTTTAACAGTAAGAATGTTTCCTTATAATCTGCATTCTTCCCTATTATGCTCCCTTGAAGCACAACGTGCAGATATCAACTACTTGTTAACACACAAGCAATTCAGTCAAGAAAGCATAATTCTTACCCGGGGGGTGAGGGGGGGGTCTTTAAAAGACTGATCTAGGGATAGGCAACAAATAGGCCAGTAAATTTCCATGATTAAGAGGAAAACCAATCCCCACATTCTCAATCATCTACATAAAATTGGAGTACCCTTACTCAATAGAATGTATAATTTTCATAGATATTAAAAAAGAAATGATAAATCATGAAAAAAAGGTGGAAGAAAGGGCAAACTGAAATAAATTTTAAAATAAACCCCAATGTCTGCCAAAAAAAGTTCCATATTATTTTTAACATACAGTTAACACTTTACAATTGATGTGCTTTAATTAAAAGGAAAGCAAATAAACAATAATACAACAAACTAATAAGAGATCAAAACATAGTTTCTGAAACCAGGATCTAAAGAAAATACAGTGGGGCTGTATACAACTTAGTAAGAAATTACAATTATGACACAGAAGTGACAGCACCCATCACAATGCTGATAATTTGAAAGTTTAAGAAAACTGTACAAGTATAAACAGGTAATTTTTAACAGATATTTATGTAAAATGGCAGAGTCAGATAAAGAATAAAATAAGCTTACAGAATACTCCATTTAAAAATTCTACCCAATTATTTCATTTCATATCTATATTAAAATACACCCTGAAAAAGAAACCCTGATCTGATTTCAGCTCTGAGTCTTACAAGAGTCAACCTTCCATGGGATTTCAAATCTCATTTGCCAAGACATCATAGTTAGCTGTGTGGTTTAGTGCCACAGTGTGACTGTCAACCTCATTCACAACAGGCAGGAAAGCGGAAGTAAAAGGAAGCAGGTTGTGACAGGCCATCCTGTATTCTTCGTATTGGGAATTACAGTTCCCAAAGCTGCCATCAAGCAGTGCCTCAGAAACCTTCATTAAAGTCTATTAGAAAGGGGGAAAATAAAAATCACTTTTAAGAGAAAAGGTTAGTTAATCATCACTTTAATCACAAGATACAATTTGTTAATTAAGCAAAAGAAAACTGGCGTGGTCCCAGTGTAAAAGAACTTATTGCTACCTACAATAAGGTAATTATATCAGAACAGGAACATTTTAGAAATCAAAAGCGGGGTGCCTGGGTGGCTCAGTCAGTTAAGTGTCCGACTTTGGCTCAGGTCATGATCTCACAGTTCGTGAGTTCGAGCCCCACATCAGGCTCTGTGCTGAGAGCTTGGAGCCTGGAGCCTGCTTTGGATTCTCTGTATCCCTTCTCTCTCTCTCTGCCCCTCCCCAACTCGCATTCTGTGTGTGTCTCTCTCTCAAAAACAAATAAATATTTAAAAAAATTTAAAAAAGAAATCAAATCAACAGAGCCTTAAAAAGTGAATCTCTGAAATTAATCACTAAACTGAAAATGTCCTTTATTAAAAACAATAGTTCCCACGTAGTGAGTGTTTACTGTGTGCCAGGCAGGTATCAAGCCCTTCACAGTTTATCATTTCAACCAACCCTTAACACCAAGTGTGTGAGTGAGGTCAGTAGTACAGACATACCTCGTTTTATTGTGCCCACTCTATTGTGCTTTGCAGATACTGTGTTTCTTACAAATTGAAGGTTTGTAGCAACCCTACACGGAGCAAGTCTGTCAGTACCGTTTTTCAACAGCATTTGCTCACTCTGTGTCTCTGTGTCATATTTTGGTAATTCTTGCAAATATTTCGAGCTTATTCATTATTATTATATTTGTTATGATGATCTGTGATAAGTGAGTACAACTCGCTGAAAGCTCAGATGATGGTTAATATTTTTTAGTAATAAACTTTTTTTTTTTATTAAGTAGACTCCACACCCAACATGGTCACACCCTCCACTGACTAAGCCAGCTAATAAACTACTTTTTTAATTAACATATATACATTGGTTTTTAGACGTAACACTTTGGCACACTTAACAGACTACAGTACAGTATGAATGTAACTTTTATACACACTGGGAAACCAAAAAATTGCTTTGACTCACTTTAGTGTGATATTCACTTTATTTGCAGTGGTCTGGAGCAGAACCCACAGCATCTCCCAGGTATGCCTGTATTTTCACCCTCATCTTAAAGAGGCAAAGGAAGCTAAGAAACAGAAACTTGCCTAATGTGACCCAGATCATAACTGATAGAGCTGAGATTCGAATCCAGACACAATCTGAAGGCCCACTCAAGAATTAGGTTGTAAAGACACACATTTTGCCAGATCACTCAGTATCCATAAATTTGTAACACGTATTCTGAAAAATCTTACCTTTACATTTTTATCTTTTATAGTTTCATCCAGTCTAGTGGCAATAGCAATTGCTTTCTCTTGCCTTGACTTGTCCAGAAAATACATCATTTTAGCACCTGAAATACCAAGACACTACAAAATGAATAAACTCATAAATCTTACAGTTGATTTGACCAACATTAACCAGTGGCTTAAAATCTGGTTCCGATGACTTAAAATCGGCAGTGGGTTGGAGCTGGCTCCTACTGGAATTTGGGAGCCAGGTACAGTGTCTCTTCCCAACTCCCAATTCAATGGCATCCTATTGATAGCCTGGGACCACAACGGGAGTGCTTGTAAATGGCAGAAAACTACAAATCAGGGCTGCTTCTGTCACAAAAAGATGGTTGTTAAACATTTACCAGGAGACCAGATTTAACATCCGATCCTTCCCCCCAGAAATGCTTAACTAAAAATATAAATAGGGGCTCCCCTGTAGCATCCATCAACATGTCATTTAAATCATTTTTTAAGATGATACCCTAAAATAAAACATCTAAGGAGCAAATTACTGTCACAGAGAAGTGTGGTGGAGGGACAAAAGGAAAATGCTCACATGTTCACAAAGAAAATAAGTATTTTTTAAAGCTTTTTTAATCCTTATTCTTATGTAATTTTTTCTGCATCTACTGAAATGACCATATGGTTCTCATCCTTTCTCACTTAACTAACGTCATGCATCACACAATTAATCTGCAAATACTGAACCATGCTTACAACCCAGGAAGAAATCCCACTTGATCATGGTGAATGATTTTTTAATGTATTGTTAGACATGGTTTGCTAATATTCATCAGGGATGTTGGCCTGTACTTTTTTATTTTTATTTTAATTGTCTTTATCTGGTCTTAGTACAGGGTAATGCTGGCCTCATCCAATGAATTTGGAAGTTTTTCTTCCTCTTCTATTTTTGGGAATAGTTTGAGAAGAATAGGTATTAACTCCTCTTTAAATGTTTGGTAGAATTCACCTGTGAAGCTGCCTGGTCCTGGACTTTTGTTTGTTGGGAGTTTTTTGATAATTGATTCAGTATCATTGCTAGGTAATTAGTCTGTTCAAATTTTCTATTTTTTCTGGATTCAGTATTGGGAGGTTATATGTTTCTAGGAATTTGTCCATTTCTTTTAGGTTGTCCAATTTGTTGGTATATAACTTTTCATAATATTTTCTTATAATCCTTTGTATTTCTATGGTTTCAGTTGTTATTTCTCCTCTTCTGATTTTATTTGAGTCCTCTTTTTTTTTTTTTTTTTAAATGAGTCTGGATAAAGTTTATCAATTTTGTTGATCTTTCCAAAGAACCAGCTCCCGGTGTCACTGATCTGTTCTACTGGTTTTTAGTTTCTATTTCACTTATTTCTGCTCTAATCTTTTATTTCCTTCTACTAGCTTTGGGCTTTGTTTGCTCTTCTTCTATCTCCTTTAGGTATAAGATTAGGTTGTTTATTTGAGATTTTTCTTGCTTCTTGATGTTGTCCTGTATTGCTATAACCTTCCCTCTTAGAACAGTTTTTGCTGTATGGTGTCCCCAAATAAGACACTTTGCTGGGCACTGGGTACACAAGTGACCAAGATAGACATGTTCCTTCCCTTTCAGAATGGAGGCAACAAGTATTCATTCAATTAGTAACCTCTTTCTCCATAACTGTTTCTCCTATATCTCCTAGTCCATATCCTATGCTTATTTTTCTTTTGGGCTTTAATCAATTTATATTTTTTATTGTTAATTTATAAGATCTCTACATATATTATTAGCTTTTTATTACATATCTGTAAATATTTTTTCCAATTGGCCTTTGACTTTCTTTTTTATTTATTAAGTAATCTCTAACCCCAGCATGGGTCTTAAACTTACAACCCTGAAATCAAGAGTCGCATGCTCTACCCACTGAGCCAGCCAACCTGATCTTTATGGTGTTTTAATTTTTATGTGGCAAAATTTACTTTTCCTTTGAATTTTACATAATATTTGGGAAGGCATTTCCTGAGGAGAAATTCTTATTTCCCTTAGTATCAAGAAGTTGTAATTTTTCATAGGAATTAGCTTTTTTCCATAGACCCTTTAGAACAAGAAAGAGTACATTAAAATACTTAAATATATGCCTAACGGAAGAGCTTAGTTAATTATATTATGTACTCCTTTTTGTCTCCAATTCTTTTTCCACAATCTTTTGACCAGTTTAACCATCTTGTCCATCCATGCTATGTTGTCATTTTATGAAATTGTATAAACACCCTAAAATCCCCTGCAACAGGCAGGATAGAAGTAAATCCTCAAAATATAAAATACATAAAGTAATAAAAACATAAGAAAAAATAAATCATTCATAACCACAACACACGAAGGCACTCCTTAAAGCTTTCATATATATTTCTTTTCAGTCTTTATCCCATGTATTTTTTTACATAGTTGAAATTATATTGTATGTTAATTCTGTGTATGTATTATAAAATTATACCCCTTATTACAAATCATTCAAATCAACATCCCTTTACAGGACTGCTAGGTTTTCCATTCCACTACAAATCTACTACTATTTCCCCTACTATCAGACATACATTAAATTTGTTTCCCTTCTTTTCCCCCACACTTACACACAGGATTTCAGTTAAGGTCTTTGTGCTTAAAGCTCTATCTCTGCTTTGAATTAATTCTTTAACATTATTTACAAAAGCATGATGACAGCGAAAATCAGAGGTAATGTGAAACTCTTCCTAAGATAACAGGCTGCTTTCCTAAAAGACTGGGCCAGTTTACACTCGCAGCAGTGAGATACACGAGCCTCCCCTCTGCATCTTCACCATGCTTCCATCTCCTTTTCCAAACAAACAAACAAACAAACAAACACCTTCCTTAATTGGAAAGATCAAAAATGGTATTGCGTTCATTTCTTCTTCTGGGAAAACTTGTGAGGTTCAACATCTTTCCAAAGTTTTATTTTCACCACATTCTAATCTTTTCCAGAATTGTTTTACCCCTGGGAGTCAAATACTAACCTGAAAGTAGATGCTGAAGAGAGGTAGCATTGTGTTTGAGAAAATCCTCATTAAAACTTTCCAAATCCTTGTTGACAAATATTTTCCGCATTTCTTGAGATAGAACTTTACTCACAATGTCTGGAAGATTACTATGATTAGACACTATAAAAACAAAACATTTGGAATTAAAAAAATTGTTAATCTATCCTATGAAACAAAATCAATGGAAATATATTTAAATTTATTTTTAAGCTTGACACAGTTTACATAGTAAAAATATTGCTCCTTTGGAATATAAATACATTCTAGCTTAAAAATGCACTAATTTCTAACATACCTTTGCTAGCATGTTTAATTTATAAACACACTATAAATATCCTTTCTTTGCTTTACGTTATTACAAATCTCTTTAATGAGAGGCCGCTGAACTGTCATATTTGCTTCCACATAAATATTACCTTTTTTACACTTACCTGATTTAGAAAATTTAATCAAACATTCATGTAACCATGGGTTATTACTGTTGATGGCAAAAGCTCGTTTGACAGACTGCAGCATTAACAGAAACTTCCCTGTGTCAGAAAAACATGGAAAGGTAACAGCATCAAAATTTATGTATATTATTTTAGTCACTCTATTTTAGCCTCACTTAAATTCCAGTAACAAAATGTTATCTTTCCTATAACATTCATAAGCAAAATTCAAAGCTGACTTTGGTTATCAAAGACAACTTTTATTTTCTAAAGAAAAGCTTGAAATCATGTAGAGTTGCTTCAGGTAAGCAATTTGTATGATTGTTCAAACTCTTCTTAAAAGGGATTTGAACATAATTTTCTAACTGGTTACCCCATAAAGTTTTGAGTAGCAAAGGAAAAAGGGATTGGGAGCCTTTTGTGGAAGGCTGAAATGGAACTTGAACAAAAATCAATCTAACTGATTGATAAAGATTATGCTGAATATGGTCACCAATATAAGTAATGATTAACAACTGAATTCAAACTATTACCTTTTCTAAAATATATTTCAAATGCTAATAGATGAGTGTCAATGTTATCAGCAACAAGGTTCTTAAGAGGTATAAGGAACTTGATAGCTTCTTCTAATGGATTTTCTATCTATTTTGAAACAGAAAGGAAAATTATTACATTTAAAAACAGCTGCACAAGTAATTTCCCCCCAAATCTCATATTAATATGTGTCTAAAGTAATTTATAGTTCCTTTATATGACCAAATAAGCAAGAAAACATTTTAAAAGTATCACCTATAAACAAATTCAAAATAGTAATTTCAAAATGGATATGGCTCTATTGTTTTTTTCTGATTATAAAATTAATATTATCTCATAAAAATCCAAAAAAAAATACAGGAAATTATTCCATAGGCTTAAAGAGATGGGACACCAAATACTGATAGCCCCTTATTCTTCAAACATCTATAGTAAGGAGGCAAATATAACTGTATCATGTGATTGGAAAAAATGACAAATTTGAAATGCTTATATTAGATTCTATAGTGAATAAACCTGAAAACTAAATATTTCCCTAATCCTGGTCCCTAAATAACTACCAACACTTTGAGAAAATCCTACTGCTTTCTCTTTGTAGCTAAAATATATCAAGATATATAAAATGCTTCCAGATGTAATAGATAGTTTTATTGCTGCTGTAACAGATTACCAAAAATTCAGTGTTCATAAAACAATAGTTATTTACTATTTTGCAGTTCTGCAGGTTAGAAGTCTAGCTGGGTTTAAAAATCAAGGTGCCAAGAGGACCACATCCCTTTTGGAGGTTCAAAGGGAGAGTATGCTTCAAGGCCCTTTCAGCTCCTCCAGGCTGCCCACCATCTCCATTTGTGGCTCCCTCATTCCCTCTTCAAAACCAGTAACAGGCTGAGTCCTGCTCACAGGACTCCTACCCTCTCCTGTCTCCCACTCTAAAGACCTACTGTGATTACATTGGGCTCACTAGTTAATCAGGGCTAATCTCTTTATTTGAGGGCCAGCTAATTACAATCATAAATTCCACCTGCCTCCTTTATTCCCCTTTGCCACTTAATGGAACATATTTCCAAGTTCCAGGGATTAGAATGTGGAGAGATTTAAAGGGCCATTATGCTATCTACCACAACTGCAATTCCATGTATATTCTGCATTAACCAAAATTTGCATATTATCACTCAAAACTAATCGACTAGTATCATAATGACCTTGAAATATTTAAAGGCATTTGATCTATAGATGTAATTAAAACATGTTCGTGACCAGAACAGAACCAAGTAACATAAATTCTACCAAATAAAGACAGTAAATTTATCTCACCCTTTCTAATTTTTCAGGTATAAGTTCTTCTTTGAGACCACTGGCTTCTTCTTCTTCTTCATCTCTTTTTTTCTTTTGATTTTTTTGTTGACGTTCCCTTTCTGCATGCTTTCTCTCTTCTTCCAGTTTAGCCTTTTTCTGAGCTCTTCTCTGCTTGCTAAGCATTTTCTTCAACTCTTTGGCTGACAAGTTTTCTACAAATATCCAAATGAATATAAATTCTAAGTCAATGTTTCCATTTTCCTCACATTCTTCTGCAATACACAGTATTAGTATAGCTTTTAGAAGGGAAATGGGGAAGAGGTAATGATATGGAGATCTTTAGGAAGTCCCACTCCCTAGCACACACCTGACACACAAAAGGCAACTGGCAAACACTGCATCGACTAAAATGAACCAATTCTAAAAAATAATAATAAAAATAAATAATAATAAAATAAAATTAACCAATTGTGGCCCAGTTCTGCCTCCAACATGATACATGACTTTAGGTAAATCACTTCATCTCGCTGAGTCTCAAGTCCCAACCTGTGCACAGTGGCGGTGATGATACCAGCTACCTTCTTGGAATATATCAAAGATAAGTAAGATAATGCACACACACAGAATTGTGATCTGATCAGAAATTTGCCTCCGTGCTACTATCTTTCAAATATCTGTAGATACTAACATTCTAGTGAATAAAAAGCTGTGTAGATATCCTCATTGGCAGTATTATTTTTTTTTTTTTTAACGTTTATTTATTTTTGAGAGACATAGAGATAGAGCATGAGCAGGGGAAGGGCAGAGAGAGAGGGAGACACAGAGTCTGAAGCAGGCTCCAGGCTCTGATGAGCCATCAGCACAGAGCCTGATGTGGGCCTCGAACTCACAGACCGTGAGATCATGACCTGAGTCGAAGTCGGCCGCTTAACCGACTGAGCCACCCAGGCGCCCGGCAGTATTATTTTCAATCACCTAGGCACTACAAGTTGTAAGAACATGTATTTTTCCCAAAGGGGCTCAAAGCTATTTTCACTTACAATTTAAAAAAAAGAAAGAAAAAGAACCCAGTCTATAGACATTTCTATTTTTCCCTAATTGGCCTTACTGAAGATAAAAATAAAAATGATTGCAGGGCACCTGGCTGGCTCAGTCAATGGAGTGTGTGACTTTGATCTCAGGGTTGTGAGTTCTAGCCCCATGTTGGAAGTAGAGATTACTTTAAAAAAAATAAGATAAAATATTTAAAAAATTTAAAAACATTAAAAAAAACAAAAAATTAAAAGAATAAAAATGATTATAAGTCATCCATTAGGGCTATTTAGAATTATCAGTTACATAACATGATCCTGCTGACTTTTTCTAAGCACCCCCCATCCCCTGCACTGTTTTGGGAGCACACAGGCTACCTGATGCTGTCTTCACATCCATCTGACAAAATGCTTTTCTATGTATTGTTTATGCTAAGGACATTCTGAAATTTAGTGTTCTTTTCCATCCTTTTACACCATCCTTTTACACCATCCTTTTACATCCTTTTCAGTTACCTGAATTTACTTCTTGTTGTTTGCTCTCACTGGTTAAGGGGTTATCATACAATTTCAAGTATATTTCAATTGCTGATCTAGCAGCCTTGAAATAGAAGGCATGTCTTCTGAGTATATCTTCTAATCTCAAAAGGTCAACATAGGCACGAAGGGTCATCTTTCTCATGCAGTATGTATGGAAGTCAAATTGATCATCGGTTATCTCAAAAAAATGCTTCAAAAAAACACACAAAATTATCCCTTATATATATGTCAATAATGTCTATTTTTTAAAAGAAAATCATAAAAAGCCCTAAATACAGTGTTAACAGTCACAATTTCACTTAGTTGCCCTCTCCACTATTCAACACTACAAAGGACATCAAATTATTCTTTGAATTGAATTTAAATTTCTGTTACTTGGTCATTCCCTATAAATTATGTTTTGTGACAACACTCAATTTCTGTGTAATAAGTCAGATGGTCAGATTTTTTTTAAACCTTGAAATCAGTACATACTGGTATATTTTTTTAATGAAACATTTCTCCTCCATATTCCCCCAAAATGAGCATGGCAGAGTTAAACAGAGCTCTGAATGAAGGCCAAATACATACAGGTTCACATTAAATGTTTACAAATCAGACTGTTCTACTCAACTATAATTTCTTCGAGGACAAGCCCCATCATCTCTATCCCTATTGCCTGGCACAGGGCCTAACATTCAATAAGCACCGTTTTTCCCAACTCAAGACAGAAAATGCTTATCAGGCATGTGACCTCTTAATTTCCTACAGCTTCAATTATTTATATTAGGTAGGAGTAATTTTTAATTATTTAAATAAAGTGATCAAATAAGAAGATATTTTAAAAATTTCATTCAACACAGAGCATTTTGGCTTTTTCACATTCAGTAAACTCTCATTATTCTACCAGCATTCCATTTTAGCAACGGTTCCTAAACTGGAGTCTATGTATAGACTATGCATAAATAAGCATAATAACACTACCCTAAGGAGAGAGTTCAAGGCTTTCATTCAATTCCCAAAGGATCCATGGCCCAAACAGTTAAAGAACTAATTCCTTACATGGCAAAGAGATGATTAACACCCCCCACTTTAAAACAATTTATACTTTTGTTTTCTTTTCTACATGCATCTCTACCTCCATCTTCTTTCTTTTCCCCTATTTTAGCTTCTCCAACGATATACAGAGAAATGAATGATTCAGTACACGAATACAACGTAAGCTCTTCTACCACTTCACCTCCCCTCTGTCCTAGGGGCCTAAGTACTAACTCGCTGTGCAGATGACACATTAGTAACTGTCCACATGATTTCATAATTTTAGTTGTATTGGTAATTAGAAATATACTATACACAGAATGACATTAAGTACTTGAGACTTTAAGGGAAGAATTCTAAGATAAGAAGTATGTAAGTACACAGTGTGGAGGGGAAAAAATACACATTCAACTTTAGTTTATAACTTCATGCTTTAATGTGTTATATTGGAAAATGGCATTCCTCCCATCAGTAAGACAAATGGATTCATAAGTATCAACATAAACTTATTTTTTTAATTAAAGGATTACAGATTTTATAAAGCTGTTTGTGGTTAACATAAATCAAGTTATGTCTAACACCATATCTTAAAATTCAATACAACTGAGGAAAAATGGCAGTGCCCCAAATCAAGGAATACATAATGAGATGAAAACATCTAAGAGATTACAGGACCTTTTTTTAAGTTAAGAAACATTTATATGTAAAAAGGCAGACACAAGTTTCAAGATACCATCTAGCAGCTTTAGTAGACATATATTCTAAGTCAAGTCGTAGAGGGAGCAGTAGAGAACCACAAACACTTAAGCCGCCTCTTTATCAGTAACAGCCCACAGGCTGCCTCTCTCCAGTTAGTCTTCCATATATAGGGTAACCAACCTATCCCGGCTTGCCTGGGGCTTTCTCAGTTTTTCCAAAGAAAGTCCTGTGTCTTAAGAACCCGCTCTGCCCCAGGCAAATCTGGAGGTTGATCACTCTATATTAAGCTCGCAGTGGTGGACAGGATATGGCCAGAGTTCATTAGAAAAAGTAGGATACTAACAAAATAATTTTGCTTTGGGAAGAAATGCTGTATTGCAGAATCCTAGTAAAAAACAACTAAATAATCTTAGCTTGATTTTCTTTTCTTATAAGCTTTTTATTTTCAAGTATAGATACCCAGGAAGTTATAAAGGTAGTGCAGAGATATCCTGTACACTAGTCTCTCAATTTCCTCCTAAGGGTTACAGCCTACATAATTATAGTGTGAGAACAAAATAAAAAACCTGACGTCGGTACAATGTGAGCATACAGTTATGTGATTTAATCCCATGTGTAGATTCGTGTAACCACCACCATAGTCAAGACACAGAACTATTCCATCACCACAAAGATCTCCTTACACTGTTATCTTGGGGTGATTTTTTAAGTCTCTAAATTGATAAAACATAAAAATAAGCTAGATGACACAAACAGGTGAAGTTAGCTTCCCCATACTTTAGCACAATATGGTCACTTATCAGCTTCCTGCAGAAACTAGGTACCCAAATTTTAATATACAGCTCAGGCTCTTAACTCAATTTTTCCCTCATCATAAATTACTATTTCTTTGTAGGGGGGTGGCAGGAATTGCTTAATTTGTCAAAATTAAGCTTGAATCAAAGTAAGACAAGTTAGCAGAGAATAAAGAGGTGCTATTCGTGGCCTGGCCTCAAAGTACGGTTTCCTTTAGGAATTCCCTATCACTCCCTCTCTTCTCACCCAGATTCCTCCACCGCCTTACTTCTCGGAGACCCTGGAGGGAGCCCAACAAGAGCTCATAGACAGAAAGGCAACAAAAACCTCTAACTTGAAAAATAATAATTAGACAAACTAGAGTAGTAAGCAACTCTACACCCGTTATAGAAAATCTGTTATTATACAGTACACATCAACTGGATAAAGACTGAGGTAGGCTAGAAGATAAAGTTATGAACTGCCTACAATTCTGATCTATCAGAAATCCTAAATCTTATAAAGTTTTAGAAATATGTATTACTGATCCATGTCAGACATAAATCAGCACACTAAAATGAGAAACTAAACACCTGGAACAAAAGGAAAAGAAAGAAATTCTTGAAATATAAAATAGTTTAAAATTATTCTGAACACAAGTTTATATCTAGTATCTTAAAGATGGTTGTTTTGTTTTTAATAAAACTCAAGTTCTAACCATCAGATTGGGCTGGACTTCATAACTTTTACATATAATCCTAAAATCCTATGAGGGCTGCAAGCTGAAAGCAAAAAAAATACTATCCTGGACCATTCTAGACTTCTAACATACAGTGCAGTTAACTAAAAGCTTACAGCAATGTCATGGCTGAAACTGCCTTCAAGAGAGAATTCTTGAATGAGTTCTTGAAGGCAGAAGAAAGGTCCAGCCCTTATGTGAATTTACATCTATATTCACTGAAGGTGAAGATTAACTGCAAAGTTTTACTTCTGAAAGGTGCTCATTTCTTTACTAAAATATTTAAAATCCACACACAAAAGTAACTCATGCAGATACTTATTATTATAAATCCTTGAATTCTGTAATTACTCTTAAATCCTTACAAATTATAATTAAGAATTCTTTTAGATTATGTTAATTTTATTAGAAATGAAATTAATAGCATTATTATTTAGCATTAATCAATTGGCAAATATTTAATCACCCTATCTGTACTAAGTACTCACATTTCTACAAATAGCCACTAGAGGAGTTAAGTCTTATTTACTATAAATTACTCACTATAAAAGACTAGCTCACAAATGGCATAAGAATAGGCTCTTTCGGGGCGCCTGGGTGGCTCAGTTGGTTGAGCGGCCGACTTCGGGTCAGGTCATGATCTCACGGTCTGTGAGTTCGAGCCCTGCGTCGGGCTCTGTGCTGACAGCTCAGAGCCTGGAGCCTGCTTCTTCAGATTCTGTGTCTCCCTCTCTCTCTGCCCTTCGCCTGCTCATGCTCTGTCTCTATGTCTCTCAAAGATAAATAAACATTAAAGAAAAAAAAATTAAAAAAAAGAATAGGCTCTTTCGTTGTTTATCTGTGTCTGGTTCTTTCTGTCCTCAAGCACCAGCAAACCCAAAATAAAAACAGCAAAGTTTCTAGCAATGATTATATAACATAACCAGAGGGTGACAATTTCTGCCTATTTTAATCTCTGATAGCCAATGGCTTTCTGTAATTTTTTTTCTTCGAAAATACTTTCTACCGGTCAAATCCTATTTCTTGAATGAGACGCAGTTTATCTGACATTACAGACTTTTATTTCATGTTACTCAGCCAAAAATCACTAAAAATTTAAGGGAGAGCATAATCAAAATGAAACTTAGTAATGGAATAGCTATTAATCATATTCTAACAATCCTCAAGAAATGCCACCAAGAGAACTATAGTCATGAATGTTAGGAGGGGTGGGAATGAACCTTATAACTCATAGTTATAAGGACCCTAAGGAGGTGCAAATTTCACTTTCAGAGAAAATCTGTAGCCAGGCCCTTGCTGGAATCACTGATCCGTAAGTGCCCAGCAGTTTCTTCACTCAGGAAACATTCTCCCTGAGAATGTCCTGGGTAGTAAGAACGTATCTTTCCTTAGTAACAACAAAACTGCTTTTAAAGTGCTGGTCATCTAAGGAGTGTTGAAACAAACTGGTGATCTATGGTTTTATCACGGAAATAAGAGCCAGGTTTATATGAGAACACTTGGATATTGCCTAAGTAATTCGCATATCATCTGAGGGCTTTATATTTTTCAAGAAGATAAGGATTTCCCCCCAGAGATACAGCCAGCAAGCCCAGGCTCAAAAAAAGAAAAAAGAAAAGAAACCAAACAAAAACAAAAAATTAGATTATTTCCAAAAGAGATCAGGTATAATCCTAGCTCCAGTTCCCAGCAAAAGCCACCCCCTAAGATTTAGGCTTTCTTTTGGGTAACCTCGAAAGTTTCACATGGGGTAAAAGGCCAAAGTGACTGCCAGAGTGCAGACATCAGGCTCACCTGACTACGACGCCTGTGGTTTTATACTGCGTCAGCATGGGAACAGTGCTGCCGATTGACCCCACAACTGAGGGCTGCTGAGGACTGCCTCAGGGGTGCTTTTGTGGCTCTTTTCCTCCTGTTGTCCATTTGGAAGGAGAGTGCTTCAGAGATGACAAAGAACAGGAAAACAAAATTCACACAAAGGAAAAGAAAAGTCCCCTCACTAGGGCACATCACACATAATCCTAAAAGCAAGTAATAAAATAAGCCTGCAAACCAGCCACAGATTCCTGTACAAAGTATGGATGTGAGAACAAATATCCTGGGAAGACAAAGTGGAGAGAGGCTGGCTCCAGAGCAGATCCTGACATAAAGGGGAAAGAGGAGGCCGTCAGCTTGTGTGTCCTGGGCTAGTGAGGAGACCGAATAATGGCCAGCTTAGGAAACACAACTTTGGAAAATATATGTTAAAAATAGCAATAAGAGCTTGATAAATTCATCTTTTCCTTTTTCCCTCAGACCAAATTACGTAGTCCTGTCGCAATCGTAACCATTTGAGGATCAAAACAAAGCAATGACTTATTCACAACTTTTGAAAATTTGAAAGGCTAAAGATCAAGAATGTTTTTCACAATGAAGTTTCCAAAGCAGTCAGAACAGGTAGATGATCCCATGTAGAAATCCACCTGCTTTTTTTCACCACCTTCCAGGAGAAAAATAAAGTCCAAGTTGTACAACTTACCCTTTCTACTTCATGGCATTTTTTCAAGGCATCCCCGTATCTCCCCAAACGCTGGTAGGCCGAAATGCACTCTGTCTGAAACCACATGCACTGCATCTCATTTAGATTTTCCATAGCAGACGTTCCTTCCTGAAACGGAAGCATTCATAAATACAGGACGCAAACGATAAAAGAGATCCTAAAAACCTCATTTTCTCTGTTACAACTGTGGCTGTAAGTATTATTATGACAATATATAGCAACAGACAAACAGCTCAAGGTTCTTCCAAAGGCTCCTATCGATTCGAATTACACAATGTCTTATTTACCCAGCTCTGTTGGGGTCTTCAACACCCTACCCAGAAGAGACTCCAGATTGCTGAAACTAAGTTTTTGAACACCAAAACTTTTATTTAAAGTATTTAACAGTAATCCTTAGGAAGCATTGCTTCTTTTCTTCTTTTTAAGCAACCGCTGCTTAAACTTTCCTTGCCGACTCAGAGTCCTGATGTACGCCCCTTACTGCTGGATCTGTTAGCTGCGGGCCTCCTCTACAGTTTCTGTCTCCTCCCTCCACCTCAGGCTCTCAGCTGGCACTTTCTTCGTGTCCATGGTCAGCCTCCTGTTCCCTACCAACTCCTCTCATTTGCATTGGGCTGACAAAGCCAAATATGGGAATTCCTAAGGAATATCTGTTAACTTAGGAGCACATGGGTGGCTCAGTCGGTTAAGTGTCAGACTCTTGATTTCGGCTCAGGTTATGATCTTGCAGTTGTGAAATTCAGCTCTGCGTCGAGCTCTGAGCTGGGTGTGGAGCCAGCTTAATTCTCTCCCTCTGCCCCTCCCCTACACATCCTCTCTCTCTCTCTCAAAAAGTAAAAAACAAACAAAAAGAATATTTGTTAATTTGGGTGTAATGAGAATTCCGAGAAGAGTGTAAGACCCAAAGTACCTAGTTCCGATGGAGGGCCACTGGAGTTCTGTCACAACCTAGAGAGTTATTTCAAAGATATTTTATGTGACCCTGGGAAAAAATGGCAAAGATACATTTTCATAAATAATTTCAGTCTTCAGTTCTTTTTCACATCCATTTTTTGTGACCAGTTACAATTTCAGTATTTTCATTGAAAGTGTAAAAACTGGGTATCTCTCGGTGAATGGAATTATGGGTGTATGTTATTTCTTCGTTATGGTTGTATATATTTTCTATTTTTTGGTGACAACATATTTTTATAAGAAATCTACATTATGTTTCATTTCATAATCTTTACCAACTAGAACTGTCCAGCTTGCATCAGCAACTCTATAGACAGGTTCTAAAAAACTGCGAAAAATCTGCAAGAAGGAAATATGCACACCTCACTTACTTACTAGTGATCAGATAGAATCACTTATAATCAGACATAAACTGGTTATTCGAGGTTAACAGTCTCCCCCTCTGGCTCACTCCCTGGGCTGTCCACCGCACATGCTGGGCCCGTCGGGCCAAGGAGCGAGGGTGGCTGAACAGAACACCTCTCCATCCGGCAGGACAGCTTGTCAAGAATGAATGACCAGTGGTGTTTCTGACAAGCCAGCTGAGCCACAGGGTTTGACGACTCCTCTCCTCACACAGCCAACCATTCCCGTTCTTCTTCATTGTGTGGTGCCTTTTGAGACAAATCCTGGTTGTCTTTGGCTTGGGTGTGGGTGTGTGTTTGTGTGTATGTGTTGGTTTTTAAAATCACTGGACTTAAGAAGTTTTGTATATTCATTTTACTTTTTTTAATATTTATTTATTTTGAGGAGAGCACGAGGTGGGGGAGGGGCAGCGAGAGGGGGACAGAGGATCCAAAGCGGGCTCTGCGGTGACAGGCTGACAGCAGCGAGCTGGATGCAGGGCTACAACAAACAAACCGCAAGATCATGACTTAAGCCAAAGTCGGACATTCCACCGACTGGGCCATCCAGGTGCCCCTGTATATTTGTTTTAATTGCACTTTTCTTCTGGTCTCTGCTTTGGCCTTCCAGACAGTACTCTCCTGCACAAACACCACCTGCTTCTCTATCTACTCCTGTACTTCTTCCCATCTCCAAATCTGTGCCGCAGGGCAAAGGGCATCGAAGAGTCTGAACCTCAGCACTATGCACTACGTGACCCCTTCAGAGCCTCACCCGCCTTGCTATAAAACGTCAGACAAACACATGATTCAGTGCTAGGTGAACGGAAACACTAACACGATTTTGTTCATTTTAGTTTTCTTTCTCCTAATACCCATCACTCTTGCTACTTCTTTTCCCCCTCATTACATCTATTGATCCTGTGGGGTGTGAATTTCAGAAACACTAGTCACTGTAGTTTCTGCTCCTATTACCATTCTAAAACATGGGCTTTAGTGTCAGAGACCCCTAAGCTAGACTTCAGGCTCTAAAAGGAATGGCTAGCTGGGTGATCTCCAACGGGCACATTACCTGACCTCTCTAAATATTTTCTAACTTTAACATGGGAGTAATGATATCAGAGGACTGATAAGATTAAATGAGATTATATATATACCATACTTAGCTCAGTGCTTAATAATTGTTAAAGCTACTTTCTATTTCCCCTTACAAATAGTATATAAATTATTAGCATTACTCTAAACATGAGAAAGGGGAACTCAGGAAGGTTCAGATGAAAAAGCCTTTTTTTGATGAGAGAGAGACAACAATTGGTCTTTAGGTAGCAGCCTTTAATGAAAACTTAAATGTATGTACACACACCCACTTGTGTGATACGTGTGTGGGGGTGTGTGTGTACATACATTTAAGTTTTCATTAAAGGCTGCTACCTAAAGACCAAATTGTTGTCTCTCTCTCATCCTAAATATACATGACATATATTTCATATACAGTAAAACCTTGGTTTGTAAGTATAGTTCCTTCTGGAAACATGCTTGTATTCCAAAGCATTTGTTTATCAAAGCGACTTTCAAGAACCATCGGCTCCGTTGTGATCATGTGATGTTCAGCGTCACGTACTACTTGTATTCCAAGACGCTCGTTTATCAAGTTAAAATTTACTAGAAATGCTTGCTCGTCTAGTGGAACACTCGCAGACTAAGTTACTCATAATCCAAGGTTTTTCTGTATATGATACATACATACACATAGGAGACATATGTATATATGATAAATATGACATATTATTTATCAGTACCTGCTAACATTTGTGCCCCTTTGACGGCATGAAATGAAATCTTACTGTTTCCCTGATTACTAATGAAAGCATCTTTCTTGGCCATTCCATTTTCCACTTGTGTGAGCTGACTATTCACATCCTGTGCCCATGCTTCTCTCGGCTTGTCTTTCTCTTATTGAGGTTTATTGTGTGTGTGTGTGTTTTTTTGTTTCTGTGACATTCTTGTAAGTAGTTAAATTCTCACAATAAAATTCAAGCTATCTGTGACTTCTAAATTATAAGAGGTTTTGATAAACATCCAAACACAACCAGAATTTAGTTAACACTGAAGGAAGGTGGTGCAGGGGCTGCATAAGGAAACCATTAGTATCACGGGGCACAGGGTAACTTCCATCCTAAATCACTCAAAAACACAGTCCTAAGGCCCTCCACTGTGTATGCAATGTACACTTGGAGGTAAACATTATTTATTCCAGGGTATCTTAATTAAAACTTGGAAATTAAACTTGGAAACGTGGTTTCTTCTTGCCTCAATGTCACATTCACTGTGTATTAAATAACTATTTCAGTGAATTCTTTGTGGAGTTCTTTACAAATTCTTTTTTTTTTTAATTTTTCTTAATGTTTATTTATTTTTGAGAGCTGGAGCACAGGTAGAGGCAGAGAGAGAGGGAGACATATAATCCAAAGCAGTCTCCAGGGTCTGAGCTGTCAGACAGAGCCCAATGCGGGGCTCAAACCCACAAACTGTGAGATCATGAGCTGAGCTGAAGTCAGACACCCAAACGACCAAGCCACCCAGGCGCCCCTATAAATTCTTATTCCACCATATGGTTTGGAAATATCTTCTCCAATTCTATGCTCTACCTTCTCATTTTGCTTATGATTGTTTCTTGTTATATGTAAACTTTAATTTTAATATGGTCAAATATATCACTTTTACCCTTATACTTAAGTGTTTTTAGTTTAAGAAATGTTTCCTACCTCAAACTCTAAAGATAAGTTTTAATACTTTCTTTAGTCAACCTGGAATTGATTTGCGTGCAGAAGAGTGTCATTTTATTTCTGTCAATACAAATAACTAATTGTGCCAGCAATATCTTTTCATCTCTGATTCTGAAAGCACCTGTGGCTATATACCAAGTTTCCAAATACATGTCGGTCTGTTTCTGAGCTGACTAATCTGTTCCATTAGTCTACATATATTCTGAACCATAAACTTACTATTTTCATAATGAGACAGAAAGTTCATGTGGAAAAAGGTATGTAAGGATGGGGAAGGAGGGACAGGAAAGGAATAGATATTTAGCCCAACAATTTCAGAGAACTTAAATTCTAAAATGTCAGAAGTTATAGCCCGGAGAGGTTGGTTCTACATGGAAAGAACTCTATGAAGCAATTCCAAAGAAACTGTAAAGGAGAAATAAAAAGCAGCCACAGATTACTAACAAGATAAACGAATTGTAAATTGAATATTACACATAAGCACTGAAGTCTGACATATTGCTTATTTTCGTTTAAAGGTACTCTGCTCCTATTATTGTCTTCCAGCCATCCCCCACCAGAAGCACATGCGTACACACACTGAACCACAGAAGTAAAAAAACCATCCTTCAGACATGAGCTAGATGGGATTAATAAAAGTAATGACAAAAATGAATCCTTAAGAACTTTAGTGGCAAACTTCACAAATCCTCAGAGAGCTTAAGTTTAATTGTACTAACTCAGAAAAGTACACGCTCACGTATGGCATTTCCTACCCTTGTGAACTTGGAACACATTTCCTCTGCTTCTTTTATCATGTTTGCACGGAGCATGTATTTTGCACATTTGGAATTGATGAATCTATCAGCTGTGTCCAAAGACTGTGCTTCATCCATCCACTTTACAGCTTCTTTGAGATTACCTATATGCTTTAGAAATGAAAGCATTATTAAAGAAATCACAGCATTTATGATTAAAAGAATATGGGTGAATATAAATAGAAAAAGCTTATAAAGACAAACTAGAAATCTAGTACCATTTCTGTCAAACTTACCTAGAAATCTTTACATAAATTATAATTTGCATTTACTAAGGGATGATTCAAGTAATTAACACTGATTATACACTGCTAATACAACTATTAACACAAAACTCCCTGGATTATTGGAGTACTAGAAATAGATTATCGGCGTACCAAAGAAGTTATTTCTATATGGAAAAAACTCCCAAGGGTTCTTAAAATAGCCAAATGTTTCAGCTCTTCAAAAAACATGACTAGGATTTTACCTTGTAAATTTTTGCCTTCATATAGAATAATTCTATCAGAGTGGGAGTCCCAGCAATTGCAGCATTAATGTAATCCAAAGCTAAAGAATAATGCCCAAGTTTATCAAAATGCTGTGCCAGGAAATACTGGACCCACAGCAGTGTCGTTGGGGGTTCCTTCTCTCCATTTTCTGCAATCAAACAAATATAAGATTATTATAAAGAAGAAGGCAAAGTAAAGCAAATCACATACTTTCTTCTCCCTTAATGCATGATGAAATTAATAATTATTATAAGAATAAGCAGTAAGAATCCAGAAAAACAACCAATGTCAACAGAGAGGTAGGACTTCATGCCATAAAGTTCAAAAAGTAGCAGCCAGGCAGAGAGAAACAAGATGCTGGTTTCACACTCTGAAGAAACAGTGCTGGGTTTCAAAAAGAGATAAATCAGTCTAACTCGATGAATTCTTGGGCCGGAACATAAGGCAGCATGCCCAGGAAAAGTCAAGGTCACCACTTGGTGAAGAGATGTCCCGACCACCACTGCAAGACTCTCACAAAAACAAAAACTGCCAGGGGTTTGCATTTCCTAGGGCTCAACCCCAAATCAGGGAAACCCCAAGTTGAAGGGTATGAAGATACCTTCTGACAAGGTGGAATTAGCCCTGCCATGTGACACAAGCAGTCACATACAGTCAGCTGAGCTCTGTCCCATTCGAACCTCAAGCTCCGAAAGAGTAGATAAAGAAATATCAAGCTCTCAAAATGGATTTCAAAATGGATACGGGTATGAAATCAGGTAGAGAGTAGAAAACAGAATTTACCCACACCACAGAAAAAAACAAGTTTCATAAACACAGAAATTAGCGTAAATTAAAACATGATACATAAAGGAAAAAGACAAACATTTATTTTGTTCCTCTTATGTAAACTATATCTCAGGGGAACCAAATATTTGATAAAGAAAAATTCCTGTTTTTTAAATTTTTTTAATGTTTATTTATTTTTGAGAAAAAGTGAGAGAAAGAGAATAAGAGAGGCAGAGAGAGAGGGAGACAGAGAATGTGGAGAAGGCTCCAGGCTCTGAGCTGTCAGCACAGAGACTGATACCGGGCTCAAACCCACAAACTGTGGGATCATGACCTGAGCTGAAGTCAGACGCTTAACCGACTGAGCCGCCCAGGCGCCCCTAAATCATACAGAATTTAAAGTAATGAAAGAGTTGAAAGAACAGAGAAGTAGAAATTTGGGAAAAACGGGTTTCAGTATAAACTAAATATATGATCTTAAACAAACCACTCAACCTCTCAAATGTTTATTCATGTTAAAACAGAGTTAACTCCCACCTCGCAAGATTATGGAAAATTTAAATTAAATAAATTCAAAGTGCTCTTTTCAAGGGGCACTGGGTGGCTCACTTGGTTGAGCATCTCTTGATTTTGGCTCAGGTCATGATCCCAGGTGCCTGGGATCAAGCCCTGCCTCAGGCCTCTCCCTGAGCATGGAGCCCACTTAAGATTCTCTCTCTCTCTCTCTCTCTCTCTCTCTCTCTCTCTCCCACCCCCCCCCCCGCCTCTCTCCTCCACTTGTGCACTCTTTCTCAAAACTAAAGAGGGAGGGAGGAAAGAAGGAAGGAAGGAAGGGAGGGAGGGAGGAAAAAGAAAGAAAGAAAGAAAGAGGAGCTCTTCTCATTTCATTTATTAATTCAAAAACAAAAACTATTTAGTAAATAGGTATCATGTAGCACATACATAAAATAGAAGTTAGTTTTACTGTAAGTAATTAAAAATAGATTGAAAGGAGTATTCAAATTCCAATTTAGTCTAATTTAAACTTACCATAAGGGCTAAAAAAGTCACACGTTTTAAGAGAGGCTTCGTAATTGGTAACAAGGTCCTGGATTATAGAAATCTGTTAAAGAAACATAGTTTTAAAATTTAAAAATATTTTGTCGAAGGTATTTATATTTACTGTGGAGTATATTAAATTTGGACACAATGTGAAGGTTATTTCAGGACTATAACTGAAAATTAACGGAACTACTAGCATGTCTATTTCCTTCCACCCCACCCCACCGCGTGAGAGGAAAGCAAGAAAAACACGGAAAATATACTGCTCTTTATTAATAGTAAAACAGAATCTCATTAACCTCCTATCTCAATAAGTAGTTTTGAGTTTTCAAAGGACAAATTATAACTAATTACTACGAAACCTTTTTTTGCCAACAGTTTATACGCCTTTTGCTTCTCACTGTTACATTGTGAAGTTGTAAACCATTATATATCAGATTTTCCAAAACCCCTCAACAAAAAACTCACGTGCAGTGACCCAAATGACACAGTGAACTGATGGAAAAGATGAAGTAAACTCCTCAGTAGATATTTAAACTCCCTTCATTTTTACTGATCATTTTGATACACAGATTTGCACTTCAATGCTCCCCTCAAATAGGACTGAAATACTAGAAACCACACCATTAATGTGCGATGCCCTGAAACTAAACTAAAAATGACATGAATTAGAAGTGGCAAAAGAAAAAAAAAACAGCGTATATACACAACTGGTTTTAAATGCCTATTGATGTTAACTGTTCAGAATAAGTTGGAAAATATAACTATCTTACTTGTGAATATCAAAAAAAAAAAAAAGGAAGGATTTAAAAGTGAAGGGACTCCATTAAAACTCTTAATATTATCTGACCAATATGGTATTATTTTAATAGCGATAATTTTTTAAGTTTTTTAGTTTTAAAACATGGGATGCTGCTAATCCCACCAGACAAAGGGAACATACCAGACAAGAGAACCACAGTAAGAAGCCACTCACTATCACAAGTGCTTTACATGTATTAAAGTAGTAATTATAGGGGCGCCCGAGTGGCTCAGTCAGTTGAGCGTCTAACTTCAAGCACAGCTCATGAGTTCGAGCCCCTCATTGGGCTCAGTGCTGACAGCTCAGAGCATGGAGCCTCCTTCGGATTCTGTGTCCCCACTCTCTCTGCCCTTACCCTGCTCATGCACTCTCTGCCTCTCAAAAATAAACATTAAAAAAAAATTTTTTTAAGTAATAATAGCAAACTCTATGTGGCAATGTTTTAGGCACTTGTATTAACTCATTTGTCCTCAAAACAACCCTATGAGGTATATACTATTATTAACTTGATCTTATAGGCAAAAGGAAAATAAAAATAAGCTGAAAGTATCCAACAGTGGAGCCAGAATTTAACCCAAGCAATAAGGCTCCAGAATTTAGCTTCTAACTACTTGCTGTATCAATCAATGGATGGGGCATGGCACGTTTATAACTACACGGCAATTCTCTCAGACTCACGGGGGCGTGGGAGGGGTGCATTAAGACTAGAGACTAATAATAGCAGGGCAAGAAACTTTCCCGGGTCAGTTTTAGTGCTCAAAACACCACGTGGTGCACATTAAATCAGCCAGAGCATGGAAAACATACTAAGTGCATCAAAATTAAAGAGGGATAAACTTTAAACACACACACACACACACACACACATACACCCATACACAAACACGGGGGACAACAGGAAGGGGAAAATATACAAGAGACAAAAAAAAGTAAGAGAAAGTTTAGGAGGGACAAGCTTAGTACACATATCTTAAATGGCATGAAGGCACATATCTTCAGAAATACACATTTCTGAATTGAGTGCCCAAAGAATGTTATTAAGAAGTTCATGAAATTGAAAGAAGTTCTGTTCTGTCTGATCTGGGGGTGGGGGGGTGTGTTTCAGAGGGACGAGCCAGCCGGCCAGGCTCTCTGGGAGGTCCTGACTCCACGCTTCAGGGCTCTAACATCAAATGCTGGAAGTCAGTTATATTGCTAAATAAATCATGCTCTCTTTTTTCAAGTTTGCAAACAAGTATAACAATAATCTAAAAATGTGAAAATAGCAACCCACTGTCATAAATGGCAATGACTGCATCCATTTGTGAATCCTTAGCATGTCTACAAAAAACTGAAAAACGTTTAGTGAAATTTAAAATGACTGATTTGCCTATTACTGTTAGCAGCCTTGGTAGGCAAAAATTGAGATTCTCTACTTAATACAATTATGGGTTTTCCTACCCAAATTCATTGATCTACCTACTATTAAAATAAGATCTGAAACCTTACTATTTCATAAAAATTGAAACTTTAGACATTTCTATTTTCAGAAAGACAATTATATTCCTTTTCTTTCCCTAGACCGCTTTATAAACTAACCAAAATTCACTGTAGTTCTGGTGCCACTGGAGAGCAGATCATGTATCAAAAATTCCTAAAGAGATTTTGGTATGTATGGCTACAAAAGAACCTCTTCACATATTCCATGTAACATAAGATAGTATGATTTAGGGGTGCCTGGGTGGCTCAGTTGGTTAAGTGGCCGACTTCGGCTCAGGTCATGATCTCATGGTCTGTGAGTTCGAGCCCCACGTCAGGCTCTGTGCTGACAGCTCAGAGCCTGGAGTTTGCTTCGGATTCTGTATCTCCCTCTCTCTCTGCCCTTCCCCTGTTCATACTCTGTCTCTATGTCTCTCAAAAATAAATAAACATTAAAAAACTTAAAAAAAAAGAAAAGATAGTATGATTTAATCATATTATTTCTGAATCCAAATTAGAACCCTCCCCCCCACAAAGTCACAGGGTATAGTATGCATGAAGTCATGGACCGCCCCACTGGCATCAGTCAAAAAAAGAAAAAAAGGAAAAAGAAAAAAGAGACCAAATTAAAATACTTCTACATGATATAGCATCATGAAAAGCATTCATATACATGAAAAGAATTTACACATATAATGACTTCACTAAAACATGTATGTATGGATACATACTCAGCAAAAATGTGACCAAATGGTTTAGGGCAGCAGAACACAGGTACATTCTTTTGAAATGCAACAATCGTGCTGTTTTGTATTAATAAGGCTTTTTTTTTTTTAATATTTTTAACGTTTATTTTTTTTTGAGACAGAGACAGAGCATGAGTGGGGGAGGGGCAGAGAGAGGGAGACACAGAATCCGAAGCAGGCTCCAGGCTCCGAGCCGTCAGCACAGAGCCCGACCCAGGGCTCGAACTCACAGAGTGTGAGATCATGACCTGAGCCAAAGTCGGCCGCTCAACCAACTGAGCCACCCAGGCGCCCCTTAATAAGGCTTTTAAAAGAAGATTGTTTAAAAAGAATAGTCCTTGGGGCGCCTGGGTGGCTCAGTTGGTTAAGCATCCGACTCTTGATCTCAGCTCCGGTCATGATCTCACCATTAGTGAGATGGAGCCCCTCTGCACTATCCGTGCAGAGCCTGCTTGGGAGTCTCTCTCTTATCCTCTCTCTGCCCCTCCTCCACTTGGGCACATGCATGTGCACGCTCTCTCTCTCTCTCTCAAAATAAATAAATAAACTTAAAAAAATAAAAAGAGTAATCCTTAAAATCTGAATAGATATGTAACTAATAAAGAAACTGAATCAGTAATCAAAAATCTACCAACAAAGAAAAGCTCTAGACTCAGTGACTTTATTCCCTCTCTCTGCCCCTCCCCTGCTCTAGCTGTCTCTCAAAAACAAGTATTAAAAATAAATAAATAAATAAAATAAAAATAAAATGGCCAATTAGCATGTGAAAAGATACACACCACCACTAATCACTGTGGAAATGCAAACTAAAACTAAAAGGAGATACCACCTCAAGCCCAGGAAATGGCTACTATCAGAAAAACAGAACACAACTGCTGGTGGGAACACAGTGTTATAGCCACTGTGGAGAGCAGTATGGTTAGTTCCTCAAAAAAATCACAAATAGAATCATGATGCAGCAATTCCACTCCCAGGTATACACCCGAAAGAAGTTCAAGCAGGGGCTTGAAGAGGTATTTGTATACCCATGTTCATAAGCAGCATTATTCACAAGAGCCAAAATGTGAAAGCAACCTAAATGTCCATGAACGGATGAAGGGATAAACAAAATGTGGCATATACTTACAATGAAATATTATTCAGCCTTAAAAAGGAAGGCAGTTCTACCATATGCTACAACATGGATGAACCTGGAGCACGCCATGCTAAGTGAAATAAGCCAGGCACAAAAAGGCAAATGCTGGGATTCCACTTATATGAGGTACTTAGAATAATCAAAATCATAGCGACAGAAAATATAATGCTGGTTGCCAGGTGCTGAGAGAAGGAAGACATGGGAAATTACTGTTTAAATGAGAGTACAGAGTTCTAGAAGATAAGAAGAGTTCTGGCGATGGATGGTGATGATGGTTGCACAACAATGTTAATGTATTCAATACCAAAGAACTGTACACTCAAAAATGATTAAATGGGAACCTGGGATTCTTAAAGTGTGTTCCTGAGATCATTAGCATCATTAACGTTAGCATTAGCATCATTGTTAAGAGAGCAAATTTTGGTACCAAACCCCAGAAATACAGAATCAGAAATCCTGGGCCCAACGATCTGTTTTTAGCAAGCTGCCTTGTTAATTCAGAGATGCACTAGAGGCTGTGAAAAGTTACTAAAACAAAAGCAAAGACAAACAAAAAAACCACCTATTATTATAAGACAAAATGAAAGGTAATAGACATTTTTTAACCCATTATGACCAAAACTACCCCATCAATCTCACTTATAATATCTGTAACTTTAAAACTTTCCAAGCTTAGAATTCAGTATTCAAGTTGTTGAATTTATGGAGCCAAGTATTTTTTTCATGAACCTACAATGCCATCTACTGGTACTTGTAAAAACTGCAGCTAGAGCAGGTTTTAAGTCAAGGTGTATCTTTGAATTTTTATAGTGAAACATAATTTGCTTTAATAATTTAAAAAGTACAACAAAACATATACTAAAGTTACATATAATTCTCCATAAAAGTGTATAAAAACTACTAAATGAAACAGATGTCCAGCTTCAGGACTTCACAATAAATCTGATTAAAGAAAAAAAAAATCAAGACAATATAAAGTCTACATGAAATCTCCTAAATAAATTTTTTTAAAAAGTTGTGGCGAACACCAGCAATCGTAGTTCATTAGGCATATTTCTTCGATCTAAAAACTGTATTATAATCACCGACTTAGTAATTAAATGAACAATTCAGTCTTCCAAATTTGTCTATGAAAGGAGTCTAAGGAATTTTATTCAGATAGAAGGACCCATTTTATTCCAAGTTTCCTTCCCTTTATGTCTCAATGAGAAAATATACTCAACTCCTTTCATATAAAGCTTAATATGTAATGGCTCTTTTTCTTGAAATAGTATTTTACCACTGTCATTTAAAATCAAGACAGGGCACCTGGGTGGCTCAGTCAGTTAAGCGTCCACCTTCGGCTTAGGTCATGATCTCACAGTTTGTGGTTTCGAGCCCCACACTGGGCTCTGTGCTGACAGCTCAGAGCCTGGAGCCTGTTTCAGATTCTGTGTCTCCCTCTCTCTCTGCCCCTACCGCATTCGTGCTCGCTCTCTCTCAAAAATAAATAAACATTAAAAAAATTTTTTTTTAAAGAAGAAGAAATCCTGGGTGGCTCAGTTGGGTAAATATCCAACTCTTGGTCTCGATTCAGGTCATGATCTCACAGTTTGTGAGATTGAGCCCCACATCGGGCTCCAGGCTGGAGCTCCATGCTTGGGATTCTCTCTCTCCCCTCTCTCTATCCCTCCTCCCTGCTTGCGGGCTCTCTCTCTCAAAATAAATACACATTTAAAATTAAGAAATCCAATCCACTTGAGTTAGATATCTAAGATCACAATAAAAATTTTAAAGCCTTAAAATGGACATCTCAAATTATAAAGCCAAAATTTTTATGAATCAAAAAAATTTCCAAGTTCAACCACCTTCTCTTGATTTAAATATCTGATCAGGAATGAAGTAGCTTTATTTTTGCTAATAAAATCTAACCTGAGCAAATACTGTGGCTACTGTAATTTCCTAAAGTATGGCCCTTGACCCACTTTTCTTATATATGATAGTTAAAAGAATTATTAAACCTTACTTAAGGACAAAATTCTACAACACCATCTCCAATACACAATTTTGCACAATACAGGTTTTTCACATACAGATATAAATCCCATGGTTAAAATGTTATCGAACACAAAAGCTACCGAAACTTTTTGGTTTTTACCCAAATTAAAAAACTGAGCACAGTAGTTTATCAACAAGGATCAAAACTGCTAGATTAATTTACAATAAATGTATAATTATAGTGACAATTCTGGTTTTGAAGGAGTTAGTCACAGAGATAAGTTGTCCAAGAACTACGACATCAAAACCAAATTAAGTAGTTTCCTGCAGAGATGAGATGTGAGAGATGGAGTGGTGAGAGAATGACAGTCTGGAACATCTCTGAATCAACAAGAACTTTACGAATGTTACATTAGGGGCATCTGGGTGGCTCAGTCAGTTAAGCGTCTGACTCCTGGCTTCGGCTCAGGTCATGACCTCACAGTTTATGAGTTCAAGCCCCACATCAGGCTCTGTGCTGACAGTGCAGAGCCTGCTTGGGATTCTCTCTCTCTCCCTCTGCCCCTCCCAATTCGCTCTCTGTCTCTCTCTCAAAATTAAATAAATTAAAAAAAAAAAAAAAGACAACTACAAATGTTATCATTTAATGAAAACACACATCAACCTTCAAGTATTATCTTCCCAACTTTAAGATCCAGAAACAGACTGAGATCACTGCTGGGGCAAATAAGTGATAGAGTCAGAATTCCAAACCAGGCCTGATTGCAAAACAGTACTCTTTTCCCTACACCAGTATATCCCAAAGTGTGGTGCATATGGTAGAATACAAGATAATTATAATTAATTCAACAACTAATATTTGTTTTATTTTTAAGTGTTTTACAAAAAATATATTAGCACAACCCCATGGTTTTTACAAAAAGCTAAAAGTAATCAAATTTTAGTGAAAAAGGTGTAATCTAAATTTGGCAAAAATCATGAGGGAGATTAATAAATGAATGTCAGCAGACTTTATGCTACACTGTGATGTCTTCTAGGTAGGAAAAACACTTGCTTTCGTTTTCCTCTCCCCAAATTTAAAACTCTGTTTAAACAAACAAAAAACTAATTCAAGGACATAATTACAATTATCATTAACTGTTGATGAGAGTGTCTCAAAAATACTGGCTGGGGAGTTCTCTGATACTGTTACATACTGCAAACAATGTCTTTTGGAATTTTTAAAGATAGAACTGTTGACTCATTTTTTTTTCTGTTAGTGAGAAATCATACTTCTCACAAAGACATATATATTCTTACTGTAGTAGCCCTTCTATTGCTTAGAGCATCTAAGAAAAGAACTCCTTTATAGTGCCCTGAAATACGTATTAAACTTGCGTTCCTTGGTAATTATTCGCCTATATCACCTTCTAAAAACCTTCCAGTTTTCCAAAAGTAAAGCATTTTAACTTAGAATCATTTTACTGGACCATAACTGTGAGGCTATTATTATACCGATGACAGAATCCTATTATTTTTATAATGCTGTTCAGCGTCATTTTTTTCTAATTTATCTCCACAGCTGAAGTTGGATAGTAGGTAGGTATTGATTCAATTTTACACCTGGCCTGAGTTGCTTAATAAAGAAAGAACCAAAGATAATGCATTCCAGGATTAAAATCCAGTATTCCCACCACCTCTACCAACAAATTATAGATGTTTCCCAACCGCAACACCCAAATGATTCAGCGCTATAGAGTTTATGATGATTTTCTTTCTTCACTGGACAAGAGGCCAAGTTTTCTCTCTGTACCCACTGTCTCCAGTTTCTAAAGGGCACACATGGCCTCATATGTTCTTTAAATGAACAAGGATCTTGGAATATTTTCATAGTAGGAGCAGACTTAACATGAGAAAGAAAGGTCTTCTAGAACAACCTCTCTTCCCTTCCTGTGTATGGACAGCCACATATTTCTTGTTGAGACATCTGATGCTTCATCCAGTCAGAGTCTCATCAAGTACTCAGTTTCTGTGTTGTTTTAACTTCCTCATATTCAGTGCACCTGTGCACTGATGTCCAGCTTCAATGGAATCGGATGGACCTGTAACAACCCATGCAAACCTTACTAAGGATTCATTGTCTTTGACACTCACAGTGAGTGGCTAAAGAAGAAAATGAGAAAGTACTGTCCATTATAGGTAAAAAAATCTGTAACTCCTCAGTCATTCTAGTTCCTTTTATGACACTAACAACACGAAGAATTATACAGACTGCAGCCTTGACAGCTGAACTAAAATTAAATAATTACTGATGTTACTAATTATCTTTCTGCGCAAATACAGATCTTTACTGTTAGAGAAAACTTTTTTTTCAGTCATTAAATCAGCCTAGTAAAGACAAAAATAGAGGTGCCTGGGTGGCTCAGTCGGTTTGGCGTCCGACTTCTGCTGAGGTCATGATCTCATGGCTTGTGAGTTCAAGCTCCGAGTGCTGTGCTGACAGCTGGGAGCCTGGAGCCTGCTTCGGATTCTGTGTCTCCCTCTCTCTCTGCCCCTTCCTCCCCCACTTGAGCTCTGTCTCTCTTTCGCTCTCAAGAATAAATTTAAAAAAAAATTAAAAAAAAATAAAAGACAAAAGTATAGAACGCTAAGAACATGTTAGAAGAAAGACACTGGAAAAAAGCAAGCAAAATAAACTCAAAACAAGTAGAAGTAAATAAATAAAAAAGATCAGAGTAAAAATTAATGAAAGGGGGATGGAGGGTGGTTAACGAACCCCAAACTTGGGCTCTGAAAAGATCAACAAAACTGGCAAACCTGTGGTGATTGGCCAAGAAAAAAAAAAGACTTGAATTATTAGAATTAAAAATGAAAGAGGAGACATTACTAGTGACTTTACAGAAATAAAAAGATTATAAAGGAATACAATGAACAACCGTATCCCAATACTGGATAACTTAGAAGAAATGGACAAATTTCTAGAAACACAAATTTCAGAAACCAAGTCAAGAAGAAATAGAAAATATAAATAAACCATTAACAACAAGTAAAGAATTCTAATAGGTAATCAAAAACTACCCACAAAGAAAAATCCAGGCCCAGATGGCTTTACTGGTAAATTCCACCAAATATTTAGTAACACCAATTTTCCACAAACTTTAAGAAAGAAAAAAAAAAGAGAAGGAGAAGAAAAAGAGGAGGAAACACTTCTCAACTCATTATAAGACCTTTATTACCTTGATACCAAAATCAGACAAAAACGCACAAGAAAACTACAGACCAGTACCTCTAAGGAATAGATAAGCAAAAATCCTCAATAAAATGTTAGCAAACTAAACCCAGCAATATATAAAACGAATTATAGACCATGACCAAGTGGGTTTTATCCCAGCGATGCAGGTTGCTTTAACATCCAAAAATTAATTCATGTAATATATCATAGCAAGAGTATAAAAAAACCCACATAATCATCTCAGTAGACACAGAAGAAACATTTGACAAAACCCAACACAAGCTCACATTAAAAACACTCAATGTCCTAGGAATGGAAGGGAACTTCTTCAACATTACAAAGCGTGTATATAAAAAATTCATGATCAACCCAGTACTTAATGGAGAAAGACTAGATGCTTTCTCCTAAGATCAGGAACAAGACAAAGATGTCCACTCTAATCACTTCTATTCAACATTGTACTGGACATTCTAAACAGGGCAATTAGTGAAGAAAATGAAATTAAAAGGATACAAAAAGAAAAGGAAGAAATAAAACTTCCTATTTGCAGATGACATGATCTGCAAATCACAAAATTTGCAAATAATTTGCAAATCTGCAAATTTAGAAAAATCTAGAAAATCCTAAGAAATACATTACACCAACTATCAACAATAAACTAATAAATAAGTTCAGCAAGGCCATGGAATCAATATATAAAAACCAACTATATTTTATACACTAGCAATAACAAAATGAAAATAAAATTAAAATTATTTTCTTAATTTTAGTACAGGGAACCAAAGTGTCCCTCAACTGTGGTATAGCCATACAATGGGATATTATTTGATGATAAAAGGGAATGAAGTAGTCATCCACACTACCACATGGATGAAAACATTATGCTAAGTAAAACATACTACATAATAAAAGGTCACATATTACATGATTCCATTTGTGTGCAATGCCCGGAATAGGCAAATCCATGGAAGAAAGTAGACTAGTGGTTGCCTAATATTGGGGTGGTGGGGATACAATTTATTCTTGGGGTGATGAAAATTTTCTAAAATTATAATGGTAATGGTTGCAAAACTCTGAATATATTAAAAATCACTGAACTATACACTTCAAGTAGGTAAATTTTAGTATGTGATTTATATCTCAATAAAGCTGTTAACAACAACAAAAATACTGGGGGGAAGCAACTGGCATCTAGTTGGCAGAGGCCAAGGACACTGCTAAACATCCTATAATGCAAAGGACAGCCCCCTATACCAAATTATCTAGCCCAACAGGTCAATAACAGAATACTTCATTGAGGGGAGCTGTCCTGTGAATCCCTGGCTGCTACTCATTAGATCTCCATAGCATACCTCCCAGTGGTGATAAAAATGCCCCCATACATTGCAAGTGTCCCTTGGGGGGACAAAATTCCCTCCCTCATTGCACCTTGAGAAACACTGCTCTAGAGGAAGAAGACCTTCCAGACTGTTTCTATAACAATAGATGAACTTCTAGAACAGAAACAAAGATCAACAAACCTAGCTGTATTACATTTTTAATCTCTTTATGTTAAAAATATATATATACCCATTGAAAAGTAAATACAAGAAGGGAAAATATTTCAGAGTACCTAATCCTGGTGAGGGTACAGGGAACCTTTCACACACATACACTGCTAGTGACAATACAAACTGGTGTTTACAACCTCATAGAAACCTAAGTACCTTTGTTAACTGAGAACCACAGAATGCACATACCTTTTCCCCATTAACTTGAGAATTTGTGAGAAGGAAATAACCCCAAGTAAAGCTATGGGTACAAAGATATCTATAATGTTTGTTTGTTTTTAACAGTGAAAGTTTGGAAACCCAAAGTTCAACAATGGAGATACGGCTCTGATAAAAGAGCACGTAGTCATCACAAAGGAAGATAACACAGACCATGCAGCAACACATAAAATGCTTATGCACTTGCTAGATAAAACTTTAGGGTCAAAATTATCACAGCTACATACAAATACCACAAATAAATTCATCAGGGAAAAAACCTGGACAGGAATTACACAAACAATTGCTCTCCATGCCCCTAAATTGTATATTCACAATTTAAAATGCCGCAGATGTTTTTAAAATACTTTTTTACAGTTGTGCTGTATCCTGAGCTAACTTCAAAAGATGATTTTATTTTCAGGCTACTTAACATGGATCATTCTTTAAGACTTGGGAGTTTCTGAAGCCATTAATTGTTTATCAGCCTTAACCACTTTTAAATACTTCCTCCAGAGTTAAAATGCAGTCTTTAGCTAAAAGCAAGACTACTGGTTAGTAGGGGGCTGTCCTTTGCAAAGACCCTTAGGAGAAGTCACAAATATACATGGCCAAAATTATTTGAAAAGCACGTCCCAGGCTTGTACATTTTTTACTATCCTGAGTTCTGATAACCTGAACTCAGTTTTCAGAGGTTTGATTCAATTCTCAAAAGCACTTGGTCTCTCTCTCTCAAAAAATAAACTAACATTAAAAAAAATTTTAAAGGAAAAAAAAAGGCACTTGGTAAACATTCATATTCCATGCTTAAAAAGTAACACTAAAGAGATGTCAAAGATTCCTATGTAAATTGACACATTCTCAGTGCCTTCTTTAAAAATGCCAATTCCCATGCTTTATAAAATACCAACAAATGCTTTACATCTTTAAGATGGTAATTTTCCATCTATATTGGAGGGATTTAAAAAAAAAAGTCTGTGCCCCGTGTGAAAATGGACAAAACCAATGAATGCTTACTGAGAGTCCAAGAGGAACAAATTCTTTAATGACCACTGTATTCAGCAGCTGCTGCAAGACGTTATTACAAAAGTAGTACAGGTAGCCCTCTGGCTTCTCGAAAGTTTGCATTACACCACCTCACTTTTACAACAAAGACCTACAGTGGTACCTTCGCTTTCACGAAAAAGGCAAAAAATGAAAACGGCACTTAGCCGGTTGTTTTGCAGGGAGCCTTCACAGAGGCATCGAGGCATCACGCACTCTCGGCAATGAAAGGGACACCGTCAAGTTCCTTCCTCCAGGAAGGACACTCAGCATCAAGCCACCATAGATTTGAACTGTGTCTGTGAGCCTCTGTGCTTTATCTCGATTTATTTTGTGCATCCATTAGCAAGATGCATCCTTATTTTTGCGGTCTGGGAATGTTCAAAAAATTTTAATACAAATTAATGCTAATTGTGCTTCACTTTACACCATTTCAGCTTGAGAGGTTTCACAGGAACACTCTACTTTCAGACAGCAGGGGAAATCTCTATTCAAATTCACACGTGTCAGTTCTTTATTATTTCTGACATCTCACCTCTCCTTTCTTCTCTGTCACCCTTACCCTAAAGAGTAAGAGAGAATTTTGGCAAATGCTACTTGAAATAACCTGCAGAAATTATTGGTAGGCACTGTTTCATGTTTTCACATGAATCAACCACTATTTACCAAAAACTCAACAGCAGTGCCATTGTAGTCAAATAAAGCATACTACTCTCATTAAAGAACTATAAAATTTTTCTTTAAATGTAATGACACTTTTTTCTTATTAAGCACTAATATCAATTGTCTCTTTTCATTTATGAAACCTGCTACCACAGGAGAGAGTGTCAGTCAGTTATACCACGTGTCACTGACCTTGTTTTCAGTATTTTCCATTCACACTGCTTCTCGTTTACAAATTATGGGCCAAAACTAAAGAATCATAAGTGATCGGTTTAACTACAAATAATTTAGCATTTCTAATAAATTTTTTTCCTTATCCACTAGTAACTTTCAGAAATTGTGACTACAAAAAAACCCAATAAACAACAAAAAAAGAAATTCTGACTCCAGAAAAGAACACAAGACTTTGCACCTTAATAAATAAGAAGCAATGCTTGGAAACAGAAGTAGAACTTGTTTTCTATTCACTTTTAATTCTCTAATTATCGAATTAAGACCAAGTGCCTATTTTCTAATTTTAAAGGCAGATAAATATTACTCTCTTTATTCAAGAACTAGCCAAAGCTATCTTTATTTATTAAAGTGCTGCCTACTAGTTAAAACTAGTAATACTCTGTAGACTAAATGGCATTTTACTGTTGCACTAACTCAATTATCCATGCTCTAACATTAAAAGCATACATAACAAACTAAAATAATAGATAATCAGAAAATATTCAAATACAGACTTCTGGTGTCAATATCAAATTTAAAATCCTACTAGAAAAGTATACCCATTAAAAAAAACAACCTCTATACTCTTAGTACTTTTATAAACCCTCTACTCCAGGCTCGGGACCCTGGGTGGCTCAGTCAGTTGAGCGTCCGACTTCGGCTCAGGTCATGATCTTGCAGTCTGTGAGTTCGAGCCCTGCGTTGGGCTCTGTGCTGACAGCTCAGAGCCTGGAGCCTGCTTCGGATTCTGTGTCTCCCTCTCTCTCTGCCCCTCCCCGACTCATGCTCTGTCTCTCTCTGTCTCAAAAATAAATAAACATTAAAAAAAAAATTAAAGCCTCTACTCCGTAAGTTTCACAGATTGACACTTTCTTTGATAGTATTTATCCTACATACATATAATTTCAGTTCAACTATTATTAAACTAAGGTGAATAACTTTACTAGAATAGAAAAAATTATTAAATCATAGCATATTATTCACATGGAAATGTTTCTAGAATAAGTTAGTAACGATTATAGCAAAACTGAATAAAGACCAAATTTTACCTTTTCTGTATTGTAATATAAAGATTTCAAAGTAGTGAACAAGGGTGGGCAGCCTTTACTGAAGTTAACCCTCAGGAACTTATCCATTAGTTCTCTAAATTTTTCACCTAGAAACAAAAGCGTACCTGTTATATTTCAATTGATGCAAACAGTTCTCAAAGTGACTTTACAAATAAAAATAAACCTCCCTCAAAAACAATGATCCCCCATCCTATTTTTAAACCCAAACCTCTGTCAGCACTTATTGCTTGACTGTTACCACCCAAAAGGATAACACTGAATATCTTAGTTGGCAACTATCCTTTTCCCTAGATCTAGGCTTAAAATATCTTCAGGGAACACTTCATAAGATAAGCAAACCAAATAATTGCGCAGCTTTAAGTAGAGAGAAAAAGTTACTCACTCTCCATTCTGAATACAGTCCCCACAGCAAGTCTCTTTCCTAACCTCACTGACTAGCTCCGACTCAGTCCTCATCTGCAGACACCTCCTAAGGCACTCTGAAGACCATAAAGAGATCTTGCTGTAACCAGTACTATATTTAATTACCACCCAAAATATATTTTTAAACATTAA
Source organism: Paguma larvata (assembly GCA_030068075.1). Lineage (NCBI taxonomy): Eukaryota > Metazoa > Chordata > Mammalia > Carnivora > Viverridae > Paguma > Paguma larvata. The sequence continues at coordinate 50,799,059 of CM057839.1, read as the reverse complement.
AGTAGTATTTGAAAATGTTTTCCAAATCAACTAGTGATTTCCCTCAGCATTCATTCATTCCACAATGATCTTTCAAGCACCCACTATGTGCCAGGCACTGTTCTAAGTATTAGGGATATAGCAGTGACTAAAACAATTAAAAACAAATTCTGGGGTGCCTGAATGGTTCAGTCAGTTGAGTGTCCAACTCTTGATCTCTGTTCAGGTCACAATCTCACACTTCCTGAGAACAAGCCACGCTGTCTGTCTGCGCAGAGCCTGCTTGGGATTCTCTCTCCCTCTTTCTCTCCCCCTCCCCCGCTCATGCTCTCTTTCTCTCTCTCTCAAAATAAATAAATGAACTTAAAAAAAAAAATTCTGCCCTCATGGAACTCAACATTCCAGTGGGTAGAATGGATAATACCTAAAATAAACATATTTTAGACATTAGACTGAGCCCAGAGCATTTTAACATTAGAATTAAATACCCTATTTGCAACATCAAGTAAATAATCCTATCATTATTAAACCCTTACAATAAAAACTTGGCATCACTTTCTGGAAGCAGGAAAAAAATGGAAAAATTTTAACTTTAAATACAACACAAAGGCTTTAACTCGGTTAAGGCTTTAACTTTTTTGACAGGAAGAGTTATTATGTAAGGACATGGATTTGCCCACTCACTAAAAAGAGAAAGATACATATGTCATAAATGGCTTAACCTAAAGTAAAACTACTGAAACAGTCTCTTAAGGTTTCATTATGAATCATAACACTTCACAAAAAAATACCAACAACCCAATGCAGTTATTTTTATTTGTTGTGATTGACTGTATTGAACAAAACTTATGCATACTCAATATAATTAGATGTCATAAAAATTTGAAAGAGATATTTAAATCTTATTAAGGGGACAGTCTATCAAACATAAAAATAGGTTCAACATTTGTTAGCTCAACATACTATAAAAACTGTTTCCGGATAATCTCTAATCTTTTATTAGATCATACACAAAGTATACTCTGAGTTAAATATACATCATTACTTCTTTAAAAATCAAAATTAGTTTCAGAGATCAAATCTTTCCAGCACTTACTCTGATATAAGGCAAACGTTAACAATATTGGGGTGCCTGGGTGGCTCAGTCGGTTAAGCATCCGACTCTTGATTTCAGCTCAGGTCATGATGATCTCAAGGTTCGTGGGTTTGAGCCCTGCCCTGGGCTCAGCACTGACAGCTCGGAGCCTGCTTGGGATTTTCTCTCTCTCACTGCCCTTCCTTTGCTCGCTTGCTCTCTTTCAAAATAAATAAATTTTTTTTAAAAAGTTAACAATATTGTAGTGGACAGTGAGATGCAGCTGTTTAGAGAAATGTGTATTCTTCCACTTCCTGTGTGACCTTGGACAAGTAACCTGTCCACTAACATCCTCACTTTCCCCACTGTAAGGTGAGGGTAGCAATGCTAGCAGCCTCAAGAGTACTCCTGCAAGGCTCAAACCAGATGATAAGTATATAGCAGTAAACAGAGTGTCTGGCATATAGTAACCACTCAATAAATGCGTCTATCATTACATGCTTTGATAACCTGACAGCACCTATATTTCTATAATTAAGAATCTTTTCCATATTTGCTGACATCCACTGAGAAAACAAGCATCGTATCTTCATGTCAGAGGCTATTCTGAATCCTCTTCTTCCTCAACTTTCTCAGTCAGTTCAGATCATCCTGGCAGATTGGAGTTAAAAGACAATATACTCAATACTCAATTATCCATGATTTTGAAAGCCTCCTCTCCTGTTAAACTGTTATTTAGACGTTGCAGCTGTGAGAAAGAAGTTCTTCATATGCTGATATAAAGCACAGACACAGAGTTAAGTGAAAAGAAAAATCAAGTGCATAGCACTCTATGCTACCATTTTTGTACAAGAGAGGGAGAAAAAAGGAAAGCTGTACACAAACCCACATACAGGTTTGTGCTTGTATATGCACAATACGTTTATGGAAGAATACACCACCTACTGGTAACAATGGCAGCCTATAGGGAAGTAGGTGGTCGGAGGATAGGCAGGAAAGACTTCCCACTTAATCCTTTTATCTGGAACTATAATGAAGCATCATCTAAACAAGAAGCCTACAGACAGCTACTCAAATGCTCAGTCACCCACTATATCCCAAAATTACTTACCATGACTCATAAAGTTTTCTTTATACATAAGGAAAACCCTTTCACAAAAACAAATAATCTCTCTCCTTCGTAATTATTTTTAAATAATTCTTTGTACCCCCCACAGTCTTTCCTTTAGGGGGAAAAAAAGACCATCAATCATTATGTGCCTGCTTAGCATTATCCATTCACCAAACAGGTTATCTGTCTACACAGATGCTTTGCTAATTCTTCTCCAGATGTGTAGTATAGATTCAAATAAAAATTGCTGTCTCAAAAACCAGTGCTAAAATAACACAATCAGCAAGATCAGACTGTATGTGATTCACTGGAAATTTATTCTAAATCATGGAGAATGTTATCACTATAAATCTCACTATAAAAAAGAAATAACTATGTGACCTGATGGAGGCGTTAGCTACCATCCTGTGGTACCACTATGGTAATATTACAATGTAAAAATGCATCAAATCAAGAGTTATACACCTTAAGCTTCTATAATGTTATATGTAATTATATCTCAATAATAAAGAATGGAACAAAATTTGATTAGAACTTTGTGTTTAATACTCTGGGTTATCTCCATCCCTCTCTCTCCTGCCTTGGCCAGTGAAGACTAATAGAACCTTATGAAGTAACCCAGTTCTTTTGAAAAGTAGCTATATCTCTGCATTATTTTCATTGTGCCTAATATTTTAGACTGTTGGAGAATCTACCTAGGACTTCTGTGTTCACTACTTCATAGTTTTAGGTTTTTTTAACTAAAAACTGAAAATTCTTTTTTAAAACTTTCACCTTGCATTCTCAAGTTCCATGTTTCTTGAATAAAAATCTTATTGCTTTTGATAATATCAAGATGCTTTTCTTACTACACATAAAAATATTTCTAGACAGGCAAAACAACATGAAGTATTCAGCTTCTATACAGGCACAATTAGATAACTGTATAATTTTACATATGCTCACTGGAGCTTTGTAAATCCGTGTATGTTAGAACCTCACAATGATGTTGACCTTGAAGTCCATATCATCAGATCCTTCACCTGAGCCCTATCTTGTATAAAGATGCCTTTAGCATTTCAAAGACAGAGTGTCCAGAGGGTCCAGGATAATTCCACTTAAAGCTAAATTGCACTTTATAATTAACAGTTGGTTCCAAACTGTCTTTCAGTAAAAATATATTTCCTGTCATGTACTAAGAGCTTTTAGCGAACTTTATAACTATGGAAAAAATCAACGCAGTGTAAATTTGAAGTCCCATGTTCCACTAAGGAATAGCAGAATTAAGATATCTTGTTAATAATCTTAAAGTTAGGGGCGCCTGGATAGCTTGGTCAGTTAAGGGTTCAACTCTTTTTTTTAAATTGTTTTTAATGTTTATTTATTTTTGAGACAGAGAGAGACAGAGTGTGAGCTGGGGAAGGGCAGAGAGAGTGAGACACAGAATCCGAAACAGGCTCCAGGCTCTGAGCTGTCAGTACAGAGCCCAACGCAGGGCTCGAACTCACAGACCGCGAGATCATGACCTGAGCTGAAGTCGAGATCATGACCTAAGCTGAAGTCGGACACTCAACCGACTGAGTCACTCAGGCGCCCCAAGCGTTCAACTCTTGATTTCGGCTCAAGTCATGATCTCAAGATTTGTGAGTTCAAGTCCCGCTACAGGGACTCTTTGCTGACAGTGCATAGCCTGCTTAGGATTTTCTCTCTCCCTTTCAAAATAATGATTTATTAAATATAATAATTGTTATTAAACAAAATATATTAATACATAAGCAATATAATATGTTAATGTATTGATATACATTATATAAATATATATCTGTGTAAATATATATTTAATATATTTAAGACATTATTAATATGTATTAAGTATTAAACATATTAAATATAACCATTATTAAATATTATAATACTTATTATTAAAATAATAATAATAATAAAGTTAAATGAGTTTTCCTTTTTTCCTAAGAGACACATGGATGCATTTGAAAACTCCAAACTAAGAGAATATCCCCACCACTCACAACATGACACAAGACATACATTATACATGGAGACCAATTTTAAAAAAGAAGCCAGATACAAAGGCCCGTTATGGTATGATTCCATTTACATGAAGTGTCCAGAACAGGCAACTCCACAGGTATAGGAAGTAGATTAGTGGTTGCCTGACGCAAGGGGTGCAGGGAGAGAGCAGTCTAGCAGGGAGTGCAGGCGGAGTGCAGCCTGAGCAGGGAGTGCAGGGGGAGTACAGCCTGAGCAGGGAGTGCAGGCAGAGTGCAGCCTGAGCAGGGAGTGAAGGGCGAGTGCAGGCTGAGCAGGGAGTGCAGGGGGAGTGCAGCCTGAGCAGGGAGTGAAGGGAGAGTGCAGCCTGAGCAGGGAGTGCAGGGGGAGTGCAGCCTGAGCGGGGAGTGCAGGGGAAGTGCAGCCTGAGCAGGGAGTGCAGGGGGAGTGCAGCCTGAGCAGGGAGTGCAGGCAGAGTGCAGCCCGAGCAGGGAGTGAAGGGGGAATGCAGCCTGGGCAGGGAGTGCAGGGAGAGTGCAGCCTCAGCAGGGAGTGCAGGGGGAGTAAAGCCTGATGCAGGGAGTGCAGGGGGAGTAAAGCCTGAGCAGGGAGTGCAGCCTGTGCAGGGAGTGCAGGGCGAGTGCAGGCTGATGCAAGGAGTGCCGGGGGAGTACAGCCTGAGCACAGAGTCCAGAGAGAGTGCAGTCTGAGCAGGGAGTGCAGGGGGAGTGCAGCCTGAGCAGGGAGTGCAGGGGGAGTGCAGCCTGGGCAGGGAGTGCAGGGAGAGTGCAGCCTGAGCGGGAGTGCAGGGGGAGTGCAGCCTGAGCAGGGAGTGCAGGGAGAGTGCAGCCTGATGCAGGAGTGCAGGGGGAGTACAGCCTGAGCGGGGAGTGCAGGGGGAGTGCAGCCTGAGCAGGGAGTGCAGGGGCAGTGCAGCCTGAGCGGGAGTGCAGGGGGAGTGCAGCCTGAGCAGGGAGTGCAGGGGCAGTGCAGCCTGATGCAGGAGTGCAGGGGGAGTACAGCCTGAGCGGGGAGTGCAGGGGGAGTGCAGCCTGAGCAGGGAGTGCAGGGGCAGTGCAGCCTGATGCAAGGAGTGCAGGGGGAGTGCAGCCTGAGCAGAGAGTCCAGGGAGAGTGCAGTCTGAGCAAGGAGTACAGGGGGAGTGCAGCCTGAGCAGGGAGTGCAGGGGGAGTGCAGCCTGAGCAGGGAGTGCAGGGGGAGTGCAGTCTGAGCAGGAAGTGCAGGGGGAGTGCAACCTGACACAGGGAGTGCAGGGGGAGTGGCTGCTAATGAACGTGAGGTTTCTTCTGGGAGGGACAAAAACTTTCTGAAACCAGATCATGACAATGCTTGTACAATTCCATGAATACACTAAAACACGGAGTGGCATACTTTAAAAAGTGAATTCTATGGCATGTGAATTATATTTCAAATGCTATTTTTTAGAAAAAGACATATAGAAATGTGAAGCCAAGCATCTTCAATAAAACATGTATGGGAATGCTCTTCCTTGCGTAGTATTCCCCATCTCAGAAATTCGCAATCCATGTATGAAAGTTCTAACAGGTCCCACAGAAACCTGACTGCCCTGTTCAATCCAATGTTTCCCGGACTCACTGGACTGACGAACGTCTCAGCACACCCGTACCCTCCCCACTGAGCCTGATAATATCCACGTGAGCATAATGTTCCCTGAAAAACAGGGAAATCTGCTTTCAGTATTTCATAAAGCCAAAGCAAAAATGAGAAGATCATCTGTGGAACTGAGATATACTGGTGGAAAATGAATTGTTTATAATAAACTCATACTGAGTATCTAATATAATACATTTCTCACAGGTACTTAGTATATTTTTAAAGTCAGTCAACTAAAAACCTTTTTAATTTCCATGAATCTTTCGATAAAGAAAATTATAACCCAATTATTTACATTATAAATGAAAATTCATTAGAAAATATACCCCCTCCTCACCCCTTGCCTAGACTAGATTTTTTTAAAAGTTCTATTAACTTTCTGGAGTCTGCCTTGTATCAAAAGACATGCCAAAGTCCCAACAAATAATTCATAATCTACAGCACTTCCAACTAAATAAAGAGATAACTTTAAGAAAAAGGCACAAATCTTCAGATGCTAATTACGTGAAGAACTAATATACTTTTACTTCCTCTAGAGCCCCAAAGTGAATGACTTCAACTACATGCACAACTTGGATCAAGGTCATGAATACACTCTTGTTTAATAAAAACAAGTCATAGAATACATACCATAGTGCTCCAATTTACATGATGTATAAAAACAGGGATGGGGGTGTGTTTTTGTTTTCTAGGGATACAAAATACATGGAGCTGTCTAAAAACAAGGGCGTGATAAAGGCGAATTTCAGGAAAAGCAGACAACTCTGAAGACAGAGTGCCTTCACAGGGAAGAGCGATGTTCTTAAACACCGTGGTGGACACAAAGGGCTCACCACTCTGTCTTTGAACTTATGCTCTAAAAAGAAGACCTAAGGGTCACCTAGGTGGTTCAGTTGGTTAAGCATCCGACTTCGGCTCGGTCATGATCTCGTGGTTCACTAGCTCAAGCCCTGGGTTGGGCTCTATTATGCTGACAGTTCAGAGCCTGGAGCCTGCTTCTGATTCTGTGTCTTCCTCTCTCTCTGCCCCTCCCTCACCCACTATCTATCTCTCTTTCTCTCTTAAAAATAAATAAAAAACATTAAAAAAAAAAAAAAAGAAGACCTAAAACTTCAAAACTTCTACCACTTAAATCATAATACCTCACATAGGATTTGTCGTTTCTAGGGAATTTAATCCATCCTCAAATTCTAGTGTTTAATTTGTAAAGTCACGTAAGAAAAACAATCTCTAAAAAGGTAATTTCTATGACTTGAGACAAACATATAGCCATATGCTGAACATTCTTATTAACACATGCATAATAAATTCATAATTGATCACTCCCACCCCAAGACAGGTATCAATATAAACTCTGTACCAGAAACAAGATTTTTAAAGGTGAATGATGTTGAATAACAAATAATTATTAGTGTTACAAAAGATATCCTAATATTACCTGGGGCAAGATTCAAAGGTAATCTTCTAGGTGAAATTGCTCTGGGGTGCTGCTTACTAATTTCTTCATAAATTTGGAGCCTCTCTTCTAAAGTGCCTATTATCAGTAAATATGTGTGAGATTCAAAGCATCAGAACTTTTATCTATGATAAAATGCTAATAAACACTTTAAAATGTTATAAATAAAGATTGCATTGTCAATATTAAAGCTGCACCCAATTTTTGTAAGAATGAAATGAAAAACTCGGTGGTGGTGAAAGCATATAATCAAAAAACACCACTTTAAACCCAATTTCCAGATAAATCCAAAACTTCTTTCATCACAACAGATTCTAAATCCAACTCAAATCATACGCATGCAAGACACACAGACTCAAGATACACACCACCTCACTCCTTAGCGCACAACCCATGAAAAAGAAAGCGCTCCTTTATGACTCATCTTGCACAAACTCTCTAACCCGATGAAGCCTACACACCTCCCCACAAAAGGCTGTAACGCTCATTGATTAGGTTTTAAAAAGCAACTGTTTCAGCATCATGAATGTGAATGTTTTATAGTTTAAAAGGTGAACTAAATTTCTAAGGTAGCTTTAACACTTAAAATCTTCAATGAAACTCCATTATAAAGAATCCCATTCATACAGACTGCTTAAAGTGGCAAATTATTTCTCCCAAATATAGTGATATAAAATATACTTCTAACAGAAAGTTGGGTCTTCTCTGCCAAGACCAAATTAATTTCATAGTACTAAATAGAAAATATATATATATACATATATATACACACACATATACATAGATACACACACATATATACATATATATATATATATATATATATACACACACACATATATACACAAACTACATGTGACCCTGCAATAACAATTTGCAAGGCAGGATCTGGGTCCAGTTCATTATTCTAAAATAATATCTAACATAATTTACAAAGAGAGATTATATGCACTATTTCATATAAGCAATACGACAATTTACAACAGAATTTTAAGAGAAAGCAAACAAATTTGAATTTAAACTGTAAGGTTTTTAATTGATTTTAACTCAGAAAACAGAAATATTATTGTAAGAAGAACCCTTGGCGCTAGCAATCAAGGTATCTCCACCCTAAATGTAGTATTCACTATTGAGAATATAAATATAACACTTAAAAAGGTAATGTTTGATTTTGCTTAAACTCTTTCCTTCCCCCAGTAGTATGTTTTGGAGCTCCAGCGTGGTGGGATTCAAAACCTGGGATAGATGAAAGATAATTTTTATATCTTGTTAACAACTTGGGAGATTTCATGAAATATCACGGACCCTTACACTAAAATTTACATGAAGGCTATTTACTGCTTTTAAAAAGCAGGTCTCATATTTAAGCCTTATCTTGAAAGGATAAGAAAAAAAATTCCCCAATATCTCAAAATATAACAAGTCTCATAAATGTAGTTATTAAGACAAAACCAAACCATTCAATGCCCTATTTGAGTCACAAGTTGGAGCTCCAGAACTTACCATGGGGGAGAAAAGGTCCTACGGAACCTAAAAAGATAAAGTAACGTAATTAGTTTGTAATCAAAACATTTTATAGCAAGCATGATTCTTGACATGGAACATGTTATATTCAATTTACTAAATATTTAAGTTTCTGTATTATTAACCACATGTCAGTAACTGATAGTTTAAAGAAAAGCGTCGCAGTTATCTCACCTTTCCAACCTTCAAATACAGAACTTTTGTCCTGATTTTTTAAAAACACAAATTACTGATGTAATCAATATTTTTGTTTTCATCCTTTTCTTAAAAACAATTTAAAGGAAAAAATTAATGACCTGTGATATTAAATTTTAAACACAAACAGAAAACCTGGTAATTTATAGTGATGAGAACACAACAAATAAATTTTTCTCACGGCTCACACTTCTATAAATGAGTATTAGGAGCTACCTATTTTTACCATATTTTTTTAACTTAAAAGTTCTGCTGTTTCAACACCCTTGAGTCATATTTTCATAATTATTTCAGCCATATATTTATCGATGAGTAAACATCTGAAGAATATTAATTGTTCTGAACATTTAATTATGAAAATATTAGGGATAATTTAGAAAAATATTCTAGATATTTATTCTAGATTACTTTACCTAATTTGAAAAGAAGATATGCGACATTTTGCTCTATGCCAAGTAGCCCAGCCTAAAATTAAGGGGATAATTTTCATGCTAATGCTATATACAACATGCCCTCAGCAAAATTTCTTTGGCCTAATTCTTATGTTTAGAGGTTAAGGGTAACAATCCTCTAATTCTTTAAAAAATATTAAATAATTACATTTCCCAGAAAGAGAATGTTCATTTTCTTCCCCAGCTCTGTAGTTAGTCTAAATTGGTAACCTTTTAATGGGTCAAGGAACTTAAAACTATCTGTGAGCATTTATCACTGAAGTATAAATAAATATCTGAATTCATCTTCACTGCCATGTTTAACTTATAATTCTCCTAAATGGAAAAATAAATGCTAACACTAAAAATATCTACCCTCAAATATTATTACAACTTTGCATTTACTTCAAGCACTAGCGAAGATAAGGTAGAGGAGAAAAATCATTACATACTAAGTTGCAGAGCTTTTTCCAAGCCTTCATAATAACACCAATTTTCTGCATTCCGATCAATCAAGTGTTTGAATACTTCACTGGCTTCTTTTAATCTTCCCAATTTCAACAGCATTTCCCCTAAAATTAAGTTTAAATTCACATTCATTTTACTCAAACATTAAATAACTTTCTGATCTCACAGATTTCACTAAGCAGCATTAATATACAAGATGTTTATGAAAAAAATGTATGTGCTTCCCATTGGGACATGTTGCAGTTGACACCACTAAACAGATTAATTCACAGCTTGTCTTCAGGAATGATCCTTCATTTACACATCCTATTATATACTAACATTCATTTTTGGCTCCCTCCCACACACTAGATATACATATAGTATATTAAGTTCTTGGTAAAAATATTTGTATTATGCACATTTTTATATACCCTTCACGACAATTAAAGACTCCCAATACAGATTGGCAAATAATTCTAATGAAATATCCCTACATTCTTCTGCCTGATTTGAATGTATATTTCCTGATTGATTCATATATTAAACAATTCTCCATTCAATTCTCTTAGTTTCCTTTCTACATCACTAAAATTGGTGAATTTTAACCCAGTAAAACAAAAAACACTAAGTACCACTTCACAGCTAAAAACCATACAAACCAGGTTCACACGTGGATCATTCCTAAGATTCAAATCCTTTTACCAAGCCACACAAATTGAAAGTAGGTTTGGGAAATGGGTATCTAAATTTCTCAGGTAGATTAGAAAGAGAACCTAATCCAAGATAAAAGAGAGATTCTCAAAAAAAAATAAACCTCAACTTCTTATTGCTATTTCTCCTTCCCCAAACAATCTCTTTCAAAGAAAGAAACCTTTGAAATGTCTTCAGACATATTATTTCAGCTTTCATCATCTTGGAGACAATATATTAAAGCAGTTATTTCATATTATAATTTTACTATTTATACATATTACTCAAGCTCTAGAAGACAACTAGCTCGATATAATCTCCAGCTTTACCATTTTCTAACTCTGTGACCCTGAGCAAATTACAAACTTCCAGTGTCCACTTACCTATAAAATATCAACTACCTCCATCTGCTTTTGTGATAAATTAATCTAAAGTGGTTAGTACAGTGCTTGGCAGAAAACGAATACACATAAGTGTTTGTTTCTTAAAACTATAAACATGCCCCATTCCTCAATTAATTCCTGGCTAGTCCAGTTTTTACCCTGCTTACTCTAGGTAAATAGATAACAACAAAGATTGCAATTCCAAAATCCTTTGTTTTCTGCTACCATCACAGGCAGAGGTTATTACTTAGAGGACTACACAAAACAAAAAAGGATATTTACATATTCATAAAGTGAAGACCTCTAACACTATTGTTTATTAAAGGATCTTACAATGCTAGGGACTACAAAAGACATAAATGTGTAAATGTAAAAGGTCTCTGGGCCCTGCAAATTTCACTGAAAAAATAAGAATACTCTAACGTGTCTCTATAAGCAGAATAAGGCACTGGCTTTATATTCAAGATGATGGCCCCCAAATTCCCCTCAGTAGCAACATATGGATGAATGTGGCGACACTGCAGCTTACAGACTTTTTAAACTAGAACTGACCTCACTATATCATATATACTTTTCAATCAAAGCATTCTATACTAATATTAGGAGAGAGAGAACGCAACCTGAGTTAAGATTTAATCAAGAAGTAGCAATAATATATCAGAATATAAAAATAACTACCATTTTTCTTTGCGCCCATCGATTATAAGTGATAGAAGAAAGAAACCAGAACAGTAAATATTTTTTATCCCCATTTTACCACTGGTTTGAAAAATATTGTTGTTCAATAGCCAAATAATGAAAAGAGCTCAAGTGTTTATCGACTGATGAATAGATAAAGAAGATGTGGTGTATATATATAATGGAGTATTACTCAGCCATAAAGAAAGAAATCTTGCCATTTGCAACAACTTGGATGGAGCTACAGAGTATTATACTAAGCAAAATAAGTCATTCAGAGAAAGACAAACACCATATGATTTCACTCATATGTGGGATTTAAGAAACAAAACAGGTGAACACAGAGGGGGAAAAATAGAGGGAGAGGCAAACCATAAAGCAGACTTAACTATAGATACCAAACTAAGGGCTGATGGAGGGAGGTAGGTAGCCGGGATGGGCTAGATGGGTGATGGGCACTTGTTGTGATGAGCATCGGGTGTCGTGTGTAAGTGATGAATCACTAAATCCCACACGTGAAACTAATTATTACACTGTATGTTAACTAACTGGAATGTAAATAAAAACTTGGAAATATATATATAAGTAAATAAATAAAAAGAAAAATAGTGTTGTCAATGTTAGTATTATGCACAAAAATCAAATCAGTAAGTTACTATACGTTAACTAGAAGAGGTGAGAATAGCAGTTAAAAGTAAGGACTCATGAAGAGACATGAAGGAATCTTCAATTACTAAGTGAAAAAAGTTAATCTACAAGAACTACATACTACATGATTCCAACTATATGACATTCCGGAAAAGGCACACCTGTGGAGACAGTAAAAGGATCAGTGGTAGCCGGGAGCCGGGGACAAGGAGAAACAAAGAGGCAGAGCACGGAGGGTTTGTAGGGCACCGAAACTACTCCACGTGACACTACAGTGATGGATATATGTCAAAGCCTAGACCGTGTACAACACTAAGAGTGAACCTTAATGTAAACTGTAGACTTTGGGTGATAATTACATGTCAATATAGGTTCACTAATTGCAACAAATATACCGTTCTGGTGGGGGATGTTGATAATGGCAGGGGAGGCTGTGCATGTGTGGGGACAGAGAGTTTATGTGAGATCTCTGTACCTTCCACTCAATTTTGCTGTGAACCTAAAACTGCTCTATAAAGATGAAGACTTTAAATTTAAAACAGAACAAAACAAAAAAGTAGGGGTATCCAGCTGGCTCAGTTGGTGGAGCATATGACTCTTGACCTTCAGGTCATGAGTTCAAGCCCCATGTTGGGTATAGAGTTTACTTAAAAAATAAAATAAAATAAAGTAAAATAAAATAAGGGCTCTGAAGCCCAGGAAGATATGTTTACAAATTAACTTTAACACCTAAAGGCAGAGTGACTTTGGGCAAGTCCTTAACCTCTCTAAGCTATAGTTTCCTCAATTATAAAACAGGGATAATCTACCCATGTGAGAAGTGGCTAAAAAATTAAATGAAATAAGGAAGTTTAAGCAATTACCATACTGAGACATAGGAAAAGTAAATAAATGTTAGCTATTATGTTTATGAAGTTTAGAAGTCCTACAGCTATATGAAACTTTAGTTTTAAACTAATTATTACTTTAGTTGGACATTTTATTATAGTATCGCTCAGAGAATAACTGATGAGCAAAACTTTGTTTTAACAAAATGTACTTGCCCCTTGTTGATGAACGTTTTAAATAAACTATCAGGATCCTGCCTTCATAATTAGCCCATATTGAAAATAAATCAATCTTATTTTCATAATGACCCCAGTGTCATCATTTACTATTCTCACTGTAATTTATTTCATGGATATATACTTGGGGGTGAGGAGTATGAAGGGAGTATAAGACACTGCCTATGAAAATGGAATCTGCGGAGTCAAAATCCCTAGACTCAAATCCAGCACCACCCAGTTTACTTAGCTGTATGATTTTGGACAAGGCACTTAACCTGTCTGGTTCCTCAGCCCCTTATCTCTAAAATGGATTGAAGAACCATATCATGATACCGTTATGAGGATTAACTTAATAAATAATAGATTAATAATAAAAATGTTTTTTTTATTATATAGCAAGTCTGAATTTAAGTATTAGGACAGAGTAAAGTATGTAGCTTTTATTCTTTTCTTTAATTGAAGCCACTAAAAAAGAAAAAGCAGCTCAACTTACCTTTAATTTCTTCCACCAAAAGTTTATCACATATTTGTTTCTCATATGTTTCTATGTGTTCCAAAGATTCCTGAAATAGGTCTGCCTCTCTCATCACTTGATTCTGGTATAGTATCAGTTCACTATATTCATAGTCTATTTTGTTGGGAGGAACCTGAAAAAAAATTAACAAAAATTATTTATATAATTATATAAAACAGTTATAGATCTTTAATTACTTCCTCAGAAAAATCATTCACATAGACAAAAAAGCAACCCAGAAGCAATTACAAATAGAAGAAAATTAATATTCATTTTTTTAATTTTTTTAATTTATTTTTGAGAGAGAGAGAGAGAGAGAGAGAAAGCGAGGGGGAGGGGCAGACAGAAAGGGAGAGAGAGAATCCCAAGTGGGATCCACACTGTCAGCATGGAGCCTGATGTGGGGCTCGAACTCACAAAACTGTGAGATCATGACCTGAGCTGAAACCAAGAGTTGGACACTTTAACTGACTGAGCCACCAAGGCACTGTGAGAGAGAGAATCTTAAGCAGGCTCCACGCTCAGTACAGACCCAATGTAGAGCTCAATCCCATGACCCCTGGGATCATGACCTGAGATGAAATCAGGTCAAGACTTGAACACTCAACCGTTTGAGCCATCCAGGCACCCCAAATACTTCTTTAAAAAATAATAAAATCTGGAGAAATTGTGGCAAAATGTTAGCATCTATTTATCTTGTGATGCAAAGTATATATGTTTTGCATTTTTCTATTTTGCATAGGTATTAAAATGTATTAACATATTTATATATATAAGCAATATATATATGAGAAATAATTCCCATAATCACAAAACTATTTTCATTTTTATGTATTCTTTTCTAGCTTTAGTCATTTGAATATCAAATAATAGAGTACAAAAATTTTCATATTATTTATTTTGTATCAAGAATTCTGTGTTTTAGGGGCACCCCGGTAGCTCAGTCAGTTAAGTGTCCAACTTTGGCTCAGGTCATGATCTCACAGCCTGTGAGTTCGAGCCTGGCATTGGGCTCTGTGCTGAGCCCAGAGCCTGGAGCCTGCTTTGGATTCTGTCTCCCTTTCTCTCTGCCCCTTGCCTGCTCACACTCTCGCTCACACACTCTCTTTCTCTCTCAAAAACAAATAAACATTTAAAAAAAAAAGAATTTTGGGGGTGCCTGGGTGGCTCAGTCGGTTAAGCGTCCGACTTCAGCTCAGGTCATGATCTCACGGTTTGTGAGTTCGAGCGCTGAATCAGGCTCTGTGCTGACAGCTCAGAGCCTGGAGCCTGCTTCGGATTCTGTGTCCCCCTCTCTCTCTGCCCCTCCCCTGCTCGTGCTATGTCTCTCTTTCTCTCTCAAAAATAAACATTAAAGAACATTTTTTTAATTCTGTATTTTAATTTTTTCCAATTATTTCAAAAATTTTCAAGTTTTTCCATGGGTCCCAAAGACTTTCATGCATAATTGGGAATCGGGGCAATATGGAAGTCAACTATTTTAGATGTGAAAGTAGGAAAAACATAAGAATGAAGTTCTTACTTGCTGAGTTTGTCTAAACTCTTCCAGTAGTTTTAGTGCCATATCATAATCTTTCAGCAAATGGTATGCAATAGCATATCCAATCCAGGAAGCACGCTGTGTTGGGCGCAACTGAAGAAGCTGATACCTTGTCTCCTAAAAAATAAAAAAATAATTAAATTAAAAATTGTCTTTTTCTCTTTTTACTTAAACTTTCTCTAAAATATTTGTATTTCAACACAGAGCTACAAGAAAACAACTTAATGCCTGTAATTCCTTTCTAATGAATTCAGTGAACAAACATCAGTCCCTGAATAAAATAGAAATACTTTTTATGTTCTTATCTGAATTACTTAAGTTCTAGAATAGTCTAATTCTCACTGTAAAGCTTTTACTAAAAAGCTGTCCTTGGGGCCCATGCTTTTGGGTTGCCTTATAAAATTACTTTTATATAATGCAAATTTCTTTTGGTAACCAAACATCTTAGAAAAGAGACTAAGATACCTTTTTATTAAACTAAATTCTGTAAGAATGATACCTTTAAGCTTAACAAAACACTCAAAATCTGCAAAAATCTAGGCACAGGATAAAAGGATTTGTGTGGCAGTTGAAAATAAAAGTAAAAAGTAAATTAAAGAAGTTAATTTATCTAAAGAAAACCAGTAAGAGTCGGTAGTCTCCTTCACATAAGGGAGAGAATTCCACTGTGAACGTTCTGAAGTCAGGGTCCTCAGTGGAGTAAGCACAGGAGATGCCCAGCAGATGGGAAGATGCCAGTGTGGAGAGGTCTGGACTTGACAAAGTTTTATAGCAATCCTGCCCACATCATTTTGTATTTTCTAACCCAAGACAGAGAAAGCTAATTAATCCCTACATTTAGATTTCAATTATAAAGGCTTTGTTTACCAAAGCTGTAAATGTCAAATCCACTAAGACTCCAGTACAGCGTTTGCACATAGGAGACAGACTAGTTTCTTAAAAAGCAGTAAATGAGCAAAGTTACCCTTTTTTTCATGATTAAGTATGCAGTTCCACAACTATAAATGGGGAAGAACGTCTCAGGTGACTTTCCCCTTCTGCTACAAATGATAATCAACAATCAAATCGACATAATCTCGGCCTATGCTCACCTCATTCTGAACCCACATGTTTTCAAGTTATGTCTGCTGTAAAAACATGTACAGTTAAGACTAAAGTACTTACTCGATAACCTTCAAGGTCTCTCATTTGGATCTGCAACAGAGAGAGATCTCTCAAAATTTGCAGATTATCTTTATCTAATTTGAGGGCATTTCGATAACACTTAATAGCTTCATCATACTTCTTATCAGAACGCTGCAAGAGTCCATAAACATGCCAACCTACTAAGTTAAGGAAATAGAGACATTCGCAGACACCAGAGTATACTATGCTACATATCTAGTAGAAAGCTTACCTTAACGAAGTGGTATGTTGTCTGGGATTTACTTCAGAATAATCTGGGGTCAGAGGGAGGGGGACAGTGAGCAGGTGGTAAAAGATCAAACCAGATTAGTCCTGACTGACAATTGCTAAATTATTAAAGTTGGGTGGTGGGCACATGGGGGTTCATCAGTCTATGCTCTCCACTTACACGTTTGGAATTCTCCATTATATTTATGTAACCTTAGGGAATTCTTGGTAAAGATTTCCTTAAAGATTCCTCATATTCCCTATCTACTACCCCCTTACTCTCTCACCCCAGTACCTCAACACTGATGCTTCATAACTATATACACAAAAACTGCAACTGTCTTTTAAATCTAGTTTATAGTCAATCAATTCTCGAACAACATGTGACCATCAGTTAATTCACTAGTGATACTAAAAACCACAAAAATTAAGTTTTTATTTATTAATTAAAGTCGGAGCATATCTTAGAGCCAAAAAAACCTATCATACTTACATGCCCTTCTCTTCACTCTGGGGTAGGCACTGAGATAAAGAAATAAGTATTTAGTATTTTGAGAGAACCCTAAGCTGAATACATGAAAACACTACTTAGACTATTGATGGTCAATACTGGCCAACAGCTAGATGAATGAAATATAAAATATTAAGATCCAAGGGCAACATGTGAAAAGATGGTGAATAAGCACACAGATAGGCCAAACGAAAATGAAAGTCAATTTCGATGACCCATCTTTAAAAAGTACTTTTGTCTGTTCGCATACTGAGAAACCACCCAATGAAAAATACAGTAAATATCAAGTGAGGTTACCAGCTTTGTCCCCGAGCAACAGACACTAAATTGAAGAACCAACATGATACTCAACACTACATAAACTCTGTTTTAAAACAGAGTTTTTTCCAAATTTTTCTTCTGAAATGTCTAAAACAAAGTTTAAAGAACACAAATTTCACTATACAAGTAAGTCAGTTGGAATGACAGAATGGTATCACTTGGTTTATAGATATGTAAGAAAAAAATGGGTTGCAAGTCACATATCAGTTACTTTTCTCTCACTCTAAGCACAACTGAAGTGAGACATACTATACAGAGATTCTCTTTCAACCAACTGTAATAAACAAGGGGTGGGGAACAGAAGAAACTAATATTACAAAATGTTGATAATTATTGAAGCGGAGTAACTGTACAGAGTTCTTTAAATTCTTTTTTCTGTGCAAAACTTTCCATAGCGAAGGTCTGTTTTTTCTGAATTAGAAAACTCCACTAAATGGAAAATAAATGAAATAAATTTCAACTATTGCAAAAGGATACAGACATGGCTCTTGACATCATTACGAAGTCCTTTACGAACAAATTCATATGCTTCTTCTTTTTTTCCTAAGCAATTCAATGTTAATCCTTTCATAGCCAAAGTCTCTGAAAAATATTTTTAACTTCTATTTACACACAAAGAATTCAAATTATTCTCTTAGCACTATTTTATTTTGTTTGACTCTTAGTGCTCTTTTAATACGATATCTGCCAATGCTTACATTATTTTTCTCTTTAATTGCATAGTTAGAACTTCTCTCCAATACAAAAAGTAAAGCTACATGTAAGTATTTATTGAAGCTTAGCCTTAGTTCTTTTCTGAAATCCCTTAGGCTGGGACTGAGTTCCTATGATGCTTCCTGCCTTTTAGAAGACTGTACAAAGAGGGTTGAGATTATTCTGCTGAAAAATAGTAACAGGGTAGGCACCGAGTCCTGTTGAGTTAAATCTACTAGAGCAGCTTCACAGCCTTCATCCAAGATCACTTCTATCCATCACCTGATTTGCACCCCACAAAAACAATCTTCCTTAGCAAAGAGATGTACACAATGTAAAAATCAGCTTATTCAGTATCAGAACACAGTTCATTTTTGGACGCAAGTTTATTCCAACTAATCTAGTTAAGCTAATTGACATCAGTTTGCATTTCAAGAGTATAAGACTGGACTGCAGAAGTGGCAACCCAAGAATATATTTAAGGCAGCTGATATTTAAGGCTTAAGGATAGAATGAAATGATTCTCTGAATAAATCCACAAGCAGGGAATTAGACAAGAACAATAGTTTTCAAATAATCTCTGTGGACTCCAGTTTTCAGAACATGGTGAGCCAGCGGTCAGGCCCCTACAGACATAAGGGGGCCTGTATCTGTCAGGTATACACATTTATCTGTTTCTCCCACAAGCTGCCATTTGGATAGGGTTCCATAGAGAAAAAACTTGAAAACAAGCTTTACGTTGTTAAAACTCTATGAAATGAAGACTCTTCTCCATTTCCTTCAAAGGATGTTTTAAATGTTATTCGAAAGCTGGGCAGAGTTAGCTTATTTTCCCAAGAAGATGGTCTTTAGAGTTACCCAAGTCTAATATTCAGAGACCCCAATTAGCTGTGCTCTGCTGTATGACCATAACTTGCATGTCTAACCTGATCCATCCTTTAAACAAACATTGGTCACCAGTGAAAAAGGAGGAGACAAGCGAATACAGACCTATTAACACCAGTGCTAGAAAAACAACTCAAGATAAACAATTTAATGGTAAATCAACAGTATCTAATTTAAGTATTAATATATAAAGGTCAGCAGATATATAAAAAAGACATCTACCAAAGAATAAAATATGTTTTTTATACTACTGCTGTACTGCAGGTATGATCCTCATTTCAGACAAGAATCAAAGTATAAATTTAAGTTGAAAGTAATAGATGAAATGAGGTCTATAAAAGTACTGTTATATACTCCAATTATTCCCAAATAAATCAACCAACCACTTATCTGCAAGTGAAGGCTGTGTGTACACCTAAGCATAATAAAAGGAAAGTGACCTAGAACAAGACTGACATGACACATAACTAAAATGTTTATATACTCTAATAGAGAGCTACGAGGCTATGGAATGTGGGAAGTATTCTTCTTTCACTCTTAGGCATCTTATCTGTCTGATTTTGGAATTTCAGTTTCCCAAAGCTGTCTCTCACAGATGAGGCAATACCTCCATGTTCAGCAAATTTTGGATTTGAAAGAATCATCTTGCAAAACTTGAGGCCATTTTTGTACTGCTTCTGTTCGTAACATTTCTGTAAAGAAATATGAACAAGATTTAATTAATAAAATGAACAGACATGGAGCAACTTTTCTTTGCATAATATAAATTCTAAATTCGACATCCAAAATAAAGTCTAAAACATATGCGATAGGAAGGTTTTATACCAATTTAAATCACTTATAACATGAAGTATATTTTCATTCATTAACTACTCCTTGCCAAGTTGTTCTAGTATGAGTATTTTCACTTTTATAGAAGAGATGGAAAAAAAACCCACTTAATAAATAGGGACTTTAGCGGCACCTGGGTGGCTCGGTTGGTTACGTGTCTGACTCTTGATTTTGGCTCAGGCCATGATCTCACAGTTCATGGGTTCGAGCCCAGCGTAGGGCTCTCTGCTGTCAGTGCAGAGCCTGTTAAAGATCCTCTGTCCCCTCTCTCTCTGCCCCTCCCTTACCTGCGCTCTCTCTCTCTCTCAAAAATAAACATTAAAAAAATAAAAATAAAAATAGGGAATTTAATTGTCAACCAATACTGCAACAACTTTTTAAAACTCAAAATCCAAAAGCAAAAAATATGTGATAACAACACAGAAAAAAGCCAGAAACTGCATTAGTGCCACTTCCAGAATGGAACCAAGGTATGCATATACACACACAGGGAACTACTATTTGTCCATACAAAATCTGTTATATCTCATAGGTAGTCCTTAAGGTAGGTGTCATTACCGCCTCCTTACAGATAGAGAAATTGAAATGTAAGAGTTCATAAAGTTTGTTTATAAGTGGCTCAGCCTACTTGCAAACTCTGGTCTGACTCCAAAGACCATGCTCTTCCTATCACTAGTCTAATTCATGTGTGAGCAACACCTAAATGCCACCAGCCAGGCTCAGTAACCTGCCCACCGCAGCCACTGATCACACGAACATCTCATCATCTTCCATTCACCCTCTCCCTTACATTGCCATGGGTTCTCTTTCCAGCACTCAGTGTGACAAGTTAATGCCCACTTCAGGGCCAATGCACATGTTCCTTCTACTTGAAACGTTCTTCCCCAGAGCTTCCTTACCCGCGGAGTCTCACATATCACCTGCCTGACCACTCTATCTAACGCTGCCAGCCTCCCAAGCCCACCAACACACACGCTCTCTATCATGTTACTCCATTTTCTACACTGCACTATCATTCCCTGAAATTGTTATTTGATTACTTATTTAGTGTCTGTCTTCCTCACCATACCGTATAACCTCCATGAGAACAGACATCTTGTCTATTTTAAAAGCTGCATCCTCAGAGTCTACACAAATTAGAACTACTCAATATAGTATACCAAAAATATAAATAAGGGGCATATGGGTGGGTCAGTCAGTTAAGTGTTTAACTTCAGCTCAGGCCATGATCTCAGGGTTCATGAGTTCAAGCCCCGCATGGGGCTCTCTGCCATCAGCACAGAGCTAGCTTCTGATCCTGTCTCCTCCCTCCCTGGCCCTCCCCCCTCATGCTCTCTCTCCCTCTCTCTCTCAAAAATAAACATTTTTTAAAAAGATTTAAAATAAAATAAAATACATACATACAGTCTATTAGGTTCAAAGCAAAATAGTACCAGGAAAGAAGGAAGTGGTTAATCTTTGCAGTAGGGGTAAGATGTGGAGGGGAGAATTAGAAAAGTGTTCACAGAAAAAACTGTTTAAATTGAGGCTTTTGGGGTCACCTGAGTGGCTCAGTTAGTTAAGCACTGACTCTTGACTTCAGCTCAGATCAAGATCTCACAGCTGGTAAGTTCAAGCCCTGCAACTCTTGATTTCAACTCAGGTCGTGATCTCTCAGTCCGTGAACTGGAGCCCTGTGTCAGGTTCCGTGCTGATGATGGTCCAGAGCCTGCTTAGGATTCTCTCTCTCCCCACCCCCCCAACTTTCTCTCTCAAAATAAATAAATAAGCTTTAACAAAAATAAATAAATTGAGGCTTCTTGGTTGCCTCTGGAGAAGGGAACCTAGTAGTTGGGAGACAAAGATAGGAGAGAAACCTGAATTTCGAACCATCTGAACAGATCTCCTATTCAAAAAATATTTAAGATAAAATAAAAATAATCTGAGTTTGACTTTAGGAGTTCATCTGACAAATGACAAGAAAAACACAAGCAGAAGGAACCACTAGGGAACAGGAAAAGAAGAGAAATATTATGGGTTTTTTTTCTGACTTAACAATCTGGAAATACCAATACACATATTACCAATAATAGTTAATACTTATTGGAAGCATTTATTAGTGTCAGGCACCATTCACTTAATCCTTACTTAAATCCCAGGAAAACCTATGAGATTACAGGTTAGTTCCATTTCAGAGGGCAAGAGTGAGGCACATGGTTACTGAGTTTACAGAGCTAGTAAGTGTCCGAGCCATAATTCAAACCAGGTAGTCTGGGGGCACCTGGGTGGCTCAGTTGGTTAAGCATCCAACTTCGGATGACTTACTAGTTCAGGTCATGATCTCGCGGTTGGTGAGTTCGAGTCCCACGTTGGGTTCTAGGCTATCAGCACAGAAGCTGCTTCAGCGCCTCTGTCCTCCCCTCCCCTCCCCCCAGCTGGTTGTCTCTCTCTCTTTCTCTCTCTCTCTAAGTAAGCTTAAAAAAAACCAACCAACCAACCAACCGACCAGGTAGTCTATCTCTAGTATCTAAATTTACACAGGTTAAAGAAAAGTTTTAAGTTTGATAAGGAATATATATACTCAGTACAAAAGATAGATTCTAGTTTCATCTTTGCTACCAACCACAAAGAACCTTAGACATTTAGGCACTTACCATTCCTGGGTTTGTTTCATTTGTAAAAGAATGCATGGAGTAGCTCCAAAATTCAACAAAACATAATGCCAGTAGCCGGTTTGGGGAATAAGACAGGCATGTACAAGCCATGCAGAACATGTAAACAGATAGCTAGTAAATTTGTACAAGTACAAATGTGTTCAAGTACATTCATAATTAATTTTAAATTTTATAAATATTAAAAAATATTCATAATTAATTTTAAAACATTTACTGTTGGTGGCAAAGCACTTTGGTCCACCAACCAAACTTGAAAAATAATTTTGCGACTGTTTGTCATAGAGTTGGTATAGCAAAATGCTACCCACATTTATTGCAATTGTGAACTGATAAAATCATTCACTTTTTGCAGCACCTGTCTAAATTCATGTAACCTTATAATAAATATTACAGACCCTGATAACATGTTTCGTATTTCCCAGTTTATTTAGGGATAAAGTTAACTCAGTAGCAGCTCTAACTATTTTGTAATTAGAGTATAATAAATCATATAACTTTTTTTTATAATCTACTGGTAACACAACTGGAACTAGAAAATATCCGTATTGAGTGAAAATAAGTGTTCTGTCATCTTTTAGGTCTAATGTCAAATGTCTTTAAATCCAATTAACAACTTACAGATGTACCTATAATGGTACATCAAATGGGTCAAAAAGTTCACTTCTCTAAATCCATCCTGTGATAAGGGTATGGAAAAAACAAAAACTAAACTAACAAAGATTATATCCAAGCCCCAATGAAGCAATATGACACAATACTTCAATTAGAATTTTTACACTTGTTTCTCATTGTTTGCTCAACACTTAAGTACCACGTAAAATTAAGACTTAAAATATTAATCCCATCTACTATGTATCTTTTTTACATTTTGAAGAAGCTGGGAAGTTTCTATTGGCTTGAAACAGAACAGCTACTGTGAGTTCTTACCTGTTTACTTAAAACTATCCTAAAGGTAGTCTTTTATTTATAGTAAAGGTAAACAACAGCTAACAGTCATATAAGTAACACAAGCTCCAAATAATAAATTCACTCTTAAAATCTAAACGCTTGTTTTCAGATGAAATGACATACTAGAAAAGACACTATTTACAATATCAGTTTAAAATCTACAGTCTCCAGCGCACACTGAGAAAGGCAAAGGCATGTTGCCTCTCCTCCCTGGAAGAATGGCCCTGGGAAACAATCGAAGGCACCAAGGACACTGGCACAGAACCCACGGAAAGCTTTCCCGGCAGGGCAGCAGTCATCTCTTTCCGGGTCCTATTCAGGTTTCTGCTTGGAAATAAAGTAAAGGCTCCCCTCAAGTGTGAAATCAACCAGTCCGCGGGGCTTAGCCAACGCAGGGCCTGAATGAGTTGAAAGCGATCAAAGAGCTGTGTTCGACTTTTAACTTGGAAATGCAGTTCAAGTCACTTAGTCTCTTCCAAAGGGGTAAGTGCGGCACATGAAAAACAAAAACTCTTTCCCAAAGGGAGGCTTGGCCTCCTAGGGTTTAATTTTCCCATAACCGGTGTAAGTCGGAGCTCCACTGCACCATAGATAGGATCGCCCCCTCTTTAGCAGGTATCGGCGTGCGCTGTGCAATAGGTTAAGCACGAATCGGTGAATGAACACACCTGGCCAAGGGGAAAAGAAACAAACGGGAGGACCGGGAGAGCCGAGGTCATGAGTTTGGGCGCAGAGCGCCGCAGAGGCCACGGGGGCCACTCCCCAGCTGATGCGTCCCGGCCCAAAGGTACTGCAGAGCCAGGCGGGGGCGCAGCGAGAGCCGCAGCGGGACGAAGAACGCGGGGGCAGGGGGAGGCCGGCCGAGGCGGGGAGTCAGGTCGAGACGGCTCGGAGGTAAACAAAGAACTGAGCCCGGGCCGAGCCCAGCTCGCGCAGGCGCCGCCGCCGCCAGACCGATCGCCGCGCCGGGCCGGGTCGGAAGCGCGGCCTCGGCCACTCACCAAGATGCGCTTGAAAAGGTTGCTCTCCTTGGGCGGCAGCTGCACGTTCGGCATCGCGGCCGGCGGGGAGACCGGGTGCCCAGGCGCTCCGTTCTGCGGGGGTGGGCACCGGGGCGGACTAATGCTAGCAGTCGGGCAGCGGGCGATGGGTCACTTCATGGCCTGGAGTTGGGGCTGGTCAGGCCGGGCAGACCGTTGGGCAGGGCTGGCAATGGAAAGGGGAACGCGATCTGGGCTGGACAACCTCGACTCCAGCGCTGCGGACAGGCGAGCGGCGGCGGCTGCTCCCGCGCTCTGCAAGATGGCAGCCTGGGCCCGTCCCCTGGAGCGGGGTGGCGTGCGCCTGCGCGGGGTGCCCCGAGGGCCAAAGGCGGCGGGGGCGTCCTGGCAGCGGGGACTGCGGTGTACGGAGTGTTAAGTCGCTTCTGTCACCTGTACCTTGGCGCCCTTCGTAAGTTACTGATTGTACTGTGCTCCGATTGCTAGGCTTGTGGCCCAAGAGAATGTTAGTTGTACTGGAGTCAGACTTTTTTGATTTCTCTCCACTCAGGTACTTAATACAGTGCTGGGCTCAAAGTCAAGTCTTGATGTAGGATGAACTTGTTTTCCGTCTTTTCCCCTTCACTTAGACTTTGAGAGAATCCGTCTTTTCAATACAGACCAAAGACGTATTTACACCGTATGTGAAGTCATTGGATAGGCCTGGAAATGGACTCATGTTTGAAGTGTCAGAAAAAAATACTGCCGGCAGTTTAAAACACCTAACGTAGTCAGTGAAAATAATGGTGGTTTAATGCGACCACTGATTCTCAAACTCTACCTACCCTTTCTCCTCAGAAGGTTCCCCTACATACAAGCCATATAATAAACGGGACTCAAACCCAGGATCTTCAACTCTGAGGCGCTATCATACAAAGAGTAGCACAGTGATAAAAATGTGTGAGTCTAGAAAGATTTGGATAGGCTTCGATGACAAACATAGCCATGCATATGATGTAGGGTTATTATTAAGGAACATGTAAATATTAGATGCATAAATTTATTTATACCTGTCCTGAATCTTAATTTGTGCATATTTGTGTGACTACAGAGTGACTGATGCATAATCGCATTTAACAGGCTGTATTCAAAGCTGGCTTGGGACTTATTTGATTTTCCTCTAGCCTGAGTTGGTTGGAGATGGAAGAAGTTATCACAGGAGCCTTTTAAAAGTTTTTTTTTCTTTTCTTTCTTTCTTTCTTTATTTTGAGAGAGAGAGAGAGAGAGAGAGAAAGAGAGAGAGAGAAGCAGGGGGAAGGACAGAGAGAGAGGGAGAGGAAGAATCCCAAGCAGGCTCTGCCAGCACAGAGCCTGGCATGGGGCTTGATCTCATGAACTCTGAGATCCTGACCTGAGCCACAGCAATCAAGAGTCTGTCCCTTACTGACTGAGCCACCCAGGCGCCCTAGGAGTCTTTCAAAATAGGGAAGGAGGGGACCTGTCTGGCTCAGTCAGTAGAACCTGCAACTGTTGATCTCAGGGTTGTGAGTTCCAGCCCCATGTTCGGTGTAGCAATTACTTAAAAAAAAAAAAAAAAAAAAATATATATATATATATATATATATATATATAAAATAAAATAGGGAAGGGACTTATTAAAAGGAGGGAGGTCCGGAAGTGGGCAAGGAGGGCTTCATGAGACTTTGGCTAAACTGGTGGTAGGCTTTTAAACAATGGAGGAGGGCAGAGGGTGCTCACACCACCCTCGTACCCAGCCACTTCCGCAGTCCTTACCCACTATTTTCTCACCAGGCCTTTCCTAATTCCTGAAAATTCTTTGGCTCTCAATTTATCTCATTCTTAGGAGCAAAGGGTTAATTGTGGGAAGAGCTGAGGCTCCAGTACTCCAGTCTGACCATCCCTTGACTCTCACAGGACTTGGACTTTTCTGGAATGCACCTCATTCAGTCAGCTCAAGCTACTCTACCACAGCTCAAGGCCAATTACGAAATGGCAAATTGAAAAAAGAAAATAAAAAAGAAGAGTGGAAAAGAGCATAGTGCCAACTGTAAATATTTTGGAGGCAAGTAATATCTTTTTATCTTTTATGAAAGTTTCCTGTGGGCCTAGTACAGCCTGAGTCTTTACAAATCATTAACTGTCCCCATTCTCTGTGGCAGCTGCCTAGTCTTGGCTCTCCCACCCCCCCACCCCCACCCACAAATCAGGCAGCCCAGTGCTGTTTCTTCATTTGCACTCTGCAGCTTCCCACCCACCACCAATCTCTCCCCCCACAATGCTCCCCACCATCTCCCAGCAGTGCAAAGGAAACTCATCCCAAACACTGAGAAGTGGGTAGTTATTAATACTCATATTTAATATTTTCCTCATCTGCCTTTCACACACCATAGCATGCAATGCACGCATAGTGAGGTTGTCTATACTAAAGTGAAGGGAGAGGTGAAGACTTGAAAATGCCAATACTGTTGCTGGTGGTTGTCATCGTAAGCCTTGGAGTGTATAAAGGATGTAACACATGCACAAGTCAGAAAACCTGAATTAGCCGGTGGCTGTAATTTTTGTGTTTTTTTTTTAATTTTTAATGTTTATTTATTTTTGAGAGACAGAGTGTGAGCCAGGGAGGGGCAGAGAGAGAGGGAGACACAGAATCTAAAGCAGGCACCAGGCTTTGAGCTGTCAGCACAAAGCCCAACTTGGAGCTCGAACCCATGAGACTTGAGATAATGACCTGAGCCAAAGTCGGACGCCCAACCGACTGAGCGCCCCTAATTTTTGTTTTTAATGTTTATTTTTGAGAGAGAGAGAGACACAGAGAGAGAGAGAGAGGAGAGAATGAGCGGGGGAGGGGCAGAGAGAAAGAGAGACTAAGAATTTGAATTCGAAGCAAGCTCTGCACCTCTCGGCACAGAGCCTGATGTGGGTCTCAAACTCACGAACCATGAAATCATGACTCGAGCCGAAATCGAGTCTGACGCTCCACTGACTGAGCCACCCAGGCACCGCAGGAGCTGTAAGTTTTTTTCCACTGACTTCCTGTTTAGTCTAGAGCAAATCTCATTTCCACCTTTCAACAGAAAATGAGGCTATAATAACATTACTGTAATCTTTCACGGCAGATTTGTGTGAATGTAATGCCTTATCCTATTTAAGCCCACGGGAAAGAAAAAAACAAAACAAAACACCTGCATGGTAAATCTCAGTCCTTTGTCTCTCAGGAAGAATGCCTAAGCCCCATTGGGGCATCGTGTGCATCCACCCAAATGTTGCTTCCTGGTGCTCCAGGCAGGGTGTACCTCCTTTAGAATTATGCACACAGCTCAGTAAAAGCAATAATGTCTGTGAAGACCTTTTTGCATATATGATATGGGCCAGTGCTTGTCTTGCTAAGGTCAGTAGACTTAAGGAAAAAAAGAATCTAGAAAAGGATGCTCTTTACCCCATATTCACAGCATATCTTACAGAACCAGCTGACTAGGTAAAATCAAGTAATTTGCTGCTATTCCTACAACCAGTTTAACCATGTAATTAAAGGCTGATGGGAAAGAACTCATCAGGTTGCATAATGCGTTACACCTCAGATGCCCTAGTGTGTCTGCTCTTGTCTGCCTTCCTTGCTCTTGTTTAAGAGGAAGCAAGAGTTCTTTCCTCCCTTGGAACCGTTGATCCCATCTCCTTTTGCTTCTCCTGAGCTTTTATTTATCAGTTGTTCCCTCTGCTGTTTGCATTTTCTCTGTCCTTATTTTCTAATGGGAGGAGACTGGCAGTAAACACATAAACAGGATCATTCCAGACTAGGAAGTCCTAGGAAGGAAATAAAACAAGGTCATGTGTGTGAGGGCAGTGGGGTTTGAGGGGAGGACTACTTTAAACCAAGAATTCAGGAATGATCTCTGGGGAGGGGATAACATGTGAACAGCCCTAAAGAATGAGAAGTGAGTTAACAAGTAAAAAGCTGGAACACACACACACACGCACACGCACACGCACACGCGCGCGCAAACTGGGACAGCATATTCTAGCCAAAGGAAACCACAGGCAAGTGCAGACACAAGATGGGCATAGTCAAGGCATAAAAATGACAGGTAAGAACTTCAGGTTCAAGTTGGTGACTGGAGGTTAGTATATGAGAGGGAAAGTGGCCTATGGTTCTGTTGAAAATATAGGCCAGGTTACACAGGGATGGCCAGCTCAGGCAATGTGGTTTGGTTTGGTTTGGTTTGGTTTGGTTTGGTTTGGTTTGGTTTGATCCTAAGTTCAGCAAGAAGCTATCTTTAAGCAGGAAAGTTGCATGATCTGATTTATTTTTTAAAAGGTCACTCTGGGGGCACCTAACTGGCTCAGTCCATAGAGCATGCAACTCTTGATCTCAGGGTTGTGAGTTCAAACCCCACATTGGGTATAGAACCTACTTACACACATACACACACACACACACACACACACACACACACACACAATTCAAAGGTCACCCTGACTACCTATGAAAAATGGGCAAAATGGGGTTTCTTCTGGGAAAGTGGCAATTCTATTTGTTCCTTTAGATTTGGCTTCTGCCTCCAACACTCTTCTGAAAATGTTGTCTGAAATCTCAAGAATAAATTTGCTCAGTAATTATTGAGCACGATGTGACAGGCAGTCTTTCAGCTAACAAAAACATCTACCCTCATGGAGCTAACGTGTTAAGGATCACCCACTGGCCAACTCTGAAGATGAGCTTAGTCCACAGTGGGCCACCCCCTCCTCCTTGACTTTTCTGCCTTAGCACACCAAGACCCTGCAGCATTCCGGGTTTTCTCCTCTTCCCAGTCATTCTCTGGGTCCTCCATCAACTCCTCTAAATGGTGGTCGTCTAGGCAATTCTGCTTTCTTTTTCAACATTAGCATAAAATGTGTCCATCAAGGGACTCCCGGGTGGCTCATTTGGTTAAGCACCCAACTTCAGCTCAGGTCATGATCTCACAATTCATGGGTTCACAAGCTCTGTGCTGACAGCTCAGAGCCTGGTGCCTGCTTCAGATTCAGTGTTTTCCTCTTCCTCTGCCCCTCTCCCACGCATGCTCTGTCTCTCTCTGTCTCTCAAAAATAAGTAATAAAAAATTTTTTTAATGTGGCCATCGAGTAGCAGCAAAACAGAATTAACAAATCCTCCTGCTCCCATACCTTCCATTAGTAGTGCCAAGCAGATTTCAAATGCATCTCCAGTTCCAAGCCTTCTTTTGATCTCCTAGGCTTTATTCCCACTTGTTTGTTTGTTTGTTTTAATTTTTTTAACGTTTATTCATTTTTGATAGACAGAGAGACAGAGCATGAGCAGGGGAAGGGCACAGAGAGAGGCAGACACAGAATCCGAAGCAGGCTTCAGGCTCTGAGCCATCAGCACAGAGCCTGATGCGGGGCTCGAACTCACAGACCGTAAGATCATGACCTGAGCCGAAGTCGGCCGCTTAACCAACTGAGCCACCCAGGTGCCCCCCACTTGTTTGTTAAACTGCTCCATCTACATATCTTTGAAGAATTTTCTACTTGGATAAAAATGAGACTTATCATCGAGTGGCTCAGTCGGTTAAGCGTCTGACTTCAGCTCAGGTCATGATCTCACCTTTCCAGAGTTCGAGCCCTGCTTTGGGCTCTGTGCTGACAGCTCAGAGCCTGGAGCCTGCTTCAGATTCTGTGTCTCCTTCTCTGTCTGTGCCCCTCCCTTGCTCATGCTCTGTCTGTCTCTCTCACTCTCTCTCTCAAAACTAAATAAACATTAAAAAAAAAATTTTTTTTAATGAAACTTATCTCCCCATCAAACCAGTCCAAGTCCTGCCTTCTCTGTTTTTGTTAATGATAGCACTTTTGTGGTAAAAATTCTCTGATTACCTTCAACCTCTTTATTATTCCCCACATCCAAGTTCCCTAGTCGTTCAGATTCTGGATCTGTCACGCTGCTCCCTTTCCTCCCTGCTTTCCATTCCCTCTCTACCTTAAAACTAAATATTGTAAAAAGCTTGTAACTGGTCTGTCACTTTCAGATTCTTCTCTTCATTTCATTTTGCATATTGGTTCTATCCGTCGTTTCAATCCGTATCTCTAAATGGGTGTGTCTCTCAGTGTATCCAAACTTTCAATGACTCCCCCGTTGTCTAAAACTCAGTCTATTCCCAGATTTTTCTTTCCCTTTCCTCCTACAATTACCTTATATAGCCAGGGAACCAGTAGCTATAACCGATCTAGTATTTTCTAAATTCCATACTCTTACACAACCTGATAGTTTTATCAGAGATAGTTTTTCAGTGCCTGAATCTTTATTTTTTTTAATCCTTCATCTCAGGTGTCGTGACTTTCATAAAATCTTTCCAAGTCTTTCCGGTGGATCTGCTCTCTTTTCCATGGATTTACATCGCATTTGGTCCTTCCCTTATGCCTTTATCTTACTGTTTTATGTTTAATAAATCATAAGTTGTCTGAAGGCAGTGGTTCTCAAGCTTAGCTGCTCTTTTGTATCACCTTATCCTTAAAAAGCTGATGCCCAAGGGGCGCCTGGGTGGCTTAGTTGGTTAAGCGTCTGACTTTGGCTCTGGTCATGATCTCATGATTTGTGAGTTCCAGCCTCACATCGGGCTCTGCACTGACAGTGTGGAGCCTGCGTAAGATTCTCTCTCTCCCTCTCTCGCTCTGCTTTTCTCTCTCTCTCTCTTTAATTCTCTCTCTCGAAAATAAAATAAAATAAAATACACTAAAAATAAAACAAAACAAAACTGATGCCCAAATCCTACCTCCGTAGGAGGATTCAGTTGGGGTGGGGTGGAGAATGGTTTTTTTAAATCCTCCCAGATGAACATAATGTACAACCAAGTTGGGAACCACTGCTTCAAGGCCTTTCATCCTAATCCAGGTTTAAACATGCCCCCCCATTCCTCTTGAAGTTATATTTAGATAAGGCACAAAAACAAAAAACCCTCATCACCAAAATCCACTTTGGAGCCCTAGGTAAAAGCCATTGCCGATGGGCCACAAACAGTAGGTGTGGTCTAGAATTGGTGTCATTTAAAGTCTCTGGGTTTGGGGCACCTGAGTGGCTCAGTCGGTTAAGCATCCGACTTCAGCTCAAGTCATGATCTCACTGTCTGCGAGTTCAAGCCCCAGTCGGGACAGCTCAGGACCTGGAGCCTGCTTCAGATTCTGTGTTTCCCTCTCCTCTCTCTGCCCCTCCCTGGCTCACGCTCTATTTCTCAAAAGTCACATTAAAACATTAAAAAAACATTAAACATTAAAAAAATTTTTTTTTGAAATAAAGTCTCTGGATCAGCACAGAAACTTATTACACAAGAGTTCACTCAAAACCATCGTCAGATTTACACCCCTCCAGGCATCTCACTTCAACAAACTCACCCTCGTAGTACTGTTCTCTATGCCATACCTTTCCACTGGGCTTCATCCTCAGCCCCTTTACTGAGCACTTTCTTCCTCCTCCTTTCAACTGCTGCCCAACCCTTCACCAAGGACCTTGTCTCTCATTTTTCATCTTCTCTCCTCATATACCACAGGAGTTGGTGGGGGGAGAATCAGCATTTTTTCCCATCCCCCTGCCTCCTCCAAATCATAAGACTTCACCTTCATTTAAGGAAAAGGAAATTAATTTTGAGTCTGTACCCACCAGCTCTGTCTCTCTCTTCTCCTTTTCATCTTGGTCACTATCCTTGTTCATTTGCCAACTGACAATAGATGTCCTTTCAACTTCACTCATAATATCAATCTACTATGACTCCAGTATCCGTGTGGGTGGTTCAAAACCCTAGCCTTGGATAAACTGTGGTCTATCCAGACAATGAAATACTACTCTGCAATTAAAAAAAAAAAGAAAAGAAAAGAAAAGAAAAAAAAAAGAACCATCAAGCCACAAAAAGACATGGAAGAATCTTAAATGCATATTACTAAGTAAAAGAACGCAATCTGAAAAGGCCACATTCTATGTGAGTCCAACTGTATGACATTCCAGAAAAGACAAAACTATGGAGACAGTAAAAAGATCCATGATTGCCAGGGGTTGGGGGAGGGAGGGATAAATAGAGCACAGAGGATGTTTAGGGTAATGAAATTATTCTGTATGATACCATAATGATAGATACATGTCATTATTCATTTTTCAAAACCTACAGAGTTTTGAACAAATTTTTAATCAGCAGCACTTGCCCTACCTCTCAAATCAGAAATTCCAGGAATCTAATATCTTATTTTTCTAATTACTTTTATTTTTTTAATGCTTATTTATTGAGAGAAAGAGAAAGAGAGATTGTGAGCGGGGGAGAGGCAGAAAGAGAGGGAAAGAAAGAATCCCAAACAAATTCTGAGCAATCAGCACAGAGCCTGATGCAGGGCTTGATCCCATGAACCGAGAGATCATGACCTGAGCCAAAATCAAGAGTCGGATATTTAACCGACTGAGCCACCTAGGCACCCCATCGTTATTTTTAAATTACAAGAGATTTGCCAATATTCTTTTAACTTCAAGGAAATTTCCTACAGTAGGCATGATGTACCTTTTATTAGAAATGAGATGCCAGCTTATGGGATTAATAGCCCGTCAGTATAACATTGAGAGAAGTCTTTTTGCCATTGCATCAAAGCTCCAGCATCCTGCCTTCAGCATGAAGCCAAGAGCTATTGCTCTCAGAGGGTTGTTCTATATGCATCTATAATTTCTGATGATAATAACTCTAGTCAGATTCTTTTGGGGACAGTCCACATTCTGATGACAAACCCCTATTGTTCTTTCAACAACATTTGTTGACTCCTTTGTAAGTGCCGTTCACTCTTCAAGATGCAGGAGGTCTGGGCTCACTCACTCTTCTCTCCTCCATGCACCTGTTCTCCTACTGCATCTCACTCGCCAGTGTCTGGATCACACCATTATCTCCTTGTCTGTTCACTCATTCGCCCACAGTTGGTGAGTTCCCATCTGTACCCGCTGTTTTCTTTCTTCCCTTCTCAGCCAAAACAGTGCCTTCTGGCTTATGCAGAATTAGCTTCTCCATCTGTACTTAGAAGGAAATGCATTTCTACCTTCTTTGGAGACTTTACTGCTCTGTCTTTACTCTTTCTTCTCTTCTTAATTACTATCATCATTTTTTTTAATTACTGTTATCATTTAATAATAAATGTTATTGAACACATACTCTGTACCAGGCACGGTATGTAATGTGTATTTTGTATTTAATCCTCATGAAACACTATGACAAAAATACAAGTATCCTACTTATACAAATGAGAACTAAAGTTTTAAAAAAGTAAATTTGGGGACCCCTGAGTGGCTCAGTCGGCTGGGCATCTGACTCTTAGTTTCCGCTCAGGTCATGATCTATGATCTCACGGTCTTCATGCTGACAGTATGGAGCCTGCATGGAATTCTCTCTCTCACCCTCTCTCTCTCTGCCTCTCCCCCACTCATTCTCTCTTTCTCTCAAAAATAAATAAATAAATAAACTTTAAAAATGTTTTTAAAGTAAATTTGCAGTAAATAACAAAACTGGAAGTAAGGGCCATCTTGCCAAAGCTCAGGCACCTGGCCGCTGTGCTACCCTGCCGCCCACAGCGTATGAACTAGTTTCCATGGACTTGACCAGCCTTCTTCATTGTCTGCATAGCTGCCGAGGGAGTCTGTGTTAATTTCCCATTGCTGCTATAACAAACTGCCTCACATTTAGTGGCTTGCAGCAACACAAATTTATTATTGTAGACTTCTGGAGGTCAGACGCCTGAAATGTGTCTGCAGGACTATGTTCCTTTTGGAGGCTGTAGCAGAGAATTCCTTTCCTTACCTTTCACAGCTTCTCCAAGGCACCTGCATTCCTGGGCTTGTCGCTCCTTTTTCGTCTAAAGCCTAGATCCTCCCTCCTCTGACCTCTGCTTCTCCCTCACGTCTTCTCTCTGACTCTAACTCCACCACCTCTCTCATCAGGACTCTTGTGATCACACCCACCAAGATAATGCAGGGCAATCTCCCCATCTCAAGATCTTTAACCTAATCACGTCTGCAAAGTCCCCTTTTTCCACTTAAGGTAACACATTCACAGATTCCGGGGATTAGGATGTGAACATTTTGTCAGGAAGCGGGGCATGATTCAGCCTGCCAAGTTATCTTTGTAAACGACAAAATCCTCCCATGGCTTTCAAGAGAAAGCTGAACCTCTTCGCCTCAGTATACCAAGCCCTTTATGATTCATTTCCCACCTGCCTTGCAACCTCATGGCCCACCACTCAGCCAGACTGCACCACTTGTCATTTCTCAAATTCTCAGTGTATATCTGTGATGCCCTGTCTGTCTGTGCCTCGCTAACTCCAACTTGTCCTTCCAAACTCAGATTAAGCATCAGCTTGTCCCAGAAGCCATCCCCGCTCGCTACTCTAATGTGGTCAAGCCTCCTCCACATTCTCAAAACACTCAGCACT
The DNA here is from genome assembly GCA_030068075.1 of Paguma larvata. Taxonomy (NCBI): domain Eukaryota; kingdom Metazoa; phylum Chordata; class Mammalia; order Carnivora; family Viverridae; genus Paguma; species Paguma larvata. The sequence continues at coordinate 50,764,048 of CM057839.1, read as the reverse complement.
CCCCTCTAACATAGCACTCTTCACACCATGTTGAAGTTAACTTACTCGTCCATTTCCCCCGTTAGACTGAAGTTCCTCTGGATTGGACACTAGGTCTTACTTGACTGTATTCTTTGTGTTTTAGAGTGGTGCTCACAGACATCTTTGCTGAATTAATCATCTTCCTGTAGCGCAGAGCATACACCATTTGACATATAGCAGAGAATCAAAACCATGTTAGTTACACTGAAAGGCAGTTGTTTTTACCTCCTCAAGAATCAAAAGATAATTTATCATCTTATACAAAAGATATTCAGAATTTGGGACTTGTGTCCTGTTCCCTAGAACTACAAAATCCAGTGTGAACAATACATTGCCAAGTATGATACAAGGAAAGATGTAGCAGCATCACAAGAGATGTAATGAGATTACATGGGAGTCAAAAGGAGGCAGAACTAACTGTGATTGAGTGGATGGGTCCATCTGTAAAAGACAGTGACAGCAGGAATGGTGTCTGTCTCACCACTGGACTGCCAGCACTCAGCAGCATACTTGGCACACAGGAGGTATACGCCAAGCGCTGGTTTGATGAAGACAATTTCACTCTATTGCGCTCCAGACAGAGAAATTAATGTGGTGAAGAAAAACCGTGAGGTTTTGAAATGGGCAAAAGGGTTGTGGGACATCACGCCAAAAGGACTGTTTTCCCTTGCCTTTGAGCTGTTTTATAACTCTTTTAAGTTGCAGAAAACTGCTAACAATGCAAAGGATTCTTGTCGCCAGCCATGCAAATTGTGTGTGATAGAGATGCAAATTATTATTGTCTTGTGTATATTGACCAGCTTTTCATCTTGACATTTTTTTATTCTTTTGTATTTTTTATTTGAGAGAGAGTGCATCTGCACAAGCACAATCAGGGGAGAGGGCAGAGGGGGAGAGAGAGAGAGAGAGAGGAGAGAGAGAGAGAGAGAGAGAGAGAGAGAGGAGGGGCTTAAACAGGCTCCATGCTCAGTGTGGAGCCTGACTCGGGCTCAATCCCACGACCCTGGGATCATGACCTGAACCAAAATCAAGAGTCAGACACTCAACCAACTGAGCCCCCCAGGTGCCCCCAGTGTTTCACCTTTTAAACAAATTCATTTTAGTGTTTCTTATGGCATATTTATGTCTTCTCTCAGGATTTTTTTTATTTATAACACCCTTTATTCATAATTAGTTAAAAATTTTAACAGATGTACATCTCATATCAGTACAAGGATCATAGCCTTCATTACCTTAAAAAAAATACCATTTAGCAATATTAACAAAAAGACACATTTGAAAGTGTGTTTTTGGGAAATAAGGAGTCATCTGGTTGAACTGAGACATGAGGTTCTGGAAGGGTATCACGATTGAAGAAAGGATGACTGGAGTCAGATCGAGCGGTGCTGAGGGGATGATGCACCATGAAATGAGACAGAAAACAAGTGGCAGAAACAAGGTCAGAGCAGCTCCCCCGTCTTGCTTCAAATCCTTGTGGCCAATATATTATCCCTTGAGCACAATGTAGAACAAGTCATGTGGGCATACCGTGCCTGTTTCCTAAACTGGGCTTTGCAACTGAACCTACTTCATAGGGGTGTTGGAAGATTGAATGAGCTAGTTCAACGTAAAACATTTAGAGCAGTACCTGATATAGAATAAGTACTCAGTGAACGTTAACCACTGTATTATTGTCACGGTTCATCGTTCTTTGTCTGAAGTACTTGGGAGCACATGTTTTCAAACTTTGGAATATTTTGGATTTAGAAAGGAAAATGTGTGTGTCGTATGTTACATAAGACTCTTAGTGGGATCCAAGGCAGCACCTGTAAATATATGAATATTTTTTCAGTAAAATATATGAATATTCCAAGTGAGATAAATAAAGTTATAAATGGCCTCATATCAGTCCAAGTCAGGATTGCCTGCCAAATTGGTTTGGGTTAGGGAAGATTTGCCCATCCAATAATTTATCAAAACTTCAGTTTTCAGACATTTTTGAACTGAAAATAAGATTTTTCAGAGCTTTAGGGACTTGGGGATTACAGACAATTGTCATATTACTAAAGTAAGAAAAGATTAGATTGAGATAGAATTTGGAAATCCTGGAAACTGTTCAGAAAGCAAGCTTTTGAAGTTGATCACCTCTCCACTTTGGCAAAGTTTTCACCTTTCCTTTTAAAATTTTCAGAGCAAGGGCAGCCAGTAGTTGAGGAAGGCAAGTTTTGTAACCACACTCAAGGGCTCACCGCTTGGGGAGCATTAAATTGAACACAACCCAAAAGAATGATGAAAGTAAAGAACTGTTTATTACTTATTACAAGTAAGGAGACAGGGAGACAGCTCTCAAAGCACTGTCTCCTCCATAGGCTTAGTACAGGAAGCTTTTATTCAGTATATCTGGGACAGGGTCAGGATGCTTACAGAGGAACTCTGGTTCAATTGCACATGGCTGCCATGTCAACACACTAGGCATGTATTTTTTGTTCAAAAAATGGCAGAAAACCCCACCCATGGGAGATCTTAATATTATAATATTAGATGACCCTTCAGGACAACTGGAGGTCATCTGAGCAGGTACTTAGCCCCAGTCCGGCTCAAACCTGCTCAAGTGAAGACACACCTACCAAGGGGCTATCAAGTGAGACATACCTAGCCAGTTATCTGCTTGGCTGAAACTGTTGGTTCTGCAAATCAAAACACATTCCATCCCTACTTTTGCCCATCCTCTTCCTCCCTTCTGATTATTGCTTTCAGCCCCCAGATTTGAGCAACATCCCATTGCAGCCTAGCTAACATTTTCTCTTTATAGAGGTTCTAGCTAGTAAATGAAGAAAGAATGATAAAATGTCACCATTTTGCAACCTCTTGTGAAATAATGGATCTAGGCATTCACAAGCTTCTAGTATCATTTTTAAAACATACAACTAAATATTTTGCACCTCCCTTTGAAAATAGCTAACCCACCTATAATGTAGTTTTGCCTCAGAAATTTAAATCTGAATCAATGAAGCCAAGGACCAGTTTATAGGAAATACAGGTAACAAAGGAACATGATAAACACTGCAACACAATTCTAGGAAAATTCGGACTGTGTGAAACTCCTCAAGCCAAAAGATCTGGTTTCTTCAACACACATATTGCAAGGGAAAAAAAGGTAGGGGGAATGGATTAAAGCAAACCAAAATATAGCAAGAAATCGCAATATGTGGACCTTATTTCAATACCAGTATGAACAAACTGCCGAAGAAAAAATCTGATACAGTGAGAGAAATTTGAACGCGAACTGGGTATTTGATGATATTAGGAAGCTTTTTTTAATTTGGGGAGGTAATTATACTTTTAAGAGACTTTATTTTCTGGAGCTACAAACTTACGTAGTTACAGATGTTTTGTATTCACTTCAAAGTAATCCAGGGAGGATCTGGGGCAGACATAGGAGGGCACGTAAGCATGGCACTGATAACTGGAGAATTTGGGACTGGTGCATGGGGGTTCATTACATTGTTCTCCCTATTTTCAAACAATCTGAGAATTGTTGTAATACAAAGGGAAGAAATGGAAAGATAAAAATCTATACATGTACACACTATAGATTTCCTCCAAGTAGACCACTCGCAGATCTAAGTTGGAAAAGACTTTAAAGCTTACAAAGGGTATTTAAATACCACTTTTAAGAGAAAAAAATGGGAAAATACAATTTACTGAAACAATAATCTGAAAACATACAGTTCGAAACCGAAGTAAATGATTTAAGAAAAACATTTAGCCTGAAGTTCAGGATGTTATATGGAAGAGATGAAATTACCAAGGAGTTTTAGGAGAGCTTGTCAAAACTGACTTAGGCCTACGGTAATACTAGTTTAGGATGGAATAAAAGTGAGTTTCCAGGATCAGTTCTTCTTTGTCCTGCCTTTGCCTTTTTTTTTTTTTTTTAATAATAATAAGAAGAGAGTAGGTTGACTTCTTAAACATCTCTGACTCTGAAAATAAGGAGAGATCTAGTTTCAATAACGCCAGCAGGTGGCGTGTTTCTTAGCTTTTTAAAATCAAAGCTAAGAAAAATTTGAGCACCAATATGAATGTATGAAAATAAGAAATGCTGCCTTTTCATCTTCATATTCTGTTTCTCTCAGGGAAAATACCTTACAGGAATACAAGTAGAATAACCTTTGTTTTGCTGTTTCTCTTTCTGTATTAAATTGTTAAATAATTCCTAGTCTCACTTTTTCTAGAATAAATGTAACTCTTTAAAATGCCAAATGGAGAGTGAGCGGAGGAAATTACCGAGTTCCCCATCCTGAAGCTAAATGGTTGAACCATGGAGATTGAGTCTACCTTTCACATGTATGTCTAGCCCATAGTCCATGCACAGCTTGCTCCCTTCTGTACAGAGCTCACCGCGATCATTCAAGCTATGGTGGATGGTCAGCCAAGCCTGCAGCAAGTGCTGGAGAGGGTCGATGAGTGGATGGCGAAAGAAGGCCTCTTAGATCCAAACGTCAAGTCAATTTTTGTCACCTGTGGAGACTGGGATTGAAAGTCATGCTCCCGGGTCAATGCCAGTATTTGGGCTTGCCAGTGGCGGATTGCCTCAAGCAGTGGATTAATCTGAAAAAGGCTTATAGCTTCGCCATGGGCTGCTGGCCCAAGAATGGACTTCTAGACATGAACAAGGGCCTCGGCCTGCAACACATAGGCCGGCCCCACAGCAGCATTGATGACTGTAAGAACATTGCCAACATCATGAAGACACTTGCGTATCAAGGCTTCATCTTCAAGCAGACATCGAAGCTGTTCTGATTGGCCTAGGATGGGATGGGGCAGGACAGGGTAACTGCTTGGCCCAGCCCAGAACCCTCCTTTCCCTCACCAGAGGGGAAATGGATAGTGGCACAGCTCTACATCCAGAGTGTCCCCCAGCCTGCCCTGTGGGCTTGTGCCCGGGGTAAGGGCTTGGCCACTTGGCCCCTCTGGAGCAGACACTTTGTGGCCCCTACCCCAACCCCCCAACCTCAGCCCAGTATTATCCCCTCCCATTGTGGGCCTGGGTTAGGGGGACCCAGGCACTCACCACCTCCTCCCTGGTACACAGGCTTCTGCCAGGGCCACCAAGCCCTTCTGTGCCCCCTCCCATCTGTAGTGCATGGTGTGTGGTGCCCCCAGGGCTCCAGGACAGATCAGGCCCCACCTTGTGTTTACCTCCGTCCCCGCTGTGGACATGCCACTGAATGAAGTCGGGGAAACGAGAAAAAAATAAAATAAAATAAAATCCCAAATGGCCGCCAATGTTCACATTGTATAATGCCTCAGGATGTGGTCAAGACCCTAAACTCCAGTGAGCCAGAAAGTCAAGGTGCATTTCACAGTGTGCTGTGACTCATAGTGTTTTATGGCCTGTGTCCTGGGATTTTATGTTGCTCTCAGTACCTCTCAACATTTCCCAGATAGGCCCAAACGTTTAAACTTAGCCTGGAACAATCTCTACACCTGCCCTGGTTTGATTCCCAAAGAATATCTAGGGCTGAGGAAACCATGGTGCCCTACTTCTCTTAGGGAAAAAGCCCTAAGTGGATGCTTTTTGAAGTGGAATCCCTGTAGGACACAAAAAACCTCTTAGGACTATAGACACAAGAGTGTCCTCAGACTCTTTAAAACAATGCGGAGGTTGGGGCGCCTGGGTGGCTCAGTCAGTTGAGTGTTCGACCTTAGCTCAGGTCATGATCTCATGGCTGGTGAGTTTGAGCCCTGCATCAGACTCTGTGCTGACAGCTCAGAGCCTGGAGCCTGCTTAGGATTCTGTCTCCATCTCTCTCTGCCCCTTCCCCACCCCCTCAAATATTACTAAACATTAAAAAAAATTAAAAATAATAAAACAATCGAGAGGTCTCTGAGAAGAAGCTAAGTGAAAATCCCCATTCTTTGGAAACTGGGCTAAGTTTGCTGTAAGGGGATCTGAAGAATAGCTGCAAGTGTTTGGGTGTTTGAGCTTGCTCCAAGACAGAGCAAAGGGGCATAGTTCATTTAGTTTTTAAAGGCATACCAAGTTGTCAATGCCCATCACACATACATTCATAAAAGGAACTTTTATGAGATCAGCTTTATAGTGATAAATATTTCAGACATAGTAGCTCTTGTGGTAATTTGATCAAGTGCTATTATTTTCACTGAATCAACCTTTTTATTACTATTTCCAGAAAAATGTTTCCTGTAATATATCAGGCTCTTTGGAAGTAGAAGTTAACTTTACAAAATGATTCAATACTAATAACTCCTATAAGTATTTTTCAATCAAACATTAAAGAATCTACTTTTTTCCCTGTTTTATAGCAAAACTTCATCATGAAGTTTCAGGAAACCCAGAATACTATAAAGAAGATAAGAATTACCTATTCCACTGGACTTTTATCACAAAACTTCAGGAAACTCAGAATACTATAAAGAAAATAAGAATTACCTGTAATCCCACTGGACTTTTATTTTATTTTTAAAGTTTATTTATTTATTTTGAGAGAGACAGAAGTGGGGCAGGGGCAGAGAGAGAGGGAGAGAGAGAGAGAATCCCAAGCAGACTCCGCACTGTCAGCAAAGAGCCCAGTGTGGGGCTCAAACCCAGGAACCGTAAGATCATGACCTGAGCTGAAGCTGGATGCTTAACCAACTGAGCCACCCAGGCGCCCCTCCACTGGACTTTGAAGTACATATGCATCACATATGTTGTTCAAATGGAATAGTTTGCTGAGTTGTGGTTTTTTTTTTCTTTTGTCCCCTATCACCTCCCCCCACCCTTTTTTTTGCTGAATTTTTTTTTAGCAATGTCTTTCATTTAATGATATATTATAGACATCATTGTGTATTAATAAATATAGATAACCCACATTACATCCTTTAAAAAATATAGACAAGAAAGCATGAAGGAAGAAGCAGTATTTATAATACCAAGGATAAATATCTTTAGGGATTTTTTTAATTGAGAAATTAAATACAGAAAGTACGTAAAGTTTCAGGTACTATATCTCAGTAAACTTTTACAGATGTAAATGTCTTAGTCTGCTTGGGCTGCCATAACAAAATACCATAGATTGAGTGACTTAGACAACAGAAAAACCCTCACACTTTGGGAGCCTGGCAAGTCCAAGATCAAGGTGCTGGCAGTATAGATTTAATTCTGAGGGCTCTTTGTCTTGGAGAAAGAAAGATGGACAGAAAAAGAGCTTGCAAGCTCTCTGATGTCTCTTCTTATAAGGACACAAATACTACGAGATCAGGCTTTCACCTTTATGGCTCATTTAACCTTAAAGGCACTGTTTCCAGTGCAGTCATATTGGAGGTTAGCTTTAACATATTAGATTTGGGAGGAGGGAGGACACTATTCAGCCCATAGCAAGAAGACTTATTTTTTAAGGAGAATAAAGCTTTATATACTATAATACTTAAGTTATATATATGTCTGCATACACGAATCACAATAAAGAATTAACGGATTTCATTGGATGATTTTAGGAGAATGACTTTTGTGGATCTTTTGGAATTTGTTCTCTACTGGAAAATAAACTCCATATAGGCAGTTTTGCATCTTTTCTAGTCATTACTAAATTTTCATATCCAGAACACAGTGAGTAGCACATAACTGGTACTCATTATTGAATGAATGTTTTCTTTTTTCTTTCTTTCCTTGAAGGAGGGAGAGTATCAGAGCTTAGGAGCCAGACTACCTTGACCGAATCTCAGTTCTATTACTCACCAGTTCTTTTACCTTGAACAAGTTACTTAAGCTCTCTATGCCGTAGTTTTTTCCTCTTCCACAAAATGGGTATTTTAGGGTTGTTGTAGTATGGATTAAATTAATAGGCTTAAAGCAGTTGGCATATAATTTAATATATACTAGATAGAAGTAGATACCTTTAAGTGGGTGATGTTAGATATTTACATTTAGGGTTAATTGTCCTTTTTATATGTGGTCGTAAGCTAAGAAAATATCCTGTGAATTGGGATGATGTTTACCTTGGCTTTTCAGAAAGTGATACTGAGACACAGCTGTCGTGTAACTTGTAAATGTGATTGCCACTGGAATATCCAAGTAAGGCAATATATTTGCATTCTCCTGGAAATGTCTATTAGTTGGATTTTTATAATTCTTTAATCGATGTTTACAAGCTATGAACCTAGTCTGAGCCCCTAAATTCTGTATGTACATGCAACATCTATAAATTCATAATTTGTGGATATATGTAGTCTTCTATCTTTTCGATCCTGTTATGTTTTTTAACAATACAAATTTATATCTTCCTTTAGTTACTAGGTACTTTCTCAAGCAGTGGAAGCTGAAAGTACAACTATTAACATGCAAAATCCTGGGGTGCCTGAGTGGCTCAGTTGGTTAAGCATCTGACTTCAGCTCAGGTCATGATCTCATGGTCCATGGGTTCAGGCCCGGTGTCCAGCTCTGGGCTGACAGAGCAGAGCCTGGAGCCTGCTTCAGATTCTGTGTTTCTCTCTCTCTCTCTGCTCCTCCCCCACTCATGTTCTCTCTCCCTCTCAAAAAATAAAAAAAATAAACATTTAAAAAAAATTTTTTAAACATGCAGAATCCCACAGGAAAAAGAAAAAGAAATAAAAATGAAAAAAACCATGCAGAATCCCCAAATTTGGGGGTGATGAAAAGGGAGTCCTCAAAATAAAATTTAAAGAACCACTGCTTTAGTGGCTCCACATATAAGGAGATTCTTTTAATTTCAAATTATATTGTAATTGTTGATCTCTTCATCCGAATGGTAGAGAATCTCGCTCCTGTAGTTGCCTGTAATTGTGAAACTCAAGGTCCACCAAAGGCAGCCTGGCATGAACTACAACTCCCAGGATTCCTGGCTGGGAGCTCCGGGAGTTGTAGCTTATTCTACATTCCGCCACCGCTCATCCTCCCTATCCCATCGCAACCCACGCCCTGGGCTCCGGCTTCAGATAAGTACTTAGCGCATGGTCCTCTTATGGGATATTCTTTTTTGCCTTGTCATTTTTTTTTCTTTCTCGATTTGTCATTTTTGTCTTGTGTTTCCCCTGTTAGCTGTTACACGCACGCCCACGACTACTCCGGAGAGGCTGAGAGCAAGCGTTAACCCGGAAGGAGTGATCCCGGAAGTGAAAGTGATCCAGTGTGTGTCGGGCTGAAATGTAGCAGGTCACAGAGAGTTCCGGCTCCAGTAAGAAAAGCTGTCCTACTGTCTTCTATTTCTTAGGTACTCACATTTTTTGTTTTCGATCTTTAAAGGTCTTTTTTCTACCCCCATTTTTTTTTCATATTGCCTCTTTGGGATCACTCCATATTCTGAGTTACAGAGTCTGGTTTACACGTGCTGCTCTGGTGCAGGCTTAGTGTCACTTCTGACCTGCCGGCTCTTGAGAAATGTCCCAAGAGTATCGAGTAATCCTGCTTCTATGGTGGGTGACGGAGAAGACTTGCCGTTCCCAGGTATAGGTAACCCTAGCGAGTAAAAAAAACGTCTTGGGTTTCTTTTTCTCTCTTAATATTGAGGTTCCTGACCTTAAGAGTTACTCACTCTACTGCTGTTCTTAGGGTGGAAATTTTAGCCATAAGTGTTCTAACAAAAATTTGTCATCCTCTTGATTTGTCCTTTTTTTTCCAAATGGACAAATTTTGCTGATGTGTTTGAGACTAGATGTAAAGGCATTGGAAACCTGCTGAAGGACTGTAATGTTTCTGGCTGTTGGGCACTGGTGCGTTCTTCTACGATCTTTTTCCAAATGTGATTGGGTATGTTAAAATTTGTAAGTAGAATCCTACAAAATCTGAAGATTTTGGAGATCATTCTGAATATTTTATTTACTAGGAGATTATGATATTCAAGTTAGCTAACTTAACAATGATCAAATGAGTTAATATCTGAATGCATCTCCTAGCATAGTGTCCAGGAGGAACGCTGGAGACAATGAAGGTTGATTCTGATAAAATTTGACCCTTATTGCAACTTTGAACCTCAGAATTTTAGGGGCAAAGTGTTTTTCCTAAAATACTTTTTTCTGAATAAAACTACTTTGTGCTTTTGTTAGCTTCTGTTTAGGTCTATTAGAGGGAAGAACAGGTAATTAGTGTACACAGCCAATTTCACCTAACTTGTAATTTTTTTAAAGTAACTACTTTTTCCTGATTGTGGAAGTAATACATTGCTATGCATATAGAAAAATTAAAAACACTGAAAAGTAGAAAAACTAAGAGGCAAGCAAAAGGTATCCACAAGCCCACAACTAGAGATCATCTTATTAACATTTTCCTACATTTCTTTTTTAGATTTTTTCCCCAAAATACTCTGTTTACCTTTTTTACATGTATACCATATATCATAGAAAATTTTGAAAATCTAATTGAGATTATATAGTTTTGCATTCTTTTTTTTTCATTTAATGCAAATATTGCCACTGTCCCTTTTTACCAGACCTTTCTTAGTATAGCATTTGAAGTTTTCTTCCTTTAGGATCTCAGCTAAAAGGGTAGCACCTGATTGCAGAATTGAGAATGGAAAGCCCTGAGCTTTGAACAAGCAAACTGCCTTCTAGTGTTAGCCCTGCCCGTCTGGCTGAGCGAATAATCACGATTAAGTCACTTGACTTTCTTGCACATCTGGATACATAGAATTAATGAATTAGACAAGAAAACAGTTAATATCTTCTTCAAACTTTAGGAATCTATGAACATGGGAACTACCTAAAGCTTGCATGATTATTTCATACCTTTAAAGTGCTTGTTCTCATACTCAATTCTAGATTCCGAATACTTTCTACAAAATAGCTGATTTAATAGTCTATTAATATATTTATTACTTATGCTCCTGATCATAATTATATACATTGAGTGAATAGAGAACAGTGCTATCTTCATTTATTTTAATATGTTATATTCAGGCATTTGAAGAATTATTTTCTTTTTATGGATTATTGAATTTCAGCACAGTGTTTGGAGCTGGCTGCGGCTGTGAACTGAACAAGATTTCTTGAGCTTCTTCCAGCTTTTGTATTTTTGTAGAGTTGATTTTTTTTTTCAGATTGTGTTTATTATATTTCAGATGCTGAGATGAATCGTCGTCACCTGTGTGCTTGGCTTTTTAGACTTTCATCTCGTAATGGTCACCCCCAGTGCCACAGCCACCCCCAGTCTCGTCAGTTTACACAGAGACCTCTTGATACAAGGCTGTGGGTTTTTAGACAAAACAGGCATCCCATTCTCCATCATCTGTTAAATAAGACTTGTCCCAGGAGAGACTGTCATCAAGACACCAGGATGCTGCGGAAGCATAAAGCACTGCAGAACTGTATGGAGGACCTGAATAAGGAGTACCGTATGCTTGATCAGTGTTTGCAGCAAATGTCCATGAACGAAGGGGACCGAAGGGCCTTGAATAGAAAGCATGCCGAGTTGGCACCACTCGCAGCCATTTACCAAGAAATTCAGGAGGCCGAGCAAGCAATTGAAGAGTTAGATTCAATGTGTAAAAGTAGGTAAAAGATACGTGTGTGTATAAGGACATGACTGATTTTATAGGTTAAAGCTTTATTGAATGCAGTCTTTTAAAAAACCTAGAATGAATACATTCTACACTGGGAGAAGACAGGATTCTACTCTGGGTGTTTAAAGTATTTTGGGTACTAAAAATTAGCTACTAAGAGACCAAGCTCCTTGTGGTGCTTGCCAAGTTTTTAGGATCTAGGAGACTGAATATGGATCTTTTCAGAAACTTTAATTTATTGAGCAGGACTTTTTTGAGCTCTGTCGTGCATAAATAGCAGAGACACAAAAATACAGTTCCAACCCCATCAAAGGGCTTTTATGGTCTAGGTGTTATTTCATCCTCCCAGAAAGAAACTCTGCACCCGATAGCCAGCCATCTTGTCCCAATTCCCCCTTCCCTGCCAACCAGAAGCAACTGCTAATCTACTTTCTAGATTTACTCATTTTAGGCATTTTATATAAGTAGAGTCATGTAATATGTCCTTTGTGATTGGCTTCTTTCATTTAGCATATTTTCAAGGTTCATCTATGTCGTAGCATGTATTTGTACTCTCCTTTTTATTGTGGAACTGTATTCCGTTGTATGGATATACCACATTTTCTTTTCACCTATCCACTCATCGGTTAATGGATATTGAATTGTTTCCACTTTTTTATTATGAACAATGGTGCTACAATTGCTAAGTTGTCTCATAACTCTACATTTTGCCTTTTGAACAGTTGCCAGACTGTTTTCCAAAGTGGCTGCCCCATTTATATTCTGCCCTTTTGATTCTAGGTATCTTAGTGGGTGTGAGATTGTATCTTATTGTGGCTTTGATTTGCATTTCCCTGATTAATGATGTTGAGCATCTTTTTGTGGGCCATGTGTATCTCATCTTTGGCTAAATGACTGTTCAGATCCTTTGCCCATTTTTAAATTAAGTTATTTGTCTTGCTATTGACTTGTGAGAGTTCTTTATATTATAGCTACAAGTTCCTTAGTAGATATATGATAGGCAAAACTTATCTCCTTTTTGTGGGTTATCTTTTGAAGCACTGTAATTTTTTTTAAGATCTTATTATTTTTTTAATGTCTATTTATTTTTTTTGAGTGCAGGGAGGGGCAGAGAGTGAGAGAGAGAATTCTAAGCAGGCTCTGCACTGTCAGTACAGAGCCTCATGGGGAGCTTGAATCCACGAACCATGAAATCATGTCCAGAGCCAAAACCAAAAGTCAGATGCTTAACCAACTGAGCCACCCAGGTGCCCCCGAGATTTTCTTTTTAAGTAACCTCTACACCCAACGTGGGGCTTGAACTCACAACCACAAGGTCAAGAGTCGCAGCCACAACTAAGCCAGCCAGCTTCCCCCCCTCTTTTAAGAAAAGATTGAAGCACCATAATTTTTAATTTTGATGATGTCAAATTTATCTTTTTTTTTTCTTTTTGCTTGTGTTTTTGGTGTCAAATCTAAGAAACTGTTGTGTAATCCAGGGTCACAAAGGGTAGATCTGTGTTCACTTCTGAGAGTTATATTTTTAACTTTATATTTAATTCTTTGATCTATTTGAATTAATTTTATTTATGATATGAGAGGTATTTATTTTTAGTTTTAGTATTTCTTAATATTGCTCTTGCCTTAACATTTTTTCTCATATGAAAAATTACCAAAATGTACAGAAGTTGAGAGAAAAAGTATGATGAACTAACCTGAAATTCAACATTTATCCCGAGAGTGCCTTAAGCTTTTAGTTTATAAACTTTCCTTTGTGGTTCATCTTGTTTCATTAAGTGTTAGAGATGTTAAGCAATGTCAAGGCCAGTCACAGTTACACCTGTAAATTTCTGGATTTCCAAAAACTTGTATTTTCCTGCCTTCTGTTGGTGGTACCATGAGTTTCTCACCTGTTGTTTAATGAGGACTTTTTTTTTTACTCTTTTGCATTATGCCCCTCAAATTTGTAATCAATTAGTTTTGGAAAAGTTCTTTGCATATAATAGGAGCAGACTAAATACTGTCCAAATTAAATTGACATAACCTTGGTCATATCATGTATAATTCAGATTGAATTGGATTGCTTCTGAAGTGTCTTCTAGGTCTGCAATTCTGCTATTCTGTAATAAAAGCTACATTTGCTGTCTTACTTTGTGCCAGGCACTTAAGCTAAGCATTTTACAAATATTATCTCATTTGAATATTCACAATTATCTGATGAGGTAAAATCTTCATTTTATAGATGAAGCAACTGAGAGCTTAAAAGCCAAAGGTCACTCCGCCAGTCAGGAGAGGAGCAAGGGTTTGAACCCAATCCCTGAGACTCCACAGCCTCTGTTCTTATCCACTGCACAATGATTCAAAGTCCAGTAGGCTCTACCTCTGTAGTATACCTTTCAATAGTCCCCTTCTATTCTTTCTGCTCATTTATATCTTTATTGTATCTCATCCTGGATGATTACAATAAATTCCTAACTTGTGCCACTTCCAGGCTTTCCCAGTCCAAGTGCAACCTTAATCTATTACTCCCCTGCTCAAAATTTTCAGTAGCTCCTCTTGCCTATGCATACTATTTCTTGATGTGGCATTTAAGAGCCTGTGCTGAGTGACACCAGCCTCTCTGTATAGTGTATTAATTCCCATTGCATAAGCTACCTTCCAGAAAAATAGATAACTCGCCTTTCCGTGAATATACCGGTATCATCCCATGTCTGTCTTTGCACTCATTGTTACCCACCAATTTCACCTCATTAAAATTCAGCCACCTTTTACATATGGCTTGGATGTCATACTTTGGCCTCAATCCCCTCTGTAAAACAAGTAAGTTTACATTTCTCTTTTTTGAATTTTGATCCTTTGTCTTAAAAGTTAATTGGCTTGGGACACCTGAGTAGGCTCAGTCGGTTAAGCATCTGACTTCTGCTCAGGTCATGATCTTGCAGTTCATGAATTCGAACTCTGTGTCAGGCTCTGTGCTGACAGCCTGCTTTGGATTCTGTGTCTCCCTCTCTCTGCTCTCCCCTGCTCGTACTCTGTCTCTCTCTCTCTCTCTCTCAGAAATAAACAAACATTTTTAAAAAAGTTAATTGGCTTAACTTCTGCCCCTTCCCTCATCACCTATTCCTCAAGGACAGAGCCCGTGTCTTACTCATTTTTATATTTCCTGCAGCACCAAACATAGAATATAATAGACTCTCAAATCTTTGTTGATATAATGAAATTGAATCAGATTGGATTTTATAGATCAGTAAACAATTAGAGGCCACAAAAATCACTTTATGTGACTGCAAATCATGTTTTTCTGATACCTTTGACCTAAAAGGTGTCTATACGGAGTAATGTCAGCCAGGTTTCCATTCGTGGTGTAAGTGCATAATGTGGGGCCACTAGTGATATTACAATTCTGCAATAGATGCTCCATAGTTAGAATTTAGTTTGATGGCACCCTATCCAGGAAGCATTTCTCAAGTGCTAAAGTCTGGATTAGACCCCCTCCTTTATGCCTCCATGGTACTGCCATATCACATATTTTAATTGTGTGTGCATGTCCATCTTTGCCACCACACTGAGCCACTTGAGGCCTAGAATCCATTTTATTCATCCTTGTGTTCTCAACAACTAGCAGAGTATCTGGCCCATAGTAAGCATTAAATGTTGAAAGCATGAAAGAGACGTAGAATCCCACCAGACCTTAATGACTTCCATGACTAAGGAAGAAGTTTCAACAGCCTTCTCTGTTTTATAATTATGATTTTTTCATTTCTATTTTCTTATAAAGAATCAAAATTTTCTACCTCAATTTGCAAGCATCACCACTAACAAATGGAGTCTAGGTGTCTAGAGCAATAAAGTCAAAAGTTATGAGATCCACCAAGTTTGGCTATTGTCTCTCATTGTTAGCTTTTTTGTTGGGAGTTCCATGATTTAACTTTCTGCTTTCGAAATGATGTGAAAAGGACCATTGTTTCCATAAAACAGGTTACAAAGATGTTTTGTTTGACCTACATGGTGTTTTTAAAAAGTGTTTACTAGGTATAAACATTTCAAGAGATTTCAAGAGTTCTTATTTCTGACTTTGAAAAAAATGAAGGCTCTCCTAACCATGCTGGATTACCCACAGTGTGCGCAGTAATGTTGCTACCTTTAAGACAAAAAGTGGTCACCCCAATTTACTCCAAAACTGTCCTTATTTGGGTTCGTATTTAATTAACCAGTTCCTTTTCAAACTTGTTTTATTTATCGATTTCTAGAGTTACTTCTAGACATTCAAATCATAAGCTCTTTGGGGCAGCGATCATACTTCTTTTCACACTGACTTTTTTAGACATACTTCACAAGTACTTATTAATTGATATTCTCTAACTATTCTAACTGTTCTTTTGTATAATTCCTCTCCTTCACCACTGAAATAAAACTTAGTAGGCAGAGATTAAGTAGCTACTTAAGAGTTTATGGGTATTTAAAAACATTTATCATTTCTGTTGCTGCTTTGTAGGTCTAAATGAACAAGATGAAAAGCAGTTACGAGAACTTGCATTGGAAGAGAGGCAAACCATTGCTCAAAAAATCAATATGTTATACAGCGAGGTATGTTTTAAGTGGCAGACTACTCAGTTGTGTTACTATAAAAGAATATTGTTTTGCTAGGATATATTGTGGAGCTCAAAGTACTTTCCAAACACCAGTTTATTCAGTCTTCTTTTATAATAAATGATTAAGCTGGGTTTAATACTGGGTTTAATCTGCTACAAATTGAATGATGAGATTGAAGCGATTGGGATGCCAAAGAATAAAACATCACCTTTCTCCATCCTCCAAGAGCAACCGTATTCCAAAGCTATTAACGTACCAGGCAAGGAGACAAATGTTGGTAAAGAAATTTAGTTCACCAAGAGGAAGACTCAAAAGTTTTTAAGCCTTAGAAAAGGGGAGATGTTCATAGTGATTGTGTTCATTAAGGATTGAAAATTTGCTTTCTGTATAGAATGAAACAAGTTCAAGAGATGATTTGTTTAAAAGACAGTGAAAAACAAAGTGCTGTCTGTATACCGTCTTTGCTTCTGTCCATTTGCCATCTTCCTGCCTTCAGTCTCCCTATTGTGGGACTCCATAGGGGGACTCGTTGAGAGGAATGAGGTGTGGAGGTATCGGTTACTGTGATTTAACCATTAAGTCAAAGGCAGAAGTAGGGCGTCACTCTTGGTCTGATATTCTCTCCCATGGACTATCATTTCTAGCAGAGACGGCATATTTCAAAAATTAGCAGTAGGTACTTTTAGTCTGATCTGCAGGACCTTTTAGTAATAAATAAAAAACAAAACTGCTTCCTTTTTCTTCTTTAGAGGGAAGCTGGTTACTTTCTTTATTAGGAAGCCTCTCGTTTTCTTGTCGCGGCTCAAACTATTTGGGCCTTATCCTGGGGGACCTCAATATACTCTTTAAGCAGAGCAGCTCTGCTGAACACAGGGCACGACCTGGGGCCCGCTGTCCTCTATGGTAGGAGAGAATATGCAGTCATATGGAAAGAGTTCTTATTTTCTGCAAGTGGAGACTTTCAAAGCTTTACTTCGTTCATTAGATGAAAGAAGCTACTGTTCAGAACTAATAAGAGGCAAAAGCTGAAAAAAATTGAATGGAACACTCTAGACTTTGATCTAAACTTGGACATTGTAGAAAATTAAGATAATCTGATAGCCTTGTGGAGAATACCCTGACAAGTAACTCCATTGTTGGCATGAATTGATCACTTAATTTTAGGTCCAGTCCACTTATTACAGCGTTTAATGACTAGACCTTGTTGGGATGCTATATGATTGTGTTAATTATTGATTTTTTAATGGAGGTCTTTTATCTAAAATCAAGCAATTGTATTACCATAGAAAATATACACACAAATGTTGATTTTTTTCCCTTTTTCAGCTTTTCCAGAGTCTGGTACCAAAGGAGAAATATGACAAAAATGATGTTATTTTAGAGGTGACATCTGGAAGAACTACTGGAGGTCAGTTAAATAATTTTATTGGAAATGATCCAAGAAAAAAATACTTAAATTTTACCTTGGTTTGACACACTTTAACTTTAAAAATCCATCGAATGTGTTTTACTGTGGAAACAGTTACTCCTTATTTCCCAAGGGACCTGTACCTAAGAATGGCTCTCTTAAAAATTTGTGCTGACTGAATATTTTTTCGATTTTTTTTTTTTGTTTTTAGGTGATATCTGCCAGCAGTTTACCCGGGAAATATTTGATATGTACCAGAATTATTCAAGCTATAAAAACTGGAAATTTGAACTTCTGAATTATACACCAGCTGATTATGGTAGGCATATTTGAGGATTTTGTCCATAGATGATGCTAAAAATTGTTTTACCTCTGATCTTCATTAGAACCATGTCATCCCATTATTGATTTAAAGTTTTCTTTTTTATTTTGAAAGAGAGAGAGAGTACACGTATGCACGAGTGGTGGAGGGGCAGAGAGAAGTGGGGAGAAAGAGAATCTCAAGCAGGCTCCTCTCTATGAGCACAGAGTCCAACACCAGCCTGATCCTACAAACCGTGGGATCATGATCTGAGCAGAAATCAAGACTCTGATGGACTTTTAACCAACTGAGCCACCCAGGTGCCCCTCCCATTTTTTAAAACATTTGTATCTACTAAATGCTGTGATACAGGCTTATCATTCTCAGTGGTTTTACCCTATTAGAGGTCTTAACTGGGAGAAGAAAGTAGGAGGTAGTGGAGGAAGGAATGTCTGAATTACAGAAAATTTTCCTGAGGAAGATAGATACATACCTTGCCTTGAAACTCATTCTTCTCTATTCAAAGAAAGATGTGTTAAGGTTTTTGCTCTTAAGAACTTTATCATTTATGTGATACAACCTGAAAGTATAATCAGTTAGAGTGAGTGGCTGATGATGTATTAGATTCTTTTTTAGCATCCTAAGTTTTTATAATCTCAAAGGTTGAATACACATAACAAAACAGTCTCTCCAAGGATCTGGCCTTTCAGTGTTTCATCCTTACGCCTCTCCTCTTCACTCGCCAAACCCATTGAAATCGTTCTTCATAAAGGATTTTAAGTTTCTGAACTTTCTTCAAGCTCTCTTTTGAATACATTCCATCCACCTTATATTCTTATTATTGTAACGTTGAAGTTTAAAAAAATCTCCCTATTTCATAGGATCTCAAAAACTTTTCTCACATTTTTATTCTCTGAACTTCTCTCTTCATTTCATTTCCCTTAGTAGCATTTTCTCTACCTTCCCTTTTAGCACTGTGAGTGCTAAACTGTGAGTTTCATGACTTTGCGTCTACTCTTTTTTATGTATTCCGTTTTTATGGAAATGCAGAAAAAGTTAATCATTTGTCTTTATTTTTAAGACACCACTCTACTTGGGCAGATAAAAACATGCAATGCAAAAAATAGCAAATAAGACAAGTCCTTACACTTTTAAATACTCAATTATGTTAATCAGAACATCTGGTAGTAATTCTTTTTTTCCTCCCATTCTTTTAAGCGATATGAAAGTTTTTATCTTCTTGGTTACACCCTGATACCCAATAATAAACCACAGACTCTCAGGAAAAAAGAAGGATTGAACTAAGTTAAACAATGGAGGAAAATGAATGAATAAGAAAGTTCTGCTTGGTACAGGTTTTAATACAGCCAGTGGTCAGGAAAAGAGAAATTGAAAGCAGAGGGAAGGAACAACCAGAGCAACCACATGGTGGCGGGAAAGATCTTGGTGTGTGTGAAGGACAATGAGGAGGCCAGTTTACCCAGCGCACATTTGTGATAGGAGGTCGTAGGAAACGAGTTTAAGGGGGTAGAGTTTGAACAGCCTTGAAAGCGGAACAGGCCTTAATTGTTGGGGAGTAGAGAGCCTGTTGGAGATTTTATCAATAAGCATATGATTTGATAAATACATATTTTAAGATTATTTAGACAGCAATTTGCGGGATGGATCAAGAGGCTAGATTTAAGGCAGACTGCAGAGAGGTTATCAGAGTAATCCAAGTGTAACTAAGACTTACACTTGGCAGTGGATACATGGGAGCTTTTCAAAGGAAGAATGGACAAAAGAGGATCTGGTGCTTGCCCCCATGTCCTGGGTGCAGTGTAGGTGATTTGATCTTCACAGCCTTGTGAGATAGATCTTATTAATTCCATTTTACTGATGAGGAGCTGGGCTCAGAGAGTAAGTACCTAATCCAAGATCACATGGTTAAGTAATGGCAGTCCCGGGATTAAACTTAAGTTTGTAGGATCCAGAGTCACGGTAGTCTATTCCGACACAAGATGAACCCCCCGGATTCTAATCTTTCTAGCTGGGAAGACTACAACATTCATTCAAGTTGGAATGCAGAGCGAATTATTAAATCTCTGGTTATAGTGAACACCCATTTAGAAATATGCAGTAAATGCTGAAGTTGTGTAGCCTGAGCTTGGGTGAGAGAACAGAATCAAGGAGAGAGGTTCGATAGCCGTGTCTAACACTGAGGGAATACGTGAGGAAGAGTCTATGGAGAGGGGACATATCAGACCTTAGAGAATGGCCACATTTAGAAAGATGGACTAGTTGACAAAAGAAAGCGAGGAGTCAGATAAGCAGAAAAAGGATGAGGACTGCATAATATTATGTTTACAAAGTAATCTCTATTCCCAACATGGGGCTTGACCTCATGACCCCAAGATCAAGAGTCACATGCCCTACCGACTGAGCCATCCAGGCACCCTAAGGACAGTATAATATTATAGAAGCAAGAGAAGAGAGAGGTTTAAGGAGAATATAATGAGAAATAGCAGCATTATGGGGCACCTGGCTGACTTGGTTGGTGGGGCATGCTACTCTTGATCTCAGGGTTATAGGTTCAAGCCCTACGTTGGGTATAGAAATTACTTAAAAAATAAAATAAAATGTTTAGAAACAGCAGCATTATAAAAGAGAATAGTGGCAAATGTCATCAGTGGCCTCTCAGATGTATGTTTTGAATCCAGTTTTCAAGAACAAAAGATGAACTTAGTAACAATATGAAAAGGGGATTCTGTTCCAGGGGGTATAGAGCAGCCTTAACAATCCCTAGACCATGTTTGGGAAACCTTTCTTTTAAGTTATTTATTTTGAGAGAGAGAGCGCAAACAGGGGAGGGGCAGAGAGAAAGGGAGAGAATTTCAAGTACAGAGCCTCATGTGGACTCACAAACCGTAAGATCATCATCTGAGAATGCTTAATTAACTGAGCCTCCCAGGCATCCCTAAAAGGACTTTTTCTTAAAAAAGGAAAAATTTAAATATTTTACTCCATACCTTAAAAATTAAAGACTAAGTGGGGCGCCTGGGTGGCTCAGTCGGTTAAGTGTCCAACTTCAGCTCAGGTCATGATCTCACGGTTTGTGGGTTCGAGCCCTGTGTCTGGCTCTGTGCTGACAGCTCAGAACCTGAAGCCTGCTTCGGAGTCTGTGTCTCCTCTCTCTTGCCCCTCCTCTGCTTGTGCTCTCTCTCTCTCTCTCTCTCTCTCTCTCTCAAAAATAAGTAAACATTAAAACAATTTTTTTAATTAAAGACTAAGAATAAACCTCTACTTATTAAAATTATAAAACACTTAAAAGTTGATTTATTTATAATTAGGAGAAGAAAAGATGTTAGTAGGAAGGCTAAAATAGAGAAGGGGTAAAATGCACCTACCTTATAAAATATGTATGTTAAATTCTATATGTATGTTTTAATATTTAATTGAAATGGAGAGGACTCACAAAGATCCACACAGCCCTAAAAGCTAAGGTTGAAAAGAAACATTCTTTCATGCAAAAATTCATTCATCAAGTGACTTAAGGTCTTTTAGTTTTGTGACTGTAGGTACAGGTAGGGATAATAGTCGTTCCATAAGTAGTCCATATGAAATTATTACAAGATAGTTTTTGTGGAAGCAGTAGAAGCGATAGCTCTGGATATGTAGTATAAGTCTGACACTGTGTTATTCTGTATACTGGGTATCCGATAAATTGAAATATCTTCCACGTTAAAGAGATTCTTGAAATGTATTACATTATCTCCTCCCTCCCAACAGTTTAATATTTATAATTACGTTTTGTTATTCTCTGCTTGCCAGTTACATTCAGGGAGAGGTCACTTAAAGTAACGTGATGTATTTTATGCATCCAGAAGACATACTTTTTACCACAGCTGTGAGGAATAAATTTGTAAGGGGAGCCCTGGCATCCTCGAAGAGCTCTATGATTGCTCTTCTCTGTCGGCCCCCACAGTACCAAGTGGGGGCTTTGGTAGCTGCATTGGGAAACCCAAACGCAACGGGAGTAATTGGATTTCAGGGCAGCAGGGGTCAAGTGGCAGCAGTCAGCAGCCAGAGGCAAGGCGAGTGTGGCTACTGTCATGGACAGCAGAGTCAAAGCAGCAGTCAGAGACCTATGGCATTGGCTACTTGACCATGACGTTTCTAGAGGTAAAATACATAGGAAGCCTCGTAAATTCTTACTTGATCTGTATAAGCAGAAATGTATTAGGTCAAGTGAACAGAAATCTAACTTTAGTCATAAAAACAAGTCATGGCTCCTCAATCAGTTCTCAGACTTGAGCTAGTTTATAGGCCCAAACCCCTTGAATAAAGGGGAGGCTGGGTCCCCTTGAGAAAGGACCCCAGTATATTGCCAGATATTTGTACTCTTCACTCTTCTCAGCATTCTCTCAAAAGGGATCCGTGGCCTTTTCCCAGGGTAACTGTGTCTTGCAGAAAAGAAAATAACCAGACTTTACAGGGACTACTGGACACTGGCTCTGAAATGACACTAATTTCAGGAGACCCCAAGCGTCACTGTGGCCCATCACTTAGAAGAGAGGCTTGTGGAGGTCAGGTGAAGAATAGTGTCAGCACAGGTTCCTCTCGCAGTGGGCCTGGTGGGTTCCCAAACCCGTCCTGTAGTGGTTTCCCCAGTTCTGGATACATAATTGGAACAGATACACTCAGCAGCTGGCAGATTCCCCATATTATTTTCCTGACCTGCAGGATGAGGACTATATGATGGGAGAGGCCAGGTAGGAGCCATCAGCACTGCCTCTACCTAGGGAAAGAGTAAGTCAAAAGCAAGCCTGCATTCCTTGAGAGATTGCAGAGATCAGTGCCACCATCAAGGACTTGAAAGATGCAAGGTCGGCGATTCCTACCTCATCCCCTTTCAACTTGTGTATTTGACCTATAAAGAAGGTGGATTGGATCCCAGTGAATGACACTGGATTCTTGTAAGCTTCGCCAGCTGGTGATTCTAATGACAGCTGCTGCACCAGATGCAGTTTCATTGCTTGAGCAAATTCACAGCCCCTGACACCTGGTATGTAGCTGTCGATCCGACAAATGCTTTTTTTCCCCATACCTGTCAGTTAGGACCCCCAAAAGCAGTTTTCTTTCAGCTGGCAAAGCCAGCAGTGCTCCTCACTGTCCTACCTCAAAGCTATATCAGTTCTCCTGCCCTACATCATAATTTAGTTCACAGGATCTTTTATTTGTTATTTATTTATTTTTGAGAGAGAGAGACGCACGTGCGCGAGCAGGGTAGGGGCAGAGAAAGAGGGAGACCCAGAATTCCCAAGCAGTCTCCAGGCTCTTAACTGTCATGACAGCACAGAGCCCGACGTGGGGCTTGAACCCATGGACTGCGAGATCATGACCTGATCTGAGCCGAAGTCGGCCGCTTAACTGACTGAGCCTCCCAGGCACCCCAGTTCACAGGGATCTTGATCATCATTCTCTTCCACCTGATATTGGACCGGCCTACGAGAGCCAGTGATCCAGTTCCAGTTACTACTGATACTTATTGATGACTAAATGTCAGCACTGCTAAATGCTCTACAAGTGTTTATCTCAGTTATTCCTCACAACAACCTTGAAGGTAGGTTGAATTCAGGGCTATGTCGTATGCTTACTTACACTTGGAAGCACTACTCACATAGCCTGCAATATGAATGGCTTTCCATACTGTAGCCCTAGTTATAATTATCATTTACAAATAAGGAAACCAGAGCATAAACAAATGAAGTAACTTGCCTGTGCACACACAATTAGGAAGAGGAAAAGCTTAAATTTGAACCCAGGCAGCGTAAGATTGGTTCTAGTAATCTGTACAGTAAAGTTGCAGCCTTCACCTTTCAGGTCATATAAATTCAAATATGCGCCGTCAACATGAAGTAGGTAAACAGGGGTGAGGGGAATAATTTTAAACGTACAGAGTGAATAAGAGATAGAAAATTTTAATTGTCGTGGCCTTACTCTGTCTCAGTTTCTGGATATCTTTAGTAATATCACCATCTGACTACACTGAGTAGTCAGGATTCAGCTGCCAATTTGCAGCCAGTAGAGGGCAGAAGAACCGGCTGAATTGCACTAAGAGTATATAATCTGGAAATCCATACTGTGTGAACTTTTACAGGTCAATAGCCCAGGTTCCTCAGCAGATATTTTGTAGGAAACAAAAGAGATGGATGATGAACGTATAGAGTAAGAGATTGAGAAGACATCAAACTTTTTGGGGCACCTGGCTGGCTCAGTTGGAAGCATGTGCAACTCTTGATATTGGTGTCATGAGTTTGAGCCCCACGTTGGATGTAGAGATTACTAAAAATAAATAAATAAATAATTTTTTTAAAAAGGCATCAAACATTTTTAAATAGATGACTAAACTTTAGCACATTTAGGTAAGATAATTATAATAAAGGAATCATAGTCAGGGTCATAGTTACTTGTGAGAAAGGGTGAGGATTGTAACTGGCAACAGGCATATGGAAGGGCTTTTGGGGTGACTGATGAAGTTCTTTTTCTTGATCTTGCGATCATTAAACCATACATTTGATTCATGTGGTTTTGTGTGTGTGTGTGTGTGTGTGTGTGTGTGTGTTTTTGTTTTTTTATTTTTTTGGAGAGAGACAGAAACAGTGCAAGGGGGGAAGGGAGATAGAGAGGGAGACAGAAAGAATCCCAAGCAGACTCCATACTGTCAGAGTAGAGCCTGATGCAGGGCTCGAACCCAAAACTGTGAGACCAAGACCTGAGCCAAAACCAAGAGTCGGATACTTAACCAACTGAGCCACCCAGGTACCCCATGTCTGTATATTATTTTATAAGAAAAAAGTTTTTTTGTTTTTTTTTTAAAAAAAGTATGTCCAATAAGGAAAAGCTAACCTAGGCATTAAGATTTTTTGTGTTTATCTTCACATTCCACAGATAAATAAGCAAGAGGTAAGTTTCAACAGATTCTTGAAAACTTGGAAGGGCCTGTAGAATTATTCATCACTATTGAATTCTTATGCAAAACTAAATAAACATATAAAAAAATTTTTTTAAAGGAGCACCTGGGTGGCTCAGTCAGTTAAGCATCCAACTTCAGCTCAGGTCATGATCTCACTGTTCATGAGTTTGAGCCCCGGGTCAGGCTCTGTGCTGAGAGCCTGGAGCCTGCTTCAGATTCTGTGTCTTCCTCTCTCTCTGCCCTTCCCCTGCTCATGCTCTGTCTCTCTGTCTTTCAAAAATAAATAAACTTTAAAAAAATTTTTTAATAAATAAATAAATTCTTACGTTAGTGAGCATTCTTTTACATAGGCATCATCATATCAGCCTAAACTGCATAGGGTAGTTCAATGAAGAAAATGTCCCTGTATTTTTTTTCTAGTAGAATTTTTATAAAAGTAAATTTTGTTCATTACAGAATATTTAGAAACAAAAGTATAAAAAGTAACATAAAAAAATGTATTGTTACTCTGTTCCCCAGAGATAAGCATAAATAATATTTTGGTATATTTCCTTTTGTATATTAATAAATTGACATTGGGAAGATACAGTTTTGTACCTACTTTATGTTCTCATCTTTGGCTCAATACTTGCATTCAGACCTGGGATTAACGGCATTTCAGATCCAGATCCCTTTCAAAGTAGAACTCATTAATATATTTTTGGATTTTATGGTCCTAGGTGGGCTACATCATGCAGCTGCCCGAATTTCTGGTGACGGCGTCTATAAGCATTTGAAGTATGAAGGTGGGATTCACCGAGTTCAGCGAATCCCTGAGGTGGGCCTGTCATCAAGAATGCAGCGTATTCACACGGGAACCATGTCGGTCATTGTCCTCCCTCAACCAGATGAGGTAACCTTACTAGGAGACATTGACAACTTACTCCAGCTTAATTGGTGTTGTGCTGACAAGGCTTAGCTTCTAGGAAACTGATTTTCAAGGATACACATTGAACTTTGCTGTCTCTATTGGGAAATCCTTAACTCTTCCCAAGGTAGTTGCCCTTCTTATGCCTCACCAGGGTGTTTTGTTTTGCTTTTTAAGTAGAAGCCAATTCTCTTCATAAAACAGAATTCACAGAGCTTTTATAATATTGTTGCTCAAGTTTTATCTGTGGAAATTACTTCCACAGATAATATGTTGAGAGCAGTGATATAATATCTATGTGGGTCTATTATTTTATTAGTTGAATACAGCCATATTGCCTTTTTTTTCCTTTTAAACTTTATTATAAACATACAGAAAATTGAAAGAATACCACATTAAAAACTTACATAAACTTCATCTGTAGTCAATACCCGTTTACATTTTGCCACATTTGCAGGGTTCCTGTGTGTGTGTGTGTGTATACATTTTTTTAAATAACTATAAAGAGTATAGCAGGCACTATGAGGCTTTATCCCCAAATCTTCAACTTAACATCTTTTAAGATTAGAACATTTTCCTACCTAAACAATACCATTATCTATGAAAATCAGCCATAATTCTGTAATATTATCTTCTAGGAAAAACTCCTGTGCATTCTGTCTACTCACAGAATACTTCTCCACTCACTGGTAGTGAGTTTTTTCCACCACCAAGCAATTCTTCAATAATCTTTGGACACCAAGTGGCTGTCCTACAAGTTATGCATTCTAAAATGACCTACCAGGAAATAGCATCAGACCCCACAGGCTGGGAGCTCATTCCCACCAGTCTCCCTCCCCTCACACCTCAGAGGCTAGTAACCAGTCCAGGGTGTCACCTGTGCTTCTGACTAAGTGGCTATGAATTGAGAGGTTTCCACAACTTCCTCCTTGGGCTCAGTAATTTACTAAAGTAGCTCACAGAACTCAGTTACTATGAAAAGTCGTTTATTACAAAAGATACAATTCAGGAACACCCAGATGGGAGAGGTGCATGGGGCAAAGTATGTGGGAAGACGTGCAGAGCTTCCCTACCCTGTCTACATGCACCACCCTCCCTGCACCTCCACATGTTCACCAGCCTGAAAGTTCTTTGAACCTATGCCTTGTGATTTTCATGGAAACGTCCATACGTAGCCATGATTGATTAAACCATTGGGTATTAGGGATTAATTTGACCTCCGGCTCCTTTCTCTTCCCTGGAGGTTGGGGTGGGGGGGTGGAGCTGAAAATTCCAGTCCTCCAATCACATGATTGGTCCCCGCTGCAGTCAGCCCCCAGCCCATTATCTAAGGGCTTTCCAGAAATAACCTCTTATTAACATACATTCAAAAAGGTGCTTGTTGTGAATAACAAAATACCTTCATCAGTCTTTTTTTAATTAATTATTTTTTAAATTTACATCCAAGTTAGTTAGCATATAGTGCAGTAACGATTTCAAGATTAGAATCAGTGATTCATCCCCTACATATAACACCCAGCACTTGTCCCAACAAGCGTCTTCCTTAATGCCCCTTGCCCATGTAGCCCATCTGCCCACCCACGACCCCTCCAGCAACCTTCAGTTTATTGTCTATATTTAAGAGTTCTTATGTTTTGTCCCCTTCTCTGTTTTTATATGATTTTTGCTCCCCTCCCCTTATGTTCATCTGTTTTGTATCTTAAGTTTCACATATGAATGAAATCATATGATATTTGTCTTTCTCTGACTGACTAATTTTGCTTAGCATAATACCCTCTAGTTCCATGCACATTGTTAGAAATGGCAAGGTTTCATTCTTTTTGATGGCCAAGTAATACTCCATTGTGTGTGTGTGTGTGTGTGTGTGTGTGTGTGTGTGTGTGTGTGTGTGTGTACATACACCACATCTTCTTTATCTATTCATCTGTCCATGGACATTTGAGCTCTTTCCATATTTTTGGCTATTGGCAGGAATGCTGCTATAAACATTGCGGTGCATGTGCCCCTTCAAATCAGCATTTTTGTATCCCTTGGATAAATACCTAGTAGTACAATTGCTGGGTCTTGGGGTAGTTCTATTTTTAATTTTTTGAGGAACCTCCAAGCTGTTTTCTAGAGTAGCTGCGCCAATTTGCATTCCCACCAGCAGTGTGAAAGGGTTCCTCTTTCTCTGCATCCTCGCCAACATCTGTTGTTGCCTGAGTTATTAATGTTAGCCATTCCGACTGGTGTGAGGTGGTATCTCATTGTGGTTTTGATTTGTATTTTCCTGATGTATCTCACTGTGGTTTTGATTTGTATTTCCCTGATGATGAGTGATGTTGAGCATTTTTCCATGTGTCTGTTAGCCATATGGATGTCTTCTTTGGAAAAGTATCTATTCGTGTCTTTTGCCCATTTCTTCACTGGATTATTTGGTTTTTGGGTGTTAAGTTTGATAAGTTCTTTACAGATTTTGGATACTAACCCTTTATCTGATATGTCATTTGCAAATATTTTCTCCCATTCTGTCAGTTGCCTTTTAGTTTTGCTGATTGTTTCCTTCCTTCACCGTGCAGAAGTCCCAAAAGTTCATTTCTGCTATTGTTTCCATTGTCTCCAGAGACGTTGAGTAAGAAGTTGCTGCGGCCGAGGTCAAAGAGGTTTTTGCCCGCTTTCTCCTCTAGAATTTTGATGGCTTTCTGTCTTACATTTAGATCTTTCATTCATTTTGAGTTCATTTTTGTGTGTGGTGTAAGAAAGTGGTCTAGGTTCATTCTGCATATCACTGTCCAGTTTTCCCAACACCATTTGCTGAAGAGACTGTCGTTATCCCATTGGATATTCTTTGCTGCTTTGTCAAAGATTAGTCGGCCACAAGTTTGTGGGTCCATTTCAGGGTTCTCTATTCTGTTCCCTTGATCTAAGTGTCTGTTTTGTGTCAGTACCGTGCAGTCTTGATGATTACAGCTTTGTAAATCAGCTTGAAGTCCAGAACTATTATGTATCCAGCTTTGGTTTTCTTTTTCAGGATTGCTTGGACTATTTGGGGTCTTTTCTGGTTTCATATAAATTTTAGGGACAGAGAGAGGGAGACAGAAGATCTGAAGCAGGCTCCGTGCTGTGAGCACAGAGCCTGATGTGGGGCTCCAATTCACAACCGTGAGATCATGACCTGAGCTGAAATCAAAAGTCAGACACTTAACCAACTAAGCCACCCAGGCACCCCAGATTACTCATTTTTATCAAGAATACTTTATAGGTACTTATATTCGTGTTGCATTTTGTCAGAAGACACATATTATCAGATTGTCTGACTTTTAGTAAGGATTAATTTAAACATCATGACCACAAAACTAACGCCATTGTAAAATTATATTTTTCTCTTTGCGGTTACTGAGGAATCTCTAGGGTACATATATCCTATTTCCAGCAACTTTTCAGTGATCTTAACATCCATTAGTGATCTTTTTCCTGAATCAGTTATTTTATTTGGGATTGCAAGATGGTGATATTCTGACTCTGTCCTTCTACATTTATTAACAGGCATTCTTTTTCATAAAGAACTTTCCTTCCTAATACCTTCTGTCCTCCTTCCTTCTTTCTTTCCCTTTTATTTTACCTCATTATAAACTCAGTGTTATTGACCTTATTATAGATTTACAATTGGTGAATTATAATCACTGTTGTGTTTAATGTTCAAATTGTCCCTGATTAGGTCAGTAGTAGCCTTTTTAAGGCAGCCCTTTTTGAAATGACCCCATTAGTTTTTGAGCATACCCTTACCTTCTGGTATAATTAGATATCCTAAGCCCACCTTCTGTCTTTGTGCTTCAGACATGCAGTCAGATCTCATTTCTTTTGGTGAGAAATATACCCAGAAATCCAGAGCTAGGTACTACTTATGCTCATTATTTTTAATGTGTGCTTACATTTAGATTCTTTAATGTACAGAACCAGGAGATACATATGATTTTAAGTCACCGGTTCAAATTATTATTATTACCAACTCATATTTAACATTAAGGGAGCATTTCCTCCTCACCATCTTGCATTTTGTATTTATATCTCTTTCCACTTAGAGTAAAAATTTTATTTCTTAATCACATTAATATATGTGTGTTTTTCTTTATTATATAGCATATATAAAATGTTTTTAAAATTACTTAGTAAACTACTGAGTACTGTTTAAAATTTCTGTCCTTAGGATATTGCCTACCAGGAAAGCATAGTCAGAGCATATGTTCAAAGACCATCTGAAATAATGTTTTTGTATGTGCTTATGATGTCATTATGGTAAATACTTTGACTCATTTATTTCTGTTCCTATTAAATATTAGCATTTGCGTTTTCTTTCCTCTTTTATGTAATTTTATTTTTGGTGTATGCAAGCATTTACGTAGTTCAGAAATGAAAACCAGAGTGTTCTTGCTTCCATCCTTATTCTATCCACCCCGTTTTCACCTATCCTTTTATTCTTTTCATATTCTTGAAAATTAAACTCACGTAGTGGAGTTTCATTTTCATAAAAGAGCAAAGTCTTATTCTCTTAACTGACATTTAAAATTTTTTGTTTATCATTAAGTCACTGTTTCTTCAGTAATTCCCAACAGTCATTAGGTAGTTTCTATAACATTTAAGAGAATAGGACATAAAATATACATATATTTACTACATAACTATTTAATATACTGTAACCACACAAAATGGGAAATTACTTTTCTCTTTAGTGTTTGTTTTTTTAGTGTTTATTTTCTGGGACAGCGCAAGTGGGGAGGGAGAAGGGAACGGGACAGAGGATCTGAAGCAGCCTCCGCGCTGACAGGCTGACAGCAGTGAGCCCAATATGGGGCTTGAACTCACCAACTGCGCGATCATGACCTGACCTCAAGTCGAACACTCAAGCAACTGAGCCACCCAGGTGCCCCACTTCTCTTTAGTGTTTATTGAAATTTTAAGATAGCATATTTTAGCAAAAGGTGGCATGTTTTAACAAAAGCTGTATAATCTTTTCTTCACAGTATAGTATTCATTTTAGAGAAAACAAAAGAATAACCAAGCTGTTTATTAGAGTCTAAAACCGACCCTTTACAAAGAGAAAAATCACACTCTCTATCATTCATAAAAATAAATAAATGTGGAACAAGATGTTAGTTCTCCCCTGAAAAATAGTATTTTGTAACGTGTGCGTGTATGTGTGTGTATGTGTGTGTAACAAATTAACCACAAATTTAGGGCTTAAACCAAAAAAAATTATTTTCTCATGGTTCTAGAAGCCAGGAGTCCAAAATCAAGGTATTGGCAGGGCCATACTCCTTCCAAAGCTTTTGGGGAGAATGCTCCCTTGCTTCTTCCAGGTTCTAGTGTCTCCAGGTGTTCCATGGATTCAGGCTATAGAGCTCTGAACGTGCATGTTCCTCTCCTCTAGTTTCTCTCTGTGTAAGGACACTTCTTATTGGACTTAGGGCCTATTCGAATAATCCAGGATGATCTCATCTTAACTCAATTACAGCTGCAAAAACTCTTTTTCAACTAAGGTTCTAGTGGTGAGAACAGGAACATATCTTTTTGGATGCCACCATTTAGTCCACTAATAAGTACACACAGTCCATTGTCAGCACTCACAGCAGTCATGTTCTGTAAAGTCTCAGCAAACACTGGCTTAGCAAATATTGAGCCATCGTTTCCCCTAGGGGAAATATATGTGTGTGTATGCATATATTTATATACCTATATATTTCTGTATCTATTTATCTTACATGGATTATAATCTTAAAAGTAACCCGTTGTGGTAGAGTCTATTTTCTTTATTTTACAAAGAGAAAATGAAGTTCACAAGTATTAGGTGACTTGCCTGAGGCTACTTCACTAACAGATGCCAGAGTTGGAGTTCAAACCCCATCCAGCTGACCCAGGAGCCGAAGCTTCTTGCACTATTCTGCTCTGCTCCTTACTGTCTTCATTCTCTGGTCATACTGAAAAAAGAAAGCCAAGTGTCACCTGGTTTGACCTCGGCTGGGAATGTACACATATCAATCAGCTTGGAGTTTCTGCTGCTTTGCCCACATCTACTAGTGACTGTGAAAGTGCAGCAATAATTGATTTGGGGAGCAAATGAAGTAGGTGAATTTGCATATAGTCAGGGAATAATGAGGATCAACTTTATGCATAACACATACGTATGTATATTGCATATTTTCTCTCCGATGTGGCTTTATGGGACGGTGGGTGAGGAACCTTGAAAGACGGCCCAACTCTGTGATCTCATAGCATCATAAATCAGTGTCAAAAAATAGCATCCATTGGGGTAGGGAGTTTACGGTTCTTTCTTTGGTATAAGCTGTTTCTTAGTTTAAGTATTAAAACATTTGTTGGGGCGCCTGGGTGGCTCAGTCGGTTAGGTGGCCGACTTTGGCTTAGGTCATGGTCTCGCGGTTTGTGAGTTAGAGCCCCGCGTCGGGCTCTGTGCTGATGGCTCATCAGAGCCTGGAGCCTGCTTCTGATTCTGTGTCTCCCTCCCTCTCTGCTCTTCCTCTGCTCACGCTCTGTCTCTATGTCTCTCAAAAAATAAATAAACGTTAAAAAAAAATTTAAAAAAAAACAAAAAACATTTGTTGAACGTAGAATTTACTTATGTTGTACTTTTGTTGAACGTAGAATTTACTTATGTTGTACTTTTGGTTCTAGGTAGATGTGAAAGTAGACCCCAAGGATTTGCGAATAGATACGTTTCGAGCCAAAGGAGCCGGAGGGCAGCATGTTAATACAACTGATAGTGCTGTCAGACTCGTCCATGTCCCCACAGGTAATCAAGTCCCTTTGCTTTTGTACTTATAACCTGTTTTTACATCTTACAAAACTATTCAACATTGAGAAGAAAATAGTTTTGTGTTAGTCTTGTTTCTTGCCCAAACTCTTGAAGGTGACATTGGGACTGTGGGTCCGAGGTCACCAATGTATTCATATTCTACTTTTTTCTTCGTTTCAAATTTTTCTTTAAATTCTAGTTAGTTAATATATAGTCTCATAATTGGTTTCAGAAGGAGAATTTAGTGATTCATCACTTACATACAACATCCAGCGCTTATGTTTATGTTAATACCCATCACCCATTTAGCCGATCCCCCTACCTCCTTTCCAGCAACCCTCAGTTTCTTCTCCGTATTGAAGAGTCTGTATGGTTTGCCTTCCTCTCTGTTTCTATCTTATTTTTCCTTCCCTTACCCTGTGTTCATCTGTTGTGTTTCTTAAATTCTACATATGAATGAAATCATGTGGTATTTGTTGTTCTCTTACGGACTTACTTCGCCTAGCATAATATACTCTAGCTCCATCCATGTCATTGCAGATGACAAGATTTCATTCTTTTTTGATGGCTGAGTAATATTCTATTGTGTGTGTGTGTGTGTGTGTATACACCACATCTTCTTTTTCCATTCATAACTCAATTGAATTTTGGGCTCTTTCCATAGTTTGGCTATTGTTGAAAATCCTACTATAAACACCAGGGTGTGTGTGTCCCTTCAAATCAATATTTATGTATTATTTGAGTAAATACTGAGTAGTGTAATTGTTGGGTCATAGGGTAGTTCTATTTTTAATTTTTTGAGGAACCTCCATACTGTTCTCCAGAGTGGCTGTACCAGTTTGCATTCCCACCAACACTGTAACAGGGTTCCCCTTTCTGCACATCCTCACCAACATTTTTGTTTCTTATGTTGTTAATTTTAGCCATTCTTACAGGTGTAAGGTGGTACCTCATTGTGGTTTTGATTTCCCTGATGATGGCCGATGTTGGGCATCTTTTCTTGTGTCTGTTAGCCATGTGGATGTCTTCTTTAAAAAATATGTCTATTCATGTATTCTACCCCTTTCTTTTTTTTTTAATTTTTTTTTAACATTTTTATTTATTTTTGAGAGACATAGAGACAGAGTGTGAGCAGGGGAAGGGCAGAGAGAGAGGGAGACACAGAATCCAAAGCAGGCTCCAGGCTCTGAGCCATCAGCACAGAGCCCGACGCAGGGCTCGAACTCACAGACCGTGAGATCATGACCTGAGCTGAAGTCGGCTGCTTAACCGACTGAGCCATCCAGGCGCCCCTATTCTACCCCTTTCTTAACTGGATTGTTTGGTTTTGGGTATTGAGTTTGTTGAATTCTTTATAGATTTTGAATACTGACCCTTTATCGGATATGTCATTTACAAATATCCTCTCTCATTCTGTAGGCTGCCTTTTAGTTTTGTTGATTGTTTCCTTCACTGTGCAGAAGCTTTTTATGTTGATGAAGTCCCAGTAGTTCATTTTTGCTTTTGTTTCCCTTGCCACCAGTGACATGTCTAGTAAGAACTTACTACAGCCTAGGTGAAAGAGGTTGCTGCCTATGTTACTCTCTAGAATTTTTATTGTTTCCTGTCTCACATTTAGGTCTTCCATCCATTTTGAATTTATTTTTGTGTATGGTGTAAGAAAGTGGTCCAGTTTCATTTTTCTGCATGTTGCTGTACAGTGTTCCCAACACCATTTTTTGAAGAGACTGTCTTTTCTCCATTGGATATTCTTTCCTGCTTTGTCAAAGACTAGTTGACCATACAGTTATGGGTTCATTTCTGGGCTTTCTGTTCTATTCCATTGATCCATGTGTATGTTTTAGTGCCAGTACTATACTGTCTTGATGACCACAGCTTTGTAATACAGCTTGAAGTCTTGTGATCCTTCCACCTTTGCTTTTCTTTTTCAAGATTGCTGTGGCCATTCACGGTCTTTTGTGGTTCCATACAAACTTTTGGATTGTTTGTTCTAGCTCTGTGAAAAATGCTGTTGGTATTTTCTTTGGGATTGCTTTAAATGTATAAATTACTTTGGGTAGTATAGACATTTAAATGATGTTTGCTCTTCCAATCCATGAGCAGAGCATGGAACGTCTTTCCAATTCTTTACGTCATCTTCAATTTCTTTCATAAGTGTTCTATAGCTTTCAGAGTACAGATCTTTTGTCTCCTTTGTTAGGTTTATTCCTAGTTATCTTACTTTGATTCCTCAATTTCTTTTTCTGCTGCTTCACTACTGGTGTATAGAAATGCAACAAATTTCTGTATGTTGCTTTTGTATCCTGTGACTTTGTTGAATTCATGTATTAGTTCTAGCAATTTTTTATGGAGTCTTTCAGATTTCCTACATAGATGACATCATGTCATCTGCAAATATTGAAAGTGTAACTTCTTCCTGGTTGGGGTAGATGCCTTTTCTTTCTTTTTGTTGTCTGATTATTGAGGCTAAGACTTCCAGTACTATGTTAAACAGCAATGGTGAGAATGGACATTCCTGTCTTCTTCCTGACCTTAGAGGAAAAGCTCCTAGTTTTTCTCCATTGAGGATGATATTAGCTGTGGGTCTTTCGTATATTGCCTTTATGATTTTGAGGTATGTTCTATCTATACCTACTTTGATAAGGGTTTTTGTCAAGAATGGATGCTATATGGGGCGCCTCAGTGGCTCAGTCGATTAAGCATCTAGCTCTTGATTTCAGCTCAGGTCATGATCTCATGGTCATGGGGTCAAGCCCCACATCAGACTCTGGAGCATGGAACCTGCTTGAGATTCTCCTTCTCCTTCTTCCTCTGCCCCTCCCCCACTCTCATGCTTGCTGTCTCAAAAAAAAAAAAAAGAAAGAAAGAATGGCTGCTGTATTTTGTCAAATGCTTTTTCTGCATCTATCGAAAGGATTATATGGTTCTTATAAAGGATATACCATATTTTATTAATGTGGTATATCATGTTGATCGAATTGCAAATTATGACCCACCCCTGTAGTCCAGGAATAAATCCCACTTGATCATGGTTAATAATTCTTTTAATGTACTGTTGGATTCAATTTGCTGGTTTCTTGAGAATTTTTATATTCATGTTCAACGAGGACATTGGCCTATAATTCTCCTTTTTAGTGAGGTCTTTGTCCAGTTTTGGAATCAAAGTTATGCTGACCTCGTAGAATTAATTTGTAAGTTCTCCTTACATTTCTATTTTTTGGAACAGTTTCAGAAGAACAGATATTAACTCTTTTTCACATGTTTAATAGAATTCCCCTATTAAATGGTTTCCATCTAACCTGGACTTTTGTTTGTTGTGAGATTTTTGATTGCTAATTGAATTTCTTTGCTGGTTATGGGTCTGTTCAAATTTTCTACTTCTTTCTGTTTCAAGTTTGGTAGTTTGTATGTTTCTAGGAATTGGTCCATTTCTTCCAGATTGCTCAGTTTTTTGGCATATAGTTTTTCGTAATATTCTCTTATAATTGTATTTCTTTGGTGCTGGTTGTGATCACTCCTCTTTGATTCATGATTTTATTTATTTTGGTCCTTTTTGATAAGTCTGCTAGGGGGTTATCAATTTTATTCATTCTTTCAAAGAACCAGCTCTTAGTTTTGTTGATCTGTTCTACTTTTTTGTGTGTGTCCATATCATTTTTTCCTGCTCTACTCTTTATCATTTCCCTTCTTCTGCTGGCTTTAGGCTTCATTTGCTGTTTCTTCTCTAGCTCTTTTAGTGTGAGGTTAGGTTATGTATTTGAAATTTTTCTTCCTTCTTGACATAGGCCTTCCCCTATAGGACCACCTTTGCTGCATCCCAAAGGTTTCGGACTGTTGTGTTTTCATTTTCATTTGCTTCCATGTATTTTTTTATTTCTTCTTTAATCTCCTGTTAACCCATTTATTCTTTAGTAGGATATTCTTTAACCTCTGTGTTTTTATGATCTTTCCAAATTTTTTCTTGTGGTTGACTTCAAGTTTCATAGTGTTGTGGTCAGAAAATATGCATGGAATGATCTCATTCTTTTATGTATTTGAGGGCTGATTTGTGGCCCAGTATGTGATCTATTCTGGAGAATGTTTCATGTGCACTCAAAAAGAATGTGTATTCTGCTGCCTTAGGATAAAATGTTCTGAATGTATCTGTTAAGTCCGTCTGCTCCAGTGTGTCACTCAAACCTATCGTTTCCTTGTTGATTTTCTGCTTAGATGATCTGTTCATTGCTATGAATGGGGTGTTAAACTCCACTATATTAATTGTATTGTTACCAATGAGTTTTTTAATGTTTTTTATTGATTGATTTATATATTTGGGTGCTCTCAAGTTGGGGCATAAATATTTATAATTGTTAGATCTTCTTGATGGATAGACCCCTTAATTATGATATAGTATCCTTCTTTATCTCTTGTTACAGTCTTTGGTTTAAAATCTAATTTGTCTGATAAAAGTATGACTACTCTGCCTTTCCTTTGATGTCCATTAGCATGATAGATGGTTCTCCATTCCCTCCCTTCCAATCTGCAGTTGTCTTTCATTGTAAAATGAGTCTCTCATAGGCAGCCTATAGATGGGTCTTGGGTTTTTTGTTTTGCTTTGTTTTTATCCATTCTGATACTCTGTATCATTTGATTGGAGCATTTAGTCTGTTTACATTCAGAATGATTATTGGTAGATGTGAATTTAGTGTCACTGTGTTACCTGTAAAGTCATTGTTTCTCGATATTTTTCCATTCCTTTTTAGTCTCTGTTGCTTTAATTCTTAACTTCCCACTCAGAGTCCTCTTAATATTCTTGTGGGGCTGATTTAGTGATCACAAACACCCTTAGTTTTTGTTTGCCTAAGAAACTCCTTATCTCTCCTTCTATTCTGAATGACAGCCTTGCTGGATAAAGTATTCTTAGCTTCATATTTTTCCTGTTCAGCACATTGAATATATCCTGTCACTCCCTTCTGGCCTGACAAGTTTCTGTGGACAATTCTGCTGTAAACCTGATTTGTCTTCAAGACTTTTTTTCCCCTTGCTGCTTTTAGGATCTTTCCCTTATCTCTCTATTTTGCAAACTTCGCTAGGGTATGTCTTAATGTTGGCTGGCTTTTGTTTTTGATGGGAATTCTATATGCCTCTTAGATTCCAATGTCTATTTCCTTCTTCCGATTAGGGAAGTTTTCAGTTATAATTTGCTGAAATAAACCTGCACGTTTTCCCTCTCTTCTTCTGGGACTCCTATGATACTAATATTACGCTTTGAGGAGTTGCTGAGTTCTCTAAGTCTTCATTCATGATCCAGTACTTAAAAAGATTTCTTCTCTCCTCTTTTCAGCTTCATTATTTTCCATTATTTTATCTTCTGTATCACTGATTCATTCCTCTGCTTCATCCACCCTCATTGTCACTGCACCAGTCAGTTTTGCATCTTCATTATAGCATCTTTTTGTTTCAGCCTGACTAGTTTTTAGTTCTTTTATCTCTGTAGTAAAGGATTCTCTAATGTCCTCTGCTTTTCTTAAGCCTAGCTAGTATCCTTATGATTGTTGTTTTAAATTTTGGTTCAGGCATCTTGTATCTGTTTTGATTAAATCCCTGGTCGAGACTTCTTCCTGTTCTTTCTTTTGGGGTGAATTCCTATGTCTTGTCATTTTGTCTAGGTCACTGTGTGTGTGTGTGTATGTCAGGAAAACCTATTATATTCCTGCTCTTGAGAGTAATTGCTATGTTGAGAAGAGGTCCTATAGTGTCTTAGACCTGGTGCTTCAGGAAGTGTTTCAGAGTGTGTACTCTGTTGTTGTGTTTTAACTGCTCTTTCCCTCAAGTCAGTCTTTTGCAGAGTTTCTCCTTGCCTACAGTGGGGAGTGTTTGGACCCTGTCCACTGTGTGGCAATTTTAACTAGGTACGTTTTGGTCTGCTTGTTAAAAGAAGCTGTATCCTGTTTCCTCTAAAGCTGAAGCTTTGCAGCACTCTGTGATCAGTATACTTGGTACACACGAGGGGTTTGTGCTGGTCTTCTGAAGGAGGATCCTGCTGCACTGGTTTTCAGGAGGACTTGCCTAGGAAAGATGCACCTGCAGGGTGCAGGGAGGGCAGGACTTGGCGTAAGCGGCTCCAGCCTTCACTGGGGGCCTTGTGTTGCTCACTGAAGTTGGTCAGTGCCGATGGGGAGGGAATAATGGCATCACCTCACCCTCTTGTTCCCAGAGCAGTTCAAGCCTGCCACTCTTCAGGAAGCCCTCACAGAAGACCAAACAGTCTCCCTTCTTGTGTCCCCAGCTTCCGTCACAGCCCTGCCTTCACCCTGTGTGTCCAAGCTTTCTGCTTGCCAGGAGGCACAGAACTCCTGTGTTTTTATCTCAGACATGTGGCTGGGTTTCAAAGCTCCAGATTTTAGGGACCTGGCACAGCATGGACCCATGCTGATCCTCTGGGGGAGGGTCTTGCTGCACCATGGCAGGTGCTAGTTTGTCCCTAAAAAGCAGTCGCTCAACCATACAGTGGTTGGGAGTTTATGGTAAAGCACATAAAAAGCCAGCACTGAGGTTTGCTGCCCTCAGCAGGTGTCTGTTCCATTGCTAATGAACAGGGCAACACCCAGGCACTTGCCAGTTCTTTTGTCCCCGGAAATTCCATGCCATCTCTCCCAAGTGCACTCCAAGAAGGGAAATTGTTTCTCCCCATGAGACCGAGGGGATCCTCAGACCACACTCTCCACTTCCAGGCTTCTGTCCTCTTTCGCCACAGGAGTACCACTAAGTCCACCAAGCACAACCCCAGCAATGACCCAAACTTCTAAAACTTCAGACTTTGAGCTCCACTGCTTATAAAAACTTGCAGTAGTCAGCCCCTGTCCTTTTCAGTCATTGGTTTTGGGGAAGAGTTTTTCTTGTGCAATTTCCTGTGTGTTTTGTTTTTTTTTTTTTTTTCACTCTTTCTTTCTCTTTCTCTCTTGTTCCTCTCTCCGTGATCAGGGCTCCCTCTCCTTTGCAATACCTGCAATTCTTTTCTCCTTCAAATCAACTCTGCAGCTTCTGCCTTCCACAAGGTGGCTGTTTTTCTCCCTCTAGATGTGCAGTTTGTTCTCAGTCCTCAGATCATTTTCTTAAGTGTTCAGAATGATTTGATATTTATCTGGCTGTGTTAAGGGATGAAGCAACCATAGGTTCCCCCTACTACTCTGCCGTTTTAACTCCTTCCCTCCCTATTCCACATCTGTTTGGTAAAGGTACTTCTCTCAAAGCGTACAGACAGTGAGTGGACCTACTGAGAGAAGCCACCAGGTATTCTGGACAGCGGTGAGCAACCAGAGATGTCCCAGCCTAAAAATAAACATGAAAGCAGTATTGGACATGTCACTGTAATAGATCTTCAACTCATCTTGTGGATTGAATGCTAGCTCCATTGGGCTGTGTTGCATTAATGCTATTATTTTGAATATTGGTAATTTTGGTATACTATGAGGTAGTTTTGTAGTCTTTGATGTGATTTCAAATTTCTGTCATTTTTCAAATTAAAATTTGAAAACTTATTTTAAGCATTTAAAATTTCTTTTTATGTTTTTATTTATTTTTTAATTTTTAAAATCCTTATTTATTTATTTTAAGAGAGACAAGGGGGCGCCTGGGTGGCTCAGTTGGTTAAGCGGCCGACTTCAGCTCAGGTCATGATCTCACGGTCTGTGGGTTCGAGCCCCACGTCGGGCTCTGCTGATGGCTCATCAGAGCCTGGAGCCTGCTTCGGTTTCTGTGTCTCCCTCTCTCTCTGCCCTTCCCCTGCTCATGTTCTGTCTCTGTCTCTCAAAAATAAATAAACGTTGGAAAAAAAAAAAATTTTAAGAGAGACAGGGCACAGTGGAGGGGCAGAGAGAGAGAATCCCCCGCAGACTTTGTGCTATCAGCACAGAGCCCTACATGGGGCTCAGTCTCACCAGTCATGAGATAATGAGCTAAGCCAAAATCAAGAGTTGGATGCTTAACTGACCAAGCCACCCAGGAGCCTCTAAAATTTCTTTCCTTTTTAAAGTTAATTTTTACATTAAATATTAGAAGGTTTTAAAAGTTAATGGTAAAATTCTATAACAAAAAAGAGCAACTACTTGGACCTCTTTTTCCTCCCCCTGCCCCCTTCCTTGACCCTGAGGTCCCATTACCCACAGGCAACCAATCTAAACACTTAGCTGTTTTTTTCTGGTAATTACCTCAGTGTTTCTAAATAATAGAGTGTGTTCTTCTCATGTTTGTTCTTTTTAACATTTTATTTTTTAGAGAGAGAGAGAGAGCACACCATAGAGAGACAGAGAGAAAGGGAGACAGAGGATCCAAAGCAGCCTCCACACTGTCAGTGCAGAGCCTAATGTGGGGCTGGAACTCACAAACCGTGAGATCATGACCTGAGCCCAATCGGAGGCTTAACTGACTGAGCCACCCAGGCGCCCCAACAGATCCTGCTTCTTCTGATCGATTCGTTACAAAATTACATATTGACTTCTTAATGTAGTAGATGAAGATTTGGGCTCTCTTATAATATCCTCTTTTCTTCTTCCTCATATATTTCTATTTTGGCAAAATTAACGAGTGAGTTAATCGTGTTCACTGCTGAGCCACAATAGCATACAAGTATCCTCCCTTCTTTTTGAAAATTCACATTAAGCAGCTTCACATTTATGAAAGACCTACATTATGCCTGTTTTCACCAACCAGGAGAAATCTGAAGAGGATTTTCTCTTTTACAAAAAAAAAAAAAAAGGTGAAAAGAGAAAATAATGTTGAGCATTTATTTTGCAGCCAGCTGTTATAGAGGCTTCACGCATTCTGAGCAGGGAGAGTGGCTCCACCAAGCTCCTTCCCCGGGAACTACAAGCTCCTTCCCCGGGAACTACACTCAGCACCTCAGCGTCAAGCTACCACAGCTTTGAACCCTGTCTCTGAGCATCTGGGCTTTATCTTAGTTTATTCTGTCTATCTGTTAGCAAGATGTGTTTTAAGGGATCAGTCTTAACAGAGGTTACTTTTTGGGTCTGGGAATGCTCAAAAAATTTCCCACGTAACTTAATGGTAATTGTTCTTCACTTTACACCATTTCAGCCTATGAAAGGTCTCATAGGAATGTTCTACTTTCTGATAGCGGGGAGACCTGAACTGTGATTTCATTTCCTAGAGTTAATAATTACCTCATTGTTTTTACACTTGGTTAGTTTTCTTTGACTCTTAAGTCTTCCTTTATCTTCCAAAAGCCCTAAAAAATGAAATTTACCAGATTTTCTACAGGGCTGACGTGTTTTGGCAACATCCCCGATAGAGCACTCCATTATCCTGCTCTATCTGGACGACCTACTCTCCGAGGCTGTAGCATGGGGGTTGTTCCGGACACTGCCAGTCCGGGAATTCCCCTCATGTCTGTTCTGCGTCGGGCCCTCCTGTTTCTTGCATCCCGTCTCATCTCTCTCAGTTTACTCCCTCATTTTAGTGAAGCCCTTCTTAAGTGGTTTCCTAAGAAAAGATGCATGAGACAAACATATTTGAGACTTTGTACATCTGAAAGCGTACACAAGCTTACACTTCATCGATCATGAATACTCGATTGGACATAATTTCCACTTAGAACATTGAAGGCTTTTGTCATTCATTTAATTTGTTGTTTTCAATTTGGAGACTCATGCCCTTCAGTTCCAAAATATTTCCTTCAATAATTTTTTATTTGCGGTTTTCTTTGTTCCTCCTGGAATTTCTGTTACTCCAGTGTTAGACCTCTTGAACTTACTGTTTGTCTTTTTTTTTCTCTCACATTGTCTATCCCTTTGGGTTTTAGGTTTTTTCCCCTACACTTTTACTGAATTTTAAAAATTTGTTCTTTTTTAAAATTTTTCACGAGCTTTTTTATTCTCAGAATTGTCCTATTTTGATAACACTCTGTTGTTGCCATTGGTGCATTTTTCTTTTATTGTTCAAAGATACTAATTTTAGTTTCCCTGAAGTTCTTTCGCTTCCTGCAATCTCTCTGTTTCCTCTAAGTTTATTTTCTCTGATTCATTCTTACCTTGTTGTTGGAAATATCTAGGAATTCTTTGCTGTCTATATATACATACTAGAGGCAGTAGTTGTAAAAGCTCTGGGTGCTTCGATGCCACTTACCCACTAGGAAGTCTCACTGAAGGGCAGTTAGATGATTAATTAGCTTTTTTATTAGGGACTGCCAAATGTCAATGTATGTAGATCTTTTCACTTGGGTAGTTTGTTTTCTCCCAAATAGGATCATCCATGATATATTTAAAAGTAAGGTAAAGGTCTCACCATTCAACTAGTAAACTTACTTAATCCTCTCAGTTTTAGTCCCATGTCTCATACTTACTCTCCTTTGTCCCAAGTCTCAAATCTGAAACTTTCCTTATTTAATTCCCTAAAGACTATACCTTCTCCCTCCTGCAGATTGAGGGAGGGGACTTAAAGATCTACTTCAAGGCTTTTTGTTTTTAGTGAACAACTTCCAAAGTACCTGGTGCCTCAATTCCTGAGGCTTTCTGGCACCCAGCAGGGCAAATAGGCTTGTTACTGGTCAGCTCTCCCTCTACAGGGAGTTATGTTTCACCTTCCTCCCAGAGCTAAGTCATTTACCATTCTTCATGTGCTTTCTGTCTTTATATATTGTGTTCAGGGTTACATGCATCATGTTTTATATTGTGTTTCTGTTTCTTATTCTTGTTGTTTTAGTATGAGTTTTAAAAGAAAGAGGTGGCTATCTTGAGATCAGATGTTACCTTTAAATTTTAAATTCATTTTCAGCCAGTTATTATTGCTTGCACTGTTCATAATAGCAAAAGTTAATATAGCCTAGGGGGCACCTGGGTAGCTCAGTCAGTTAAGCATCCCCACTTTAGCTCAGGTTATGGTCTCACTGTTTGTGGGCTCAAGCCCCTCGTCAGGCTCTGTGTTGACAGTTCGGAGCCTGGAGCCTGCTTTGGATTCTGTGTCTCCCTCTCTCTCTGTTCTTTTTCCACCCACAGTCCGTCTCTCTCTCTCTCTCTCAAAAATAAATAAACATTAAAAAGAATTTTTTAAGTTAATATAGCCTAAATATCCAATAACAGGACAATTTTGTAATCTCAAGTTTTCTTTGATTTGTATTCCATAAGAAATTAAAAACTTCGAATATATACATGAGCAAAAGAATAGAAAACATCTGTAACCATTCCAAATAACCACCGCTGGTATGTATCTTTGGTGTATATCCTTTTGAATTCTTTTCCATGCATGTAGAAATAAATCCCTTTTCATCAAAAATGAGGTGGTAAATTTTGTAACCTACCATAAGTTACCTAAGAAATCCACAAATTGTTAGATACTTAGTATGTTTCACCTCAACCCTGTATTGTGGAATATTGTTCTAAATTATACTATCCAGAATTGTAATAATGAGTGTACGCTGATTTAAAAATTTAAATGAGAGAAAGTCAGGTAGAAGTGATAAAAATTCTGACAAAAATGAACCAAAATATTTTTAAAACATGTACCTTGTGGAGCTATAAATTACTGACTTTACAAAAAGTGACCAATGGTTTGTTGCCAAACTTACCTTGGGCCAAATTATTTTTTAGCTACTTATTT
The DNA here is from genome assembly GCA_030068075.1 of Paguma larvata. NCBI lineage: Eukaryota > Metazoa > Chordata > Mammalia > Carnivora > Viverridae > Paguma > Paguma larvata. The sequence goes on along the minus strand of CM057839.1, from coordinate 50,720,007 downwards.
CTGGTTCCTTGATTTAAGAGAGGCCTGGGGCGCCTGGGTGGCTCAGTCAGTTAAGCGTCCTACTCTTGACTTCAGCTCAGGTCATGATCTCATAGTTAGTGAGTTAAAGCCCGACATTAAGGCTTACCCTCAAACATCCCCTTAGGCAATGCATTACAAAGCCTCCTAACTTTTATGAGTCCATGTTGTTAGGGGCAAGTGCTTTCTTGAGTCTACTGTGTACCTTGAAGGTTGAGAGTGATTTCAGCGTCTACTGCAAAGAAAACTTAGCCTTTCTTCTATCTTTTCTACTCCATGACCCTTAGAATGGGAACCATGTCCCTGCTAGACCTAAAAGTGAGAGCTGTAGGTCATTCTTCCAGTTTCTTCTTGCACATGTACTCTCAAGAATCACATTTAAAAAAAAAAAAAAAAGAATCACTATTTTTTCTAACCTACTCCTTCTATATAACTCCATTTTTTTACCATCGGAAGAGAGTTGTACCATAGGGGTATGGCTAAGTGTTTGTTCAGGGAAAAGTTATTTTGTGTGTGTGTGTGTAAAATTTAGCAAATCAAGGTGAAGACAAATTAATATTTTGTGCCTTAAAGCAAGCTTTTTAGTTTCTTACCAGTTAGTGAGTGAAAGTGGGCCTCAGTAATTCTTATACTATATTCCTTCATCATCATAGATTATGGATAGTACCTAATTCTTTCAAATCAGATTTAAGGTTTTACATCGTTTTACATTAAAAAAAATTTTTTTAATGTTTATTCATTTTTGAGAGAGACAGAGCACGAGTGGGGGAGGGGCTGAGAGAGAGGGAGACACAGAATCCGAAGCAGGCTTCAGGCTCCAAACTGTCAGCACAGATCCCAACATGGGGCCTGAACCCATCAACCAGGAAATCATGACCTGAGCCGAGGTCGAATGCTTATCCGACTGAGTCACTCAGGCACCCCTTCATCATTTTGCATTTTTAAGACTATAGGGTTTTTATTTAACCTTTGATTATATATAATTTCATCTAATGTAAGAACCCATGAATTGAAAGACATCATGATTTTGTTATTATGAACATAGAAAACACTACCAATTAAGTGATGATATGTCAATGAGTGTAAGATGCATTTTAATTTCAGAGATGTTAATTTTTTAATAGGCTATTTTAGAAAAAAAATTATATATTTGTTCTCATTTATAATTGAAAATCTTTTAAATAATAAATGTATTTATTTAGCAAACATACATTAAATACCTACTTGGTACCATTGCTACTTGGAATTTTGGAACCTTTTTTAGAGTATTGAAACAACACTGAGAAAAGGTTTTTTTTTTCCTTTTCTTTTCTTTTAGAAAGAGAGAGAGCACAAGTGGGTGGGGGGGGGGAGAGAGAGAGAGAGAGAGAGAGAGAGAGAGAATCTTAAGCAGATTCCGTGCTCAGCATGAAACCTGATATGGGGCTTGATCCCACAACCCTCAGATCATGACCTGAGCAGAAATCAAGAGTCAAGCACTCAACCGACTGAGCCACCCAGGTGCCCCTAAAAGTTATTTTTTTCCAAAGCACTTTTATAGTTTTTTGATCACCCCAGCACTTTATTTCAACAACTCTTCTATTATTCAGCATACTTCCTCCAGACCCAGTTCCTCTCTTCCTAAGGGAGTACTTGTGATTAAATACTCGTCCATAGAAAGTATATTAAAATATAAGATCAAGTGATTTCCTTGGGAATCACAGAGCTGGTAAGAGTGTGAAGTTCAGAGTTCTGATCTGAGCCACTGAGTGGGAATAGTGTCGATGTTTAGGTAGAACTTCCGGTCAGCTAATAAGAAGAGGAATTTGAAGGAAAGCTTATGAACGTCTAGCCATCTTGAAGTATCAAGGGTCATTATTTCAGGTCCAGGTTAGGGCTAGTAACTGGGCTACACAACTGGCAAAATCCACCAAATCCAGAAGGTGGCTAACAAAAACATGATGATCATGTGGGGTCCCATAGATGTGGGATTAGCTGATGTTAGAGCCAGGACACTGAGAAACATTCACTATGAACTCTTCCTTATGAAGAGTTTTATAAATAGTTTCTTTTCATTGGTTTCTATAAACAATTGACCCTTGAACAACATGGAAATTAGGAGTGCAATCCCTTGCAGCCAAAAATACACCTATAACTTTTGACTCCCCCAAAACTTACCTACTAATAGCCTACTGTTGACCAGAACCTTACCGAAAACATAAACAGTGATTAACACATATTTTGTGTTGTACGTATTATATACTGCATTCTTACAATAAAGTAAGCTAGAGAGAAGAAAAAGTTACTACGAAAATCATAAGGAAGAGAAAATATGTTTACAGTACTGTACTGTAAAAAATAAATATATGTATGTAGATGGACTCGTGCAGTTCAAACCTTGTTCAAGGGGCAACTGTATCAAGTCATTTTTTTTCTTCTCAGTTTATTTTTTTAATTCCAGCATAATTAATTTACAGTGTTATATTAATTTCAAGTATATAATATAGTAGTTTAACAATTTTATACATTACTCAGTGTTCATCACAAGAGTACTCTTAATCCCCTTCACCTCTTTCACTCATCCCCTCACCTACTTCCCTCTGGTAACCACCATTTTGTTCTATATATTTAAGAGTCGGTTTTTTTGTGTGTCTCTCTTTTCCCTTGTTTAGTTTCTTAAATTCCACATTTGAATGATATTGTATGGTATTCGTCTTTCTCTAACTGACTGTTCACTTACCATTTGTACCCTCTAGATCCATGTTGTTGCAAATGGCAAGATTTCATTCTTTTTCTTAAATTTTTTATACCTGAGTAATATTCCATCACACACACACATTTATAAATGAATATACACAAACACTCCCTGCATCTTCTTTATCCATTCATCTATTGACAGACATTTGGGTTGTATAAAGTCATTTTTAAAACATGAGCTCCGCATGTATTCGTGGCTTCAAGGGGAGAAGCTGAGTGCTCCTTGACTGAAACAGAATGGAGCAGCGCCACCTGGGGCTGGCAGCAGTTCACTCCGGTGGGCCGTTGTGTGAATGAGCTGGGATGGAGAGGCAGAGCTACGGGCTGCAGATGCTACTGCTTCCGTTCTTCTCATCTGTAGTATCTCATCCAGATACCCGAATCTAAATAGCCATCTACTGATAGTTTCTAAAGTATGCTAAGGTCTAAAATGTTTTTAATTCTTTGTGATCTTTTCCTGATTAACCTTTCCCCCTTTAAAATGTTCCTGAGCCCAGGGCACCTGGATGGCTCAGTCAGTTGAGCATCCAACTCTTGATTTTGGCTCAGGTCATGATCCCAGGGTCATGGAATCAAGTCCCCCCATCGAGCTCCGTGCTGAGTGTGAAGTCTGCTTTCTATTCTCTCAATCTCTCCCCTCCACCCCTTTCCCCTGCTATGATCTCTCTCTCTGTCTCTCTTCTCTCTCTAAAATAAAAGTATATATATTTTCCAGTTTTATATAGATCTAACTGACATCTCAAGTATCTTAGTTTGGCTTCTGGAGGCTACAGTTTACCTCTGATCCTTGGTATTTTTCAGGGCTTGTAGTAGAATGCCAACAAGAACGATCACAGATAAAAAATAAAGAAATAGCTTTGCGTGTGCTGAGAGCTAGACTCTACCAGCAGATTATTGAGAAAGACAAATGTCAGCAACAAAGTACTAGAAAATTGCAGGTAAGATTTATTTGGTACCTTTATTTTTTATGTAGAAAATACAGCGTTTGTTCTTGATCAGATGGGAATATCTGACGGCATAGAGAAACTAGTCTATTTGTAAAGAAACAATAATTTCATTGCATATGGACTGACAAGTTGTGGCTAAATTTGGATGTGTCAGTTTACAAATGAATAGATGAGATATGCGTAAACTCCGAATTATTTCCCAGTCATTTCCCTCCAGTGTTTGTATCGTGATTATCTTGAGAGGAGATTAGGTTAAAAGATAAAATAATTCTCAGGAAATTAGGAGATTTGCAGATTTTTTATTTAAAAACCCATGCTTTTTTAAAAACCCTGTGGGATCAAAAGTAGACGGCACTGCAAAAAACCCGTAATGGTGATTGCTACCGATGGGACATGGGGTGGGGGTAGAAGAGAGATGTATTGGCCAATGTATACACCTTTTGTACTTTCTGAATTTTGTACCATGTAAATGTATGATATTATTTATTTAAATATGTAGATAAATGCTAAACACAATGAATAAATGTCATTGATCTAAGTAAACAAATCATTGTGGGATTTTAAACCCTAAAAACTGTAGTTTGTCTTTGAGAGAGGTTGGAAGAAGAAGTGGAATAGCTGTGCTTCGTGTTTGTGGATGGGATGCTACCCTAAATTGGGAAGGATGATAAATTATATAAACTTTAAACATTAATTATTCTTTTTACTTGGATGTCTTGGGCTTTTCACACTTTTGTCCTTCTAGCTTTCCTTACCCACATTCTAACTTCCAAGTAGTAAAAGTGATGGGACGAATGGGAGAGTCATCCTAGATTGTGTTTCAGGATCAGTTTGTACATTTGCAGATAGGAATGCTCGTTAACAAACCATTGCTACTTGGCAAGCGAGTGATAACGTAAACACTGTGAATTCAGTGACATTTGAATTAATAAAAGACATTGGGATTTACTTGCTATTTGGCATTTCAGTACCAAATGTTCACACAGTAATTTTTAAAGTAAGTATTCAAGACTGGTCTGGTACAAATTGTGTCCGTGTGTCTTCAGAAATTTCTGGCTTCAGGCACCAGAAAAGGTCTCCCAATTAACTTGTCCATCTGTGTGAATTTTTTTTACTAGGTATTTCTAATGCTTAGAGAAGTTTTTGCTTCAGCTAATATATACAGTAGCTTTTATATGGAAGGCATTATGTCAGGTTCTCAACCCCGGCTCCATTTATCACCTGAAGAGCTTTGTAGATCCTCAGGCCCCACCCCCACCAAGATTCTGACATAATTGATTTGGGTGGGATCCTGGGCATTAATATGGTTATAGTAGTTTCCATACCTGGCTTGTAGCCGAATGGACAGCCTAAGGCATGTTCTAAATCTGTATAATCCATGATTCAGTATATCTGAAGTTGAGCTTTAGCATCTTTAATTTTTAAAAATTCTCCTGATGGTCAGCCAGATTTAATTTAGTTTCATCATTTGCCTTCGGGGTTAAGAAAATAAGTTGTAGGGGCATCTGGGTGGCTCATTCGGTCCAACTTTGGCTCAGGTCATGATCTCGTGGTTTGTAGATTTGAGCCCCACATCCAGGCTTTGTGCTGACAGCTCAGCCTGGAGCCTGCTTCAAATTCTGTGTCTCCCTCTCTCTCTGCCCCTCCCCTACTCATGTTCTGTCTCCCTCTCAAAAATAAATAAACATTAAAAAAATTTTTTTATAAAAAAATTACAGAAATGTCTTTTTTTAGTCTTAAAAAGTCAAAGTGAGTGAGAGAGGGTATTGTGCTGGGGAGGTAGTGGAGGTGAGATTAAGAAGAATACAGATAACCACAGGGCGCCTGGGTGGCTCAGTCGGTTAAGCATCCAACTTTGGCTCAGGTCATGATCTCACGGTTCATGGGCTCGAGCCCCATGTTCAGCTTCATGCTGACAGCTCAGAGCCTGGAGCCTGCTTTGGATTCTGTGTCTCCTCTCTCTCTGTCCCTCCCTCATTTGCATTCCTCTCAAAAATAAATAAACATTAAAAAAAATACAAATAACCATAGCATAAGCCAAACCGTAGTATGCTGTGGAGAAGACTCCAAGTGTAAGGAGTTTCAAAGGAGGCCGTTAACCGATTTCAGTCATTGCTAGCTGGAAAGGTGGGGATGAATGGAGTGGGAAGGGCATCCCTTGAGGTGATAGTTTAGTTGCGTTGACAGAAATGCACATAATTTTGATATGGTTTAATAAATGCCATTATAGTGGTTCACGTAATTTTAAGAAATGGTGTCAGGAAGGTTGGCCACATTATGAGGTACCTTGAAGGATGAGTTGAGTTGTGTCTGCTTAGTAGACAAGAAAAAACCAAAGAAAATTTATCAGAAAACTGTTTTAAGCAGACTAAGCAGGGCAACACAATGTAAGCAGAGAAATGGAAGAGGAATCAGGAGATTTTTACAGAAATGAAGGTGAATATAGCAAGCCCCTGAATGATAGAAATGGAAACGGCAGGTTGTAGCAGGTGGCCCTTGAAGCCATTGGGAATGGGCAGGTAGAGAATACGATGAACTGAAGGCGGATTCTCCCTTAATGTCTGTGTCAAAGCCCCATGAAATGTCACTTAAATTGCAGAATGTCAGAGTTTCCCACTTGGAGCCAAGGTCACATGGTGGTATCATTTATAGAAACCAGGAGGACAAACTGATTGGGGATGCAAAGAAAATTTAGTTTTAAATATTTGAAGTTTTAAAGTACCAAAGAGACATTCATTCTTATTCCATAACTAAGCCTTAGACACCTGTAGTCTTAAACAGTAAGTTTTGCCCATTCTTGTTTCTTGTTTATCGCTTCGTATATATGGCTTTTAGAAAAAATTGAAAATAGAAAAGTCGTTTACAGATACATTTGCATTATAATAAAGGTAATTATAAAGTTAAAATACGAATTGCCTTTTTGTTATGACACAGGTGGGTACGAGAGCCCAGTCAGAGAGAATTCGGACATATAATTTCACCCAGGATAGAGTCACTGACCATAGGATAGCATATGAAGTTCGTGATATTAAGGTAATATTACTGAATACGCTTTCTGTACTTTGCTTTTCAAAGAAAGTATACTCAAATTCTAGAGAGTTATATCTAAAATACTGCCAAGTAATTTAAAATCATTAAGCCAGTTTCAGATAGTACCCTAAAATTTGCAGACATTCGTATTAGTTTCATGGTAAGAAATGTGTTCTTTATGCCAGTTTCAAACAATTCTCTTTGAACTCCAAATTCTCTGCTATGCAATCATAGTGTACTAAGGTATATTCAATATACATGTATATACTGTATCAGCTTCCCATTGCTGTGTAACAAATTATCACAAATTTGGTGGTTTAAAAATAATATTTATTATCTTAATGGGTACTATGGGTTAAAAATCTGGGCACAACAGAGATGAGTTCACTGCTCTCAGGTCCAGTTGCTTGCTCTGTGGCCCTTCCATATGCCGGATCCCACTTTGAATCTTTTGCAGGAATGGCTCAGGCCTTTTTAAGGGCTCACTTGCTTAGGTAAGGTCCATGCCAGGGATATTCCTTTTGAATGACTCAGCGTCAACTGATTAGTCACCTAATCACTGAAGCGATATTCTGTCATATTCACAGCTTCTGCCTTGACGTAAGGGAGGGAGTTCTGCAAACTGTACAGCAGGGGGCATCTTAGAGTTCCGCCTATCACGATGTGTTCTTGTTCATTAGATTCAGGAGTTATAACGATGCTGCTGGGGAAAGACCCTCTCATCATGGTTTGAACACTATCCTAACTAAATCCCATTTGGCTGGATCACTGACATAAATACATTCATGATAAAGCACAGGAAAATTCCCCTTTTGCTTCCACTGAAGGGGAAAATGAAGTGGTTCTCATAAAGGACTGACTGTGTACAAAAGGCAAGAGATGGAAAGTTCTGATCTTTTTCCTTGACGCCATGTGATACGTAAGGCTGCTTTCATTTGATTCTGTCCCATTCTATACTCACAATTAAAGTCCTCATTCTATAGGGGGAAAGGTCTGTATTTTCAAAATATTTAGAAATTTCTCTGTATCTTATGCCACTTCCTCTGTCTTCTTAGCAATTTAAGACAGTCTTAAATAAGACTGTCAAAAAGGAGAAAATATTTGCCAACTTCCCTTTCCTCAGGAAACGCATAGTAATAACCAAATATGTTTGGCCATATTGTTCTAATTACACCATGCTCTTTCCGTTGTTTTTCTGGTAGTGGTGATGGTTTTCCCTGAGAGGCTGCATTCTTATGACCGGTAGTATTTTTTAGAATAGCCCTTAGGTCCTCAGTATTCAGTATTGAAACAGGCAAGTTAAGTAGCTTTTATGGTTAATAAAATATCTGGCTTTGGCCTAAATACTAACAAGTTATATGCCAGACTCTGAAATGTAAGGGAAATTACATTTGCGTGCTCTCATAATGAGTGACCCACCTTTTGGAAAGAAAGAAAATATCCCATATTGGTAAAAGGAAGAAATTTGGAAATGTCATGAAAAAAATGTAGTAAAACATTAAAATCTTTATGAAGGACATTAAAGAGACAAGTAGGAGCGAATAACTTAGGGACTGTAAGAGTTGTAGGTGAGGCAGGAAAAGTGATGAGGGCCCTAACCCAAGGGCAGTAGCCCCAGGACAGAATGGAGGGACTGGAGAGGAAAGAAGTGGATGCCTGTGGGACGTGGCTCCGCTAAGCTCAGCTCTGCTCCTTTATTTTAGAGCCTGACCTTCCTCCATTTACATAGCTCCTGCTGAAACTGCTCTGCTCTGACACGGTGGATCCATCGAAGACAAGAATTGGTTTGTTCGGGGAGGAAATCCGAACAAGCCCCCACCAATGAGTTCCTTCCTAGCATTTTTAAACCAGAGACAAAAGGGTCATTCTCTCTCTTGGCTAAAGCTGAAATGTGTAAAATTTACAAGAGGCTAGAAGCCACATTTCCAAACCATGAGGAGGAGGCAATGTTCAGTAAGAGACGATGCTGATGTATTGAAAGGAGCAAAAATAGAACTGGATGGAAAGAATCTTGATGATATTAATCCCCACATTCATTTATTCCTGGGCGTCATTCCCAGGGCGGTGGCAGTAGCCTTTACATTCCTATCCTTGGGTTCTGTGAGATCACCTCGTATTGTTAGTGTGAGTTCTCCTGTAGGTAATTTTATTTTTATTTTCAGTCATCTAGATAATAAGCACAGACTACCCTATAATATATTGTTTTATATTTTTATTGTTTCTCAAAGTCCTTGTGCAAATTCCTGAACATCAACTCCTGCCCCATATTCACCTTACACTGAACATTTTCCCTTACCCTGAATATTTCGTACCTTGTTTTCATGCCTTTCTTCATCCTCCTTTTTGTTTTTTAGCTTTTTTTATTTTATTTTTGAGAGACATAGAGACAGAGCGTGAGCTGGGGAAGGGCAGAGAGAGAGGGAGACACAGAATCTGAAGCAGGCTCCAGGCTCTGAGCCACCAGCACAGAGCCCGACGCGGGGCTCGAACTCACAGACCGTGAGATCATGACCTGAGCTAAAGTCGGCCGCTTAACCGACTGAGCCACCCAGGTGCCCCTCTTCATCCTCCTTTTGACTGAAATGCTCTGCTGTCTCTATTCAGAGGAATAGTATTCTCTTTTTAAAATCTAATGCAATTTTTTTCTTCCTTCCTGCCTAAACTCTTCCCTGATGCTACCTTCTTCTTAAAATTAACCTTACAACCCTCATGTGCTTCCTTCATTTCTTGTGCTGATTGTGGTGCCTCGTTCTGTTACTGGATGATGAGCCTCTGAAGGGTAGGAGCCACAAGTCCTTCTTCCTTGTTCTTGTATCTCTAGCACTCTGGTCAATCCAACTGAACTGTACATGTGATGTGATTATCAGTTAAGAGATGATCCTTTTAACATAATTTCTAAATTATGAAATCACCTTGGCAATACCAGGATAATTTGCATTCCAGGCGTGCTAAATTTATAAGCAGTTTCCATATTATGCTCAAAATGGTTTAAATTTTAATCTTAAGAATTCATCATAGTTCTTTTGCTTTACTTTTAAAGTTTAATTGAGGTTTTAATACATCCTGGTGTTTTGTGGAATGCAAAGATAGGAAGGCATCTTTTCCCCTACAGTTTAATCGTAGAGATAAATGTATATGCTTAGCCTAAAAATACAACTCTAAGATCATTCAAGAAAGACCAAAATAAGATTGGTTCATGCCTACATCAAAACTATAAATGTTCTGTGTTCCAGATGCTGACATTGAAGTAGTTCCATTAAGCCAAAGTCTGGATTTTGAACATTTTAAAAATATAAGATTCTGCCAATTCACTGTTCCCAACAACTCTGTTACACAGAACTTCTGTAACACAGGAAAGGTACTTAGTCATTATTTTAGTGACTTGTAGAGATGAACTGTAGGGAAGACTGCAGGCAGGTCTAATCGAACAGTTTTCGCCCATTGGACATATTTTGAGGTAAACCTAAGAGCATTTATTTTTCTGAACTTTTTATTTTAAAAAAGTATACTTTAAAGGCTGGCTCAGGGGGCGCCTGGGCGGCTCAGTCCATTAGGCGTCCGACTTTGGCTCAGGTCATGATCTCATGGCTGTGGTTTGGAGCCCAGTGTCACAGCTCAGAGCCTGAAGCCTGCTTCTCTCTGTCTCTCTCTGCCCCTCCCTGGATTGCCCCTGCTGGCGCTTGCACACACTCTCTCTCTATCTCCCTCTCTCTCCGTCTCAAAAACAAAGATTAAAAAAAGAATTAAAGGCGGGTTCAGTGCACACCCTGTACCTAGATGTAGCCGTTGTTAAGATTTGTCGCATTTGCCTTCTCTTCCTCCTCCACCTCCTGTGTTGCTGGTGAACCATTGAAAGCAAGTTGCAGACCTCAAGACACTTGTCCCCTAAATATTTTGGCATAAATATTTTTTTGGTTACACGTTGCTTCTAGATTTTAAAACCACCATACTTCCAATTTAAGAAAAAACAGAACTAGTAGAAGCCACTTATGGATTAAATATAATCTAAATTTGAGGATTGGCATGAGAAGGGTGAGCCGAAATGATCCTGGGAGGCCCAGAGGACTTGGCGAGGCAGAGAAGGGCAGGCAGGGGCTGCACATGTTAGTGTGGCAACAAGGCACCGGGGGCGTTGACGGAGGCATTTCAGTCTTTCCTGCCCTTGGGAAATAATGTGGTATGAATGAAAAGGCTGGAATTTTCAGGACCAGAGTAAAAAACCCTTATCTCTTCTGGGGAACAAGAGGAGAAGGCAAACATCCTCCCAAAGATGAACCCTGTCAGGAAAGTCAACCAGAGGAATTTTAAAGAGAGAGGTGGCAAATTTCAAGTCTATTCAGATTTCCTTTGTTTTGTCGTCTCCAAAGTGGCTGGAAAGATCCAACTTCTAGAAGATTGATTTTTAAACAAAATGCGAATGGAAACAAAGAAAGAGTAGAATCCCATTTACTCTTTTGGACTCACATTTTACGTATAAAGCCAATATTACGGGATCCTCCCAAGTTAGCAATTGTGTTCATTATGTTGTAGAACCACTTTAGTAATCCCTTGTGGCTATTAAATATGGACTGTAAAGAAACAAAGTCAATATACATCTAATTCTTTGCTTTCTTTCTTTTATTTCTACTAATAAGGTTTTTATAATAATTCTCTCTTTTACCAGGAATTTTTATGTGGGGAGAAGTGTTTGGATCAACTAATTCAAAGACTACTTCATTCAGCAGACGAAGAAGCTATTACTGAATTTTTGGATGAAAACCTTAAATCAGCAAAATAAATGCTGATTTATTATTTATTGTTCTGTAAACAAAACAGACTTATCTCAAGAAGCAACTGTGTCATAAAGTGCAGCTAACATTACGGAGTACGTACAAATATATTTTTTAATGAATTAAGCCACATTTCTTGACCTAAGAATTTATAAAGTACAGACCAACTCTTCAAATAGAAAATAAGCATCCAATGAACATTACAAAAAACAAAAACAAAAAAATAAACATGCATATTGAAAAGAGAAATAAAGTACTGAGAATTGATTATGTGATATAGGTCACTTGTTCTCTTTACATGCCTGTTTTTTCTTTTTTCTTTTTTTAATTTGAGAGAGAGGGCACACGCAAGTGGGGGAAATGGGCAGAGGGAGAGAGAGAAAGACTCTCAAACATGGAGCCTGACTTGGGGCTCAATCCCATTACCCTGGAGTTGTAACCTGAGCCGAAACTAAGACTCGGACGCTTAACCAACTGAGCCACCCAGGCCTCCATACATGCTTTTTTTTTAACCATCTATAAATTAAACACATTTTCCATCGATTACTTCAGGATTTTACCACATGGTAAAATTTAGTGATATAAGATTGATACACTTCTTTGTAAACCCCTATTTAAAGAAAAAGTACTGTTAATTCTGTTAAAATTAGGCTTTAAACTGCTTTTAAATTTTTTTATTTTCTTTTTTCAAACTAATTTTTTTCAATCACTTTTTAATGTTGATTTATTTTTGAGAGAGAGAGAGAGAGAGAGAGAGAGACACAGTGCAAGCAGGGGAGGGGCAGAGAGAGAGAGGGAGACACAGAATCCGAAGCAGGCTCCAGGCTCTGAGCTGTCAGCACAAAGCTCAACGTGGGGCTTGAGCCCACAAACCGTGAGTTCATGACCTGAGCCAAAGTTGGACACTTAACTGACTGAGCCACCCAGGCGCCCCAAACTGCTACTTTTAAATAAAAAATAAATATTGTGAAGAATATGAGTCAAAAACAATGGTTGCTGAGCTCTTTGAGAGCAGAACAAATTCTCTACTATATAAACTACGTGCCAATATTTAAAGTGAACTCTCTGCTTGGCTTTTATTTCTTATTTCACTTTGGCTTAACTTATGAGCATCAACAGAGGTGGTGTAGTGTGAGTAATTCTCTATACCTGGTTTTGTGCAGTGGTACATATAAACCCAGTCCCTACCTTACAGAGCTTCCGGTTGAGTGACAGACGCAAAATATAAACTCCCGACTCTAATACAAGGTGGCATGATATATTTAGTAGTTGTGCTCAGGAAGTTTCTTGAGTTCAAAAGAGAGGGGTTATTATTTTAGACATTCCTCAGAGGGAAACACTAGCTAAAATAGAGTTTTAAGACCAATGGAATTAGGTGAAATTTTTTTCAGTGAAATTTTTTTCCCCAGTTTTTAATTTTGAAATTTTTCAAGCACACAGAAAAGTTTTTAAAATGCTTTTTAAAAAATAGTGCAATGAACAGTATATACTCTAGTGTTCTACTGTTACCCTTTTGCCACGGTTGTTTTTTCTCTCTCTGTACACATACATATCCGCAGTGATGATTGGACGATTTAAAAGTTAGTTGCAGACTTTGTAACACCATGCCAAAGTATCATAGCTTGTCCTGAGAATAAGGACATTCTTCTACAAAAGCACAACTACTATTCCACTTAATTATGTAATAATAGTTAATAATGATTGTATAATATGATTTAATATCTATCATACATTAAAATTTCTTCAGTTATCCCCAAAACGTCTTTTTAGCCGTTTTTATTAGTTTTGTGCAATCCAGGATCCAGTCAAGATTCACACATTGTATTTGGTTGTGTCTCTTTAGTGTTTGGGTTAATCCTAACCTTTTTTTTCCACATGACATTGACCTTTTAAAGAATCCCACAGGGTTGTTTTGTAGAATGACCTATGTCCAGGTTTGTCTGGCTGCTCCCTCAAGCTACTGGTAACTTTTATCCATCCCTTCAGTGTACTGTGAAGTAATATTAAGTCTAAAAATTAATTAAATTTAGTTAACACATTTGACAAGGCTACTTCATGGGTAATGTTGTGAAATTCGTAGTGTATCATATCAGGAAGGTCTATGGAGTTGTGCTCTGGCATTATATAAATATTTCATTCCTCAGGGCGCTGGGTGGCTCGGTTGGTTAAGCGTCCAACTTCAGTTCAGGTCATGATCTCGCGGTTTGTGGGCTCGAGCCCTGTGTGGGCCTCTGTGCTAACAGCTCGGAGCCTGGAGCCTGCATCTGATTCTGTCTCCATCTCTCTCTGCCCTGTTCACACTCTGTCTCTCTCTGCCTCTCAACAATAAATGTTAAAAAAAAAATTTTTTTTTAAAGAAAAAAAACATTTCATTCCTCATTAGTGTCAGGCAGCTTCTGAGATGACCCCAGTGACCTCATTCTTGACCTTCCTAGACTTGTGTAATCTGTTTCCCTTGAACATGAACTGGATTTATTGACTATCTTCTAACAAATAGAATGTATAGAAGTGGTAGGATTGTCACTTCCAGTATTAGGTTATAAAGAGACCTGCCTCTGGCTCAGGCTCTCTGGCTCTGCCGCTCTTTCTGGCCACTCACACTGTTGCTGGGTGGACTGGGGAGACCCCGAAGCCCTGTGACTTCTGCCTATCCTGTATCCAGAATGTCCCCGGAGGTTCTCGGTCTCATCACAAGAAAGAATCCAAGAGCAGACACAAAGACCCCGAAGCCCTGTGACTTCTGCCTATCCTGTATCCAGAATGTCCCCGGAGGTTCTCGGTCTCATCACAAGAAAGAATCCAAGAGCAGACACAACGGTTGAGTGGTGCAAGTAGGAAAGTCTGTGAAAGAGTACAAACTCAGGTGAGCGCAAGTGAACGCTGGTGGAATATTTATTACTTGGGGAGGAGATTTGTTGAGGAGCAGGTTTTCGTGCCTTTTCTCCCTTACTTGGTCAGGGTTTCTGGCCTTCCCCATCTTGGGCCTGTCTGGTTTGATCCAGCTTCTTGTGGCTTTGTTTCCGGAGTGCTGCCAGGACAGGTCTCCAGTTTCCCCAGTAGCTGGCCATGACTCCCCCTTTGCCGGCCTGCAGGCATTCTGGTAAAACCTAACTAACTTCCTACTCAGCACAGGTGGAAACAAGGTGATGTGGCAGCTCTCCAGAAGAGTCTGCACCCTGTGAGAGAACTGAGGCCCTCGTTCCCACAGCTCTCAAGAAATTAAAGTCTGCCCCCTGGCACACGTGTGAGCTTGGAAGCAGATCATTCAGCCCCAGAGGTGTCTTGAAATGACAATGGTCCTGCTTGAGGATACCTCTTAGAAATTAAGTTAATCAATGTTGTTTTTAACTGCTAATTTGGGGCTAATTTCTTACACCAAAATGTGTTACTAATACACCTGATGACCTTTCGTCTCATTGATTTAACATCAAGTAATGATTCTTGCTTTGCCTGAATCAGCTGTTCCACTGGGAGTTACAAAATGGTGATGTTCTCATTCTTTCTCCATTAATATATGGCTTTAAAGAAAACTGTCTTTTGTTTTTCCTCTCACTTTCTCTGAGTTGAGAGATAATTTAATCCTATTCAAATCAATATCATTATTATCTCCCTAGGAGTAGGCATTGCCCTCTAAAATAATTGATGTCTCTGGAGAATCTGATTTAATTTGAAATAGTGTTCAATTAAATAGGGAGTTTCAGGGTAAAGGTTAGAAACACAGAAACTAATTTTTGTTGTTACGTATTTTACATAACAAAGATTTATCCAAGAAAATGTAAATATTAAAACATTGTGTGAATCAAAGCAAAATGAAGATAGTCTAATAGGCTATGCTATGTCAAGTGTTAGATCACATCAGTTTTATAATTCTTTTTTATCCCAGAAAAAAAAAAACCACTAAATACATAAAACCCAAAACATGATTTCTGCAAAAAATTCATTAAGAAAGTGAAAAATTGTAAGAGGGAAAGCAAGAGAAAGGGTACTGATTTATTACTACTTATTCATTTGATGATCGGTGTTAACATTCTGTACATGCCAAGCAAGGGGAGGAGCTCTACGAGGGAAGGAGGGCAAAAGGAAAGGTGCTGCTTCAGCCAAGGGAGGCTCCACCTTCCTGGAAGGAAGCCCAGACCTTGGCACCACCAAGGTCTTTGCCCTTCCCTCGTCCTCTAGCTCTGACTTTTCCTTAAAGCACACACTTTATTTGGAGGGAAAAAATCAAAAGCTGGAACTATGAACCTCTAAAAATCTCAGATGCTGTTTTTCTCAAACTTCTGTATATGTACAAATCACTTGGGGGTCGCGCCATTTGTCGATTTTAATTCAGAAGGTCTGGGACCTGTCGTTCTGCATTTCCACAATTTGTTTCATTTCGACGAGGTCCCAGGTCATGGCCGATACTACTGACTCATAAACACCGCTTGGAATAGCAAAAATCTAGGATATCTATTATTCAGTGAATACTTTCAGTTGTTATACATGTTATTTTTGGACAATGAGTTTCAATTAAACCTGTAATCCTGCTTCATTCAGATAGACCAATTAGTCTCCCAAACTTGACATCTTTTAACTGTTACTAGAAAAATATTAGGAATCAACTAATAAGCCAATAAATCAGGGTTCCTTGTAAAAAAACATATGGAAAGCCAAAGTTTATTGCTTCATTGTTTATTCCTTTATTGTTAAGGTACAACACCTTTACAATACCAAGGAATAACAAACTTTATTTAAAAAATAAACTTAGAGAGGGGTGGCTGGGAGGCTCAGTGGGTTAAACGTCGGACTCTTGATTTCGGTTCAGGTCATGATATCGGTTCATGGGATCAAGCCCCGTAATGGCTCCACACTCACAGCTCAGAACCTGCTTGGGATTCTCTCTCTCTCTCTCTCTCTCTCTTTGCTCTTCCCCCACTCGCACGTGCACTCTGTCTCAAAATAAATAAACTTAAAAAAAATAAATAAATAGAGGCGCCTGGGTTGCTCAGTCGGTTAATCATCCAGCTTTGGCTCAGTCATGATTTCCCTGTTCATGGGTTTAAACCCCATATCCGGCTCTGGATATCCAGCTTGGAGCCTGGAGCCTGCTTCAGTTTCTGTCTTTCACCCCTTTCTCTGCCCCTCCTCTGCTTGTGCACTCTCTCTCTCTCTCAAAAATAAATAAATCAACATTTAAAAAAATAATAATAAATAAACTTAGATATACTTTTCGTCTTTTTTTTTCTAATTTTATTTGTTTTGTTTGTTCATTTGTTTTGATGCAGGGCTCCACCTCATGAACCGGGAGATCATGACCTGAGCCGAAACGAAGAGTCAGATGCTTAACCAACTGAGCTACCCAGGTGCCCTAAACTAGAGATATTTTTAGTTGACTTTGAAATTGAGTCAAGGGATCTAAAATCAACAAATTACTACAGACAGTCAAAAAATTAAAAGAAACTGTCTTGATTTTTTTTAATGTTTATTTTTGAGACAGAGAGAGACAGAGCATGAGTTGGGCAGGGGCAGAGAGAGAGGGAGACACAGAATGTGAAGCAGGCTCCAGGCTCTGAGCTGTCAGCATAGAGCCCGACGCAGGGCTCGAACTCACCACAAGATCATGACCTGAGCTGAAGTCGGACGCTCAACCGACTGAGCCACCCAGGCGCCCCAAGAAACTGTCTTTAAAAGCATATTCTTGTCTTGGTGGTCAATAATGATTAGATGGATGTGGAGACAGGTGCTTCTGGGTGCTGATAATGTTTTATTTCTTAAGCCGAGTAGGGTTAAATAGGTGTATTTGTTTTGTGGTACTTCACTGCATTTACAATTTTGATTTGTTCCTTTTTCTGTATTGTACTATACTTCAAATTTTTTCAATAATATTAAAATTTTTAAGTTTATAACATTTGAAACAGGTTAGTTGCTACTAAATTATGTGGAACATGAGTCCTGTCCGATGCAGCTCTCTCACTAGGCCCTCTCCAACTGAATGAGATTGGACTCATTAAAAGCTCTTACGGTAGCCAATGACTAATGGCAAGTTATTTTGGATATAGAAATAAAGAGTGAACAGTTCGTAAGCTTTTTAAAAATGAGAGTGAAAAACAATACAGAATGCCTGAGCGCACACAGGACCTGCATTAGAGGTGGTGGAGAGACAGGGGACTGTACTTTCATGGGTGGGAAGAGGTGGCAGTAGAGACTGACTTATAAATGGCGCTGAAGCCTAGATTCTAAGAGGTGAGTGAGTGCTGTGCTTTCATGGGCTTCTTTATGAACAAAGTAGGTAAAGGTTGCCATAAAGAACAAATGAGTGAAATACTTTATACATTATAGTAGTTGGAACGAAAACTGGGAAAAGGGGTTCCAGAAAGCAGAGTACTCAAACACATGGAGACCAGTCTGCAGAAACAGAATTTCTTTTTTTTTTTTAATTTTTTAAATGTTTTTATTTATTTTTAAGAGACATAGAGACAGAGTGTGAGCAGAGGAAGGGCAGAGAGAGAGGGAGACACAGAATCCGAAGCAGGCTCCAGGCTCCGAGCCGTCAGCACAGAGCCCGACCCGGGGGTCTAACTCACAGACTGTGAGATCATGACCTGAGCTGAAGTCGGCCGCTCAACCAACTGAGCCACCCAGGCGCCCCAGAAACAGAATTTCAAGAAGTCCGTCAGATACACATGCACACTCAAAGTCAATCAGGAGCAACATTCAGAGGGAAAGATGAGAGTAGATGCCGCAGGGAAGAGGATGTCTGCTCTGTATGAAAGGAATGTTGAAATCACCCAGAAATGGAAATGACGACAGTACCAGTGAGATGCTTCGGCCTTCTCAGAAGAAAAGGGTCAGAGTAGATCCCGCTGTTGGAAACAGTCATGAGCAGAGTTGAAGTTAAACATTTCTGAAGAACTAGGAGTTCTGGGTGGTCCAGTTGGTTAAGCGTCTGACTTCAGCACAGGTCATGATCTCACAGTCGGTGAGTTCGAGCCCTGCATCAGTCTTTGTGCTGACAGCTTAGGGCCTGGAGCCTGCTTTGGATTCTGCGCCTCCCTCTCTGCCCCTCCCCAACTCACGCTCTGTCTCTCAAAAATAAATAAACGTCAAAAATTTTTTTAAACATTTCTGAAGAACAAAAACCATAGATCGTTGATGACCGAGGCATAATTACCAGGTGAAAACAGTCATTTATATCTTCCTGTCAAGAAGAAAATGGATTCCATTGTAAAGGATTGTGCGAATTCTAAGAAATCTTGAGGAAACACAGAAAATAAAGGACTTTATTTTAGTGTTGTTAATGAAGTTGTGGCAGGAATTTAAAAAATACTGGAATGTGGGGGTGCCTGGCTGGCTCAGTTGGTGGAGCATGTGACTCTTGGTCTCGAGATTAAGTTTGAGCCCCACGTTGGGTGTAGAGATTACTTAAAAATGAAGTTTTTAAATAAGTAGATAGATAGACAAAATGGGTATACCAATTTATATTCCTATGATTAGTATATAAAGGTTCCAAAGGCTCCCTATCATCATTAACGTTTAGCATTTTTGACCTTTTTAAGTTTAGCCATTCTCATGGGTATGCAGTGTTTTCTCATGAATTTAATTTGCATACATCTGAGGATGAATGACAATGAGTAGCTTTTCCATGTTTTTATTGACCATTGGTTTATGAATTACACTTTTTTTTGCAGACTATGGCTTGCCTTTTTTTTTCACTGCTTTTGATAGGCAAAAGCTTGTTATTTTGTTGAAGTTATTTTATTAATTTTTTTGTCATTAGCATTTTTTTTGTGTCCTCAAATCTTTGCCTACCTCAGAGTCAGAAATGGTCTTCTTTGTTTTTTTAGAAGTATTATAGTTTTAATTTCTCTGTTTAATGAGTAAGACCTATTTAGAATTAATTTGTGTGTATGGTACAACCTAAGGGTCAAGGTTCTTTTTTTTTTCTTTACATTGTGAATCAGTTGTTCAGCCCCATTTGTTGAACAGACTTTCCTTTCTCCGTTGACTTGCAACGATACCAATGCTGGGTTTCTAAAATTTTAAATTCAGTTCTTCAGTTGTACTAGCCACATTTGAAGTACTCAGGAGCTACCCGTGGCTTCTGGCTACCTTATCAGTTAGTACAGACATTAAAATGTTTTGAGCTTCACGATGTACCATGGCAGCGCTGCTCTAGAATTTCGGGCACGGTGCATTCTAAATACTTTGGATTCTGTAAAAGGTCATTTAAACCAACTAACAAAGGGCAGATACAAGGAAGTTAAAAATCAATCACTGAACTGATTCACAGTATGTAACATAGTCAAATTAAAAAAGACAAAGTAGAATGGTCGTTACCAGAGGTTTGGGAGAAGAGGGAAAGGAGAGTTACTGTGAATGGGGACAAAGCTTCAGTTCTGCAAGATGAAAAGAGTTCTGGAGATGGATGGCAGTGATGGTTGCAAAACAATGTGAATGTACTTACTGCCAAAGAAACGTACCCTTAAAGAATTGTTTCAAACGGTAACTAATGCATATTTTACCAATACAAAAAAATGTAAATTGCTTTTTTCCCCAGCTGTCTTAGTGCAGGTGAGAAACAATCAGTGTTACTAATGACCTAATTTTCTCATATGTGTCAGAGGGATACCCAACAAAGGTACAGAGGAGATATTGGAGCCCAGAGTCCTGGAGCATTTCCAGTAGTTGCTCTTCAGCTAATAGGAAAAGAGAGCAAAACAATTGTTATTCTCCTGCTATGTGTTATCCACCTATCAATGTAAATTACTAAAGATTTCATTAAGTTGTGGTAACGCATGAGAAGCTAGTGGCAAAAGCAACATACCTTTTAAGTAAAATTATCTAAAAACAAATTCTAGTCTCTAAGCACTTGATTTTGACAATGTAACTAACAATATTGTTAATACATATATAAAACACTTTTGTAAAGCACAGACTGAACTATATTAATTCATAATATTAGGACATGTATCAATAGAAAGCTCTGAGGATCTTGTGCTTTAGTACAATACAAGGTCTATGTTTAAATATTTTATTTTAAAATTCTCGTTTAAACTCTTTAATAAAGACAATTCCATAATCTTCAACTGATTTGTGGAAAGGAAATGAAAGGAGCAGTATTAGACGACTTGAAAACACTAATATTAAGAACTTTATGAAAATAATCTTGCTCCCTAGGAGGAAGTATTGATTTGGTGAGATGTCAACTCATCTATTTATATGCCTGATTTGCACTTTTGAGGCCACCTATATGCTATTCTCTAGGACCTCATCTTTGAGACATCCTAATGAAACTACGGATGTCGTTTAGCATTGAAAATATTTTAATAACCTTCGGAACCTTTCAAAAGAAGCTATAGTAAGAACTCCAAGTTTTCTTGCAGAAATTGCTCACGGTTTCAAATGCTGATACCTCATTTTTTTTTTAATTCCAAAAGAAAGACTGAAAGTGATTGAATCTTTACATTCTAGGTACAGTTTTCAGCACGTAATTATTCTAATCAACAAATATTTATTGACGCGTCCTTTGCAATTTATCTCATTTCACTCACACAATCCTGTGAAAACCATTATTCCCACTTTATAAAGACGAGAAGGTGCTCAGAGGGTAGTCACACAACGAGTACTAAAACGAAGATTTTGCCCTGTAACTTCAAAGCCAATGCTCAAACCATCAAACCCAGAAGAATTAACGCTTTCAAATTCTGTTAGCTAGAACAGTCCGCCCTAAGAAACATCGCGATATCACTCAAACTACTACTCCCAATATGCACAGCGGCTTCTGTCTGTCCGCCTATCCCGCTTGAGCCTGGAGGGCCCCAGCATGCCTCGAGGCACGAAAGGCAGCCTGGGAGTTGTAGTTCTCGTGGACGCCTACCGGTATTGCCAGCGCGGCAGCGGCGGCTTTCTCGGTTCCGTCCAGCCGGTCTTGTAAGGTAGCTGAGGCGGAGAAAGGGCGCGGAACTGGAAAGGGGTGAGTTAGGCACTGGCTACGCGATAAAGGGAGGCGGCACCTCGGATTAGGGCTGAGTTAAGTAAGTGCGGCCCCGGCTTTTTCAGGGACGCCGCTATCTAGCGCCAGTGAGAAGAGGGCGAGGAGGAGCCAGAGCCCGGTCCTTGCACCCATTCTCGCCCTCGTACTCCGCCGCCATCTCCACCATGGAGTCCCGGGAAGAAGCTCCGCGCTCTCGCCGCCTGGCTAGTCCCCGCGGTGGGAGGCGGCCCAAGAGGATTTCCAAGCCTTCGGTTTCGGCTTTTTTCACGGGCCCGGAGGAGCTGAAGGACACGGCTCATTCTGCAGCCCTGCTGGCACAGCTGAAGTCTTTCTACGACGCGCGGCTGTTATGTGATGTGACCATCGAGGTGGTGACGCCTGGCAGCGGGCCTGGCACCGGCCGCCTTTTTTCCTGCAACCGAAACGTGCTGGCTGCCGCGTGTCCCTACTTCAAGAGCATGTTCACAGGTGGCATGTATGAGAGCCAGCAGGCGAGCGTAACCATGCATGATGTGGATGCCGAGTCCTTCGAGGTGCTGGTCGACTACTGCTACACAGGTCGCGTGTCGCTAAGTGAGGCCAACGTGCAACGCCTTTACGCGGCCTCTGACATGTTGCAGCTCGAGTACGTGCGAGAAGCTTGTGCCTCCTTCCTAGCCCGCCGCCTTGACCTGGCCAACTGCACCGCCATCCTCAAGTTCGCTGATGCCTTCGACCATCACAAGCTGCGGGCACAGGCCCAGTCCTTCATAGCCCACAACTTCAAGCAGCTCAGCCGGATGGGTTCAGTTCCGGAGGAGAGTCTGGCCGATCTGAGCTTGGCCCAGCTGCTGGCCGTCCTGTGTCTAGATAGTCTAGACATAGACAGTGAACGGACAGTGTGTCATGTGGCAATGCAGTGGTTAGAGACAGCTCCCAAGGAGCGGGGTCCCAACGCCGCGGAAGTCTTCAAGTGTGTCCGCTGGACACACTTCAGAGATGAAGATCAGGATTACCTGGAAGGGCTGCTGACCAAGCCCATTGTGAAAAAGTACTGTCTGGACCTTATCGAAGGGGCCGTGCAGATGCGATACGGTGACAAGTTGTACAAGTGTGTGGTACCAAAGCCAGAGAGCAGCAGCAGCTCTGTTGTGTCTGTAGCAGAAAATCCACCTCAGAGACTGGGTATGTGTGCCAAGGAGATGGTGATCTTCTTTGGACATCCTAGAGATCCCTTTCTCTGCTATGACCCGTACTCAGGGGACATTTACACAATGCCATCCCCTTTAACCAGCTTGGCTCACACTAAGACAATCACCTCCTCAGCCGTCTGCGTCTCTCCAGACCATGATATCTACCTGGCTGCTCAGCCCAGGAAAGACCTGTGGGTGTACAAACCAGCCCAGAATAGTTGGCAGCAGCTTGCCGACCGCCTGCTGTGTCGCGAGGGCATGGATGTGGCCTACCTCAATGGCTACATCTACATTTTGGGTGGACGAGACCCGATTACTGGCGTTAAATTGAAGGAAGTGGAATGCTACAGTGTTCAGAGAAACCAGTGGGCACTGGTGGCTCCTGTACCCCATTCCTTCTATTCCTTTGAACTAATAGTGGTTCAGAACTATCTTTATGCTGTGAACAGTAAGCGCATGCTGTGCTATGATCCTAGCCACAATATGTGGCTGAACTGTGCTTCTCTTAAACGTAGTGACTTTCAGGAAGCCTGTGTCTTCAACGATGAGATCTATTGTATCTGTGACATCCCAGTCATGAAGGTCTATAACCCAGCCAGGGGAGAATGGAGGCGGATTAGTAATATTCCCTTGGACTCAGAGACCCACAACTACCAGATTGTCAATCATGGCCAAAAGTTGCTTCTCATCACTTCTACCACCCCTCAATGGAAAAAAAACCGGGTGACTGTTTACGAATACGATACTAGGGAAGACCAGTGGATTAATATAGGTACCATGTTAGGTCTTTTGCAGTTTGACTCTGGTTTTATTTGCCTCTGTGCTCGTGTGTATCCTTCCTGCCTTGAACCTGGGCAAAGTTTCATCACTGAGGAAGATGATGCACGGAGTGAGTCTAGTACTGAATGGGACTTAGATGGATTCAGTGAGCTGGACTCAGAGTCAGGAAGTTCAAGTTCTTTTTCTGATGATGAAGTCTGGGTGCAGGTAGCGCCTCAGCGAAATGCACAGGATCAGCAGGGTTCTTTGTAAATATTTTAAAGCACTAATATGTTTCTACTGCTATGGAATGTATCTTTAAAAAGATTCTTAACTTTTCCAAAAAAAAATGTTGATTAGGCCTGCAGATTTGGTTTAGAAAGGGTTATGTTTGAATTATTAATGTAACGTTACAGAATTTTAACAGTCCATGAAATCAACCTATATAATAATTCACTGTGCTCCAAGTTGAGATTAAAATATGCAAAAAAACCCCATAATTGATTAGAATGCTTGGTGGTTTTTTTCATTGTTCAAGTATTTGTTGCACCAGTGAATTGTTTTGGTTGGTTATGCTGTTTATATTTTAATGATCTACCTTAGTCTTCTGTTTTAACTTCATAATTCTATTTAGTGCTGCAAGGAATTTAAGTTTTTAGTTTTCAGAGTATAAAATTGGACTAGAAGTTGTTCGTAGGGAGTTGAAGGTTTATATTTTCCTTCAGAATAATGAAAGTAGTAGATTTCCCAAGTTTTGAACTAGCCAATTTTTAGTAAGATAAGTTAATATAATTTGTTAAATTTGGTTTGGTTTTCTCCCCAATGCAAGAAAAAAAATTGGACATATATAGAGGTTATAACAAGGATTTCAGTTTGATGATGTGCAGAATGGTCTTAAGAGCTCCCAAAAAGTAAAAGAAAAAAAAAAAAAATCAGGATTCCACTGCTTTAAGAGAAATTTCACTTTTAATTTTGGAATATAAAATATGTATTTTCTAAAAGTGGCCATTTTTCTATCTTAGAAAACATCCATTCTAGTAGTGTCACCAATTATTTAAACACCCTTCTAAACCAAAAAAAAAAAGTAACTTGTTTTGTAAGATCATATTTTTACTCTATCTCTGGTACATGCTTCGTTGAATCAAAGGAATAATCCTTTTGTTCACTGGACATATGCTTGAGTAATGTACATTTTTATCCATTGGTCATGCCTAGTCTTAAAAAGTTTACATGCTTTCCTAAAATATTTTGGTTGTATAGTTTTGGTGTTCATCTTAGAGCGTTCTTCAGCAGGAAGTGATTTATTCTTTACTGTTTTTGTGAGGTAATACTGGTTTTGAAAATAAGTTTAAGCAGAAAGAGTATTTTATTGAGATCAGTAGTTACTGTGTCTGTCAACTATAAAATCAAGTGCCAGCAGAGAACTTTAAAACTTTAAGCTGTGTATGGAGTTGTTTTGTGTAGCATTGAAATGTTCTGTCCAGTTTTATAAGTCACTGTATATGATTATCAGCTTGAAGGTATTTTTGTATTAAAAGTTGACAGTTAAAGAACCTAAGTGGATGATGGTATTTGGGGCCAATAGTGAAAGTATGTTTCCTCTAAAATATTTCCCTAGCAGTGGTATACATGGTTATTTTATTCTTATTTCTTTGTGAACCATGCTCCAATCTTGTTTTTTGTCTTTTTTTATCACCATAAAGTAAGGGAAAATCCAGAAATAGAGACTAAATCACACAAAATTGACATTCTTAAATATAGAGAAATATAGGTGCTTACCTTTTGAGGGTCTCTTAATACATAAGATTGTCACAATATATATCCATGACAAATGGTGTACATAATATAGATGCTTATAGCCTACAAATTTTTCTATACCGACTTAGAATCCTCTTTCTGCATCTTTGTTCAGCGTGTTGATTTCTCTTCTGTTTATTCTCCAGTAACTGAATGCTAACATTTTTTCACCATGGCACAGTACTGACAAGTGTGCTCCAGGATAGGGAACTGAATTTTGAATGAAAAAAGAGAGAGAGAGAGAGAAAAAGATTTAAAAAAAACAAGCACACAGCTGTTTTCTTAGCCATTTTCATTGGGCATCTGAAGAGTCCATAAGACATTCCTGTTTAACATTATTTCCAGTGAAATAAGATTCTTGATCTAGCAATATGTTCCTAAGAATGTCTTCCCTCAAAACAGCAAACATGCTTTAGTGACCTAAGGCTACTTTTTGTTCTATTTGATATCAGGGATGTTGTTACAAGCACTGGTCTCAGCTTAGAAAGCTATTTCTTAATAGTGTTATTTTTTTTGGCCAACTTTTCTTCACCAGTAACTTCTTTTTTGATAGCTTTTTGTTTTGTGAGGTTCAAGTAAGACAGTGCTGATCTCAACCAGATTGTCTATCTGCAGAATTAAGGTATGCAACTAATTGGTAAAAGACAAATTCTGTAATTTGTCGTTTTCATCCTTTGAGTAAACGATAAGCTAATTAGCAGTAATATCGTGGTTTGCAAAGAAGTTTTTTGGGGGAAGAATTTTGGTTTCATGATATATTTGTGAATTAGGGAATAGATGTCAACCATTATTTTATAGATAAGTGATTTGTATATGGTTAATTACAAATAAAAATGGCACTAGAACCCAGGCCTTCCGAACTCTTAATTTAGTGTTTCTGATATATGTAGAAAACCCTTGCTTGTGCAGTGAGTGACACAGCTAGCAATGTTGAAGTCCCTTCTTGACGGAAAAGCAACTTTGTCTTAGTTTTACAATTAATTGACACACTTTTTAGCAAATGCTCAATCACATATTATTTGCAGTGGCAATTCTTTGTAAGATTTAGAAGGATCTTAATTATTTTTGTATCTTATGTCTGAAAAGCACAGAGAATCCAAATTATTTTACATACTTCAAGTGATAAGTGTCACTGGCCTTTTCAGAAGGATGAAAGACTAATATAGCAAATAATTCGCTTAATTTGGGTTTAGGATTAAATTTAAATTATAGTTCCTTTCTTTCTCGTCTAGTTGTAATTTTTTCTGCTTTGTACCTGGATCTGATGAATCTGATGAACTCATTGCCCAGAAAATGTACATCTTCATGTTTTCATAATTTCAAGGGTGTTAGGACACTTCTGAAGTTCTTCCCCACACCCAGGATAAGAACACTTGTGACAGAGTCCCAAGAACACTTCTACAAAAGGAATTCACATTTGTATCACAAGCCATATTGCTCCAATGTTTGTAAGGGGAGAAGAGTATTATTAAGTTGTTCCTAAAATAGAGCTAAAGAAATAATATATATTTACCATCTGAAAGGGATGTGAATGTTAACAGATACCTCACAACTGACACAAATTCGACATTTCTGCAATTCAAATTTCTTCATGATGATTAACACAAGACTAATTACGTAACTATGGGGACGCCTGGGTGGCTCAACTAAGCATCCAACTCTTTGATTTCGGCTCAAATCATGGACTCATGGTTTGTGAGTTAGAGCCTTGTTGAGCTCTGTGCTGACAATGTGGAGCTTGCTTGGGATTCTCTGTCTTCCTCTCTCTTGCCCCTCCCTTACTTGTGCTCTGTCTCAAAAATAAATAAACATTAACGAAAAGAATAGTTAAGTAACTAAATGTAAGTGATTTAAAGAAATAAATCAAATGAGCTAATGTATTTGAGAGCTTTGAAACTTGGAAAGGTTATGTATATATGTTATGCATATGATTACCGTCCAGGACAACTGCGTATAATGAGAATTCAAAGCAAAATACAGGTTCCACGTGTTTCAAATTGCCAACATCACGGCTTTTTATTAGAAATATACCTAAGTATCAAGAGTTGTTTATCTCCTAATGACCAGGTTAACAGGTGGTTGGAAGAGGGCATCTACCCATAAGGAATCTATTTAAAATATAATCAGTTTGCTAATCACTGCTCATTAAATTAGAGACCAGTGCTTTGCCTGATGTCATTTTTATCAATTTGTACTGAAATGAGGAAAATATATATAAAACATGACAAATGAGTTGCAAAGTAAAATTATTTAATGGAATTTATTTTAATGTTCATAAGTTGGAAATTTATAAAAAGTTTGGAGCTCTATATTAGCCCATTAAACTTTATTTTTTCATTTTATTAAGTTTATTTATTCATTTTAGAGAGAGGGGGAGAGAATCCCAACCAGGCTCCTTGCGATCAGCACAGAGCCCGATGCAGGGCTCGAACTCAATGAACCGTGAGATCATGACCTGAGTCAAAATGAGTCCACTAAACTTTAAAAGAAAGATTGTCTTTGAAATCCTAAAGTGTGGTCACCAAAATGTAGACCTCTCTAGTCTGCCTGCATTTGAACTTTGGGGATCATTTGATGTTGTGTGCTTTTAGCTGTTTCACCTTGCCTCTGTCTCCTCATCAGCTCTCACCCACATCTTCAACACCATTTCATCATTACAACTAATTTAAAGAAACATTCATTATAGCAAATATGATAGAGTGGGAAAGTCTTAGGAAAAATTATTTCTAGAAAATAATAATTTCTAGCAATCCTCAGAGAACTGATAAGCTCCTTTCAGAATCATCAAATGGTTAGATATATACAAACCAGTTTTTTTGTTTGTTGTTTTTCGATGAAGGAGAAAATGGTGTTCACAGAAGCTGCCAAGTCGTAGAGTACCATGTAGGCAATAGGTTCTGTGCCCTTTCCCTCACTCTGGGCCACCCGTATCTATTCCATCAGCTCCAGTTCCTCATTTCTTTAACCTTCTGGACTAAACGTGGTCGTAGACATGGGGTGGGTAAGGAACAGATACTGTGGCACGTCATTTCCTCCATTTTGAGACCTATTTTCTCAGTAACCATTCCTACTCTGTGTATAGTCACCTCTGCAGTGGAATTAACCTTTTATAGTTTCACCTCCAAAGCAATTTTAGCAGCTTGAAAAACTATATCTTAGGAATGTTGAGGGAGAGGAGAGAAAACCATTCCTTAATTCTGGGGTAACTAGCAAATAGCAATGGCTCTCATTTCAAGGCACAGTCTAAACAGAGACTCAATGCCCTTATGGCTTTCTTTGTATAGAGAAGATACAATGGGTAATGTTTTCCTCTCGGTTTATACATTAGTTACGATCTAGGTGGTATTGTATGCATGTGGAGACCCTAGAGCTGTTTTAATAAGATAGAAGATTCTCCTATAAAACTCCAGTCTGTTATGTTGCCCTTAATCTAGAAAGTCGTGTGAGAACAGGCTCTCTGTTTTCCCATTCTGCTATCCCTAGGGTCTTGTCCTGGCCCACATGGTCCAAGCTGGTTCACACTCATGTCCATATTCTAACTATAAGGAAGAGGGGGAGGGGAGGACACGACCCTTCCCTGTAAGAGAAGTTGTGTACATCACTTCCAGTCACATGACACTGGCCAGGTCTTAACCATGTAGCCACACTTAACTGCAAGAGTGCCTGGGAGAGGGACACCTGGGTGGCTCTTTTGGTTAAGCATCTGACTTCACCTCAGGGCATGATCTCACAGCTCGTGAGTTTGAGCCCTGTGTCGGGCTCTGCTGACAGCTCAGAGCCTAGAGACTGTGTCTCCTTCCCTTTGCCCTTCTCCTGCTCATGCTCATGCTCTGTCTCTGTCTCTCTCTATCTCTCTCTCAAAAATAAACATTAAAAAAAAAAAAAGAGTGCCTGAGAGAGGTAGTCTTTTATTCTGGGTCAACATGTATCACATTAAAATTTACAGATTCCATCTTGTGGAATGCTGGAGAAAGATCTTGTATAAATCTCAATCTCTATCATCTCTCAGGGTAGGTTTTATGACATGGCAGCCAAAATCATTACCAAGACACCTAAAACCCACATCCTACCAACTTAAAAACCCCAGTGGAAAAAGGCAATATTTTCTGATATCTCTGGCAAGATACTCCTGTCTGGATAGCCAAGTTTGGTCATTTGTGATAGATGAATTTGGGGGATGGGAATGTTGAGGAAGACAGATAAAGAAATACCTTCAATAAAGAGTTACAGTTCCTACAGAGACAGTAAGAGTTCCAACAATGAGAATGTTCAAGTTACAGCCTGTACTTAGTTTTGACCGGATCCTAGGATATGAGGGGACGTTTGGAATGAAAACAACCTGGCAATGTTGGTTAGCATCAGGTCTTGGAAGCTTTGTATGCCACGCAAGGAGTTGACTGTTTTTGCATAGAGTGTGAATTTATTGAGAGTTTTTGAGTAGGGACTTGACACAATTGAATTTGTTTTCTTGTGACTCTTCTCCTGAGTGTATTGACAGTGCAAGACTGTGGGGGCAAGAATGGTTAAGGGAATGCTGTTATAGTCCAGTGAGATGATGTGGTCCTTAGTAGGGCAGCAGTGGTGCGCTTGACGAGGAAGACACAGACGTGAAAGGTTAAAGAGATTGAGCTGGACCTATAATTGTATGTTTGGGGATGAGGGACTATAGGGTATTTAAGAAAGGAAGGACTATAGACTATCTTCCAAGATTGTTGCTTGGATATATGTTAGTGTATAAGCCAAACTTCTGTGCCAAAGAGGCCCTAAGATCAGGGATGGAAACTTGTTTCTCTCCATTGAGTCCGGAAGTGAGTAGTCATGGGCTGGCAGGGTGGTTCTGCCTGGTAAGGTTCTTCATGAGCCCAGGTTCTTTTATCATTTTTCCTCTAACTCCTAGTGAGTCATCCTCATCCTTAGAGGTAAAGCACACTCACCAGAATTATATCTATATTGTAGCCTGCAGAAAAGGGGAAAGAGGAAATGCAAAAAATTCCTTTTTTAATGGGCTTTTACATAATTTTGCCATTTTTTCACTGGGGAGAACTTAAATCATATCACCATATCCACCTGCAAGGTCGACTGGGAAATAGTCATTAAAGGGGTAGCTCTGGGCCCAGCTAAAACTCGGCGTCTATTACTAAATAGACTAATAAACTAACATATTTTAATATAGACATGTCCAGGCTTTCTGTATTCAAATGCAGGCAATTCACAACAGCATGCAGGCTTTATTGGTCTGGTGGTCATTTCAAATTTCCCTCCTTCCACAGTAAATTTACACCCCAAAGTTAAATTCCATGTAATCCTAGATAATGATTTTTTACAAATAAATGTGCCCCTGAGTTGCTTTACACACATACCCCCCCACCCACCCCCCCCCCCCCCACACACACACTCACATCACATCCTTGTCATTCAGGTCTGTTTCAGCCCAGATATTCCTAGAAATGGCAGAAGTTAAGCCTTCAGAGGTCAGGGTTCTCTCCCTGAATGCCTAAACTCGTTTCCGGTCCCCTCTTCTCTGGGCACCTACTGCTTAGTCTTCTCACTCATCCCATACCCCAACGGCTCTCCATATTACCAAAAGGAAAAAGAGGAGAATGAAGAAGGGCAATTAGCTGACTCTGTCATGGTTGTCAAGTGGACAGTGCTGTCAGTGTATTTGAGAATCTAGGAGTCAGATCAGATTTGGAGACACTGGTAGATGCACGTGGCGTCCCATGTCACACCAACTTGTGATTTCAGCTGCAGCTGTGGCAGGCACTCCCAGACCTTGATAACAAGACACTTTGCTTTTCTGGCTCAGGGATTTCTCTTGAAAGGTCATTCTCTTCTGCAGTGCTCTTGCAACAGCATAGGAATTCGAGGGGAAGTGCATGCCCGCAGGGCAGTCCTTAAGCAAGGGATGATGGGAATTGGTAGATCTATGCTGCAGCATCCCAATTTTAAGAAAGGGACAGCTGTGCAGTGCATTGTACATGGATCTTCAGAGGGCCCCCTGCTGGACCGAACCCCAGTCTCCCACCCCAGTAATCAATTCTGTAACACATCTTCCCTGTATCACTTCAGAGTACGACCAACTATGTCACATCACAGAAACTCTATTTGGTCACTGGTGGTATTTTGCAAAGAAGTTTCAAATTTTAAGATTTGCTTGGAGGCAGAAGCCTAGAAAGAATTAATTAGAATGAGTGAGATGAAGCTTTAATTAGCCACATGCCAAATGTGGGTTTACCCAGCCACTAAAGGGCACAGGCAGGTTCAAGCCTCACAGCACTTCTTATAACCTGACAACGAAAAATTCATGTTTTTATGAAAACTGAGCTGCCAAAAATGTTCAGCCTGAATCTAATTAAGCCATTAGAACAAACTTTTAGTTGACAGGAAAGGATGAAATAAACCACTATAAAGAAGTTATCAGCAAAATCGAGAATGTGGGACATCCAGAAGGACAACAACACAGTGTCAACAGTAATCTCTCTTCTGTCACATGGTTAAGATGTGAGGAAGTGGAAACAGCAAGCATGGCTATTCTTTGCAAGGGAACGGATGTACCTAGTGAAGGAGAGAATACCTCAGGTCATGGTTTTGGTTCCTTTGAGTCTTAAGCACTTCACTGTGCATGGGCCAAAATCCATTGAGACAATAATGAGGAGCCTGAGCCCAGAAGCTCAGGGGGAGGGAGGAGATGGACCAAAGCCCAAGGGTCAGGATCATACCAGAACAAGAGCCACAACCCTTCTTCCAAACCTGGAGGAAGAAACGGAGGCTTATAGAGGGGGCCCTGGCTGGCTCAGTCGGAAGAGCATGTGACTCTTGATCTCGGGGTCATGAATTCGAGCCCCCTGTTGGACGTAAAGGTTACTTAAAATAAAACTTAAAAATATTTTATTTTTACATGAAATAAAACTTAAAAATATTTTTTAATAAAAGTAAATTTAAAAAAGAAACGGAGCTCGTAGAGATAGAGATGTATTTCTTAATTCTTTCTTTGAATTAGGATGCAAGTTTTTCTGCTGAAAGAAAGGGAACAGCTCGGAGGAGAGCGTACACCTATTCACTGGTGAGTTTCATAAGAGCTGGGGTGATAGGGTCTGCTTCATCTTCATATCCCTCATAACACCAACCAAAGTACCTTGAACAGAGCTGAGAAAAACATTTAAGACTGGAGGTGTTACTGTAAAATAGGATTGCACTTCTCCTAGGCATTAACACTATAATATATATTACAAAAATTTGTATTTTAAAAATAATCTTTAAGTAGCTTGAATTTCTTCATATCATTCTTTATGTTGTTTTACAGAAAGAGAGAATGGAGGAGAGGAGCAGAGGAAGAGAGAGAATCTCAGGCAGGCTCCATGCCCAGTGCAGAGCCCGACGTGGGGCTCGATCCCACGATCCTGGGATCATGACCTCAGCTGAACTCAAGAGTGGGACACTGACACCCCAGTATGTTGTTTTAATCACTAGGTGATTCTTTTTTTTTTAATGTTTACTTATTATTTTGAGAGAGAGAGAGAAAGAATGAGCAGGGGAGGGTCAGAGAGAGAGACGGAGACACAGAATCTGAAGCAGGCTTCACGCTCTGAACTGTCAGCACAGAGCCTGACACAGGGCTCAAACTCACCCACCATGATACGAAGTCGGGCGCTTAACCAACTGAGCCATGCAGGCACCCCATCACTAAGTGATTTTTGATTTTTCATCAATTAGAATCACAGAATACTTTTCTTATTTAAACCTAAAGAACTTTAAATAATATAGCAAGGGTCACACCGCTAGTTATTAATAACACTGGGATCAGAACTGTGTTTTCTGTCTCTTAAATCAGGGCACTTTATAGTCCCTTGAGTATCATTTATGATGAAATCTACACCATTTTTCAATATGTACACCACCTTAAGCCTAGGGCTGGGAGAGTAAAATCTCAATTGTTCTGCTTGAGATGTATTCTGTCCTCCAATCTAGTTTTTATGCACCATAGAGCACTAAATCTGGAATTTCTGTGCACCATATTAAGAACTCTGAATAAAGAGATCTCTAGGCTTAACACAAAGTTATCTCAGCATAATTGAGGAAGAAAATGAAAAATTGGCTTTAGTTCAAAATAAAACCCAAGAAAACTTCCAGTGATCGAATTATAAGTTTTATATATCAAAAGACATAGTATGATTTTTAGTATTACATTATGCATTTATTTTTAATATTACATTTGATATTTATACTATTTATTTTTAGTATTGTATTTTGACCATTTCAGTTCAGATACAGTTTAGTAATCTGATTTCACAACATTGAGCTAATTTAATAAATTTCAAAGTTTTCTTATATTTAAATTCACAGTTATGATATTAAATATGTCAAGGTAATAATAAAGTGTACTTTCTCAAATACTACCTCGGTTCTATATGCTTACTGAAAACCATTTTAATATATGTTTAAGGAGCAATAAAAACAGCCTCTAAATTTAAATCAGTCTGCACAGTATTGAGGTTCTGATTTAAAGATATGCTTGTCATTTTATTTCAAAATATAATCTAAATTTATCAAAAGTCTGTACACATTTCTCATCATGAAATTTTGAATTACAGCTGGAATAAATATTAAAATAACTATATGATATAATGTTTGAGGTCTCCGAAATGTCAAGGACTCTTAATATAGTCAGTTTCTGGTTTTCTAGGAACTCAAGTCCTTCCTTTTCTCCATGCAGATCCTTCCTTTTTTCCATGCTGGCTGCCTACCAGCTGTGTTTGTGAATGTTCAAGAGAAGATAAAGGATGGAGAGCTGGAATCAGTCAACTGAATTGCTTGTCAGGAGACTCAGAAGATTTGGAGAAAGGTGAGGCACAACCAAGTATTTAAAATAAGATCTCTAAGCTAAGAGTCCTATTCATTTTTCTCTATGTGGTTATATCCAGTTTCCCCCCCCACCATTTGCTAGAAATTATTCTTCCCTAGGTGGGTATTCTTGGCTTCCTTGCCAAATATTGATTAATTTTATATGCAGGAGTTTTTTTCTGGGCTCTCTATTATGTTCCATTGATCTTTGTGTCCATACTAACCCCAGTGGCATACTGTTACAATTATTATAGTTTTGTAATACAGGCACACCTTGATTTATTGTGCTTTGTTCTATTGCACTTCACAGATGCTGTGGGGTTTTTTGTTTTGTTTTGTTTTTTTACAAATTGAAAGTGTGTGGGATTCCTGCATTGAGCCTATCTTTTGGCATCATTTTTCCAAAAGCATTTGCTCACTTTGTGTTTCTTTGTCCCATTTTGGTAATTCTTGCAATATTTTTGAATTTTCATTATTATACTTGTTATGATGGTCTATAATCTTTGGTGTTACTATAGCAGCTGTCTGGGGTACCACAAATCTCACCCCTATAAGATGGCAAAACTTAATCGATAAATGTTTTGTGTGTTCTGACTGCTCCACTGACCTGCTGTTTCCCTGTCTCTCTTCCTCTCCTTGGTTCTCCCTATTCGCTGAGATACAACAATATTGAAATTAGGCCATTGAGTAACCCTGCAGTGGCCTCTGAGTGGTCAAAGGAAAGGGAGAGCTGCACTCCTCTCACTTTAAATCAAAAGCTAGAAATTATACTCAGTGAGGAAGGGATGTCAAGAGCCAAAACAGGCCAAAGCCTAGGTCTCTTGCACCAAACAGCTAAGTTTTGAATGCAAAGGAAAAGTTCCTAAAGGAAATTGAAAGTGCTACTGCAGTGAACACATGGATGATAAGAAAGTGAACCAGCCTTATTGCTGTTTTAGTGGTCTGGATAGAAGATCAAACAAGGCACAACATCCCCTTAAGCCAAAGCCTAGCCTAGAGCAAAGCCTTAACTCTCTTCAGTTCTGGGAAGGCTGAGAGAGGTGAGGAAGCTGCAGAAGAAAAATGTGAAATAAGCAGAAATTGATTTGTGAGGTTGAAGGAAAGAAGCTATCTCAGGGCACCTGGTGGCGCAGTTGGTTAAGCCTTTGACTCTTGATTCCAGCTCAGGTCACGAATCAAGCCCTGCATTGGGCTCCATGCTCACAGCACATACCCTGCTTTGGATTGATTCTCTCTGTCTTTCTCAAAATAAATAACAAATAAACAGTAAAACAAAACAAAACAAAACAAAAAACAGAAGCTGTTTCCATAACATAAAAGTGCAAGGTGAAGCAGTAAGTCTGATATAGAAGCTACAGCAAGTTATCCAGATCTAACTAAAATATTTAATGAAGGTGACTAAAGTAAACAACAGATTTTCAGTGTAGATGAAATAGTCTTCTGTTGGAAGAAG
Organism: Paguma larvata; assembly: GCA_030068075.1. NCBI lineage: Eukaryota > Metazoa > Chordata > Mammalia > Carnivora > Viverridae > Paguma > Paguma larvata. The sequence goes on along the minus strand of CM057839.1, from coordinate 50,684,512 downwards.
GTGCCATCTAGGACTTTCATAACTGCTATGCTTTAAAACCACACCTTTTCCCTCCTCGCTTCCATAACGTTTGCCAGCCCTAGACTGTAATCCATACCTGTAATTTTTTTTATTAACAGAATGTTATATAAATGGCACCATATGGTATGTAACCTTTTGAGATATTTTTTTCACTCAGCATAATTCTCTTGAGATCTATTCAAGTTTTCTGTGTATCAGTAATTCACTTCTAGATGTAGGCCTTCCAAATGATGTAGTAACAATCCCTGCAAAATGTTTTCCTCCATAAAAGCAATGAAAACACTAACAAAAACCCTCAAAATAAATTCATTGGAACCCTGGAAATTAACTAACAGCCCACTACATTCTGAGAAGTGTTTATTCAAGAAAAAAAGATGAATCTTAGTAAGAACAATAAGCCTTGTGGCATTTTAACATGCCCTAAGCCCATCCCTCTCTCCTCAGCTTTATGGGAGCCTTAAAAGTCAACAGCTCCACAACTATAGTACCTGTAAAAAATAGCAATTTAGCAGCCACTAGAGGAGACATAATGGATTTGGAGATCCCTAAAAGCCCTGTCCCCAGAGATTTGCCTCTCCGATGACTCACTTAAAAGCTCCATTACCAGGCTTCATCTTTATTTGACCTATTTCAGAGTACACTCTGTGAAAAAAGCTTAACATATAAGGCTTCTGAAAAAAAAATCAGTAACACAGCAAAAGAAAAAACTAGATAAATTTGACTTAATCAAAATTAAACTTTTCTTCATATGATACCATCAATAAAATGAAAAGACAATGTAAATGGAGAAAATATTGTCAAATTATATATCTGATAACAGATTTGTGTCTGGAATATGTAAAAAGCTCATTCAATTCAATCATAAAAATATAAACAATCCAACTGAAAATGAAGAAAGGATTTGTATGGACATTTCTCCAAGTGGCCAACAAGCACAAGAAAAAAATGTTCAACATCAATAGTCATTAAAGGAAATACTACTACCCACATGGATCGCTAGAATCAAAAACAAAATGAGGGGTGCCTGGCTGGCTCAGTCAGTGGATCATGTGACTCTTGATCACAGGGTTGTGGGTTCAAGCCCCTCTCTGGGTGTGGAGACTACTTAAAAATAAAAACATTTTTTAAAAATGAAATGAAATAAACAAAACGATCAAAAAACTGGAAATAACAAGTGCTGGGAAGGATATGGAAAAAATGAAATCCCCATAACCTGCTGGTGGGAATCTAAATGGTGCAGTTGCCTTGGAAAAGCATTTGCAGTTCCTCAAAAAGTTAGACAGAGTTACCATATGACCCAACAATGTCACTTTTAAGTATATACTCAAGAGAACTGAAAACATACATCTAGAAAAAACTGGTTCACAAATGTTCATAGAAGCATTATTTGTAACTGACAAAGAGTAGAAAAAAAACTAAATGCCCATCAAGTAATAAATGGATGGAAAAATGCCAATATCAATGCAATGGAATATTATTTGGCCATAAGTAGGAATAGAGTTCCGATACATGTTATGGCAGAGATGAACCTTGAAAACATTATGTTAAGCAAAAGAAGCCAAACACAGAGGACACATATTGCATGATTCCATTTAAATGAAATATCCAGAACAGCCAAAACTATGAAGACAGAAAGTAGATTGGTAGTTAACTAGGACTGCGGGGCTAAGCATATGGAGTGTTAAGAGGAAATAAATATTCACTGTTAATAGGTATGGAGTTTGGGGAGGGCAATGAAAATATTTTGAAATTCATGGTGATTGTTATACAACATCTAAATAGTTTAGATATCTGGTTTTTATATCATGACTATAGCAAAATTGAATGAATCGTAAAATATAAAAGGATGAACTCTGTGGAGACTTCCAAGGAGGATGGTGGAGTGGAAGATCCTAGACTCACTTCATCCCATGAATACACCTAGATAATACCTGCATCAGTGTAAATAGCCCAGAAAATGCCCCGAAGGCTGGCAGAACTGTCTCTCCATTGTTAAATATAGACAAGAGACCACACTAAAGACAGTAGGAAGGATAGAGGTGTGACCAGGAGCCATAGTCCCTGGGAGAGAGGGATGCCACTGGGCAAAAAGAGGGGAGAGGAGTAGATCCCCAACAGGTACCCCAGGCATGGGGAACCCACACTAGAAAGACAAATCCCCATACCTTTAGAGAATTTTTGAAAAACAGAGGTGCCTAACATCAAAAGTTCTTACAATGAGTGGTGCTTAACACCTAGAACTTTAGATATCACTGGATTCAACTCTGGGAGAGTCAGAGTGTGATAGGAATCTGAGTCCCCACCTTTAAAGAGAAAGCAGAACAAACAGCCCTGCTATGTACAACGTAGAAGCAGCAGTTTGAGAACTGCCTGAGGTATATGAAGGAGATTTATTTCTCAATCTCAGAGCATGTGTTAGAGGGACAGGGATCTTTGGGTGACTTCTCCAAAAACATCTGACTGGTGGGCAAATGACATTTCCCTCCTGAACCCCCAACCTAGATGCACAGACACCTGTGGGAACCAGCACAGTGCCAACACTCTCCACCTAGCTTGGTAAAGGTGTGCCCCGCTACCACCCATGTTCTGCTGATACAGACCCTCCATCCCATGCCAGTTTTCCCAGGTGGCTGCAAGGCCCCTCCCTCAAAGAACCAGCACCAACCTTGCTAACTGCATGCCTAGACCCAGTGTTCTTTTGCAGACCTCTTCTCTCCAACATACCCTTGGAAGGAGTCGATCCAGAGCAGTGCCACAAGCGTGGCACTGTGCAAACAGGAGCCTGCACCACTCCAAAGTTCCTGCCCTAAGGAAAGGGAAAGATAACCACACATATCAGTCCAACTAACACCCCACCAGTGGGCTGGGGGCAGACATCTGCTCTAACTGCAGGCCACACCCACCAACAAAATCTTCTCAAGGGATGACACAGGGAGAACACCTGGCAGTCAGAGCTACTGCACCTCTGGCAAATGTCTTATCTGACTCAACACAAGGCCAAGGCAACCCCAGACTGGCCCACTAACAACATAGGGATGAAGTCTTACCCCCAAAGGCAAAGAAAACCATTGGAGATGACTGGACTGAAGGCAAATGTTGCTCACCCACAACAATAGGGTGCGCACAGCACACGTTAGAGAAACCCCTGAAGAATCAGCTTCTGGTGAACAGGGCACATTGCACGACAGGGCACTACAGGATCTCTTCTTCATAAGGCCACTACTTGCAAGAGGAGGAGACATAACTGACTTTCCTAACACATAGATACAGAGAATTTGACAAGATGAGGAGACGGAAGAATATGTCCCAAATAAAAGAACAGGAGAAAATCACAACAAGAGAGCTAAATGAAACTGAGATAAGTAATATGACTAATAATTTTTTTTCTTGATAGAGAATTTAAAGTAATGGTCATAAAGATGCTCACTGGAGTTGAGAAGAGGGTGGAAGACATCAGTGAGACCCTCAATAAAGAGATGGTGCAGCACCCGTTTGGGATTCTGTCTCTCCTCGCTGCCCCTCCCCCACTCGTGTGTGTGCTCTCCCTCTCTTTCAAAATAAATAAACGTAAAAAAAGTTTTTTTTTCTGAGATAGAAAACATAAAAAAAAAACAGAGATGAAGAACTCAATAACTGAAAATTAAAATACATTAGGGAAAGCAATCAAGCTGAAGAGGAGAGAGAAAAAAGAATAATAAAAAATGCAAATATATTGAAGGAACTCAGAGACACCATCAAGCATAAAAAGATTAACATTATAGGGGCACCTGGGTGGCTCAGTCAGTTAAACTTCCGACTTTGGCTCAGGTCATGATCTCATGGTCCATGAGTTCAAGCCCTGCATTGGACTGTGTGCTGAGAGCTCAGAGCCTGGAACCTGCTTCAGATTCTGTGTCTCCTCTCTTTCTGCCACTTCCATGTTCACGTTCTATCTCTCTCTCTCTTTCTCTCTCTCGCAAAAATAAACATTAAAAAATTTTAATAAATAGATTAACACTATAGGGATCCCAGAAGAAGAGAGAGAAAAAGGTGCAGAAAATGTATTTGAAAAAATAATAGTGGAAAACTTGCTGAATCTGGGGAAGGAAACAGACTTCTAGATCCAGAAGGCACACAACCCAACAAAATCAACCCAAGGAGGTCCACACCGGGACACATAGTAATTAAAATGGCGAAAAGCAGGATAAAGAGAATGTTTAAACTACCAAGAAAAAAGAAGACATTTACATACAACAGAAATCCCATAAGGCTAACTGCTGATGTATGAGCAGAAACATTGCATGCTAGGAAAGAGTGGCATGATTCAAAGTGCTGAAAGAAAAGAACCTACAACCAAAAATACTCTATCTAGCAAGTCTATCATTGAGAATAGAAGGAGAAATGAAGAGTTTCCCAGGCAAACAAAAGTTAAAGGAATTCATGACCGCTAAACCAGACCTATAAGAATTGTTAAAGTGGGTGGGGGCAACTCACCCCCCCCAATTGTTAAAGTGGGTGGGGGGGGGGTGGCTCATTCGGTTAAGCATCTGAATTCAGCTCAGGTCATGAATTCACTTTCGTGAGTTTGAGCCCCATGTCAGACTCTGTGCTGACAGCTCAGAACGTGGAGCCTGCTTCAGATTCTATGTCTCCCTCTCTTTCTGCCCCTCTCCTGCTCGCACTCTGTCTCTCTTCCTCTCAAAAAATAAAGATTTTTTTTTTTAATTTTAAAGAATTGTTAAAGGGGACTCTTTGCACGCAAAGTAAGCAAGAGTAAGAAGTAAGTAACAAGTAAAAAGGAGTAAGGAGAAGGAAGCAAAAAACAGTAAAAAGTAAGAAGGAATAAGAAGTAGGAAGCAAAAAACAGTAAAAATAAGTATATCAATAAAAATCAATCAAAGGATCCAGAAAATAAAAGGATGTAAAGTATGATACCATATACCTAAAATATAGGGGGAAAGGTATAAAAAAAATTATAGTTTTATAATGGGTTCAAACTGAATCCACTGTCAACTTAATATGACTGATACATGCATAAAATGTCATATAATAAACATAATGGTAACTACAAGTTAAAAAAAACTATAATAAATTTGTAAAATATAAAGAGAATGGAATCCAAGTATATGACTAAAGAAAGCCAGCAAACCATGATAGAAAAGAGACAAGAAAGGACCAAAGAACTACAAAAACAAATAAAACATGTAACAAAATGCCAATTAATACAGACCTATAAGTAATTATTTCAAATGTAAATGACTTAAACGCTCCAATCAAAAGACATAGGGTGACACACACAAAAAAAGACATAGGAATAGATGAAAAAGGAAGACTCATATGCTGCCTATAAGAGACTCATTTCAGAGCTGAGGACACATGCAGATTGAAAGTGAAGGGAAGGAAAAGCATTCATCATGCAAATGGAAGTGAAAAGAAAGCCAGGAGAGGAATGTTTATATCAACAAAACAGACATTAAAACAAAGCCTGTAACAAGAAACAAAGAAGGATGCTATATAATTATAACGAAAACAAAAAGAAGATAAATATTTATGCATTGAACATGGAAACGCCCAGATACTTAAAGCTGCTAATAACAAACATTAAGGATGTAATCAGTAGTAATACTATAATAGTAGGGGACTTTAACACACACACACAAATCCGGAAGGAACACAAATACATAGAGGGTAAATAACATGCTACTAAATGAATGAGTCATTTGTTGAATGAGTCAACAAAGAAATCATATAGAAAATTAAAAAATACGTGGAAACAAATAAAAACACAATAGTCCAAAATCTTTGGGATACAGGAAAAGCTGTACTAAGACATAAATTTATAGAAAAATGGACTTACCTCAAGAAGAATCTAAATAAACAATTTAACCTTACATCTGAAGGAGCTAAAAGAAAGAATTAAACAAAACCAGTAGAAGAAAGAAAATAATAAAGATTAGATCAGAAATAAATGAAATAGAAACTAAAAATAATAATAAAACAGATCAATGACACCAGCAGCTGGTTCATTAAAAAGATCATCAAAATTGATAAATACTTAGACTCATTAAAAACAGAGAGAGAACTAAAGCAAAATCAGAAATGAAAGAGGAGAAATAACAACTGACACTACAGAAATATAAAGGATAATAAAAAATAATTATGATCAATATTATGCCAACAAATTGGGCGACCTAAAAGAAATGGATAAATTCCTAGAAATATATAACCTCCCAAAACTGTATCAGGAAAAACTAGAAAATTTGAACAGACTGATTATCAGCAGCTAATTACCCTGATAACAAAACCAGATAAGGACACTATGAGAGAGACAGAAAGAGAGAGAGAGAGAGATTCTTTCTTTATTTGTTTGTTTGTTTGTTTATTTATTTATTTATTTATTTATTTATTATTTTTGAGAGAGAGAGAGAGAGAAAGAGACACAGCACGAGCAGGTGAGGGTCAGAGAGAGAGGGAGACACAGAATCTACAGCAAGCTCCAGAGTCTGAGCTGTCAGCACAGTGCCTGACATGGGGCTTGAACACACAAACTGTGAGATCATGACCTGACTCAAAGTCAGATGCTTAACCGATTGAGCCACCCAGGTGCCTCTAACAATACTTTAAGAAAATCATTCATCACGATCATGTAGGGTTTATTTCTGAAACATAAGGGTGGTTCAATATTCACAAATCAGTCCATGTGATACATCACATCAACAAAAGAAAAGATAAAAATTACATGATCATTTCAGGAGATGTAGAATAGCATTTGACAAAGTACAGTATCTATTCATAATAAAAACCGTCAACAAAGTAGGCTTATAGGCAACATGCGTCAACATAATGAAGATTATGTATGCAAAACCCACAGTACTCAATGGTGAAAAACTGGGAGCTTTTCCTCTATGATTAGGAACATGACAAGGAAGCCCACCCTCACCACTTTTATTCATCATTGTACTATTCAACATTGCTGTCCTAGCAACAGCAAGCAGACAACAAAAGGAAATAAAATACATTCAAATTGGTAAGGAAGAAGTAAAACTCACTATTTGCAAACGACATGATAGTATATAGAGAAAGCCCTAAAGGTTCCACCAAAACACTACTAGAACTGATAAATGAATTCAGTAAAGTCTCAGGATACAAAATCAATATACAGAAATTCATTGCAATTGTATACGCTAATAAGTAGCAGAAAGAGAAATCAAGAGAACAATTCCATTTATAATTGCTCCAAAAATAATAAAATACATAAGAATAAACTTAACCAAGGTGGTGAAACACCTGTGCTCTTAAAAGAAACACTGATGAAGGAAATTGAAGATGAAACAAACAAATGGAAAGATACTCCATGTTCATGGATTAGGAGAACAAATATTGTTAAAATGTCCATACTACAAAAATCAATCTACATATTTAATGCGATCAATATTAAAATACCAACATTTTTCACAGAATTAGAACAAATAATCTAAAATTTTGTATGGAACTAGAAAAGACCTTGAATAGCCAAAGCAATCTGGAAAAAGAAGGTCAAAACTGGAAGTATCAAAATCCCATATTTCAAGTTATACTGCAGATCTGTAGTTATCAAAGCAATATGGTTTTGGCAAAAAAATAGGTCTAAATCAATGGGACAGAATAGAGAGCCCAGAAATAAACCCACGCCTTTATGGCCAATTAATCTTTCACTAACAAGACAAGAATATGCAATGGGAAAAAATCTCTTCAATAAATGGTGTGGGAAAACTGGACAACTACATGCAAAAAAAATGAAATTGGACTATTTTCTTACATCATACACAAAAATAAACTCCAAATAGATTAAAGACCTAAATGTGAGACCTGAAACCATGAAAATCCCAGAAGAGAGCTCAGGCAGTAATTTCTCTGACTTGACCACAGCAGTAATTTTCTAGATATTCCTCCTGAGGTAAAGAAGACAAAAGCAAAAGCAAACTATTGGGGCTACATCAAAATAAAAAGCTTCTTCACAGTGAAGGAAAAAACCAACAGAACAACCTACTGAATGGGAGACAATATTTGCAAATGACATATCTGATAAATGGTTAGTATCCCCCCCAAAAAAGAACTCGTACCATTCAACATTTGGAAAAATGGAAAAATCCATTTGGGGGGAAGAGTTAAGATGGCAGAGTAGTAGGAGGACCAGATGCTTGTCTCATCCTTGAAACGCAGTTATATATCACATAGATATATCAAATCATTTTGAACACATAAGAAATCAATCTGAGGACTAAGAGAACAAAGTGCATGACTAGAGGGAGAAAAAAGGCCACATCATGGAAGGTAAGAGGTGTGGAGATGTGATTTGGGGGAGAAAAGAATCTCAAGTTACAGCACACAGGGGATTGCATAAGAAAAACACTTCCCCAAAACAATTGACTGGGATAAGGACAGGCTGATTATCACAAGTTTTTACAAGCAGCGGAGTTCCAAGACTGAAGTTTCAGAAGCCCATGCTATAATAGGGGTGGAGCCTGGCAGGCCTAGCAATGCTCCTGTGAAAGACCACATAGGCCTGGGAGTGGACGGTGTGGTCTGAAGACCCCCTGGGACACATTGGGAGAGACAGTTCCCCTTCTTGGAGTGCATTTGGGAGAAGTGACTCTGCCTCTCAGGGGACAAAAGAGCCAGGGGGCAATATTGCACTGCCCCATTCGTTAGCAGGAGCAGAGACATCTCCTGGAAGCCTGTTTTTTTGCTATGCTTTACCATAGACTCCAAGCCCCTGTGAGTTTGTGAGACCGCCTTTCTGCGACAAACTAGCACCAGCCACAGTGTGGCAAGACCCTTCCCCAGAGGATCAGTGCAGGTCCCACACCACACGGAGTCCCTTAAATTTGGAGTTTTGAAATCCTGCTGGTGCACCTGAGATAAAGCACAGGAGCACTGCGCCTCCAGGTGGGCAGACAGCTCAGACACAGGATGAACACAGGGATCTGAGAGATGCCTGTGACACATGAGGTGAGATTGTCTGCTCTTCTGTGAGGGCCTCCTGAACAGCAGCTGGCACAAACTCCCCTCTCCAGGGACGAGAGAGGGGGCCGATGCCATTCCCGCCTCACCCTCCCAACACAGACGGACTTCCGTGAGCAGCACAGTGCCCACAGTGGATGTTTGAGTTGCTTACGCCAAACCCCGCCCCCCCTGTACTCTGCAAAAGCGTTTTTTACTAGGGCAAGTGTGCCTGAGAGCCAGAACATCAGCAGGCCCCTCCCCCAGAAGACCAGCACAAATCTGCCTTAGGCACCAAGTCTACTGACCATAGACTGCTGCAAAGCTTCAGCTTTAGAGGAAATAGGATCTAGCCTCTTTTAACAAGCAGACCGAAAGCACACCTAGTCAAAACTCGCCACACACTGGGCAAAGTCCAAACATGCCCCACTACAGGCAAAGAGAAATTCTGCAGAGGATTCATGTAAGTGAAAGAGCAGCCAAAACACACCACCAGGGGCGCCTGGGTGGCTCAGTCGGTTAAGCCGCTGACTTCGGCTCAGGTCATGATCTCACAGTCTGTGAGTTCGAGCCCCGCGTCAGGCTCTGTCCACCAGAGTGCACACAGCATACACCAGAAAAACTTCCTGGATTGCCAGACCCTGGACAATATGTGACCTCTTCTTAATATAGCTATTATTCTCAGGAGCAGGAAACGTAACAGACCTTCCTAACACAGAAGACAGAGAACTAGACAAAATGCTAATATGGAAGAATTCTTCCCAAAAGAAGAAACAAGAAAAGGTCATGGACATGGATCTAATCAAAACAGATGTAAGTAATATGGCTGAACCTGAATTTTAAAAAATCATAAGGATACTAGCTGGGCTTGAGAAAAGCATAGAAGACGCCAGGGAGTCCCTTGATGCAGAGATAAAAGACCTAAAAACTAGTCAGGACAAAATTAAAATACTATAACTGAGCTGCAAAACTGACTGGTTGTAAGATCACAAAGATGGAAGAAGCCAGAGGAATATAAAATTATGATATAGGATATGAAGCGATATAGAATATAAAATTATGTAAAATAATGAAGCAGAAAAGAAGAGGGAAAGAAAAATATTGAATCATAAATGTACAGTTAGGAAAAATCAACGACTCCATAAAGCATAATAACATTAGTATCATAGGAGTCCCTGAAGAAGAAGAGAGGGAAAAGGGGACAGAAGGTTTATTTGAGCAAATTATAGCTGAAAATTTCCCTAATCTGGGGAAGCAAACAAACATCCAAATCCAGCAGGCACAGAGAACTCCCATGAAAATCAACAAAAGCCAGCCAACACCAAGACATATCCTAGTGAAAGTTGCAAAATAGAGAGAAAAGGGGAAGATCCTGAAAGCAGGAAGGGGGAAAAATCCCTAACTTGCAAGGGAAGACAAGTAAGATTAGCAGGAGATCTATCCACAGAAACTTGGCAGGCCAGAAGGGAGTGCATGATATATTCAATGTGCTGAATAGGAAAAATATGCCACCAAGAACACTTTATCCAGCAAGCCTGTCATTCAGAATAGAAGGAGAGATAGTTTCCTAGACAAACAAAAACTAAAGGAGTTTGTGACCATTAAACCAGCTCTGCAAGAAATACTAAAGGGGACTCTTCAAGTGAGAAGGAAAGATCAAAAGCAACAACGACTAAAAAGGAACAGAGGAAATCTCCAGAAACAAAAACTTTACAGGAAATACAATGGCACTAAATTCATATCGACCAATAATCACTCTGAATATAAACAGAAAAGATGCTCCAATCACAAGATATGAATAGAATATGGTATAGAATATCAGAATGGATAAAAAAAGAAAAAGACCCATCTATAGGCTGCTTATAAAAGACTCATTTTAGACCTACAGACACCTGCAGATTGAAAGTGAGGGGATGGAGAATCATCTATCATGCTAATGGATGTCAAAAGAAAGCCAGAGTAGCTATAGACAAGCTAGATTTTAAACCAAAGACTGTAACAAGAGATGAAGAAGGGCACTATATCATGATTAAGGGCTTTATCCAATAAGAAAATCTAACAATTATAAATATTTATGTTCCCAAATTGAAAGTTCCAAATATATGTCAATTAATAACAAACATAAAAAAACTCATTGAGGCATGCCTAGGTGGCTCTGTTGATTAAGCATCTGACTCATGATTTTGGCTCAGGTCATGATCTTATGGTTCATGAGATTGAGCCCAGTGCTGGGCAAAGCTTGCTTGGAATTCTCTCTTTTCGCTCTCTCTCTCTCTGCTCCTCCCCTGCGCACACGTTCTCTTTCTCCTCTCTCAAAATAAATAAGCTTAAAAAAATTCATTGATAATAATACAATAATAGTAGGGAACTTTTAACACTCCACTTAAAGCAAAGGACAGATCATCTAAGCAGAAAATCAACAAGGAAACAGTGGCTTTGAATGACACAGTGGACTAGATGGACTTACTAGATATATTCAGAACATTTCATCCTAAAGCATCAGAATACACATTCTTTTCGAGTGCACATGGAACATTCTCCAGAATAGATCACGTACTGCATCACAAATCAGGCCTCAACAAATACAGATTGAGATCATACCATGCATATTTTCTGACCACAACACTATGAAACTCAAAGTCAACAACAAGAAAAAATGTGGAAAGACCACAAATACATGGAGGTTAAAGAACATCCTAATAAAGAATGAATTGGCTAACCAGGAAATCAAAAAAGAAATTAAAAAATACATGGAAGCAAATGAAAATGAAAACATGACAGTCCAAAACCTTTAGGATGCAGCAAATGCGGTCATGAGAAGGAATTATATAGCAATACGGGCCTACCTCAAGAAGCACCACTTACCCTTCTACCTAAAGAAGCAAGGAAAGGAATAGCAAATAAAGCCTAAAACCAGCCTAAATAATAAAGATTAGAACATAAATAAATGACATAGAAATAAGAAAATCCAATCAATAAATGGGCAGAACACATGAGTAGACAAGTCTCCGAAGAAGACATACAGATGGCTGACACATGACACATCACTCATCATCAAGGAAATTCAAATCAAAACCAAAATGAGGTATCACTTCTCACCTCTCACATGTCAGAATGGTTAAAATCAAAAACATAAGAAATAGGCAAGTGTTGGTGAGGACATGGAGAAAAAAGAATGCAACTCGTGCAGCCATTCTGGAAAACAATATGGAGATTCCTCAAAAAATTAAGAATAGAAATAACAGGGCACCTGGGTGGCTTAATAGGTTAAGTGTCTGACTCTTGATGTCATCCCAGGTTGTTATCTCATGGTTTGTGAGATCATGGTTTGAGGTAGGCCCGTGTTTGCTGTCCTGACAGCATGGAACCTGTTTGGGATTCTCTCTCTGTCTCTGCCCCTCCTCTGCTCTCTCTCTTCCCTTGGGATACTCTCTCCCCCTCTATCTGACACTCCTCTGCACTTTCTCTCTCTCTCTTTCTCTGAATAAATAACTTTAAAAAATAGAAAGACTGTATGATCCAGTAATTCTACTACTGAGTATTTACTCAAAGAATACAAAAACACTATTTGAAAAGATATATGCATCCCTATGTTTATTGTAGCATTATTTACAATCGCCAAATCATAGAAGTAACTCAAGTGTCCATCAATAGGTGAATGGATAAAGAGGTGGTATTATACACAATGAAATATTATTCAGCCATTAAAAAGAATGAAATCTTGCCATTTGCAACAACATGGAAGGTTCTAGAAGGTGTAGTGCTAAGTGAAATAAGTCAGTCAGAGAAAGATGAATACCATATGATTTCACTCATATGTAGAATTTAAGAAACAAAGCAAATTAATAAAGGAAAAATAAAGAGACAACCCCCAAAACAGACTCTTAACTGTAGAGAACAAACAGATGGTTATGAGAAGGGAGGTAGATGAGGGATGGAGGAAATAGATAAAGCGGATTAAGAGCCACACGAATCATGATGAGCACTGAGTAAAGAATTGATGAATCACTATATCATACACCTGAAACTAATATAACACCGTATGTTAATCATACAAAATTAAAATTTAATAAATAAGTAAATAAACAAGATTAACTTTATGCTATGTGAATTTATATCTCAATAAAGCTTTTATCTTTTTAAAAAATACTTGTTGGGATGAGCACTGGGTGTTGTATGGAAACCAATTTGACAATAAATTATTTTAAAAATACTTAATATCCTTTTCATTGCTGAAAAGTATTTCATAGAATGTATGTACCACAGTTTGTTTACCCATTCACCAATTGAAAGACATTTAAGTTTGTTGCCAATTTTTGACTATTATTAGTAAAGGATCTATTGATATGAAAAAATACCCATATTTGAAATACACAAACAACTCTTATTCTCATGTTGAATCCACCCGATTTGAAAGGAAGTTGAGCCAAAATAATAATAATACTTCAGTTAGCAGTTTTGTTTCTTTTTTTTATTTAGTTTTTTTTAATGTTTATTTATTTTGAGAAAGAAAGAGCAGGAGAGGGGCAGAGAGAGAGGGAGAGAGAGAATCTGAAGCATGTTCTATGCTGTCAGCACAAAGCCCGATGCAGGGCTCAAACCCACAAACTATGAGATATGACCTGAGCTAAAATTGGACACTTAAGCAACTGAGCCACCCAGGTACCCCAGCAGTTTTGTTTCTTAAATATTTTTTATTAATAAACTGAAGACTCTATTCTCTATTTCTTCACTCTACTAAAGCTTATAATATACTTAAAGTCACTACTTACAGTATATCCATATTCTAAACTGGAATATAGAGAGAATAGGAGTTCTCTGCTTTATTGAGTATCAGGGTCCATTGTTTTATTTCCTATAGGGCTTTTCTCACATGTTGGAAATATTAATGTATTGATGTATATACTCTTTATTTTCTATCTCCTCCACTAGAATGTGCACACCATCATAAGAGAGGCCATGTTTATTTTGTTCACCTGTTCCTAGCATTGCATCATACATGGAGTTGGTACACACTGTTGAAGAAATAAATGAATCTTTGGTGGTTGTTTGCATTTATGTGACAAACACCTGCATTTATAGACCCCATCCTTTAATGAATTATCTATCTTTGAGAGAAAGCTATTTATTATCGCACCACTTTTTTCTGGTTGTTATAGCAACCCACTGTCCTCCAGAGTTACAAGTTAATTCTGATGTACTTATTTTCCCAGAAGAACAAACAGCATTTTCAGTTATGAAATAATGATGCTGTTATAAATCACATTTGTCATACTATAAAGGGGCATTGAGAAGTTTTGTGTTTATCTTTTATGAAGATGGCAGAAAACTAGAAAGAAAAAAAATTTGTTCAATCCAATATATGCTAGGAAAAAAAAAACAAAACAGTATGACCCTCTCTATCCCTAACCTTTTTATATATCCTCCAACTTCTCCACATTTCCACAAGCATCTGTGTATTTGGTTGTGTTTTTTATGCAAACTGTTAGTTTCAAGAAAATTTATCTTCAGTATCGTAGTCTCATTAAATGAAATAATGTATGTAGTATATAATACAACGTTTAGCATGAAGTATATTATCAATAAATATTAGTGCTTAATAATGTTATAGACAAAATGTTCAGCATACCATAAGAGGTATCAGTCACACCAAGAACCAAGAACATCACAACTTGTATAAGACAATCAACTAAAGTCAACATACATGAATCATAAGTCGAAATTAAATTGCTTTAATAACTTACTATAAAGTCTCTTTTTTTTTTTTTTTTTTTTTTTTTTTTTTTACTGAATACACAACCTTTTATTTTTCTTCAAATCTGGAGTTTTTCAATTATACAAAGATGACAAGTCAAGTTTTGTAACCTAAAAATATTTACTTATTAAAACTATATTAATACTTTCATAAACTATACAAAAAAGATAATGAGACAAACATGTGCATTTATAGAACTGCAGGTCAGTCACGCCAGATCCCTGGGGAGGGAATTCCCGGCGCAACCTCATCCGTCTGTGGGGACACAGAGCAGTCCTTGGTCAGACGTACACATTCACTTGCTTGTCCAGCATGGTCAGTCCTCCACCTCCTGATGGTTTCCTTCTGCTGTGAATGTGCATGTCCAGTTGTCTGCTTCTTAGAGCAGACGTTTACCTTCCTCATCCACCAGCCATTGGAGGAGGACTAGGGCCACGCAGATGATTAATTCGACCCATTCTTCTGGGGGGGTTTCCTGGTGGCCCTCTTCCATCATCGTATCTGGAATCAGAGGAGTTTCTGTAGCCTCTTCTCTTTTTGACATCTTGCTGAAGCAGAGTCTTGAAAAACAAAACCACGAACTCAGCTATTCCCCAGAAGAAATCTGTTATCAAAGATAATCTCCATGGGGACTGACTCCGGCTGTCCAACACTTGCCCATTCGAGATGTAAACCATCTTTGCCCCTGTTCCCCGCCTCCGTAGCGACTGAGTATAAAGTCTCTTGAAGTGACTGGAAAAAAAATAGAAAATCTCAGCAAAGAGATTGAAGTTATAAAAAGTACCAAATGGAAACTATGAAATTGAAAGATATAATAACAGAAATAAAACAACTATTCTATTGGATGGACCCAAAAGTATAGTTGAGATAACAGAAGATAGAGTCGGTGTCATTCAGGAAAAATCAGTAGAATTCATTCAATCTGAAAAACAGACAGGAAAGTAAACTACAGGAAAAAATGAACAGAGCCTCGGGGACCTGTGAGACAATAACAAAATAGCCAATATTTGTATTATTAAAGTCCCATGAAGGGGGGTGGAGGAGGAAGAGTCTTGAACATATATATATATATATATATACATGTATATATATGTACATATATATACATATTTATTATGTATATGTACATGTACACATATATATATACTTATTTATTTATACATATTTGAGGAAATAATTGCTGAAAATTTCCCATATTTGTGCACAAACTTACATATTTAAGAAGCTGAGCAAACCCCAGATGGGATAAGGCTAAAGAAATCCATTCCATGACACATCATGATTAAAATTCTTGAAACTAATGACAAAGAAAAACTCTTGAAAGAAGCCAGAAAGAAGCGACTCATTGCCTATAGGACGATATCAACCCACCAGTGGATTTCTCATCTGAAACCACGGAGAATGCAAGGAAGTGGCACAGCACTTTATAAATGTTAAAAGAAAAAGAACTACCAACTGCAGAGCCTACATCGAGCAAAATCATCCTCTAGGAATAAAGGGGAAATAAAGACATTCTCAGATGAAAGAAAAATAAAAGAATTTGTTGCTAGCAGATCTATTCTCTTTTTTTTAATTTTTTAATGTTTATTTATTTTTAAGAGACATAGAGACAGAGCGTGAGCAGGGGAGGGGCAGAGAGAGAGGGAGACGCAGAATCTGAAGCAGGCTCCAGGCTCTGAGACACCAGCACAGAGCCTGATGCGGGGCTTGAACTCACAAACCGCAAGATCATGACCTGAGCCGAAGTCAGACGCCCAACCGACTGAGCCACCCAGGCGCCCCTAGCAGATCTATTCTTAAAGACTGGAAAAGAAATCATAAAAGAAAGTATCTTGTATTAGGAAGGAAGAAGGAACAGAAAAAACAGAAATATGAATACATACAAAAGTATGTTATTAATCATACGATGGCATATTTTATAAATCATAACATTTATAAATCATATTTGATAATTTAAAACATGGTAACACCATCAGATATTCAAGATAATGATGATTATTAGTGGATTTCCACACTTCACTCAAAAATGGAAAAACCTTGATTATAGTAGACTGTGATAAGTCACATGTGTATATTTTAATACCAAAGCAACCACTTAAAAACATACAGGGGCGCCTGAGTGGCTCAGTCAGTTAAGCATCTGACTCTTGATTTCAGCTCAGGTCACGAACTCAACGATTTGTGAGATCCAGCCTTGAGTCAGGCAGGCTCCATGCTGGCACTTGGTATTCTCTCTCCCTCTCTCTCTCTGCCCCTCCCCTGCTCACGCTCTACAAAGAAGGAAAGAGAGAAAGAAAGAAAGGAAAAAAAGAAAGAAAGGAAAAAAAGAAAGAAAGGAAAGAAATGAAACAAAGAAGGAAGGAAGGAAGGAAATAAAGAAGGAAAGAAAGAGAAAGAAAGAAGGAAAGAAAGAGAAAGAAAAAAGGAAAGAAAGAGGAAGGAAGGAAGAAAGATTACAAAAACATACACATACATGCACTCAAAAATACTACAAATAAATACAGATGAATCCCCAAAAATGTTCAGGTAACTCACAGGAAGGCAAGAAAAGAGAAAAAGAAGCAGAGAAAATAAATAATAAAATGGGAGGCTTAAATGCTAGCATATCAATAATAACCTTAAATGCAAATGGTCAAAATATACCAATCAAAAGAGAAAGAGCAGCCAAATGGATAAAAACATGACCTAATCATATACTGTTTGTAAGAAACTCATTTCAAATTCAAAGACACAACTAGATTAAAATAAAAGGTTGGAAAAACATATACTACACAAATACCAAATTTTAAAAAGCATAAGTGGCTATATTAATATCTGAAATACTAGATGGTAGAGCAAAGAAAATTACTGAAGTAGAATGGAAATGATAAAAGGAAATAATACCTAATAAGAAGATCAACAGACCAGGAAAACATAATGATCTTTAATGTGTATGCACCAAACAACAGAGCTTTAAAATACCTGAAGCAAAAACTGATAAAATTGAATAGAAAAATAGCAACACTTCAGTTATCATTAGGGAATTCAAGATGATCTCTCAACAACAATTACTAGATAAAAAACAAACAAAGAGAAGATTTGAACAACGCAACTAGTCAAGGAGTGACCTATCACTCCACCCAATAATAACAGTATGCATTTCTTTTTGTTTGCCCATGGAACATTTACCAAGATCTATCATTTCTTATACCATAAAACAAACCTTGGTGCACCTGGGTGGCTCAGTCAGTTAAGCATCCAACTCTTGACTTCAGCTCAGGTCATAATCTCAGGGTCATAAGATCAGATTGAGTCCCCAGTTGGGCTCTAGGCTGGGCATGGAGCCTGCTTAAGATTCAGTCTCTCCCTCTTTCTTTGGCCCTCCCCCATGCTCATGCACTCACGTGCGCACTTGCTCTCTCTCATGAACTCACTGTGCACACGTGCTCTCTCAAAAAAAAAAAAAGAGAGAGAGAGAGAAAGCAAGAAAAGAAAAAGAAAACAAACCTTCACAAATGTGTAATAACCGAAATCACACAGTGAATATTTTCTGGCCATATTGGAATCAAACTGAAAGTCAATAATTAGAATTACAATAAGACAATCTCTAATGACACAGGAATTAAATGACACAATTTAAAATAACCATGCATCAGAGGAAATCTCAAAGAATATTAAAAAAATTTTTAATGTTTATTCATTTTTTTGATAGAGAGAGAGAGAGTGTGTAAGCAGGGGAGGGGCAGAGAGAGACACACACACACAGAATCTGAAGCAGGCTTCAGGCTCTGAGCCCCATCGTGGGGCTCAAATTCACAAAGCAGGAGATCATGACCTGAGCAGAAGATGGATGCTTAACCAACTGAGCCATCCAGGTGCCCCGTCTCAAAGAATATTTTAAAATAGAATTGCCTGAAAGTAAGAATATAGCATACCAAGATTTGTTGGATGCAACTAAAAGATTATTGAGAATGAGATTTGTAACATTAAATTCTTATATTATACATGGCAAAAGGACTCAAGTCACTAATCTAAATGTTTACTTAAGGCAGACTTCCAGTCTGGCTCAGTCAGTGGAGCTTGTATCTCTTGATCTCGGGGTCGTAAGTTCAAGCCTCACGTTGGGTGTAAAGATTACTTAAATAAATACACTTTAAAAAATAAATAAAATAAGTTTTTGCTTAAGGCACCGGCAAAAGAAGAGGAAAATAAATCCAAATAAGTAAAAAGATGGAACTCATATAGATCAGAGCAGTAATTAATTACATTGAAAACAAGAGAGCAATAGAGAAAACCAATGAAATAAGAGACTGGTTTGTTTTAAAATCAATAAAATTGATAAAATTTGATAAGACTGACAAAAATTAAAAGAGAGAAAACACATATTACCAATATAAGGAATGAAACACGGGATGTCACTACATATGCAGCACCCACTTAGATAATAAGGGAATACTACAGAAAACATTACATTCATAAATATGACAACTTAGAAATAATGGACTCCTTTTCAAAAACCACAGACTATCAAACTCAACCAGGATGAGATAGATTATATCAATGTATAGCCTTTTTAAAATTGAATTTATTTAAATAGCACCTCAAAAAAGAAATTGGCAGTCCCAGATGATTTCACTGGAGAAATCTACCAATCATTTAAAGAATTAACACCAATTTCACATGATCTGTTTCAGAAGAGGAGACAACACTTTTCACTTCATTTTGGGAAGGCAATTACACCCCGATATCAAAACCAGAGCAAACAAGTACAAAAAAAGAAAACTACAGGCAAATATCTCTCATGAACATAGATTCAAAAATTCTCAACAAAATATTAGCAAAGTGAGCACAATAATGTGTAAGAAGAATTATGCACTATGACCAAGTGGGGTTTACTCCAGGTTTGTAAGCCTGGTCCACAATTTGAAAAATCAATGTAATACACCAGATCAATAAGCTAAAAAGAAAAATTATTGATTATATCGGTTGATGCAGAAAAAGTATTTGACAAATTCCAACATCCATTCATGATTTTTAAAAAAGTTATGGGGCAACTGGGTGGCTCAGTCGGTTGGGCGGCTGACTTCGGCTCAGGTCACGATGTCACGACAGCTCGGAGCCTGGAGCCTGCTTCAGATTCTGTGTCTCCCTCTCTTTCTGCCCTTTCCCCACTCGCACTCTCTGTCTCTCAAAGGTAAATAAATGTTAAAAAAATAAAAAATAAAAAATAAAAAAAATAAAAAGTTATAAGGAGTGATATCATGGAAACGGTAGAGTGGAGAGATCTAAGAATCCATCCTTCCACTGAAGCAATCAGTAAGCTGACAAAAACTGACAGAATCCACTTCTTTGGAACTCTGAAATCTAAGCGTAATCTTACAGCAACCAGGAAAGTGCTTGTGAAAAAAGACTGTTAAGCTTCAACGAGAAAACATTATGTTCTTATTTACCCACCTATCATTTCCATTCCCCAGCTAAGTGGTGGCTATGGAAATGGCAGCTTGAAATCGAGGTGCACCTTGCTGGTGCTATGGGGAAAATGTGAATTTTGTTCTTAAAAAGTTGTAGTAATGCATTTTGGTTTGCCTGGTGATCGGCATAGAGGGTGACTTTTGTTTTACTCCCATTGGGCTGGAGCAACTATCCAGGAGACATATGACAAAAACATTTAAAGGTATATACCACCCATAGCCACCTGAGCCAAGAGACAGCAGAGGTAGCAAAGCCTGGGAAGATCCAGCGCTTGGAAAGTAAGAGGCTGTAGAGGAAGATTCTTGGGGGAATAAGGGCTTTGAAGGGCTACTGCATATACCATGAAATACAAAGTTCTACACATGCATAAGGCCATCAGCTTGGTCAGAAAAGATTTGAGATGACCATTGGCTTGCACCTCTGGCTAATTTTTGAGCTCCATACAAACAGGAAGGCAGAGTTGGAGGCAAGCTGGTGTGGTGTTGAAGGAGTATCCAAGCTTAGTTTCAATCTATGAATATCAGGTGAGTATTGTTTTTCTTTATCCTTTGACCTTGGGTGCTTGAGAAAATCTGTCAGCCCTCTTGGCTAACTGCTGAAATAACAGAAAAGAGACTTCAGTGACCACACATGACACCAAAGACAGTGTTTGCAAAGATAGTTTGAAAAAGCCACTAAACAACAAGGCTTTGCTTACCTCAACAATCAACAACAGAAAATCATGAAGGAGAGGAGATTCTGATTTCCAGAGTCACCTAATTATAATATTCAAAATGTTTGGTTTCAACCAAAAAAATCACAAGGCATGAAAAGAAACAGGAAAGCATAGTCCACTTGCATGAAAAAAAAGTTGACATAAACTATCCCTGAGGAAACCCAGATACTGGATATAGTAGACAAAGACTTTAAGACAGCTGTTTTAAATATGTTCAAAGAGTTAAAGGAAACCTTAGATAAAGATATAAAGGAAACCTGGAGAGGGAGCTGGGTGGCTCAGTCAGTTAAGCACCCAACTTCAGCTCAGGTCATGCTCTCATGGTTCATGGGTTTGAGCCCCACATCGGGATCTCTGCTGTCAGTGCTGAGCCTGCTTCAGATCCTCTGCCCCCCTCTCTCTCCACCCCTCTTCCACTCATTCTTACTCTCTCTTTCAAAAATAAATAAAAACCAAAAAAAGTTAAAAATAAAAAAAAATGAAACCTGGAAAACAATATATGAATAAAATGAAAATATCAATAGAGATGTAGAAATTACAAAATGAAACCAAATAGAAACTCTGGAGCCGACACGTAAAATAATTGAAATGAAAAAGTCATTAGAGAGCTTTAACAGCAGATTTGAGAAGCAGAAGAAAAAAAAAATTAGCAAACTATAGGACTTTTGAAATGACATTGTGTAGAGAAGAAATATTAACATAATCTAAATGATCTCAGGGACATGGGGAAGAATACCAACATTCTCTGGGAGTCCCAGACAGAGATGAGAGAAATACTGCCCAAAAACTTTCCAACTTTGATCAAAGACTGAATCTACACATCCAAGCAATTCAATGAATGCCACATACAATAAGCTCAAAGAGACTGACACTGAGACACACAGTCAAAAATTTGAAAGACAAAGACAAAAAGAATTTTGAAAGTAGCAATAGACAAGCAACCTGACACATACAAGGGATCCACAATACAATTAATATCCAATTTGTTATCAGAAACTATGGAGGCCAGAAAGCAGTAGGATAACATATTTTAAGTACTGAAAGGGGAAAATAATTGTCACCTGAGAATTCTGGCAAAACTTTCTTTCAAAAACTAAAAAGCAATTAAGACATTCACAGATAAAAACTAAAGGAGTTAGCTGCTATAACATCCACCCTACAAGAAATGCTAAAGAGAATCTTGAATGGACTGAAAGGCCACTAAATAATAACTGGAAGTCATACAAAAAAATAAAGAACTCTGGTAAAGATAGTTACATGGGTAAATATAAAGCCTGCATTCTGTTAATATTGTAACACCTTCTTTCCTCCTATATTATTTAAAGCATATGCAAAAAGACCCCTAATAATTATAAATCTATGCTAATAGACATGCAATATGTAAAGATGCAATTCATGACTATAACACAGGGGACAGGGGCGTATGGGCGGCTCAGTCAGTTAAATATCCAACTCTTGATTTTGGCTCAGGTCATGATCTCACAGTTCGTCAGTCCAAGCCCCGACTCGCATGACAGTGGACATCCTGTTTGGGATTCTCTCTCTCTCTCTTTCTGTCCCTTCCCAGCCCGTTTGCTTGCTTTCAATAAATAAACTCAAACAAACAAACAAAAGACAGAGCAGTAAGGGAACAGAGTTTCTGTATGCTGTTGAAACCAAATTGGAATCGATTCAAACTAGACTGTTATAAATTTAGCATGTTAATTATAATCACTAGAATAACCACATAAAAATAACTATAAGGGGGGCACCTGGGTGGCTCAGTTGGTCAAGCATGCGATGTCAGCTCAGGTCATGATCTCACAGTTCGAGCTCCACGTTAGGCTCTGAGCTGTCAGAGCCTAGAGCCTGTTTCAGATTCTGTGTCTCTCTCTCTCTGCCCCTCCCCTGCTCATTCTCTGTCTCTGTCTCTCTCTCAAAAATAAATAAAACATTAAAAAATTTAAAAAAAGAAAATAACTATATAATAAAAAATTGAGAAGGAAATAAAACTGTTATACTAAAAAAACTTCAACACTATTGGATAAAGGACTAGTACCTAAAATCTATAAAGAACTTACTGAACTCCACACCCAAAAAACGAATAATCCAGTGAAGAAATGGGCAGAAGATATGAATAGACACTTCTCCAAAGAAGACATCCAAATGGCAAACAGACACATGAAACAATGCTCAATGTCACTCAACATCAGAGAAATACAAATCAAAACCACACTGAGATACCACCTCACACCAGTCAGAGTGGCTAAAATGAACAAATCAGGAAACTATAGATGCTGGAGAGGATGTGGAGAAACAGGCACCCTACCCTCTTGCACTGTTGGTGGGAATGCAAACTGGTGCAGCCACTCTGGACAACTGTGTGGAAGTTCTTCAAAAAAATGAAAATAGAACTACCCTATGACCCAGCAATAGCACTATTAGGAATCTACCCAAGAGATACAGGACTACTGATGCACAGGGGCACATGTACCCCGATGTTCACAGCAGCACTTTCAACAATAGCCAATTCATGGAAAGAGACTAAGTGTCCATCAACTGATGAATGGATAAAGAAGATATGGTATATATATACACAATGGAATATTACGCGGCAATGAGAAAGAATGAAATCTGGCCATGTGTGACAACATGGATGGAACTGGAGGGTATTATGCTGAGTGAAATAAGTCAGGCAGAGAAAGACAGATGCCATGTTTCCACGC
This sequence comes from Paguma larvata, assembly GCA_030068075.1. Classification (NCBI taxonomy): domain Eukaryota; kingdom Metazoa; phylum Chordata; class Mammalia; order Carnivora; family Viverridae; genus Paguma; species Paguma larvata. The sequence continues at coordinate 50,660,904 of CM057839.1, read as the reverse complement.
ATAGGTAGGCTTTGTGAGACCTAACAGAAAACCAGGGAGGAGGGGAAGAGGGGAAGGAAAAAAAAGACACAGAGAGGGAGGAAGGCATAACATAAGAGACCCTCAAAGACGAAGAACAAACTGAGGGGAGAGGGGCTGTGGGAGGAGGCAGAGGGGGTGATGGACACAGAGGAGGGCACTTGTTGGGATGAGCACTGGGTGTTGTATGGAAACCAATTTGACAATAAATTATTTAAAAAAAAACAGGGATGAACACTGGGTGTTATATGTAAACCAATTTGAAAATAAACTATTATAAAAAAAACTTAAACACAAAAGAAGGGTATATTTAAGGAACAAAAAATGAACAACCAAAAGCTCATAGAAAACAGCAAAATGGCAGAAGTGCTTCATTATCAGTACTTTAAATGTGAAGAGATTGAACTCACCATTAAAAGGTAAATTGGAAGAATGGATTTAAAAATTAATAATTCATGATATTATGAAATTAATAATTCATATTATGAATGATAATTCACTTACATTGAAAATGAAAGAGTGAGAAAAAATATTCCATGCAAATAATAACTAAAGGAGAGCAGGAATGACAATACTAATATTAAAAAAATACACTTTAAGTCAAAAATTAATACAGGAGAGGGGCGCTTGGGTGGCTCAGTCTGTTAGGTGTCCGACTTCGGCTCAGGTCATGATCTCACTGTTTGTGATTCGAGCCTTGCATCGGGCTCTGTGCTGACAGCTCAGAGCCTGGAGCCTGCTTTGGATTCTTTGTCTCCCTCTCTCTCGCTCCTCCCCTTCTCATGCTCAATCTCTCTCTCTCAAAAATAAATAAACATTAAAAAAAATATTTTTTAAAGGATTATGAAGGAATACCATGAGGCTGCATTGGGCTCTGTGCTGACAACTCGGAGCCTGGAGCCTGCTTCAGATTCTGTGTCTCCCTCTCTCTCTGCCCCTCCCCCACTCATGCTCCGTCTCTGTCTCTCAAAATGAATAAAATAAAAAAATTAAAAAAAACTTTTTTAAACTGTCTTAGGGCACCTGGGTGGCTCAATTGGTTAAGCATCTGAATTCAGCTCAGATCATGATCTTACCGTTTGTTGTTCAAGCCCCACATCAGGCTCTGTGCTGACAGCTCAGAACCTGGAGCCTGCTTTGGATTCTTTGTCTCCCTCTCTCTCTGCCCCTCCCCTGCTCGTGCTCTGTCTTTCTCTCCAAAATGAGTAAACATTAATAAATTTTTTTTAATAAAAGAACTGTCTTGACAAAGAAGAAAATTGGAGAAATTATCTGATGTTAAGGCTTACTACATAGCTATAGTAATCAAGACAGTGTGGAACTGGCAAAAGGATGGACACATAGATCAATGAAACAGTAAAGGTTCATGGAATAGAATATATTCACACTAATATTCTCAAACGGCTTTTGACAGTGTGCAACTGAGTGGAAGAATAATTGTCTTTTAACCAACTTGTGCTTGACCAATTGGATATCTTTAGGGTTCCACATGTAAGGAGCTTAGAATTTACAACTCCCTCCTAACAGAAAAGCTGAACAAATTGAAAAACAAATCTTAGATCTGTAAGTGAAATGAGATCACAAGGCAAACTACTATCACCCAAATCGGAGAGACAGGCAGATACAGAGATTGACTACATACTGGAGCACAAACCACCACAGGAATCAATGCAGGGGTAGGAAAACCTGAGAAAGAACTTCTGGAGGCTAGGTATGGGCAAGTCCAAGAGTTTAAAATTTCAGGGGACCCAGTCATAAAGGGGCTCCCTCATTTTTATGAGTTTTACCTCCAGGAGCTAAACTAGGCTCTCACAATGAATACTGGAGAATTCCCCTGTGCTTCTGGCAGAAGGGGGTGAAAAAGAATTATTTTGAAATATGCCAGATTTCTCTGTTAATGGTGAAAGGTCTGTCTTCAGGAGAACCCAGTTAATGACAGCCCAACTGACCTAACAGAAAAGAAATACCCAACTCCATTCAGCTCTCACCTTCCATGTGAGAAAGAGAAATACCCAACTCCAACCAACTCTAGCCATTCTGTCCCAGCTAGAGAGAAGGGAAACAATAAAAACAAAATAAAATAAAATAAAACAAAAAAAACAAACAACACTTGAAGCTCACATTCAGAGGCACAGGCTCACTAAAAGATTGAGACCTAATCACACCTTACCTCAGGCCTATTTACAGCAGTTTATCATGTCTGGCTACCAATAAAAAACTGAAAGTCATACTCGAAGGCAAAAAACACAATCTGGAGAGACACAATTATCAGAGCCAGACATGGCAGGGATGTTGAAATTATCACACTAGGAATTGAAAACAACTATAAATAATATTCTGAGGGCTATTCTAATATTCTAACTATAATAATATTCCACAGATAAAGCAAATAGCATGTAAGAACTGAAAGATAAGGAGATGGAAATTCTAAGACCCAAAAAGAAATCCTAGAAATGAAAAACCCTGTAGGAGAAGTGAAAAGTGCCTTTGATGGGCTTATTGGTAGACTGGACAAAGCTGAGGAAAGAATCTCCCAGCTTGAAGATATATCAATAGAAAATTTGAAAACTGAAAACCAAAGAGAACAAAGATAGTGGGGTGGGGGTGGGGTGGGGAGGAGAATGGAATAGAATATGCAAGGACTGTGGGACAACTACAAAAGGTGTAACATACACATAATGGATTTAATCCTTTCCAAGTTAGTTCTTGTGTATGGATCTAATTTCATTCTTTTGCATGTGGTTATCCATTTTACAACACCAATTTTTGAAGAGACTATTTTTTACCCATTGTGTATTCTTGCCCTTGTCAAAGATTAGTTCACCGCATATGCAGAGATTCATTTTTGGGCTCTCTATTCTGTACCATTGATTTATCTGTTTTTATACCAGTACCATACTCTTTTGTTGACTATAACTTTGTAAGATACAGTTCCCTGAACAGCATGTGTCTGAACTGCATGGGTCCACTTATACACAGAACTTTTTGGTAAATATAGTACTGTAAATATATTGCCTCATCCTTATGGTTTTTAGATAACATTTTCGCTTCTCTAGCTTACTTTATTGTAAGAATACAATATATAAAACACAAAATATGTGTTAATTGACTGTTCATGCTATTCGTAAGACATCCAGTCAACAGTAGTACTTAAGTATTTAAGTATTAGTACTTAAATTTTAGGGGAGCCCATAATTATACCCGGATTTTGACTGCATAGGGCATTGGTAACCTCACTTCTGTGTTGTTCAAGGGCCAACTGTATTTTAAAATCAGAAATGTGATGCCTGTGACTTTGTTCTTCTTTTCAAGGTTACTTTAGCTATTCAGGGTCTTTTGTGGTTCCTTGCAAGTTTTATGATTATTTTTTTCTATTTCTGTGAAAAATGACATTGAAATTTTGATAGAGATTGCATTGAATCTATAGATTGATTTGGGTGGTATAGATACTTTAACAATAATATTATTAACAATTAATATTAACAATATTAATGCTTCTAATCCCTGAATATGGAATATCTTTCCATTTATTTGTACCTACTCAAATTTCTTTCATCCATGTCTTATGTTATGCCTTTTAGTGTACAGATCTTTAACCTTCTTGTTTAAATTCATTCCTAAGTATTTTATTGTTTCCAATGCTATTTTAAATTAGATTGTTTTCTTTTTAAAATTTTAAAAAATGTTTTATTTATTTTTGAGAGAGAGAGAATATGAGAGAGGGAGGGTCAGAGAGAGAGAGAGAGAGAGGAAGACATAGAATCCAAAGCAGGCTCCAGGCTCTGAGCTGTCAACACAGAGATCGACGCAGGGCTCAAACTCGTGAACCAAGAGATCATGACCTGAGCTGAAGCTGGATGCTTAACCTATTGAGCCACCCAAGTGCCCCTAAATGAGATTGTTTTCTTAATTGCGCTTTAAAATAGCCTGCTGTTGGCATATAGAGATACAACTGATTTTTTAAAATTGAGTTTTGTATGTTGATTTTGTGTCTTGAAACTTTATTAAATTTTTTGTTTAGGTATAACAGTTTCAGGTGGAATCTTTAGGGTTTTCTATATATAAGATCATGTCATCTGAAAACAACGACAATTTTACATCTTCTTTTCTGATACGGATGCCTTTTATTTGTCTAATGTGGATTCCTAATTGCTCTGGCTAGGACTTCCAGTACTATGTTGAACAGAAGTGATAAGTGTGGGCACTCTTGTCTTGTTCTTGATCTTAAAAAAAAGCATTCAGCTTTTTACCATTGAGTATGATGTTAGCTCTGAGCTTGTCATATATGGCTTTTATCATGTTCAGGGGCATTCCTTCTATACCAAATTTTTGTAGGTTTTTATCATGAAAGAATATTGGATTTTGTAAAATATTTTTAGCATCGATTGAAATGACCACATAATTGTAATTCTCCATTTTGTTAATGTGTTGTTATCACATTTATTTTCTTTAATGTTTATTCATTTTGAGAGAGAGAGAGAGAGAGAGAGCATGAGCAGGGGAGGGGAAGAGAGAGAGACTGACATGGGGCTCCATCTCACGAACCGTAAGATCAGAGCCTGAGCTGAATCAAGAGTAGGATGCTTACCTGACTGGGACACCCAGGCACCCCCGTATCACAGTTACTGATTTGTGTATAAGTCAACCTTGAATCCCAGAGATAATTCTCAGTTAATTATAATGTATGATCTATTTAATGTGCTTTACACATAATGTGTATACAACAGGCATACAACATAATGATTTCGCAACTCTATATGCTATGCTATAGTGTGCTAGCATTTTGTTGAGGATTTTTAACTATGTTCATCAACGATATTGGTCTATAATTCTACTATTTTATTTACTTGAGTCTTCTTTTATTCCCCACTTAGTCTAGCTTCAAGTTCATCATTTCTGTTTCTTTTAAGAACCCAGCTGTTTCGTTGATCTTTTCTATTATTTTTTGAGTCTCTATTTCATTTATTTCTGCTCTGATCATTGTTTCCTTACTTTACTGCATTTAGTTTTTGTTTTTGTTTTTGTTTTTCTAGTTCCTTGATATGTAAAGTTAGGTCATTTATTTGAGATCTTTCTTTTTTTCTTAATGTAGGCATTTATTGCTATAAATTTTCCTGTTAGAACTTCTTGTCCTGCATCCCATAAATTTTGGTATTGTGTTTTAATTTTCATTTCTCTAAAAATATTTTTGGATTCCCCATTTGATTTATTCTTTGACCTATTACTTGTTCAGAAGTGTGTTGTTTAACGTACACATACTTGTGAATTTTCAAATTATCTTTCTATTATTGATTTCTAGTTTTATATTATTGAGGTCACTAACGTATTGTCTATCCTGGAGAATGTTTCCTTTGTGCTTGAGAAGAATGTATATTCTGCTGCTGTTGGATAGAATGTATGTGTCTGTTACATCTATTTGGTTTATGGTATTGTTCAAATTTACTATTTCCTTATTTATTTCCTGTCTGGATGATCTATCTATTGTTGACAGAGGGGTATTAAAGATCCATACAATTACTTTATTGCCTTTTATTATTGAATGCTTTTATTTCTTTTCCTTCCTTAATTGCTCTAAGACGTCCAGTATTGTGTTGAATAAGAGCTATCAGAGTGGGTATTCTTGTCTTGTTCCTGATCTTTGAGGTAAAGCTTTCAATCTTTCACTGTTAAATGTGATGTCAGCTGTGGGTTTGTCATATGTGACATTTATTATGTTGAGATACATTCCTTCTGTACCTTATTATTTAAGCATTTTTTATCATGAAAGGATGTCATATTTTGTCAAATGCGTTTTCTGTATCTATTGAGATGACGATACAATTTGTATCCTTCATTCTATTAATGTGGTGTATTACATTTACTGATTTGTATTTATTGAACCATCCCTTGCATGTGGGGATGAATCCTACTTGATCATGGTACGATTCTTTTAATGTGCTGAATTAAAGTTTGCTAATATTTTGTTGAGCATTTTTGTATCTTTATTCATTGGAAATATTGGCCTGTAGTTCCCTTTTTTTGTATCAGGGTAATACTAGTCTCATAAAATGAGTTTGGAAGTATTCTTTTCAATTTTGTGGAACTTTGAAAAGGGTTAGCATTAATTCTTCTTTAAATGTCTGGTAGAATTAACCAGTGAAGCCATTTGGTCCTAGACTTTTCTATGTTGGAATGGCTTTGATTACTGATTTGATCTCATTACTCAATACTGATCTGTTCAGATTTTGTATTTCTTCCTAATTCAGTCTTGGTGGATTATATGCTTTTAGGAATTTACCCAGTTCTTCTAGATGATCCAATTTATTGGCATGTAATTGTTCATACTGGTCTCTTACCTATCCTATGAATTTCTTAGTATCAGCTGTAATGTCCCCTCTTTCATTTCTAATTTTATTTATTTGAGTCTTCTGTAGGTTTTTTTTTTGTTAATTAAACTAACTAAAGTTTTGTTTATCATCTACTTATCATTTTGAATTTTGTTTGTCATTTTGAAAAGGCAGCTCTACTTTCACTGATCTTTTGTATTGTTTTTCTGTTCTCTATTTCATTTATTTCCACTAGGATCAGTGTTATTTCCCATCCTTCTGCTAACTTTAGGTTTAGTTTGTTCCTCTTTTTCTAGTTCCTAGAGTTGTGAAGTTAGGTAGTATTTGAGATCTTGATTTTAAGATACTATGTGTTTAATGCTGTAAATATCCTTGTTAGAACTATTTTTGCAGCATCCCATATGTTTTGGTGTGTTGTGTTTCCATGTTCATTTGTTTTGAGATATGTTTTTATTTCTTTTTTCATTTTTTGTTTGACTTATTTGTTGTTCCAGAGTGTGTTATTTAGTTTCCACTTGCTTTAAAATATCCAGCTTTCCTTTTGTTGCTGATTTCTAGTTTCATACCATTGTTATCAAAAAGATATTTGGTATGATTTCAGTCTTCTTAAATTTGCTAATATTGTTTTGTGGCCTATCATGTGATCTGTCCTAGAGAATATTCCATGTGTACTTGAGAAGAATGTGTATTCTGCTTCCTGGGTGGAATGTTCTATAAACATATGTTAGATGCATTTGTCTAAAGTGGTTCCAGTCTGGAGAACCTGGATGGCTCAATCGGTTGAGTGTCCGACTTCAGCTCAGGTCATGATCTCACTGCGTGTGGATTCTTCCCCAAGTTGGGTTCGGTCCCAGCAGGTCAGAGCCCGGAGCCTGCTTTGGATTCTGCATCTCCCTCCCTCTTTATCCCTCCCCCACTCATGCTCTGTCTCTTTCTCTCTCTCTCTCTCTCTCAAAAATAAATAAACATTTTAAAAAACGTGTGAGTGATTCAAGTCCAATGTTCCCTTGTTGATCATTCCCTGGATGATCTGTCAATTGCTGAAAGTGTAGTATTGAAGTCGCCTACTATTATTGTATTTTAGTCTGTTTTTCCCTTCAGATCTTTAAGTATTTGCTTAATATATTTAGATGTTCCAATTCTGGATGTGCATATTTATAATTATCATATGTTCTTGATGAATTGACTCCTATATCATTATATAAATATCTTCTTTGTCTCTTGTTATTGTTTTTGGCTTAAAGTCTATTTTGTCTAAATCTTTAGGATTCCACTTGCATGGAATATCTTTTTTTCCATCTCTTCATTTTGAGTTTATGTGTGTTCTTAAATCTGAAATGAATCTTTTAAAGGGAGCAGATAGATGGTTCTTGTTTTTTTTATCCATCCAGTTATTCTGTGACTTTTGATTGGTGAATAATCCATTAATATTTAATTATTGATATGTAAGGACTTACTAATACCATCTTATTAATTACTTTCTGTTGGTTTTATAGTTCCATTGTTTCCTTCTCTCCCTGTTTTGCCTATTGTAAATTGGTAGTTTTCTATAGTTGGATGCTCTGTTTCTTCATCTTCCGTGCATCTGCTCTAAGGTTTTGCTTTGAGGTTACCATAAGGCTTACATAAAACATCATATAGACAAAATAGTTCATTTAAAGCTGATTGCAACTTTGATCACATAAAAAACTCTACCCTTATGTCCCCCTCTTTATATTTTTGGTGTTATAATTTACTTCTCATTAAAATGTGTACTTATTAACTAATTATAGTAGCTACAGTTATTTTATTTTACTTTATTCCTTCCGCCTTTATACTTTAGCTAAGTAGTTAATACACCATCCTATTAAAAAATTTCTCCTTTTTTGTTTTCTCCTTTTTTTAATGTTTATTTATTTATTTTGAGAGAACACAAATGTGAGGGAAAGAGAATCCCAAGCAGGTTCTGCATCATCAGCACAGAGCCCAATGTGGGGCTTATTCCACGAACCATAAGATCACCATCTGAGCTGAAATCAAGAGTCAGACACAAAACTGACTGAGCACCCAAATAACCCCCAAATTAGAGTTTTCTAACTCTGACTGTATATTTACTTTTACCACTGTGTTGGATACTTTCATATATTTTATTGTGAATAATTAGCATCTTTTAATTTCACTTAGCTTTTACTGTCTAGATCCATTCATGTTGTTGCACATGGCAAGATTTCACTTTTTATGGCTGAATAAACTTCCATGATATATATGTGTGTATACACATTGCCTCTTCTTTATCCATTTATCTGTTGATGGACGCTTGAGTTCCTCCCATATCTTGACTATTGTAAACAATGCTGCAGTAACATAGGGATTAAATTCATGTTTTTGTTTTCTTTGGGTAAATACCCAGTAGTGGTATTACTGGATCATATGGTATTTCTATTTGTAACTTTCAAGGAACCTCTACAATGTATTCCACAGGGACTGCATCAGTTTGCATCCCCACCAACAATGCATGAGGGATCATTTTTCTCCATATCTTCACTGACACTACTTGTTTCTTGTGTTTATTTTAGCCATTCTGATAGGTTTAAGGTAATATCTCGTTGTTGCTTTGATTTGCTTTTTCATGATGATGAATGATGTTGAGATTCTTTTCATGTGTCTTATGGTCATCTGTCTTCTTTGGAAAAATATCCATTCAGCTCCTCTGCCCATTTTTTAATTGAATTGTTTGGGTTTTGTGGTGTCAAGTTGTATAAGTTCTTTATGTATTTTGGATATTAACCCCTTATCAGATATATCATTTGCAATTATCTTTTTTCCCAAAAACGTTGCCTTTTTGTTTTAGTGATGCTTTCCTTTACTGTGGAAAAGTTTTTGTTTTGTTTTGTTTTTCTTTTTGATGTAGTCCCAATAGTTTAATTTTCCTTTTGTTTCCCTGGGCAGTGGAGACAAATCTAGAAAAACGTTTTTACAGCTGATATCAAAGAAATTACTGCCTGTGTATTCCTCTAAGAATTCTGTGGTTTCAGATCTCACATTTAGGTTTGTAATGCATTTTGTGTTTATATTTTAGTGTGGTGTAAGAATGATATATGGTATATGGTGTCCAGTTTCATTTTTGTGGCATGTAGCTGTTCAGTTTTCCCAACAATATTTGTTGAAAAGACTACATTTTTTCCATTGTATATTTTTCCTTCCTTTGTTATAGATTAATTGACCAGAAAAGTATTGAGTTTATTTCTGGACTCTTTAGTTGGTTTTCCATTGATATATGTGTCTATTTTTGTGCTAGTACCATACTGTTTTGATTACTACAGCTTTGTAGTAAATTTGAAATGTGAGATTGCGATACCTTCAGTTTTGTTTTTTGTTTTTCGTGTTGTTTTTTTTTTTTAAGAGCATTGGCTATTCAGGGTCTTTTGTGGTTCCATATAAATTTTAAGATTATTTGTTCTAGTTCTGTAAAAAAAATGTTTTTGGTATTTTGATAAGGATTGAATTAAATCTGTAGATTGCTTTGGGTAGTATGGAAATTTGAACAATATTGGTTCTCCAAATCCATGAGCATGGAATATCTTCCTATTTGTTTGCATCATCTTCAGTTTCTTTCATCAGCGTTTTATAGTTTTCAGAGTACGATATAGATTTCTCCTCCTTGGTTAAGTTTATTCCTATATATTTTATTATTTTTGGTGTGATTGGAAGTGGGATTGTTCTCTTAATTTCTCTTTATACCACTTTATTTTCATGTATAGAAACACATTTCTGCATAATTTGTATCCTACTTTATTGAATTTTTTTTTACCAGTTCTAGTAGTGTTTTGGTGGAGTCTTTAGAGATTTCTCTATATAGTATCATGTCATCTGCAAATAGTGACAGTTTTATTTCTTCCTTATCAATTTGGATGCTTTTTATTGCCTTTTGTTCTCTGATTGCTGTAGCTAGAACTTCCAGTACTATGTTGAGTAAAAGTAGTGAGAGTGGACATCTTTGTCTTATTCCTGACCTTAGAGGAGGAGCTCTCAGTTTTTTACCATTGAGTATGATGTTAGCTGTGGATTTTTCATATATGTCCTTTATTGTGTTGAGATGTGTTCCTTCTAAATGTACTTTGTTGAGTTTTCCTCATGAACAGATATTGGACTTTGTCAAATGCTTTTTCTGCAACCATTGAAATGATCATATGGTTTTTAATCCCTTCTCTTCTTAATATGAGGTATCACACTGATTAATTTGTGAATATCGAACCACCTTACATCACTAGAATAAACTCCCCTTGATCATGGTGAATGATTGGTTAATGTACGGTTGGATTCAGTCTGCTAATGTTTTGATGAAGGTTTTTCCATCTATGTTTATCAGAGATACTGGCCTGTAGCTTTCTTTTTTTAGGGTCTTTATCTAGTTTTGGTATGAGGGTAATGCTTGCCTCATAGAATGAACTTGGAATCTGTCCCTTCCCTTATATTTTTGGGAATAGTTTGGGAAGAATAGGTACTAACTCTTCTTTAAACGTTTGGTAGAATTCACAGTGAAGCCATCTGGTCCTGGACTTTTGTTTGTTGAGGGTTTATTATTATTATTATTACTGATTCAATTTCATTGCTAGTAATCAGTCTGCTCAAATTTTCTATTTCTTCCTCATTCAGTTTTGGAAGGTTATATATTGCCAGGAATTTATCCATTTCTTCTAGATTATGCAATTTGTTGGCATATAATTTTTCATAATATTGTCTTGTAATTCTTTGTATTTCTGTGGTGTTGGTTATTTTTCCTCCTTCTTTTCTGACTTTATTTATTCGAGTTCTTTCTCTCTCTCCGTCTCTCTCTTCCTCCCCTCCCCCTCTCTCCCTCTCCACCCAAACCCTCATCTCTTTTGATGAGGCTAGCTAAAGATATATCAAATATTTGTTGATTTTTTTCAAAGAACCAGCTCCTGATTCTGTTGTCCTTTTAAGTCTCTATTTCATTTCTTTCTGCTCTAATTTTATTCTTTCTTTCCTGCTACTTGCTTTGGGCTTTGTCTCTTCTTCTCCAGTTCCTTTAGGTATAAGATTAGGTTGTTTAAGATTTTTCTTGCATCTTGAGGTCAGCTTGTATTGCTATAATCTTCTCTTTTAGAATAATTTTTTCTGTATTCCAAAGATTTGGGAACATTGTGTTTTCATTTTCATTTGTCTCCATGTATTTTTTTAAATTTCCATTTGATTTCATAATTGACCTATTCATTGTTTTTCATAATTGACCTATTCATTGTTTAATTCATGTTATTTAACCTCCATGCATTTGTGTTCTTTCCAGGTTTTTTCTTGTGATTGATTTCTAGTTTCATACCATTGTGGTTGGGAAAAATGCATGCTCTGGTTTCAATCTTTTTGAACTTGTTGAGACTTGTTTTGTGGCCTAACATATGACCTATACTGGAGAATGTTCCATGTGCTCTTGAAAAGAATATGTATTCTGCTGTTTTAGGACAGAGTATTCTCAATATATCTGTTAGAACTTTGTGGTCCAATACATCATTCAAAGCCACTGTTTCCTTGTTGATTTTCTGGTTGGATGATCTATGCATTGATGTAAAGTAAGCTTTACTACTATTTTGTATTGCTATCAATTACTCCCTTTATATTTGGTATTAGCACTTTATTTATCTGAGTGCTCCAATTTTGGGTGATAAAGATTTACAGTTGTTACATCTTCTAATTGGATTGTTCCCTTTATCATTAAGTAGTGTCCTTCTTTGTCTCATGTTACAGTCTTTGAAAGCCTATTTTGTCCATTGTTAGGAATGCTACCCCAGCTTTCTCCCCATTTCCATTTTGATGATAAATATTTTTCCATCCTTTTACTTTCCATCTGGATGTGTCTTTCAGTCTGAAATGAGTCTCTTATAGGCAGCATATGGATGGATTGCTTTTTTATCCATTCATTCACCCTATGTCTTTTGATTAGAGCATTTAGTCCATTTGCATTCAAAGTAATTATTGATAAGTATGTACTTACTGGCATTTTGTCACTTGTTTTATGGAGGGGGGGGTTGTAGTTCTTCTCCATTCCTCTCTTCCCTTGCTCTTTTCCTTTGTTGTTTGATGGCTTTCTTTACTGATATGCTTATATTCCTTTTTCTTTATTTTTGCATATATATTACAGGTTTTTGTCTTGTTACCATTAGATTTATATTCAACGTCTTACACATATAGCAGTCTATATTTAGTTAATGGTTGCTTAAGTTTGAACCCATTCTAAAAGCAGTAAATTGCTACTCTTCCCCCACATTTTACATGTGTGATGTCATACATTACATCATTTTAGTTTACGAATACTTTGACAGATTTTTATAGATATAATTGATTTTACAGCTTTTGTCCTGTTCTTTCATTTAAGGCATCTTCCTCTGTCTTATATCGTCTAATTCTCTGTGTTTATTTCTATGTTTTCGGAAAGTCAGCTACATCTCCTGCTCTTGAAAGTAGTGGACTTATGAAGAAGAGGTCCCGTAGTGTCCTACAGTACAATTCCCCTGCTCAGCAGGGGTATCTCCTGTGTATTTTGTGTGCCCTACTATTGTGGCTGAGCCAGGTTTGCCTTCAGTATAGTTGGCTGCAGTGACCCACTTTGCCTGTTGTGAGCAAGGTTTGTTCCCCAGGCTGTTAAGAGACCGGTCTGGGGCTACCTTGTGTTTGTAGTTGGGTCAGACCAGATACCTGCCCTCAGCCCATGTGACAGTACTGTAGTTGCACTAAGCTGCAAGACATTGTCCCTGTGTTGTCTCCTGAGAGGGGTTCATTGGTGCATGGAGCCTGCAGTCAGACCAGATGTCTGCCCCCAGTCCTATCTGTTGGGGTTGCAATGACCCTGAACTATAGGGCTCTCTCCTTGTGCTGCCTCCTGTGAGGTTTTTGTTGTGTGGGCAATGCTGGCAATAAGATCAGATAGCTGATCTGTAATAGCTGAAATTTCTCCAGCCTACTCCTGAAGATGCAGCTGAACTGTTGTGTGTGTGTGATTATCTTCCCCTCTTCCCAGTGCAGGAGTCATTTTGGAGTGGTGCTATTCTCTGTCAGGCTGCTTGCAGAATGAGACACATCAGGAGCACTGTGGGGGGATTCCTGCTGAATGGGCAGAGTAAAGTAGGAAGATCTGCAGGAGAACATGGAAGTGGGGCATGTGGTGTTAGCAAGCTAAATGGAGAGTGTCCAAGTTAGGTCCTACAGGTGGCCAGCTATCTAGGCTGGGTGGTGTAAGTGGGGAAGAAATGGCACCCATCTTTTTTGTTTTTGGAGAAGCCTCCTAAAGAACCCTGACTGTCTTGCACATGTTCTGAGATTAGTAAATAAACCTCCTTCCCCTATCCTCTAGGCTCTTTTCAAACTGCTGCTTCTATGCTGTATCTTGGCAAGACTGTTATGTCATCTGTTTAAGGACAGGAACTCAGTTTCTTATCACCATCTGGCTCTCCCAGAGCTGAGTTTGTTCATTTTTAAAGTTCCTAGAGTTAACCCCTACTGGTTTTACAAACTCTTGAAGTTAAGCCCTACTGGTTTTCAAAGCCAAACATTATATGGACTTGTCTTCCCAGTGCAGCTCCCCTGTTACTAGGGTGCCTGGTGTGGGTTCTGTTCCCCTCCCTTCTCCATGCTTGCGGTGTCCCTCTCTTTTGTGGTTAGTCTCACAGGAGAGTTTGGTTCATCTCTACTTCTACCCCTCCTACTCTTTCTGATATGACCTCCTGTCTCTAATTAACTGTAGAGACTCTATTCTTCCAGTTTGTGGGTTGTTTTCTGGGTTACTTGCACTGATGTGACTATTATCTAGGTGTATCTGGGGGACAAGATGAGCTTAGGATCCTTCTACTCCACCATCTTCCCAGGCTCCTCCTATCTTTGATTTTTGACAGTTTTACTATAGTTTGTCTTAGAAAAGGTTGTTTTGCATGAAGATAATAGGGTGATCTATTATCATCATGTGCCTGGATATCTAATTCCCTTCCCAGGATTAGAAAGTTCTCAACTATTATTTCTTTAGATAAACTTTCTGCACATGTAGTCAGAGCCCAAGGGTACAAAAGCACCTGGCTCCTAGGACCCCGACAAACCAGGTTCAGCAACTTATCACTGACAAATCCAAAGGCAGAGAGATGAGTGGTGGTGAAACCAGAAAGGAATTTATTTCAGTGAGGCCAACACTGGGGAAAAAGCAGACTAGCTTCTCAAAGACAGTCTTCAAAGTGCTGAAAATTCTTTCAGGTTTATAGAAGGAAAATGTGGATCAAGTTTGGTGGGTACATGCAGCTGGGCAGTAAAGGTAGATCAGATCACTGTCTTGGGGTCAATCACGTGGGATCTATAGTCCTTGAGGGGGTAGTTTCAGTTCTCATCACAGGATGCTTTTGGCTGCTAGGTCTTTTGCCTGAGTTAAAAGATAAGCTGGAAAGAACTTAATCAATTAGAAAGTACAGACTGAGGTCAAATGGAGGTAGTTGGGGTCCTCTTTCTCCCACTATTCTCCACCTGGAAATCTTGATTTTTCTAATATTTCTACATTTGACAGAGTCCTATTTGCCATATAGGCTTTTTCTTCACTTCTTTTTGTTTATTCTTTGTTTTCCATTGATGAGTTTATTTCCAAGTTCCTATCCTCTACTTCATTTATTCCCTCTTCTGGGAATGTTGGGTCTGTTGTGCTGTAGACACTCTCTATTACATTTTTCATTTTATTGATTCTTTTTAGGCTCCAAAATTTGTTTGGTTCTTTTTAAAAATATCTCTGTTAAATATATCATTAAATATCTCATTTTATCTCTGTTAATATCTTATTTTGTTCAGAGGATCCTGGGTGGCTCAGTCGGTTAAGCATCTGACTCTCGATTTTGGCTCAGGTCATGATCTTGCAGTTCATGAGATGGAGCCCTGCATCAGGCTGTGTGTTTATAGTGCAAAGTCTGCTTAGGATTCTCTCTCTCCCCGCTCTCTGCTCCTCTCCTGCTTGTGCTCTCTCTCTCTCTCAAAATAAATAAATAATATTTTTTAAAAATAAAAAATTTTTAAATATCTCATTTTGTTCATGTATTATTTTCTCATTTTATTAAATTGTGTGTTTTCCTTTAGCTCATTAAAGTTTCCTCAAAAGAGCTATTTTGAATGCTTTATCAGTTAGATCACTAAGTTCTGTGCCTTTGATTTTAGTTATTGGGGGACTGTTTTTTGTTTGCTTGGTTTTGATTGTGTTTCCTGATGTGTTGATTCTTTCTATTCCTTGTAGCTTTGTATTGCTGCTTTCGCATTTGAAGCAGCAGAAAATTCTCAAATCTTTACGTCTTGCCTTCAGATGGGAAGGCACCTTCAGGTGGGATATGCTGTTTGTTGGTCCTGTTGTATCTGGGGTTTACTCAGACCTTCTTATGGATACAATTGCCCCACACTTCTTACTCCCTCTCATGGTATATTTCTTTTTTTTTTTAATAGTTTATTTTCAAATTCGTTTACATATAACACCCAGTGTTCATCCCAACACGTGCTCTCTTTAATGCCCGTCACCCCCTCCTCCCCCCTCCTTTACCCCCCTCACCCTCAGTTTGTTCTAGTCTTTGAGAGTCTCTTATGTTTTATCTCTCTCCCTCTCTGTGTCTTTTTTTCCTTTCCCCTCTTCCCCTCTCCCCTGGTTTTTGCTTAGTCTCTCAAAATCCACCTATGCGTGGAAACATATGGTATCTGTCTTTTTCTGACTGACTTATTTCACTTAACATGATACCCTCCAGTTCCATCTCATGGTATATTTCTTAAACTTTTATGTCTTCTCTGGTTCTTAAAACACATCCGGCTGGTTTCTAGAAACCTTTCTTTTACTTTCCAAAAGGTGGAGATACAGCTCAAGACTGTGCTTTTTCACTTGCCCAAAGATCCTTGTCTATTTTTTCTTTTTTTTCCTTTTTTTAAATAATTTATTGTCAAATTGGTTTCCATACAACACCCAGTGCTCATCCCAACAAGTACTCTCCTCTGTGTCCATCACCCCCTCTGCCTCCTCCCACAGCCCCTCTCCCCTCAGTTTGTTCTTAGTCTTTGAGGGTCTCTTATGTTATGCCTTCCTCCCTCTCTGTGGCTTTTTTTCCTTCCCCTCTTCCCCTCCCCCCTGGTTTTCTGTTCGGTCTCACAAAGCCTACCTATGCGTGGAAACATATGGCATCTGTCTTTCTCTGCCTGACTTATTTCACTCAGCATAATACCCTCCAGTTCCATCCATGTTGTCACACATGGCCAGATTTCATTCTTTCTCATTCCTGCGTAGTATTCCATTATATATATATACCACATCTTCTTTATCCATTCATCAGTTGATGGACACTTAGTCTCTTTCCATGATTTGGCTATTGTCGAAAGTGCTGCTTATGAACATCGGGGTACACGTGCCCCTATGCCTCAGCAGTCCTGTATCTCTTGGGTAGATTCCTAACAGTGCTATTGCTGGGTCATAGGGTAGTTCTATTTACATTTTTTTGATGAACTTCCACACAGTTGTCCAGAGTGGCTGCACCAGTTTGCACCTCGTCTATTTTTTTCTGACAGCACTGTGTTTACTGGAGAGAGCTCACTCTCACCATCACACTCAGAAGCATACACAAGGAGCGGGCTGCAGACATGGGGCAAGTGTAGGTTTAGCACACAGGGCATTGGTAGTGCCTGTGAAGGTAGGGCCTTGGTAGGGCCTAGTGAAGGATCCTAGGGTAAGGTCCTTCCAGAGGCTTGAGGGTAGAATTCCTGCTGAAATCCTGAGTGCAGTCAGCAAGAATGTGTTCCTTTAATGCCCTTAGATATTCTTATCTGCATCTTTCCCAACCTCCCTCTTCTGAATCATGGAAGTCATACCTCAGCACTCTGGGTGCTGCTAGAGAGAAACAAGTTTCTCCAGCAGCATAGCTCACAGCAGGGGAGGCCTAGCATTCACTCACTGCTCTCTCTCCATGGGGGAGGTCACTGCCAGCTGATCCCATCCCATGCAATGTTACCTTGGGGGCGTGGTGGCACTGGATAAGTTCTTCTCACTCTCTCCAATGTATCCAAACTCTCTCTTTCTTTCTTCCTTCCTTCCTTCCTCCCTCCCTCCCTTTCGTTCGTTCGTCCTTTCTTTCTTTCTTTTTCTTTCTTTTTTTTTTTCTTTCTTTCTTTCTTTTCTTTCTTTCTTTCTTTCTTTCTTTCTTTCTTTCTTTCTTTCTTTCTTTCTTTCTTTCTTTCTCTCTCTCTCTCTCCCTTCCTTCCTTCTTTCCTTCCTTCCTTCCTTCCTTCCTTCCTTCTCCAACAGTGTATTCAAATCTTCCCTTGTGAAGGGCGGACTTCTACAAAGTCCCTATTATCTGTGGGTTTCTGCCCAAGTTCAGCACTCTTCCAGGTTTTCCCCAAATGCAGCCTGGAGGCACTGAGTCAGGTTTGCTGAAGTTTTACTGTTTCTGTCACCCATACTGAGGGCTGTCTAGATATTACTGCATGCACGGGTGGGCAAGACTACTCCAAGATCCTTTGGCATATGGTGCTGGATCTCACAGTGCCTCCCACAGAGGCACTTTTATTTATGGACGGATGTCTCTTTAGTTGTTTAAAAGGAGAACAAAAAGGGATGTCTTACACTGGCATGATCCTGATGTCACTCCCCATATAATCAATTTTCCATTATTCACAATATAACTTGCTGGTACATTGGATGGAATTGCTTGAATCTATGGATCAAGTTGGAAGAAAGGTGCTACTTTTATTTTAAAAGAGTATTTACAAATTATGAAAAATCTGAGTCACTCAATAATAATGAGCAGTTCTAGGATACAGATCATAAAGTTCTTTGAGAGTTTAATGAATTCTCTAATGTATAAACCATATTTAGAGTGTTGGCTTACCACTACTTCCGTGCTTAGCTTCTAATTCTTGTTTTTCTTTGGCTTAACTAAAATGAACATCAACAGATGGTCTAATAAGAGTAGTCTACTGTGTAGGTTTATAGAAATGGCAGTGATAAATAAAACACAGTCTTTTTTCCAGGAGCTGCCAATTCAGTTCTTAGAAAAATAACTGCACAAAAACATGGCATAATATATGTAGTAATTGTTCCGAGGAATGATTTTGAGTAAGAGAAACTATTATTTTAGGCATTTCCCAGAGAGGAAATATATGCCAGAAAAGACTAGCTGAAACAATTTTAAGCCTAGATTTTCACCAAATTTTTATTTTGAAAAATTTTAAGCATACAGAAAAAAATTTTTAGTTTATTTATTTCATTTTGAGAGAGAGAGAGAACACACTTGAACAGGGGAGGGGCAGAGACAGGGGGAAAGGGAGAATCCCAAAGAGGCTCCCTGCCTCAGCACAGAGCCTAACACAGGGCTCAATTTCACAGACCACGAGATTATGACCTGAGCTGAGATCGAGAGTCAGAGGCTTAACTGAAGCACCCAGATGCCCCAAGCATACAAAAAAATTTAAATATTTCAGTGAACATTATACATCCCACACATATTTTAAGGACTATTAATTTTTTTACATTTGATTTTCTTCTTTTCCCTGTACTTCCTCCCTCTCTCCCTCCCTCCCTCTTCATATACATATACATATACACACACATATATAAACTTACACAGTTGACCTTTGGATAACATAGGTTTGAATGGCACAGATCCACTTATGCCTGGATTTTTCTTTTAATATTTATTTATTTTTGGGACAGTGCAAACAGGGCATGGTCAGAGAGAGGGAGACAAAGGATCTGAAGAGGGCTCTGTGCTGACATGCTGACAGCACAGAGCCCGATGTGGGGCTTGAACTCGTGAACCGCGAGATCATGACTTGAGCCGAAGTTGGACGTTCAACCAACTGAACCACCCAGGTGCTCCATGCCTGAATTTTTTACAGTACAGTACTGTAATGTATTTTCCTTATGGTTTTCTTAAAAACATTTTTTCCTCTAGCTTACTTTATTGTAATAATACAGTATTAATAGGTATACAAAATATGTGTTAGTTGACTGTCCATTTTATTGATAAAGCTTCTGGTCAATGTAGGCTATTAGTAGTTATATTTTGGGGGGGGTCAAAAGTTATATGTAGATTTTCTCTTTTTTTATTGTTTGTTCATTTATTTTTGAGAGAGAGAGAGTGGGAGCAGGGCTGGGACAGAAAGAGAAAGACACAGAATCCAAAGGAGGCTCCAGGCTCCGAGCTGTCAGCACTGAGTCTGATGCGGGGCTTGAACCCAAGAATGTGAGATCATGACCTGAGCAGAAGTAGGATGCCTAACCAACTCAGCCGCCCAGGTGCCCCTATGTGGATTTTCAACTGTGTGGGCCGTCAGCACCCCTAACGCCTGCATTGTTCCAGGGTTATATGTTTGTTTTTTCCAAACATTCTGGATTTTGTTTCCAGAATCTAATTAGGATTCATGCATTGCACTTGGTTGCATACTTTTATTTTCTAGATTAATTCCTCTAACTTTTGTTTCATTTAATGTTAACTTTTTCAACAATCCAGCAAAATGGATTTGTCTGGCTGCTTTCTTAGGTGTTAGTAATTGTGATGTTTAATTCCATATGTCAACTTGAGTGGATCACAAGGTGCCTGGATTTGGCAAACATTATTTCTGGGTGTGTGTGTGAGAGGGTTTCCAGAGGAGATTAGCATTTGACTTGGTAGACTGGGTAATGTGGATGGGAATTATCCAATCCAGCGAGGGCCTGAATAGAATAAAAAGGCAGAGGGAGGGAGAATTCACTCTGTCCTGACTGAAAAGGGACATTGGTCTTCTGTCCTTTTACTGGGACTTGCACCAATGGTGCTTCTGATTGATCTCATACCTTCCAACTCTGATGGGAACTACATCACCAGTTTACCTGGGTTTCTAGCTTGTAGAGAGTGGCTTCTGAGACTGTATTTGTATGAACCAATTCCTTATTAATAAATCTATTCATATATATGTCATATTGGTTTTATTTCTCTGGCATACCCTGAATAAC
The DNA here is from genome assembly GCA_030068075.1 of Paguma larvata. NCBI lineage: Eukaryota > Metazoa > Chordata > Mammalia > Carnivora > Viverridae > Paguma > Paguma larvata. Next base: position 50,640,585 of record CM057839.1, on the reverse strand, counting down.
CCAGTAACTTTCATCTATCCCCTTGATATATTATAAATTAAATTAAGCCTAATGATTAGTTAAATTCAGGTTAAAAGCATTTGACAAGATTTCATAGATAATGTTGTGAAGTTCATATGATATCACATCTATAAGAATATAATCCAGGAAGTCTCATTAAAATAACTGTCATCTCTCTTTATTGTAATGGTTCGTTTTCCAATTACTAATTAGTATGTAATCTGTGGAATCATATAAACATTTGGTCCCTTGATGTGATAGGCAGCTTCTGAGATTATCCCCAATGATCTCTGCTCATGCTATGTACTTATGTAATCTCCTCCCCTTGAATGTGGTCCGAATTTATAGCCTCTCTGCTAACAATAAGATATGAAAGTAGTGGTGGGATGTCTCCTCCAAGATTAGGTTATGGAAAAAAAAAAAAACACTGAAGTAGCTTCCACCCCTCTCCTTATCTCTCTGCCTCATCACTCATGCTGGGGTAGTCTGGCATGGGGAGAACCTAAGGCCCTCATTCCGACAATGCTTTTTTTGTTTTTTTCTCTTCTTTTTTTTTTCATTCCAACAATTCTTGAGGAACTAGAGACTGATATTGAAGCAGATCCTACATCACAAGTAGAGGCTCGAGATGACTGCAGTCCTGGCCAATAGTTTCCCCCCAATCTCATGAGAAAAGTCGAACCAGAAAAACCCAGCTAAATCTCAGCTAAATAAATGGATTTCAGGTCTGCAGGAACTGCAGGACAATAATGTTACTTATTTTAAAGATGCTGAATTTGAGGGTAGCTTGTTTTCCAACAATAAATAATTGCCCCAAAACTTTTATCTCATGATTTTAGCATCTGCTAACAATCATTGCCTGACTCAGCTCTTATATTGATACTGCAAATGGTGACTTTCTAATTCCACCTTTCTTTCTATTCTTCTGTAAAGAGAGCATTCATTTATTTTTTTCTCAGTTGAAAGGTAATTCAATCTTAATTGAATCAATGCCAGTACTTCTAGTTTGAAAACAAGATGGCAGGATAGGAAGTCTTAGGATTTAGTACCCCCTACAGAAAGACCAACAAGCAACTATTCACAGAAAGTAACATCAATGTGAAAATCTTAGGACCCAGTGGTGAGGATGAAACACGCTTGGATAACAAAAACTGAGAAAAGCCACATTAGAAGGCTAAAAGGAGTGGTTTCACTTTGACCAACTTGCCTCTCCCACAGGCTGGCATGATGCCACACAGACAGAATTCCCCTGGGCCCATGGTTTCTCCAGTGGAGAAAAGGGAGCCCAAGGTTGACATCCAATTTATCCAGCCTTCCAGCATGCTTCCCAGAGGCTTGGCTCTGCCTCACCTCACGTGGAACACTGGGAGAATAAGAGGGCTATACAAAATGAGATCAGCTAGAAACTAAGAAGATGGGAAGAACTCACAGCAACCAGTGCAATGATCATGCTGTGGCACTGCATTCCTACCAGTGGTGGCACTCAATCAGAGAGCCCAGCTAGTGGCTTCACTCACCCACGGATCTCATCCAGTTCTTTTGGATCACATCCAAAGAATACAAGTGGCAGTTCTGCCTAGTATTGATCCCCAGTCAGCAGTTCGGCCCAACTATGGAGACCATTCTAACACCTCAACTAAACAGAAAGCCAAGCCAGCAGCCTCACCCAATTGCAGAGCATGGCCTCTGGCCCCACCCAACCCAGAGACCCTGACTGTGCAAGGAGCCTGGACAGCAACCATGTCCACCTGTAGAGCTCAGCCTTTAGCCCTACCTGCATGCAAACCTCAGCCTATTTCCCTGCCTGTTTCCTGAGCACAGCATGGAAATCCACCTGAACAGAGTGATCAACCAGTGACCTTGACCAACAGTTGAGAGGCATAACCTACAGACTCCTCTCACCAGGGATCCTAGACAGTTACTTTGCCTGACTGTGGAACATAGCCTCTCTCAACATCAGAGCACAAGCAATGGACCTGCACAACTGGAGACCCAGAGCAGTCTCTGCCTTCCAGCTGAGATGCCCAGAACCCCAGGCTGGGCTGATTGGGAAAGATCTTTCCCTGTTAAAGTAAACCAGTAAACAATGAAGGAGAAGACCTCCTCCTCAAATATGCAAATCATGAGTAATCAGATAAACATGACACCATCAAAAGAAACTAATAAAGCTCCAATAACCCTTTAAAAAATGAGATCTATGAAATGAGTGACAAAGAATCCAAAATAATCATCTTAAAAAGTTCAGTGAGCTAGATGAAAACATATAGACAACTAAATGAAATTAGGAAAACAATATATGAACAAAATGAGATTTCAGCAAAGAAGTAAAAACCATTAAAAAGAAAACAAACCTTCGATCTCAAGAATACAATGCCTGAACTGAAATATTCAATAAAGAGCTTCAACAGCATGCCAGCAGTCAGACGAAAGAAGCTGTGAACTTGAAGTTACGTCCTTTGAAATTTTCCAATCGGAGAACAAAAAGAAAAAGTCAAAGATAAAGAGAATTTTGAAAGCAGCAACTGATTCATCACATACAAGAAGCCCCATAAATATTAGCATTCAGTAGAAAGCTTGAAGGCCATGAGGGTGTCTGATGATATATTCAAAGTATTAAAGGAAAAAAATGGCTAAACAAGAATATTATACCTTGAAAAAACTCTCCTGAGAGACAGAGAACTCCCAAACAAGCAAAAGCTGAGGGACATTATCACAACCTGAACTGCCTTACAAGAAATGGTAAAGGAGGGGCGCCTGGGTGGCTCAGTCGGTTGGGCGGCCGACTTCGGCTCAGGTCATGATCTCGCGGTCTGTGAGTTCGAGCCCCGCATCGGGCTCTGTGCTGACAGCTCAGAGCCTGGAGCCTGCTTCCGATTCTGTGTCTCCCTCTCTCTCTGCCCCTTCCCCTGTTCACGCTGTGCCTCTATGTCTCTCAAAAATAAATAAACTTTAAAAAAAAAAAAAAAAAAAGAAATGGTAAAGGAAGTTCTTCATAGTGAAATGAAAGGACTCTAATTAACAATGAAAAACATATAAATAAATAAAAACTCAACGATAAAGATAAATATATAGTCAAAGTCAGAATTTTCTAATGTCGTGACAGTGGTGCATATATTACTTTCAACTCTAGTTTAAAAGTTTCAAAAATTAATATATTAATGGGGCACCCGGTTGGCTCAGTTGATCAGGCAACTTACTCTTGATCTCAGCTCAGGCCTCGATATCAGGGTCACGAATTCAAGCCCTGTGTTGGGCTCCACGTTGGGCATAAACTCTACTTTAAAAAAATTAGTGCATTAAAAATAACTATTAAAATAATAATTTGATAGTGGATACACAATATTTTTAAAATGTATATTGTAGAAGTACCTGGATGGCTCAGTCAGTTAAGCATCCAACTTTGGCTCAGGTCATGGTCTCACAGTCTGTGAGTCGAGTCCCCCACCAGGCTCTGTGCTGGTGGTGCACAGATTCTGCCTGCTTGGGATTATTTGTCTCCCTCTCTCTACTCTTATCCTGTTTGTGTGCTCTCTCTTTCTCTCTCTCAAAATAAATAAAAATAAAAAGTGTTGGGGGCACCCAGGTGGCTCAGTTGGTTAAGCGGCTGACTTCGGCTCAGGTCATGATCTTACGGTCTGTGAGTTCGAGCCCGCATTGGGTTCTGTGCTGATGGCTCAGAGCCTGGATCCTGCTTCGGATTCTGTGTTGCCTCTCTCTCTGCCCTTCTCCTGCTCATGCTCTGTCTCTCTGTCTCTCAAAAATAAATAAACGTTAAAAAAAATAAAATAAAATAAAAAGTGTTGTTATAAAAAAAATGTATATTGTAACATCAATAACCAAAACAGCGGGGGGGATACAAATAAAAGTAGTTTTGTATGCAGTTGAAGTTTTTATCAACTTAAACTGGATAATTATAAAATACTTTACATATGATGATAGGTAACCACAGAGGAAAAATGTGTGGTAGAAACACAAAGATTGGGGTGCCTAGGTGACTCAGTCAGTTAAGCACCCGATTCTCGATGGCTCAGGTCGTGATCTCATGGTTCATGGGATCAAGCCCCACATAGGGCTCTGCACTGAGTGTGGAGCCTGCTTCGGATTCTCTCTCTCCCCCTCTCTCTTTGCCCCTCTCCTGCTCACATGCTCTCCCTCTCTCTCTCTCAAAATAAATACTCTTTAAAAAAGAAACACAAAAGATTGAAAAAAAAAATCAAACCATACCACCACAAAAATGGTCATTGCATCGCAAAGGAAAACAACAACAGAGGAAGTAAAGAATAAAGGAACTCCAAGGGCACCTGCATGACTCAGTTGATTGGGCCTCTGACTTCTGCTAGGGTCCTGATCTCTCAGTTTGGTTTGTGAGCTTGGGGACCACATCAGGCTTGCTGCTGTCAGCGCAGAGCCCGCTTGGGATCCTCTATCCCTCTCTCTCTGCCCCTCCCCTGCTCGCTCTCTCTCTCTCTCAAATATAAATATAAGAAAAAGAATAAAGGAACTACAAAAATCAGAAAATGATAAGACACAATAGTAAGTCCTTATGTATCAAAAAGTACTTAAACATAAATTCTCCAAGCAAATAATATAGAAAGACTAAATGGGTAAATAACAAATTCCAACAATATGCTACCTACAAGAGACTCGCTTTAGTTCTAAGGACACAGATAGGTGAAAATTGAAGGTATGGAGAAAGATATTCCAAGAAAACTGCAGCCAAAAGTGAGCAAGGGTAGCTACATTTATGTCAGACGTCAGACAAAATAGACTTAATGTAAAAGAGGCTAACAAGAGACACAGTCATTATATGATGATAAAAGAGTCAATTCATGAAGAGGATATAAATTGTAAATATTTATACACCCAACATTGGAGCACCTAATTATATGAAACAAATACTAACAAAACTGAAAGAAATGAACAAAATAATTATACAGGATTTTAATACTCTACTATAAACAATGGATAGATCACCTAGACAGAAAATAAATAAGAAAATAGCAAGTGTAGAGTCACCTGGGTGGCTCAGTCAGTTAAGTGTCCGACTTTGACTCAGGTCATGATCTTGCAGTCTGTGAGTTCGAGCCCCACGTTCGGCCCTGTGCTGACTTCTCAGAACCTGGAGCCTACTTCAGATTCTGTGTCTCCTTCTCTCTCTGCCCCTCCACAACTTGCACTCTGTCTCTATCTCAAAAGTAAATAAACGTTTAAAGAATTTTTTTAAAAATTTTAAAAGGAAAATAACAAGTGTAAACAATACTATACCAAATGGACCTAAAAGACAAACAGACTTTCCCATACCAGCAAAATATACATTCTTCTCAAGTGCACATAGAACATTCTCCAGGATAGATCATATGTGAGGCCACAAAGCAACTCTTAAAAATCAAAAACATTGAAATACCACCAAGTATCTATTCTTACCACAATAGTATGAAACTAGAAATTGATAACATGAGGTTAACTGGAAAATTCACAAATACGTGGAAATTAAACCACACAGTTCTGAACTACTACTGAGTCAAAGAAGCAATCAAAGGGAAACCTAAAACATTTTGAGACAAATGAATAGAAACAACATACCAAAACTTATGAGATGCAGCAAAAGCCATCCTAACAGGAAAGTTTAGAGCAATAAATGTCTAAATTAGGAAAAAAGAAAGTCTCAAATAAACAACCTAACTTTACTTCTCAAAAATTAAAAAAAAGAGAGCAAACTAAATCCAAAGACTGGAGAAGAAAAGAAGTAAGAAAGATTATAGCAGAAATAAATAAGAGACTAGAAAAAACACACCATAATCAGGTGAGATTCATCCCTGTGATGCAAGGTTAGCTTAACATAAGCAAATCAACAAATGTGATACATCAATCACATTAACAAAATGAAAGATTAAAATCCCATGATCATCTCAATCAATGCTAAAAAAACATTTGACAAAATTCAAGATCCTTTCATGATAAAAGGTTTCAACAAATTTGGTAGAGAAGAAATGCTCCTCAACACAGTAAAAGCCATATATGAGAAATCCACAGCTAACATACTTAATGGTGCAAAGTTGGATAATTTTTTTTTTAAGATTAGGACCAAAACAAGAGTGTCCACACTTACTACTTCTTGTCGACACATAATCAACTTAATCATCAGGAAAAAAGAAATCAAAACCACAATGAGATATCATCTCACTTCTGTTAGGATGATAGTATCAAAAAGACAAGAGATAACAAGTGTTGGTGATAACAAGTCTCTGGAGAAAAGAGTAACTTTATTCAGCACTGTGGGTAGGAATTTAAATTGTTGTAGCCATATATAACACTATATGAAGATTCCTCAAAAAATTAAAAACGGGGAAGGGGGGCGCCTGGGTGGCTCAGTTGGTTAAGCAGCCGACTTCGGCTCAGGTCATGATCTTATGGTCTGTGAGTTCGAGCCCCGCGTCGGGTTCTGTGCTGACAGCTCAGAGCCTGGATCCTGCTTCGGATTCTGTGTCTGCCTCTCTCTCTGCCCTTCCCCTCTCTATGTTTCAAAAATAAATAAACGTTAAAAAAATTTTTTTAAGAAAAAAATAAAAAATAAAAACGAAACTACGGTATGATTCAGCAATCCCACTTCTGGGTGTATATCCACAGAAAATGAAATAAATATTTTGAAAATATAGCCACACTCCCATGTTCATTACAGCATTATTCACAAGAGCCAAGATATGGCTATAGCCTGAGTATCCATTGATGGATGAATAAAGAAAGTGTAGCATACATATATAATGGAATATTTTTCAGTCATTAAAAGAAGGAAATCCTGCCATTTGCAACATGATGAACCTGGAGGATATTATGCTAAGTGAATGAAATAAGCTAGGCACAGAAAGTCAAATACTTTATTATCACTTATATATGGAATGTAAAAATCTCAAACTCATAAATCCAGAGAATATATAGTGGTTGCCAGTGACGGGGGTGGGCGGTGAGGAAACAGGGACAGGTTGGTCAAAGGGTATGAAATTCCAGTTGTAAGGTGAATAAGTTCCGGGGATCTAACATACAGCATGGTGACTATAGTCAATCATACTGTATTGTATACTTGAAATCTGTTAAGAGTAGATCTTAAATGTCCTCACCACAAAAAAAAATGTTTAAAGGTAACTATGTGAAGGGATGGATGTATTAACTTAGTTGTGCTAATCCTTACACAAAACATCTTAAATCTTCAAATTATACACCTTAAAAAATATGTTGTGCAACCTTAATATATATAATTTTTATTTGTCAATCATACTCCAGTAAAGCTGAGAGGTGGGAGGAAAGAAGTGTGTCGTTTAGCCCTTACACATGTTGGGGTTCTCCAGTTATTTTTCTGTTAATGATTTCTAGTTTAATTCCACATTGTTCTGAGAGTATACTTTACATGATTTCTGATCTGTGAAATGTGTTAAGGTGAGTTTTATGGCCCGGAATGTGGTCTATCTTGGTGAATGTTCCATGTGAATTTGAGAGGAATGTATATTCTGCTGTTACAAATGAAGCATTCTTCAAATGTCAGTTTAGATTCAGACGATTGGTGGTGCCTTTCTGTTCAACTAAAGTAGTCTTCCTTTATCCACGCTGGATAAATTCCCAAGATCCCTCGTGGACGCCTGAATAAGCAGATACTACTGAACCCTCTAAATACTATGTTTTTTTCCTATACATACACACCTGTGATAAAGTTTAACTTATAAATTAGGCACAGTAAGAGATTAACAGCAATAATTAATAATAAACTAGATATTGTAATGATAGATATATGAATGTGATCTTTCTCTCAATATATCTTACTGACCTGTACTCCTCTTTCCTCTCATGATTTGAGACGATAAAATGCATATGTGATGAATGAAGTGAGATGAATAACACAGGCACTGTGACATTGCATTAGGCTGCTATTGACCTATTGTCAAAAGGAGAATCATCTGCTTCTAGACCACAGTTTACCACAGAAAAATGAAACCATGGATAACAAAACCATGGATAAAAAAGTACTACTATATATAGTCTCACTGATTTTCTGCTTGCTGGACCGATCAATTTCTAATAGGTGTGGAGGTGCATTTTATATAATTATATTTTCTCTTCTCTCTTGGCATACCAATTTTACTTCTATTCAAATTTTTCTTTCAGTGTTTCAGACTGTCATCTGTGCAGTGCCCTAGGGGTAGTAGACAGCTAAAAACTATCTCCAATTTTTACAATCCTATGGAATCCAGGACTGTAAGCCCTCCTGGCCTCCAAAGTAAAAACTGGGCACCAGAAACATATGAAGAGCTACTCTCTGAGATGCTGGCACTCCGGAGTATTGACAGAGGGAGAGGACAAAGAGAGTGCCTTCCCTCTGTGGTCTCAGGAAAGGTTTACAGTCAGCTCCTATTACGTACATTTATTTAGAAGCCTAGCCCTCAGGCTGCAGCTATGATGATAAGGCCTCTTTCACAGAAAGAATGAGCTCCTGAGTCTATGGCCTCTTGCTATGCCCAGGGTGGTATCTGTTTTAAGAACTCTTTCTCAGTTGATTACAGTCCTGTGACCTTAAACCCTGTTGACCCCTAGAGCCAGGCAATGTAAGGGTGTTCCCTACACATGTGACACATTTAAAGCATTGGTCAAAGGGGCATGGGCCTGATGGAATATTCTCCAGGGACAGAGGCTAGTAGGGGGACGTGTTACCCCAATGTTTACAGCAGCACTTTCGACAATAGCCAAATCATGGAAAGAGACTAAGTGTCCATCAACTGACAAATGGATAAAGAAGATGTGGTACATATACACAATGGAATACTACACAGCAATAAGAAAGAATGAAATCTGGCCATTTGTAGCAACATGGATGGAACTGGAGGGTATGATGTTAAGTGAAATAAGTCAGGCAGATGTTTTCACGCATAGGTGGATTTTGAGAGACTTAGCAGAAAACCATGGGGGAGGGGAAGAGGGGAAAGGAAAAAAAGCCACAGAGAGGGAGGGAGATAAAACATAAGAGTCTCTTAAATACTAAGAACAAACTGAGGGTTGATGGGGCTTATGGGAGAGGGGAGAGTGGGTGACAGGCATTGAGGAGGTCACTTGTTGGGACGAGCACGAGGTGTTGTATAGAAACCAATTTGACAATAAATTATATTTTAAAAAATGTGCAAATGAGTCTCTTTCATGTAAAGTCCCTGTGCTTTCCAAAGGGCTGTTTCTGCGCTGGGCCCTGGGAAGGGTGAGTCTGCATGTGAGACTTTTAAGAGTCATTCCTCAGTTCCTGCAGCCCTCTGGGTCTCGTGGATGGGAGCCTTGATGATCTTCAAAGCAAGATGTTTTGGGGGCTCGGCTCTTAACTGATTGTCTTAAAAGGTGGCGTGCCCACTGTGGAATATGAACACTTCACCCATTATGAAGCAGCTCTGGGTTGTGAGTTCCCTCCCAGTTGTATGTTCTTCCACTGGGGGTGGAGTATATGGCAAGATTGTTCTCAGCCTTTCTTACCTGGTTCCATGTGGATTCTCCCTCATTTGCCTAATGCAAAGGGTCAGTCCATAAGTTTTAGGTTTGTTTTCCAGGGGAAATTTTTCTGTAAATAGCTCTGAATTCACTCTGTCCATGGAAGAAGGTGAGTTCAGAATCTTCCTATATCACCATCTTTTTTTTTCTTTTAGAGAGAGAGAAAGTGCAAGTGGAGAAGGGGCAGAAGAAGAGAGAAAGAATCTTAAGCAGGCCCCACATTCAAAGCAGAGCCCAATCCGGGGCTTGATCTCATGACTAAGAGATCATGACCTAGGCCAAAATCAAGAGTCCGATGCTTAACTTACTAAACCACTCAGGCACCTCTACATCACCATCTTGAACTGGAACTTACATCATTTATTTTTGTTTTTTTTCCTTAAGATTTCCATTTCTCTGCTTACATTGCCCAATTTTTGCATGCTTTCTACTTTAGCCTAAAGCATTTAGCATATTATTCATAGTTGTTTCAGTCCCGAGTCTGATAATTCCAACACTCCTGCCATGTCTGGTTCTGGTGCTTGCTCTGTCTCTTCAAACTGTCATATTAAATGCACTTGCTCTATACACCTAAAACTAACACTATGTGCCAACTATACTTCAATTAAAAAAAATACAGTAATGTAACCTTGTATGTAAACTATACTCAAATGCAAAAAAATGGGGAGGGGGAGCATTAAACACGAAAAATAAAATAAAAACTACACCTGCTCTTTCTCTTCAAAATTTCTCTTTCTTTCTTCATAGCCAAACATGATGTATGGGGTAAAAGGAGTTGTAAGTAGGCCTGTAGTGATTGGTAGTAAGGTGTGGGTGGAGGGGACACGGTCTATCATTCTATGATTAGGTTTCAGAGCTTATAACTCTGAACTGTAAGCTTTCAAGGTTTTTGTTTTTAAATTGTTTTCCTCCCCCTTAGGTCAGATAAAATTTGAATTGAGTGAGCAGGAGGTGGGTATTTCTCTTCCTTTAGGTCATTTAGGCTCTGATAAGACCCCAGCAGGTGAGGCTCTGATTAACTAGTTTCTCGTGAGAACGATCCTTGTTAAGCACAGAGAGCTCTGACATATTTAAAAATGGTGGCTTTCCCCTCTCTCTCTTTGGAAGTCTGAGGGAATTTTTCTCCATACTTGCTGTGAAGCCTGGTCAAGGTCCTGGAGGTAAATCTTACAATTTGGTGCCCACAGCCTGACCCTCAACTATGACTGGGTCCCCTCGAGTTGTTAACTCAAGTTGTCCACACTGAGCCCTCAGTAATTCATCAATCATATTTCAGGTTTTTCCACCTTGGCACTGGTTCCTGCAGCAGTTTCAGCTTCTGGGTGTCTGCTCCGGTAAGCTGTGACTCCTTGTAGTCACGGGTCTGTCTCTTCAGTCTTGGGAGCAGCTGTTTGCCCTGTGTTTTCCTGCCTGTTATGAATCTAAGAAGAGTTGTTGATTTTTCCGTCTGTTGGGATTTTTACTTGTTGTTAGGTAGAGTGGTGAATTCCAAGCACCGTATATATGAAACCAGACTTCTCTTGTATTTCTTTTTTTTTTGGGGGGGGGGTGAGGTATAAAGTATGTGTTATACCACCTTATAGTTTTTGTAGTAGTATTGGTGGGTAGGACATAATGTAAGATCCCTTCTACTTGGATTCAGTACTGGTCTTTTGGTGATGTCTTTTCCTGAAGATTAAATGTCCAATTTGAAGATCAGGTAAGGACTGTGGTGGGAAAGTAAACCTGACCTGTTGATGATAAATGAGTGTGTTTAATACATGCATGTAATAAGACGTTAGCAGTATTTAAGGATAGATGTTGGAATGATCAAATTAAGGGCACCTAAGACTGGAAGAGGTAGGAATCCTCACTGGTCTATTAATGAGTATTAACAATAATCTTCATGATTTCATAAGGGAGTAATCAATGTTGCCTGGAGGAGGAGTGGTCAAGCATCATCACAGCTAAGTACAAAACCTGTTGCAGGTTTAGTTCCTCAGAGTTTGGCTGTTTTGAATTTAAGAACACATCACTGTGTTCGGGTTTGGTTTGGTTTGGTTCTTCCCCCAGAGGACTGAAGGAGGTAAAGAATAGTGAAATTTTTGTAGCAGTGTAGATACTTGTTGATTATCCTGAATAACCTTACCATTGAAGTGAATTTCTCTATCACTAGAGAAGACCAAAGGGATTCCAGAGCGGAGAAAATTCTCTCTGACTCTCTTAACTATAGTTGGGGCAGTAGCCTGTTTGCAAAGAAACGCTTCTAGCCACCCTGAATGTCCTTCCTTTTTTGTAAAAAAAAAAAGGGGGGGGGAAGGTAATGAGTAACTGGAGAGTCTAAAAGTGGGAGAAACAGATAGAGAGGTTTTCAGGTTTTAAAATGCAGACATGGAAGAAGAGTCCCAATCAAGGAGAATGGCATTGAATGGCATACGAGGGAGAGGCAATAGCGAAAACACTAGGGGTCTGGCTCTAACAATTAGCCAACCGATCCTAGAAATCCTCGAGGTTGCCTTTTGGTCTCAGGGAAAGAGGAATTAACGATGATGTTAGTACATTTAGGGGACAAAGTTGTCCTTCACATGAGATAGCATGTCCTAGCTAATGGTCTTGACGGAGCTGAATAATTGTCTTGTGTTTTTAGAAACCACATGTCTGTTGTGGGCAAGAGCTTGTAACAAACAAGTCGTTAAAATCAGGTGAGCAAAGAAGACAGTCATCTACATGGTGGATAAGGAGAGAATTACAAGGAAAGATTAAATTTCTCAGGTTTGCATTTAGAGTCCTAGAGAAATAATTACTGGCCTCAAGACATCCCTCAGGCATGGCGGTCCATGTGTATTGTTGATTTTTTCCATGTGATGGCCAAAAAGATATTTGTGTCAGGGTGAAGGGGTGTAGTGGAAAAACAACCAAAAAAATGCAGAAGTTAATGACAGTGAAGTGAGTGGTGTTGGCTGGCATATAGAGCGGATGGTATTGGGGTTAGGAACTAAAGGAAACCTGGCTATAACTAGTTCATTGCTAACAAGTGTTAAACTAGCCAGCCTCCTTGGCCATTAGGATTCCTTACTGGGGGGATTGGATTATTACAAGATGTGTCAATAAAACCTTGAATCAGGGCAAAAATATTGGAGAACTTCTAGTTTTAAATATGTCATGGTAATCTTATAAGTGGCATGGAAGGGTAGATTTCTAAATCCAGAGGTTTGGCCTCCCAGACTTGGCCTGTGTCAGAGGAGTGAGCCATCCCAAGGGAGTCAGGTTATTATAGTTAACACAATTTGTACTTAAATATTTGGGGATTTTTTTACAGGAGCAAAAAAAGTCTGATGGTCAATGACTCCTAAAAAGGCAAACGAACATAGGTACAGAGCCAGGTACTTCAACCGTGAAACATTTGAGGGAGCAAAAAATCCTGATATTCCTACTGGGAAGTACATCTCTTCCCAGAAAGATAACCGGGGCAGTGGAATTAAGCATTAAGCCACGGTGTGCAGTGAGAGGTACTAATGAGGCAGAAAACGATGTAGACAAAGACAAGTAATGGGTAGATGATCAATCCCCCTGCAGTATCCTTGATGCAGTCCAAGGGAGGTCAGTGGGAAAATTACAGATGTTAGTATTAGTTTTCTAGGGCTGACATGGTACTTTGTTATGTAGCACAGACTGGGCGGCTTAAACCTAAGAAATTTAGAATCTCAAACTTTTAAGTCCAAGATCCAGACGTCCACAGGGTTAGTTCCTTCTGAAAGCTGAAAGGGAAGGATCTGTTCTAGACCTCTCTCTTTGGCTTATAGATATGAAACATTTTCATCATCACAGAAACGTCTCTTGAATAATACTGCCGTAGGTCAGAGAGCACAGGGTCTGATAAACATTTTACGTTTTGTGAGAAGCACTCTAAAGCAAACAATGCTGTTAAGGGCATATATTAAGAAGTTAAAACTCAGTGACTGAGCATAATTTTATTTTTAGGGTTGTATCCTGAGATGAAGATGATAAATACAAATATTTGACACTTTCATAAAGCATAGATTAAACTAATTCAAGACATGTTTGATACTGAGTTCTACGAGCAGAACACGGTCTCTTTGTTGAAATATTTTTATTTAAAATTATCCTCAATAACTAGAATTCCAGAGTCTTCCATTGATTTGGGGATGGTTAGTGCAAGGAGTGTACTGGACTAGTTATATTTACATTAAGAGGTTAATGGAAATACTTTAGCACTGCTTCCTGAACATGAAATATTGAGACCACCAAAGCATCTATTTATATTCCTGACTTACATAATTGGACATAATCCATATGTACTGCTCCCCGAGACTGAAATTTAATGGCCCTGCAGATACTACTCAATGTTTAAAATACTATCCTATCCCTCAGAATTCTTCCAGAGTCAAGTTTAAAATCTGTAAGGTCAAAAATTCAAAACCCTGACAACAGCAAATGCTAGGAGTGATGTGGAATGAACAACAGGAATGCTCATTAATAGCTGGTGGGAATGCAGAAACAGGATAGCCACCAGTTTGGAAAACATTTGGCAATTCCTTACAAATCTCAACACGGTCTTACCCTAGGACCCAGCAATCAGTCTCCTTGGTCTTTACCAAAATGAGTTGAAAACGAAGGTCCACACAGAAACCAGCACATGAGTGTTTATAGCTGCTTTACTCACAATTGTAAGACTTCAAAGCAAACAAAATGTCATTCAATGGGTGATGGATAATTTATGGTAAATCCATACAATGGAATATTATTCAATGATAAAAGAAATGAGCTTTTAAGCCATAAAAAAGACATGGAGGAACCTGAAATAAATATCGCTAAGTGAGTGAAAGAAGATATATTAAAAGACTACACACAGTAGGATTCCAACTATATGACATTCTGGAAAAGTTAAAACTACCTAGACAGCAGGAAAGTCCGTGGTTTCTAAGAAAATCAGTGGTTGGAGGGCAGGGAGAAGGAGGCATAAACAGGCTGAACACAGAGGATTTTTAAGGCAGTGAAACTATTCTGTACGTGCAATGGTAGATACATGACATTATACCTTTTTCAATACCAATAGAACTGTACAACACGAATATTAAAACCTAATTGAAACTATACGCTTTAATTAATATTATGTACCAGTGTGAATTCATCACCTGGATCAAACATATACACTTTGTGCACGGTGTAAATAATGGGGGGAAACTGTAGGGAGGTGGAATATTTGGAGGCTCCCTATAAATTCTGGTCAGTTTTGGAGTACCTAAAACTGATCTTAAAAATAAAATAGTTATTAACGGATAAAGAAAGAAAGAGACAAACAACAGCAAAAAAACAGACTTAAATATAGAGAACAAACTGGTTGGCTGCCAGAGAAGGGGGGTGGTGGAGGGATGGGTGAAAGAGATTAAGGGGATTAAGAGTACACGTATCTTAATGAGCACTGAGCAATACATAGAATTATTGAATCCTTACATTGTACACCTGAAACAATATCTGAAAAAAGAAAAAAATATTAAAAGGCGGGGGTGGCAGGGTGAGGGGGTGGAATCTCTGCAGAAACTGCAGCATTTTTAATTTTGTCCTACCCCCTCATGATTTCAAGTGAGTAGGTGCTCGATTGTTTCATAAACAGTAGAAGAAACACTAAAACTTACCTAATCCTTACATTATAGGTACTGCGTAAGTACTTTATTAATCTAATCCGCAAATATTTATTCAGAGCATCCTATTTAACCTACGCAACTCATGTCGTCGTCACATCGGTCTATGATACATTGTTGTTATTCGCATTTTTAAAAAACAGCTCTGAGAGCAAAGCCAAACAGTTGATAAATACAGAACGGGCGTCTAATCTGGATTCCAAATCCAAAGTTCTAAACCATAAAACAGAACGAAAGAAAATTAGAGATTTCTAATTCCGTCACCTGAAACAATGAACGGCCGATAAATCTCGCGATATTATTGAAACTACTACTCCCAACATGCACAGCGGCTGCTGTCCATCTACCTATCCCCTTGAGTCTGGAGGGTCCCGGCATGCCTCAAGGTGCGAAAGGCAGCCTGGGAGCCGTAGTCCTCTTGGACGCCTACCGGTATTGCCAGCGCGGCAGTGGCGGCTCTCGGTTCCGTCCAGCGGGTTCCGTAAGGCGAGCTGAGGCGGAGAAAGGGCGCGGAACTGGAAAGGGGTGAGTCAGGCACTGGCTACGCGATAAAGGGAGGCGGCACTGCGGCATAGGACTGAATTAGGTAAATGGACCCGTGCTGCAGTCTCTCCGGAGACGCCGCGATCTAGCGCCAGCGAGAAGAGGGCGAGGAGGAGCCAGAGCCCGGTCCTTGCACCCATTCTCGCCCTCGTACCCCGCCGCCATCTCCACCATGCAGTCCCGGGAAGAAGCTCCGCGCTCTCGCCGCCTGGCCAGCCCCCGCGGCGGGAAGCGGCCCAAGAGGGTTCACAAGCCCACGGTTTCGGCTTTTTTCACGGGCCCGGAGGAGCTGAAGGACACGGCTCATTCTGCAGCCCTGTTGGCGCAGCTAAAGTCTTTCTACGACGCGCGGCTGTTATGTGATGTGACCATCGAGGTGGTGACGCCTGGCAGCGGGCCTGGCACCGGCCGCCTCTTTCCCTGCAACCGTAACGTGCTAGCTGCCGCGTGTCCCTACTTCAAGAGCATGTTCACAGGTGGTATGTATGAGAGCCACCAGGCAAATGTGACCATGCATGATGTGGATGCCGAGTCCTTCGAGGTGCTGGTCGACTACTGCTACACAGGTCGTGTGTCCTTGAGTGAAGCCAACGTGGAACGCCTTTACGCGGCCTCTGACATGTTGCAGCTCGAGTACGTGCGAGAAGCTTGTGCCTCCTTCCTAGCCCGCCGCCTT
Organism: Paguma larvata; assembly: GCA_030068075.1. NCBI lineage: Eukaryota > Metazoa > Chordata > Mammalia > Carnivora > Viverridae > Paguma > Paguma larvata. The sequence continues at coordinate 50,624,211 of CM057839.1, read as the reverse complement.
GACCTGGCCAACTGCACCGCCATCTTTAAGTTTGCCGACGCCTTCGGCCATCGCAAGCTGCGGGCACAGGCCCAGTCCTTCATAGCCCACAACTTCAAGCAGCTCAGCCAGATGGGTTCGATTCGGGAAGAGACTTTGGCAGATCTGACCCTCGCCCAGTTGCTGTCTATCCTGCGCCTTGATAGTCTAAACATAGAGCTTGAGCAGACCGTGTGTCATGTGGCAGTGCAGTGGTTGGAGGCGTCTCCCAAGGAGCGGGGTCCCAACGCCGCGGAAGTCTTCAAGTGTGTCCGCTGGACACACTTCACAGATGAAAATAAGGATTACCTGGAAGGGCTGCTGACCAACACCATTGTGAAAAAGTACTGTCTGGACCTTATCGAAGGGGCCCTGCAGATGCGATACGGTGACAAGTTGTGCAAATCTCTGGTGCCAAAGCCAGAGACCAGTGGCGGCAGCAGCAGCGGCGGCACTAGCGGCGGCAGCGGCGGCGGCAGCGTTAGCGGTGGTGGCGGCGGCGGCGGCAGCGGCTGCGGCAGTAGCAGCAGCAGCAGCTCTGTTGTACCTACTTCAGAAAGCCCACCCCAGAGGCTGGGTGTGTGCGCTAAGAAGATGGTGATCTTCTTTGGACACCCTAGGGATCCCTTTCTGTGCTGTGACCCATACACCGGAGATATTTACAAAGTGCCGTCACCTCTGACCTGCCTTGCTCACACCAGGACTGTAACCACCTTAGCTGTCTGCGTCTCTCCGGACCATGACATCTACCTGGCTGCTCAGCCCAGGAAAGACCTGTGGGTGTACAAACCAGCCCAGAATAGTTGGCAGCAGCTTGCCGACCGCCTGCTGTGTCGCGAGGGCATGGATGTGGCCTACCTCAATGGCTACATCTACATTTTGGGTGGACGAGACCCGATTACTGGCGTTAAATTGAAGGAAGTGGAATGCTACAGTGTTCAGAGAAACCAGTGGGCACTGGTGGCTCCACTACCCCATTCTTTTATATCCTTTGATCTAATGGTAATTCAGAACTACCTTTATGCTCTCAACAGTAAGCGCATGTTCTGCTATGATCCGAGCCACAATATGTGGCTGAAGTGTGTTTCCCTTAAGCGCAATGACTTTCAGGAAGCCTGTGTCTTCAACGATGAGATCTATTGTATCTGTGACATCCCAGTCATGAAGGTCTACAATCCAGTCAGAGGAGAATGGAGGCAGATCAACAATATTCCCTTGGTGTCCGAGACCAACAACTACCGGATTATCAATCACGGCCAAAAACTGTTGCTGATCACCTCCCGCACCCCACAGTGGAAGAAGAACCGGGTGACCGTGTATGAATATGACAGTAGGGGAGACCAGTGGATTAACATAGGTACCACCTTAGGCCTCTTTCAGTTTGATTCCAACTTCTTTTGCCTCTCAGCTCGTGTTTATCCTTCCTGCCTCGAGCCTGGTCACAGTTTCCTCACGGAGGAAGAAGATGTGCCCAGTGAATCGAGTACTGAATGGGATTTAGGTGGATTCAGTGAGCTGGACTCTGAGTCAGGAAGTTCAAGTTCTTTATCTGATGATGATTTGTGGGTTCAGGTAGCGCCTCAGTGAAATGTACAGGATTGGCAGAATTTGTTGTAGATAGGTTGAAACACTAAGGTGTTTTTATTGCTTTGGAAAGTGTCTTAAAAGAGATACCCTTTGTCTTTGCTGGAAAAAAAAAATAGGTTGATTAATTTCAGGTGTGGTTTAGAAAGGGTATTGTTTGAAATACTAACATATTTAATGTTAGGGAATTTATACACTCAAATCAACCTATTTAATAATTTACTGTTCTAAAAGTCCTAAATTGATTTAATTGTTTGGTATGTTTATGTTTGATTATACTAATTTAGTCTTCTGTTTTAAATCTTTTATTCTGTTTTGTGCCACAAGTACTGTGACTTGAATTTTGATTTTCAAAATAGAAAACGTATTGGCTAGGAATTACCAGGTAGGGTTTTGAAAGTATATATTTTCCTTCAGAACAAGGTACTAGGTTTCCAAAACTTTAAATTAGTGGGTTATTACAAGTATTCTAATTTAAATACAGTTTGCCAGGTTTTAGTTTAGTTACCTCCCCTCATGTGAAGAAGAAAAAAAAAGTTTATATGTTTCATGTGACTGGTGATTTCATTTGTAATGATAGGCCTGACAGCCGTAAGCTCACTAAAAGTAAAAACAAAGCAAACAAAAACAGGATCTACTGTTTGAAAAGAAATATCTGTTTTAAATTTGTAATATAAAATGTGTATTTGCAAACAGTGACCAGTTTTCCATCTGTTCTAGTAGTGTCACCAGTCATTGAAAAACCTTAAAAAAAAAAGAAAACTAAACTAACTTGCTTTGTCAGTTCACATTTTTGATCTATACTTGATACATGCTTAACAGAATCAGAGGAATAATCCTCTTTTTCACTGGAGACGATTGTGTAAATTTGTATCCATTGTCTTAAAAAGTTTATGTGATTCTTAAAATACTTGGGCTGTACAATTTTAGTGTTCATCTGAGATTTGTCAGCAAAATGTGATTATTCTTTGCTGTTTAATGAGATAATATTCGTTTTGAAAATATGTGTAAGCTAAGAACAGTATTTTATTGAGATCAGTAGATATTGTGTCTATCAACTATAAAATCAAGTGCCAGCAAAGGACTTTAAAACTTTAAGTTGTGTATAGAACTGTTTCGTGTAGCATTGAAATATTGTCAGTTTTTGTAAGTCACTAAATGTTATTATCAGCTTAAAGGTATTTTTGTATTAAAAGTTTACAGTTAAATAACGTAAGTGAATGATGGCATTTGGGGCCAGTAGTGAAAGTATATTTCGTCTAAAATATTTCCCTAAGCAGTGGTATACATGGTTATTTTACTAGGGTATTTGTATTTGTTCTGTGTTTCTCTGTGAACCACACTCCATCCAGTCTTTGTTTCTGTCACACTACATAAGGGAATGTTCAGAAACAAAGACTAAATCATACAAAATCGACATTGCTAAATACAAGTGCTTACCTCTTGAGGGTTTACTAGATATGGGTGTCACGCTACATACACACAATAAATGACCAGTTACTTATGGTGTATATGTTTTTTCTATACCCAGTTAGAATTTTCTTCTTGAATCTTCATTCAGTAACATGCTAATTCCTCTTCGACATTGATGCCCTAGTGACAGAATGCTAACATTTCTTACACCCTGGCTGAGTACAGAGGATTGTGCTGCTGGGGACCTGAATTTTGTAATGAAATACCATAGGATGAAAATGGAGAGAGGGAGACACACAAGGCTTAAAAAAAAAAAAGGTTGTCAGCCGTTTTGATTGGCCATTTGAAGATACTGCAAAACATTCCTGTTTAACATTTTTAGTGAAATAAGATGCTTGTCCTAACAGTATGTGTTCCTTCAAAAGGGCAAACACGCTTTTAGTTGTGTACGGCTACATTTTGTTCTATCTCACAGCAGGGTTGCTACAAGCACTGTACTTAACACAAAACTGTGTCTCAGTAGTGTTTTTGGCCAATTTTTTCTTCACCAGTAACTTCTTGTGGAGAGCTTTTTGTTTTGTAAGGTTGAAAAAGGACAGTGCTGATCTTAAACAGATTGTCCATCTGCACAATTAAGGTATGCAAACGATTGAGGAGTGACAAATTCTCTGATTTGTCCTTCTCAACCTTTGAGTTAGGTAAAAGCTAAGTAGCAGTGGTATCTTGGTTTACAAAGAAGTTTTCTTGGGAAGAATTTTGGTTTCGTGATATATTTGTGAATTAGAGAATCGATGTTAATCATTATTTTATAGGTAAGTGATTTGTATGTGATTAGTTGCAAATAAAACTGGTATTAGAACCTAAACTTCCTGACTTTGTAATTCAGCATTTGTGCTAAATGTATAATGCTCTTGCTTGTGCATTGAACGATGCAGCTAACTGTTGAAATCCCTTCTTGACGGGTGAGCACCTATGTCTCAGTTTTCCAATTAATCGGCACATCTTTTAGCAAATGTTCAGTAGAACATTGTTTGCAAGACTACTCTTGATTTAGAATGACCTCAGTTACCTTTGTATCTGTTCCTATAGTCCGAAAAGCGTATCCCAGATTTTTGCAAGTTCTTCTAAGTTCAAATTATGTCGTTATGGTTTCCAAAAGGATAAACTAGAAGGTAATTTAGCAGTTGGCTTGTTTATATATGGATTAACGAAAGAAATTAAATTATAATAGGTCTTTTCATTGCTCTTAGTTAAGCAGAGGTTTTTAAAGTTTTTGTACCTGATCTTTTTGAGAATCTGGGGAAAGCTTTTGATGTATTTTTTTTTAACTTTTTTTTTTCTAATTTTAGAGAAAGCGTGAGCAGGACGATGGGGGAGGATCTTAAGCAGGCTTCGTGCCCAGTGAGGGAGCCCAACGTGGGGCTCAATCCTACAATCCTGGGATCATGAGCTGAGCCAAAATCAAGAGTCAGATGTTCCACCAACTGAGCCACCCTGGGGCCCCTTGATGTAGCCTTAAGAAAAAGGCAAATTTGTTATAATTTTATAGTGTCCAAGATGATAGGACCCTTCTCATCATACCAAGGTAAGAATACATGTGACAGTCTCTCCTTCCCTTACCTGCTTAAAAAGGTCAAGACCCTTTCATCTAACTTTAAAGGAACATTCATTATAGCAAACATGGGGGCGCCTGGGTGGCTCAGTCTGTTGAGCGTCCGACTTCAGCTCAGGTCATGATCTTGCTCATGGGTTCGGTCCCTGCGTCAGGCTCTGTGCTGACAGCTCAGAGCCTTGAGCCTGCTTCAGATTCTGTGTCTCCCTCTCTCTCTGCCCTTCCCTTGCTCATGCTTTTTTTTTTTCTCTCTCTCTTTCTCTCTCTCCCCACCTCCAAAATAAATAAATGCCATTATAGCAAATGATAAAGCAGAGAAGTGTTAGGAAGCAAAATTACAGAAAATGTGACTCAGTAGAAACATAAGAAAGTTACTTTTAAAACCAACAAGAGTGTAGAATATATGCAAACCAGTTGATTTTTAGAATAATAATAAACAAGAAAGAATGCTCACAGAAGCTGCCATGGTTCTGTACCATGGAGGCAGTATATTTTGTGCAGAACACGAAAAAGGACCCCCTCCTTGACTGAGCTCTTTGTTTCCTGGATCTGTTTCATCAAACTTCCATTCCTTACGTAATGTAACCTTGAGGACTCAGCATGGTCCAAGGCACAGAGAGAGCAGGGAACAGATATGGTTATGTCACATCCCATCTACATGTGACACCCATTTTCTCGAAACGACCGAGTCTGTTGTCCCCTTAGGGAGTCAACCTTTTATACTCTCACCACCAAAGTTAAAATTGCTGCTTAGAAACACCATATCTTAATCAAATATTATTTGGGGGCAAACTCTTGGTTAATTCTAGGGTAACTAGCCAAAAGAGACTTGACATAAGTGCCTGCCAAAATAGTTTCTTTCAAACAAATGTTTGTGCCTTAGAGAAAGAGGAGCCAGGACTCTAAAACTGTAAGAAACATCACCTTAACTTAGATCATCCTAAGAAAATTCAGTAGAATTTGTTTTTTGCCTATTTTGACAGAAAAATGCAGCAAGGGAACTTACTTTAGGCACAGCCTGTCTTCAGGGCTTTCTTTGTACAGAGAAGATATCGTGATTTAATGTTTTTTCTAACTTTGTATATTGGCTGAACTGCAGGTCTGGTTGTATGTAATAGAGACCCAGTAGTTTTTTAAATAAGACGTTTCTCATATAAAAGTTCAATCTGTTATGTTGCCTTTCCTCTAGAAAGTCCCCTGAGACCGAGGCTTTCCTGGTTTCCCATTCCGCCATCCTTAGGTGGTTGTCCTGGTCCACAAGGTTTAAACTGGTTCATACTTGTGTCCGTGTTCCCGCCATCACGAAGAGAGGAAGGGGAAGAGAAAGGCATGTGTCTTCCCTCTAGGGGAAGTTGCACACATCATTTCCAGTCACATGACCTAGGCCAGCCCTTAACCACATAGCCACACCTAACCTCAAGACTGCCCGGACGAGGTTGTCTTTATTCTAGAACAATGTGTATTGAGTTTAAATCCAGGGGTTCCTTCTTATAGAATGGAGGAGAAAGGCTATTGGGTTAAATAGCAATCTCTACGACACCATCTGTGAGGCCAGATGTTACCACATGGCAGCCAAAGGGATAACACCATCCCCAGGGCTTACTGCAATCCACATAACATGGGATGCGCCTTCCACTCCAGAAAGCCTTGGGGAGCTCGCTGGGCTCTTGCTGCTGCCCTGAAGAGAAAAGGCAAAGAAAGGCACTTCATCTTGTTTTGATTAAATAAAGCTTCATAGACGATGTGTATGGCTAGATCATTAGCCAAAGTCTAGTGGAGGCATTATGTCATGGAATGTTTCCCCTTCCTGAAAGGAAAGAAAAGAGTACTGACAAATGACTCTGTGTAATCAATGGCAGTATTAATTATCTTAAACAGCAAATGTTGCTTCTGTTAAAAAATAAAAAAAGATAACAGAATCACAGAGTAATGATGAAAACTGGAAGTTTCTTAGAGCAAGCTCAGCTATTTAGCAACATTCTAGCATTTTCTGTGCCTCAATCATCTTGGCAGTGCTGTGTGAATAGAAATCTGTTCGTCTCCCCCTCTGTTGAAGTCCAGACAGTTAGCCACAATAGTCTATTCAAAACTCCGTTTCTTGCTGAATTCTTGTACTGACTTCCGGTTAATCATAGTTTATTCAATATACACATAAAGTGTCACTTTCGGTGTTTGTGAAAACTTCAAAACAGCTGCAGAGAACATTTTGAATAATCGCTTCCAAATTATCATTAAAATTTTCATTACAAATACTCACATTTATTTTAAAAACACATTCAATCCTTGTTTATATATAGAGCCCTAAACTCTATCATTAAGTAAAGGATAATACTTCAGTTAGTATTTTTGTTTCTATCCCTACGTTAATAAAGATTGTAAGACTCCATTTTCTATTTCACTTCTTCTAGATATCTTAGAAGCCCAAAGACACGATTTTTAATATAGGTCGTGACTGGGTCCTTCTGCATTCTCTGCACTAGGTACCTCTGGTTTAGTGTCATAACCCCATTACTTTGTTTCCTATAGGGCCTTCTCACATGCGGGAATTACTCAGTGTATTGATTTGTTTACTCTTTATTATCTGTCTCCTGCACTAGAATTTGAACTCCATCATAGAGGGACCACGTCTGTCTTTTCCTCAGCTCCTAACATAGGCAGGCACAGCATCAGCATTCAACGAATATTTGTTGAACAAAGAAATACACGTATTTGGTGCTTGTTTGCATTTATATGAGAAACACTTACATTTAGAAATCTCATCTTTTTGTCAGTTTTCCAGCTTTGAGGGAGAGCTATTATTAAACTCTTTTGTCTGGTTGTCATAGCAACCCACTGGCCTCTAGAGCTACAGGTTATTTCTGATGGGCATGTTCTACCAGACAACCAAACGCAGGGTTTTTTTCAATTACGGAGTAATGATGCTATTATAAATCACATTCCTTACACGGTATATTTCTCTATCTTTTATAAAGAATGCAGGGAATTAGAAAGCAAACAAGTCTGTTCAGACTGTAAAAGGAAATAAAGCAGTATAATTACTACATCTCTAAGCCCCCAAGCCTTTCCTATCCCCTCCAAGTTCTCTGCCTTTCCCCACGCACCTGTATATTCGGTTGAGCTTTCTGTCTGAGTTGTTAAGGAAGTTTAAAAATTAATTGCTCCAAAACACACTAAAGAGCTCTATCATGGCGTAAGTTTTCTTTTTCCTCCGCCTTGCTTGTTTCTTTCTTTCGTCTTTTTTTTTAAGTTTATTTATTTTTGACAGAGTATGAGCAGGAGAGGGATAGAGAGAATGGAAGGCAGAGTATCTGAATCTGACTCTGCAGTGACAGACAGCCCGTTGTGGGGCTCCAACCCATGAACTATGAGATCATGACCTGAGCCAAAGTCAGACACTTAACCAACTGAGCCACTCAGGTGCCCCACCTCCTTGCTTGTTTCTTAAATTTCACGTGAAATTAGCAAATGATAATAGTCTTGTACAAATTGAGATTTGTGCTGAAAAGGTCCAAAATCAGGTACTTCCCACCCCTGTTTCTTCCGCTCATATTTTAGTGGCAGGAGCCGAGAGGGTTTTATTAAATGGAGGTAGTAATCATAGAAAACTCATTATTATCAGTTCAATACACCAGGGTTTATCTGGCCTTTCAGCAAGCCGTCACTGTAGGTTTTCAAAGGCAGAGTCTGTTCTCTAATGCTGGATACACTGAGGGCACCATTTTCCCTGTATGTTATGATGTGTTTTCACTTCTGGAGGTTTTCATTGCAGACTGGGGAGAGTCAGGTACCGCCCAGTTCCAATGTATATCCTATAGTAATGACTACATCCTTCCTCTCTGCAGTTCTGAGTGCTTTTCTCATAAATAAGGTGGTAATACCCCCAGTAAGCAGTCCCATAATCTTATCTAAATGAAAATTATCTTGCAGTTAACTTACCTTCTGGGTTTTGACATAAAAGCAGTAACCACCCACAGCCAGTTAGCACTCATTGTAAAGGGATTCATGCTAAAAGGATTATCTCGATTTATCTTCACTTTTTAAGTTTATTTATTTCGAGAGAGAGCACATGCAAGTGGGGGGTAGGGGAGGGGGAGTAAAGAGAGAATCCCAATCAGGCTCTGCACTGACAGCATAGAGCCCAAATGCAGAACTCAAACCCATGACCCATGAACCGCAAGATCATGATCTGAGCTAAAGTCCGATGCTGAGCCACCCAGGTGCTCCATGGCTTCACTTTTAAACAGAAGAGTTAAACACCAGGCTAGATGACGAGGAAGAAAGGATCAACAAACTGTTGTCACTTGTGGAATTTCAAACCATACACCAACCCAGTTACCTTTTTATTTTTTGCTTTACATGAGGGATACTGTCAACGTCATGTACTAGCAATTGTACAGATGTTAGCGATTCTGTCTACTGGGAAAATAAGTCGAGCAAAGGTGTCATGAAACTATCACATCAGATACTGCTTTTCAATCTGAAGACTTCGACTATCTCTTTTTAAACAACAGAACGGGCACCTAGGTGGCTCAGTCGGTTGAGCATTTGACTCTTGGTTTTGGTTCAGGTCATGATCTCATGGTTTCTGTAGTTCAAGCCCCACGTCGGGCTCTGTGCTCACAGCACAGAGCTTGCTTGAGATTCTCGCCCTCTCTCTGCCCCTCCTGTGCTCACTCTCTGTCTCTCTCAAAAGAATCATTAAAAAAAAAAAAGTTTTTTTAAATAATAACAGAACAGTTATGAGCGCTAATGGAAATAAGTACATGACAATACTGGTAGGTTATATGTGACAATTCAGCATTGAGGTTAGGGCCCATGTAAAGCACAGAAGCCCAAAATGAAGTAAAAATACTGTATTTCACAATGCAACAAATACGGGTATATCAAAACGAATTAGAAAAATTAAGAGTATTATTTAATTTGGGGCACCTGGGTGGCTTTGTCAGTTACGTGTCCAACTTCAGCTCAGGTCACGATCTCACAGTTTGTGGGTTTGAGCCCCCAGTCAGGTTCTCTGCTAACAACATGAAGCCTGAAGCCTCCTTCGGATTCTGTGTCTCACTGTCTCTGCCCCTCCCCTGCTTGTGCTCTTGCTCTCTCTTAAAACTAAATAAATATTTAAAAAAAATTTTTTAAGACTATGATACAATAATTCCAAGTTTATTTTTTAATCCTGTACTTAAAGGGAAGTTGGATTTAATTCAGGAGAATGAAGAGGTCCTGTGAGTTTTCTAGGTTTAAAAATAGATTACGCAGATTCTGTTTGGAATAACAAGTTATACCTTGAAATTTTAGGTAGGATTCTGAACATTTTTATTTATATTAAGGAGACGCTCAAAGTCAGTAAAACTGAACCTCTCAAAGCAAGTTATTCATGCATTTTTTTGTCTATTCTTGATCTCTCACTTGCTCACTTTCTGGATTTGAAGATGGTTTTCTTTTGGACTCATAGTTACGTGTCATTGCTTAACCAAGATCTTTCCTGACCCTCATCTAATAACTGGAATGGCACACTTGGGCAGTTCATTTCAGCTGGAGTCATGATCTCACACTGGGGAGATCAAGACCCCCATCAGGGAGCCAGCTTCTCTCTCTCCCTCTCTCTCTGCCCCTCTCCCACCCCTTCTCTCTCTAAAACAAAAATTAAACAAAAATTTAAAATTAATAACTGGGGCAACTCAAGATTTTATGGGTTCACACTCATGTTCCTTTCATATTCCAAGTTGCAGTACAGTACCCTTTTCATTTTCTCATAGTTCCTCCAATCTTTCCTTGAAAATAAGTTTCATTACACAGATTTTATAGTTCATACTATAGCTATGATTTTATGTGACTTTGTCATACTTCCTCATTTCTCACTATGCACATGGGCATGCACTAACATGATAAAGAGACTGTATTTACAAAGATGTTTGTAGTATTGTTGATAATGACATTACAAAAGTCATTAAAGTTCGTCAGCAAATATTCATCTCCTAAGCAAATGCACAGATATTCAGTAAGCATTTATACGACAGAACCACATGCAGCCATTCGAAAAACTGAGGTGGATCTGTGTGCCCTGATACGGGAAAATGTTTGCCTTAGAATTTGTTGTGGTTCAAGGGCACCTGGGTGGCTCAGGCAGTTAGACGTCCAACTCTCGATTTCAGCTCAGGGCCTGATCTCACTGTTTCGTGGGTTTGAGCCCCACATCCAGCTCTGTGCTCTAACTACATGGAGCCTGCTTTGGATTATCTCTCTCCCTCTCTCTCTGGACTTCCCCTGGTCATGCGTGCTCACTCTTATTCTCTCTCTATCAAAATAAATAAACTTAAAAAAAAAAAACCCACAAAATTCCCTCCTTTTTCTTGTCCATCTTATCCCTGTCCTCTTAACACCTAGTTTTATTTTCCAATGTTACTAATTTTGTGTGCATCCTTTCAGGCATATTTTCTGGACAGGTATGACGGTATGCATATCTTTCTCCTTTTTCTCTTTTTCTAAAATGACAGCATTCTGTATAAGCTGCTGCTGATGTTGGGCCACATTTTCTATCAGTATGTCAGGAACATGTTCATACTTTGATAGTTGTAGAGTAGACACTGTACAGATATATCCTAATCCAGTCAGTTTCTCTGGATGGACATTGAGGTGACTTATAGTCCTTCGCTATTACTAACAACACTGCTGTGAATGCTCTCGTACTTAGATTCTTTCATATCTTTGCCAAAATTCCTGTAGGACAGAGTTCTCAAGGGGTATGTACATTTGGAATTCTGATGAGGTATTACAAAATTGCCCTCTGGAAAGCGCACTAGTAATGGGTAACTGTGCTATTTCTCTACATCCTCCCCCAAAATCCGTTACGAGATTATTGTTCTTTGCTCTGACTTGATTTTCACTTTACTTGTGGTTGTTTAAGAAATGTTTGTTTCTGTATGTTTTATGTTCTGCCTTTCCTTTTTCTGATGAAATTAACCAGAGGAGGTTTCTGTTGTTTACAACCAAGAACCCAGGCCTAAATGTCCGTGACTTATGATCATTGTTTAAGAAAAGAATCAAGGAGCGCCTGGCTGGATCAGTCAGTAGAGCATGTGACTCTTGATCTCAGGGTTGTGAGCCCAAGCGCCACACTGGGCATGAAGCCTACTAAAAAAAAGAGAGAGAGAGTAAAATCAATATGGTGATTCTTATTTTTATAAAACCAAAACAAATCAAAACAAAATCAACATACCCATGTATCTGGGTGTTTAGAGAACTATCTGGAAGGACACATACTAAGACAGTGGCTTGTTACCTCTGGGTAGAGAGGCTGACAGACAAGATTAGGGGAACATTTTAACCTTCCTCCTCAGTTACTTGAATATCACTGGACTTGATATCACTGGATTATACAATCAGCATATTAAACTTTTCAAAGTTTAAATTAAAAAAAGTTAGGACCTTAAAAACTCTTCTCAAATTCTCAAATACACAATGCTGTATTAGTTTGCTAGGGCTGCTCTAACCAAACATCACAGACTGGGTGTCCTTGACAACAGAATGTATTTTGTCACAGTTGTGGAGGCTAGAAGTCCAAGATTAAGGATTAGCTGATGCAGTTAAACCAATCTGTTCTCTCTGAGATCTGAGATGGAGTGAGAGGGAGGAGGAGATCACCGGCTATCCATCTTTTTCATTCCTACTTGGCTCCATTTTTATGGGGGAAATCACAGTGATATTAGTTTTATGAAAATATTCCTCAAAATCAATGGACACATGTAGTGTCTTGGACGTAACAGTTTGGGTCAGAGGACTCAGGAATGGCAGAAGGCAGGAAATGGCCTTCTAACATGGAGGTACAGTCAACAGACACTCTGAGAACCAGTGAACGTTTTTATGGTCTGCATGAACTTAAAAATTGGCTACAACAGATATTCAATTCATGTGGGTAGAAGGGAACCACCTTTCAAAGATGGTGTGACATGCCCTTGTCCTATTTACATAGTTTGGGTCATAGATTTTACCAATTACTGCATAGCTTTTATCCCTTATTAATTTTCTTCCATTTGTACCTCAGGCCAGCGTTGGGAGGATAGCACCTCTTTTCCTTTCCATCTGATCTTGTTCCAGGAAGCCCTTTGATCTGGGGGATAGGGCAAAGCAAAGGAGCATAGACCCTGTGGCTGAGTGTGCCAGATTTCCAGAGAAGCCCATTTTCTGTAATGACAGAATTTATTTTTTTCCCTTTTCTCCTTTCTGTGGTCAATGACATGGGTCAAAGGCATTTAAATCAAACCTTTATAGAGAGATGAGTCCCATCACCATGCAGTGCGATGATCAAATTTTTTCTTCTGTCAAAAAATGTATTTTGGGAACAGAGCTGAGTATGATGTGTGAGCTTTTTTTACAGTCACTGCTGAAATGTGTGTGGCACAGATTTGCCAGGCTCATTATTTCATCTGTCTCTGGATAAATATTGAAATTGTTGCTAGTATGGATAATAAATACTTAGGAAACATGAGGACATGTTTTCTTTATTCCAGTCTGAGTTCAGCCAGCTAAAGCCCAAATTACCTTCTGATCTCTGAACCAAAATAATTAATGTCTGAGAAGGCAGTGCAAGCACAGGAAAGTCTACCGGCCAGATGTCTGATTGCTGTTGCAGAAATAATGATATAATGAAGCTAATAGTAAGAAAAACAAAAACAAAAAGACTTCGCAAGCCAGCGAATGTGGTGCCACAATTGTTCACGTTTGGGCTACTTTAGGCTTTAGGTACAGCTTGCTAATAGCTTTGCCAATTATTTAAGTGATGTAATTTAATTTCTTCTGCGTCACATAGTGGTTTATTAAAGAACTCGTATTTAGCTCCCTGGCCCTGGAGGACCAGCTCATTTGTTATCGGTGCTAACAATTTCCAAGCTCTCTCTGTAGACTTCTCCATCAACCACTCTCCAAGAAAAGGGAGAAGCTTGATCCCAAGTATTAATCGAGTGCTGATAAAGACTTACCTGATGAGCTAGACCCTACTTCTCAAACTTAAATCTGAACTTGTAAAATAAGAAGACAGAATGATGTTCTAGTCTCAGAACTAGAAAATCTATCTTTGGTCCAGAGTAAGATCCTTTCTCCTGAGTCCATTGCAAGTGTTTGTTGTATGACAAGGCCCTAGGCCTAGGTATATGTATAAGTGCTTTCATTTTCTTTGTCAAAGAAGTAGAGAACTAAATAACACATGAGGCAAGCAAAGGAAATGAAATGCTAGCAAGAAACTTAATGGGAAGGGAAAATTCCACCTCTGAAAAGGACTCCAGCCAGTGATAGGCCTCTAAGCACTTAGAGTGGTGCCTGTTGAATTTCGCGCCTAGGACCCTGAATGCTAGATTCTCAATGCAAACTAAAGAATTAAGAAACTTGTCTAAACTGATGAGGAGGAAAAAAAAATCTTGGGATTCCCCATTTGCCTTGGTGTCAGAAGTTACTTCAGGTCTCTGCATTACATTTTCTAGAAATCCCAGGCCAATACTTCCCTCTACCGCTTGGAAGCAATTCTACAACATGCATCGGCCAGAATTATACAAAATAGCATACCTGTTTCACAGGCATAGAAACTGAGACATTAAGTGTTAAGTTGACTTTTGCAAAGTAAAGTCAAAAGGAAAAGTTTAGTCATGGTTCAAGACTCACTTGTGTAGACCATCTATGGGTCAGTGCAGGCAAATTTGCCTTTCTGAATGTAGATCTTAACCAGTTTACTCTGTTATGTGAAAATATGAGGCTTGTCCAAAGGAAATAGGTTTTTAAAATAAGTATTTGAAATAGATTTTAAAAAATTGGTAGAGGGTTGCCTGGGTGGCTCAATCACTTAAGCATCCAACTTGGGGTCAGGTCATGATCTTGTGGTTCATGAGTTCGAGCCCCTCATCGGGCTCCATGCTGTCAGCTCAGAGCCTGGAGCCTGCTTTGGATTCTATGTCTCCCTTGCTATCTGCCCCTCCCCTGCTCATGTTCTGTCTCTGTCTCAAAAATAAATAAAACAGTAAAAAAATTTTGATAGTTACAGCTGTAACATGTAGAGAGCTTGAAAGCCATCACTCCAGCCCTCTCAAGAAGAAACAAGTTGAACAAAATTAAAATCAGTAAATTTTCTTAGAGCCATCAGAAACCCAGGGTCACAGGACAAACCACCATCCCCCAAACTAGAAGGACTAGTAAGTACAGAGAACGTGTCACCTTACCCGCAGCAGGAGTCTTGCAGCCAGTCCTGTAGGAACACAGGTAACTGATAAACCGCTGGAGGCTGAGTTACAAACTCCTGAGAGCCCCGCCTAAGCAAGGGGGGGAGGGGGGAGGGGAGGAACCTGTTTACCTCCTGGAGCGCCACCAGTTCTCACAGTGAAGACCTGAGAAAACTTCCCTGTTCAGTCCAGGGGGAGGGGAAATTAACCATTTTGAAATAGGCCTAGGGGGAAAAGAATCATTTTGAAATACCTCCAAGTGCGTTCTGTTTTTCATAACAAAGGCCCACCATCAAGGAAAACTGCTTTATCAGAGCCTTAACAGAAGGTGAGAGAAGGGAAATTCCGACTCTAGTACCTTCAGGTCTTCCAGTATCACCTAAGTGGGGAAGAGAGGACGCTGACAAGCGCTTACGAAGGTTGCAACCCAGAGACACCAGGACACTAAAACACTGGGACTTAATCATCAGATAATAGGATGCTTCCCTTCCAGACACTTGACCACTACGTCAACAGGGTCCCGGTATGGTAACAGTGCAAACCGCTGAAAGAATGAACGGCAAGGCTCAGACTCCATTTGAGAAGGAATTTCTAGCCCAAGAAAACAGAGGAGAGAAAAACAAGGACATTAGATCAAATTGAAACCTCTGCCACCTACAGCTGTAGGAAACATTAAACACAGCCTAACTCCAAGGAAAACAAACAAAATCTCACGGTAAAGGCCTACTTACCTCAGTTCCTTTTATCCAATACATACTGAATAGCTTTCAACAAAAAAAATTACAGGGCGTGCATGCTAAGAGCTGAAAACCACAGTCTGAAGAGACACAGCAAGTATCAGAAATAGGTATAAATAAGGCAGAGATTTTAGAATTATGAGAATTTTAAGATAACTGATGAAAATGCTAATGATTCTAATGGGAAAAGTGGTCAACATACAAGAACAGAAGAGTAATGTACAGAGAGATGGAAACAATCAGAGAGAGAACCTCAAAAAATCAAGAGGAGGGGCAGCTGTGTGGCTCAGTCAGCTAAGAGTCTGACTCTTGATTTGGGCTCAGGTCATGATCTCACAGCTTAGTTCATGGATACAAGTCCCATGTCAGAGTCCATGCTGACAGAGCAGAGCCTGCTTGGGATTCTCTCTCTCTCCCTCCCTCTCTGCACCTTTCCTGCTCTCTCTCTCAAAATAAATAAAATTATCATTTTAAAAAATCAGAAGGAAATTCTAGAAATAAGAAACATTGAAGAATGCCTTTTTTTTTAATTTTTGATCCTTATTTATTTTTGAGAGAGCTACAGACAGAGTGCAAGTGGGTAAGGGGCAGAGAAAGAGGGAGACACAGAATCCGAAGCAGGCTCCAGGCTCTGAGTTGTCAGCACAGAGCCTGATGCAGGGCTGGAACCCATGAACCGTGAGATCATGACCTGAGCTGAAGTCGGATGCTTAACGAACTGAGCCACCCAGGCGCCCCAGGAATGCCTTTGATGGGCTCAGTAGTAGACCGGACATGGTCAAGTTAGCCATCAGTCAGCTTGAAGGTATGTCCATTGAAATCTTCTAATGTGAAATGCAAAGAAATAAAAGAATGAAAAACAACACTGGAACAGAATATCCAAGAAGTGTAAGACACCAAGAGCAAACTCTAACCGTAAGCTCTGGGCTTTGGGTAATTAAGTGCCAATGTAGTCTCACCAGTTGTAACCAATGTACAATTCTGTTGAGGGATATTGAAAATGGAAGGTATACATATGTGAGGGCAAAATCTTTTTTTAAAGATTTTATTTTTTAAGTAATCTCTACACCCAGTGTGAGGCTCGAACTTACACCAGCAAGATCAAGAGTCACATGCTCAACTGACTGAGCCAGCTAGGCACCCCTATACCTTCTTTTCAGTTTTGTTGTGAACCTAAAACCTTTCTTAAAAAAAAATCCCATTTTACAGATAAGAAGATGGAGGTAGAGAGTTTAAATAGCTCGCCTAAAATTTACCAATGTCTACCACTTAGAAGGAGGGATTGGCAGAGTCCATCTGGCACTAGAACTTTGTCTTTAACCAGTGCACATTTTTATTCCTGAATCTTGCTTCCTTTACCTAAAAATGTATGTTGCAGATCAATTCATAAAAGCACATATTTTAATTTAATCAGTTTTGTGTTGCTAGACCTTCAAGTTATTTCTAATCCGACTTAGAAAAAGGGGTGCCTGGGTGGCTCAGTCAGTTAAGCGTCCGACTTCAGCTCAGGTCATAATCTTGCCATTTGTGAGTTCAAGCCCCGCATCGGGCTCTGTGCTGGCAGCCTGGAGCCTGCCTCGGATTCTGTGTCTCCCTCTCTCTCTGCCCCTCCCCTGCTCATGCCCTGTCTCTCTCTCTCTCGCTCGCTCAAAAATAAACTTTAAAAAAAAGAAATAATGCTACATTAATCTTAGACATGTCACTGCTGTCAATGCGAAATTAACAAACCTTTCAGAATTTCTAAAAGTAAGAGAGTTTTATTTGAGCCCAAGTTAGGACAGTTGCCTGGGAAACACACTCTTTACAGGGAAGAAAGTGCTTCAGATAATGAATAGTTTTTACACAGTTATGTGCTTTTTTACATATTGTAACAGCTCATAATATTATAGAGGAGCAGATAGGCAGGAATCACAAGTTTTATCATAAAGGAATGCAGAGAGTAGGAGACTCGATCAATATCTCAAGGACAAGCCTAAAGGTTTTCCTTTAGGCTACTCATTCACAAAGCAGATGTACAGTGCATGTGTGGCGGGCCATGAATCAGGCTTGCTTTTGATTTGAACAAAGTTAATATATAATCATGTTGACTAAGAAAGAAATCTAAAAAGGCTTCCCTTTATATCAGGCCTTAGAGTTTCTCTTTCATTGTTTTCTCCTTTTGATCAATAATTGTTTGACAAAAAGCATTGATGATCATTATTTTCTCCCTTGATACTAGGGTGATTGCTTATCTGCCCTGGGTCCATCATGGCCCTTGATGCTAGGCCTCATGTGGGTTACCTACGAGTCTACGTGGGGGGAGGGGTGTCAACAATATGGCCTTTAAAAGGCAATATTATAATTAATATATTTATGTTTTTAATGTTTATTTTGAGAGTGCAAGTGGGGGAGGGGCAGAGGGAGATGGAGAAGCTTAAGCAAGCTGAAAGGTGTCAGAGCTGAGCCCCACACAGGCCTTGATTTCATGAACCATGAGATCATGACCTGAGCCAAAATCAAGAGCTGGATGCTCAACTGGCTGAGCCACCCAGGTGCCCTGATATATATATATATATATATATATATATATATATTATGTTTATTAATTTATTTTGAGAGAGAGACAGAACACATGAGTAGGGGTGGGGCAGAGACAGAGGAGAGAAAGAATCCCAAGTGGGTTCCGTGCTTGCCGTCCGTGCAGAACCCAATGTGGGGCGCTAACTTATGAACTGTGAGATCATGACCTGAGCTGAAACTAAGAGTTGGAAGCTTAACCCACTGAGCCACCCAGGCATGCCATCCATGAAATGGAACTGTGTGAAAACACTGTATGTGTGCTTCGTGGTGAGTTTTGCCTTTACATTTTTTGGTAACACTTAGAGCATAAATACAGAAATAATATAAAAATCTAGTTAATAACATTCAAAGTAACTAATGGAGAGTAGTTACAGACATACATGACAGGAGAAGAAGCCAAAAAAACCCATTACAATTATTTTGATAATCTTAAATTTGAGTATCTTTTGTATCTACAGTTATTTTTTTGTGATGTTTTATCTGATTGGTTTAAAATAGTCATTAAGGGCCACGTGGGTGGCTCAGTTGGTTAAGTGTCCCATTCTTGATTTCGGCTCAGGTCATGGTCTCATTGGTTCCTGGGGTTGAGCCCTACATCTGCTTGGGATTCTCCCTCTCTCTCTCTTTCTCTTTCTTTCTCTTTTTCTCTCTCTCTCAAAATAAAGAAATGAACTTAAAATTTTATCATTAAATTTTATGTTATTATAAATAAGTAACCATTTCTCTGGTCAATTAGTTTGCATAGTTATTACATCTTGTGGTAGTTGTAATTCTGTCTCCAAAAGCGTTTGGTCATTAATATCAATATTAGTTTAATTTTTGTTAGAATCAGGCAATTCTATTTGAAGTGTAAAGCCAATATTATACTATATAGCAGCATTCTAATGAAAAGTAGTCTGGGTACAAAATAAATCAAGGAGTAATACAGAGGTGTTTTGTAAACCTTCCCAACAAAATCTTCCCTTTTCCCATATACTGTATGTTCATTTGTATAGGCATAGCCATTATAGACCAAGTTGGAGTGAATTCAGGGTTCCATTGTTGTTCAGGGAATAACCATATAGTTTGCCTGAATCCACAGGTGTCTGTAGTTATTGAAATCCAATAAGAATCGCTGGCTAATAAGACCTATCTTCCTTCAATTGGAAGAGCGCTGGTGGTATTTATAATAGTTTATTTTCCTATTATGATTCTGAAACAAGTCTGGTTGGCCCTATGTTTGGGTATTAAGGAGGCATTGAAACATTTATATAAGTTACAGAAGTCTTTAATGGTTTTCCACACATCAGGAAAGGTGTACATTTTGGGTTTCTGCAGTTAGTAAAGAAGATCACTGACCCATATTTACCTCAGAACCTTATGGGTTGTATGGTAGAGTTAGATTTCAGAGGTGGCTGAATCCATCAAGTCATTCCTTAAGTAGCATCTCTGATAGACACCCATTGTTTTTTCTTATTTTGTTTTAGGCCATTAAATCCACAAAATATGATTTGTGAGTACATTGGATATTTTGGCACGTTTGGAACTCAGACTGCTGCTAAGTATCTCCCACTGTTGTAGCTGGGGGGCTTACCTCAGGTATCACCTAAGTTTATAGAGATACAATCGTCAATCTGTTAAGTGTCATATATAAAGCAGGTTAAATGTGAGTTAGGTATTCTTTCTTTCTTCTTTCTTTTTTTTAAGATCCTTAGAGCAGAAATGATCTTTAAAAAAATTTTTTTTTAATTTTTTTTTTGAGAGAGAGACAGAGAGAGTGAATTGGGGAGGGGCAGAGAGAGGGAGAGAGAGAGAGCATCTGCACTGTCAGCACAGAGTCCCATGTAGGTCTCAAACTCACAAACTGTGGGATCAGGACCTCAGCTGAAACCAACAGTCAGATACTTAACAGCCTCAACCACCCTGGAGCCCCATGATCTTTAAAAAAAAAAAAAAAAAAAAAAAAAAAAAAAGTTTTATTTATTTATTTTTGAGAGAGAGAGAGGGGGAGGGAGACATAGAATCCAAAGCCAACTCCAGGCTCTGAGCTGTCAGCACAGAGCCCGATGCAGAGCTTGAACTCACTAACTGTAAGATCATGACCTGAGCTGAAGTCAGACACCTAACTGACTGAGCCATCCAGGTGCCCCCTCCTTTTTTTTTTTTTTCAGAGAGGGCCCAAGTGGGCGAAAGGTGGAGAGAAAGGGAGAGAGAATCCCACAAGGAGCAGAGAGCAGGAGAGAGAGAAGAGAGAGAGAGAAGTGGGTCTCACCCAATGTGGGGCTTGAACTCACTAACCGTGACATCATGATCTGAGCTAAAGTCTGATGCTTGACCAACTAAGCAACCCAGGCACCCTGGTAACGCTTCTTGAAAGGTCTTCCCTAATGGAGGTCCTTTGTAATATATAAGCACCAGAAACTAAAGGAACATTACAGTGTGTCCAAGAGGTCATAAACACTTTACCTAAGTTACTGAAGTTATATTAGTTAAATCAGTGGGTAACCATAATATTTTATCAGAATGTAATTAAAAGGGAGGTGAAAGTGGACAAGTAGGCTTACTATCTTCTAGTATTACTATTTTAAGTTTATTTGTTTTGAGAGAGAGAGAGAGAGAGAGAGAGAGAGAGACAGAATGAGCAGGGGAGGGGCAGAGAGACAGGGAAACAGAGGATCCGAAGCAGGCTCTGTGCTGACAGCAGGGAACCCAATGTGGGGCTTGAACTCATAAGCTGCAAGGTCATGACCTGAGCCGAAGTCTGACACTTGGGAGCCACCCAAGTGCCCCTCATGCTACAATTTTAAAAGAAGAACAGAAATACAAGCCTGGTCCTGAATCTTGGGAGAAGCAGCCTACCCTGATGACACCTACTTCTCATAGCAGTTTGTAGCTTGAAGGTCGCTGATGATCTTTGAGTGGCCAACAGGCACAAAGATTGACGATGCATCAACTACTGCAGTGATTTCTTTACATCAAGTTGTTTATATTTTCAATTTGCAGGGCTTCAGGGAAAAGGGCAGTTTTAGTTCTCAAATGATTCCAAGTTAGAAAGGTGGGAGAAAAATCAACATATTGGTTTGGACAGCTGTAGCCAGGCATTGGAGAACACTCCTAGAAGAAATGAAGATCTAGTCCAGTGCACAGTGAATAGTATTAAAATCTAATATCTGCAAAGATGTGTTATTGAAACATTTTCTTTCAATAATCACCCTCATCTTTATCCAAAGTAGCCAAATTGAGACTAGTTTGTTTGTAAAACAAGTTCAGTTCTAACCACTTTGGCCTCGTTATTTACATAAGCACAGGAAAAATAGTGATTGACCATATAAGTTCTTCTAAATCTGCTTTGCTGGAACTTTGTATAAGGAATTTTAGATTGAACTTTCAATAGCCTCTCAAGACCAGAAGCCAAGCTGAATTCTTGCTGTCAGGTTTGTCTGCAGTACCCGTAGATACGGGGGAATTCCTCTTCTTGAGGTCTCCAAAATATTCTGAGGTTTCTGCACCTGCCAGAAAGTGACATTCTTTACCCACCTGGTAAGGCTGCTGGGAGCTCTGTAAGCTAGATATCAGGCTGCTGTTTCCAAGGGGCTTTGTTGGCTTCATAAAGTCAGCCTTAATTCCTTAAAGCTGTCTGGTCATATTTGAGTCTCTGTATGTCTTTCTCAGATATGACATTCCAGTCAAAGCCTTGGTAACATAACCAGTGTTTCCAATGGTGTCTTGTTACAAGGAGAACAGATTCTTACTGAACATAAGTAAATAATTGTAATTGCCATGAAAGAAAGAATACTCACTGGGAGTTTCTGAATTCTGGAAGGTTCAGGTAGGAAGAACAGATAAATGTTTCAATTTGTTCACAAAGGAATACTTTATCCTATCTCTGTAAGTCATACATATCTTAAGAGAAAAAGTTTCCTTAAATCTGGAAGAGCAGACATGAGAGGACCAGCAATGTTTAATTATTTTATTTTATTTTTTTAATGTTTATTTATTTATTTGGTGGGTGGGGGGGGAGAGAGTGAGAGGGAGAGAGAGAATCCCAAGCAGGCTCCACACAGTCAGTACAGAGCCAGATGTGGGGCTCAGTCTCACAAACTGTGAGATCATGACCTGAGCTGAAATCAAGAGTCAGATGCTTAACCGACTGACTGAGACACCCAGGTGCCCTGGACCAGCAGTGTTTCAAACGAAAGTGGTCAAAACTATAATCACCTTCCTTAATTGCTTTGGTCTCATGTTACTAATACTTGTTCTGTTTGCAGCTTTTCCTTTAGCTTTGCAAATTCTTACTCAACTTAGTTTTATTGCTATAAATATACTAGAAACCAGAGTTTGTCAAAAACTCCTTTTCATGAATCTGCTTGAAGACAAAACATATTTTGCAAGAGCATAAGAACAATAACACTAAATGACCAAAGACTAAAAAATGGCCATGGTTACAGCCCTGAGAGTTCGTTATAATGCATTTCACAAGGAAATCCAGTTATTTCTGTGACACACGTTTTAATAATTAGATGATCTTATACGTAACGTATTAAAACTTGAAGAATTTCATATAATTTCTAAAACAGTTACAGCATTTATCCATACAATGTTACTTAAGAAGGTTTATCATCAGCTGTTTGACAGCGCTTCCCATGTAACTTACCATACCAAGTAAACAAGCCTGATTAGTCAAAATGACTTCATTGAGAATTGAAATCTTGGGAAGTTTCATTAAAAACCTCAGAAGGTTTTAAAACACCGACCTAAGTGGATTATAGATCATTAAAAAATTTAATTTTTAGTTATCTATTTAACCAAGGTGGTAATAAGAGTTCCAAAGGCAAATACAGAAAGTTATCTAGTTGTTAGCAAAACTTAGATCCTTTTAATATTCAGTTTTAACTTCGTTTCATAATCAAAGACCTGATAAAGACAAAGCATAAAAAGTTCCTGGGGTTTTTTTGGAGGGAAGTGGGAACAGATAAAGAAAAACTTCGCTTGTAATTTCTTATCAAGAGCAGACCAGCAATCCAAGAAAACAGAGAGGAAGGCTAAATCTCAGTCTTCTATCAGTGTACATTTAAAGCTCGTTCATTCCAATTTTATTTAGTCCTGACTGCGCATAAAATTCTTCTCCAAAGATTTCCCTTTACAAACCTTCTACAACTTTCTTTTTCATTTAGATTTTGTCCTGTCTTCTTTCTCTAAACAACAAGCCTTACTGAGGATAAACTTGCTTTCTCTTCCCTCAACAAAAATGTATTCCTATTCCTCATACCTTCTTTCTTATCAAAAGCACATCTTACTTTTCCTGCAGACAGAGTTGCTTCCCTTATCATTTCTAGCAGTCTCTGTGACATCTTTCAGAATTCTAACTTTGAGAAACTTTTGACTCCACTGAAAACTAAGTGGTAATCATTTGTGAACTGTTACACCAGAATTCCTTAGATCGGAAATTTATGAGTATATTTTTTTAATTTCTAGAAACATGTTTTTTTTTTAATTAATACAATCTTTCAATTAAGCACAAAGCATGTTTATCAATAGACCCAAGTATCCTCCAGTTTCTCTGCAATAAGAGGCCAAAGCAGAGAAACTTGTGGTCAGTAATCAGGTGCTTGAGTGTTCCACCTTAATTGGAAAAGACTTAGATGCCCAATGAATTCAGCCCCATGTATCATTCATTTACCAGAACTTCAAAGTTTCAGGCTACCAAGGATTTTGAAAGCTATAAAACTTTGTATTTATTTAAACTATTTGTGGGGTGCCTGGGTGGCTCAGTCGGTTAAGCGGCCGACTTCAGCTCAGGTCATGATCTCGTGGTCTGTGAGTTCGAGCCCCGTGTCGGGCTCTGTGCTGACATCTCAGAGCCTGGAACCTGCTTCGGATTCTGTATCTCCCTCTCTCTCTTCCCTTCCCTTGCTCACTCTGTGTCTCTCAAAAATAAAATAAAAACGCTAAAAAAAAAAGTTTAAACTATTTGCTCATAACCGTTATGCATGAAAACTTCATGAGACAGACAAAATCAACCATCATTTTAAGTCATTTCTTGCTGACAATTTAGAACAGAGATAATACAAGCTTATTTGACTTTTAGTATATTTTGGTAGAATAATAGTTTAATACTGATAAATCTAAAGACATGTCTGTTTTAATTAAACAACAAATTTAAACTAGGTTTTTTTCTTTTTAAGTTTATTTATTTTGAGAGAGAGAGAGAGAGCAAGCATGTGGGAGGGGCAGAAAGAGAGAGAGGGAGAGAGAGAGAATCCGAAGCAGACTCCTGGCTGTCAGTGCAGAGCCCCAAGTGAGGCCCGGTCTCACAAACCATGAGAGTGTAACCCTAGCCGAAATCAAGAGTCAGATGATTAATCAGCTGAGCCACCTAGGCGCCTCCAAACTTAAACTAGTTTTAATTATTGAATTTTCTCCTAGATCATATGAACTTGAAAAACATTTTGGTTAATCTCTTTCTGAGTTTTAGAATGCACAATTCCTATAAACATTTGACTTTAAAACAATTAAATAGCTCTTTTGCAAATTAATCTTAGCAATACCATCTGGACATAGAAATAAACCTCATTTATGTAAACCAATTTGAAAATAAACTATTTTGAATTAAAAAAAAAAAAGAAATAAACCTCACACTTATAACACACATATACACAAACAAGGTGCAAACAAAATCTAGTCATTGTTTTATTAATATTTGTGGAGAGGACATTAAAAGCGCAATTTTCAAATCTCTCTATTTTGTTAGGAAAAGTGATAACACTCAAAATAAAATAGAAAGACTATTCTTTTCTCCAATTCTCCACTATTTTTGGTGAGAATCCCATTTTTTCCCATGCCAGTAAGTAAAACATAGTTTCTACATATTTTTTTTCAGAAAAAAAATTTTTAAGTAGCTCTCTGCCCAACGTGGCTTAAACTCATGACTCTGAGATCAAGAGTCATGTGCTCCACAGACTGAGCCAGGAAGGCTCAGAAATTTTTTTAATTAAGTTTTAAATTTTAATTCCAATATTATTTTTTTAATTCTAGTATTGTTAACATACAGTGTTATATTAGTTTTTTTTTTTTTTAATTTAAATCCAAGTTAGTTAATATATAGTGTATTAACGGTTTCAGGAGAATTTAGTGATTCATCACTTACATACAACACCCCATGCTCATCCCAACAAGTGCCCTCCTGAATATCCACCACCCATTTAGCCCATCCCCCCACCCAACACCCTTCCAGCAACCCTCAGTTTGTTCTCTGTATTTACGAGTTCTTATGATTTGCCTCCCTCTCTGTTTTTATCTTATTTTTTCTTCCCTTCCCCTATGTTCATCTGTTTTGTTTCTTATATTCTACTTATGAGTGTAATGATATGATATTTATATTTCTCTGGCTTATTTCACTTAGCATACATTCTAGTTCCATCCACATTGTTGCAAATGGCAAAATTTCATTCTTTTTGGTCGCTGAGTAACAGTCCATTGTGTGTATATACTACACCTTCTTTTTCCACTCATTGTCAATGGACATTTGGGCTCTTTCCATACTTTGGCTATTGTCAATAGTGCTGCTGTAAACATTGGGGTGCATGTGCCCCTTTGAGTCAGCATTTTGTATCCTTTGGATAAAATACCTATTAGTGCAATTGCTGGGTTGTAGGGTAGTTATATTTTTTAATTTTTTGAGGAACCTCCATACTGTTTTCCAGAGTAGCTGCTCCAATTTGCATTCCCACCAGCAGTGCAAAAGGGTTCTCCTTTTTCCGCATCCTCGCCAACATCTGTTGTTTTCTGAGTTGTTAATTTTAGTTGTTAATTTTCTGAGTTCTAACTGTATCTCATTGTAGTTTTAATTTGTACTTCCATGATGATGACTGATGTTGAGCATATTTTCATGTGTCTCTTAGGCATCTGGATGTCTTCTTTGGAAAAGTGTTCACTTTTTTCTGCCCATTTCTTCACTATATTATTTGTTTTTTGTGTTGAGTTTGATAAGTTCTTTATAGATTTTGGGTACTAGCCCTTTATCTGACATGTCATTTGCAAATACCTTTTCCCATTCCATTGGTTGCATTTTAGTTTTGTTGATTGTTTTCTTCATGTGCAGAAGACTTTTATCTTCTTAGGAAGTTGCGGTGGCCAAAGTCGAAGAGGTAGCTGCCTGTTTTCTCCTCTAGGATTTTGATGGTTTCCTGTCTTACGTTTAGGTCTTTCATCCATTTTGAGTTTCTCTGTATGGGATAAGAAAGTGGTCCAGGTTCTTTCTTTTGCATGTCACTGTCCAGTTTTCCCAGCGCCATTTGCTGAAGAAACTGTCTTTTTTTCCATTGGATATTCTTATTGCTTGGTCAATTATTAGTTGGCCATACATTTGTGGATCCGTTTGTGGGTTTTCTATTCTGTTCCACTGATCTGAGTGTCTGTTTTTGTGCCAGTACCATACTGTGTTGATGATTACAGCTTTGTAATACAGCTTGAAGTCCAGCACTGTGATGCCTCCAGCGTTGGTGTATTAGTTTCCTGTGTATAACATAGTGATTTAACAATTGTGTACATTAGCAGTGCTTACCGTAAGTGCACTCTTTGATTCCTATCACCTATTTCACCCATCCTCCCTTCTACCACCCCTGGTGACCTTCAGTGTGTTCTCTAGGCTTAAGAGTCTGTTTCTTGATTTGTCTTTTTCCCTTTTTTTCTCCCTCTTTGTTCCTTTGTTTCTTAAATTCCACATATGAGTGAAATCATATATTTGTCTTTCTCTGACTGACTTAAATCTCTGTATTAATTATCCTCTGTAGCTTCATCCATGTTATTACAAATGGCAAGATTTCATTCATTTTAGTGGCTGAATAATATTCTACTGTATATCTCTTTTATTAAAACAAATAAAACACATCTAATCATAAGATAGCATTATAATTTATGGATCTATTAATTAATATTTTCCCATTTTCTAATCTAACATGGCTGATTTTGTCCAAAGATGCCAAAAGTTGCAGCAACAAATAAACCAAATTAAGCCCAGAGTGCCTCTGTGAGCATTGGTTCCTCCCAGAAGCCAGGGGCTTCCCTGACTGAACCAAGTGGCTTCCTAGTTTCTGGTTGCTTGGTCTTATAGCCAGTTTTCTCTAATTGTGCAAGCAAGAAAACTAATGCAGATGTGTCAAAAGAACCCTCTTCGGGCCATCTGAGATTCAACTATTTGTTAAAATTTCCCCCTTAAGTGAGCACTTCCACATAGAGACTTCATATATGTTATGTATATACCAGCCAGAGTTCCTGTGAATGGTTGTTGGTTTCCTGGGAGTTGTTCAGCTTTTATTTATTTATTTTTTTTAAGGAGAAGGAAGCAGGAATTCATCCCCTGACTCTTGTTTTTTCTGCCTCACTTCTTTTTTTTCTATTTTTTTTTAAATTTTTTTTTTAATGTTTATTTATTTTTGAGAGACATAGAGACAGAGTATGAGCAGAGGAAGGGCAGAGAGAGAGAAGGAAACACAGAATCCGAAGCAGGCTCCAGGCTCTGAGCTGTCAGCCCAGAGCCCGATGCGGGGCTCGAACTCATAGACCGTGAGATCATGACCTGAGCCGAAGTCGGCCGCTCAACCAACTGAGCCACCCAGGCGCCCCCTGTTCAGCTTTTAAAGCTCAATTGCCAGGGCACCTGAGTGGCTCAGTCAGTTAAGAGTTTGACTTTGGCTCAGGTCATGACCTCACGGTTTGTGGGTTCGAGCCCCCCAATGGGCTCTGTGCTGACAGCTCAGAGCCTGGAGCCTACTTCGGATTCTTTATCTCCCTCTCTCTCTGCCCCTTCCCCACTCATGCTCTGTCTCTCTCTTCCTATCAAAAATAAATAAACATTAAAGCTCAGATGCCTCCCTATTCATTTTAGTTTAAGTTTCGGAATAAGGTTCGAGCAAAATCTAAGGATGCGTGTAAATATGGTGGATTGAGAGGGTACTGTTTGTGAGTGTCACTTCCGCACAGCCATGATACATTCTCTGATGTGTCTTGGTTTCTCTCAGTAAGATCTAAGACTATCAAGAGGCCTCAGAGCACTGGATGATCAGTTCTCGTGTGTGTGTGTCCTTGGACGAGCCAATCATTAATTACTTTATGAGATAGGAAATTCCTATGGGACCACTATGGGTCTTAGCTATATCCTCAGATACTTCCACTACTCTTTCGGTCATGTGAAAGTACTGTTCAGATTGAAGGAGCAAGTGTCACTTCTCTTCAGAGCTGAATCATTCAGTCTCTCATATGTCTAGCCCGAAAATTTACTCAGGCCTTATATAAATAACATCAGTTAGTATAATGCCAAATTAAAACAACCAACCCATCACCTCCAACCCCTCCAGGTTATTCCCACCTAGTGAACATTACTGATAACCCTGAACAGCTCAAATTAAAGGACCATCAACTCAAATTGAGGAGGACCAGATATCAGGAGAACTCACTGACATACCTGTGAGGTGCTGAGAAGTCAGAGGGGCACAAAAGGGCCCATGTTGGGACCAAGCACAGAGTTCCAGATAACCCCCAGGTGTGGTCAGATGAGGCCAAGGATGCCAAGAAATGTCAATGCAAAATGGATAGACCTTTTAGAATCTCTAAAAGTAAGAAAGAGAATTTTATTCGAGACCAAGTTGAACAGTTTTTACACAGTTATGCGCTTTTTTACATATGGTAAAAGCTCAAAAGATGATAAATTAGCTGATAGGCAGGAATCACGGAGAATGGTTTTCCTTTGGCTACTCATTCACAAAGCAGGTGTATGATGCACACGTGGCAGGCCATAAATCAGGTTTTTGATCGCAACAAAGTTAATATACAGCCATGTTGACTAAGAAAGAAATCTAAAATGGCTTCCCTCATCTATCGGGCCTTTAGAGAGGCATCACTCCCCATATGTGTGAAAGTACCTATAGGATTCCTGAACATGGAATCGCCAGCTTAACAGATACATACTTGTACATTTTTATATATTTTTCTCTATAAATGTTGTGTTGACATTGTGCTGTACAAATGCACCTGTTGGATTTGAAGTAGGTGTGGCCACATGAAGAGACAAGATTGGGGCCCGGAAGGAGAAAGTTTATTACATTTACAGGTCTCAGAGAAGGTCACGGGATACCACACTGGGCCACAGGACCACTACTAGGTTTTGGGAGAAGACAGGAGTAAGGGAAAATTCCAAGCCAAAGTTTTTATTGAAGGGTTTGTGGGAAAAGCAAGGCAAGGTAGGGCAAAGTAAATAGGATTGGTGGGTTTGAATAATGCCAGGGAGTGGTGGGGTATCAGAGTGTTCTCTAGTTGCTGAGCTATCTGGCGAATGATTTAGGGCAGAGAGAATATTGGTTTGGCGGTGAGAAGTAGATAAGGAGGTGGCTGGAGGGTGGATTTGGAATTAGCTAATTTGTATGTGAAAGATGTGCTCAAGGGCAAGTCCTTTGCTATCTCTAAGAAAGAAGGGGCCAGCAACCTTTTAAGACCTCAAATTTTCCATAAAGTACAGAAAAAAATTAATGCATATATTTTAACTAGCACTGTATAAGATTCATCCAGAATGGACTTCATGGAGCCAAATGTCATAAAGGTTACCCACTGTACCCACAGTGTTAACATGCTTAGGAAAAAAAGCCCACAGTGATCATCAGGGAGGAGTCAGAGATTATTGGAACTTTTTTTTTTTTTACTTCTTTATTATTTGGGGGTTTATATTCATAATAAAATATATTATTTATGATATACATATACATATATTAAAAATATGAAATGGTAGAAATGATGGTATTAAATATTTAACTTCCTTAAAAATCCTGGTAATTTAAAGCAGGTATGTTCTCTAATTTTTTTTTTAATTTTTATGTTTATTTATTTATTTTGAGAGAGAGAGAATACATGACACACAAGCAGAAGAGGAGCTGAGGGGGAGGGAGAGACAGAATCCTCAGTAGGCTCCATGCTGTCAGCTCAGAGCCCTACATGGGGCTTGAACTCACAGACTATGAGATCATGACCTGAGCCGAGATCAAGAGTCAGACATTTAGCCAAGTAAACCACCCAGGCACCCCTCTAATCTTTCAAAGCAAATAGAAAAGTACGATTTTTACTGATTAGGTTCACAAAAATTTTTGACAAGAATGTTTTCTGAGAAATATTTTTGTTTTGTTTTTATGTTTTATTTGAATTTTATGTTTTTTTAAATTTATCTGAATGTTTTTGTTAACAAATTAGCTAAACTAGACATACCTTATTCATTTCTCTGAAATTTTATTTTATTTATTTTATTAATAATTTATTTATTTTTTAATTTACATCCAAGTTGGCATTTGGTGCAACAGTGATTTCAGGAGTAGATTCCTTAATGCACCTTACCCATTTAGCCCATCCCCCCTCCCCCGCCCCCGAGCAATTCTTTTTTTTTTTTTTTTTTAATTTTTTTTTTTAATGTTTTTTTTTATTTTTGAGACAGAAGGAGACAGAGCATGAGTGGGGGAGGGGCAGAGAGAGAGGGAGACACAGAATCTGAAGCAGGCTCCAGGCTCTGAGCTGCCAGCACAGAGCCCGACGCGGGGCTCGAACTCACAGACCGCGAGATCATGACCTGAGCCGAAGTCGGAGGCTCAACCGACTGAGCCACCCAGGCGCCCCTCGAGCAATTCTTAAAACTAGTTCAGTTCAAGGAGATTTACTTCCAAACTTCTGAGAATACAGTCTTTTTCATTTTTTTTTTCACCTAACATGGAATTTGAACTCATGACCCCAAGACTAAGAGTCACATGTTCTACTAACTGAGCCAGCCAGGCCCCTGGAGAATACTTCTTATTCCAAAGGTAAAGGAAATAATTTAAAGAATGCATCAGAGAGAAACACTGTATGATGAAGGGTGGTTTTATATTTAGTTTTTTATTTAGTTTTAATTTTAATTCCAGTACTGTTAACATACGGTGTTATATTAGTTTCAGGTGTACAATATAGTGATTCAGCCCTTCCATACATCACCCTGTGTTCATCTGGACAAGTACACTTCTTAATCCTCATCACTTGTTTACACCCTCCATCCCTCCCCTGTAACCATCAGTTTGTTCTCTGTAATTGAGTCTCTTTCTTGGGACACCTGGGTGGCTCTATCAGCTGAGTGTTTGACTCTTTGTTTTGGCTCAGGTCACGATCTTATGGTTCATGGGTTCAAGTCCTGCATTGGGCTCTGCCCTGGCAGTGTGTAGCCTGTTTGGGATTCTCTCTTTCTCTCTCTCTGCCCTTCTCCCACTTGTGCTCTCTCAAAAAAAATGAATAAACTTAATAAAAAAAGAGTCCCTTTATTTGTTTCTCTCATTTTTTCCCTTTGCTTGTTTTGTTTCTTAAATTCCACATATGAATGGAGTTATATGGTATTTGTCTTTCTCTGACTTATTTCACTTAGCCTAATACTCTCTAGCTCCATCCATGTTGCTGCAAAATGGCAAAATTTCATTCTTTTTTATGACCAAAAAATATTCCATAATAATTGATGGACACTTGGGTTGCCTACATGACTTGGCTGTTGTAAACAATGCTGCAGTAAACATAAGGGTGCATGTACCTGTTTGAATTAATATTCTTATATTTTGGGGTAAATACCCACTAGCGCCATTGCCAGATCATAATTTAGTTCTATTTTTAACTTTCTTTTTTAAAGTAAGCTTGTGGGGCACCTGGGTGACTCAGTTGATTGGACGTCCAACTTCGGCTCAGGTCACGATCTGGCATCCGTGGGTTCGAGCCCCACATCGGTCTCTGTGCTAACTCAGAGCCTGGAACGTGCTTTGGATTCTGTGTCTCCCCCTCTCTCTGCCCCTCTCCTACTCGTGCTCTATCTCTCTCTGTCTCAAAAATAAATAAATGTTAAAAAAAACTAAAATAAATGAATAAATGAATAAAGTAAGCTCGATGCCCAATGTGGCACGTGAATCCAAGACCTTGAGATCGAGAGGTGCATGCTCTGCTTGAGCCTGCCAAGCACTCCACTAATTTTAACTTTTTGAGGAACCTCCACTGTTTTCCACAGTGGCTGCTCCAGTTTGCATTCCCAGCAACAGTGCACAAGGGTTCCTCTTTCTCCGCATCCTCACTGATGACCTATTGTTTCTTCTGTTTTTGGTTTTAGCCATTCTGACACGTGGGAGACGATATCTCATTCTCATTTTGATTTACATTTCCCTGATGATCAGGGGTAATGAGCATATTTTCATGTGTCTGTTGGCCATCTGTATGTCTTTTTTGGAGAAGTGTCTGTTCATATCTTCTGTCCACTTTTAAATGGGATTGGATTAGTTGTGTTTTGGGTGTTGAGTTTTATAAGTTCTTTATATATTTTGGCTACTAGGCCTTTATTGGATATGTCATTTGCAATTATCTTCTCACATTCCATTGGTTGCCTTTTAGTTTTGTCAATTGTTCCCTTTGCTGTGCAGAAACTTTTTATTTTGATGTAGTCCCAATAGTTTATTTTTGCTTTTGTTTCCTTTGCTTCAGGAGACATATCTTGAAAGAAGTTGCTACAGTCCATGTCAAAGTAGTTACTGGCTGTGTTCTTTTCTAGGATTTTTATAGTTTCAGGTCTCATGTTTAGGCCTTAGTCCATTTGAATTTATGTTTTGTAAAAAAGTGGCCAAGTTTCTTTCTTTTGCATGTAGCTGACCTGTTTTCCCAGCACCATTTGCTGAAGAGACTCTCTTTTTCCCATTGTATATTCTTTCCTACTTTGTCAAAGATTGACCATATAATTGTGGATTTATTTTTGGGTTTTCTATTCTATTCTACTGATATATGTGTCTATTTTGCCAGTACCATAATGTTTGGATTACTACAGTTTTGTAATATAACTTGAAGTCCAATATTATGATACCTCCAGTTTGGTTTGCTTTTCTTTTTCAAGATTGCTTTGGCTATTCAGGTTCTTTTGTGGTTCCATACAAATTTTAGGATTGTTTGTCTAGTTTTGTGAAAATACTGTTGGTATTTTGATAAAGATTACAATAAATGTGTAGATTGCTTTGGGTAGTATAAACATTTTAATAATATTTGTTCTTCCAATCCATGAGCATGGAATGTATTTCCATTTCTTCGTGTCATCTTCAATTTCTTTCATTGGTGTTTTATAATTTTCTGAGTACAGGTTCTTCATCTCTTTGGTTAGGTTAGATTTATTCCTAGGTTTCTTATTTTTGGTGCAATTGTAAATGGGATTGTTTTCTTAATTTTACTTTCTGCTGTTTCATTATTGGTATGTAGAAACGCAATAGCTTTCTGTACCTTGATTTTTTTTTTATCCAGGGGCTTTACTGAATTCATTTATCAGTTATAGGATTTTTTTGGTGGTGTCTTTTGGGTTTCCTGTATATAGTATCATGTCATCTGCAAATAATAAAAGTTTTACTTCTTCCTTACCCATGTGGGTGCCTTTTATTTCTTTTTCTTCTCTGATTGCTGTGGCTACGACTTCCAGTACTATGTTGAACAAAAGTGGTGAGGGTGGACATCCTTGTCTTGTCCCTGACCTTAGGGGAAAAGCTCTCAGGTTTTCCCCTTTGAGTTTGATTTTGCTATGGGTTTTAATATGTGGCCTTTATTATGTTGAAGTATGTTCCCTCTAAACCTTCTTTGTCGAGGGTTTTTATCATGAATAAATGTACTTTGTCAAATGCTTTTTCTGTACCTATTGAAATAATCATATGGTTTTTATTCTTTTTTTCATTGATGTGATGTATCATGTCGATTTGTGAATCATGTCATTGATTTGTGAATATTGAACCATCCTCAGAACCCCAGAATAAATCTTACTTGATAGTGGGATCGTTTTTAAATGTGTTATTGAATTCACTTTAGTAGTATTTTATTGAGAATTTTTGCATCTATATTCATCAGGGATATTGGCCAGTAGTTCTCTCTTTTAGTGATATCTTTATCCAGTTTTGGTATCACGGTAATGGCATCATAGAATGAATTGGGAAGTTTTCCTTCCTTTTCTAATTTTTGGAATAGTTTGAAAAGAATAAATATTAAGTCCTTTTAAAATATTTGATAGAATTTTCCTGTGAAGCCATCTAGTCCTGGATTTTGTTAAGAGTTTTTTGGTTACTGATTCAATATCTTTGTTGCTTATCTGTCTGTTCATATTTTCTATTTCTTTCTGTTCCAGTTTTGGTAGTTTATATGTTTCTAGAAATAAATTCATTTCTCCTAAATTGTCCAATTTGTTGGCATATAGTTTTTCATAATATTATGATTGTTTGTAAATTTGTTGGTGTTGGTTATTTCTCCTCTCATTTGTGATTTTGAGAGGTTTATTAATTTTGTTAATTTTTTTTCATAACTCTTGGTTTCATTGATCTGTTCCATTTTTTAATGTTTTTTTTAAAAATTATCATTATTTTTTATTTTTGAAGGAGAGAGAGAGAGAGAGAGAATATGAACATGGGTAGGGCAGAGAAAGGGGGAAACCCGGAATCTGAAGCAGGCTCCAGGCTCTGAGCTGTCATGAACCATGATCTCATAACTTGAGCTGAAGTGGGATGCTTAACTGCCAGAGTCATCCAGCCTCCCCTGTTCTATGTTTTTTTAATTTTCTATATCATTTATTTCTGCTCTAATCTTTTTTATTTCCTTCCTTATGTTAGTTTTAGGTTTTATTGTTGTTGTTTTTTTTAACTCTTTTAGGTGTAAGGATCAGCTGTTTATATGAGATTTTTCTTGCTACTTGACTTAGACCTATTATTGCTATAAACTTCCCTCTTAGAGCTGATTTTGTTGCATCCCAGAGGTTTTGGATCACTCTGCTTTCATTTTTATTTGTTTCCATGTATTTTTAATTTCTTCTTTTATTTCCTGGTCGATCCATTTGTTGTTTAGCAGGATGTTATTTAAACTCCATGTACTTGTGTTCTTTCCAGATTTTTTCTCGTGGTTGATTGTTAGTTTCATAGCATTGCGTTTAGAAAAGATGGATGGTATGACTTCCATCTTTTTCTTTTCTTTTTAAAAAAAATTTTTTTTAGCGTTTATTTATTTTTGAGAGACATAGAGACAGAGCATGAGCAGGGGAAGGGCAGAGAGAGAGGGAGACACAGAAACCGAAGCAGGCTCCAGGCTCTGATGAGCCATCAGCACAGAGCCCGACGCAGGGCTCGAACCCACAGACTGTGAGATCATGACCTGAGCTGAAGTCGGCAGCCCAACCAACTGACCAACCCAGGCGCCCGGACTTCCATCTTTTTCAATTTGTGAGACTTGTTTTGTGGCCCAGTATGTCATTTATTCTGGAGAATGTTCTACGTGCACTTGAAAAGAATGTGTACTCTGCTGTTTTAAGATGGAATGTTCTGAATATATCTGTTAAATCCATCTATTCCAGTGTGTCATTCAAAGGCATTGTTTCCTTGTTGATTTTCTATTTAGGTGATCTGTCCATTGATGTAAGTAGGGAGCTAACGTCCTTTATAATTATTGTATTATTATCGATTAGTTCTTTTAGGTTTGTTATTAACCGTTTTATGTTTTGGGGTGTTCCTATGATGGGTGTCTAAATATTTATAATTGTTATATTTTCTTGTCGAATTGTCCCCTTTATTATTATATAATGTCCTTCTTTGTCTCTTGTTACAGTCTTTGTTTTAAAGTCTCTTTTGTCTGATAAAAGTCTTGCTACTCCATCTTTCTTTTGAATCCATTTGCATGGTAGATATTTTTCCATCCCTCACTTTCAGTCTTTAGATGCCTTTAGGTCTAATATAAGTCTCTTATAGCAGCATATAGATGGGCCTTACTTTTCTTTTCCATTCTGTCACTGTCACCTTATATCTGTTGATTGGACCGTTTAGTCCATTTACATGGAAAGTAATCATTGTGGTGCCTGGGTGGCTCAGCTCAGGCCATGATCTCATGGATGTGAGATGAAGCCCTGCTTTGGGCTCCATGCTGGATGTGGAATCTGCTTGGTATTCTTTCTCTCTTTGCCCCTCCCCCTTTTCAAAAATTTTTTTTGAAAATTAATCATTGACAGGAATTTATTGCCATTTTGTTACTTGTTTCGTGGTTGTTTCTGAAGATTTCTTCTGATCCTTTCTTGTCATTCTCTGTTTCATGTTTTGCTGGTTTTTCTTTAGAGGTTTATTTTGATATCTTTTTCTTTATTCTTTACATGTTTATTAATAGTTTTTGATACGTGGTTACCATTAGGTTTATATATAAACTCTTCTGCATTAGCAGTCTATATTAAGTTGATGATCATTTAAGTTTGAACTCATTCTTCTCTCCTCTGCATGTTTTAGATATGTATTATTCTTTTCTGGGAGGAGTTCCTTGACTGATTTTATAGAGAAATACTCATTTTTTTTACATTTATTTATTTTTGAGAGACAGAGAGACAGAGTATGAGCAGGGGAAGGGCAGAGAGAGAGGCAGACACAGAATCCGAAACAGGCTCCAGGCTGTGAGCCATCAGCACAGAGCCCAATGCGGGGCTCGAACTCACAGACCATAAGATCATGAACTGAGCTGAAGTCAGCAGCTTAACCGACTGAGCCACCCAGGCGCCCTGAAATATTCATTTTTAATGCTTTTGTGTTTTCCTACCTTTTTACTGTCACTTTTCATCTTTTTTATTTTTATATACCAATTTGTATTTGTATTTTTTTTTAAGTTATTTATTTAGGTAATCTCTGCACCCACTGTGGGGCTCAAACTCATGACCCTGAGATCAAAGTCACATGCTCTACTGATTGAGCCAGCCAGGCTCTCCTTTCTACCCAAAGAGTCTCATTTAATATTTCTTGCAGAGTTGATTTTAGTGGTCATGAACTCCTTTAGTTTTTGTCTGGGAAATTCTTAATCTCTCCTATTCTGAATGATAACCTTGCTGGATAAAGTATTCTTGGCTGCAGATTTTTCCCATTCAGCACTTTGAATATGTCATCATTTTAAGATACTGACTTCTTTTGTCTTGCTGCCTATTTATTTATGTATTTACTTATTTATTTACTTATTTATTTATTTATTTATTTATTTATTTATTTATTTATTTATTTATTTAATAATCCCAAGCTTTCAGCACAGAGCCTGATTCAGGGCTTGAACTCATGAACCATGAGTTTATGACCTGAGCTGAAACCAAGAGTCAGATGCTCAACTAACCGAGCCACCCAGGTGCCCCTGTCTTGCTTTTAAGATTTCTTTATTACTGGGGCACCTGGGTGGCTCAGTCGGTTGGGCGTTTTGACTTCGGCTCAGGTCATGATCTCAGTCTGTGGGTTCAAGCCCCGTGCCAGGCTCTGTGCTGACAGCTCAGAGCCCGGAGCCTGCTTCAGATTCTGTATCTCCCCCTCTCTCTCTCTGTCTGCCCCTCCCCTGCTCACACTGTCTCTCTCTCAAAAATAAAATAAAAACATAAAAGAAGAGATTTCTTTACTATATTTTTTCAATTTAGTTATAATGTATCTTGATGTGGGTCTGCTTTTGTAGATTTTGATGGGAAATCTCTGTGCCTCCTGTACCTGGATATGTTTCCTTCTCTAGATTAGGAAACCTTTCAGCTTTTTCTTCAAATAAATTTTCTGCCCCCCCTTTTTCTCTAATTCTAGGAGTCCTATAATATGAATGTTATTATATTTGATGAGGTTGAATTCTCTGTCCTTGTTTTGTGTAATTGTTTTAACTCTTTTGTTCAACTTAATTATGTTCCATTACTCTGTCTTCTAGGTCACTAATTTGTTCCTCTGCTTCTTCCATCCCACTATTCATTCTGTCATGTGTGTTTCTCATTTTATTCATTGAGCCCTGTATCTCTATGTTATTCCTTATCTCTGTGTTAAGTGTCTCATGTCCAGTTTTCTCAAGTCCATTGAGCATCTGGTCATTGCTTTAAACTCTCTGGCATGTTAGATGGACCTGTTTTGCTTAGATCTCTAGCTATGGACTTGTCTTGTTCTTTGAGTTGGGGAAAATTTCTTTCTCAATTTGTCTGCTTCTCTGTGTGTTTCTGAGTGTTAAGTAGGCTAGGTCTTCTGCTCTTAAAATCAGTGATTTTTTGAAGATGAGGTCCTGGAGTGCCCTGCAGTATCCCCTGTTCATCAGAACCTGGCACTGCAGGAGAGTATCCTATGTGTGTTGACACCGTGCTGTTGTGTCACTTTTCCTTTCTGCACCGACTGTGTGTGTGCGCGTTGTGATTATTCTCTGTTGTGTTAGTGGGACTCTGGCAGGCCAGCTCTGAGGAGCTATGCCCACTGGGTACTTAGGAGTGGGGAAGCGGCGTTAGCAGAATTTGTGTTGGGACCCTAATCCTATACTGGATTTCCCAAAATACTGTGGCAGTTGGGGACTTGTGTACCAGAGCCAAGTGGTGGGGGTTCAAGATTGGACAAGGGGCAGTGTTGGGTGATTTGCACAGTGGCAGCTATATACCTGGTGGCTAGGCAGGGTGTAAGCACGACTTTAGCAAAATTTGGGCTGAGCCCAGGGTCGCGGCCACCAGGCTTGGAGGAGGAAAGAGCTTTGGAGAACCTGTGGGCATAGTATATTGGTAGCACATTAGGAACCAGGATCTGTGCAGCACTACCTCCTGCAGGTGGCTCTGTGTTTATGCTGGGGGGTGAGGGAGGAAAACGGCACTTGCCAGCTCCCTCATCTTCCAAGTCACTTAACATGCCCCATACTCAGTAGGAACAGATCTATTTGTCCCTGGCGTTGTGTAAGGGGCCGTTTTCACCCTACCTCTCCAAGCCGGCTGCTCTTTAAAAGCAGAGACACAGCTTCACTTGCCCGCCCAGTGCAGAGTTGGCGGACACTTAAAGCCCCAGGATCCAAGTCCCATTGGTTTTACAGACTCACAGAATCCAGCCCACTTGGTTTTTAAAGCCAACCTTATGGGGATTAGCCTTCCTCATGTGAGCTCCCTGGTGCGAGGGCCTATTTCTCTGCTCTCTGCATGCCCAGCCCCCTCCCTCGTGAGGGCAGCCTCCCTCTCCTATCTGACCTTCCTTCCTAACTTTTCAGATGCACCTCTGTATTTAGTTGTGGAGTTTGTTCTGCCAGTCTTGGGATCATTCCCTGGTTTACTGACTTGGATTGCCTTAAATTTCTAGATTTTCCATTTTCAATTCTTCTCTTTTTAAAGATTGGGGCCACTCCATCTGCCACGATTCCAAGAGAAGTGACTGTAAATGTGAGACAGGGTGAGCTTGGGGTCCTCTTACTCCACCATCTTCCCAAGCTTCTGATGTTAAGGTATGTTTTTTTACATATTTTGTATGAGCTAAGTGTGGGTAAAATAAACAGCATTCCATTTGTGGTCTTATTACTTTCTCCAATCGAGGACATTCGAGCACCAAACGCAAATTCGCCGATGACAAATGCACTATTAAGAATCTAAAATATTTCTTCATACTGCTATATATTCATGAAATACCGAAGCAAATAGACAAACCTCCAAACACTGTTTCACTGTTGCTATGTTAACTCTGATCAGTATTAGAAGGAAAAAAACCCAATCCAATATTAATTTACTTGTTGATAAAGTTTTTAATAAGCTACCATTTTCTTACATGTACACTAGTAAACTTAAAAAGACAAATATTTACTACCAAATGTTAAATACTGTACAATTTATAAAAAATATAATTTTATGAATTTGGAGTAATAAAGGGAATAAAGGCAACTCAAAGAACAAGACAAGTCCATAGCTAGAGAATAAAGGGAAGAAACCAACTTCAAATGGATAAAATAAGAAAATTCTTTTTAAGAAATTTAACCAGAAAAGATATTTCCAATTTGTCTAAGGGAATATTAAACTTTACTGAAGCCGGAGATCATACTATTTTTGTTCAAGTCTTTCTCTACATAGCTTTAAATAAGCCTGAAAAATAACTTTCCAATACATTTATAAGGCTGTTAAACAGAGGGCAGGACTGAGAGAAGGACTATGCTAGCATGTGAAATCATGAAGAACAGGGATATGTCTTATTCATCTTTATATCCTCAGCTTCTAGCATAATGCCTAGCTCAAAGTAAGTAATAATGTTTAAGCAATACTTGTTGCTTTGAACCGAACTGGGAAAATACACATCGCTACCTTTGGTCCAAATTTCATTTCATTAGCACTACATTTAAAGTACCTGAGTTGCAGTCCTGGTTTTTGGCCCTTAACCTTAAGCTGAGTATGGTAAGCCAACACACACACACATTCTGTATCAGCCTTTTGACAGGATCCTCAGAACTGAACCATCATGGACCTGTGATCTTCTCTAATGTGGTCTGATTCTTAGATAACTTATCTTCTTGGATAAGTTAGTAGCAGTGTGCAAAAGTAATGCATTTTCAGTGCAGGATAAGAATGTGCTTATGAGTAAGAATGGAATAAAGGCCTTGTTTTTCCATGTTTTAAGTAACAGATACATAGCATCTTATATTATGACATAATTAGCATTTTTAGACACTCGACATAATACACTGTATTACAATGAAATGTGGTGGTAGGCTTCCATTTTAGGAGCAAAAATAAGTTTCACATGAAAAAAGATTTATTTTAGTTCACATAAAATACATTTAGAATAAATCTAAATTTTTAGCATTTAAACAAACACAGAGGAGCTTCAAGATGTATAGTCTCCATGCAGTCTGAAGAGCAGGCATAAAAAGCTCTTTTACAATCACTGATCATCACCTCGTTGCCTTAAATTTCTAGATTTTCCATTTTCAATTCTTCTCTTTTTAAAGACTGGAGCCACTCCATCTGCCACGATTCCAAGAGAAGTGACTGTTTTTTCTTTAAATACCACTTTAGGTTGTCCACCAATATCAGGTTCTGTAGTTGATACATACTCATTTTCAGTGCATGGAAGTTCAAAATCTACCTCCTCACTGAAAAAGAAAGAATAAAACCATTATTTACTAGGCTAAGACAAACTTTTACATAACCTCTGAGTCCACCAAAGGCCCAAGATCATCTTTCTAATGATAGTGAGAAGTTAAAAGTCATTTCAAAGTAGGAAACTTTAAAAATACTGACTTTATAATATTATTTAAGATAGAGTACTTATTTATGGGGACACATGTCCAGAAAATACTCTTTATTCTATTTTTTAAAAATTCTTTTCTATTATTCCTTCTGCACAAAGCAAGTGTCACACCTAAAGAAATGCTTGTGCTTATACAGGACTAGCAGTACAAGTTGCAAAGGTAGATATGCAAAACTGGTTTTGCCATGAACTGACAAGGGCTCTGGGGGCTTACATAGCACATGATGAAAACTATGGAATCCCACTGTCCTAGTGTAGTAGAGACTCTACATGGCTGTTTGCCTAGCACTCCTTTTCTACGATTTAGCCACCTACATAGTTAGTAATCAGTTGACTAGTCTAGAGATTGGTACCTGACTGACGTGAACCTATGATAGTATTCCACCGTCTACACAGTCAACTAGTCCCTGAAAGAGCAACTAAGTCATGCTGCACCCATCAGTCCCACCCGTGAGCTTTTTGAACATGGCCCAGAAAGACGATTATGTTTAACTGTCTAGTGGCTAAGAGTGTAAAACCTGTGGGGACTATAGATCCCATTGAAAAGAATTCTGCAATGAGTGAGAATAATGCTGGCTTACAGGGAGAAGGAGCAATGAGGGGCAGGGAAAAAGAAAGAGAATCCTGCCAATGTTTCAAGCCTTGTTCTAGTAACTCCTCAGGCTCAGCCCAAGTCCTGCCCTTCCCACAGCCTAGTAGGTAGAACCTTCCTGGGCATCTTTGAACTAACAACCTTATTTCTTATTTAAGGTAACTTGAGTTTCTATCACTTGAAACCAAAAGATTAACTGGTTAGTATTTGTTATAGGTTAACTGACCATATACACATGGGCTTATGTCTGAGTTCTCTATTTTGTTCCACTGACCTATGTGTCTATTTCTGTGCCAGGACCATACTGTTTTGACTACTACAGCTTTGCAGTGTTTCTTGAAATCTGGGGTTGTGTATCTCCAGCTATGTTCTTCTTTTTAAAGACTGCTTTGGCTGTTCTGGGCCTTTTGAGGTTCTATACAAATTTTAGTATTATTTGTTTTAGTTCTGTGTAAAATGCTGTTGGTATTTTGATAGGGATTATATTGTACCTGTAGATTGCTTTAGATAGTATGGGCATTTTAACAATATTAATTCTCCTAACCCATGAGCATGGAGCATGGAATACCTTTTCATTTGTTTGTGCTGGCTAAAACTTAATATATGCTATCAGATCAAATATCTTAAAAGTTACATAACAAATTTGCTTCCCTCTCAGAAAGACTATGTAGAAAGGCCTATAGAAATAGTTTAACAAAATCTTTTCATGTCCTGTCCTATATATAAATGAATAAAAACATTTAAAAAAGTAGGTTTCTAGGCATTGTAATAAATATTTTTTAAGATTTTAAGTAATCTCTACACCTTATATGGGGATCAAACTCACAATCCTGAGATCAAGTCATATGCTCTACCAAATGAGCCAGCCAGTCACCACTAATTTTTTTTAAATGTAAAAATAGTTTGGAAATTTGCTAGGCTTACAACAATGGCTTTAAATGCCACACTAGGGGCGCCTGGGTGGCTCAGTCAATTAAGCGTCGGACTCTTGCTTGACTTCAGCTCAGGTTATGATCTCACAGTTTGTGGGTTAGACCCCCAGGTTGGACTCTGCTGGCAGTGTGGAGTCTGCTTGGAATTCTGCTTCCCTTTCTCCCTCTCCCTCCCTCTCTCAAAAAAAACCCCCCGAAAAACCTTAAAACTCCTCTATGGTCTTTATGCATACATATTTATAACTAAATGAATCAACTTAGCGAAAAGTAATTTTGAACTTCAGTGGCTATTGTGGGAAACTTTTAATCTTCACAGACTTGTTTTACTCTAAATTAGAAAGCTGTGACTTGCAGAAAAACAAAACCACAAACAACTGACTGGATGCCTATTTTATCTTTTGTTCAAAATTTTTTAAAATCTTAATTCCGGTATAGTTAATATATAGTGTTATATTAATTATAAGAGTACAGTGATTCAAGAATTCTGCATATTAGTGGTCATTGTGATAAGTGTACTCTTAATCCCCTCAACCTGTTTCATGCGCCGCCCCTCCCCCCCCCCACCTCCTCTCTGGTAACCATCACTTTGCTCTCTAGTTCAGACTCCGGTTTATTTGGACTGTCTTTTGTTCCTCGTTCATTTGTTTTGCTTCTTAAACTCCACATATGAGTGAAATCATATGGTAGGTGTCTTTCTCGGACTTATTTCCCTTAGCATTATACCCTAGAGGTCCATCTATGATGCTGCAAATGGCAAGATTTCATTTTTTTTAATGGCTGAATAATAATGCATTGTATGTATACACAATCTCTTCTTTATCCATTCATCTACTGATGGACACTTGCATTGCTTTCATAGTTTGGTTTTTGGAAAATGCTTCAGTAAACATAGAGGTGCATATATCTTTTCGAATTAGTGTTTTTGTATGCTTTGGGTAAATATCAAGTAGTGAAATCAGTGGATCATATGGTAGTTCTTCTACTTGTAATTTTTTGAAGAATCTCTATACTATATTCCACAGTGGCTGTACCAGTTGGCATTCCCAACAGTTTTTATCTCCACATACTCACCAACAGTTATTGTTTGCATTTTAGTTTTTAGCCATTCTGACAGATGTGAGATGATATCTTATTGTGGTTTTGATTTGCAATTCCCTGTTCGTAAGTGATACTGAGCATCTTTTCACGTGTCTGTTGGCCATCTGTTGGTCTTTTCTGGAGAAATGTCGATTCATATCTTCTGCCCATTTTTTAATTGGAATATTTGTTTTGTTGTATTGAGTTGTATAAATTCTTTGTATATTTGGATACTAACCCTATACCATATATGTCACTTGCAAATAACTTCTCCCATTCAGCAGGCTGACTTTGAGTTTTCTTGGTTGTTTCCTTTGGAGTGCGTAAGTTTTTTTTATTTTTGTGTAGTTTATTATTTATTTTGTTTTACATGCCTCAGTAGACCTATCAAGAAATTGTTGCAGCTAATGTCAGGGAAATTACTGCCTGTGATCTCTTCTAGGATTTTTATGGTTGCAGGTCTCACGTTTAGGCCTTTAGTCAATTTTGAGTTTAATTTTTATGTATGGTGTAAAAAAGTAGCCCAGTGTTATTTTTTCACATGTAGCTGTCCGGTCTTCCCGACACCACTTTTTGAAGAGACCGTCTTTTTCCCAATGCACATTCTTGCCTTCTTTGTTGAAGATTAATTAACCATATAATCATGGGTTTATTTCTGGGTTTTCTATTATGTTATATTGCTATATGTGTCTATATTTGTGCTAGTACCATACTGTTTTGATTACTACAGCTTTGTAGTGTATCTTGAAATCTGGGGTTATGATCCCTCCAGTGTTGTTCTTTTTCAAGACTGCTTTGGCTAT
Source organism: Paguma larvata (assembly GCA_030068075.1). NCBI lineage: Eukaryota > Metazoa > Chordata > Mammalia > Carnivora > Viverridae > Paguma > Paguma larvata. The sequence goes on along the minus strand of CM057839.1, from coordinate 50,579,652 downwards.
TGGGGTCTTCTGTAGTTCCATACACAGTTTAGTAGTTGATTTAGTTCTGTGAAAAATTCTGTTGGTATTTTGATAGGTACTGCACTGTATCTGTTGTTTTGTTGTATGGACATTGTAACAATATTTGTTCTTTCAATCCATGAGAAAGGAATGTCTATTTGTGTGTGTCGTCTTCAATTTCTTTCATCAGGGTTTCATAGTTTTTTTTTTTTTTTCAGTGTTTCATAGTTTTTGGAGTTTAGTTCTTTCACTTCCTTGGTTAAGTTTACTAGTAGGTTTTTACTTTATTTTGGTTTAACTGTAAAAGGGTTTTTTCCCCTTAATTTCTTTCTGCTACCCCATTATTTGTACAGAGATGTTAACAGATTTCTGAAAAAAAAATTTTAAGTAGGCTCCACACCCAGCATGGGGCTTGAAGTCATGATCCTGAGATCAAGAGTTGCCTGCTTCACCAACTGAGCCAGCTAGGTGCCCTGGATTTCTATATATTGATTCTGTATCCTGTGACCTTAATAAATTCACTTATAGTTCTAGTAGTTTTCTGGTTGACTTCAGCATTTTCTACATATAGTATCATGTTATCTGCAAACAGAGAACATTTTATTTCTTCCTTTCCAATCTGGATACTCTTTGTTTTTGTCTAATTGTTGTGGCTAGGACTTCCAACAGTATGTTGAATAGAAGTGGTGAGTGGACATCTTTGTCACTTTCCTGATTTAAGGGAAAAGCTCTGTTTTTCACCACTATCATGTTCACTAGGGGTTTTTCATATATGGCCTTTATTATATTGAACTATGTTCCCTCTAAACCTACTGTGTTGAGGGTCATCATGAATAAATGTTGTACTTTGTTAAATGCTTTTTCTGCTTCTGTGGAAATAATACGCTTTTTGTCATTTCCCTTATTGATGTGATGTGTTATGTTGATTAATTCGGGAATACTGAACTACTCTTGCATCCCCAGAATAAATCCCACTAGACTGTGAATAATTTTTGAAATGTACTGTTGGATTCAGTTTGCTAATATTTTATTGAGGATTTTCTGCACTTTTATTCATCAGAGACATTGGACTGTAGTTCTTTTTCTGTAGTGTTTTAATCTGGTTTTGGTATCAGGGTAATTAATCCTGGTCTCGTAGTATGAATATGCAACCTTTCCTTTATCTTCTGAGTTTTGGAATAGTTTGAGAAGATTAGGTATTAATTCTTTAAAAGTTTCGGTAGAATTCACATGTGAACCCATCTGGTCTTGGACTTTTTTTGATGGGAGGTATTTTGATTACTGATTCAATTTCATTCTTGGTAATTGGTCTGTCCAAATTTTCTATTTCTTTCTGACAATTTGGGAGGGTATATGTTTCTAGAAATCTGTGTTTCTCCTAGGTTGTCCAACTTGTTGGCATATTTTTCATAATATTCTCCTATAATGCTTTGTATTTCTGTGATGTTGGTTGTTATTTCTACTTCATTGCTGATTTTGAGTCCTTTTTTTTTTATGAGCATGGTGAAAGGTTTATTTTGTCAATCTTTTCAAAGAACGAGCTCCTGGTGTCACTGACCTGTTTTACTGTATTTTTAGTTACTATTTCATTTGTTTCTAATACTTAAAACTTCTTCCTTCTACTGGCTTGGGTTTTGTTTGTTCTTCTTTTCTAGCTCCTTTATGTATGAGGTTGTTTATTTGAGATATTTCTTGCTTCTTGAGGTAGGCCTGTATTACTATAAACCTCCCTCTTAGAATAGCTTTTTCTGCATCTCAAAGATTTTGGATGATTATATTTTCATGATCATTTGTTTCCATGTTATTTTTTATTTCCTTTTTAATCTCTTGGTTGGCCAATTCATTGTTTAGTAGCATGTTATTAAACCTGCATGTATTTGTGCTCTTTCCAGATTTTTTCTTGTGGCTGATTTTTAGTTTCAAAAAGCACTGTGTTCAGCACAGATGCATGGTATGACCTCAGTCTTTTTCATGTGACACTTGTTTTGTGGCCTACTATTTATTCTGGGGAATGTTCTAGATACACTTGAAAAAAATGTATATTCTGCTGTTTTAGGATGGAATGTTCTGAATATATATATGTTATTAAGAGCCAGTGTTTCCTTGTTGATTTTCTGTTGGGATGATCTGTCCGTTGATGTAAGTGGGGGTATTAAAGTGGCCTACTTTAAGAGCACCTGGGTGGCTCAGTCAGTTAAGTGTCCTTCTCGCTGCTTGACAGCTCAGGCCTGGAGCCTGCTTTGGATTCTGTATCTCCCTCTCTCTGTCTCTCTGCCACTCCCCTGTTCACACTCTGTCTCTCAAAAATAAATGTTAAAAAATTTGAAAGTACCTTACTATTAATGTATTACTTTCAATTATTTCCTTTTTGTTATTAACTGTTTTATGTATTTGGGTGCTCCTATTTTGGGTACATAAATATTTACAGCTGTTACCTCTTCTTGTTGGATTGTCCCCTTTATTATTATATAGTGTCCTCCTTTGTCTCTTGTTACAGTCTTTATTTTAAAGCCTATTTTGTCTGATACATACATGTATTACCACCTCGGCTTTCCTTTGACATCAATTTGCATGATAAACATTTCCATATCCTTTCACTTCTGCAGGTGTCCTCAGGTCTGAAATGAGTCTCCTGTAGGTAGCGTATAGATGGGTCTTGCTTTTTATCCATTCTATCACTTTATGTCTTTTGATTGAAGTTAGTTCATTTGCATTCAAAGTAGCTATTGATACATATGTGTGTTTATTACCATTTTGTTACTTGTTTTATGGTTGTTTTTGTACTTCTCTGTTCCCTTCTTTTTTTCTTATTAGTTGGCCTAAGTGATATACTTGGATTCCTTTCTTTTTATTCTTTGCATATCTATTACTGGTTTTTGAGTCATGGTTACCATTAGACCATATATATATATATATATATAGATGGTCACTTAAATTTGAACCTATACTTTACCCTTCTCTCCCCTTTGCCCAATTATGGGTTCATAATTTACATCCTTTTATTTTATGAATTCCTTGACTGATTTTATAGGTATACTTATTTATATTGCTTTTGTGTCTCCTACTTTTCTTAATCCTACTTATGGTCTGTCTATCCATGCAGAGTCCCTTTTAACATTTCTTATAGGACTAGTTTAGTGGTCATGTATTCCTTTAACTTCGGTTTGTCTGGCAAACTCTGCATCTCTAGAATGACTATTTTTAAATTGTACCTGGAGGGTTCCAGATGTTTTCAGGATACTAAGTTTGCATTTTTGCAAAATGCTATTTACAAATTGACTGAGACAATCAATTGAAGCCATCAAAACAAAACACATCAAAATGGCTTCCAAGGCCTTTTTTCTCCCTCCCTCCATCTGCACCCATCTTGTGCTCAGGACCCACCTCTGGCAACATTTTTGTCTGTTTTTTCTGCTGAACTTGCCTTTTCCTTTTAATCTCTGTGCTTCTCTCCTTTCCTGAACCTATTAAAACCTGCTTCTTTAAAGTTAAGTTTCCCAAGGAACTAAATAAACCTCAAGTTCCTTATGTTCCCTGGACTAAGGCTGAATTGTGGGCCATAGTTAACAAGTTCCCTAAAGTGACTGAGGACCCCAATAAGTTTGCTGAAGAATTCAACAGAGTTATTCAAACTTACCACCTTGGTTTCTCAGATTTATACCAATTATTACATGTGCTTATTGGTGAGAAAAAGGCCAAACACTGGATGAAACTAGCCAGAGGAAAATATCCTGAAGGGTATTTCGAAAAACAAACCTCTAACTTTTGGTAAGATGTTGGAAATTCCCACCAAGCAATTACAGTAGCTCTTCCTAAATCGGCTGACAGAAACAAAACTTGGGCTGGCACACAAAAGCTTGATGAACTTGTCCATGACTATTACAACTGACTCCAAACGGTCTTTAAAGAAAATTTTGATCTCTCTTTAGATGTTAAATCCACTCAGGAAGCATTTAACTCTATGTTTAGTAATGTTCTAAACTGGGAATTTCTCCTTTAATTAAAAGGACCAGGAGAGGGGACAACATGGCGGAGAAGTAGGGGGATCCAAAGTTTCCTAGTCTGTCAAACAAAGCACTGTTGAAGCCAAAGGACTTTAAACCCCAAGAGTCTGGGAGGGAGAGACAAAGTCTTCCAGGGACCCTCCCGGACAACCTGACAGGCCATAGGTATGTGACTGAGAACTGGGAGGATCCCCTTCTGCAGAGAGACAAAGGGAAGAGAAAGGCTGGGAAAGCATAGGAATGTTATCTGGACAAGAGAAAAACCTTGAACTGGGATGGAGAGAGATCCAGTCTCTAACTGAGAGGCTTTCTCTGCAGTGGGGCCAGATGCCCACATCATGGACCTGGGGAGGGGAGCCAGCCCTGGGCTTGGCTGGGTGGATAGGTCAGGGGCACAGTCTGTAGTAGGAAAAAGCAATCCCCTCCCTGAAGTGCTGTGGGACAGGACAAAGCCTGCCTGCATCTGCCAGCCAGAGACCACATACCGGGCAGTGTGGAGCAGTGCTTCCCTAGTGCTCGGCGCGGAGACAGAGTTTGAATCCCAGCCAACTGCCAGGGAACGGAGTTGGCAGAGCAGGACAAACCCTGCGACAGTGAGGCTGACTCAAACAGAGTGGTTTGGGACACCTGGTCTGAGGAGAGACTGGGATGTAACCATTTTTCTCCCACCACCCTCCCCCACCAAGGTGAGGCCTCAGGGATCACACCATGGGGCTCACAGTGGAGGCGGGAGCTGCCTACACCAAACCACACCCCTCCACCCCTAGTAACTGCGTATCTACTGCAGCAGGACAGACATTGAGGAACCAGATGGCTCCTCCTTCAGACCAGTGCTGCTGCATTGCCTGATTTAATTCTCGGACAATTCTTATTATATAGATACATTCCTCCATCCTTTTCTCCTTATCCCTTCCCTCCGGTAGTCTGGGTACTCTGGTTGTGGGTTTGTTTAAGCAGACATATTTAATCCATTCTCTTGATACATGCTCTACACCTCCTTTATTTTCCTTTATCTCTGGGATATCTAAGCCATATAGTTTCTCTGTCTGGATAACTGTCTTCTTTTCTTTTTTCCCACCTACTTCTTTATTTTCCTTTCTCTCTCTCTCTGGATTAAGCTGTACAGTTTCTCTGCCTGAACAAATTTTATTTTTTCTTCTTCCCCTCCCCTGTCATTTCTCTCTTTGGATGAGATAAGGCCTCTTCCATCAGCACCGCCTCCACCCTGTTGTTTACTTGTAGCTGGTGTTTCTGGTTTTTGTGTGTGTGTATTTGCGTGTTTTCATTTTCTGTGTTTTTTGTTTGTCTGTCTGGTTTTCCTTTCCAGGGGTACTTCAAAGAACAAATCAGAGCACACCTGGTGGAGAGTCCAAAACATCAGTAAGAGTAGGGAGATAAAGTAACTAAAGTCACAACAACAGAAAGCAAGTAACACTCTCCAAAAAACACCTGAAGCGCCAGGCCCTCGACAGTGTATGACCCCTCTTTAATATAGCACTGCTTGCAGGTGCAGGGCACATTACAAGCTTTTAAAATACATAAGGGACAGAAAACTAGCCAAAATGACGAAACGGAAGAAGTCTTCTCAAAAGAAATTTCAGAAAGAAATGACAGCTAAAGAATTGCTCAAAACAGATATAAGCAATATAACTGAACAAGAATTTAGAATAATAGTCATAAGATTAATCGCTGGGCTTAAAAAAAGCATAAAAGACAGTAGAGAATCTACTGCTGCAGAGATCAAGAAACTAAAAAATAGTAATGATGAATTAAAATATGCTATAAATGAGGTGTAAAATAAACCAGAGGTGATCACAGCAAGGTCTGAAGAGGCAGAGGGTAGAACAGGTGAAAGAGAAGACAAAATTATGGAAAAAGAAGAAGCTGAGAAAAAGATAAAAATTCTGGATCACGAGGGGGTATTAGAGAACTAAGTGATTCAATGAAATGGAAAAATAACCGTATCACAAAAGATCCAGAAGAAGAGAGAGAAAAGGGCTGAATGTGCGCTTGACCAAATCACAGCTGAGAACTTCCCTAATCTGGGGAAGGAAACAGACACTGAAATCCAAGAAACACCGGGAACTCCCCTCAGACATAACTTGAATCAATTTTCTGCACTACATATCATAGTGAAACTGGCAAAATACAAGGATAAAGAGAGATTTCTGAAAGCGGCTAGGCATAAATGGGCCGTAACATAAAAAGGTAGACACATAAGAGTAGTAGCAGACCTATCTACTGAAACTTGGCAGGACGAAAGGAATGGCAGGAAATCTTCAATGTGATGAAAAGGAAAAATATGCAGCCAAGAATCTTCTACCCATGAAGCCTGTCATTCAGAATAGAAGGAGCTATAAATGTTTTCCCAAGCAAACTTCAGTACCACTAAACCAGCCCTACAAGAGATCCTAAGGGGGACTCTGTGAGTAAAATCTTGCAAGGACCACAAAATACCAGAGACATCACTACAAGCATGAAACCTACAAATAACACAGTGACTCTAAACCCATATTTTTCAATAATAACACTGAATGTAAATGGACTAAATGCTCCAATCAAAAGACACAGGGTATCAGAATGGATTAAAAAAAAAACACACAAGACCCATTTATTTGCTGTCTACAAGAGACTCATTTTAGACCTGAAGACACCTTCAGATGGAAAGTGAGGGGATGGAAAACTATCTGTCACGCTACTGGAAGTCAAAAGAAAGCTGGAGTAGCCATACTTGTATCAGACAAACTAGACTTGAAATTAAAGGCTATAACAAGAGATGAAGAAGGGCATTATATAATAATTACAGAGTCTATCCATCAGGAAGAGCTAACAATTCTGAATGTCTATGCACCAAATTCAGAAGCACCCAACTATATAAAACAATCACAAACATAAGCAATCTTCTTGATAAAAATGTGAGAATTGCAGAAGACTTTAATACTCCACTTATAGCAATGGACAGATCATCTAGATAGAAAATCAATAAAGGAACGATACACTCGACCAGATGGACTTGACAGATATATTTAGAACTTTTCATCCTAAAGCAACAGAATATACATTCTTCTCGAGTGCACTTGGAACATTCTCCACAATAGATCACATACTGGGTCACAAAACAGCCCTCAACAGATACAAAAAAATTGAGATCATACCATGCACACTTTCAGATCACAAGGCTATGAAACTTGAAATCAACCACAGAAAAAAGTTTGGAAAGCGTCCAAATGCAGGGAGGTTAAAGAACGAATGGGTCAAGCAAGCAATTAAAGAAGAAATTTAAAAATATATAGAAACAAATGAAAATAAAAACACAACAATCTAAACCCTTTGGGATGGAGTAAAGGCAGTCCTAAGAGAAAAATACATCGCAATCCAGGCCTATCTCAAGAAACAAGAAAAATCCCAAATATAAAATCTAACAGGAACTAGAAGTAGAACAACAAAGAAACCCCAAACCCAGCAGAAGAAGAGAAATAATAAAGATCAGAGTGGAAATAAATATAGAATCCAAAAAAACAGTAGAAGAAATCAATGAAAAAAGTTCATTTTTTGAAAATGCAAACAAAATTGATAAACCTCTAGCCAGACTTCTCGAAAAGAGAGGACTCAAATAGATAAAATCACAAATGAAATGTATTTATCACAACCAATCCCTCAAAAATACAAGCAATTATCAGTGAACACTATGAAAACTTCCGGACTCATTCTATGAAGCCAGCATTACCTTGATTCCCAAACCAGAAATAGACCCCACAAAAAAGGAGAGCTACAGGACAATATCCCTGATGAACATGGATGCAAAAATTTTCAACAAGATACTAACACATCGAATTCAACAGCATATAAAAAGAATTATTCACCATGATGAAGTGGGATTCATTGCTGGATGCAGGGCTGGTTCAATATTAGCAAATCAATCAATATGATACATCACATTAATATAAGAAAGGATAAGAACCATATGATCCTGTCCATAGATGCAGAAAAAGCATTTGACAAAATACAACATCTTTCTTAGTAAAAACCCTCAAGAAAGTCGGGATAGAAGGAACATACTTAAACACCATAAAAGCCATATATGAAAAGCCTACAACAGCTAATATCATCCTTAATGGGGGGGGGGGAAACTGAGAGCTTTCCCCCTGAGATCAGGAACACGACAGGGATGTCCACTCTCACCACTGTAGTTTAACATAGTGCTGGAAGTCCTAGCATCAGCAATCAGACAACAAAATGAAATAAAAGGCATCAAAATTAGCAAAGAAGAAGTCAAACTTTCACTTTTTGCAGACAACATTATGCTCTACATGGAAAACCCAAAAGACTCCTAGAACTGATACATGAATTGAGCAAAGTCATAGGGTACAAAATCAATGTACAGAAATAGGTTGCATCTTTATATACCAATAATGAAGCAACAGAAAGAGAAATAAAGAAATTGATCCATTAACAATTGTGCCAAGAACCATAAAATACCTAGGAATAAACCTAACCAAAGCTGTAAAAGATCTGTATGCTGAAAACTACAGAAAGCTTATGAAGGAAATTGAAGAAGACACAAAGAAATGGAAAAATATTCCATGCTCATGGATTGGAAGAATAAATATTATTAATATGTTAATACTCCCCAAAGCAATACACACATTCACTGTAATCCCAATCAAAATCCACAGGCATTCTTCTCAAAGCTAGAACAATCGTAAAATTTGTATGGAACCATAAAAGACCCAGAATAACCAAAGTAATACTGAAGAAGAAAACGAAAGCAGGAGGCATCACAATCCCAGACTTAGTCTCTACTACAAAGTGTAATCGTCAAGACAGTATGGTATTGGCATAAAAACCGATATACAGACCAATGGAACAGAATAGAGAACCCAGAAATGGACCCACAAATATATTGCCAACTAATCTTTGACAAAGCAGGAAAGAGCATCCAATGGAAAAAAGACAGTCTCTTTAGCAAATGGTGCTGGGAGAGCTGGACAGCAACATGCAGAAGAATGAAACTAGACCACTTCCTTACACCTCTCACAAAAATAAACTCTAAATGGATCAAAGACCTAAATGTGAGACAGGAAACCATCAAACTCTAGAGGAGAAAGCAGGCAACAACCTCTTTGACCTCAGCCGCAGCAATTTCTTAACACATCTCCAAAGGCAAGGGAATTAAAAGCAAAAATGAACTATTGGGACCTCATCAAGATAAAAAGCTTCTGTACAGCAAAGGAAACAATCAACAAAACTAAAAGGCAACTGATGGAATGGGAAAAGATATTTGCAAATGACATATCAGATAAAGGGCAAGTATTCAAAATCTATAAAGAAACTGCCAAACTTCACACCCAAAAAACAAATAATCCAGTGAAGAAATGGGCAGAAGACATGAATAGACCCTTTTCCAAAGAAGACCTCCAGATGGCCAACAGACACATGAAAACATGCTCAATGTAACTCATCATCAGGAAAATACAAATCAAAGCCACTCTGAGATACAACCTTAGCCGGTCAGAGTGGCTAAAATGAACAAATTGGGAAACTATGCTGACAAGGATGTGGAACCCTCTTGCACTGTTGGTAGGAATGCAAACTAGCACAGCCACTCTGGAAAATAGTGTAGAGGTTCCTCAAAAAATTAAAAACAGAACTACCCTATGACTCAGCAATAGCACTGCTAGGAATTTACCCAAGGGATACAGGAGTGTGATGGCATAGGGGCACGTGTACCCCGATGTTTATAGCAGTGCTTTCAACAATAGTCAAATTATGGAAAGAGTCTACATGTCCATCAAATGATGAATGGATAAAGAAGACGTAGTTTATATATACAATGGGAATACGTTTTGGCAATGAGAAAGAATGAAATCCTGCCATTTGCAGCAACATGGATGGAACTGGAAGGTATTATGCTGAGTCAGAGAAGAACAGATATCATATGTTTTCACTCATATGTGGATCTTGGAAAACTTAACAGAAGTTCATGGGGGAAGGGAAGGGGGAAAAAAAGTTACAGAGAGGGCGGGAGCCAAATCACGAAACTCTTAAACAGAGAACAAACTGAGGGTTTGTTGTTGGATGGGACGGTGGGGGAGAGGGGAAAATGGGTGACGGGCATTCAGGAGAGCACTTGCTGGAATGAACACTGGGTGTTGTATGTAAGCTAATTTGATAATAAATTATATTAAAAAAAAAGGACCAGGATGAAATGGTAAATTGCCCACCACAGATTTAGTTAACATGGCTAACCTGCTCACTTGCATCCTAGGTGAGGCATCTACAAGAAAGACTGCTAAAATGATCAATTTTCAACTCTGGCAAATGAAGGCCCCTAAACACACACATGCACATGAAACAAACCTACTTTCTGCTGTTACTGCAAAAAGCCAGGGAAGTTTAAAAAAAAAAAAAAAAAAAAAGTTGTTATAAACTTAAGCTCTCTGGGCCAGCCCTGTAATGAGCCTTTCTAATGACCTCCTAATTCCCAATGATGGGGCTCTGTGGAACTACAGGGACTCTTCCCTCTTAAATCAGCTTCAGGAAATCTCTCTCCAGATAGGGAATAAATCTCTGTCTTCATAGCAACAGCAGAGTTATACTCTCTGTCATCTACCCCACTGCTACAAAACAGCCCCTGCCTCGGAGTAGTAAAATAGTTCAAATAGTGGGAGTCTCTAATAAACCTCATCAGGTTCCTATCTCTGAATCTATTGCCTTTTTTCTAGCCTCTTTTTTTCCTTAGTTATTACATCCCTATTCATTTATTGGGCCTAGAGTTCTTAGGTAAGTATCTCATGTCAGAACTTTATCCCAAGAGGAAAATAATTTTAGAATTTGACAGTAGTAATCAAAATAGCCAAGCAGAGGAACCAGATGGCCTTTGACATCTTTTATGTGTTCCTGTTGTATCAGTTACCAGCCCCTTTATGGGCAAAATCCCCAAGTGATATGGGCAGAATCTACAGTGAACCTCCATTCAAATAGAGTTCTCAAAACCTCCTCCTATAATTAATCAATACCTGATAAGTAAAGAAGTCCTTTCAAGATTCAAACGTGTAATACAAGGTTAAAAGGCCCGAGGCCTTACTATCCCCTTCCCTATTCCCTGTAGTAAGTACTTTACCTGGGAGATACTTTACCAACGGCTAAGGATGGAGGTTTTCCAGGATCTCTGAACAATAAATTACACTGCCATCCCTTGGCATCCCATTGTTCCTAACCTCCATATGCTACTGGCATGTTTCCACTGCAAGAAAATTTTTCATTGTAATCGACTTCAAAGGTACATTTTTAGTATTAAAGTTGATGGGGATAACCCATATCTTTTTGCTTTCATTTGGAAAGAATGGAAATACACCTGGAGAGTAATTCTCCAGGGTTTCACAGACAGTACTTCTTTTTTCACAACCTTAAAAGTTGATTTGGATATCAAGTTTTCTGCAGGTTCTATTTTATAAAATGTAGATGATATGCTTCTCCTGCTTGGCCTTAAAGGGACATAAAATCTCCAAAGAAAAATTGCAGTTTGCTCAAACTCAGGTTAGACACTTAGGGCAACTAATCCACAAAAAGGATTGCACTTGGATCCAAGTAGACTTCAAGGGATCCTGAATGTCCCCAATCTACAACTAAGCAGTAATTATAAGGGTTTTTGGACTGGCTAGCTACTGTCAAACTGGATTCCAAACTTCTCTATGACGGCTCAACCTTTACATGCCTTATTAAAAAGTGACAAACATAACCCTATTATTTGGAAAGATGACATGGCCTTTGAGAACTTAACGCTTACTAAAGCCCCTTGCTCTAGGCATCCTAATAACCAACTTCCCCTTTTTCCTTTATATGTGTGAGGGGAGAGGGAAGGCCCTTGGAGTACTCATCCCAAAACACGAGGACCATCACTGATCCACACACAATTAAAGCCAACTAGACCTTGTGGCACAGAGATATCCCCTCTTGCCTCAGAGCCATTTCTGCCCCTACTATTTTAGTTAAGGTCACTGACAAAATAAGGGATTCCCTACATGCATCCCTGTGCCTTGTGCAGCAGAAGCCCTCTTGAATTCTCTTCACAGTCTTGCTCACCTCATATGAAATCCTGCTAACTGTTCCTCATATAACTCTTTCTCACTGCAATAACCTTAACCCTGTTATTCTCCCCTCCTCTTTCATGGATGAAATCTCTTATGACTACTTAATGCTGACAGCTCACCTTTTGGTTCCCCATGACCATTTACAGGAAACTCCTTTAACCAATGCAGACTTTTCATGGTTCTTATTTAAAGGATAAAAATGGCAAATATTGTGCTTGGTATATTACTGCATATGCCTTTTGAAGGCATGGAGGTGGCACCTTTAACCTTTGACTACTTCAACCCAAGAAGCTGAGGTACACATCTTTACTTGAGCTTGTACCTTAATCAAGGGTAAAGCTGCAAATGTTTATACCAACAGTTGGTATGCCATTGGGAGAGACCATGACTTTGCAATGTTATGGAAACAACAAGGTGTCCTTACCTCCAATGAAAATAAAAATGACTATGTCCAAAATCCATCAGCTGTCGTACTTTTGTCAATGGCTCTAGCTATTATTAGGGTTCCTAGGCATTCTAGACTTAACTCTCTTAGAGGCCAAAGGAAACCACCTGGTTGATACCTCTGCCAAAAATGGTACACTCAAGGAGACAATAGCCAAAACTCTGTCAAGGTCCACAGGGATATTATCCCAAATGACAGCTAACAATTGGCCCCAGGCAAGCAGGAACAGTATTTGAAATGAAGTAATTGTTGGCTTGATAAATAAAAATCTGTTCTTACCAGTAGATTCCTAATACATGGTTTAAACCTGTGGTCTACTGGTAAAGTAATAGCGTTCATCAACCAATATTGGTGAGGAAAGTTAATAAGGCTGCAAAAAGTGCCTAACTCACTTGTCCCACTTTTCCAAAGTACATTCCAGGGAAACCTGTTTGTGAAAATGTATTTCATACAACTTGTCCCTCTCATGGGTAAATGTTTTCTCCTGGCATGTTTTCTCAGTGGAGCAAAACTTTCCTTTGTAGACAAGCCAATAATGCTTCTGGGCTAAAATTTGGAGATTATTCCTATCTGAGAACCCCTCTCCAATTTCACAGTGACTGGGGAATCTTTTTTACTGGCCAGGTGCTTTGACAAATCTATGCTGTTTGGCCAGCTTTAGAACATTTTCGTTGTTGATATATCATCTTTAATCCTAAGAGTTATTCACATGCAGTAATGGCACTATTAAGATTCAATTGGTACAATTTGTAGAGACCCTCCAAAAACCTTGACCGAAACCTCTCACTCTGAGATAGTCACAGGATGTCCAAGACACTTGGCTCTTGCCTCCTCTGACTCACAGTTAATAAAAGAAAATAGGGGCATTTGGGTGGTTCAGTCGGTCAAGCATCCAACTCTTGATTTTGGCTGATGTTATGATCTCACAGTTGTAAGCTCTGTGTGGAGCATGGAACCTGCTTGGGATACCTATCCTTCTCTCTCTCTGCCCTTCCCCGGCTCACACGTGCTCTCTCTCAAAATAAACAAACATTAAAAAGAAAATAGACTTCAACACTCTAAAGGCCTAATTGCTTCAATCAAAAAGAATGTTTTGGTACATGTTTTTCACAGTGCACTTTGGGGGAGACAAAGACCTTAAGTATCACATCTTGCAAACTGAGGATTTTGTCTGTTGGAAAAGATACTTCCACATACTCTTCTACCTCACTAGAGAGGCTCTTATGAGGAACTACGAACCAGTCCTTATGCCTCCAAACTCCAGGGAACAGACTTTTGGTTCATGTGACATATGTAAAGCACCAGGGGCGCCTGGGCGGCTCAGGTCATGACCTCGTGGTCATGAGTTTGAGTTCTGCATCAGGCTCTGTGCTGACACCTCAGAGCCTGAAGCCTGCTTCTGATTCTGTGTCTCCCTTTCTCTCTGCCCTTGCCCTGCTGGTGTTCTGTCTCACTCTCAAACATAAACAAACATTTTTAAAAAAGGGGGGAAAATAAAAGAGAAAGAAGCAAAGAAAGCACCAAACCCTAACTGGACCTGTACATCATCTGGTGACCTGAAAGTACAGACTTCCTGGAACTGAAGCAGATGACATCTGATGACATAGTTTTCCTAAGATGTCTGGACCAGGCTGAATACCTTTTTCCTCACTCTTTCTTCTTCTCTCTCAGGGAAAGACAAGATACTCATCTGCATTTCTCAAACTCTTACAAAAACCCCCTTCTTTTGATTATGGCCCTTAGGAATGAGCCTTATCATTATCCCAGGACAAATTAATTTTTTACTTGCTTTTTCGAAGGGTCAGAGGTTCAGAATTCATGAAGTTTTATTTCATCTAAACTATTAAGTGACTTTGGATTCTTATCCAAATTAATGGTCTTTGATTTTGCAAACTTACTATTATTAACAACACATTTGGTTCTAAACACTTCTTCTGAGATAATACTACTTTAAAAATGTCATTCCAGTTCTGCTACTTTGCAAAAAGTTCACCAGCTTTTGCTTCATGATTATACCTGCACCGTATCTTCCAAAATGCACTTGGTTAATTAATTCGTTCAGTGTGCAGTATCTACTATTGTGTTTTCATGGTTGCTTTAAGTGGGGACTTCTGGAAAGGAGGGATACATGAGTCCAGGTTTGCCTTCACAGGGAGAACCCTTCTCCCCTAAGTTGGAATAAGTGCCAATAAATATTTCACTTGGCTACTTTCAGACCAAGAGTCCTAGTTTGGAATCTGGTTTGGAACCATTACAGAATTTGGAATTGTTACTTCTGTTTTGTATAAATTATTTTAAGTTTTATATATTTTTTGCCTATTGAATTTTTTTTTAAAAAAAGCATACCCAATAAAGTGATGTTGGCCCAACACCTTGAGATGATCTCCAACATTTAGAATCTGAAGAAGATTGGGACTTTAAGTGGGAGTACCTCAGAGTTTCTTCCTCTTAACTTTCCTAGCTAATCAATTGTGGCTTTATGTAGTTTCCAATTGCTATGCACATTCTTTCTGATATCACACATGACAACCTGGAAAGGTCCTTCCAGACTCTGAGGGATAAACACACTGAATATGGAAAATCTAACTTGATCAGTGATACTTTTTTTTTTTAAAGTAGGTTTCATGCCCAGTGTGGAGCCCAACATGGGGCTTTAACTCATGACCCTGAAATCAAGACCTGGGCGGAGATCAAGAATCTGGACTCTTAACTGAATGAGCCACCCAAGCGCCTTTATCAGTGATACTTTCAAAGAAACTTGATCAAAAAGAAGAAATGTGGCGGGTTGGCTGGGAAGAGGGCTTGATTAAGCTCACCTTGTCCCATGGATACAACTGGGTAGTACATCAGTTTAAATAACTCAGACAATGATTCAAAGACTGGCAGAACAAATTCCGCAAATAAAGGTAGCGAGGAGACCACCCTGAAGAAAGCAGGAAAGGCAAAGATGTGGTCTGATACTAAAAGGGACTGTGGCCATCTGTGGTGGGAAGAAAGCCAGTGGTGTGGAGAAGGGCAAATACTAGACTCTCACACCAGGAGGCCATAAATGCAGAGGATGAATCCTCATAACATTTGCCTTTGAAAGTGAGAGGGACTGAATTTTGTGAGTTCTAACAACCAGTGATGCTTAACGCCTAGAATTTTAAACATAAGAGGACTCAGTTCTGGGAGAGCCCTAAGAGCTTTAGGAAGCCGAGTTTGTGGCCTTAAAGAAACAGCACAAAAAACAGCACAGGTAGATACAGCATAGAACCAGCAGTTTGAAAAACACCAGGAACAGGAGAGAAAGTGATCTGCTCATTTCAGAGCATGGCCCTGGGACACAGGGCTCACAGGAAAATTCCTTCAGAAGCAAAGGAGCTGGCAGGCACCATTTCCCTTCCTTGTTCCCCAGCACAAACAACAGCCACCTACGGGAACCAGTGAAGCTGGTAGTCATTACCTAACTTGCTTATACCAAGCCCTGCTGTACCCACCCCTGCACTTTAGTAGATCTGTCCTTCCCGGTCACATTTGCCTCAGTACCAGAGCTGCAGCCCCTCTCCCCGAGAAGTCTGGGGCAAATCCTGCCAACACCACATCTCCAGATCCACTTTTGTGAAACCTCAGTTCCCGTGGGGGGCAGATCTCATTTTGCAAGCAGACCACTGTATGCTTTGTTAAAATGCTGGGAACCAAATGCTGCCCACAACAGGCAAAGAGAGCCTCTGCAAACAACTGGCTGAAGGCAAAAGAGGTCAAGATTCAACAGCAGAGAACATACACAAAGAAAACACTCTCTGAAGTGCAAGGCCCTGGGGAACAGGAGACACTGCACTACAGGGCCCTATAGGACCTCTTCTTCATAAGACTATTTTTGTCAAGAACATGAAAAGTAGCTGACCTTCCCAACACAGAAAGAATGAGGAAGCAGAGAACCATCTCTCACATGAAAGAATAGAACCAAACCACAGCAAGAGATCTAAGGGAAATGGACAGAAGTACTATGCCCGATAGAGAGTTAAAAGTAATGATCACAGGGGACACCTGGGTGGCTCAGTCAGCTAAGTGTCTGACTCCTGATTTCGGCTCAGGTCATGATCTCAGAGTTCGTGAGTCTGAGCCCCACATAGGGTTCTGCACTGACAGCATGGAGCCTGCTTCAAATTCTCTCTGCCTCTCCTGAGCTCACGTGTGTTCACTCTCTCTTTCAAAATAAAAAAATAAACTTTAAAAAAAATAATGATTGGGTCACCTGGGTGGTTCAGTCGGTTAAGTGTCCGACTTTGGCTCAGGTCATGATCTTGCAGTTTGTGGGTTTGAGCCCTGCGTCAGGCTCTGTGCTGACAGCTTGGGAGCCTGGAGCCTGCTTCAGATTCTGTGTCTCCCTCTCTCTCTGCCCCTCCCCTGCTTATGCTGTCTCTTTCAAAAATGAATAAATGTTTAAAAAAAAATATTTCAGCAAAGTAGCAGGATATAAAATCAATGCATGGAAATCGGTTGCACTGCTATACACCAATAATGAAGCAACAGAAAGAGAAATCAAGGAATTGATCCCATTTACAATTGCACCAAAAACCATAAAATTCATAGGAATAAATCTAACCAAAGAGGTGAAAAATCTATCCACTGAAAAGTATAGAAAGCTTATGAAAGAAGTTGAAGACACAAAAAAATGGAAAAATATTCCATGCTCCTGAATAGGAAGAATATTGTTAAAATGTCAATACTACCCAAAGCAATCTATATATTCAATGGAATACCTATGAAAATAACACCAGCATTCTTCACAGAGATACAAAAACAGTTCTAAAGTTTGTATGGAATCAGAAAAGACTCTGTATAGCCAAAGCAATCCTGAAAAAGAAAACCAAAGCTGGAGGCATCACAATCCTGGACTTCAAGCTGTATTACAAAGCTGTAATCATCAAGACAGTATGGTACTGGCACAAAAACAGACACTCAGGTCAATGGAACAGAATAGAGAACCCGTAAATAGACCCCCAAATGTACAGCCAACTAATCTTTGACAAAGCAGGAAAGAATAACCAATGAAACAAAGACAGTCTCTTCAACAAGTGGTTCTGGGAAACCTGGACAGTGACATGCAGAAAAATGAACCCGGACCACTTTCTTACACCATACATAAAAATAAACTCAAAATGGATGAAAAACCTAAATGTAAGACAGGAAGCCATTAAAATCCTCGAGGAGAAAGCAAGCAAGAACCTCTTTGACCTCGGACACAGCAACTTCTTGTTCAACATGTCTCCAGAGGCAAGGGAAACAAAAGCAAAAGTGAACTATTGGGACCTCATCAAAATAAAAAGCTTCTGCACAGCAAAGGAAACAATCAGCAAAACTAAAAGGCAACCTATGGAGTGGAAGAAAATATCTGCAAATGACAGATAAAGGGTTAGTATCCAAAATCTATAAAGAACTTATCAAACTCAACACCCAAAAAACAAATAACCCAGTGAAGAAATGGGCCAAAGACATGAACAGACACTTCTCCAAAGAAGACATCCAGATGGCCAACAGACACATAAACTGATGCTCAACGTCACTCATCATCAGGGACATACAAATCAAAACCACAATGAGATACCACCTCACACCTGTCAGAATGGCTAACATTGACGACTCAAATAACAACAGATGTTAGCGAAGATGTGGAGAAAGAGGATCTCTTTTAAACTGCTGGTGGGAATGCAAACTGGTGCAGCCACTATGGACAACAGTATGGAGGTTGCTCAAAAAATTAAAAATAGAACTACCCTATGACCCAGCAATTGCACTATTAGGTATTTATCCAAGGGATACAGGTATTCTGTTTCAAAGGAGCACATGCACCCCAATGTTTACAGTAGCACTAACAATAGCCAAAGTATGGAAAGAGCCCAATTGTCCATTGGTGGATGAATGGATAAAGAAGATGTGATATATATATATATATATATATATACACACACATATACGTACACACACACAATGGAGTATTACTCGGCAATCAAAAAGAACGAAATCTTGCTATTTGCAACTACGTGGATGGAACTAGAGGGTAACATGCTAAGTGAAATTAGTCAGAGAAAGACAAATATCCTATGACTTCACTCATGAGGACTTTAAAATACAAAGCAGATGAACATAAGGGAAGAAAAATAATGTAAGAACAGGGAGGGGGACAAAAACATAAGAAACTCTTAAATATGGAGAACAGAGGGTTACGGGAGGGCTTGTGGGAGGGAGGATGAGCTAAAAGGGAAAGGGGCATTAAAGAATCTACTCTTGAAATCACTGTTGCACTGTATGCTACCTAACTTGGATGTAAATTAAAAAAAGAAAAAGTACACAGGGTTAAGATGAAAATTCCTCCTCCTTTGATCCAAAGCCTGGGGAAATGATGGCAATACCCTTGATGCTAGCCTCCAAATCCTCCACATTTGTGTTGGTTCTTGTTTAGCAAAGGAATGGGTGCCTCTGCCATGTGAGGGATGGAGAATATATAAAGTGCTTTTACTAAGATATGTGGGAGCCATTTTACTAAACTTAGCCCATTGTGTGCCAAAAATGGATATCCACATGGCTGAAGCATATTCATGTGGGCCTTGTTCAGAAAGACAGGGGAAAAGACCTTAACTTTGGCTCTTTAACCCCCTCTCTCAATAGCCAGTGATCAGTATGTAAGTTACTGTTGGGCCAAAATAAAATTAGTGCATCCTAAAAAAAATAAATAAATATAATAAAATCATCATCATCATCGTCATCATCAACAAGATAATAGACTTGAGATAAGAGTGGAGAACATCAATGAGACCCTCAACACAGAGATAAAGAATACAAAGTCAAGTATACAAATGTCATTAAAAATACACCTGAAGGAATAAATAGCAGGCAAATGAAGCAGAGTAACAAATTAATGACCTGGAATAATGGAAAGTAACTAAACTGAGCAAAGGAGAGTAAACAGAATTATGCAAAGAACAGTCTTAGGGAACTCAGTGACTCCATCAAATGTAATAACGTTTATATTATAGGGATTTCAGAAGAAGAAGAGAAGAGAAAAGGGGGTAGAAAATTTATTTGAAGGAATAATGGCTGAAAAGTTGCCATTATTCAATCTGGGGAAGGAAACAGATATCTAGATCCAAGAGGCACAGAGATCTCCCCAAAAATTGAATCCAAGGAGGTCCATGGCCAAGACACATAATAATTAAAATGGCAAAAAGTAGCAAAAAAGAAAAAAATTGAAAGCAGCAAGAGAAAAGAAAACAGTTACATAAAAGGTAAACCCATAAGGCTATCAGTGGATTTTTAATAGCGGAAACCTTCCAGGTCAGAAGGAAGTGATATGAAATATCCAAAGAGCTGAAAGGGAAAAATCTGCAGCCAAGAATATTCTTGTCAGTAAGGCTATCATTTAGAATAGAAGCAGAGACACAGTTTTTCTCTTCTTTTTTTTTTAAGTTTATTTATATATTGTGTGAGAGAGAGAGTGAGTGTGAGTGAGTGGGGAAAGAACAGAGAGAAGAAAGGGAGAGACAAAGAGAATCCTAAGCAGGCTCTGTACCAGCTGCGCAGAGGCCAATGCGGGGCTTGAACTCAAAACTGTGAGATCATGACCTGAGCCAAAACCAAGAGTCAAGACACTTAACTGACTGAGCCACCCAGGTGCCCCTAGTTTTTCAGACAAGCAAAAATGAAAAAACTTCATGGCCACTAAACCAACCCTTTAAGAAATATTAAAGGAGTTTCTCTGGGAATGAAAGACCATAAATCACAGTATGAAAAGTAAAAAACACAAAAGCAATAAAATATTTCTGTAAAAAATCAAAGAAATCATAAAATAAAAAGATGTAAAATATAACATCATATACTTAAATGGGGGGAGTAGAGGAGTAAAGAAGGGGTTCAAATTTAAGAGACCATCAAGTTAATATGAAATACATACAGAAGATATAAACCTAATGGTAACCACAACTCAAAAACCAGCAACAGATATGCAAAGAATAAAGAGAAAGGATTCCAAGTATATCTCTAAAGGAAGCCAACAAACCATGACAGAGCAAGAAAGGATCAGAGAGTATCTATAAAAAACAACCACACAATAAGTAACAAAATGGCAATACATACATACTGATGTATTTGAATGTAATGGACTAAATGCTTCAATCAAAAGACACAGGGTGAGGGTGGATAAAAAACCAAGATCCATCTATATGCTGGCTATAAGAAACTCACTTTAGACCTAAAGACACCTCAAGAATGAAAGTGAAGGGATGGAAAAACATCTATCATGCAAATGAATGTCAAAAGTAAGCCGAGGTAGCAATACTTACATCAGGCAAAACAGATTTTAAAACAAAGACTGTAACGAGAGACAAAGAAGAACACTATATAATAGTAAAGGGGAAAATCTAACAAGAAGGTTTAACAGCTGTAAATATTTATGCACCCAAAATAGGAGCACCCAAATGCATGTAACAGTTAATAACAAACAAAAAGGAAATAATGGAAGGTAATACATTAATAGATTGAAGTCATACCATGTTATCTTTTCTGAACACAATGGTATGACACTAGAAATCAACCACAAGAAAAAATCTGGAAATAGGGCAAATATATGAAGGTTAAATATCATACTACTAAACAATGACTGGGCCAAGCAAGAAATCAAAGAGGAAATAATAAATTACACGGAAATAAGTGAAAATGAGAACATAATCATCCAAAATCTTTGGGATGCAGTAAAAGTTGTCCTACAAGGGAAGATTACAGCAAAACAGGCCTTTCTGAAGAAGCAAGAAAAGTCTCAAACAACTTAGTCTCATGCCTACACCTAAAGGAACTAGAAAAAGAACAAACAAAACCCGCAAACAGCAAAGAAAGTAAATAACAAAGATTAGAACAGAAATAAATGATACGAAACTAAAAAAATAACAGATAAATGAAACTAGGAACTGGTTCTTTGAAAGAGATCAAGAAAATTGATAAATCTCTAGCCAGACTCATCAGAAAAGAAAGGACCTAAATAAACAAAATCAGTAATAAAAGAGAAATAACCAACACTACAGAAATACAAACAATTATAACAATGTTATGAAAACCTATGTGATAACAAATCAACTTAGAAGAAATGGATAATTCAGGGAAATATATAAGCTATTAAAACTAAGTGAGGAAGAATAAAAAACTTGAACAGACCAATTATAAGGAATGAAATTGAATCAGTAATCAAAAAACTTCCAAAAAACACAAAGTCCGGGACCAGACGGCTTCACAGGTGAATCCTACCAAATGTATAAAAAAGGGTTAATATCTATTCTTTTCCAATTCTTTCAAAAAATAGAAGGAAAACTTTCAAATTCATTCTATGAGGCCAGTGTCACTGTAATACCAGAACCAATAAAGACACCACAAAACAAGAGAACCGCAGACCAGTATCTCCCATGAATATAAATGCAAACATTTTCAGCAAAATATTAGTAAACTGAATCCAAAACACATTAAAACAATCATATACCACAATCAAGTGGGATTTATTCCCAGAATGAAAAAGTGGTTTAATATTTGTAAAACAATCAACATGTCACTTCAAAAGAGAAAGAATAAAAAGCATTTAACTAAGTACAACATCCATGTATGTATAAAAACCCTCAGCAATGTAAGTATAGAGGGAATATAACTCAATGTAATAAAGGCCTTATATGAAAAACCCATAGCCAACATCACACTCAACAATAAAAACCTGAAAGCTTTTCCCCTAAGGTCAACAACATGACAAGGATGTCATGTCACACCTTTTATTCAGCACGGTACTGAAAATTCTACCCAAAGCAATTGGACAACATAAAGAAATAAAAGGTGTCCAAATTGGAAAGGAAGAAGTAAAACTGTCACTATTTGGAGATAACATACTGCATACACAAAACTAAAGACTGATAAATTAACTCCATAAAGTTGGAGGATACAAATCACAGTATAAAATCTGCTGCATTCCAATACACTAATAATCAAGCAGCAGTAAGTGAAATTAAGAAAACAATCCCAGTTATAACTGTACCAAAAGCAATTAAATACTTAGAAATAAGTTTAAAGAGGTGAAATAACCTAAACTCTGAAAACTATAAAACACTGATGAAAGAAATTCATGACAGTGAAAAGAAATGGAAAGATATTCTATTCATGGGTTGGAGGGACAAATACTGTTTGTCTTTATCACTTAAAGCAATCTACAGATTTAATGCAATCCCTATCAAAATACCAATAGCATTTTTCACAGAACTAGAACAATCTTAAAATTTGTATGGAACCACAAAAGACCTCAAATAGCCAAAGCAATCTTGAAAAAGAAAAACAAAACTGGAGGTATCACAATTCCAGATTTCAAGTTACATTGTGAAGTGGTAATAATTAAAACAGTATGGTATTGGTATAAACACAGACACACAAATCAAAAGAATAGAATAGAAAGCCCAGAAATGAACCCACAATTATATGGTCAATTAATCTTCGACAAAGAAGGAATGAATATACAATAGAAAAAATTCTCTTCAATAAACGGTGTTGGGAGAACTGGACGGCTACATGCAAAAGAATGAAACTGGACCACTTTCTTACACCATACACAGAAATAAATCAAAATGGATTAAAGACCTAAATGTGAGATGTGAAGCCATAAAAATCCTTGAAGAGAGCATAGGCAGTACTGTCTCTGACATTAGCCAGAGGAACATTTTTCTAGATATATGTCCTAAAAGAAGGGAGGGAAGCAAAAGCAAAAATAAACTATGGGATCATATCAAAATAAAATGTTTCTGCACAGTGAAGGAAATGATCAACAAAACTAGAAGAAACCTACTGAAATGGGAGAAGAGATTTGCAAATCACTTATCAGTAAATGGTCAGTATCCAAAATATATAAAGAACTGATACAACTCAACACCAAAAAACCAAATAATCCAATTAAAAAATGGGCAGAAGACATTTATCCAAAGACATCTAGATGGCCAGTGGACATATGAAAAGATGCTCAACATCACTGATCATCAGGGCAATGCAAATTAAAACTACAAGGAGATATCACCTCACATCTGTCAGAATGCCTAAAATTAGAAACACACAAAACAAAAAGTGTTATGGAAAGGATGTGGAGAAAAAGGAATCCTTGTGCACTTTTGGTGGGAATGCAAACTGGCGCAGCCACTAAGGGAAAACGGTATGGAGATAACTCAAAAAATTAAAAATAGAACTACCCTAGGATCCAGTAATTTTATTACTGGGTATTTACCCAAAAAAACTCAAAAACGCTAACTCAAAAGGATACATACATGCACCCCTATGTTTATTGCAGTATTATTTACAATGAACAATTCTGAAACAGTCCAAGTGCTCACTGATAGATGAATGGATAAAGATGATGTTATTATATATGTCATGTGATTATATATATGATTATATATGCGTGTGTGTGTGTGTATATATATATATATATACATGCAGTATTATTCATCCACAAAAAAATAATGAAATCCTGCCATTTACAATGATCTGGATGGAGTTAGAGCATAACACTAAGCAAATAAGTCGGTTACAGACCGACAAATACCCTACAATCTCACTCATGTGGAATTCAAGAAATACAAATGAGCAAAAGAAAAAAAGAGAGACGGAGAGACAAACCAAGATACACACTCTTAATTGTAGAGAACACACTGACAGTTACCAAGGGGAGGTGGGTGGAGGGATGGGTGAAATAGAATTTGTGTAATAAAGAGTATACTTATAATGAAAAAAGACAAAAGGAAAAAAAAAAAGAAGTATACACGAAAAAACAAAAAATGCAAAAACAAAGGTCAAGCGCCACAGATATGTGTCTCCATCCAAAACCATGTGGTAAACATTAAGGAAGTAAAGGATTCAAAGCCTGGCTCATCTACACTTTGGATAACCCACACTGAGTACAAATGCTCCTTTACTTGTAGGAAGTGCTTATTAAGCAAATGTTGCAGCAGCAATTTGAGTCAAGGAGTCCTAGAACTCTCACTGTCCTCACAATGGAAGTCTCTACCTTACTGCCTCAATGCCAGTCCTTGTCCTCTGTAGGTTCCTTCATTGTCCCTCCATATTCAGAAGCTCTACTCATCCCTGAACTTTCTAACAAACACCAGTCTAAACATCAGTTTAGACTAAGTATTTAGAATGCAGAGACTTCATCTAAGTCATTTCTGAATCCCCTATGGAGCCAAGTATCAGCTACATGAAAGGTGTCAACAAGGATCTGTTGGGCTGAATTAATCATCTGTTTACCTAGTCTACGTGGCCTGATCCTTAGTTATCTTGTGGCTGACTGGTGCTTATCCCTTAAATCCATTCTCTCTTTATTCCCTAGTATTAGGGCATTAGCTGGACACGTGGCTTCTCAAGACTACATTTTGGAGCCTCCCCTGCAGTTAGGTACGGCCAGCCACGTAAACTAAGTTCAAGTCATGGGTCTTTGGAGTCTCGGCCATAAAACACTGGACGTGTCTTCCACCACTCTTTTTCCTTTCTCAGGGGAGAAACATGGATGTGGCGGTGACCCAGCTTTGACAATCCAACAAACAACATCTTGGAGAATGGCAGAGCAATAAGATGGGAAGGACCTGCATCATTGAATGATTTTATTGAATATAGACACCTGCTCTGAATCACCTTTGATCTGTGCATACACTTCTGTCTTGTTTGGGTCAAAAAAAAAAAAGAGGGGGGAAGAATGTGAAAATTAATAAAAGGACTTCATTTAGAATGGAGTTGGGAGGCCAACAGGGGGAGCTTTCACACCCTTCCACTTCCCAGGGAGCCGTACCCAACAAGAAGAGAACAAGGATATCACTTTAGTGTCCCAGCAGGCTTTCCTTTCCTATCCCTACCCCTGCAACAACAGCCCAGCCAATGAGAGATCATCACAACTCAGTCAATGAAAAGCCACTACACTTCCAAGTTCCCAGTTTATTCTGATGGAATTTTTTTTTTGTTTGTTTCTAACAGTCTTCCCAATATCTTCCTTTCTCCTACAAAGGAGTATTTCTCCCTTTTGTTCTGTGGACTTGTCTATGGTTTGGCCAAGTTTGCTAGTCTTGGATTGCAATTCTCTGCTATTCCTGAATAAACCCATTTTTTGCTGTTAAAATAACTGGCAGGTTTATTTTTAAGGTTAACAAAAACAAATTCTCTTCTGGAAAACCACAAATCAAAAACTGAGCATAAATACAATACTAAACTATTCCATAAACCATGAAATCAAGGAACCTTCATTCAAAGTTTATGCAATATATGTCCGTAACTATATTCAGAGATCAAAAAACTTTAACTATTTTGGTTAAGAAACAAAAACATCTTTTTCTCACACCCTGTCAATAGTCTAAGCGTTTATCTGAAGAAAGAACAAAAATAAAGAAACTTAAGAAAAGTCAGGGTAACAAAATTATAAAATGTATAAACAGAAAATCTATTAATAGAAGCATAATAAAACAGACAATTAAAAACAAGAGCTGATTCATTAAGTATAAAACATATTTAAAAAAATCCTTTAGTGGAGACCTAAGCTTCTACTCTACCACAAAATGATCAACAATTAGAGAGCTATATGTGAACAAAAACAGCTCTGGGAGCACTCTGGAATCCTCTTAAAATATTTTAGCAGCAGGAAAAAAAACCCTGAGAAATGCAAAAGTGAAGACAACTTCATGTTGCCTGTATCATTTCATCTGCCAAAGTGCCATTGCTCAGACTCAAGAGGAAACTTCCCAGCCAGAGAGTTTCTTTCACCAGGATATCAAGAGTGGGTGAGTGACCACCTTACCTAGCCTTTTGGGGTACTGCAGGAAGTACCTCAGTTTCACTTGAGACTGGCAAAGCTGAGACATATTGAGATGGCTAGGAACAAGGAAGAAAGGCAGGGTCTACCAAGAACAGCCATGCAGCAGGAGTGGCTGTGGTTCACAGTGACATGTCTATAAACTCAGCAGCTTTTGTCACTGAAGACCAAGCAGTACAACTACTCCAGATTTTCTGCAGATTTCACCAGGTATTTCACCCAAGAGGTATTAGCTTTCCCTGATGCCAACCGTCTGAGTCCCTCAACCCCTGCATCTGCCAGAGCCTGGAACCACACTAAGAGCCAGCTCCGACCTCTGTGCAAGTGCAAGATGCCAGTGTAGACAACTGTGACTGACCCCCCACTGCTATTTGTACACTTAGGGCTCGCTGTGCATTTAAATGTTGCCACCCTAGGGTGCCTGGGTGTCTCAGTTAAGCATTTGACTCTTGAATTTGACTCAGGTAATGATCTCACAGTTTCTGAGTTCAAACCCTGCATCGGGCTCTGTACTGACAGCACAAAGCCTGCTTTGCTTAGGATTCTGTGTCTCCTCTCTCTGCCCCTCCCCATATGCTCTCTCTCTCTCAAAAATAATTTTAAAAAATTAAAAAAAAAATGCTGCCACCCTGACACCCATTACCAGTCTCTACTGCAGTATGCACACTAGGGATGGGTGAAGGCAGTGCAGCACAGGAGATCATACAAACAGCTAGGAGCCCTGCAGCTGGTTCTGGATCTGAATCAAGCTGTATTTTGTCACTGGCCTGCTTGATCATGCTCATCTGTAGTTAGCTCTTCTAGTTGCACACCTGTATATCCCTAGCCCAACCCCTGACACCAGTGTACCAGTGTACTTCCCTGTAATGTACCCTCAAAGGGGGAGATTGTGTAGTCACAGGAGAGTATGCTAACAGCCAAGGTCCCTAAAGCTACCAACGAGGCTGTAGTCGGCTCCAGCCCTTGCTGCTTACCTGGCCGCCACCATGATGTGTGCCTGCCACTACACAGGCAGCTGTGGCTGCCCTTGCAAGTGTGTGCACATCACAAGATCTGGCCACCACCACTGTTTGACCTAGTCCCTATCTGCTAGACTTTGGAAGCACTGCTGAAGACCCCAAGAGCCCTTTTGGTCACTGTGAAATACCCACAGTTTCGAAGAGGTGCACAGTTGTTGACTCCTACTGCCTAGAGCCAAAGAGCTGGACCCGGTGCTGCCACATGCCCCTGCATTTGGTGCCCTGTACCACTAGACATGGAATCATATCATGGAAACATGCTCCGCTGTTTCTCTACCCACAATAAAGTCTTTCCTTACTCGAGTCAGTCCATAAAGTCTACAAGACGTGACTCATTTTTCAGGTGTATAGACACCTACTGAAGGGTACAAAGATCACCAAGAATCAGGAAAAATGTCTCCTCCAAAGGAATATAGTAAGTCTTCAGTAACTGGCCAAAAGTAATTGAGAACTAAGAACTGCCCAATGAAGAATTCAAATAATTGTTCTGCAGATGCTCTGAGAGCCACCAGAGAAGACAGATAATTAATTTAATGTATCAGGAAAACAAAAGAAGAACAAAATGAGAAGTTCAACAAAGAGACAGGAAACAAAAAAAGAAACAAAAAAGTTTTGGAACTGAAGAATAAAATGACTGAAGAATTCAACAGAGAAGGAGCTTTAACAGTAGACTAGACAGAAGAAAGTAAGAGAGCTTGAGGACAGATCATTGGAAATTAACTAATCAGATGAGAAAAAATAAAAAGAATGAGGGAAGCCTAGGGGACTTCTGCGATGCCATCAATAAAAATAATGTATGCATACTAGAGTCTCAGAAAGAAAAGAGAGGGAGAAAGGAGTACAAAGCTCATTTAAAGGAATAATGGCTGGAGGACTCAGGGGAAGATGGTGGAGTAGGACAATTCTTGGCTCACCTTGTCCCATAGAAGTAGATAACAACCACATCAGTGTAAACAACCCAGAAATTGACCCAAGGGAGAACAGACTCTCCAGAGTTAAATGTAAAGAAGAGGCCACATCAGAGAGAGTAGGAAGGGCGGAGAGACACAGTCAGATTGGCAAGACTGTCTGTGGAAGAGACTGAAGAGACATGAAGAAGGGAGAGAGACACTCCAGGCACAGAGAACCTGCACTGGGAAGAAAATCCCTGTAACATTTGGCTTTTGAAAACCACAGGGGCCTAATTGCACAAGTTTTTACAATTGGTGGGCTTAACATCTGGAACTTTCAGCGGGCTTGGCTGTGGAAGAGCTGGAGGTGAACAGGAAAACTGAGCCCCCACCCTTAAAGAGACGGCACAACAAATAGCCCTGCACAAAGAAAAAGCACAGAGGCAGTAGTGGGAAAAGTGCCTGGAGTATATAGGAAAGAGATTTATTTACTAGTTTCAGAGCATGTGCTAGAGGACTAAGGATCTTTAGGAACTTTTCTAGGAACAAAGAAGGTAGCAGGTACCAATTCTCTCCCTCACACCCCCACCCTAGCCACACGGATACTGTGGGAATCAGTGTGGTGCTAATACTTTCCTCCTTCTATGGATCTGCTCCCCCCACAACCCCGCAGGACCCCTACTGTAGTGGATCAGTATAGACCTTGATGGCACCATGCCCCACCACTGCTCTCTCCTGAGGACTGGTCCCTTCCACCCCTGTGGTAGTGGTTTCCTAAAGTGGCTCTAGGTCTCTTCCCACAACAGACCTACACGAACCTTGTTAATACTGGGCCTCTGCCCCTGTATTCTCTTAAAGACTGAGCCCCCTCCAATATGCCCTTGGCCTAAGCCCATCCAAAGAGGTGCTTCAAGCCTGACAGTATGCAACTCTTAACAGGGACCAGCACCACTCCTCACCTGCCCTGGGGTGAGAATAAGACAAGCAGACACACCAACCCTACTGCAGCCCTAGCAGTGGGCTGGGGGCAGACACTGGGTCTGCTGCAGGCCCCGCCCATTAACGAAAGCTTCTCAGGTGACAACACAGGGAAAGTACCCTGCGTTTTGCTCCCACCCAATCTCTGGCAAATGCCTGGTCTGACTCAACTCAGGCCCAAGGAGGCCCCAGACTGGCTCACTTATAACACATGATTGAAACCCTGCCCCCAACAGGCAAACAGAGCCATTGCAGGTGACTGGTCTGAAGGAGAACTACTCAGCTACAGCAGGAGGGTGCACACAACACATATAAGAGATACTCTTGAAGTGTCAGTTTCTAGTGAACAGGAGGACACTGCACTGCAGGGCACTACAGAACCTCTTCTTAAGGCCACTACTTTCAAGAGCAGGAGATGTGGCTGACTTTCCTAACAGAAAGAAACACACAGAGAGTTAGAAAATGAGTAGACAAACAAATATGTCCCAAATGAAAGAACAGGACAAAATAACAATAAGAGAGCTAAATAAAATGGATGATATGCCTGACAGAGAACTTAAAAGTAATTGTCATAAAGATACTCACTGGACTTAAGAGTGGAGGACCTCAGTGAGAGCCTTGAAAAAGAAATTGAAAACATAGAAAAGAACCAATTGGAAATAAAGAACCCAATAAATAAAATTAAAAATACACTAAAGGGAATAAATAGTAGAGTAGAGAAAGAAGAAGAATAGATTAGGGACCTGGAGGACATATAAAAGAAAGCAATCAAGCTAAACAGGAGAGAGAGGAAAAAAAATAATAACATAAATAGACTTAGGGAACTTAGTGACACTATCAAGTATAATAACATTCACATTATAGGGATCCCTGAAGAAGAGGAGAGAGGAAGGGGGGGGAAGAAAATTTATTTGAAGAAATAATAGCTGAAAACTTCCCTGAATTTGGGGAAGGAAACAGAAACCCAGATCCAAGAGGCACAGAGAGCCCTCAACAAAATCAACCCAAGGAGGTCCACACCAAGATACACAGTCATTAAAGCAGCAAAAAATAGTGATAGAGAATGTTAAAGGTAGCAAGAGAAAACAGTTACATACAAGGGAAACTCCATAAGGCTTTCAGCACATTTTTCAGTAGAAACTTTGCAGGCCAGGATGGAGTAGCACAATATATTCAAAGTGCTGAAAGAAAAAAACCCTGCAATCAATACTCAGAGAAGCTATCATTCAGAATAGAAGGAGAGATAAAGAGTCTCCCAAACAACCATGCTAAAGGAATTCATCACCACTATTGGATTCACCACTATCCCTACAAGAAATGTTAAGGTAGGGAGGTGTCTGGATGGCTCAGTTAAGAGAGCATGTGATCTTGAGGTTGTGAGCTTGAGCCCCACACTGGGTGTGGAGCCTGCTTAAAAAAAAAAAAGTGTTAAAGGGGACTTTTTCAGTGGAAACAAAAGACCGTAAGTAGGAGTAAGAAAAGCAGGAAGCACAAAAGCAGTAAGATTAAGTGTATCTGTATAAACCACTCAAGGGATTCACAAAATAAAAGCATGTAAAGTATGACACCATATATCTTGAATATGAGGGAGTGGGGGGAGAAGAATAAATGAATTAAGTCAGAGAAAGACAAATACCACATGATTTCACTCATATGTGGAATTAATCAAAATGAATGAACACAGAACAAAAGAGACAAAGGAAAAAATAGACTCTTAACTACAAAGAATACACTGATGGTTACAGAGGGGAGAAGGGAGAGATGGTGAACAAGGTGAAGGGGATTAAGAGTACATTTATCATGTGAGCACTGAGTATAGAATAATTACTGAATCACTATATACTGCAAACATGAAACTAATATAACGCTGTATATTAACCGTACTGGAGTTAAAGAAAAATAAATGAAGGGATATTATCAGAAATAAATAAATAAATAATGGGTGAAAACTCCCCAAACAGGGTGAAAGAGCTGTACATTCAAGTTGAAGCTAACAGGTCACCTAAAAATTTCAATCCCAAAAGATCTTCCCTAAGACACATTTTAATAAAACTGTAAAATCAAAAATGAAGAGAGAATTTTAAAAACAGCAAGAAAAAAATTTCTCAAATATAAGGGAGTTCAGTAAGGCTACCAGTAGATATCAGCAGAAACTCTGTAAGCCAGGAAAGAAAGGGATGATATATTCAAACTGCTGAAAGAAATAAACTGGAAAACAAGAATACTTTACCCAGCTAAACTCTCCTTCAGAAATGAAGGTGAGATAAATACTTTCTCTAATTAAAAAACAAAAAAACAAAAAACACA
Organism: Paguma larvata; assembly: GCA_030068075.1. Taxonomy (NCBI): domain Eukaryota; kingdom Metazoa; phylum Chordata; class Mammalia; order Carnivora; family Viverridae; genus Paguma; species Paguma larvata. Next base: position 50,548,076 of record CM057839.1, on the reverse strand, counting down.
ATCAAACCTCAAGATATTTATCACTACTAAAGTGGTGCTGTAGGAGTTCTTCAAGCTGAAATAAAAGCTTAAGCTTAAGTTACTAATTACTAACATGAAAACATATGAAAACGTACAAAACAATGGTAAAGATAAGCATATAGTCAGATTCGGTACACTGTAATACCATAATATGATGGGTATTTCAAACTTAGCTCTAGCATAGCATTAAAGGACAAATACAATTGAAAATAGTTACAACAAGGGGTGCCTGGATGGCTCGACTCTTGATTTCTGCTCAGGTCATGATCCCAGGGTTGTGGGACTGAGCCCCACACTGGGCTCTGCACAGAGCGTGGAGTCTGTTTGGGATTCTCTTTCTCCCAAATAAAAAAAAAAAAACAACAAAAAAACCCAAAACAAACAAACAAAAAACCCCCCAGTTATAGTGTAAACAATTTTTAACGGATACACAATACATAAAGATGTAAATTGTGATATCAAAAACCATAAAAGGGAGGTATGAATAAAAAGATACTTTTTGTACGTGACTGAAGTTTTTATCAGTGTAAAGTACACTACAGTATGCAAAAATTTTTTATAAAAGCACCCCAGTAATTACAAAGCAAAAACCTAAAGTAGATTCACCAAAGTTAAAGAGAAGGGAATCAAGGCATAATACTATGGAAAATAATCAGTTCAGAAAGGAAAGCAGCAAGAGTGGGGGTGGGAAAAGGAACAACAAAATAGCCAAAAAACAATTATATATTAAATTCTCCAATCAAAGATATAGAATGCTAGGGTGCCTGGCTGGCTCAGGTGGTGGAGCACGTGACTCTTGATCTTGCGGGTGTGAGTTTAAGCCCCATACTGGGTGTAGAGATTACTTAAAAATAAAATCTTAAAATAAATACACAGAAAAGGGGCGCCTGGGTGGCTCAGTTGGTTGAGTGTCCGACTTTGGCTCAGGTTATGATCTCACGGTTTGTGGGTCCAAGCCCTGTGTGGGTTCTGTGCTAACAGCTCAGAGCCTGGAGCTACTTGGGATTCTGTGTCTTCCTCTATCTCTGTCCCTTCCCTGCTCATACTCTGTCTCTCTCTCTCAAAAATAAATAAATGTAAAAAAACCAAACAAACCAACAAACCCCTCCCCCATCCCCAGAACTAACCATATGCTGCCTGTAAGAGATTTGCATCTGACTTAAGGACACACACAGGTTCAAAGTGAAGGGATAGAAAAAAATATTCCTGGAAATGAAAAGAAAGCATGGGTAACTATAATTATAGCAGACAAAATTGACTTTAAGCCAAAAATGGTACCAAGAGACAAAAAAAAAGTCATTATATAGTGAAAAGGGGATCATTCCATCAAGAAGACATAACAATTATATCAATGTCATCAAGATGCATATGTATGCATCCCAAATTGGAGAACCTAAATAAATTAAGCAAATACTAATAGATTGGAAGGGAAAAATAGTCTCCAATACAATAAATAGCAAGGGAGTATAATATGATACTTCCAGCAATGGTTAGATCACACAGACAGAAAATCAGCAAGGAAATATTGGACTTGAATCATACTTTTTAGACCAAATGGATCTAATGTCATCTACAGAACATTCTATGCAACAGCAATAGAATACACATTCTTCTCAAGCACACATGGAACATTCCCTAGGCCAGATCATATGATATGTGAGAAAACAAATCTTAGCAAGTTTAAGAAGACTGAAATCATACCAAGTATCTTTTCTGACCAAATGGTAAGAAACTAGAAATCAACAGGAAAAAATTCTAGAAAATTCACAAAAATGTTCTAAGAAGGAAAGAGAGATTAAAAAAAACATGTTGAAACAAAAAAAGGAAACAAAATATATCCAGAACTACAGCATGCTGCAACGGTTGTTCTAAGAAGGAGGTTTATGGAGTAAATGTCTATGTTAAGAAAAAAGTTGAAAAAAGTACAAAGCCCAAAGTTAGCAAAAAGAATAACAGGGATCACAGCAGAAATAGAAACCAGAATAGAAATGATTAAGAAACCTATGAGATGGTTCATTGAAAAGAGAAACAGAATTAACAAACCTTTAGCTAGACAAAGGAAAAAAAAAAGATGCAAATAAATCAGAAGAAATGAAAGAGGAGACATTACAACAGACACCACAAAACTACAAACCATCATAAGAAACTACCATGAACAACTGTATACCAACAAATTGGATAACCTAGAAGAAATGATACATTCCTAGAAACACACACACCTACTCAGATTGAATCATGATAAAACTGAAAATCTGAACAGACCAATAATAAGGATATTGAACCAGTAATCAAAAACTTACCAACACAAAGTGTCCAAGACCAGATGCACTGGTGAATTCTACCAACTATTTAAAGAAGAATTAACAATAATTAATTAACAAAATACTGAAGAGAATCCCAAACTCATTACAGGAGGAATGTATTACCCTGATACCAAAGCCAGAGCAGGACACCACAAGAAAATTACAGACAAATATCCCTGATGAATACAGACGGCAAAAATTTTCAACAAATTATTTGCAAACTGAATTCAACCGCACATTAAAAGAATCCTACGCCATGACCAAGTGGGATTTATCCCCAGGATACAAGGATGGTTCAACATTTGCAAATGAATTGTGATATACCATTAATAGAATGAAAGATGATAATTTCAACAGGTAGGAAAAACTGCTTAACAAAATATATCTTTTCATGATAAAAAACATTCAATGAATTGGAGAGAGTGAACATATTTCAAAGTCATAAAGGCCATATATGATAAACACACAGCCAACATCATACTGAATGGTGAAAGATGGAAAGCTTTTCCTGTAAGATCAAGAACAAGACAAGGACACCCACTCTTACCACTGCGATTCAACATAGTACCAGAAGTCATAGCCAAAGCAATCAAGCAAGAAGAAATAATAAATGCAATCGCTATCAAATTAACACCAGCATTCTTCACAGAGCTAGAATAAACAATCCTAAAATTTGTATGGACCAGAATAAACCATGAATAGCCAAAGCAATCTTGAAAAAGAAAACCGAAGCAAGAGGCATCACAATGCTGGACTTCAAGTTGTATTACAAAGCTGTAATCATCAAGACAGTATGGTACTGGCACAAGAACAGACACTTGGATCAATGGAAGACAATTAGAGAACTCAGAAATGGACCCACAAACGTAATGGCCAACTAATCTTTGCCAAGAAGGACAGAATATCCAATGAAATAAAGACAGTCTATTCAGCAAATGGTGCTGAGAAAACTGGACAGTGACATGCAGAAAAATAAACCTGGACCACTTTCTTACACAATACACAAAAATAAACTCAAAATGGATGAAAGACCTAAATATAAGGAAGAGAAAGCAGGCAAAAACCTGCTGACTTTGGCTGCAACAACTTCTTACTCAACACATCTCCAAAGACAAGGGAAACAAAAGCAAAAATGAACTATTAGGACCTCATCAAAACAAAATCGCTTTTGCACCGCAAAAGCAACAATTAGCAAAACAATTAGCAACCAATGGAATGGGAGGAGGTATTTGCAAACAATCTATCAGATAAAGGTTTAGTTACCAAAATCTATAAAGAACTTATCAAACTCAACACCCAAAAAACAATGCAGCGAACAAATGGGCGAAAGATATGAATAGACACTTCTCAAAAGAAGACATCCAGATGGCCAACCAACACATGAAAAAATGCTCAACATCACTCATCATCAGTGAAATACAAATCAAAACCCCAATGAGATACCACTTCACACCTGTCAAAATGGGTAACATTAACAACCAACAAAAGATGTTGGCAAGGATGCGGAGAAAGAGGATCTCTTCTGCACTGCTGGTAGGAAGGCAAACTGGTGCAGCCACTCTGGAAAACAGTATGGAGGTTCCTCAAAAAATTAAAAATAGAACTACCCTATTACCTAGCAATTGCACTACTAGGTATTTACCCAAGGGACACAGATATGCTGTTTCGAAGGGGCACATGTACCCCAATATTTATAGCAGCACTATCGCCAATAGTCAAAGTATGGAAAGAGCCCAAATGTCCATTGACGGATGAATGGATGAAGAAGATGTGGTGTGTATATATATACATATATATATATACACATACACAACTGAGTATTACTCAGCAATCAAAAAGAACGAAATCTTGCCATGTGCAACTATGTGGATGGAACTAGAGGGTCTTATGCTAAGTGAAATAAGTCAGAGAAAGACAAATATCATATGACTTCATTCATATGAGGACTTTAAGATACAAAACAGATGAACCTAAGGGAAAGGAAGCAAAAATAATATAAAAACAGGGAGGGGGACAAAACATAAGAGACTCTTAAAAATGGAGAACAAATAGGGTTGCTGGAGGGGTTGTAGGAGGGGGGATGGGCTAAATGGGTAAGGGGCATTAAGGAATCTACTCCTGAAATTATTGTTGTATCATATGCTAACTTGGATGTAAATTAAAAAATAATTCAGAAAAGTAAATAAATAAAAAAGGAGGCATTAAGACATGAAAAACTTAAACTATAAAGGAAGTTCAATGTATTATCATATATTTTAAAACTTAAGCTTTGATGGGATTTAAGGGAGGGGTTCCTGGATGGCTCAGTCAGTAATGGGTCCAACTTTGGTTCATGATCTTGTAGTTCAATGAGTTCAAGCCCCATGTTGGGCTCTGTGCTGACAGCTCGGAGACTGAAGCCTGCTTCAGATTCTCTCTCTCTCTGCCACTCCCCCATTTGCACTCTGTCTCTTTCAAAAATAAACATTAAAAAAAAAAGATTTTAGGGAAATATATAAATTACCAAAACTGACTAGTATTCAAGAATCCTCCATTCCCCAAGAACAACAGCTGCAAATGTGTGTGAGTTATTGAGTATTTAGGTGTTCTTAGAGACCAACTGCATACATATGTTATGTTGCTTTTTATTTTAAGTTTATTTATTTTGAGAGAGAGAGCGCTTAAGTGGGGAAGGGGCAGAGAGAGAGGGAGAGGGGAAATCCCAACCTGACTTCGAGTTGTCAGTGTGGAGCCAGACTTGGGGCTCAATCTCATGAAACATGAGATCATGACTTGAGCCAAAATCAAGAATGGGTTGCTTAACTAACTGAGCCACCCAGGTGCCCGTGACTTGTCTAATTTAATCCTCACCATAAATTAGAAATTAGAACTATTATTATGCCATTTTACAGATGAAGAAACTGAGGCTCAGGTACATTAGGCAATTTGCCCACAGTCACAAATATAGTAAGCAAGAAACTAAAAAGTCATAAAAAATTAACTCCCCTAGAATTCCAGGACCAAAAGATTACACTAGTATTTTGTTTTAAACTTTCTAATCGCAGAGAAACTTGTGCTCTAGAACATTAACGAACAGAAAGTTACTAGAAAAAAAAAATTACTGGAAAGTTACTGGGAAAAAAAAGCATAAATAGAAATGGAAAACTCCCTAATTCACTTTATTTAGTATAACTTGAATACCAAAATCTGATAAAGATACCACACATCTAACAAAAATAAAATTAAACTACAGACTACCATTTCCCCATCTGTTTTCCACATCAAAGCCAAATCCAGTGAAATTCATTAAAATTTACTTCTGTTAATAATCTTCTATTTAAAAAAAATTTTTTTTAATGCTTATTTTTGAGAGAAAGAGCGAGAGAGAATGCAAGCAGGGGAGGGACACAGAGAGAGGGAGACACAGAATTTGAAGCAGCTCCAACTCACAAACAGTGAGATCATGACCTGAGCTGAAGTCGGCCGCTTAACCAACTGAACCACCCAGGTGCCTCTGTTAATAATCCTTTAAAAATCTAGAAATAAAGCATGCTTCCTCAACATAATAAAAATTATCTATCTTAAGCCAATAGTCAATATAATCCTTAATACAAATTTCAGAGACATTTACACTGAAATCAGAAACAAAATATAAATGCCCACTTTCATCACTATACCACTAAGTATGAAAATCTAACTAAAATAGAACATGAAATAAATGTAAATTCGCAGAAAAAGGATTACAAAATATTTGCAAATTTCTGCATGAAAAACCCAAGATACAAAATAATAAGTTTTATAAATAATACAATAATTCAGCAATACAATTGGACCCACGCTTCTTCATACCATAATTACTGGTTGAAGAAATAGCAGAAAACATGGACTACATTCACAATTTAAAAGAAGCAAAACATGTAAAAATTTACGTACTTAACATTTACTAAGCATTTATCATGTGCCAGGCACTGTTTTTACTTTTTTGGGTAAGGAAGTGAACCAAGGTAGACTAAGTGGCTACCTTGCATACATTCAAGAAATACGAGTGTGAGACTCACAAAGAGGCAGCTTCAAAAGTTGTGTAGAGAATCATACCTGATGACTTGAGTAAAAAGAGAGAGATACGTTTCTGGGTGAAAATTTTTTTAAAATCAAATTCAACAAGTAAAACAGAATTTCAATCATTTTGACTAAAATTAGATCATAGTTGTTGAACATTTACAAAATGATTTAATTTGCCTGGAAAAGAATGAAAAGAAAAACAAAACAGGAAGGAACTACTTAAGAAAATTTTGTAGGGGCGTCTGGGTGGCTCAGCTGGTTAAGCAGCTGACTTCGGCTCAGGTCATGATTTCACCGTCTGTGAGTTCGAGCCCCACATCGGACTCTGTGATGACGGCTCATCAGAGCCTGGAGCCTGCTTCGGATTCTGTGTCTCCCTCTCTCTCTGCCCTTCCCCTGTTCACACTCTATGTCTCTCAAAAATAAATAAACATTAAAAAAAATTTAAAAAAAAAAAGAAAATTTTGTAAAAAGAATATAGGATATACCACCAGATGTCAGAGCATACCATATAAAAGCATATAATTAAATCACAATAATTATATCTTTACAGTACCGTAAAGGCTAATGGAACAGAATAAGCAGCTAGAAACGAACTGGTAAACTGGAGATTAAAGACAAGATTAGGGGCGTATGGGTGGCTCAATCAGTTAAGCATCCGACTTTGGCTCAGGCCATGATCTCACAGATTTGTGTCAGGGTCTGTGTTGTCAATGCAGAGCCTGCTTGGGATTCTCTCTCCCCCTCTCGCTATACCCTGCCCCCACTTGTGCGCACGCCCTCTCTCTCTCACTCAAAATAAATAAATAAACTTAAAAAAAAATAAACACAAGATTAAAAATAAGTGTCACTTAAAAAAATGAGGGAAAGAATGATATATAAAACTGGGGAAGAACAGTACTGGTAAAACTGGTTAGTCAGGTAGGATAAACAATTTAGAATCTCATCTCATATCATACATTAAATAGTTGACAGACCACACAAGGAAACAGACCACAGAAGGAAATACAAGTACATATTTGACTTTTGGATAGAAAATGACATCAACAAAATAGATCACAAAAGAAAAAACTGAACTAGTTAAACCTGACAAAATTGTGCACATCTAAAACCATTATAAACACAATTAACAGTCAAACTAGAAATGTGGAAAATTCATAGTATTTCCAACTAATCAATGGATAGCATCTATACTACAAAAAGAACTTACAGAAATAAGACTAATAATTCAATGGAAAAATTTACAAAGACTAATGACAATTTACAGACGAGTAAGTACAAAACACTAATATAAGAAAAAAATTCATATAAGTAAATCAAAGAAAACTAAAATGTGATATATTTTGTTGAATTAGAAAATTAGAAAATATTTAAAAGTTTAGAAATAATTAAGGCTCAGAGAGTCCAATGGGACCGAAATTTTCAGAAACTGCTGATGGAATATAGATTGGTACGTTCTTTCTGGAAAGTAACTGGGCACTGTGAATTAAGATTTTAAACATGATAACCTTACAACAGGTATTCCATTTCTAGAAATTGTCAGGAATGTGTAGACTGATATATCCATACAGTAATCAAAATGTTATAAAAACAAAATGTGCAGAAATAATCTAACAGAAAGGGAATGGCTGAATAAAATCAAAGCACATCTAAAAGATTAACATTAACATTATATAGCAATTAAAAATAACATCTATTGGGGTGCCTGGTTAAGCGTCTGACTCTTGGTTTCAGTTCAGGTCATGATCTCACGGTTTGGGGGTTCAAGCTCTGCATCGGACTCCATGCTGGGAGTGTGGACCCTGTTTGGGATTCTCTTTCTCCTTCTCTCTGCTCCTCCCACCCCTTTTCTCAAAATAAATACATAAACTTAAAAAAATAACTTTTATAAAATTTTATTGAAGTACAAGGATATTAATAATATAATGCTAAGTAGGGAAAAAGATAAAAGCTGGGGAAGAAACCCCAAAATGTTACTATTATCTATGGGTAACTATAACGGTTATTCTTTTTTTTTTAAATTGTTTAATGTTTATTTATTTTTGAGAGAGAGAGAGCACATGAGCAGGGGAGAGACAGAGAGAGAGAGACACGCACACACACAGAATCCAAAGCAGGCTCCAGGCTCTGAGCTGTCAGCACAGAGCCCAATGCGGGGTTTGAATTCACAAACCATGAGATCATGACCTGAGCCGAAGTCAGCCACTTAACTGACTGAGCCACCCAGGCACCCCTATAATGGTTATTCTTAAATTTTTCTTCAATTTCAAAAATTTTCTATAATCAAAATATATTGGTTATTTTTAGGGAGGAACCTCTTAAGAAATCAGGCTTATCTACTTGTGAAGTCAGACATAATCCATCACATATTAAAATGACTGACAATGTTAAAATTTAACAAGCATGGTTTTAGAGTATACTTCCACGCAGAAAACCAAATAATCGAATTTCAAGAAATCCCAAGTATAGGAAATGTTGGTATAGTAGGACCATCTTCCTATTTTAAGTCACTTAAAAAATCACTTAGGAGTGAAGTAATGCAGCCTATTATTTCTGCAATTTCAGTATATATAGCATGCTTACCATGGTGCGGCAGAATGCTGCATTAAATGCATTTTTTCTATTATCACATTAACAAATGCAACCTAAACTATCATAATAATGTAACATTATGATCCGATCATTGTAACAGTTCTAATCTATACTATGGTATGTTATCCCTACAGAATTAATTCTTTTTTCTAAGTTTATTTAGAGCAGGGAAGGGGTAGAAAGAAAGGGAGAGAGACAATTCAAGCAGGCTCTGCAGTCAACACAGAGCCCAATGCAGGGCTTGAGTTCATGAACTGTGAGATAGTGACTGAGCCAAAATCAAGAGTCAGACGCTTGACTGACTGAGCCACCCTAGGTGCCCCCACTATAGAATTCTTATTAGAATTGCAAATGGATCTTCTCTGACTTATGATGGGGTTATACCCGGGATAAATCCACTGTAAATGGAAAATACTATAACCTACTTAACATCATAACCTAGCCGACCTTAAATGAGCTCAGGACATGTACAGTAACTAAACTGGGCAAAATCATTCACCACAAAGCCTATTTTATATAAAGTACTGAATATCTCATGTAATTTACTGAATACTATACTGATGGTGAAAAACAGAATGGTTCTAAGTGTACTGGCTGTTTACCCTCATGATCGCAGGGCTGCCTGACAGTGTACAGAGTATTGTACAGCAGCATACTGCTAGGCCAGGGAAAAAGTTCAAAATTTGAAGTGTGGTTTCTACTGAATGCATATTGCTTTTGCACCATCTTAAAGTCGGAAAAGTCTAAGTCAAACCATCGGTACAAAGCTGGCCAAAACTTGGATTACTCTATCTTATGAAAAAGTACAATCTTTTCATTAAAGTACAGTTTTAACTATAAATAATTTCACTATAAAAGTATCCACAGTCATCTAAATTATCATCTCAAAGCATTAATGTTTTGACAAAAAATTGCTAACTCATGTAATTTTTTTTATTCATCTGAAGATTTTCTTAAATATTTAAGAAACACTAACTTGTGGAGCTGGGAGTAATGTTCTTCCTTTTGTATAAATACTCTCAAGGCAGTAATTTAAACATGAAAGCTAGTAATATAAGCCAGGTAACATCCCTACCATGATCTTTATTTAATTGATAAAACTTTCTGTTCCTTTAATACTGGCTTTAAAACTCCGGTGAAGTGTCATAAACCATTTTCCAGACACTAACAAAATAAGCTGCTTTTCTTGTCTTTAGACATATCCTATGGAAGCCTTCATTAAATATGCAGATATTTGCTTCTCTGATAGAATAATGACTGTGAGTGTGACAATGTTCACGTATAAATGGTGTCAGTGTCTGAATCTGTGGTCAAAAGAAATGCTATGTTTGGGTAGGAATCAAAATAATCATTAGCTTGCACTGAGTAACATACAGAATTGTTGAATCGCTATATTGAATACCTGAAACAAATATAACACTGTATGTTAACTATACAGTGTTATATTACAGTAAACAAACAAATATTGGCATCTCTATTAGAAAACCCAATCATTAGCTTCCTTTTTAAAATAACCAGTTTATATTTTAAAATATTTAAAAATACTTAATTAAAAGAAATAAAACCACTCTAGAAATAAATGAGCCACACCTTCCAAGAGCACCTTATCCTTGAAATGAGTTACTGAAAGGTATGGAAAGAAGTACTGAGATATACAATTTGTAGGAACAGGGGGGTTAAGTTTCAGGTACTTACTGAGACTCAACTTCTTGTTTAATTTCTTGCCATTCTCCATATGGGTTTGATTTTTTATGAGCTTTGGATTTCTCTTCATTTGGACCTGATGAATTTTGCTCTTGGGTATTTTTTTCTTTCTGTGATTCTGGTTCAGTTCCTTTGTCACTATTTTTATTTTTTTCCTGAAATGTCAGAAAGTCAAGAAATAACATACTTTAAGCAAAATTACAGGGACACAATTTCTTTAACATAGTCGTATTATTGATTTAAATAATACATTAACTCAGTATTTTCAATTTGCACATAACAACAAATATACATAAGAGAATTTTAATGCTTGATTAGCATTTTTATTATGTCTAAAATGATAAGATATCATGGTCAAGGCTGGTATGTATGTATGTATGTATGCATGCATGCATCTATTTATTTAAAGTTTATTTATTCTGAGAGAGAGACAGAGCGAGTCGGGGAGGGACAGAGAGAGAGAAGGAGACCAAGAATCCCAAACACTGACTCGGGGCTTGAACTCACTAACCATGAGATCATGACCTGAGCCAAAAGGAAGAGTTGGATGCTTAACCAACTGAGCCACCTAGGTGCCCCCAAGGCTGGCTTTTAAAACAATTTAATACGATTGTACTAACATCCCACAATTATAGACATACACTGGCCTTTTTTATACTCTCTCTTTTCCGCCTTCTCTCCTTCCTTACATATCCAACAGTCATTTTTCCTTACACTGTGCCTTTTCTGAATTTAACGCCATGTCATTCAACCTTTCTATACTCATTATCTATGTAAAGAATTCCCTCACCCTGTCAGTCATAACTGAAATCTGTCTTTACACTGAGGACAGTGCCAAAGCCTCAGTGGAATCTATAACTGCTAACTGTGAAATGAGAAAAAGACACACCGTTGAGGTATAAGCAGGTCCCATGGGAGCCCCTGGCTAGGGCTGGTATTTTTATGGCACCCCTTCATCTGGAATAACAATGCCCTATGATCCGGTTTAGCAAAGGGACCATGCACTAGATTTCAGCCTCTGCAAAATGCACAACCATGTGTGGTGGTCCTAGGACACTGCTCTATTTGTAATTCTTTGAAGGATATTAACTCATTCCCTCATACTGTTGTAACATAAAACTAGGAAGCAGCATCCGCTTTTAGCAAAGCATTCTCTTTACTGCTTCCAAGCTGTGACTTCTTTAAAAAAAAAAAAAACACAATTTTTAGAGATAATTCATGCTTTAATTGGAATGCAATGTAATAAATGCCTCCTTCTCTGGAGCTTATACCACCATCTATACATTTCTCTTCCATACTTCCTTACATGAGCTAAGGACCTTTGGCCACTATCCCATATACACTGATGTCTTTACCATGATTTTTTTTTTTTTTTACCATGTTATTTCTATTCACCTCATCATTTTGGACCTTAAAAATTCCCTAGCCTGTTTTGTGAGCTTCAACATCAAGGACTTTGGCTTTCACTATATTTCAGTCACCTAATGTTATATATTTTTCATCATACATGGAGCACCTAGTACATAGGTAGTATTCAAATATTAAATCCTCACATCTATGTTCCTTTTTAATTTGAACTATGTCATCACTCAAAAATGCCCACTTGTGAAATTTTAAACTCTAAAAGTACCCCCTTCTAAACACAGCAAGTTATTCTTCTGGCTTCGGCCCTTACTTCTAATATACCTCCTGTCTATAACCTTATTACCATCTTCTAATGCCTTAACTTCCCTTTGTGTTCTGAGTTTGCTGACCTCATCATTACAGATATCCACAACCACGGTGAATCATTTTATTTATTTTTCATCATTTTTATTTTACCCATCCCCTGACCCACCTTCCCTCTGGTGACTATTAGTTTATTCTCTATAGGTAAGGTTCATTTTCTTGGTTTGTCCTTTTTTCCTTTACCCATTTGTGTTGATTCTTAAATTCTACATGTGAATGAAATAATATGGTATTTGTCTTTCTGTGACTTATTTAGCTTACAATTACACTCTCTAGCTCCATCCATATCTTTGCAAATGGTAAGATTTCACCCCTTTTTATGGCCAAATAATATTCCACTGTACATATATACATATCTTTATCCAGGAGCACTTGGGGTGCTTCACAGTTTGGCTATTGGAAATAACACTGTAATAAACATATGGGTGCATGCTACTCTCTGAGTTAGTGTTTTTGTATTTTTTGGGTAAATACCCAGTACTGTGATTACTGGATCCTAGGGTAGTTCCATTTTTAATTTTTTTGAGGAACCTCCATACTGTTTTCCACAATGGGTCCACCAGTTTGGATTCCTAACAATAGTGCATTGAGGGTTCCTTTTCTCGACATCCTTGCCAACACCAGCTTACTGTTTTTGATTTCAGCTATTCTGAGAGGTATGAGGTGGTATCTTCTTGTACTTTTTATTTGCATTTCCCTGATATCAGCGATGTTGACAGATTTTATAGCCTTCGTTACAAAGCTCCATGTTCACAGGAATCATTTTAGAAATATTTTTTTGCTAGCACCCTTAAATATCTTTGTTCCTATGACTGTCTATTGTATAGACCCAAAAAACTTCGACACAGACTTATCTAATCATTGGTCTGTCAAGCATTATAAGAGGGGGAAAAAAACTCCACACAGACTTCAAGTTATATTACAAAGCTGTCATAATCAGAACAGCATGGTACTGGCACAAAAAGAGACACATAGGCCCAAGGAACAGAACAGAAAAGCCAGAAATGAACCCACGACTATATGGTCAATTAATCTTTGACAAAGCAAAAAAGAATATACAATGGGAAAAAGACTTTACGATAAATGGTGTTGGGAAAACTGGTCAGCTACATGCAAAAAAATGAAACTGGACCATTTTCTTACACCATACGCAAAAATAAATTCCAAATGGATTAAGAGCCTACACATGAGACCTGATACCATAAAAACCCTAGAAGAAAACATAGGTGGTAATGTTTCTGTATGGGCTATAGCAACATTTTCTAGATACGTCTCCAGAGGGAAGGGGAAAAATTGCAAAAATAAACTCTGGGACTACATCAAAATAAATAGTTTCTGCACAGCAAACAATCAACAACACTAAAAGGCAACCTATTGAATGGGAAAAGATATTTGAAGATGACATATTCCATAAAGGATTAATATCTAAAATACATAAAGAACTTATACAAACACCCAAAAAACAAATAAATAAAAAATGGGCAGAAGACATGAACAGTTACTTTTCTGAAGAAGACATCCATATGGCCAACAAACACATGAAAAGATGCTCGGCATCACTCTTTATCATGGAAATACAAATCAAAACTATGATGAGATCCTATATGTGGCCTGGAAATACCCTCCCCTGAATTTTCTTTGCTTCTCAAGACCAGCCATGTCAACCACAAATCAATGCTCTGTGTCATTTTTGCCTTGCCACCTGGGCTCCTGCTGGAAAGATCACAAAGGCAGGGCTAACGATACTATAGAAATGTCTGATTTTACTTTCCTGCCACGGCTGGGGACTCAGTACCACCTGTGAATCCTATTACTTGGTTCAATTCGTCTCACACCCCAGTTCAGTGACTGTTTCAATCCATTAGTGTTGTCAAGCTCTTCAAAGCTCCTCACTCTCAGCAGGCAATCTTAGTTTTTTTATGAATGAGTAAATTGAAGCTAAAAGGGGATGACTCTTTCAACTTCCTTCCTGTTACCAACTCATCCATAGTCCTACCTTTTTACAGAAAAGAAAAACCTTACCTTCTTACCAAAAATGAGCTTATTCCTTGTTTAAGACCAGCCTATTTGCCTACTCTTGTTGGTAGTCCCTTTCTATCTCCTTTGGAGTCCCTCTTAATGAACACATCACCACCATAAACCTCTCATTTAATCAATTAAGGACCAATGTGTAGTCATCATATTGTCAACTAATTTCTACTTTTCATTTCATATCCAAACCACGTACACACCATAAACTACTTGTCCTTCTTCTAAAATCTGAGATATTTTATAAATTTTTATTCAAATTCTAGTTAGTTAATATACAGTATAATACTAGTTTCAGCTGTACAATATAATCTGAGTTCTGCCACCCTAAACTCCGGTAAAACTGCTAAGAAGGGCTTCAAGGCCTTGTTTATTGTAAAATTCAATGGATATTTTTCTTTTCCTAGACCTAATCCTTGATGGCTCTCTATTCCATTGGCTTCTAAGATATTAAATTCTGCTTCTCTGTACTTTCTAGCCACTCTTTTCATTGTGGGCTCCTCTTTCCCGGCCTATTAAGTGAAGTGTTTAATGTTACCCAAAGTCATTTTCCTAGGTTATCTCACCCAATCTGAAGTTTAAATTACTACTAGTAAGCTTATAATACTCAAATTAGTAACTCTAGCCTAGATACTCAGATTTGTATGTTCAGACAGCTCTCTGGATGTTAGAGATATTTCAAACTCAGGAGGTCTAAAAATTAACTTATTGTCTTGCTACCAAATGGATACTAATAAATGGTAATAACCAACTATCCATTTGCTAAAAATGTATGTCTTGGCTTTATTTCCATCTTCCACCAGAAAATTGGGTAAGTCTGTCAAGCTTTAAATTCTTACAATTTTGTAAAGAATAAAACAAGAACCTACCTTAAACTTTATTTTCAGCTTTTGTGTTTCTGTAGAGGCCTCTCCTTTTTCTGTTTCCTGTTCCCCATCAGAATCACTATGAGAATCTGATGATTTAGACTCTTCTAGGGTATCAAGTGACTTTTCGCTGACTTTACTAGAAAGTGGATCGCCAGAGTGTGGAATGAAATCATCAGGTTTTTCCCATTTGGATTCTATCAACACATTTTTAATAGTCATGTTATTTACTTATTACCAATTCTATTCAGAAATAACTCCCAATATAACATTTCCTACCACTTACAACATATTACTTTTTAAATTTTTTTTACAATATATTTTTAAATTACAACATTGCATCTATGTCCCACCATCATTAATTTAAGATAACTTAAAATAAGAGTTTCCAAAGCTCTTGCTGTTTTACCTTTTAGAAGCTGATTTCAATCTGGATTCCCTAGATGTATAACTACAGCCCCAAAGGAAAGAGACTAAGAACTGGGCAATGCCTTCTAAGGACTCTCATAACTTACACCAATATGTGATATTAAGCCCATATCAGATTTCTTGGAATTTATTTATCACAAAGATTTCTTGGGATTCTCACAAAGTGAAATCATACAGAGAAGATCTGAATAAATATAATTCATCATTTTTATACTAGGAAAAAAAATTTCCACTGTATTCTACTGCCATCCAGTGGTCTAGAAAGGATAGCATTTCAAATTATCTTGCAGTTATTCTCTAGTTTTCATTTAATAAAAGGAAAAGGGATTCTAAGATTACTGCCCAACTGACACAATTTTAAGAGTGAAAGGGGCTCAATTAATAATTATACTCATCTAGACATAAACTGGAACTGTTTGAGGCCAAATCAATTTGTCTCTTATTAAAGTTAAAAGAGGATGTTTTCCAGGGCACCTGGCTGGCTCGATTGGTGGAGCATGTAACTCTTGATTTGGAGGTTATGAGTTCGAGCCCCATGTTGAGTGTAGAGATTATTTAAAAATAAGATCTTTAAAAAAAAAAAAAAGACGATGCTTCCCAACATTAAGAAAAACATTATTTTCTTATCTATATTTCACATGAGTAACAAAAAAACTTTCAGGAATTAAATAATTTATTAAGCACCTACTATATATCAGGTACTGTTCTGAGAACTATAGATACCTGACTCTCATGACCAAAGACAGTACATATGATCAACTTTATTTTATGTAAGAGCAACTATAGGTTTAGTGATTTGGCGATATCATATAGCTGCTAAGGGAAGAAGCTGTGCATTAAACTCAGATCCAACTCTCTAGCCATACTATATCACTATATTATTTTATCTTCAGAAAGCCTCAATATTGCAATTTTACTAAGATAAAATGATTACTATCACTGGGCAGGTTAGGTATCTACTTGGAGGCTAAGAAGGCCTCCTCCCTCCTATGTAGAGAGCTTTTTATATTAGAGATTTAATTGATAAATAGTCTCCCAAAGTTATACTGATACTATATACATTTTGGTAAATTTAACTGCAGTAGAAACTACACCACGTAAATACAATTACTTGGTGACCCATTTGTAAAATTAAAGTAGATAAAATTTTAATTTGAAAAAAACCACATAATAAATAGGTAACATTATATTTTATAAATATTTATATATAACCAAAACGTTATTAAATTAGTAAAAGTGAAAATTTGACAATCTCAGCCACTGCTAAAATAGCTTGTTTTGTTTTTAGGAAAGGAAAAAGCACGTTGCATTAGACAATTTCCAAAGGACCTTCCAAGATAATGATTATACTTCTATAACAATCACAATAAAAATCAGTAATGGGAGTGAAAGTAAAAATGATTTTTAAAATTTGTGAATGGAGTATCAATTGAGAATAATAAGCAGCACAGTATATTATGAATGAGAATCTTTCTGCTTTTCTACTGTTTTTAAATAACAAAAATTAATACCTACTTGCTATAGAAACATGTTTATTACTAAAATTCCCAAGTTCCCTTCATCAGCAGGCTACTAAGCAGTTTCAGGTACAATTTTATATAGTAAGAATAATCAAATGTAATACTTACCTCCTGTTTCCATATTATAATAGTAGGTATGACCTTCTTCGCTTAAACCTTCTACCCAAACAGTCTTCCCTGCTGTCTAGTGGGAGGGAAAAAAAAGCATGAACTGAAGATAATGATGTAGTTTTGCTATATTAAAATAACTAAGACAGAATAAACTACCTTTCTTTTCTTCTTGACACTAAGAGTTAGGGGTGACAGTACTGACTACAGTCAGGAAGCTTGGTTTGTGTTAATACTGAGCCAACTCCCAGGGAGAGAATATCTCACTTCTGAAAGCCTGAAACAGTTTTTTGCAGATGGACAGGGACATCTGAATGGCAACTGACTGTCAATCAACTGATATGTCCTCTATATGGAGTTTTTAGGTATGTACAATTCTTCCTCTTCTGCCCAGCCTTCTCACAAAAAAAAAATTTAATAAAGGAACAAAGTGTGTAGGAGTGGCTTATTTGGAAGAAAATTAGCTTAAGATAACTCTATAAAAATCCCAGGAATTACTTTAAACAATAAAACAAAGACACTATCAATGTGCTTCAGTTACCTTTTTTAAGTTTCCTTGAAATCCTTCAGGTCTCTCCCACTGGGATGCTTAAAGCAAAATATATTGCATTTACAAAATTTTTTCACTTAAAAAGAAAAACTTCAAAAAATTTGGCAAAAATTGACAAGATATTCAATGTGTACAAAACACTACAGATCTAGAATTAAAAATATAATTGAAAAATAACAAGGACATATATCCCAGTAATATTGTACAAGAACCCATGTGAATGATATTCACCCAAGAAGGAAGAACTGAATGAAGGATTAGAAATCAATCACTGGTACTTGCAAAGGAATTATTAGAGTAAGGCAGGACTTCTAAAGATTTCATGGAATTCAAGCTTGAAAAGTTTCTAAGGTTTATATTTATTTATTTTGTTAGTAATCTCTACACTGAATCTGGGGCTTAAATTCACAACCCAGAGATCAAGAGTCACATGGTCTTCAGACTGAGCCAGGCAGGCGCCCCAGGCTTGGTAAGTTTTGAAGGAATGAAATGGCAGTTTAACATCCTGGGAAGGGGAAAGTGAGGGATAGAAAGAATGACTCAGAAGAGGAGGATGCAGGTAAAAAATAAGTACAGGTGACCCTTGAACAACACGAGATTGAACTGCATGGGTCCACTTATAAGCAAAATTTTTTCAATAAATAAATTAGGAACTTTTTTCGAGATCTGTGACAATTTGAAAAACCTCAGATGAACCATGTAGTCTAGAAATAATGAAAAAATTAAGAAAAAGGTATTACTGTAAAAAATACAATATGTAATACATACACAAAATATGTGTTAATTGACTGTTTATGTTATCTGTAAGGCTTCCAGTCAACAATAGGCTATTAGTAGTTAGGTTTTTGGGGAGTCAAAAGTTATAAAATACCCTATGATCCAGTAATTCCACTAGAGATGTACGCCCAAAGAAAATGAAACACTAACTCAAAAAGATATATGTACCCCTATGTTACGGCAGCATTTTTTTTATAACAGCCAGGATATAGAAGCAATCTAAGTGTTCATTGATAGATGAATGGATAAAAATGTGAGATACATATCTCTCTCTTGCATACGCACACGCAAATGGAATATTACTCCATTAAAAAATAAAATTTTGTCATTTGTGACAGCATGGACAAACCTAGAGAATATTATGCTAAGTGAAGTAGGTCAGACAGAAAGACAAATACTATGTAATTTCATTTACATGTGTAGTCTAAAAAACAACACAACAAATCAGACTCTTAAATATTGAGAACTGGTGGTTGCCAGAAGGGAGGTGGGTGGGAGGGATAGGTAAAACAAGTGAAGCAGAGTAACAGATTCAAAGTTCGAGTTACAAAATAAATAAGCCATAGAGATGAAGAAAAGTACAGCAGACAGAATGCAGTCAATAATACTGCAATAATGTTGTATGGTGATTACACTTATGGAGAGCATTAACGTACAGAATTGTCAAATCACTGTTTTGTACATGTCGTTGCATATCAACTGTACTTTAAAAAAAAGTTATAAGCAGATTTTCAGTGCCCCTAATACCTGTGTTGTTCAAGGGTCTTGCTGAGAACAAGCGTATATACAGCAGGATGGCAGACAAAAAGGAATTAGAACGGAGGAACACATAATTGTTTCAATGTAAATTTCAGCAAGACTTATGATCTCTAGCATACATCACTGCTGAACTAACATGCACTTCTCATCTAAAATCTATAAAGAACTTACCAAACTCCACACCCGAAAAACAAATAATCCAGTGAAAAAGTGGGCGGAAGATATGAATAGACACTTCTCCAAAGAGGACATTCAGATGGCCAACAGACACATGAAATGATGCTCAAAGTCACTCATCATCAGGGAAACACAAATCAAAACCACACTGAGATACCACCTTACACCGGTTCGAGTGGCTAAAATGAATAAATCAGGAAACTATAGATGCTGGCGGGGATGTGGAGAAGTAGGCACCCTCCTACACTGTTGGTGGGAATGCAAACTGGTGCAGCCGCTCTGGAAAACGGTGTGGAGGTTCCTCAAAAAAATGAAAATAGAGCTACCCTACGACCCAGCAATTGCACTGCTAGGAATCTACCCAAGAGACACAGGAATGCTGATGCATAGGTACACGTGTACCCCAATGTTCATAGCAGCACTTTCGACAATAGCCAAATCATGGAAGCAGACCAAGTGCCCATCAACTGACGAATGGATAAAGAAGTTGTGGCACATATATACAATGGACTACTACGTGGCAATGAGAAAAAATGAAATCTGGCCATGTGTAGCAACATGGATGGAACTGGAGGGTATTATGTTAAGTGAAATAAGTCAGTCAGAAAAAGACAGATACCATATGTTTCCACGAATAGGTGGACTTTGTGAGACTAAGCAAAAACCAGGGGGAGGGGAAGAGGGGAAAGGAAAAAAAGACACAGAGAGGGAGGGAGATAAAACATAAAAGACTCTCAAAGACTAAGAACAATCTGAGGGTGAGGGGGGTGAGGGAGGTGAGGGAGGGGGGAGAGGGGGTGACGGACATTAAAGAGGGCACGTGTTGGGATGAACACTGGGTGTTATATGTAAACCCATTTGAAAATAAACTATTATAATAAAATAAAATAAAAAAAAAAAACAAAACAAAAAAAACATGCACTTCTCTTGAAGTTCAGTGTAAATGGTGAGTGATTAATACTATTCCTAGGTAGTCCAATAATGACTGTGACTCTAAAAATCATAACAATTATAATAATGCTTGTAGCCCAAGGTTTTCTTCATGGTTAACTCTGATCTCATTTCCTTTCTGATCATTCTTAACTTTTTTTCTGGCTTTTCTTCTTTCCATTCCTTTAACATACGTACTATCCACTCTGTATTTCTTGTTCTCTCCTTTCTCCTTGTGATCTCACATACTCTCAAAAGTTAACATATTATTTCCATTTGTAGACTCAATTTATCTCCCTAATTCCAGACTCTAATCAGCTACTGAATATTACCACATGAACGTTCTAGAGGTACCTTGAACCTCAACATACCAAAAACTGAATTCATTACGTCCCACTTCAACTAACTCTATTTCAGTATTTCACACCTCAGTAAAATGGCAGCATCATCCTCCTAACTCTCCATGATATGGCTCCAATCTATTTTTCCAGCCTCTTTCTTCTGCTAGGATATCTTCAGATATCCTATATGTTTTACTATATGTTTTACTTCCACCAGATGACTATTTGCTAAACTTTCAACTTTTTAAAGCTTCATATCATTCCACCTGTTTAGAAAGCTTGCTTTACCCTTTTAACAACCTACTATACAATCTTTTTTAGATCAAAAAATATAAACTGTACCATGCCAGGGACTGTGTTTGGTGCTAGGGATATATATAGTGAATAAGACAACATCATTCCTAATGCTCTCATCTTTTTTTTTTTTTTTTTTCGGAAATAATTTATTTATTTTTGAGAGAGAGAGAATGCATACACGCATGCAGATGAGGGACAGAGAGAGGGAGACAGAGGATCCAAAGCCAGCTCTGCTGCTGACAGCAGAAAACCTGACGCAGGGCTCAAACTCATGAACTGTGAGACCATGATCTGAGCCCAAGTGAGACACTTAACTGCCTGAGCCACCCAGGTGCCCCCCTGATGCTCTCATCTTATAGACCAGCTCAAAAGCAATTTTCTGTGATAATCTGTCAGATCCACATAATCACAATTAATACCTAACTATTCTGAGTTCCTATACAATCTTACTTACAACTCTATATTATAGCACTTTAAAATTCCTCCTTTTATCATGCTTACTTATTTCTAACCTTAAATTTCATGTTTCTGGAGAGTAAGATGCTACATAAATGTATAAAAATATATTAATTTATCACAGAATTTATATAGAACAAAAATCTCCAATACATTTAGTTTTAAAGGAAAACAAAATAAATTTTTTGATACATTCTTACTAGAAAACACCATTGTGTATTTTATTAGAAAGTGATATCTGAAACATTAATTGGGGGCGGAGGGGGTGGTTCTTTACTAGGTCAATCAAGACAGCTACATAAAAAAGAAAATGGCTCTGGTTCCCAGTCCACTTTTGGATAGAAAAATCTGACAGAATATTTTAAGAACCCCTGCAATTTGCATAGTGGATCTGAAATGCCTTATTTCCATGTAAAATGTTTTATTTTATTTCCATTTATTTCATATTTTTAGAAGGTTTTGAGAAAATATAAAGCTTTAACTTATTTGTAAGAAATCCATTCTTAAGGCTTTAATGATGATGTTAAGGCATAATAAGAGGGTAATATATATGTCTAGATATATTTGTGTACTTATTTATTTATGAGAGAAAGAGAGAGCGAGAAAGCAGGAAAATGGCAAAGAGACAGGGAGAGAAAGAATCCCAAGAAGCTCGCCAGGCTTAATCTCAGGAACCATGAGATTATGACCTAAACTAAAATCAAGAGTCAGATGCTTAACCAACTGAGCCACCGAGGTGCCCCAAGAATGGTACTTTTTTAAAGGGCACATAACTTTTTTACTAGTGTGGCAAAGATGTAAAGCTACAGTCTTCCGCTGCTCAAATGTTCTAATATTAACACAAAATAAACGGTCATTTATTATTCTATTTCTATGCCTAAATGACCTACCTCCTGTGATGAGATCATAATAATAATGGTAACCTTCAGGGGTTATGCCTTCTACCCATCTGCCTTTTGAAGGGTCTTTTTTCCTCTTCTTCTTTTCCTTCTGCTGATTTGATGCAGAGGTGGGCGGAACGGTGCTTGTTACTGGTGATATGCTTGGCTCTGAAATTTCTAAAGAAAAAGACATAAGGAAGATGAAGTACCGATGCAACTTTTTTTTCTGGTATAAAACATTAATATTGTTATTTCAATCAAAAGCTTGACAAGAAGATTCTTTTGGGAACTTCACAGATTATTATAAAACTCATCTGGAAAACCAAATATGTATGAATACTCAGAATTATAAAAGAGAAATGATAAGAGGAATCTCTTTTTTTTCTTTTTAGTTTTTTTTTAACGTTTATTTATTTTTGACAGAGAGAAGCAGTGCATGAGCAGGGGAAGAGCAGAGAGAGAGGGAGACACAGAATGCGAAGCAGGCTCCAGGCTCTGAGCCATCAGCACAGAGCCCGATGCGGGGCTCGAACTCACAGACTGTGAGATCATGACCCGAGCCAAAGTTGGCCGCTCAACCGACTGAGCCACCCAGGCGCCCCAAGAGGAATCTCTTCTATCCAGATATTAAAACTTATTCTGGTTAATTACTTGGAAAAAAAGTAAAGCTATTCCCCACTCCATGGTCCCTCCCACGCCTTGACATTAATCTTTCGCATCAAAGAAACATATGGAAAAAAACATGAAGTAAAATGTTAAACTTAACTGGATACAAATCCAAATATTCTGTACAGCAAAAATAAAAAAATAAACGAGACAAAGAATATACTATGTTAATTATAATGGAGTTTAAGATTAAAAAAACAGAAAGACAAATAACACAAATATAACACAAATATGACAGAAGATAGACAAAGACAATCCAGACAATACATAACGCTCATCGATATTCAAAGAAACATGAATAAATGTAGCTTTCTTTTGCATTAGATCAGTAAATACTGAAAAGAATCACAAAATCTAGTTACTCAAACTAATACATTCATTAGGTATTTACATGGGTGGGATAAGAGTAGTTTTTATGGCTCTACTTCTTTTGTAAAACATTAGCCAGTTATTACCAAACAACTTAATAAATTAATTTTATTTTCTACAAAAATGTAAATTACACTGCTTCTGGAGACAGCTTGGTATCAGCTATCAATTTATAAAATATATTCATACTTTGATTCTGCAGTCTCACCTCTAGAGATTAAACTTACAGATAGAAATGTGAAAACATGCCTGCATAGGGGTGCTCACTGAAGCATTCTTTCTAACAGTGAAAACTCTAAGCAACCTAAATGTTAGGAAGAGAAATGCCATTTTTATTGCATTTTATACCCTTTATTAAACATTTGTTACAGTGGTTTGTAATCACCAGTTTATACCATTACATTATTTAGTTTTTATGAAAATCAAACATTGTATAGCTAGCAAATGGCAATTCTATTGGATTCCAAAGCCTGTGCTCCTAACCACTCTGTAGCCACTAAAAATGCTGTATATCCTTAATTATTTAAAAGAAAAGTACTTGACATGTCACTGAAGGAAAAAATAAGACAACCTCCAAAAAGATTATAACATAAATGTGGAGTATAACTTAAGAAAGAAAATTCTAAAGATGTCTGGGAAAATCTTAAAAGCAGTCAGTTTTTTAAAACTCTTTTCTCTGGGGCGCCTACACGGCTCAGTTGGTTAAACGGCCGACTTCAGCTCAGGTCATGATCTCACAGTCTGTGAGTTCGAGCCCCGCATCGGGCTCTGTGCTGATGGCTCAGAGCCTGGAGCCTGCTTCAGATTCTGTGTCTCCCTCTCTCTGTGCCCTTCCCCTGCTCATACTCTGTCTCTGTGTCTCTCAAAAATAAATAAACATTAAAAAAAGAAAATTTTAAAACTCTTTTCTCTTTGTACTGCATTATTGTACTTTTACAGGAATGTATACTCTATTGAAGAAAACAAGGCTATGAAAAATATTTAATAGAAAACATTCTATTTAAATACATTTAAATACAAAATGCTAAGATTTATTTGCTCATTGGGCAGCATAACAAAACTTCCCAATCCATGTAATTGGTGAGATGAATGTTCAACTTACTCCTCTTTAATTCTGCAGAAACACCTTCATACTTTTTCTCCTTTAAACATATAGCTTTGTCCTTACAGAAATATAGCCTGATGCCTTCCTCTTAATTGACCATGTGTAGGGTAATATTTTTAACATGTGTATTTTTTAAAAGTTTTTTCTTTTTATTTATTTGAGAGAGACAGCATGAGTGGGGGAGGAACAGAGAGAAGGGAAAGAGAGAGAATCCTAAGCAGGCTCTGTGTAGCCAGCATGGAACCCAATGAGGGGCTTGAACCCACGAACTGGGAGATCATGACCTGAGCCTAAACCAAGAGTTGGATGCTCAACCAACTGAGCCACCAGGTGTCCCGAGGATAATATTTTTAAAGTCTGGTTACAACTGTCCTTCTTTGATGAGAGCAATGCGAATTAACTTGCTTTCTCTTAAAAACTTAATTAACAGAAAGAAGTTTTAGAGAGGAAACAATACTATTCCATGTTGACTATCTCAACCACTATGCAAGATCAACAACTGGGACTGCTATCTGCCTGGTGTAAGGACAGGGGATTTGTTATGGAAGAAATGCTGACAGAATGTTCCCGAGTTAAAGCCTAAATTCATCGACAAGATACATTCACTTTACTTAAAAAAATCCCTTTTATCTGGAACTGAGTTATCTTCAAACCTTCAAATTATTTACCTTCTTGCTGGTGACCATGTGGTAAAAAGGGTAACCTTATATAAGGATTGTATGTAACCTGGTCTGACCACTATGGAGAATATGGAGGTTCCTCAAAAAAATTAAAAACAGATCTACGATATGACCCATAATTCCACTTCTGGGTATATATCCAAAGGAAATGTAAATAGCCAAAGTATGGAAACAACCTAAATGCACATCAACAGAAGAATGGATAAAAAAGATGTAGTACACATACACAATGGAATACTACTTAGGCAGGAGAAAGGAAGATATTCTGTCATTTGCGACAACATGGATGCACCCTGAGCATAATATGTTAATAAATGAGAGAAGTCAGACAAAGAAAAGACAAACGTACTGTATGATATCACCTGTATGTACAATCTAAAAAGGTCAAACTCATAAAAAACAGAAAGCAAAATTGTTGTTACCAGAGGATAGGGCGTTGGGAGGGTTGAGACTGATATTGTTTAAGGTTACAAACTGGCAATGAGTAGTAAGTACATAAGCTACAGAGATTCAATACACAGTATAACGAATATAAACAACAAACACTGTCATTAGGTAATGTGATAAATACTGCAACAGTGGCAATTATGTCATATATAAACATATCAAAACAACACCTGCATACCTTAAACTTACATGTTACATGTCAAATTTATCCAATTTAAAAAATTATCTACCTTCTAGTGGTAAAATCAGTAAATTTGTCCACAAAAGGCTAACTCACTATAACTCAACTATGTACACAAATATAGTTTTGACCATATGGACAAAGGGAACAGTAATGCAAGGCCTATTTTTTTAATGAACAGTTCCTTTTAGCCAAATACCTAAAACACTCGATTGTCTCTGGTATGAACACTGATCTAAAACAGAACTAGGAACTAGTTCATAACTATGGTTGTGAATAGAGGTGCTAAAAGATGAAGCTTTAAAGTAAAACAAAGTACAGGAGTAAAGTCCCACAGTCTAAACACAGTTATGATGCATAGGAAAGCACTGAGAGTATACCCTGAGTATATAACCTCATCATGGAAACAATAAAACCTCACTTAGCATGACCTCTGATGTTAGTTTTAAAACATGCTGGCTGCTTTTTTACCTGACTCTAAGCCAAGTCTTTTCAAATCCTCTTGGTATGCTTTCAGGGCAGCTGCCTCCATTGCGGCAAACTCCTTTGATGCCTTTTCTTCTTCCTTTGCCTTATCCAGGCTTTTCTGTTTAATCTATGGAAGACACATATAAAAGTGAAAGCCAGATGATGGACTGATATTTACAAAGAAAAATTAGCAAAGAAAGAAAGAAACTAAATTACCTCACTGATCCTCTTTGCCACATTTTCCTTATGATTCTTTCCTCTTTCATGAAATTCAACACTCTTGAAAATGAATAAAAGAGAAAAGGCAAAGGAAAGCTATGTAAACATCATAATGTTCATAGTAAAGTAACAGTAAATATGAGAATGGAACATAACAAAATTGAAATAAAAAATGATTAACAGAAAAAATAAAAATAATTTTAAAGCAAATTAGAACTTTTTATCAAATCATGCTAGATAACTGAACCATGTTATTTATTATTATACTTTCTCATTAGGTTTTCTTTGGTGCCTAAAATAAACTATGATGACCATATCAATGAAGAAAAATACAAGATACCCTTGATGACTAATCTAGTGAGTATGATTGTAACGAAGGCTCAAACAAAACAGGAAGCCAAAAGAGGAGTGGAAAAAAAACTTAACTTCAAGAAACCCTCTCAACATAAAATGTCAAAATCAGTAAGTCTCTAGAATTTGCACTGCTCTATTTGCCACAATAGTTAAGGGACATAGAGAATAAACAATAATCCTTAGAAACTTATTCCTCCAAATTGGGAGAAAAGTACACAGTAAAGAATTCCTCCTGAATTGTAAACAAATACTTTTATATAATGTAGTAATGGTACAAAATGTAAAACTTCTGTGGAGGACACTTTGTCACCATCTACCAAAATTTGGCTGCTGGAATAAAGAACAAAGCTCCCTATACTGAGAAAGCTCCAGGATCTAATGTTCAATTAAAAAAAACAAACAAAACGAACAAACAAACAAAAGCCATACTAAACTATGAAGGATAGTGTATGTGGTATCCTACATTTTATGTATATTGGAATAAAAGTCTCTCTCTATACATACACAGAAACAATGGAAAAATTAGACAAGAAAATGAAAAAAGAGGTAACCTACAAAGAACAATCATAACTGAATGGGACAGTGGAGTAAGTGAATGTTATTACCTATTTAAAACAGCCAGCAATGCTCCCTAAATTACAAATGTCTAGTTGTATACAGTAAGAAATTTTGGGTAAATTTTCTACAATTTATATAGTGAAATTCTCTTTAAACGGTAACACTGTAAAACAAATGTCCATCCTCCATTTTTCATATATTGGGTTTCCTAAATTATACCATGCAAAGAATATTAAAGGCCCATTCAAAAGAAATTAATTTTGTTTCTACTTAAAGGTTAAACCAATGTATATTAACAACCCAAGGATAAGAAAGACATCCTAGAATGGTTTATTTACCCTTTATGACTCCTAAAACTCACAGAACTGTTTGGGTAGCTGAAGAGAAGAGAAACTACCAGTCACTTGCATAGACTTCAAAATTTGTGGCATTTATGTGTAAGGAAGGCCTAAGTTAAACAAGATAGTTGAAAACTTTAGCAACTACTCAAAAGACGAAATATGAAAACAAAACCCTGAAGAAAAATAGCCCCCAATTCCTTATAGACAATAATAAATAAATATCTACCGAAGAAATACAACACTGCTAAAGATAGGGCTGCTATTTTTTTTCACACGCAACTCTATCAAGTAAAAAGGATATGAATATATATTTCAAAGATACACTGGTATTTATGTACTATGTACATATTCCTAAAACATGCATCTGAAGGGGGAAAAAATCAGTGATGCTTTTGTCTCAAAAGCTTAATCTAGATTAAGAGATACAGTAGTGAAGTGCTTAACAGAGCTATTTTCATATCCCACAAAAGAGGTAATGATAGTCTTTAAAATTTAACCATTTACAGATATAAAGTTCTGCAAATATACTTAATTATCTTAAAATAGAAAAGATACAAGATAAACTACAGTAATGTTCCACTTTACACATTAAGAGCTTTGCCCTTTTATGCTTCTCTCTACACGATAGTATTACAAACAACATCATAATGTGGATAAACACGGATGAGATTACCCACTCAATGTCCGTTTCCTGAATGTCACTGAAGGACCATCGAGAAATAATCTGGCTTTAAATATATAATCAAATTTAAGCTTATGAAAAGAGGAGGCTCACAGCTCTCCTACAAGAAAAGATAACAGAAATCCTTCAATGTTTTGAAAAATCAAGAGCAATGTATACGAAGGTGCTTCGTAAATACTGAGTTTAGACAAAAAGGAACACATGAATAAAATATTATTAGATTCTTATAGTGTCATTATCATACAGGCCTATTGTCCGCTATCCAACACTTGCAGTAATCACAGAATTTCTTTGGTTGCGATTTCCAGTAGTCTGCCCTGAAAAACGGAAAAACAAGTCTAAGATTATTTATAATATAAAAAGGTAAAATTGTGCGTGCTTTATATCTTCTTAGAGTTTGATATATAAGCCCTTACTACTGATTCCTATCTCATTACACACATTACTTCGTTTTATTATTTATCTCACTGTTAGCCGAAATTGTTGCCAGTAAAAAAGAAAAAGTCTGCACCGGATTTAAAACTGCTTTACATAAAATTGTTTTTAAAAAAGTTTTTGTTTTGTTTTTTTCATTTGCCACTGTCATCGGTATTTAGACATAAGAAACATCCTGGAAAAGATTTATCCTCTTTACGTCTTTCTGGCATTTTGGGAGGTTGGTGCAATGGGAGGCCTGAAAATCCTCAAAGTTTGCTTTAAATCAAGTTATTTCCATTAAAAGAACAAAGAACAAGACTCCTCTGGTGGGAGGCTGTGGTTCCTGCGAGCCTATCAGTTAATACAGTTTGTTCTTGAGCCTCAGGGCTGGAGACAGTTGGAAAAGCCAAGAGACCTCTCAGCCGGCAAGACTTAAAAAAAAAAAAAAAGTCCTCACCCTAGCCAAGACTGGTTGTTTCTACCAAACGGAGGACGCAGCCGTGGCCGAAGTCCAACTCTAAAGTTTCACAACACCTCCACGTTCTAGCGCTACGGAATCGAAGAGGGTGCTTGCGACCCCCCACTGTGCAAAAGGAGCACCCGGTTGCTTCTCGGGAGGCAGTCCAACCTCCACCGGCCGCCAGCCTCCCTCCCGAAGCCCGTGCTTCAGGCCTCCAGGGCGCTCCGCGGGGTAGCATTTCTACCCGCTCAGAGAACCGGCCCTGCCGGTCTGGTGCCGGTCTCGAGCGAGTTAAGAACACCTCCGTCACGCCTCCAGCCGAGAGGAGGAGGTGGGGAGGGATGGTGGAGGGCGAGACCCGCAGAGAAAGGGCCGCCCAGAGAAACAACGCTTCGTTGTTTAGAGTCTGAGACCCGACTCACATGACTGGACCAGCCGCTCCGCGCGTCGTCCCCGGGTCCGGCTCGAGCTCGTGTTCCCCACGCGGGGCGAGTTGAGGCCCGGCCCGCCGCGAGGCCCACCCAAGCCTCCAAGCCCGGACACCTCCCTCTTTCCCCGGGACCAGTGTTCCACGGTTCCCAACTACGGGTGCCCAGGCGACTCAATCCGCGTTCGAAATCTCCTCCTCTTCCCCTCCCCCTACAGGGGCGGTACTCCAGGCTCCTGAGAGGTGGGGTCGGTATAAAGGGGTTGAGGTCACCGAGAAGGGGTGAAAGCGCGACGGGACCTGAGCCGAAGGACACGAACCTCACGCCTCAAGTCCCCGCATCATCTCGCCTTCACTCCCTCTCTTCCCCTGGGATCCAGAACCTCCACCCTTCTAGGCTCGCTGGCTCGTGGCCAAGGAGCTCGCGCGCCGCCTCCGCCCCGAACGCAAACAGCTGTTCCCCGAGACGTCGCCGCCCTCAACTTTGCCAACTAGTCCGCACGCACTTTGACCAGCGGAGCAACCCGGACCTGTAGGCTGGGGGGCGTTAGCGGAGTTAAAAAAAGAAAGGTGAAACAGCTGGGTTCGGGGCCGCGAGTTGCTGGGCTTTGCCTCAGAACTTTCCGGAGGCGGCGGAGTGGTCCCGCCCCGCCCCCGCGACGCCCGCGCGCACGGGCAGTGCTAGTTTCTGAGCTCAGAGAGCGCGTGGGCAGGGGCGGCGGCGGCGGAGGCTCCAGCGGCGCAGAGGCAGCGGGGGGAGCGGCAGCACGGGGAAGTGGAGCAGAGGCAGCGGTAGCGCCTGCGCTTGTCAGGTGAGTCACGGCAGCGTCCCTACCAGCACTTCCCATATGGTCTAGCGGTTAGGATTCCTGGTTTTCACCCAGGCGGCCCGGGTTCGACTCCCGGTATGGGAACGTCCTAACTTTTTTTAAAAAAATCGAGTGAGAGAACTCACTTATTTTATTTCCAAAAGTTCCGGCTCTCTTCTTGTCTCCTTCTCACGATCAGTTTGTGAAACACGAGCATTAGTGTAGTTGTTAGCGACTCCGTGACCCATGCTTCGCCAGGCGGGCTGGAGGAGCGAGTGCGGTCTAGGTCCCTCCCCTCCCTACTCTGGCTGGCGGAGCTGAGCCACGGGGAAGGAGTTTCACTTTCCCGGGGGCTGCCCGCCTGCTCCTCCGCCCGGAGTAGTCCTTTCCCAGACGCTGGGGAGGTGATGATTAACTCTGGCCTCGCCTTATCTCCTCCCAGCGCCCCCCTGGGGCCCACACCCTCCGCGGCCGCAGTTTTCCGATCGTCCCAAGCGACGCGGGGGCGTGTTCGTCCCCTGCCCTCGGTGCCGGGAGCCCGCTCCCCGTTCGGATTCCTGGTTCTCATTCCGCCGACTGTTGTTCACGGGAACCCCCACCGGCTCCTGGCACAAAGCCGTCTGTCGCGGGGCACGCGGCGGCGTGGCGGTCTGACAAGCTTTGGTGCCCGCGGGCGCGCTTTCGCGTCCGCGCAGCTGCCCCTCACCGCCGGACCGGCCGCGTGTCCACGCGGCTCTCCCGCAGCGGCCAGCTCATCCCAGCTTGACCTCGGGGGCGCTGGTCGCAGCTCAGAAAAGTACCGCGGACTCCAGAGCCACAGGCTCGAGTGCCTGTCTCTGCCTGGGAAGGCCTCTGGGGAAGGGAATGCAACCCCCCCCCAGCCCCGCCATCAACCCCGCTTTAAAGCGCGCACACAACGCGCGCGCACATGTTGGGGAGAAGAAAAAAATATCACTATGATATGTCTTTCAAGAAGAAATTTAATTTTCCAAAGGCTCTAACGTTTTGAGCGCCGCTGATAGAAAGTCTTGGGGTGGAGGTGGGGCTTGGAAGAGAAAATTGGCCGAAGACTGGGGAGGGGATGTTACAACAAAGTTTCACTGTATTTTTAAATATAGAAGCCCTGTGTTTATTACAAAGAAGGGGCAGCTGTGTCAGCAGCATGTGAGCTGTAAATGAAACAAAAGCGTTATCTTAAATGCAAGCTGAAATTAGAAAATGGGGTGAGCTATAATGTTTAGTCCATTGGGCTTCTGAGAACAAATAGAGAAGGAAAAAGTGGCTCTTGTGGACGGGTTTCTGGTCA
Source organism: Paguma larvata (assembly GCA_030068075.1). Classification (NCBI taxonomy): domain Eukaryota; kingdom Metazoa; phylum Chordata; class Mammalia; order Carnivora; family Viverridae; genus Paguma; species Paguma larvata. The sequence goes on along the minus strand of CM057839.1, from coordinate 50,516,079 downwards.
GTGCCATTACTAAGAGCAGATAATTGGGTGGTTAGTGTGTGCATTCCCAAACTTTTATATTTTTACTGCACAATGAGTTTTGAAACAATCTGTTAACGTGATCCGCATGATTAAGGATTAATCACTTTTATATTGTAAATAAACTTCCTGAACTGGAAGTATTTTATGTTTCTTAATTCAAACGTTTACACCAAGCACCATCACATGCTTTTGAAAGTTACTGATGTTGACGTTTGCGTTAGTAAGTTGTAGATACAATACTGAATGTAATTGCGTTTTGGCTCCTGTCATTAGCTTGCGATTGACGTTTTGTAGATCTTTCACCTTCTCTGTACTCTGGGTTTACAGCAGTAAATGTTTGATAATACATATCACTCCAAAACTTTAGAGTTGCAAGGATTGTTGAGCATTCAAGTGGGAAAGGTTCATTTATTTATTTGGTTTTGAAAATCTTCATTTAAAATGAAGAATGGGATCATGTCATTTATTAAGAAACTACTAAAGATTTCGGTCTGAATTTGGGTGAAAGGAAGCCCCCTTCCTCTTGTCTAGTGAGGGCTTAACTCTGGGTTTTGCATTGTATGATGACTTGGTATCATATTTTACTGAACTGTGCTAAAATGGATGTGATTTTCAATTGAGCACCCAGGAATTGCAAATAGCTTTATGTATACTTGAAGGTATGCTGAGGGCAGGAGTTTGGTGACAGGATTTCTCAGATTCATATATTGTTATATACCAGGCAGGAGTTTGGTGACAGGATTTCTCAGATTCATATATTGTTATATACCAGGCCAAACAGGATACTTGACTTGTAGAAGTGAGTGCTACAGGAACACGGAGGTGAGACATCAGTTCTACTCAAGAAAGAGGACAGGAAAGGAGAGGTAGAAGGGAGGGTGTTCGCCCTGGACCTTGGAGAACTGGTTGGATTTCTCCTGGTGGAGAATGTGTCTCCTAAAGCTGAGGGGAGTTGGGGGCGGGGGAGGGTTGGGATCAACAAGCTGGCACAGTCTGGACACAGTGCTTGGAGGGAGACATATGCGGAAGAGAATTTCACCTCAATAAATTATGACGAGGTAACAGGTTCTTTTATCAAAGGAGTGGTGTTTATATGTCCAGGGTTTTAAAAACCCTTTTCCTTTGAAAAAATCAAATAGAGAAGTAACATGTGAAAACTTACTGTTTTAAAAAATTCAAGCGATATAAACCCATACCCATAGGTTTTATGTTTACCAGTTGAATATTAATTTTTAATTAATAGAATGAGAAAAGCAGTCAGAATCCCATTTGAAAAAATGAAATCTAAGTTTAAATCATGAGAATTAGCTGCAATTATATACTTACTACTTGCTTTATTGAAAATTACCTTAATATTCTAAGACTGAGCCGCTAGTTGCTATCAGTAAGGCATACACCTTAAATAGGTTAAGACTAGGTGATAAATTTGTAAGGCTTCATTCGTATGCTTGTGCCTTGTTACTGAAAGGCCATTGGTAGTCATATTTTAGGTGTTCTCTCCTGGGCCACAGAATAAAGTGATACTAATTGAATCGCATTTATTTACCCAGTTTCTTTAATCTTTGGTACTGTTAGATGCAATCAGACGATATGTGACAGTTTAATAAATGTTTTCACAGATGAACACCTATCCTTAAGTATAAGGGGTTGAACACTGGTACTGACATTTTAAAATCCAAAGACTTTACTGTGGTCTCTGAGGCCCAGTATCATCTGACCTCTGTTCACCTCCCCAACTTCATCTCCTGCTTTCTCTGCCTCTTCATTACACATCAGCCACACTGGCTTCCTCGAACATGCCAAACTCCTTCTTTTCTCACTTTTATTTCTAGCTGTTTCCACTGCCTGGAATATCCCTCGTCCAGCTATTCATATTTCAGGTCAACATTACCTTCTCAGTGAGGTCTTTCTGACCATTTTCTTTTGGTTACATTACTCTCTTTTGTTTTCTTTTTCCTAGTTATCTGAAATTAACATTTTTATTTATTTCTATTTATTTCTTTTTCCACTAGAATATAAGTTCCATGAGGGTAAAGATATCATGTAGTGAGATTATTCTTATTCTTTAAGATTCAAGCAGAAGTGAATAAATTGGAACCCTCCCATAGTGCTGGTAGACATGTAAAATGGTACAGTCGCTCTGGAAAACAAGATGGCAGTTCCCTCAAAATGTTAAATGTAGAGTTAACAATATGACACCGCTATTCCATTCCTATGTATATACCCGAGATAAATTAACCTGTGTGTGCACAAAAACTTGTACACACAGGTTTATAGCAGTATTATTCATAAGCAGAAAGTAGAAACAACCCAAATGTCTATCAACGGAATAAATAAAATGAGATGTATCCGTACAATCAGATATTACTTGGCAGTAAAAGGGAATGAACTGGTGCATAACACAGTAGAGCTCAGTCTCAAGACCATTATGCTAAGGGAAAGAAGCTAGGCTCAAAAGACCACATTTTCTGTGATTCCATTTATACGAACTATCCAGAATAGGTAAATCTAGAAGAGAAAGAGTTTAAGATTGGGATGCGAGGAGGCAGTGGCTAAAAGGACATTAGCAGGTATAATGTAGGTATAAGGTTTCTTTTTAGAGTGGTTAAAAAGGTCCCAGACTCATCTCATTATGTAATAGTGATAATGGTTGCACAACTCAGTAAAGTAAAAACCTTTCAGTTCTACTCTTTGAACGGGTGAACTTCGTGATGGTATATAGATTATATCAACAAAATTGTTAAAAGATTGAAGCCATAAAAAACATGTAAGACTATGTTTTACATTTATTATTTGGATAGTATTTCTAAAATATTAATGGAATAATTTAACACTGCAATTCTAGCTCCTAGATAGGCCAGGAATGTAGCAAGTGTTCAATAACTAACTGATGAAGGAAGGTTAAAGTATACAGGTAATTACGATGCAATGTATAGTGTGATAAATGCTCAGATAAATGCCCATAAAAGCCAGGGGTTTGAAGGCCCCTAAAATATCACATCTGGATGCATGTAAAGTGAATGGGGAAAGGCCTCCTCTAGGAGGCAACCTCTGAGATGGGCTTTGAAGTCCGGTTAGGCTTTGCTCGTGGAGATGATGTAGTAGAAGACAAAGTGTTAAGGAAGCAAGCAGGAGTAGAGGCACATTAACAGTTGCTAGCACATTTTGGCTGAACCGAGGGTACATGTAGGATAGGAATAGGAAATAAGGCTGCAAAAATAGATTAGGGCCTGTGGCAGACAATGTCAGTGCTGGCAGATCTCTGGTATCTTTATCATCCCCCCCAACCGCTGGTGTGCTTTGAGTGGCCCATACTTGTAGAGAGCTGGAAGTGCTTGGGGGCTTATTCCCTTACCCCTAACAACTCTCACTTTGAAGCAGGGATTTTGACTTACTCTCTTCTGTATCATCAGCACCAGGAACAGTGCTTGACAGAGAACATCCAAAAAGTATTTGAATGAATGAATGAAAACCAAGAAGTTGGAAGGTCTGTTCAAAGTGAAGTTTATTTTACAGATGCCCTTGACGCTTTCAGAGCATTTAGATAGGAGGTTTTGGAAGGTTCTGATTGAATAGGTCTTTGAATTTGGAGTAAGGAATTTACTTAGCTGGGAGAAGAGATTTCTTGTTAGTGTTTTGATGAAGCTAATTTGGTAGTAGTGTGCAGGATGAACTGGAGGATGGAAGGATTGTATCTTCCCATTCCTCTTCTTGCTCTCACTCACCGTTTGGGTCAGGCCTTGACTACGGTGGGGTGTTCCCTGCAGTACAATAATAATCTAATAGCTCTCCTTGCCTCTAGTCTCTTCTTAAGTAGAGTGGTGGCAGCAGAATACACAGGATCAGATTTTTAAAAAGGCACATCGAAGAAAAAATTGAAGATGTCAGGAAGCATTCGTAGAAGAAATAGAGAAGTTACAAAGCATAGATTTTTTTTGTTGTTTCTGGGGTTGGTCACACAGTAAACAATTCTTGCCCACCTGTATGCGCGTGTGTCTTTTTGAATAATAAAATTGTACGTTAAATCCAGAGACAAATTTAAGGCTGTGAGACTGCCACCCTGTGGACAGTATAACTTAGACCTAATATCAGCAAGAATTGTAATAAAACTTCATTCATTTGAAACTCACTATTTTAGAACTGATTATGGTTCTTCCACATTTGTATTTCTGGGTTATGGTAATTAAATTGAAAGGTAAAATTAGTTTTCTGAACTTTTCAGAGGCTTTTAGATGAAAAGAGTTTAAAATACAATCAACTGTTTAAAAAAGTTGCAAAGAAATTAAAGAATGCTTTTTAGATACTTCTTTGCTCCAGAAATTTCCTATCAAAGAGTGTGTTTTTTAAAACAGTATGGCATGTTGTAAAATAGTCCTTTTTTCTGTCGTACTGATTTTTTCATCTTATGTTATAATATGGTAGTTTTTGAGAGTTCTATTTCTTGAGAAATAGGTGAAAACTCTCCACCTTCCCCCTTTTCTTTGGCTAAGTAAAAATGACCTTCCCTTCTCATTTTTTGTAGAGTTGGATTTCATTGTTGGAAGTTCTTCATGCTTTGATGAATTGCCTTAATTGTATTTATGTAAACAATTTGGATTTTATTCTATGTTACTTATTTAGAAGGGCAGTCTGCTCACAAATTAAACTGGTGAGCTAGCTTGCATCAAAATGAAATCATGATTGTGAAAGACTTACTTGCTCTCTGCAACTCAGGAAATGGTTCCTCTAGAACTCTACAAAATAACTTTCCCAGCAGAAGAGCTGTTTACAAGCCTAATGTTGTAAATGGCCTGTATTCCCTGAGGTGTCAGGAGGGGTGGAGTGGCCATTTAGCGCTTGAAATTTGTGTTAACAGTAAAGCAGAAGTGGACGAAGCAGCACTCTGAAGTCAGCAATTGTGCATTCTTTCTGAATATGATACCCAGTCTGAGGAGGAGAATGAAGTATCAACTGGACCCCAAGTCCCTTAATTAAGTTACCTGATACTTCATCTTAGGGGCCTTACATTTTGGTAATGAGATTTCAAATTGAGTACTCATGATTTAAAACCTTTTTAAAAATATTTATTCACTTTTTTGAGAGACACAGAGAGACAGCAAGTGGGGGAGGGGCAGAGAGGGAGACAGAATCCATAGCAGGCTCCCGGCTCCCATCTGTCAGCTCAGAGCCCCTTGCAGGGCTTGAACTCACAAGTCCTGAGATGGTGACCTGAGCCAAAGTTGGATGAAGTTGGACGCTTGACTGACTGAGCCACCCAGGCGCCCTGAGTGCTAATGATTTTAAATAATTAAATTTTTCTGTGAGTTTTTCTCAAAAGTGTAGCATGACACATGGTACTATACTTTAAATTGTTTTATTTACTTTTTCCAAAGTAAATGTATGGGATTGAGGGTGATCTTTGTAAATTTTTTGCAACATTTTTTAAAAAGTTTATTTTATTCATTTTGAGAGAGAGAGAGAAAGAGAGAGAATCCCAAGCAGGCTCCACGCTGTCAGTAGAGAGCCTGATGTGGGGCTCGAACTTACAGACCTTGAGATCATGACCTGAGCTGAAATCAAGAGTTGGAAGCTTAACCAATTGAAGTACCTAGGCACCTCTGCAGCATTTGTGTCTTATATTCTACAGTCGTATACTGTGTAATTTAAGTTGTCACTTAAGTGAAGAATTACACTTGAGTGAAGACTTAAATGCAAATGTTTACCTAGGTTTACAAGATATGGTGCTAAATAAAACACAGTGTTATTTAGATATTGTTTAAGAAAAGTAACTTTCAAAATGCTTCATGGTTCATTTGTTCCTTTCTTAAGTATTGGGACAAAGAGCCAGTAGAGTTAGAGATATATTTATGTTTTTTAATCTTTTGTGGTTTCATCATCAAATCGTTTTTAAAACTATAGATGACATTGAACTTCTATAAAGAAAATTTTAGTTTGATATTTAGCCTGAACTTAAGAAACTTTGTTATTGTACAATATCTGCCTTTTCATGCTGGAATGGCGACTATTTCAGGAATAATGGTAGTTAGCGTTTCCTTTTACTGTTTACATCTGTAAATATAAATGTAAATATAAGACATTTTTGTAGATGTAAATATAAAACATTTTCTTCTCTGTAAAGTAATTCCAGCTTAGGTTACTTGAATTTTGTTAAATAACCCTATTTCATAAGTTTTGTGTGTGTGTGCACACACACGTGTAAATTTAAAAGCTTATGTATGAATGCAGACTACTCACTATTAAATAAGTAACTTTGATTTAAAAAAATATTTTTTTCTGGCTCTATTTTAGATCTCCCGGAAGGTGCTTAGCTAGTGACTTCTTCTATATTCAGACAGTCCTTCTAGATAGTCTTAAATCTTTATTCGTGGTTTAATTTTTTAATTTAGTTAAAGTTTCTTTTGGACTTACAATCCCAAGACCAGGGTGCATTTCTGATTTAGGATGTGTTGATGTATGGCTTTATGTGAAGGTTTTTATCTGTTTCCAGATTTAATTAGACATACATTCTAAACTTTCAAGATTGTAATGGGATTTGTTTTACTATGACTCTCCTGACATCTGTGTTTATCACTGATACTCCCTTATGCCAAGAGACACAAATGACCCTATTAACTGGTAAGGATGGGGCCTTGCTACTCAGTCACCCCCTGAGTAAAGCAGGCAATCACCCAGTTTTAAGAGCCGAAGTAGAAAGGAAGAGTGTGACAGGAAGAGATAGCCCTCAGGCAGATTTCTAGCACTGTGGGAAGGTACAGAGGTGCACAGAAGTGAAAGGGGAGGTATCCAGATGGAAGACACAACATAGGCTTAAGGAATTCAAAATGCCAAGCGGCAGTTGCCATCAGGGAATTTCAGATATGAGTAGGAATGCCACTTCTTTATTTCTTTTCCCGTGTTTTTTTTTTGCCACCATACCTGAACCACAATTTTATTGTTCCTTAAAATCCTGCTTTCAAAGACTGTCTCTTCTCTGTTTTCAGTATCTTCTAGAATGTCTTAGGTTTATGGTGCATATTTTAAAGGTACTTAAAGAAAAAGAAAGCACATAAAGTTTGCTTAAAAGCAAACCACATACTCATTAGAATGGATGCCATATGTATGTGTGTGTATATATATATATATATATGTATAAAGGAAACAAGTGTTGGAGAGAATGTGGAGAAATTGGAGCTCTAGTGTACTGTTCGTGGGAATGTAAATGGCGCAGCCCCTATGGAAAGTTTTATGGTGGTTCCTCGAAAAATTAGAAATTGAATTACTGTATGATCTAGCAATCTATACATCCAAAGAAGTAAAAGCAGAGTTTCAAAGAGACTCCGTACATCCATGTTCACAGCAACATTATTTGCAATAACTGAAAGGTGGAAATAACCTAAGTGTTCTTCAGTGGAAAAATGATAAGCAAAATGTGGTATGTACATACAGTAGAATCTTTTTCAGTCTTAAAAGGAAGGAAATTCTGCAATTTGCTACCACATGGATGAACCTGCAGGACATCGTGCTGAGTGAAATAAGCTAGTCACAAAAAGACAAATACTGCATGATTCCACTTACTCGTGGTATCAAAGCGTAGTTAAAATCATAGAGACAGAAAGTAGAATGATGATTGCCAGGGGCTGGGAGAAGGGGGAATTAGGATTTGTTTAGTGGGTAGAGAATTTCAGTTTTGCAAGATGAAAAGAGCTATGGGGATTAGTTGCACAATAGTGTGGATTTACTTATTGCCACTAAACTGCACACTTAAAATGGTAAATTTTATATGTATTTTACTATATTTTTTTATAAAGGCAAATTTGAATTTATAATTGGATATGCAAATTGTAAGATTATAAAAACCTCTGTAAGCGTGGAGTTACTAATTTGGTCGATATTCAGGTATTAGGTGCTGAGGATAGAACCATGAAAAGAGCAGACAAGATTCCCAAGAAGCTTACAGTGCAGTGCGGGAGACAGATGTCAACTGAACAGTAAAAGAGTGTGCTTGAGTGTTACACACATACCAGGGAGACAGACTCCTGACAGAGTAGGTGGAGGTTATACTGAAAAGGCTTCTCAAAGAAAATGACATTTAAATAGAGACCTGAAGGATGAGTACTCAATGGCTAGGAAAAAGCAGGGAACAGACAGACAGAGAAGTGAGCCTTGAGGGAATAGCATTTTGCAAATGCTCCAAAGCTGGGAAAGAAAGGGTATCCTTTGGGAGATGAAAGAAGGCCCTGCTGTGATGTGTGAAAAGTGGTGGGAGGTGACAATGGCATGTTTCAGATTATATAAGGCATTGTTGGCCATGTTAAGGATTTTGAATATTATTTTATGCAAAGATGACAGACCTTGAGGAGTTTTAAACCAAGAAGTATATAGGTAGAATGGAGTGGAAGTAAGGAGAAAAATTATGTATCTTTTCCTACAGTGTGGGTTTTAAATATGAATTACCTAGTCATCTGGTGCTTGAATGTCAGAGGGAAAAATGGTTCATTTGTATTTATTCAGATGATATATTGATTGTCAATGTGGCCTGTTGATGTGGTAGAATGTACTTAAGGAGCAAATTTAAAGGGATTGTCAAGGGTAATTGAACAGAGGTGATTTTCATCTTTATACTCTAACTTGGTAGTTGAAATCCTAGAAATGGATGGATTTGCCCAGGGAGAGTGTGGAGAGAGAAGGCGCTTTCAATGGAATCTTTACAACCTCTAGGGTTCAGTGGAGGTGGGGCAGAGATTACTAAGGGAAAGTAGTCCAGAATTGGGGAAAAACCAGGAGAGAACATTTATCAGGTCAAACAAAACAGATTCTGAAAATGTTAAATTTAAATGTTAAATTTTAGACCTGTGTGGTCATTGACTTTAGTTAGAACAGATTTAGTGGCATAATAGGGGTAGGATTAGATTAGATTAGTATGAGTAAAAATGAGTGGGGAAACAAAAAATGGAATATAGACAAATCTTTGAGCAAGTTTAACTGTGAAGGAGATGAGAAAGAATGGTAGATAGGTTTGAAGTTGTCAAATCATTGGAGTTGGGCTTTTCTTCTTTTTTGTTTTGCTTTATTTAGAGAGTGAGCATGAGCAGGGGAGGGGGCAGAGAGAGAGAATCCCAAGCAGGCTCCACACTCAATGTGGAGCCTGACACAGGGCTTGATTCCATGACCCTGCAGTCATGACCTGAGCCAAAATCAAGAGTCAGACGCTTGACCAACTCAGCCACCCAGATGCCCCTGTGTTTACCTACATATAGATACTTGAGAGCATTTAAGGCACATCTTTTGTCACTTTTTTTTTTGAGATTTCATCACTTTTTCTTATATATTGTTTCTTTCAGCTCAACTTTAGCAGAGTCTTGAAGAATGAGGAGAAAGGATAGTGGGAAACAGTAGCAAAAGTAAAGGCAGAGAGAGGTTGGTCAGTCCTGGGGGCTTATTTCTCTAATTTGTAATTGTCTGAATTCTTAATCTGTATAGCAGATTATACATGCTCATTTTAGTATCCTTAAATTTGGGAAGCATCTATTGAGGTGGTTCACACTAAATTCTGAAGTTCAAAATAGGTTTTTGAAAAGTTTGGAATGTTACAGAAATGGCATAGGATTCTACAGTGAGAATTGTTTTTAATCCTGGCTTTAAATAAGCACATCATAATTTTTTAGCAACTGTCTGTATCTATCCTCTGTATTATTATTTTTTGTGATCAGGTGATTTTTCAGATCAGAACTTAACTCAGCTGGGACTACACACGTAATCTAGAATGGCTTCACTCACATGGCTGAGGGGCTCTCTGTGTGGCTCTCATACCTTAGTGGTGGCAGGAGGGATCCCAGCAGCAAGAGAGGTTAAGTCCTTGTGTACCTATACTTTTTAGGACTGTGCTTGTGTTTTATTATTACGTCATTGGCCAGAGCAAATCACTTTGCCAATCCCATATTTAAAGGACGGAGAAGAGGCAGAGTCATATTTCATAGAGAAGTCCGAACAGTTTAGTATCTATTACTTTGGTGGTTTACCATAGGAAGTAGAGGACTTAGCTACCTGGATATCTAACAGAGAAGCCTCTCTGGCTGTGAGAACAGGCAGTGCATAGACCTGGAGGGAAAGAATGCTCGATATGTTCCTGGGATAGCAAGGAGAGGTCAGCATGATGAGGGAGCAAGCAAGAAGTAGTAAGAGATACAGTCATAGAGGTTGGGGCCAGAGTAGGATCTTGTCATTGAAGATGTTATGAAGACTTTTATTTTTGTGTGTGAAAAGAGCTATAGGAGGGTTTTGAAGCAGGAGAGTGATATAATCTGACTTGTCTTTTTAAATAGATTACTTCTGCCTGCCGCTTTGAGACTGTATTGTAGGGAAAGAAGAAAGAGACAGGAAGGCTCCCAAGACTACTACAGTGATGCAGATGAGAGCTGACAGTGGCTTGTAGCATGATAGCAGCAATGAAGTTGAATGATTCTCGGATTTTATATATGTTTTAAAGATTGAACCAACAGGATTTTTTGACAGATTGCATATGACTAGAGAAAGATGAGTCAATGGCCAAGGGTTTTGGTGTGAGCATCTAGAAGTATTGAATCTCTGCCAAGACAACTGGAGAAAACTGGATAGAGTAGGGTTTGGAGAGAAGATCAGGAATTCAGATTTGGATGAGTTAAGTTTGAAAAGACTATTAGACATTTGAATGGAGTTGTGAAGTTGGATAGAAGAATCTGGAGTTGGGGAGCAAGACCTGGAGATAGAAATTTGAGAACATTGGAATACTGAGAGCATTGTGCGTGTTCAAGAAATATTTTCTAAAATGATCGTAAATCTAAAATACTTTTAAGTTTTAAAGTTACTTTTGTACCAGTGATAAGGTTTCAAGTAGGGAAGAAGAGCCGTAGAGCAGTTTAGCTATAGCTCAAGTGTATCCTTTGTGATGATAGTAAAATAGGACTTTAAAGAAGTCATTAATTGTTCCACGTGTACAGTATTATGATACATGAAAGCCTGTAGGCTAAGTGTCTCACTTTGAATATTCCTTTTTACTGAAACATGTACCAGTTTGTTTCTAATTATTTAGAATTAGTTTATCAACAGTAGGCTGTGTAAGTAAAAGCCTGAGAGGGATGGAAGACCAAAAGTTGAGGGGAAGGGCCATATTTGGATAATCAGTGCTCCTCTGTTGGAAGTTTTTCTTTTTTGTTTTCTCCTTCTTGAAATTATTGCAAACCTTACTTTTTCTGGCATTTAATCTTTTAAACCTATTTTGAAGTGATTCTAGCCTTACAGAAGAATTGCATAAATAGTACAGAGAGCTTCTCTATGTTTTTCATTCAGCTTCCACTAATGTTAATGTCATACACAATCATAGTACAGCGATCAAAACTAAGAAATTAAGGGGCACCCAAGTGGCTCGGTTTGTTGAGCATCCAACTCTTGATTTCGGCTAAAGTCATGATCTAATGGTTGTCATCATCTGATGATGAGATGGAGCTAGGAGTCAGGCTGCCTGCTGAGTGTGGAGCCTGCTCAAGATTCTCTCTGCCCCTCCCCCAAGCTCGCTCTCAAAACAAAACAAAACCAAAACCCTAAGAAATTAAGATTGGTAGAATACTATTAACTAAACTATAAACCTTATTAGGATTTTTCGTAGTTTTTCTACTGATGTCCTTTTTCTGTTCCAGGATGTGTTGCACTTAGTTGGTTTTGGGTTTTTTTGGGGAGGGGAGAGAAGTGGGGCTCACCCGAAGCAGGGCTCAAGCTCACCCTATGTGGAACTTGAACTCACTGTGAGATAATGACCTGAGCCGAAGTCAGGTGCTTAATGACTGAGCCATCCAGGTGGCCTGCATTTAGTTGTTATGTCTCCTTAATCCTCTCAGATCTCTGATGGTTTCTTGTCTTTTTTTTTTTTTTTTTTTTTTTGATTCTGACATTTTCAGAGTACCAGGCAGGTATTTTGTAGATTGTCCTTCAGTTTGATTTTGTCTTCTATTCTCACATAATCATGGACTGTAATAATGACTTTTTGGACTTTCAGATTTTAAACAAATTGTTTCATTTTTATTTTTTTAATATTTATTTTTACTTATTTTTGAGAGAGAGAGCAAGAGCGCAAACAAGCGGGAAAAGGGCAGAGAAACAGAGTGAGGGAGACACAGAATCTGAAGCAGGCTCCAGGCTCCGAGCTGTCAGCGCAGAGCCCGATGCAGGGCTCAAACTCATGAACCTGTGAGGTCATGACCTGAGCCAAAATCATACACTTAACTGAATGAGCCATCCAGGCCCCCAGTTTCATTTTTAAAATTATAAAGTAAAATTGGCCTTAAAAATTATGTTTTGGATGCAACATATATCAGGTCTTGCTTTTTTTTTTTAAGTTTATTTATTTATTTAGAGAGAGAGTGCGGGACAGGGGTAGAGGGAGAGGGAGAATCCCAAGCATGCTCTGTGCTCGCAGTGCCCTGACATGAACTGTGAGTTCATGATCTGAGCTGAAGTCTAGTCAGACACTTAACCTACTGAGCCACCAGGTGCCCCCACCCTTTTTTTTTTTAATGAGGAGGTAGAACAATTCTATTCCCCCTCAAAACTCCCTCCTGCTCTCTCACTATAGTCACATCCTACCCCTAATCAATGCCCCTGCAACTTCTGATCAATTCTCCAACATTGTACTTTGATGTCTTAGAGAATGTCGTGTATTTGGAATCCTAGAGTATGTAACCTTTTGACAATGGATTCTTGGACTCGTAATGTTTTTGAGAGTCATCCTAGTTATGTTTATCAGTCGTTCATTCCATTTATTGCTGATTACAAATGTACTTCTAGAATGTTTGTTTATGTCTTCCCCTCCTCTTTTTTTGATAAACAAATGAGAACACATCATGTGTCCTTCTGGCACTATAATAAGCAATTTAAGTGAGTTTTTTTGTGAAATAGGGATTAGCATGATCCTTTTTACAGAAGTGGAAACATAGGCTTAGAGACTTTAAGTAGCCTAGGTCATACAATCAGTTCTTCAGACATTATTCAGAGGACTTGGAGGGGCTATAAAATCATGAAACATCAGAACTGAAATGGATCTTCAAAATATCAGGTCTCTAGGCTCTCTCAATATTTGACAAAAAAGGAAACTGAAATCTGAGTACTACAATGAAGTAGCTTGTCCACAGTCACAGTTGGTTGTACAAGCTGCAAGTGGGTTACCAGTTTATCGACATGGAGATAGACTTGTACAAAATTAACTGCAATACAAAATGGAATGTTCCTGGCAACAGAAAAGACACTGCCTTTTTTAAAGAAGGCCTCCCTTCCCCTCTCGAATCTTTTCTTGACTCATTCACAACAGTTACTTTCTATTTAGTTTCACACCTTTCAATCTCCGTTAAACTCTCTCTAATCTGATGTTTTACTTATCTTTTTTTTCTTCTACCGTAGCACGAATACTCAAAATTAACAGTGACGTGGGGCGCCTGGGTGGCTCAGTAGGCTAAGTGTCTTGACTTCAGCTCAGGTCATGATCTCACAGCTTGTGGGTTTGAGCCCCGTATCAAGCTGTCTGTTGTCAGTGCAGAGCCTGCTTCAGTTCCTGTCTCCTTCTCTCTCTGCCCCTCTCCAGCTCATGCTTTCTCTGTCTTAAAAAATAAGTAAAAACATCAGAAAAAAAAATTGACGTGACGTTCATGTTGCTAAATTCAACTGCCAAATTTTTTTTCAGACATCGTTTTATTTGATCTGTCATCAGCATTTGGCACAGTTGCTCAATCCCTTCTTTTGGAAACACTTTTACTCAAATTCCAGGATAATACCATATTTGCCTTGTTTTCCTGTGACATTTTTGGGTACTCTTTCTCAGCCTTCTCTGCTAACTTTACCTCATCTCCTCTACTTCTAACTATCAGAGTGTCCCAGGGGTCTGTCCTCATTTCCTTTTCTACCTGTAGCTTTGTTATCATATATGTGTTAATGACTGCAATTTTTATATCTAGCCCATACCCCTCCGCTTGGCTTTAGGACTATGTGTGCAATTCCAGGGCAATCTATCCAACTTGACATCTCCACTTGGAGAGCTAATGAACATCTCAAACTTCATGGGTTTAAAACTGGGCTCCTGCTGTTTCCACACCCCAAACCATTGCCATCTGTAGTCTTTCCTGGCTCAGTTTGGGCAGTGGCAGTCTTTCAGTTGCCAGAAATGGGGTTTTAAGCCTTTGTTTCCCCAGCAGCTACTTCCCGTCCGTTCAGAAATTTCCTTGGATAGTCCTCAAAAACATCCATAATTGAATCAGATCTTCCTTTTATACTGCCTCCTTTGTTTTAGTCATTATCCTCTTTGGATTATTGCATTAGCTTCTCCTTGTTTCCTTCCTTGCCCCTTTGCAGTGTGTTATCAACACAGTGGTCAAATCTTCTGACTCATATGCTGAAAACTCTCCAACTGTTAAGTCTCTGTAAACAGTGAGGCTCTCTCCTGGTTTCTAATACTCTTCCTCCTCCTGCTCCTCCTGCTCTTCTTATGTTCTCTACTTGACCCACACTGGCCTCCTTGCTTTTCTTAAACATATCAGTTAAGCTCCCTGTTAGAGTCTTTGCACAGGCTTTCTCTGTCTAGAATGTTCTTTCTTAGATATGTCTATATGGCTAGAGGTCTTTACGCAGAGGTGACCTGACAAAAGTAAATCCTCCCTAGCTAGTCTAAAATGTTCTATTCTCCTCTTTGCTCTTGTGTTTTTTCTTTCTTTCTCCCTATCATTAGCATACCGTATATTTTATTTTTATCTTTTATTTATAATTGACATGCTCTGTATTTAGTTCATAATGTTTGTCCCTTACTAGAATATAAGTGCCATGAGGGTAGGGATCATTTACCAACAGTGTGTCTCCTCTGTTCACTGCTATATAGCAAGGACCTGGAAGAGTGCCTGGCACATAATAGATACTCAGTAAATGTTAAATGAATAGATACCTAGACTACTTCAGATCAGTCATGAACTTGACATTGGGCAAATCAGTTCTCTCTATAGCTCTCCTTTCCCTAATTTTATTATTTTTTATTAAAATTTTTTTTAATGTTTATTTTTGAGAGAGAGACAGAGTGCAAGTTGGGGAGGGGCAGAGAGAGATGGAGACACAGAATCTGAAGCAGGCTCCAGGCTCCGAGCCATCAGCACAGAGCCTGACACTGGGCTTGAACCCACAAACTGTGAGATCATGACCTGAGCTGATGTCGGACACTTAGCTAGCTGAGCCACCTGGGAGCTCCTCCTTCACTTGTTTTTAAAATGAGTTTGGATTGAATCCGTAATTTTAGACTTTCTTGAAACAACAAAGACTTAAATGTATGTAGTATTGGACTTCCTTGAAGATTTTTAATAAGAATTCAACTGCTTAATACAAGTTTGAAATCCATGGTAGGTAGTCCAGGTTTTTATTTTGTTTCTAGGGAATCAAAGTTTGTTAGTTTCTTTTTTCAGCCATCAGTGATCATCACATCAATTCACATAGTGTTTAAAGGAAGGTTTCTGTGATAGAAAAGTGAAAGGTGAATTGGAAATAGGCAGTTGGTGGCTGTTGTTGTGATACTATTTTTCCTACAGTATGATGCAGTAGCAAAGGAGTAAAATCGAGTTTCACTCTAAATTCAATGTAAAAAATAGAGGATTTCCTCTCTATAACATTAAGAGAGTATCGAATAGTAAGGTAACAGGTGTCTTTTTGAGTGGCTGCTGTGTGAAGATCCCTAACTACATTAGGGCAGCAGGCATGAAGTTCCTTCAGGTACTTCAGAGGTACATCCCTTGTTACAATCCACTGAAGTAAAGGACATATTGTCTTTAATATTGAATTTAAAATTTAATTGAAAGAGATACAATATCCTGTCTATATGGCATATGAGATTGCAGTCAGCATATTACCTGGGAGCATCATAAAGAATATAATTGTACAAACAATTCTTGGGTTATTTTTGACAAGACAGGAAAGAACAACACCCAAAATAATGCCCATAATGGAATCTTAAAATACAGGTAAGTACATGAATTTTGCAGTATCAAATTATGGGCCAAATCATATCTTTAAAAAATATTTCAGTGTGCAGTAAAATCCTGATATGCTATAATTTTCCTTTAATGAACTGTTTTAGAAAAGTTATTTATTCATGACTCTGAGTTTCTGCTGTGTGTTGGGCCCCATCTTAATGATAGGAATACATTAGTAAACAAAACCAGCCAAAGCCATGGCCCCTTCAAAAAAAAATCTTTTTTTAAAGCTTATTTTTGAGAGAGAGAGAGTGTGGGCAGGGCAGGGGCAGAGAAAGAGGGAGACACAGAATCCACAGCAGGCTCCAGGCTCTGAGCTGTCAGCACAGAGCCTGACATGAGACTCGAACTCATGAACTGTGAGATCATGACCTGAGCCAAAGTCAGCACTCAATTGACTGAGCCACCCAGACGCTGCCATGGCCCTTTTTGACTTTGGTATGCCTTTTAAAACACACAGACACTTGTCCAGGAGAATGTTCCTGATGGATATGTCCTAGTTAGTAATCTGTGCAGAAGCAGGAAAATAGGCCTTGTTTTAACCCACTAGTGATAGATAATAGAGAATTAACTATGTTTGACGTTTAAGGTCACATTTGGAAATGATGCATGTTGTTCAGAACCTGAGATTATACTTTGAGAATCCTTTCCCACTGAAATACTTAGAACGCTGAATCCCAGTCTTTAAAATTTTATTTTTATATTTAAATGGTAGAGAGGGTCACCTTGGTGGCTCAGCCAGTTAAGCATCTGACTTCAGCTCAGGTTATGATCTCACAGTTCATGAGTTTGAGCCCCGCATTGGGCTCTGCACTGACAGTGTGGAGCCTGCTTGGTATACACACTCTCTCTCTCTCTGCGCCCCTCCCCACTTGTGCTCTCTCTCTCCTAAAATAAATAAACTTAAAAAAATAAGTAGTAGAGAATAGTGATTTTGGTCATTTATCATTTTAATGATTTGATCTTTGGGTGCTTCTTCCATCTCTTCTGTTGGCTCCTGAGTGAGGGGACAGATTGAAAGCAAAGCTTTTTTCAAGCCCAGGTTTCTGAGATATGAACATGAAACTGTTCTGTATTTTCAGATGCTGGGAGTTTTCACATTTGAGTTCAAAGGGAAGCAGTAACAATGAAAGAGAAGAAGAGAGTCCTCACTTGCCCAGTAAATTCTTTTTATAAGTTGTATTTTAAAAAAAGAATTAACAGTTTCCTAACTTTAGTTGGCATTCAGTTCATTTAATTGACCTAATCTTGCTCAGCTAATAGTTCAAATATAAATGCTGAAAATTCCTCCAAGTAGCTACGACAGCTTTATATTAAGGTATATACTGACTTGATAGAGATCTAATTATAGAAATAAACATCCACAGTATGTACAAGTGTAATATATTTGCATCACAAACCTAAGATGCTACATTTTTAAAAAAATTTTTTAATGTTTTTATTTTTTTTTTTGAGAGACAGAGACAGGGCATGAGCATGGGAGGGGCAGAGAGAGGGGGAGACACAGAATCTGAAGCAGGCTTCAAGCTATGAGCTGTCAGCACAGAGCCTGATGTGGGGCTCGAACTCACAAACTGCGAGATCGTGACCTGAGCTGAAGTCAGATGCTTAACCGACTGAACCACTCAGGCACCCCATCCACATTTTCTTTATATAAAAGTTTAACGGTTTACTTAAACTTTGTCATCCTGAACTGTTTGATACTGGTTGCTTCTACTAGGAAGTGTAATAACAGTTAATGTTTATAAAGTGTTTACTTAGTGCCCAGAACAGTATTACTAACTGTATTACACATGAACTAGATTTCATTTTGAAGTCAGGTTTATTGAGCTATC
Organism: Paguma larvata; assembly: GCA_030068075.1. Taxonomy (NCBI): domain Eukaryota; kingdom Metazoa; phylum Chordata; class Mammalia; order Carnivora; family Viverridae; genus Paguma; species Paguma larvata. Next base: position 50,498,219 of record CM057839.1, on the reverse strand, counting down.
GTTTATATACAGTATACTTTGTCCTGTTTAGGTGTACAGTTCGATGATTTTTGACAACATACATAAGTCATAGAACCAATACCACAATCCCTATACAGAATGCTTCTATCACTCCAAACAGTTTCCTTGTTCCCCTTTGGTAGTCAGTCTCCTACCCTCATTCCTAACCTCTGGGAGACACTGATATCAATTCTGCCCTTTTTGTTTTGCCTTTTCCAGAATGCCATGTAAGTGGAATCATATAGTATATATTTTGAGTCTGGTTTATTTCACTCCCTAATGCTTTTAGATTCATCCATGTGGTAGCTGTATTTTGGAAGTTATTTTTAATAACATTCCATTCTGTGGATATACCACAGTGTGTTTTAACCATTCTCCAGTTGATGGACATTTGGGTTTCCAGTATTTGGTAATTCTGAATAAAACTTCTATAAATATTTAAGTAGAAGTTTTGTGTTGTTGTTTGAAATCCTTATTTGTGAGAAAGAGAGCACGAGGGAGGGAGGGGCAGAGAGAGAGGAAAGACCCTAACATGGGGCTCAACCCCACGAACTGTGAGATCGTGACCCAAGCTGAAATCAAGAGTCAGGCACTTAACTGATTGAGCCACTGAGGTGCCTCAGTAGAAGTTTTTTTGTTTTTTGTTTTTTTATAGACTTACATTTTCCTTTCTCTTAGGCATATATTTAGGATTGAGACCGCTGGATTGTATAATAAGTATATATTTAACTTTACAAGAAACTACTAAATGATTTTCCAAGTAGACTGTACCATTTTGCATTCCCACCAACAGCAGGTGAGAGAGAGTTGAAGTTGCTGTACATTCTCCCTAGCACTTGGTATTTTCAGTTTCTTTTTAAGTTATTCTAATAGCATGCAGTGGTACCGTGACTTTAATTTGCATTTTCCTGTTGAGTAAGGATGTTGAGGTTTTTTTCTGTGTTTCTTGGCTGTCTGTATCTTTTTTTGAAGTGTCTTTTCAGATCCATTTGACCATTTTAAAAACTAGTTTGTTTTCTTTTAAGTTTGAAAAGGTTTTTATATTAAGTGTAGTGTACTGTACATGCATTGGTTTTAATGCCCATTATAGTCCTCTGAGGTAGGTGCTCTTAGCCTAAGTCACAGATAAAAGAGTTAGGCACAGGATTGTTAAATATTGCCCAGGATCACACAGCTGACAGCACAGCTGGGATTTGTACCCAAGTAGAGTGACTCTAGAACCTGTGCTGAACTGTTTGCCAACTTTTTTTTTTTCTGTGGTGATTGATTTCTTGGGTTGTGAATATAACCGAATATAACCAGGATCTAGTTTCTATAAGTGGTAAAACAATGCTTATAGGGACACCCTTGAGCAAAGGGGCAATATATTGTAGCAGTAACTCTGGAATCCTCTCCCTAGGAACAGCTCAGATATTTGTTGCTATTGAAGAAGGGTACTTATTTTCACTTTATGTTTCTTCTCTTCTACATACTGGTGGTCAAAAGTACTTCTTTTAAATTACTTTTCACATATCTGCCATTATCAAGTAAGGAGGTGCTTTATATAAATGGATTTTCTCAATAGCAGAAGCTTCTCCTTTAAGGTATCCATACATCATAAAAGATTTCTCTCTGTCTCTCTGTCTCCCCCTCTCCCCCCTCTCCCTCTCCCCCTCTCCCCCTCTCCCCCCTCTCCCCTCTCCCCCTCTCCCTCTCCCTCTCCCCCCTCTCCCCCTCTCCCCCTCTCCCTCTCCCTCTCCCTCTCCCTCTCCCTCTCTCTCTCTCTCTCTCTCTCTCTCCCTCTCTCCCTCTCTCTCTCTCTCTCTCTCTCTCTCTCCTCTCTCCCTCTCCCTCTCTCCCTCTGTCTTCCTCTCCCTGTCTCCCTCTGTCTTCCTCTCCCTCTCTCCCTCTGTCTCCCTCTCTCTCTCTCTCTCTCTCTCTCTCACTCTCTCTCACACACACACACACACACACACACATTTATTCACTTTGTCTTTTAAAGACTTTTATCATAATAATGCTGACTTCAAGGCATGTACTGTTTGGCGATATACTCAGGGAGTGTGTAGAACTTACCGACCTTATATGATGGCTTTAGATGCCAGGACTTTTAAAATTATATTTACTTGTAATTTTTATAGATTTTTATTTTAGTCTTTTCTCACTTTCCACTCTGTCATTTGTTTGTTCCGACATCATCCTTTCACTATTCCCTCTTTCACACCCCTCTAACTTCCATTTCTAATTAGCTGAAAGATTATCAAATTATTGGGCTTACATGGATGTGGTCCAAAAAAATTTCAGCTCTAGGAAACAACTTAGGGGTTTTCCAGTGAACATCTCCTGTGACTGCTCAGAGGACCTTTTTTCTTGGTTTCGGGACTCCAGTCATTCTAAATAAACGAGCTCCAAAGTAAGCTAAATATGACATTTGACTGCAGAAAAAATGATGTTTTTCTTTTTAGCATAATTTTTTATTCATTGTTAAAACATGGGGATTATCTTAGTAAAAAGTTAAATCAAACAGTGTTCAGCAGAATAGAATAAATAGGCACTTAATGGGCAGAAAGTTGGTTCACAACCATTCTGTTTTGTAGCAGTTTGTGAAGTTCCTGTCGAAGTGCGTGACAGCTTGTCCTGCACTGCACCGCTAGTAAGGCGGAATGATTACTTCCAAGTCATTAACTAAAGGAGAAAACCTTGCCAAATCCTATTTACTTTTTGTAAGATATTAAGATGAAGGGTAGTGAGTAGTACTTTGTCATGTAAAGCACTTTTGAAAGTGCTTAATGCTTTCAAGCCATTTTGTTCAATTTAGGCTCTTAGAATAAATTAATAAATATTCACACAGGGGACAGGGTAAGTAGTTGTACTAATATATCAGCTGCTTGGGCACCTTGTCGGATGATGACTTGGAGAGCAAAACTTCACCCTCCACATCTTTTGTTGCACCTTAGGGTCGCCGTGTATGGTGCAGAAGGGTGTCTGGCACGTAGTAGGTTTTTACTTGTGGAAAATTTTGGCAAAGAAAATGGTGGCTATCACTCGGGAGTAGTAGAATCATGAACCATGATTGCATTGGTAATTTGTTTAAAATAGAGTTTTATCAAGCTTGCAATACTGTTTAAAATCATTTTGATATATTAGACTTTAGTTCCTTTCTAACCCTGAATTCTTAAAAAATTTTATAAACCGGGTTAATTCACACTTATTTTTCTACTGAACTTTGAATTTTCTAGTAGATTTTATGATTAGTGGACTTGTAAATCTGCATCTGATATTGTAGTTTGCTAGCTCTTCCAGATTACATAGCAATATACTCCTTTCATGTAAGGGTTAATGAGTAGCCTGGTTAGACTCACCAGTCCATTGTCACACTAAAAGCCAGAAAATTTGCTGTCTCCCTTCCATTCCCTCTCATACTTTTTTTCTTTCCATAGTTTTATTTACTCGATATATTAATATAATTTTTAAAAGTTGAGATTTTATTTTGTAAAACAACATACGGTTTTAATTTTGCTTCTGTGTAGATCCTGATTTCTGTTTTATTGTTAATTTTAAATTATGGTAATTAACATGAGCTGAATAATGGCTTAATCAAGGTATATCTTGCTCCTTGGCTCTCTGTCCCTCCTCTCTCTGTACTTCTCCTCTGTTTTTACCTGTAGATTTGCATGTTTGACCTAGCAGAATAATTGGGTCCACAGCAACATGGGCGTGCCTCCCTTAGAAACACTTAGTTTCATGTATGACTCATAGGCTGAAGCACAGACACCACTTCCCCAATCTACAGGAGCCATTTTAACAGCATAAAACTTGCCGGATTGCTTTTTATTTTCAAGCCCAAAGGACAAAAAGAGAACGAGAATATTTGAAGGTAACTTGTTGTGAGTTTGTGTGTTTGCTTCTGTTTCCTGAGCTGATAAACGGAGGGTGGTTCTTACCTGTCGAAGAACATGGCTGAATGTGTTCTTTAACTCTCTGAAAAAATGTGTGTAGTCAGTCACATGCCTGATTGCACTTAACTGCTAGGGGGAAACAAAGCTTTCAAATTCTGGAAAGTTTTAGATCTTCTTTGAAAAGCACTTTTTATATTTTATATGATTTTTTCTTTTTTTTCCCCCTTGTATGACTTGAGAATAAAGGAGATTTTTCTTTCTTTTTCTTACCACAAAACCAGACAAATTTTCATTAAAAAAAAATCTAATTGTATTTGTGGGATAGCTAGAAAGTTACAATTAAGTAAATTCATGTATTATTCATGTGCGATATGGGTGTTAAGAAAAAAATTCTGAGACATTGGTGTTGTTTTGGCATTTTGGTTAAAGGGAGGTTTGGGGGCAACTCAGTCATAGGTATTGCTCATTGACTGTTCTCTCCTCTTTTTTCTTAAATTAATGAAATTATAACATTAATTTTTGAAAACTAAATAGAAGTTTAAGGAAAATGAAGCCATTTAGATAATAAGTAAAAGTGATTATTAAATAAGAGGTAGAAAGAGTAGACCAGTTCATTTAGTATCAGAAAAAATAATAAAGTTTTATAATTCACACTGAAACCTTATTCTGAGAAACAACCTTAGATGCATGGCTGGCTTCTGAGGAAGCATGTAGTATTTCAATTTGTGTGTAAAGAAAAAGAGTATTTGGCCTTCCCTCTATACTACTGTTCTTAAAATTTGCTCGTTTTGAAGAAAAAAAGTAATACCTTTTGTGTGAAAGAAAAGATTGCTTAGTCTTTTCCTGGAATATTTATCATCATTGAAATTACGAAATTTTGGCTAGTGTATATTCTGGTGTGTCTTCAAGTTCTAGGTCCTCTGAGAAGCTGAGTGAAGTAGTATTTTGCTTATGAAAGTTATTTACAAAGTTAAAATTGGAATGAAAGCAAAATTTGAATATGCAGGGATTATGCATAAAATATTAGAAACAAAACTTAAGTCATGTATTATTGACTGTAATGATGTTTAGCTAGTTCTTTGGAAATTTGCTGTTACTAACTTCCTAAGTGTTGAAAGGCCTATCAGCTGAAAGGGAAGATAGAAAGGCAGTTAGTCACGACTTCTTACTCCTGGGAAGGATTTTTATGTTAACAGATCTCAATTTTGTGGTGTTGCAGGAAAGACAGAGCAGACATTTTACCAATTCAGCTCTGAGCCATTTGCTATCATCTTTGTTTGCATCTCACTGGTTTAGTCAGCCTTTGAGTAAGTAGAGGCTGTACTTACTTCTGGTCTGGTCTGTGTGAAAAATCTAATGAAACCTTTTTTGCTTTTTTTTTTTTTTTTCTTTTAAGTTTTTAAAAGCCAGTGATCCAGAAGAGAAAAATCTAGGGGCAGACAAACAACTAAATAATTAAGATTTTATTTGTTAAAGAGAAGTAGAAGGATTTAGTTTTTTAAAATTAAGGGGCTGGTATAATTAATTAAAACAGATACTGATCATATATTTCAGTTTCTTATTATGTGAAGAAGACTTAAGTGGAGCTTTTCAAGGACAAGGGAAAACAAAAACAAAAACAAAAACCATGGAAGCAAGGGAAGGCCAGAAAGACTTAGTAGTCGTCTTCCCACTGTTTTCCTTTCATAAAGTTGAATATAAGTACAGATCGAGTCATCAGAATTAAACTTAGAATTCCCCCTCTAAAGAACTTCAGCACTGGAAAACACTGACGATCATTCAGCTGCCTCACTTGTCTAGATGAAGAAACAGTAGCCCGAAGGGGTCTTGTGACTTGCTCAAGGTTGTGCAGTGCCTAATGGCAGGACTTCCAGCCCGGAGCTGCTCATGCTAGTCCACACTAACAAGTGATGCTTTGTTTGAAATGATCTGTGTTTCCTTAGGAGTAAATAAAACCTTAATTAAGTTGCTTGGTGATCAGTTTGGTAATAAGATGTACCAAATGAATTAACCAATGATTTTGAAAATGTGTCCCAACTAGTTTCCTTTTTCATCAGACAGAAGATGATACATTTGTTTAATTTGTACAACAGCTGTTATTATTATTATTAGCATTTTTTCATAGTTGAAGCATTGTTTGTGGCATTGCTTATTTAAGATGAGTCTAGGGGGATGGAATTATAAGGAGGTGGGAATTTACTTTGAACTTCCAGAGACAAAGATTGGTTTATTTCTGCTTTAGTTTTATCTTTTGTTCTTTTAGGAGAGCAAATACCTTTAATATTTACTTTAAATACGTTTAATGTGCCTTGTTCTATTAAAGTGTATGTGTGTGTAAAACTCTGCATATAAGTTTATAAAATCTAGAAGTCTACAAACTTTAACATTACACTCCTCTTGAATTGAACCTTTCCAGAATTAGTAATCTCATTCCATTTGTTTGTATACTAGGCACTTTAAGAAACTTCTGGGGAATACAAAACCTTTGTTAACTTTTTGATGTGTTTTATTGGGGTGGTTGAAATTTACTTTGGATCTGCCTTTCTTTAGGTCTGAAATTTGTTTTTTTAAATCACTTTGCATCTAACTGTTGAATCTTCTAAGTCTCCAAGTCCCCTAACCCAGTTCAGTATCATACCCTCCACAAGGTGGTCGTCATTGTCCTAAGCAACAGGGAGCACAGAACTAGCTAGAAAACTTAGGCTCTCTCCTCACAAACTTAGATTCTTACTAGAAAAACAGGGTGTGGTAACATCGGTGAAAAAAGAATGGAACCAAACCACTAAGAAGATAAATTCAGGTTCAGACTATTTGCCTAGAGATGAAACATGACTGCAACTTAAAATAGAGAAGTGTATGGATGTTAAGGAATTATTAGTATTGAAAACTGAGTAGCATTTGCCTCCCTTAAGAGGAGTGTCATCGTCAATAAGAATGAGAATGTAAGCTCTTTGGGGTGAGAGATGTTTTATTTTTCTGTCTTTTGGAACCTGTAACAAAACTACCAAGCACATATGAATACACAGTTATTATTTGCTGCATCAAACCCTTAGCTACTCAGTTGGGCAAATTCTGCTAAAGTTAGGGGTAGCAAACATTTAAAAGGCATGTGGCCCTCAGCTTAGTCTGTCTGGTGTCAGCACTTCCTAACCAAAGAAAAAAACGAAAGTCTACCTGGTGGTATATGTTTCAAAGCAGTAATTTCAACCTTTGGTGTAATAGAGAATCACCTGGCTTCAACTCCTGAGATTCTGATTCATTAGGCCTAGGGTTTGGCTTATCAGTTTGCATTTTTAATAAATACCCTAAATGATTGTGGTACAAGTGCTTGTAGGCCACACTTTGAGAAAAAGAGTACGTGTTTAGGAAGAGCAGTTACTTAGCATTTTAATATTTGATTTTTTAAGCACCAGTGGTATTTTGAAAGCCCCGACCACTGCTAAGTAAAGAAAGTGACTTTATTTTATTATAAATAAAGGAGTAGTTTATTATCAGTATTACAACTTATTTAGCCTCTTCTCCCTAGCCCAGTTTTTTCTTCCTTTCTTTAATTTTTTGCTGTTCTGTGTCTTTCAACTTTGTGGCTCTCCCTATTTCTGCTTCTCTAATTCTCTTTCTCCTTCCACTCCCAAACCTACTGTTATATTGACTACAGTAAATAATTACACTAATTATTTTTTCAAATATAATTAACCTGTTATTTATCTCAGTAAACCATCACTTTCCCAATATTAGTTTTTTTTAGTTCCATTTAGTGTTTCATGGCATCTCCCTTCATTCCCCGATTCTTGGGTTTCTAGGCAAAACATCCCTTCCTGATTTAGGGTAGCATTTACAGTGTTTGAAAATCTTTCTGTCCTGGGAAATACACTATGATTATTTGCAGTTGTTTGAGTCTGGGAAGGAGGTTTATTTATTTATTTACTTATTTTTAATACCATGTGATGCTTGGACATGATTGAGGTTTCTTTGGACATTAATTCTATCACTGATTGCATATTTATAGGCTTTATTTTATATTACATCCCGTCTAATGAGACATAGGTACTCACAGACTCTTGTAGGGATGGGAAGAACAGTCCATTAGTTGAATGGTGTGAAAATAATTATTGCTTCCATTGTTTGGCCAGAATATTTTGTTCTTTTGCTTAGCAGCTGCTTCATTTGGATGGTAAAAATTGAATTAGTAATCTCATTGAGTCAACTGAAATGATTAGGGCAATTTTCAACTGTTGGAGCAATCTCTTTCTCGCATTAGTATGAGAACCTACTAAAGAGAAAGTTTTTCATGTCATCTCTCTTTGTGTTTTCTCAGATGGTCTGTATACTATACTAAAAGTCCAGGCGTTTTATCCTTTACAAAAATGTAACTCGTGTGGTAATTGCTCTGTTGGTGGAGAAGAAGAAATTATGCAGCTGATCTTTGGTTGTATAAATTTCTGTACAGAAGCATTTTGATTTCCTCTCTTCTAGTTATAAATATCTGAGTTAACGCCATTATCGTGAGAAGTCTCTTCCTCAGCTTCTCTTTTCACTTTCATTCTCTCCCTGATATAGGAGATCAGCTATTTTTCTTTCATTCGCCCTTTAATTGCCGAATAGTAGGGCGTCAGCTCTTTTATGTCTCCATATTTTACAGCCCGAGGTTAATTGCTACCATAAAAAAATGCAACTATAAACAATATGAATGCCTTCTAGAATTTGAAGACTGATTTAAAAAATTGTATATTAAAAAGTTAATGTAATCTATATACCTTGTTTCAACTCTAAAGGAATAGAAGAGCCTGTAATGAAAAGCAGCCTCCCGCCTCTCTCCCTCATCATTCTCAGTCCTGCTCCTCAGAGGCAGCCACTTCTTAGAGAAGTCTTTGGGGTTTTTTAAAAATTTATATTCTTTGATCCATCCTCGTCCAACCTTTTACTCTATATAATAGAAGTTCTTAAAGATAGCAGGAACTAGTATGCTTTTACGAGGTAAAAAGTCATATGAAGTTCATTATCTGATGGTGCCCAGTCTTATAGGGCCTTGTGTTTATGCAGAGTCGTATAATTTAAAAAATTGAAATTCAGGGAAATTGGTTATTTTCTGTGTTTTAGAAAACAGTCATATGAACAGTGAAACTAAAAAAATTTATAGTAAAACTATAAATATGAGGTATTGAATTAATAACTGTCAGTTGTGCATCTTGTTTTTTTATATCAAAATACTAAATGGAAGTTTAGTATTGTAATGGGTGATTCATTTTTTTTAACTGAAATGTGCATGTAGGAGAATGTATAAAATGTGCAGTTTAAATACAATTGCAAAGTGTTTGCCCATATCACAACCTAGGTTAAGAAATATGCTCATTATGTTAGAAGTCCCTCCTGCCCCGTGTTTATTTCTCTTTAAAAATGATTAGTATGCTGACTTTTTTCATTATACTTTTACCCCTTTGAGCTTCATGTGAATGGAATCACACCATATATACTCTGTAGTGACTTCTTTCATTCAACTCTGTGAGATTATTTTAATTAATTTTAATTGCCATGTTACATTCCATGGTCTGTCCAGACCAGAATGTATTCACTCTTTCTTGTTGATGACATTAGATTATTTCTAGTTTGGAAACATTCTTGCACATGGTTCGTGGAACATATGTGCAAGAGTTCTCTAGGACAGTATCATCACATTGAGATATGAGAGAAGTTTACAAAAAGTATGGAGAGAATGAATAGTTTAAGATAATTTAGAGTTCTTCATTATCTTTCCTGGGAACACATGCCTGCCATTGATGCCTTCTACCCATTCAGCATCTTACTATGGTGTATTGTCCTGGAGGGTAAAATCCTCGAGGACCCTTAACAGATGGGCAATTGATGCATTGCAGAGTAAGTTGTAAATGTCAGTATATTTGACCACTAAACAGTTTACCATGCCTGGTATTTACTAACTGGAGTTATTTCAAACAATTTTGAATTAAAATTTTAATACAATAGATACAATATAGTCCCAGTTATGTACATAAAAACAATATGATTATTGATATGTATGTATTAAAGGTATAAAAATATGGAAAGAGAGGGAGAACATCAAATTTAGGATAGTTGAGGGATAAAATGAGATTAGAGAGGGGATATATAGAAGACTTTAGCTTTATGTGACTTATTTTTCCTTAAGAATCTGAAGCGGATTATGGTAAAATATTAGTGTAAAGCTATGTCATAATAAAATTACCTGTCTAGGGGTAGTTTATTTTTGTCCCACATTTATAAATAACTGAGAAGTAATGTTAATTTGATGAGTAGAAGTTAATTTTTATATTTATTTATTTTTATTTTTAGAAGGTAATTTTTTTAAATGGTGAATAAACTCTACATCATAAAAAATGTTAATTTCCTGGTTCACTGAAAGATTAGCTAGATTCAGAACTAAGGTATATAAGACCGTGTCTATCCCATACAACTAACAAGATGGCCCTAGGCATACTTCTGATGTGTGACTTCCATTTGAGATCCATTAACAAGTGGGAACTATAGTTTGCCAGAAATGATTTAGTATTTAGAATCATCCCACATTCAAATTATTATTCAAAAATGTATTTTAGAACAAAGAGATTCATAAAACACACAGAATTGGTAGAGTACTAATTGATACTGATAAACTTTAATGAACTAATAACCTAAATTAGACAGACTTCTGCTTCTAACCAGATTTATTGACATAATCAATATTTCATCTTGCTTTCTTAAAATCCTTACTATAATGGTAGCAATTCCTGTGTGTTTAGTGTATTTTTTGTTTTTAGCAAATTGACGTGGATTCTCTATGTAAGATTTCCAAAATTTGATAATATAATTGTAGGAATTGCTATAAAAAAGTGAAAACATAGATCTTACTCCAGGTTTTTGCTTTCATAATCATCTCTTGGCTCTCTTTTCTAAGACATTTCCCACAGTGTATGTATAAGTAGTGGCAGGGACAAAGAAGAACAAATGAAAGTAGAAGTCATAGGATTTTCTGATTCAGAAGGATGAGTTTTGTTTTGTTTTGTTTTTTTTGAGAAAGAGAGAGAGTGAGCGGGGAGGGGTAGAGGGAGGGGGACAGAGGATATGAAGCATGGTGTATGCTGACAGCAGAGAGCCCCATGCAGGGCTCGAACTCACGAACCATGAGATCATGACTTGATCCAAAGCTGAACTCTCAACAGATTAAGCCACCCAGGCGCCCCCTGGTTAAGAAGGAGTCATGTAGTTCAGGGGTCTCCTGAAATTCTTTTTTATTAAATTACTTCTCATCTTGTGTAATTTATTAATTCATTGAATAATTTTACTATTTGTTAGGCATTATTCTTGATTCTAGGGAATATATCAGTGAACAAAACATAGAAACTTTATTCCTAAATTTTATACTTTATTAACTTCCATAGAAAATATATTCTAATGTGTATAAAGATTAAAGAAAGTTACAAATAGATTAGTGGTCCTCAAAGTGTTTTTTGGGATATACTGAGATGAAGAAAGCATACTAAAACTTATATTTTCAAAAACTTTATTTTACCAGGGAAAAGCTGTAACCCAGAGAGTTTTCTTTTCAATATAGTTTTCTTCTGAGAAGGGATCCTTGTAAAGGGCATTTAATAAATAATAGCCAATCCTTGTAAAGAATTTGTATATTGACAAATATAACCCATGGAAACAAAAGCCCTTTGTGGTCCTCAGTAACTTTAAAGAGTATAAATGGATCTTGACACTAAAAGAATGCTGCATGATTGCAAGCAGTGGTTTAAATATTCTTATGGTTTTTCCCCCCATTCTTAAATTTTATTTAGGAAACTGTGGTTAAGTAACTTGCCTAAGATTGGGTAATTTAATAGATCACTGTGCTTACAGCATTTGGTTTAGTCCTTTTTCCTATTAATAATAAAGCAGAGTTTCACATAAATTAAATCAGAGTTAAAAAAAAATTACTAGTGTTCTAGACAAGAACTAAAATAAAAACGTTTGTTTGGAGGTTTTCTTCCCAATGATGAAGATCATAGGCGATCACTTTTACCATGTATTTATTTCTGCCCCTCCAAGTGCTTTTACAATGACAGCAAAAGTAACTAAAATTGGGGTATTTTTTGTATGTAACACATTATAAGGTATTAATTATAGTGATTATAGAGATATGTAATGTATATCTAATTGCTTATACTTATGTCTAAATTATATTTAATGTTAAAATGTTAAATTCGTAGTAAAGGAATGCAAATTTAATGAAATTACTTTTTTTGCCAATCATACTGACAAAAAATTAAAGAATTGTAAAATGGTGAGAACACCACGATATGTGCCTGCATGTATTCTAGTGATACAAGTATTAGCTGAAAAACCTTCTGGAGAGCAACTGACTTATATCAATCGCTTTGACATAATGATCTTAGTTGTAGGATTCTATCTTAAAGAAAATTTAAGGATGGGAATGCAGATTAACTCTGAAGATATTTGAACCACTAGTTTTAATAGTGTAGCAGTTTACAAGTTTCATACTTTATATCTTCTCAAAATTTGTCTTCTTTTTACTCTTAAAAATTATGGAGGATCCCAAAGAGCTCTTATTCATGTGAGTTACATTTATCAGTATTTACCGATATTAGAAATTAAAACACGGGGCACCTGGATGGCTCAGTCGGTAAGTGTCCAACTTTGGCTCAGGTCATGATCTCGTGGTTCGTGAGTTTGACCCCCATGTCAGGCTCTGTGCTGAGCCTGCCTCAGATTCTGTCTCTGTCTCTCTCTGCCCCTCCCCCACTTGGGCACTGTGCTGACAGCAGAAAGCCTGATGCAGGGCTCGAACTCACAACCCTGGAGAGATTTTGACCTGAGCCGTCGTTGGACACTCAACCAACTGAGCCATCCAGGCACTTCTGATAGCTTGCATTTTATCGTTGGTGACAAATGCTGTTACCATTTGTCACTTTGAAGTGATAGGGTCACTTTATTCATTTTTGAGAACATGTCTGCCAAATATCCAATTATGAATAATGAATAATTCTTTGAAATAATAATGATATTCCTTGAAAAAAACGGAGCTAGTTTAGCTGGTAACTCAAATAATTAGTGCTTTTTCTCAAGATAACCATTCTATTTTAAAATTTGACAGAAGCACTTATGCGTACTTCCTATTTTATCATTAAAAAAAGCCTGTATTTAATGTTTGAGATTTAAGAAAATAAATCATTTTTACTTTTTGTCAAGGACATTCTTAAGTGAAACTGCCTTTTACAATGACTAGTATGGTTTGGTTACCTAGCCCTGCTTCATGCTAAAACACTAACAGTTACATCCACCTCTGCTTTTGCACTATTACTGTAAATGTGAACATGGTGCAGAAAGGCAAGTAATATCCTAGTGTTACTCTGAAAATAGTTTTGGCCTCATGAACTCTCCGAAAAGGTTGATGGATCCTATGTGGCTCTGAGGAGTACATTTTGGGAATCTCTGTAATATGGCAACATTAGAAATAGTCCCAAGTGTCCAAAAGTGGGGATTAGTTAACTAAGTGATGATACTTCTACACAGTTCTATGATAGAATATAAATATGTGAAAGTTTATGTTAAATACAAGTTGATAATACAGTATTTTTCTATGTTGGGTGCCTCTCTAATGAGGAAATCAACATTTCTTGAAGAAAGTGGAAGTATTGATCCTGACCCTCAACAGGCAGTTGCTGGCTTCTTTTACAGTCCAAGAGATTTCTGTGTAGTAACTCTGAGTTTAATTTTCAGTATAAAAGGATCAATATCAGTATCAATCATTTTTATATGCTTTATAGAAATAGGAAAAATATGCCTTCAAATTCACTTATTCCTTGTAGATTCACTTCCTCATTGGCATTTTCTGATTTACATTTTCTTACTGTATTGTTCTTAATTGGGAGACCTTTGAATTGCTGTATATTATTTAGCTTCAAAGTGAATTAAAGAAGTTAGTTTCTAAAAACAAACATAGCCAGAGATTTCTCATTGCAGTTGAGAAAATAGTCATGCTGGTGGAACCATCACTGGCAGTAGTGGTGGGTGTAGCCTTTAAGCTGTCAGAAACTGTTACTGTTAGACCCCCCCAGGCTTCTTGTTAAGGTCTCCACACATGGTTGTCTTATGGTGAACTATCTATGTTCTGCAGAAAGTCACAACACTTTTTGTGAGAGGCATCATTGAAGATAGGTTGATTTGTCTTAGATCTTTCTCTTTGTTATAATTGAAATCTAATAACCATGCCTTGTCTTCAGTAATAATACTTTTATAAGTACTAAGTCTAGAGAATGTTTAATGTTTAAAATTTCTTTCCAAATAATCTTTGTGTTTATTCAAAATTTTGTGTCTTATATCTGTTAAAGTATACTAGGAGAATGTATATGGTATGGTACTATGTATGTAAAGTTTAAAATATACCACCCAAAGCACATATATTAAAGCCTTAAGAAAATTAATGTAAACATTTTAGATTTAAATTAGAGCAAATAAAATTAATGTTAGGTATGTTTTAATTTGAGAGACAGTTTGAAACAGTTTGCATTTAGAAACAGTTGATTTATTTTGTAAATAACCTTACTAAAAATGTTTTATGATATGAACTTTTTATGCTAGATGTTCTGTTTGATCCTTTGGTCTGTGGATCAGAGACAAATTTGTGTATTGTTACAGAATAATTTACAACCTCTGAGTCTGAGGAATAAACTGAAAGGGAAGGTATAACACACTCTTGCCCTTGTTACAATCAAATAGTTGCACACCATTGTTAGCATATTTGATTTTTGAGAAGGTGGTGGATACTAGGTTCTTACATGCTATGAGAGTTCCCACCATTTAGGGTGATTGAGCAAGCATCAGAGTCAGAGGCTGTGGGAAGGGAGCTCGTGTGTGTAAGGAAATGGATACTTCCTTTGGGGTTCAGGGAGCATTTATTCCTAAATATTGGGGACAATTGAGGTAATGCATTTACAGGTAAGAGCAGCAGTGTACTAAAGACATGCTAAGAAGACAGTAATAACTCGTACACTCTTGAAAAGAATGAACTAGATCCTTCCACTGAAAAATACTGGGTAAGAAAGAAATTGTTTTCCAAGTCACTCATTTAAGAAATGTGACTTTAGGAGCATGATGCCACGCTTGAAGTTACTATTAAGTGCATACTAAGTTTTGTTTAGAGAAGAGAGGTCACGGGAAGCTCAAGATGGGCTTATGTGCAGTAAAATATTGAGTCATTTTGAACATTGACCCAGAAAGGAATAGCACTGAATCCTGGTGAAATATAGTTGTGGTAAGGTAAGAATTGACCAATGGAGACGATGACTGCATTGCACCCAAGATTTTATAGACTGAGGCATATGAGTGATGAACTGAGGTGATTCTTAACCATTATTAGTTTGGAAGGCAGCTTGTCATGGTGATAACTAAGCATCTCTGTTTTAGTTGTGTTAATTAATTGGAAGTTTGCTTAAAGTGACTTAGTGCAGTAAGAATTCGCCTTTTGAGAATAGTTTTATTTAGTTTGTGTAATAGTTGAGAGTTGAACATAAATGTGTAAGTAATATTAGTTTGGGCAAGGGAGTACAGATAGCTTGGTTGGGGGGGACACAACTTATAATTTGGGAAGAGTGCTGACAAGAAGCCAAAGTGACCAAAGATCAGAGAGGCAAGTAATCTGTCCTGCTTTGTTTTGAGTCAATTGATTGAAGGTTAATTTTTTTTTAAGGGGGTACTTTTACTTATCTAGGTGGTCAAGTGTTACTTATTTAACCAGTTTGAGGGCTTGTTCTATTGTTCAGGCACTTGATTTTTTACTCAGTCATTGTGGTTTTTAAGTCTTAATTTGTAAGATGTTTACTCCTAAGAATACTTTTTCAGAAAACTATACTAATGAGTTTTTGTGTGCAAGTTAGGTCCCAACCTCAGAATACCTTTTTATTTGCTCTGTTTTTATAAACACTGTTCACCATTTGTATGGTATATTTGACTGTACTTTGATACATGTTCACATAAACTATTGGACTATTTATAAAACAAGACATAAAGATGTGGCAGAGAAGGCAGGAAATACTTGCCGTTTGTCTGCCATATCTTGTTCTCTGCTTCCTGTCAGTTAAACCACGATGAGAGGAACAGAGACACAGATGTACAATTGCTGCTTTAATTTCCCATTAGGGAGATGGGTTAGGTATAAGGCTTGTGTCACTTGTTAATTGTAGTTATGCTGCAGACTTGTTTTGTATTATAAGGACTACGGATTACAATTAGATGTTTGATATAGAAAATATAACTTTTACATAATTTAAAATGTGTTTATTTTTGTGAAAAAAATTTAAATTTATTTATTTTGAGAGAGAAAGTGTGGTTGGGGGAGGGGCTGAGAATGAGAGGGGGAAAGAGAGAATCCCAAGCAGGCTCTGCATTCCCAGTGTGAAACCTGATGTAGGACTTAAACCCATGAACCATGAGAGATCATGACCTGAGCTGAAATCAAGAATTGTATGCTTAATTGACTAAGCCACCCGGGTGCCCCCTTTTGTAAAATTTTTATAGGTTATAAAAGATTAGCTTTCAAATTTGTATATATGATGTATGTTCAATTTGAAGTGATCAGCTAATATTTTTATCTCAGAATTTTAGTATTTAAGCATTTATTTTTATATTTTGGCATATCCAGATTCTTTAAAATATTTAAAGCAGTTTATGGTACAATTTTAAAACGACAAAAGGAAGGTCAGAGAGCTTGGCTTATTCGAGAAAATATAGTCGATGGAAGAACTAGGATTTGAATGCACATCTGATGCTACATCCTGTGTCCTTTTAGGAAAAGTTAGTTTTCATTAAATTGCTATCTACTTATTATTCCATGATTAAAACATTCAAGTTTACCTTTGCCTGTTCTACCTAGAATGTCCCTCCGGCCCCTGACATTATCTCTACTTTGGAAAAAGAGATGCTGCCCCTAAAGAAATGACTCATATGTCACTTCCTCGTGAAGTCTCTCAGATTCTCACAGCTATTTCTCTCTTTCTCTCTATTCTCTTAACACTTGGTTAACTTATTTACATTGTTTTATAGTTATCTGTTCATATACTTTTTTCTTGCTTTAGGCAGTGAACTACTACTTTATTTTTGTATACCCAGTACCTAGCACATAATAGATTACTTCTTGGAGGAATAAATGCATGCTTGATACTTCTTTTCTTCATTCTAGAAACAAAAAGCTGATTAAAAAACTACAGTATGACTGTTTTCTATAACATTCCTTTATGGTTTATTTGTAAGAAACAATTTCATTATAAAGTTTCTTTCCTACTTTTACCCTCTACCTGTTTGCTTTTTGCTATTTGTAGAAATTAAGTATTCTTAATGAAATTATTAGTGTTTGCAGCATATTTAATAGTGGTGATTGTTTACTGGTTCACTAAAAAATGTACCCGAGGATACCTCAGTTACCATTGATTGTTGAGTATCAAAAATCTTTTACTTTTGTGGAGCCTGGATGGCTCAGTCGGTTAAGCATCCCACTCTTGCTTTTGGCTCAGGTCATGATCTCATAGTTTGTGAGATCGAGCCTTGCATGGGGCTCTGCACTGACAGCTTGAAGCCTGCTTGGGATTCTCTATCTCCATTCCTCTCTCTCAAAATAAACATTAAAAAAAATCTTGTAGCTTTGTCTTTAATCTGGAGAAAATTTCTAGGTCTTCATTACAGTTTTCCTGATTTCTCCACTGAAAGGAATAATTCCCCTTACTTCTCCCTATATTATTTTCTGTTCTTGTCTCTAAGTCTTTTGTACCTGAGTGATTTGGAACTTCTGAATTACAGTCTTATTATTAACACAGCAAGATTCTTTGTCATTAGAACTTTAGTTTAGACCTGTCTATTCTGGGAATGTTTTTAAAAAGTTCATATATTGATAGTTTTTCCAGCTGAAAATTGATATATGCTCCTATGTTATTTTTATTTATTTTCGATTTTTTTAAATGTTTCTTGTTTTTGAGAGAGAGCATGCACAAGCAGGGGACAGAGAGAGAGGGAGAGAAGATCTGAAACTGGCTCTGTGCTCACAGCAAAGAGTTTGATGAGGGGCTCAAACTCATGAACTGTGAGATCATGACCTGAGCCAAAGTTGGATGCTTAACTGACTGGGCCACTCAGGCGCCCCAACACCATATGCTTTTAATATGCTTTTAAATTATGTTAATAAAGAACATAGAGAAAAATTTGTGTAAGTCTTTCGTACTCAAGTAGCTTATAACCATAAGAGACGGGGCATAGATGGGATAACATGGGAAAATAAATTTGTGTCTACTCCTGTTATATCATGAGTAGTATTGTGATTAGCATTTGTCTTAGCTGGTTACTGTGAGTGCCCATAGGGCAGAACTGGGTCTTAGCCACTGTCTGTTTCTTGTCCTTTTCCCTCACCCACCAGAATCTGGCAGATAGGTCCCTATGAGTGCTTGTTAAGTAATTAAAAGAATATAGATAGTACTGATAGGATTTCCGAAGGCCCTCTAGGATATAGGAAGAGACAATACAGGGAAAATTGTCTTTTCTTCCTTGAAGTGTTTATATTTGTAAAGAGAATGCTTTTTAAAATCCTAATGGGGCACCTGGGTGGCTCAGTTGGTTAAGCGTCCGACTTCGGCTCGGGTCATGATCTCAAGGTCCGTGAGTTTGAGCCCCGCGTCAGGCTCTGTGCTGACAGCTCAGAGCCTGGAGCCTGCTTTGGATTCTGTCTCCCTCTCTCTCTCTGCCCTTCCCCCACTCATGTTCAGTCTCTCTCTGTTTCTTAAAAGTAAATAAAACATTTAAATAAATAAATAAATAAAATCCTAATAAACTTTACTGTGGTTAAACTTCAATTCATTTAAAGTCAAAATAAAGTGAAATAGAGGCCCTTTGGTTATCTACGTCTAGGTTATTAATTGGCTTTGCCTGAAAGAAACCTGCCTTTGGATTTAGCTGTATCTCTCCCTGTCTCCATTCCCATCTTACCTTTTCCCTTTGCTTCTTCATAGGTACTTCCAAATTGTCTTAAAGATACAGCACCTCTCCCACAACTCACTCTCCACTTGAAGTAGGAGAGGCCGCACTTTCTGTGCCCAATGGTTGAGGGGTTTGGGGATAGTGGGAAATAGACATGGAAGGAGAGTGGAAGAAGTTTCTGCTCATGGTGTAAAATAGCAACTTATATTGCCTGACATTTTTAATGTCCCACATTTTTAATTTAGAATATTTTGAGGGGAAACCTAATGTTCTCATTAAAATCACTAGATTAGATCAAGAAATGACAAGTGTTGGTGACAATGTGGAGAAAAAGGAAGTCTTGTGCTCTGTTGAGAGGAATGCAGATACTGATGCAGCCACTTGGAAAACAGAATAGAGATTCCTCAAAAAGTTAGAACTGCCCTACGATCAGTAATTGCACTACTGGGTTTTTACCCCCAAAATACAAAAACACTAATTCAGAGGGATACATGTTCTCCTATGTTTATTGCAGCATTATTTACAATAGCCAAATTATAGAAGCGGCCAAGGTATTCATTAATAAATAAATGGATAAAGAAGATGTGTGTATATAGATACACAGATAAATAGATACAGTGGAATATTATTCAGCTAAAAAGTGAGTGAAATCTTGCCATTTGCAACAACATGGATAGACCTAGAGAGTATAATGCTAAGTGAAATAAGTGAGTCAGAGAAATGACAAATACCATATGATTTCACTCCTATGTAGAATTTAAGAAACAAATCAGCGAACAAGGGAAACAAAGAAACAAACCAAAAAAACAGACTCTGTAAAGTACAAACTGATGGTTTCCAGAGGGGGGAGGTAGGTGGGCTGATGGATGAAATAGAAAGGGAAAAGGTAACTAGATTAGAAGCCCCATGAAAGCAGAAGCTTTGGTGTGTTTTGTTCACCACTGGTACTTGTAGCACATAGAGCAGAGCCTTGACATATTGAGGTGCTAAGTGGATATTTGTTGAATGCATAAATAGGTGAATGAGTATGAGCTGAATTCAGACAAGTGCTCAAATTCTCATTTGGCAGATTTTATCATGAAGCGTCTGTGTAAGATGGGGGGGTGTGATGGTGACCACGTCCCTGCCCTTACTTGGTTGGCTCTCTCAATCCTTGTATCCTCATGTAAATAAAGTGATACCTACTTTATCAGTAATTGGATATTACTGATGTGAAGACTAAATGACAGATACAGTAAAGTACTTAGCATAGGGCCTGGCATACATGAATGGTAACTTACTTTTTTCCACATGCTTACTTTTTTTAATGATTTTTTTTTTAATTTATTTTTGAGGGAGAGAGAGACAGCATGAGCAGGAGAGGGACAGAGAGAGAGGGAGACACAGAATCTGAAGACAGGCTCCACGCTCTGAGCTAGCTCTCAGCACATAGCCTGATGTGGGGCTCAAACTCAAGAACCTTGAGATCATGACCTGAGCCGAAGTCAGGTACTTACCTGACTGAGCTGCCCAGACACCCCCACAAACTTATTTCCTAAGTTGTTACCATTTCTTTCTCAAGCTCCTTGAGGATAAGTGTCATGGTCCTGTGTGTCTTTTTTAAAAATTCTGTGCTTGTTATACAGGTAATATGTATGTTTTGCTTTGTAAATAGTAAAGCACTTTTTAGACATTAGGCATTACTAACAAATGGTAACATAAATAAACCTTACTGTGCTCTTGTACAATTTCTGGGTGTGTCTTTATGCAAAAGTATATTTTAAAAATTTAATAAGTGCCTATCACATCTACTAAGGTGACTTTGAATTCCTGAACTTTGTAAGAGTAAGGCAAAGCCATAAAGCAGAAAATACCTCTATTAAAGAGCAGGTTTAGTGCTCCCTTACTTGCTCCACTACATGTTTCCATAGGAGCAGTTCTCTTTTGGCCATCTCTCTGGAAGAAAGTAGACTCCTTGAATGTTGGTGATAAGTAGTCTCTATTAAGTGACTAAGAAATTTTCATCTGTCACAATATTACATCTTTCTTCATTGAGTAACTAAAACAGCATCATCTATTCAAAATATTTAATACTAAATGACAAGATACAACCATCTCTAGATTCAACTAGTTAACATATTTCAAAGTTCCATTCTTACTCAAGTTGATGTAGGGCAGTTTTGATGTTCAAATCAGTAACTTTTTAGAAAGGTTATGTGGTAATGTTAATATCTTTCAAAAATCTCATTTTCTTGTTTCCCCTCTCTTCCAGTCCTTAGGTAAAGAACAAAAACTTAAGTAAATTAGTTAAGTGAATTTTGTTTTAAACAATTTTCCAACAGTCCAAGCAGTTTAAAAACCATTGTTGAGGGGCACCTTGGTGGCTCAGTCGTTTAAGCATTGGACTTTGGTTCAGGTCATGATCTCCTGGTTCATGAGTTCAAACCCTGGGTTGGGCTCTGTGCTGACGGCTCAGAGCCTGGAGCCTGCTTCGGATTTTGTGTCTCCCTCTTTCTCTGCCCCTCCCCTGCTCATGCTCTCTTCCTGTGTCTCAAAAATAAATAAACATTAAAAAAATTGTTGAAAATCTCTATAAGTAATTAGTGAAGAATTTAAGGAGGGCTGTGTACACATTGGTGCCTGGAAGCTATTGGTGTAGCAATCAAGTTGTGGAATGTTTGTTTAAACTGTTCCCATCATTTTTGGATAGTAGTTACCATATCTCATGCATGTGACTTGCAGTGGGCTTCATATTCATAGGGACTACATTCTGTTGTTGCCACTTGATTTGAAAATCTCCAGGGAAAACCTCTTCCCAAATCAAGCCTAAATACTACTGCCTGACTTTCAAGACTCCGTAATTTGGTTTTGCTTTGCTTATTTAACCACGGTTTCTATCATTTCCTATTGACGCCTCTTAGCTCTTGTCAAGCTGTTAAGTGTCTTCAGGTTTACTTTAGTCAGTTCTGATTCTCTGCATTCTTCTGTGACTCAGCATTCATGCACATGCACACACATGCTATACTCTATCTTATCCTTTCTCTCAGTCTCTCCATATTCTATTACCTTCCTTTAAAAGATTGACTTTAGTCGTTCGTTGTCTGTGAGTGCTCCTCGACCTGTTTGGCCATCCCCTGTTCTGAAATGCTGTAGTACTAACCAGCTTTATGAGCATTCAATTTCTTCCTACCTTTTCGTGCTCAGTTAATGTCTCTTGTCTTCTGAACTAGATTGTACGCATCATGAGAACAAGGCCATACTTTATCTTTTTGTATTTACCATGGTACTGAGTTTAGGAGAAGATCAGTACATATTCATCAACTTTTTACCACTACGTCGATCAGTAGAAGCATGCTTTCTTTTAAAAATGGATGCTATGGGATCTTCCAATTAGCTCTGGTTAGAAGATAAGTGTAACAAAATTGTTTCCTATCAGAGAAGACTTAATCCAAGATGTTGATGCACTTCAGTCAACCAGTAACTGAAATGGATTCATATGATTTAAAATTTGAGTGAGCAATTATATTATGAAAGGTAGAAGGCCTAATATATTATTCTGTATTATAAATTGGCATATTTCTTATGAGTAGTAGTAGAAATTGGCTTCTAGCTAAGATTTGTACAGTAGGAAAATAAAAAGCTACATATATAATTTGTAGATGTTGCATATGTATATTTTAAGTATGTATGTTACAGTATTAGGCCCTTGTTTTTATCTTTCATTTTGCGGTTTTGTTTGGGTCTAGTGCTTTTGTGCCACTGAGTTTAGAATCTTAGGTGATCCTCACAGTTGTGAGGAAAATTACAGGAAGAATTCCATTTTAAGAATCTTGACATGGAGCACCAGAATTGTTTGAGTAAATCCAGACTTATTTAAGATAGGTTTCTATTATGTAAAGAAGAAAGGGGGTAATACTATGAAAACAATAGGTCATGAGGGGTCTTCTCATATGTGGGGAGTGGGAAATTTTGTGCATAAGGAATCTTAGAGTCCATCAACCATGGTAACTTGGGAAAAAGAGAAAACATTTTTGCTTCTCTGGAGTTGATATTCTTTTTCTTTACTTTTTTTTTTTTTTTTTAAATGTTTGGTTGTTTATTTTGAGAAGGAACATGAGCCAGAACAGGAGAGGGACAGAGAGAGAGAGGTAATATCCCAAACAGGCTCTGCTGTCACCTGTCAGCACAGAACCCAGTGTGAGACTCCATCCCACAAACTGTGAGATCATGAACTGAGCAGAAATCAAGAGTTGGTTGCTTAACCAACTCAGCGACCAGGTGCCCCTGGAGTTAAGTCTGGTCCCACTATGATTTTGAAGAGGATGCTAAAATGCCACAGGTATAATTGTGACCAGTTAAGAATGCATGGAGATATGTGGATTGAGCATGGCAGTGAGCACAGAGCGAAGCCTGGAAAAGAGTGGTGCATATAGTGTGGGGATGGGGCACCACTCACTTTGGCTCCTTCCTTCCTTCCTTCCTTCCTTCCTCCCTCCCTCCCTCCTTCCTTCCTTCCTTCCTTCCTTATATTTTTTTTTTGAGAGAGCAACAGAGAGAGACAGTGCAAGCAGGAGAGGATAGAGAGAGGGGGAAACCCAGAATCTGAAGCAGGTTCCAGGCTCTGAGCTGTCCGCCCATGAAATCATGACCTGAGCCAAAGTCAGACGCTTAACCGACTGAGCCACTCAGTCGCCCCTGACTTTGGCTTCTTTAATACTGGTGTAGGATTGGGGGACCATGAGGACAATAAAACGCAGAAATGCTGGAAAACCTTTTTCTGAGATGAGAGTAAAGAGAAGTAAAATTGTGACACAGGTATACTTTTAAACTTGATCCATGGAATATTCCTGTTCACCCTTTTCAGTCCTTATCCTGTTCAGATTATCTCGTTTTACAAATCTGACCATGTTTTCTCATGCCTTTTGCTACACAACAAAGAACTACTAATCTCTGTTAATGGATGTGAAATTTAGGCAGTGAAGAAGTAAGTTGCAGATATTTTTTTATCTTTGCTAAGTTGCTTCTGTTGCTGGATGAAGAACTGCTCCAGGGGAGCTAAGAGGAAGATTTGTACACTGGAGGGACGGTGTATCTCTCCATAAGAGAGAAACTTCATATGGCAAATAGCTTATTCTAGAAGAATGTTGTGTTGTGTAGGAGTTGGAGGTGCTGGAAGATATGGCATGCTGCAGAATTTCCTGGGGAACTTTCAAATCCCTGGCTTTTTGTCTGGGCCAGAGTGAAACACCGTTCCTGATGGGATCTCGCCCTGTGCTCAATAAGGGAACCATTGCACTAGTGAGCATTTCCTAAGAGGATGAATATATTAACCAGGGGAATGAACCAACAGAGAAATGAAATAGAATTTCCTTGCAAGTTGATTCTTGTTTATTACAGAGAGAAAAATTTTTAACTGCTGAACTGGTTTTGCTGATAAGCACATTTTAGCATGTTTGTATTCACTGGTTAGGTGTGTTTCTGTGAGAGTTCAGGTTTGGGGTGCCGGAGGGAAGAAAGTTCTTTTAGTTCTTCTGCGTAATAAAAATCACCAATTAATGACATTTTGATTGATAATTATCACTTTCAACAATTTTGAGTTGGGAAAGCAGTTAAATATTTTTTATGACCAAAGTTAAAACCATATCCGATTATTTCTTTTGGATATTTCATTTTGTTTGGTTTAAATTCTCTTGTTTTGAGACAATCCTCGGAAAAGGGTTAATCTTGAGATCGCAGGTATTGACAGGTCTAGGTATGTGATCTGTTTGGCTGTTTTGCAAGGTGCTATAAATGCTGCCTGAGTGTAACCTAACACCAGGTAGGCCCAAGTGGCCAAGGATGGAAAGTGGAGAACAATGTGAAAGAACCGGAATTTCAGGTCTAGGCAGTGAGTAATTGTGGCCTGCCCTCAGAGACCTGGAACTGTCCATCCGGGTGTCAGCAAAAAGACGAAAGCGTAGGGAAGTCATCCTGCTTGGCTTGATCATATTGACTCTGTGTGTCTGTGTGTGTGTGTGTGTGTGTGTGAGATTACCTTAACATGCTTGGTGTGAGATGAACTTATTCATGTTTCCATGGCCTGCTTCAGCTTTGCAGATGTCGCCGGAAGCCTGACAGAGGCTTTCTATACAAAAAACAGGAGTCTGTACTTCGTTTATATGAAAATAAAATTATACTTTAGAAGAAGTTTAAGGTACTTCTGTTCCCCTTGATTCCCCGGCCAAGTTGCAATGAAAGATGCTTAAGGCAGGGTAGCTATTTAGAAGATACTGGTGGTAAGGCAGGATAGATGTTTAGAAGATATATATATACATATATATATATATATATATATATATATACACACACACACATACATATATGGTACTCGTATAGACTCTAAGGACATATTTTTAAACTTTTTCTAAATTTTCTTAAACTCTGTGAATGTTAAAATAATATGAGAACCCTGAACACAGTGGGGAATCATTTATTCCTCTTATAACATTAATTTGTAGGGTTTTTTTTAAGTTCTGTTTTGAGTATAGAGCACATGATTTAGACAGGGCTATAGAGTGAGATTTATTTTATAATTGGTGCCCCCCCCCTTTTTTTTCTTTCTTTCTTTCTCACTCAGTAGGAACTGAGAGACTAACCACCCTTGTTTGAGGAAGTCCAAATCTGGTTACTTAACTGTAACTACATTTTGGTGTATTTTTTAAATCATTTTTTCCAGATTCACATTTTAAAAAATGTAAACTATAGAAATACTGTATTCAAAGAACTAGCAAGCATAATGTCAGTTAAAATTTATTTTAAAATATTTTTATGAGTTATTAAGCATGGTAGCTTTATAAAAAGCTTTATAAAAATGTTCTCATTTTTTAGGGTGAGTGAAGGTAAAACTACTGACATGATGTGATAGAGCTTGGGAAAGAGCAATAAGAGTAAATAAAACTCGAAGATTTAAAACAGTGTTAGAAAAACTCCTCTACCTAAAGTTGTTCCGGTTAAAAATGTGAACAGAAGTGATTTACCATGTATCAAGAGGTTGTATGGAATAGCGTAGAAACTTTTGCTATAAATACTTGTGTCAGAGATTTCTTATTTTCCAGATATTCTGCTAAAGAACAATACTGATGAAGTTCTATTAAGGCAGACATAGGGACATGAGTAGAGAATTGGGCTGGGAATTTGGGCCCCTTTTGCTTTCTTCTCCCCTGTCTTTGTGACCTTGGACAAGTCAGATTGTGCCAGGCCCAAATTCTTTAGCTGGTCAATGAATGCGTTGATTTAGGTAATCCTTAGATGTTTTTCAGCTTTAAAATTGTGTGATTCCCCACTTTTTAGACTGGGAATGGGCAGACCCTGGGACGACTGTACAGAATTTGTCTTGGTACTGCTGATTTATTGTTTTCATGTCTTCTGGAAGCTAATGTAAAGCATTCTACATATTAGAAAACACATGAAAAGGCCCGATTATCGTGTAGTACACAAAAATCCTAGCCATTACAGTATACAGGTTTAGTGCTTGCTTTTCATTTTAATTTGCATAGCTTTTCTTCTTTTCTCTTTTCTTACTCTTTATTGTATTTCTTCTAAGGTAATGGTTTTTCCAAATATACTCACTTTTCTTATGATGGGTATGTCTATATGTTGAAAAGGTCCTTCTATTAGGTTACTAGTTCATAAAAGATTCTTTTCAGATACTTGGTATCTGGGGTTACTACAGAATTCCAGTGCTTTCGATACTCATACATACATAAACATAGCGCTGTCTGAATGTTTTATTAAAGGTAGTCATTCAAGCACCCCATTGCTCTAAGCTGCTGAATTTTACCTCCTTGGGGCTAGAATGATTTAATCTAAAACATTTTTGTCATTCCTTTTATTTATTAAATTTCATTTTGAGTGCATGAGTTCGTAGCCTTGCAGCTTCCAAAGGGTAGCAATGATGTGTTTTTAAATATCATTATGAATTAATAGGTTTTTCGACCCTTGCATTTAAAGCCCTTTTGAAGGAAACTTAAATTTGCTTTCAATCAGCAATGAAGAAAGCAGGTGTGAGAAGTATTAAAAACTGACTTTGACTATCATGTTTTTATAATACCTGAAATATTTTCTAATAAATGAGACAAAAACTAACTGTTTGAGTTGGTCGTAGTAGCCATCTGTGTGGTTGAGGGTTTTGTGTTTACAATCAGTAAATTCATGTTGTTTGGAACAGGGGCATAATGGAACTCTGTGCTAAGGGAAGCTTGCCAGACAGGGTGAGGTCTTAGCCTAGAAGCAGCTGGATTTATCAAATAGGTGCCAAATTTTCAGGCACTGGAATAGAATTATACTTTTGTTGATAATGGGCTATAGTATTCTTTGTTGGAGTCTAGCAAATAGCTGTGGCCAAGGAGACTCCCAGGGAGTATGGAAATGAGACTTAAGGAGTAATCAGTTAAGTGGCATGCACCTGTTACATGTCCCTTGCATTGTACTGAGACAATAATGGAGCTATTGTGTATGGAGCAAAAATCATGTGGCCACATTCTGTATACGGATTTTACATAGCATCTTCACAGCAACTCTAGATTTTGGTGTTACATATTGTACCTATTTTACAGAAAGGGGAGACTGACACTAAGTAAGTAACTTGTCCAAGGTCACAGTGCAGAACATTCACACTCAGGTGGTCTGACTCCAGAGCTTGTGCTCGTTCAACTGTTTTTGCTTGCTTTATTATTTGACTTTAAATCTGCAGCTTATTTTGGTGGTAAGGGATTAGGAACCTTATTGATGAGACCCTCTTGTGGCATGTCTCCTGGAAGAATAAGAATATGATCCTGACCCAGTTGAAAGACAAGAGAGCCAACTTGGAGAGTTTTTACTACTTGGTAGATGTTCAACTAGGCAACTCAAAGTTGTGCAAATAAGTTAACTGTTTATGTTAGGTAAACAGTTTTCGCATATATTTTTTCTTGTTATTTTATAAAGACTAAGTGACACTTTGAAAATGAAATAGTTTTGAGAATTACTTATGCAGTAGAATGTTCCTGAATATAATACATATAGTTAACCAAAGACCTTATAATTTGTCAGGGTAAGGCAAAAATATTTTTTCTCCTCAATCTGAGTACCCATGTCTTTTTCATACTGGTGCAACTTTGAGGAATAAAATGATAAGTTCAGTTTGGGACATGTTTTAGACACGTTGACTTTGAGGGGCACTGACATGGACTTAATTAACAGCTGAGTGTGTGGATTTGAAGATCAGGAGCTGAACTTGAGATGGAGATTTTTTTTTCCAATTTGGTGAGTGTGTGTGTGTGTGTGTGTGTGTGTGTGTGTGTGTGTGTGTGTTTCAAACTATTACAGTAGAAAGGATGTAGGTAGATTTAGCAAGGCTGCATACTGTTGCCCTGGACAGAGTCCTGATTTGGATATTAGGAATCTCATTGTACTTTTGTGACACTTTCAGACTATGAGACCTTGGGCACAGGGACTCACTGTAGTCATGAGAAACTGCATCATTGATCTAGATGTTCAGTCTCATCCATTAACTGAAAAGATTTTGATGCAATGGGACTTTCTTATTTAAGTATCTCCAAGGCGATACCTCTGGATCCAGAATCGGAAATTTTTTTCCCAAGACCATCTTGGTGCCATAGGCTCTGCAGCTGCTGAGAAGAAGGAGTGGGAAAGAGAGAATACAGAGGGTCAAAGGCCTAATTATGTCGGTAAAATCATTCAAGAGCTTTCTTACACATTTTAGGTTTATGAGCTTCTATATAGAAATGAACAAAAGCTACCTCACCAGAGTGAAGGTGTCTCCATCCCAACAAGTGACTTAGTGATCATGGGCAGTCATTTCAGATTTGGTTTATTACTCTTGGTTGTCAGTGTATACCTGGACGTGTGGGTATGTTGCTTATACTTACTTTTGAAAAACATTTATTAAGGCGGAATAGTGTGGAAATGCTGGTAAGAAAAGGTACGTATTGCAGTGGAAAAGAAAAGTGAAACTTAAACTTTACACAGATGTGTTCACATTGTTCACTGGTAGAGTGTCACTTTGTATTTACAAGTAAATGGATTTGGGAGGCCCCTGGGTGGCTCAGTCGGTTAAGCATCTGATTTCATCTCAAGTCATGATCTCCCAGTTCGTGGGTTCGAGCTCCACGTTGGGCTCTGGGCAGACTGCTCAGAGTCTGGAGCCTGCTTTGGATTCTGTGCCTCCCTGTGTCTCTGCCCCTCCCCTCCTCGCACTCTGTCTGTCTGTCTGTCTCTCTCTCAAAAATAAAAATAATAAGCATTAAAATACAAATAAATGGATTTGGAATAGGCTTTTTGGAATCTCACCTTTTACAGAGAAACTTTTGTTTTCATGACACATCCCTTGATTCTGGTTACTTGATTTC
Source organism: Paguma larvata (assembly GCA_030068075.1). Classification (NCBI taxonomy): domain Eukaryota; kingdom Metazoa; phylum Chordata; class Mammalia; order Carnivora; family Viverridae; genus Paguma; species Paguma larvata. The sequence continues at coordinate 50,468,983 of CM057839.1, read as the reverse complement.
TTACTGTGGTTTTTCAAGTTTGGGATAATGGTTTCCTCTTTATCAAAAGTACTTCAATCATTCTTTATAAAGAATATATGCAGACATAGCTTAAATATCTAATGATATATTTTTAAGCAGTATCTGTCTTTAATATAATCCTTTTTACTTTTACTGTGAGCACCCAGGTATGGTAGGTACAGAAGGAATTTTAGACAATGGTTACTCACCTAGGGAGGTTTTGCTTTATCTTGCTTCCTGGCATATTGCTTTAGAAATCATAGACACTCAAAGATATTATGGAAATGAATTAGGGGGACATGATTTTCGCATGTGACACAGTGTACAGTTAGCGCTAAGAAGGCGGATAATAAGTGCCATATTTCTGAAGGAAGTGATCCGGATAGGTGGAGGTGGAGAGATTGGGGAGTTTGTGAAAGAAATGGGACTTGAGTATTGAAGACTGGGAGAGATGTGAATGGGTGCTGAGGTGGGAGCGGTATTCTGGAAATAGGGAATAAGTAGATTTTGAGCAGGCAGACAAGAAGGAATGTATTTTGTGTGGAGGACAGTAAGAAGGCAAGCCCAGTGCAGAAGAAATAAGTTGGGTAATAATTAAGGGAAACGGTTATAAATAACATTTGTCCAAAGCCAAATGTATGTCCTGTGTTTATATGTCTGTCTGTGATCAATTTAGGTCAAAGCATTTTTCCCCTCCAGGTATAGTACATTGCTCAAAAACTACCTGAATGTGCTAAAAATAAAAATGCTTTCCCAGTGTTGGAGTTGAACTCCAACAATTCAATCACCTGAATTGAATTCTTTTTTTTTTTAACGTTTATTTACTTTTGAGAGACATAGAGACAGAGTATAAGCAGGGGAAGGGCAGAGAGAGAGGGAGACACAGAATCTGAAGAAGGAGGCTCCAGGCTCTGAGCTGTCAGCACAAAGCCCAATGCGGGGCTCGAACTCACAGACCATGAGATTGTGACCTGAGCCGAAGTCGGCCGCTCAACCAACTGAGCCACCCAGGCGCCCCTGAATTGAATTCTTAACCCTTACTTTATTTCAGTTCCCGGTTAGGAAAATTACAGTTCTCCATGATAACCCCCAGAGTCCAGGGTTTATAGGGAATTTGCTTTACTGAAATTAAGAAATGAGTATTCAATTCAGCTGGCACATGCTAAGTTTTCAGGGAAACGGGTTCACCAGCTCAGCTTCATTCTCTAACTTGTCTCTTTGAAATTAAAATTGTAAATGCTATTTCAAATGTTATTTAATGTGATTAATTTTATAATTTTGTCTTTTCATATCACATTTATAGTCCTAATCCTATGATGCGGCATTTAATAAAGTTGTGATAAACTTAAAATTTTTTGTTGTTGTTGATAGTGGTAACTTTTTTTTTTTTTTTTTTTTTTTTTTAAGAAGACAAACATCGTTGGCAGGCACGTTTTAAGCAGGCACTTTTTAAGCGTTTCTCCCTCCACTGAAATTGTTTTCACTCTTAAGTTGCGTTTCTGTTTTTCTCCTATTGTAAAGTGCAGTTCTTTGCATGTTCTAATTTGCCATGACGTGGTCAAGTGCCGTTTCCTTCCTGTTGCTTGCAAGCCTGTGCTAGAGATAAGGATACATTTCAGTGGGTTAAAAAAAAAAAGCCACTGAAGACAGGCTTAAGCATGGTAAAACATTCTACTTATCAGAAACCTTTTAAAAGAACAGAAAGAGTGGGCTTTAATAATTTCTGCTTTTTTTTAAAGTCTTTTAAAATAGTGCTTACCAAACATTAAATGTATTAGATTTTAAATTCTTATGTGTATTAGGCATAACAGGGATACTGTATGAACGTTTCTCCTAAGGCAAAAATATACAGATGAAATTACTCATGGAGTAGCAATTCCTGTGTGGTTTGCTGGGTTACTGGCAAGAAGGAAATTGTTTATATGTCCTTTATTGCAGTTAAAAACCCAGTTATTGCTGTGTGGACTGTGGGTTTTTTTTGTTTTTTTTTTTATGTTTTTGGTACTTTAACTGTAGTTTAACTGGGGGAAGGGAGACTGTCTTCACTTTCATAAATGAGAGGTGATTTTATCTTAGCAAGAATGAAATCTTCAAAGAAAATAGATATCTAACTTAAGGAAAAAAAGCCTGTATTCTTCAGTCATGCTGATTTTGTTTAAAAACATTGACAAGAAATACTTTGGAGACACTGCCCTTGGCACTAATTGTTATATTCTAAGTGGGCATGACTACTTTTTCATAACTAACTTAAGCTTTTGTTTTTCAGGCCAAGAACTTCTAAAGAAGAAAAATTTCAGAAAAATTGCCTACTCTGAGTAGAATTATCAGTGAACCAAGAAAACCTGTAGCGCCATTCTGAAAGAAAACCTGGTCTACAGTAACTTCATAGACGTAGCTGAGGGTTTTTTACCCAAATTGGTCACTGGATTCTGCTGCCTCATACTTGAACCTGCTTGGAATTTTTCTCATGTGGATCTAAGGGGAATGCTTTATTATGGCTGCTGTTGTCCAACAGAACGACCTAGTATTTGAATTTGCTAGTAACGTCATGGAGGATGAACAACAGGTATGAGACCCAGAGAAGATGGGATTTTAATAAATTTATTACTAGGATTCTTCCATTTGCAACAGAAAATTACTTACTTTAAAAGACTGTGGGAGAAACCTTATTAATGTAAAAATGTAGACATTAAAAATGTGGAGGTAATTGTGATCTTATGTTTTAAGTACTAGTTAATTTGTTAAGAAATAATTGAATCCTTAGCTTAGGTGTGGAACGAGGAAGTAGTAATTTGTAATAATTCGGGGGTTAAATTTTTTTTTTTCTTTTTGGTAAAATGAGACTTAACAGTAATAAAATACCTTAAGTAATTATTTCAAAGTACTTTGAACAGTTGTAGAGGACATACCAACAAGACATGTAAAAATATTTTTATAATATAGAACTGGTGATTTTAGTAGTTGCTTAATTAGTATTTATAATCCTGGGCTATTTTCTCAAGTGGATGGAAAGATGTTAGCAGTCCCATAATCATATATCACTTCAGTGCAAAGCACGTGATTCTGAGGAAGTCACTTCTCTAGATCTAGATTGCATCATCTGTTGAACGAGGGGGTTAAACTGAATAATTTCAAATTGGCTTTCACTTAGTTTGTGTTCAGTGATGTCCAGATTACTGTTTCTAAAATATGAAGTGGATTCCAAGAGGCATTGAGAAAAGGATCTAAGTTAATTCTAGTCTCCCTGCCCCTCTGCCTCACCTCCCACTTCAGGAGGTGCTAGGGGTTTTTGGGACTTTATAACTTACTTCATTTTAAACAGGTTATGTAGGAATGTAAGACATAATGTGAGAATGATGCTATGTTAGACTCAGTATACTGGCAAAAATATTTTGAGGGCCTGCAGGTTTAAAATATGCCCAATAAATTGATTTTATATACTGAAAAAAACCTAATCCCAAATATCTCACATTAATAGTCCAGTTATAATGTATCATACTTTTAATCTAGAAACATAGCTACTGCAGATAATAAAATTGATTCTTTGTTTTTACAGGGCATTGTATATTTTTTTGCTGTTTGTATTATCTATTGAGGTGACAGATCTAAAACTTTATAAATAAACCTATAAAAGATGAGAATTTGGATTGAAGTGCCTTAAAATCAAGATGAGCTTTGGTTAGGAAGGGAAAAAGTTTGAGGGAGAGGATTGCATGGTCCCAGTTAAAAATATATTAATAATGGCATGGAAAATTACTTACAAGAAACTGAATCATTGATCTAGACGTTCAGTCTCGTCTAGTACCGAAAAGATTTTGATGCAATGGTACTTTCTTATTTAAGTATCTCCGATACGTATGAGTGATACCTCTGGATCCAGAATCGGAAATTTTTTTCCCAAGACCATCTTGGTGCCATAGGCTATGCAGCTACTGAGAAGGAGTGGGAAAGAGAGAAGACAGAGGATCAGAAGCCTAATTAGGCCAGTAAAATCATTCAAGAGCTTTTCTTACACATTTTTATATGAGCTTCTATATAGAAATGAACAAAAGCTACCTCACCCCAGAGTTTTGAAATATTCTGTTTATATTTTCTTCTTTTTTATGTGTTTATCTCCCCAGTACATATGGAATATAGTTTTTAATAGAATGTGAGGTATGGGATCTGACAACTGTCTTTTCCCACCAGTAGGGATGTTGGCCCTTCAGATTTATTCAATATTTTATGATTTCCACACGAAGACTGCCACCTCTCTTATATACTAAAGTACCACATGTACTTTAGTTTTGAACTTTATAGTGTGTTTTATTATCTTACTCCATTTAACTGTTTTGTATTATGCCAATACCACATTGCTTTCATTAGTATCATTTTATAGATTTGACATCTGATAAGATATTCCCCCTTCCCTGCCTAAAAATATTGGTATAAAATTGGTATAGAATTTTGAATAAATTTTGGAATTAGCTTCTTAAGTTACATAAAACTGTGATAGGATTTTAACTTTTCAAAGTTAAAAAGTATTTGTGTCTTTTAAAATAATTGTTTTATGATCCTATATTGGTCTGGTTGGTTCTTTATAAAATCACTGTTTGAAGGCACCAGATTAGAAGACATTTCCTGTTTTGAGTTTTGTCTTGTGGTTATAAATGTCATCTAAAGCAACTGACACCATTACTGTCTGGTTGCTACCACCTTGATCATTTTCCCTTGTATCATACTGCTTTTCACGGTTCCTTCGGGGGCTGGTAGTGTTGGAAAGGAAACACCAGCATTGTCGGTGCTGACAAGCCACTTGTAAAAGTCTTTTCTTGCTAACTGTTCCAAACTGGGAATATTTGTAGCGGAGAATGAAGCGCTACTGTGGGAGAGCAACACCGTCAGTGCTGAATTGCAGTATGTGCTTTTATTTGGAGTTGCCTTGGTTCGACTGTATTAAACGGGTGTTTGCCAGGGGAATTGATGAGAATAAGGGGAAATCTGAAGATCGTGGATACAAGTTTGTAAAGAGAAGGAAATTTGACAATAGGCTCAAGTAATCCAGAAGTTAATTTAATGAAAAACAGCTGGTAGTTTAATCCATCTTATAATTTTGACATATCATTACATTATATGCTTTTTCAGTTGTTGGTTCTAAAAGTAGAACCTAGTAAATAAATCATAGTTATTTATACTTAACCGACTTAGCTCACTAGGGAGAAGCTTGGTGACATGCATGGGAAAGTGAAATAAATATTTCTCTAGAATCCAATCACAATATAAGAAGGTGGTCTTAAAACATTCCTTCTTCGGGTATAAATTGGTTTGCTTCGAATATTGATTCCTTGAGGCTAAAATGATCAAGTGCCTTGCTGCCTTTATAAGACACCCAGTAATTCTTCATGCAGTGTTTGAGAATCACAGCATTGCAACGTTGGGAAAGCTTCACTGTGGAAGTTATATTAGAACTGGATTTTGTAGAAAGATCCAGTTTATCTGACAAATGAATGAGCAGAAGTGTTCTGGAACAGTAGAATGTACCAAAACTTTTAGTGGATTCCTTGACTACATAATCAGTCTCACCACCTTAACTTATGGTTAGAAGCTTTTCATAGTGTGACTGTTCTATGTGCATTCATCTTGTCAGCCTGCTGTGTAACGTCCAGTGCTTTCCTGCTTGATCTCCCACATTCATTCCTGCTACCTATTGAAGTTCTAATCAATTTCAAAAATCTTAGAACAAAGCCTACTTATTCCAGAAATTTATCCTAAAATCATTCCTTCAGGAATTAAATTTTATCCTGATATTTCTACATCACTTACTGTCATTTTTCTATTTGCCACATTAAATTTTCATATTACATTACGGGTTTCCCCAGATAAATGCTAACTACTTGAAGAAAGGGATTACTTGTCCCCCTCTCCTTAATATCTCCCAAAGCATTTAACATCATTCATAATACCTTTATCAGTTGAGTCTTCTTAAAGATTTTCTTCCTCCTCTTAATCCTTTTAGTAAAATGATATGGGATATGTATGTGCTTAGTTATGGCCTTTATCACATCAGAAGACTTTGAATGAGAGGTATGTTCTGCTCCAAACTCTCTTGACTACAGTATATATATTTTCTGGGACCTGTTTATCCACATTCTCAGTGCATGGGCAGTTTTGCCGGATCACCACAATTCCAAGACCAGAAAGAAATATTCATGGATTCTTTTTGTTCTGTGTTTAGAACTGTTCTGTTGTATATGTTTAGTCAACACCATGTTAAATAACTTTCAAAAATTATCACTGAAATTATAAATAAGTAAATATCCATGCAGAGTTTTCTCTATGTATATATGTATGTATTTATTTTTAGAGAGAGACTGTACATGAATGGGGGAGAGGCACAGAGGGAGAGAGAGAAAAAGAATCTTAACCAGGCTCCACGCTTAGCGCGGACTTGATGCGAGGTTCGATTACATAACCCTAGGATCATTACCTTAGCCAAAATGAAGAGTCAGACACTGAACTGACCGAGCCACTCAGTTGCCCCCAGACTTTTTCTGTTTCTTGGAAGACTCTATCAAGTTACATAGGGAGTTTTTGACATGGTTGTATCTTTTTTTAATTTATTAAAAAAATTATTTTAAGTTTTAATGTTTATTTTTGAGAGAGAGAGAGAGAGAGAAGACAGAGTGTGAGCGGGAGAGGGGCAGAGAGAGGGAGACAGAGAATCCAAAGCAGTCTCCAGGCTCTGAGCTGTCAGCACAGAGCCCAGTGCAGGGCTCCAACTCATGAACTGTAAGGTCATGGCCTGAGCTGAAGTCAGACTCTAGGCCACCTGAGCCACCCAGCTGCCCCGCATCCCAAATTTTTAAAAATATTTATTTATTTTTGAAAGAGACAGAGCATGGGTGGGGGAGGGGCAGAGAGGGAGACACAGAATCTCAAGCAGGCTCCAGGCTCTGGGCTGTCAGCACAGAGCCCAGTGCAGGGCTCCACCTCATGAACTGTGAGATCATGACCTGAGGTGAAGTCAGATGCTTAACCTACTGAGCCACCTAGGCGCTTTATTGACATGGTTTTTATCTTGAGAATGAGGTTGTATTTTGTAGAGAATATAGATGACACCAGTGGGCCATGTTTTAGGAATTGTGTTAGGAAAAATTCTGTTAGGTCAGGGATTAAGTATGCCTTAAAATTGGAATAGAAGGGATGAGTTGAAGTGTTCTGTGTGTAACTTAATCAGCACCAGCACCAGGAGGACAAGAAGGTGGGATGTGATAACTAACCTGTACATGGACATAGAGAATTCTGTTATTTATATATAATTCCAGGTTATATGGATCAATCTACTTGTTCCTGTTGCCTTCTTTTTTAATCTTGGCAGATCAGACTTAGCAGATCCGTTAAAAGTTTAGCCTTCTGTACAACTAACATACAGAGATTGCTTGTTTCCATTGTGTACATTTGGAACCTTCATCAAAGGAGTTATGCCACAGAGTCCATAGTATAAGCCTGCTTACATTTGGGAAAAGTCTGACTTTGAATAGGCCTGAGGCTCTCTTCAGGTTACGTGAAGGGACAACCCTTTGTATGACCTAGTGTTTGGCATGGCTTATCTCCTTCCCAACTATTGGTGGTGAGTAAGCTGATGGTTATTATGAAGGAGGAGTAGGTGAGGGCAATAGGAAATTATTATTACTTCCACAATTTCCTTTAAATGTCCCCCCAGCCATCTCATCAGGCCCTATGACAAGGTTTTAAAATGAATATAGGAGAGTGGCCTGTGCCTGAGACCTGGCCTCTCATGTTCCTCCTCAAACAGCATGAACTTCACCACCCACTCTGACTTCTCCTCCAACTATTGGTCCCTGGGCACCATGCTGTTGCCCAACCACCTGGTCCTGCCGGTTAGCATTGCGGATGCCAGAGTCTATACAGGCACCAGGGGCTCAGCCTCTCAGATCTCTGTATTCAGCTTCACCAGCTAATAGAATGATAGGGGTTGCAGAGGCCTGGCCACCAGGATGGCCAGGGGTCTGGCAGGCATAGGGGGCATCCAGGGAAAAAGGAGACCATGCAAGACCTGAATGACCAGCTGGTCTCCTGCCTGGAGAAGGTGAGAAGCCTCAAGGCTGATAATCAGTGACTGGAGTTCAAAATCTGGGAACACCTGGAAAAGAAGGGACCCCAGGTCAGAGACTTTTAAGACCATTTTGCTGAGGGGTCAGATCTTTGCAAAATCTGTGGACAGTGCCTGCATCGTTCTGCACATTGACAGTGCCCATCTTGCTGCTGATAACGTAAGAGTCAATATGAGATGGAGCTGGCCATGTGCCAGTCCATCCAGGAGCTCCACAGAATCACTGATGACCAGCCTGTCTTGACTACAGCTGGAGATAAGAGATCGAGGCTCCCAAGGAGCTGTTCTACATGAAGAAGAAACCATGAGGAGGAAGCAAGGGGTCTCTAAAACCAAATTGTCAACTCTGGGTTGACCATGGAGTTGGATGCCCCTGAATCTCAGGACATCACCAAGATCATGGCAGACATCCAGGCCCTGTGATGAGCTGGCTCAGATGAACTGAGAGGAGCTGGACAAGTACTGGTTCCAGCAGATTGAGGAGAGTCCCACAGTGGCCACCTCTTGGACCACTGAGATAGGAGTAGCCTAGATGACCTCCTGGAGCTGAATCCTTGGAAATCAACCTGGACTCAATGAGAAACCTGAAGGCCAGCTTGGATAACAGCCTGGGGGAGGGCGAGGCCCACTACACGATGCTCATGGAGCAGCTCAGTGGGGTCCTGCTGCACCTGGAGTCAGAGGTGTCTCAGACCTGGACAAGGGACAGCACCAGACCCAGGAGCACAAAGCCTTGCGGAATATCAAGGTCAAGCTGGAGGCTGAGATCACCACCTACCATCGCCTGCTGGAAGACAGGGAGGATTTCAGTCTTGGTGTCACCCTGGACAGCAGCAACGTCTTGCAAACTGTTTAGAAGACCACCACCCTCAGGATTATGGATGCCAGAGTGGTGTCTGAGACCAGTGACACCAAAGTTCTAGGCATTGAGGCAGCCAGATAGAAGCAGGGTGCCCTTTGGAGAGCAGGAGACCAGTTAAAAGAGGTAAAAAATGAATATGGGTAAGGTCATTGCATAGGATAGGACATGGACTAGAAAAGCTCCAGAAACATTTATTTTAGTAATTAGTGATAAATTTTAGTAATTAGTGTTTACTGAGCATTTTTTCATGTGCATTGTGGTATGTACTTTACAGGGATTTTCCTATTTAGGTTTAACAACAATCTTATGAAGTAGGTACTTTAATTCCTACAATACAGAAGAGTCAGTTGAGGCTTAGAAGAGGGAAGCAACTGACTTGTGAACGATGAAACTGGGAACTGTCACTCAGCTTATACCTTGAATAATGTCAGCTCCCAGTTCATGCAAGTGGTTAAAAAGTGGTTTTTTAAATTTATTTATTTTTAATTTCTTTAAATTTTTCTTTATGTTTGAGAGGCACAGAGCATGAGCGGGGGAGAAGGAGACACAGAATCCGAAGCAGGCTCCGGGCTCTGAGCTGTGAGCACAGAGCCCACTGTGGGGCTTGAACTCACGAACCGCGAGATCATGACCTGAGCTGAAGTCAGATGCTTAACTGACTGAACCACCCAGGCACCCCTAAAAAGTGGTTTTAAATGTGGAAGAATTATACTTTACATTTATGATTTTAGCAAAAAGAAAATGTTCTGTATTATAGTTAATTTGTTAATGTAGTTGCAGGTCAATAGTCTTTGTGCCTTGATAGATTCGAGTACTACCTTAAAAAAAATGGCAGCTTTATTGAGATGTAATTTACATACCATACAATTCACCTATTTAAACTGTGCAGCTCAGTGATTTTTAGTATATAAACAGAGCTTTGCATTATAACCAATATTGGAACATTTTTGTTATCCCTAACAAAAGAAACCTATACCCATTAGAAGTCATGTCCCATTCTCCTGATTACCGCACTGTGGCAGCCACTAATCTACTTTGTGTCTCTGTGGATTTGCCTGTTGTGGGACATTTTGTATACACTGAATCATGCAGTATGTGGTCTCTTATGACTGACTCCTTTTACTAAAACAGCGTTTTCAAGGTTCGCCCATGTTGTAGCATGTAGCATGTTGTATCATTCTTTTTATTGCTAAATAATATTCCATTGTCTGGGTGTACCACTTTGTGTTTATCCATTCTGTATATTTTTCAAAAAGAGCTTTTTTTTTTTAATGAAGTTTGTGTTGGTCATTTTTTTGTTGGAGGTGGAATTGGCCATGTCTCTTCTCCCAGAAAGTACTCAATCACCTAGCAGCCTTGCTGGGTGAATAAGGAAATTAGTACCTCTTCAGTGTACTGAGTTTAGCCACATGATCTTGAAATTTTTGTCTCCTTTCTGTTTTACTTAGCACGTTACACATAAAGGGAAGGATAAGTCATTATGTGAACAGATAGGGTTACTGAATTACTGGCCTTTTTTTTTCCCCCTAAGCCAGAGTCACTTTCAACACTGTTTCGAGAATAATGATGAAGATAATGTTCTTCGATTTACTAACGTGGAAAGAAAACTGGTCATTAATGATTTGTTAGAGTGTAAATTTAACAAAGTGTTGTCCTTAAATAATGTTCATAAATCTGATATCCTTAATGTTAAATAAGTTAGAATATAGGCAGAGTTTTTGTGTTTTTTTTGTTTTTGTTTTTTTTTGATACAGTAACCAAAATTCCCAATATTAGGGCAGTTCTGTCTTTTTGGAAAGAAGAATTATGTTGTAATGATTAGTAATACATTTGTGAGCTTACTGTTTCATCTGTTCTCACCTGTTGAGACATCTAGAGACAGAGCTGTGAGCATGTGAGGAGGGACCCGGGAAATTGGCCTGGAGTTGTAGGGCTTGGAGTGAGGGAAGAATTTTCCTCTCCTAAAAGATGGCATTTTAGATAACAGTTTAAAGATTTGTTACATTTTTTGGTTTTGTTTGACTCTGCACTTCTCTCATTCCATTTTATTTCCTGGTATGGGAAGAACAAAGACGAGAGTATTTAGGAAAAACTGCCATTTACCTTTAGGAAAGCAGCTACAGGGAAGCTCAAATAACTGGTGCCTCCTCTCCTTTCCCCTGACCCAGTGTGTGAGCACATTCAGAAATAGTTTGGTATTGAAAATTTACCTGGGAAATGATTTATTAAAAAGTTGTTTGTTTACACGAAGATCAATTGCCTGCAACTTCAGTATAATATTGAATTCTGGAAGTTGGTAATTCTTGTCAGTTAAGAGTCTGTGATATGTAGCAAAGTATCAGCCTGGGAACCAGGAGCCACCACTTACTGGATTCGTGACTTCAGATAAGTTTTTAAATTTCACTGAGCTTTGATTTCATTCACCAAAAATGAAAGAATTACCTTCCAAGGTTATGAGCATTCAGTGTTTATGTAAAGTATTTAACAAGAGCCTAGCCCAAAGGAAGCCTGGTCAATAAATGTGGCAGTTGCTGTTATGAATGACCTGAATTGAATAAAGAAAAGCTGTTAAAGTTTGTGTGTACCACTGCATACTCTGTGTTTGGGATAAATTAGGTAATGAAGTCAATTTTTATAATTTGATTACCATTTAGACAAATTCATTCAGCTTTTTCTTCTTCTTCTTTTTTCTTTGCTGGCTTGGTTCTAGAATAAGCCAACAAATGTATCACTCAGCATTTTAAATATCCGGCAGATTAATTCTGTGGGGGAGCACTTTCTTTTAATATTATAGCATGTTAAGTTTCTCCGGACACAGTTTGACCTAGAGCTGTTCGGTTTTTTTGGAGTGACTCTAATTTCTGTTACTGCCTAGGATTGGCTAGTGTAACTTTTCCATTCTGGAAAAGGCTTTGTAGCTAAACTGCTATATTCAGGAATGACTGCCTCATTGTAGCCTATGATTCATACATATTTATATAAGATTCTTGTCATAGTCCATCTTTCAGAAGTAGGAATTGCTTCTTGAATTATAGTTTTACTTAAATTTTTTGCATTATGTAGAATATACATGGTTAAAACCTCAACCTGATAGTGACTGCTGTGATATTATCTAGTTGGCTTGTAACTAAACATTTAAACCTGGTTAAAATTTAGTATCCTTCCCCAAATCTACCTTTTTTCTTTAAACCTCGTAACTGATATTGTTCACACTTGGCCACCCCACTCCCCCACCACACACACATACCTTTAACCCACCAGTGTATTGAACCTTTAAAGTGAGTGCTCTAGTAGGAAAACCAAGATTGTTTTCAGTGACTGTTTCACTTTTTGAGATACATGGCCAAGTTGTAATTTATTCTGGCTGAAAAAAGGAACAATCTGGGCAAAGACTAAAGGCAGCCAATAGTCACAAAAGACCTAAACTGGGATCAGAGTTAGCCAAATCAACTCCATCGGGATTTACAGTGGAATTTTAAACATTATCTAATAGGGGAATTCTGGAGAAAAGACCATTTTACTTAGACCTTACTATTTTTTATGGTGCTGTGCAAGAGAGAAGCTAGGCTTTTTCGGAAATAGTCATCTCTGCTGGGGCCAACAGAAATAAAACATATATATGTATTGTATATATAATACATGTATATATATGTATGTATACATAATACATGTATATGTATGTGTATATAATACATGTATGTAAATATTATGTAAGACATGTATATATATATATATATATACACACATATACATATATAAACTAACTGAGATGAAACTTTTGTTAGACATTATTTATTTATAGGATCCTGTACTCTTGTAATCTATCCTAATGATTCATCTTGTGGACTTGGGAGTCAGATTGTCTGGGTTCAGGTTTCAGTTGTGACACTTCCTAGCTGGTTGACTGATGTCAGTGAAACAGCATAGTGCTGTGGGGATGATGGGGATAAGCCATACGAAGTACTTAACTCACAATCTATAAAAACCTAAGATATTGGAGAAAGAGAGCCATTGGGAAGTAAGGGGAATGATAGAAGCCTGTATATTCAATTTTGTGCCGTGATCCTGCTTTGCAAGTTCATTTCCATGCCAGAAATACATTGCCTGCTCTAGTCTTGAGTGAAGTGTGAAAATATTTCCTAACATTTTGTGGAGCGCTTTTGTAAGTTTACAGTGTCTATTTCACATACACTTTGATTCCCAGAAATCATTCTGTGGCAGAGTTAGTATTCTTTTCTATTTCCTGTTGTAGAATATTCTCTCAAATTTATTACTGAATAGCTAGAATAACTACCTTAGAATCTTGTAATAGACTCCTAGGGCAGAATTGCAAAGGCGCTCAGGGTGCTGTTCAAAATTACCTAGCCTATTTACTAAAGATATCTGTATCCCAGCTCTGATTTAATAATACCATTTTAGAGTATCAGTGGGTATTTGGTCTTGTTAGCTGTTTATTTACTCATCAATTTTGACAGTACTTGGTTTCTTTATTTATATTTCTGTTAAGAGATAATGAAGAACAAATGTCCTTAAGATGTGTCACGCACACGCACACACATACACACACACAATGGAATATTACTCAACCATCAGAAAAAATGAAATCTTGCCATTTGCAATGATACAGGTGGAACTAGAGTGTATGAAGCTAAGTGAGATAACTCAGTCTGAGAAAACAAATACCATATGATTTCACGCATGTAGAACTTAAGAAAGAAAACAGATGAACATATGGGAAGGGGGAAAAAAAGAGAAGGAAACAAACCATAGGAGACTCTTAATGATAGACAACAAACTGAGGGTTGATGGAGGCAGATGGATGGGGGATGGGCTGGATAGTTGATGGCGATTAAGGAGGACGCTTGTGATGAGTGCTGGGTGTTCCGTGTACATGATGAATCAGTAAAGTCTCCTCCTGAAACTAATATGAAACTATATATTAACTAATTAGAATTTAAATAAAAATTTGAAAAAGAAAAAAGGATAATGCAGAACTGTACAGGGATTTGATATATCTCTTGAGCTAATGCATTGAACTATTTCTAAGCTTTTAGAATGATAATAATAAATATTTGGTGTTTTGTTTAAAATGAAAATGCACTGGTAACAACGAAAAAAAACCCTGAGGAAATTGCCAGGGAATAATTCCCACATACATAAAACTGGAAGGCCCAAAGAGTTTCATGGGTAAGTTATTTTAAACTTTAATGAATCATTTAAACAGTTTCAGTTCAGAGACAGAAGTTTCTTAAGTTATTTTTACAAAGTCATCATAACACTGATACCAAAACCTGGGGGGATGTGTGCACACACACTTTAAGGAGGCTAATCCCAAAATGGATACGTATTTTGTTTAAATATAAGAGCTAATATTTATTGTCTCTTACCTTTGCTGGCTCCTAAGGGCAATATGCATTTTTTCCTTTTTAATTGATCTTATTAAATTACATTATACTGGTTAAAAAAACATAATTCATAGAAGTTTATCCAAAGGTTACTCCTAAAAGATGAAGATTATCTCCATGCAAGGTTCCTTTATTGTGTGAGACTTGATAGTTAAATCACACTCTTCTTTACATACTTGAGGCGGCAGGGTCCACAGTGGTGTCTAGAACGCTGTCTGAGATTTTTATTTTTATTTTTATTTTTTTAAGTTTATTTATTTAAGTAATCTCTACACCCAACATGGGGTTCAAACTCACGACACTGAGATCAAGAGTAGCTTGTTTTTCCAACTGAGGCTGTCAGGCACCCATCATCAGATTTTTTTAAAAATGAGACTCTGAGCATCAGCTAAAACACTGTACCTGTAATTTATAAACGAAAGACAAGTGATTGTCCAGACTAGAAAGTCAAGATCAATAAACCTGTTTCTCTAGATTTTTCTTTTAAAAATACCCATTTTTGTTCATTCAACTTCCAAAGAGTCTATTTTAAATGATCTACTTTTCAACTGGTTTTTGGTTAAGTGTGTCACACCTGGATGCAGTTGACTTAAAAATGTTTTACTTCTTGCTTTTTCTTTCTAATTATTTTATTTTTAGTCGTTCTGACTAGTGCAGTATATTTTCTTTAGAGGATGTGTCAACCCAAAATGAACAAAATTTCATTTACAATTTCTGAAAGAAAGGAAGAGAGTATTGTTCGAGCCCAAGTTAGGACAGCTGCCTGGGATACAGTCTTCACAAAACAGAGAGTGCTCTCACATATTTTCTTTCGATCCTCACCATAATAACCCTGTATGGTGTGGCAACTATTGTTATCCTCATTTTATGAATAAGGAAAGCCTTTGTAAAGAGAAATCTCCGACAGGTTGGATGAGGAAGTGAGTGTTGCCCAGAAACATCACTGTAGAATGTGACCGTGCCTGCATTTGAGTTTGATTGGGAAAGCCCAAACTCTTAACCATAAGAGAGAAAAAGAACCCTGAAGGAGAAAGGGAATCTGGAAGAATAATAAGTAAAGCCTCTTTTATAGTGATTATAAATAAGATTTTCACATTCTCCCAAACACATTTACATACTAAAATTTTTAAACACTAGATTCATGTACTACATTTTAGTCAGAAAACTATATTTGGACAAACGTGTTGGGCAGTGTGTACTATAGGTACGTAGACTTTTCTGCTTGTTTGCGAAAACTCCTTTTCCTTTTCTTTTAAAATAAAGATGATAAACTTGTGTAAAGGGGAGCTTGAGTTAATCAACAGAAGTGTTCTCATTTGCAGATAATGAAGCTATTTTGACGACAGGATTTTTAAAGTATGCAGAGAATTTGGCTGTGAAGAAGCCTTCACAGGGACTTTATGCTGAGCCTTGGAGATATATTGCACAGTTCTGGCTTGTTTTATGTAATATATCAATTCCTAAAATCATTCAAAATGTATTGGTAACAATGGTAGTTATTAAGGAGGGGAACTATATGGAAAAGGGACATTGATATTTTAAACTCTTGGAATACAAGTGTGTTCATGTATTAACCTTTTTCCCAAAATAGATATTTTTAAAAATCTATTAATTTTTTATTTTTATTTTTTTAAGTGATTATTTATTTTTAAGAGAGAAAGAGAGGACAAGCAGGGGAGGGACTGAGAGAGAGAGGGAAACACAGAGTCCAAAGCAGGCTCCAGGCTCTGAGCTGTCAATGCAGAGCCTGATGCAAGGCTTGAACTCACTAACCTTAAGATCATGCATGACCTGAGCTGAAGTTGGACATCAACTGACTGAGCCACTCAAGCGCTCCAAAAATCTACTAATTTTTTTAAATGCACCATGGGAACTTGTTTAAAGGATTTTTAATTTAAATTCATTTTGTTCACCAGTCACCCTAGTTTAATGTGTGTGTTTCCACCTAGATACCGTGCCATGTCTAAATATTTTCTTTAATTTTATTATGATTTATACAAGGGAATAAAATATCATCATAGTATTTATTTATCTGGTTCAAGTCCTCTCCCTGCAAATGCTCTGCCTTACCTCTGAGTAATACTCAGAGAGAACTGGATGCATTTTATTTATTTTTTATTTTTTTATTTTTTTAGATGCATTTTAAAGTTCTGTTTCTTCCATCAGATTGACCTCTGCTTTTTAGACTTTTTATTGAAGTGTTATATAAACACAGAAATATGCACAAATTGTAAGTGTACACTTTGATAAATTATCACAATATAAACACATGTATGTTTCAGCTTTTGCTTTTCCTCAAAGCTTAAATGGTTGTTACTGAGACAAGATGGTTGTGTTCATTACTTTTCTGAAAGGATTATTCTTACTACAAACAAAACAAAAACAAAAGACTGCCCGTTAATGTAAGATTATAGTAAGCCAAGTTTTTTCCCCCCAAGTTTTATTGAGAGGTAATTTATATATCACATGGTTTAAGTGTACAATGTGATGATTTGATAAACGTATATAAGTAGTAAGCCAAGTTTTAAGAGTGTTTATTTCTATCTAAATCAAATATTGAAGCACTTAGTCATCAGATTATTTTGTTGAATGGGTACTCTATGCCATGCAGTGTAACAAATGATATATTTACATGTCCTTGAATTCTTACAACAATTCTAGAAGTTATTCTCATTTTAGATACACACGAAAACTCAACCTAGAGAGGCTGAAAATTTTGATGGAGTTCACACACCCAGGCTACGGCACAGTCTGGCCTTAAATAGTTCTAACTCTAGAGCTTGAGCACTTACTGTTGCATCCTGTTTTCACCAGCTGTATTTCTAGTGCATTTGCTGCATGGCAAATATTGTCTGATTGTGTTCTGATAGACTGAGGTATTGGGTTTTTGTTTTTGTGTTTTGGCTTTTTAAATCAAAGGTGAAGGAAATACCTTCAAAGCAGTGTCTTCATAGGATGAGGCTTTGGGGCAGCATTCTGATTGGAAGAGAAGGCGCAAGAGTTTGTCTCAAAGACGTGTTTTCATGGCAAGTGAACTGTGTTCAGTGTGTATGTTTATTGGAGTGGCCTTCAAGTGAGGAAATTGTTGAAAATTACAGCAAGAGTGAGGCCCCGCCCCACTCTTGGTATTGCCATGTTTTGAGGCAAAGCGAGAGCAAAAACTACTTGAAAATGTGCTCATTTTGCACCTATGTAAAAAAACTAATAATTACGTTGGGGAAGTTTTTAAAGACTGTAACTTGGTTTTCTTTCAGGAAAACATTTGATAGATGTTTCATTTTAAGCTATTTCATAGAGGATCCAGGCAGGATATTTCACAACCACCACATACCAGATTGAGCTCTGCTGTCAGGGAATCTTAGCAAACAAGTTATTTGAAAGTTCTTTCGTCTTTTGTATCCAAAGACCTGTTGAATAAACTTTACTTCATATGGTTGAAATAATGGTCCATACTTTCTTAAACATCCTCCTAGTGCCTTGGGTTGTGGTATATTTAGGGAGAAGCAAGCCTGGTGAGAGTAACCTTACTTTGGTCACTTCCCTCCGCTTTTCAACTTAATGGTATTGCCACATATGTCATCAGCCACAACAAATGGCAAGTATATAGTGGACAGTGTTGAAATTTGGGGAACTCTCCTTCCTGCCAAAAGTTGGTTTGATTTTTATTATAGATGCTAAAAAAACTGTTAAAAGTTCTGCTTTCAGCACATGTGTTTAATTTACCTTAAATTAACAGAAAGGAAAACTGGTATGTATTTATGTCTCCAGAGTTGTTAAGACACTTCATAAAGTTGTACAACAGTTGAATGCTTATCACTGCAGTTTTATTTGCTTATAGAAACTGAGGATTTGAAAACTCTTCATCTTGGACAGATTGTAATTATCCCAAGAAGTCTTCCCTCTCCCACCCATCATTTTGTGATTTGTTTTGGTACTGTTACAAAAACAAATGGGAAAATAATTTGCAAGTGCCAAAAGATGTCATTATAAAGTAATATAACTTTGTTTTTTTGGGTTACTAGTATTTCAGACATTGGTGTAAATCAAGTTGACTCAGTTTAGAGAATGCAGTTTTGAATTTTGTAATTCTTTAGAGTGGTGGTCCTAAATCCTGCATGCACATTAGAACCACCCGAGGAAATGTACTAACATGCCCTGGTCACATCCCCAGATGTTCTGATTTGTTTGCTCCCATGTAGGGTCAGGTATTGATATTTTTAGGTGTTTCCCAGTGAATATCAGCTTTGATATCCACTGGTAGAGTTGACTGAGGTTTCCTGATTCAGCTATAAAAGGTACTGAAGAGAAGGTGATTAATTATTCAAGCAAAGAGAGGTTTTAGAGATACTTGGGGATTTTTTTTTTTTAAGTAGCCAGCCAAATTTAATGTAATATTTTTGTTAGGACATCAACAAAGTGTTGACATCTTCATTTCTTACAAGGAGGTAACAGATCTCATTGCTGACTGTTAGGAATGTGGCCATTTTATGAATAACTCCGACTTTCTTGAAGTTCTTTAAATAAATCTTGGGAAAGGGTTGAAATGATGTAGGAAAAACTGAGGTGCATAAGGTTGGTGGTCTTCAGCATAGAAATTTGAAGAATAATGTCTAATCTCAATTTAGAAATTATATAAGAATATATAATCTAATCGCCATAAGCTCAAGAGCTGTTTAGGGTTGAGGGAGCCAGCTATCCAATGATAGACTTAAAGCTAAATTAAATCGGGTCCTGTTATGGGTTGAGTTGCTCACTGTACCCCATCTCCCCAAATTCATGTGTTGAAATGCTAACTCCTAATATCTCAGAATGTGACCTAATTTGGGAACAGGATTGTTACAGATGTAATTAGTTAAGATGAAGTTATACTGGAGTAGAGTAGGCCCCTAATTCAATACGATCAGTGTCCTTATGAAAAGAGAGCATTTGGGCACAGGAGAGAACAGCATGTGAACATGAAGACGGTCATCTTTAAGCCAAGGAGAGAGGTCTGAACAGATCCCTCCCTCACAGCCCTCAGAGGGAACAAACCTGCCAACGCCTTGATTTCGGATTTCCAGCCTCCAGAGCTGAGAGACAACAGATTTCTGTCTGTGGTCCTATAGTACCACTGGGTCTGTGGTAATATGTTACAGCAGCTGTAGCGATTTAATACAAGTCCCAGTATTTTATTCATTTTAAAAATTTTGAATCTAGGAAAATTCAGCATTTGAAATTTTGCTACACCTTCATTTAAGAGGTTGGAAGCCATTTCTCTATAAGGAATTTTTGAATGTGTGGTCATGAAATTTTAGGTTCCTGGTAACTCAGTCTTGAGTCAATTCTTAATCAGTGTAAAAGGCAGGAATTTATCATGAGCTCAGACAAGCAGTTAGTTTCTGGAGAGTGTATTGTGTGGTAATGGAGGGGGAGATTCTCTCCAGTCATCTGAGAGGGGTTCCTACATGTATTTTGTACATACAGATTCAGGCCTGTTACCTGACATTTAGGGTTGGTCAGTTTGTTGTATATGAGTTTATAGCACGCTGGGGAAATTAGAGAAGAACACTTTGGATATACGTGTCCATTTCAGTGGACTAGAAAAGAATGGCCCATGCTTTTCAAGTACGGTAAAGGAAGACAGCATGGCTAAATTGGGAGGGATCCTGGGAAGTACCTGGCTGTGGCCCACGACCAAGTCCATAATAGACTCAGATTGGAGAGCCCTACAAAAGAGGATATTGTAAGTCTACCTTAAGCACAGCACAGCTCCTTAACTTTAGGATCCATGCCTTAATACATCTTAACAAAACCAAACCCGGAAGTGCCTTAGGATCAGCTAGTGCTCCTCTTTCATTTAAAGTGAGGAAATGACAGTCAGTTGGAGAATGCCTGAGCTCTCATGGTTTACAGTCTTTCTTTTTTACATGTTGCTGCCTTCTAAATCACAGAACCATGTGTCCCTTTTCATTCTTAATTAAGCTTTTGCTTCAAAAGGAAGTAATTTCCTTGCTATGCTGTTGTGCTTAACACTCGCTACCCCAAATTTCAGGAGCCAAATATTTTTGAACAGGGAGTAAAACTTCAGTTTCATTTGGGTGAGAACTGCCCCTGCGAATTGCTTTGACATGCCTCTGTCTCTGACTTCGTGGGTGACCTTGGGTAAATTTTTTAATCTGATTCTTCCTCTGCCAGTGGATGGAGGTGATAAGCCCTGTTCTTACCTGGTACATAGAGTTGCTGCAGCATAAAATGAAATCATGTGAAAATCAAATCATTTCTGGGCTCAGCCTCATTAGAATACTAGGAGCTTAACTTGAGTTTTTAGGAGAGAAGTATTTTAGTGAGCAAATGGTCATGCTAGTTTGGATGTGCAGCATTCATTTCTTAAAAAAGAGAAAGGGAAAGCCAAATGACTATGCTTTGGCCATTTTACATACTTTCTCTCAGCGTCTGAGTTTTACAGTGCAGTGTCTGGGTCTCCTACTTTGTGTTTTAAAACATATGGAGAGCCAGTTCTCACTTCTTCTTTTTTGAAATAGGAAGAAACGTTTTAAAATAAAGTGATCCAAATATATTCTAGGGTTATTAACCATAAATTTCAGAGTGTAGCGTTCTTGAAGGCACAGTTAATATGGTTGGCACCCGTGATGTCTTAATGTTCATGGTAGGAGTTAGGTTATGACAGAAGTAGCATTTAACCTCCCTGGGCAGTGCTACAAACATGTTAATTTTAAAAGATTAAGGCTGCTAAATTATAATGAACTCATAAATAATAATTTTAACACAGTACATTTACTCAAGGAAAATTACAAAGCACCTGACATTATTACATATTGGCAGGAACTTTTTCTTACATTTTAGAAGATAGTACCTTGGAGCGCCTGGGTGGCTCAGTCGGTTAAGTGTTTGACTTCAGTTCAGGTCATGGTCTCATGGTTTGTGAATTTGAGCCCCACATTGGGCTCTCCACACTGACAATGTAGAGTATGTTTGGGATTCTCTCTCTGCCCTTCCCTAGCTCATGCTCATGTGCACGCGCACGTGCTCTCTCTCTCAAAATAAATAAACATTAAAAAAAAAGGTAGCACTTTATGGGAATATGTTCAAGAAACAGGATGTTTACATAGTCTTGAGCTGTCTTCCCATAAGATACTTATTAATTATGCAAAGAAAAATAGTAACTTTATAGTTAGTTACCTGGTAGATACCATCCTAACTCAGTGATCAAAGTTAATGTCACTAGTAATAGGACCAATACATATTTTGGGCCTCTTAATGAGGACACAGCATTACTTTGGTGTTCTTGCCAAAAATGCCAGTTGATCTAATCATGAGAAAACATCATGCATATCCAGATTGGGGGTGAGGGAGACATTTGTGAAACAAATGGCTTGTATTCTTCAAAAGTGTCAAAGTCATAAAAGAGAAAACTGAAGAACTGATTCAAGGTAAAGAAATTATTCCATATTAAAGGAGTTGCCATGGAGAAATACAGTTATTTGCTGAATGAAATGTATGATCCTAGATTGGATCCTGAACCAGAATTTTTTTTCCCATTTTTAAAAAATTTATATATTTGTTTTGGGAGAGAGAGAGAGACAGAGCACATGAGTGGGGGAGGGGTAGAGAAGGAGAGAAAGATAGTCCCAAGCAGGCTCTGCACCGCCAGTGTTGAGGCCGATGCGGAGGTCGAATTCACAAGCCATGAGATATGACCTGAGCCGAAGTCAAGAGCTGGACGCTTAACTGACTGAGCCACCCGTGTGCCCTTTTACCTGTTTTTGTTTTGTTTCATTTTTCTTAAAGACGTTAAGTGGGGGGCACCTGGATAGCTCAGTTGGTTAAGCATCTAACTCTTGATTTCGGCCCAAGTCGTGATCTCACGGTTTGTGAGATAGAGCCCCACGTTGGCCTGTGTGCTGGCAGCACGGAGCCTGCTTCAAATTCTCTTTGTCTCTCCCTCTCTGTTCCTCCCTGGTCACATGCTTGTGTGCATGTACTCTCTTTCTTTCTTTCAAAATAAGTAAACTTAAAAATAACTAAAAGGATGTGAGACAAGTGGAGAAATTCGAATAGGCTCTATATATTAAATAACAGTACTGTATTAGTGTTTTGATAATTGTACTCTTTATGTAAGTTAATATTCACATATTTAGGAAATATACATGAATTATCTCAGGTTGAGGGAGGACGGTCTACCACTCTCAAGCCAGAAAAGTTTGAAATAATAATATAGAAAGATAGCTATAGACATGATCCAAAATTACCTGATCTTATGACTAGATAGAAGATGAAAGTTGATTTCCCGGTTTGAGTCAAAAGCTGTTGTCAAACACAGCATGCGTGCCGGTGACAGTGTAGTATTTATTAAGTTTAGGTGTTTTTTTTTTCCTGTCAAACTTTTGTTGAGATCGTATTGAATTGTACATTTCGTTGGTATGCCACTTTTTATCAATTAATGATTAGGTTTTTTATTTGATGTGGTTTAAAAGTATGTTTTTGTAAGATTTTCCAATGCAAATTTAGTTAAGCCTCAAGAATGATAATAAGAAAAGTTTTATCCTTAATAGATACATAGTCTCTGCAGCCCAGAAATAAATATTGTCAGGATTTAAGTAGCTGATGATATAAAAACTAAATTGATGTCCAGTATAAAATATTTTTGGTTGTATTTAACAAAAGCAAATACTTTATTAATCCTCTGTTTCTCTCGCCCTTCTCAGCTTGGTGATCCAGCTATTTTTCCTGCCGTAATTGTGGAACATGTTCCTGGTGCTGACATTCTCAATAGTTACGCGGGTCTAGCCTGTGTGGAAGAGCCCAATGACATGATTACTGAGAGCTCCCTGGATGTTGCTGAGGAAGAAATCATAGAGGATGACGACGATGACATCACGCTTACAGGTGTGTCTCCAGCAGCACTGTACTTCAGCATAATTTTGGGCAGTTTCCCAGCCATGTGATTTTTGGGGCATAAGAAGTTCCTAACTTGGTTTCAAGAGGCTAGAGGCCTGCAAGGAGAGGGAAATTAAATTTTCTTTCTCATCTACCTGAACTTCGTAGTGCTTTCTCACCTCCTTCCTTTTTTCCTAAATATATTGGGACAAAGGTGACAAATTAGAGGTATATAAGAAGAACCAAGCCAACTCAATTTGTCAAGTATTCACTGAGCACTTTTTATATGCCATGCTCTATATTCTTGGTAACAATGGAAAGTCATTTGTAGGGAAAAATTGAGGAATGTTCTTTTACTGCTGTCACAGAAAGCAAAATAGGAGCCCATGAACCAAATGTAGGATAAGGTACTAAGGTTTAAAAAAGACGTCTCTTCTGGTTCAGTCAGAACTCGTAGCCTATTAGAAACGTGAAGAGTTCACTGTGTAAGTGTGATGTAGTGGTAATGCTGTTTTCATCGGTTTTAGAAGTTGGTGCGTGCATTTGTATTTACATACATTCATATTCATCTGTCTTGGCGAGAGGTAGATATTGGAGGTGTTTGAGAAAATTAATTATTTGGAAGCAAAGATTATTTGAATATTTATTCCTAAATTTGAAAATAAGAGGATATTAGCATTAGTCACAATGTACTAAACCTACGCTTTATTGCATGCCGGCCATTTCAAACTAATGTCCTTTTTCTGTTTAAAGATCTGATCTAGAATCTTACTTTGCATTAAGTTTTTTCTTCTTAGTCTCTTCCAGTCTATAACAGTTCCTCTGTCTTTCTTTGTCTCTCAGTAACCTTGACACTTTTGAGGAGTACTGATCAGACATTGTAGTATGTCCTTCAGTTTTATTTGTGTAATATTTTTCTCATGACTGGAATGAGATAATGCAGTTTGGACAAAGAATACCACCAAAATAGCATTGTCTCCTTCTCAGTGCACCATATTAACATAGTAGATTTTATTTTATTTTTTTAACATAGTAAATTTTTAAAAGTTCATTGTCTCATTTAATTCTTACAACAGAAAAATAAAATTGAAATTAAAGAGGTTTAATGATATGATTTGTCCAAGTTCACATACCAAGTGACTGAGTCCCCACTGATAACGTTGACCAACAACACCTTAGTTGTTATATTGTTCTTTTTGCATGTTTTTTTACAAGGCACGTTCTCCAACATTCACATTTTTTGTTCAGAGGAACCCATGGAAAGTTTTTTGATAAATCTTTCCTTATCAAGTAGGGAATTAATCACATTAGAGGTTTTTATTCATTACTGACTGTGAGTTGTGTATTTTGTGTAACAGAATGACTGTTGCTATGCATATATCTGTTGTGTAGTTAGTGGAATTTTGCAGTATATTCATTTGTAACTTTTCGATGCTGTAGTGAAAAGCTACAGCTGTCTCTTTAGGTTGGTAATGAGGGACTCCCCTGAAAGCGTATTTATTCCTGATTTTAGTCATCAGGGAAGACATTGGTCCTTGGAGAAGAAATTCAGACTAGGAAAGCAGATCTTAGATCTTCAGGAGAAAGAATTACTTCTTTCTTTCAGTCTTGGACTTAGACTTGAAGATAGCCAATGACAAGATAAAAACAAACAGGATCCTTTTTTTCCTGGAGAATAGAACTGATATTGAATGGGTCCAGAAAATAAGCCCTTGTCTTGAAAACCACATTGGCTGTTTGCATCTTTCTTCTCCCTTCCCAGTCTACCAACTTGAGCCATTTTTTTTTAAAAAACTCTTCCATCCTTAATATGAGCAATATCATGAGAAAGCAAAGAACCCTGTAGCCCTCTTAAGTTCAGAGTGAGGGAGGGAAGATTGTTGTGCTTTTCAGAAACTACAGGAAAAGAAAGAGATGAAGAAAGAAGTTTATAAATTGTCCATGTAAATCCTAGGTAGCACTTCAGATAAGGAAGTATTATTAATCTTTTTAGGTATGACAATAACATACCATATATATGCTGACATTTTTAGAGATAAAATATGGTGTCTTGGATTCCTTCAAAGTAATCATGGGGGTGTGGGTGAGGTGTGGGTGAGGGGACCTTGGAGGCAGTGATTGGAGTATGGATGAAAGAAGATTGACCATGTGCTGAGAATGGATATGTGAGAATTCATTATACAGTGTTCCATAATTTCGCTTTTGTTTGAAATTTTCAGTAATAAAAAGATTGAACTATTTTTATGGATTTGAGGCTTGTATTAGACTGCAGGTATCATCTGTGTGCCCTGATCAGATTTTCATGTTAACCAAAACACTTCCAAATTTATCATTGGTCGATCTCATGTCAAATTTGATTTATATTTGAACCTATAAAATAAATATATATTGGTAAAATACCACTTTTATCTGCTCATATGTTGAAGTTCCACCTAAGATTTCATTTAGAAAAAGGTTATGGTGTTAAAGTTTTTTGAAAATCATTTGACCCTTAGTTCTTCTGTATGTGGAAATTCTTCTTTTGTTGCCAGTCTTTGAAGTTTTAAAAGTAAAATTATTAATGGAGATGGTACAAATTATATTTTCTCAAATAAAAGGTAACCATGATTACTATATCCATTAGTAAATCTTCTCTTATTAAATAATACTACTACATGTCTCTTCTTTCATATGTATTCTTGTCTGTTTTTACAAGCTCAGGCAATTTAGTAATTTCTAATAAGTTCAAATGTATTTAATAAATTATTCCCTAAGTTATTATAGTATCAATGCTTTCTGTCCTTGGTATAGATTTTAACTAGTTGCTAGATCACAGCTAATCTGTTATGAAGATTTAAAACGCATGCATTAAAAGCTTAGTGGGTTTTACTATTGCTAGAAGAAATTTCTGTTATCCATTTAATGAAAGGCTAACATTTTAAAAATATTTTTAAAAACTGGATGTACTTTTTTGGTTTTCTTTCTTGTTTCTAGTAGGACTTACCCATTTGTTGCTTTTCTCAATCTAAGCACTAAAGCTGAATGAAATAAACAAAGTTTTACAAATTAACATTGATACTAAACATATTTAGCTTGCCTCATAGTTTTGAAATACAAAAGATTGATGTTTTTTCTGTATATAGCTATGGGATGATTTCTACTGTATAATAAGTTAAAAAAGCAAGGATCAGGTAGCATAAATAGTATACTATTTTTTATTTAACGTAGGACAAAGAATATAAATGGTATGTGTCTTTGCTTCTATTTAAAAAATTGATAACCTCCTGGGGCACCTGGGTGGCTCAATTGGTTGAGCATCTGATTTCGGCTCAGGTTGTGATCTCGTGGTTTGTGAGTTCAAGCCCCACATTGGGCTTTCTGCTGTCAGCATAGAGCCTGCTTCGGATCCTCTGTTTCCTTCTTTCTCTGCACCTCCTCTACTTGTACTCTCTCACACAAAATAAATAAATAAAACTAAAAAAAAAAAAGATAAACCTCAAAACTAAAAGAAATGGTTTCTTACAGGGAAAAAGAAGGAAAAGGGATGAAAGATAGAGTCTTTAAACGTACTTTGTTTTGTCATTTTTCTTTGGAACCATATAAATGTTAAACATAATTCTAGAACAACTCTTAGTCCAAAGGAGGAAAAATTAGTAGTATCTAAAAATTGAAATACACTAAAATAGATTAACCTAATTAAGTTATCAAGGTGTGATTTTTTTAAGGCTGTGCATTTCCTAATGAGATATAGCTTAAAAAACAAAAAATAAAAATAAAGCTGCTTAGGAAACTTAAATTGTTTTCAATAATATTTTATTGTTATTTAAAAGCTTGTGTGAGTGTGTATGTGCGACAGATATTAGGGTCAAATCAAATAAATAATGAAGTTTATGTCATAAGAAGCCAAGATTTATAGAGTAAATGAGATACACAAATGTTAAATTGCAACGTTAAATAACGTTCTATAATCCTATAAATTCTATATAAATGCATAGTATAAGTATATAATTCTAAAACTAAATTCTGTAATGTTAAATTTGAATTGAAAATATTAGTATGAACTTATGATCAATTTTCTTCTCTAAAAAAACAAAGACAAATATATTTTAGCCAAACATGGGACAACTTGGGTATTAATAAGGACAATGACCAGTAATTAAAATATATCTAATATGTTTAAATCCATGATCTCATAATGCTACACACACAAAAAAATGGTCACCAATAAGTGATACTAAAGTCTATTTTGAAAACTGATAAATTAAGAATCACATGTTTATTCTCCCTTCCCTATTTGAACTATATCACTGAGTAACTAGATTATTAAATGAGAAGTTTCTCTTTATAATGCTGTTCCACCTAATCATCACATATAAAAAATAGCCTTCTCCATCCCCAAAATTTAACCAGAATTTGAGCCTTCAGAACCAATTATAAGTTTAAGGCAAATATAGAAAAAAACATGTTAAACTATACAATGGGAGTAGAATTAGCAAAATCTAGATGGGGAAACCATACAGGACAAGCAGTCTACTTTCTTGGTTTAATTGCAAGGAAAAAAGAGAGATGGAAAGTGACATAGAAACGAAAGTAAACTTCAGAAACGTATCAGTCAGTTGCACTGTGAGGACCTTGATTGGATCCTGATTCAAACAAAAACTATTAACCCTCCCCCCACCAACCAATATTATATATATGCCATATATAATATTTGAGACAGTTGGGCATTTGTATGCTATTTGATATTAAGGAAATACATATTTTTAAAAAGTGTTTGATAATGGTATTTATGTTTTCAAAACAGAGCCTTTATCTTTTAGACATTGTAAAATACTTACTACTGAAATTTTAGGATGTTTAGAATTTACATCAAAACAAAACAAAACAAAAAAACGGGGTGCCTGGGTGGCTCCGTCGGTTAAGCATCTGACTTTGGCTCAGGTCATGATCTCATGATTTGTGGGTTCAAGCCCCTCATCGGGCTCTGTCTGTGCTGACAGCTCAGAGTGTAGAGTCTGCTTCAGATTCTGTGTCTCCCTCTCTCTCTGCCCCTCCCTCACTCAAGTTCTGTCTCTTTCTCTCAAAAATAAATAAACATTTAAAAAATTAAAAAAAAAGAATTTACATCAAAACAATAAGGAAGAGGAGTATATAGAAATATAGATAAAACAAGATTGGCCATAAGTCGATAACTCTTAAAGTTGGGTGATGAAGACTCAGACGTTCATTATGTTATTGTGTTTATGTTCGAATATGTTTAAAATTCTTCGGAATAATTTTAAATCCTTCAAAATGTATATGTTTTAAATTCCTTAATTTAGTGTACAAATTATGGTCTCTACATTCTTCACTAACAATACCAGGGTAGCTAGGAGAAACTACTGATTCTGGGTTTGGGGTAGGAAACGTATAAGAATAGCCTGTAATATCTAATTCCAGAAGGCACAAAACTATCAAACATTACTTGGGGCATGTCTAAAAGACCCAGGCCCCTGCTTTAGTTCTCAGTGGCCAAAGGTGGGACATTTAGAGAATCATTAAGAATTAAGGGGCACTTGGGTGGCTCAGTTGGTGAAGCGTCCCGAGACTTCGGCTCAGGTCATATTACAGTTCATGAGTTCAGGCCCTTCCTCGGGTTCTGTGCTGACACCTCAGAGCCTGAAGCCTGCTTCGGATTCTGTGTCTCCCTCTTTCTGCCCTTCCCCCACTCGCACACTGTCTGTCTCTCTCTCAAAAATAAACATTTTTAAAAAAAGAAAAGAATTAAAGCTGCCCGGACGGGGTACGTGGGTGTCTCAGCGTTTTTGACTCTTGGTTTCGGCTCAGGTCATGATCTCACAGTTCGTGAGTTCGAGCCCAGCATCAGGCTCTGTGCTGACCTTGCAGAGCCTGCTTGGGATTCTTTCTCTTCCCGCTCTCTGCCTCTACCGCCTTCTTACCTCTCTCAAAATAAATAAACAGACTTTTAAGAAAATTACAATTGCAAAGGATTGAAGAACATCTAATATGTTAAAACCTTTGTATTTTCAATGATGCTAAAAAGTAACTGAATGGCCACTTAGGAAGATGATAGAAAGCCCATTTATTATTCTGAAAATCAGTAAATAATGGAAAAAATATCAAGTATTTATTTTGCCATTATGGTATGAATTGTGGTTCAGGATAACTTGCTGATGAAGAAAAGTTGTACTTTATAGAGAATTCTAGCTAATAAATACTGGAGGAACGGTAGGGTTAGAATTATCACTATTTTAGAATCCCTAGTGAAACAGTGGATTTAGGCAGCTGTCATTAATAACTGCAAGCTGGTTATTTAAGGCTGATGGAGAATTTAATAATGGAAAAATGAGGCTGACAACACCCAAACCTGGTTCTCAATCTTAACAGTATGGAATGAAAACTACCAGACTTCATAGCACTGCTTCAGGAGGCACATAGAATCACACAGCATGACCTTTGAAGCAGTTTTGCAAAAAAAAAAAAAAAAAATTTGAATGTTAATCTAATCAAGCTTCTAGATACAGCTAACAGTTTACAGGAAATACATGGGTGTGGAGGAGGAACATACTGAGTGGCACCACGGGGTGTGTAATATGCAAAATCATAAAGCTGGGAAACTACAGACAGATAACTGTTTCTTCTAAGATAAACGGCAGAAAGGAAAAATAAAAAAGGGAGGGATTCATGTCACCAAATGTAATGCATGAGCTTTGTTCGGATCCTGATTCGAACAAACTTTTTAAAAAACTGAGGCATTAAAGAAATTTCAATATTAACTACATAACTGATTTAAAATGTAATTAATTTTTAAAAGATACAATCATGATAGTGTCTTTTAGACATATATGCTGTCATTTTTACAATTGAATGATAGACTAGGGTTCACTTTAAAATAATCCAGTGTGAGGGGTGCCTGGGTGGCTCAGTGGTTGAGTGTCTGACTTTGGCTCGGGTCATGAACACATGGTTCGTGAGTTCAAGCCCCATGTCAGGTTGGCTACTGTCAGCACATAGTCTGCTTTGGATCCTCTATGCCCCTCTCTCTCTGCCCCTCCCCTGCTCACACTCTTTCTCTCTCAAAAATAAACATTAAACAATAATTAAAAGAAATAATCCAGAGTGAGAGTTGCCTGGCTGGCTCAGTTGGCAGAGCGCGCGACTATCAGTCTCAAGGCTGTGAGTTCAAGCCCCACTTTGGTCATGGAGCCTACTTTAAAAATAAGAAGAAGAAAAAGAAGAATCCAGTGTGTGTGTGTGTTGGGCTGGGGAGTATGGATGAAAGAAGATTGGCTATTAAGTATTGAACCTGGACCCTAGATACATGGGGTTCATGTATATGACTTTATATTATATGATTTCTCTACTTTGTATATTTTTGAATTTTTTTTATTAGTGAAAGCTTAACAAATAAGTGGTTTGAAATTCTTTTTGTTTTTTTCTTAATAGGCAACTAAGTTATTATACAAACTAATTATATCATTTTCATCTACCCGGCAAACTTGTTTTATAAGACTTGTTTTGAGGCGCCTGGGTGGCTCTGTTGGTTAAGTGGCCGACTTCAGCTCAGGTCATGATCTCGCCGTCTGTGAGTTCGAGCCCCGTGTCGGGCTCTGTGCTGACGGCTCAGGGCCTGGAGCCTGCTTCCGATTCTGTGTCTCCCTCTCTCTCTGCGCCCTTTCCCTGTTCACGCTGTGCCTCTATGTCTCTCAAAGATAAATAAACATTAAAAAAAAAAAGGTATTAAGACTTGTTTATGTAAATAAATATCTAGTTATATAAATATTTAGAAAGATGGTAATTAATTATGGAGTTATCTGTGCCTTATTTGCTTGATTTTTAAAAATTTACTTTTAGTAGTTAATTTTCCTCAATTCACAGAATTTCAAAGCCTCGACAAAAGGGAGTAATATACTTTTTTTTTAATTTATTTATTTTGAGAGAGAGAGAGAGAGAGTGCACCAAGCAAGGGAGGCACAGAAAGAGAGGGAGAGAGAATCCCAGCCAGGCTTTGGGCTGTCCGTGTAGAGCCCTGAATGGAGGGTTGGGTGGAGGGAGGGCTTGAACTGATGAACTGTGAGATCACTGAACTGTGAGATCACGATCTGAGCCGAAATCAAGAGTCAGATGCCTAACTGACTGAGTCACCCAGGCACCTGTAATATGCTTTTTATTAAGCTTTAAATTTATAAGATTTTAAACAGGAGGCCTATG
The DNA here is from genome assembly GCA_030068075.1 of Paguma larvata. NCBI lineage: Eukaryota > Metazoa > Chordata > Mammalia > Carnivora > Viverridae > Paguma > Paguma larvata. The sequence continues at coordinate 50,437,536 of CM057839.1, read as the reverse complement.
TTTTAATTTTTACTTATTATTATTATTTTTTTAAAGTAATCTCTTTACATAACATGGGGTTCGACCTCACAACCCTGAGATCAAGAGTCACATGCTTTACTGACTGAACCAGCCAGGTGCCCTCAAGGGGCTTGAGGTTTTTTTTGTTTTGTTTTGTTTTTAGAGAGAGAGCTTTTTGCACATGCATGACAGCTCTTGGGGGAGCACACAGGAGAGGGGCAGAGGGAGGGAGAGAGCAAATCCTAAGCAGGCTCTACGCCTTAGCACAAAGCCCCATCTGGGCTTGATCCCACATCCCTGGGGCGGAAACCAAGAGTCAAGCACTCAACCTACTGAGTCACCCGGGTGTCCTGACACGTAAGTTTTTAACAGGAAGTGTGAAAGTACCCTACTTTAATCATTTTGGTAGAGTTTTTGAGGTATTTATCTTTTCCGATTTTAACTACTATGGAGGAATTAGACTTTTAAGCATTTCCATTTACAGAATATGAAAGTAAAATTTAATTGATTTATTTTTCATTACAGTTAGAGGAAAGAGTCTCCCAATGAAGACTATAGTCTCTGTCATTAGTCTCCTAATGAAGTTTTGTGCATCTTGACATGAAAGTAAAAATGACATATACTTTCAGACATAAAAACCTAGTCAAAAATCTATTCAGATTCTTTTGGGTGCTTTTTGTAGTAATTCAGAAGTGTGACCACTTGAGAAATTTAAAGCCTTTGAAAAAGGAAGACTTTTAAAATCCATGCTGTTTTAAAATCCTGCCTCTTTATTTTGGCTCTCTTCTTGTTCCTTGACTTCCATGTGACCTATAGATATTTGGTTTTAAAGATACCAGCTGAAGTTTGGAATTCTGCAGATACATCTTCCATATTTTCTCTTCTGGCCTGGCAGGTTGTGGGGGCTCTCAGTGTTAGCCATTATTAATGATAGAAAATATTCTTTGTTAGGAGTTTCTTCCTATACTGAGAGGAGCTGACTGGCCTATGACCCTGGACTTCTTTGTTTTGTATTCATCATTCAGGAATTGTCGCAGCTCTTTGCTTCTTCAAACAGTTCACCCCTTCCATTCCCAACCTGGGATTCCTCCTTGGGAAGGCAGTCAGCCAAATTAATGTGTAAAGCAAGTTAACTAATCTGCTGTTACTGTAACAATCTTTAGCAATTGTACATTTTCGTTTATAATGGCATTAACTAGTTCTCTCATTTTCTTCGAATATGTAATACTTCTTCTAATGCCCTTCTGCTTCATTCTTGCTTTAATAACTCTCTCTTCATCTCGAAATATTTAAATCTTATCTTAAATGACTCAGCCTAGGCCCGTCTCTTCAGAAAACTTTCCTAACTTACAGGAATATACACTGCCTGTAAATAGGTCTATTCTATATCACAAAATTAATCAGTTTGTTATTTTCTTAGATAGTCCCTGAGTACCGTTACCAATAGACAAGGAAAAAGGTCATGTCGGATACTGTTATATCTTCCACATTTCCTAGCACAGTTGTTTAAGAGAGATAGGACCAGTTAGGAACTTGGAGTCAGTGCCAATTAGGAACTTGGAGTCAGTTAAGAATTTTGTATGTTCTTGAAGATCTTTGATCTAAAGATAATATGAACTGCTTCAAAAATATTTAGGGTGGTAAGTGTTATAATATTCTAATGGAAAGTTAAGCTAAATTTCATAGACGTATCAATTTCTTGAAAATCTGTTAATAGTGTTAATGAAAAAGATGATTTTGTTTCTTCTCTGAATTGAATAGGAATAGGGAGAGTAGTACAGTGTGTAAGTGATCACTTTAATTCATTTGACTGAGAACAAAGAACTTTTACATCAAGTACTATGCTTATATTTACTGCCTAATATTGTGTAAAATTAAAAGGCTTTTATTAATCGAGTTACATATTCTCAGTCCAACCCTGAATCTGAAAGTCATGATTATAAATACACCTATTATATATAATAATATTAACTATATATAACAAATATATTCACACACACATGTGTACATACAAACTTAAAAGTGATGTGTGATTTTCCTCACGAATATTGACGGAGGAATATAGCAAGAAGGTATAAGAGATTATGGATGATGAGTATCACATTCAAGAGTCTTTAATTTATCCATGAAAAGAAGGCATTTATAGATCTTTATGTAGTTTCTTGATGCTAATCTTAGAGCTAAGGGACTAAAAGCCATCCAGGAATTCACTGCGAAACTATCCGGGACTTCTTTCTGGGATTCAGGGATGTGTCAAGTACCTAGCATGTACCTGGATTAAATTTGCATTTATATTTTAATATTTTTTAAGAACACTAAAGTACTTGGTCTAGGTCAAATCCTCAGTAGGGCAATTAGTATTCTACAGTACACTCTAGAGGAGAATGATACCAGAATACTAATTTTCAAAGGTTGGTTAGATAATAATGTGACTGTGACTAAAGCTTTTTGGAGATAGTAGCAATTCAGTCATAGAAGAATGGGAAAAGAGTCGGAGATTAACACAGACCCGTGTTCATTCCTGTTAGTTAACTAAGAGTAATAAAGTCAGCGTTAGAGCTGAAAGGGACCTCCGAATATCAACTCGGTCATGTTCTACTATGGAACCGGCGGAAACAAAATGACTTGCCTGGTGACATGCTAGTTTAGTGGCACACGTGGGATTTCTGGGTATTATTCCTGAACACTTTCTTCTGAAGTCCAGGGCTCTTGATGCCTTATTTGTTCTTGAAGTAAGAATTATCACAGAAACAACTAGTACTTTCTCTCCAGAATGTGTGTTCTATTTTGCTTTTTCTTTACCTCTCAGCATCTTGCAGAAAGATTTTTGTTTTGCTTTATTTTGTAATAAAAACCCCACATCTTGTATAGTTTTTTATTTTTATTTTGTATTTTGTATTTTTATTTTTTTCAAATAATCTCTGCACCCAGTGTGGGGCTTGAACTCACGACCCTGAGATCAAGAGTCTACCAACTGATCCAGCCAGGTGCCCCTTGTGTGGTTTTTTTTAAAGAAAAAGAAATAGAGAAATATTTAATAGTCATACTCAGTATAGATTTTATTTGTTGATATGAAGTGTATATATAAACTCAAGTATTAAGTTATATATCCAGGTTCAAGACATCTGTGTGTTTTAGAGCAATAGATGTCTTGTGGCTAACTTTTGTTTTCTTTAAATGTATTATAGTTGAAGCCTCCTGTCATAATGGGGATGAAACAATTGAAACAATCGAGGCTGCTGAGGCGCTCCTCAATATGGACTCTCCTGGCCCTATGTTGGATGAAAAACGAATAAGTGAGTGGTCATGTGTTTGGATTGTTCACGTGAATATGCTTTGAAAAATTTTTCTTGCCATCGCTCACTATTAGAGATGATAAATACCAAGAGACCGGAGATTAGGTTTTTATATTTTTTGTGTCCCAAGCACATTTTAAGGTATAATATTAGTTGAGACATCTTTACTCAAGTATTCAGTTAAACAAGACTTTTTTAAAAAAATTGGAGAGTGAGATCTTTAAGAATAAAAAAGTATTTTGTCGTCAGCAGATTTTGCAGAATTTATTCTCTTAACCTCATTGGTAGAAGTTTTAGGGTATTTATGGCCCAAACTATTATAATTTACTGATCTCTATAGGTATTCACCAGTGAATAGGCAAAAATTCATTGAAAAAATTTCTAACACCTCATGGCAGAAAATTTACTGCCACATTATTGATCTGCTTTTAAACATTTTTTAAGTTTATTTATTTATTTTGAGAGAGAGTGTGTGTGCATGTCAGCAGGAGAGTGGCAGAGAGAGAGAGAAAGAATCCCAAGCAGACTCCACTCTGTCAGCATAGAGCCCTATATGGGGTTCGATCTCCCCTCTCTCAGTCTGGAACCATGAGATCATGACCTGAGCCTAAATCAAGAGTTGGTCACTTAACCAGCAAGCCACCCAGGCATCCCTACTGATCTGCTGTTAAGTCCATGTTCTCCTTTGAGCTTTTCTGACAAGAAAGTAGTCAAACTTGTTAATTTATTAATTTAATTATCACTAAATCAGTTTAAGATGTTGTTGAATATTTTCTGTATGCATAGCAATGCATTAGGCAATAATGTGATGTACAAATGGACAGACACTGTTTTTTACCTCTTTTTCACAGATTAATTTTGAAGATATTTATGTAAATAATTGTAAAAGCCAAAAATAAAGGCCATGGGAGGGATAGCAACATGTTCTGGAAGGAAAGAGGACTCTGGTTGGGAATATTAGAGACAGGCTTTATGGAAGCAATTTTTTTTTATCTTGGAATATAAAACATAAGTAAGCTTTTAGTGGCTAGAGGATATAGGGAAGAGCATTCAAGGTAGAGAGAATGGGTTGAGCCAGAGACACAGACCTATAGAAAAAGAGTGAAACGTTCTGATAAAAATGCTTTGGTATAGCTGAAGTGTAAGCTTCATGGAAGGTGGGAGATGAGATTGGAAAGGTAGGTTCGATCCAAATTGTGCAAGCTTCACATGGCGTGCTGTGGAGTTTGGATTTTCTTTTCTTTTTTCCACTGTAAACTATGGGAAAATAAGTCAGTTTTATTTTTCTACTAATTTTCAGCATGTAAAGTTTTATAGAGAAGAAGAATATGGTCAAATCAGACTTAGGTTTCAGAGAGTAACTTCAGCAGCAATATGAAGAATGGAGAAGAGAAACGAGATAGGCTGGTGATAAGAAGTCAAGGAAGGCATCGAAGTAGTCCTGCCAAGCCTGGTCTGATTTAGGACAGAAGAAATAAAGAGAGACTAAATTTCATGATTTTCTTTCTACTTTAATCTTCACAGAAACAGAAAATTATTTGATGAAATTATTTTGATTTATAATACAAAGTTGATTATAATTAGTTATTTTATTTCCATTAGATAATAATATATTTAGTTCCTCTGAAGATGACATTGTTGTTGCCCCAATCACCCATGTATCCGTCACATTAGATGGGATTCCTGAAGTGGTGGAAACTCAGCAGGTTCAAGAGACATACACACACTCACCAGGAGCATCATCGCCAGAACAACCTAAGAGAAAGAAAGGTGGGTGGTTAATTTGTTTAGGGCAAACAGTCAAGTCTTGAAGTGGAATCTAAACATTAATTTTTATTCAAGGATATTTATATGCCAATTAAAACTCACATAATAAAAAATGAGGGTACAAAACATAAAAGGTATATCTCCATATTAGGTTCATTAAAAAATTAAATCCTCAACCTTTTACCCAAACTCAGAAAGAGCTTGGCGTAAGGACAGTTAGCTTCCTTCCATAGGGACATAGTTAGAAAATCACTAGCATAGATTCCAATATAAGATTCCAGTGGAAAAAATAATAATTTGGAAATGAACAGGTAAGTAATTGAAGAGGAAAATGTTAGATTTTAATTAGATTTAAATTTTAAAGGGAGTTTTTAACTTTTCACAAATTTAGGACCACATCTATATAAACTGTAGCATCTCTGGAGGACAGAGACAGCTATGTCAGTCTTGATGTCCAAGGCACTTGTGAATTCCCAGCCATACTTAACATAATTAACATAAAGACAGCCCCAGGCTGGTAATAACTTGGGGGTAACAGGCAGAACCTCTTGTAAAACTGCTCTGGCAAGTCGTGCAATTAACCTGGGCTGCACAGAATTTCCTCAAATAAAGCCCTGTTGAGGTGAGCTCACATTGCAGTATTAACAAAATACATAAGGAAGATAATTCCTGAATGAGAAGCAGAAGACATTAGAAGAGTCTAGGATTAGTCCTCTGAGAACTTCAGATAATAGAATTATCAAATAGAAACTTTCAGTGAATATGACTGCAATTATTAAGGCAAAAAAAAAAATGAAAAACAAGGTCAAAGAATGAGACTATTATAAAATACCAGATGGAACTTCTTCCAGACAAGATGGAATGTTAGAACCTGATTTGGCAATGATTTGGGGACATCAAAAGCAAAAATTGTAAGTGGGACTACATTAAACTAAAAAGCTTCTGCACAGCAAAAAAAACCAAAAAACCGTAAGGCAGCCTATAGAATGGGAGAAAATATTAACAAGACATATAGCTGATAAACGGTTAATATTTAGAAATACATAACTCCTACAACTCAATAGCAAAAAAAAAAAAACATTAAAAAATGGGCAGAGGGCCTTGAATAGACTAAGAAGACATACAGATAGCTGCCAGGTACATGAAAAGATGTTCAACATCACTAAATCTCAGAAAACTGCAAATCGAAACCACAGTGAGCTATCACCTAACACCTGTCACAATGGCTGTCATCAAAAAGGGAAGAGACAAGTAGCGTTGGCAAGGATGTGGAGAAAAAGGAACCCACATTGTGCACTGTTGGTGGGAATGTAAATTGGTACAGCCACTATGGAAAACAGCATCGAGGTTCCTCAAAATGTTAAAACTACAAATAACCATATGATCTAGCAATCTTCCGCCTGGGTATGTATTCAGAGAAAATGAAAATAAGATATCAAAGCAATACCAGCACTCCCATGTTCATTGCACATTAAAAAACATAGGATGGACCTTGAGAGCATCATGCTAAGTGAAATAAGTCAGAGAAAGACAAATATTGTGTGCTCTCGCTTATATGTGGAATCTGAAATAGCCAAACTCCCCAGAAACAGAAAGAAAAATGGTGGTTGCTCAGAAGAAGAGGAAATGGGAAGATGTCAGTCAAAGGGTACAATCTTCCAGGTATAAAGTGAGTATGGGAATCTAAAGAAACGGCATGGTGACTTTGGTTAACAGTACTGTATTATATATTTGAAAGTTGCTAAGAGAATATATCTAAAATGTTCACACCCCAAAAACCAGGTAATTTTTATGTAAGGTGATGGTATATTAACTAACCCTACCGTGGTAGTCATTTTACAACATAGAAGTGTATCACATCGTCACATTGTACACCTTCAACATACACAATTATATGTCATTATATCTCATAAAGCTGGAAAAAATTTTTAATTAAAAAAGCCTCCGGAATCTGAATTTACCCTCCTATTCAAACAACTGAAAAGAGAGACAAAATGTATGAAACAGTGCTGCTAAAAATTGGATATCAGTCAACAAAAGCAAGTGAGCCCTATGATTACCCCCCTTACTGCATAAAGAATTTTTTTTTTCGGAAAACAGTTTGACTCACTCTTTCTTTCGTTTTTTTTCTTCCCTCCCTCCCTCCCTTCCTCTCTCTCTCCACCCTTCTTTCTTTCTTTCTTTTCCTTCCTTCCTTCCTTCCTTCCTTCCTTCCTTCCTTCCTTCCTTCCTTCCTTTCTTTCTTTCTTTCAGTTTGGCAGTTTCTTAAAACATTTAATGCATGTTTAACATGTGACCCAGCCATTCTTCTACTTAGTATTTACCCAAAAGAAATGAAGCCATACATTCATAGGAAAAAATATGCATGAATGAATGTTCTTAGCAGTTTTCTTTGCAAGAATAGCCCCAAACTTGAAACAGCCCATATGTCTATCACCTGCTGATTGGATAAGCAAATTTGTGGTATACCTATACAATAAAGTAATACTCACCAATAAAATAGAATATACTGTTGATACATACAACAAAAATGGATGAGTCTCAACATAATTATGCTGATTTAGAAAGAGGCCAGACTTTTTAATATATATGTTTCTACTTATATAAAATCGCGCAAACTGCAAACTAATATATAATGACAAAATATGTGAGTAGTTGGTTACCTTCGGATTGGGCAGCGTGGAATAGGTAAGACATAAGGATGACAGAGGGGTGTAAAGTACTTTTTGAAGGAAGGATATGCTCACTGTTTTTGAACATAGTGATGATTTCACAGGTAAAAACATGTTGGAAGATATCAACTTGTAGACTTTAACCATATGCGATTTATTGTATATCTCTTATACTTTAGTAAAGCTATTTTTAAAGTGAAAGACTAACATCTTAATTAATAGTAGAAGCCTGATGTGGTAAGGGACCAAATAGAACACATAATATATAAGTTAAACAGCAGGTTAATTACTGTTTAAAAGAGAATTAATGAGTTCCAATATAGATCTGATATAGAATAAAAAACATCAAAGAGTCAGAAAGTGAGGATTGAATGAAAAGGTCTCCATGTGTAATCAAAGCTCCAGAAAGAGAATATGTAGAGCAAGGGAAGGCAGTATTCAAAGGTAATGACTGAGAGTTTTACGAAGTGACCTTAATCCCAGCATGGTGAATCCTAAGTAGCATGAGTAAAAGAAATTCAGGCCTAAATAAGTTATAGTAAAAATGCAAAACGCAGCACTCCCATAGCCCTGGAAAAAAAAAAAGAAGAAGAAAAAGAAAAAGAAACAAACCAACCAGAGGAGAAACTTGAAGAGGATTGATTTTTAGATTGGCAGTTTAGAAGCCCCCAAAAGAGGCTGGAAGTGTTGGCTGTCATCAAAGTATTAAGAAGAAATAACTGTCAACCAAAAATTCTATACCCAACTAATGTATAACTCACGTGAAGCTGTGCACATTGCCATCTCGAATAGTAAGGAAAACAAGGGAAAGGATGGGTATCGGATAGGTTTACCAACTGTCTCTGTCTTGACTAAAACTAGTGGTGAAAAGAGTGGGAAGAAGAAAGTGACTTTATCTATCAGAAAAAGTAGGTAAATAGAAAGCATAAAATAAGAGGGTAGGAGGGGTAGGAGCTAACTGAAGTCTTCAGTTCTAATATTTATCATTAACATGGTCATCCAGAGGTATCTACCTTATGAATGGTTCTCTGCAGATTCCTACAGTGATAGAAGTCAAGATACCTGGCTGACTAGGTTTTGTATTTATGCATTAAGAGGGGCCTGAAGAGTGACTTTGTGAGAGCAGGGAAGGGACAGAGGGAGAGGGAGGGAGAATCTGAAGCAGGCTCATGCCCAGCGCAGAGTCTAACATGGGGCTTGATCTCACTATTGTGAGATCATGACCTGAGCTGAAATCAAGAGTTAGATGCCTAACCACCTGAGCCACCCAGGCGCCTCAGAAGTAACCTTTTTGATCCTCTTACTCACCCTAACTTTAGAAATGTTTTCCTATTCAGTTTGGGGATGCATTCTTAACTAACCTAGTGACTTTAGCTCTATCTCTAGAATTCTGTTCTTCTAAGTTCTTGCTCTACATTGGACTAATCCAGAATTTACCCTTGTGGTCTAGACCAGGTAGAGTCAGCCTGAAGAATGTTGGGATAAAATATGCTAACTAAGGTGTCCATTTATGCTTAATCTTCATCAGTTCTTACGTATAGAATGGTAGTCTCTTCAGACAGCATGATCATCTCAATCTAAATCCCAGTCACCGTTGCCACCAAGTTGTGTTTCTGGATAAATGGCAAAAGAATATCACAAACAAGGCTTTAGAATAGTTGGTTGAGCCAGACTAAGACTGTACAAACTACATTTAACACTGTTGGAATGGACTTGTTTAGAGATTGAATGAGGTATAACTCTAATATATATAATGTGAATTAAAAGAAATACATAAAAATGAGATGATTAAAAATACATAGGAAAATAAAAATTGACTATGTGGTTCACCAAAACTTTGCCTCATATATTTTTCTATCTCTAAAGTTTTGGGAAGTTGCTAGTGTTAGGGAACTACCTATATGCAGATATGAGACAAGCTAAAAATCAACTTCTCCTACCATAAAAAGCTTATGTAACCAACAGGTAAACTTGTAAGGCTTATTTTTTGAGCCTAAGTCTTATCAACATCAAGAATATTCCCCCAAATTTTAAGAAAGCACCGTCAGTTTTGTTCCCTCAAAGACAAGATGTAATGTTTTAAACTTAACTTCGTTGTTTTTTTTTAAATTTTTTAACGTTTATTTATTTTTGAGACATAGAGACAGAGCGTGAGCAGGAGAAGGGCAGAGAGAGAGGGAGACACAGAATCAGAACACAGGCTCCAGGTTCTGAGCCATCAGCACAGAGCTCGACGTGGGGCGCGAGATCATGACCTGAGCTGAAGTCGGCCGCTTAACTGACTGAGCCACCCAGGCGCCCCTTAACTTCGTTTTTGTAAATGATATATCATTTCCTACATAAAAGTGTTTGTGATCTAACCTGCGCTAATGATAAAATTTCACTGAAGTTATTTTCCTTTTAAGTAAGTTGCATTTAGGAGACCAATATGTGTGATCCATGTATAAAGTATTAAAATTTAGGATAAATGACCAAATATCATTTATAAACAGCTGAATTGTTCATTCTCATTCACTTTTGATGGCAAATACTTACGCAGAGCTGTTCTGTTTCAGGGAGAAAAACAAAACCTCCACGACCAGATTCCCCTGCCACTACACCGAACATATCTGTGAAGAAGAAGAATAAAGATGGTAAGGGTAAGTACCATAATTTCCTTGTAATACTTATAGGTCAAGTAACATTTAGATTGCTTTAAAACATCTGCATATTGTAAGGAAAAACTACCAGCTCTCTTGACTGATTGAAAGGGATCTTATTGCTGCCACGTGCTTATAAAGTACAGTTGGCACTTTTCCATTTAAGAGATTTTTTTATGTACCTGGCTGTCCTTTCATGTAACAACGAGTCTCTTGGGAGAGTTCAGTCAGGTTAGCCTCTCCTTTCATAGACACTTTATACTACTGTTCTGAAGTTCTAATATTTTCATAACTGCTGCCCAAATTTGAAAAAAATTCTTAAGGTCAATCCATTTACTCTGATATAAAGAGAACAGCTACTGAAAGGTTTTGTACAACTCTTTTTCACTGGTTTTCTTAGGTAATGGTTTTTAAAGAGAAAAAAGTTCCATCAAAGTGTTTTTTTCTCCCTAAGCTGTCACAAATCTAATTGCCAAGATTGCTCTGTCCAGATGTCTTATATAAGACTTTTAGTTGTGTTTAATTTTGCTCTTTCAAATGAAATTGTATCAGTTCAACAGAAATTGCTTTTGTTTCAGGAAACACGATTTATCTTTGGGAGTTTTTACTGGCCTTGCTCCAGGACAAAGCTACTTGTCCTAAATATATCAAATGGACCCAGCGAGAAAAAGGCATTTTTAAACTGGTAGATTCCAAAGCAGTATCCAGGTTGTGGGGAAAGCACAAAAACAAACCTGACATGAATTACGAGACGATGGGAAGAGCCCTCAGGTACATGAAGCTTTTGTAGTTCGTTGTGTTAAGAATATTTTTTCTAAATACTAAAAAGTAGGTAACTTCTAAAAAGTTAGAGGATTACAAAAATGGTGAATTTTATTATTGAATTGCTAAAACCACACAACTTACAGAAATCAGTATGTATTTAGGAGCGCCTAGGTGGCTTAGTTGGTTAAGCATCTGATTTGTGATTTCAGCTCAGGTCACAATTTCATAGTTTATGAGTTTGAGCCCCACGTCAGACTCTGTGCTGACAGTGTGGAACCTCGAGCCTGCTTGAGATTCTATCTCCCTCTCTCTCTGCCCCTCCACTTGTGTGTGCATTCATTCTCTCTCTCTCTCTCTCTCTCTCTCCCTCTCTCCCTCCCTCCCTCCCTCAAAAAAAATCAGTATGTATTTAAATCAAAAACTTATTCCAATCTAGGAAAATGTTTTTTCTTCAAAAAAAAATTCATGCAAACAACAGATAGTTTCCTTATAAAGGGATTAGAAAATGTAAGCCATCAATAGGAATTATAAATTGACCACAGGAGTCATATGTTTGGAGCCATTAAACTTGAATTCAGCACAAAGTTAACAAATTGTGGTATGCAGGAACTGAATAAGAGGGTGCATTTTTATTTATTTTTCTTTAATTTTTTTAAGCATTTATTTATTTTTGAGAGAGAGAGAGTGTGTAAGTGGGGGAGGGCAGAGAGAGAGGGAGACATAGAATCTGAAACAGGCTCCAGGCTCTGAGCTGTCAGCACAGAGCCCGATGTGGGGCTCAAACCCACAAACCATGAAACCATGACCTGAGCCAAAGTCATACACTTAACCGATTGAGCCACCCAGGTGCACCAAGAGGGTGGATTTTTAAATGTAAGTCTCAGATATGATCTGTATACCTGAATAAATGCTTCAAGAATAATATTAGATACTGCGAAATTTTGAACTAGGGTATCATTCTATTCTTAAGCTCACTATTAGTTTGTTTTTCTGTGATCATATTATTTATTCTTCAAGATACACATCTATTTGAGAAAGATTTACACTAGAAACAATCATCATGGTGCCTGGGTGGCTGTCAGTTAAGTGTCCGACTTTGGCTCATGTCGCGATCTCAGGGTTCATGAGTTCAAGCCCCACATCAGGCTGCCTGCTGTCAGCACGGAGCCCACTTTGGATCCTCTGTCTCCCTCTATGCTCCTTCCCTGCTCTCATGCATGCTCTCTCAAAAATAAACATTAAAAAAAAAAAAGGAAATAGCAGTCATCTGATAACTTGATAACCTTCTTAAACCAGACTATTAAATTACAGTTTGTTTTAAAGTCACACTTTTTTTTTTAATTAACGTTTATTTATTTTTGAGAGACAGAGCATGAGCAGCACAGGGGCAAAGAAAGAGGGAGACACAGAATCAGAAGCAGGCTCCAGGCTCTGAGCTTTTAGCACAGAGCCCAACGTGGGGCTCAAACTCATGAAGTGCGAGATCATGACCTGAGCCAAAGTCAGATGCTTAACCAACTGAGCCCCCCGGGTGCCCCCATTGTTAACTATGGAAGAGAAATAAATTCTTGAGGTTTGACTTTTTTTTTAATATTTATTTTTGAGAGAGAGAGAGAGAGCAACTGTGGGGAGGTGGGGCAGAGAGAGATGGAGACAGAATCCCAAGCAGGCTCTGCAACAGCAGCACAGAGCCCAACACAGGGCTCCAGCCCATGAATTGTGAGATCATGACGTTTACTGAAACCAAGAGTCAGACGTTTAACCGACTGATCCACCCAAAGCCCCTAAATTCTTGAGGTTTGTAATAGATTTGAGTATTCCAGCAAGTTGGAAGAAGGGGAGATGAAGAAAAGTGAAGGACTGGAATAATCCATATACTTTCAACAATCTCCTCATCAGAATTGGGTTTAGGTTTAATTGGTAATAAGGATTTTTCTATGTAAGTGTGTGTATTTTATATATATTTAGAAAAGAATATGTTTGGGGTGCCCGGTGGCTCAGTCAGTTAGGGCGTCCAGCATGGGCTAAGGTTATGATCTTGTCGTTCATGAGTTCAAGCCCCACATCAGACTCTGCTGACAGCTCGGAGCCTAGAGCCTGCTTTGGGATTCTGTCTCCCTCTCTCTCTCTGTTCCTCCCCTGCTTGTGCTTTGTTTCTCTGTCTCTCTGTCTCTCTGTCTCTCTCTCTCTCTCTCTCTCTCTCTCTCAAAAATAAACAAACACTAAAAAAAGAGAGAGAAGGGGCACCTGGGTGGCTCAGTCGGCCAAGAGTCCAACGTGGTCTCAGGTTCATGGGTTTGAGCCTGGCATCAGGCTCTGTGCCGACAGCTTGGAGCCTGGAGCCTGCTTCAGATTCTGTCTCCGTCTCTCTGCCCCTCCCCTGCTTGCATGCGCACGCTCGCTCTCAAATGTAAAATATAAAATATTCAAAAAAATTTTTTTAAAAAGAAGAGAATGTGTTTAATTATACTATCTTATATCAAATAACTACCTTTCATTTTGAAATTCTCCTCCCACTTGTTAACAACTTGAAACTTTGTTTATAATTAGGGAATTTTTAATGTTGAATATCATTTTAATTTACGTTTAATTGAACAAAATATTGATAAAATTGTCTGCTTTGGATAGGTACTATTACCAAAGGGGTATTCTGGCGAAAGTAGAAGGTCAGCGCTTGGTGTATCAGTTCAAGGAAATGCCAAAAGATCTTATTTACATAGACGATGAGGACCCAGGTTCCAGCACAGAGTCTTCAGATCCATCCCTGTCTTCAACAACCACTTCAAGTAGGAGCCAAGCAAGCAGATCGAGAGTATCCTCAAGTCCAGGGATAAAAGGAGGAGCCACTACTGTTCTAAAGCCAGGAAATTCTAAAGCTACAAAACCCAAAGATCCTGCGGAAGCTGCACAGCCGTCGGAAGTTCTGAGGACAATGCAGCCCACACAGTCTCCGTATCCTACCCAGCTCTTCCGGACTATTCACGTAGTACAGCCAGTACAAGCTGTCCCAGAAGGAGACACAGCCGTAACCAGTAGCGTGCAGGACGAAACATTAAATTCTTCCATTCAGAGTATTAGGTGAGAAAACTATAAAGTTATCAGTGCATTTCATTATGTGATGTTTCTGACCAGAGCCATTATTAGTTTAATACGTTAGGATTCGGAAGTGAGAATAAAAATTATATTGATTTCAAGCTGGAAATCTTATTCAACAGATTGTTTTCAGCAGCAGTGTCTATTACATCAGTCCTCTGATTCTGTCAGTGATTCCTTATTTTTAAACTTTGACATTACTTCATGTCGTTCTATTAAGTCTAGTCCACTGTACCTTTGTACAATTGGATTGATCCGTACAAGAATCCATCCACATATTAGAAAATCCAGAGAATGGTTTCAGATCTTCTTTTCAAAGTCAGGAGCTGTAAAAATTCAACATAAACTGACAGTCATGACCTACTGGAATGCATTGAGCTCCAAGAAATAACATTATTCCTCAGGAAGACCCTAGCATGGAGCAGTTCTAACGTTCAAAGAGGTAGGGAGGCCAAGAATCTAAGGTCTACTTTTTCAAGCTTTTAGAGTAGTGGAAGTTGGAAAAATAGTTTTTCAGCAATCAAATCAAATTTGTCTCATAGCCCCAAGAAAGATATGAAACAGCAAATTGACCAAGAAAACCCTATTTGCTTTAGACTAGTTTTTTGCAGCATTTGGGACTGGTCTCACAGAATGGGGAAAAAGGAAGAAGGCAGAAAATTAGATGGACCTTTGCAATATTCTCTTTTTCTACCATCATGAATTTCCAGAATGTGTATTACAGTAAAATGTAGGAGCCCATCCAAATACAATAAAAATGATTCTTGGATTATTATTTTCCTGAGCTGACTTTAGTCTTAACATTTTTATATTCCTGAATATAAATGCTGGGTTTTTGTTCAGTTGATCTTGAAGTAAGAAGCATTACTCAAGTCAAGACAGACTTAGATGTTTTAGTCTTCCTTGTATGGTCCACTTAAAGTTTTGGCATCATGAAAATTGACTTGCAAGGAGTATGAAGGTTGTATTTGCCACATTTTAATTGGACAGGAAGGGTCAGTCTTTTACTGTTATTAAAGGAGTACTTATTTCTCTCTATTTTCCTTGTAATGTTTTATTTTCCTGTAGGTCCTGTTGGTTTTGTGTGATAACTGAGTATCTAATTGGAAGTACGTGATTCCTCCCATTGGTTTCTAGGCTCTTTGTCATCTTATCATTGTGTCTATTTGTGTTGATAGGAAACATACAATGGCCATACAATCACTAGGACCCTCTTCCTGGAGTGATTCAGTTATTTTTTAGCATCTGTAATCAGTTTGCTTTTTTTACACCTTGAGAATAAAACCAGATCCCCCACCTTGCAATTAAAAAAAGTCCTCCTAACTCTAGGTCTGAAGGATATTAAATTGTGATACTGTATTGGATACTTTATTACTCTGAATGTCAATTTCTGAATAAGACTCAGTGCCAGATATTAAAACGCGGTAATTACACTCCCTATCCATGATTTGCAAACTGTCTTTTGGAGTACTTTCCAGAATTTTCATTTCTAAGGTCCGTGATTGTTTTGTGGACTCCCTGCTTGCTTCCTGCCTCCAGTATTTTTTCTCTGGAGTCCAACCTGTGTAAGATGACTAGTCACAATTTTGCTATGCTACCTTCTTGCAACTTCTGTTAGATCCATGTTGTACACAGAGTGCGGTCAAATTTCTCGAGCTCCTGCTTACCAGCTCTCTCTCTGTTCATGATTCCTTTCTTGCCCTTCAGCTAAAACTGACTGCTTGTGCGCAGTGCACCTCAGTCTGGGACCTGACCCAGGTGTTTCGGGTGACTCGAATGCTCATCTCTTATATATGTAAACCTGCAGGAGCCACATTTTATTAATTGTCCCTCTCCTACCACTTAACGTAGTGTATAGCACATAACACCCCTTCAAATTTATAGATTTTATTTTGAAGTAGTGTATATATTCATTCTTTATCTCCTCTCAGAGTAATGAGTTCTCTAAGTGAACTGCTTATATAATGAAGAAATAAGAAAATTTAACTTCTCAAAGTTTAAAACATACTTCCTTATTGAAGAAATCATTTTATATTTATCTGTATGTTTATATCCACGGTTTTTTATATACACACATTCTTAATCATTCCTTTGACTTTTAAATAAATTGTTCTCACATTTGGTTGTATCTTTTATTTGTATCTCTCAAAAATCCTACTTAATTTAAAGCAGTTAAACCTCTAATGGAATGCATTTTTATTCCCTGAAATTACTGGATGTACTTAAAAGGTCAAAGTTAAGGAATAATGAATATAATTACTCAGGTTTTGCTATTGTTCTTTTTCATTATATAGAAATAAAGAAAAAGCATTAAATAAATTTCAAGCAAATTGTACATATTACTGTAAAATTCTAATGCATTATTAGAATCATTTTTCATTAGATTAATTATTTAGTGATTTCTTTATTTTTATTCATATTTTTTATAATCACCTGAACTTTTCATTATGAAAAATTTCAAAATATCAACAGGTTGAAATAGTACAACAAACATCTCTTTAAATCCACCTGGATTCACAGTTGATAGCATTTTGCTTTATTTATTTTCTCTCTATATTTATTTATACACTTTTTTCTGTTTGGCTATTTGTCAAGTAAGTAGACACAATTATGACATTTTATTCCTAAACATTTCAACATACAGTCCTTAAGATTAGAGAGGTTTTCTTAAATAATCGTCATATTATTACTCCTAAGTAAAATAGCAGTAGTTTGACTATATATTTTTTTTAATTTTATAACTACTTTAATAAAATCAAAGACCACTTAAAGATCTTTTTCTGTAGCTAAGAGAAAATGGAATATATTTGACTTGAAATTGGATTATTCAATTAATGTAGCAACAAGAACTGACACTTTGAAAGCACTCTCTGTATTTCATACACTTTCCATAGATTAACTTCTAATATCCTCACTGATCAATGAGGTATAGGTAATATTATTCCTATTTTACAGATGAGGAAACCAAGGCAAGGAGAGGCCAAGGAGCCTGGTCACATCTAGTAAGTGGTGGAGACAGTGTTTTAATGCAAGAAGTTTAGTCCAAAGTAGTGACTTGTGATTTGCCACCCTGCCTGTTGATTCACATGACTCTTGTGAATTACCAGTTATTTACAATGAAGTAGCAACATGTTTTTTCTTTTCTCAGTTTTTCCTTTGCTCATATCTTTTTATCTCACATAATTGCATGTATCTATGTTGAAATCTATTAAGCTTTTCTAAATGATTTATGGTATATGTGCTCAATTATACAGATTTTAATTTTGACTCTGGCTTCATTTTATTTAAAGAAACAACTACAATAAAAGTAAGCCTCAGGTAAAATACTTTCCTGAAATTGTCTCTTGGTAAACTTGATTTTAATTTTGACTCTGGCTTCATTTTATTTAAAGAAACAACTACAATAAAAGTAAGCCTCAGGTAAAATACTTTCCTGAAATTGTCTCTTGGTAAACTGGCAAGTCCATATACCTGCCTACCATAACTTCTTTCTCTGTAATATTTATTCAAGCACGAGTAGTTTGTCTTAGGGGCTTTTAAATAAATTAGCCTCTAAAAATGTATAATGTGAAAATTACCTTAAAAGCAAAGTAATGGAGTAGGAAGAATATAGGCATAACTTTCCAGCCCTTCAATCTTGTCAATTATTAGATGTGACATTGAATCGGATTAATTAACTATTCTGAGTCTGTTTCCTCATCTCTAAAATAAAGGTGATCATGACAGTTAAATAACATTTCCTGATGTCTGAGTAGATATGCAATAAAAACTAAGTGTTACATTGTATATATCTGTCTTAGTCTCAGAAAGTTTGAGGAATTTTAAATTACCAGGATTATACCAGTGGTTACAGGCAGTGTAGGAAATTTTATGAAGTGGTTAACTGTAACATAACCTTTGTTATATGATATAACCAGACACAACCGACAGCTTAATCATTAAACAAGAAAAAAATAATTAAAAATTTCTGTGGTTGGTTGGGAAAAGGCTGCATGATATTTTACCTTTAATCCATTAGTGAAAATCACTTATTTTAGAATTTGTCCAAATAAACCAGTATATTTACATTGTAGATATTATAAATGAGTATATATATTTTCTGGAAGAGGACAGTCAGGTGTTTTGAGGAGAGGATGTCTTTTTCTAGTTTAAACAAAAGCATTGAAAGTCTAGTGGTAGCCCTGAGTAACAATACGGAAAATTTCCAAGGATGTTATTGCTTGTGCCACACCTGAGGGAGGAAAAGAGAAGGAAGAGTTGTGTATTAAAGGTGTGTAACTGCCCACGGTTTAAAGATAGAGTAGACAGTATTCATCTTTAGCTGAATTTATTTGGGACTGAAGAAGTGGCAGTGTATTGTAATGGTCAAGCACAGAGGCCTTGCAGCCAGTTGGCCTCTTTTCTTATATAGCTGGTCACCTTATGCAAGCTGTTCACTCTCTTTGTGCATTAATTTTTTAAATTTAAAATGGGGATAATAGAACTTACAGGGTGGCAAGGCTGTACACATTTATAGATACTATCTGTGTGCTTACTATATACCATATACATCTTTTCTCTATGTCCTTGTCCATGAACTCTTGTCATAGGAAGCCCTTTATTTAAGAAATGCTGTCTGGCTATAGGATCAGGTAGCATACGCAGGCTCAGATTCCACCCACGATACCCTGATTCAGGTAGGCAAGGGGAAAAAGGAGGAACAGTGTATTTTGGAAAAGCTGCCTGGATCCCAAAGTTTTTCTGTATTCTTCCAACTCTTTCTTGCCTGCCCAGTAATATCAGTATATCTGGCCTTTATTTCTAGTCCTACCCTGCCCACTTATTAAATCTTCAGTACCTGGTTCATATTCTCTTCTGGCTCCATCCTTCAGAAGAGATGCTAACATTCTGCTGTAGACCGATCGTCACAGAGGTGACTTGGTTGGAATCTGAACTTGGAAATCAGAATCCTACCACAGTGGGTAGGATCTAGCCATCCTGTGTCTTTCCCCTTGCTTTGAACTTCTCTTAAGTTATGCTGAGTTTTCTTTTCATGTGTCTACCTAGCCCATTTGTTTTCTCCAGAATTTTATTTCTCACATATGTAACAAGCCACATGACTGTAACTTACAAAATTAGCCTTAATAATCTGTGTGCAATGATTAACATTTGGATTATGGGGACCAGTCTAGCTGTTGAGCATTTGAAGTGGCCGTCATCTATCTTTTTGTATAATAGGTTCAACAGAATTAAGAAGAAACAATTGAGATCCAGATGCTGAGTTTTTCATCCACGTTTGTTTTATATTAACAGTGGCCATAACAATAGTTTTCACACCAGTGAACTTTTAAAATTCGATATACTCACAATATCATTTAGGAATTCTTCAATTAAGGGGATTAACAACCTTATGTAAACTTGATGTACATTAAAGGATTTTATGTTAAATTGTAGCTTTATGGCTAAAATTTGTGAAGATTGTTTGAGCTGAGAAAACTGCTAAAACACGCTTCTATTTATTTTTGCCAAAGCTGGCCCTTATTGTTTGCTCACTCTGCCAGCCTAGAGAACCCTCATGAGTTAATTATATTCATGACTTGTTTTATGTAATACGATATGAACTGTGAACTATTAAATTTCTTCTCTTCTGTTTCATATACATTTAAGACTGAGGCATTTTTATTTAATTGAGCATTTTCCTCTATATGTATAAAAATGGGTTGAAAACACTTAACAATCGTATGAGGCCCGGTAATTTTGGATGAACATGTTGATGACAGTATCCCTCACGTATTAAAAATAAAATCCAATACATTCATTTTAAAATATCTAATTCTCTTGGGGTGCTTGGGTGGCTTAGTTGGTTCAGCGTCCCATTCTTGACTTCAGCTTAGGTCACGATCTCACGGTTTGTGAGTTCAAGCCCTCTGTCTGTCTCTGTGCTAACGGCATGGAGCTTGCTTGGGATTCTCTGTCTCCCTGTCTCTCTGCCCCTCTCCTGCTCATTCTTTCTCTCTCTCTCTCTCTCTCTCTCTCTCTCTCTCTCTCAAAAATAAATAAACTTAAAAAAATAAAATTCCTAATTTTCTTTCAGGCAGTTCATACATAACTTCTTTGCCAAGCATTTTGATATCCTCCTCCTTCCCCAACAAATTTTTTTTTTTCTTCTTCAGATAGTATCATAGTTAATGGCCTGAGAGTCTTGTGTTGGGCATTCCATTACAATACAAGGTCTGGCACGATGTTTATGTTGTGTTGAAAATACGGGAAGTAGCATTTAAAATGTATAACTCCTATTTTGTCAAAATGACTTGTCAAATGTTAAATTTTTAATGATGTAGAATATGCTGATTTTCTGACTTTTATTTCATAATCTCAATAGGACTATACAGGCTCCCACCCAAGTTCCAGTGGTTGTGTCTCCTGGGAATCAGCATTTGCACACAGTAACACTCCAGACAGTGCCAATCACAACAGTGATAGCCAGCACAGATCCATCATCAGGTGCTGGATCTCAGAAATTTATTTTACAAGCCATTCCATCCTCACAGCCCATGACAGTACTGAAAGAAAATGTCATGCTGCAGTCACAGAAGCCAGGCTCCCCTCCTTCGATTGTCTTGAGCCCTGCCCATGTACAGCAGGTTCTTACTAGCAATGTTCAGTCCATTTGCAATGGAACCGTCAGTATGGCTTCATCTCCGTCCTTCAGTGCTAATACTCCCGTGGTGACCTTTTCTCCTCGAAGTTCACAACTCGTTGCTCACCCACCTGGCACTGTAATCACTTCAGTTATCAAAGCTCAAGAAACAAAAACTCTTCTACAGGAAGTGGAGAAAAAGGAAGTTGAAGATCATTTGAAAGAAGACATTGAGAAGAATGAGCAACAGCCACAGCCTTATGTGATGGTGGTATCCAATCCCAATGGATTCGCCTCTCAGGTAGCTATGAAACAGAATGAGTTGCTGGAACCCAACTCTTTTTAATTAATATACCAAAGGAATTATGGATGATCGTTTTTTAATTGAGCATTTCCAGTCATAGCAAACTATCTGACCGATTCTAAGATAAATTCTACAGATGTTCTTAATTTTGTAGTTAATTGTTAAAAATATTAATTTAGAGTTAATTTTGACTTTGTTAGATGAGGGGGAGGGTACCCAAGTGCTTCTCTTTGTTCTCCAAATGTTTCAGAATTCAATTGTGAAGGAACAGGCATTTTATACTATGAAGACATTCTTTCCTGATTTTTTTCAGTTGCTATATCATAAGCATTTTTAAAGTTTCTTTTTTAATTTTACATGGTATTAGTTTTTCTGATTCTTTTGTAAATACAGTACTTAAATATAAGGCTACAGGAAATTTATATAGGAACTATTTTCATTCCACTTGTTTAAGTTAAAGTCTTGACTCTTTCAAATGCAAAACACCTATTTTATTCTTTGTTAAAATTATGATTTCACTTAGATTGACTTTAGTTGGCTGCACTGTATAAGGAACTATGAAGATGTGTAGAAAATAACATTAAAAATTGAAAGTTGCCCATGATACAGCTGAACCTGTTTCAGAAGCAGGATGGTATAAAAGCATCAGCCTAAGAGTGGCTGTCCTGCTGACTAGCTGTGTAATGTTGGGCCAAGCCATTGGACCTTTTTGGGCCCCAGTTCTCTTAAAAGGGAGGGATGCATTGGATTACACGAGATGATCTCCAGACTCCTTTCTGGTTCTAAATTTGATGATTCCAGCTCCTATATTTTAAAGTTATATCAACTAAAACATTATCAGCTTATTTCTTAACGTAAATATGGCTAACATATTGCAGAAAAATAAGTGGCCCTACAACCTACGAAATTCATTCTTCTGTTATCTGTAAGATCTGCTATGAATCTGAATTCTTCCTAAATACTGTGTTCATTAACTTTAGACCACTGTGTACCGTGGTCCATCAGTAAACCTACGTTCCTGAGTGCTAAATGATGTACTGCCATTCTGAAAGAGTCAAGGCTCTTTCTTAAGGGCCCACAAAGCAACCACGCCTTGGGCTCATCTGGCTGAGTAGCCAGTTGCTGTAAAAGCATAATTGCTTTATATTTTGGATCATTTTTTATTGGGAGTGGGGGCGTTGCATTCAAAGATAATATACATATATAAGTCTCAGAAATGAATAGTTTTTAGATTACTTTTCAGCTGTAAATAATGTACATTTAATTTCACAAGAAAAATTGTTTTCTGCAAATTTTCTAGTACAGCAAAGAAGAAACTTTTGTAGATGAAAAAAATCATGTTTAGAGGTCTCTTGTTCTATGTTTTCATATTATAGAGTGAATTTGTATTTAAGCAAAAATTTAAATTTTGGATGCCTCTAAACGTTTTTGTATCTTTAATTGGTTTATTATTAAATAAATCATGTAAAAATTCTCAGTGTTTGTGTTTTCAAGCGAATATTTCTTAAGAACAAATATACAGAAAACGTTGCTAGTATTTGCAATGTTATTAAGTGTTCATATGATAAACTCCATCGGTCAGGTTAGAATTGCAGAGTGCAGTTCCTCCTCTCAGGTTTCCTGTCTGCTGTGCCAGACGGCAGCCTCCACGTGGACACAGTGGATTGCAAAGCTCCAAAAATTAGAAATCAGTAAAATGTTCCTAGCAATAGTATTCAACACACTTTAAGAAACAAGTTTACTAATTAGAAATTAGGTCATTTATTGTTAAACTTGGAAAACACACAACCAGAAAAAGAGAAGAAAATTAAAATCTCAATGCAATACTCCTGTACCCAGTAGTAACGTACACACTTACTCATTTTGTCATGTCAATTAATATTCTTCAAAAATAGGATTTTAAACGGAGCATTTCAATCTCTGAAGTCAGAGGGATGCAGAGAAGAATCTGATGAGTCGGCCTCGCTAATTTTCCCCAAGTTTACTACACTTAGTTCATACCCTTTACTTCTGTCATTTTTCATGACTTTCCGTTCTTTATCAAATCAAAAACACTTAGGATTAACATTTCTTTGAATCTTCATTTCCATCTGAAGGCTCCCATGTCATGTAAAACTTTAAAATAAATAGGTATGCTTTCCTTCATTAAACTGTCTTTGTTAGTTTGATTTTTAGGCCCAGCTAAGCACCCTAAGGGAGTCACGGAAAAATTCTTTCTCCTCTAGAACTCTCTCTAGACATGCACCCCCTAACATAATCTCATCGTATTGAACTCCTGAACAGGAGCATAGCTGTCACTCGGTACTTGCCTGTGATGTTACTCTCACTGTCCTGTCCTAAAAACCTGATGCTTTCCTCACTTCCCAGTCATTCTTTAACCCTCTCTAGTATTGCATTTGCCTTCTCTCTTACCCTGAATTTACTGCTGCAAAGGTCACTAACTAGTAGTTAATTTCCATATTGCCAGATTTCTGTCCTTATCTTCCTTGATCTTTCCAACATTTAACTTTTTATAACTCACTGTTTTTTTTAAGAAACAAGATTTTTTTTTTTAAGAGAGTGAGTGTGTGTGAGCAGGGGAGAGGGGCAGAGGGAGAGAGAGAAACTTAAACAGGCTCCGTGCTCAGTATGGAGCCCAATGCAGGGCTCGATCCCACAATCCTGGGATTATGACCTGAACCAAAATCAAGAGCTGGGTGCTCAACCACTGAGTCACCCAGGTGCCCCAACTCACTCTTATTTTAAGTTTTCTATTGCTTTCACTGTTTTTAAATTTTTATTTTTTATTAAAAAATTTTTTTAATGTTAATTCCAATTTCATTATGTCAAATCCTTCAGTGTTGAGCCCTTCCTTACTGTCCTCAGACAGAGTTGATGACCTGCATGGTCTTACCTCTTCTTGGTCCCATCAGCCTTATCTTCTGATCTGGCTCTCCAAATGCTAACTGTCAGTTCGGATTGGAATGCTTTCAATTGCATGAAACAAAAACCCAATTCAAAATCAGAAGTCTAAAGTTAGGTTTCCAGGTTAGTTAATTCAGGAACTCAGGGGTGATAGTGAACACCCAGGTTTCTACCCTCTCTACGTTCCCATCCTCAGCATTTTGCTTTAGTTTCCAGGCCGGCTTCTGCCATACTTGCCAGATAGCTGCAGTAGTTCCTTCTGGTTTCTGTTTGTCAGTCAGAAGGTCTTTCCCAGAATTCCCTGGACAGCCATCTCTTCAGAGCTCATTGGCTAGATTTGTCATTTACCCCTTCCTAAACTATTGCTGTCTAAGAAGTAGGATTACCATAAATGACTTAGACCTGTGTGTGGAGCCAAACAAACTCGGGGCTCCATAGCAAGAAATACGGGAGAATGATGCGGCCTACTATCACCCACACACATCCTTCTTTACAGACACTTTCAAAAATGCTCATGCCTACATAAAACATGTATTTTTTGCCAAAGAGAGCTCAAAGTCCCCTCCAGTTACCTGATCCGGTTTCATGACTGGGATGTTTGGGATGATGTGCAGTCCTCTTTGTGACATTAGCTGTGTCTCCCTGGTGTCTTGTCCTCCACAGCCACGTCTAGTAGGAGCACTCAGAATACTCTCTCCAGGGTCAGCTTTAGAACACACTATTTGATGGTATAAGTTTGATGCCCTGTCCCAGGGTCACCATTTTCCCATCCTGGAATAGTGTCCTCAGTACCTTTCATCTCGCCTTTGATACACACCTGGTCAGTTATACATAACCAGGGTCGGTTTTGGAGAATTCCACTTCCAAACACCAAATTGTCTGCCAGTTTGAGTTCTTGGTCATTAGCAACAGAGATGGATTCTGGTTTTCAGCATAAAGAAATTTTATTAGAAGAATACTGTGTAGTTTGTAGAATAGACAAAAAGGTCTAGAGAATTGGGGTCAATCTGAGTCAAATACCGAGGAACAAATTACACAATTGGTTTAGTGGGGAAATTGTAGCCACTGTTACCACGCACTCAATATTGAGCTTTGTATCACTGTCTCTGCTGCCCCAGGAATTTGATCTTGATACAGGTGCTGCTGCATCTAGGGGCACTTGGGTGGCTCAGTCTGTTGAGCATCCAACTTCGGCCCAAGTCATGATAATTGTGGTTTGTGAGTTTGAGCACGCCATGGCCTCTCTGCTGTCAGGGTGGAGCTCGCTTTGGATCCTCTGTCTCCCTCTGTCTCTCTCTCTCTCTCTCTCTGCGCACTTCCCCCACTCGCGCTCTCTCTCAAAAATAAACATTAAAAAAAAAGAGGAGTGTCTGGGTGGCTCAGTCCTTTAAGTGTCTGACTTTGGCTCAGGTCATGATCTTGCAGTCTGTTAGTTCAAGTCCCATGTCTGGCGCTGTGCTGACAGCCTGGATCCTGCTTCAGATTCTCTGTCTCCCTCTCTCTCTGCCTTTCCCCAATTCACGCTCTGTCTCTCTCTCAAAAATAAACATTAAAAAAACAGCTTTATGGAGCTATAGTTGACATACAATGAATTGTACATGTTTTAAGAGTATAAACTCATGAAATCATCACAATAATCAAGTAGTGAACCTGTGCACTGTTTGGTGAACATTACCTTAAAAGTTCCCTTGTGCCTCCTGTAACTACTCCCTTCTTGCCCATTCCACCCTCCAGTAGATGAATGATTGACCACCATAGATCATATTTGTTTGCATTTTTTAGGATTTTATATAAATGGAATCATAAAGTATATACATTTTTTGTCTAGCTTCTTCCACTTAGCGTAATTATTTTGAGATTCATCTATGTTGTATCAATTTACCATTCCAATATTACTAATATTCCAATATATAGATATGCTGTAGTTTGTTTATCCATTTACCTGTGGATGGACATTTGGATTTCCATTTTTCAGCTATTACCATTAAAGCTGCTATGAATATGCCTGAACAAATCTTTATATGGACACATTTTATTTCTTGCATAAATACCTGGGGGGGGGTGTTCCTGGCTGGGTCATGTGACAGTTCTACTATTGTACATTCCCACCAGCGGAGTAGGAGTGTTCCAGTTGTTCTATCGATATCCTTTCCAACATGGTCAGTCTTTTATATTGTAGCCATTTTAATGGGTGTGTAGGGGTATCTCATTGTGGTTTAATTTACATCTCTCTAATGATACTGATTTTGAGGATCTTACGTTTATTTTATTTTTGAGAGAGAGAGACAGAGTGTGAGTGGGAGAGGGGTAGAGAAGAGGGAGACACAGAATCCAAAGTAGCTCCAGGCTCCGAGCTGTCAGCACCGAGCCCGATGCAGGGCTCAAACTGATGAACCCATGAACTGTGGGATCATGACCTGAGCCATGTTGGATGGCTTAACCGACTGAGGCACCCAGGTACAGCTGATTTTGGGCATCTTTTGATGTGCTCATGTGACATTCATATATCTTCTTTGATGAAGTGATTGTTTAAAGTTTTTGCCCATTAAAAATTCTGTTGCTTTCTTATTACTGAGTTTTGAGAACTCTTTATATATTCTGGATGCAAGTTCTTCATCAGCTGTATGATTCGCAAGTATTTTTAAAGTGCAGAAACCTTTTAATTTTGGTAAAGTCTAATTTGTCAACTTCTTCTTAAGGGTCATGCTTTTGGTGTCATGTCTGAGAAATCTTTGCCTAATCTGAGGTCACTGAGATTTTCTTCCTTCTAAAAGTTTTATAGTAAGTTTTACATTTGGGTCCATGATCCATTTGGAGTTAATTTTTATAGATGATGCAAGGTATGTATTAGAAGTTCACTTTTTTGCTTTTGTATATTCAATTTGTTGAAAACACTGTCTCTTTCAGTTGAAAAGTCTGAAAAGACTATCCTTTTCAACTATCTGCCCTGAATTATCTTTGGACCTTTGTTGAAAATCACTTGTCCACATATGTACAGGTGAATGTATGGACTCTATTCTGTTCTGTTTATCTATCTTTGTGCCAATACACAAGGTAGGTGTGTTGAAATCAGTAGTGTGAGTTCTCCAACTCTGTTATTTTTCAAAGTTGATTGGACTATTCTAATTTTGATTTTTCCATTTGAATTTGCAGAAGCAGTTTGTCAACTGAAACAGAAAAAGTCTTTGGGATCGTGACTGGGATCATGTTGAATCCATAGATTAATTTGGAAAGAACTGACATTTTAACAATATTGAGTCTCCATAGATGGATCTCCATTCGTTGAGGTGTTCTTTAATCTCTCTCAGCACTGTTTCATAATTCTCAGTGTATACTTTTGCATATCCTTTGTCAGGTTTATTTTCCAGTATTTAATATTTTTGATTCTATTGTAAATGTCATAAATTTCAAATTCTGACTGTTGCTGATTTTGTGTCAAATCTTTACCCCCTATTTATTACAAATCTTATGTGTACACCTCAATAAAATTTTACAGCTGAATATATTGGTGTAATTGCCACCTAGGTCAAGATATGTAACACTTCCCACATCCAAGAAGTTTCCCTCATGGCTCTTCTCAGCTAGGAGATCACTTTCTGGTATCTCTCACAATAGTTTTTATCTTCATATAAATAGAATCAGTCAGGATGTGCCCTCTCTGGCTTCTTTAACTCAACACTATGTATGTGAGGTTCCTCCATTTTGTTCTGTGTATCACTAATTCTACATCATTGCTCTACAGTATTTTTCTCCTATCAAAGGATATTTATTTCCAGTTTTTCATGCGAATAATGCTGTAATCAATATTCTTGTACACAATCTAAGTACTCTTTTCTCTTGAGGATATGCCCAGTGTTAGAATTTTTTGGGTAATATGGTACACGTATGACTAGTTTTAGTAGATACTGTCAGAAGTTTTCTAGGGGTGTCTGGATGTGGAACATGTAACTCTTGATCTTGGAGTTGTAGTTTGAGCCCCATGTTAGGGTGTAGAGATTATTTTTTAAAATCTTAAAAAAAACGTTTTCTAAAGTAATTCTACCAATTTATACTCCCACTAGCAATATACACAAGTTATAGGTGCTTCATATCCTTGCCTAGACTTTGTATTGGAATTCCTTTTAAACAATTCTGGTGAGTGTTTAGTACCAAAGTATGCCTTTAATGTCCCTAATAAAGCTATCGGTATGGAACTTCGTTTTCTATGCATATTGGCCATTTAGAGAACATTTGAAAATCAACCAAAGTAATCCATTTTATAGAAAAAATAGATACGAGCATTTCAATAAAGGCAGAAAAAACATTTGCTACTGAATGCCCTCCCCTCTGATGTTATAGCCAAGAGAGGAAGCACATTATCACTGTTCTGTTCAACGCTGAGATGTGCCAACCAATGAAAGACAGCAAGAAAAAGAAACGAAAGGCATAATCATTTCACAAGACCTTAACCTTTATTCACAGATGAAAAATTGTAAGCGTAGAAATTATAAAAGAACCTACGAGGTATTAGAAATATAAGGTCAATATGTAAAAATCAATGCTGTTTCTATGTATTAATAACAGAAGTAGAATATAAGAGTTTTATTGTGGTTTTTTTTTTTTTTTTGTTTACTTTTTGAGAGAGGGAGAGAGAGGGAGAGAGAAACAGAGTGCAAGTTGGAGAGGGGTTAGAGAGAAAGGGAGACACAGAATCAGAAGCAGGCTCCAGGCTCTGAGCTGTCAGCACAGATCCCAAAGTGAGGCTCGAACTCGGAACGTGAGATCATGACCTAAGCTGAAGTCGGACGCTTACCCCACTGAGCTGCCCATGCGCCCCTGAATATAAAACTTTTAAAATGTCATTTAAAATAGCATTTAAAAAAGCCAAATACCTAGAGGGCCTGGGTGGCTCAGATGGTTAGGTGTCTGACTTTTGATTTTGGCTCAGGTCATGATCTCACGGTTCATGAGCTCCACATGGGGCTCTGCACGGACAGCATGGAACCCTGCTTGGGATTCTCTCTCTCCCTCTCTGCCTCTCCCCTACTCACTCTTTCCCCTCCCCTTTCTCTCTCTCTCTCTCTCTCTCAAAATAAATAGGTAAACTTTTTTTTTTAATGCCAAATATTCAAGTATAAAAATGAAAGATATGTGAGCCCTCTACACTGAAATTTACAAAACTGCTGAGGGAAATTAAAGAGCACTTAAATAAATGGAGGGTGTATGAATGATACTTACGACTCAATATTAAGATGTCAGTTTTCTCCAAACAGATCCACAGATCCAACGCAAGTCCAATTAAAATCCCAGAGGGTTTTTTGTTATGTTTTTTTTTTGTTTTTAAGTCGAGAAGTTCATTCTAAGATTTATAAATAAATGGAAATAAATTGTATAAGATGTATAAAATAATGGTAATAGAGGATTTGGAATAGCCAAGGCAAGCTTGAAAAGTTCTAGGACCTCAAGATTTATTATAAAACTACATTAATTACGATAGTGTAGTACTGGTACAAGGTTAGACACACAGACCCACATACATATGGCCATCTTTTGGCAACAAAGTTACTATAAGAATTTGGGCGGGGGGGGGGGAGGAGGCACCTGGTGGTTCCATCAGTTGTGTGTCCTACCCTTGAATTCTGCTCAGGTCATGATCTCACTATTTGTGGGAATGAGCCCCACATCAGGCTGTGCACTGATAGCATAGAACCTGCTTGGGATTCTCTCTCTTCCTCTCTCTGTGCCCCTTC
This sequence comes from Paguma larvata, assembly GCA_030068075.1. Classification (NCBI taxonomy): domain Eukaryota; kingdom Metazoa; phylum Chordata; class Mammalia; order Carnivora; family Viverridae; genus Paguma; species Paguma larvata. The sequence continues at coordinate 50,407,748 of CM057839.1, read as the reverse complement.
CCCACTTGTGCATGTATGCATGCGCTCTCTCTCTCAAAAATATTTAAATAAAACATAAAAAATTTAATGGGAGAAATAATAAATGGCAGTATTTTTAGTAAGTGGGCTGGGTCAATTGGATATTCATATTGGGAGAAAAGAACTTTAATCTCAGCCTCATACCTTTCTCAACAATTAACGAGAAAAATCATAGTTTTGGATGTCAAAATTAAATTAATAAAGCATCTAGAAGAGAACACAGAATATCCTCATGGCCTTGGAGTAGGTGAAGCCTTATTAACATGACACAAAAAGCACTGATCCTAAAAGATCAGCACACCCAGCTAGTTTTACCTCACATATTTCTGCTCTTACCTTTCTGTCCATCCCTACAATCACTGACCTATTTAAGAGAGTCACTTTGGCTTGTAACAGAGCAGTTGTCGCCCAACAACTGTTCTTTTCCCTTTAATCATTCTTCCATACCATAGAGACAATAATATACCTTTAAAAATGCAAATGTGACTGTTGTTGCCTGTTTAAGTTAGAAATCCTGTAATGGGTTAGCATCCTTAAGAGGATCCCATGGCACAAAAACAGACACATAGACCAATGGGATAGAATAGAGAACCCAGAAATGAACACGCAAGCATATGGCCAACTAATCTTCGACAAAGCGGAAAAGAGAATCCAATGGAAAAAAGAGCCTCTTTAACAAATAGTGCTGGGAGAACTGAATAGCAACATGCAGAAGAATGAAACTAGACCACTTCCTTACACCACTCACAAAAATAAACTCCAAATGGATGAAGGACCTATATGTGAGACAGGAAACCATCAAAATCATAGAGGAGAAAACAGGAAAAAACCTTTTTGACCTGCGCCGCAGCAATTTCCTACGCGACGCATCTCCAAAGGCGAGGGAATTAAAAGCAAAAATGAACTACTGGGACCTTATCAAGATAAAAAGGTTCTGCGTGGCAAAGGAAACAACCAGCTAAACTAATAGACAACCGATGGAATGGGAAAGGATAATTGCAAATGACATATCTGATAAAGGACTAGTATCTAAAATCTATAAAGAACTTCCAAACTCCACACCCGAAAAACGAATAATCCAGTGAAGAAATGGGCGGAAGATATGAATAGACACTTCTCCAAAGATGACATCCAGATGGCCAACAGACACATGAAACAATGCTCAATGTCACTCATCATCAGGAAAATACAAATCAAAACCACACTGAGATACCACCTCACACCGGTTAGAGTGGCTAAAATGAATAAATCAGGAAACTATAGATGCTGGCGTGGATGTGGAGAAGCAGGCACCTGCCTACACTGTTGGTGGGAATGCAAATTAGTGCAGCCACTCTGGAAAACGGTGTGGAGGTTCCTCAAAAAAATGCAAATAGAACTACCCTATGACCCAGCAATAGCACTGCTAGGAATCTACCCAAGAGACACAGGAGTGCTGTTGCATAGGGGCATGTGTACCCCGATATTCACAGCAGCACTTTCGACAATAGCCAAATCATGGAAAGAGACCAAGTGTCCTATCAACTGATGAATGGATAAAGAAGATGTGTTATATATATACAATGGACTAGTATGTAGCAATGAGGAAGAATGAAATCTGGCCATGTGTAGCAACATGAGTGGAACTGGAGGGTATTACGCTAAGTGAAAAAGGTCAGTCAGAGAAAGATACCATATGTTTCCACACATAGGTGGATTTTGAGGGACTTAGCAGAAAACCATGGGGGAAGGGAAGAAGGGAAAGGAAAAAAGACACAGAGAGGGAGGGAGACAAAACATAAGAGACTCTCAAAGACTAAGAACAAACTGAGGGGTGAGAGGGGTATGGGAGGGGGAGAGTGGGTGATGGGCACAGAGGAGGGCACTTGCTGGGATAAGCACTGGGTGTTGTATGGAAACCAATTTGACAATAAATTATTTAAAAAAAAAAAAAAGTATCACAGTCAAGCTCCTCAGAAGACCACAGCTAGCTGTTTATGACCTGGCATTTCACGTAACTTGAATTTTGGCTCTACCTATTTTAGAGTTCACATCATCGTTTCTCTAACGCACATCCTTGTCTGTCCAAAATGCCTCTTCTCTTTCCTTCATCCACTAATTCTAACTTAGCATTTGAGACTGAAGCTCAGGTATCACACCTTTCAGAAATCCATCGTTAGGCCTTATTTTGGGCTAAGTGCCTGTCCTTGCTATCATGACTATTCCCTCCACTTTAGCATTTAAAACAACGAATTTAAATTTCCGGAGTGGATATTAACAGCTTTGAATCCCAGGGTTTAGGTAAGATTTTGGATGTAGATCAAAGTTGGAGTTCATTTACTTGTTTAATCTCTGACTAAGCAGCTCACTCCCACTTCTCCTCCTTCCTCCACCCCGTTCCATGGAACTTGCTGGAAGCTTCTATCTGATCTTCGTGTTTAAAAGGGTGGTGAGAGAGGATAGGACCCGACTAGTAAAGTGAAACAGTACTGAAACACTTTTAGGCCACCTTCTTCCCTTCGGTGCCTTCAGATGTAACAAGTTTTCTTCTCACTCGGGGACGCCAAGTAGGGAAAAAGCCTGGGGTGTGGAGCTCTGGGTAATGGAATAGTAACAGCCGCACCGGAACCAAAGTGCTTCCTTCAGCCTAGCATCTGCAAGGGCAGGACGACTTCCGGCAAGTCCTTGGCGGTTAGGATCCCCAGCGCATATATCACAGGATCTACGCGCAAGCCGGAACTACGCTCCCGGAAAAGAACACGTAGCTGCGAATGGCGTCACAGGTCACGAAAGGCTCGGCTGTCTTGGGGAGCCATGATAAGAATTGTAGTGAGTTTGGGTGAAAATGGAGCCCGATGTGGCTTATTATTAATGGACGTGCAACACTCTCCCAAACGTCATATGCTCCTGGGGAATAACAGTATGGTACAAAAATGCTTTTGAACCACTATCCTTGAAGGCTTTATTGCAGTGCGGAGATCTGAATAGCCGACGCGTCCGTAACCATGGATGCGAAGGGCGGGGACTGGGAGCGCTGGTCACGGGACGGGGCTGGCCGCGAGGCTCAGTCCTCCACGGTCCCAGCCCGCCCTGCGTTCGCCTTTCATCTCCCCTCCCCCGGCGTACGCTGCGTGGCTGCTCGTTGGCTACTTAGGACGGAAGCTCAGTTGGTGTTTCTCCAGAAGTTTCCCCCTTGGGCGGCGGCGCAGCTCTTAACCTCGGTGGTAGCAGCTTTAAGGGCAACAGCGATTATTAGGGATGGCGGCAGCTGCACCAGGACCTGCAAAAGCGCAGAAGTGCGTGTCTTCTTTCTTTTTGTTAGTTATTTTTATCTCCCCCTCCTACCCACCCTCTCCTTAGTTAGTGAGCATGTCGTTGTTTTCGCTGGCAGGTTATTCCGGAGCTTCTCAGATGCTCTGATCGACGAGGACCCCCAGGCGGCGTTAGAGGTGAGAGAACCAGTCTTCGCTTCCTCCAGTCTTCTTGGGGGAGCACAGCCCCGACAGGTTCTAGCGGACTCCGCCTCTTCGCATCACTGCCTTCCTGGGATCGGGCTTGCTGTTTTTATTGTGTGTCATGCCTAATACAGCGTCCACAGTGGCCCAGTTACTCCAGACCCTTGTTCGTGCCTCCTCCCCCTGCATCCTCATAGTTGCTTAGCAATACCTTCTTTATTTCTTGGGGGCGTAGTTAACGTTCATGGTTGGCCTGGAAGCGATTTTTTTAACTGGCATTTGTGACTAGAAAAAAAAGTGAAATCAGGCTTAATGATACTTGTTAATTCGGTTTTTCATTTGACGATTATTCTTGGCATTCTTACATACCAAGTGCTGTGCTAAAAAGTGCAGACTGCTGGAACAAAAAACCTTTTACCGTGTTTCTGAATATTTCCAGATGTCCTTGTCCCTGTTCATTATTCCCTCATTTATCAAAACAATTTTTTTTTGGAGTTGCTTTGTACAAGACACTGATTGCTATGGATTAAAGTCTCGTATTATGTCTCGTATACGTATTTATAAGGCACTTTGTATTTGCGTGAAGTGAAACACTGTAAAGCTATAAAGAAAAGTCAAAAGAGCAGATTTAAATAATAATTAAAAATAAGAAAGAGAACCCAAGCTAGGGATACATGATGCATTTGGTGGCAAAATATAGCCAGGGCTTTCTTGCTTTGAAGCAGGAGGGAAAGAGGAAACCAAAGCTTGTCAGTCGTCCTATCTAATACAGGTAAGGTTAGCAGTTTGAGGCAGAAGATGTTTTTTCCTAGCTAGGACTGCTAAAAGAAGTTTGCCACATGGGTAATAGGGTCTCTCTGGAGAGGCGATACTTGAGCAGAGACCTGAGGCAGGGTGATGGGAAGCTCTGGGGAAAGAGCATTCCAGGCAGGACAAGAGCCAATGCAAAGATCATGAGGCTGGCCTCTTCAGGGAGCAGCAGAAAGGCCCATTTAACTTAGAGGGGCGTGAAAGAGGAGGGAGAGATGGTGCCAGGAGGAAACCAGGGGCTAGGGCCTTTAAGGCCTGTTAAGTTGGGGTGTGTTTTTTTGGACCTGGATGTGAAGGCCCTCAGATAAAATGGTTGGTTCATTCGTTGTGCTGTGATGTTTTCTAGCGAGGTGTCTGGGATCAGGATTAGAATAGTCTTACAGGAGACACTGAGCATTTTTCTCCATAATTCAGGCGGTCATTTAGACAACTATTAAAATTTCAGAAGCTACGTCTGCTGGGGTCCTCTTAGCCCCAGTGCCGCCTTTGGAAATCTAGTTTATATGGGTTGCTTTTAAAGGATATTACTGAAATAGATGTTGTTTTCACTTTTCACCTCCTTTGTCTTTCTTAAAAATTTTTTGTGTATGCTATGTGTAAATAACATAGATCTTAAGTCTTCAACTCCTATAGTTGTAGTTTTACGTATGCGTATACCCCCCAGATCAAGATGAGGAACACTTCCATCCTCAGAGCTCCCTCATCCTTCTTCCCAGCCAGTAATTCCCCTTACCCACGAGGAAACTCCCGTTCTGACCTCCGTCACCATTCGTGCTTGTTCTTGTACTTCCTGTGAACAGAATAGTAGACTAGTTACCCAGTTGAGTTTGGTATTCTGTCTTGCTTTAAACTTGTGAGATATGTCTCTGTTGTGTGAAGTGGTTATTTTTTTCACTGCTGTGTAGGATTTCACTTTATAAAGATACAGCACAGGGCCGTGTGGGTGGCTCAGTTGGTTCAGGTCATGATCCCAGGATCCTGGGATTGAATTCCACTTCCGGCTCCATGCTGAGCATGGAGCCTGCTGAAGATTTTCTTTCCCTTTTCCTCTCCGCCTGCCTTTCTCCCACTCATGCACATGTGTGCTCTCAAAACAAAAACAGAAACCACACTTTATGCGAATAGTGGACGTTTAGGTTATTTCCAGTTATTAGCTAGTATGAGTAAAGCCACTGTGAATTTCCTTGTTTGTGTATTTTGGTGAACACATGCTCTTGCTTTTGGGGGTATATACATAGGAGCAGAATTGCATAGAATAGACACGTGGTTAGCTTTAGTTCCCTGGTTCTTGAAGCGTGGCTTTTGAACTAGAAGCATCAGCATCACCTGGGAATTTATTAGAAATGCACATTCTCAGGACCCTCCACCTACTTGAGTCAGAAACTGGGAGTGGGGAGAACCGGTTGTTCTAAGAGGAAGTGTTCTTTTTAAAGCGCAAAAAGACCTTCTCACAAAGATAAATAGGTAAATGTCAATTACTAAGTAATTGGTAGTGATAAGTAAGGCTGGAACCTCAATGAGAGGCTCTTTCTCCCTAGATTTCCTCAAGGGCAGGTTTAACAGTACTGTTGACCCTTGAACAACATGGGTTTGAACTGCATTGGCCCACTTTTACCTGCATGTTTTTCAATACATACTGTTCTGTAAATGCTTTTTCTTTACGATTTTCTTTTTTCTCTAGCTTTATTGTAGGAATATAGTATATAATACAACATTCAGAATATGTGTCAGTTTACCGTTTATGTTGTTGGTCAGCCTTCTGGTCAGTAGAAGTCTATGAGTTACGTTTTGGGGGAGTTAAAAGTTATACTCAGATTGGATTTTCAAGTGTGTGAGGGTCAGTTCCCCTAACACCTCATTGTTCAAGAGTCTGACAGTCATTTTGAAATTCAGGACACTTGACATAGTATCAATTAAAATGTTACTTTTTTTTTACACGTTTATTTTGAGAGAGAGCGAGAGCGTGGTGCACACAAGAGCCAGTGAAGGGAGGGCAGAGAGAGAGAGAGAGAGAGAGAGAGAGAGAGAGAGAGAATCCCCAGCAGGCTCCAAGCTGTCAACACAGAGCCCGATGTGGGGGCTTGATCTCACAAACTGCAAGATCATGACCTGAGCGGAGATGAAGTGCCGGATGTTCAACCTACTGAGCCACCCTGGAACCTATAATGTTACATTTTTATATGAGACTAACCATTTAGGATTAAAGGGGAAATGTATCAAGCTGATTCACATTTCTCCTTCAATCAACATACAGTATTCATTAGTGGTGAATTTTGTGCTGGGAGTCAGGGGTCTAAAGATGAAAAGACTGCATTGAGGAAGTTTGCAGTCTAGTGGAGAGAGAGACAAATCAACAGATAATAAAAATATAAGATAAATATTCTAATGGAGTGGTATATGAAGTACACTGAGAACATGGCAGAGTAGGGGCTGCTTAAGGTAGTCAAAAACTTTACAGAGGATGTCTCAGTTTGCTAGGGAGAGAAAATGTGTGAGAATCATGAGAATCTTTTGAGACCCAGTATAAACAGTTAAGAGCAAAAGCTTAGGTGCCTGGCTGGCTTAGTTGGTAGAACATGTGACTCTTGAGCTTTAGGTTGTGAGTTTGAGCCCTCTTGATCTTTAAGTCATGAGTTTGAGCCCCACATTGGAGGTAGAGTTTAAATAGAAAAAAAAGAAAGCAAGAAAAAAAAACACAGGCTCTGGAACTAGAGTGCTTGGATCCAAATCCTGGTTTCATAATAAATCCGTAACCTCTTGAAAATTCCTCTTGTCACTTTGGATCAGGTTTCCTGTGAGGTGGACTAGCTAGTACCTATTTGAAAGGGCCGTTAGGTAAGTAATGTAAGGTACAAGTTGAGGCCCTTGAGGTAGGCATCTTGTAGCGTCTTTGCTCTCTAGGTTCTAGCCACACTGACTTTTTTTGTCTGTTGAATGTGTCCAGCTCAGTTCTGGTGGATGACCTATGGACTTGCAGTTCCTTTTGCTTAAAATGTATTCTCTTGTACCATCTCATTTTGCTTGGAGATACTCATCACTTGAGATTTCAGCCGAAATGTCATCTCAGATCTTTTTTTCTCGGACACTGTATCTAAATTGGGCCCCATTGTAAACTTCAAGGTGGCAGGGGTATATATTTTTTTAAAATGTTTATTCATTTTTGAGAGACAGAGAGAGATAGAGCATGAGTTGGGAGGGGCAGAGAGAGGGGAAGACAGAGAATCTGAAGCAGGCTCCAGGCTCCGAGCTATCAGCACAGAGCCCAATGCAGTGTTGCACCCACCAACCTTGAGATCATGTCCTGAGGTGAAGTCAGACCCTTAAACTGACTGAGCCACGCAGGTGCCCCTTGTGCTTTTTATTTTTTTTGCCATGTTCTCAGTGTAGTGCCTGCATTGTGGTAGACACTTGGATGTGTTATGGTAAACAACTGCTACCATAATTATTTTTTAATTTTTTTTTAATGTTTGTTTACTTTTGAGAGACAGAGTACAAGTAGGGGAGGGGCAGAGAGAGAGGGAGACACAGAATCTGACGCAGGCTCCAGGTTCTAAGGTGTCAGCACAGAGCCCAAATGTGGGGCTCGAACCCATGAACCATGAGATAAAGTCAGACACTTTTAACCGACTGAGCCACGACACGACCTCCCCACCCCCATAATTCTTGGAAGAGTTGAGGTGGGTATTTGTATTTTATTCACAAGGAAACTGAGGCCAAAGAGATTAACTTGCTGAAGGTTATATAGTTGAGAAGTGACAGGTCTCTGGGTTTAAGGCATCAAGGTCCTCTCCTACTGGTCTAGGGATGTATAATATAATTAAAGATTTGGTAGCTGACTTTAAAGATGCTGACCATTGATAGCTTTGTTGAGAGCATAGCCAGTTAGCATAAATGTGCAGTGTTACCAGTGCTGCATGGTTATGTGGTTTTTCTTTAGCAGTGCTAGATAGTTTAGAAAGGGAGAAGGGTTGATACCCTTGTTTATCATCTATGATTGGGGATTAGTGTGTCTAGAAGAAAAAGGGAAATGGAGTCAAAATGAGATACCTAGAGCTACATGCTTTCAACATTTAGGTCCCTCTGAGCAGTCTGCTTTTGCTTTTAACCTTAACAACAAGTTATCTTATTGACTAGCATTTTTACAAAGCCTAAAACTTTAAAGATTTGGAAATTCATTTTCTCAGATCCAAATTTTAAACACTTTTAATGCCTTAAAAAGGACTTTTTCCCTTATTTTTTTTCTGGATTATCAGGGTATTTCCTTCATCATTATCTTGGTAAAGATTTCAGTGTAATTATATTTTATAGTTCACTGAGTTTATTTTTAGAACTATAAATTGCTTGACTATAAAATAACTCATTTTATATAAGTATGCCTCTTTGAACATGTTCATGATATCTTTCCCATTGGTCTGCATTACATAATGGGCTTTTGCCACTATGATTCAGTTGTTGGCACTGAAGTCCTTGCCTTTTGAGATACCTCTCGTTAGTCCCTTTGTACTCTAGCAGTGAGCAACTGTTGTCACAGAAACACTAGAACTCTTAAAACCTGCCACAAGTCCATTGTAGTTAATACAACCACAAATCATTGTGTTAACTTCACTTTCTCTCATTTTATTATGCTGTGTATTGCTTATTTAAAATAAGTTGGTTATTGTATTTTATGACTTTTGTTTGTGACATAATGTTCAGTTTGTGTTCTGTCTTTTGGTAACTTTTGCAAACGAACAGCCTAATAAGTGAATTTCTTTATTTAACTTAATGACACAACTGTTTCTCCTTAACCAGCAGTTAGTTTGTATTGTTAAAGGTTATTTGCAAGTCGATTGTTTGAAATTCAGAAGTTTTTACTTAACTCTATTTTAATTATCTTTGTACCCCGAGTGTCTGGCCTGGCTTTGTTATATAATACGTTTTGTTTTGTTTTGTTTTGTTTTTTTGTTTTTTGTTTTTTTTAATGTTTATTTTTGAGAGAGAGAGAGAGAGAGAGAGAGAGAGAGAGAGAGAGAGAGAGGGAGACAGGGCATGAGCAGGGGAAGGGCAGAGAGAGAGGGAGACACAGAATCTGAAGCAGGCTCCAGGCTCCAGGCTCCGAGCTGTCAGCACAGAGCCCGATGCGAGGCCCAAACTCAGGAACCGCGAGATCATGACCTCAGCTGGAGTCAGACACCTAACCAACTGAGCCACCCAGGTGCCCCTATAATATGTGTTTTAAAATACTTTGTAAATTAATAATCCGGGGGCGCCTGGGTGGCTCAGTCAGTTAAGCGTCTGACTCTTGATTTTGGCTTAGGTCATGATCTCACCGTTTTTGAGATCAAGCCCTGCGTCAGGTCTGTGCTTACAGCCTGGAGCCTGCTTGGGATTCTCTCTCTCCATCTCTGTCCCTCTCCCCTCTCTCACACTTTCAAAATAAATAAACATTAAAACAGATGATCCAGATAGTAGCTTTTTTGTCCTGAAATATACCTGTTTTCTTGTTGAGGAGAGGCTAGAAATTTGGTTTCGAGATATATTTGAGTAGATAGGTAAGAAGCTATCAGCTCTTTTCAAAATTGTTGAAAGTTTAGTGCAAGATGGTATCATTTAACTTAGGAATTTTAAAGTATTAAAACATATTAAGACAAATGTCATTGGTGTGTGAAATATACTTGGAATAAAGAAACATTACCAAGACACAGTGTTTATTTAAAACCGTATTTGGAATCAGACAGACCTGGATTTGAATCATGTCTCTGGCACAGTCTCATCACTAACTAGAAAGTAAGGCAATGGATCTTCTATGCACATCTAGGAGAAGAGCTTTCCACTCAGCAGGTGCAGAGTCCTGAAGTGTTTGAAGAACAGCAAGGAGGCCAATTTGCCTAGGGTAGACGAACGAGGGAAAGTGTAGTAAGAGATGAGGTCGGAGAGCTAGCAGAGAGTTGTATTAGGGAGGCCTTGTAGGTCACTGAAAGAAGTTGGGCCTGTGTTCTGAGTCACCTGAAAGACACTGGGGAATGATATGCCTATTGACATAAACAAGATCTCGATATTCATTATTGCCTGAATCAGAAAGATAGAGGTGAAGGTGGTAAAAAGTGGTGTGGATGTTAGGTGTATTGGATTTTAGGTAAATAGTACCATGTATAGTATACGTTGCCTTGTGAGAACCACACTACTAGGTTAAAGCAAAATTAGTGACGTGTGGCTTTTGAAATAATTTTATCTTTTAGGAAAACTACCAAATCCCTAGGATATGTGAGCACTGGGTAGAGAATGAAAGCATTCTTTTTGCCTACATTTGTCGTTAGCCGATTGTGATTGTGTTGTGTGCTGCATCATAGTTTCAGCTACCACTTACATACTCGGACTGCCTAGACTGGCAAACCTTTAATCTCAGGTTAAATTTTGATCGGTTGATAGTAGCTTTCTATGAGATATTGTATCTGGGCTTTAAATAGATATTGTATCTGGGCTGTAATTTCTTAGGGTTGTTTGCCATTGGCAGAGGATAGGAGAGGGCCAGACAAGGTTGGTTGTGTCTTTTTGGTTCTCTTAACTTCCCTGAGCTCTAGATTTAACTTGTAGGTATTTTTATTTGTTTGTTTTTGTTGTACAGCTTCACATTTTCTAGGCGTGTCAACTTCTACATGATCTTTGAGTCTTTTCCAAATTAGGAGGAGAAAAGCTATGATGGTCAATGTATATCATCTAAATTCTTCAGAATAAATGAGGTGATAATAATTACCATTTATTGAGTTTCTACTGTAGGTCAGGAATTGTGCTTAAGATACTACATTAGATTGTGGGTTTTGGTGGGGGAGAGTGGAAAAGGGGAGATACTGACCCTCTTGGAAGAAAAGCTCCAGACTTTCTTTAATTCCCTGTTATGTTTTTTCCAAATAGCTTATGATAATAGGTTATTTGATTCAAAATCATGTTTAATTAGAATTCAGTTGCTTTTAAAAAACATTTACTTACGCTCAATATGTTTATATTTTAGGAGCTGACTAAGGCTTTGGAACAGAAACCAGATGATGCACAATACTACTGTCAAAGAGCTTATTGTCACATTCTTCTTGGGAATTACTGTGGTAACTTTTCTTAGTATTTGTTTCTTCTTAATAAGTTGTACATTTTGCCCAAGATACAGTGAATCAAATAAAGTAGAGATTATCTTTGGGGATTTTTAAATTGGTTTTTCATATAAAGTGTGAAGTAGCTGAGACATGACAAGCCGGTTGAGCAACACCCAAACAAATGTTCTGGGTGGAGAATTGATAAGGATTTCATTTTGTAGTTATTTTATATGCTAACAGAAAATTGCATTACATTTACTATTTCACAGAGTATTTAAATGAAATGCTCTTATTTGCAATTTTTATAAAAAATATCTTTCTGAATTGTGTAACTAATTATTCTGGATAAAGAATCTGGCTAGAGAAAAGTTAAATACCTTGAGAAAAATTACATAAATGTTGTTAATGAGAAAATTAGATGAACTTTGTTACACAGCTTTATTCATTGACTGAATAGCTTTAAAAAGGAAGCTAAATACTAAGCTTATAAGGTATGAGGGTAATACTTTTTGAATTCTATCTTGGATTAGCTTTTCCTAATTTAAAAGTATTCATCCATTTTCAGACTTGAAAACTTAAAAATCTAAGGCTGGTTCAAGTTTTGTATATAACTTGTTAGAATCCACAAGTAACTAAAAACCCCATTTTTTTTTATGTAGATGCTGTTGCTGATGCAAAGAAATCTCTTGAACTTAATCCAAATAATTCCACTGCTATACTGAGAAAAGGGTATGCAATAACCACTCTTCTTACTGAATCTGGACTATAGATAGTAGGTGTTTAGTTTGTTGAATGAATTAATTTTAAGTTTTATGTAAATAGTAACTTCTGTATACATTTTATGTATACATTTTATAGCTGAGATAAGATATAATCTTAAATACAGTTTTATACTTCTGTAACTATAGTATGTGATAGGTAAATAATTAGTATTTTTTTAAATAGCGATGGATGGAGTAATTGCAAGCTCATTGTTTGGAATTTACTAAATTTAAGTGACTAGAGAACATCTGTTTCTCAGCCAAGCTGGACAGGCTGCATTTAATGATTTGGAAGCTCTGTAACTGTGCTTTGTATCCCAGCTTGTTTGTTGTTAAGCAGAACTTTATTCTTAAGAAACTTCTTTAGTTTCTTAATGAAACTATATTTTGGAATAAGCAAGTGTACATAATTAAAATCAAGAAATTCCTTCTGAAATGAGTTCCAAAATGGATTTTAATGGGAAATATATTTAATGTTACAGTATACTAGAAAACTTTTTGATTTATTAACATATACTTAAATTATTTCTTTTATCAGTAGAGCATGCTAAGATATTTAATTAGAAAGCCTTTTTCCATGATCTCATGTGTGTGTGATACTTGCTTTTATCACATGCAGGATATGTGAATACCATGAAAAAAACTATGCTGCTGCTCTAGAAACTTTTGTAGGAGGACAGAAATTAGATAGTAAGTATTGGAATTGTATGTTAATAAACTAATCTACTATCTCTGTGTTTAAATACCATAGCTCAGTTTTGTTAGTGTAATCTCCAAGTTCATTGCAGAAACCCAGCATCTTTTTTTCTTACTGACGTTTCCTGTTGTTTGTAAAATTTGAGTTTAATTAAAAATTTATTAAATTTTTTGGCATTTAAAATCACAGATAAACTTTACTATTAGAAGTTAAAAACTGTATATAAACACTCATTTTGCTCCATTTACTTAATCTGGCTTTATATTTTTTTAATGGACAAATGAAAGTTTCATTTGCTCTTTTTTCATAAGTATCTTCACTTTAAGTTATTACTCAGATAGCTGAGGTAGGAAGTTTTACAGCAAAGATTTTTATTAGGAAGTGAAGGGTCAGTTTGGGTAAATTGTGATAGGAAGAAATTTGGAACTTTGAAAGTATTGTGAGTTTTTAATGTCAGCTTCAGAGAAGTATTTGAAAACTGGTAGTATGGATGTCTGTGCGCATGTATAGAAATTGTAAGAACCAAAAAATCAGAAAAGTCTGCAAAATCCTGAAAGACAAAAGTTGTAAGTAATCTCATAGATAATTGTAGACTACAGAATTCTAATTGTGTACTGTCATTTTATTTTCCTCTAATGATACAATCTTTTCACAGTTCTCTAAAGCAGTGGTTCCTAACTAGGGATGATTTTGCTCCTTTGGAGACATTTGGTAATGTCTGAAGAGATTTTCGATTGTCATGACTGGCAGATGGGGGATGTGCTATTGACATCTAGTGAGTAGAGGCCAGGGACACTGCTAAACACTCTATATTGTATAGGATTGTCCCCCCACAATAGAGAATTTTCTCATCCAAAAATATCAACAGTGCTGAGGTTGTGACTCCTTACTCTAAAGTATTGCATGATTGTGTTTTTGTATTTCTAAAAAATTTACTGTTGTATTGTTTTGAATATTTGCTTTTCTGCTGTATACCTGCTAGAGAGAGGACAGTGCGCCCAACTTTGCAACTGGAACCTACAAATGAAGAAAGAGTGGTAGTATGTGAATCGTTCGGCTGTTCGCTTAGCAAGCCAGTGTGTCTGCACTACTAGCATATTCTAGAGTCCAGTTATCTTTTATTTATTTATTTATTTTTTTTTTAACATTTATTTATTTTTGAGAGACAGAGAAAGAGCATGAGCAGGGGAGGGGCAGAAAGAGAGAGACACAGAATCTGAAGTATGCTCCAGGCTCTGAGCTGTCAGCACAGAGCCCGACGCGGGGCTCAAACCCACGAACCATGAGATCATGACCTGAGCTGAAGTCGGACGCTTAACCGACTAAGCCACCCAGGCACCCCTAGAGTCCAGTTATCTTGTACATTGATACATATATGAAAACTCTGAAGAGACATGAATCATTCCATCTGCTAGACTCCTAAGCCTTATTCCTTATTTATTTTTTTTAGAGCAATAGAAAGTTCTCCACCTAAAATTTTTCTTTATTAATACCTTATTGCCATTGACTATTATCTTAGAATTACTTCAGTCTGCCTCAAATGAAGGTGTCTGTTTTTTGGTAAAATTGCTATTGAGGATATTTAATATAAAAACAAATTTGCCTTTTTATTTAATTATAGGGAAAATTTATGTTAAATTGTTAGGTTTCCCTTATCAGGGTAAAAAATTTATAACTCAGAGTATTACCTTTTTTTCCTTTGGTATGGTAGAAAGCTTGGTTTTATTTCCTGATTAATTTGAATAATACGTTAGTCAAATCAAAGATTTTGATGTAATTGTTTCCCCCACTAGAATGAATGTGTGTGTATATGTATGTAGGTATTAAGGCCTATGTGGTTGAATTTGACTTATAAATTAATATATTAGGAAATTTCATTTCAAGAAATTAAAAAAAATTTTTGATGTTTGTTTATTTTTGAAAGAGAGAGAGACAGAGCATAAGCGGGAGAGGGAGACAGAATCCAAAGCAGGCTCCAGGTTCTGAGCTGTCATCACAGAGCCCAAGGTGTGGCTCGAAACCACAAACCGCGAGATCATGACCTGAGCCAAAGTCGAATGCTTAACTGATTGAGCCATTTAGGCGTCCCATTTTAAGAAATTTTTATTTTTCAAAATAATCTTGCTGGTAATTAGATTGAGTTTGTAAACTTTTATTTAGAGTACTTTTAATAATTTTTAACATATTACATTAGACCCTGTACTGTTTAGATATTATCATTGTTCTAAGTCTTTTAATAATTTGTTTACCTACATGTTTACATTGCTGTCTTTCTAAATGTATAGTTCACCATCTGTAGTCTCTTGGCTGCCATGGAATGTGGAGATACGACACTACACAAAGTACAGAGGTGTTTCTTGGTGTTGATAGGAATGGCATGGTAACCAAAAAGCCACTGAGAGAAGAGTAGACAGAATAGGTAGGGAGCTGCATTGGAGAACAAACCTGGGTCAGGAGAGGCTTTTAGAGCTCCGTCTAGCTGTGCGTTACCAGGCTTCCGCTCCACGGGGACTCTAATTCAGATCTGATTTTGTCGTGCAAAGGAAGCTCCTTTAACAGGAGAAGGGTGAAGGGAAATACAGATTCTTTATAGCTGGGAATGAGTAAGGTTGAATTCGTAAAACCAGTTTTTTTAATTTTATTTTTTTAATTCTTTAAGATGAGTGTCTAAATGGTAAACCTATTAGTATATTTATAGCTGTAACATTATGCTTGCTATAAACTGTGTTAGGACAAGTATTTCTGTCCAATTTATTGCTGAATCCCCAGTGTCTAAGGCACTATTTGGAACATAGTAGGTATTCAGTAAGTATTTATTGAATGAATATGTTATATGGTGCAGATGAGTGATGTTACACTCTGTTTTTTTCTAGGTGCAGATCCTGATTTCACTGTCTGGATTAAAAGGTGTCAAGAAGCTCAGGATGGTAAGTATGTAGGTTTCTGATGGGCTTTCAGTTTACAAAGAGTAAATGTTTGGCATTTTTGAATTTAAACAAATTTATTTGTGACTTTATACATCACAAATTTAACTAGTTCCCTTATGGTTTTCCAAGGTACTGTTAAGTTGAAAGGGTGATTTGGATGGATTTATATTGTGGTTGTATTACTGGTAAGAAATTACTAAGGAGTCTAAAGTGACTCCAGGATGCAAAATTAAACCACTTGCTTTTATTCAGAATGTATGGAAAATTGATTTATGTAATCAGTCAGTGTGTTTGTGCCATAGAAATCATGTGTGTAACTTGGCCTATAAATGTATTGTTAACTGGAGATGTTTTCGTGTTTTTAATAGGATCACAGTCCGAGGTGGTAAGTACCAAGTTTTTAATCCTTTGTGTTTGTATTTAATTATAATTTTGCCATGTATATTTGAGACAGGACTCAGAATGATTTTTCTTTTAGTTATAGCTTAAGCAATTTGATGTAAATACTTCTTCCTTTAGTAACTGAAATAATACCATTTTTGTTTGGTGAAATAAATATAGAAGTTTATAGTAATGAAAATTATTAGGCTTGATTAATGGATGATTCAAGTTGATTTGGTTTGTTTTAGTATGGTCAGGATGGTTATTTTTTATCTTTTTCTTGCTGAAAAGTCCTCACATTTAGGTTGAACAGCTGCTGCCTTGGAAGCACTTGCAGGGTTTATTGTGGTGTGATAAGAACACAAAAGTTAGAGGCATCTGGATGGCTCGTTTCGTTGAGCATCCAACTCTTGGTTTCAGCTCAGGTCATGGTCTCATAGTTCAAGCCCTCGGCACAGAGCCTGTTTGGGATATGCTCTCTCTCTCTCTCTCTTTGTCCCTCACGCGTGCGTGCTCACTTACTCGCTCTCACAAAGTAAATATTTTTAAAAAGAACACACAAGTTAACTAGAATTTGGAAATATTTGTCCCTGTCTAATATAGTTTCATATTTGGTGTTTGGACGTGAAGATTTTCAGGTCTTTTCAGTTATTTAAAATTATGGTGGAGTTGAGGGATGCCTGCAAGGCTCAGTCAGCTAAGCGTCTGACTTCGGCTCAGGTCGCAATCTCACGGTTTGTGAGTTTGAGCCCTGTCAGGTTCTGTGCTTACACTTTCAGAGCCTGGAACCTGCTTTGGATTGTGTTATTTCCCTCTCTCTCTGCCCCTCTCTCAAAAATAAACATTTAAAAATTTTTAAATTATGGTAGAGTTGAAAATTATTTGATTTTTTTTAACCACTTATGTTTATATATAACACACATAGTTAAATTATGGCTGATGGTTTTTAGCATTGATCATCTACAATTTAGTCAATAAACAAAATGACAAGGATTCAGGAAATGTGTGTGTGGTCTTAACTCTAAGGGCAGTTACTTAACCTTTTTGGGTTGCTTTCTTCATGTCTGAACGAAAATTTACATCTCTGTCTTCCAGAATTACATTGTGACATTGAGAAAATCTTTTATTCTCTGGGTATTCTTCACGTGTAAACTGGGCCTGCTAGAGCTAATCTACTTCAGGCAGGTTGTGAGCATCAGGCCAGGTCTGTGCGTATGTAGTGACTGGAGTTTTGAACATCACCACAAGTGAGCCCTGTCTGGTCGTCCCTATACTTCCAAGTCTGGTCATATTCCTGAGTGCGATGGATGAGGGAAGTATTTAAAAGTTGGCTTCCTTCACCTGCTGGTATTTTTGTTTAGGTCTTATATTTTTGGGATTGGAACTGGTCCTGAAAACAACAGTAGCACTTAGCCACAGTGCATTTTGTCACTGCTGTAGTTCACACTAGTTTATCTTTATACCAAGGTGAACTGGAATAATCTGTTCTAGTCATTATTTCCATTTGATATTGTCTAGATTCAGGTGTTTCTCAATAGTTAACACTGGAGAGTAATTTTGAGTTATACTTAAATCTGTAGAGGGATTTTATTTTCTTCCTCTAAACCCCATCACTTCCCTTATCATTAAGAGGCAACTTAGAGGTCACTTAGGACCTAGAGCAAGTTCTTCAGATTTGTATAATCTTACCTGGCACACATGTAGTTTAAGAAAGTATGAATTAGTCAGCAGTCACTTTGTTTTTTGATGGGCAATTTAGAATGTTTGTTACTGAGAGACCATAAATGGAGGAAGCTGTTAACTTGAAGGTACCATGAAAATGTTCTTTTGTATATTCCAGAGCAGTGTTTGATACCATTGTTAAGCCTGAAGTTTATACTATTTGTTTCTTTTATTTTTTTAAGTTTATTTACTTATTTTGAGAGAGAGAAGCGCATGCACAAGTTGGGGAAGGGCAGAGAGGGAGGGAGACAGAGAATCCCAAGCAGGCTCCGTCCCATCAGTGCAGAGCCCTACGCGGGGCTCAAACTCCCAAACCTTGAGATAATGACCTGAACTGAAGTCAAATGCCTAACCAACTGAGCCACCCAGGTGACCCAAGTTATACTATTTCTGAAAAATGTTCTTTTAAATGTCATTGTTACTATCAGTTTAGAGAGTTAACCTTGGAACTGAACATTTAGATGTAACCTTTTCCAATCATACCTTAGAAAGTATTTTGAGTTTTATGCTTTTATTTTAGAAGAAAAATCTTAAAATTATAAAAATACTCATATTCTTAATTTTTTGTGATGACTAGTATTATTGAACAGTTATGAACACTATGTCTTTGATGATGTTTTCATGTGGTTATTCCATATCGGTTGTTCCATATCAAAGTAACCACAGCACTGGGTAAATTAATAATATGTGCATTTTAATACATAGTTGCTAAACTAATTTCTAAAAATTTTTCTCTTTCAACTTGCCAAAATCAGTCTGCCTCCCAGAGGACTCATCAGTCAAAAATCAAGTAAGTGTTTCTTTTTCGTAAAACAGTGCGTGATAAATATGTCTAAAGGAAAAAATCCTATCGTTTAATAGTAATAAGCAAGTCCTTGTGACTTTAAGTGTTTTTTAGTTTTTTTTAGAAATTGTGGTTAGCCTGGGAAAACAAATTATAAAGCTGTTTGCTAATTACTATTAGTATTTATAATTAAGAGTAAATTCAGATCACTTCTCCACTTTAAACTTGCTTTTTCTGGTTCCATATTACATCACCTTGACGAGATGACGAGAGCCTCTTTAGTCTTTATTAGTAGTTAGTAAGCTTCACAGAATTGTAACTACCTGCCTTTTATATTTTAGAGTAAGTTTTTCATAGAATAACTCTGCATGTGTTTCAAGTGACTATTGCTCAGGGCAACAGTTACAGTAATGAATTAAGCATCTAGCAAGTATTTGAATTTATTTTTAATCATTCATTAGCCATGTCTACAACTTGTATTCTTAGGACTGTAACAGAAAGAAACATAAGGCATTGATCTGGAGCTTTGCATCCTCACTGAGTTTCCGATGGAAGCTGAGACTCTTAAAGTCATTTCTTTAATCAAGGTGGATTTTAATTACCTAAAATGGCTTGGAAATGTTAAAACAGTTTATTCATGTTCTTTATGGCAAGATTTAGGATGACTCTCCAAGTACCAAGTAGACAGGAAGCTTTGACTAGCTTGGTGGCAGCATCAGGGATATAATACAAACATCAAATAGTAATTATGATGTTGGAGTGTAAAATAATCCGACATTGATTTCATATTAGCAGGTACTGTGCTCAGTCATATATGATATAATATATGATATATGATATAATATGATATAATAGTGGCAGGACAGATAAATAGCTCTGCCCTCAGGGAGTTTATAATCTAATCTAATTTGAAAGTGAGGATCCCTACAGTTTTAGAGCCTTCTGTGGGAAAGATACACATAATTAGAATCTCTAGGCACACTAGTTTCCTCATGTACCTTGAGACTGAAGGAAGATACTGTGCTTAATGTTGTGCTTGGCAGGATGAATTAAACTTTAAGTTATTTTAATTTTAGTTCATTTGCTTCTGCTCATTGTGTTCAGGGCTGTTGCCCCTATGTTCAGTTAAGAGATTTTGGGGTATGGGGTCAAGCTGATGTGGGTCTAGTGTAACACCTACCACTGACTGGCTGATTGCTTCATCCTTCTGGGCTTATATTTTTTCATCTGCAAAATAGGGATAGAAGTGCTTCTTCTCAGTATTTGAAGTGGAAATGTAAAACTATATAATGTTTCGCTGTTTACTATTAGCTTCATCTTCAACATTATCTTAAGCACCATAGTATTAGAGATATAAGTCAGAACCCCAAAAATCATGTAAGTATTTAAGTCTCCTGAAAAGGTTTGAGGCATCATGCCTTACTATTCTCTTCGTTAGTAAAGATCAAAGGAAATCAGTTATATAAAATTATTTGTGAATCACCAGCTGCTTTGCTATTTTGTTCCTCAAGGTGGAGCTCTTGTTGTTTATCAAATTGTCGTTTTTATCTTGACAAAACCTAAAGAAGCAACAACTTTGAGAAAACTAGATGTTCTGAGGTTTTTTTCTTTTTTAATAGGTATGACTGGTATCAAACAGAATCTCAAGTAATCATTACACTTATGATCAAGAATGTTGAGAAGAATAATGTAAATGTGGAATTTTCCGAAAAAGAGGTTGTTACAGTCTTCGAACCGTTTTTTATTTTGAGATTAAATACTTTTATTTG
This sequence comes from Paguma larvata, assembly GCA_030068075.1. Lineage (NCBI taxonomy): Eukaryota > Metazoa > Chordata > Mammalia > Carnivora > Viverridae > Paguma > Paguma larvata. The sequence goes on along the minus strand of CM057839.1, from coordinate 50,387,381 downwards.
CAAAATAGTATATTGCAGAATAACCTATAGCCATTCATCAGATATGTCATTTCTTCCTGAGTTGTGGAAAATGATGAAAATCTAAAGCTTTGCTTCTCAGTTTGAATGATTTTTAATTTTGAGACAAAAATGTTTATGCCGTAGGGTATAGCTAGATGTACATAATTTTCTCTAGAATTTACAGCAGAACTTGGTTGACAAATAATAAAAGATATTAGCAAGATGTGATTTGTGTGACATATTTTTGGGAAAAAGATTTACTTATTGTGTGATTTGTATGCCTTAGTATTTACTAACTACAGTAAATTAGAATGGCCTCTAATAATTTGGTTTGCTAGCATTTAGTAGAAAACTTTAATGATATTTAAGTTAGTGGTAGTAGATGTTTTGCATGTGAGTACTTTTGTTACATACTATATTGTTTTGCTCTCATATCTTGAGTTTTCTAGAGATTTAAATGTTAAATACGTGTTTGAAACATATTATTTTCTGCAATTAATTAATTATTAATGAGAATCCATCTAAAGGGCACCAGATAGAAAAAAAGGGTTATTTTGAGTTTCTTAAATCTGATACCCAATGTAAAGTATTTAAAACAATCTGCAGTGGTATTAGAATTCTGTTAATTATATTCAGGTTAAGTGTTTCATCCTTCATTATATGAATTTATAAACTGTGCTGCTAATTTTGTATTCATTAGTTGTCTGCTTTGGTGAAACTTCCTTCTGGAGAGGATTATAATTTGAAACTGAGACTTCTTCATCCTGTAATACCAGAACAGAGCACATTTAAAGTACTTTCAACAAAGGTAAGACAGTTTTAAAAGAGTTATTAGTAGTGAGGGTGCCTGGCTGGCTGTCAGAAGAGCATACGCTCTTAATCTTGGGGTTGTGAGTTCAAACCCCACGTTGGATGTAGAGATTACTTAAAAGAATTGTCAGTAGTAATATTTTCAGAATCTAGAAATATTGGTTAACTAATCACCCATGTGATTATAAGTTTATGGATTCTTTCAGGCACTTATCTTCAAATTAAAAAGGACAGATAAAAACAGTAAATTTTGAGTAACAAGTTTCACCTCCTAAAATTCTAGGACAGTGGAATGTAAAAATCAGTTTAACCTCAGTAGCATTTATATATTTATTAAAATTGGTATAATACTTCTTAAAGATGTTTTTTAAGAAGATGCAATTATCAGCCTCTCTTTAAGATTCCGTACTGACAGTGAGTGTCTCTTCTCTTGAACTTGTCTGTTTTGATGTATAAATACTTTGTCACCCTGCCTTATGCAGTTAAAAATACTGTGAAGATAAATCTTGTTTTTTTTTTCTTCTGTTTTTTAATTAAGCTGAATTTTAGAATACTTTGTTACGAGGGAATACTGAGTAATTCAGACTGCAGTTTGAGTAATTATGTAATTTTTAGATTTCTTTATATTTTCAAAAAGTAAAATATGCAATAGAATTAAAATTAATAGATTGTTTTAAATATCAATCCAAAGATGTAGGTAGTATAATTTAGCAGGATACAGGTACTGAACTGAAAAACCAAAAAATCGGACTCTGGTTCTTTGCTCTGTGAATTTAGATGGTCACAAAATTATTGTAGGAGTAAATTTTCACTGTCTTTAAAAATGAGAGATATGGGCTAAATGAGCTCTGAAGTTTTTTCATATATGAAATTGTATGAAGGTATATAATGAGTTAATGTCATTGCTGCATCTTTATGAACATGTCCTTCAACATACTGTGTTATCGAGTTTAAGTTCCAAGGTCAGGTGAATTTTCATAACCTAGAATAGTCAGGTTGCTTAGTATCAGGGAGAATGTGGTAACTGGGCCTGCAGAAAGAAGAGGTTGTCTGCAGAGCGTTTGAGCAAAAGTGCAGAGTAAAGAAGTGGTCGTTTCTTGCATCTAGTTAGAAGTGATTTGCCCACTAATTTATTTAAAGATTACAAAGTACAAAGCTGTTAAATTATGTGGGAGGAGAGAAGAAACCGTTGTTTGGATGATAGAAAGTGGGTAAAAGCAATGAAATCTTATCAAGATTTTCTTCTTACTGACCCCATCTGCATAGTGTGGAATTTGTTTAATAAAAGAAAATAGGTAAGTAAGCAACCACAAAACTGTAGCTAGGTTTGGGAGGGAGACAGTTAAGAAAATTACAAGATAGGCATTTTTCTAAATATACAGTATTTTTATCAACAGTTTGTCAACGCATATTCTTCTGAGTAGTTTAAATGGAAGCTGTATGAATAAATGGTATAAATGACTTAAAAACTTGTGTTAGTGGGTCGCCTCGTGTAATTTAAGAAAGAGTAGTATTTGGGGTAATAAATACATAAGTCTGTGTGCCTAGAATTGAGGATGTTAACAAAGCACTGTCATCTCTTATTCTTTATTTCCTTTGAGTCTTGAGTACTTCTTGATTCTGACCATTTTGCAGTGCTCCTACTATGTTCCCAATTCTTTTTTTTTTTTTTTTTTGCCTTCCCTCTTTCTTCAAATGTTACATAACAATTTTTCTTTTTTGTACAGTAGTTGATGTATACATTTTATGTCCCTTGCATTTAGTCTGTGAGGATAAGGTGCATGTCATATTTGTGTCTTTGTTTATGCTCCAGGTAGGATTGGCACATAAAGTACAGAATGCCCAGTGAATTTTACAGACTGAATAATTTTTTGGTATAGGTATATTCTTTTTGCTAAATTTGTCAACCCTAGCCTTGTGTGTTGTACATAGGACTGTCCAGTAATTGTCCAGTGAATACATTTATTTAATTTTTTTAAGTTTATTTCTTTCTTTGGGGGGGGATATGGGGTAGGAAGAAGGGGGAGGGGACAGGGCAGAGAGGGAGAGAGACAATCCTAAGCAGGCTCTGCATCAGCAGCAAGGAGCCGGACGTGGGGCTCGAACTCATGAATTGTGTGTGAGGTCACAACCTCAGCCAAAACCAAGAGTTAGATGCTTAACCAGCTGAGTCACCCGGTGCCCTTTAGTGAATAAATTTAAAATGAATTCTGATGTTAACCCTTTGAAGTTGTTAGAGTATTTTTAGTTTTATAGGTGAAAAGAAACCAAGGTTCATGGACTTTAAATGCTTTCCCCAAGTTTACATATTTATTAAATTATTCATTTTGGCCCAGGAGAAATACTTTTATTTCTACAAAGCTAGTGCTTCTTTGCCTAGGTTTTTCTAAGTTGTGGATTAAAGAATTAAGATTCTAAAGATGTGTAATGGAAGATGATTATTTTTCTTTTCCTAGCCCAAAGTAATATAATTAATTTTGTTAGACCACCAACTTTTGAGTTGTATTTTATAGGACACAAATTGGAATCGTTGTACTTAATTATATTTTAAGGGAAATGAAAATTTAGAATCTTTTTTCATATAGCAGAGGGAGACTGAAAATCGAATCTTTCTGTGGGTTAATGAGGTTTATTTAGTGATGACAGTAACAAAATAATGAAGTCACATGATTTTAATATGAATTCAGGTGTCTTGAATCGTTTATGTGAGTTGAGAAAAGGATGCTTCTGGTCATAAGAAACTGCTTAAAATTAGAAATTCTGTAAAATCTGTGCTTTAAAGGGGCGATTTCTTTGAGAATTCAGTTTTTCTTTTCCACCTCCAAGGGTAAATAAATGTTGCATATTCTTGTATAATCGTTGGTTCAGTGTTATCAATTCAAGTGAAATATGATTTGCAATGAAAATAAGAGAGGTAGCACCCTTAAATTAATGAAATAGCATTTCTTAACTAAGTATTTTACAATGTCATATCTAGATTTTTCCAAGTCAGAATTCATTTTGTTTTTCAGTACCTTTGACAGTTATTTCTGCATTTTATTGAATCCAAGCTTTTCTATCTGTCTGTTAATTCATTTTCTTTATTAAGAAACTGTAGTGTTTCCTTTGTTCCATCTTATTAATTTCATGACAGTATTCTCTGCTCGCAATCACAGGATTATAACTTCAGTGACAGGTATGCTGTGAAATATTCATTTTAAAGGTTAATATTGTCTCCTAAAAATTAAGAGTTTTCAAAATCCTTTGGAATAAATCTGTCTTTGTAGAAATGTTCTTTGGGGTACCTTGCTGGCCCAGTCGGTGGAGTATGAGACTCTTGATCTTGGGATTATGGGTTCGAGCCCCACGTTGGGTGGAGAAATTACTTAAAAATAAAATCTTTTAAAAAAAAAGTTCTATTCCTATTTTTAGTCAAAGCAATTCTTTGGTATTATATCTATAAAATATGAAGGCTTTTAACTGGAGTTGTGGGAGGTTAAAAATGTGTGCTTTTATTGGGAGACAAACCATAGCTCCCTTCTAAACCCACTAAAATTTGAGAAGTTTCAGAGTGAATTCCTTTTCTTAATATTCGTAGGAGAATCCTAATGATGACGTGATGGAGTTGGGAATGTCTGCCCAGGCTGCTACTGCTTTTTAAACACACAGATGTGGGGATTTTCAGATTGTGGTTTTACGTCTTTTTGATACAGTGGTGGTGGTAATTATGTTTTTAAATAAGTAATTAGTTGCTGATAATGCACAAATTGTTGTTTTTGAAGTGTATTCTTGCCTCCTTTTCTACTAATGGATATTCATATATTTTCAAAAGAAAAGGATTTTACTGTAAATATTGTCTGTAGCAGTCTTTTTAAATGTAGCCATATATTATGGATATTTTTTTCATGCCCTTAAATATTCTACAGGAAAATGTTTCCCCGCATGGATCTGTTGTAGCTTATTTAATCAGTCCCATACTGTTTGACCTCTGTAGAATTATAGTAGGTAACTATTTTCAATGCTGTGTATTATGCTCACAAGGAATCCTCACAATTACTGCATTATGTTGGTATTTTTATCACCTATTTATGGGTATAAACTGAATCCAGTGATGTTAAATACTTTACACAGATTTTTTAGCTAATTACAATGATGATAAAGATAATGATAATAGGATTCCATTATTTGCCAGGCACAGTGCTCTGTTCTTTTCATACATGAGCTCATTTAATCCCCATAAGAACCCTAAATGAAGTACACTCTATTAATCCATTTTTACAGGAGAAGCCGAGGCTCTGAGATTACTCACTTGCTCATGGTCATATTTCTAGCAAGTAGTATCTACTTATGACTCTTCCATAAAATTACATAGCTGGTAGTTTTTATCTTATTTCCAACCACTGCTTATTTGTGAGGCAACAAGTAAAACTTCTAGCATAGAGGACACTTCCAGCAAGTTGTCTCATCTCTAAAATATGGATGGTAATCTTTTATCGCGTTGTTCTTTTAAGTGAGATGATCTATGTAAAGCACACAGGGTATGTAATAGTGCTCAAGAAATGTTATTTTAGATTTTTATTCAGGTTATAAAGGCAATAAATGTGTATCATAGAAAATTTGGAAAAACGTAAAGGAGCTGAGAAAGTAATCACTCCGTCTCACTACTGATGACATCTTGGCATACTTCTTTGCAGGAAGATAGAGTATTTCCCTGTATTTAGATCTTTCACTAGAAGTGATACCTACTGGAATTTTTTGTTTATGGGAATATCTCTTCAGATTAATTTCTTCAAGCAGAATAGAGACTGTGACCTTATGTACTAATGCAGTGCCTGACGCAGAGTAGACACAAAGTAAATATTTGAATTGTGCTATTAGAACTTGGGAGAAGAGGGGCACCTGGGTGGCTCAGTAGGTTAAGCGTCTAACTTCGGCTCAGGTCATGATCTCAGGCTCAAGCCCTGCATCGCATCGGGCTCTCTGCTGTCAGCACAGGGCCCGCTTTGGATCCCCTGTCCCCCTCTCTCTCTGCCCCTCCTCAACTCACGCTCTACTTCTACACACTCTCAAAAATAAAAACACTGAAAAAAATTGTTGAAGAACTTTGGAGAAGATTTATCAGTTTCTCGTCATTAATTACTGTGTATTACATTTTAAAAAATGATTATAAAATGATTTGAGTGTAGGGGCACCTGGGTGGCTCAGTCGCTTAAGCGTCTGACTTTGGCTCACATCATGATCTCGCAGTTTGCGGGTTTGAGCCCCGCATCAGGCTCTGTGCTGACAGCCCAGAGCCTGGAACCTGCTTCAGATCCTGTCTCCCTCTCTCTCTGCCCCTCCCCTGCTTGTGTGCTCTCTCTCTCTCTCTCTCTCTCTCTCTCTCTCTGAAATAAGTAAACTTAAAAAAAATGATGTGAGTGTAGAAAGAAAGAAGGTAGATGTGCAGTATGACTTCAGGAAGACTTGAGTTCCTTTGTTATCAGATGAAGGGGTTAGATACAGCAATTAAATGTGCAAAGAGCTGAGTAAGAGAGCATTGGGGAAAATTTACATTCTGAAGGTCAGGAACAATTGTTTAATGACTACAGCCTTGAAATAGGTGGTCGTCAAAACTCCCAGAAAAAAGAAGTTTAGTAGTAAACTGCCACATCTCTTAGCCTCTGAGAAAGAAGACTGTCTGTCTGTAGCAGGAAGTGGGAGCTTAAGGTGGTATCTGGATGCCATGACCCTTTTGAAGTAATGGCTTCCCTTTAAATCTGAAGTTCTTTAATTGGAAAAAATTAAACTGTGCAAAGAAGACTTTAGAGGTAGGTGATAGTATACAAAATGTTGAAAACTGACCCTTTGGAACAGCAGGGATTCTTAGTAGTAATCTGTGAATACTGCTTTGGGACATTCTTGAAAGCATTCCCTGTGCATATGAGACCAACATTCAACACACTACCAAAGTTTTAAGTTCACTTTTAAATTATTTTTGACTTAAATGAAAATAGAATAGCTTAGTAATAGTTACAATAAAAGTATCTGAAGTTGGGCTGGTGGTAACTCTGGAGGTGCCTGCCAGAATCATGAAGATTTAACATTTCAATTTTAAAAACATGTATAAACAGTGAAAGTGAAATAGATGTAAAAAGGAATTCACAAAAAATTAGTATTCCTCCCTACTTTTGTCTTTTTAAAAAGCTCCTCTAAGTAGTTTATTATGTGCAGCTATTTTGGCGAGTGGATTAAATAAAATTTCAAGTTCAGGTCAGCATGTCTCACTTGATACAGGTAGTTACTAAGAGCTTTGACTTTGGCCTTATAAAGCCTTCTTTGTTCATACTACACAATGATTCAGGTTACAGTTTTCAGTAGATGTGAGTGCTGGTGCGTACTGCTCTTTAGGGGAAACGAGGAACTTTTTATAGACTCTGCGCCAGTGTGGGAACATGAGGTGTGAATATAGGGTGCTCTGTGGCAGAGGTTAGTTAAGGACAGTAGGGTTGATGTATACGTTGCTTGCCAAGTCTTCACTTCCAGATGAGTTGAAAATTAAAGGAGCAAGATGCCTTTAAAAAAATATTTTTTTAATGTTTATTTATACTTAGCATGAACAGGGAAGGGCCAGAGACAGGGAGACACAGAATCTGAAGCAGGCTCCAGGATCCGAGATGTCAGTACAGAGCCCAACGCAGGGCTTAAACTCACAAACCGCAAGATACCTGAGCCAAAGTCGGACCCTTAACCCTTAACCGACTGAGCCACCCAGGCGCCCCTGGGGCAAGATGACTTTTTAAATTTTAGGATAACATCTCTTTTCAGTAACTATTGCTGCGTCATTGCCAGCTATTAGATTTTTGCCCCTTTTTGAAAAGTATTCTAGCAATGATAACTTTTAAAATACCATCACTAATGATACTGTCAGTACTGTGTATGAGAAAATATTAATAGCATGTTACTTTTAAAAATTAGTCATCATTTTAGAGAATTTTCGAGACTCTTTTAAAAAACACTATACTTTTGGGGTGCCTGGGTGACTCAGTTGGATATCCGACACTTGATATTGGCTCTTTGATTTTTCAGGTCACGATCTCACAGTTCATTGGTTCAAGCCCCGTGTCAGGCTCTGCGCCCTGTTCTCTCTCCCTTTCTCTGCCCCTACCCCACTCATGCTCACTCTTGTGCACTCTCTCTCTCTCAAAATAAAATAAACTTAAAAAAATTTTTTTTTAAATACTAAACTTTTGGTCTCTTTCCCAGTGACATTTCATATTTTTCTCTTTATAAAAGTAGTTTTTGGTTACATTTCTGTCCTAAAGAAAATACAAATACTCAGAGACCACACCCCTTCCATACCATCACTTCATGTCAGGTAAAAATACTGGCAGATTTCTCAGTGTTTTAAGTTATTATAAAAGGCATATTTTAAGGATTCTATCACTAAGTGCAGATGGTAGAAAGATTACCAGTAATTGCTAGTTCGAATGACGTATCTGATCTAAAGAAGTCAAAGAACCAGTGTGAATAAGCTTTCTTTTTGTTGAAATTATTTTTATTTTTTTCTCTATTTACAAAGTAATAATTCTTTTGTTAGAAAAAATTAAAATATAAAATTCTCTTTTGATTCTTAAACAGTTTGCATAATAATTATGTTTATTAGTACTATAAATTCTGATTTTGCTAGGCTAAAATGGGAGTGAGCATTATTTGAATAAGGAAAACAAAAGATAAATAAAAGGGCTGTATGAGTGTATGTTAGGGTTAGAGGGTCAACCTTGATTAGAAAGTTAAATTGAAACTAGTTTAGCATTCATAAGCTCTTCATAGTTTGTCTTACACTTTTTCCATCTGTATTTTTTACTGTTCTAACATAAATCCTGGACTTGTGGCAAATTGGTCTTGTCCGTACTCCCTGATGCTTTGTGTCCTTTCAAACCTCAGGGCTCCAATTTTAGGCTGTTTCTTTTGCCTCTAGAGACCTCCTCCTTCCACCATTGTAAATGCTCCTACCCCTCAAAGCTCTGCAGGGTGTGCTAAAACTTTTTCTTTTTACACCCAGGTGTGATCTCTGCTGATCTTTTACAACATTGATTTGCCTCTTGATTAACTTTATTTTAGTATCTCCTATCTCACATACTTTGAGATGGTCAAGAACATGTTTTTACTATTCTAAAAAAGTCCACCACATCTCTGAAGATTATAACTTGCTCATATTGTATGTTTAATAATTAGTGAATTATTATAAAAATGTTAGCATTAGTTATATTTTTTTAATGTTTATGTATTTTGAGAGAGCACACGCATGCATGTGAGCAGGGGACGGACAGAGAGAGAGAGGGAGATAGAATCCTCAGCAGGCTCCATGCTGCTGTGCTGTTAGTGCAGAGCCCGATGTGGGGCTTGATCCCACAAACTATGAGATCACAATACAAGCTGAAATCAAGAGCCAGCTCAACTGACTGAGCCACCTGGGTGCCCTGTTACGTAATGATAGGGTCCTCCACTCTCAAACAGGTTAATGTACATGCAAATGTAGTGATTCCATTAGGACAGCGTTTCTCATAGGGAGGTGCAGTTGACATTTGGGACTGTATAATTCTTTGTTTTGGGAAGGTTGCCCTTTATGCATCTCTAACCCCTATCCCTGGGGTGATGACCAACAATATCCATAAACATTGCCAAATTTCCCTGGGAGGCAAAATCACCCCTGGTTGAGAACACTGCATTGGAAGAAAAAAGCATATGGATTTCAAGACTTCTGTTGTTTTTTAACTTATGTATTTATTTTGAGAGAGAGAGAAAAAGCATGAGTTGGTGAGGGCCAGGAGAGGAGAGAGTGAGAATCCCAAGCAGGCTCTGCACTGCCAGTGTGAAGCCCTGTGCACGGCTTGAACTCAGGAACGGTGAGACCATGACCTGAGCCGAAGTCGGATGTTTTACCCACTGAGCCACTCAGGCGCCCAAGACTCTTCTTAATTGTAGCTTATAGTGTGTATGAATGCTGTTTTTGAAGGGTGGCCTTTAGTTAGAAACAGAATCAGTGTTTCCAAGTTCTTCAAATTTAACCTTGTATAATTTAAGGAAATTATCTCAAGGTTCTATTCTTACAAGTTTATGACTTGGGGAATTGCATTTTTTTAATGTTTTGTATATTTTACATTAAATAATAAATTTTGTGTGGTGTTTTCTTCCAGATTGAAATTAAAATGAAAAAGACAGAGGCCGTGAGATGGGAAAAGCTAGAGGGGCAAGGAGATTTGCCTACACCAAAACAGTTTGTAGCAGGTTTGTTTTCTGGTGTTGATGAGCTTTAAATTCATATTGTGTTTATATATAGTTGAAGTTAAATAGTAATGGACTTTCTTTCTGCCAACATTATTTTTGTTCCCAAGATAAACATTGAGTGCAGTAAGATTGCTCTGTAATGAATACAAAGTAGCCTTTCATGTGAAGGTTCTAACTTCTTTAAATTTTTTTTTTTTAATGTTTATTTATTTCTGAGAGACATAGAGACAGAGCATGAGCAGGGGAAGGGCAGAGAGAGAGGGAGACACAGAATCTGAAGCAGGCTCCAGGCTATGATGAACCATCAGCACAGAGCCCGACATGGGGCCCGAACCCATAGACTGTGAGAACTGACCTGAGCTGAAGTCGGCCGCTTAACCGACTGAACTTCTTTAAACTCAGTACAAACGATGTGGGCAAAATCCCTGAGGGAGTTGGGATTTATTGTTTACCAGGACAGTGTAGGACATCAGTTGGGGATTATTTTTGTGTGTTGCCTTTTCTTATTGCTTCTTTTTGGGTTGCAAGTGAATTAGTGGTTTATTCTGCTAAAATAGTTTCTCCTCTTCCTTTCCCTTTTCTTTCTTTAGTTTTCTTCTTGTAGAAGAATATAGAATATATTGTCAACTTTGATTTCCTGGAATTTCAGGGCTTCACAGAGTAGAGTATCTAACCCGTTTCACTGTATTGCTCTTTTAGTAGAAGTGCTCATAAACAGGTCATGAAGAGAGAAAAACTCAGAAGAGTAGAAAACTAGGGTTGGTTGTTTTTAACCGTTTAAAGGACAGAATACGTGGGTCAATTTTATGCAAGCATATACAGTAGACAGGTATTTTTCTAATGGAATAATCTGCTAGACACTCCTAGAACTACAATCTAAGAGTGTATTTTAACAGCATCGGCCTCATTAATGAGAGGAGAGAAATTTCCTTTTGATGAGAGTTAATGTTCCGATTTGATGACTAAAATGAGTTAACATTGTGTTTCAGCCACTTTGCTTTCTTCTGTAACAGAAAACTTAATTGTGGCACCTTTTAGAAAACACTGCCTTAGCCAGTAGATCATTTATTTTATTTTTATTTTGAAATGTAGATTCCACTCAGAGTAGCAGAAACAATTGAGTTTTCATGTACCCTTCACCCAGCTTCGCTGCATAATAGCCTCATAACTAGTCTAGGGTGTAGTTAGAAAAACCAGGAAATTGACACCAACAGATAATTTTTAAGTATTGAAGTATTTGAAGTTGGTATTTAAGCTCTTAAGCTTCTGTTTTCACATTTTATTTGAAAGACCTAGGAAAGATGTTATGTGGTTCTTTTGGGGCTGACTCTCCAAGATTTGAGGGCTGAGGTTTATATATAGTTCAAATGTGGTGTATCACTGAATTCTAACAACAGCCCTCTGAAGTAGGCAGCCCTGTTTTATAGGCTCAGAGAGTAAGCAGCTTGCTTAAGATCACCCGGCAGTTTTCATTGTCGAGGAGTAAACCCTGGTCTTCAGGGTCTGGGTCTGGTTCTTACACAAACTCTTTATGTGATACTGGTGGTTGCTGCATCTTCTAACAGTGGAAAATCTCTGCTGACATGAGTATCTTTGCACTTATTTGATATTATAATGAATGAACAAGGAAGTTATGCTACCATCCCTCAGTAGTTTATCTTTCATCTACAGGTGTTAAAGTTTTTCTGAGATTAAATCTAAAGATTTTTTAGTGTTATAGTTGCAGAGTTTTTCTAAACTCGTTGCCTTGGGTATTTCAGATGTTATTCCTCCTGTCTTGTTATATTTTTGTAAGGAGTTAATATGCTTATCAGATTCCTGTGTCCTGCAAGCTGGAGACTACAGTTAAGGGCAAGTTGCCTAACCTGTCTGGGCCAGTTTTCTTATCTGTAAAGTAGAAGTTAGGGCCTGTGTTCCCGTTCTTCTGGGGAGTCAGCATTAGGATTAATTAAACTCATTTTTTTTTAGGCTCTTAATTTACCGTAACTTGCATTTTTTTATTTTCTTTGGCTACTAGTGAAAATGTACATAGATCGAGAGGGTATTACTGGTAGAGGAAGAGTAGATTGGAAAACCGTATGCTGACCCTAAATAAAAGCGAGTTGTTAGGTTTGGTTTAGTTTTGCTGGGAGATAGGCAAGGACAAAGTTGGTTTACAGGTGAAGAGAAAGGATGGAACAACAAAATGAACAGTTAGTAGTTTCTCATCTCTGTACTGTTTTGAGGAACAGGATATAGAGAGGCAGTAGTGGAAGAGGGACATTTAGTGTGTCCTAATATATTTATAGTAATAACTGCACGTATGTATTTTTTATGTTTGTTTATTCTTGAGAGAGAGAGAGACAGAGAATGAGCAGGGAAGGGGCAGAGTGAGAGAGGGACGCAGAATCCCAGAATCCGAAGCAGGCTCCAGGCTCTGAGCTGTTGGCATAGAGCCTGACACAGGGCTCAATCTCATGAAATGTAAGATGATGACCTGAGCCAAAGGTGGACACCTAACCGACTGAGCCACCCAGGCACCTAATAAGTGTTTTTTGTTTGTTTTTTGTTTTTTTGTTTTTTTAGTGTGTCCTAATATATTAATAGAGAAACTTTGAATCAGGTGTTTTTTCCAGTATAGTCGCCACTGTACCTGCTGAGCATTTAAAAATGACTAGTCTGGATTGAGTTGTGCTGGAAGTATAAAATACCAGATTATGAAGATCTTATGAAAGAAAATTGTAAAATATCTTAATATATTTATATTGATTTTGTGTTGAGGTCGATACAATTTTGAATATATTAGGTTAAATATATTATTAAAATGCATTTCACCTGATTCTTTTTAGTAATGTGGCTACTAGAAATTTTTAAATTATGTATGTGGCTCACATTTGTGCCTGTATTATATTTCCATTGGAGAGTAAACAGAATTGCTCTTATAGAAACTAAGTAAATTAGTTACTTTTTAATTGCTTGTGTGCAGCTCTCTCGATTCCCTTAGTCTTTAGGGTAGTCTAGTCAGTGCCCTGATCCCCTGGGCTAGTCAGTAGCCGCTCTAGCTGCAAGCAGCCGCCATTAACTCCAACGTGCCCTACAAATACTGTTGTTTTCTATGTGTGCGTTAGTGGACTTTGAGCTCTGGATTATTACATGATGCATTTTTCATCATTCAGGAATTCCTTATTATCTCCTGTTGAAGTAATCTAATATTTTAACATGGGGAGATGTTAACTCACTGTCTAATGGATGGATAATTACTTATATTTTCAGTTTATGTTTACTCTGAGAGATAGAGGAGTATCTCAGAAACTAAGCCACATTTTTTATTTAAAATTTATTTGTTTTGAGAGAGCACATGAGTAGGTGAAGGGCAGAGAGAGAGAATCCCAAGTAGGTTCCGTGTGGTCAGTGTGCAGATCCCAACACAGGGCTCAAACTCATGAAACCATGAGATTATGACTTCAGCCAAAATCAAGAGTCAGATGCTTAACCAACTGAGCCACCCAAGCGCCCCAAGAAAGCCACATTTTTAACATTTATTAAAATCTTGTTTATAAGAGAAATTTGTTAATGAAGCATCATTTTAAAAAACACTATTTTTAATTATTTATTATTTTTTATTGTTTGTACTATCTTTGCAACTTTTCTGTAAATATAAAAGTTCCAGTACACGTCTCACCCAGCCCCCCCATTATTAACACAAAGAATCGCTTTTTAATCTAATCTTGTATAATATACCAAAAATGTACACCTTATTTTGCTCAAAAGAGATTCTCAGGTTTTACATTATACTGACTGATTCAGATTTTAGAAGTATAAATCTGGTTGTTGATTTATATATCAGAAAGACATTTATTATATGGGTCCCTGGTTGGCTTATGGTTAAGTGCCTGAGTCTTGATTTTAGCTCAGGTCATTATCTCACGTTTTGTGAGAGAGAGCCCCACGTTGGGCTTTGTGCTGACAGTGTAAAGCCTGCTTGGGATTCTCACTTTCCCTCTCTCTGCCCCTCCCCAGGCCTCTCAAAAATAAATAAAAAACACGAACACTGTCTCTCTCTCTCAAAATTAATAAACTTTACAAAAAAAAGACATTTGTTATAAGCATGAAATTCAGTGAATTATAAACTATTTGTTAAGATGTTCTTTATACCATGCTCACAAAGTTTACATATTCTTGACATAATCACATGTTGATTAATCACCTCTATCTTTTTTTACTCCATAGATGTAAAGAACTTGTATCCATCATCATCTCATTATACAAGAAATTGGGATAAATTGGTTGGTGAGATCAAAGAAGAAGAAAAAAATGAGAAGCTGGAGGGAGATGCAGCTTTAAACAAATTATTTCAGCAGATCTATTCAGATGGTTCTGATGAAGTGAAACGTGCCATGAACAAATCATTTGTAAGAACATAAGCTTGTAAAAAACATATCGTGGTAGTAAATTTGAGAAATTTTAAAAGAAAGATTAGGCAGTTTGCAACAAAATTGCATGTACTGTGGTTTGAAGGCCTTTTCGAATAGGCTTCATCTGAACATTTCTTCCTGCTCTAAACTTGACTAATTATTGAGGAAGTTAGAAACTTGTGGGGTAGTTGAGAAGTAAGTGGCTTATTCCAAATAAATATTTTTTTAGTCATTAAGTTAGAAATTGGAAAGCTTAAGAAATACTCTATGGTAGTTGGATTTATCACAGTAGCTCAAGGTGCTTCCATTATGTCATCAGTGTCAGAGATGAAAAATATAGAAGGGGAACTTCCAGAACAGTGCTTGGCAAGTAGAAGGTGCACGTTAATTACTCATTGGTTCGTTAATAATTTTATAGATGAAGAAAATTTAGGCCTTTTGCCAGAACAACAGATCCCACCTGAATTAGGGCTCAAGTTCTGGGATTTTAATGACAAGTCCTCACTGTAGAACTGTGTTGATTATTTTGCTCGAAGATGTTATCATTTGACTGTTATCAGTAGCTTTGGAAATGTCACTAAGGCATATTCAAATCAGTATTTAGTTATGTCTTAGAAACTCAGATATTCCACATAAGTTACTATGTCACAACTGGTCATGATTGAACTTTTCACTGTTGACTTAAAAAGGTTTTCTTTTAATTAAACTTTTTATTTTGAGATAATTACAGATTTATATGCAGTGGTAAGAAATAATATAGAGAGATCCCTTGTATCCTTTACATAGTTTCCCCTAGTGGAATCTCCTTGCAAAACTATAGTACAGTACCACAACCATGATATCGATAGTTAAGACAGAGAACATTTCCACTGCCGTAGGATTCCTTTGTTCCTGTCATTTTATAGCCATACCCACTCCCTTCCACCCCTCCCCCTTCTTAAACCGTACTGCTACTAATTTGGCAAGTCTTTGGAAGATACATAGTTTGCAAATATTTTCTCTCAGCCTCTAGTTTGTCTTTTTATTTTCTTAATGGTCTTTTGCAGAGCTAAAGTATTTAATTTTGATGAAGTGCAGTTTGTCAGTTTTTCCTGTTACAGATTATGCTTTTAGTATCAAGGGTAAGAACTTTTTGCTTGGTTCTAGATCTGAAAGATTTCTCCTGTGTTTTTTTCTTTCAGTAAAACTTCTATAGTTTTACTTACATTGAAGACCATGATCCATTTTGAGTTAATTTTTATATAAAGCTGAGATGTAAGTTGAGGGGTTTTTTGTGTTTTGTTTTTGGCTTATGTGTGTTCATTGGCTCTAGACCATTTGTTTAAAAAGCTGCCTTTATTCCATTGAACTATTTTTGCGTTTCTCAAAAATCATTTGAGCATATTTGTCTCAGTTTATCTGGATTCTCTGTTTCATTGATCTGCATGTCTATCCCTCTGTTAATACTACAGTCTTGATTATTTTAGCTATGTAAGTTTCAAACCAGGAAGAGTCATTCCTTCTACTTTGTGCTTCGTTTTCAAAATTGTTTAGATATTCCAGTTCCTTTACCTTTCCACATAAACTTTAGAATATTTTGTCTGTAGGTACCAAAAAATCCTGTTGAACTGTATCAATTTGGAGTGATTGACATTTTTACTCTGTTGAATCTTCCAATCCATTTATTTAGATCTTTGATTTTTTTATCAGTGTTGTACAGTTTTCAGCACAACATGTACATGTTTTGCAAGATATACCTAAATATTTAATTCTTTTATTGAGTGATTGTAAGTGGCATTGTATATTTAACTTTGGTGTCCATGTGCTAGTATTTATAAATACAGTTGTTTTTTGATTTTGGTTTTGGTTTTTTGGTTTATCTTAAATTCTGACTTTGCTGAACTCACTTATTCTAGGAGATTTTTTGGTAAATTACTTGTGATCATAGACAATCATATCTTCAAATAGGGACTGTTTTTTTTCCCCTGATATTTGTGGCTTTTATCTCCTTTCCTTGCCATATTGGAGTGGCTAGAACTTTCGACACTGTGTTGAGTAAGAGCGGTGAGAGTGGATATTTATGCCTTGTTTCCCATCTTAAGGGAAAACCATTCAGTCTTTCACCATTAAGTAGAATGTTAGTGGTAGGTTTTTTGTAGATGCCATATTAGGTTAAAAGTTCTCTATTCCTTGTGTGAGAGTTTTTATCATGAGGCTGTTGACTTTTTGGAAGATAGTTATTAGGCTCACCACTATACCACCAACACTGCACACACAGCCAGCTGTTGGCTTTTTGAGTTTGAATGCTTTTTCTGCAGTGATCAATATAATTATGTAACTTTTCTTCTTTAATCTGTTAATGGTGGTGGTTTCATACGATTAATGTGACTGGTTTCAACTAGAACCAGCTTTACATTCTTGGATAAGCTTTACCTGGCCATAGTGTATAATAATTCCTTTTATATGTTGCTCAATTCTAGTTTCAGGTACCTTGTTAAGAATTTTTATGTCTATATTCATGAGGGATATTGGCCTATAGTATTCTTTTTTTTGTACTTTGTCTTGTTTTGGTATCAGTGCAATACTAACTTCATAAAATGAATTGGGAAGTGCTCTGTCCTCTGTTTTGGAAGAGATTGTATAGAATTGGTGTTAATTTTTCATCAGTGAAACCATCTAGGCCTGGACATTTGTTTTTTTGGTGTGACTTTAAATTACAAATTTAACAGTTTATAGGACTGTTTCGATTATCTATTTCATATGGAGTGTCTTGTGGCAGTTTGTGTTTTTGAGCATTTATTCTGTTTTGTCTACACTGTAGTGATGTTTGCAGGGTTTATAGTGATACTCCATTTCATTTCTGTGATGGGAATTTGTCTTCTTTTTTTTTTTTCCAGTCTTGATGTAGAGGTTTGTCAATGTTAGCGATTTTTTTTCAAAGAATCAGCTCTTTGTTTACTTCAGTTTTTTAAAAAATTTTTTTATTATAAATTTCATTCATTTCTGCTATTTTCTCCCATCTGCTTGCTTTGGGTTTATTTTAGTAACTTTTTTAGGTTGTTCAGATGTGAATTTAGATTATTGCTTGGATACTCTGTTTTCTATTGTGTGTGTTTATGCTATAAATGTCCTTAGGGTTTTAACTGTCTCACAAATTCTAATGTTATATTTTCATTCAGTTTAATATGTATTTTGATTTCATTTGAGACATCACATGGATTGTTGAGAAGTGTGTTCAGTTTCCAAGTGTTTGGAGATTTTCCCGTTACTGTATTATTATTGGTTTCTAATTTTATTTCATTGTGATTTGAGACTATGTACTTTATGATTTACATTCTTTGTTTTATTGCCCAGCATTTGGTCTATTTCAAGTGTATGTTTCACTTGAAAAGAAGGTGTATTTTGTTGTTGGGAGGAGTGTTTTAGAAGTATCAATTTTATTTATTTTTTATCTTGATACTCTTGTGAAATCTTCTGTATCCTTGCCGATTTTGTCTTACTGTGCTGTCAATTTTTGCTTCACATATTTTGCAGTTCTGTTCTTTAGCCTATCAGCTTACCTTTTTGTTTCAATTGTAGTTTTAATTCTAAAACTTTCCATTTTGATCGTTCTTTTTATCTTTATTTCTTTGCTGAGTTTTTCTGTTTGTTCATTTTTTCAAGTAACTTCATGATTTCTAGTTAAAGCATTTTCACTATGACTACTTTAAAATCTTTGTCAGATGATTTTAACATTTCTTTCATTTCAACGTTAGCATCTCTTGATAGTCTTATAAAAAAAAATAAGCGTATGAAAATTTCCTGGTTCTTGGTGTCTTTTTTTACCAGCAACAAGTGATTTTCATTTGGAACCTGGACATTTTCATGTTCTGCCGTGAGACTGGATCTTATTTCAGCCCTCTATCTCAGTTGGCTTTCTCTGCCAGCCTCTCGGGTCTGCCAGCCATTCTGGCAGAGGAAGGGACGGCACTGCTTCATTATTGCTAGGTGGAAGTAGAAATCCTGGCACCGTAATCAGCCTCCTTAGATATCCAGGCATCCCTTTCTTACTGCTGGGAAAGAGATATTATATCTCTGTGGATTTCACTGACTTGCTCTTGCTACCACAAGTAGCAGAGGAGGTGGGTTCATGGTAGCCTGCCATGGATGGAAGTCTAGATTCTCCACTCAGCCTTTGCTGGCCTTGGGTAAGAATGGAGCCGTAGTTTTTTTTCTGTGGTGTTCAGCTATAATGGAGCGATTATACTCTAAAACTTTTCTAATCTTCCTAAACTGTCTTTTTGTCTTTGCTCTTTTTTTTGCTAGAGAAATCAGTTGTTTGTTGGAGCTTTATTTGTATGAGCTTCTTAAAGTGTTTCCAGCTTCTTCGACAGCAGCTATAGGACATGAGACAAAAAAGAAAACCCAGAGACTCGTCACGATGTTATGTTGTTCCTTGGCTCCCAAGGTCTCTAGCTGATCTGTAGACTTCCCTTCATCTTTTAGAGAATTCGTATGTTTGTATACATATATATAATGTCAGAGATTTTTAGTACTTCGTGGGAAGAATCAGCTGAAGTACATTTACTCTGTGTCCCCAGGAAGAGAAGTCGGTTTCAGTATTGCCTTTTTGAAGAGTGTGCTAGACAGAATAGTGTGTACAATTTTAAAGATTATAGAATCTGCATCCATTTTCATACAGAGGCTTTGCTAGTAGGAATTGAACCATCTACACCTGTAAAACAAGCCACCCTTTGGCAGCATTGACCTAGAACATACCAAATGCTTGTGGGAAAACAAAATAGACTTTGTGATCTCCAAGTCTAATTGGGACAAAAAAGACCAACATGTATAAAATAATCAGAGGAAAACACTAAATTGCACCATACAGGGAAACAAATGCAATCATCAGTAAATATGATTAAGATTTCAAACTAAATCTGCTTTCTGTGGACTTCTGAGACTATCCTAGTCTTAGGAGTAGTTTTTTTTTTTAATTTTTATTTAAATTTCAGTTACCATATATGCAGTATTAGTTTTAGGTGTACGAAATAGTGATTCATCACTTCCATACAACATCTGGTATTTGTCACAAGTGTCCTCTTTAATCCTTATTACCTGTTTAACAGATGTCCCCACCCACCTCCCCTCTGGTAACCATTAGTTTGTTTTCTATAGTTAAGGGGCTGTTTCTTGGTTTGCCTCTCTCTCTTTTTTTTCTTCTTCTCTTTGGTCCTTTGTTTTGTTTCTTAATTCCACATAATGAGTGGAATCACGTGGTATTTGTCTCTGACTTCTTTCAGTTCACATATTACTCTCTAGCTCTATCCATGTCATTGTTAATGGCAAGATTTCATTCTTTTTTATGGCTCAGTAATATTCTATATATACATACCACTTCTTTTTTCTTTTTCTTATTTTTTTTTTTCTCAGATGTAGAGTTAGGTTAGGGTTTATGGCCAGGGTGAGAGTATGTTCCTAGTATCCTGAAGTTTAGAGAAGTCTCCAGAGGGTTTGATTTAGGATAAGAGTTAGGGTTAGTGTTAGGGTTTTAGGGTTAGGTTTAGGGGTTAGGATTGGAATTTAGGGTGTTAGTGGGTTTATGTTAATGAGAGAAAATGTTACTGAATGACAGTTTATACACAGTGTAGTTCAATGAGATAAACACAGGACTCTTCCCATATGCTGCTAACATATGTTTACACATACTTATATCTTAATGAAAGAAGGTGTTACTTGAAACATGCATTATATACCATATAGTTTGATTCAAGTATAGGTCTATTCCCACATGCTTCCACACATTACATTTACAAACACAGGTATCAATATTTTATTTGAAGCCTACCTTGTGCCCAACTATTGTGCCTAGATCTAGGACATAAGATAGATTTCTTGCCTTGTAGGAGCTGTCAGCTTTAGTTGGAACCAAGGGTGGGAAGCAGATATAAAAGAAATCAGACCCTTAAAATTCTAACAGTGTATTGGGATGTATAATATATTAATGGTAATTATGCTTATGCAGAGTGAAATCCTACAAGGGTAGAGTCCTGACTAGGGTTAAATGAGGCTACAGAGAAATGGAGATACGTCATGTTCAGAAGATAACTAAAGAATAGAAAAAAAAAAAAAACTTGGAGAAGAATATCCCATGTTGTAAAGGAAACCATGTAAGGGAGTTTGATAGAGAATGTGGGGCTTGGGGTTATATTAAGGTTCCAATGTAATAGTACAGTTTGTAACTTTATACATTTGCCAGCAACACAGCTGATTTTGTAAATATGTTTAGATTTTAATAATTCTAATTAATTGTTTAATTAATTGTTTTTTGTTGTGATCCAAGTCAATGAATTTCTATTCCATTAAGATAAAAATGTCTAGAAGTTTTTTAAAATGTATTAATTAATATGCTAGGGTTGTTGGTAGGTTGTATACTCTATAGATGGTAAATAGATAACCAGTTCTCTACGGAGATACTGATATTAAGTACCTGTGTGTGATTTTTAAAAAATTCTGTATTCCCTTGTATATATTGTCATAGAGCATTAAGAAGGGGTTCTTAAAGTTCTGTCCAATTAGTACAGAAAGAGTTTACTCTGCCTGGTCTTTACTATCCTTAACAAAAGAGATTAATCATTTTCTTTGGGAGCCATTTTTATTTTCATCGGAAGGTAGATTTTCCACATTGTACCTGTACTGATTAGCAGAGGAGATAAGACAGTGTGTGTGAATATGATTCTTCTACCTTACTCTAGAGTTTCCTTTTTAGATTTTACAGAACATGGTAGCTTCTCTGAAAAAACTAAGATTAAATCAAAATGCTATCTTGTGTTTATATTGAGCCAAACATAGCTTATATTTGGAACTCTGTGCTTGGAACATTTTTAGAAAAATACTGTTTTGATTATATGGTCCACAGATTAATCTATTTTTATTTCTTATTGCAGATGGAGTCTGGTGGTACAGTTTTGAGTACCAACTGGTCTGATGTAGGTAAAAGGAAAGTTGAAATCAATCCTCCTGATGATATGGAATGGAAAAAGTACTAAATAAATTAATTTGCTATCACTGTATTGCATATATTCACCTAATGCCCATTGTGTGTTAATATTGCATTCTTGACTTTTGAACACTGAGTATCTTTTTGAAAGGTTATACCTCTTTACCTCTTTGTGCTTTAGAAATTATTTTCCTTCAAGTGTTCTAAGAGTCTAATGAAGAACGAAGATCCTATTTTATCACTTTTGTCCTTAAGGATTTCAGACGTGCTGAAATGGAATGAAGTATCATTTGCTACTAGATAGATTAGTTCTACCTAGTTATGGAAGTGGAGAAATCATTAATGGATATCTTGAGTTATTGCCTTATTTTTGATGAAGTATTCTGTTAATAATTTATTAAATGGCAATTTTGGGTGAGCATAGATTTTTTTCAAGTGTTATATTGTTTGCTTTTAAAAACTGCTTTTGGATGGAGTTGTAAATACAATTTTTCTATGAAGTTGTTTGGTTTATTTACCTTTTTCTTAAGTTTTTTAATGAGAACTTTGAGGAATTATCACAGGGAATTCCTATTTGGTTATATGGGAAATATTTGTAATTACACTGAGATTTTGGTCCTTACTTTCCAAATTCCTGTATAAAGCTTAGCCACCTGAGTGTAACATGCTGCAAATTTATCTATGCTGAAGGATGAGCTGTGAAATTGGGCCAAAGAGTGATTTAGGAAAGCCCAACTCTCCTTCTTGCTGGGTATTTTTGGCCACATCAGGAGACCTGAAATTACTGGTAGTTTGGTTTGGTTTGGGGTTTTGTTGTTTTGTTTCTTGTTTTTCTATATTTTTTCTTTATTAAATTATTTCCCTTCTCATGTCCCCATGGTTACTTTGGTTTCAGTGGTTTAGGGTAGCTGCTGAGAGAGTAAATTCACAGGTATATATTTAGTATATGCTCTGTTTCTAGAGTAAATAGATACCATGGGAATACAAAAAATAAAGACACGATCATTAACTTCAAAGAGCTTATAATCTAGCAGAGAGAAAATTAACATTCATGAAAGAATTATGGAACTCATCGTAAATAGTTTTGAGATAGGAAAATAGTGTTTTACAATTAAAAGTCTTTGCAGTCTAAGCTATTAAAAGTATAGGCCATTGATGACATATAGGTCTGACTTGGCTTTCTGACCATAATTGTTAACTGTAATGCCATTAGAGGTTGGTGTCTCTCAGGTCTCACAATGTGGCAAGACATTACTGTGCCCTCATAGTTAAGGATAGGGTGAACAGGAGGCAAATCAACAATTGGTTCAGCTTCCGAAAGAGTGGGAATTCAGTCTCTTCCATCTAGTTGTTTGACTTGAAATGTAGTGGGATTCATGAGGAAAATGGTGGTGGGGTGATAGCCAACCTTGCCCAAACCTTACACAAGCTTGTGTAAGCATCTGGGAGTTTTGACTTGTCCTCCTGCCCGCTTAGAGCTACAGACTACTTTTTTTGTTCTTCAGCATTGAAGGAAAAGGTAAAATTAAGTTCTTGCTTGTGTGAATTTCTAAAATTTTCTTCTTGAGGAAACTAGATAGCGGTTTTAGTATTCTGTATATCAAAGTTTCTCGGTACCATTAGTCCTAAAAGGTAGGGAAGCTGTTGCTACAGATGTAATAAGTTGGGCATATAGCACTACACCAGAGACAAGAATCCTGGCTCCAGAAAATCTCTGCCAAGCAGCTTTATAATCTTCAGTGGGTTTCGCTTTACTTTGTCTTAGTTTCTTTATATGTAAATAATCTTTAGAGTCTTAGAGTTAAAATTAAAAGTCCATGATTCTAAGTAAGAAACATTTTTGCTGCCAAAGGGCAACTTTCTTCTTTCTTAGCAAGGACACTATTGTAATAGAAGTTATTTTAAAAAAGAATTCTAGTACTAGTTTTGCTTGTACTTTAAAGGATACATTGTATCTAAAGTATGCTTATCTATTGACTAGATTTGCTTAATGTTAGGGATTCAGGATTTTGCTGAGCCAAATGGAGTTCCTAATATACATGACTATATTATAAAATGGATCTGGTCCAACCAAGTACACTAGATTTATGGGTAAAGAAGGGTTTTTGAGAAGTGGATTAGACTGCCACGTAAGGTACCACTCTGAAGTACTCTTTCTCTTTCACCATTCTAGATAATAAGAATTTATTAGATAACAAGAATTTATAAGTCTCCAAGGAGTTAGAAGAAAACAACTCTCCATTTCGATTAAGAATCTCTTTATCTGTATTCTCTATATTCTCAGCTATTAATTGGTCTCTCTTTCTTTCTAGACTTCCATTTTCAGTTCTTAAATTCGGTTTTCTTAGTGTTCTGGTTAACTTTTTGTGAATTCAGAAGGTACTTTTTTTTCTTCATATTTCTTATTTTCCTTTCTAAGGATTAGACCTGGAATACATTTTTTTCTTAACCTTATATTCTTCATCTGTTCTCCTGATTTTTATAATCATTTGCACCTTGATGACTTCCCAGAATTCTCACATTATCCTCAAACAATTTTGAATGGGATAATCTACTCCTTTGAACTATTCTATCAAGTAATCTCTTTGGATGGCTGTACCACAGATTTAAACATCAGTTAATTTTGATAATTTTCTGCCTCGTGTCCTAACTCATTCAGAGTTGGTTGCCAGCTGTAACAAAGTTCAGTCTTCAACATTGGTAATTACAGGCCACTTTAAAATATAATTGGCTTTCTCTCTCTGTATATGGAAATGGAAAGAAAGAATGGTTTGCATGGATAACTACATTTTTAAAAACCTACTCATCTCTTAGATTTATGATATTCACTAATTTCAGAACTTTGAATGATTATTGTCTTCCTGAGGCTAACTATGTAGAACAAGGGAGAAAATTGGACTGTCTTATAAATATATATCTATAAATTTTACAAATTTCAAATATTTGAAATGAGGATATGTTACTATGTTAATGTAAATACGTTGAGATTTTAATTTAGTTCAATAACTTAAATGTTGTTTGGCTACCCTTACCCATTTTACTTTTCTTTTCTCCTTCCCCAGTTACCCACATACCAGATTAGGTCATTGATCTCTGAGCTACATCACTGATTCAGAGCAGTATTGCCTATTAATTTACCATCTGATCTGCCTAATGCAGATGTACTAATTGTATTGGTATCTTCCTTGTCCACATTAGTGTGCATCTCTCTGACTTGTAGCTATTACTGACCTTTCCAAAGGTAATTCAGAAAATTTCTCGGTGGGCGAGTGGTTCGTTAGGAGAGCTACTTTTCTTTGTAAGCAGCTCTAAAGAAGTTTGTCTGTAGCCATTCATACCTGCTATTATATAGTCTCATAAGAATATGGATTTCAGTTATCTGTGGCTCAGAGGAACCAAGGAGAGAAGATGATAAAAGCTTAAAAGGACAAAATAATGATATCTGTGCCAAAAAAAGAGTTGTAAGTAGTTTTAAATAAGACATCATCAACATTGATCTGGCCTCCTTTGTCTCCAACTACGCATATTCTATTGTAGGTGCATTTTACACCAAGAGATTTGGTTTTGGAAATGTCTGGGAACTTGTGGGGAAATTGGAAATACTGATTACCCACAAATGTTACTGTTTGGACCATCCTTGTGATTTGTTTCTGAAATTAGCTCTCTCCTAGCCTCTCTTCCTACCTCTGTATACTTGCCCCCAAATCAGTTAAAATCCTATATGTTGCTAATCCAGTAGGTCAGTAACAGTGGTAGCTATCTGTACGAATACATTTTATGGGCCAGGTGTCACTAAGTGCTATATAAGCACTACCTCATTTACAACAGCTTTGTGAAGTAGTGGTAACATCTTATTATATCTCAGAAAAAAGAGGCCAAAGTTAAGTTCTTTGTCCAATTTTACTCCACTGATAAGTAATGGAGCAGGGATTTGAACCCAGGCCTGTCAGACTCCACTGCCATGCTGTAACTGCCTCTTCAGGTTTATGAGTTGGGTGTCCAGTGAGTGATTTTTATTAATCACCTATCTGACAAGCAGAAAATATGCAAGTTGTCAAATTGTTTAATTCTACTTATATGTGGTTGGGAAGGCATATTCTTAAAGGTCAGAATATTATCAGTTTCTTAAGTAGGAAAGCCTGTTAGGAATACAAACCTCTTCTTATAGAACGTGATATAAGCAGGTTCTCTTGATTTGTGTTGAAGGTGCTGTGTTTTTTTAAAATCCGGGTAATTACAGAGAAACAAGATACCCTTAACGACTATTACAAGTGTAGGAAGTCTGGCACATCATGTTGATCAAATTCTCGGGGTAATAATGTTACCCACCTTGTAGGCTGTTAGGAGTTACAGGAGTTTATTTTGATCCAGAGATCTCTAAAAACTAAATTTGTGTGTGAACTTACAATATGAAGTCCTGTTTTGCTGCAGAAATATTAATATGTTTAATTACAGAATGCTAGCACAGATTCTGCTGATGTTAAAAAATAAATGCTCTATCTGTACTGTATTCTAAAATCCAAAATTCTGAATTGAAAAATACCTCTAACTCAAGCATTTTGAAAGAATTATGTACCTGTGTATATAAAGTGCAAAGAAAGCATAGTGCTTTATATTACAGATAATGTCAGATTATTTTATATGCATTTAGGCTGAGAGGCTTAAATCCTATGGAAAGCCGTTTTGTTACAAGTCCAATCCTGTAAATTTCAAGATTCTGTCTGAAGGAAGTATCAGCTAATTAAAAATTGTTAGTATAATTTTTAAACTTTATACTTTCAAAGCATAAGAGTTCAGAGAAAAAGTATTTAATTTGAATGGGTAGTTATTTTAATTAAGCAGAGCTTAAATATGTAGAAGTACTGTCAGCAGTATTTTAAAAAGACTCATGAAGTATAGTGATGGCAGAAGACAAAGTATGTAGAATGTTGAGGGACTTCTTTTCAGAAGTTCTTTAGTTTTTCATTTTAATTTAAATGTCAAAACAGAGTAAAACTGTTAGGGTTTATAAAAACAAGGTGCAATATCACACCACTTGTAAGCCATGAATTCTGTCCCATTATTTCCATCATTGTAGAGAAGCTGATGTTGTTACAAGAGTTAGTTCATCAATCCTATTTTCTCACCAAAGAATGGGGAATGTCAGCCTTAAAAATAAAAGAGCCAGTTATTTTACCACCAAAATGAGTTAATTTGGGAATAGCATAAGAAATGCAATTTGGAACATAAAAACTATGGCAAACCTTAGGCAACTCTAGGAATGAAGGAGAGGGGCTTTTATAGAGGAAGGAAGAAGTGGGAGGGGGAGTTTGAACATGGTCACTTCTCATTGGCTGAGATGTGGCAGTTTCTCATTGGATGATCAAAACTCAGGTTTTCTGCATTTAGTGATTTTGTTTCTCAGTGCCAGGAAGGACCATTTTTGGTTGTCATGTCCCACAGTGGAGAGAAAGTGCACAGGTTGGAAACCATTTAGGCCACATTTGATTAAAAAGGAAGGGTAGGAGGGAGAACTCAGGCATTTCCCATCTAAAGTCTACATCTTATAAGTGTTGTAAGGATGGGATATCAACTCAAAATGTTAAACTAGCATTACCTCTTTGGGCATGTCATTTTTACAAAGGGTCGATGGCCACGGTACAAAGCTTGATAACAATTATACAAGCAAAATTAAAAACAACAATGACAAGTCCAGTTCATTTAGTGGTTCTAAACCAGGAGCCCAGACGTGAAGGTAACCAGCCGACGTGATCAAAGGACCATGGGTTGTTAGGTGAAATGTGCTAACTTCCTAATTTTGTGCAGTTGAATTTCTGCTTTCCCAGAGGAATTGATCCATGTGCAACATGAGGTATTGTTACACAAATACCTCCTTGTTCCGTAAGCACAATCAAGGGCTATACAATTAGCTAGGCGTGCTGTAGCCAGCGAGTCAAGTCATTGTTGGTATGCTGCTTGTTGCCTTGGCTGCAAAGTTGGGTAGGTCTCATGTCAGAGAGATTTCTGATCATGCAGTCGTTAGCACTTACTCTGACCTAAGAGAGAAAGGTTGTCTCTGTGGAAGAAGACCAGGAGTCCTGTCTGCCTCCTGGAAGTTCCTGTTTAAGGTGGCTGTGGAGGCTTAATGGGCTGGACTTGTAGGAGGGTTCTCATTGTTACGAAGAGAAAATAAAACAGTAATTACTGTAAGAGCACATTGCCCTTTCACTGTCCAGCTGTTAAGTTA
Organism: Paguma larvata; assembly: GCA_030068075.1. Taxonomy (NCBI): domain Eukaryota; kingdom Metazoa; phylum Chordata; class Mammalia; order Carnivora; family Viverridae; genus Paguma; species Paguma larvata. Next base: position 50,359,747 of record CM057839.1, on the reverse strand, counting down.
CCCAAGCATAGGAGCAGTTTGCCAAAACCGCCACATGTGAAGGAGTGCTGGGATGTGTATATATGATTTCCTCATAAGTAGTAGTAGTTACGGACCCATTGGTCCATATAGAGGTGTTGGTATCATTCAGCCAAGACTCAAATGCTGTATTCTATATTGAAAGACCACCCAGATACATGGGTTTGACAGCGAGCCTGCAAATGGTCTGATTTATCCTGACTGCTGTGCAGTATCTTTCCAATCTGTATTCGATGAATCACATTCTCCCATTCCAGGGTTGGATTAAATTGAAGCAGGAATTGGTGGTGTGTGGATTTAGTGTTTCAATTTTGTAAAACGGACCTGTGGAATAATTTAGGCATATAATTTCATCTGGAATTCGAACAGAATTACGTGGTAAACTGAGGGGTCATAGACAGATAGTGATGTCTGATGACAAATCCAGTAATTGGAGGAGCTTACCTTTTTTGCAAGGTATGGGGAAATGCAGATAAAAGTATTACCCTTCCATGAAAGAAGGAGAAGAAAATGGGAGAACAAGTAGGGAAAGAAGGTATATAGGACCCTTCCTGCAGTCATCCCAGGAAGGCATCTCCTTGGGAAATCTTAACTTTCAGGTCACCAGTTGAAGCACAGGTCCAGTTCGGGTTTGTGCTTTGTTTAGATGAGATACGTGGATCCGAAAAATCTCTTTGGTGGTACAAAAATTGAGCCTTTCTAACAGAGTTGAAGAGAGTCTTTCTAGAGATGTCATTTCCAGTAGACTAAATCTCTGAGTTGCAAGAAGTGATGCTTGAGGTCTTTGTCTCCCGGGAGTGCACTGTTGAAAGACTGTTCTACTAGAGCATGGTTATTTTCAACAGAAGTAATTAGACCTTTATAGTATTAAAGTGTATTTCCTTTCCTTGACTATGAATCAAAGAAGCAGGAACCATGTGCATTGAGTGCCTTGAGATTATCTCAAAGGGTGAGAGTTTCTGGATTCCAAAAGACAAATGGCATTGCTTTTGGCCTGAGTATGTATGTATGTATGCATTTCAAAAAAATGCAGTGTTAATAAATAACATCTTAGAACTTTTATTTATTTTTTTAGAGAGACAGGGGGCACAAGTGAGTGAGGGGCAGACAGAAAGGGAAAAGAGAATCCCATCCCATGCAGGCTCTGTGCTATCAGCAAGGGGCTCGAGCTTGTGCTCGACTTACGCTCATGAACCGTGCTTCACTTGTGCTCATGAACCATGAGATCATGACCTGAGCCAAAGTTAGATGCTTAAATGACTGAGCCATCCAGGTGCCCCTTGGCCTGAATATTTAAAAGTGTCTCTACAAATTTTGCCTGTTGAGCCTTAATGATCCCATTAGTGTGCGTTTGACTAGCTGAGGATTGAGGGTGGTAAGCACAATGAAAATGTTGTAGAATGGCTAACAAGCATGGGTCTTTAAAGCCCTTGACCAGTGAACTGAGTTCCCTGGTCATTACAAAGTTCAAGGGGATTTCCCAGGTAGAGACAATCTTTTCTAATAGTATTTTAGCCACAGAAAAGGCAGCCTGCCTAATAAGGGAAAGCTTTAGTCCAGTGAGAAAACATACAAACCATGACTAAAACATATTTATATCTATGAAACGGGAGTAGGGGAGAGGTTGACTGAAACCCTTTTGTCAAACTTCGAATTGTCCATTGGGCAGTTTAAAGTGTCCAGGAGCAGTACAGGTCACTTCCTTGGGTTGTATTCGGAGCAGGTGGGGCAAGCAAAGTAGGCACCTTTTGCATCTGTATTGATAGTTTCCCACCAGTATTGCTTCATGAAAGTTATCATTTCATCAGAAGAGCTATATTTAAAAGCATATACAGTGTGCATATTTTAAGGCCTCTGGTATGACTGGATTTCTACTATTTGGCTAAACCAGAGTTCTATCTTTTATTGAACTGACAGTTATGAGATTTCTGATTTTATTTTTCCTTTTCAGGGGTCAGTTCAGCATTGCTAGTCAATTTTTCTACATTGTCTTTTGGGAGAAACATTATAGAAGTTTCCCAGTGCGTATACAATTTATGTTTATGCTATACTATAGGATATTAAGTGTGTAATAGCATTATGTCTGAAACAATACATATATGTTCATTAAAAAGTACTTTATTGCTGAAAATGCTAATAACCCTTTTCTGAGCTTTCAGCAAGTCCATCTTTTTGCCAGTGAAGGGTTTTGCCTCGATGTTGATGGCTGCTGACTGATCAGGATGGTGGTGGCTAAAGGTTACGTGGCTGTGCAAGTTCCTGAGACAGCAGTGAGGTTTGCCATGTGAACTGACTCGTAAAGGACTTCTCTATGACATGTGATGCTGTTTGATAGCATGTCACACCCAGAACTTCTTTCAGAGTTGGATTCAGTGGTCTTGAACCCTGGCGTTGCTTTGTCAACTAAGTTTAGGTAATGTTGTAAGTCCTTTGTTTTCATTTCAACATTCTTCCCAGAATCTTCACCAGGAGTAGATTTCATCTCAGGAAGCCACTTTCTTTGCTCAATAAGAAGCAGGTCTTTGTTCATTAAGGTTTTATCATGAGATTGCAGCAATTCAGTCACATCTGGCTCCACTTCTAATTGTAGCTCTTTGTTGTTTCCATCAAGTCTGCAGTTACTCTCTGCACTGAAGTTTTGAACCACTCAGAGTTATACATGAGGGTTGGAATCGACTTTTCCCAGACTCCTGTTAATGGTGATATTTTGACCTCTTTCCATGAATCACAAATGTTCTTACTGGCATCATCTAAAATGATGAATCCTTTTCAGAAGGTTTTCAACTTACTTTGCCCAGATCCATCAAAGCAATTATTATCTATAGATGGTAGCTATAGCTGTATGAAATATATTTATTAAATAATAAGACTTGAAAGTCAAAATTATACCTTGATCTATGAAATGTAAAATGAATATTGTGTTGTTATTAAGTTCTTTATATATTTGGATATTAACCACTTATTGAATATATTGTTTGCAGATACCTTCTCCTATCTAGGAGGTTGCCTTTTCATTTTCTTTTGGTTTCCTTCACTGTGCAAAAGCTTTTTATTTTGATGTAATTCCAGTAGTTTAGTTTTGCTTTTGTTTCCCTTGCTTGAGGAGACATGTAGAAAAATGCTGCTAAGGCTGATGTCAAAGAAATCACTGCCTATGTTTCTTGTAGGAGCTTTATGGTTTCAGGTCTCACATTTAGCTCTTTAATCCTTCTTGAGTTTATTTTTGTGTATAGTGCAAGAAAGTAGTGATTCAGTTTCATTTTTTTGCATACAGTTCATTTTTACCTAGCATCATTGATTGAAGAGGTCGTCTTTTCCCTGTTATATATTCTTGCCTCCTTTATCATACATTAATTGACCATAGAACCATTGGTTTAATTTCTGAGCTCTCTATTATGTTCCATTGGTCTGTGTGTCTGTTTTTGTGCCAGTACCATACTGTTTTTATTACTGCAGTTTTGTAGTATATCTTGAAATCTGGAGTGGTATCTTCAGCTTTGTTGTTGTTCTTTTTTTTTTAATGTTTATTTTAGAGAGAGTGCAAGCAGGGGAGAGGCAGAGAGGGAGGGAGCACAGAATCCGAAGCAGGCTCCAGGCTCCAAGGTGTCAGCACAGAGCCTGACGTGGGGCTTGAACTCACAAACTGTGAGATTGTGACCTGCGCTGAAGTTGGATGCTTAACTGACTGAGCCACCAAGGTGCCCCTGTTCTTTTTCAGTATTACTTTGGCTGCCTGGGGTCTTTTGTGGTTTCAAACAAATTATAGTATTGTTTGTTTTAGTTCTGTGGAAAATGTGGTTGGTATTTTGATAGGGATAACATTAAATCTGTGGATTGCTGTGGGTAGTATGGACATTTTAGCAGTATTCTTCCAATCCCCGAGTGTGATGTCTTTTTACTTGTGTCACCTTTAGTTTCTTTCACCAGTGTTTTATAGTTCTCAGAGTACAGGTCTTTCACCTGCTTGGTTAAGTTTATCCCTAGGTATTTTATTCTTTGTTGTGCAATTGTAAATGGACTTGCTTTCTTAATTTCTCTTTCTGCTACTTCATTATTTGTGTATAGAAATATAACCAATATCTGGATATCAATTTTATATAATGTGACTTTACTAAATTTATAATTGTTATAGTTTTTGGCGGAGTCTGTAGAGTTTTCTGTGTATAATGTCATCTGCAAATAGTGTCGATTTAACTTCTTCATTACTAATTTGGATGCCTTTTATTTCATTTTCTTGTCTTATTACTGTGGCTGGAATATCCAGTACCATGATGAATAAATGTGTTGAGAGTGGGAGTTCCTGGGTGGCTCATTCAGGTAAGCATCCAACTTTGGCTTGGGTTATGATCTTGCAGTCCTTAAGTTTGAGCCCGGTGTCAGGCTCTGTGTTGACAGCTCAGAACCTGGAGGCTGCTTCAGATTCTGTGTTTCCCTCTCTCTACCTCTCTGTTGCTCTTTCTCTCTCTCTCTCTCTCTCTCTCTCAAAAATAAGCATTAAAAAAATTTTTTAAAAGTGTTGAGAGTGGACAATCATCATCTTGTTCCTGATCTTGGAGGAAAAGCTCTCAGTTTTTCACCACTGAATGTAATGTTAGCTCTTGGTTTTTTATTTATGGCCTTTGTTATGTTGAGGTATATTCCCTTTAAATCCATTTCTTTGAGATTTTTTATCATGAACCGAAGTCAAATTCAGTCAGATATTTTTTTGTAATCTGTTGAAATGACCATGTGATTTTTATTTTTCATTTTGTTAATGTGGTATATCACATTGATTGTGAATATTGAACCATCCTTGCATCATTGAACTGTCTCTAAAATAAGTCCTCTTTGATCATGGTACATGATCCTTTTAGTGTATTGTTGAATCAGTTTGCTAATAATAGTTGAGAACTTCTGCATACATGTTCATTAGGGTTATTGGCTTGTTTTTTGGTAGCGTGTGGTTGTGGTGTTAGGGTAATGTTAGTCTCACAGAATGAATTTGAAAGTTTTTCTTTCTTTTCCATTTTTTGGAATATCTAGAAGAGAGTTGGTATTAACTCTTCCTTAAATATTTGTTAGAATTCACTTGGGAATCCATCTGATCCTGGACTTTTATTTGTCGGGAGTTTTTGGTTACCAGTTCAGTTTTGTTACTAGTAACTGGTCTGTTCAGTTTTTGTTTCTTCTTCATTCAGTGTTTGAAGATTTAATGTTTTTAAGAATTTGTCCCATTTCTTAGGTTGTCCAGTTTGTTGGTATATAACTTTTCATAATATTTTATAATCTTCTGTATTCCTATGGTGTTGAATGTTACTTTTCCTGTTTCATTTTTTATTTTATAATTTATTTGGATCCTCTCTTGTTTTCTTGAGTCAGGCTAAAGGATTGTTAATTTTGTTTATCTTCTCGAAGAACCAGCTCTTGGTTTTACTGATCTTTTCTGTTGTGTTTTTTGTTTTTCAATCTCTGTTTCATTTGTTTCTGCTCTGATCTTTATTTTTTATCTCCTTCTACTAACTTTGTACCTTGTTTATTCTTTTTCTAGTTTCTTTAGATGTGAGGTTAAATTGTTGGAGATTTTTCTTGTTTCTTGAGGGAGGCCTATATTGCTACAACTTTTCCTTTAGAACTGCTTTCCTTGTGTCCTAGATATTTTGGACTTGTGTTTTTGTTTTTATTTTCATTTGTTTTTGTGTATTTTTTTAAATGTTTGTTTATTTTTGAGATAGAGTGTGAGCAGGGAAAGGGAGACAGAGAATCCCAAGCAGGCTCCATGCTTGTCAGCACAGAGCCTGATGTGGGGCTAGAACTCATACACCATGAGATGACGACCTGAGCTGAAATCAAGAGCTGGACACTCAACTGACTCAGTCACCCAGGCGCCCCTGTCTTCATGTATTTTTTTATTTCATCTTTGCTTTATTGATTGACCCATTCATTCCTTAGTAGCATAATGTTTATCATTTGCTATGTACATTTCAATAAATTTTAACTTTTTCTAATAGATTTGTGTATATTTTATGATAGTAAATGATAAACTAGTAACTGTATATTTTATGTATTCATGATAGACCTTTTTCTTATTTTTTTCAGTATCTCTAGGTTATGCAATTTCTACATTTTTTTCAAATTGTTGCAAATCCACCCCCCCCCAAATTTTCCAGTGCATTTATTGAAAAAAGCAAACATTAGTGGACCCACACAGTTCAAATATATGTTGTTCAAGGGTCAACTGTACATTGAAAGTGCTTTGTGGGCACCTGGCTGGCTCAGTCAGTAGAGCATGTGACTCTTGGTCTCTGGGTTGTGAGTTCAGGCCCCACATTGAGCACGGAGTAAGGTTATTTTACTTTCTCATCATTCACATGTTCACTGGAATAGCACTTTTGATATCCTTCAAGAACTTTTCCTTTGCATTCACAACTTGGTTGATGGGCACAAGACTCTAACCTTTGACCTGTCTTGGCTTTCAACATGACTTCTTCACTAAGCTTGATAATTTCTAGCTTTTGTTTTAAAGTAAGATATGTGACTCTTTGTTTCACCTGAACATTTAGAGGCCATTGGCCTAATTTCAGTGTTGTATCTCAGGGAATAGGGAGTCCTGAAGAAAAAACGATATGGGGGAATGGCCACCATTCGTGGAGCAGTTAGAACACGCACAGTTCGCAGTTAAGTTTGCTGTCTTACCTAGGTGTGGTTTGTGGTGCCCCAAAACTATACTAGTAGTATCAAAGATAACTGGTCACACATCATCATAACAAATGCATTAGTAATGTAAAAATTTGAAATATTGTGAGAATTTTCAAAATGTGACACAGAGACACAAAGTGAACAAATGCTGTTGGAGAAATACTGGAGCCTGTAGACTTGCCAGATGCCGGCTTGCCACAAACCCTCTAGTATCTGAAGTGCAGTAAAACGAGGTCTACCTATATTTGCCGTTTTTCCCTCGACTAAAATGCAGGCCTGAGTAAGACCATACAGTTCAGCCTATTGGGCTCAAGTAGCCAAAGGTCAAGGTGCCACCTCAACAACTTTGAGGGGAGTTGGAAATGCATAGCTGGTGCAGTATTTACCATTTTCACCTTTTAAGTAAGAATCAGTAAACCGTGGAAGTCAGTGTTCTCCAAAGGAGTTTGCTGTAAGTCATCATGGAGGGAGTCCATTCATATTAAGCAGTCATGAGAAGTTTATCAGAGGGGAGAAGAGTTAGCAATATTCAGGTTGTTACAGTGATTAAGATTTGTGCGGTAATTGCTCCCCCCCATCCCTTTATCCACATGGGATACTCTCCAGGACCACCAGTGGTTGCCTGAAATAGCAGATAATACTGAACCCTATCTATACTATGTTTTATTCTGTGTATGCATACATGTGATAAAGTTGAAAACATATAAAGCTAATAGCAATAATAGTACTTATAATGATATACTGTAACAGATGCTATGTGATTATGTTTTCTTCTTTCACAGTATCTGTACTATATACTGTACTATACTACTTGTGATGACGTGAGGTGATATCATGCCTGTGTGAGGAGACGAAGTGAGTGATGTAGGCAGTCGTGATGATGTTAGGCACTATTGACCTTGTGGCTGACTTTCTGACAATAAATCGAGAAGGATAATCATCTGCTTCAGGTGATCCTGCATCGTCAAGCCAAGACAGTTTCAATAATTGGGGATCCTTAAATGTTGAAGGGTTTTTTTTTCCCCTAAAACTTTGGAAGAACATTATAATTTGAATTTGTTGTCTCCTTCTTTTTAACTATCAAAGTGTTGCTGAGAGGTTGTAATCCTTCAGGGATTATACAAGTGACTTTAATTCTGTGTTCCATTTGAGAATCATTTTCCATAATTTTGTCCCTAATGTCTGCAATTCAAAACACTTTAGCAAATTTTGCTACTGTCCACATTACTGGTTCTGCTTTCTTTTCTGCTTGTTTCTTCTTTATCCTCTTCCTTTGTAAATGACTCATGATCTTTCAGTTCCTCACTTATTAACATTTTAGGTGTTCTTCAGTATGTTCTTCAACTTACTCATCAAAAAGGCTGGCCAGTCCACATCCACTAACTTCTCTTGCCATGTGAAGGATTTTCTTAACTTCTCCATCAGCCCCCGGGAAGCCTTTAAAATCATTCATGTCTTCACTCTCTAAGTTCTTCCAGCAGTCATGTACAGATACTGGTTTTAATTCATTCATTGCAGCTTTGACAAATGTTATTACAGCAGCAGTAGAGAATGACTTCTAGCACTGCATTTTGTCCAGATTAGGGTCTGTATCAATTGCTGGTCGAATGTGATCAAATGCAAGGCAGGCGTATGTGGCCTTGACAAACCTAATGATTCCCTGGTCAAGAGGCTGAAGCAGTGAGGTTATAAGACTACAAATTCAACATTTTCTCTTACATAGCAAACAGACTCAGTATGGTCAAGTGCAATGTCTATTATTAATTAATTTTTTCACTTTGGAGATGAATCATTGGTGGAACTATCCCATAAACAAGATGGCTATCACCCACACATTCTGATTATGTTATCAGAATGCGGGCGCATCATTTCTTTGTTTTTGTTTTTTGCAAGCACGTGGGTTCTTTCCTCTGTACACTGTACCAGGCCTTATTTATCATATGCCCTGCATTATTGTCATATATTGTCAGTTAATCTGTCCTTCCATGTTTTATGCTGTGGTGCTTCCTTTGCACTTTTATTAACATAGGTTCTATTGGGCATCTTCTTTCAGAAGAGCCCAGTTTCACTGCAGTTGAAGACTTGCTTTGGATGGTACTGTGTCTCCTTAAATCAACTCTTCAATTCTACTGGAAGTGAAACCATGGGTAAGGAGTACTACTGGATGAGGATTGGCTAGCAAGAGGATTTCATAGGAGGTGAGGCAACTAACTGACAGGAATTGAATATGATGAGAATTTAGAAGAGTTTCTACTGAATAAGGTATAAGACAAGTTAGAAAGGGTTCCCCTGGTTATTTCTTCAGGCACCTTGACTCAAAGAACAGTGGCAGGAATGGCTCTGAGGCATAGGGTGGGCAGTGCTTTTGTGCCACAGCATCTAGATGTTGGTTTTAATGGTGGTTTCTAGGTTTGGGGGTGAGAAGGGCATTCTTCTCTTTTTCGTTACACACAAAGGAAAATGGGAAGTTGATAATTGAGATGTTCAAGAGCAGGGAGATTTTTTAGATTTTCATTTAAGACTTTAAAGGCTAACTTGTCTTGCTCTTACTAAATAATAGAGTCAGGCTTATTGTGCATACAGGGATTAGGCCATAAGAGAGAAGCTTGAGAGGGCACCCGGGTGGCTCCGTCAGTTGAGTGTCCAACTCTTGATTTTGGCTCAGGTCATGATCTTATGATCATGAGATCAAGCCTTGCATCAGGCTCTGGGTTGGGCGTGGAACCTGCTTAAGATTTCTTTTCCTTTTTTGTCTACCCTTCCCCTGCTCACACGTGCACACTTTCTCTCTCAAAAAAAATGAGAAGCTTGGAATAGAATTTTAACAATGGCCAGGTAGCCCAAGAAAACCTTGTAATTGATGCTTAAATTTGCTTTTTGAAAAGTTCAGGATGCCACGATGCCTGTTTGGATCTAAACATAACCTTTTTTCCAAAATTAAGTGCTCTAAATACCAAATTTCATTTGAACAAATTGCAGTTTTTCCGAAGAGATTTTATATCCCTATAAGGCTAAAAGTTTCAATAAGTGGATTCTGTCATCTTGTGAACAGGCTTGGAAAAGGGAGCAGAGAAGCAAGTCATCTACGTATTGTAATAGGATAGAACCTCTGAGAAATTTTATATGATCTAGATCAGCTTTTAAGATCTGTGAAAAGTACAAAGGACTTTCAGTAGAACTTGGGACAGTACTATCCAGGTGTATTGTCCTTCTCAAGTGAAGGCAAAGAGATAGTGTCTTGCCTTATCCACTGGGATGCTAAAGAAGACACTCTATGGATCAACTATGGTCAAAATTTTGCTTTTAGTAGGGATGGAGGCCAACAAAGTACGAAGATTGGCAACAACTGGGTGGTGAAAGATGATAATGCTGTTTACGACTTGGAGGCCCTGTAGCCATTTTGTTTTTGTTTTTGTTTTCCTTTTTATCTGGTAAAATAGGGCTATTGCAGGGACTGGTACAGGGGATAAGGAGGTCTTAGGCCTTATAGTCTTCCATTGTGGGCTTGATGCCCAGAAGGGCCTCCTTATTTGTAGGGTATTGATTAATTCTAGGGAGAGGCTTTGAGTGATGTAGTTGTATCTTAATAGGAGGTACACATGAATTTTGCCAGTAACAGTTCAGGGTTTTGCCCATAAGGAGAGCAGTAGCTGGTTTAGTAGAGACAAATGATCAATGTTGTTGTAATTAGTTCTAGTGCCGTCAGAAAAGGAACAAATAAAACATGTTGAAGGATCATGTGATTCACCTATTTGGCTATTTCGGTTGCTGTTTTCAAATTCTAGAATTCTTTTCCCCTTTTCAGGAGAAAGAAATTCCAGCATATTTTTCCAAGAAATACCAGTCCAATCAATGGGGGTGAAAGCAATAGAGAAAAGAGTGGATTACTCTTGGCCTAACCAAAAGGGAATAGATTTAGAGCTAGGAACCTGTAGAGTTTTTTTGGAGACCCATACTATTTTGATTGTTTCAATACTCTGTGGCAGGAGCTGTTTAATAATGTTGGAGCTGCACCAAGTGTAGCTTCAGTGTCCATAAAAACAGAGACATTCAGTTCCCAATCTGGAGAGTGGTTTCTCTGAGCCTATTAAGGGGAAGGATTGGGAAAAACCCCTGTAGTTCCTTGCAGTTCTGACATTGGGGATTGGCAGGGCACTGGACAGGCTGGTTAGAGGGCTGAAGGTGCCTGCAGCCCTGAAGCCTGCAACAGCCTTCCTTCCAGTGTTTGGGCTTTTTGCAGTAACAGCAGAGACCAGAAGGGTTGTTGGTTTGTGGATTTGTTTAGGGGCCTCCATTTGTTGGAGCTCAAAGTTAAGGGTTTTAGCGGTTTTCCTTATAGTTGAATGATCTAGGGTGCAAGGGAGCGGGTTTGCTGAATTGACTAAATCTGGAGCGGACATAATTTCCCATTCCGTCCTGGTCCTTTTAACTAGAGGAAGAAGATCCTGGTTCAGTCCATTAATGAAGAGAGTTAAAGGCTACCCGAATGAATTCAGCACTTAAATTCAGCACTTAGAATTTTCTCTAAAAACAGTTTGGAATTGGCTGCGGTAATCATGCATGGGTTTATTGGGCTTCTTTATATAGGCTTCAGTCTTACTCCATTTGACTCTCACACAAATATGTTTGAACCAGATCTGTTCTTTCTTTATCAAGTGGTACAAATGACCCATTTCATCCCCTGTGTGACAGTTGCTTGGGTTAGGAGATGTGGGTGGTAGCTTCCAACTTTGTATCTGCAGTACCTGGTGCATAGGGAATAGGCCCACAGAATTTGTTTGATGACGGTTACATTTGCTTGTGGTCTTAATGCTGCATAGAATGTCCTTTTTTTCTTCCATTTATTCTTTAAGTGACCCCATTGAGAATATCAAGGCTCTTAATGAACCTCCCTATTCCATGTCCTCTTACAGGAATTCCTTGCCACTCCAGCTGTGATGTGGAAGTGCCTTGTTTAGGCCTTTTAAGACACCTCTCACAGTTTCACTGGGTTAAGGGTTAGCCGCAGTTATCTTTTTTACCTTGTGGGTCCTTCTCAATCACGGTGTTGTTTACTTAGCTTTGGCTCTTTGATGCAGAACTCTGTGCCTTTCACACAGTAGATACTCAAGTATTTGGAACAGTTGGGTTACTTTTCCCAAACTAAATAGTCTTTTAAAGTTTACTTTGTTTTTTGTATTGTGCCCTTGAAATTGATCATTTATTCATCAGTATACATAGAATAGTAATTTTTAAGTAGGTTTCTAACCCATGGCCTTGAGAGCTAAATCCGATTTGTTCTTAATTTATCTACATTACTAGAGGGAATAGTAGTTCTGTAAGTAGTCAAAACCATTGTGATATCCAAGTGTTTGTCTTGCTATTTAATTTTCAGATTTCTTTCTTTTGTCCTAATTGTTTGAAAACCAAAACGTATGTGTTTTTTTAAAGAAGGAACTGAAGTTTACTTTCTAACTAGGTTAGTCATTCTTCCGGAAGAATTCTTGAGCCCAGGGAACTTGGGGAGAGTAAAAGAGGACAGAGATTTATAATTCCAGGAATGGAACTGGTTTGGGCATATGGAAAGGTTTGGAAACCAAGAGTGGGTCCAGCAATTCTGTTTATAAGCAATCTCTAAAAATAATAATCATCATCATCATCCTAATCTTTGGATGCAAAATTTAAACTAATTACTAGTACTTTTTTTCTTGAAAACCTCCAAAGAAATTTTGAGATTTTGAATATCCTGTGATCTTCTTTGGTGAGGATTGCATACTTTATTTTTTAACAGTGTAAACATCCTTAAGGTCTTTTTGCCAGAAGCTTTGTACTTTTTTTTTGAGTGCGTTTTCCCTTTAATATAGATATGTAAAAAGACATAATTCGTGATCTACCCGTTCATTCATTTATTGAGTGCCAAGTATGCACCAGACACTGTTCTAAACATTAGGAATGCAGTGGTGAGCAACCCCAAATTCCCTGCCTTTATAGATCTTAGCTCATGAGAGAAGTAAAGTGTATGTTAAATGATGTTAGTGCTAAGGAAGAAAATTAAATGTTTGAAGAGGACAGATTTGAGATAGAAGATCAAGTAAGAACTCAGAGCAGGTGACATTTGAATACAGACTTGAAGGAAGCGAGGGAGGCAACGGCGCAGATCCTTGAGAAAGAGCCCTCTGCACATGAGGAGTGGCGAATGTGAGGCCCTGATGTAGGAAGGGAGAGGGGGGAGGTCGGGATCATGTAGGGTCTTCAGGGAATACAGATGAGACGATGGTTGCCAGGCTAGAGCTTGTTGTAACTGAATACAAAATCTTGTCCTCACTCAGAATTCTATCAGTTGTCAGTCTTGTTGAAAATTTTCTAATTTTTATCAAATGTGTATGCAATCAAGTCAAATTTACTTTATAAAATCTAATATGGGTTGTTGTGGAGTTTTACTTTGAATACCTGAAAATCTTGATGTGAATGAATTTCACTTCTGGTATAGGACTTCATGGGCAGATGGGAAGCCCTCAGTCTCAGTTCTTACCTTATGTCTGCCCTTTCCTCCTCATATGTTAAATTACAGTAATACCACGTTTTAGTGTAATCTTTGTTTAGCAAAGCTATTTCTTACCTGGAATATAAATACAGTTTATAGCAGAATAGATATGGAGTCACATTGAATTAAATAGAATGACGGGTTGTGAACAGGGACTTAAGAATAAGTGTGATATGGGGTTTTGTGTTTAACAGAATTGTAAAAATCATAGCAGCAGGGCATGTTTTTATGGCCCATCTGCCAAGACCCGAAATAGCTTTGGTACCTACTACTCCCTTAAACATGTATTTGCATTTCATCCCCTGTCAATGCGAGGAGACAAAACAAAAATAAAATCAGAATTTTAGAGCCGGAATGAATCTTAAATGCTATCTAGTCCAAACCTTTGGTTTTACAGGTGTGTTTTTCCAGAGTACACTCATAATACTGTGTTCTTCATAACTGTTCTTTAATATAACTCCCATACATAGTTGCTGAAAGAATCAGAATCTGACTTGCCTAGAACTTTATTTCCCCTGACATGTACTGACCTTCTGACAGTTGCCCCAAATATCAGACAACCAAAAATTATAGCATTTGTCAGGTATTCTGTATAATATATTGGATAGTGGTTCTCAAACAATGTTCAGTGAGCCTCGCCTGGGAAGCTTGTTTTTTAATATGTAGGCTTTCTCAGCCTCCCTCCCAAGATTTTGGATCAGTAGGTTTGGAGGAGGGCTGGCAATATCTGCGTTTTTAATGACCTTGTGATTTTGAAGTGTGTGGCCTTGGGCACTGCCCTTAAAAAAATACCTGTTTCAAGGGGTAAAGGAGAGACTAAAGAAGTGATGTTAACACTGATCTCTAATGCCTTATTTCCTGTAAGTTTCACAAAAGAGTAAAAAGCTACTTGAGTTGTTCCTTTGAAGAATTTTATCCCTCTTACATGGACATAAAGCCAGAGGAGGGAAGCTCAATGATTTTTTTGTTCCTCTGTCATTAGAACCTTAGGGTCATTACGATTAACTCATTGAATCTATATAACTGTGTGAGTGCACATGATGAAAGAAAATGTGTTTCAAACTGAAGCAAATTGAGAATATTTGGCCAAGATGCTAACTTATCACTGCTGAGATATTACTAAAATTGAAGCAGAGAATATTAGAATGCTCAGTATTCATGGAGAGCCATGGCATAGTACTGGTATATAATGAGGCACTATTTCTTCTTTAGCAACTGGAATGTTCTCAGATGCTGCCTGTCTGATTATGCACAGGTGCTAAGTGAATATTAAAAATTATGGGGCTGGCTGAGTAGGTTGAGTAGAATGTGTGTTAGGGTATAGCCTGTGGAGATCTTTTTTACTGTGTGGTTGTATAGTTAACTCAGTAACTAACAAGCAGGAATATGGTTTTAATTGAAAAGAAATCACTTGCCTTTAAAAGCATTATGTTCATGCTTGACTAGTTTATTCCAGGTGTTTGGCTATGTCATTATAAAGCTAATTCATTATATAAAAATGGGTAATAGTCTAGGTTAATGGAATATAACAGTTGGGAAGAGAATTTTTTGCAAGGAAATAATCCATACCTTGGAAGTCTGAAGGACAGGAAGCCACCAATATCATGTTTGTTTGTTTGCTTTTTAAGTAATTGCAAGTAAATTTGCAAATACAGTGCTAGTTTTTAAAAGTATTTAGGGGTTATTTCTTCCAAGCATTGCTACTAAAATTTTTGTAGCCAGCTTATAAATGAGGAAAAAGAAGTTGAACTTACTAGCGTTCTAATTGCGGGAATTTGATGTGAAGAGAATTTTGGTAAAGGAGTAGGCACAGAGACAACAGGACTATGACACAGAACATCTGTAGTGTGATTACGAAGCTCATACAAGGAACTTAAATGGCTTTTAATAATTTGGTATTTTAATTGAGGGCTTAGTTATAGCTTAGTGGTTATACTATTTCCAGTCCCATTATCCATCTGATGATAACATATACCCTAATAACGACTGAATCCTATATATTTTTTATTTTAAAACTGTTAAGACATGGAAAAGGTTCAGTAAGCCTAAAATCAACTGTTTGCTAGGTTTAGGTTATACATGCAATAAATGTATATATAGATGTACTTACCTTTACAAGGTAAATACCTAAAAACTATATGTAAATTGATTACTTTTGAATGTAAACAGTTTAAGTAAAATCTGTAGTAAGTCCTTTTGTTGTTAAAAGTCAGGCAACGTTCACTTAATCTGTTTGTAAATTTGATTCTAAATACTATATTGGGCTTTTTCAAAGTGAAACCTGTATGTGCATATGGCACATAAGCTTGCATATATGTGCAAAAGCCCTTTCAAAGGAGTTCACCTTCCTTTTATAAACACCAGAACTCACTGTGCCTGTAAAATGTTTTTGCTAACGTTTGCATCATTGACTCAAGTTTACACCTTCATGTTCGAGATCGGCTACTAGGACTATCTGTGCATGTAGATTTTTGTCAACCCCCTGACCCCTTCAATAAGTCAGTTAACTCTAAAACATAATGTGACCCTTTCTATAAAATAAATGTTCATAAAACAAATCAGCACATTTAGCTTATGCAGAAACTAATTTGTCCCACAAACACAAGGAATTTCTATTTTGTAAGAATGTAGCTTGTATTTCAGAGTGCAATAAAATCTGGTGTAAGAAATAAACTGTTTTGAGTGGGTTAAGTGATTATTCTGAATGTATTTACTTTTCTAGGGTCAATTATTTGAGGGGGTGGTGGTGGAAAGGCAGGTATAAGGATGAGATTAACAAGTTTTTAAAATGGCAGTAGACGTATGTTGGCATATTTTAGTGAGATAACATTAATGTCATATAGGAACTACTGGAATCCAGAATGGCCATGTGTTCGTTTTCTTTGTGCTTTTGCAGCAGCAGCTATCACATCTAGGGCTACGATAGCCCTTCCAGTCTCAGTCAAATGAGGACCCTGAAAATTAACCTGTGATGTCCACAGGATTGGTTTACAGCGTTGCTGAGAATTAGATAAGTACTTATAGTAAAATACACACACACACACGCATGCACACACAGTGTACACACAGAGTCAGGATTCGTCACACCACCCTGGACTACATTTCCCCCTGACTGGCCTGGTTAAAGGTAATCTGGGAATTTGTACCAGTTTGTGAAAAGTTTATCTTCTGCAGTGTCGTCTTTGACTAAATGTTCTTCTTCCTTTGTATGCCTGATTCTTCTCTTTCAAAGTAGACTTTTAGTTTTCTTCCTTGAACATTGAGTCTGTCATGTCTACCCTTAATCCAACCTTGAATCTCCCCTCTGCCTTTAAAACATCAGGATTTTTCCCTCCTATTAAGTTGACTGCCATGGGTACAGTGACTTTTCATAACACGGTCTAACTCCATTATCAATTATGAAGTAGATTATTTACTTCCTATATTTTCATTTAATTATGGTATTTTGAAAAGGGAGCACCTTTTCAAGAGACAGCCTGCCTTCCCTGTGACATGCTTTTTCTCCATACTAAGTCTGTCACCTGCTCAGTTCTCTCTAGGAAAGCCATCAAGGTCAATTCTGTCTAAAAATGGGAACTCAGCCAGCTCCCTTCTTGCCCCAACCTTTCATTGGTTTCCTCTCCCTTATCCACCAAATAAATAAATTTAAAGTTAACATGTAATAGAAGCTATCTTCTGTCTACACGTCCATCTTAACATGTTCTCCCTCAAGCAGAATGCTCAGTTCTTCTGATTGTCTCATGCATCTTCACACCTCCGACTTTACTGAACTCCTCCCTCTGCCCAGAATGTCCTTCTTCTGTCATCTGTACCTGGCTAACTCCTGCTCATCCTTGAAGACCTCACAGAGGCATTTTCTTCCTCCAAGAAGTCCACTTCTCCCATCTTTGTCAGGGGCTTTCGTGTACTGAGTCCTGATTATCCAGGTCTCTCATAAGACCACAAGCTCTTCTAGGCTGGGATCGCTGAGTCTTTTGTTTTTGGTTTTTTCTTGTTTTTATTTAGTTGCAGAGCCAAGTACAGGTTGCTGGACAGTGAGGTTGGAGAAGATAGGCAGAACCACTGACACAAATTTACTTAGTTAATAGGGTAACAGCCATTTCAAAGACTAAACATATAAAATTCCTATCTGTGCCAGAAGCAGCTGCTGCCTGACAACTGTTTGACCATTACCTACAGTTCACCGTGTGTCTTTCCTTCGTATCTTTCTCCTGCAGAGACCTAACTTGCTGTATGTTCCATTAGATGCAGGTAGATGAGCATTCATCTGATAACCAGGTTTAAGACACTGTTTAAAACTTTACCAACTTAAACTGACAGTCATTAGATGTACAGTAATAAGGTTTATTTAGGACGGGACTGTGGTTAGATCATGGTATCAGGAACTTTCTGTCGTCTGAATCCTTATATTGTTTTAGAAAACTTTTATTTTCCTTAAGAAAGTTCTCTCTCTCTCAAACTGGGATTCAGAACTAAAATTTCAAAAATATGAAATACCTGTTCATTTTTCTGATCCAGTATTTCAGTTTCTAAGGACAGTCCTTGTTCCTGAGAGACTTTATGTCATTATAAATAGATAAGCCATTCTTCTCAGCCAGATCTGCCAAGCAGTACTGTGAGTCCTGTTACTATGAGAGTAACTTACTGGTAATTGGACTACATCAACAGCCTGGTTTGTACTACAAAGATAGAAATCACTCTGCTGCTTCATGCACAGTGACCACTTACTGAAAACAGATTGAAAAGGGTGTGAAGACCTGCTTTTTAGAGTGTCTGTGAAAGTGCTCCTTCCCCACAAGTCTGATTTATCTTTGACTTCATTTTCCCTCTCTATCCTAATGCTCTTTTCTTATGGGTGACTCCTAACACAGGGCACCCACCTGTTAATCACATGCTAGCACAAAGTATAAATAAATTTTCTGTGAGCTCCCACTTCGAACTTTATAATGTTTGCTCTCAGGTAAATTACATTATAAGTCCTGTCTTACTTTTTTGTATTTTTATGTGGGAACTTTGGGGCACATTTGTAAGACTGGGAAGAACAATAAAGGTTAAGACCAGTGAAGGAAGGGCACCTTGGTGGCTTGGTCGGTTGAGTGTCCCGACTCCTGATTTCAGCTCAGGTCGTGATCCAGGGTCATGGGATCAAGCTCCATGTGGGGCTGCATGCTGAGTGTGGAGCCTGCTTTAGATTCTCCCTCCCACCTCACCCCACCCCCCGCTCACACTTGCTCTCTCTCTAAATAAAATAATAAATTTTAAAAAGAACAGTGGAGGAATTCTGTATAAATAACAACCAAAACAATTATTTTTAGTGACTCGATTAAAGGAACTCAAGTGTACAACTGAGATCTTTGACATTGTTAATGATTTTTCATGTTTATTTCAAAGTAGCTTGGGAAGTTTTATAAGCAGGCCTTTTAGGCAAAGCAAAGCAAGTAAAAAATAGCAAGTAATAAAAGAATTGTTACAGCATTTTTTACTTTAGCCTTTCAGTACGTTTGCATATTCTGGATAAAGTTCTATGAAGCAACTGAGAGATTGTGTTAAAAGTATCTCAAATAACATCGTTCAAATTGAATATAAAACACTTTGTGGTCCCTTCAGCATCAAGATGCCTCGTGCTCTGGGTGTCTCTTGAGCGAGTTCTCATGTTTCGGCACCTGCCGTCTGAAGTGATTTCACACCACGCCCAGGATGCGGGCCACCCACCAGCTGCACGGCATGACAACTCTGCAGGCAGAGCGGCAGCCTTGATAGTTGTAAGGCCATGGATAGTAGCCCCCCAGGGGCTCGCAGATCTTCTGGCAATGAGTGTAGCTCCGCCTGCATTCTATGCAGCAGATTCCTTCGTGATCCAGTCTAGGGTCAAATGTCATGCCTTCCCCTTCCTGCTGCTGTGAAGGAAAAGGTAATTGTGTTTTCTTCATAATGAGAGTTCTGTAGCATGCACGTTATTTAAAAATAAGATCCTGAATGTTTCACTGGCACAAGAAAATAAGCATAATTTTCTGTAAGAAGTTTTCAGTCTTACAATCTGATAATTCATAATTCTTTCTAAAAACTCAATCTCCATCTGTCACTGGCAGGGAAGGTGGTTTTGTTTTTTTGTTTTTTGTTTTTTTAAATGTCACGATGTTTCTTCATGCCTTTAATGAGCCACAGTTACCTCCCAGTAGAGACTCATTTTAAATAGACTAACAAAGAGGAAAGCATGATTCAAAAGTGGCATTTTTGCCACTGCTAATTTTAGTGGAACACTGGTGCCATTTCGTATTGATGGCCTCCACGGCTCTCGGAGCATCTTCTGAAACTCATTGCTAAACCAACATATTGCTATTCTAATTGCACTAGCCGAAAACGCTGACGTCCTTAGAATCTGCCTTCATTTCCACCTAAGGAGTCTATAAACACTCAGAAAAAGGCACCATAAAATGTGGAAAAATTCAAGACCTTAAACTTTATAGGTTCTATGTTCCATTATTATAATTACGTAAACAAAATCATGGATGGAGTAAAAATCACCCGTACAATCCCCATTTTCACTGCTGGAGAGCTGGAAGCAACTTGCCCTCAGCCAAATTTATGTGTCTGGTTTTCCTTTTCATGGATTTCTAGGGGCATAGATTATCTAATACAGTACTGATTCACATTGCCAAGAAGCTCTTAATGTATTCTTTATTCAATTGAAGTCTCTTTGCTAGAGGTCACCGAACTTGGGGAGATGCAGCACCAAACACAGGGTAGGTTTAGCAGAGTGAACCTAGCAATGCTATCACCTCCTCTGATAGACAGAAAAGTCTTAACTTTTTTTGAGGGGGAAGCGGGGAATATCAACTATTTTACTATTAGGAATATCAAACATACTGGAAACTGGAGAAAACTGTGTACTGAACATCATCTAGTTTCGACAGCTGCTAACATTTTGTCAGATTTGCTTGACTTTTTCTTTTCCACAGTATTTTAAATTTCGAAGTGAACTTGGGATTGAAGATATTGGGACATTTCACCCATAAATACATTAGAACGCACCTCCAAACAATATTTTCCCTACACAACTACACTGCCATTACCGTACCTAACAAAATTAACAGTTCCTTAACACCATTTGATAGAGCCTATGTTCAACTTTTGTCATAAAAATATTTGTCTTACTCTCTTAAACCATTCTTTTTTTTATTCTTCAGACTCCTCTCATGTTTTCCCCTTATTTCTTGAACTGGGTTCATCAGGGACGGCAAAAAGAAAGCCACCTAATTAATTGGTTGTAGCTGACTCCTCCAGGGCAGGGAGAGTCAAAAGCCTATTGGTTGAGGCATTTCCTCGTCTGATAGTTCAACAAAGGTGTGTTAGGAGTTAAAAGCTAGGAGGAACTCCCAGGGATATTTCCTTAAAGAAACTTGTGACGGATTGAGGTCATGGAGAGATGTTTCTGCTTAAAGCTGAGCATGATATAAAGGAAAAAACTGGTAACAATTGGAGTTTTTCAAGGAATATGGATCACTCCAGTCTGGCAGCAGGGCAAAGTCCCATCCTGCCCTTCTGTGACGGGGCTGATGCCCTCATCGCTTGAACCAGATTTAGCTAGCCCCACTACCTGGGGAATAAACTATATTAAATTTCCTGTTGGCCTATTCAGATTTTATTTCTTTTTTATTATTTGAGCTTCAGGGAATGAAGTACTATGGTGTCCTGAATTTTCCAATAAGTCGTGGGTTATTTAAAAAATACAGTTTGCTCTAAATCTTTCTAAAATTTATTAATCTAAAATGATAGACTAGAAAATAAATTTGTAACACATGAAACAGTATAGGACTGAATAGGCTAGATAGGAAAAATATGCAAACGAATTGCCTATGAAAAGAGGCTCAACCTTACACATAATTAAAGACAGGCGAGCTAAAACAACGAGAAGATACATTTTTACAGCCAAGAGACTGGTGAAGACTTTTTTAAAGTTTGAAAATACATGAGTCCTTCCCATTACCATGTGAAGACATGTAGCTGGCATAATTCCTTGGGAAACAACTTGGCATCCTCCCATTAAATAAAATAAAATTCCCATCTCCTTTGACCCAGTCAACCCATACATCAGTATTTATGCTAAAAATACATTCCCACATGTATACAGGAGGCATAGTAAGACTAGTAATTAACATTGAGCAAGTTCATGCCTACTGTGTGCCAAGCACTGTGCTAAGAGCTTCACCTGCATGACCTCACTCCTTCCATAACCCTGTGGGGCATGTACAAGGTTGTATACTATTAAATGTATAAGAACAAAAGGGGACTAATTTACATGTCCACCAAAGTAGAACTAGAATTTCTGGACATCTGTCTGTCCACACAATGGACTGTGATGTGGCCATTTAAATGCATTAGGTAGGGGGTGCTTGGGTGGCTCAATTGAACAACTCAACACTTGATTCTGGCTTAAGTCATGATCCCGGGGTGAAGGGATCGAGTCCCTCACTGGGCTCTGCACTGAGTGTGGAGCCTGCTTAAGATTCTTTCTCTCCCTCCCTCCCTCCCTCTGTCCTTTTCCCTGCTTACTCTCTCTAAACATTTTTTTTAATTTTTTTTTTAACATTTATTTACTTTTGAGAGACAGAACGTAAGCAGGGGAAGGGCATAGAGAGAGAGAGGCAGACACAGACTCTGAAGCAGGCTCCAGGCTCTGAGCCATCAGCACAGAGCCCGACACAGGGCTCGAACTCACAGACTGTGAGATCATGACCTGAGCTGAAGTCGGCCACTTAACCGACTGAGCCACCCAGGCGCCCCTCTAAACATTTTTTTAAAAATTAAAAGAGTTTGGGGCGCCCGGGTGTCTCATTTGATTAAGTGTCTGACTCTTGATTTTGGCTCAGGTCATGATCTCATGATTTGTAAGATCGAGGCCCATGTTGGGCCCCACTTGGGATCCTCTGTCTCTCTCTCTGTCAGACCTCCTGCTCATTCTCTCTCAAAATAAATTTAAAAAATTATTAATAAAAATTAATAAAATGAATGAGGTAGGTGTATGTAGAAGACACAGAACATTCTCTAGAATACTGTAACTGGAAAGAAAGCAAGATACAGAAGTGTTGTATGATCTCTGTTAAAAGTGTATGTGTCGTACACTTTCTTATACAAAGAAACTGGGCAAAGAACTATTGTTAATACTCTGGTCTGGGGAAGGGGTCTGAGGTGGAAGGGAAACACATTTCATGGTATACCTTTGTATACTTTTAAAATATACATATGTACGCGTGTATTATTTTTTCAATTAAAAAATTAATTACAAAAATTTACTACTCTTACTCCCTG
Source organism: Paguma larvata (assembly GCA_030068075.1). Lineage (NCBI taxonomy): Eukaryota > Metazoa > Chordata > Mammalia > Carnivora > Viverridae > Paguma > Paguma larvata. The sequence goes on along the minus strand of CM057839.1, from coordinate 50,337,222 downwards.
CAGGGTATAGTAATGGTAAATAATATTTTGTTGAAGATTTGAGAAGGTTTTATTTAGTATGTTAGTTTCATCCTTATAAACACCAGTTCCCAGTATTTAAGTCTAAGGTGTTTTATCTGTGTGTGAGTCTGTCTCCCTCCTGGACTGAGGGCCCCTGAGGACAGAAGTTCTCTCCTGGCTGTGTGCACAGGGCCTGGAAAAGAGCAGCTTCTCAACAAATGTCTGCCGAATGGATGAATCAAGTGGATATAAAGGGGGAAAGAGAACACTTTCATTCTGTATGTTATCCTCAGGGCACTTTCTTAGAAACATTTTTTGAATAATCAAATTCCTGATATGAATTTGTCCTTATGCATTTGCCTGCGACTCAAAAAAAGGAGAGCACAGAAAACAACTTTGAATAAGGGTTACAACCAATCTGGATTTCACACTACAGAGACCATGCTTAAGTGTCTTACCCTCATTTGTAAACTTTGCAACAAACAAATTACGGTGTTTTTAAGTACTTGGTAAAAATCTAAGTTAAATATAAATGCTCACTTGAAACCTCAAGTAGAAATAACCACCGCTTCAATGTCATGTTCAGCGGATTTGTCTGAACATGTCTTGAAAACATCGGTACGTACATGGTAAGGGTTGTCTGGATTGAAGAGGTCTGAATCCTCTTGAACACTGGGTCTGGTTTCATTATTTGGTTCTCGAGGGCCTGGGCGGCCCCGTGGTCCACTGGGTGGCCTCCTTGTGGCAGTGGTAACAATTTTTCTTACCAACTCTCTTCTTTCTCTCTGGATTTCTGCAAAACAAAAAAGCCTGTAAGTTATTCATTTAATTGGATAATTAAGGAAGTACTACATCAGGGTAAAAGCATAAAGGGATATCAAAAACATATTTGACTAAATACTGAAGTTTGTATTGATTTTTTAAATGATAAAGCATATTTTAGAGTTTTAGGTTAGTAAACAAGCAGATAACCAGAATTTGGTTTCACAGTCCTAATTCTAAGGTAGCTGACAAAAATCCATTCCCAATCCTCCTTTCTTGCCTGCCTCTACTATAGGGGCTGAGAAAGTAAAATACTACTTGTTTCCCTAGCCTCCCTTACAATTCAAAGAGAACAGATGAAACTTTTCAGGCCAGTGAGACGTAAGCAGAATATATTGGTTCAGTTTCTGGGAAAGCTTTTGCTTTCTTGGTAAAAGAGGACCGGTACAACTTTCTCTGTCTTGTCTTCTTTTCTTGAGCATAGATGTATCTGGGTTATGAGAGCCAGTTTGTGACCAGAAGAGATAGGCACCAGGATGATAAACCAGTATGTAATGAGTAGCAAAATGGTAAGATAGAAAGAGACTTGTGGTATCGCCGAGTAGCCGATAATGCCAGAAACCTCCCTCCACACTTCTGACCATGTGAAAAAAGTCAGCCTGTATCTATTGAAACCACTGATGAACAGTTAACTTTCAGCCCTGTGCATTCTTCTGTTTGTTTTTAAATCAGCCTCACGCATAACATGGGGCTCGAACTCACGAACCAGACACCCAGATTCACATGCTTTACTGGCTGAACCAGCCAGGCACCCCAGCCCTGTGTGTTCTTAATAGATTGACTATATATGTATAAAGCTTTACAATTTTCAGGAGGTTTGTTATCTTGGCTGATTCTTTTAAAAATCCTATGGGTGGGATAGAAAAGGCAGATACTTTTATACGTGAGGGCGTCAAGGCTCAGAAAGACCAAGAGACTTGGCCAAGATCACAGAATGGGTGACAGAGGCAGGAGCAAACATGAACTTCTCTGGCTCACAGCCCAGTGCTCGAGTTCATCACACTGCCACGTGGGTCCCATGGCTGCCGGACAACAAACATGGACAGTAACCACGCAGGGTGGGCTGCATGTCTCTCTGAGTCTGACTTCACAGGTAAAATGGAGATAATGGATCTAATTCACAGAATAGTGACAGAGGATAGAGTATAGCATTTGGCATGTAATAAACACTCATGTTAGGTAATGATTAAATCATGCTGTGTTATTTCTGAGAACTTAGATGTGCTTTACAGCCGTGGAGAACTTCCACAGACAGATTCTGGGTTTCTGAGTTCATGGTTGGAGAGGCTTCAGGGAGACCTGGATTCAAATCTCAGTACCACTTTTAACTAACTGAATGACCTCAGGCAAGATTTAATCTCTGTGAACCTTGGTTTCTTCATCTATAAAATGGGAATCTTTGTGGTTATCTGGACAGTTGTTGGCAACGAGTAACTGAGGACAAAATACAAAGCCGTAGCACAGTGGCTGGCACATAGCCAGAGCTCAGCAGACCTTCACCCTTCCCTCTGACCTTGCTCGCCCCACCACTGTCTCTTGGTAATACAGCTCTGTGACGCTGATGACCTGCCAGCTTAAATATCCAAGGGCAGACAGGTTGCTGGAGTTGGGGAACTTTTATTAGAATTCGGTGGCAGGGACCAGGCATCCTTAGAGGGGATTTACTCTCTTGATTTTTTTGTTAAATGTGACATTGATGAAAGACTGAAAAAAAAAAAAATCTTTAACGTGTAATCTGCCCCATGGCTGTACCAACAGCTACTTAAACCTTTTCCTCGCTGGGGGCATTTGGTAGTTTCCACTTTTCTGGTGTTGTACATAACACGGAATTCTGAGATGGGTGTTGTGATACTTGAATACTTAAGAGGTGGTCACGCCTGTGGGCTGTGAGGGGCCGAGCTCCACCTCAGAGGTAGGGAGCACGCTCTTTCCCAAAGGGTGAGGGTAGTCGGTCAGACTGGCACCGCCTTCACATCCCCACCCACCCCTGCCCTGCTCTGTCAGTTTTCCTTCATGCCTGTGTCCGCTTGCTACAGTGTCAACTTCTGTTCACCAGTGCATCCCAACTACCTGGAACAAGTAAATGGAACACAATAAGCCTTCAAAAAAATGTTGAATAAATGAACGAACTCACTGGATAAAGCGGCTTGTCCTCACAAACATAAAGGGATTAGAGAGAGCTCTACATGGTAGCAGAGTCTGAGGCTCTGACTGGGCAAGGTGACAAGGATTGGAGGAATAGTTCCTGGGGGGTGGAAAGCAAGAAGGTCCATTCCATGTGGAGGCAGATGAGGAATCGAAAGCCAGAACTTGTCAAAAGGCCACAGAATTGTGAGTTGCAAGCACCCTCTGGAGCAAGAACAGGGACAGCAAAAGAGACTGGTCCATTTGGCAGCCCCCTCTCGGGCCCCTAGGGGGCGACAGACACTGGCTCATGCATATGGCCACAGGATCCTTCTCAACTCCCTCTTCCAGAGGCTTACCAATTGAATCCTATTCGCTTTGCCTGGGCCAGAAAGTACCATCTTATCCAAGCTTTGGAACATAATGAGATTTGTGATCTAGAGGAATAAATTAGCCATAGCAGAATCAGAAGACAGAACTTTCTAAGCCTGGTCAGGTTTTTTTTTTGTGTGTGTGTTTTTTTAATTATGGTAAGATATACATTAGAATTTACCATTTTAGCCTTTTTTATCTGTACAGTTGAGTGGCATTTAGTGCATTCACACTGCTGTGCAAACGTCTGTCTCCATAACTTCTTCTGTCTTGCGGAATTGTAACTGCACCCTTCCAAAAATAACTGCCATTTCCCCCTCCGAAGCCCTGTGGTTTTAATGCCTGTATTTTATTTCCATGCTGCTATCTCTGTGTCCAATAAAATATTTCACAAAACAGTATATCTCAGTGGGGTTGAGAGAAAGGCCTTTTTTCCACACTTAAGCCAGAACTACAAAGTAGGCCTTTGGGGGGCCAGTGGGGCGACTGGTGGCAATGAAGAGTGAAGGTGCCCCTGGGGACGGAGACACTTGGCCCTCAGGCCTCACCTGCCCTTCACCACCCACAGATGGCTCAAAGGTGTGCTCCAACCGGGGACCCTTCTAACTGGACTTAGGAGCTAATGCTCGAGCCTTGAACTTGAAGAATCTCTGCCTATGCCCACAGCAGGTTTTGGCTGCCCCATAATTCTAGGTGTGAGTATAATAAAGATTCAGCAGTATGACAGCTTCTTAGTCCCTTGATTCTCTGCCTTTGGAATAAAAAAAAAAATGTAAAATTGGAAAGTGCAAACAACTTAGATTAAGGGGCAGAGCAGAAAGAAGGGGGAGTGTCCTAAATAAAACTAGCAGATTCTGCAGTGGTGGTGTGTCTCCCCGATCTGCTTCCTGGTAACCCTGCCGCTCAGTCCCTTCCCTAAAACATTCATGGCTGTCACCTTCTTTCTCTTTGATCTCTCTTGCCAATTACTGAGACACTATGGCTCGCATCCCGATGCCTCTTCCTTGTTACATGCTCAGGCCTGGGGACGGGCTCAGGAAACATACTAGCGGCTTTAAGAGAATTTAAAATGTTACCTTTTGGATATGTTGGCTTAAGCCAGAAAATAGGAAGGTCGCCACAGAGTTCTAAGACCTTAGAACTCAAGAAGCTGTTGTCCTTCACGGGCTGGTCTACAGCCACCCAGATAAGAGAATTTTCTTCATACTTAACTGGCATGATCTTGCCTTCCTGTAAGTAAGTAAAAACGAAATGCATTGAGCAGAGAGGACAGTGAAATATGCTGCATATTAAGTCATGTGCTGCTAAGACATTATTTCCCCTAATAAAAACTTAATGAGAATGTGCGTGTGTGTGTGTGTGGCAGGGTGTAGGTGGGGGTATGTAGTATGTGGGGGGGTGAGTATGGACATGTGAGTGTAGGGGGGTATTGTGGGGTTGTGTGGTATGTCGGGTGTCTGTGGGGGTGAGTAGTGTGAGTGGGGTGAGCGGGGTAGGGGGTATGTGTGGGGTTGTGGGGGGTGTCCGTGGGAGGTATATAGTGTGTGTGGGGTGAGTATGGGGTGTGTATGTTTGGGGGGTATGTGTAGGATTGTGGGGTGTGAGTGTGTGTGATGTGTGTAGGGGAGTATGTGTGATATATATATTGTGTGTTTAAGGGGGGAGTATGTGTGGGGTGTGTGTGTTTTGTGTATAGGGAAGTACTGGGGGAGTGTGGTGTGTGTGTGTGTAGGGGCGTATGTGGGGGTGTGTGTGGTGTATGTATGGGAGCCTGTGGTGTAGTGTGGTATGTGTCTTGTCTTTGTAGCTCTGTTCACAATATTGTCTTCGCCCGGCTTGTCGCCCTGCCTTGGATAGCTGAAATGTGTGAATATTGAGTGTCCTGAGTGGAAGTGAAAATTACTTGATACCAACTTTGAGATTTAGGTTAATCTGATGTTTTTGATCAAAGATTTTTTTGAGGAAAAGCAATTGAACGGACTCTGAAATCCTGTAAAGGATAGAGGAGCCCTTCATTTGAAGTGAAAATCCTTCAGGGTTTTGTTCTGCAGCTTCCGAACAACAATGGAAAAAGCAAGTGATTGGTTCTTTAATGTCTTCAGTTCAAAGTATTATTTAACATAAACCATTTCTACATTTCCCAGCTATAACAAAACACATTTCAGATGTTCCTCACATCAAGCACACCATTGAGATTTCAAAGCTAAAGCCTGGATTTTCTTCTACAGCGAGATACTGAGAATGGTCTGATAACCCAGGAGACAAATTTATTTTGCCAGGTTGTTCCTTTCGTATATTTATTAGTTTGCAGTGAGGTTGGAGAAATTAAAATGTTTTCTCCATATTTTTAACTAAAAGCAGCACTTCATTTATGCTTTCTCCCCCAGGCTTATGGCTGCATTAAGACAACTTAAAGTCATTGGAGGAAGCTAACACTCAGGTAATCCAGTTATTTACCTTAAATTGAATGGCTCCATCCAGGAAATGAATACTCTTTGAGTATAGCAGCTGTATAAAGTTCTACAAAACTGATGAAAATTTTATAAGAGCAAGTGGTACATAAATCGACGGCATCATAATCTAAAGAGCGTGGGGGAAGAGTGGGGCGATGGGGATGACGCACACGTATGCATCTTACAAGCCAGGAATGTTAAATCAACTCGCAGCACACGGTCTCAGCTGCCCACCCAACCTCCTCTCTCTCTTTGCCCTTGCAACACAGTCCCGCTTCCTTGGGAGGCAGCAGTGTCCCTGCCCCAGGAGAGAGGCTGGCCGCTCGCTTTCTCGGACCCTCCAGCGGCTTGGGGTGCCCTAGACTGTGAGATACACACTGAGGTATATTGTGGGGGGGGCGCTGAGAAACCTAACTGCTCTTCCTAACTAAAGGGAAGTCATGCTTGACACGGCTCAACTTCTTCCTGACTTCAGGACTTGAATGCACGGTTGACATTTTGGAACTGGAAGGAAAGGCAAAAAAAATCCGCGATGCTGGCCACCGGGCCAATGCCCGCAGCCACCTCCTTCCATTGCCCACTATGGAGAAAAATGAATCCTTTTTGTTTCACTCTGAGCGTAGTTTCTGCTACTGACAGGCAGACACGTTCTTAATTCACACAAACACGTTGCCTGAATTTGACTTGTCCACCAGAGGGTCCACCAAGCACAATATAAACAACTAAAACACAGAAAAAATAATTCACCTCTATGGTCTAAGAAAAGAATCAGATGCAGGCAAAGCTTTAAAAGGCTAAACGGTTCATCACCGAATTATTTCTATATTCAAATAATTATTTCGAACTATTATTTGGAGTAGTAAAAAAACTGAAGATGACTGAAGTATTCGAGAGCAAAAGACTTTTAAATTATAATCATCTGATGACATATAATACCTCCATTATCGTCTACATTTTAGAATAACGAAAGCTAAGTGAAAATAATAAGAATGTAGAGCAATATAACTTCAATTATGAAAAGAAAATCACACCCCTGCACATGAAAGAAAAATTCACCAAAACATTAACTTTAGCTATCTGTGGATTATGCAATTATGGATGATTTTCCTCTATTCTTCTATGCAATTCCCCAATTTTCTACAATGACCAAGTCTTGTTTCTAAAAATCAGAAAGAAAAAAAAAACCTTGTTTTTAAAGAACCCCAGAAATGTACTACCAAGCTTATGATTAGATCTCAGTCCGCTATAATAGGAGAGCTGGCTCTTCTGGAAGGCAGGAGAAAAGATCTAGTTCTGCGTCCACTTAAGGAGGAAATGTAAAGGCTTATGCATTACAGAAATTGAGTCATAGGACTATTAAAAATAGTAATGCAATAAAAGAATTTCAAGAGTGGGAGCCCTGGGTGGCTCGGTCGGTTAAGTGTCTGACTTCAGCTCAGGTCATGATCTCGCGGTTCATGGGGTCGAGCCTGGCGTTGGGCTCTGTGCCGACACCTCAAGAGCCCGGAGCTTGCTTCGGATTCTGTGTCTACCAATCTCTCTGCCCCTCCCCCACTCACACTCTGTCTCTCTCTCTCTCTCAAATGTAAATAAACATAAAAAAAATTAAAAAAAAAAAAGAAGTTCAAGGTTTAGAACAAAAGAGGTCTTGGCCTCATGTTTATACCCTGTACTAGTGGGTTCTCCCTGAGAGCATGGGCTTCTGTTCTGAATGGCACAGCTCCTGACGAACAAACTGGAACCTGGTCAGAGCCAAACGACTGGGGCAGTGAGGGTCTGGAAACCGGCTCACAGGATGAATGGGGAAACCGAAGCAGAGTAGAAAACTGGGGACGTGATGGCCAGCTTTAAAAACTCACCGGTTTGTTTTAACTTTTGTTTTGTTTTGTTTTGAGACAGCTGCTGCGCTGTTGCTCTCATGACAGCAAACAATCCGGCAGTTTCCAGGCACCTTTGCTCACCCTTATTTTTCCTCTTTTGCCTTAAGGGAGCTGATGCTTGCTTTCCCTCCCTCTCAGGGATACAGAAGGACCTCAGCCGATCATAATGGAATTAGTGATTTAGAGCTGCAGCCGTGTAGTCATTATCCAGTAGGTTCTAGGGCCTCGAGGACAAGATGCAGACCCTTAGTTTATAGATGACAAAACCGAGGTTCAAAGAATTGAAGCTGCGTCCACAGCAAGTGCCGGAGCTGGGATTCGAACCCACATTTTTCCAACTCCAAAGCCTATTTTCTCCCCCACTATATCCTGCCACAACTCAAATGGAAGACGATAATGCATGGGACCACTTCCTAAGCCCTAAAGTATCAAATAAATGTAACACATTGGATGTGTCTTTAGAACTCTGTGCAATTCTTAAATTTTTATAAAATCAAGCTCAAAGGCAAGTTGTTAATAATAAATGGAAGAATTATACTTAAAATCCTCACAAGTCTGACACGTAGGAAAGGAATTCGATACATGTTAAGGAGCAGCACTGGGCTGAACTCAAGCCAAGGGAAAGAAACCAAGGGAAGCCAGCTCAGCTCAGTGTAGGGCACAACAGTTTGAACTGTGCCCCTCCGCCAGAAGTTGCCTGGCATCCAGGGAAGGGAGCACACTGTCGCTGCTTTCCAGCACAAGCGGGGTGATCAGCTGTTGGAGATTTTCAGGAGGAGTCCCCACGGTGATTGGAAGTGAAGCTAGAAGGCTCCGAGGCCCCTTTAATGAAGATTCTGTCTCGAGAAGTCCTTTGTCTTGTTTCATCACTAATCAGATAGTTCCCCAACATTAGGCAAACAAGGGCCATGTGAAGACTGAGCCCTTTTATGCACTTTAAAATACAGCTTACTGGGGCACCTGGGTGGCTCAGTCGGTTAAGTGTCTGACTCTCATCTCAGCTCTGGTCATGGTCTTGCGGTTCATGGGATGGAGCCTTGCATCGGGCTCTGTGCTGACGGTGCAGAGCCTGCTTGGGATTCTCCCTCTCTCCTTTCTCTGCAAATCCCCTGCACAAGCTCTCTCTTTCTCTCAAAATAAATAAGCATTTAAAAAGATATGGTATACCATGTCATGTAAGAATGATCGCTTGGAATTGACAAGGAGGACCAAAATAGTTTCAACTCCTTTGTCAGAGAGGGAATAGAATTTACGTTCCGGTCACAAAACCATCCAGGAACTAGAGACGGAAAGGGCTGTGGATTCAGACGATGCCCCCCAGGCCCCCTTGCTGTCTGAAGCGCTGCGGGCGGTACCCACCAGCTCGGAGAGATGCTCCGTTTGGTCGCAGTGCCCACCTCAGGAACGCGAGCCTTCACCTGCGCTTTGATGTAGCACTTTTCTCCTCCAGCAAAGCGGATTCCGGTGATGCCCTAGGAAACAAAAGTTTGTCCATCCATCTATCCATTCGTTCGTTTAGTCAATGCATCGAGTGTCTACAGCGAACCGGGCACTGTTCCAGGCGCTGGGTATGGGGCTGAACAGAACAGATGGCATGTCTGCACTTGCGAGCTTACCTCGTCGCGTTATTTACCAAAATAAAAAGCTGAGGGGAAGTCAGGTGGTGGTGAGTGCTACGGAGAAAAATAAAGCAGAGTGTGAGACGGATGACAGAGATGGTACCTTTGACAGCGTGGTCGGGAGGCCCCCAGTCAGGGGCATGTGAGCTGACACGGGGTGGGGGGGTGGTGGTCATTGCTCCACCGACCCCGAAAGGCTCAGACGAAATGCTGCCTGTCCCGGGCGGCTTTCTCTGACCCTGACTTCCTGTAAGCCCTCCAGTCTTCATTCCCTCCTGTGGCACTTTGTTCTCAGTGCCCCTGCGGTCGCTCCTGGTCAAGGCCCTGTCCCTTCTCAACGATAAGCGTCTTTGACATTGGTATCAGAATCGTTTTTCTCTTCGGTGATCCCACAAAGGTTCTCGAAAGATGGGGGCCCAATTAATTAATTCCATGAGTTCAGAGTTTTTCCTAAGTCACGGAGCCAGGGAAATAGCAAAGCTTCCTACACCACCAGGAGCTGACCTTTGATCTTAGACCTTACCTGAGGACGCAGACGCTTTGTTTGTGTCCCCTGTGGGACAGACACAGTGTCTCCTCTGTCAGCCTCGGGACCCGCCTCAAGGGAAACCTCGTCTGCGGGGCTCCAGTCTTGGCTGACAGCTCGGCGCCGATGCTACTGCAGGTGCATCAGGCACAACAGTACGTTCTGTCCCAAGAGTGTCTCCTTTCATCCTGCTGGTGAATTTCATGACGAGCGAGCGGCCAAAGACAGTTTGAAAGGCCTACAAGTTTTATGCCTGAACGATGCAGACACCAAGAGAAACCCAAACACCTCAACTTGTTAATCTTCTGTTCCATTGAGACAAAAGTCACAAAGGGACAGAACTTGTCCCAGCATCGAGGCCGCAGAGAGGGAGAGGAAGAGCATTTAGAAATCTAGGGGGCCAGGACACTGCCCTCCTCAGTGAAGAACGGAGTTAAATGTAAGTCACACTTTAGGACACCTATGCCGTTTGTCATCTGAGAGCCAGCAGCCCCACAAACGCTGGTGACAAGGCAGAGAGCAGAGAAGGAAAGGCTCGTTCTTCCCGAAGCTCCTCCTGCTCTCCCTTGTGGCCTAACTGGCCATGTTCACACGTGGGACACGTGTATCTTAGCATCACCTCTCACCCAGAGAGCGGTGGCGGCAGCATCCTCACTCTCTACAGGAGGAGGGACTCCAGGTTTGCTGCGTGACTTCTCAACTCACTGCACCAAAGCCTCCTGGACAGATTTTAAAACCCCGGATGCCTGGGGCAGTGCCCAGACAGAGGGCTGCTTCAAAGCTCCCCATGTGCTTACAATGGAAAGCTGGGGGCGAGGACGGTCGGTTTAGGGAGAAAACGACTTGTTCGGGATAACGACGTTTTTAAATGACCGAAACCGCCTGCTGTAGATTGTTTTTGTCCCCTCACCCGAACACCTATGTTGAAACCTAACCCCCAGTGCAGCGGTATTTGGAGGAAGAGCCTTTGCGTGGTTAAAGGCAGAGCCCTCGTGAGTGGGACGAGTGCCTCATAAAAGGGATCCCAGAGAGCTCCCTCGCCCCACTTCTGCCACGTAAAGACACAGTGAGAAGACAGGCCAACTATGAACCAGGAACTGGGGCCACCACCGATGCTCATCAGCTAGTGCCTTAATCTCGGAGCGCCCAGCTTCCAGCACTGTGAGAGATTCCTGCTGTGTAGAAGTCACTCCGCCCATGAAAATTCAGTACAGCAGTGTGAATGAGCTAAGACACAGCCTTTGAACCCAAGTTTCTTCTGTACCACCAGCTCACAAATTTTCCCTTGCATCGAAATCACCTGGAAGACTTGATAAATAGAATAGCTTTGGGCCCCACTCCCCCGAGATTCTGATTCTGATTCTGATTCTGACTAAACTCTGCATTTCCAACAAGCTCTTAGGCGCTCCCGCTGCCGGCGGCCTAGGGAACGCATTTTGAGAACCGCCACTCTCTGCTCCCTCCTGAAGGCCTGCTGCTCTTACTCCAGGACTCGTGGTTTGAAAAACAGAAGGCAGTGGAGGAGAGTATGCTGTCCCCATACTTATGTCCTCTTCGCCTCACACCCTCATATCCTCTGAATGTGAGACGCGAGGGGGAAACACCATATAACCATCACCATGTCTCCCAAGGAGAGAGCTGATTCAGCGGAAGGGTTCACAGCTCCGGTGTGAATCTCATGTTGAGTTAGTTCTGACGGCCTCCACGCTGCAGAGCAAACAGGAGCCCCACAGGGATGGGTCCTGTGGGGAGGAATTCACACATACGAACCACCTTGTCTGGCTACAAATCCATATCAAGCAGCCAGATCTATGAAGAGATTAAACAGCGGGAATGGAAAAGCACAAGAGAGCCAAGCAAACCTCCTGCTTTTTGCAAACAAACAAGGCTTCAGAAGCTGGTGATAATGAAGAAATTTGCGAACAAGGATAATGAGGGAAGAGTCCAACGCTCTCACATTCTGTTAATAAGAGTCAGGCAATCTCATTGTAGCCGCACAGTTTTTCTTTCCAGAGGATCTCATAGAATTTCTGTGGCTTCAACCAGAAGTTCCCAACAAGGGGCCCTTCCCTCAAGAGGGCACTTTAGAAATCGTTCAGGGAGTTCTGGGTTGTCACAAAGTCTGAGGCTCTCCTGGGCTTCCTCAGGCAGAGCCCAGGGATGCTGGGGCCCGGAGAGCCCCCGGGAGCCCTGAAGACCTGACTGCCCCGGGGCCTGGGTGAGAAACCTGACTCTAAGTGTCTCTGCCTAGACTCGAACACCCTTTTACACGTAAAGACAGAGTGGCTTTTGGCATAGTTTCAATGTATGATGATGTAATTCTTAGGAATCAATTACTATGAAAATGGAGAGAAAATGGTAGTTTTCTCACTGTTTGAGAAAATAGCCTGGTACTTAATCTGCCAACACACATGTAAGTCAGCCTGCATTTTAGGCTACAGTACTGACAGCAATTCGCCTAGCGGAGTGAGCGTAAGACTTCAGGACGTTTCCGAGGATATCAGGCTGAGCATTAACATTAAAGTCCAAGTTAGATTATGAGTTACTTTGGTTTTATTTTTCTTTTATGTTTTAGTTGGGAGCCATATTGATTTTTTAAACTTTTTTTGAGCATGGTTGACACACAATGTGACATTGGTTTCAGGTGTACAACATAGCGATTCAGCAAGTCTAAGCATGATCAATGCTCACCACAGCATAGTAGCCATCTATCACCATACAACCTATCACGACACCACCGACTATATTCCCTATGCTGTGCCTTTCATCCCCGTGACTTATTCATGCCATTAACTGGAAGCCTGAAGCTTCCACCCCCCTTCACCCGCATTTTGGCCAACCCCTGGTCCCTCCCCCGTTTGGAAGCCATCAGTGTGTTCAGGTCTGATTTTACTTTTTGTTTGTTTTTTACTTTTTGTGTATTCATTTGTTTTTTAGATTCTATATGTAAGAGAAATCATATGGTATTTGTCTTTCTCTGCCTGGCTTATTTCACTTATCATAATGCCCTCTGGGTCCATCTATGTTGTAGAAAATAGCAAGATGTTATCCTGTTTATGGCTGAGTAATATTCCACTTTATATCTATGTATCTATGTATCTATCTATTCCACAGTATCTTTATTCATCTAGCGATGGACACTTGGGTTCCTTCGATTTCTTGGCTATTGTAAATAATACTGCAATGAACATGGAAGTGCATGTATCTTCTCGAATTAGTGTTTTCATATTCTTTGGGTAAATACCCAGGATGAGAATTATTGCATCATATGGTATTTCTATTTTTAATTTTTTGAGGAAGGGTTATATTGATTTTTGAAAGCACTAACCTACCTATGGAGGAGGCAGATTATGCTATTTTATTTTTTTCTAATTTTTTAAATTAGAACTTTCAAATATACACAAAGTTAAAGGAAATTGTGTCGTGAACACCTGTATATACCTATCAGTTTATTCTATCTTAATTTCTAACCAAGGTTATTAATATACAAAGGAATCATTAGGTCTGAGAGGGTTGGCTTAAACCAATAGCATTGATGCTTTTGAGAGTAAAACTTTTTAGTACATAACTCATACACTCTGAACAAAACCCTTTTTGTATTCCTTGGGGGTACTGATGAAGACCTTCTTGACCCAGCTCTAGTCAGGCTGCTTCTTGAGTCCTCTTTTTGACCAGGCCCTGACTGTGGGCTCTGTCTTGGCCAGTTTATTCCAGTTTTAGCAAGTATCCTGCCGAGTCTGCCTTGATACCTGATCACCTTGGCTTGGCTTCAGAAAAATCCCGTTGGTTCAGTATAGTAAAGAACTACTGTACCTCTTAGTAATTTTCTATCCACTGATATCCCCGCCCTGCTCCTTGGCTATAAATCCCCACTTTTCCTTACTGTATTCAGAGTTGAACGCAATCTCTCTCCCCTACTATAAAACCCCACTGTAGTGGCCTCCCTTTAATATGGTCCTCTCTCCCTTTTTTAACAAGTGTCCTGACTGATTTTTCTTTCACACTACAGAGCCTGGAGTCCTTTGTTCAGTGTTATTCCCTCTCGGGAGGGTTTTCTTCTTATGGGCTCTGCTAAAATCTTGGTGGGGTCCTGGGTTAGCAGGAGACTGTTCCTTTACTCAGAGCCTTTCCTCATCCAGCCCCTGCCTCTACTCCCCTTCCCCACCATTCCGCCATGTGGGGCTACTTAGAACTCAAGAGCAGGTCTGTGCATTTGCATTCAGTATTCCTCTCTGAGTCTCTACTTCTCTGCTGGTTGAAATCCTAATCATTCTTCGAGACCTGATTCAACTGTCACACCCTCTGTAAAACCTGCTCCAATGCCCTCAGTGCCCTCAACGGCCCCCTTCTGTGTTCCTCAGCACCACCTTCATAGCTCTGTGGTAGCACGTTGCCCAGGCTGTCCCAAAGTTACTCCTGTGCAGAATGTCTGCCCCCGCCCCGTCAGGACTGTAAGGTCCTGGAGGGAGGGAGCAAGTGTCAGTCATCTTTGCATCCCTCATGCTTAGTCCTGTCCTATGCACACAGTAGGCCCTGAAAAATAAACACATCTTGAATTTGACTGATGGTTTAAAGTATAGGAGAGAGTAATAGTGCCGGTCCCATAGTGGCTGGTTCATGTGTTTTCAAAAGTCCAGACTTGTTTAAACCCATAACAGGTTCTATCCATCAAAAAAATGTCCTACTCACCAGATCTGACTTAGAGAAATGTGGAAGCTATCAAAGAGAATTGATCAGTTTATAAAATATTTGTGGCCCTGTTGGCTAATGAGAACAAAACACAATCAATACTATTATTAGAACCAAAGGATTGTAAAACAGAAATATAGGCCTGGGATTAAAATATTTTAAAAGTCTACGTCTGATCCCTGCCCCTTTGAGAGAGATGCATCTTTTCTTATTCATCTGCGAAGCTATCTTTGCATATCTTGATACTGTGGCAAATCACAGGTATTCAATTTTGTTCTGGATTGAATGATGTGTGTGTGGGAGTCACATTTTATTTTACACTGAGCAGTACACAGAAAAAATGCTTTTACCTTGTCCTGGGTCTAGCAGTAAAAGCCTTTAATAGGTCCAGCGAAATTATCTTTGTGCACTGACCGGAACCATTTGCAAAACTCTGATTAAACGAAGCACACAGGTCACATACAGGGCTTCAGAGCCCGCCCCTGCCCCTCCCCCAGGCAGAGCCACCCCCCCCCCCGCCCCGCCCCCAACGGAGCCGGTCCCTGTCATCAGCAATAGTAACAGCATGGGAGTTCTAAGGTTAGCATCCGTTTGGTATTCAATAGGACTTGTGAAATGCATTTTGGCATCAGCAAAGGGAGTTCCTTCATTCAAATGAAAAGCATCTCTAGTTTTTCTCATCAATCTGCACAAGGCGGGTCGATCAGATGTGCGTAGGCTAATAAACTATCAGAAGAGACATTATTTTCAAGTGCCTTTTTTCATTATGAAGCCTCACCTACTCCAGCTACAGATATAACAGGAGAACACAAACAGTGATGCCTCTACCTCATCTTGGAACAGGAAGAGAATAAGATATTTATGTGGACCAACGGGAAAGAGTGCCGGAGAGATACTGTGTTGCAGATGTGCCCTGGAGCGCAAGCGCGAAGCGTGATGGCTCAAATTGCCTGTAAATTGAACTTCTGGAAACAAATGTGTTTGTCTCTTTCAAAGGAGACTTGAATGTTTTATCTGTAATTGGCCACAGTCAGAAAACATAGGATTATAACAGCGGAATTTCTCCAAGCCAATTTTCTGGATTAAATGGGAAACCTGAAGAATTGGGCAAAGTATGTAAATAGATCCCACCTGTTGTTGATAAGATTGTTAAGTCATTACAGTTTCTCTTTTTAAGTTCACATTTCAGACTTTGCAACATTCTAGGATATTTTGAGTCTTTTATTCACTGTGTTATAGAAGGCTGCTTGGAAAGAAACAGCTCTTTCAAGTCCTTTTGCCAAGACTTTACATAGTTTCAAGAACTTGCTCTTTCCAGTGCCAAGGTGTTCTGTTTTTCATTCTGAAAATATAAAGGACAAAGAGCAGGCCTTTCTCAGAGAGAATACGCTGCGTAATGCATGTGGGTTAGTGGCACCATGACTGCCGTAAAGAATGGTTACATTGGGATATGTGTGAGAAATGCTTCTCCCAGGATTAGGAAAGTCTTCCCGACTTGCCTGGTTTAACTCTCTAAATGCATGAAATATACTTACATTCTGGAAATCATTAACTTCAATTGCTTCTTCAGCTCCACTTCCCATTTTAAAGGTCTCCAGGTTGTTCCCAGCATCTATTTCCATTGACCCATCTTGTAATTTCCCATTGATACTCATGGTATAATGGACATTGTAAATCTGGAAGTGAACATAGGAGTCAGTGACGCTTTCCTTTTAGAGCAATTCAGGGTTTATCTTTAGATGTGCAGTAGATGAAGGAGCTTTCATATTTGATAGAGATACACTGAATCATCGCTAATAGTAACATATTTAGATATGAGGACTTCATCAGTACACCCATCACTTAATACAATGATTTCTTTGAAAACACCTCCAAAGTAAAACCTCTGGTAGTCTCTAATACTAATTCAAATAGCTCAGTGATTTGCAATCCTGGCTACGTATAGAAGTATCTGGGAGAATCTGTACCTACCATGCACGCGTTTCCCCTGAAAGAATCAAATCAAAACCTGTGGGGACGAGGCTTGGACATGGATCTTTCTTTTTCTAAGTCAACTCTACTTTGCAGCCACAGTTAAGACTCATTGATGGATAAATGGTTAACTGGATGGTTAACTGAACAAGTCTGCAGCTGGCACCTCAATTTGAAAAAATTTTTAAAAATTCTTTAATGTTTATTTATTTTTGAGAAAGAGAGAGACAGAGTGCGAGTGGGGGAGGGGCAGAGAGAGAAGGAGACACAGAACTCGAAGCAGGCTCCAGGCTCTGAGCTGTCTGCACAGAGCCCGAGGCGGGGCTCCAATTCACCAACCTTGAGATCAGGACCCGAGCCGAAGTCACATGCTCAACTGCTCAACCGACTGAGCCACTCACGTGCCCCAATTTGAAAGGTTTTTAAAAATCCCTTGGTTAAGATTGGGCATGGAGTATGGTATATAGTGATGACAGCAGACAGGACTGGGATATGCCTGATACAGGCAGAGCAGCATTTGTGCAATGCAAGGTCAATGTGCACATCTGTTTCAGCTCAAAGTGGGAGTTAGTCATTTTAATGACTATGGGAAAGGCATATGGTGTTGTAGGGCATATCGTTATGAGACGTGTAGGGGAAGAAGGGATGGAGACTTGGCCTCAGGAAAGAGCACTGGCCGAGGAATCAGAAAAATGAGTGGCCTTATCCCTGGGTCTTGAGAGTTGCCTTGGGTGTAAAATGAAGAAGTTGGCCCTCACGGATGATTCTTGTTTATGTCCTTGGAGTTCTGAGGTTTCAGAGAGGTGGCCCACAGGTGAGAGTGGCAGACCAAGTGGGGCTGTGACGTGGTCCTTTCTCTCCTATTCATCTGCCATTTAACCAGGTGGCTCTGCTTGTTGTCTCTTTGATGTTTTAGATTTCTTTTTTTTAATTTTTTCAATTATTTTTTAAAATTTATATCCAAGTTAGTTAGCACATGGTGCAACAGTGATTTCAGGAATAGATTCCTAAATGCCTCTTACCCATTTGGCCCATCCCTCCTCCCAAAACCCCTCCAGCAACCCTCTGTTTCTTCTCCATATTTAAGAGTCTCTTATGTTTTGTCCCCCTCCCTGTTTTTATATTATTTTTGCTTCCCTTCCCTTACGTTCATCAGTTTTGTCTCTTAGAGACCTCATATGAGTGAAGTCATATAATATTTGTCTTTCTCTGGCTAATTTTGTTAACATGATACCCCCCAGTTCCATCCACATAGTTGCACATGTCAAGATTTCATTCCTTTTGATTGCCGAGTAATATTCCATTGTATATATACACCACATCTTCTTTATCCATTCATCCATCGATGGACATTTGGGCCTTTTCCATACTTTGGCTGTTGTTGATAGCACTGCTATAAATATTGGGATGCATGTGCCTCTATGAAGCAGCATACCTGTATCGCTTGGGTAAATACCTAGTAGTGCAATTGCTGGGCTGTAGGGTGGTTCTATTTTTAATTTTTTGAGGAACCTCCATACTGTTTTGCAGAGTGGCTGCACCAGCATGCATTCCCACCAGCAGTGCAAAAGAGATCCTCTTTCTCCACATCCTCGCCAACATCTGTTGTTGCCTGAATTGTTAATGTGAGCCATTCTGACAGGTGTGAGGTGGTATCTCATTGTGGTTTTGATTTGTATTTCCCTGAAGATGAGTGATGTTGAGCATTTTTTTCATGTGTCTGTTGGCCATCTGGTGTCTTCTTTGGAGAAGTGTCTATTCACGTTTTTTGCCCATTTCTTCACTGGATTATTTGTTTTTTGGGTGTTGAGTTTGGTAAGTTCTTTGTAGATATTGGATACTAACCCTTTATCTCATACGTAGTTTGCAAATATCTTTTCCCATTCTGTCAATTGCCTTTTAGTTTTGCTGATTGTTTCCTTTGCTGTATAGGTTTTTACTTTGATGAGGTCCCAATAGTTCATTTTTGCTTTTGTTTCCCCTGCCTCCAGAGACATGTTGAGTAAGAAGTTGCTGTGGACAAGGTCAAAGAGGTTTTTTGCCTGCTTTCTCCTCTAGGATTTTGATGGCTTCCTGTCTTATGTTTAGGTCTTTCATCCATTTGAGTTTACTTTTGTGTATGGTGTAAGAAAGTGGTCCAGGCTCATTTTTCTGCATGTCTCTGTCCAGTATTTCCAGCACCACTTGCTGAAGGGACTGTCTTTATTTCACTGGATATTCTTTCCTGCTCTGTCAAAGATTAGTTGGCCATAAGTTTATGGATCCATTTCTTAGTTCTCTATTCTGTTCCGTTGATCTGAGTGTCTGTTTTAGTGCCAGTACCATACTGCCTTGATGATTACAACTTTGTAATACAGCTTGAAGTCGGGATTGTGATGCCTCCAATCTTTGGCTTTCTTTTTCAAGATTGCTTTGGTGAGTCATAGTCTTTTCTGGTTCCATACAAGTTTTAGGATTGTTTGTTCTAGATCTGTGAAGAATGCTGGTGTAATTTTGATAGGGATTGCATGGAATATGTAGATTCCTTTGTGTAGTACTGTCATTTTAACAATATTTGTTCTTCCTATCCAGGAGCATGGTATATTTTTCCATTTTTTTTGTGTCTTCTTCAATTTCTTTCATAAGCTTTCTATAGTTGTCAGCATATAGATTATTCACCTCTTTGGTTAGATTTATTCCTAGGTATTTTATGGTTTTTGGTGCAATTGTAAATAGGATCGATTCTTTGATTTCTCTTTCTGTTGCTTCATTATTGGTGTATGGGAATGCAACCGATTGCTGTGCATTGATTTTATATCCTGCGACTTTGCTGAATTCATGGATCAGTTTCAGCAGTTTTTTTGGTGGAATCTTTTGGGTTTTACACATAGAGTATCATGTCATCTGTGAAGAGTGAAAGTTTGACTTCCTCCTGGCTGATCTGGATGCCTTTTATTTCTTCGTGTTGTCTGACTGGTGAGGCTAAGACTCCCAATACTATGTTGAATAACAGTGGCAAGAGGGGACATCCCTGTTGTTTTCCTGAACTTAGGGGGAGAGTGTTCAGTGTTTCCCCATTAAGGATGAGATAAGCGTTGGGTCTTTCACATATGGTATTTATGATCTCGAGGTATGATCCTTCTATCCCTACGTTCTTGAGGGTTGTTTTTTTTTATCAAGAAAGGATGCTCTATTTTGTCAAATGCTTTCTCTGCATCTATCGTGAAGACTATGTGGTTCTTGTCCTTTCTTTTATTGATGTGATGAATCACATGGATTGTTTTGTGGGTATTGAACCAGCCCTGCATCCCAGGTATAAATCCCACTTGGTCGTGGTGACTAATTCTTTTAATGTATTGTTGGATCCAGTTGGTAATATCTCATTGAGAATTTTTGCATCCATGTTCATCAGGGAGATTGGTCTATAGTTCTCCTATAGTTCTCCTTTTTCTAGTTTTGGAATCGAGGTAATGCTGGCTTCATAGAAAGAGTGTGGAAGTTTTCCTTCCATTTCTAATTTTTTGGAAGAGCTTCAAGAGAATAGGTGTTAACTCTTCTTTAAATGTTTGGTATAATTCCCCTGGGAAGCCATCTGGCCCTGGATTCTTGTTTGTTGGGAGATTTTTGATTACTGATTCAATTTCTTTACTGGTTATAGGTCTGTTCAAATTTTCTACTTCTTCCTGTTTCAGTTTTGGTACTTTATATGTTTCTAGGAATTTGTCCATTTCTTCCAGATTGCCCATTTTATTGGTGTATAATTGCTCATAATATTCTCTTATTATTGTTTGTATTTCTGCTGTGTTGGTTGTTGTGATCTCTCCTCTTTCATTCTCGATTTTATTTATTTGGGTCCTTTATTTTTTCTTTTTGATCAAACTGGCTAGGGATTTATCAATTTTGTTCATTCTTTCAAAGAATCAGCTTCTGGTTACATTTATCTGTTCTACTATTTTTTTTTTTTTGTTTGTTTTGATAGCATTGATTTCTGCTCTAATCTTTATTATTTCCTGTCTTCTGCTGTTTTTGGGTTTCATTTGCTGTTCTTTTTCCAGCTCTTTAAGGTGTAAGGTTAGGTTGTGCATCTGAGACCCCTCTTCCTTCTTTAGGAAGGCCTGGATTGCTATATGCTTCCCTCTTATGACTGCCTTTGCTGCGTCCCAGAGGTTTTGGGCTGTGGTGTTATCATTTTCATTGGCTTCCATGTACTTTTTAATTGCCTCTTTAACTTGTTGGTTAGCCCATTCATTCTTTAGAAGGATGGTCTTTAGTCTCCAATGTTTGTTATCTTTTCAAATTTTTTCTTGTGGTTGTTTTCAAGTTTCGTAGCATTGTGGTCTCAAAATATGCACAGTATGATTTCAATCTTTTTGTTCTTGTTGAGGGCTGATCTGTGTCCCAATATGTGATCTATTCTGAAGAATGTTCCATGTGCACTGGAGAAGAATGTCTACACCACTGCTTTAGGATGAAATGTTCTGAATATATCTGTTAAGTCCATCTGGTCCAGTGTGTCATTCACAGCCATTGTTTCCTTGTTGATTTTCTGTTTAGATGATCTGTCCATTTCTGTAAGTGGGATGTTGAAGTCCCCTACTATTATGGTATTATTATCAATGAGTTTCTTTATGTTTGTGAGTAATCGATGTAATTATTTGGGTGCTTCACTTTAGGAACATAAATGTTTACAATTGTTAGGTATTCTTGATGGATAGACTCCTTAATTATGATATAATGCCCTTCTTCATCTCTTGTTACAGTCTTTATATTAAATTCTAGATAGTCTGATATAAGTATGGCTACTCTGGCTTTCTTTTTTTTATGTTTTTACTTATTTTTGAGAGCAGGAGAGACAAAGCATGAGTGGGGGAGGGTCAGAGAGAGAGAGGGAGACACAGAATCTGAAGCAGGCTCCAGGCTCTGGGCTGTCAGCACAGAGCCCGACGCGGGGCTCAAACCCATGAACTGTGAGATCATGACCTGAGCTGAAGTTGGACACTCAACCGACTGAGCCACCTAGGCGCCCCTACTCTGGCTTTATTTTGTTGACTATTAGTATGATAGATGGTTCTCCATCCCCTTATTTTCAATATGAAGATGTCTTTAGGACTAAAGTGGGTCTCTTGTAAACAACATATAGATGGATCTTGTTGTCGTATCCATTCTGTTACCCTATGTCTTTTGATTGGAGCATTTAGTCCATTGATGTTTAGAGTGAGTACTGAAAGATAGGAATTTATTGCCATTACGTTGCCTGTAGAATTGGGAGTTTCTGGTGGTGTTCTCTGGTCCTTTCTAGTCTTTGTTGCTTTTGGTTTTTTTTTTTTCTCCATCTTTTCTCTCCTTAGAAAGTCCCCCTTAAAATTTCTTGCAGGGTTGGTTTAGTGGTCACAAACTCCTTTAAATTTGTTTGCCTGGGGACACTTTTAATCTCTTCTACTCTTTTGAATGATAGCCTTGCTGGATAAAGAATTCTTGGCTGCATATTTTTTCTGATTCAGCACATTGAATATATCCTGCCACTCCTTTCTGGCCTGCCAAGTTTCTGTGGATAGGTCTCCTACAAACCTAATCTGTCTTCCCTTGTAGGTTAAGGACTTTTTTCCCTTACTGCTTTCATGATTGTTTCCTTTCTGAGTATTTTGTGATTTGACTATGATATGCCTTGTTGATGGTTGGTTTTTGTTGAATCTAATGGGAGTTTTCTGTGATTCCTGGATTTTGATGTCTGTGTTTTTCCCCAGGTTAGGAAAATTTTCCACTGTCGTTTGCTCACATAATCCTTCTACCCCTTTTCCTTTCTCTTCATCTTCTGGGACCTCTATGATTCTGATGTTGTTCCTTTTTAATGAGTCACTGATTTATCTAATTCTTAAATCATGCTCTTTTGCCTTAGTCTCCCTCTATTTTTCTGCTTCATGATTCTCCATAAATTTGTCCTCTATATTGCTGATTTGCAGCTCTGTCTCATTCATCCTAGCAGCCGTGGCATCAATTCGAGATTGCAGCTCAGTTATAGCATTTTTTATTTCATCCTGACTAGCTTTTACTTCTTTTTATCTCTGCAGAAATGGATTCTAGTCTATTTTCAACCCCAGCTGGTATTGTTATTATTGTGAATCTAAATTCTGATTCAGACATCTTGCTTGTATCTGTGTTGATTAATTCCTTGGCTGTGGTGTCTTCCTGCTCTTTCTTTTGGGGTGAATTCCTTCATTTTGTCATTTTGAAGGAAGAAAAGGAATTAATAAGCTAAAGAAATTAAAATATTAAAAACAACACAAAAAAGTCAAATCAAATAAATGATGCTAGATCCTAGGTGTGTTTTGGTTTGGTTGTTTAAAGGAGCTTGATAGATTAGAGAGAAAGGGGGGGGTGAGGGAATAAGGAAAACGTTTGAAAATTTGAAAAAAAGAGTACAATGAAATAGAATAAAATGAAATGATGGACGTATAATAGAATTTGAAAAATTTACAAACAAGTAAAAATATAGTAGAAAAAATTAAAGAAAAATATTTTTGATAAACAGTAAAAATAAAAATAAATTTTTTCTCTTTATTCAAGAAAAAGAAAAAAAATGGAATAGATGGACCTGCAAACAGACTGAAATACGATGAAACTACATTTTTTCCCCCTAGAAGTCAAAGTATGAAGCAGTTTATAGTCCATAAACTAAGCAGGTGGAGAGACTTGTGGTGTTCCTGAAGAGCAAGGTTGCCTGGTTGGGCGGGGTTAGTGTAACAGCTCCGTTCTCCACTAGAGGGCGCTGCTTTGCTTACTGGGGCGGATTGTTGTGGTGCTTGTAGGTGTGTATGCGCATGCCCCGGAGGGGTGAAAATGGCGTCACCCAGTTACTCGTCCGGTATCGGAACTCTGTTCTCCCTGATCAGCAATGGGGCACCCGTCCTTTGTCTCTGTTTTCCATCCACTACCCGCTTTTACACTGTCCGCGACTAAGCCGTCAGGTTGCCAGGTGGCTCCTCCCTCCTGAATTTATCTGAGGCGGGGCTGTGTTTCCCGACCCCTCACTTCTGTGGGACTGCAGCTTTGACCTGCTCAGACCTTCTGGCGGAGGGTCTCCCCAAGGAATGGTCCCGTGCCTGCCGCACCCAGGGACCTTCGTGGGACCATGCTACTGCCCACAGCCAGAGCCTGCAGCTGGGTGCCAGCCCGCCCCAGGAAAAATTCACGCAATTGTGTAGCAGCAGCGTTTCAGGGATTATGGAAAATCACAGCACACATCTGGCTCCAGGCTTCCCCCTTAACGTCCTTGTTCCAGCACCAGGAATGTGGTTGTTCTCTGGGGTCTGCTGGACCTTTGGCCGTGCACTAGCCACACAGCCTCTACCAAATGTCTTCCCAGCAGGGGAACCGCCTCTGCCCACATGGCCCAAGGACCTCGCTCTTTGCTCCTGTGGATTTTCCCTTCCCACCAGAGCTCCACCAGGTAACCAGCTGTGGAGTTTCAGACTCTGAGCTCCCCCTGTTTATAGAGTCTTAATGGAATTTAAACCCTCTCCTTTCTCCTTTCTTCCTTTTTTGTTCCGTCCCTGCAGCTGTTTCCACTTTTCCACTTTCTCTCGAGTTGCTTTTGGGGGGATGTGCTTTTCTCGTACTTTCCCCCCTCTCCATCTTCTCTCCACTAGAAAAAACCGTTCCCTTCCCTCCGTGGCTTCTCTCTCCCCCAGTTCAACTATCCGCGCCGCATACCTGCAGAGTTCTGTGTTTCACATTGTGCAAATTGTTGTGGTAATCCTCAAATCAGTTTTCTAGGTGTGCAGGATGGTTTACTGTTTATCTGGCTGTATTTCATGGATGCGAGACCAAAAAAAAACTTCCATGCTGCTCCACCATCTTGCCCCTCCCCCCTTGTGTTTTGGATTTCTAAGATCTTAAATATATATATATTGAAATATATATATATTTAGTTTATGACTAAATTAGATGGTCCAAAGTGCTCTCTGTTTAGATATCTGTTCGTACACTAACTTAAAAAATATTTCACACACTGCTCCTGCTCAGTGCGCTGCTGCCCTCCTAGAACTTTCTCTGTGTTGTGGGGTAGTGGGTGGGTCTTGTCTTCCCTTCCCTTCCCTCTCCTCCCCTTCCCTCCGTTCCTCTCCCCTTCTCTTCTTTTCCCCCTTCTTTCCTCTTTATTTTTCTGGCTTAGGAGCATATGTGTGTGTGTGTACGTGTGTGTATATACACATATATATCTTATATATAATATACAAGATATAAAATCTTTAAAGAGGAAGGACTAAGAACTGATGAGAGACACTTGGTATTTACTGTCAGGTCGGTAGGTCAGAACTGCAAATAGCACAGATTCAATTCAAGTCCGATTTTCTCCCTCATTATGAAGAAAGACTGCTCCATGGACAAACACTGGAAGAAGTATCTGTTATTATGGGATCATTACTTGTAGAAAACTCATTATCACAAGACCCACGGAGCACAGTTTTATTTTTCCAGCAGAAATGTAGAAATGGCTTGGCTAGCCAGTACCCTTTCAGGCACTGGCCTTCATTCAGGCACGCGGTTTCAGCCAACCGTGTGTCAGTGCCCTGCCTTCTGTCCTGGCGAGCCTCGATCCCTGCAGCACACTGTCCTCTGGGTTGCCTGATCCTAAGAACCACTTCTGAAGTTTCTGATTTAGCAGAGCTGGAGCAGAGCCCACCAGCCTGCGTCCACATTGCGTCTCAGGTGGTCCTTCTGATCAGCCCAGTTTGGGAAACCTGTTTTCTTTGGCTGGGCCTGTGCTTTCTGCAGGGAAGGTTTAGAAAGCAGGCTCTGTTCTGTCCCTGTGCTCTCTGAGCAGCCACTGTTCACACGGGCTAAGGACGACTGTCCAAAGGAGTATGGCAGGCAATATTTGCGGGAGTTCCTGCCACAAGCATCCTTCACTCATGCAATAAGAGGCTGTGTGTGTGTGTGTGTGTGAGAGAGAGAGAGAGGGAAAGCATTGCACATAAGCTTTTACTAGTAAGGCAATGCAAGATTTCAGAAATGAACAGTTTCTAAGTTCTTAGCAGATCTTAAGGAGACAAAATTATAACACTGGAAGAGCAGTTAGTGGCCCTGATTTTACTTTCCTCCACCGTCACCCCGCCACCTTTGTGTCAGCGAAGCTCCCTAACTAGGTATAGGTATTGCATCATTTTTTAAGAAGTTTTCTTATTTATTTATTTAGGTTAATTGATTACTTTATTGCTGGCGGGGGAAGGCAGAGAGAGAGGGAGAGAGAAACCCAAGTAGGCTCTGCCCTCCACACCGAGCCTCACATAGGGCTTGAACTCATGAACCATGAGATCATGACCTCTGCCAAAATCAAGAGTTGGGACGCTAGACCGACGGAGCCCCCCAGGTGCCTGGGTATTGCATCATTTGTAATGTAGCTTTAGCCTATTCTTTATGACAGTGGAGCACACTGTCTCCACGGGGTAGTAGTGGGAGGTCTGTGCTCTCTTGAAGGGAATGGTGGGAGGGGAAACAGTCCAAAGTTATTTCCAGAGCACTGGGCCCTAACGTCAGAAGGAGGCTGGGCTGGTGGGGGAGTAATCACCTTGTCTGCTCTGAGCCAATGGAGCTGTGGGCACCTAAGGCTATTTTCTAAGCACAGTGAAGCTTATTGTTTGCCAAAATTCTGCTCAATATGGTGCCTTTTACAGCCAAGAATATTTGCTAATGAGTTTCTAATGAAGCCTGGGTTCTGTAAGATGAATTACCTAACCTGTGGGACAATATCTAGAAAAATCAGTCTGAGAATAAAGGCCCCAAGCAACGATCTCATCCCCTCATCCCGCAGGGTAGGACGGTCAGATATCTCCTATTGGTGGGACTATCCCAGATTTCAATGCCTGTTCCATTTACGATAATGTGGGTGAGACATGGCTTCAATATTTGAGCCCAGTCACTTGTCCCCCAGTTATTAGCACTCTGATATTTCTCCAGTCCTGCAGCTGACTTCCAGTAAACCTGTCCTAAGGGGATTTACCCATATGAAAGGAATAGGAGGGGAATTCCAGCTGGTTCTCCTCTATAAACTAATATACACGAGCAGAGGCATGAATAATCCCCAAAGAGCGGGCAGTCCATTTGGTGAGGGAATGTCTCTTTGTTTGACAGAGACTTACCTTTTTGGATTACATTTTGTCTGGGCTACTTACACCTTCAGGGAAAGCAGCCCTGTGCCCGTGCTATGCAGAGATGGTGCCAAACGTACTCTTTTTCCTATTTTGTGATTTGTTTTTCAGACTTGAGTGATATAGATCGGCACCAAATATTTCGGGAGTAGAAAAAAAAATCTAACTCGGTTTTCTTCATTCTTCTGCCTGTAGAGGAAATAGCAATAACTTCGACTGCTGGCCAGAAAATGTGATTCCTCATTCCTCTGTATTCTTAGAATTTAATACTGCTCTCTTGGACCAGACTCTTGTGGTAAAGTAGAAGATGAAAAGAGGGAGCCCTACTCAGTCAGGATGATCATTCAGTCTCTCTTCTTAGAAGCTTGTCAGTTAGTTGTGTTTGCCTTGAATAATTAAATGCCAAATGGTATTCATTTTAATATACATCATGTCTAAAATCTTTACCCTTCAACAAGCAAAGCTATTTTTATCTCCAAATGACCTGTACCACTGAGGTTCTGTCATCGAAAAGACAGCTTTTACATTCGAATGCCATACAATTTCCCAAGGGTTGACAATTGAAACCCTGCTATTAATGGAGATGTAAATCTTGAAATTGTTCTCCTGTTCTGATTTGCTGCTTTCAAACATGAGCATCTGGCCTCACTTCCCTATTTAAAATACAAATACATTAAGGCACTTTTCAAATATACACAAAAATACTGTGCAATTCTGATCTTACAAATCGATGCTTGTAAATTTGATATAGTCTCTAAAACAGACTCAACGCTAAATGGCATGATTATCTACAGTAGGCATTTGAGTTAAAAATACAAATTATGCAGTGGCTGCGGAAGATGTGATGTGTAAAATGGTTGAATTGCTTTCAGCACCATTTTCTCTAAGTACTAGAATTCGTTCATGCTTTGAATTTCATGCTGGGGAGGGGGTCCCCCGCAAACAGCAGCCACAGATCCTCTGAGGGAAGTGATTAAGAAACAGCCCTTTGTGTGCACCCTGGAGATGGAATTCTTTTCCATTAGTTGAAATAAGCTTATACCAGGCCTGGCAACGGTCATCAAGATAAAATGCCCCCTTTTACATAGGTGAACAAAATTCAGGGTATTGAGAGAACACCCTGGAATTCCGCCCAATCTAGAAGCAGTTTTTATACTCCTTGAGAGATGGTGGAGCTTTAAAATAAACAGTAACATACAAAGGAAGTGGGACCGCAGTTAGTGAAACAGTTACCGTTAAATCGCACGTGACTAGGCCAGAATTGATTTTTAAAGAGATTTGACACCTTTAAGGAAGTTAGACCATTTCTCTTCCTTAGGGCAAGACAGAAGGGAGCATTTATGGATAGGTCACGCGCAGTAAACAGACAAAAACTCCTGAAAGTTCACATTCATCCCCAATAGTGGGTCTGAATATTCCTCCACGATCTTTATCCTAGGTTCTTAGAGTCACAACCTTTCTTAGCTGAGAGAGGCCTCAGAGATCATTGAATGCCATTTCTTCCCCAAGGATGAGGCCAGAGAGGTGCCACGCCTCACCTGCAGTCACACGACTGCAAGCGCCCGGCTGAGATCCGCAAAAAACGGCTTTCCCCTAACTGTCCATGGATTTTCCCGCTACTCTACCTTTTAATATTCTCCGTTAAAACCCTGACTTGCGTTTCTACCAAGTTGCCAAGAGCAGAGAGCGGCGCGACGGTGCGGGAGGGAAGAAGGGAGAAGGTGCCCGGAGGGACCCAGAGGAAAGCGCGAGCGGCGGCGAGCGGGCCCCTCCGGCCCGGCGCTCTGGCTCCACCTAGAGGGGAACGTGCGGGTGACAGCCAGGACCCCGCCGCCCCGCGCGCCTCCAGGCCCCATGCACCCTGACTCGGGTCCGCACCCCTGCGCGACGCCCTCAGGACTTACGTGATTGTCGCTCCCCTTCCAGAAGTAGAAGGCCCCGATGGCCCCGAAGAGCAGCAGCACCGCCCCCGAAATGAGGACCACAGCTCCGACCTTGAGCAGCCGCGCGGGGCTGGAGGGCTTCACAGTCACCGTGGCGTACGCCTGCGGGCGGGGGCCGGGGAGGGACCGGTCACCTCCGTGCCGCGACCTCCCTCCTCCCCGCCGGGACTCGGGGCTGGGGTGGGAGACGGCGCGCCTCCTTTCTCCGCGCTCCCTCCCAGAGGTCCCTCGAACTCAGGCTTGGATGTGCAAACTTTTGCGGAGCAGGGCCATCGCCGCGCGAATCCGCACCCTCCACCGGCCACAGGACTCTCGCTCCAGGGTCCCGTCCCACCGTCCCCTTCCCACCGGTCTGCGGATCCCGAGCCCCCTGCACACGTGCGCGTGCATATTCCGTGGCACAAAGCCCTGACTCCGTGCAGTGGATCCAGACACCCGCACAAAGGCCCGGCCCTTCGAGTCCACTGACCCGGCAGCGAGACGGGGGATCTGGAGCCGTACTCACCGGGGGACTGCAAAACTCGACGTCGTCAGGCCCCACTAGGGCGATGGGAACTTTGTCGGAGTTTTCTGTCATGGCTGTGGCCGGAGGAGCGAGACGCTGGGAGGCTCCGTGCGCGCCCTGGGCTCTGTCCGGCTGCCCCGAAGTGCCGGGCATTTCAGCGCCGCGCACACGCGCGTGCACACACCGTGCCCTGTCCCGCCCGGGCCAGCCCCGCGGTCCCCACCCCTTCCAGCGCCTCACCTCTCTCCTCCCTTCCCTCTCCCCCTCAGCAGCAGTGTGAGCTCGTCCTGCATTCTGGCCGCCCCCCTTCCCGCTCTCTCCTGTCTACTGTCCCCCAGTCCACCCCCCTCAGAATACACCCTGAGTGTGTCACGGGGGGGGGGGGTGAATGCAGATGGGGAGGAATGGTTAGGCGGGGGATGCTGAGTCCTGTGATCCCAAGAAATGTGAAAATGTGAGGACTCTTTTTACTATCCAAGGATCTCCTGAAATGTCAGAGGACTCCACTGTGATACCCGGCTGGAGGGCCATTTCCTGCCCTTGTGTGCGCTGGGCGCTGGTGGAACAGGACAGAGTGGAGAGCAGAGTCTGGCATTGCTGGAGGGCCCCTGAGACTAGAGCATGGAGTAGGGCCTTGGAGGTGGCCCTTGTCACCCGTGTCTCTAGGAGGTCTGGGAGAAGGTCTAGGAGGAGGGTCGAGCGGCAGCAAAAGTGAAAGCCAAGCAGAAGGGGCTGGGGGAGACCAGAATAAGAGTGCATTCTATTTGGTTGAGTAAGTAAGTTAAAGAACAAGCAAATCAACAATGACAGTGCGCGCCGTACACACACACACACACACACACACACCCTACCTCAAAAACATTATGTCCAAAGGAATAACAAAAAAATACATATTTTTAAAAAGCAGAACAGGGAGAGTATTTTTTCACTTTTGGAAATACCATCTGCCACTACCAGGATGACATAGGGCCTCATCAGGAGCCAGGCTTCATTAATTCACATTGAGTTCTAGCTTTGTGCAGAGTCTTGTGCTGGGGAGCAACTGTGTGTGAGGGTGCCTGGGAGGAACGGAGGTTTCCTGGACCAAGGGAGACTGGATGGGTCCCGCTGCAGCGGAAGGAAGTGCTTGTCAGCATGGCACAGCGGGTCTGGGAAGGAGGCAAGAATGGAAGAGATGCCCACAAAGAATCTAGGATTTGGCAGCTGCTGGGCAGGGGAGAGAGAGGGCCTCCCGTACAGTGCTGTGGGTGGGTGAACTGGTACAACCTTTATGGAATGCAATTTAATTCCCAAATGCAAAATCCAATTTCATTTCTGTGGATCTATCCCACAGATGCACTTGCAAGGGTGGAAGGATCCTAGATATGCAAGGATGCTCATTGCAGCATGCTCATTAGAACAAAGGGCTAGAAACATCTTGGGTGTCCACAGAAGGGAATTTTTGGTACATCCTCACAGAGGGCTCTTGGCAGCTATTTAAAAGAAGGGAGCAGCTTTGGATTTCCTGATGTAGAACACTCTCTAATACATTTTATGTGAAAAAAAGCAAAGGATGGAAAATATGCATAAACGCCTTTTTTTGTATAAAAAATGCAAACAAGAATATATGTACGCGTATGCTCTCTGGAAAGATACACAAGGTACTGAGAGCAGAGGTTGCCTCTGAGGAGAGCCGTGTGGCTTGGGGACGTGATGGAAGGAAGATACTCATTGTGTGCCTCTGGAATGTTTTGAATTCTGTATTGTGAGTACGTATTAACTCTTCAAAAAAATGAGTGAATAAAATAATAACAGTGAGTGGGGGGAGGAGGAAGGGCATGCAACACCTGGAGAATATTCTTTCAAGAACTTTGGCATTGAGGGGGAAATGAAATGAGGAGGCTAGATCAAAGGAGTTGGAGGATCAAGGAAGTTCTCCCTGACCCCCCCTGCTCCCCAGTTGGAAAGGCCTTTGAAGGCCACAGGGACAGGGCAGAAAGGATAGAAAGACGGGGCAAGCAACAAGATAAACCTTGAAAAGGAGAGAGAGAGTAATCGGAGTAACCGATGGTCTGGATGCTTTGGGGACACGTGGACTCTGAGGAGAGGCACCCTGAGGGAAGGGTGAGGAGTGAGGGAGAAATGCAGGTTTCTCTCTCATTCATACAACAAATGATGCCCCGTGTGCCAGGCAGAACACAGGAAGTGGCTGATTGAGGCTGGAGGGATGGGGGTGAGGGGTGCATGGGGTGACCGTGGCATTCTCTGAGCACATTCTCTTAAAGTGGCATGTTTTCAACAATTTTAAAGTCATATGTTTCCATGAGGAGGTTTGGCAGTGATGAGGAGACAGTAGGAGGAGTAGCCCCACGGGTGGGAGGTACTCCTGCTGGCACCTCGGGGCCACCCATGCAAGGTCAATCCAAGTCTGAGTAAGCGCAATTCCTGCCAATAGCCGAGGCTGGGCTGCCTTGCTTGGGGCCTGCCACATCCAACATGTACACGCTTGTGGGAAAATCTATCCCTGGGCAGGGGTATCGTGAGTGACAGCTCCATGCTTCCTAAGTCTAAACGGGGACATAGTTACACCTCGAGACCAGGGATCAAAGGGGTGCCCCTTTCACAGACTTGTTCCCCTTTACCCCCCTCCTGCCGGACTGGATTCATAGGCCCATTCCTTGGAGATTAAGACCCAACTCGGCCCTGTGCCAGCTCTGGGGACACAGCAATGAGCAAATGAGCTAGGGTCCCTTCTCTTGAGTTGCTTATAGAGGAGTGGAAAAGACAATCATTAAGCAGGTAGTCACAAAATAATGGTGTCACTGCATTTGTGACAAAGAATATGAAAGAAAAGTACAGGGTCCCCTGAGATACTAAAACATCTATTTTATACTGGATGAGGAAGGGGGGCAGCACGTGAGGAAGTGACATTTAAGCAGAGAACTGAAAGACAAACAGGAATGTTCCAGGTGGAGATGGGTGTAGGGGTGTGGGAAATGAGGAGAGACAGCGTGTTACCATGAGGCGGTGAAGAGTTTGTTATTTGAAAGAAGGAAAGTGGATTGTAGGGAATGAAAGAAAGAATGGCAGGAGCTGAGGCTCCAGGAGCAAATGAGGTCTTCTAGGGCATGTTAAGGATTTTGAATGTTTTCTTCTTAGTACTGGGGAGTCATTAGGGGTTTGAAACAGTGGAATGGGCATGATCGGGTTTGCATTTTAAAAACATCATTTGGGGGGTGCCTGGGTGGCTCAGTCGGTCAAGCGTCCAACTTCGGCTCAGATCACAATCTCGCGGTTTGTGAGTTTGAGCCCTGCTTTGGGCTCTGTGCTGACAGCTCAGAGCCTGGTGCCTCCTTCAGATTCTGTGTCTCTCCCTCTCTCTGCCCCTCCCATGCTTATGCTCTGTCTCTCTCTGTCTCTCAATAATAAATAAAAACATTAAAAAAATAAAAAAACAAACCAACCAAAACATCATTTGGGCATCCAGGTGAGATGATGATGGTTAAAACTAATTAAAACAGCTGTAAATGATGGAGATGAGACAGAAGGAGGGAAGGGACTTGAGATTTGTTTCACACGTAGAATGGACAAGTTCTGGAGATTGATGAGTGTGAGGTGGTTGGGAGAGGGAGATGTCAGGATGACCCCCGTGTTTTGAGCACAAACAACTGGTTAGATGTAGGGAGCACTGGCTGAGTCAGGGGCCCATTCAGCTTAAGAGCTTTGAAAACTCAAGGAGAGATGTGCTTAGTGTCAGTAAAGAGGCCGAGAGAACCATTCTGTTGAGATGGAAAGGCAGGGAACTGAGCAGGGCTTGTGAAGTATGGGAGAAATTGATAGGACTTGTATGAGAAGTATAATATGGAGTTTACAAAAGCAATGATCATTTGGGGCTGGGGAACATGAAGGTGCCAAGACTTTCCATCAGCACCGAATAAACTCACTGTGGAACAGAGGGCACTGGGTGACCTTGGGGGAATTAGGTGTAGTAGCCAGCGTTCTCCAGAGAAACAGAACCAGTAAGATACACACAGGTATATAGAAAGAGATCATCATAAAGTATTGGTTCCCACAGTTATGGAGGCTGAGTAGGGCTGCCATCTTCTCTATTTACAAACTGGAGGCCCAGGGAAGCAGATGGTCTCAGTCCCGCTTGGAGTCCTGGAGGCTGGAGAACCCTAAGCGCAGATGTCCAAGAGCAGGAGAAGCGTGTCTCGGCTCAGGGTCCATCCACCTGTTCTATTTGGGCCTCAACAGATTGGGTGAGGCCCACCCATATTGGAGAGGGTGGATCTTTACTCAGTCTACCCATCCAGATGCTAATCTCTTATGTAAATACCCTCATAGACTCCTGCAGAAATGTTTACCAGCCACTCGGGCATCCCTCAAGCTGACACCTAAAATCGTCCCTCACAGGGTGTTGGTTAACTAGATGGGGTAGGGAGATCCTTTCACCGTGTATACACGTATCAAATCACCACAATGTACACTTTAAATAGCCTACAGTTTTGTATGTCAACTATACCTCAGTAAAGCTGGAAAAAAAAAATCCATCACACTGGGTGTTGAAGATGGCTTAGAAAGGGCCCAAGGTCAGGGGCTGGGAAGGGAGGTCTGGGAAGTAGGGAGGGGCTGGTGAACTGGCAGAAAAGGGGAGACCTGATGCGATGGTGGTGGTGTGTGGGGCGGGAGAAGGCAGAGCTCCGGAGAAACTCACAGAGGGAGAACTGAGACTTTGAGATCCCAGAGGTGGACCGGTTCTACGTGGGAACATGGTCTGGAGTGTGGGCCTGGTGACAAAGCGGGATTGGGGGCGATGACTTCCAGGATTTGAGGATACTAAGGTCGGGGCATCAGAATCAGTGTGGGTTTTGAAGTTGCAAGTAGGCCCAGTAGGGATGTGACAAGGAAAAACGGAGAGGGAGTTGCAGAGGTGGTTAAGGAAAGTGGGAGAATGTTCTACATGGAGCTCCCTAGCCAGAGGTGAGGGAGTGGAAAAGGGGGTATGTATGAATGGATGTGTGAACTTCAGAAAGTAAAGACTGTGTTCCAAGAGCACGGTGAGGCAAATTCCTGGAACGGACAGTGGAGATCCAGAAACAGCTCTTGTCTGCAGGGAATAGAGACATGCAGAGCCTCCCTTCTCCAGGAGATGGATGGAGAGCATCAGAGAGCTCCAATATTAGGACTGTTACCACAGCTGCTTTTATTTTTTTAAATGTATGTATATTTATTTTGAGAGAGAGAGGGAGAGTGTGCATGTGCATGTGCGAGTTGGGGAGGAGCAGAGAGAGAGGGAGAGAGAATCCCAAGCAGGCTCCTAGCTGTCAGCGCAGAGCCTGACGCGGGGCTCGAGCTCACAAGCCATGGTATCATGACCTGAACTGAGACCAGGAGTCAGATGCCCAACCGACTGAGCCACCGAGGCGCCCGTCATAGCTGCTTTTACACATAGCTTTCTGTCACTACTTCTTTCTGTATACTGGCATTTGGGAGGAAAAGGTGGACTTAGGGACAAGTAGTTAAAGATAAAAGAGGGAGTCCTACAGAGCCACTAACACAGAACTACTCCACACGGGCAGTGGGAGTCTCTCTAGAATTTTCCGATGGTGACACTGACATCCACAACTTAAGGAGGCTAAGAAGACATTGATGTAAAGCTATCATAATTTAAAAAAGTTATCACAATTAACATTTTGCGCGTTATTCCCTACATCCCCGTGCTCATGAACTGATTGGCCTTTTGGTCCTAATTACTTCTTCTTTCCCTCTTTCTGCTGTCCAGCCAGTTTGGAGTTAACATAGCAAATGTCTTCTCATTGGCATAATAAAAAACATTGTATTGGTGGTAGATGCACTACAGGAAAAAAATGTCCTCTTCCAATGCTAAATACCAGGGAATAAGTTATTATCTGCCTTTGCAGATTATGAAAGCAGGATTTCTTCCTTTAGCTTAGCCAATTTTAAGCCTTACAAATTTGTGTCAGTCTACATAGATAGGTTAATTTTCAAGTTATCTATATTAAAATTTTTTTTTGATGTTTATCTATTTTTGAGAGAGAGACACACACACGCAGAAGCCAAAGCTGGCTCCAGTCTCTGTGAGCTGTCAGCCCAGAGCCCGACACGGTGCTCAAACCCACGAACCACGAGATCATGACCTGGCTGAAATCCGATGCTTAACCGACTGAGCCACCCAGCACCCCTCTATTCACGTTATCTTTAACTGCTCATCCCGACACTGTCTCCTTCTCCTCAGCCAAATGCCAAAGTGTACAGAAAGTGTAGAGAGCGTAGTGATACAGAACTGTGTGTATATCACTGGAGCCACAGCCTGCTCCTGCAGCCCTCCAGGTGGCTGTTCCTTGGCTTGTTGGCTCCATCTCAGCCTCCCAATGTCATGAACTGAAACCCCTCCCAATGGAGCTTTATGTAGCAGTAATCCCCGGCATGGCCTGCCTCCCTCCATCCCTACCCTCATCCATCTCTCTCTACGTCTGGAGATCAGCTTTTACAAAGGGCAACTCCTATCCCTTCACACCTCTGTGTAGGGCCCTGTAGTGGCTGCCAGTGCCATCAGAGCAATATCTAAACTCCTTTAAAGCATACATGAGGCTCTGGCCATTCCCCCAGTTTTATCGTTGCCTAGTTTTTTTGTCTGTTTTCTCTGCTAGACTGTCGTGTAAGCCTCTGAGAGGTCGGGACTGTGTCTTATTCACTGTTGTTCATTCGACAGATGCATAGATAATTAATAAATGAAAAGAAAAACAGTGCAAGGGCCATATCAAGAACATTTGCTAAGTCATGGTTCAGAAAACCTTGCTGAAAAGGCTCATGCTTCTCATTAATTGCTTGTTGCAGAATTATGAATGGTCAGTCACCTTATGGTATAAGATACCTCTGTGTTCAGTGACCACCTTTTTAGCTAAAAATCAGAACTTACGGTTCGACAGAGGATTTTTGCCTTGCTTCCAGATAGAAGAGGTAGTCTGAGATATGTGGCTTGGGTTCTGACTATTGGAGATTTAGGGGGATAATGACATAGAACATGAAGTATCGGAACCAGCCCAGAAAATCTGAGATCTGTGATCACAGATCCTAAGAATCACAGAAACATTGGCACCTGGACTGTGTGACCTTGTATTCTGGTAATTTTGTGAAGAATTCCTATCCCTCTCATAAGGCAGCAAGTTTCTGGCTTACTAGGGACCGTCTTATACATCCTTGGGCTTTTTCCAATGTTCAGTATGGCTTGTTGAACACAGTAGTCCTTGATAAAAGTTTATTGAATGGCTAAGTAAGGTCTAAGTTAGTCATCTCCTCTGTGCCACACTTGATTACTCAGGGGAATGGAAACAAAATATTCAGGAACTTCTAGACTGTTCACAACAGAGCAATTACCACTTGAGCCCACTGGGATTTGCCCTGGGGTCCCCCAGAGAATGGCTCATCCAATTAACAGTTTATTCAAAATGACTATAACTTCAACGTATCTTGCCATGGAATCACTAAGGAAAGTGGGCCAGGCTGGTAATTTTCAAGTCCCATCTGTATGGATCTTCATGGTTTTTTTTCATCCATACTCATCCAGATACCTTTTTCTGTCAATTGTGGGAAAGTCTTTCTAAGAATAGAGGCTGAGAAAATAGGTAGGGAAAGCCAATTGCATTCTCTTTGCTGAAAGTCATAAAAATAGGAATGGAGAGAAATGAAGATGGGGGCATTCTGAAGGGTCATTAGGTCTGCCTCCTCTTTATCATTGCTGAATAGCTATTGCGTGTCAACTCACAGCGGGCACAGTAAGTGGGTAGGATCCCTGCACAGCAAGTTAATCCATATGCAAACACGGTGACCCCAATTGCTTTGCAATAGAGAGCCACATGGCCCGTGCCCTTAAAATACATCATTTGGGCAGCTGCCAGCGGGCTGATTTATCCCAGCTGGCCAGAAGCAGCCCTGAGATCATCAGCGCCTTTGTTAATTGGGAGAGAGGGGCAGAGGAATCAAGATATTCCTGGGCACCAAGCTTTCATTAGCCACCTGGCCTTCCTAAATTATGATCCTGCCATGATTTTCCCAGTGCTTCGACTGAAATTTTAATATTTGGAATGTATTAATAACTCGGAACATGTCATTTCCTAAATAAGCAATGCCCTTCTGGACTCGTTGGAGAAGGGAGCCCAGAGAATGGATGGTTAAACAGCACAGATAGTGGCTACCCAGTGAAAAGTGCAGTGCGGGGGTGACCCTACAAGTTCTATCACAACAGCAAATACAAACAGAGGCAATGTATAAATGGACCTCAAGGTTAATGCCCCTGATTTCTATTCATTTGTTCAATTCATATAGCGTCTTAATGGGACCAACCCCAGGAAAAATGATGAAACATGACAATAGAAGCTAACGATTCTAGGGGCGCCTGGGTGGCTCAGACGGTTGAGTGCCCGACTTTGGCTCAGGTCATGATCTCATGGTCTGTGAATTCGAGCCTTGCATTGGGCTCTGTGCTGACAGCTCAGAGCCTGGAACCTGCTTTGGGTTTTGTGTTTCTCTCTTGCCGCCCCTTTCCCACTCACTCTCTGTCTGTCTCTCAAAAATGAATAAATGTTAAAAAAATTTAAAAAAGAAGCTAATGATTCTAGAGCACTTATTCTGCACATCCGCCATGCCATGTGGGTTACACCACGTACTCCTCAGGGCACCCCCACGGGACCCTTCTACCATCCCACGGTGATGGAGGCTTCACAAGGGCAGGGACTTGGCCTGTCTTGTTCACCTTTTAATCCTTGGCACCTAGAATAGTTCCTGACACATGGTAGCTACTCAGTAAAATATTTGGTGAATGAATGAGTCTTCAGTGCAGATGAGGCAGTTGAGGTGTGACAAAGTTACTAACCTGTCCAGGTCATACAGTTCCGGAAAGTCACAGAGCCAGGACTCACACTCATTCACCTTCCTCAGGCATCCTTTTGTTCTGGCTGCCTGGAGTTCCGTCAGGGCCCTGTCGAGGTGTGTTCCTGTCAGCGCTCTGTCCTCCACTGTTATGGACTGAATGTTGTGACCCCTTCACATTCATGTGTTGAAGCCCTGACCCCACCCCCCCCATTGTGATGGCATTTGGAAGTAGAGGCTCTGGGACGTAATTAGGTTTGAAAGAAGTCATGAGGGGAGACCTCACATGATGGGATTAGTGTCCTTAAAAGAAGAGAAAGAGACATCAAAGCCCTCTGTCCACTTTATGAGGACAGAGCAAGAGGTAGCTGTCTACAAGGAAGAAAGTTCACCAGGAACTGAATCTGCTGGCAACTGGAACTTGGATTTCCCAGCCTCTAGAACTTTCAGAAATGTCTCGTTTAAACCACCTAGTCTGTGGTATTTTGTTATGGCAGCCCAAGCAGACTAAGACAGCTCTTCAGGCACACTCGTCAAAATGTACCTGTCCCGTGTCCCATTCATTTAAGGCTTTGCTTTCTACCAGTCAGCAACAGCTGGCGATTCAAGCACTTCCTGCCTCCCCTTTCTACTTACCCCCCATCCAACATCCGTGTTGTATATCAGAGTTTACAAAAGGACTCATGTATGTGATTTCACGTGATACTCAAAAACAACTTGTGAAACAGGTAGGAGAGTCCTCATTATCCCATTTGACAGATAAGTAAACTGACTTACCATGACCACCCAGCAAGAACTAGGACTCAGTTCCCTGACTCCCTAGCCCAGTGCCCCATCCTCCATACCACACTGTGGAAATGTCACAGTGCATGATCCATTCAGGAGCGGGTTGCCTTGAAACTGGAGGCTGATGGAGAGGCAGATGGCGGCTTCTGTGAACAATTCTCTCTGGAGGTATTTTGGACAAGGTGAGCTCAGAGATTTGGAAGTGCCTCAAATGACTCCTCAGATGGCAGGTGTCTATCTTTCCTACACCTGAGCCTGGGGTGCACTTGTCTAATCCACACACCTCCTTGATCTTCTAAGAAGTGTCACCTGCACTTGCTCCTTTCTCGCCATCCCCACTCCACCTGTCATGCATACCTCATCTCCTCACACCATCCTGCCTGGACTGTTGCTGGGGTCTCCCAACCAGACCCCTGCTATGCCTCTACTCTGTCTCGGCCACTTCCCATACGGGGGACAAAGTGATCTGCTTGAGTAACAAATCCAATGACCCCAACCTCCTACTTAAAAACCCATATCTGTGGAGTATACAAGGTGAATGTGGCAGATTTAAAAAAGGAAAGATAACGAAAAATTAAAAAAAAAACTTTTTTTGGGGGGAAGACTTGAGAATACTTCTATTCTTCTTAAAAAGTTCTCTTTTTATTTTCTTTGAGAAAGCATTGCACATTGCAGAATTTTATCTATCTAGGACACAAAGTTGTTAGACACCTGAAACTAATCCACGAAAGAACAGCCACACCTGATGTTAATGCCACTAAGGACAGGCATGTTTTTGATTGTCACAAAATTCAAAACACAATCCATTCACATTGACTTTATTTTTTCAAAGTATGCTAATTTTTGACTCCAAGGAAATAATCCAAAATAAGGAGGGAAAGTCAATAAAAATCAAGATGATCATTGTGGAATAGTTTATAATAAAGAAAAACTAGAAACAAGAGTGAGTAGTTAAGTAAATTGCGTTGTGTCAATTTGATGGACTATCGTACAGTCACTCAGAATTATAATTATGCAGACTGTGTAGCAACAGAAAATGCCTATGATATAATGTCAAGCACGCAGAGCAAATTGCACATATACTTGATTACAACTCTGAAAATCATGTTTACATGTGGGCAAGGACTAGGAGGAAGCAAGAAGAATGAAAACAGATGACTCGATCGGCTGGCGGGATTGTGGGGGGATTCCTCATCTTCTGGAATTGGTGTTTTTCACGTTGATTGTGCAGTTTCGAAAGGATGCTGTTGGGGACTCTTTCAAGAGTGTTGGTCCTGGGAAGGCACATAAACAGCAACAAGGAGTACAATTCCCGGTGATGCCTCACTGCCGGGTCTCTCCTGGGTGCCTGGCTCTGCTGGTGGGAATAACTCGGATCGGACCTGAGCAAGGCTGTTTGCACAATTATTCCCAAGCAGAACGTTGCTGTGGAAACTCAACCACTGGATGAATCTTTATACATACATTCGATCATATCCACAGCGATTTACCACTTTATTTTTCATTTAAAAACAACTCAAGCACAAGCTGGTAAACTGTTCAAACTGCTACAGAGGGAATTGCAACTTGGGGTAGAGGTTTGAACTGGATGGTCTTACAGATATGCTGAATCTATGAGTCTCACCCATGACCGGTGTGACATTTATACACACGTCGTCGAGGCTCTTAGATGTGCACCTGCTGTTTCCTGCTCCAGGAATGATGCACACATCCTTTAAAATACAACACACTGGAATGGAGAGGCCAGGTTCTGCAGTCAGTAGCCCTGGAGTCAAATCCCACCTTTCCCACTGATAAACTTTGTGACCGTAGATGACTTACTTGTTATCTCTCTCCACCTCAGTTTAGCCATCTGTAAAATAGGGACATCAAAACCTATCCCTGAAGGTTGTTGAGAGCATGGAGGTGATCGGGCATGTGTGGAATTAAATGAGAAGGAAGTGGAGACACACACTAGTGACAGACTGAAGCAATCTGGTGACCCTAAACACACAGAAGCACAGGAAAAGTAAGTTTTAAGTAGTGATTTAAAGGAGCATATCCAGTGCACGTGAAACAGAAAACTGCTGATAACATATGCCCATATGCCGCAGCATAAAGAAAAGCTGGGAGTTACAGCCAATTTACAGATGGCGAAAACACCGTTTCTCCCGGGAGCAGCTGTAACAAAAGCAAACTCGAGCAATCAAGAGGCTCCTAAATTTTGATTTAATTGCAAAAAAATCAAATGCATAATCTGAGAATCACCACAGGCACCTGCTCTACCTTCTCTCTCTTAAGTCAAGATCTCTCTGTTAACTAGATCAGCCTTTCATGCTGCGACTCAAAGAGATGCTTCCCTAATAAGCTGGCTTCTCAGATTTATGCCACTACATGTATCATGTGAACTATTTTCTGTTTTAAATCCCCAGCAATTCTCTTGGGACCAAGATTTCCCCTGACATTGAGATTCAGTATTAATTCAAAGACTACTTTCCTAGTTACATCAGAGTTTGATAAACTAAAACAGAAAAACTTTGGACTTTTTGCAACCAGTATTAAGTTTTTCTTTCCTTTCTTTTTCTTCTTCTTTTTCTTTTTGCCTTCACTTTGTGTAGGAAAGTAAATATGTTGAAAGGAGAAGTAGTACTTATTATTTATACAAAACTTAAAAAGCAATAAGCCATTTTGATTTCTCAAAAGCGTACCCTGAATACACAAGGAACTTCTAATATTTCAGGCATGTGGAAACTAAACTAATGAGCATGTCACATGGAAAGATTAAATACAGTGTATGGTATTTTCAGAGTCAACACAAAACCCACTGGGCATGTATGGCATCTGAAGACCGAGTTTATGAAATCCACTGAGCCAAGTTTTATGAGGAAGCCGGAGCTGGACAGATATACTATTCACAGCACTTGGGGATTTGTGTGGAAACAGCTTACAGATTTCCTGACAACCTTGTCTTTCAACTTAGATGAATGAGGACTATTGTTTGGTCATGAGGAACTTTCATTAAAAAGTTGTCACCAAAGCACTTTCTCACTGGGGGTAAGGGGTATAGAAACAGTAGTCTTTTTAAAATTATTATTATTAAAGTTTATTTATTTTGAGAGAGAGTGAGAGGGGCAGGAAGGGGCAGAGAGAGAGAGGGAGAAAGAGAATCCCAACCAGGCTCCACACTGGCAGCCCAATGCGGGGCTCGAACTCACAAACCGTGAGATCGTGACCTGAGGTGAAATCAGGAGTTGGGTGCTTAACCTACTGAGACATCCAGGTGACCCTAGAAATGGTAGTCTTTAAATTTGCTTGAAAAATGAAAATACATTAGACACCAAAATCAGTGCCAAATTGGCTTTGAATGAAAAATAAGTGACCGAATGCCAAGATAAGACTAATAACCTTTGGGCTTTGTCAGTAGATACACTCTTGTCTCCCAGCTGGCCCCTGATTTAGATTACTCTGAAAGGAGGTGGCGTCTAGAGTGCACAGACAAGTGGACATTTTGTAGTTGGCCACTTGATATTGCATTGTTTGATGTTACCTCAACCCCCCCCCCCCCCCGCCCCGCCTTTTGCAAGTACATTGGCTTGGTTCAGGGCTTAGTGATGCATAACACACTTAGCTCTTCTAAAACCATGCCTTACTTGGCTGGATGTAAAATGCCAAATATTGTGCTATCCATGGACATGTTAAGACTTCTAGAGGTTCTTAGGGATCCTCTATTTGTAAATCAGTTTAAATCGACTGCTGGGTAGAGTATTGCTCCAATAATCACTGAGCTGGAAGAATCAACATAGGGCTCAAGGACGCTAAGGCTTTAAAAATATTTGGCTCAACAATTGCCAGTCAAGGAGGAGGAAGATTTATTTCTTTATCTTCTTCAAGGGCAGATGACTTAGCAGAAAGTGCAATTGCTTTGTGGTCCATAGACCTGGGTTTGAGATCAAGTGAGAAGAGGGTGAGATTGGGATCTGGGATCTGGGTCTTATGTGGACAGTGTTAACACCTGTGAAAACTTTCCCGACTATCAGAGCCTCAGTTTACTTGAGAAATGAGCCTACTACTAGCAGTATTCTCACAGGATTGTTAGGAGGTCTCCATGGGGTGTGATGTTTTCGAAAGTGCTTTGTGTCTTATAAAGTACTATATTGAGTTAGCCGCTATTCCTGCTAATTGTGAGACCTCGGACAAATCTCTTAGCCTTCCTGAGTCTTAGTTTCTTTGTAAAATGAAAAGAGTAGTGGCGGATCTATTCACTCCCTAAAGGTATTGCAAATCTCAAAATGAAATGATGTTAAAAAAACTGGGCACAAGGCAAAAGACTTTATTATTTTAGCAATTCAGAAAAATTAATTTCAGGGGCTCCTGGGTGGCTCAGTTGGTTAAGCGTCCAACTTCGGCTCAGGTCGTGATCTCACCGTTTCCGATTTTGAGCCCCGCGTCTGGCTCTGTGCTGATGGCTTAGAGCCTTGAGCCTGTTTCAGATTCTGTGTCTCCCTCTCTGTCTGTGCCCCTCCCCCACTCATGCTCTGTCTGTCTCTCTCTCTCAAAAATGAGTAAACATTAAAAAAAATTTTTAAGAAAAATTAATTTAAAAATATCCAAGTGAAATGGCTTGAGTGTTATCCACTTTGGGATGATTTAATGATTTCTGTTGCTTGTTGAATGTTGGCATTTGTTTAATTCGATCTGTATGTGATTTCTAATATCTAATGATCTTTTACATGGTTTATGGCATAAATATAATTTGGTGGCTTGAGGAAATCATATTCTCATGTTACCACGGAGTTGTTTTCAACTGCCTCCCAGGACAACCATCTCTTGAAAGCTGGCGCATCATTGTATCTGCCTTTCCTCCTTTTGGTAGTTAGGCCCCCCCCCCCCCCCCGTTTCCTAATCTCTCTATTGTCTGCTTCAGCAACATGCAACTGGCACGCCTTGGCCTGGAGCCAATCGTAATTCCCTCATTGCTCTTTTGGAAGAGGTGATCTCTGCTAGAAGTTGGTTATTAGTTATGCAGAATCTTTGTGGAGCCAGAGGGGAGCCTGAGAAACAGTATGGAAACATTATGGAAACCGACATGCTGAGAACATGTAGATGGACAGATAGACTTTAAGAAATAGCCTAAATCTGCATCTTTGAAGATCTTCTTGCTGTGCAGGAACATTGTAGCCTTTGAGGCGTTTTATGAGTGCTTCTGAGGTTTTCAGTGCCACTGTGTGATAGGTACCGTTTGCATAAGAGCCAATGTGTCTTGAAAGTTTCTGTCATTGCTTTTATTCGGAGAGGGTTGGCTCAGCCCAGCTGAATATATACTCTTTCTCTAGAAAACGCCCAAGGACAGGCACTGTTGACATTATCTTTGCAATTTCAAATAAAACATTCCTTTGGTGAAAGGCAGTCTTGTTCCTATCCCAAGATCTATCACTTTGGCTCCCAAGCTGGTCTTTGCATTTCACAGAGGATGTGAGGCATCGGTGTTTGTGCTTGTCTACATCCCTGCAGAGTCCTCCTTAGCAGGTCCTTACCTAGTTAAACAGGGAGAAAAGAAGATATTTCCTTTCTAGAGGATTTTGACTTCCAAAGAATGATGGGAAGGTTAAAGGGCCACATGAGCTGGTATGGCCGACTCAAGGGCTGACCTATTTTTCACATTTCTGTGTGCAAAGCTCCCAAATGAAAAGCAGAAAATGGCCAATTGAGTTGAAAATTGAGAATGCGAAGTGGCACAAAGAGCTAAGTCTTTCTGAAAAGTAAAATGACAACCAAGGAAAGCAGATAGTACAACTTGTTAGCAGCTCTCCGAGAAGTGAGAGGAAGGGATGGTGCACGTAAAGGTCTGGGTCGTGTGTGCGCAAGTGTGAGTGTGTATGTGTGCACGCATGCGCAAACAGAATATGCAGTTGGTATGGATAGACGAGAGGCAGAATGGCAGAATGGCTAGAAGGCCAGCCAGTATAGGCTTGGATCTTTGCCCCCAAATTACTTCACTTCGTTAGTCTTAGTTTTTTCATCTGCAAGTAGAAAAAACAATAGTATCTACTTCATAGGGTTGCCATGAAGGTTAAATGACATATAAGGTATCTAAACCAGGGAAAATACTTGGTGTAGAGTAAGCCCTCAGTAAGTACTCACTATTTTATCATTCCCATCTACTTCCTGTGAATACAAATATTGTGAAGACAAAATTATTA
This sequence comes from Paguma larvata, assembly GCA_030068075.1. Classification (NCBI taxonomy): domain Eukaryota; kingdom Metazoa; phylum Chordata; class Mammalia; order Carnivora; family Viverridae; genus Paguma; species Paguma larvata. Next base: position 50,292,358 of record CM057839.1, on the reverse strand, counting down.
GTCATCCAGTGTTTTGGGGAGCTTCGAGACTGGGTTTTCCCCCTCCTACCATCATAAAAGGGAAATGTGGGCCCTTTAGTTCTAAAAATGGTTCTTATATTTTGGGGATTGATATCTTTCTCCATGTGTTCATATTTTAGAATCTCTTTGAATGGCCATTTTGTCTTTTATTTTCCATTAATAAATTCTAATAATTTAATTATGACCTTCAGTCAGCCCTCCTCTTTTCAGCCCTGCTTTGCTCCTCTGCCTTCAGGACTCATATTATTAATTTCTGAGCCTTTTGACGTCCTGGGGGTATAAATAGGTTTGCCTCTGGTTGCCTTCCCCTGCAGGTGACTTCAGTTTGGCTTTCTTTGTGATAGAATTGTGAGATTTTCACAACTCTTAAAAATAGCATTTTTTGGGGGTGCCTGGGTGACTCATCGGTTAAGCGTCGGACTCTTGATTTCAGCTCAGGTCATGATGTCACGGTTCGTGAGTGTGAGCCTTGCGTTGGGCTCTGCACTGACAGTGTGGAGCCTGCTTGAGATTGTCTCTCTCCCCCTCTCTCTGCTCCTTCTCTGATTGTGCTATCTCTACCTCTCTATAAACAAATAAACAAGCATTAAAAAATAGCATTTTTCTTAGTTTCACTGATATAATACCTTTTCTTATGTCTTTAGGGATATTAATTACAGTTTTTAAAAGGCTTTCTTCTATTCCCCACATTGTATTTATTTATCCCTGACATATTTGTCCTGTGTATTGCTTCTGGTCTCTTCCTGTAGTGGTTTTCCTCATTTGTCTGAGACGCTTGGCTGTCATTGATACTTAAGTGTGAGGCCCTGAAAAGCTAAATGGAAGCTCTGTGTGCATGGGTGGGACTGAGAGCTGGTATGATCAACAGACGGGGACATGAAGTTTTGTTTGAGATATACAAATATTAAAAAAAATTTTTTTTAATGCTTGTTTATTTTTAGAGAGAAAGAGAGAGAGCAGGGGAGGGACAGAGAGAAAGACAGAGACAGAATCTGAAGCAGGCTCTAGGCTCCAAGCTGTTAGCACAGAGCCCGACGCAGGGCTCGAACTCACGAATAATGAGATCATGACCTGAGCCAAAGTCAGACACTTCATCGACTGAGCCACCCAGACACCCCAGTATATACAAATATTTTTATCTGTGGGTCTTTCCCTGGATCCTAGTAGTTTCCTAAGAGAGGAATCCTCTAGCTACTCTTGTCCTGAGAGTTTCAATTACATTCCAGTATTTGGGGAGCAAAAAGAGAAAAAGGCAGAAGGTTCTCTTCATTTAACCTGCAGTATTTTCTTTATTTTTCTTTTAATTTTTTTGAAGTATAATTGATATACAATATTATTTCAGTTTCAGTGTACAACATAGAAATAATCACCATGGTAAGTCCAGTTACCATCTATCACCAGACACAGTTTATAGTATTATTGACTGTATTCCCTTTGTTGTACATTACACCCCCGTGCCTTACTTATTTTATATCTAGAAGACTGTACCTCTTAATCCCTTTCACCTTTTTTGCCCATGCCCCTTCCACCTCCCCTCTGACACTCCCCTCTGACCCTCTGACAGACGCTGTATCTAAGAGTCTGTGCAGTATTTTCTTTAATTCTTCTTTTCTTGGATGTCGCTCGTCTTGCCCTCACCTGTGCCTAAGCCTCAGCCTCCAGCACCTGGCTTGTTGATCCTCCCTGAGCAAACGCCCTCTTCTGCATGACAGAGTAGATGGGGCAGGCACCTGGGACACCGACCTCCTCATATGGACCTTCAATCAGCCCTCCTCTTTTCAGCCCTGCTTTGTGCCTCTGCCTTCAGGACTCCCTAGTTATTAATTCCTGAGCTTTTTAGGGTCATGAAGTATAAATAGGTTTGCCTCTGGTTGCCTTCCTCTGCAGGCACTTGGATTTGACTTTCTTTGTTGTCTCTCTAGTACAGTTTCCATGTTTCAAAATGTTATTGACATTTTTCATTTGTCGAGTCTTCTGTTTGTTGTTGTTTGTGTATTTTTAGCTCTTTAATTCTGTTGCTGTCATTTTATCAGGTTTTAGGAGGAAGTAGAGATAAACACCTGTGTTTATTTAATCAGAAGTCCAATCACGGAGGAGTTTTAACAATATATCGACACCCAGGTCCCATCCCTAAAGATTCTCATTAAAGGGCCTAGGGTGGGATCCAGGCATTCCTATATTTTAGGGGCTCCTGGTAGGGTGATGAGGTAAGCTGACTTCATGGCCCACTGAGTCCCAGTGGAGTGGGGCCTTGAATACTTTGCTCATGCATAGCTGACTTCTCTCCTTGCTAGGAGTACAGCAGTAGGCAATGGCTAAGTGTGAAAAGCACTTATTGGCTGCTTTCTTTGTCCCTGAAATTGTGTTAAATATTCTTTTGGTTGCAGATGATTGAATTAAACAGTTTGGCAGTGAATTTTTGGCCAATATAAATAGTGATGGGGAAATCAGGTACTCAAGCACCATATGGGCTTCCCCGATCCTGCAGCAAATCTTTTCTCTGTGGGCTGTCTTCATTCTTCATGAGACTGGAGCCATTTCCTTCTTCTTTTTTTTTTTTAATTTTTAAAAAAATGTTCATTTATTTTTGAGAGGAAGAGAGAGACAGAACAGGAGCAGGGGAGGGTCAGAGAGAGAGGGAGATGCAGAATGTGAAGCAGGCTCCAGGCTCTGAGCTGTCAGCACAGAGCCTGATGTGGGTTTCGAACCCACAAACTGGAGATCGTGACCTGAGCTGAAGTTGAACTTAACCACCTGAGTCACCCAGGCGCCCCGAGGCTGGAGTCATTCCTACTGTCAGACTTAGTCTTCCATCTTTACAGATTCCATTCTAGAGAGGAAAAGTCTTTCTCTTCAACCTATCTGTGCCCATCCCAGCTCAGGTGTGAGCAATGCTGGGGAAGGCCTCGGGGGGGCTAGCTTGGGCCAAGGTGTTTATGTCCCACCCAATTATGACAGTGAAGGGAGGTATTGCACACCCTTGGCTATTCAGTACCTGGGTGTGTGCATGCCCCATCTGTGCAAAACCACGCATGCTTATTTCCTTAAAATAAGCCATGCTTATTTCCTTAGCATTCTGGAATTTTCCAAAGTCATGTCCACTCCTATACATCATTCCTTTTCATTAGTTCTAGGTGTAGTTTCTTATGATTCTGAAACTTACAGGTAATACAAACAGTTAATCTTTCTCAACTTACCCAAGCCCCTAGAGCTCTGGTCTCAGCGGGCTGAGTCCCAGACAGGGCAGATAATCATGTAACAGACAGCTTGACGGACTCTAACCAGAGATCTCTATCAGAGTGAGGGGGTCCCGACGGCCTTCCATTTACTGTTCTGCTTATCTGTTGCTGCACAACACACCACCTCGATTGTTAGTGGTGAAAATAATAATGATCATTTCTTTTGCTAATAGTTCTGGAGACTGACTGGGCTCAGCCAGGTAGTTCTTAGCTGTGGTCTTAGATAGCAGCTGGGGTTCGGGTCCTCTCAAAGACTTTTTCATTCCACAAAAGGTACCTGGCTAGGAAGACTCCAATGGCTGGGCTTCTCAGGCAACCCTCTTTCCTCAAGTTCTCTCCATATGTCAGCTTCAGGGATCTAGAGTCCTTACATGGCAGCTGAAGGCTCCCGGGATGAGTGTCCCTAGATAAACTGACAGAAGCTCCATGGCTCTTTCTATCCTGACCTCGCAGTGCCAGCACTGCCCCACGCTGTTCATCAAGGCAGTCACCAAGGCCTGCCCAATTTCAGGGGGAGGGAGCAGATTCCACCCCTCAATGGAAGGAATGTCAAAGCATTTGGAGACATATGTCATAATCACTCTCCTGATACTCACTCTGCCAGTGTCCCTTTTTAGGGTCTGTCAGTTTAAACATCCCAATTCTGGCTTTTACGGGATTCTTCTTGTTGCACGTGACATGATTTGAATTAATATATAGCCAACCCACCGAAGGGCAGGGTGACTGGAGCCAGGGACTTCAACATCTGTACTCCCTGTTCTCCCAGCGACTTGCTTAGGACACTTCCCTGGACCAATGACTGCAGTTGTAGGGCATCAGCTATGCGTGGCCTATCTGAAGAGGGCTGATTGCCTCTCCATCAGTTACTGTGGTCCAGGTCGTGGGAGAAGGCAGCAGTTCCCATGTGACCACCAGAGTAAGGTGTTGGGGAAAGGCACTTTCGTGAAAGAAGAGGGGTGCTTTTCCCAGGGTAGGTGGGGTGATGGGCTGACTGGGCAGTGAAGTCCTGCTCAGTTTTTACATAGAGTATCTCACTTAATTCCAGAAACAACCTGCCCTGAGGTAGGTCCTTATGTTACTCCCTTTTAGCAAATGAAAACATTGAGGCTTAGAGATATTCAATATCGTGTCCAATGTCACTCAGCCAAGCCTGGCAGAGTGAGTTGCTGAGACCGTTCTGTCCAAATGCAAGTCCCTGATCTCAACGCCCCTCTCCCCTGTCCCCAGCCACACTCTCCAGGGCAGCCAATGGAGGTAAGAGACTAAAGCCTAGAAGCAGGGTAAGGGGGAAGGGGGTCTCTGATCTCTAGCTCGCACATTCCATTTTTCTCTCCTACCCATCTGCCCTGCCTCCACCTCAGGCCGCCACTCCTCCAAGGGGCCAAGCAGTGGCCTGATCACTGTTGGTTTTGTTGGTCCAGCCCCCTGCATCCTTACCACCCTCACTTCAGCCCAACTGAAGTTGGACTGTCCCCAAAAGAATCTTATTAGGAAACGTACGGAACACAAACCCAAAGCAAATAACACAGAAATACAAGAGCTAAGGATATAAATGTGATCACAGGGAGCTGATTCCTTATCTTAGTTTCAGTAAAGTTCTGGCCCCCACCAGTATGGCTGCTACTGCCAGCCAGGCCCCAAGGCCTCTGGTTTCTCAGCCAGTGGCTGCAAGTGCTTCCCAGAGATGCTTCCACCAGCTCATTCTTGAGGTGAGGTTCCTACCTCTGTAGTCTTCATTTAATTGGGCACGAAGGCGGAGGCTCACCAGACCACAGGTTCTGCGGGGAAGGTGCCTTTGAGGAAGGCCCTCTGTCACCCAAAGATTGGCAAGCCCCACACCTTCCGCGGTCCAAGATTATGTAGGATAACTTTGTAATTCCTGAGTTGCTTCCACTGAGCTCATCTGCAGGGCCAGAATCACTGACATGACCACAGCCAAGTGGAGGTCAAGGCTTTTTGCCTGAACGCGTGCGTGTGTGTTTGTGTGTGGGGGCGTGGGGGGTGATGGTAGAATTCTGATCGCCGTAACTTCTCAGTTTCAAAATGCCTCACGCGTATGTAGTGACAACATACGGTCAGAGGAGGAGGAACAACAAGTGATTTCTCTCTCTGGAGTCTTGTAGACCCTCCGATATTACACGAGACCCTGCTGTTTGTGCAAGAAAGGAGAAGGGCCTGAGACAGGTATTGTTTCCAAGCTTCGGGCTCCAAGGCTGGGGAAGGAATTTTTTTTTTTTTTTTTTTAAACAGCCAAGAGCAAGATAAAGGAAAATTACAACAGTTTGACAGCATAATTTTAATAAGTTTTGTTTTTTCCTGGCACAGAGATTCATCAAATCATGGCTGGAAGCAATAGAGAGATGGTAAGAGAGGGAACAAATGTTGAGACATAAGCAGTCACTGTGGTGGCCGCCTGGAACATTTTTGGTTGTGAGGGTTGTTCACACTGTTGGTATTCCCGAATGCTTTCCCGACTCAAATGAAAAAATGATTATTTAATGTATTCAGTTGTTCTGTCTGCTCCCGAGAGAATGATTGTTATGGCCTTCTAGGCTGGTAGGGGTGAGGCAGCGTTGGATTCCTAGCTCCGCAGGCCCTCCTCCTCTCTCCCTCTCAGCCGCTCCCTGCTTCTCCTCCACCCTGGGGGTGGGATCATGCTCTACTGCCTCTGGCCTGTGGCTGAAGCCACGATGAGCTTGGTTTTTCTGGGGTGCTTCAGAAGAAGAGTGGGGGGCCACCAGGACACCAGGGGAAGGAGAAGGGTGGCGGCTGGGGGGCCTCCACAGAGTGGTTGGACATTCTAGAAATCCCAATACATTGAGTTATTGTGCATCTCTAGGATATGGATGCTGGCTGTGTGCCAGGTGCTGGGGACACCACTGGGAAATAGGCAGCCCTCCTCACTGTCCTCTAAAGCGTGTATATCCTCAGTGGTCCCCGTCCCGAGTCCTGGGCCTGCTCCCAGGCGGAACTGTGAGGCAGGCTTGTCTCTGAGCGCAGTGCAGCCAGACTGGACCCCTGGACCACTCAGGAATGCAGCGATAGTTCAGGGGCCTACGGGGCTGCACCACTCTGGGAGGTGCTGGGGATCTCGGGGCCTGATGGGTCTCGGGGTTTGCAGTTAGTAGGTGGCTGGTCCCAGAAATGCCAGGCTCTGTGATATTCCCCTGCCGCACACAGCCCTGTAAGCGCGGGGCCTCTGAGAGTCCGACATCCTGCTTTCAGTGTGGATAAAAATCTGTCTTCCTTCTTAGCATCAGTGACAGATGGTCTACAATCTTGACTACCCTAAGTAACACCAAATAAGAACGATACGCACTTCTGTGAAGGATTTCATACTCACAGTTGTCAAATCCTGTCAGTTTTCCACCTCTGCCGTGTGTCTTCCATCCATCAATTCCCTCCTTCCCATCCCCACTGTCCTAATTCAGTCCCTCATTATCTCCTGCCTAAGATGATTTCCTCAGCTTTCTTACTAGTTTCTCTGCCCGCATTCTCTCCGCCTTTGAAATCATCCCACATAATGCTGCTGGATTAATCTTCTTAAAGTGTAGCTCAGATCATGTCATTTTTGGCTCAGAAACATTTTGTGACTTCTTCCTATTGTTTGTTAAATTAGGAGAACACCTGTTTTGGCCTCCGGCGAGGCAGGCCCCTGCACCAAGTGGCCATAACTTCTTGTCCCGGATTTTCTTCCCTGGCTCACACTCACTCACTTGGCATTTTGGCCGAGATTAGGGGCTGCGAGCTTGCCCCGCATTTTGTGCTTCCTCTGCTCTCACTTCTAGTCCTCTGGCTTGAATGCTTCTTTTTGGGATCTTCGCCTGCTGAAACTCTCATTGTCTTTCAGTACCCAGTGAAAATGGCTCCTCTTTCACAAGGGCTTTCGTGTCCCCAAATGGGATGTCATTGTTCCTATCCTGAACCATCATGGCGAGTGTTTTGTCCCTGTCTTATGACAGTCATCAGAATTAGTGGTGAGTGCCTTCTTTGGGTAGCAAGCTCATGAGGGCAGTGACTTATTCAGGAACTCAAAACATCCGTTGAATGTGGTATGTGGACATCACATCTGTCTGTGCATTCCTGACGTGTAGGGCAGCTCAGAGCAGCCTTATCATTTTGTGGAAAAATAAAACAGGCCCAGCCCTTAGATGTCCTACGAATGTGATTATAAAGGATTAGAAATTTATATATTGTATGCATGTCCATTGATCATTACATGTGTGAACAGAAGTCCAACTCGATCCAGCTTAGACAACAAAGGGGTTTATTGAAAGGACACAGGTTTGCAGAAGCGAAGAGGAAGATGAGGTACCTGGGGCAGTTCCAGGGACCTCAGGGACAAGGGTCAACATCTCTGTGTGTTGTGCCGAGTCTGTTTCCATCTCATCCTGTTTCCCTCTGGGAGTTAACTCGAAGAGGAGGTGGGAGGATAATCAGTGAAAAGGATGAAGGAGTGTGGCATGGACTCATCTGGGTCCTGTATGATCATGGAAGATGATTAAGTGGATGACAGAGCTCGGTCCTATTACTTCTGACCCAAGCCATAAGATTTGTAGGACATTTCCTAATTGTGTCCTCTGCTTCCTGCAGAGCCAGCAGCCCCACAGGGACAGCTTGCCCCTTTCCTTTCTAGGTAGGGTGTGGGAAGAGCAGGGGCTTTGGAAGGAGCAAAGCACAGGCAGGAAAGGGCTGGGGCTGGGAGTGCTGTTGGTCATGGGTGGGACTAGGGAGTGGGGTGGGCAAGGACCAAGCTAAAGGGAAGGTTGTCGTTCCAGACGAATTCTGGCTCTAGGCATGGAGCATTGGAAGTTAAGCCTTTTAATTAATAGGAGTTGATAAAAATGTCCTGGCTGCTGGAGCAATTAGATGACTGGAAAGGGCTTAAAAGAATAACTAAAGAAGCAGGTAATGAGAGATACATGCATCTGTGAGGCTCTGACTGATGATATGAAACATCTGCCTACCAGAGGTAACCTGAATATTTAACGTTGTGAATCTATAAATATTTAACTACATTCAAATATTTAGCTACTAGAATTGCCTCTCTAAAAAATGAGACTTTTTTCTGACTATGGGGCCATTTTTCTCAAGGCACAATGTCTAAGCAATTCATTTAAAAAATCATTTTTGACAACTTCCATCGATTACAGAATCTAGCCCATTGTGTGTTGGGATCCTTTTGATACATAGATTGGACGGGTGGAAAGAGAGCTCCCATGTGATTATCTTTCACCACACGCAGTAGGTTAGGAGACCTCTCCCAGTTTCTTGACCTTACCGAGTATATCCTTTTCTTGCTCTCCCCACGAGAATCTTACGAGACTCTCCTCTGGGTAAAATCGTGCCCCACTAGAGAAAATCTATGCATTTAGGTAATGGCCAACAAAAACAAGAAAATAATAGCTAAAAAGCAGGGGTGGGTGTTTGGTAAAGGAAAGGTGAGGAAGAAAAATGTCCGGGACATTTGGCCACATGTTCTTGGGAATAGTAATTCTAGGAGAGACTTTGCATGGACACGGAGGCCTTGCAACTTCATTCCCTCTGAACCATCTGTGCTCACACATCCTTTGGAAAGCCTTTATATTACCCTGGGCTCAGGTTCTCCAGTTAAAAGATTGATGCTCTTCATGTATGCTTTGACTCTCAAATTCTCTGCTTCTGGGGGCATTCCTTCTCTCCCAACACCTTCTCTACCTTCAAATTTAAAGGAAGACCCTTTACATAGCCTCCAAGCAAAAATGGAAAGAAAGCTTCCATCTGTCTCTGTTAATCCTATCATTAATGTCTATAGCTCTTGTATTTGTCAGGGTTCTCCAAAGAAACAACACGAGTATGATAGAGATATAGATACAGAGAGATAGATATCAAAGATTATTTATTATAAGAACAGGTTCATGGGATTATGGAGGCTAAGAAGTGCCATGATCTGCCGTCTGCAAGCTGAAGAACCAGGAAAGCCAATGGTGTAAGTTCAAGTCCAAGAATCCTGGGCTGAGTCCAAAGTTCTGATGAACCAGAAACACCAACGTGCAGGGTCCAAAGGCAGGAGAAGAGGGATGTCTCAGCTCAAGCAGAGAGATCGAATTCACCTTTCTTCTACCTTTTGGTTCGATTCAAGCTGTGGGATTGGGTGGGACCAACCTGCATTGAAGAGGGTGCTCTTCACTCCGTGTACCAATTCAAATGGTACTCTCTTCTGGAGATACCCTCACAGACACACCCAGAAACAATGTTTCACCAGCTGTTTGGTTAGCCCTGTCAGGTTGACACAAAAAATTAACCACCACACCTTTATTACCTCTGCTTCCGTTCCTATTACAGCCTCCGTGATGTCCAAACTGCTCTTGTCCACCTTAAGCGCTTCCTGCCCTATTGCTTGATCAGGACTTTGGTTTTGTCTGCTACCTTAGAGAGGGTCAGGGAATTATAATGCCCTTTGATGATGAAGGAGACACACGTACACTAATGTATTGGCATTTCTGGTCACATCAGCAGTTGCTATTGAGTTCCAGCTGGATGCGAGGTCCTTCACATAGCTCATGTCGAATCTCACAACAACTCCGAAGGTAGACAGTATTATCTCTCTTTTACCTTTGAAGCCACTGGATGCTGAAGCCCACGCTCTTCCCTTTCCCATACATTGAGAGGTGTTGGATCACTGTCATTGGAAAGGGGAGGGACTGAAGATGACCTGCCACAGAATAATAAAAATCACATGAACTGACAGTCCTGGAGCTCTTGTACCTGCCAGGCCATCTTCTGAAGGCTTTGTAGGTACGACATCATTTCATCCTCATGGCAACACGATGGGTGTAAGGCTATTGTTGTCTCCACTTATCAGTCGAGACACAAAAGAGGTAGAGGGCTTGCTTAGTATCACGCTGGGAATGAGTGTTGGAGCTGGATTCAAGGCCCAGCCATCTGGTTCCAGATGGGCAGCCAAGAACCAGTCTTCAGGAGGCTTAGAATTAGGTAGCAGGATGAGGAAGTCCCCCTCCTCATGACTTGCCCTTAAATAGAGAGACACTACTTCACACAGGGCTATAGCCACATCTGTTGTCCTCATCACGATCACATCTCAGTCACCTACAACAATGATGGGTGTGAGTTTGAAAAAAAAATCACAGGGAGGGAAACAGAGACATGATGAGCCGCTGTGGCTGCCTGGTCCTTCCAAACACAGTCAGCCCCCAAACTACATTTTGGCCTCATCTGCCATTGTCCTAAATTGTAGGTTACCGGAATCACCTTGCTGCTTACTCTTACAGCTCTGCTCCTTTTCTCGTGCACTGACTTCCTTCCGAAAATCCTATTCCCCCTTTTCTCCTGATCCTCAAGGCCAGTTTAAAATTTCTTTCCTCTAATCTGACAATGTTCATTAGATGTAAAAGCTTTGGATTTTTCAATTTAACAATTGTACTTGTAGGGTTTTAAGCTAGAAAACTCTTACATGAAGTATTAAAAGATCTAAGTTCAAGGACATTCACTGCAGCTTTGTTTGAAATGTCAAAAAGTGGAAACAGCCTGATTGTCCATTCACGAGGGAGAGGGAAAGAAATTATAGCTCATCACAATGGAATACTGTGCAGTAGTTTGAAAAAAGTAAGATCGATTGGTTAGCCCAGAAAGGGGTTCAAGATATATAGTTAAGTGGGAAAAAAAAACAGGTTGTAAAACAATATGGATTGTAGAACAAATTTTCTTAAAACATAAATAGAAGAAATAAAAGCATAAACATAGGGACAGTCTGGAAATACACTGAACAATTGATAGTATAAATTATCTTTGGAGGGTAGGACTATAAGGGACTTTTTTTCCTTTTTCTGATACTTGTGTAATATTTGATTTTTTTTTTATATAAGAGGCTGGAACTCTACTTCCTTAGGGCATCCCTCTGGTTACCCCCATCAACCCCTTAGCACATTGCTTGTACCTTTTTAAGTTCTTGTTTCAATCTTGACTGTTTAACGTATTAATCATCCCTCCTGAACCCTAAACCCCTTGTCATTCATTTTTGTATGAGGTTGAATCATGTTCAAATGGCAATATCTGACCCTATTTTGCCTATGAAACTGTCAGCGCCACAGTGTCTGGTCTACTCTGTCCTCAGCATGGCACCTGGTTTGTGGCTGGACTGACTTGAATTGATTTGAATTTATATTGGCATTTGGTATTTATTTATTTACCTTAAATGTTTATTTATTTTTATTTTTGTGACAGAGAGAACGTGAGCAGGGGAGGGACAGAGAGAGGGGGGGACAGAGGATCCAAAGCAGGCCCTGTGCTGACAGCTTCGAGTCTGATGAAGGGCTCCAGTTCCCGAACCATGAGACCATGACCTGAGCTGAAGTCTGACGCTCAACTGAATGAGCCACCCAGGGACCCCTGCATTTGGTATTTAGAAATCGGCTGATTTGCTGCTTCACATGAACACATATTCATTATATTTATATATTTTTTCACTTATATTTATAAACTTATATTTATTCACACTGTTGATACCATTCACCTGACAATTAATACTCATAATTGTAAAGATAATTCAGGCACGTGTATAATCGAACAACTACTGATGTGTCTGTACAGGGGAAAAGGTCAGAAGTGGAAATTCAAGATGAATCCTAGAAGAAGTAAAGCCTCTGACATGGAAAAAAAAATTGGCAAACCTCTAATTCTTTCTGGTTCTTGATTTCTTCTTACGACATGTCAGCTGAAGAGAGTGAGGAGACTTGAACCAAGGCCAATGTAATTTTTTCCACCCAAGGCAAGCCTTCAAAGTGCCTGGCTCTGAGAGAGACCAGGACGCCAGCAGCGTCCGGTTGAGGGGACTGTTTGTCAGGGTACTTCTTTAAAGACAACCCATTTTTCAGGAGGGCTTGGCCAAGCTTCTTGGCCAAGGATTTGTTCTTTCTCTTCTTCATTATAGTTATGGTATTAGACTCGAGTGATTAATCTCTGACCTCAAATTTTCCACAGGTTCAGACAAGAGTTCTCCTTTTGAACACAAGAAAATATTTTAGGTACTCAGCTTGTTATTGGAAAACAATAAAATCAAATATGCAAACATGTGAGCCTATTCTAGAACTCTGGCATATTCTAGAACAAAGGCATGCGTATGTTTAAAGGTAAGAATGCCATGGGGTTCCTAGATGGCTCAGCCAGTTAAACGTCTGACTCTTTGTCTCAGCTCAGGTCATGATCTCATGGTGGTGAGTTCGATACCCACAATGGGCTCTGTGCTGTCAGTGCAGAGCCTGCTTGGGATTCTCTCTCTCTCCCTCTCTCTCTGGCCCTCCCTCACTTATATTCTCTCTCTCTTCCTCTTTAAATTAAAAAGAAAAAAAAAGAATGCCAGCTCTCTCCATTCACTTTTGGGAGGAAAGCCTGAGAAACAGACATCCACGGATGGAGTTGAGGGGTGGCAGGGAGCACAGAGCCCGTCTCTGGGATTTCCACCTGCAGGCCTGGACAGAGTCTGTCTCCCTACTGGCCCTGGCAGGAGGCCGGCCTTGCCTAGCGTATGAGAGTTAAGGTCACGGCTCAGAAATAGCAATGGCAATTCAGCTCTGAATAGGCATTGTAAATAATTTTTAAGTAATTTAAAATTAGAGCGCATTAGAACATTAGATTCAGAAGGGATCTCAGAGATTGTCTTGTTTCCCAAAGTTCCGCAGGATATTTTTAGGTGTTCAGAAATAAGGGAGGAGGCGTTCCATGGCTGTGTAAGATTGAGAAATGCTGGATGTAGCAGATGCCGTCGGTGTCCTGCTTCAGCACAAGAGACTGACTCCCAGCAACTCTTGGGTGTATGTCTAAGGCCTTTCCTGAAGCCATGGAGGGCCCACCTTTCCTCACATCATGGGCCATGGGTGCCAGAGGCTTGACATCCACCAAAGCAGCCTTAAACTCCCAGTAGTGAGAGCTGGTGTATAAACATCCGGGCAATCTTGCCCCTCAGGTGGGATAACTAAGGCGTGTGCTCTCTGCTGGCTCCTGCAGTTTCCCCAGGGGGACTGGGTTCCAGCTGCCCCCACTGGCAGCTGTCTTAATAATGCATTCTTCAAGGCTGCCTTCCCGTCTCTGTCTTGCTTCCCAATTTCCTTGTTGTGTTTCCCTTCATTTCCCAAATCAATTACTTGCACTCAAATCCTTGTCTCAGTCTCTGCTTCAGGAGCCCAAAGTAAGATAACTGAGAAAAGAAAAAAAAATGAACAAATGTTTTTACTGTAGAACTTTCCAGAGCCTTTACTATGCTAATGCGCTTTGTGACTCTTTAAGAGGGACATTCACTCTGCAGATTTCCCAAGTAATTGCCTACAAAATCATATCCCCTGCTCCTACAGATCTCTCTTGAGACTCGTATTCCAAATAAAATATTTTGGGAGTCAACTTCTTTATTTTACTGGTGAGAATATTGTCAATCTCCTCATTTTACTGACAAGAGGACTGCTCCTAGGAACGTTAAGTATTCATCTGAGGCGTCACAGCTGAGGGTGGCAGAATTATGCTTAGAATCTAGGTTTTTTCTTCTGTCTTCTCCACACAATTTTGCATCTGTAACTCATTCCAGATCAGCCATGTGTCAGAATTCTAAGGTCAACGAACATGGAATTGAGAGTTAAGTTTCAGGGGTTCTGTCTGCCCTCCATCATCAGCCAGCTGGGCCCCTCTGCTTCTTCACTTACAGTAATCCTTTGTCTTACCTTCTTCATCTATGAAACCAGATGGTTAAATTTGCTGACTTGAAAAAAAATTGTGGTAAAATGTTTACAACATAGAATTTACTATGTAAACTTAATACAGTCCGGTAGCATTAAGTACATCCACAGTGTTGTGCAACTGTCCCCATCCTTCACCTCCAGAACTTCCCCATCTTCCCAGGCTGACACTCTGTACCCATGCAACACTAGTTCCTGTCCCCCCCGCCCCTCTAGCCTCGGCAACCACCATCTTATTTTCTGTTTCTATGAATTTGACTACTCTTAGTACATCATGGAAGTGGAATTATGCCATTTTTGTCTTTTTTGTGCCTGGTTATGTCCTCAGTGTTCATCCACATTGTAACATACTGCAGAATTGCCTTCCTTTATAAGGATCAGTGATATTTCATTGCTTATCTTTTCTGCATTTCGCTTATCCGTTCATTTGTCAATGGAAGGTGGGTTGTGTCCACTTTTTACCCACTGTGAATAATGTTGCTATGAACATGGGTGTACAGGTGTCTCTTTGAGACCCTGCTTTGAATTCTTTTGGGTATATACCCATACGTGGAATTGCTGGATGATATGGTAATTTGATACATTTTCTATAAATTTTCGAAAGGCTGCCTCTTAAAAGGGGAAAAAGAGAAAGATAAAGGCGGGGGGAAAGATGTCAACACTTTAAACCTCTTGGAAGTCACTTTAGTCGGAAGGGGAGTGGGTCGGAGCAATGGGGGCAGGTGTAACAACAATGGCTGCCTGCTTCTTTGTTGGCGCCTCGGTCAGAAGCAGCAGTCAGCAATCGGAGCACAGATCCTTGATATTTGAAGGACAGGGTTCTTTTTGCCTACAATGGCTCCAGCAAGCCGTGTGTTCAGTTGCTCCAGGAACACATGCAAAGTTTCTTCCCACATTTCTGGGGTTGAGGGATGGGTAGCCCCTGCTGCTCTAAAGGGTGAAATTGACTGAAATTAATTCATTTATTATCTAAGTCTAAAGTTGCAAACCTTCAATGGACTCCAGAGTTTCCAAAATAGTTGTATCAGATAGATTCTGCCAGTAAAATTGCTGTCTACCTGAAGAGACAAATTCCTGGTCCTTCCTGCCCTGCCATGTTCCCAGAATCCTCTCTGTATGTTTAAGTTTTTGAGGAACTGCCAATTATTTTCTGTGAAGGCTGTACCATTTTACATTCCCAACAGCAATGCACAAGAGGTCCTATTTCTCCATATCCTTGTCAACCTTTGTTATTTATTTATTTTTTATAATATCCATCCTAACAGATGTGAGGTGATATCTCACTGTGGTTTTGATTTGCATTTCCTTAATGATTAGTGATGTTCAACATCTTTCCATAGGCTTACTTACCATCCGTGTATCTTCTTTGGAGAAATGTTTATGTTTTGCCCATTTTAAAATTGTTCTTTTTGTTGTTGTTGAGTTGTAATTCTTTATGTGCTCTGGATATTAATCACTGTTATCTGACTTTTAAGGTTCCTTTCTGTCTTAACATTTATACATCTTTTTTATTTAAGTCTTATTTATTTAAGTAATCACTACACCCAATGTGAGATTTGAACTCATGGCCCTGAGATCAAGAGTCACATGCTCCTCTGTCTGAGACAGCCAGGTGCCCCAACATTTGTACTTCCTAAAACTACATTGAGGTGCCGGGGTGCCTCAGTAGGCTGAGTGTCTGACTCTTGATTTTGACTCAGGTTATGATCTTACGGTTTGTGAGATCGAGCCCTGCGTTGGACTCTGTACTGACAGTATGGAGCCTGTTTGGGACTCTCTCTTTCCCTCTCTCTCTCTCTCTCTCAAAATAAATAAACATTAAAAAAAACCACATTAAAACCATACCAACCATTAACTCAATACACCTTACGCTTTGTCATAGATAGCTAGAACATGGCTATTCAAAGTATGGTCCCCAGATTGGCAGCATCGGCATCATCTGGGGGTTTGATAGAAATACAGAATCTGGACCTCAGCCCAGAGCTTCTGAATGAGAATCTACACTTGAAAAATATCCCCAGGTGATTTGCTGAAGCTTGAGCAACACTGCTCTAGAACACAGTGTGGCTGTATAAGATGTAAGATGAATCAGGCATTTGCTTCTTTCACTTTTTGATTCTAGAATGATCTCATCCTGGCATTCTTGCCCTTTCTGCTATTAAACTATACATGTCTGATGGCAGTGTCACAAGTGTATGGCCCTTCTTAACCCTGACATTCTGAGATGGATGTTTTTCTCTAGGGCTGAATCAGATCAGTCCATATGTCTATATCTTTTTCTATCTGCTTATCTTTTTTTCCCTTCTCCCTGCTCCAAAAATAAATGTAGCCAGTGGCTGTACCTTCTGTTTCTTTCTAGAAAAAAAGAAAGAAAGAAACAGATTCCCACGCTGGTTTTCAGTGGCCCATCTGACACTGTTTTATTTCTTAGCTGCTCTGTGTAAATTGCTTGTAGGCAATTCTCTTCTTAACCTCCAACTGGGGCTTTGTGCAGCTGAGGTGGTTATTATCTCAGTGAGTTAGTGACATCAATCCATCCCTTCCATTGTGGAATCATATACCTTTAATGAGAACACTCCCTGAGTGTCCACTTTTGAGCTGCTGGGGCAGGTGCAGTAGCCAAGGGTGAAACCTTTGCACAAGGAACATTTGAGTCAATGAGACTCTTCCCTGACACCTGTAACCTACACACTTCATTTGATGGTTAGCCTTGAGAAATACCTTTGGCTCATGGAGATTTCTGGAAAGGACAATAATGAACATGATACCCATGCTAATAGACACATTCACCTTGAACATGGGCTGGCTACTTATTATTATGGTGTTCTCCTGTGGTAAATCTTGCTTTGAATGGTTTACTGAGCACCCACATACTCAGTCTGTGTTGTCTTTTAGTGATGTGAGCATTATCTTTGTTTATACTTGTTTCTGTCACATGCAGCACACAGATAGAAGGAACCTGAAACTAAAATATGAGTTAGTTTCTCACCACTTCTCTGCAGGAGTAAACTCGCAAGGAAGGAGGTGAGAGCCAGGCAACTCTCTGTAAACACATGCTCAGGATTAGTTAAAACTCTTAGTCTATTCTCCTGTGATGCCTCTTACCAAGTGGCTGCAGAAAGGTGCTTCTTGGGAGAAGGATGGCATATGTGGTGGATGTTGTGTTTGGCTAACATCTACTCTCCTCCCTTTGATTAGTCTCAGTCCCTTGTGGTTACTCTACTCCCTGGCTAGTGATTGGTTCTGGAATGACAGGTGATGAAATAAGGCATGCAGCGATATCTGGGGTTGGGGTAGAGGTGAGAGAATTCCAAGAGGCTCCCTTGTTTTGTGGGAAAAAAAGGCTCTTCTCTTTCTACTTGGATTCATTGTGTCTGGAGAAAATGCTTGGGAGCCCTGCCTCCATATTGCCATGATCCTGAGGGTGAAGCCAGTGCTGAGCACAAGCAGTGTAGAGGCTTGGAAGGACCTGGGACCTCCATGGCATTGCTGAGCTGCTAGATCAACAAAGTGAGACCCTGGCCTGTCAGTTTTGTGTGACAGTCAATTCCTTGCTGTCTAAGTCAGTTTCAGTCAGGATTTTTGTTTCCTGCAGCCAAAAGCATTCTAACAGATACAGAGAGAAAATATGGACAGTTTCCCAATATTTCAATGTTTTGGGTTTATTTAGTTTGCAGTTTTGTAAGTTCATGGAATAAAACAGATCTATATCTCTGAGTGTACAAACACGTCGCAATGCTAACTATAAATTAAATGTAACTTTTAATCTTTATTCACATTTTAAAGTACCTGCCCCATGACTTTCCTTCACTAACACAGATAATTGCAAGCTGGCTATTTTATTTCCACTGCACTCTGCAGCTCTGGGTGTAGAAGGATGACTGTGTCCAGCATCTCTCACCTTAGTCTGTTCCTTTTTAACTTGGCTATGGGCTTATCCAGGTATGGCTCTAACGACCCAAGGATTACAGTAATCACAGTGTGTATTTCAGTGCCATTAATTTAGGAGTAGGAGAAAGTTAATTTATAAAAAGAAATTTGAAATTACTTTCAAATTTTAAATTACATTTAAACTAACATTTAAAATTAAATGTTAGTTATTTTCTGAATAGTTGGGTCATGTGTATGGTACACATTCAAAGGCACAAAAGGGTCGGGGCTCCTGGGTGGCTCACTTGGTTCAGCGTCCAACTCTTGATTTCAGCTAAGGTCGTGATTCCAGGGTCATGGGATTGAGCCTTGCATTAGACTCCGAGCTGAGTGTGGAGCCTGCTTGAGATTCTCTCTCTCTCTCTCTCTCTCTCTCTCTTTCTCTCTCTCTTTCACTCTGCCCCTCTCCCTAGCTTGTGTGCTCTCTCTGTCTTTCTCAATAAATAAAAATAAAAATAAAATAAAATAAAATAACTAAAAACCCAAAGAAAACAAATCAAAAAAACAAACAAAGGCACAGAAGGTATACAGAGAAAGGAAAGTCTTCCCATTACCCATGGCTTCAGCCACCTGGTTCTCTCTCTTAACAGGCAATCACTGTTACTGGTTATGAAAGAAAACTTATCTCCCTAATCCAGTCAAGCCTGGGTTCGACCAAGGACATGAGTCTGCTGATACATAAGAGATTCTAGAAAGTTGGCTGGAAACTTGGACGGAGCCCTAGATCTAGACTTGCTAAGATTGTGCTCTGGTCTTGACCTTGAGAGAACAGCTGAGCCCCACACCTTGATTAGGTCATCCAGGCTTCTTTTATAAAATGACGGTTAATAATGCCTGCTCTACCCTTCTCATTTGCTAAGTTAAACTTCAGACGAGATATAATAATACATGTTCTCTGGGAAGATGAAAATGAAAATGCAACAGCAGCTGAATGCAGACAAATGAAAGCAGTTTACTGCACTGGGATCCAAAAAAGAGATAAAAGTTTTCTTGCACCTATTTAGAATCCTGCTTAATGTTTCAGTAATTCTTGCATGACTGATATACAAAAATAAAGCATATGGAACCTGCTGTCAAGGGGTTCTAACTAGCTGGCTCTACTATTTTTGACTCCAGCTCAGGTACAGGAAACTTTAGGACTTGGGTAAGGTTTTTTTGTTTTTTGTTCGCTTCCCCCGCCCCCCCCCCATTCTAGGCCCTAAGTACTTTTGTTGGCACCTCCGTGCCAGGGTAAAAGATGGAAACGCAGGACGTGGTTTATATAGTTTCTGGGAGTGCCGTGTCCTGAGACAGCATGGTGGTGGTGGTGGTGGTGGTTCATCCTGATGGGGAAGAAAAGCTTCTGCAGTCGGTTTCCGGGTCCTAAGACTTCACAGTGCCCTCCCGAGGGGTTTATATAGTACATGTCCATGTGTCTGGAGGTGGGGCGGCGTCCGGGAACAAGTACCACTGGGGACAGGGTGGTGGCATCTGGACATCTCATGCTGACCCCGAATTCTTCCAGACTGAATGAGCCATCATTGGAGAGGAATAACAACTCAGCCTCTGTTTTTAGGGCTTAGTTTGGTTCCGTAAATGAGGGTTGACGGGGAGGGAAAAAGCCAGCATTGTGAGGGTCCAAGGACAGGCTGCTGCAGGAAGCCCACAACTGGAATGTGGACCCTGTCCCAGAGGTGTTGTGTTTACTCTGGCAGGCTCGTGGGTAAATCCGTGCTAAGCCCCAGCTGGGACACAGGCAGCCTGAATGGGCACTTTACCTTCTGCACAGTGCTTTTCACCGGCCTCTGGGCATTTGCGGTCTGTCTGTTTAGCTTTTGAGCCCGGCGGAGACACTGTCCCTTTGTGCAAGGCTGCTGTGGTGGACAGACGCTGTGATTCTTTTTAATTCAATTTAAATTTTTTTCTGAAAACCGAGCCTCTCTGAATTAGGAGTCAAGCTACTGCCCTAGGATTGGACCAAGATTTTGTGGTCACCATGGTAACAGTACCTTCTGTACCTAAGAATGATTCCTTTCTCTCAGAAGTAATGCAGCCTCTGCAAGCGGTCTTCTCTGGGAGGGCGCCACTGCCCGTGTTGACGGAGTCATTCCTGTCGCTGCCCACCGTCCCCTCCCCAGGTCCAAACTCAACACCGTATTTGTGAATTTGGTCAAATTGGGTTCTGACCATTTACTGCCTCCTGTCCGTCTCTCCTTTTCCAGCTCAAGGAAAGTCAGCAAACTTTTACTGAAGCAGCAGGGCACAGTGGTGATGCGTGAGGCTCCAGATGAGAGTTTTTGAGTTTGAGAGCTTCGCCATTTCCTAAGTAAATGTCCTCAGATAAGGTTCTGAGTCTCTCGGTTTTTATAAAATGGGGCTAATAATAGCCCTTTCCTCATAGGGTTTCAGGGAGGATTAAATTGGGATTATGTTTGCAGAGTGGTTGGCACAGAGCCTGCCACATGGTGAGAACTCACAAATAAGCTATTAGTTACTCCGACGGTGTGTTAGAAGCCACACACAGCTCTTCCAGGGTGAAACAGCAGGAAAGGCAGCAGGCAGGGACAGACGCCTGCGGCGCTCCCTCACCTGAGGCAGGCACAGCCAGGCGCTTCCACACTCAGCCTGCTTCCTAGCCTACTTCTGGTTATGGGGTCTGCTGTTGCTGTCAGTCTGCTCTTGGGATCCACACTCAACATGCATCCACCCTGGCTTGCCCTGACCTTGGTAACTGCTGCTTTTCCCAGAACCTGACCTTACATCTGTTTTTTTTCTGCCTCGGAAGCACTGTTGGCAAGATCCGGTCTCCAGAGCTGAGTCCCTATCGCTCCTGCTTTGGACATACCTATAAAGAAGGTTGTTGTTCTAGCCTTACGTGGCCAGCTCAGCACCTCTCCAGACAAGTCCTGATGACTGTCTTCTATCAGACTATTATTACCAATGGGCAAGATGCAGGAGCTCATGCCAGTGTGTCTGCTGTCTCAGCGGAGAGCTACACGTGTTGGGAACCACCCCATTCCTACCTTGCTACCCCCGCACGAGGCAGACCCATCCCAGCACCCTGGACCTGAACCCTTCTTGCCTGTTGGAATTTCCCATGTAGTTTGGGAGTGCTTACAGAAATCTTACAGACCTTCTATTCTTTCCCATCTGAAAGGCTGCCCTTGATCCCGATTTCAAGGCCGAGAACCAGGTCTCACCTGACCCACACCTAATGGAGCAGGTGGTTAGATGAACCAACCATTGTAGCAGAAGCAAATTCCCCTGTCAAGTCCCAAAGTTCATGTAAATAGCAGCGTAATAATCTGCTATCCTATTGTGCCACCGCTTCTTATACAGAACTGTGTTATAAAGTTTGAGAGCCACTGGTCACATGTAGTCAATAAGTTCTTGAGATGTGGCTAGTCTCAACTGAGAAGTGCTGTAGCCAGAAAATACACATTGTATCTTGGAGACAGTATGAAAAGTAAAGCTCTAATTAGTATTTTTATATTAATTACATGTCAAAATGATAATATTTTGGATATATTGGGTTAAATAAAATGTATTAAATTAATTTCACCTGTTTATTTTTATTTTTTTACGTATGGCTACTGAGGGGCACCTGGGTGGCTCAGTCAGTTAAGCATCTTGATATCAGGTCAAGTCATGAACTCACAGTTGTGGGATCAAGCCCCGTGTTGGCCTCCATTCTCAGCTTGGGATTCTCTCTGTCTCTCTCCCTCCCTCTGACCCTCTCCCACTTATGTTTTCTCTCTCTCCTCTCTCTCAAAATAAATAAATATTTTAAAAATATGGCTAATAAAAATTTAAATTACACATATGGCACACATGTGTGACTTACATTATTTTTCTACTGGACAGTGTTGCTCTAGATTGTAATCTTTCTGCAATAAGGTAGAGATCAAAGAAAATATATATTACTCTAGGAATTTTAATCAGAGAGGGATTTAACACAGAGAATTAGGTGCTTATAAAACTAAGACTGGAGGAATGAAAATTAGCAGCAGGAGGGGTGGGTCTCCTTAACTTTGAGGTTCACTGCTGACTGTCAGAGTATCAGGAAGTCCTGCTCAGAGCAGAGGTCAGAAAGTAGAAAAATACTTCTAATGGTCCAGCTGCCCCACAGCACCCAAGTGGGTGGTTGGCAAAAGTTTTGCTGGTTTCTGCAAAACCCCACATATAATAAAACCCATGTGTTCACCAATGATGCTAGAAGAAGAATAGGTCCTCTTACCTCCCTTCCACCTTCCAAATCTCATGGAAACACATCTTGTTGGCAGAATGCAAATCATGGTCAGGATCTTGGATGTCACATAGTTCCCAGTCTTCTAGTCTCATGATATAGAGGAAAGCCAGGAAGGGGTGTATACTAATTGCTGAAAATAAACAGACAAAACCAAACCAAAACAAAATGACCTCAATATTCAGCACCCTTCTCAAGGACTCATATTCATCTTGGAGTCTAGCATAGTGCCTGGCATATAATAAGTGTTCATGAATACTGAAAAAGTGTGTGTGTGTGTACGTGTGTGTGCATTTATGTTGGTTCCAATATTTTACTATTGCAGATAATGGGGCTGTGGGCATTATCATGTATGACTTTTCTTGTTTTTATTGAGATGTTTTCTAGGGATAGACATTCAGGAGTGGGATTGCTGAGCATTATTGTTTAGTTTTGTCATGTTGCTTTCTAAAAATGCTGTGCCAGTCCATAGTCATACATACATATATATATATAATTCTTTATGGAAGCATTGTTTGCTTATATTTGTTCTAATTTAGTGTGTAGAGGGTAAGCCCAGTTTTCTTTGGGTTGTGTACTGGAGAGACAGTGAGAAAAAAGGCTGATCGACTCAGCTGCAGAGGTCACAGTTTCTCTCATGATTGAAGGCCTCCAGCTGCCAAGCACTTTTGTCCAGAGTAAGCCCTCCTCACTGTGGGGTGTGTTCTGCCTTAAGATTAATGAGAAAGAGTGGCAAACTCTGAATCACTAAAGTCTCCTCTCCCCCCAGTGAGAGTTAAGGATAATTACATAGATTTTTGACAGTTGTCTCAGAGAAGGAAATATCAAATGGTAATGGCTAAATGAACCTTTTCTTTTCTTCCCTGAATCTTGCTGTGTTTCATGATGGGGACGCAGGCGATGATGGCTTATGTGTTTGTGAATTATATTCTAAGAACAAATACATTCCCTATTTCTCTGTGAGGGGAAGATGATCTAAATGATGTGAAGATAATGCGGAATCAGTCCAGAGAAACACTTGGGTTTCTTTACCTGTAAAAGGGGAAGAATAACAGATACTTTATAGGATTGCTGTGAGGATCAACGACTGAATAGCCAAAAGGTGCTTCTCAGTGGCCTGGCGCTTAGTAAGTGCTGGGTAAATGGTCGCTGTCATTAGGACAGGTGAGGCTATGCGTGTCCCTCAGCCTGAGCCCTGATGCTGTCGGCCGCTGGTACCCTGAGCTGCATTTCGTTTTATGATCAGTAGCCAAGAGAAGAGGCTGTTGGCACTTAGCCGGGAAATCCAATTGTCTGTAAAAGGCCTGTGGCCATCCTGGGGTTTATGAACAGGAAGATGTGTGCAAGGTGCCTATAATTACAATGTGTTGAGTCGAAGAATGGCTAAGCCGGCCAGGGTCTTTGACATCGTTTAGTGGTATTGTTTTATAGATGAAGAAACAGAGGCCCAAGAAAATGCCGATTTTCCAAGATTTTCCAGCAAGCTAATGGTCAGAGTCCCAGACCAGGCTCTTGCCTGTTTCACCAGGGCACCACCACCAGCTGGCCAGTGGAAGAGCATGAGCTGGTAGTGGTGGTGGAGGAACACACTGCCTCTGATATTGGCCCTTCCCTAGGCCAACGGGAGGAATGCTGTTCTGCTACAGATCCCCAGAGCAGGGGTTCCAGGTCTTTTTGAGAATGAGAAATACATTCTTCTTCTTCTTTTTTTTTTTTTAAAGTTTGTTTATTTAGAGAAAGCAAGAGAGCAGAGGAGGGGCAGAGAGAGAGGGAAAGAGAGAGAATCCCAAGCAAGCTCTGAGCTGTCAGCTCAGAGCTGTGGCTCGAACCCACACACTGTGAGATCATGACCTGAACTGAAATCAAGAGTCAGATGCTTGACCGACTGAGCCACTCAGGCACCCCGAGAATGAAAAATACATTCTAACATCAATAATTTTTATAGGCATTCCCCCATGATACAGCGTGAGACAGAAGCTGTAGCCTCAGTACCCAATGTTAGAGAAAATGTGCCATAATGTTGGCTAGTGTAAACACAGTAGCACTTTACAACGGGGATGTGCGTATCTTTGAAAAGTAGTTGGACCTGTATTATTTATTCGGACTCCACATGATCGAATGGCATTTAGATTCATGATCACTTTGCAATAACTCCACCATCTCACTAGACGACGTTTACATCCATTGCCAGGGAGGGCTGCTGTTTTCCTTTATTTTCTGAGAGTTCCAAAAGGAGATACTAATGTAGGAGTAATGCAGCAAGAATAAAGAGGAGCAGCAGGCTAAAACATTCTGGCTAAGCTCTCAGCTACAAGGAATGAGGCTTGAGTAGAAACACACACACACACACACAAACACACACAAAGCTCTTTCTTGTTCTTTCACATAGATGCAATGGTAAACTGATACCCAACTGAGAATGTTGGCCCCGACAGTCTGAGAGCCAAGGTATTTGGGGGCAGTTATAGTTTATTAACTGCGGTGAAAAAAACAGAGTGACAGTCAAAGCTAGAGCTCGGGCAGCCAGGCTTGTATATTTTCTGATTTTTAGATAATATGCATATGACAGAAATAGATTCAAGCTGCAAAATCCTGACTCCGTTTTGCCTATCCCAGGGCATTGCTGGGAAATGTGGAAAGAGAGGAGATTCTTAAAGGTGGCTCTGCAGGGCATAGACCTCTGCCTCTCAGGAGCTGTTTCGGAGCTGGTGTGCTCAGGGAAAAGGACAGCAATAGAGTGGGAGCTCCCCACGGCTGGTTTCTCGTGGGGCTTCCACATGTCAGCCTCTTGGGAGGGATTGGGGGTAGGGGGGTTCTGGTTTTGGCAGCATGAGAGGCCCAGGACTCCTCCATAAAACAAGCATAACATTGGGGGGAAAATGTCAAGAACAACCATTTCAAAGCACTGTAAATTGACCCAAGGCAGACAACAAATTGAGAAGCTTTTATTCTTGAAAAACTGCTGGAGCTTCAGGTAAGAATGGCAGGCTTCTGTGGCTGCCTTGCCTGGGGCTGCTTGCATGCCCTGCCGCCAGCTCAATTGGCCAGAACTGTAGCTTTAAACATGTGGGGCTGGCCATGGAGATGAGCAACTTTGCTGCCAGAAAAGCAGACTCAATTTGCTCTTGTGTGTGTGTGTGTGTGTGTGTGTGTGTGCGTGCGCGCGTGCGTGTGTGTGTGTGTGTGCGTGTGTGTAAACCTGTGGCTTTGTTGGCTGAAACTGGAGGACTCAGTTGGCAACAAACAAGGATAACCTGTAAGGGCAAATCGGGACTGATTCCATTTTGCTTAAGGGCAAACTGGGACTGACTCCATTGTGTTCTGTGTCCTCCACCTTGAGTCCCCAGGGCCTGCGCAGAAGCTTGACCTGTGGGACAGGACCTTTGACCCTTCCTCAGCCAATCGGCTAGGGTCACGACCATCACCCCTCCCACTGCCCCTAGACCCCTTTAAAACTATTGTGTTTTGGGAACACGCCCTCTCTCTCGACCCACCGCTGCATCGGTGCGGTAGGAGATTGAGCTCGAGCTAGCTCGATTAAAGGCTCTTTGTTCTTGCATCGGACTCGGCTCCCTGGTGGTTCTTGGGGTCCCCGAATTCTGGGCATAACAAACCCATGACTTTGCTAGCCCAAGATTTTGTTCCTAGTTGGAGTGAGCCATAAATTCAATGGGGGAAGTCCCGAAAATGTAAGAGCGCTGCAGAGAGGCTGGGAAAAGCTCTCCACGTATTCCTGCCAGCTGGGGAAACTGCATGCATGGAGCAGACCCAAGAGAGCCCCATGAAAACTGAAAACCAAGGAGAATTGAGATCTGGCTGCAACTTTCAATGTGTTCTTCAACCCTCACACTGATCTCCCGTAGAGAGATGCAGACCTGGCCAGTAACTCCTGGCCCAGAGTTGGTCCCGCTGGCCCATGTATCTGAGACACTGGAGAATCTCAAGTCCACGAAGTGATACCGGCTGTCATTTTGCTACCTGTTGTTTTGCGTGTCTTCCTAGTGGTGCTGCCGAGGCATGGTAGAAAGAGCTTGGGTTGGGTCAGACAGACTGCGGTTTTAATCCCAGCTCTGTCTCTTGCTACCTGTGTGAATTTTGGCAAGTTGTACACCATCATTGTATCTTATTCAATCCTTATAAAAGTCTGGAGAAGTAGGCATTATTACTGTCTCTATGTTCTAGGATGCTATGGTATAGAGAGCTTTATAATCTGTAAAATAGGTTTTTGGGCCTTTTTGAGGGGGTGGTGTGAAGATTATATCCATAATGCCTATAATGTGTCTATCACATGGTAGTTGTTCAGTAAATAATTTTTGTGTTTGTTGTTATTGTTATGGCTGAAGATGGAGAAGAATAATGGCCAGGTCACTAAGCCCAGAGAGCTTATCCACCCAGATAGTCACCAAGAAAATCTTAAGATGCTGGTATTAAGTTGTGGTAGGTAAGACAACTAGATGGCCTCTGTATTGTTTTTTATTTATTTATTTTAATTTATTGTCACAAGTTTGGTGGCTTAAAACAACACAAATTTATTATTACACAGTTCAGTATGTCAGAATTCCAGGTACAGTATGGCTCACCTGGTCCCTCCCTTTGCTTAGAGCCTCGTAAGCTGGAACAAGGGATCAGCGGGGCTGAGTTCCTTTCTGGAAGCTCTGGATGTGAACCCACTTCTAGGATCATTCAGGTTGTTGGCTAAGTTAAGTCCCCTACAATAGCATGACTGGGGTCCCTGTGTGCTTGTTGGCTGTTAGCCAGAGGCTTATCTGTGTAGAGATCTGCTAGAGGTTGCTCTAACTTTTCCTCATATATTTTTTTAAGCTAAAACATTTAAAAAATTGTTTTTAATGTTTATTTTGAGAGAGAGAGAGAGAGAGAGAGAGAGAGAGAGAGAGAGAAACAGCATAAGAGAGGGAGGGGCAGAAAGAGAAGGCGACAGAGAATCCATAGCAGATTCCAGGCTCTGAGCTGTCAGCACAGAGTCAGACATGGAGCTTGAACCCAGGAACTGTGAGATCATGACCTGAGCTGAAGTCGGACGCTTAACCAACTGAGCCCCCTAGGCACCCCTCCTTGTATTTTCGATGCGACTACCCTCCAGTGACAGGGACGGGGTCCCTCTCGTGCTGAGAATGCCTCTAACTCTCTTCCACTGCACCCCTCTGACTCATGTGATTACATTAGGCTTGCTTGGATAAGCCAGGCTAATCTCTGTATTTACAATCCATAACCTTAATTACATCTGCAAAGTCCCCCATTCATGGACTCTGGGAATTAGGGCATGGACATTACTGGAAGAGGTGCGTTCTGCCCACTAAGCCCTCTCAGGGGAGAGCAGGCAAACTCTTGGGACAGGAAGCCATATTTTTAAAAGTTTATTTATTTTTGAGAGAGAGCAAGTGGGGGAGGGACAGAGGGAGAAGAGACAGCAGGCTTCATGCTGTCAGTGAAGAGCCCGATGCAGGGCTCAAAATCACGAACTGTGAGATCATGACCTGAGCCAAAATCAAGAGGCAGATGCTTAACTGACTGAGCCACCAAGGTACCAGGAAGCCACATTTATATGAAACCAGGAACAGCCAGCTGTTAGAGAATTCGACCATGTATAGATCGGGTTAGTAAGGCTGTCTCTAGTAGACATCTGTTTTTGTCTACCCAACATTACTTTCTTTGGGGGAAATATCCCTTGTTCATTCTCTGTGGTTTTTATGAGACTGCCATTCACAAGGTTTTACCCACTTGGCCACAAGAATAGATCCATGAACCCAAAATGGGCTAGAGAGATCATCTCTTTCTCAGGTATTGACTCTTTGGTGGAGACACACAGTTATTGGGTGCCGACTGGAGTTGGGTCATGGAGTGCCAATATCCTAGAGCCCCTTGTAACAGCCCTCATTCAGTCCTTCCTGGGGCCTGGTTATTCTGCAACAACTTCACCACTGGGCCCTCCTTAGAAACCTTCCAATATATCTCTCTTCTGGCTTGAGTTATTCAGAGTTGGTTTCTGTTGCCTACACCAAAGTATATTAACTGATACACTATCTGTCAATCTCATGGCCACTATGACCATTATATAAAAAAACCCACATTTATTCAGGTCTCCTTGGTCAGAATTATGATGGGAGTTAATTGCTGACATAGATTCTAATTCAAATTGAGCTTGTTACCCGTGCCATGTCTTTTTAACATTTTTCCATGAACCCTCATAGACCGGGGGCAGACACACAGAAAGTAATTTAATAACATGTAATGCCCCAGAAATCAAGGTACGTTAAGGGCATCAGCCAGACAGGCAGAAATCACCACTCCTTTTAACCTTTTATTACCTACCGCATATGAATTACAACCACACAATGTAATTCTCATTCAAGATGATGGCCTGAATCGTAAAATTTCAAGTATGAAATGTGCTCTGTTTATTTCAGCAGGAAAGTATGCAATACAACTAGTCTCCTTGTTTATTTTTTATGATTCAGTGCTTGAAGGGTAAACCTAAATTACATGGCACATTCACTCCTCTAGAATGCCTCATCACCTGACAATGAAGGGGTCACCGAGGTGTTCTAGTGAGTAAGAATGGAGATTTGAATTGTGTACAAGCCATTTGCATTGATAGATCTGGCCTGATGAGGGAAGGGAGTATTTTCAGCAACTAATACATATTCAAAGGAGGGTTGAGAGAGGCACCTCATCTTGCCTTGGGTCTGACCATGCTTCTTGAAGGTGGGAGTTGAAGAATCTCCTCTGATCACTTGAAAGGCAGTGACTCTGGATGTGCAGGAAAGTCGCCCTTGCTTGGTGGCCCTCGCTTTGATGCGAACAGTACAATACTCACTTCGATCCTTTCTGAAGAGAGTTCTAGCAAATTTAGTTCCACCCAAGTTCTCACAAGGTCAGACGTCCAGTGTTCAGGTTGGTTCTCTCTGAAGATTAGGATGCAGTGAGTCTTCCAGCTGACGTGATTGCCAGACCCCTCACTCTGTCTCTTCAGACCTCAGGAGCCCAATTTCTCTAAAGAAGAAATTTGAAGAAACAATTCACTCCATCAATCTAATGTCCCTCTGAGTCAGAAGAACAATCTCTCAAAGACAATTCAGTCCATAATAATAGTAATACGGGAGCCATAACCACCTCCTGTGTTTGTATCACATTGCCTTTCCACAGGGACAGGACGCTTGGAAGATCCTTTCTCATTCCAGAAGACAAGGCACTATCACTCCCTCTTGAACTCCCAGGAGGCCCAGTATGATTAACCAGAAAGGATTTGATCTTCACAAAACCATCCCCACATACTGTGATCTTCTAAAAGCTTGCAAAGGAGATTTTTGATGTCACCTTCTATTTAGAATTTTCTTTTCCTTTCCTTCCTTCCTCCTTTTCTCCCTTTCTCCCTTCCTCCAATTCTTCCTTCCTTTCTTTCTTTCTTCTTCTTTTTCTTGTAAAGGCTTTATTTATTATTTTTTTGGGGAGCAGTTTTAGGCTCACAGAAAAATGAGAAGAAGGTGAAGAGATTTTCCATATACCCTCTGCCCCCCACACATGCAGAGCCTCCCCCATTATCAATATCTGCCACCAGATGGTACATTGGTTACAACTGACGAACCTACCCAGACACAACATCATCACCTAAAGTCCATAGTTTCCATTAGGGTTCACTCTTGGTGTTGTACAGTCTATAGGTTTGGAAAAATGTATGACATGTATCCACCATCATAGTACCTACAATGTTTTCACTGCCCTAAAACTCTATGTCCACCTATCATCTCTCTCCTTCCCACCAGCCTCCGATCTTTTTGCTATCTCCATAGCTTTGCCCTTTCCAGAATGTCATATTTTCAGACTGTCTTTTCAGGTTGGCTCCTTTCACTTAGTAAAACGCACTGAAGATTCCTCCATGTCCTGATAGCTCATATCTTTTAAGCACTGAATAAAATTCCACTGTCTGGATGAACCACAGTTTATCCGTTCACCTATCGAGGGATATCTTGGTTGCTTCCAAGTTTTGGTAGTTACGAATAAAGCTGCCGTAAACATCTACGTGCAGGTTTCTGTGTGGCCATAAGTTTTCAACTCCTTTGGGTAAATATCACGGAGCACGGTTGTTGGATCATATGGTAAGAGTGTGTTCAGTTTCGTAAGAAACTTCCAGACTGTCTTCCAGAGAGGCTGTGTTCCTACCATCATTGAACGAGAGATCCTGTTACTCCACGTTTTTGCCAGGGTTTGGTGTTTTCAGTGACGCAGATTTTGGCTACTGTAATAGGTGTGTAGCGGTATCTTGTTATTTCAGTTTGCGTTTCCCTGATGACATATGATGTGGAGCATCCCTGCCTTCTTTCCTTTCTCCCTCCCTCCCTCTTTCACCCCACTCCTTTTTTAATACTAAGATTGAACAGTTAGGATAATATGCATATAGTCATCCACCAGGCAGCTTCTTTCAACTCTTAAAAATTCAGCAGTACGTTTTCAGTCTCAAGGGCTCTCAGTGGTCCTCTGGACGTGTACGGAATAATGGCAGCATGGGCAGTGACTCAGCCGCCTCCTAAGTGCCCTGGATGTATTGTTTTCCTCTGCAGTGACTAGGCCAGCACTCTATTCCTTTAACACAAAGGCATTGTTATTGACTAGTTTTGAAGGGAAATTTATTTTCATCCGCCTTCCTAAACCACAACTTTGACACCTCCTCCTCCTCCTCTTCATAATAGTCACGGTAGGGTGTTCAATTATAGCTAAAAGCCCTAGATTTAAGTGACAGATTAAGAGGCTCGGCAGGTTGCTACTATAATGTTCATTTCATCTGTTGGTTTATTTTTCTAACCTGCAGGCACCAGGCTTTAGGTAAGTCTTTTGACAAGGTGCTGTTCGCTGATGCGTCCTGTGGCTGTCCAGCTCTCTTTGTTCGGCACTCATGGTGTGGTCTTTGGGAGAGGTCAGCTGAGGGAACCCGTCTGCATGGCACCGTCCACAGCCCCAGCACCTTTGATTCTTGGCCCCAGTGAGACTCCAACCTCACCAAGTGACGGGAGAGCAGAATAAACCCTCTAGACACCCCTGCTCCTGCCCCAGCCCCCAGCCCTGGCACAGAGCCTGGCACACAGTGGGGGCTCCGTAAAGTCTGCAGGATGAAAGAATGAAATGTTCCAAAGCAGGGAGGTGTTAAGTGTCTGCATTTGCTTCAGGTGGAGATAAGGGGAGAACTATAAATGCCACCCACTTCTCTTGAAATTACAGGGGAAAAAAAATGCCAATTTTTTCCATTTTGCTTTGTTTGACTTCCAAGGATATGTTTCTGCCCCCCCTCCCCCTCCCGTCCACTCTGCCTCTTTTTCCTCTCCTCCAAGGACTCTCCCAGGCATCTTTGACCTCTGTGGGGTCTCACAGGAAGCTACTATCAGCTGCTCATTTTTTCTCTGAATCTGAGGGCAGAGCTTTCCAAAAACTTGGCACTTTCCTGAGCATGCAAACTTCTAAGTTTCCAAAGAATGGAATTCCAGTTCCAGTGGTGGAAATGTAGACAGCCCATTCAGGTCGCCAAGGAACTGTCTTCAAGTACACTCTGTTGTCTCTGAGAGATTACTCTCCTCTTCCTGGGGTGGGGGGGGGTTAGGCTTCTGTCTCAGACATCTGGAGCTTTCTTGGGGGAACTAGTCAGCAGAGACGGTGAGGGGGTCAGGCACTGCTACTTTAGGTTGGGCTCGGCTCCTGTCTCACCCCAGATGCCTGGCCAAGGGCACCCAGTACCTTCCTGGCTGTACCTGCCCATTTATGCCCCTGCTTCCCATGTCTTCCATAACCCAGGGTCCCTGTGCTCAGAGCATTCAGCACAAGCTTGTCCTTCCAGAGCCCACTCAGGCCGGAACCTGCTTCAGGGGCCTTTGCTTGTGCTGGAGTTGGACCTCATTCTTGGCTGACCAGGGCTACTCTCTGAGGTCGCTCTGTACTTACCTTCGCTGTATTTGAATGTCCTGTGTGTCTTCGTCTCCCAGTGGCTGTGAGTCGCTTCAGGGAGGGAGAGGGAGAATAAAGAGGAGAAGGAGGAGGAGGAAGAGAGGAGGAAGTAAGAAATGGGTTAGTCACCTAGTTCTGCTATTTCCAAGTAGTTAATAATTGTCAAGAGAGTTCTAAAAGAACCCTAGTGGGGTAAGCATCCCTATGGATTTGAGTTTCCATCCAGAGAGCTTGTGGGTACTGGATTCTCTTGAGGAGAATTGGAGCACTTGTCTTATTGCTGTAATGGCCATATCTAATAGATAATTAAACCCAGGATTTTTTTCTTCCATCTTCTTGATCCTTTATTTTTAGTAACTACTCCAATCTTAAGCCCCCTTTTGAAGTTGGATACCATTGGTCTTTTACATTTAGCCTTTATCAGCAACCAGTTAGTATCTGGTAATTGCAAATTACTTGAACAAGAGGCAAATGGTATAGCAAGAATCTAAAAAGGTCAGGGGAGTTGTGTCTAAAAAATGCAGCTATAGGATTGAAGAACCTTCACGGGAAGTATTAATTTAAGACAATCGCTGGGCCCTACTCAGAGAGGCTGGAAATGCATCTGGTATTCAGTCCCAGGCCTTTCTGCAATGAGCAGGGTGGGGCGGAGCTTCCGGGCATGAGTGTGTGTGTGTGTGTGTGTGTGTGTGTGTGTGTGTGAACAAGATTCAGCCAGGGTTAATGTTTATGGTCGTTAGGTCCAGCTTCGGTTCTGAGTGGTCAATGCCCAGGCTGCACTTGTTAATAAACAGAATGACCTCCAGAGCAGTGAGGCTTCAGGGTATCCGTTTGCTGGTGGAGGCAAGGGGAGAAGCGCCATGCGGCGTGCTCCTGAAGCCAGAAAGCACCCCTCCTCTCTTTTCTTCATTTTGGCTACACGGTGTATATTAAAGTTTAGGTAAATTTCAAAAAAAAGAATCACATTTTTATATCTTTCATTTTAGGTTAATCTGGAGGTTTAGCCTAAACCTAATTAATATAGAAAGAGTGCTAATGAAGTTTTGCATCATGTCAGATAAGCGAAGCCCTCTATCCCTGACCCTCCATTCACGTCGGAGGTAATTATTTCCCCCAGAGTCCCGGGAAGAGGAATTCCTGATGGAGGAACTATCTTTCTGTGGTCAGGAGCTTCCCCAGAAGAGAAGGAGGCCAGCAGCCAGGAGCACTTTGGGGTGCATTTCGAGCATCTTGATCTTGCACTTGAACAAGAGATGGGATGCTGAGAAGATACCAAAGATATGAAAGCCAGGCATGGAGGCTGTCCCTCCACACCCTCGTCCGAAGCTCCCCCCACCTTTTGCATCTATGACTCCCCAGAGAGGACAGGAGTGGTGTCTAAGATTTCCAGATTCCCCTTAGGTTTTCTGCCAGGAGAGAAGAAGGGAACAGAAGGATTCAGCCCCAACTCAAACTCCTCTGCTCTTCAGGCCAGCCAACAAGTATTCAGTCTTTTCTGGGGGCCCTTTTAGCTCTCCCAAGCAACCCGTGCTCAGCAGGAACCAGGCCCACAGAGCCCTCATTGACCCGACACCCCCCTACCCCAGCCCAAAAGTTGCCTACACCCCCTAGAAGCTAACTGCTGAGAAGTCCGTCACCCACAGCAGTGTTCGTCTTTGCCACCTCTGGTCCTGATATCCCTCTGCTATGACACCCGCTTGTCCCAAGTTCAGAGTCAGAGAGGACAGCATCTCCAGAGAGGAGGGCGAGGCTCCCATGGCCACTCGCTTGTTCCCTCCAGAGGGCTAAGTGCACAAACTCAGCAAAAGGATATCCCCCAGGTGCCCCTGGGCCTCTTCCAAGGCCGTCTTTTCTCTCTCCCTCCTCCGTTTTCCTCACTTTCCTTTCCTGCCATTCTTTGCCCCTACCTTCACCTTTCTCTTTTATTTTTACATTCCTCACATTTGTCCCCCACTGTCTCCCTGAACCCTCTTCCTTCCCTGTGCAGTCAGCTCTGTCCTTGGGTCATGCTGTCCCCAAGAAGGAAGAGTACCCCCTGCCCGCTCTCCTCCACAGGTGCAAAGCAGCTGCAGGCCCAGCTCCCTGTCGCCTCACCCTGCCCTCTGCCCCCACTCCCTCCTCCTGCCTTCTTTGATTTTATTTTGTTGCCTGTGCTCCAGCTCGTCTCCCCATCCTGGTTGTAAGCTCCTTAGAAGCAAGCAGGACACCCTCATTTCTTTGTGGTTCCTCTCACACCCTGGCAGGTGCTTTGAAAAAAATACTTGTTTATTGACTGGTTGATGCAAATACTGAATTAGCTAATGCCAGGCCAGTCTACTTCCTCCAGTGCTAAGGTCAGGGCTGGGGTCAGCACAGAGTCTTTAAGATGAGTTGTCTTTTTAGCAGGTCAATGGGGAGGATTAGAGCAGGGGCCTGGGATCCGAGGCTTTGGAGCCAGAGAATTGAGGGATTACATCTAGATATCTTGTTGACCAGTTGGGGGACCTTGGGAAGTGATCTTACCTTTCTTTTTAAAAATTTTTAATGTTTATTTATTTTTGAGAGAGAGAGAGAGAGTACGAGTGGGGGACAGGGAGAGAGAGAGGGAGACACAGAATCCGAAGCAGACTCCAGGCTCTGAGCTCTCAGCACAGAGCCCATTGTGGGGCTCAAACTCAGGAACCACGAGATCATGACCTCACCTGAAGTTGGATGCTTAACCGACTGAGCCACCCACGCGCCCCATGATCTTACCTTCTGAGTCGCATTTTCCTCACCATTAAAATGGGGATAATAGCCTCCCTGTTGCTGTGAAGATTAGACACGATGATGTTTTAAAGGGTCATTGCATACTGTTTTCTTCTCTGTCTCCAGCCCATGTTTGCAGAAGACATGGGATATAGATGCCAAGTCCTGAGCCACATCCCTGGAGTGCTGTCAAGTACAAATGAGAAGGAACACATGGGACAAGAGAATATAGGGCAGCAAACCTAGGTCCTGCTTGCTGCGGTGCTCACAGCAGCCTAAGGACATCTGAACGTTATTGCCACCTCAGGGCCTGTTGAGCAATCTGCTGTTGCTCCTATAGCAAGTCTGCTCCACCTTATCTGCTTCCTAGGGCTGATGCCGATGACGACGGGGGCCCAGGCCAGTGCAGACAGCTCTGGTGCCTCCATGAGACGTGACTGGCTGATGGACATGCTGACAAGATGGCTCTCCCCTCACCTGGCTAGAATACAAGATACTACACAGGACTTCCTTTACGGCCCATCAGCCATCACCAGGATGCGGCTGTGGAGCTTTTCAAGTGCAGGTGGTGCAGGCCTCACACACACCTGACGGTATGTGCTTGGGGTGGTCCACCCTCCACCATGCTGTGGTGATTTTAGAGCGTACTGGTTAAGAACAGGCACTTTGGAGCCGCAAGGACATGAGTTCAATTCTTCATGATCGGCTGCCTCCTTGAGCTTCAGTTTTCCCATGTATAAAAAATGGGAAGGGTAACACCAACCTGGCGGAAGAGTCCTGAGGATAACGTGAGATAATGTACACAAAGCTTATAGTAGAGGGCACAGAGAAGGCCCTCAATAAAAGGTATCAGGCCTGGAGGCACGCATTCCATAGTCGATTGTCTGGAAAGAACATGAGGGAAATGGAAGAGCCTCACAGATACACAAATGCTGGCATTTTGAGTTAAAGCTCAGAATACTCCCCTTGCAGCTGGCTGACTCACGGAGTTCAAGACTGATTGTCTTCCATCTGGAATTCCTGCAGGGGTCATGGGGGACATCACAGGTCAAATGCGCACAAGGGTCTAGGCATCACAATAGTTTGTTCCAGAGACTGAGTTATCCCGCTGTGGGGTTTTCAAGTGCGTGAGACGTGAAACGTAGCATGCACTGACATCATTTTAATAAGGCTCAGGCACTTCCACGAGATACTCTAGAGTCTTCCACTGAAATCGTTTTGCTGTCAAAAGCTGACATTATAACGACATTGCAGGAGAGACTCCCTGGGAAATCACTGCTCATTTCCTTTCAGACAGTTCGTTTACCTGCAGAAGCTGGACTCTTCTGCTCTGCTCCGCAGCATCTGGCGATTGACACGATCCCGTAAGTCAATTTTGCAGCTGAGTGGACTGAGGTCCCAGAAAGCCAGAGGCCTGAAGTGGAAAATATCGAGCAGGTGACTCATTAAGGCTTGATTCGAGGACTTGAGCCCCAAGGAGCAGCCTGTGCATTGCTGATCTTATTGGACATTAGGAGGCCTGATTGGACTGTGGCCTCATTTTTGGCCAGTGTGAGAAGGGAGAGGGCGAGCCTGGGAATATGTTCCACCGCTGAGTTTTCAGGCTTTTTGATGCATTTATTTCCCCACCCAGTTCACTTTGATTTTTTATCCAATTCTCATCATCTGTCCCTCATGCTAAAACTTTTCTCTAGCACCTTCCATTCTGCTCCATTCAAGTGTGAAGGCATGCTTTCTCCTCTGTAGCTACTCCCCACCCCATCCCAACTCAGCAGATGGCCGGCTTTGGGCTTTGGTTTCCAGAGAAGAGGGCGACTTACTGCAGCGATCTCCCCACCGCTTTCCAGTTTCAGAAAAGGACGAGGGCACTCTCTCCCACAGAGCCAGCCTCTGATGCCATCCTTTGGGCCTGGACCCCGAGTTTCCTCCTCTAGTCTGAATTGTCATTGACTCTTTGCACTGGTCCCTTCTAGGCTTTTAGACATGTGCTTGACCCAAACTTCTCCTCTTTCCACTGGAGAGCTGTTCCCCAGTCATCCACATCCTCCACTGCCACTTTCTCACTTTGGGGCCCCTCAAGAACTCGATGACTGTTGTCCCTAGTTTCTACTCAAACAGCATCCTGAAAGTCAGAGGTGCCCCTCCAGTGGTCAAGCTGCCCTGTGCTTATCACTCTGTGCCTTATAACCATGGACACTCTTAACAACTATCTTCTTTGAGGAGTGCCGGGGTGGCCCAGTTGGTTAAGCATCCAACTTTGGCTCAGGTCATGATCTCATGGTTCGTGACTTAGAGCCCTACATTGGGCTCTGTGCTGTCAGCACAGAGAACGAAGAGCTGGCTTTGGATCCTTTGTCTCCCTCTCTCTGCCTCTCCTCCACTCACGTATGCATGCTTTCTTTCTCTCTCTCTCTGTCTCTTAAACATAAACATTAAAAAATTTATAAAAACAAACGAACAAGCAAAAACCCAACCATCTTCTATGAAACTCTTTCCTCGGTGAGTGTCGGTGATGCTCCACTCTGAGCTCTCTTCACGCTTCTGACCTGTGTTGTCTCACATTTCCCTGAGGTCTTTTTCACTGTTCACCCCAAAACTATGCAATCTTTAGGGTCAATATACTGTTCTTATATTTTCTATTCTCCCTTTGAAAACTCCCTCACTTTTCAGCTCTCATGAAAACTCATGTCTCCAAGCTCTATGGGAGGGAGGTCCTCAAAGCTGCGTTTCTAGTTTCTACCTCATTTCCAAGTTCTCTACTTATATCTTAAACCACACTAAGAATCTTTCCTTTCGGGTAGGCTTCCAACATCTCACGAGGAGTGTGGGGAAAGCTGACCTGACTTCTGCATCTGGATCCAAAGCACAGTTATTGATGAGGGAGCATAAGGCAAGCTGATAGATGCTAACACTATCTCCCCCACCCCTCCATGGTGGGATGTGTGATATTCCTCAGGCACACCTGGCTGCCCAAAAACAAAGGAAAGGGCAAAAAACAAATGGTTAACTGATAGAGATCCTAGTCCTGCAGGACCTAAGTTTCTATCACCCCTGCCTGTTGGAAACAAAGGCAGAAGGAAATGGCAGATAGAACTAAGTTTCCTTATAACCTGCAGCCCATTGACAAATACTTGAGGCTGGCAGAGTAAAATGTTTCTCTAGAAACTCCTTACTTTCTTAATGCTTTGCTAGAGGGAAAAACAACCTTAGCTTGACAGTAGTTAGGCCTCCAGTATCCTGTGAGTCTTTTTAGCATATGAAAATCTCACTGAAAACTTCCCTGGGACTTTACCTCCCCCAGCCCCATAGCATATAACCAGTCTCTCCTCATGGCCCTGGGGAAGCTCTTCTGCCCACAAGTCCTGTCCCTGTGCTTCAATAAAATCACCTTTTTGCACTAAAGACATCAAGAATTCTTTCTTGGTCATTGGCTCTGGACCCCAGGAACCCCACTATCACTCCAAAAACCTCATCAGTTATCATGTTGAGGTTGCATAACGGAGGGGTTGAGTGTGCAAGCGCCGGAGCCATGCTCTGTTGAGAGCCTCCCCTTGCCTCCCCTTGTCTTGCTAACTTAACCGTGTGACAGAGGGCAGATTATTGAAACTTCCTCTCAGTTTTCCTATCTGTAAACTGAAGTTACTAATAAAACTGACTTCATATGGTTGATGTGAGTAATAATTGAAAAAAATGCCTGACAAATGCTACCAAATACACATTCTCAAAACTTCTGAATTCTCTTGGACACATTTCTCTTTCCTCCACCCCATCTTGTGTCCTGATCCCACATTTCTTTTTCCGAGTCCTTTGCTTTCCTCTTGGCCCTTGGTGTTCCAGGCCAGGATAGTGAATTTGGCTTTGAAATGGTCTCCTTATTTCCAGGTTCTTCTGCCTCAATCTAGCCTGCACATAACATCTTTAGCCTCACTTAAAAAAAAAAAAAGTTTATTTTTGAGAGATCGTGAGCAGGGGAAGGGGAAAGAGAGTAGGGGATGGAGGGTCCAAAGTAGGCTCAGTGCTGACAGCATTGATCCCGATGCTAGGCTGGAACTCAGAACCGAACCACGAGATCATGACCTAAGCTGAAATTGGACGCTCAACCGACTGAGCCACCTGAGCACACACAGTCTTACTTTTATGTACTCTTCACATATTCTTCATATACTCACCTTTACAGGAGAAAGTTTTCTACCATCTAAATCCACCCTGTTTTCTCCTTCTCATCTCCATTTCTCACTCAAACACTCAGCTTAGGCGGGCTAAGTG
Organism: Paguma larvata; assembly: GCA_030068075.1. Lineage (NCBI taxonomy): Eukaryota > Metazoa > Chordata > Mammalia > Carnivora > Viverridae > Paguma > Paguma larvata. The sequence continues at coordinate 50,253,281 of CM057839.1, read as the reverse complement.
TTCTATAGACAACTTGCTCATTTCTCTTTCCCCCTTCAGACACTCCTTTAAATCCTTACTGACTCACTACCACTCAAATGCCTACAGCGTTCACACTCCAAGTCTTCCGTTAATCATATACAACTATCTGGTGAGTGGAAGCCAGGTCCTCCCGACAAGACAGAAAGCTCTTTGGGAGTAATGCCTGTGTCGTGCATGCATTCCTTTGTGTCCCCCAGAGCACTTAGCACAACCTCTTGCTCTCAGTAAGATGTCAATAAAGATTTGTTGGCTATTTGGCCAAATAATCAGAACGTTAGATTCACTGTGAATACATACAAAGAAGTGAGGGAAATCTGTGAATTCCCCATGAGACTTGATCTTTGCTTTCTATATCCAGTATCGGCATGCATATGTGTAAAAGGACTGTACTGGTACAAGGAGTGGGTTTAGGAAGAATGGATTCGTAAGGGAAACTGAGATACTGAGGATATGAGAAGTGCTGATTTATTTTTGAGTTTCTGGGCATCTTAAGGGATTACTCCAGTGTATCCCATAATTATCCATTCCCCCTGGCTTCCTGTTTCTTTACTTACATTATGCAAAGATTGATTAAACATTCTGTTTTGTTGGATTCTGGAACCATAGTCTTAAGCTGTGATGTTTACTGATTGACCTAATGGTGAATGACAGTTGTGAAATCATTCTTCCAAAGAATGCAAGAACACTAATTCAAAGGGATACATGCAACCCTATGTTTATAGAAGCATTGTTTACAATCACCAAATTACAGAAGCATCCCAAGTGTCCACTGACTGATGAATGGATAAAGAAGATGTGATGTGATATGTATGTATGTATGTGTATATATATGAATATACATATATATATATATATAATGGAATATTATTCAGCCACAAAAAAGAATAAAATTTTGCCATTTGCAAGGATGTGGATGCAGCTAGAGTATCATGCTAAACAAAATAGGTCAGTCAGAGAAAGACAAATACCATACGATTTCACTCATATATGGAATTTAAAAAGCAAAACAAATGAGCAAAGGGGAAAGAGAGAGAGAGAGAAAGACAGGCCAAGAAATAAGAGTCTTAACTATAGAGAACTGATTGACAGCTACCAGAGGGGAGGGTTTGGGGGGGGCGGGTTAAAAAGGTAATGGAAATTAAGGAGTGCATTTGCCCGGATGAGCACCGGTTGATGTATGGAATGAATCACTATGTGCTGTTCCTGAAACTAAACCCTGTATGTTAACTAACTGGAATAAAAAAAAAAAAAAAAAGGAAAAAATATGTGCACAAGTATTTTGACTCTAAAGATATAAAATAAAATAAATCTGGGGAAATCAAATTATGATTTTCCCTAAGCTTAAAAAAAAATAAAAACATTCTTCTCTGGTTTGTGAAAACTAGTTGTCTGTCCAACAGCCATTGTGACGAGCTGTGATGTCAGAAGACCTTTGAATGGACTGGTGGGGGGATACACAGACCCCTGTCTGGGTAGTGATGTGCAGAGCCAGCCTTATTCAGGATGGTGGAAATAGCTTCCATTTGTCAGAGGTGTTCCTGCTGCAGAAACAGAGAAGCGTCTGGGATAGGAGAATGTCAACTACCCCTTTTTCACCTCCACTTTTACTTTTCAAAAGAGCAACATATGAGCAGCATCCAAACTAAGCATTCCTAAGACTTGTCCTCAAGCCCAAAAGGCTTCCTTTCCCAGTGAAAAATCAACCTCATTTTAAATCAGTCTCCATGTCTGCATTTGGCTTTCAAGATTTTTGTGAACTTCATCAACATCGCTGACAAACTGGGAGATGCCCAAATCTCAACAGAAATCAATCAAGTGCTACAATTTTGAGGGGAAAAAAAGTTGCTTTGTTTTCTGACTTGTACCACAAACAGCGGCTCCAATCTGTCATTATGACTGAGAACGTGTCACAACAATCTGTTTTTATTCTTTACGAAAGAAGAACAACATCTTGCTCTCCTCCAGCTACAGCTAATTTGGAAAATTTGCAAGCTGACATGCAACTTGATTAAAATGACCTGGAGCCACCAATTCTTTTAAAATGCAACTCAGTGCTCACAACCCCAGACCTTCTGTAGTCCAGTTATCTCCTTCACAGCTTGTTTTTTTGGGGGTGAGCTAGGAGGATGCAGGGTGGGGTAGGGAAGAGCTGATGCTCCACATAGAGATTTTTCATTATTTTTTATTTTTCCTTTTCAGCTCTGCTATCACCATGGATTTCCTTCATTGCCTAGTGAACAGGAAAAGTGGTGGGACATCTTGACGGGACTAGCATGAATTTCATAGTCCTTGGCACAGAGCAGGTATGTGACCCAAACGAAGCATCCACATTGGGGTTGGAAACCATTTTGACATTGTGGTTTCACTCCCAGTCCACAGTTGTAGAAATTATGTAGATATTTGTCCCAATTTGAATTGGCTACCTAGGTCTTTGTCAAATCCTGGCTATGCTGATGACAGCAATGATATTTCCTTCTAGGGAAACCGATGGGTCTAGGGAAACAAAGGATAACTATTTGGCTCACTTTAGGATTAGGAATCATGGGATTTCACATAATGGAAACTGAGGCATTGTTCAGGAATCTGAGTGTGGGTTTGCTTTATAAGTACACTCTGATGACTATCTCATTTGTTATGGCATCTAAAATGTGTGTTATTGGCCCATGAGTGAGGAAGGGTGTTAATGTGGGAGGTGTTAATGTAGGCTGGCAAGGGTGCCCACAGTTGTATTATTCACTAAGACAATGTATAATTATTAGGAGACAATATATAATTACACACGGAATTGTGTGCTGCAAACTCTAAGTGTTGGCATTCTATCTCAGAGAGAGGAGAGCTAATACTGGTTGAGACCATGTAAATGCAGACACTCATTTGTCAGGGAATGTACAGTAATGAGAATCATTTCTGGATCCTGTTGCCTTGGTAACCTATTCTAAAATGATGTAGATAAAGAGCTAGCAACACTTATCAATGAAGCCAGCGTGTCTTGGGAAGGCAAGCTGCAAAAATAAAGCATTGAGCATCAGACCAAACCGACTTTTGGGGTGTATGTGACTCTTGTTCGAGCATCAGAACAAACCAACTTCTAGGGGGGGTGACTCTGTTCAAAATTGGGTCAAAATGTGAAATGAGGGATTGGGCATTAAGGTCATGACTATCATCAATACCTCATAGAACACCCTGGTCAAAGACATATCTACTGTCAAGGTTGTGGGACATTTCATCAATACCTCGTATGACACCCTGGTCAAACACATATCCACGGTCAAGGTCGTGGGACATTAATCAACTCAGACTCCAGCTCTTACTCATGGCAGCTCTTCTGAATGGGTCATTTTTGTGTGGCTGGACAGTAACCAAGACGCCACAGGGGACACCCTCGGGTGAGTGAGTATAGATCAGCTCCCCGTTTGAAGACATAGGGCTTGAAGAGTGGCAAGAACATCTGGATGCTTCCCTATTCCCCTGCTGTCTCCTGTCTAGTGTGAATACATGATCAGATTTAGAAGAGCTGATACAGTTAGCTCCTTTTTAAAGCTGACGAAAATAGGGCCAAGGAAAGTTAGGTAACTTGTTTATGTTGTGTCTTAGAGACAAGGCAGGACCAACATCGGCAACTCGATTTGTCCTCCCCAACATCTGGAATGGAATCTCTCAGGAATCCCACCTAACTGACCTCAGGACCTGCACGTTTTTTTTTGTTTTTTTTTTTTCCCATTTCCGACTCAGCACATGACCTAATATGGGCTCACTCTGCGATTCTAGGCTTGAATCTTGCCTAAACTCAGCACACTAAACTCTGTGCACACTAAACTCTGAATCAGCAACAAGGCTCCTGGGGGATGCGTGGGGAGGTGGCAGCCAACTCCTGTGTCACTCTGGGCTGAGGCAGGAGCGGCCTCTCCCGTGCCTGTGCCTGAGTCAGGTGTCTCCTCTGGTATGCAGGGAAGTAGGGCTGGCATGCCTCTCTGTGCAGTCTATTGTGTCCTGAGAATGCCAATAAAGAGTCTGTAAGACTGCATTTTGAAAATTACTTTTTATAGCAGTAAATTTTGTCCACATTTAAAAAATATATTTATTTTAAAAGAGAGTGCATGCAAGCAGGGGAGAGGGGCAGAGAGAGAGAGAGAGAGAGAAAGAGAGAATCTCAAGCAGGGTCTACATTCCACATGGAGCCCGATGTGGGGCTCGATCTTGTGACCTGTGAGATCATGACCTGAGCCAGAATCAAGAGTTGGATGTTTGACTGACTGAGCCACCCAGGCGCCCCTGTCCAGATTTTTTTAAAACCTATTTTAGTTGTGTCCTTTTAAATTATATTCTATCAAGTTCAGGGTGGCTATAATCAGACCCGAACAATAACCTAGCCATCTTCCAGATATGCAACTTGAGTAATTACCAGTCTTGAGATTGAAAGTGTGAAGGTGTGCTAATTTGCATGCTGTTAAAGGTCATCTGTGAAGAACACTCAGAGATTATACTTAGTAAGACTGTATTGCATATTTGAGAGTTGCTAAGAGAGTAGATCTTGTAAGTTCTCATCACAAGAAAAGAATTTTGTGGCTGTGTACCGTGATGGATGTTAACTAGACTTACTGTGGTGATCATTTTGCAATATATACAAATGTCAAATAATTATGTGAAACACCTGAAACTAATATAACATTATATTCAATTATACTTCAATTTAAGAAAGAAAGAAAAACAAAGGAAAGAAAATTCCGAGCAAAGAAAACCCCCCAAACCGTCAGAGAAAAAGATGAAGGTGTACATTGACTACAGTGGCATATGTTTACCTCTGGGCCCTAAGTGGAGCAAAAAATGCTTATTTAAAGGTGCTTTGCCCTTATTAATTACAGAGTCACGGTTCAGACAGGGCTGCTTCTTCCTGCTCTATTCCTTCATAGGCCACATCTCCTCTTTCCCTCCCTCCTTCCTTGACATCCTCCCTCCCTCTTTTCCTATTTATTGAGCCCTTACTGCTTAGCAAACACAGCCCTGGACACTAGGGATATGAAGGTGGCTGAGGCACAGACCTGCCCATCCAGGTTCCTCTTCTGGTTGGAAATAGACACAAGGTTTTGATGACTACTCTTCAAAGTTTTACAGGCACACAAAAAGAGAAATGGGGTCAAGGTCACTCAAGAGCGTATGGTGTAAGCAACCTTTCAGCTGGGCCCAAGAGGTGGGTAGGATTTTGCCAATTGGAGAAAGAGGATTTGTGGAAGGGAAGGGGCTTTCTAGACAAAAGGAATGGCATGATTAAAGGCATGATGATAAAAAGTGATAGTTTAGGGAATGTATTTAGTTATTGGATGTGGTGGAGATAGCCCACCAAAATTTGTGCTGTCCTTTTAATACCACAGCCTAGTTGCCCAAATCAGGGACTACATTTCCCAAGCCCCTTTGCATCACAGATGGGACCGTGTGACTAGGCAGTCAAAAGGTGAGCCTGCTTTTCCCTTTTGTCTTCCCTTCAGCTGACTTGGATTCTGAAGATTCTGAATCCTAGGCCAGAAAAAAGCCATATAATGGAAGTCATCAGGGCCCCGATTCACCATGTGGAAGGGCACCTGCTGACGACTAACCATGTGAGTAAGGAGTAAGCTTTTATTGTGGAAGTCACTGAAATTTTGGGGTTTCTTTGTTATAGCAGCTGACACTACCCTAACAAATGCACCGCGCGTATGATGGAAGCATCTTAAAAAGTGTTCAATGCAAAGACTCTTTGGTCAACTAAATTTCGGAAACACTGAATTCATCGGGTTTCATGCCAGCAGGATGGTATAGAGGTTTTTTTGTTTTGTTCTGTTTTTTAAAGTAGGCTCCACATCCAGCATGGTGGTTGAATTCATGATCAAGGATTGCGTGCTCTGCTGATTGAGCCAGGCAGGTTCCCTGGTATACAGCTTTAATATACAAAAGCATATAATAAATCTTCAAGAGAAATTTAGCATTTAGTTTCAGAAAATTTAGTTTTCTGAATGTCTTCGGCCAGGTGACACTGTTCTTCAGTACTTAGGAATGTATTGTAATTCTGTCGAAGTCAGAGAAAAGCTGGTGTCCAACCCAGGCAGGTGTTGAGTATCAGCGATGAAGTAGGAAAGAGAGGGGGCCGCGTAGACTGCTTTTCCTCCCACCACCCTCCCTCACACTCCAGCTCCTGAGCTCGTCACTCAGTCCTCAAACGAGTCCTGCTTTGTATCGTGTTCCTGGCCTTTGCATCCAAAGCTCTGCCTGGATTGTTCTCCATACGTCTATTCTGCTTTTTTTCTAAAGCCCAGTTTTCTCTGTGAACGTCCTCTCCTTCAGGTCAGCTGAAAGATAGCCAAGAGACTGTATAATTGAGGGCTTGCCTTTTATGCCTGAGAAAAACTGAGACCCAGGAAGATAAACCGAGGCCTGAGGAGGTAAACTGAGGGCAGGGAAGTAAACCAATGTACGGGTTGGTTTGTTTAGTGAGTGGACGGCAGGTTTTCTGTCATTGGAGAAATGATCCTTCCTGTGACAAGAAACCTGGGGTTACCTCGTCTGTAAAACTTCTGAGCCTTTCTTCTGGACTTTTTGTTCCGTTTGGCTTTTTTCCTCCTCATGTCTGCCTTCAGACGGGCTCTGCAGTGGAGGTCTCTTGGTGCAGGTCGCTGATCCTGTATATTACATAGTGATGCGTATGTGTCTCTAAAAGGCCCTGGATTCTCTTCAGGGCTTCTGTGGTAAGCTGACCTTTTGGCAGGGTCATAGAGGGCTGTGTGCCTTTGGTAAGGGTAGCTGGTCATCTCCTGCCTGCCCACAAACCCAGTGGCGTGGCAGGCTCCTTCCAGCGTGCCGGGGACAGAGGGCCCCTGCACACCTCCCCTTCACGCAGAGGGTAGCTGCCCGTCAGGGCTACTTAGTGCATTCTTTCTGCCAGTCCCGGGCCTCTCTTACAATAACGGTAGTGTATTTCTCTGCCTTGGATGGTGTTTGAATTAACTTAAACAAACATAAGCAAAGCAGCTGGTTAGTGGAATGGAAAGGTTGGGCTGGGGGTCTGGCCCCACACTGCATAATTTGTGGCCACCTCTGGTTGTAGGAATCCAAGCCCAGCCCTGTTTCTCTTGAGTCAGAGTTTACTGCCTGTGTCCTTGCCAAAAAGGCAAATCATGGTTGAATGACCATTTGCTCGCTGCATTACAAAGCCTTACAAACAAAAGCCACGATATTGAAATGTACACATTCACCATGTTGTACACACACAAAGATGTCTCCATTTGCAGATGGACGTGCTGAGCCAGATGGATGAAGTGAGATAGTTGCTCAAAGTCACAAGCAGTGAGAGGCGGAGCTGGGGTTCACACTCAAGGGTCCCATGACCCCACCTCTCATCCTTTCCCACTGAATTACCTTTGAAAGGCTTGTCCGCTTTGCAATCAGATGTGTGTTCCATATAAGTCTCTGCTCCCAGGTAAATCACTAGGCTTATCGCCGGCCCCTGGGGTGTCAGATGCCAGCTCAGGCCCCCACAGCTCCTCCCCCTGTTCTGCAGAGATTCCCTACACCGGATCGATTTGCCCTTTTCTGGGGCTCTGATAAGCATCACGAAACCTCCATCTCTAGGCTCAGAGATGGCTTCACTAATGACTGACTAATGACATTGTCCTCTTATGCTCCTTTTTTTCTGGTTCTGTCATCTCTGGAATATGACAGCTGGCATGATGGAGAAAGTGAGGGACTAGGAGTCAAGCAGCTGCTCTGAGACCTGGCTTTGCAGGACTTTTGTGTTGTATGACTTGGGGAATGCTCCTGCGAGTGGATCCGATTTCCTCATCTATAAAACAAGCGGGTCAGGAAAAATCTATTGGTCCCACTCCCTTCTAAAATTCTGTCCTTGTCTTTATAAAGGTAAGCAAGCAAACTAAACAATAAAGCAAAAATTACCTCCTTGAACAAACATACCCTCAAATCCACATCCAGTAGGGACAGAATTTGCAATTGGAATGTTGGTATTTAGGAATGTGGTTGCAAGATTCTAATATGCTTGCTGCTAAAATTTTGTCGTGAAATTTGAAGCAATGCGTGTTGGTAGACTTTAATCCCTGAAAGTCCTCTAAGCAATATTTCTAATATATATTTTGTTGAAGATTTGATGCTCTCTGCTTAGGTATTTCTAACAAGCGCTCTCTCCAAACAAATCTCTTCGAAAATGCATTAGATAACACAGTTCCTTCAATTCCATATCTTCCTTTCTGTCTAAACTGAAAAAGCCAGTTCACGTTATTAATGACAAGTCATTTTGCAGAGTGCCCGGGTTAATAGAAGAGATAACTGGCAAAATATAAATGTGTAATACTAACATGCTGAAGATAAAACAGAGGTCTAATGCTGAATGCATAATGTGGAGAATGGAAGAAGGTCCTGGCTGCAGAATTCCTGCAGAAAGAACTGGAAAGCTATGATGACCGGTGGGTCCATTGGTCTCCCAACTTGCTACTTTTCTGTTTTCTTTTGCAACCCAACTATCCTCCTTGAACCCGAACCCTAGAATTTCAGAGTTGAAAAAAAAAGGGTTCTTAGGGAATTTTGAGAATGAGGAAATCAAGCACAGTCAGGTGGGGGGACTCACCTAAAGAAACACTACCAGTTTTCTCAGGGAACTGTGCTGTCTGCCATTTCAATGCTTTGCCCAAGATTCTTCTGCCAATCCAGGTGCCTCCCCTGTCTTCTCCACATCAGTCCAGCCCGGGGAGAAGGAGCAGGCATTTATCAAATTAAAATCAAAGCACAATGGATTAAAATTCCGGTTTCATGGATATTCTATTTGTATGGCTTTGGGAAAGTCGCTTCACCTCACCTATATCTCAGTCTCTCCCCCTGTCAAATGAGTCAACACAGGTAAAGCCCATTGCACTCTAGTGAGTGATCAGAAAAGTTAGTGATTTTCATTAATATTCTGTGATCTGTAAGTTTATTTTTTTTGGCTATATAATCTCTATCTGGAAGCATAGTACAGGACTGGAGGACCTCTCATCATATCTGGTTTAAGAATTGTGTATTTTTTTGATAGTCCTCAAGTTCACTCTCAGAAGGAATGTGGTAGTTGGCTGATCTCCATGTCCCTAGAATTTTAAGACAAGAGGGAAGGCACTTAAATGGAGGCTGAGACCACTGGGGTATACTATGGTTTGGCTGTTTGTGTCTGCCTCCCACATTCATGTATTGAAATCCTCATGCCCAATGTGTTGGTTTTTGGAGGTGGGGCCTCTGGGAGGTGATTAAGTCATGAGGGTGGAGCTCATATAAAAGAGACCCCAGGAAGCTTTCTCCCAATTTCTGCCATGCGAGGACTGAGAGAAGTCAGTCTCTCTGCAACTGGGAAGACAGCCTTCACCAGACACTGAGTTTGCCAGGGTCGTGATCTTGAACTTCCCAACCTTTGGAACTGTGAGAAATAAGTGTTGTTTATAAGCCACCCAGCCTATGGTATTTTGTTATAGTAGCCCAAATGGACTAAGACAGGGTGGATTCCTTGACTCCCAAGAGTGCGGAATCTCCTTTAGTGGCCAGGAGCTTCCCTAAGAGACCCCTGGTATGTTTTTGACCATAAGTCTGCACTTGCCACTGGAAAGTTTAATGAATTGGTCTCATGTTATAAATATTAAATAAATTTAATTTTTCAGGTCTTAGTAAAAAGGAAGGTTCATCCTTGAGGATTATGAGAAAATTAAAAACGGAACTTGAGCTAGATAACTGCCTTCAAGTGCTGGGACTTTGCAGTCAAATATGCATATGTGCTTTCCGGCTGCATGACCTCGGGCGGATGACCTCATCTCCTTAAACCTCAGCTGCTGCATCTATAGAACAGGAGAGATGTCCGTTTCTTCCTTATAGGGTGTACTGAGATTGATGAGGCAATACATACAATGTATTTAACACACTGCCTGGCCCATAGTACGCAATGTTAGTTAGCATTATGATTAATTTTTTAAAGTGGTTTTAAAAAGCAAATGCCTCATTTGGTTACAATACTTAGGCATCAAAAATATTTAAAAGTGTCTCAGCATAAATGTTCAATGAGAAAGGATTTTTGTCTTCTATTTTTCAGTTAGCGTGCCCATCATTTAAACAGTGAACATGTGGTGAGGGGCCAGACATTTTTTTCTCATTTCATAGAGGTATTTTGAATGGAAAGTTCTGGAGCTGGCTCTGGGGAAAAAAATCTAGTGTGTCTAAACAACACAAACTATTTGGGAAAACAAACAAAGCTGGATTGATCTGAGTTGATTGTTTTTTCCTCCCTTTTTCCACCAGCCAATTTTTGGGTAGATATAGCCTCATTATGAAATCTGACCAAGATTGATTCTGGATAATTCAATCTCCAGGTAGACATAAGCTGGAGGGGGGTGCCTGGGGGGTTCAGTCAGTTAAGTGTCTGACTCTCGATTTTGGCTCAGGTCATGATCTCACAGTTTGTGACACTGAGTCCCGTGTTGGACTCTGTGCCTGCTTAGAATTCTCTCTCTGTCCCTCCCCACTTGTGTGCTCTCTCTCAAAATAAATAAATAAACATTAAGAAAAAAAGACACAAAACAATATCGAATGTTTTGTGGAAGACCCCGAAAGATTTCTGAGCAGGAAATGGAAACTTGAAGAGCCAGAAAGTGAATAAATTTGGGTTTTCAGTTTCTGGTGACTTTGATTAGCACACAGCATGCATCCTCCTCCCAAACTCCTTGATGAATTTGGGCTGTTCTACTCTCTCTCTGGAAGGGTCACTAGAAGAAACCTCAGGGATAAGAGGGGACCACCCCTCATTTGGTAGATGAGAAAAATGAGATTTAATGAGTTTGTGTGACAAGTGTCTATCACTCTGATATTTTCCACTTGGTCTGAGCATAATGCGCCATTTTCTTTTCTTTTTTTTTTTATGTTTATTTTTTGAGAGAGAGAGAGACAGGGCACAAGGTGGGGAGGCACAGAGAGTGAGGGAGACACAGAATCCGCAGCAGGTTCCAGGCTCTGAGCTGTCAACACAGAGCCCGATGCGGGGCTCAAACTCAGGAACCCTGAGATCATGACTTGAGCTGAAGTCGGACACTCAACCGACTGAGCCACCCAGGCACCCCCCAGTGCGCCATTTTCTTTAAGCAGGAGCCATTGAAGGGACTTCCAACCAATTTCCAGTTTCCACGTTACTCACAACAAAACAAATGTATCTATTCAAAATGTAGAAGAGCCATTGGTGTTTGTACAGATCTGGGTGCATTGGTCTGTTTCCCTGGGAGACGGTGGGAGGAGGCAGGCTGTCTGGGGTTGGGGGTTGGTGGGGGGAGGTTCCGATGGGCAGGTCGAAGAAGACTTTCACTGCCACCTTGTGGTCACCTGGAACAACGGAGGGTCATTGCTCTGGAGATCTGGTTTGTCCAGCTTCTTACTTTGGCTGCTGGCCTGAGATCTTTATCAGTGCGGGCAGCATTACTTCAATGGAGCTTCTGTTACCATTTTTCTTTCCAGTTCATTTTCAGTGTCTTTAGCCCCAGGAAAGGGGAAATTGTTGAGAGCTAGCAAAATTCTATATTCTAGAAAAATAGCTGCAGAGAGGAAGAGGTCACGATCTAGGGAAAGGCTTTTAAGATGAAATGTTGGAGAGCCTCACAAGATCCTTGTTTCAACTTGCTGTAGCATCTGTCTACAAGAGCAGAGATTGATGGGGCAAAAGTCAGGCCCGGAGTTGGCACCTGTCATTGTCATCACCTGGTCAACTGGGGGAAGTCAGGACAGATGAAGATTCATTTATTATCTCATTTATTGCCCCAGATTGCAGTCCAAATTAGTTCTCCCATCACATTCTGATAGTCCCAGATTCAATATTGTCGGTTGAAATACTAACGATATTTTTCAGTGCAAAAAAAAAATGACTTTCAAGGCATGTATTATGGAAAGGATTATAATAAATTAAATGCCTAAACTGGCAGAGTGCAAACAATTTTGACTCAGATCTAAATGTTTGCACTGGCTGTTTAAACATTTAATTTGTTAGACTGGAAGTACCACCACAGAATAAGCATGTTAATTAAACTCGGGCTTCAGCAACGTGAATCATCCCACGTACACAGAGCGTGACAGACCCGGGCCGGCAAGAGCCAATGTGCGTTGATTTCTCATTCTCCAAATGAACACTTTGCATCTTTAAACCCTGCAGACATTAGTGATTTTTAATGAATTGTTCTGTCTTTCCGAGGTGACGTTTAGATTATGCTGTAAGATAATGTTAGTCCGGGAAACAATTTTGTAATTAAGTTTCAGGGATGTATCACCCATAGGTAATTGATTAAAGTGGTTACATGGATAATCTGTTGGGTGATTTTACATTTAAAAATAGAAAAATATAAAGAATAAGAGATGCAAAAAGCAAAACCTCTAAAGACCAGCTTAACAAAGACAATCTTCATTATCATCATCACCCAACATCATCACAACCATTATCTTTGCCATCATCATCGTCATCACCCTCATCACATCTTTTGAGACAGTGAATGTGCCTTGTCTGACCCTCGCTCTGCCACAGATTGGTCACATGATGCTTTTTAAGGCACTCATCTTCTCTGAATTTCAGGTACCTCATTTGTAAAACCAGGGTGTTTTTATTAGACTAAGGCTAAGTCATAACAAAGTCGCTTCTAAATACAGTGACTTAGTGATTTGTTTATTTAAGTTTATTTTTGAGAGAGGGAGAGAGAGAGCATGAACATGTGAGTGAGGGTAGGGCAGTGAGAGAGAGAGGGAGAGAGAGAATCCCAAGTAGGCTCTGTGCTGACAGCATGGTTGCAGGGCTTTTACTCCCAAACCATGAGACCATGACGTGAGCCGAAATCAAGAGTTGGATGCTTAAGTGATTGAGCCACCCAGACACCACCCCCCCAAATACAGTGATTTGAAAAACATAGTTTATTTCTTCATTAGATGTAACTGAGTTATTTAAGGCAAGCAGGGAGCTCTTAAGTCTTTATTTGAAACCCTTGGTAGCACCCCAATGTCTGCAGACCCAACTTCAAGGTCCTTTACAACCTGACCTCAATTCACACTTCCCACTTACCTACTCTTTGTCTTTCTACTTTCTCCTGTGTCTTTGCTATGCTGTTACCTTGGTCGAGAATGGCCTCCTGCTCTTCATCTATTGACATTTTATTCATTCATGACCCAGCTCATATGCTGCCTCCTTCGTGAGACCCTTTAATTTCCTTCCTTTGCCCCTTGCCATCCTGTTACAACATTCATTGTTTCTTCCTCTGCCTTCTGATATCTTTACCTCTATTGTAGTATCAAATGCCGTTTACTCTCTAATTTAGTTATTTATTCAAAGGAATTTTTTGTTTCTGGAGGCAACAGACTACATATTATTTATCTTTCTTTCCCGTCTCCTCTCTCCTTCCTTGCCTTGCCCAATATCCAGCATTGTTCCTTGCCCAATAAAAGTATGTTGAACTGAATGGAATAAAAAGTTGTTACAGATATGAAAACTCAGTCATCAAAATAGCAACCATTTTGTAACTCAAGGGGCCAATTAGGCAATAGGCTGTTCATTGGAAAATTCTAGATGTGGATCAAAACAATTCCAATTAGATTCACATCCTGTGTGAGACCAAGAATAGCACACAGAAATACTCCTTGGGCCCTACATCCATGTGGAATAGTTTTCCACTCATGTTTGTTAGGAAGAATACTCTTCCTGAGACCCACCATGATTTTTCTTAAAACCTTTGTCCATGAGCCATGTGAAAATTTTCTTTTGAGCTTGAACACGCACACAGATGGTTTACAACATATGCTTAAGTCTATCTCCATTTATGGAATTTCTACTTCAATTCTACCCCATGGTCATTTCAGAATCTATGAATTAACTGCCTGAGGGAGTTTCATTTCAAACAGGAACTCTGCTCAGGGAATCAAGTGCAGGGAACTGTCATGGGTTTGCTGTACTGTTGGGAAAACTCACCTCCCTTGCTCAGACCTCAGTCTTCTCATTTGTAGATGAGGCTGCTACGACTCCCCCTTCTCACAGGGCTGTTTGCACACATGATGGCAGCTCATTAGTGGAGCGCTTTGAAAAGATCATATGGAATCCTGTTGGGTACTGTCAGGAGGCTAACCTCCAGGCTTATGAAAATGGATATTAAAACCATGCATCTGCTTGTTCCAGTCACTGAGTGCACACGAACAGTCCCTTAGTTGTATTTATAACACTGCAGTTTTTTTCCAAAGAAAGAAATTAAATTTGTTTTTTCAAATTTTACAAAAGCAACCATGAGTTAGTCTGCTTGAATGAATTTCAAATCATAATGTAGATAATGTCAGGATGACAATAAAACTTATGAAATAGAGCAGGGGCGGGGAAAAGAGAAAGCAGGAGGAAGAGATTCAGACAGCTCTGCTTTTCTGCCTGGCAGTCTGCCCCCCACTCCCTGCCATCTATGCCCTTCAATCCCCTCGAACATGTAAACCTCTCTATTCCTCTTCGTTTAAATGAATCTGGCCTGGTGGCATTAATGCTTGTAAAGGTAAATGGAAACCGCAAAGATGACGTATTCTGTCATCTAGTTAGGGATTTTTCAATTCTTCCTAACTGTCATCTTACAGCTCACCTATGATTGGAACCAACCTAGCTCAAAATGGTGAAGTTGAAGACATCTGCGTATGTGCCCTCGCCTTCCCCTTCTGCCCTTGTTTTTCTACTGGGTTCATTTATTCCACAGGACTGTGTGTCAGATCCCTCTCCTGTATGGTTCTATGTACAGGGAAGACTCCAATATGAATGGGGCCAGTCCCTGCTTTAAGAAACCATCTGTGATGTGGAGATGCTACCAGTTTTCAGGGCAACAAGGCTTACACCCACGAGCTAACCTGTAATGGTGCAGTTTTAGGAGCAGGAGGAGTTTGGGGGAGGCAAAGGGCCCTTGGGGTGTCTCAGAAATCATACTGCAGAGCTTATGTTGCTCCTGCATGATAGGACCTTATTGTAAGAAAGGATTTTATCATCTCCATATGATCACTGGGAGGCCTTTGGAATGAAGTTAAATAGCCTCTCTGTTAACACACACACACACACATACACACACACACATGGAGGAGGTAAGGAATAACAATTGCTTTACGCTTAATATCTTTAGAGACCATTTGGTTGCAGTTTGCTCAAGCTGGCTTAGGCAAAAAGGAAAATTTGCCTCATAGAATACTGGAGCAGAGATGGCAAAAGGGCTCCCAGGAGGCTGAGTCCAGGAACTGAAAAGCCACCAGGAGCTGTGTCAGCTACCCTGTGGAGCCTCAAGGTCTCTGCTTTCCTTTGTCAGCTTGATTCACTTTTCTTTCCTTGGCTGACTGTTTTTCTTAACTTGCATGTGCACCAAGCATATCTGCCTCTTCCCTGATTTATCAAAAATCCCAGGTTCCCAATGCCAAATTCCTCAAATACGTGACTCCGATTGACCGTTAGATTGGCCTAAAGATGGACTCACTTAATTCAGTCAACACTTGAAATGACAGAATTACATTACCATACCACAATCTGACCATTTGCTTGCTTGGAGATACTATATATAGTGTTTGGTATTCTTGGATCTTGAGATTGGAGAGAGCGGCGTTTGGCGCTTGTCTTTGTGATTTACTAGATGTGTAACTTTGGGTAAGTTTGAGATTGCCCATCTCCCCCACCTCCTCCTTCATCTATGGGTCACCAAGATTTTTTATGACAATTAGTGTTTATTAAATGAGGAAATATACCATAAAACAAATAATGCCAGTGAAGAAATGGGCAGAAGACATGAATAGACACTTTTCCAAAGAAGACATCCAGATGGCCAACAGACACATGGAAAGATGCTCCACATCACTCATCACCAGGGAAATGCAAATCAAACCCACACTGGGATACCACCTCACACCTGTCAGAGTGGCTAAAATTAACAACTCTGGAAACTACAGATGCTGGCGAGGATGTGGAGAAATGGGAACTCTCTTGCACTGTTTGTGGGAATGCAAACTGGAACAGATGTTCTGGAAAACCCTGTGGAGTTTCCTCAAAAAATTAAAAGTAGAATTACCCTATGACCCAGCAAAGCAGTACTAGGAATTTATTCAAAGGATACAGGAATGCTGATTCATAGAGGCACATGTACCCTAATGTTTATAGCAGCACTTTCAACAATAGCCAAATTATGGAAAGAGCCCAAATGTCCATCAACTGATGCATGGATAAAGAAGATGTGGTTTATATATACAATGGAATACTACTTGGCAATGAGAAAGAATGAAAGCATGACATTTGCAACAGTATGGGTGGAACTGGAAGGTATTTTGCTAGTGAAGTAAGTCAGTCAGAGAAAGACAGGTATCATATGTTTTCACTCATATATGGAATATGAGAAACCTAAAAGAAGACCATGGGGGAAGGGAAGGGGAAAAATAGTGTCAAACAGAGAGGGCAGCAAACTATAAGAGACTCTTAAATACAGAAAACCAACTGGGTTGGTTGGCAGGGAAGGGAAGGGGGAAAATGGGTGATGGGCATTGAGGAGGGAACTTGTTGGGATGAGCATTGGATGTTGTATGTAAGTGATGAATCACGGGAATCTACTCCCAAAGCCAAGAGCACACTGTATACACTTTATGTTAGCTAACTTGACAATAAATTATATTAAAAAAATAAAAGAGGAAATGCATATAAAGTGAATAGCATGGTGTCTGACACTGCATATTATAAACAAGAAATTTGTTCACATCTCCCTTGTATATAAATCGAATTCTGGCAAACTGGTTCCTTTTTAGCACTCCTTGGGGAATTCAATATATAAAAAATACTGTATAATAAATACTTTGGGACACATATAGGAGTGGATCAGTCAGATCATAGGAGGCTACTTTTCTTTCTCTCTGATTTTCTCAATGCATAAAAGAGATTAACACTAGAAACTGAGAGGAATTTCTCAAATGGCTGGGATCGGAAGGAGCCAAGAAAATCATAGTCCAGAATCTACCCAGAAGAAAACAACTGTAGTGTTAGAGAAGAATGAGGGACATTATGGGCTTAGCTTCTGAAATTTAAGAAGCAAAAAGAGGGTCCTGGGGCAATTGTTAGGACCACAAGTGAGAACTGCCTGCAGTAATTCTCACTACTCTCTTGCTAAACAGCAAGTGTGGCTAAAAAGCAGAGGTGGGGAAGGTGCCTTGTGGGGGAAGATTTCTCGGGTCATTGGAGGCTCTGGAGGTGAAATAACCAAGATAACCTTGAGGAAGTTCCAGATTTCATAAGAGATGCAAAGGGGAGAGAAGGAAAGACCTTCTTCCCAGAAGGGAAATCCCTGAAGTTCTTCATTGCTATAGTCCCCCTTACCTTGGCAGTTGGCAAGGAGTCCCCAGCTGCCTGTAGTCCCATGCCCTAGCTTCCCTGCTGGGACATCCCCCTCACAAAGAACCCTTTCAGGAGAAATGTTTTTTAGGGAAACCAATCAACACAATTGCAGAAGAAATATTTGTCAGCTACTCACACTGTTCACAGTACGAAGAGGCAACCAACGAGTATCAGACACCTGAGGAGAACCAAGAGCATGAAAGAGAAGTACCAAGATTAAGAGGAGCTGCTGATTTTGGAAGAAAAAGAGACAATTCAGGAAACAGAAGTTTGGAAAAAAAAAACTGCAAGGGAAATGCACTCATTAAAACAATAACAAAAATAGACTGCTCTGAAAAAGAAAGACTCAGAGAACAAGGAATAGTTCTAGATAGTTAAAAATATGAAATGGAAAATTCAATAAAAGGACTGAGCAATGGAATAGCCTAAATTAGTGACCTGGAAGATAAGTCTCAGGAAATCTATCAGAATTCAGAGCAAAAATACATCGAGATGGAAAATACAGTTAAAAAGTTAAAAGACAAAAAGGATCAATCCAGGAAGGAAGGAAATCATGGAAGAAAATAGTTCTTCATGTTAAAGAGAGACAAAAATAATCTGTTTTATTGTTTTTTAATTTTTTAACATTTACTTACATGACAGAGAGAGAGAGAATTTGTGCTAGTGGGGGAGGGGCAGAGAGAGAGGGGACAAAGGATCCGAAGCTGGCTCTGTGCTCAGAGCAGAGAACCTGACTTAGAGCTCGAACCCATGAACCATGAGCTCATGACCTGAGCCGAAGTCAAACACTTAACTGACTGAGACACCCAGGTGCCCCAAGAATCGTCTGTTTTAAAGTAGTCACCGAAAACCAGTAGAACTAATGTAAAAAGATCCACAGCAGAAAATCCTGGTGAAATGAACAGATTCCAAGGAAAAAAGAAAAATCTGAAAAGCTTCCAGAAAAAGACAAATCTTATGTAGTACTGTGGACAATGGTAGTTACAGTTTTGCTTTTCTTGTGTGATTTTCCTTCTGTCCATGCCATTCAGATGGGACTGTGAATTATAGGATCACTCCCCAACCCCACCCGGTCCTACCTAGGCCAGGGAGAGTGTGATTAGCTCAGGAAGGGCAGAAAACCCAAAAGGGCTCACTCAGAATTCTCTCCAGGGTTTTCTCCTGTGTTAATGGAGAAGTAGGTCTTTCTCTTTTGGGTTATGTGGGTGCAAGGATGTTGGCTATAGCTGTGTGTAGTTACTTTCTTGCATAGAAGAAGCTTGTAGCAGTAGGAAGAATGAGTTTAACATAGAAACAGACAAATAGAGCCACAGGACATGGAAAAGAACCTTAATGACTCGACCACTGGACTCAGCCATGCTTCAGGCCAGCTCCACCTCTGGGCTTCCCAGGTATGAGCTGATAAATTCCCTACTTTGCTGAAGCAGGTTTGAGTTGGGTTTCTGTAATATGCACCTGCCAAGGAACAAGTCAGACTGGCATCAGGCTTCTCACTAGATACACAGGTGCTAGAAGCTAAGGCAGAAAAATCTTCAAATTTCTGGGGGAAAATAATTTTGAACCTAGAATTTTCTATTCACTCAAACTAGCATTCCAGTATGAGGACATGTAATGACTCTGGAGGTTTTCCATTCACAGAACTTCTCTGAAAGAATTGGTCAGGAACTTATTAGAGCAAAAAGGAAAAATGGACGCGAGAAGTAAGAAGGTGGAATACAGAATATAATGTTGACCAAAGTCTTCAGTAAAAGTAATAATTAATCCAAAAAATATAGACACATAATAAAAAAAATCCTCAGTAGGCAGCAGCTACAATTCTGAATAACTGTGTCACGGTCTGGACATGCTGTCAGTGTACTAAGGGTCTCATATTGTTAGGAACAAGCCATGATACTAACTCTAGGCCTTGATAGAAAATTTAGTTGTTGAAAATTAAGGCAACCTCTAGAAAAATAGAAATAAGCTGTGTAACTTCCAGACCATTAAAGAGGAAAAAAATCCCAATCTGATACGAAGCAAGTTTGGAGAAAAATAAACAAGGACACTTGAAAATGGAAAGCGTAAAACAAGCTGATGGGAACACGTCCGAACACAAGAGGGTCCACAGTGAGTGTGAGTAGGTTAGATGCCAGGGTCGTGAAGGCAGGGATGGACGTTGGTTTTGTCCCCTGAGTCCCTCAGTAAATATGTATTAAATAAATGGCTAGATATTCTATGATCTGAGTTTTAAAAATACTGTTTTAAAGCTAGTCTAAATCAAACAAAGAATACACAAAGTTTGAAAACAGAGGGTTGAGAAACTATTTCCCAGGAAAAGGCTGACAGAATGGACATGTGCAGTAATAATAGTATTAGATTAAATAACAACAACAACAACAACTCAAGGCCAAATGCATTAAACTGAATCAAGAGCAATATTTTATATGCCCTTCTGGATAAGAAGTACAGGCAAATTAACTGAACTGATAAGAGAGGTCAGTGAGATGACCAGATACAAAATCAACTTACACAAATTAATAGCTTTTCTAAATACTAGTACTAACCAATTAGAAAATGAAGAGGCTAAAAAATCCAAATCACATTCACAGTAGCAACAAACTTGACAAAATCCCGAGAATTCTGATGAAATAAACTGAACTAGAATTTGGCAAGACTGTTAATGAATGACAAAGAACCTCTGAAATGATACTGAGAACAGTCTAAAACAGAACAAAACAGACCAAAAGGAGAGACACACTTCCTAAGTGCGATAACTCAACATTGTAAAGATCACAATGATTCTCACCAAATCAACCAACAAATTCAGTGCAATCCAAATAATAAAAATCCCATTAACTTGGGAGGAAAAGAGCAAGAGGGTAAGAAAGACTTTAAGAAGTAAAAGAGGAGGGCCACCTGGGTGGCTCAGTCGGTTAAGCATCCAACTCTTGATTTTGGCTCAGGTCGTGATCTCACAATTTTGTGTGTTCAAACCCCATGTCGAGCTCTGCACTGACAGCATGAAGCCTGATAAAGATTCTTTCTCTCTCCTCTCTCTGTTTCTCCCTCTGCCCCTCCTCTCTCTCTCTCTCTCTTTCTCTCTCTCACACACACACACACACACAAAAGAGGAAAAGCTTGCCCCTACCAGATAGCAAAATGTGTTCCTAAAGTATAATAAGCACAAGTACAATCTTGGTGCTGACAGATTAGTAATACAGGATCCAGATGAATCTACTTATGGGACTTTAGCTTATGATAAAGATGGCATTTCAGTTAGTGGGGAAACGGTGTTTAAAAGATATTGAGAAAATTGCGTGTTCATTTGGAAAATAAAGTTAGATTTCAGTCTTACACCATCACAAAAGTAAATCAATGTTGTATTAAAAAAATGAATCATGAAATCTAAATATAAAATATTCAAAGAAAACATGATTAAAAAAATCATGTTGAAATGGAGGCCTTCTTATGTCAGACACAATTGAAAAAGTCAGAAAAGAAAACACTGATAGATTTGACTATCTGGAAACAACAACAACAACAACAACAACAACAACATCCCAAACAAACTTCGCTAAGGGAAAAGATGTTGGCAAGATATGAAAACACAAAAGATTAGGGGCGCCTGGGTGGCTCATTTGGTTAAGTGTCCAACTTTGGCTCAGGTCATGATCTCGCGGTTCGTGGGTTCAAGCCTGACATTGGTCTCCGGTCTGACATCTTGGAACCTAGAGCCTTTAGATTCTCTGTGTGTGTCTCTCTCTGCCTCTCCTCTGCTTTTGCTCTCTCTCAAAAATAAATAAACATTAAAAAAAAGATTAATGTACCTAATATTTGAAGGACTCATAAAGGGGCACCTGGGTGGCTCAGTCAGTTAAGCGTCCCGTTTCAGCTCAGGTCATGATCTCACAGTTTGTGGGTTCGAGCCACACAATGGGCTCTGTGCTGACAGCCCAGAGCCAGGAGCCTGCTTCGGATTCTGTGTCTCCCTCTCTCTCTAACTCTTCCCTGCTCTCGCTCTGTCTCTGTCTCTCTCAAAAACAAACAAACAAAAAAATAAAGGGCTCATAAGGCAACAGACAATTCCATAGAAAAATGGACAAGGAATATGAATAAGCAATTCACAATAGAAATTAGAAATAGAAAATACAAAGGGTCACTATGCATGTGAAAAATACTCAACAGTATAAATAAAAGGGAAATGCAAATTAAAATAAGAATGTGCTGTCAATCTTTACCCATAAGATTGATGATAATAAAAAGCAAATGGAAACCACTCAGTAATGGCACATGGAAGCTTTTCGCTGCACATAACAGAAAGACATGACCTAAGCTGCCTTATGGCCTGAGTGGATTTATTATCTGAAATGACCAAAAGTCTAGAAGTACAGCCAGCTTCACATGTGGTGGCTTCAGTGACTCATAATGACAGTGGGGACCCAGGTTCCTTTTCTCTTTGCTCTGCCAAACTTCACCCTAAGGTTGTTGCTCTTATGTGGCCAAAGGGTTGAGGGGTTGCAGATATTGCATCCAGACCTGGTAAGTTTCAAAGGAAGAGAGAATCTTCTTTATCTTATGACCCTTTTAGGATAGAGGAAACTTTCCTGGAAGTTTCCTCAGGCAACTTTCCCTTCCTGTTTCAGTAGCTTAGAACTGGGTCTCATGCCAGTCCCTGAACCCATCTCTGGAGAAGGGTTTGGTCTTATCCTTATTATCTAGGAAATCAGCCATGTGACCTCTTTAATGAGGGTGTGGGGAAACTGCTACACTCCACCTTGATGGAAGAATAAATTAGTGTAGCCTATTGATGGCTTTCTTAAAATAAAACAAATCCCTTTTTAAATTAATCAATTAAACAATTTTCAAATATAAGTTCTATACCCAATGTGGGGCTCAAATTCATCATCCCAAGATCAAGAGTTGCATGCTCTACTGATTGAGACAGTGTGGTGCCCACACTGATGTCTTTCAAAATATAAAATTTGCACACCTTTTGAATCATCACAAGTAAAAAAAATCAAGTTATAAAAATGCTACATTTATGCTAAAAAAACACACATCCAAATTACAATTATTTGTGTACAAAGGCATGTAAAAAGAACTTAAAAGATACATGCTCCTCTGTTAGAGCCAGCACGTGGAATACATAGATTATTCTTTCTAAGTTTTGTTTGACTTGTTTTTCTTAAAAAGACATTTTTAAAAATTTTTTTCAAAGAATATGAATTTTAATAATTTTTAAATAATGACATTATTTTTCCAGTTTACAATGCTATCAGCAATATCTTAGGATTCTACTTTCATTTCAAGTTTGTTAGTAGTGTATTTAAAAAATCTCTTTTGTTTGAGTATAGTTGACACACAGTGTTGCACATTAGTTTCAAGTGTACGACACAGTGACTCGACAAATTTGAACATTATGTGATGCTCACAAGTGCAACTACCATCGGTTGCCATGTGACACTATTGCAAACCATTGACTTTATTCCCTACGCTGTGCCTTTACTCCCATAACTTGTTCATTCCGTATCTAGAAGTCTGGATCTCTCACTGCCCTTCACTCATTTTGCCCATTCCATCTCCCCTCTCCCCCTCGCAAACCTGCTTGTTCTCTGTTTTTGTGGGTCTGATTCTGCTGACAATAAAGGCATTTAATTATCTCACATAATTAAGTCTGGAGGTAGGTATTCCAGAGTAAGTATGGGCAGTGAGTCAGTGATACTGAGGGCTTCAGTTCTTTTTCTCTCTCTGCTCAGCCATTAGCCATTCCCCAGCTTGTTGGCTTTTGGTTCTTAAGTTTATTGCAGAGTTCCTGAACTTTCTTGTTCATGGTGCCCTTACTGTTCCAGAAAATTTTTTCAAGGAGCCATTAGACCAAAAGAAATACCTAACATTTCTGTTTATTGGGTAGTTAGGTCCAAAAGATTTAGTAAGAATTTATGTCCTAACAACTTAGTAGCTATATGAAAAAAAAAAAAACAATACACGTACTTTGAAAGAAAAATATTTTTATTATATTGGTAAAAAACTGAAATTACTTACTAGTAAGATACGTGCTCCTGTTGTGCACTACACAATTCCTCCAACCACTACTTGCAGTTCCTAGTCCGTATTGATTTTCACATAGTACTGGCTTTTGTTTTTGTTTTTAAATCACAGCAACATCTCCAGACCTAGCTTCACAAAGATTTGTCACGGAAAGGAATGTAGTGTTAACTTCTCTTGAAACTGTGGACTATCTTGATCTGGTAGTTTGTATCATGTTTGACGGATGTTGGGTATCACTATTGTTAAATTTTTTTTTAATGTTTATTTTTTGAAAGAGGTAGAGAGTGCGCGCAAGTGGGGGAGGGGCAGAGAGAAAGGGAGACAGAGGATCCATAGTGGGCTCTGATAGCACAGAGCCCAACGTGGGGCTCAAACTCATGAACCATGAGATCATGACCTGCAAAGTTGGCTGCTTAACTAACTGAGCCACCCAGGGACCCCTGGTATCACTGTTGCTAAAAGTTTACCTTGAGGGACACCTGGGTGGTTCAGTCGGTGCTGACAGCTCAGAGCCTGGAGCCTGCTTCAGATTCTGTGTCTCTCTCGCTCTCTGCCTCTCCCCTGTTCACGCTCTGTCTCTCTCTCTCTCAAAAATAAATAAACGTAAAAAAATTAAAAAAAATTTGCTTTGAAAATTTACCACACAATGCCTTTGTGAATTGACTGTGGCACTCAAGGGTGCCTCAGCATATAGTTTGGGAACTATGGGTTTATCATTTCGTGATTGCAAAATGATGGCCTCAGCTCCGAGCATAGATCTCTGCACAATGATGTTCATGGAAAGAAGGAAGTAGAGTCTTTCCCATTACTTCCTTTTAAACATTTTCAAGTTTGTTGAGATATAATTTCATATTATAAAATGTGCCTATTTTGAGTGTATGGCTAAATGAGTTTTGACAAATGTGTACATCTACGTGATCATCACCCAGTCAAGATACAGAATATTTTCATCATCCCGGAAAGTTCCTTTGAGCCCCTACCAACTCCCGGCAATCGCTGATATGCTTTCTATCATTATAGATTAAATTTATCTTTTCTAAATCTTCATAGAAATGGAACATGTCATATGGACTCTGGATTTGTGTAATGATTTTGAAATTCATCCACGTTGCATGTATTAGTGGTCATTCCTTTTTATTGCCGATTAATATCCAATTGTTTGAACATAGCACAGTTTGCTTATCCATTAACCTATTGGCAAACATTTGGGTTATTTTAAGTTTTGGTTATTATGAGTAAAGCTGCAATGAACCCTGAGGTATGAGTCTTTGTGTGCACATATGTTTTTATTTCTCTTGAGTTCTCTCTCTCTCTCTCTCTCTCTCTCTCTCTCTCTCTCTCTCTCTTTCTCTCATTGTTTAAGGAGAGTAAAATTATTTCCAGAGGCACCCCCAACACACTTTCACCTATGTATCTTTGGCCAGTCCTGGATCATCCTCATATGCCCCATGCGATTACTAGAAAGAGGAATAGGGTCACCTTGGAGCAATCAGTCTATATCCTTTGAGGCTGGGAGCCGTGGTCCTTTCTGAAGTTTGTTGCCTCCCCAAACCAAATTGGAGTCATATGAACACAAGAAAAAGGGAGGGATGGCTCTTGGGTATGTAGTCAGCGTGTCTGCTCTTTATCCATGAGTATTTTTACTACAGAATATGGTAGTAGCATTATTTATATATCACACTAAGAGCCTTTTCTCTGACATAAAGGTGCTTAAGCAGATCTGTTGCTGACAGATACTCAACAATAGTCCTAGAAATAAGCCAAGAAGAGAAAAACATATTTAAAAAAACCTTGACAGATAGAAAGATAATTGCTCTGGGGAATATGATATGAGGGCAGGAGTGTCATATGGAGAGAATTTTACCAACTGGCTGCCAGATGCGGGCCTGCCCTGGGCTGAGGCACAGCTGGTCCGCCCTACAGTAAATCAGATGTGGAAGGCAAGTACCATCTGGCACATAAACTTGGCAGAGCCTGGAAAGAGAAGTTAACTCATGTGTGAAGTTATTATTATTATGGATGCACATGAAAAGAGCCCTGGCACCTGTAGCAGGGTGAGCTGTCTCCTTCCTTTGGGGCTCCTCTGTCGTTGCCCACGGGGCGGTCACAGAGGGTCTCCCTGAGCCCTGGCCCTTTGCTTCCGGTCAGGGCTGGCATTCTTCAGCTTCTGAGGAGCTCCATACTCAGCACGTCTCCCGTTTCTCATCCCTCCCTCCCTTGTGCTCTTTTCCTGAGACTTTCTCTCATTTACTTACTAAGCTTGTGAAATTCAGGGATCAGATCTTATCTATTCTTGTTCTCTATCCCTGCTCCCAGCATTCGTCCTTGAACAAAGTAGGTGCTCAATAAGTCATGAAAATGTCCTTGCCACAGGTAAGGACAAGAGTGAAGTGCTATGACAGTAACGTTTCCACCTTCCATTTTTTGTGCCTATTTCCAGATTGGTGACATATAAGAGGGACCCAGAAAATGCATCCTTAGTGCGCATTTCAGTTTGTAAACCTTGCCCTAAGACATCTCGGTATTCTTAATTCTCCATTATCTACAACTAAGAATCATAAACTGTTAGGATTGGAAGGCACCCCGGAAGTGAGCATTTTCCAGGTGAGAAACCCAGAGAGTTGGAAGACTTGCTCAAGGCCATACTGGTGGTTGGCAGCAGAATAAACACTTGTTTACAACCCACCTGATTCCTGCAAGGATTTAAGTCTGTTTTTGAGGATAACTAATTAGTTAAGAGAGCAAAATTACAATTAATTAGGAGCAAAAGAAGAAAGAAACTTAGAAGGGAGATAAAAGTGAGTTAAAACAGAAACATATCCCCCAAAGGCCGCCCTGCAACACGCTAGCCATTTACTTGGCTCTGAATGTCTGTACATCTATACATCAAAACAGAAAGGAAACGTGGTCAGATGCAAAATCCATGATGTGCAGGAAAGAAACATAGCTCAGTAACTCAGAGAAGCCCAGGCACTGTTGGCGCCAGTACCTGACAGGCACACCCATAAGAAGAGCTCTGCGTATGGTAATAAGAGTCCCCAACAACACTCTCATGGTGCACAAAGTGTCTCTTAGTGCGGGGCTGGTGGCTGATGGCAACACAGTGGAGCTCATCCTGAAGGCAGCTCTTAACTGTGGGTGTAGGGGAGAGCTGAGAATCTTACCCAAGATCGCCAGCAGAGGAAAGAAGCTCGCCAAATGGAGATGTGAAAGAATTTAACTCAGAATCCTGTGACATCAGGAGTACAATAATAATTACTGTTCTTAATTATGACCCAGAGGCACGGTAGACCCAAAAGTATTTTCTAAATTATCTAAGTGAAATGTTTTAAAAAAGTTTCAATCTGGTTTCATATTAATTTAACACTTAGACACTGTCATTGGTTCTAGCTGTTATTTCATATATTTGTTTTATCTCCTTCAATTAGATTGTCCCTTCTTTGAGGGCCGGGGTCCACATACAGGAGAAATGGCATTTTACCGAACAAATGCAAGAAGAATCCTGTAAGATTGACTTTAAAGGGGAAAATCTCGGCTTGTTATGAATTTATACTTCTTCTACCACAGAAATGGGAGGTGCTTCTACATTCTCCATTAGTCCTCTCCGTTTATTCTAGTCCTTTCATGTCCCAAAGCACATCTGAGACTAGTTTGGAATATTTAATAAAGTCTTAGAAAAGGCTTGGAGATAACAAGAGGAAAATAATTACAGTGAGTAACCTGAAACTACAGAATAGAATTTACAACCATTACCAATAGCAACACCAACACATACTGACCATATAATATAGGGATCCGGAGCCCAGATTCTGCTCTATGATTTACTAACTGTTTCACCTAGGACTGGTTACTTAACCTCTCTGAGCCTCATTGTCATCATCTGTAAAAGAAGCTAATAATGGTACTTATCTCACAGGGGAGTTGTGAGAATTGAATGAATTCTTGTAACAGTGCATGAACATAATAAATATGTGTAGATTATTAATATAACTGAGCACTTTTTCCAAAGCAGGCATTATATACATGTTAACTCAATTTTCATGTAATGTTTTGATTTAGTGATTCTTAATTTTTCTCTCTGTCTTAAGAATTATTGAGAACTCAAAATAACTTTTTTAAAATTTATTTTCTAATTTACATCCAAGTTATTTAGCATATAGTGCAACAATGATTTCAGGAGTAGATTCCTTAATGCCCCTTATCCATTTAGCCCATCCCCCCTTCCAAAACCCCTCCAATAACCCTCTCTTTGTTCTCCATATTTAAGAGTCTTCTGTTTTGTCCCCCTCCCTGTTTTTATACTATTTTTGCTTCCCTTCCCTTATGTTCAATTGTTTTATATCTTGAAGTCCTCATAGGAGTTAAGTCATATGATATTTGTCTTTCTCTGACTGACTAATTTCACTTAGCATGATACTCTCCAGTTCCATCCACATAGTTGCAAATGACAAGATTTCATTCTTTTTGATTGCAGAGTAATACTCCATTATGTATTGATATTGACATATATATATATATATATATATATATATAAACACATCTTCTTTATCCATTCATCGATGGACATTTGGCCTCTTTCCATACTTTGGCTACTGTTGTTAGTGCTGCTATAAAAATTGGGGTGCATGTGCCCCTTCGAAACAGCATTTATAATACAACTTGTGTAATAGAGTTTTGTAATACAGCTTGAAGTCCAGGATTGTGATACCTCCAGCTTTGGTTTTCTTTTTCAAGATTATTTTGGGTATTCAGGGTCATTTCTCGTTCCATACAAATTTTAGGATTGCTTGTTCTAGATCTGTGAAGAATGCTGGTGTTGTTTTGATAGGGATTGCATTGAATATGTAGATTGTTTTTGGTAGTATCAACATTTTAACAATATTTGTTCGTCCTATCCAGGAGCATGGAATGTTTTTCCATTTTTTTATGTCTTCTTCAATTTCTTTCATAAGCTTTCTGTAGTTTTCAGTGCATAGATTTTTCACTGCTTTGGTTAGATTTATTCCTAGGTATTTTATGGTTTTTGGTGCAACTGTAATGGGATTGATTCCTCAATTTCTCTTTCTGTTGCTTTATTATGGGTGTATAGGAACACAACTGATTTCCATGTATTGGTTTTATATCCTGTGACTTTCCTGAATTCATGGATCAGTTATAGCAGTTTTTTTGGTGGCATCTTTTGGGTTTTCCTTATAGCATATCATGTCGTTTGGGAAGAGTGAAAGTTTGACCTCCTCCTGGATGATTTGGATGCCTTTTATTCCTTCATGTTGTCTGATTGCTGAGGCTAAGACTTCCAATACTATGTTGAATAACAGTGGCGAGAGTGGACATCCCTGTCATGTTCCTGACCTTAGGGGGAAAGCGTTCAGTGTTTCTCCATTGAGGATGAGATAAGCATTGTGTCTTCCACATATGGCTTTTATGATCTTGAGGTATGATCCTCTACCCCTACTTTCTTGAGGGTTTTTATCAAGAAAGAATGCTGTGTTTTGTCAAGTGCTTTCTCTGCATCTATTGTGAGGATCATGTGGTTCTGTCCTCTCTTTTGTTGATGTGATGAATCACATGGATTGTTTTGTGGATATTGAACTGGCCCTGCATCCCAGGTATAAATCCCACTTGGTTGTAGTGACTAATTCTTTTAATGTGTTGTTGGATCTGGTTGGCTAATATCTTGTTGAGGATTTTTGTATCCATGTTCATCAGGGAGGTTGGTCTATAGTTCTCCTTTTTAGTGGGGTCTTTGGTTTTGGAATCAAGGTAAAGCTGGCTTTATAGAAAGAATTTGGAAGTTTTCCTTCCATATCTATTTTTTTGGAACAGCTTCAAGAGGATAGGTTAACTGTTCTTTAAATGTTTGGAATTCCCCTGAAAACCCATCTGGCTCCAAACTTTGTTTTTTTGGAGATTTTTTATTACTAATTCGATTTCTTTGCTTGTTTTGGGTCTGTTCAAATATTCTATTTCTTCTTGTTTCAGTTTTGGTAGTTCATATGTTTCTAGGAATTTGTCCATTTCTTCCAGATTGCCCATTTTATTGGTGTATAATTGCTCATAATATTCTCTTATTATTATTATTTCTATTTCCGCTGTGTTGGTTGTGATCTCTTGTCTTTCATTCTTGATGTTATTTATTTGGGTCCTTTCCTTTTTCTTTTTGATCAAACTGGCTAGGGGTTTATCAATTTTGTTCGTTTTTTCAAAGAATCAGCTTCTGGTTACAATGATCTGTTCTACTGGTTTTTTTTTGTTTGTTTTTTGTTTTGGTTTTGATAGCATTGATTTCTGCTCTGATCTTTATTATTTCCTGTCTTCTGCTGGTTTTGGGTTTTATTTGCTGTTTCTTTTCCAGCTCTTTAAGGTGTAAGGTTAGGTTGTGCATCTGAGACCCCTCTTCCTTCTTTAGGAAGGCCTGGATTGCTATATGCTTCCCTCTTATGACTGCCTTTGCTGTGTCCCAGAGGTTTTGGGCTGTGGTGTTATCATTTTCATTGGCTTCCATGTACTTTTTCATTGCCTCTTTAACTTGTTGGTTAGCCCATTCATTCTTTAGAAGGATGATCTTTAGTCTCCAAGTGTTTGTTATCTTTCCACATTTTTTCTTGTGGTTGATTTCAAGTTTCATAGCGTTGTGGTCTCAAAATATGCACAGTATGATCTTGATCTTTTTGTTCTTGTTGAGGGCTGATTTGTGTCCCAGTATGTGGTCTGTTGTGGAGAACGTTCCATGTGCACTGGAGAAGAATGTGTATTCTGCTGATTTAGGATGAAATGTTCTGAATATATCTGTTAAGTCCATCTGGTCCAGTGTATCATTCAAAGCCATTGTTTCCTTCGTTGATTTTCTGTTTAGATGATCTGTCCATTGCTGTAAGTGGGGTGTTGGAGTCCCCTAGTATTATGATACTATGCTCAATGAGTTTCTTTATATTTGTGATTTATATATTTGGGTTCTTCCACATTTGGAGCATAAATGTTTACATTTGTTAGGTCTTCTTGGTGGATAGACCCCTTAATTATGATATAATGCTCTTCTTCATCTCTTGTTATAGTCTTTATTTTAAAATCTAGATTATCTGATATAAATATGACTACTCTGGCTTTCTTTTGTTGACCATTAGCAAGATAGATGTTTATCCATCCCCTTATTTTCATCTGAAGGTGTCTTAAAGTCTAAAGTGAGTCTCTTGTAAACAGCATATAGATGGATCTTGTTGTCTTATCCATTATGTTACCCTATGTCTTTTGATTGGAGCATTTAGTCCGTTGACATTTAGAGTGAGTACTGAAAGATATGAATTTATTCCCATTATGTTGCCTGTAGAGTTGGAGTGTCTAGTGGGGTTCTCTGGTCCTTTCTAGTCTTTGTTCCTTCTTATCTTTTTATTTATTTATTTATTTATTTATTTATTTATTTATTTATTTATTTAGTCTTTTCTCCCCTCAAAGAGTCCCCCTGAAAATTTCTTGCAGGGCTGGGTTAGTGGTCACAAACTCCTTTAATTTTTATTTGTCTGGGAAACATTTTATCTCCTTCTATTTGAATGACAGGTTTGCTGGATAAAGAATTCTTGACTGTTTATTTTTCTGATTCAGCACATTGAATGTATCCTGCCTCTGCTTTCTGGCCTGCCATGTTTCTGTGGGTAGGTCTGCTGTAAACCTGATCTAGCTTCCTTTGTATGTCAAGGACTTTTTTACCTTGCTGCTTTCATGATTTTTTCCTTGCCTGAGTATTTTGTGAATTTGACTATGATGTGCCTCGTTGATGGCCATTTTTTGTTGAATCCGATGGGATTCCTCTGTGCTTCCTGGATTTTGATGTCTGTGTCTTTCCGCAGGTTACACAAGTTTTCCGCTGTGATTTGCTCATATAATCCTTCTACCCCTTTTTCTTTCTCTTCATCTTCTGGGACCCCTATGATTCTTATGTTGTTCCTTTTTAATGAGTCACTGATTTCTCTAATTCTTAAATCGTGCTCTTTTACCTTAGTCTCCCTCTTTTTTCCCCCTTCATTATTCTCCATATTGCTGATTCGCAGTTCTGCCTCATACATCCTTGCCTCTGTGGCATCTATTCAAGATTGCAGCTCAGTTATAGCATTTTTTATTTCATCCTGACTAGCTTTTCCTTCTTTTTATCTCTGCAGAAATGGATTCTAGTCTATTTTCAACCCCAGCTAGTACTGTTATTACCATGATTCTAAATTCTGATTCAGACATCTTGCTTGTAATGTGCTGATTAATTCCTTGGCTATCGTTTCTTCCTGCTCTTCTGGGGTGAATTACTTCATTTCATCTTTCGAGGGAAGAAAAGGATTAATAAGCAGAAAAAATTAAAACTTAAAAATTAAATCAACACAAACAAGAAAAAGCAAATAAATGATGCTAAATCCTTGGTGTGTTTTGCTCTGGTTGTTGAAAGGAGCTTGATAGATTAGAGAAAAAAGTGGGGCAAAAAAAGAAAAATGTTTGAAAATTTGAAAAAAATGTGTACAATAAAATAGAATAACATGAAATGATGGAAGTAAAATAGAATTTGAAAATTTTATAAAAAAGTAAAAAATACAGTAGAAAAAATTAAAGAAAAATATTTTTAATAATAATTGAAAATAAAATAAATTTTTCTGTATTCATGTAAAAGAAAAGAAATGAAAAAGAAAAAGAAATTGAATAGATGGGCTAGTGAACAGACCAAAATACAATTGAAATTACATTGGTTTCCCTTAGAAGTCAAACTATGAAGCACTTTATCATCCGTAAACTAAGCAGGCAGAGAAACTTGTGGTGGTCCTGAATAGCAAGGTTGGCCCAGTTGGATGGGGCTTAGTCTAATGATTCTGTTATCCATGAGATAGCGCTGCTTAACTTACCGGGGTGGATTGTTGTGTTGCTTGTAGGTGTGTATGCACATGCACAGGAGGGGTGAAAGTGGTGTCACCCAGCTACCCAGTCTCTAGTATTGGAACTCTGTTCTACCTGATCACCAATCAAGCACCCGTTCTTTGTCTCTGGCTTCCATCCACTCCCCGCTTTTACATTGTCCATGACCAAGCCGTCAGGTTGCTAGGTGGCACCTTCCTCCTGAGTTTTATCTCAGATGGGACTGTGCTTCTCAACCCTTCACTTCTGAGGGACTGCGGCTTTGACCTGCTCAGACCTTCTGGGGGAGGGTCTCACTGAGCAATGGCTGGGTGCCAACCCACCCCCGGGAATGTGTGCGAGACTGTGCTGCTGCCAATGCCCAGAGACTGTGGGTGAGCGCCAGCCGCCCCAGGAAAAGTTCATACAATCCTGTAGCAGCAGCATTTCAGGGATTATAGAAAATCATAGCACATGTCTGGCACCAGACTTTACCCTTAATGTCCTTGTTCTAGCACCAGTAAATGTGATTGTTCTCTGGGGTCTGCTGGGACCTTTGCCTGTGGGGATGCCACACAGCCTCTATCAAATGTCCTCCCAACAGGGGAACTGCCTCTCCCCATGTAGCCCAAGGACTCCAAGGACCTCCCTCTCTGCCCCTGGGGATTTGCCCTTCCCACCCAAGCACCACCAGATATCAAGCTGCAGAGTTTTAGACTCCATGCTCCCCCTCTTTATAGGGTCTTAATGGAATTTAAACCCTCTCCTTTCTCCTTTCTCCCTTTTTTGTTCTGTCCCTGCAGCTGTTTCCACTTTTCCACTTTCTCTCCAGCTGCTTTTGGGGAGGGGATGCTTTTTCTATACTCTCCTCGCATTTGCATCCTCTTTCCCCCCAAAAAACAGCTCCCTTCCCTCCACAGCTTCTCTCTCCCTCAGTTCACCTCCCCCTGCTATGTACCTGCTGAGTTCTGTGGTTCATGTGCAGATTGTTGTGTTATTCCTCAAATCAGTTTTCTAGATATGCAGGATGGTTTGGTGTTGATCTGGCTATGTTTCATTGATGAGAGATGCAAAAAAACTTCCATGCTGTTCTGCCATCTTGGCCTCTCCCCAAAATAACTTTTGTTTATGTAGGCAATGTCTGTCTATATATTCTATATGAACAATTAAAACAGAAAGTTTGGTAATATTAATTAACCTAAAATAACAATAATAAACCCAATCCATATTAACAAAATGAGAATTATGAAAAATAACTACATTTTCAAAACAATTTCTGAGAAAGAAGCATTCTTTTGCATTTTTACAAATTTCTTTAATGTCTGGCTTAATAGAAGAGGATTGGAATTTCCAAATAGTTGTTGTATCCAAACCGTTGAAATATTTTGTTTTGGTTGTATATGAAGAAATTCTGGCATCACACAGACAGGTATTTGGAGAATAAAAAAGTACTTTCCCAGCCTTTTTTATAATTATGGTCCTCTTTGATACTGTACAAAAACTTGACAGGTAGTAGTTTCCTAAAGTCTAGTTGCAACGTGGAATCTGTTCATATCAATGAACATTTCATCCTTTGTTACACTAAAATCCATTGGTTTATTTTTCACTTTGAGTGAATTGTTTATCCTTACATGACTTTTTAACATCATGCATCAATCATTTGGAAAAACAGTGATTCCCTGAGTTAGGCAGAACATATAAATTTTGAAACATTCATATTTGCTAATGTAATGACCAATCTCATTTAAAAAGTTTTTGAGCATTCAGTAACTGTCAAACTCACAGGTTTTCCAAAATTCTAATTTTACCTGGAGGATTTAAATTTTACTATTGAATGAGCACTGCCATTGTTTCTCTCAGAGAGACGTACTCACTTTATTCACTTTCAAGAGGTCCTCCAAATACCTAACTCTGAATAACCATAGTTGTCTGCCAGTCATTCTTTCAGGTTCCACAAAAGAGCAGCGATTTCAGCTCACAACTTAGACAATCACACTAGTGCTTTTCCTTGAGACACCCATTGTACTTCTGTTTGTAGCAAAGGTCTTCAATGTGTACTTCCTATTTTGTCACATAGAGTATTAAAAAGTCATACTTGGTGATTGAGCTTTAATATAAGTAATAATTATTACTGTTTCATCAAGGTCATTCTTGAGAATGTTTTTTTCCTGCCAGTATGAGGAACACAATGATTAGTAGTTTGGTGCCCCTGTCTTGATTCATGCTAAGGCAACCAGTACTTTCATCCAACCCTGCATCATCAGAGGAAATGTCAACACAGTGAAAAAGGCAAATAACATCTTAGTGTTATTATGAAAATAGATATTCCCTTGTGCATTTTCCAGAAGATTCAAGGGGACCCCTAGAGGTTCAATGACTATACTTTGAGAACCATGACTTCAACTCTTTACCTCCTAAGAGTCACCTCAAGCTTATCGAGAATCCTTTATGTCCAGACCCAGTAGATTGAGAGCCAGTCCCCAGTCTGGTCTACCAGAAGGCCATGATCTGCATTCTCCTCTTCTGTCTCTTCCTTAAATGTTTGGTGCTTGAAAGGATAAAGTCCTTCAAAATAAAAAGAGACCATGTCTAGTGCCAGGAGCTTGGCCACACTAGTCTGGCTGTGAATGTCATAAAGCTGACATTTATAAAGAGGTGCCTGCATATAGAGTTGGGGGGATGGCTCATCCTCTGTTGTCAGAGGTCTCTTGGAACCCCTACAGATCCTGGCCTGGTCCCAAGTCTAATATAGCATAAACCTTGCTCTGTAAGAGTTGTTCTTCTTACCCCTCTACATAACTGGCTGAATGGTGTCACTGACTCTAAGGTGCTCCCTGGAGGAGAGATGGGCTGCCAGAGGCATTATCCGTGTATCCCAGACTCTCATGTGCTTCTCTCTGATCAGGGAACCTATATGCTCATGTCTTTAGGCTCTGATTATGTTCACCACACATGTGTTGATATTTATCCTGTCCATAGCAAGGCTCAGTTGGGGATAAGAAATGAGGGTGGGGGGAGGGTGGCACAGTAGTAATATTGTGGGATAAAGACCTATGGAAGCCCTGGGCAGCTAAGAAATGAAGTGATCCTTCAAAGCCATACTCTTTCGTTGTGGTTAAAAAACCCAGTAACAACCAAAATACTCATCTGCCCAACCAACGGAAATTGACAAATGCTAATGTTTTGTCGTGTTCATTGCAGATCCAT
The DNA here is from genome assembly GCA_030068075.1 of Paguma larvata. Taxonomy (NCBI): domain Eukaryota; kingdom Metazoa; phylum Chordata; class Mammalia; order Carnivora; family Viverridae; genus Paguma; species Paguma larvata. The sequence goes on along the minus strand of CM057839.1, from coordinate 50,217,778 downwards.
TTAAATAAAAGAAATAAAACATTACAAACAAGATTTAGGTCCCCTAAGCCTATATCTTTTAAATATTCATTGAACATTTGTTTTGAAAAACGGCTGTGAGAAAAGGCAGAGGATAATCACCTCTCTTCCTCCCAGTTGTTCAACTTGCTCCAAATGTGCCCACCCCATTCAGCAAACAGAAAACAACACCATTAATTGACAATTAATGACCTTCCTTAGAAGGCCAGTCAGCAGCTGATCTTCCCTGTTCTCCATCCCAATATGCCAACCACATGCAGTTCTCTTTTTCAGAGGCATTCTGGAAACTAGTCGTGGATCATCGCATTTCGTGGGCATTTTGATGATGCTTCTTATAAACTGGCTGTCTGTGCACTGCTCGGGCCTGTCCATTCCTCCTTGTCTGGCTGGAGTTATGTGAGCCCACATGGATGACTTGGTCAAGCAAATTGGTAGCTATCTGTGTCCTAGTCACAAACAACCCACTCTTGCTCTTTTTTCTTCCCACATCTCCACAGCTACAGTAAATCAGATTGCCTGACATTTTTTTTTTAAAGCTGCATCTGAATCTAATGCCCTCAGACTAGAAATTTCTGTTATATCACTCAGCACATGGCAAGAGCAATGGGCTTCTCTGATTAGTGAAGCCGAAGAGCAGAAATGAATCACAGCCCGTTTGTATTCTAGCGCATGGGTCTGGGATGAGTGAATGCAGGAGGTTGGCCAAAACACAACCCCAGTGACTCAATTCTTAAATGATTTAAAATGAACATAAGCCTGGGACTTATGTTGAATAAATATCTCCATTTAATAAGCACTGAAGAGAGGGGTGAGGTGGCAGGACTAAGGAAAGGAAAGGGAGGACACCTGCTTCTGATAATCTTTTGCTCAGTTTCCCTTTCTATAAGATGGGGCCACTTATCATGATCAGTGACAGAGGGCTGTCATTGTGAGCAGTATATTTTAAAAAGTGTCTTGAAAAATACCTTACCACAAATCAAAGGCAATTTCACAGGGACAAGAGTTGGGTTTTATGCCATAAAAGGAGAAAATAATAGACCTAGTCTTCAGATCAGCTAAGCATCCAAGCAGGAAAACAGAAATTATTCTGGCTTTTCTTAGAAAACTGGAAGGAATTTAGGGGCTCTTACAAGATGAATGGAATAAAAGCTAGAGTGCTAAACTTTCTACCATTTGAGAATCAGGTAGAGCAAGACAGGACCCTGAAAATACTTGGAGAGAGAAAGAAAGGGCTTACCAGTAATTTGCATAAAGTAATAACTTATAAGCTTGGAAGGAAACGTAAAGGCTACCTTATGTGACCCCCAAACCAGAACCCCTCACTTCTCCTTCCATCAGGTCATTGTCTTACCTTTGCTTGAAAGTTTCCAGTGATGGAATCAGCACCTCTTGAGGTAACCCATCTTAGTTTTGAGTATCATGCATTGTTATAGATTGTTTACCAAATCTCCCCCATGAAACATTACTAGACTGAGTCCCCTCATCCCCCACTCCTTCCCCTCCAGACATGTCCCAGTTGGTCCAGGTCCCTGACAAGTTGAACCACTCAGAGCTGTCTACAGCACTCCAGCAGGAGCCTAATCATCTGTGAGTAGCATGGAGTGGCCATCAGCAGACATCTACAGGCCCCCTTTAACTTCTCCCAACACCTCTCACCCATGTGCTCTGGGAGCATAGAGGGAAGCGGAGGAGAAGATAGAGGCAAGGCACATGGTGTAGATGATGTCTTGGTAGATGGGACAGGATCCTGGCTCCAAGCTTCACACATACCACTTCACCTTGTCTCTCCTCAGGGGTTTTATGTTTGTTCTTTGTGTCTATGACAAGCATACAGTTAAATATTCTAGAGACACTGGTTGAAGATTATATTCTACAGCTGAAATACTCCCGGCTAAAACCTTACAGGATCACAGAAGTATGTCTTGGCTCAACACTGCATAATCTCCATAGTGCAGTGGTTCTCAAAGGGTGGTCCTTGGACCAGCAGCAGTAGTATCACCTGGGAACCTGTTTGAAATGCAAATTATAGGACTTCACCCCAAACCTATTATATCAGAAGTTTCTGAACTGGGGCCCAGCACTCTGTGTTTTCACAAGCCCTCCAGGTGATTCTGGTTTAGAAAGTGCCCCTAGAGTCAATGCTGTTGGTGTCCCACCCAAAGGTACCTGGAACCCTTGCACTACTTCCTAGCTGCTGTGAGCTGCCAGAGGCTTATGATGGCTACCTTCTCGGGAGAGCTTTCTTCTCTTGCCCTCTTGTGCTGGCTTCCCTCCCCTTCTCCTGAGAGCACTTTTTCAATAAGTGATTTTTTATGAGCATCTCCATCTCAGGTTGTGCTGTTCAGGAATAGTCACCCAAAGTTAAGTGAGGAATTGAAAGATTTATGAAGATACTTAAGAGTTCCATACGGGTACCTGAAAAAATCTAGATATTATTGTAGAATGGACATTTACTAGCTTTTGTGTGTATAGTCTGGGGGATGCCCCATCATGCATCGGAAGGAACACCAGAGACAGAACGGTGACATTGAATTTCTTCAGTGCGAGAGGATGGCTGACATAGTCCTTAGCATTTTTGCTGCATTTCAGCATCATTAGTTCATTCTCAGACCTGCAGTGAGGTCGGTGATTAAGGGCTTTTGGCTGATAAGTAGAATGAATCACAAGGAGGTTTAGTGATGGCTGAAAGTCAGTCACTGAATAAAATTGAGATTCCATTTTCACCCACTCACCCACTACTGCCAACAGCCCAGTTCTTCTCCGATGATCTAGTGACATTCACCAGAAGCAAATCTTCACCCTTCAACAGCTACTTTCCTAGAACTGATAGGAAGAAAAATTAGCAAAATTGACAAAGTCTCAATAAGATAAGAGACTAATAGCCGAAATTTAGCATAGAAAACAACTAGATGCTTTCATCCACTGCATGGTTGGCTGTGTTTGGCTAGAACCAAGTGTATATTTGACAATAATTTGTATTTAGGCCCTGTTGCTTCAGATACTGAAATGACTAGACCACATCAAATCTCCAGAAAAATGGTCCACACACACTTCTGTGAGCGACTTGAGTTAGGTCTAAGAGATGCTGCTGCATTGGGACTTGAAGATAGGGGAAGGGTTGATCTTCAGTAGGTAAGGTGGCTTCTATGTGGACAGGGCTGATGCTATTTCTGTGGTCTTCTGGAACTCCTGCCACCAGTAGACCAGCTGGGGTGGATGAGATCCCGAATCTGTTGGTCATGTCTGGTTTGGAGGCATATTTAGTGTAGACCCCTCGTGGGGAGGTATGTTGACTTGTGGATGCAGAGCCTCTTGGCTATAGTGTGTAGCCGTGACCTTTTGTGCTTGGCTCAGTAAATCATTTCATTCAGCAAGTGCTTTTATTGAATCCTGATTATGTACCAGCCAGGTGCTGGGGATAGAGAGATGAAAGACAGACAGTCCTTGATTTCATGGGCCACGGGGGGAGATAGATAACGTGGAGCAGCAATTACCCTCAGTTTGGTAAGTGCTAAGGAAGCACGTAGGAGGTGTGCACTGCCGGGTCTGGTGGTGGCTAGGAGAGGAGGTGAAGTGATTCTTGAACATTCTTGAAGGATAAGAAGAAAGGCTCATAGGAGAGGAAGGTGGGGAGACGGAAAGGAATAGAAAGCTAGTACTGGCAGAAGGGCCAAGATGAAGCGTGAAACATAAGTAGATCCTTGTGGCTGAAGCTCCAGGTGTGCATGGGCGGGGGAGGGCGGAGGGGGGAGGGGCTGGCAGGGAGGAAGGGCAGCATCAGGACCCAGTCTGGGGACAGAGGGTGGGGCAGGAGCACAAAGGATCTGGGATGCCACAGACAGCACTGCAGACTTTATCCTAAAGGTGGTAGGGAAGTCATGTGGATGTTACTCAGCAGAGTGAGTGAGATCAGATGTTTAGAAAAGGTCTTTATGGCAGGAGTGTGGAGGCTGGAGTGGAAGGGGACAGGCAGAGCAGATAGCTTTGTGCTGGAACCCAGGAAAGATACCATGAAGAGTTTGAATAAGGCACTATTTTTTTTTTAATTTTTAATGTTTATTTTTGAGAGACAGAGAGACAGAGCACGAGTGGGGGAGGGCAGAGAAAGAGGGAGACACAGAATCCAAGCAGGCTCCAGGCTCTGAGCTGTCAGCACAGAACACCAGAATGCAACGTGGGGCATGAACTCACAAACCGTGAGATCATGACCTGAGCTGAAGTCAGATGCTTAACTGACTGAACCACTCAGGCACTCCCCCCTTTTTTCTTTTAATGTTTATTTTATTTTTGAGAGAGAGAGAGAGGGAGTGATTAGGGGAGGGGCAGAGAGAGAGGGAGACAGAAGATCTGAAGCAGGTTCTGTGCTGACAGCAGACAGCCCAGTGCAGGACTCCAACTCACTTACGAACCCGCGAGATCATAACTTGAGCTGAAGGCGGATGCTTAACCAGCTGAGTCACCCAGGAGCCCCAAGTATTTCTTATTCTGTATCAGTCAGATGTCCATCTTAATCTTAATCCCCCACCCCCCATATTAGCTGTGTGACCTACAGCAAGTTAACTTACCTCTCCGAGTCTTGCTTTTCCCATATGTAAGATGGTTTCATGAGGACTTATCTTGCAAAAGCTGTGAGGATTACGTGTAAAGGGCTTGGTGCAGGGCCCAGAGCATAGTAATCACTAAAAGATGGTATTCTTATTCTTGTTCTTATGCAGCCATCTTGACTTGGATAGTCCCCCTAAAAGTAGGCACTGAGGCAAGCACTTGGGTGCAGGAAATTTATTGGAAAGTGATCCTAGAAAGCACAGGTGACTGAGGAGAATGAGGTAGGGAAACACCATTGAGTGGGGGTGTTTCTGGGTGCATTGCTGCTGTGGGCAACTGGGGCTCAAATTCACTTGGGGCTCTAAGGAGAACTGTGTGGAACACGACTCAAAATTGCCCCTCCAAGAGACAGGAAAGCTGGGGTGTTTGCCCACCAAACTCATCCCTAATTGGCTGAGGGTTGCCTCTGCAGGTCTTAGATCCCCCATCCTTCCAGACTGCTCTGCCCACAGGCTGAATAAACTTCTGTGGCCCTACCAGTGTTGGGGCCTCAAGCAAGTCACAAGCAGCAGAGACAGATGTGATGAAGGAGACTATTACAGATGCAACCTGAAGTGTCCTCTGAAGTGGAGGTGGACTCAGAGTGGAGACTTGGGCAAAGCATCACATCTCCTGCCGTGGAGTGAAGAAACACTTCAAACGGTATTTAGAAGGGCACCTGGGTGGCTCAGTCGGTTAAACCACCTACTCTTGATCTCAGCTCAGGTCATGTACAGCCTGCTTGGGATTCTCTCTCTCCCTCTCTCTCTGCCCCTCTCCTGCTCTCTGTCTCTCTGTCTCTTTCTCTCAAAATAAAATAAACTTGAAAAAAAAGATATTTAGAAAATAGAACCAACAGATCTTGATGAGTGGAAGAAAGAAATAGGGCGGATGGAGTCTTAAAATGGTGGGTATTTTGGGTTGGTCTGTAAACTTCAGTCCCATTCATTGGGCTTAGAACAACTGCCAGAGAGGTAGTTTGGGAGATGATGGTGAAAGGAAAGGGGGGTGATTTCCATTTGGACACACCAAGTTCGAAGTGTCCATGATATAGCCAGTGTCACCGTGGGTGGGCAAATGGAATTTCCCTGATTCACATTAAACTATGTGGATTTTACTCTGACATGTTGAAATTTCTTTTACAAGTTTTGTGGGAGCAAATCCTGTGCTCAGATAATGAATGAAGACTTTTTCCCCCTGGTAAAAGGGCACATTTAATCTGGCGGTGTAAGTGATGGCTTTTAAAACAGTTTGGTGTCTCTTTTTACCTGCTGTTCACTCATTAGGTGACTTTGAACCTGCTGGTGAATTCCATTGCAGATTATTTTCCTCTGAAGAAAGGGAATAATAAATACTCTCTTGAGTTATTGCGTAGCTGTTGAAAACTAGACAGCATTTTCAAAGCTCTTCTGAGTTGTTGCAAAGCACAGTGTTCCATCGAGTATTGTATTACTTTGCTTCAGTTTGCTTTTAAAACTTACAGCATTCCAATTATCCTGTTGTTACTGAATTCAATACTAAAGTGAATATACTTGTTTTCTAAAATGGAATTTTTAGATGATAAAGCCTTATACGTGCCAAGTGAGATAAGCCAGATAGTTAGCTAATTATGGCATGGAACTCATCCTGATTATATATATATATTTTCTCTCCATGTGCATATGTATTTGTATTGAAGATATGCATCCTGTTTTCACTCTATTTCAGAATGCATTTTACAATAGATGTTGAAACCACTTACATTTTAATTTTCTGAAGTGGTTTCTTTGATGGATATTTTATTATAGGAAGTGTAGGACATCCAAGTCAATGGGGCCAGATATAAAAATATGAAACTGGGAAAGTCTGGCTTGAGCTTTCTCTTTCAAGGTGACTCTCCCACTTCCCCAAGGACTTTCCCATGTCCCAGTGCTCACTGCCAATGTGCCCAAGGGTCGTCGGCCTCCAGCTTTAGGGAAGTGTTTGTGATACCCTCACAGATCTCTAAGGTTTGTGAACCGGCCTGTGATGTTGACTTTAGCCGCACTTGTTTGTAGAGTGCTGAGTATACACAAGGCTCCGAATGACACACTGAAAGTGGAAGAAGTGAAGAAAGCAAACTGGTGGCAGAACAAGGCCAGACAGCCAGAGTCTGTGTCCTCTTCCTTAGTGGGGAGACTGGGCTGATAGTTACGATAGAGACTGGTTTTCAAGGAAGGCAAGATAGAATGTAGCAAGTATTAGCATGGGATGGGCATTGTCCTAAGCATTTGGCATTTATAGCAGTTCATTTAATTTAATAAGTAATATATTTCTTAGAAATGTGCATGAAAGTCAACATTTCTAGAGAAAAGCATGAAGCCTCTTTCACCTAGGCTCCCATTTCTCTGAGAGCTCCTGCTGCTGGCTCTTAGAACACTCCCCCCACTTCCCTTTTTTGTTGTTGTTTTTTGTTTTTTGTTTAAACAAACAATTTTAAGGACTGAATTGTATGTTTTTGTTTTTTTTTTAGTTCCAAGCAAAAATAAGGTCTCTTAATGGTCATTTCTCTAAGGGAAAAATATGATGATGAAGTCATAGGGGTTTTGACAACTGATTTTTTGGATTAATGAAATAGTTTGCATGGTACAAAATAAATGACAATGACATTATTTTACTTTGGAAGGACAAAAGCAGGCACATTCAGAGATTGAATGCTTTTGTTTTTATTTATTTGTTTGTTTGTTAATATTTTTGAGAGAGAGAGAGAGAGACAGAAACAGAGCACGAGTGGAGGAGGGGCAGAGACAGGGGGAGACACAGATTCCAAAGCAGGCTCCAGGCTCTGAATTGTCAACAAGCAGCCAGTGGCTCCCACCAACAGTGGGATCTCACCCACCAACGGTGAGATCATGACCTGAGCAGAAGTCGGCCACATAACCACTTAACTGACAGAGGCACCCAGGCGCCCCAGAGATTGGATGCTCTTAGACAGCAGTGTGGGATTATTGGTCCTTCTGCTCTGCATTTGATGAGACTAGCTCAAGAATAAAGATTTAGATGTTGAAATGGGGCTCTGTCTGCTGGCACCTGGTCCTGGTGGCTCTGGAGCTTCTGGCAACCTAGCCACAGCCAACACTTTATTTTAGAACCTGAGGTCTGGGCAATATGAACTTGTCAGGTGCATGCTCAGCTCAGTTGCCTGCAGAAACCGCTGAATTTTGTGCAGGCCGTGGGTGGCGAAGCACTTGTGTATGCCCACCCTGCTGTTCAGCTTGGAGCCACCACTGGTTTCAATTATGACTTAACAGGCAGCTTTGAGGCCGCCTCTCTTCATTACAGTGCTTCACACTCAATAATTAGTAATAAGGGAACACAGGCACTTCACAAATATAAAGGGCTAAACAATAATCAGGCGGTAAAGGCAATGCATTGGGACTTTTCCACTCTTTGTTTCTTTCAAGTGAAAAAAAAAAAAAAACAAACCTCTTGTTGCTTCATTTTATTTTTTGGCCTTGAATAATCTGGGTTTGAATCTCATTCTGACCACCGATTAGCTGTGCAACTTTGGGCATTTTACCTAACCTTCCTGTGCCCCAGTTTCCTTATCAGTAAGTGGAGATAATGATAGTTCTCATCTCATGGGGGTAGTTTGAAGATTCAATGAGATAATTCATGCAGCTGCTTTGTAAGGAGCTCTGCTTATATTAAAGTTTATTCAGTAAATGTTAGCATTTATTGTTATCACTTTAATTTCCAATGAAATGAATGCATTGCATATAAGAAATAGACATAGGTCTTTTTGAGTGTGTTTTTAAAAACCTTCCATAACAAACATCAAGTACACACAAACACATAAATATATCAGTATAATTACCCTCCCCCATCTCCACATGTACCCATCCTAGCTGTGGCAATGATCAATACTTTATCAGTCTTGTTTCATATAGCCCCATGTTTTCTTCTAGAACATTTTAAAGCAAATCCCAAGTACTATGTCATTTCATCCATACATTTGAGTGTCTTTTTGCTATTAACATCCTAATATGTTAAGAGGTCCTTGAGACTAGGTCTTCTTAACCTCGAACTCCAGCTCTAAGAGGAGTTACTGCACTTAGTAAAAACTCAACAGATGTTTAATTAGTGAATGAACAGCCCAAACAGCTTTCTCCACTTTTTGTAGATGTGCCATAAATATCTGTTGAGTGAATAAATGAGGACAAGGATTTTATAGAATGCCTGATGTAAACGGACTTGTGCGTGATTTACAAAAAAAAAAAAGTATTTTTAATACTCGGATGAGACTTTCCAAGACTTGGAAGTTTAATATTGCCATGAATATTAATAATGCCCAAATAATTAGCACTTGAAAGAAGGTTTAATTCTGACGCTCAGATTATTTGTGAATGTCTAACTGTAGGCAACTTCACGAAAAGCAATTAGCAGATTCTTCAAACACATGACAAATCCTTTATTACTGTGCTTATAAGTGACACGGTTTACAGAAAACCAAATGTAATTAAATAACATTGAACTTGAAATCTACCACAGACTCAAGATATACAAGGTATACTTGGCAAGGCAAAAATTCTCAAACACTAGGTTGTTTCAGGTGAAAGGTAAATTTCCATTAAGTAATTCCCACTTTTTTTTTGTCTTACAGACAGTTCCTTTGGCAATAACTTCCACTTTAGCTTTTATTATATAAAAATATAACAAAATTTCATTATATACAAACATTACATTACACAATGTACAGGTTAAAAACACTAAGAAAATGGCAAGCTGCAAGTGAAATTAAAGTCAATAGCATGATAAGAAAAATTAAATACTGCACACATTTCATAAAAATTACATTAACTACATTTTTGTTTGCAAATACCAAACAGTACCAATGTGATTGGAAATAGCTTCCAACGACTTCATTTTAAGGCACATCTTGCATATTTATATATACAACACTGAAACCTGTCAATAACTTAGGGGCTTCTCAGAGTGACCTGTATATGTTGTGAAGACATGCAGCATGAGATTACACATTTTCATTGGCTTCCTTTTTTGGGGACAGGTACCTGCCAGGGGAGGACTGATAGAGGGGTACCCCGATCTCCTGCAAGTCTGGGAGCCTCCCCGGCCGGGGAGGGGAGAGCAGAGTGACTGTCCTGTCATAGTCCCTGTGTAGCACTTTCTCATAGACGCTCTGCAGCCCCACTGTCTTGGGCAGCTGGGCCTGGTAGTAATTGTCCCTGCGCAGAGGATCCCGAGGGAGGGACGTGCTCTTACAGAAGGTAGACATCTGGGCCGGTGGGTGAGGCGGGGGATGGGTGTTGGGCCCTCCGCATGACGGGCTCCAGCAGCGGTCAGAGTGGCCCAGGATCTTACACTCAGCGGTGCACGCCCACAGTCCTAACAGAAAAGAGAAAGGGAGAGAGCGTGATGATTATTACTGAGATTGCACACAGCTACGCCTCCGTCTTCTGGATGTCAGACAGGGTCAGGGCGGCTGAAAAGAAGAGTATGATGGTGAACGCGGTGATTCAAGGTTTGAAAGAAATCCTGCTTCCTATAAAGCCACCTGAATAGGAAGTTGGCTCAGCATTTTTGGCTGGAAGCAAATTAAAAACCTGATAAGCAGAATTCCCCTCCTCAGGTAGCTAGTTTCACCCCTGCCTCCGACTAACAGGTGGAGCTGCTTCGACAGGGCATTTTGAAATTCCTCTGTCTGGGGAAGGCTGGGGTCCCAATCCTCAAGGACTGAAAACAGTGGGGGAAGGAGGAGGGGGGCCTAGGAGCGGAGACAGAGAGGAGAGCAGAAGGGGGTGGGGAGAGAAGGAACGCTGAACTTGGCAGGAAAGAAAAGTCCTCACCACTCTGCATGTGGTTGATGAGATCTTTTTTCAGTGCGTCCCCGCTGATGTCGGAATCGCTGTCGTTGAAATCACTGTCCCCTTTGCCGCTGTCTTTGCCGCTGAACTTCTCAGCTTCTCGGCCGGAGATGGTGTTGAAAGAGTGTCCTTTCCAGACTGCCACAGGGGGCGCCGGCTCCTTTCCGAAGCCGGGGGAGGCACCATAGGGCTGCCGCAGGGAATGGGAGTAGCGGGACGGGAGGGAGCGGTGAGGATTGGACAAGAAACAAACAAACAAACAAAAACAAGTGTGACAGGTTAGGCCTCTCCCGCGCAAGCACACCCAGACCCCTCCTGTCCCTTCCCCCAGCCTGTCCGCGGAGCACGGAGAGGGGCGCCCAGCCGAAGGAAGGCCTCACCTCGGCGTGCGCGCCGCGGAGCCGCTGCTGCCCCTCGAAGTGACAGGAGCTTTCCCCGGTGGCGCTGCCGCCCTCCGAGCCCGGCACTTCGGCCGCTGCGACCGCGGGCGGGGGCGGGTCGGCCGCGGGGCTGCCAAAGGGCGCTTTGCCGCTGCCAGGGAAGGTGAGCACGTCGAACATGTTGGGCCTGGGCCCGGCTCCCCGGGCAGCCTCCTCCGGGGAGCCGGGAGCCGAGGCTCCGCCGCCCGCCGCCCCGGGCCGCTCTTCCCGGCGGGCCCCCCCTTTGCGCACCTCCTTCTTGCGGCGGTTGCAGGTGGTGGCGATGGCGATGATGGCGGCCAGCAGCAGCGTGCAGCTTCCGGCCAACACGATGATGACGATCAGCGGCGTGTCCCATTGCAGCGCCGGCCCCGACGCCGCGAGACGCGAGCCGGGCGGGCGAGAGCGCTCCGGGCTCCCTGCACTGGCGGGCGCCACCAGCCCGCGCCCATCACCTGCTGTCACCACGAAGCTGACAGTGGCAGTGGTGGAGAGAGGGGGGCGGCCGCCGTCGGATATGACCAACAGAGCCCGGAACACGCGGCCCGGCGGCTCCTGCGAGAGGTCGCGTGTGAGCACGATCTCCCCCGTGCGGCGGCCGATGGCGAAGGCTTCTCGTGGTTCCTGCTGCAACAGCTCGAATGACAGCTCCCCGTTGGCACCATCGTCCGCGTCCCGGGCTTGCACGCGCGCCACTGCCGTGTCCCTTGCCGTGCGCCCGGGGACCGCCACTTCCAGGGTCCCGTTGGCCGGTGCCGGGTGCACCAGGACGGGTGCGTGGTCGTTCTGGTCCAGTACCCTCACTTGCACCAGGGCACTGCTGGAGAGCTGAGGGGAGCCACCGTCGCTCGCCTGGATGCGCACGTCAAGTTGGCGTAGCGTCTCATAGTCGAAGCTTCGCAGCGCGTAGATGGCCCCGGTAGCTGGGTCCACCGACACATAGGTGGACACCGAGCCCCCGGCACGGCCTACTTCAGCCTCCAGCAGCCGGTAGGTGACCTGGCCGTTGCGGCCCAGGTCCGGGTCCCGGGCAGCCACTGTGGCCAAGTAGGCCCCGGGAGGGTTGTTCTCACGTACGGACACCTCGTAGACCGGTCGTGTGAAGAGTGGCGCGTTGTCGTTCTCGTCGCTCACGCGCACCGTGTAAGGCCGCACGGTGCGTAGCGGGGGCGCGCCTCTGTCCTCGGCTACCAGCGTCAGGTTGTACTCAGCGATGCGCTCGCGGTCCAGGGACGCCGCGGTCACCACCAGGTAGCTGCCCGCGTAGGCCGGCTGCAGTCGGAAGTGCTCGTGCCCGTAGAGGGCGCAGCGCACCTGCCCATTGGCGCCCGAGTCTCTGTCCGAGGTGCTGACCAGCGCCACCAGGCTCTCGCGCGCCGCCCCCTCTGGCACTAGCGAGATGGCGCTGGCGTCTGGCGTCCCGGGCCCAGTCGGGGAGGTCGCATCCGCACCCCCGAGAGCGGCGACGGCGGCGGCAGCGGCGAAGGGAGAGGCGGCAGGCGCGCCCGGGGCGGCTAGCGGGGTGATGGTGATGTCCGGCGCGTTGTCATTGACGTCGCGGATGCGCACGATGACTTTGCAGGTGGAAGCCCGGGGCCCGGGACCGCGGTCTTGGGCCCGCACGTCTAGCTCATAGGTGTCCTGGCGCTCGTAGTCCACGGGTCCTGCCAGAGTGAGGCGGCCCGAGCGCGGGTCCAGGCGGAAGAGGCGGCGTGCCTCGGGTGGGGTGCGGGCACCGAAGGCAAACACCACGTCGCCGTTGGGACCCTCGTCGGGGTCGGCTGCATCCAGGTCCAGCAGCAGGGAGCCCACGGGCGCGTCCTCCGCCAGCTCCACCTCGGCCACGGCGCCCTGCGGGAAGGCCGGGCTGTGGTCGTTGGCGTCCAGCACTCGCACGCTGAGGGCGGCAGTGGCGGAGCGCGGCGGGCGGCCGCCGTCCTGGGCCACTAGCTCCAGGCTGTAGGCGGCCTGGCTCTCGCGGTCCAGCTCCTGCAGCAGCACCAGGTCCGCGCACTGGGCGCCGTCCGCGCGCGTCTGCAGCTCCACGCGGAAGGGGCTGTGAGGCTCGGCCAGGCGCACGCTCTGCAGCCCGTTGGCTCCCACATCCTCGTCCACCGGCACCTCCAGGGGGATGCGCGTGCCCACAGCCGCGCCCTCGGACACCTCCACGGGGATCTGGGCCCGGGGAAAGCGCGGCGCGTGATCATTGATGTCCCTCACCTCCACCTCCACGTGTACCAGCCGGAACTGCTCCTGCGAGAAGCTGACCACGTCGAAGGCCAGCACGCACTGGGGCGCCTGGCCGCACAGCCGCTCGCGGTCCAGGCCCGCGTCCCCGACGGTCAGCTGCCCGTCACCCTCGCGCACTCGGAGCAGTGAATTGTTGAACTGCTTCATCAGGCGGAAGCTTGTGTCTCCGGATACTTTCATGTGCAGGTCCTCAGCCAGGGTCCCGATGACCGTGCCAGGGGCGTCCTCCTCGAAGGTGCTGTATCGCACTGTCTTGCTCTGGGCCACTGAGAGCACCCAACAGAGGCTGAAGAGCTGTAAAGGGAAAAGGCAGGGGCTGCCCCCGCGCCTCACCGGACTCATGCCGCTAGCCCCGAGTGCTGTTCCAAAGGGCTGAGGAAGCAATTCCTCTCTGGTTTGCAGGTGTAGGTCCGGGCGTGAGTCCCAGGTTCCTCGGAGCACGCTGTTTGCGAGCCCAGTGCGGGAGATCTGCGGGCTGCAGCTCGAGGTTCTGGCGGGCTCTGAGGACGCTCAGACCAGCCCACACTACACAACTCTCCCTGCCTTCTGCTTGCTGGAGCTGCGCCGCCGCGCTCCGCCTCCGCTTTTATAGCAGCCGATATGCAAATAACCAGAGGCGGGCAGCCAATGGTAGCTTCGCCCTTGCGCCGCTCCTACGCCAGCCTCTGACAATCCCTTTAATGTGGAAAGGCTTAGAGAGGAAAACAAGAAAGGAAAATTAGGGAATCTTTTCTTTGTTTCTTTAACTCCTTTCGCCTTTTTTCCTTTCCTGTCAGCGCCCTGAATACAGAGGAGTTGGCACAGGTCGCCGGGAGTAAAAGGAGTGGATGGTTTTGTTAATTGTGCCTGTCCAGCGCCTGCTGCTTGAAAGAAGAACAAACAAGCTTGGATTTCGCGGTAGTGGTTCGGGACCCCCCACCCACTTTTTGCGTTTTGCATTTAGGTTTCCAAACCTCTTTCCTCTCTCTCTACCGACTTGCTCAGCTCAGTGAGGTTTCGCTAGCCTTGTCTCCTAGCTTCCCACGGCTCTCAGATAAAGTCTCTCGATTTAGGAGTCCTAAGGACAAGAGAGAATTGATTTTATTCAAATTTGTGTACGCAATTGTGTTTTACTCGTGTGAGCCACGGCGATCAGGGCTGCTACTTCCCTTTCAGAAAAGAGCTCTGCGATGTGTTAGTATGCATGTCACTGTCCAAATGGCTTTCTTAAGCCCTGGGCGCTAGCAGGCCAGGAAAAAAAAAGTTCCAAATAGGATTTAGCATAAGCTTGAGGAGATTTGGAAAGGTTTCAAAGATCAGACTGTATCAAAGGCTTATGAAGCCCTCGTTAGCAGTGGAAATAGAATGGCGTGGCATGCGATCCCATTGGAGGCCCCAATGTCTGTATTATTTCACTGTGACAAGCTAAGGGGAGAGAAAGTTGAACAGTTTCCACTGCGAGTTGGGCTAACTTGAATATAATGAGCAAACGCCACATGTATCCATTATGTTCCTCTATTCATCCCCAATCACTGCCATAACTCTCCAGCTAAACGGTGATGGGCGCTGAATTCCACACAATACCCGGCTGGTATTAAAGTGCATTTAGAGAACTTTCCCTCCTGATGCCTTGTTCCGCCTATTTAGAGGATTTTCTTTCTGTTCTAATAGGGCTGCTCCGAGAAGCAACACTCATCCCGTTCCAGAAGAACAAAATCACAGCATGAGGTTGAAACCTGGCACTAACCTGGGGGAACTTAACCATCTGCCTACAATCGTGTGGAGCTTTGGTATTGCCAAACCCTGGGCTGGGCGGTTCTGGGACCAGCCAGGCTCTGCCCTGCCCCCCACAGGTATTCTCCTCATCCCCAGAATCAGTGAAAACCAGGGAGATGGAGCTCCAGGCAGGAGCAAGCCGAATTCATATTGAAGAGCTTTATTGAACAGGTTATGCAAATACACATGAAGGAGGAGAGGTAAAAACAAAAGCCACGCAGAGCAAGAATTTTTTTTTAAAGGCGATGGATTTGATAAGCGGACTGCATTTAGTAAATGTTCTTCTGAATCCAGATTTTATTCCTGCTGTCAGCATCCAATCTGTGTTTTCCTTTCCCTCAAACCCGAGTTTGAATATGTCCTGGGGTCTTTTCAGAAGACGTTCAGGAGTTCCCCTCCTCCACTCCCCCTCCGAAGGGAGACCAAGCAGGTAGATGGGGGTGCAGTGAGGGTGCAGGAGAATGAAGTAGAAGACCTGGAATTGCCAAAGAGCAAAAAATAAAACTAACAAACAAAACACACACACACACCTGCACACACACACACACACAGCCCCAGAGATCAATAAATAAACCACTTATGAGATTGAGAAGTGGGCGACGCGGTGGATGGTTGGGGGCGTCCTCAGAGCCGTTGTGCCTCTGGGTTCCTTTCCCCGGCTCTTTCACCTTGCTGCCCTGGTATTGCTAAAAGCATTGATGCCAGGCAACTGCAGCCGCGCGGGGACGAGGAAAGGGCGACGCCCCCTGCAGGAGCTCAATTCCCAAGCCTTCCCTTCCACTTTTTTCCCCCTCCCAGCTGCCAATTAATAGCTTGCTCTCTCTCTTATCCTGCCCAAGAGACCTTTCTCGGCGGGTATGCGTAGCAAAAGAACTTTCTGTCTTCTTTCCGAGCCCCGCAGCCCTCCCACCCCGGCCTGGGGCCTGCTAGTGATCTTTAGTGTTTACAGGGTCGTGTCCTTCCCCCTCCCCCTTTCCGGGGTCAGTCCAGACTCGAACAGATTTAGAACTCCGTAGTCGGACAACGGCCTCCGGGTGCCATTAGTGTAACCCCTAGAGGTCAGGTAGGCGCGGTGCAGCGGCTGCAAAGCCAAGAACCCAGGGAGAGGTTAGGGGAGGAGAGGGTGACGGCACTGGGGACGGAATAGCAGAGAAAGGATGTTTTCAGCTGTTTTCGTTAGCAGACAGTTGCCTAGAGCACGGTCGCGTGTGACTGGGAACAGGACCCCACGCCTGAGCCCCCTGTGGCCCCGAGCCTCTCCGTTCTGGGTCGGACCACAGGACCCCAGCCGCGCGCTGTTTAAATTTGTTTCAATTTTGCTCGGCTGGAGAATCCCAACTCCCTAATATTTTTACTCAAAGCGCTTCGCGTCATCTTGCTCATTCTCATGACTGAAACACGGGAAGGCGTGCTGGGGGCAGGGGGAGGGGAGTGGCAGAACAGGCATAAACCAGGAGGCGGTAGGAGGGGTGTGGGCGGCTAGTAGCAGGTCCAAAGCATTTTATCCTGGGCTAGCGACTCGGCCGCTCGGAAGTGACCGGCCAGCGGCGGCGCCAGGAAGCGTGGGGCGCAGAGCCCGGGGCTGGGAGCCGCAGGAGGCGAGCGGCGAACCCTGCCTTCCGAGCCGGCAGTAGAGGTGTGAAGGCACGCGAGCAGAACGAGCTCCCGGCCCTGCCTCCTGCAGCTTCCAGATTATTGAAATACGATTTAAAATAATGCATCGGCGCCTGCAGCAACTCCCGGGGGAAACAAAATGTCCGTGGTGGGGGGGCCGGAGGAGTCGGAAGGGGGGAAGGCAGGGGAGCTCGCCCTCCCCCAGCGCCGATCCCGCCCCACAAAAGCAGCTCACATCGACTTGTTATCATACCAAAGGCCCGAGCAGGTTCAAAGGAGCCCCTTTCTCTGGGTTTTAGCAACTTCGCCGGCAACAGTCTCGCAATCCTGAGAACAAACACAGCCCTACAATGGCCGGCGTTTTCTCGGAATGCAAATGTTGCGGGCTCCGCAAAGCTGGGTTTCTGTTGCCGAGCCTAATGCCTGCTTTGTGAAACTCGCGTGCAGACCCCGAGATTGACACGGGCGTCACGTGACGGATTAGAGCTCTAGGAAAGTTTTCAAAGCGGCGACAATGGGGGGCTCAGCCTGATCTGATATCTCCCACAGTTTAGCGGGAAAGAAAATCAGGATATATTCTCACATGTAATAGGATTATCTTTTCCATTTCAAGTTCTATACAGCATGTAATTTATTTTTAATTAGGATTATATCTACCAGGAAAGGGAACTAGACTTCGCTGGAGAGTGTAATTCTAAGGATGGATGGGGAGAAGGGTTATTATTTTTTTTAACATTTTAACTATTAAAAAAAAAAAAAAAAAAAGCCCAGGGCCTATTGTTTTTCCTTCAAGAGGCTCACTCCTTCGGATAAACCTTCCAGGGAAGTTTGCAGCAAGTGCTCCTCCAAGCAGAGAACAGAGGCAGCTCTTCAGAAGCATCCACTTCTTCCTTGTAAGGAAAGCACACTTTGTAGAAATCTCTTTAGAATTTCTAAGTCACTGAGTTTTGCTGGGGTTTGCTCTCTAGAAATGCAACCAAGCTTTTTCCTACACTCCAAATGCTAACTTAAATATATTTTTAAAATACACCTCCCTTCTTTATTGGCCTGTGGATACTGGCAGAGTGACTTTTAAACTTTAATACCAACCACAGAGCAACATCCTCCATAGCCCTGATTCAAACTCAGCCATCAGATGAGACAATTTGGGGGTAAAGGTAACTGTTGTTTCAACATCGAGTTTGAATTGATCCCAGTGCCAGATGCTCACAAATCCTGGGCCATTTCCAAGTCTTGGGCTACTCATCCTTTTTTGTGTTCTGTGTGTCAGGATGCTCTGGGATGCCCGCTTAACCTGATAAGAAACAAAACACAGGCTGTGGACTGCAGGCTCTGAATCATCCTGTCTGGATTCACATCTGATACCACTGAATTGCTGTGTAACCCTGGGCAAGTTACTTGATCTTTCTGTAAATGGGGATAATAATAATACCTCGTAAAGCTGACTTAAGGACTGTGTAAGATAATACAGTATCAGGTGCTTAGGAAGCCCTGAACACATGCTAATTACCATTTCCTTTTAAAGCACAAGGAAGAAACATCAGAGGCCATATAATCTAAACCTCTTATTTTACAGGTGAGGTATTTATTCAGAAAGACAAAATACAAACAAAGCAAAAGAACAGCCCTCCCATTTCCTGTCTGCCTCTTTGCTTTAGTTTTAACTGTCCTTCTGATTCCTTTTTTCTTCCTACCCTTCTGGAAATAGTAACAGAGATAGTGGTAGGTGTATAGATCCCCATGGAAGGTGAGAAATGGTCATGTGAGGGTTCAAGTAACTTTAATGCTTTCATGTCATTTCAAAATCTTTTGGAAACTTACTATCAGGTTGAGATCAGATGATGGCAAAAACGAGTTTCCAGTGGACTTTTCCACCATCCTCTTCTACAAAAGCCATGTATCATGACTGAAACCACCTACAGACACAAATATTTAGTGGGCAGCAACCCATAATCCTGGGGGAGCAGGATTATTCCAGAAGACTTTCCCTCCTAGGATCTTCAGGAGCAGCTGGCGACTTCCTGTGCCTTACATGGAGCCAGTGTTTGACTCTGTGCTTCCACTCAACATTAGTCTACCAGGACTGCCAGAAACTGTGTGGTTTAAACAATAGACCTTTATTTTCTCACAGTTCTGGATGCTGAAAGCCCAACATCAAGGTGTTGACAGATTCCTTCTGAGGGCTGTGAGGGAGAATGTGTTCTGTTTGTCTCCTAGCTTTATTTAAAGAAGAGGAGGAGGAAGAGGAGGAAGAGGAGGAGGAGGAAGAAGAAGAAAATAAACAGTAGACTCTGTATGCCAGCCCTGAGGTGGGAAACATAGATGAGAAAGGATTCCACAATCGGGCGTGACGATTGCCGTGATGAAGGCCTGCACTGCAGCCTATCACAGGTGGCTACCCACAGTCTTTAGGGGCGTGGAGTATCTGAATGCAGCCCACATTTCAAGAAGAGTGGTGCAGGTGTGCATTGCACGCCTGCATGAACCCAGAGGAGGGGTCCCAATTGTGCCAGGGGGTGGAAATGCTTAGGGAAAGCTTTCTGCAGGTGACATTTGAACAGAAATTTGAAAGACAAGTAGACATTAGCTAGGAGTAGAAGGGGAGAGAGAGGGGTGGAGATGATTAGGTCATTCCTTCTTGCAGAAATAGGAAGCTCAATGTCATGAAGGTCCAAGGGTTGGGGTGTAGGTTGTCATGAGGGTCTGGGATACAGGGGTTGAGGTGAAGAAAGCCAGAGTGAGCAGGTTGGTGCTTCATACACCACGTTAAGGAGTTCTAGCTCTATCCTTAGACAATGGGGTTGAAGGATGTCATTGTGAAATCACAGGTTCACAGGGGTAGGAGAGGAAAGTGGAACAAAGAGCCTAAACTGATAGACTCTGATCTAGGAGGGAGGGGAAGGGCAACTCTCTCAAGTGGGAACAGTGACTAGCTAGTTAGTGGTCTGGCCGAATCCCAAGAGACTCAGGACAGAGATACGTGCACTGAGTTGTCTCTTGCTGTCTGTGGGTCTAGCCAGAGGACTATTTCCTTATCTATCAGCCTGCCTTCTCCTCCAGCCAGAGGGCGCTGGAGCAAGTGGTGTCAGAGGAGCTGGCTGGTGATCTCCAGCATCTCCAGTCCTCTGGAGGATGCAGTGTCTCCCGGAACCTCCGCTTGGATGGCTGGTTCCAAGGAGAGTTCAGGCAGACAGTAGTGGGAGGGAGGGGGTCCTTTTTGCTCAGAAAGTTGAGGCCTTCTCTGGATTCACCCAGGAGCAAGTCCAGAGTCCTCACAGTATGTCTTCTGTTGGCCATCTGTCCAAGACAAATAGTGCTGGTAGAGGGGGTGAGAAGCGTCGTGTTCCATAACTGCCCATGGCCTGCGGGTGTGGACAGCAAGTCAGTGTTCTCCTTATCACCCAAAGATTCAGTGTATGCGTGTGGGGGTGGGGAGGGGGGGAATTAAGAATTTCCCTGGAGCCCTTTGGTTGGAAAATATAGAATATAGGAGATAGCCTGGCCTCCTAAGACCCTGTTGATGGTTGATGGGCACTCTGAGGCAAAATCAGGACCAAATTACAGAGTTCACGGTGGAAGAAAAGAGGTTAGAGATAACCAAAGAACCCTCCATGGGGATGAAAAGAACCACAAATCTCTGCTCAAACCATACTCAGGAGTTCTGTAGTTAGATAAATTGGATGGACTGATTGCTTTCAGAGCCTAAAACATGTTGTTGCAAATTTGGGGCTTAGTTATTAATAAATGCCACATGATTCAGAAGAAATTAAAGCAGGAAGCTGGAGCCTTTTCAGGGCAGAGAGAATTTAATCATTGACTGGTCTTTTTTTTTTCTTTTTTCCTCAAAGTCATTGTTCTGTAAGTGCTGAAGACTTCTGACTCAGGCTTTCCTTTGCATCTGATGGCTTGAACTCCCCTGCTCCAAGTGGGTCACAATCCACTTTTGAAATGGAAATGAAGTCTGCATGGCAGCCTCACCCTCAGAGCCCTGGGACCCTGGCCCAGCCAGGGCACCGCAGAGCCTGGTGTTATAAATTTCTGCGTAGATCTGAGAGCAGTTTTAGGCCATTGATCTCATGTCACCCAGAATCGAGATGGAGTGACGGCTGATAAACTGCATGGTGACAGGCTGCGGCCTTGGAAGAAAAAAGTCTAGATGCGGGATAAAAAAAAAAAAAAGCTGATGGATTAGTTATTGGCCTCCCAATTCTCCTCATCCTGGATTATTTCCGAACACTTTAGAAGCATTTATTTTCAGGTAATTTTACAGTTGTCTCTTTGTCCTTCAGAGGTGCTTTGGTCTATGAAACCACTCAGGGAATTTAGATGAAATCATTTTTATATGTATTGCTCGACAGCCCCCCTCCCCGCCCCCCGGAAGTCCCTGAAGCCCCGCTTTTAGGCCAAAACCCTTAGGAATCTTTTTACCTGCAGCACAGGGAACTGTGGATACAAATAACCATTGGCATTAATACTAATTCATGATTCTTCAGCAGCGCAACCCAGCCTACAGTTGTCAAACAAGGGCAAATACAGAAAGAGGCACATTGGTGGGGGTGGGGAACACTCCTTGGTCGATATTTAAATGAGTATTTTTCCTTCAAACTTTTGATTCTCTCATGGATCCAGCCCCTCTGTCCAAAGGGCAGTGTGAATCACATGTTATCCCACGAAGACCCAGGCGGTTCAGAAAGGTTTTGAGTAGGTAAGGTGAGAAGGCCAGGGAGATTATAGGAGTGTGGCAGATCATTTGTGTTCCAGAATGAATAAAGGTTGAATTCTTGCCGCTCTGGCTCCAAGCTCCCGCTTTGGTGTCCAGTGTGGGAACGCGAGATGGGGAAGAATGGACTGCTCCATGCATTGAACTGAGAGCCCTCCCGGGCATGGCCGGCCGTTTGTAGGGCATCAATCTTGCTTTGCTTTGCCTGGGGAGCCTTGTATAGAGGCCCATGGCCTCAGGGGACTGAGAAGAAGGTTAGATGGAGGGATCAGAGCCCCCACAGGGAAAAATAATGTGACAAGCTGTCAGAACATGGCGACTGGGTGACTCCTGTTCCCTCAGTGGCCAGGGGGCCCTGCCAGGCCCCACATCCTTCAAGGCTGGGAGCTGGGAGAAGAGAACAATATAAGATGTATGATGGATTACACACTTTTCCATCAAACCCCAGTGGATCCTTTTTGCTGGACTTCTGGAAAAGGAGGAGTGGAGTGGCTTTTTCCAGGAGTGGAATGTCGTGAGTATTTTGGAGGGGAACTCTAGTGATAGAGGAGCCATGGAATTCCTGGGGATCAGAAAGGCTATTCGCTGAGGTCAACTGTGGAGGTAGGCCTCCAGGAGGAAATTCAGGGGTGATAGCAAAATACACCTTGTCAAAGTCTGGGATAGGAGTTCCTTTACTTAGGATAATTGTATCAGTCAGCATGGGCCAGGTTATGCTTCAGTAACAAACAACCCCCAAATCTTAGTGACTTAAAACAGCAGGTGTATTTCTTGTATACTCTGCATGTCCATCTGGGAATGTGCTGCAGGCTGTCTTCTCTTGGGGACCTGGACTGTTAGAGTAGCCACCATCTGGAACTTCTTCCTTGCTGTGGCAGAAGGAAGAGGGAATGTAGCAAATTGTGCACTGGCTTTTAAAGTTTCCACCCACATATGACATATTTCATTTCTGCTTATACATCTTTGTCCACTCAAAGTCTTGCTAATGTAGTGTAAAGCTCATTCTGCTTAGTCATTAGAAGGCAGGATTGAGGGAAGAAAGCAGGAGAGTTGGACAAAACCCTTAGACAGGCCAGGAGTCAGGGCATGTGCTCTGAGCTTGCCTCCCCTTCTCAGGTCTTGGAGAAACTATTACTTTTTTTTATTTTTTTGTGGTGAAAGATAGCAGTTGGGAGAAATGCTGGTCAAAGGCGTATGCGCCTCTACATTCAAGGAAGGTCAGAAATAAATTAGAAGTGTCCTCATGTGACACATTCCTTAAAGTATAGGCTAAATTACAGCTTCAGACTAATTAGCAAGGAAATCCCCCAAGAGTGAAAGATTGAGTATTAGTAATGGGATTACATGTCCTCTTGCTTGTGCTTGGGGGAAAACTTGCATAAAGTATCTTCATTAATCACAGTCCTAACAGCTTTTACTTTTACCACCATCAACCAACTACCAGGATCAAAAACGTTTTACTAAGCAACTTTCAGAGTGTGGAATGGAACTATGCTCTGTTGAGTGCTTTACAGTGGAGTTAACCCTCTGCCTTTTAAGAGTTTACAATCGTGGGGCGCCTGGGTGGCTCAGTCGGTTAAGTGTCTGACTCTTGATTTAGGCTCATGTCATGATCTCATGGTTCATGAGTTCCAGCCCCATGTGGGGCTCTGTGCTGCCAGTGTGGAGCCTGCTTGGGATTTTCTCTCTCTCTCCCTCTCTCTGCCCCTCCCCCCAGATAAAGAAATAAACTTAAAAGAAATAAAAGTAAAGAGTTTACAATCTCATGGATGGAAGCACTGAGAACAGCTAAACAAGTACCAAGAACAACATGAATATGAATATTGACATCTGGGAAGCCTGAGAAGAAACTGTTTTTTGTAGGGTATATAGAGAAGGGATCGTGAACTATATTTAGGAAAGTTTGAACCAAGAGAATTTAATTCATTATTATGTGTGCCATCCACAGTGCTAGGCACCAGGGTATGTGCTCCCACTCCCTAGGACATTTTGGTAACTGGGGAAGGCAGTACACTATCACACAACCTCCGCGTAATGTTGTTAGTGACAAATAGTGATAAATTTAGTGATAAATCCCCAGGAGAGAAGGTCAGCTTCAGGGAGCTCACTTAAGAAATGGGGAGATGGTTCAGCAAACTCCTCGTGAGAAGAAGGGAACTGTTTTAGGCCAAGTGTTGGACTTTGGAGGAAGCATAGAGCAGGAATAATTGCCACTGTGTATGTCTAAGGTTCTATTTACAACCATCAATATCCAAAAGGCTCAGAGACTAGAATATCTTCTATTAGAGAAGAATATAATAGTCACATATTTTTTTAAATAGGCAAGGTATAAGTAACACATAAAATAATGCAATATTTTTATAGAATGGAGAAAATTTGAAGAAACACAAGATACCATGCAGTCATCCTAAACATCCTGTTTCCATATTTATTAAATAAAGCAGATAATTCCTTTTTTTTAAATGTTTATTTATTTTTGAGAGAGAGAGTGAAAGGGCACAAGTGGGAGAAAGGCCAGAGGGCGGGGTGGGGGACAGAGTATCAGAAGCCAGCTCTGGGCTGACAGCGGAGAGCCCGATGCAGGGCTGGAACTCATGAACTGGGAGATCATGACCTGAGCCGAAGTTGGATGTTCAACTGACCAAGCCACCTCAGCGCCCCTGAAGTAGGTAAGTCTTGCCTCCACCTTAGAGACGAGGTGAAGTTTCCATGATACAAAGAATGCAGAGCCCTTTAGGAGCCGTAAAGCAGTGAACACAGCTGATGGGCGTGCTTAAACTAAAGGGCCGCAGAGCCAGTTTGCAGACAAGTGTGGAGGGCAGGAGATGACGAAGGCGGTGCTGAAGCACCAGAGCGAGGCTAGATCTGAAGTCCATGGAAAGTTTTCAGCACCTTTGATCCAAGAGGTGGGGACAATGGTAAAAGGAAGAAGGGTAGACCTCTGCGCAGCTGGGACGAGGCAGTGGGTAGAGGCAGAACCTGAGTCAGAGAGGAGGTTGTTCACTGTTTTATCCTCAGCACCTGGAGTAACGAAGTCACCAATAAATATGTTTTGGAATGAATGAATGAATGAATGAAAGAAATAGCATCTCCTTTGATTTTACCAGGGACATGATATGGATCTCTGTCTCTGCACGTATGCAGGAGAGCCCTGGTTAATTTCAGGAAGTATGAGTCTGGAGAGGTGGTCAGGGCAGACTCAGTGTCCCAGATTCAGCTCCACCCAGACATCCTAAGGCCCATGGGGCCAACGCAGGAGGATGCGAGATCTTGGTCAGCACTGCGAGGAAGTCAAGATGCCACAGATGCGATACCCCACTTCCGGACTCTTCTGTCTGCTCTGGGTTCCATTCCTGGAAACATTTGGCCCCTCTTTTCTTTTTTTTTTTTAAGTTGATGTATTTATTTTGAGAGAGAGAGGGTGAGAGAGTACACATGTGAGACTAGGGGAGGGGCAGAGAGAGAGAGGGAGGAGAGAGAATTCCAAGAAGGCTCCATGCTATCAGTGCAGAGCCCAACTTGGGGCCCAGTCTCATGAACTGTGAGATCATGACCTGATCCGAAATTAAGAGCCGGGCACTCAACTGACTGAGCCACTCAGGCGCCCCCGGCCCTTCTGCCTTGAGAGCCGCCAGCCTGATTCCAGTCACTAAAACAGGGCTGGCTGCCCCGCATTTACCCTTGCTTTATCCCAGTCTGGTCAAGGCAGCTTCAGCACTTGGCCTTCATGGAATCTTTCTTCTTCATCAGGGACTTTATAGCATCACTCCTTCCCTGTCTTCAGCTCTCCTGACGCCAAACCCAGCTCAGATGTGATTCTAGTTCACTCATAGATCAGGTCATATTACATGTCATTTATCAAAATCACATTCATATATTAAATTCTGTCTCTAGCAGAAGGGAGCATGGTCCTAGTACACATCTTGGGAAGTTTGTCACTTATCATATATCCTTTCAATATGTCTTCGTAGGCTCTGCTTGTGTTCTGTCCTGCTCTGTAGGTGTTTTCCAGGACTTGGAGCATAGCTCTTTACTGAGAATAACAACAGTGGTATTTCCAGTAATGGTTGTGGGTGTTGAGCCCCTGATTCTTGCCACACATTGTGTCAGGCACTTGACATACTTAATCTTTCTCAACAGCTCTGTAAAGTAGGTATTATGATAATTTCTAAAGAAACTGAGGCTCAGAGGAGTTAGTGTCTGCAAGGGCTCTTGGCTGGTTAATGGCAAGGAAAAATTTAAATCCATTTCTAGGGGCACCTGGATGGCTCAGTTGGTTAAACGTCCGACTTCGGCTTAGGTCATGATCTTGTGGTTTGTGAGTTCAAGCCCTCTGACAGCTCAGAGCCTGGAGCCTGCTTGGGATTCTCTGTCTCCCTCTGTCTTCTCTCTCTGCCTGTCCCCCTCTCACATGCACGCACTCTCTCAAAAATAAACAAAAAAGGTAATCAAAAAAAGAGAAAAAAATCCAATTTTAACAGTGCAAAAAACCCAAGCACTTTCTATTATACGGAGCCATACCCCAGTTTTACCACCATCTTGCTCCAGGGGACCATCTAATCTTTGGGTTTCTCTGTCCTCCCTCCAAAGGTCCCTCTACCTTTTCTACCTCCAGCCCTGACCCCTCCTCTGAGTGCCACTCTATGTCTTTTAGCTGGGCATTTTGTTTGGATGCCCAGCTACAGTTTCCCAGGGAGCTGGCAGGAAACAAAATGCATCCTATCACTTTCCCAACTGGTTCTTTTCTTCTCCCTGTATCACGTTGTCCTGCGGCCGCCCCCACAGAGGAATCAGGTTCATATTTTCACTCACCCTCATTATCTCTAACCATCTTTTTTTTTTTTTTAAGGGTTGTATTGTGCTCCCAAATGTCTCTTGCATCTACTTCTGACTTCTCAGGCTATGGCTCTAACCCTAAGTCAGGTCTCTTCCACTCAGGCCTGGGTGGTTAAAATAGCTTCTAAAGTGAGCTGGCTGCTAGAACACACAGCACCTTTGTGTGCATTAGAAAAAGGCTCCCTTTACTCTGGATGGATTCAGGCCTATGCCAGGTCACATGACTTGGCAAGCAGAGCACAGGATGGGATTCAGTTCTCAGGGGCTACCTCAGTCAGGAGAACTTATGCAGTGAACAGCCTGCACAACTGTGCATGGTGACTCCAGAAGAGAGCCCTCTCCTTGCTGCTCATGTTTCTCCCCCTTCAAAACATTCTCATCTAGGATGAGTTCAAAATATTCAGCAACCAGTAAGGCATGGGCACCGACCAATCAGAATGGACAGTAGCATTAATCTAGGAGCAGGAGATACAGGCTTCCTGCTATTTAACTGCTTGATTGTGGGAAGCTGGGGAGATTGCCGGGGAGGGGCTAAGGTGGCACCTGGGAGCTCAGAGCAGTGGATTTTTACCAACCAGGGTGGCAGTATTTTAGTATTTTTCCAACTGGCACAGCTTTCCTGGTGTGTATGGGCTGCGTATTAATTCAACTTGTCCCACTCAGGAACCCTCCACAGGTTGAGATCCAGTTCCATTCACGGATGGCGTCTGCATATTTACCACTTAGAAATCATCAATTTCTATAGACAACAATGACCTTATCATAAATGTTTGTTTTCGAATAGGCTTCAATTTAGGTGTGGTTATTATCAGAGCCAAGTTCAGGCTATTTGCAGAGCAGCCTCTGGGGGCGCTCAAGATACCCACCTCTCTCCCAAATATTTCACCTCCTTCTCTTTCTCACAGCCTTCCAGTAGGAGGAAACCCAGCCTGGGGTCAAGGCCTAAAGGATCCACAGAGACTTGCAAATGGGCTACAAGGTAGGGGAGATACACAGTTGTTAAACCTGGTAATAGCACAGATGTTAAACTTGGCAACATCTATCTGTCTATCTTTCAATCAGGTATTAAGATTTACTCTTTTTCTTACTACTTCCCATCCAACAGGTAGTCAGACTCTTGGTATATTCTTGATTATGAGGTTTTTTTCCTGGGCAGAAAATAGAAGCTTCTTAAAGAGCCAGAGGGGAAGCAGAGAAGGGGTATGCTTCTGGGATGCGAATGAAGGTGTGGTTGGAGTCTTCCTTCTGTTAGGAAAGTAGCAGGTGGCTGTGCCCTGTGGAGGGTGCCGGGCCTTGCAGAGAGGAGCATGCCTAGGTAGTATGCCCCTCTGGGTCTCTCAGTCTCATCTGAAGGGACCATATGGTGTCCCAGTATACCCACTGTGACTTGAAGATGGGCATTGCTGCAGAAACCTTTGCGACCTTTGCTCAAATCTGGGGAGAGGGGCCTTCATGCTGACTACAATGAGTTTCTGAGCAGCTCAGCAGGATAGTGTTTTAGAGTTGAATTTAATGCAGAATTTAATGGAGTCGAATTAATAAAAATAATTTTGCACACCTGTGTCTTTGTCAACAATATTTTATGCCCGCCTTAAAACTTTCTCCAGGCCTCTCTCTTAGATCTTTGACTCTCTACCACGCCGTCTCTGTCTGTCAACTCATCTCCTTTTCTCTCATTCCTCCCAGCTGGCTGACGTGATAGTGTGGGTGGAGGTCGCCTGCCTCAGACGGGGAGCCTCTAGCAGGGGCTCGGAGCAGGGGAGGGAAGGAGGCCTTGCAAGGGGCCAGCTCAGCCAGAGTCAGTAGGGGCCCACGTGAGTCTGTGGACCTGGGGAAGGGGCCAAGAAAGCCAGTCAGCCTGTCTCTGTCCGGGCCCTGAGTCTGAGAGACAAAAAGGGTCCCTGGATGGCAAGCCAACTCTTCAAGTGCCTTCTCCTCTTCTTTAGTAATGTGACCCGAAAACGTTAGCTGGGCACGTGGCCATCTAGAATCAAGACACTATCCTTCGGCCTTCCCGGTAGCTGGATATGGCTATGAGACTAAATTCTGCAGCAGGTTATAAGCAGAAATGTCCCGTGTGATTTTTGGGAAATGGCTTGGATTGCTGTGACCTTATTTGCCCTTCTTTCTTTTTTTGGTCTAGAATAGAAGTTGGCAAACTTCTTCTGTAAAGGAGGAGATAGTGAGTATTTTCAGCTCTGTGGGGCATACGATCTCTGTCACAACCGCCCAGTTCTGCTGCTGAACTTTAAAAGCTGCTATAGACTGATTGCAAACAAATGGGTATGGCTGTGTTCTAATAAGACCTATTTACCAAAATAAGCGGAGAATCGGATTTGGCTTATGGGTGGAGCCTGTCCCTGGTCTAGGAGGCATATATGGTGGCTGGAATGAACCCTGAGGTGGAAGGCAGGTACCGAGGATGACAGAAAAATAAGCTCGGTGGAGCCTGAGTCCCCAGGTTTCACAGAGCCACCCTGTGAGCCCTCTGGATTTCATTTATGGAGAGAAATAAAGTTCTGTCTTGCTTAAGCTACTGTTGGTTGCAAATGAGCCTAATCCTGCCTAATACTCCATTCATGTGTGGTTCAGCCCAACTGAGGAATATGAAAGCAGAGCTCTAGCCAGGAATGAGGCATGTATTTTCCAGCAGTGTATCCTTTACTCTGTATAACTCCAGAATTTTCCACCCATCTCAATGAACTGAGGGCCTAAATAAAACTCTGTGATGGATCTTTGTGCGCCCCCCAAAAGTGGTGAGGGGCATAAAGAGAGAGCTGAGGAAACTGACCTGGGGTGCATATAACCAGCAGGCCCTGGGGTTGTTGGACAGGCGGCCTCTGCCATCTCCACACGCTGGACCCCGGCTCTGACACATGCTAGGGAGATTTACAAGGTGCAAATGCAAGCACACTAAATTTTAGTGCTGCATTTTTAAATGTGTTCTTTTTATTTTTAATTTTTTTTATTTTTGGCCATCAGTCAGAAGCTGTGCCTGGATCAGTAGTATTGGAAAAGCCTCTGGCACCCTCTGCTAATCCTTTCTGATGAGTTAGTTTCTGGTGTCTGAGGGACTGACTGCTGAATCCCTTGAGGACATCCAAAAGCCCAGTGTGTAGGATCTGGGAGTCTTACGCACACTGCAAGAATGACAGGGTAATAGAAACCTAAGGGGCAACGGCAAACCCTTGCAACTTGGCTCTGACTCCAGGAACGTGCCCTTCCCCACAGCTGCTGGGATGTTGTTGCTGAGCCCTTGCCCGGAGCCTCATCCACTCTTCTGTTTCACACAGTGCTGCGGTTGCTTGCGGGTGCAGACCAGCGCTTTGTGGGGTGTCCCCATAAATGGGGGACGAGGGGTTGTCGTTTCTGTAGAAGAGAAAGCAGAGTGGTGATGTGCCCGCACGTTGTCTTCAACCATTGAGAGGTTGTGTGCGCGCACCTGTGTGCGTGCGTGTGCGTGCGTGCGTGCATGCGTGCGTGTTCAGTGAGGCAGTTGTGGGCAGATTGTTGCCTGTGTTTTATGAAAGAGGGGAAGAATGAGCTACTCTGAAACAATAGAGGTTTTCAGTAGGCCTACAGAAGATCTCAGCCTTCGGAGTGTTCAGCCGCCACACTGGGAAAGCTTAAAGTGAGGGCTCCAGATCCCTGATCAGAGATGGCGCGGTGTGGTATGAGGAGTGCAGACTTTAGAGTCCCATAGAGTCAGGTTCAGTCCTGGCCCAGCCGGTCACTTTCTGGTTGGCATTGGGAACGTCGCTCAACCTCTCTGTGCCTCAGTTCCTTAGTTCATGCGGTGGCTCTGCGATAACCAGGATACAGCTTCCTTCTAGTTTGTTTCTCTGCCATTCTCAGTAGATACTTTCACCTCATGGTCCAAAACGGCTGCTCTCACTCCGGCCACCACACATGCATTCTAGACCAGGGATGGGCAAACTAATACCCACAAGCCAGATCCCAACTTCCTTTTAGGTAGGCAGGTACCCCTGACATGCCAAGCATGCTGTAAGGAACGGATGTGATAGTTAGTGTTCGTAAAGAGCTAGCACAGTGTCTTACCTACAGCAAATGCTCAGAAAATAGGAAATGAGCGATGAGACCCCACTGGCCCTGTGCGGTTCAGGCACTCAGACTGAGTAAGGCAGCTACGTCAACGCTTAGTGTCTGTGCAGGCTGGATTGCTCTGAGGCCCACGGACTTCCACGTGAAGGCCTTTCTGCTTTCCTTCCTTCATGTCTTCACCTCCTAGATCTCAGGTCAAAACTCCCTGGAAGCCGTGGCTGGTTGAAGCCCTCACCACATGCTCACAGGACTCCGTGGCCCTCACTTTGCCACACTGGTCTCAGCAACTGCTGTTCGTGGTTTGTGGGATCATTTGGTTGCGGTCTGTCTCCCCCACCAGATTGTGAGTTCCTAGAGGGTAGGGGCTACGTCTGTCTTTCTCACCGTTGTATCCCCAGCAGCCAGCTGAGTACCTGGCATGTTAGTAGGTGCTCAGTAAATCATTGTGGATGAATAAATGAATGAAGAGTGTGTTGCTCTGGGTGCATATATATTAGTGCTTTCTGTTCTCTGAGGTCAATATACATACCTATTTCCCTAACATGACCAGTTCTGCCCTTCGCCCCTGGTTTCATGCGCCCATCAGAAGGCTTTGTACCTCAGGGAGCTCCAAAACATCTGCTTGTGGAGTCGGGACGCCGAGCAGAGGCTTCCAGAGGGTGGAGGGTCAAAAGGCTGGGGAGCCGCCAGATAGCATGAGAATTTTGCTTTAGGTGGGCTGCCGCATAACTATCTGCTTTCAAAGGCTTGGGGCTAATCAGAATTTCAAAGGATACTTTTAAACGTAATAGAATTCTACCTGAAAGAGCAATGAGTGAGGTTGGAGCTGTTTATTCCTCTAGTTACTATTCTAGGTTTGTAGCAAAGATAGCCAGGGCCTTGTGATTTTCTTTTCATTCCTGTGCAAAATAGAAAAATCTAATGTGATAGCAGGTTGGTGGTAACGGCAAGATCGCAAAGAAATACTCCGTCCAGTTCCTTGCCTCAGTTATTCTAAGGAGAACAGAGGCGCACAGAAAATGAAGAGAACAGCGTCAGTTTCAGCCGACTAGTCCTAAGAGGTAAAAGTCAAGTTTCCTCTTTCCTTCTCCAGACCAGCCTTGGTGGCTCTTTTTGCATTAGACAGATGCTCAGACAGAGTTTCACGTAGACAGTGTTGCAAATCCATTTGGAAGTTAAAATCACTAGTATTAACACTTCACATTGCTTTTTAATAACTGTAGCTTTTGACCACAGTAGTCTTGGGGAAAATCGTGTGGAAAAAAAATAATAAAACAACCAAAACAACCGCCTCTCAAGACTGTGGCAGGGGGCAGGCGGGGAAGCCGGGAGAGGACGCAAGTGCATATGGCATTTAAAAAGATCTGCACCTGCTTTCCCCCGACCAGCTGGCAGACTATTCAAAGAAAAGTACTGTTCTTTCTGGAAATGCTCGGGACTGAGAGCATCTGCAAAAGGGTATCCACCGGATAGAAGCTTCCTGGGATCGATTGCATGAAGCCTGTGCCAACCATCATTTTAGGAATTTGAACAGAGCGAGAACAGGTACTGTGCTTTAAAGAGCAGTTTTGAGATTTTGACACCCTGTAAGTTTTGCGTATGCCCAAGAAATGGCAGGGGCAGCGCACGTCTGCTTTGCACATGGAATTGTTATCTCCATACTAAGGTGCTTTGTAACTGGGTTCCAGGTGCTGCTTTGAGAGGCAGTAGAACAAGAGTATTCATCAGCGCATCTGAACAGCAGAAACATCAGCTGGGAGGTGGCCTGTGCAGATCCCTAAGTGGCCCCCCTTCCTTATCTTCTCCAGCCGCCCGAGGCCCAGCATTCAGAGAATTAATTCATTGCATGAGTCTCCCTGGTGACCTGCCTCTCACCCCTTGGCTGCCCTAGAGCCTGCATTCTTGATTCTGGTTCTTGGAGTCTAACCTCTTAGAGACAGTTACTGAAATTTAATGGAAAGCGTGTGAAAAGAAATGATGTATTTGGTCCAATTCGATGGCTATCCTAAAAAGCTGTGCCTGGGTGTTATTCCTGAGAAACTGCATTTAGTTTCTCACAGAGCACACAAACCTGAAGGGAGCAAATAGCCAATTCTGCTATTTAAAACCATCCAGGGCTCTTGCTGTGCCTTTTGTTGAGTGCAATTGCATTATCTAATGAATAATCGATGTTCAGCTGACACCTGAGGGTCCAGATACTAATCCTGAACTGAATTTACTGATTTGTTCTCTGTTTCTAATCTTTAGCATTGAGCTTATTCTTCTGACACTGAACCCCTCTTTCAGCTCCAACCGTTACCCCCGTTGCAGTGGACATCCAGAGGACCCGTGGGCTCTGGGAATGCAGGTGTTACAGTTTAGGAGAGATGGATGCAAAACAGGATGAATCCACCTCTGACTTTAATCCCTCATTACCTTTGGCTCTTTCATTTTTTCTTCCTTCCTTCCTTCCTTCTTCCTTCCTTCCTTCTCTCTCTCCTTCCTTCCCTCCTTCCTTCCTTCCTTCCTCCTTCCTTCCTTCCTTCCTTCGTTCCTTTGTTCCTTCCTTCCTTCCTTTCCTTCCTTTCTTTCTCTTTCATTTTCTTCACTCATTCAACAAATACTTCTTTGCCCAGTCTCTGCAGGTGCTGGGCCTGAGTCAGGATTTTGGTTATGTCCCTGCCTCCACGGGTTTGTGGTAGCTGTAGGTCCCAGGATGTGGCAGTAACTCACCTCAACTTTGGGCTTCCTCTCTCTGGGTCTCTGATACTGGAATGGGTCACGGGGCGCCTGAGTGGCTCAGTCATTCGCCATCTGACTTTGGCTCAGGTCATGATCTCATGGTTTGTGAGTTCGAATCCCTCATCAGGTGAGCTTGAGCCCCACTTCAGGTGAGGCCTGCTTCTCTCTCTCCGTCCCTCTGCCCTCCTGGGATACTCTCTCTCTGCCCCTCGCTCACTTTTGCCCTCTCTCTCTCTTTCAAAAAAAAAAGTGGGGGGGATCATGTCTCTGATTTCTCAGGGACCGTAGATCCAGAGTCAAGGCCTCACTTTCCTGGGGATAGAAAATCTTTCCATGTGTTTAGTGCTATTGCACCGTCTGGGAGTGCCAGAACCTAGTGGGCTGATTCTGCACTACGGAAGAGAATGTCTTTCATCTTCTCACCTCATAGAAGACCAGCGTGGTGTGTCAGAGCACCTGGAGGGAGAGGACCAGGTTTTATTCATCTTTACTTTCTTAGCTTCTGGCAAAAAGCTGAGCATGTAGTAGGAGCTTTCAGAATGAGTAGAGTGAATGGATATGTCTGCTCAAAGTGTCTGTCTTACTGCAGGGTCAGTGGGGTCGTGTTCCCAGGTAAAGGGAAGCTTTATCCTTCCAGCGCATCATTCAGCTTCTGAAGTGGAGACAGGAGAGAGCAAGGCATCAGCTCCCCAGGAATGTAGCCTAACTGGATACAGCTGGACAAGCACCCAGCAGAGCTTATGTTCTCTGCTCTGCAGAAGGTCATGGATGAGGCACGGACACTCGCTGCAGGAAGTGACTGCGCCAGGAGACTGATCAAAAGTTTCGGGACCAAAAATGGTCACTGGTGTGGCGCCCTTTCTACATATCCGTTTCTGGAACCAGGATTTCACTTGTTCAACGAACAGCAGGTGTAATTCGGGTCTGGATATTGAGGATATAATTGTGAGCCAAACAGACAAAAATCCCTGCCTTCGTGGAACATTTCATAGAGCATTCAAGTGAGGGTGTGTACGTGATCAATGAACAAAAGAAACACTTAGTGCATTAGAAAGTGACAAGTGGATGGGGATGCCAAAAGCGGGGAAGGGGATAAAAATAGGGAGTGGGAGTAATTTTAAATAGGGAGAGCAGAGAAGTCTAATCGAAAAGGGGACATCCGAGGAGAAGATCTGGTGGGGGAGTGAGCCACGTGGATATCTGGGGCAAGGGCATTACAGAGGGAACAGGAGTTGTGAAAACGGTGGGTGGTGCCTGATGTGTTCAGGCAGCAAGGAGACCAGTGTGGCTGGAGGTGAAGGGAGTCAGATCAGGTCAGGACTTTTAGGGAAGCAGCCATGTGTCTCCCCTTACTCTACACCTGTTAAATTCCCTCAGCTTCTTTGAGGGCCTACGCAGGTCAGTCACCAGGGAATCTGAGTCAAAATGTATCAGGGGAAAAAAAAAAGCAAAAAAAGCAGTCACTGGCCTAAGATGAGGATGGAATGCTGAGACTTCTGGGCCGTGGGTTTGGGCTGTGTGGGTCAGGGTGTGGGGAGGAGCATGGCACCCTTAAATTCAGTCCCTTGGGGAGTTTAATAAAGGTGCTATTTGCAAAGATGAGGGTAGAGTACAGGGAGAGCAAGAAGGGATGGTGCTATGTCCTATGGGTTAGCAACAGTGAGCAGGGGAGGGAGCAGTTACTGGCACCAGTGAGGACGGCTGTGTCTGGAGAGATCCATCTGGTGGAGCCATGAACTTCGGTGGGTCCATGGTGACCCACACAAGAGAGCAGGAGTCTACCTCCACTCCTTCTCTTCTCCTCTGAAGTGCTCCCCCTGGGCTGACTTCAGCTGGCAACTGCAGAGCGAGGGGGTTTGCCGAAGTGGTCCATGGGGGTCGGGCTCCCGGGTTATGCAGCTGGGCAGAGCAGGATGGAGAGTGGACCTGCAGGGGTGAATGGAGGACATCTGGCCCGGATGCTGTGGGCTAGAGAGAAGAGGGGCGTGTGGGACTGAGCAGAGAGGAAATGTGACACTGAGAAACCACCTAAGCAAGGTGGCCTGTTCCAGGTTGGCGCTCAGAAGCCAAGCAGCCTGAGGTCGTCCCGCTGAAACCCAGAGGGGACCACCCATTGTCAGCTGTCACCCTGACGCCCAGGCGCGTGCTCCATTCAGAGTCCTGTTCACCTGCACGGCGAGACTGTCCAGTGCCCCATTAGTCCATCATCGATGCACAACGACATCCAGGGCATTGGCCCTTGAACACGCCTGCAGACAGAAGGTGGGGGACTCAGGCCTCTTTTTAAACACTAAATTAAGGGGCACTTGGGTGGCTCAGTTGCTTGAGTGCCGACTTCGGCTCAGGTCTCACGATTTGTGAGTTCGAGCCTCGCATCGGGCTCTGGGATGACAGCTAGGAGGCTGGAACCTGCTTTGGAGTCTGTGTCTCTCTCTCTGCCCCTCCCCTGCTCATGCTCTGTCTCTCTGTTTCTCAATAATAATAAATAAACATTTAAAAAATTAAATTAAGGGGCACCTGGGTGGCTCTGTTGGTTAAGTGCCAATTTTGCCTCAGGTCATGATCTTGCAATTTGTGAGTTTGAGCCCCGTGTCGGGCTCTGTGCTGACAGCTCAGAGCCTCGACGCTGCTTCGGATTCTGTGCCTCCTTCTCTCTCCACCCCTCTCCTGCTTGCACTCTGTCTCTCTCTCTCAAAAATAAAAAAAATAAAAAAAAAATAAATTCTAAAAATAAGATTGTATATTTTAAGGCATACGATATGATGACATGATATACATACACACAATGACTACAGCGAAGCTAATTAACATGTCACCTCTCATATAGTTAGCGTTTGTGTGTGTGGTGGGAGCACCTGAAATATACCCTCTAAGCAAATTTTCAGTATCAGTACTGTGTAATTAACGATGATCGTCATGCCGTACAGTAGATGTCTGGAAATACTGAAAGACATGCTGATATGAGGGGAGAGCATCATCCCCGGCCAAGGTGGGACCAGACTGAGCCTGTTTAGCAGAACTGTAGTCAGCCATTATGTTTCAGTTAACACGATGTAACTGGGAACTTTCCTGGGCAAGACAGCGGAGCCTCAGAGCTGTACTTCTGGAGGGTTTAGAGTTTCCTACAAACTGTCAATGGCATTAGGGACTAGGCAGTGTCTCAATTTCTGTGGATTTGTTTTCTTCGGTTGTAGAACTGACTTTGAAATTGATGCTATGGATGACTGGGAATGTTTGAAATTTCATTATTCCAGATAGAGCCCCAAATCCTCAATATGGCCTGCCAGTCTCGTGGAACCAGCCCCTGCCTGCTTCACCGCCTTCAACTTGTGGTGCTTTCCGCTTGTTCCCTGTGCCCTGGCCACCTAGAGCCTTATTTCAGGGCCTCCAAGCGCCATGTTCCTTTCTACCTGTCGGCCTGCCCTTCCGATTCCCTCTACTTCCTCCTATAGCCATTTTGCTCCTTAATTTCGACTCAAACCAAAGTCATTTCTTCACAGAGGCCCTCCCTGACATTCTGGACAGGGCTGTGTCATGGCTTATGTTCTCTCATAGCATCTTGCCCATCTAACACTTCTCACGACTGTAACAAAATCGTTAACTGAATGATTAGTTGTTTCACATATGCCCCCATTTGACTGTAAGGTCTGATTTGCTGCTGCCCAGTGAGTGCCTGTGCATAGAAGACACTCCGTAAATATTTGAGGGAATTATTGACCAAAAGCTAAAAATGAGTTAGGAGTAGGTGTACACACGCTGCGCAGAAAAGAAATCAGAGAAACATAGATTAGAAAGGCTACTTGCTAGTCCTCTCCCCACCCCAGCCGTTCTTGGTTCAGGGAACGACAAGCTGTCGGAAGCAGGGATATAGGAGGTAGAGGAAGACTGGGAGGAGATCCAGGCAGTCAATTCCCTGGACACCTACGGACAATGAAGAAAAGCTGTTGTCAGATGTCTCAACACTGATCTCATGCTCTCTAGCAAAAGAAAATCCAGCCAGGCGATATTAACAGGAAAAAGCTTAAAAATGTGACAATAGCAACCTTTTTGCTCTGCTGACTGATTTGCAAAGGTCTGGGTTTGAGACCTGAAGTGGTAACAGGTTCAGGCCATCAGAAATTATTTTAACTGGTGTCCTGACATCTGGGGAATGCAAGAGCTTGCAAAGTGAAGTGGGCTATTTATAAATTAGTAATAAATAAATAAAAAAAATGTTGGTAGCTTTCTAGCCCATCAGAACAACAAATACAAGGCATACCATTATTAGAATTCATCAGCCCCAGATTACAGATGGGTCAGGAACAGAGAATAAAATGGCAGGATTAAAACTGAAATCTCTATTTCGCGATGGCAGGTTTATATTTGTGGGAAGAGATGGTCTCTGCAGAAGAGGTCACATCCTAAACTTGGGTCTGATAGGCTCTGAGAAATGCCTGGCCAGAAGGAAGATAGAGTTAAGATTTATAGAGAGCTCAGAAAAATGAGTTTGGGAACCCAGGAGGACGGCAAGAAAGAGACTAGTGAAATAGATGAAGAACCGAGTGAGAAAGGGAGTGGGAATAGATGTGTGGGGTTGATGGGGGAAGAGGAGGAGCAGATCTATGGATTGGTACATGGCCATTGCAGTCCTTCCTTCCTCTCTTCCTTTCTTCCTTCCTTTCATCGCTAAACCTGTGATCATAATCAACCATCACCTCCAAAAGTTTCCTGGCACCCTTTTATTTGCTGTTGGTGTGTTTTGTTGTTTTCCTTTAGTGGTAAGAGCATGAACATAAGATTTGTCCCCTTAGCAAACATTTTTTAAATTTTTATTATTTATTTTTGAGAGAGAGAGAGAGAGAGAGAGAGAGAGCATGAGCACATGGGGGGAGGGGCAGAGAGAGAGACAGGGAGACTGAGAATCCCAAGCAGGCTCCACCACCAGTGCAGAGCTGATTGAACTCGCAAACTGTGAGATCATGACCTGAGCCCAAACCAAGAGTCAGATGCTTAACTGACTGAGCCACCCAGATGACCCTCCTTAGCAAACTTTAAAAAAAATAATTTATTAATTTTTTAATTTACATATAAGCTAGCACATAGTGCAATAATGATTTCAGGAGTAGATTCCTTAATGCCCCTTACCCATTTATCCCATCCCTTCTCCCAAAACCCCTCTAGCAACCCTCTGTTTGTTCTCCATACTTGAGAGTCTTATGTTTTGTCCCCCTCTCTGTTTATATATATATATTTGCTTCCCTTCCCTTATGTTCATCTGTTTTGTATCTTAAAGTCCTCATAAGAGTGAAGTTATATGATATTTGCCTTTCTCTGACTAACTTCGCTTAGCATAATACCCTCTAGTTCTATCCATACAGTTGCAAATAGCAAGATTTCATTCTTTTTGATTGCCAAGTAATACTCCATTCTATATATATATATATCACTTCTTCTTTATCTATTCATCCATCGATGGACATTTGGGCTCTTTCCATACATTGGCTATCATCGATAGTGCTGCTATAAACATTGAGGTACATGTGCCCCTTCAAAACAGCATACCTGTATCGCTTGGGTAAATACCTAGTAGTGCAATTGCTGGATTGTAGGGTGGTTCTATTTTTAATTTTTTGAGGAACCTCCATACTGTTTTGCAGAGTGGCTGCACCAGCATGCATTCCCACCAGCAGTGCAAAAGAGATCCTCTTTCTCCACATCCTTGCCAACATCTGTTGTTGCCTGAGTTGTTAATGTGAGCCATTCTGACAGGTGTGAAGTGGTATCTCATTGTGGTTTTGATTTGCATTTCCCTGATGATGAGTGATGTTTCATGTGTCTATTAGCCTTTGGGATGTCTTCTTTGGAGAAGTGTCTGTTCACATCTTTTGCCCATTTCTTCACTGGATTATTTGTTCTTTGGGGGTTGAGTTTGATATGTTCTTTATAGATTTTGAATACTAACCCTTTGTCTCATACGTCGTTTGCAAATATGTTCTCCCATTCTGTCAGTGGCCTTTTAGTTTTGCCGGTTGTTTCCTTTGCTGTGCAGAAGATTTTTATTTTGATGAGGTCCCAATAGTTCATTTTTGCTTTTGTTTCTCCTGCCTCCAGAGACGTGTTGAGTAAGAAGTTGCTGTGGACAAGGTCAAAGAGGTTTTTGCCTGTTTTCACCTTGAGGATTTTGATAGCTTCCTGTCTTATGTTTAGGTCTTTCATCGATTTTGTGTATTTTTGTGTGTGTGTAAGAAAGTGGTCCAGGCTCATTTTTCTGCATGTCGCTGTCCAGTTTTCCCAGCACCACTTGCTGAAGAGACTGTCTTTATTGGACATTCTTCAATGGATAGTGAAGATTGTCAAAGATTAGTTGGCCATACGTTTGTGGGTTTGTTTCTGGGTTCTCTACTCTGTTCCATTGATCTGAGTGTCTGTTTTTGTGCCAGTACCACACTTTTTTTTTTTTAAGTTCTTATTTTATTTTTTGAGAGACACAGAGACAGAGTGTGAGCAAGGGAAGGGCAGAGAGAGAGGGAGATACAGAATCTGAAGCAGCCTCCAGGCTCTGAGCCGGCAGCACAGAACCCGATGCAGGGCTCAAACTCACAGACAGTGAGATCATGACCTGAGCCGAAGTTGGCCGCCCAACCGACTGAGCCACCCAGGCGCCCCAGTACCACACTGTCTTGATGATTACAGGTTTGTAATACAGCTTGAAGTCTGGGATTGTGATGCCTCCTGCTTTGGTTTTCTTTCTCAAGATTGCTTTGGCTATTCGGGGTCTTTTCTGGTTCTATACAAATTTTAGGATTGTTTGTTCTAGCTCTGTGAAGAATGCTGGTGTTATTTTGATAGGTATTCCATTAAATATGTAGATTGCTTTGGGTACTCCTTAGCAAACTTTTAAGTACAATACAGTATTACAGGTGTACAGTTAGTCTCCAGAATCCATTCATCTTGTGTGACTGAAACTTTGTGCCCTTTCATCCACACCTCCTCAATGCCTCCTTCCTCTAGGCCTTGGAAACCACCATTCTTCTTTCTGCTTCTATGTGTTTAATGAGCACATTCTTTTATTTTTGCTTCAAGTTTTGAGTGAGTGTTTATTAATCATGATAATGGTCGGTATCCCTTTCAGGTTACATCAATTGGCTAAAGGGCTTAACTTCTGAGATTTAAGATCCTCGGTGTCCCTTGTTACTGTGCTGCCTCCTGGGATGGCCCCATTCTCTACTCATTCTCTTCCCAAGCCTTTGGTAGAAAATGCTTTACATTTTCAAATGATTTACAAATTGATGCATTAATATAGAACAGATTAAAAGAGGACAAACTATGTCATATGCATAGTTTTAACACATTATAATAAAACATAAAGGTATAAATAATACCCAGAATTCAAAATATGCAGTAGAATATATTTTTTAAAGTATATTCTTATTTATCTCAAATAGTATGGTGAAAAGGAGCTTCTGGTAAATTGAAGATTGTGGTAAATTGAGAGTTGGAATCAGCCCTGGATCCCACTGTCAGCCAAGCAAGCTGTCACTTGTATGTGTAACTTGAGGAAGTGCTGACAGAGATTTCTAGTCTGAAATTCAAATTCCATAACCTATCACTTAATCATGAGATAGTCTCAAGTCTTCTTAGGAATCATTAGTAAAATCCAAACATCCTGGAAAGGTGTCACAAATTCAGTGTTTAGTAGGTAACCCTGTGGTTACCAGGTGTTGGCATCCATATTCTGTTGCTTCTCACTTCCTGCTTCTACACACTTCCCACTTTTTAGTTGTCATTTATTTTTTTTTAAGTTTATTTATTTATTTTGAGAAAGAGAGAATGCATGTGCATACATGTGCTCACGATGGGGAGGGGCAGAGATAACAGGAGAGAGAGAATCCAAAGCAGGCACCGTGCTGTCATCACAGAGCCCAAAGTGGGGTTCCATCTTATGAACCATGAGATCATGACCTGAGCCGAAATCAAGAGTCTGATGCTTAACTGACTGAGCTACCCAGGCACCCCTAATCCTCATTTCCTATTTCAATCCTGACAATTCATGCTTCCTACTTTCATGTCACAAATATAATAATCTTACAACAGTGTAGTCCATTTACCTCTCTCCTGACCTTTGCTCTATTTTGTCATCTCTTTTACTTCATCATAAATTATAAATCCCATCTTACCGCATTGCTATGCTTCCAATAGTTTTCAGGAAAGTATGAGAAGAAAATAAAGAGTGTTTCATGCTTACCTACTTATTTACCAATTCTGGTTCTCTTCATTCCTTCTTGCAGATCCAAGTTCCTATCTGGTATCCTTTATCAAGCCTGGGGAAGATCTTCTGGCATTTCTTTTAGTGTAAGTCTACTGGCTAAAATTTTTCTCAGTATTCTTTTGTCTGAACATGCCTTTCTGCACTCGGTTTTTTTGAAGGATAGTTTTGCTGGGTACAAAATTTGGTGTTGATAGTTTTTCTCTTTTCAGTATTTTAAAGATTGAATTCCATTGTCTTCCGGCTTCCATTTCTCTTTTTCTTTCTCTCCTCTCCCTTCTTTCCTTTCTTTAATGATAACAGAGCCATCATTTGTACTGTTGTTCTCCTATTTGTGAGCTCTTTTATTCTCTGGTTGTTTTTAAATTTTTCTCTTTACCATTGATTTTCAACAGTTTGACCATGAAGTACTAGGTTGGGTAGCCCTTATATCTATGTTGCTTGTAGTTCACTCAGAGTTTTGGATCTATAAGCTGAAAATTTTCATCAAATGTGGGAAATATTCAGGCATTATTTCTGAGGAGTCCAGTTTCTGGTTAAAAACGTATGTGGGATTTTTCAGTCTTGGCTATAGGCAATTACAAACACTTTCTCTAACAGATCTTATGGCAGGAAGCTGCCCTCTCATCAGACTTGGTGCACAGCCAATGCATTGAAGTGTCTGGAGAAATTGCAGTCAAGGACTTGGGCCCCACTGGTGGGTCACATTCTTCACATATTTGCGTTCTGATCCTCAGCACCTTCATTCCTAGATTTCTTTATCTGAGGTCTTGGGCAGAGGTCTTTTTTAGATGCTTCTGCTGAGATCTTCTTATAAAGAGGGAGAACACCTGAAGACCCTGTCCACTCTGACTTAATGACCAGTATTTTTCCGCTTATAGTCCTCCTCTCCCTTCCTCTGACCCCAAGGTCTGTAAAACTGCTGGAGTCTTTTGTTAGTGGCTCTCTCACATCAAGACAATCCCCATGTCTACTCTGATTCACCAGACCCATGACTGGTGTGCCATTTCAAGAGGAAAATAAAACAAAGAAGAGCCAGTGTTTTCTCCAATTTTAGCTTCTTATACCATCATGGTAAGTGATTAAAGGCTTAGCTCTTTCATTTTTGGCTTGATGCTTTAATCTGATACTTGGACATCTGACAGCTCAGGTCTCTTTCAGCTCCTGACATTTCCTCAAATAATTTTGCTGTCCCATTATCACCTTCTCCTTATGAGACTCCAGTGAGACTCCAGTTACACATATTAGACTGTTTAATATTGTCCTTAGGTCTTTGAGTCCTTGTTCATTTTTATTCTATCTCTTTTCATTCTCTTCTTCAGATTGCATGCTTTCTATTGATATATCTTCAAGTTCATCGAGTTTTTCTTTTACCACTTTCAATTTGCTCAAAGCCCATGCAGTAATTTTTCATTTCAATTATTGAACTTTTCAGTTCCTGAATTTTCATTTTTTAATAGTTTTCATTTGCTCTGGTGAAAGTCTGTATCTTCATTTCATTTTCTTAATAATTTATATGTATCTTCCTTTAATTCTTTGAATTTGTTTATGATAGCTTCTTTGTATCATAAGTTAGACATATGTAACACCTCTGAGTTGGTTTCTACTACTTGCTTTTTTTGGACTATGCATTAAATTTTACGTTGTGTGTGTTTGTGTGAGTGTGTCTTGTAATTTTGATTTTATTCTGTATATTGTGGGTGAATCAGTGTGGAGGTTGAATTTTGTAATATTCCTCTGTTGAATTTTGTTTTCATAGGTAGTGGGATTATTGGTAGATCACCTTTAATTTGTATAAGCCTTGGTTTTATGTTTATTTAAAAGTGAATATCTGTGAAAATTTCAGTGCTTTTTCAAAGCATGATAACTTTAACTCGTGGGATTCAGTCTCCATCACTATTTCTTCTGGCAATCTTATCAAGACTTGGTTTTAGATTTTGGTAGTGTCAGTCTATCATAAACTTCTCTCTGGGGTATGATTCTTACTCCTGA
This sequence comes from Paguma larvata, assembly GCA_030068075.1. Classification (NCBI taxonomy): domain Eukaryota; kingdom Metazoa; phylum Chordata; class Mammalia; order Carnivora; family Viverridae; genus Paguma; species Paguma larvata. Next base: position 50,174,719 of record CM057839.1, on the reverse strand, counting down.
GGAGTGGTATTTCTCATGTCTCAGCTGGGTTCCTGGGCTGTGAACAGATGTTATCAAGGTCTCTCCATTCTTGCTGACAACATCCCCCAACACTGCTTAACCTCAGGTGTTTCTGTTCTGCTCTCAACCTGAGAATAGACAAATTCTGGTACTCTTTTTGTACCACACTTTGTGTATCAAACTTTCCTTACACGTGTATTGTTCAGTCCTTGGCTAAGCACTTACAGAGATCCCCACGTGGGATCCTTCTTTCTGGATAGATCCTTCAACATCTGTGCCCCACATCACAGAATCCACTCCAGTTACCCCAAATCTTGATCTCTGCATACTGAGACTTCTCTGCATTCTGCAGACTTCTGTGGTCTGCTTGGTCTCCAACTTACTTAGTAACCCACTTGGGAAATCATTCCCTGGTGTAGACCTGGGGGTTCAACTTGTGAATTTCTCTTCGTTTTGTGATTTTGTATGTGATTTATGAAAACATTTGTATCATATGTTTTGTTTTTAATTTGTTTTGGCAGGAGGACGAATCTAGTATTTGTTACATGAAACAGAATTCCCCACTGTGGATTCTTGAACAAGGGATAAGGAAAGGGTGTTGATGGGCAATGACAAAGGTGACTGGTAGAAGGGAGAACTTAAGAGTGGAGACACTGAGTAGGAGACATTTTCATCTTCTAAGCCGAGAACTAAGATCAGGATGAGGTTTGAGGAAATACAAAAAAAAAAAAAAAAAGGGAAATTCCATGCTGGAGAAATAATTAGTGTTAAGTTAGTGACAAATTGGTTGTGAAAAATGAATAAGAAGGCTTAAAATGGTGCCAGAAATGCTTGAAAAAGAAGTTCTTATCTCTGGATGTAAATACTGAAGTATTTATGGATGAAATGATATCATGTCTGGGATTGATTCAAAATAATCAAATGCAGGGATGAAGGTGGGGAAAGGGTAGGGGTAGGGGTGAGATGAGAGAGACCATAGATGATAATTGCTGAAACTAGGTTATGAGTCCATGACGGTAACTTATGTGTGTTTTTTTACTTTTGTATATATTTGACATCTTCAAATTAAAAACAAATCAAATAACACAAAACAAAAACGAGCAGGTCATAAAGCTGAGAGGCAGTGTGTTGGTGAAGTTGGAGTGAGTGCCCATGTCCAAGGTGGGGGATAGAGGGGATAAGCCAATGACAGTTTGTTAATGTCGAAAACAGGCTTTTACGCAAAAATGGTTTGCTCAAGCTGACTCTTTCTGCTCTTTTGGAAGTGTCATCAAGTGCAAGGTGTATTTGATTATCTGCCTGAAGATGTGGGTCACACAGCACATATCGAACAGAGGCTGTGGCATCTATGCCACGTACTTAGCCAACTCCAGATTCGTTGCTGGCTGCTCACATTAGCTGATAAAGCCCTGTGTGGTCTGGGGCCCAGACTACAACGGACAGGTTTGGTCAGACTCTGGCACACATCTCCCTGAGTGATTCCTGGAATAATTTCTGGAGGCATTTTGCTGTGCTCCCTCTTTCTGCATCACCTCCTGGCCAGCTGTACATGCCTGGAGGCTCCCTGAATCTTGCTTGCTCTCACCTGCTTCCTTCCAACTAACTGTGGACTCTGTAATTGAGCTCAAGAGAGGGGACTGTTCCCATAGCCTAAGGAGTTTCAGGAGAAGTGGAGAGACTTTTCTACATGTTAAGGAAAAGAATAATAATAACAAGAAGATAATCACTCATTTTCTTCTCTTACTTTCCCCTTTCTTTCCTCATCATCCAGCAAATCCTTTTAGGGGCCGATGTGAGCCAAGGTTAGTGTTAAAGAGTGGTCGGGCTCAAAGGTGATCAAGACACAGTTCCTTCCACAAGAAAAGATGAAAGACATGCATGTAGAGTGATAGAGAAAGTTACGAGTACCATGCAAGATATCCGTACGGGCACCAGTGGGGGCACAAGGAAGGAGTGGACAGCGATTACTATTTTCCCTCTCCTTGGGTTTGGGTTTTAATACCGTCCTTGTGACCTATGCATAACCTGGATTCTCTCTGAATCTCCATTTTTTTTTTCATTTTAAAATAAGACTGTACCCACTTATACAGCTTTTGTGATTGTCACACTAAAAAAAGTCTAAAAGGATTTTTGCAAACCGTAGGGGTTGATGACGATGATTATCTTTCCTTCTTCCCAGACACACCAGTGGGAACTGTGGGCCCAGCTTTTCCCCAGATGACAGACAGTCAAGTGATCATTGTCACCTGCACACTCAGCCATATTGAGAAGAGCTGGAGGCTGCAATCATTTCCAGGGAAGATCTGTAAGTGAGAGGGAACTTCATTTGCCATGTAAGTCATAAATCTTCTGTGTATTGACTTTTAAACGTGTAGAGGCAAATGTCCCATTTGTCTGGCTAATACCTACCACCACCTTAACATTTGTTTTGCAGTACAGTTTACAAAGTACTTCTAAAGTCACAAATCACTGGTGTCTCATACTATCCCTTTGACTCAGTAGAACAGATCTCATGTTGATCCTCATTTACAGATGCGGAAAATACGGCCCAGAGGTGTTAAATGGTTTGCCCAAGATTCATAGCTAGCAGTGGCAGAGCCCGCAACTGAATTCTGATCTTCTCTTTCCTAATCTTTGAAATCACCAGCTCCTCCCTATAAGTACCTAGGGCCTGCAGGGCTCCCCTTTGATGTCTTTAGAAGAAGGTTTCAAACAATGTTTTAAAAATGTTTAAGAAATTATTTGTATTTTGACGGGTCATGGGCGTCTGAACCCCCCCCACCCCAGCCCAGGCCCTAATGCAGCCACAATAAATCAAACAAACAAATAACCATCTCCATTGTTTTGTGGATTATTTCCCCATGAGGCAGATGTTTACTTTTCACAAATGAAAGCTCATTGTTGTCAGGAACATTTAAGAGGCTTAACCTGTCTCCTCTGGCATATGGCGCTGGCTTTTCATGATAAAACTGGCTGTGTGCAGCGGCAGACGAAATTGCAAGCCTCTCTCTGAAACTTCATCAGTTGCTATTGCCGGGGCGTCGCTGCTCTCCGATGCAGAGACTCGTCTGGGCCTCTTCCACTGTGAAAGGGGAAAAAAAACCCAGAAAGGCTGTTTCCTTTGGTAGAAAATACTCATATTTTAATGGGTATGATGTCATGAATTATTAACCTAGCTTAACTTTAAAGCCGAGCCGAAAGAACACAGAGTGAAGAATGACCTTGAGCCTCTTGAAAAATGGGAATGTTGACTGTGCCTGCAGACTCAAAGATGGATTTCTACTTTAGTTTATATTTATGCAACTGTGAAACTTGGTCCCTTGTTCCCAGAGAAATCCTTTGTGCAGCCGTGTGGAGAAAGTTATTACATTTTAGTGCAGAAGAAGCTGTAAAGTTTCTTTCCTCGTGTCTCATGAAAACGGGAGCGCTAGCGATCTTTGTGCTGAGGGATGGCCCTGAGGAACCAGATGCAGTGTCTCAGAAGACAAAAGGTAGCAGATAGGCATTGTTCTTGAAAAAAAAGAGCCTAACATTAGGTTCCTCTAAGGGGTTTGTGCATACCCCGGGTCCTGCTACAGTGCTCTCTTATTTCTGATTCAAGGTGAATCAAAGGAACACAGGGTCCAGAAGGACCAGGATAATCTGCTGGGGTAGCCTGACCACATGATATGCCCTGCAGCACCTCCCACCATAACTAGTGTGGAGAGCTCCGGAGAGAGTGCGTGATGTGGGGGAGGATCTTTCAAAGCTTTGGGTTCAGCTACTCCAGGCTCATTCTCGGGGCCGCAGGTTGCTGGGCAGAACCACAGACAACAAGAATGGGGTGAGTGCCCTCAAATCCTCCGGTGGGCGCTGTGAAGCTGCATCTACACCCATAGACCCCGGTGACTCAAGTTCTCTCTTTGTTCCGTGTAACACAAGTTCAATGAGCAGCCTCCGCAGACAGACAGGAGAGGAGAATGAGCAGGGAGGGGGGAGGAACCGGTAATCACTGAGAGTCTAAAATGCTTGACTCAGTCTTACTATGATTCATCGTGTAGGTGTACAGCATTATCTCCATTTTACAGGGAAAGAAACCGAGGCTCACTGCGTACGATTCTTGACATCACATGGTTGCTGACAATTTGAATCTAGATCCGTCGACGTCAGAGGTTTATGTGGATTTACCATTCGTACTATGAAGTTTTGGTTTGACTCCGTTTTTATTATCTTCTCGCTTATTTCTTTGAATTCTTGGTCATTATCTGCTGATGTCTTCTGTTAGTTCCTCCGGATCCACTCTCCATCCTTCTGCACTCTCCCCTGCGACGTGGAGGGTGGACCTATCTTGGCTGCTTCAATGGTGCCCTTGTTCTTTGGCTCACAGCGGGGTTTGGCCAAGGTGAGATGCACACAAGGCACTAGACAGCAGGTGGGTGGGAAATGAGATTGGGGCATTTGTTCTCCCCGCTTTCCTCTCTCTGTTGTGTTCTCTCCTGAAGGTCACCGCTTTTCCAGGTGGCCCTCTGGATGCAGCTCCCCTCCCTGGGTTTGACTAGCTGCCCCCTCCCCTGCCACTTCAGGCTTAGGGACTGGTAACAGCTGCTGCTCAATGCCCTGTGCTTTCTTCAGGCGTGCCCACACTTTTGTAAATTAGCGGCTATAAGGGGGTTAGGGCAATTGGATCGTTCAATCTGAGCATGCCATTTGCTCCCTTCTGGAACCTTTACTGATACAGTTATGCATCCTTTTAGTGATGCTGGAGTTCGTGTTTTGGTGTTACACCCATTATTGTCTCTTTTTACCAGGAGAGTGATGGTTAGGAGCTCCTCTTTTCTTTTTTAAGGATTTCTTATTTACAACTTCCAGAGGGCTATTTTTTTTTCATCTCTTACCTTCCTTCTGCCTTATTACTTGCTCTCTGGATTTCCACTTCTCCCTTCCTATTGAGTCTGCAAGACCAGGGAAAGCCAGTTTCCATTATTTTCCAAGATTGAGTTTCTTTGGTCTCCAAAGTCTCTACTCTATTCTTTTATTAGCGTTTCTTTGCAAAACAGTCTGTTGGATTGTCTTGAGAAAACAATGTGCATTTACTAACCTTCTAGAGAAAATTATTATTTCTCCAGAACGGAAGGGGAATAATGAAAGTATGTTCAGTAAGTAACAGTAAGGAGAATAAAGGAGGAAAAAGGCGGGAGATTCAGAATCAAGGTCAATTTGCTCTGTTGTTGGATTGCAGCAAGCATTTAATGGTAATAAAATCTTCATCCTGTATAATACATTTTATATTAAAACTGCAGCCATTTAAATGAGGGATTTTATGTCTGCAGAGTCTTTATTGAGCATGAAGGCTTACGAAAATGGTTTTTTTTTCTTTCCTTAAAATTTTCTTGAGGTTTAAAAAGCCACTCTCTTCCTCCTGGGCTCATAGGAGTGAAGGGGCAGAGGTGGGGAGTGGCCATGGTGGCTCACACAGATCCTTGCTTGTGCTATTTAACCTCGGACCCCTGTTATTCTGGGCCTCTGTGTCTCCTGAGTAAACAGTAAATCTTTCCTGATGGCGTGGCAGCTTTATGATGTGGATTCATGCCTATTTTCAGAGAAGCACGAGAGAGACTTTAATGCATTTTCCCTCCTTTTACTGGTGATCTAGCCAGAGCCTGTGGCTGTTCAGCCCATCTCTGGTGCTGCAGTGGTCAGTACTCAAATGCAGTGGTCAGTACTCAAGCGATCAGTCTTCTGGTTCTAGGATGAGAAGGGACAACTCTGGTGTTATTTCATAGGTTGTCTTGAAATGGATTAAATCTTCTGTTGAAGGTTTATTGACTCGTGTTTTCTCAAGGTCTTTGTCCTTTAATATTGAAAAATTTGTAATCTACTCCCGATCCTAAGACAGCAAGATAAGATACCAAGACCTTGATAGGTCCTCCTAACAAGGATCACGCAGGGTGAAAGTTTGCTAGACTGGTTTTATGGTTGTTCATTTCGGGCAGATTGGAAGTGGTTTTTCAGAGTTCAAGGGCATGTTGATGTTAGATATGCCAGAAGGAGAAAGTCAATTCACAGAACAACTCTATTGTTTTCTTAGTCATCGCTGATATTCATGGGATGAACTATTGGATCCGACTATTCTTGGTCGTGAGTGTGGTGTAGAGGCAACAAAAACACTAGGCATAGAGCTTATGAGTATTTGAACTATGCATTTGTGTAGGAAATTATCTGCCAAGGGAAGTAGACTATTGTTGGTACGGATCTGACCTATAGCAGGAGATGCCTCATAATCTATAAATATCTGCTCTTTGAGTTAGAATGAATTACCTGAAGACGGCAGGCTCCGCTCTTACACTGTAGATTGCCAGAACTGCACTTCCCATTGGATGGTTCGCAGCGCCTTTTAAAATCTGAATTTCCCCAGTACATTGACCTGACCTGACTTCTTAGCCACAGCTTTAACTATGCTTCAAAAATAGCCTCGAAGCCCGCATAGCAGAGGGACCATTTACTTAAACAACTATTTTGTGTTGCCTATAATGTCATGTAGATCTAAGTCTTTTCTGTATCTTTCCCCTACAATGGCAGCATATGGTCTATTGTTACAATCAGATATTCTTGTGGGAAGTAAGAGGCCACGGGTGAATGGAGAGGATATTATTGTTGAGTCTAAAGCTGTTGTTTTGAGTCTTGAACTAAAGTGTCCCGCAGTTTTATTTTTAGAAAACTCCAACCTTTCAGGGAGGTTCGGCCAATATGCCCTGATTTTTATTTTTGATAGTGTTGACTAATGTTTACTCTGGGCTCCTGAAAATTGGTTAGGAGGGCTTTGCACGGAGGAGAAAATGTGGGCAAATACTGTTAGTTTGCTTAGTGCTCAAGGCATTGGCTGGTAGAGAAAGGAAATGACACAGTTCTGCAAGCCAAAAGATCATAATCTTTTTGCTTCTAAAGTATATATTCCTAAAAACCTTAGGAGAGGCCTACGGAAAAGAAGAAAGCAAAAGAAATGAACAAAAGAGGACTGAAGTTAGCTCAGAAATCCAAACTGCTAGGCCTAGGAGAGAATCACCTCAATAGAAGGAAACATTTTATTAAAATAATGAATGTTTATTATATGGGACAGAATAAAGAATATGATCTCCCCGAGTAGACACACGGGCACACACACCCTCGCTTGCACAAACACACGCACAAAGGAAAGAAGGAATGATAAAGCAGAACCATGTCGGTGTGCTTTATAATTCTGGATTTGTTTTTCGAGTTTTGAATTAATTAGATACCATGTTGAATTCCAAATGCGATAATTAGGCAAATTAATGCTGCAGTGAAGTTATTAATGAGGCAAAATATGCTAATATGCTTTTGATAAAGAGCTCTTCTTTTGCCTACCAAGAAATTGGCAAACATCTTTCATTTGGGGCCAGACAGCTTATCTCCAGTGATTTACTAAAAAGGTTCTCGGCCGTATGCTGTGAACAAATGTTGTAAATAGGGGTTAATGTCTAAATTTTTGATACGTGTAAGCCTCGATGTGGCACAGCAAGTCCCATGACACTTTCAGCCTCACTTCTGAGCGGCAGCGAGCCCAGAAAGGCCAAGGGCTCCCCGGTGCCCTTCAAGGCCTGTACGAATATAGCAAACCCTATCACTTGCTGGTGTGGCTCCTATTAACACCGTCACCGACGCTCCGCTTGCGGCAGACAGTGGCTGCTAACCTGCCAACCTGCTGGTTTCTTTTCGGCAGACTTGGTGTCTCCTTTGGTTTTCAGATGTTCAAAACTCCTGGCCAAGAATCATTAGGGAACCCATTTAGTGGTTTGAAAGTGACACAGCAGAATTTCTCCTTCCGATCTTAACTCTGCTATTCAGAGCTCATTGTACATCAGGAGCCCTCCTGGGACCAGGGCGAGACACCATCTACCCAGGGAGAGCTGGCCATTAAAAGCAAAATTTATGGAAATACGAAAAGAACTTTCCCACGAGCGTATCATTATTTTAATCCTTTTAATCATACACTCCACCAGGGCACAGCCTGTCTTATTTTGATTCATTCGGATATAATATTTGCTAAATGAGTTTCACTCTGTACCCCAGGTAGGACAGTTTTGACCGTTGTAAATCTGAAGACAGAAGACCCTAAGGTGTGCTTGAGGGGGGCAGTCCAGTGGTCAGTCCTTGGCTAGCGAGTGCTGTTGAGGTGTGTCCTATGGCTGGAAAAAGAGCATTTATTAACTGTCAAGTGTTCACAGAAATGATTGGACCAGTTAGGAATGGGTCAGACTGCAAATTACAGAAAGCCTTACTGACAGCTTTATTAGAAACTAAGTTTATTTTTCTCCCATGGAAAAGCAGACCAGGGTAGGTAGTCCACAGCTGAAACTCATCTCAAGCATACTGTCAGGATTCTTTCCATCTTGCCGTTATATCATCTCCGTGGGCACGAGATGGCGGTTGCCCCTCTAGGTGTGACATCTGGGTTTCAGGCAGGAAGAAGAGGGAAGGGTCAGCCAGTCTATTCCTTTCGAGAAGGTTTCCCGGAAGCCCTACCCAACAACTTATATCTCACTGGTCAGAGTTGTGTCATGTGGCGTAATTGAAAGGTCAGCAAACGAGCTGGATCAGCCAGCCAGCAGTCTTTGTTACAGTTCTCTTCTTGGGCACCATGATCCCGGGAGTGAGGTTGTATCCTCATTGGACTGCTGAGCCAGTGTGCCTACCTGAAAATGTGGCTGCTTACCTGTGAAAATTTTCACATCCAGATTTGGACAAATCAGATGCGAAAGGGAAGTTTAGATAATGAAGCCATCTCCCCAGGCCTGCCAGAATAAACCTGCACACTTTAGGTTGAGCTATGTGACTGCACAGATATCTTTCACCTCTCTGACCCTTAGTTCCCATGTTTGTGAATTAGAGAACATTCTGGGGTTCTTGTTAGGAAGTAATTGGGATAACACATAAAGGATGTAGCATATTCAGCTTGTTAATAAATGGTAGCTGTTCAGGTGGTGAATTTATTCCAGGTTTATTCATAATAAGTTGACATGTTATAGACGTGCAAGGGGAGAGAAATGGTTACACATAATCCTTTACCTTTTAAGAGAATGGGTTCTGGTAGGTGGAGGGGCCGTTTTGCTGAATGAATTGATAATCAGGAGCCTGTAAGTTTGAGTTGATAAAGTCTGCATACAAAAGGTGGAGAGACTTTGAAGCGTGGGAAGGGAAAGAGCAGGAATGAAGAGGCAGGGAGGCAGGAAGGCTGAATGTGGGAAGGGGCGGCGGGGGTGGGAGAAAGGAGACCCAGCAGCTCCAAGGTGGGGAGGGAGGCCTGAAAAAGGATGTCTAGTGGGGATTTGGGGCATGAAGCTGTGCGTTTTGTGATGTAAGTCCTTCCTCTAACACAGGTGTAGAACCTTCCAGAACATGTGCCTGACTAGTACTTTGGAGTGAGAGGATCTTTTGGTGAATGTGAAGAAAAACTGAGTCTTACCTTAAGATTGATGAAGTTACAGCTGACATAGAGTTTCTAGAATGTTTGTTTCATGCAGGTCCCACTACTAAGCATTAGGTTTAAAGGTGACAGACCACACAAAACGTATGTGGAGAGGACTCCTGTGAATTCAGCGTTAGGTTATCTGAGAAGAAGAACATAGCAATTTAAGTTGTGGGTGAAAATTTCCTTCCACCTCACTCATGAGAGTATGCCCTGAAGGAAGATGGGAAGACTGGGCTCTGTGCTTTCCTTGCGAGGAGGTCTCAGTTCCCTTGTGTGACTGAATTATAATATAACATGCTTGTGCTTTTAGCAGTAGAAAATAAAAAAAACTTATTTTTATTTTTTTTTGGCATAACACACTTCTAAACAAAAGCCAATACTATATTTGGTGCTTGATTGGAACGTACGAACCGGCAATCTGTTTCAAAGCTGGACGAAAAGCTGGCTGCTTTAAATGTATTGAATAATGGCACAGTTTATTTTATGAGTAAGTCGAGATTTTCAAGCATAGTTATGAATATACCTGGTTTTCACTTGCTGGGTCAACTTTAAAACTTACCCCTTGGGGGCGCCTGAGTGGCTCAGTTGGTTAAGCGGCCGACTTCAGCTCAGGTCATGATCTCAATGTCTGTGAGTTCGAACCCCACGTCGGGCTCTGTGCTGACAGCTTAGAGCCTGGAGCCTGCTTCAGATTCTGTATCTCCCTCTCTCTCTGCCCTTCCCCTGCTCACGCTCTGTCTCTATGTCTCTCAAAAATAAATAAATGTTAAAAAAAAACACCAAAAAACACACAAAAAACAAAAAACTTACCCTTGAATCAAACGTGACTGCATGGGAGCACCACACACACAAATACCCAGCAGGTACAAATCACAGACTACAAACTCACCTCTTTAAGAAATGCGGCTTGTTTTGTTTCCTCCATCATGGCAAAATTTTTAATTTGAATCTTTAGAGGACCAAGAGGTAGAGACTAAGTCTCAATTAGTTCGGAGTCTCCTCTCCCTTTCCCTGGATTGGGTCTAAGTTTGGGCTGGCAGGTAAAGGGGTTTTGGGTCATGTTGCAGGAGTGGAAGGGGGCATCTGGTTCCTAGTTGTCATTTGCTCACACACCTGCTAGGATGTCCTCTTTCGAACGTGGTAACCAGTCATTTGTCCAGATGGGTCCCTCTTGGGAACTCAGTCCCGACCATATCCTTTCCTACTCTGATTCTCTCTAAGTTTCTCTCCACCTCTCCTGATACTGAGTGTGAGTGTTTCTCCCCTGTTACGCTGGGGCCGAAGGGAACTCACAGAGCTGACCAAAACCTTCACAGCATGTTTCTTCTATCACTCTTGTCCTCTGCAGGCTGTGGGGACTCAGTGATCTTCCGAGATCTTTGGGTTCTCCTAGAAGGAGACAGGGCGCCAGGCTCTTTGGGGATGCCTGGCATGATTTGGGCAGAGGCAGGGGACAGAAGCCTTCTCAGAGGTGCAGAGATTTCTCATTTTCTGACCCTTCTTTTCCCTTTCCCAGGCTGGGGCACCTTCTCTGACTCTCCAGAATGGCAGAGACTGGCTTTAACTGATCATATTTTATTCCAGATCTTTTGTTTATGCCCCAAGTCCTAGCCTTTTGAAACTTAAAACCTTTTTTTTCTCAAACTATTGCTCTCATTTTCTTCCGTGTCAGGCCTTCCCTGAGGAAACAAAACCAGAATTCTCATCTGCCTTGTGTGGCAAAAGAGTATGGGTATTGGAAATAAGGTTAATGTTTCAAACGATTACCTGTGACTGACTAATATTCAGTATAAAGAACCAGAAGTGCTTTGCCAAGGTCCCTGAGGGTCTCTCTCTGCCTTCCTGCCTGCCCCTGCCACTCTCTCGCCTCTTGCTCTTATGAACCTCTCAGAGGACTGATCAGACGTGCACTTCTTGAGGGCAAGAGGCAGACATTTTCTTCCTCTCACAAACTGGTAGAAGGCTTCGCTCGAAAGATTCACAATGGTGCCCTGCCCGTCTATAGGTGGGGAAGCCACACTTCTTAGTTATGGGCTGCTGACAGGTTTTTTTTTTTTTTGTGTGTATTCAAATTACCAAAGGCCAGAGATTTAGCATCCTAGGTGGATGCAATAATTTAGTTAAAAACTTTAGTGTTTAAAAACCTGGCGAAGCTAACTGTGAAAGATGCCGTGTTTTCCTCTCAGAACCTGGTGAACTCTGGGAAGGCCTTTCACGGCTGGGAAATGATTGAAATGTGTCATGGAAAGACACACATTCATTAAGAGTCTGCAAGGGGTGAAGGGATTTAGTGTACTGAAGAGTGGGGGTACCTAAGAAAGCATGTACCAGCGGTATACCTGGGACAGAAATGAAAGGATTTGGCAGCCACGGGATATCCCCAGTCATTCAAATTCAGTGTGTCAAAGAAAATCAAGTCTGCAGGAATTTTTCGTTTTAATTTTTTTATTGTGGCAAAATATACATAATATTTATTGCTTTAACTGTGTGAAGTGAATATTTCAATCGCATTAAATATACTCACATTGTTGTGCAACCTTCTCCGCTATCCATCTCTAGAACTTCTTAGCTCATATCGAAACTCTGTACCCGTTAAAAATAACTCCCCATTTTGGGGCGCCTGGCTGGTTCGGTTGGTGGAGATGTGACTCTTCATCTCAGGGTTGTGAGTTTGAGTCTCACATGGGACGTAGAGATTACTTAAAAAACAACAACAACAACTCCCCATTCCTTCTTTTCCCCAGCCAGCCCATCATAGCCTCTGTTCTAGATTCTGTCTGTATGAATTTGACCATTGTAGGTACTCCTGTGAGTGGAATCGTGCAATAATCACCTTTTGTATCTGATGTGTATTTCATGTAGCATAATATTTCAAGGTTCATCCATGTTGTAGCATGTCTCAGAATTTCCTTCCTTTTTAAGGTACATAATGTAGCGCATTTTATGTATCCATCTATTTGTTGATGGACATTTGGGTTATTTCCACTTTTTGGCTATTGTAACTAATGCTACTCAGAGTATGGGTACACAAATATCTGCTCGTGTGTCTACTTTCAGTTCTTTTGAGTATATACCCAGAAGTAGAATTGTTGGATCATGTGTTCATTTTCTGTGTAAATGCTTACGGATCCACCATAGTGTTTTCCACAGTGGCTAGAGCATTTTACATTCTCAGCAACAGTGAGCAAGCGTTCCCTTATCTCCACATGCTTGCCGGCACTTGTTATTGTTATTATTTTTATAATGACCACCCTAATGGGTGTGAGGTGTTATCTCATTGGGATTTTGTTTAGCAATTCACTAATGATTAGTGATGTTGAGCCATTTCATGTGTTCATTGGCCATTTGTTTCTCTTCTCTGGAGAAAAGGCTATTCGAATCCTTTGCCCACTTTTAAAAATTGGGTTGTTTTTTTTGTTATCGTTGAGTAGACCTTGGGAACTTTTATTTCTATCCCCCTCTTTTGTCCTTAATGAAATACTGTCATTTGTTGATTTTTTTTGTCAGAGGAGAGGGGTAATTTAAGAGTGTTGGAAGAGTCCAGAAAGGCAGAACATCAAGGTCCTCTCTCATTGCACAGACTTTAGCCAGTCTCCTCAGTGTATTAGGCCCTTCACAACTTGGCCCCATCTGCCCGTCCAGCCTGCTTCTCTGCCCCTGACCAGCCCAGTGCTCTAGTGTATTCTTCTATCTGCGTTTTACAAATGCCTGGAGAACTCTGACATCTCCAAACCTTTGTAGAACTTAGGCCTTACCTACCCGTGAAGGCTCTCCTGATCCACCTCATTTGTGCTAACGGTATATCACTTGCTTACTTAGTCATTCAAGACATAGTCATTGAGCATATACTTGTTGGCAGGTACAAAGCACTGTGCCAGATCCTGGGGACTCAACAGTGAATTAAACAGCTTCTACTTTCAAGGAATTTACTCATTGTCTAGGGGGGATTGGGTAAGTTGTCTGACAATTACAATTCATTGTAAATAAGCGCCGAAATGGAAGTAACGAGAGTGAGGAAGATTATCTTCCTGAGCTGAGAGCTGGGTTAGTATTTACATGCTGTTGCGAACATTCCCATATTCTGTACATTAAATGTGAGCTTGTATTTTATTATTTTTATTTTTATACCCCTGAACAGAATCATTTGTAAACAGCTATTGCCTTCCATAATGTACAGCTTCTCCTCACAAAGAGGAGTATTCCAGTTAGGAGGTGTTTTTGCTCACCCTGGGATATTTGAAGGCCATCTGAAGGTTGTAATTCAGACTGTGTGTATTCAGGCAGGCCTGCAGGGGGGCATCTGGAGGCTCCAGGCCTCGCCCCTCCCTGACTGGGCTTACAGGGTGTGTAAGTGTTTGCGTGCAGATGAATGTGAAGAGTTATGGACAGTCTATCATCAGTCCTGGCCTCGTGCCCAGTGTGCCATAGAATAGGAGCTCAGTAAATGTTTCTGGTATTATTGGACTCTATGTATCATGGAGGATAGTTTCTCTCATTTACCAGCGATGCATCCACAGTCCAGGGCAGGAGGGAGTAGGGTATTTCTAAAGATGAATCATGACAGGGAATTTGATTCAGAAGAAGCATTTGGCGAACAATTTGTCTTTGACTTTTTTGAGAAACAGCTTGCTTATCTGGGCTTTGGTAGTTCTACAGAGAGGTAAAATGGGTCCTCCTGAAAAAGTAAAGGCAGAAGCAGGAAACCCGAGAGAGACAAGCCAAAGAGGCCAGCCAGCCAGTTAGAAGGAGAGATTTGCACTTGAATGCAAGGTTTAACTAGGGAGCAGGGAAGGGACACTTCTGGGGATTACTGAGGAAGAAGAATCAACATAATATGGATTTTGAGGGGTAGCAAATGGAAAAAAAATAAAAAGGATTTGAGATATTGGTTTTAGGATTTAGAAGGGAGGATTTAATTTGGAAGATAAGGGATTTATGGTTAGATAGAGTGACAATTAAGCATTGAATACACGCAGTCTGCCTTGCAACCTTCGGATGGCCCTTAAACATCCCAGCATGAGAACAGCCACCTCCTAATTGGAATCCTCCGCTTTGTGAGGAGAGGACGTGCATTACAGATGCCCATGACTGTAGATAAATGACTGTGTTTAGGGCAAAACTCTCCTTTTAGCTCAAATCTGTTACTTAAAAGATTATTTATTCACAAGTTTGAAATAGCTCCTTCCCTCCCTCGCCAGGGTGCGTGCTGCCTTGCCATCATCAGTTCCACTAGGCAGGATGAGAGGCCTAAAATCAAAGAGTGCAGGAAGCCATCAGCCCATCGAGCAAGTGATAAATCATCCCTAAATGCATATTGAACAGGGATTTGTGAGATCTCTTAAAACACAAACAAAACTCCTGTTGGGTCTGTCCTTGCTGGTGCCAGAGCCAGGAGCACTTGTAGGGAGTCAACAGGAGGCTTGCAGGCCCAGTCACCCCCAGACCGGGCTTAGCATGTGCGGCAGGAAAGCCTGCCGCTGGTCTCGGAAGAGCATGTGTTTCATGGATGCCGGGTCCCCTGGGTGCTGGCCCATGGGGACGTGTGCCCCTTGCGGTGGGTGAAAGGTGAGCATACAGCCTTGCCAGTGGGCCTCCCTGTGTGATAGTCAATTTTGGCACCTCCTTCTCCATCCCTGAAGCTTGTGGTTGGTCCAGGTCCCTTTTCCCTGCAAAAGCCACTTGACTATGCCCCAGTGGAGAGAAAGATCTGGATAAAATCCTGGATCTGCCTGTAGGTAGTTGTGACATTTTGGGTAAGTACTCAAATCTCTGCTTTGGTTTCTTATTTGTAGAAGTGAGAGAGAAATACACCCCCTCAGAGTGTTATTTGGAGGAATAAACAGGGACATTTTTATAAAATGCCTGGGACGATGTGCTGCCCTCAGCCCCTGGCACACAGTAGGTGATTTACAAAGAAGAGGGTAGTATTAACTTACTAATACCACACAGTTAGGTGTGCGAAAATGTAAATGAATTTTTTGGGTTTTTTAATACCTAGACTCTCCTACTTTCTCTCCTCTTTTCTTCTCTCCTTCTTCTCTGCTCTCTTCTTGCCACCCTACCTTCCCCTTCTCTCCCTTCCCTCCCTTCCCCTTCCCTCCCTTCCCTCTTTCCTTTTTATCTTTTTCCTTTTTTCCCCCTTTGATTCAAATTGCCAGAAGTGGAAGTTTTAACCTCAATCATTTCAGGGTCTCAGCTCACCCAAATCCTTGGTCAGGGTCATCTCTTGCCTCCTTCCTCTTCTATATCCCCAATAGCCTTCTGGGCTTCTGTCAGTGATGATGGAGGCCATATTTTCTCCTCCAACCTGCAAGGCCTTTCCAGATCTGTCTTTTACTTGGTTATTTCTGCTCTTTTCTTGCACACTTGGAAGACCTGGCTGTCCCTCACAGCACACTGGGAGTGCTAAAAGGCTCTTTCAGGCCCGGCTGCCCACCCAGCCATCCCAGGCCACTGCTCTACAGGGTTGGCTTCCTGTTGGTAAGCTCTTAAATCTGTAGAATCTCTGTGGGGTCTTTATTGTGTCCTTCCTATCCGTGCTTGCCTGGGAGTGTGGTGGGGTACACCCCGGTGTCTAGTGACCTTTAGTTCCCCTGTACACATTTTCTGTATGAGGCCCTTAGGACAATGGCTTTCTCCTAAGCTTTTGGAATGCAAAAGTCTTTGCCTTAAACTCAGCTGTGAGTTTCAAATTTGAAGCTCTCAAATCAAGAATACACTTTTCCTTTCTCTCAGTATTTCTGCTGTGCCATCCCTTTCCTGAGGCACTAAGAGCTGGATTCGGAAGTGTTTGCCTGAGGAGAGAGGGGCGGGTAGAGGGAATGAAGGTGTCGCAGGGCATGAAAACCTTGGTTAAAATACGAAAATATTTTTCTACTACACTGCTATGATTATATCCGTCCTCCATACAGTTTCAGCCCCATGGGGCTGAGTTGCAGATTGATTTGCTTCAATGTTGGAGCATTTGAGGATGATCTGTTTTGACCTGTTGTTGGCAAAGTAAAAAAAAAAAAAAATTAAAGCAGCAGATAGTGAAACCAAGAAGGAAGTCAGACCCAACTCCTGGTCTGTAAGGCGTCAGTTTAGTGTGGAGCTAAATACGGCTCTGGCCTCGTTCTACTTTTCAGTCTCCCAAAGGTCATGCCACTTTTCTTGATCTGTTTTCCTATTTCCTTGTTCCACAGTCCATCATTGGACGCTCTGCTGCCTAGGCAACAGCATTCGGGGCAGCTCTCCGCTCTCAGTGTTACTGAAGAGTATTTCAAGCTCCATGCGTGGAGCATTTTGTGCAATCTGGGGTGTATTCATAGTCGTCTTATTGTTGGTGCACAGCCTTGTGCTGACTCAGTGAAGCTCTTCAGCCCCATTTGTGTACCTTCTGGGGTATGGGATCTGAGAGGAAAGAGTTATCTATATTTCAACGATGTCATCGTCACCATCATGTTCAGGGGACCAAACCGATGCTGGTGGCATCTCACTGCATCTCCTTGCCTGTAAGTGTCTGATCAATCAATGTCTTTTTGAAATGTGCCACATTGTCAGCTGGGCACTTGGTACAATGGTGTTGACTTTCACCTGCTCAGCAACCACAGGAGAAACACAGGGAACAACATTCATACATCTGCACAGGATTCACCAGCTGTGCTAAAACAGGGTTTATAGACTTGAATGATGGAATCAATGCCAAAGAGTTCACCACCACCACTCCCACCACCAGTAATAATAACTGACTTTTATGGACACACCTTTTGTGCCTGGTACTGTGCTAGACTCTACATGTATCACCCAGTTTAATTTTCCCAGCAAACCCACAAGGCAGGCACTGTTCTCCACTTTACAAATAAGAGGATAAGTTTAGAGATATTAAATGACTTATCCCTGGTCACAGGGAGAGCAGGTGGAGTCAGAATTTGAACCCAGATCAGTCTGCCTTCAGAGCCCGTGTCCTTCAGGCTAGGATGGTGCCATATTGGCATGTTTGCTGAACCTCTTAATGGCATCCCTGAATGCACTAGCATTGGTCCATGTCTAAACCAGTAGGTACACAATCACATTTAGAAGGAAATGATTGATTACTTGGGTTAGAAATTAGTGCTTCATATTCTGAAGCATTTCCTTTCTCCAAGGTAGTGAAGTAAAGTTACGTAACAGGCATACATTCTTCCCCCTCAGCATTCCGAGAACCATCAATTCGCCCTCGAGCTCACCCTCGTGTCTCCATGCCGCGCTCACCTCCTGGGTCAGCTCACCATCATCTTACATCCGGATACAGAGACATCTTCCCAACTTGTCTCCCCGCTGCTTGTCTTGTTTTCCTCGAATCCACACTCTACACAGCTGCCAATGTAATCTTTCTAATCTAGCAATCTGCTCACAACCCTTCAGAGATTCCTCCCGTGCTTAGAACAAAGTTCGACTATTTCAGATGACCTTTGAGGCCCCTGATGACCTGGTGCCTTCTGCTTCTAGGGCCTCATTTCTCTCCACTCCCCAGTTCCTGCTTCCTTAAACGCTGCTCTCCTGTGCCATTTACCTGGCCAGCTTCTGCTTATCTCCCGTAGTTCGGTTTGTATGTCATTTCCCTGGGCAGCCTTCCTGGACCCTGGAGCCTTGTAGGACCCCCTTCTGTGTGCTCCTACAGTGCCCCACACTTCCTGAAACCGACCTCTCAGCACCCCATTACATTACCCTCGTGTCACCCTCCTTCCCCACCAGACAGGAGCTCCATCCAGCGTTAGTCACAGTGGCCAGCTCCAGGCCTGGCATCTAGTCAGCACTTAATAAATATAGGTGAATAAATGGAGAGTTATATTTAATCTATTGCTTGTAGCCGTTTTTGAATCAGAACAGCTTCCTGAAACCTTGGGGTTGGGAACATTATTACACTTAGGGGCAACCCTTTCAAGGCAACAAATTAGAAATGGTTTCAAAAGTCCTTGATGTAGTCTTTCAGGAAATGTGGGGAGGCCTTTGTTAGATTATCTAGAAATCTAAACATCTTCAGATTTTAAAGAAGTGTAAGATGCAAAATGTCATTTTCGAGCACAGACCCAAGGACTCTTACAAGTTTTCTCTTTTACTAAATTGGGTTGTCACTAACATTAGACACAGAGGAAAAAACCACGTCTTAACCTGATTAATGAATAGTCCCATTATGCCATCTCCCCAAATGTTATAAAACAGAACTACATCTCATTGTCTCACAGAACTACATCTGTTAAAGAACAGAACTACATCCCAGCCCGCTCGAGACTTAAGCCCCTGACAACGTCTGCTCTGGCTTTTCCTTTTCAGAGGCACTGTCAGAGCCTAGAAGAGGCCTTGCTTTGCAAACTCTGTCTCCTGCAGTGGAGGGACCAGATGGGCTATTGACAACAACAGGGAATTGAGCGTTCTAGCCTCTTGGCCCTTATCCTTACTGTCATCCAGTTCCTCGTGGGATTTTCATACAAACTCCATGCTCTCCATGCATTTTCCCCCTGCACACCCCTGGCTCTTGCCCCAGTGATTATATTTAGCTGCTCTGACCTTCCCAGCTTCCATACTTGTGTGCATCTGCAGGGCTCTGTTCTGGGGCTGCAGTTTGTTGTAAAGGCCACGGTCACATCCATCCTCACAGACGCCTGCTGCTGACGTAACCTGCCCCTCGCTTCCCCGCCCCTCCCTTTCCCACCCGACTCTCTCTCGGAGCCCTGGGAACCGAGGTCCATGCCAGAGCGAAGGGAGCTGCGTCTATGGGAGTTCCTTTAGCGCCATCTGCCACCGCCACAGAGGTCATTGGGATAAACCGATTTGCTAAACAAAATGGTTAACAACTCATGAATAACGCTCAAAAAAATTTCAAAAAGGATGTGAGTACCATTCTTGTGAGACCGAAGCTCTCTGGTCCCTTTCATTCCTCTCTCTTCCTCCCACTCACCAAATACACAGCACCAGAACCTGCACTTTCCTTGGGTGCCAGTAGGGGGCAGCTCCCATCAGGCCTGGGGAGATTTCTTTTTTTCTTGTAGCATTTTCTTTTGTGTGTGTATGAAGCATAACATGTCAAGAGAAAAATGCACAAAGCGTACATATGCAGAAGCAAACACCTGTGTAGCCACCTTCCTCAGGACAAGAAGTAGAATGATCGCCAGTACCTTACATGCAACCCCCTACCCCTCCCACTATTATCTTCCTTCCTTCCTTCAGAATTTTCCACTCTGTTCTAACATCAGCTAATACTTTCCTTGCTTTATGTGAATGTTTGCCGCACCCAAATGCATCCCAAAACAATAGGGGGTGGTGTGGGATGTTTCTGATATTTTGGTGACTTAGAACATTACATAAATGGAATCATACTCTGCATATTCTTTTGTCTTTTGCATATATATATATTTTTTTCCTCAAGGTTATGTTTACTCATTTTCATTGCTGTATAATAACAACAGCAATGGTATTGATTGCCTCTACCCTAACTTACTCATCCATCCCACTGCTGATGGACATTTGGGTTGCTTTGAGTTTGTGGCAATTAATCACGAACGACACTACTATGAACATTCTAGTCTATCCTGGCACACACAGGCATGCATTTCCAAAGGGCCCATACCTCAAAGAGTGTAACTGCAGAGTCACAGGAAGTGGATATTTTAAACTTTACTAGCCAATGTACAGGTTCCCAAAGAGGGTGTTCCAGTTTACAGGTTCCTCGGCAGAGTATAAGAGACACTGGTGTGCCACGTATTCGCCAATACTTGGTCTTGTCAGACTTTTTAGTTTTTGAGGCTAATGACTCTTCATCAGTGTTGGGCCGATGAGTGGCAAGGGCACCCTTCTTAATGGCTTCCATATGGTTCCTGAAGCAAGAAGGGGCTTCTGGTTCTTTCCCTCAGACACAGATGGCAGAGTGGCATAGCGGCACGCTCATCTGTATTAAACACAGGCAGTAGGTGGCTCCTCAGAGAGACTAGATATTTTCTCTCCTGGCTGATTTTCTCTCCTCTTTTGGAATGCACCCTCAGTGCTAACAATGGCAATTAGGCTCTCTGTGCCATCTGGACGGCTGGGGCTGCTGTGGGAGGGACATCTGGTGGCAGCTGCCTAAAGAAGAAAGATGAACCAGGACCAGGCACGACCCAGGCACTGCTCCCTTGTGTGGACCTGCTGCCTCGAGGCACTTCCATACAAAACAAAAATGCTTCTTCACTCATTTTATTTACTCAAGAGGAACCACCCAGCGGTCACTGTGGGAGTTCCTTAAAAAAAAAAAAAAAAGATGGTAATTATTCTCAGTTAACGGACCCAGCCCAATCAGTCCTGCTTTTCATCAGGTTTGATTGCCTCTGTTTCAGAATTGGTCGCTTTCAGGGCTCTTGTCTGAGCCTCAGATACAAAACAGGGAGAGTGTAACCTCTCTCCCCGTTGTGGCAAGGGCAGAATGACATAGGCATGCCTTTGAAAATAATAAGGGTATTTATTTGCTTGAGTCGGGAGTCAGATTCCTGGATGAGGGCCTTGCTATACTTTAGGGGGAATTGTAATTTTAGATAAAGCTTCCCCTGTAACACCAGACCCTCCAAGGAGGGTAACAGTGAGAAGGGTCTCCATGTAGGGAGAAGGGGAGGGCTGGACTTCGCACCGTACTCTCTCTGTCCTCTTGGTTAGTTTATCTAACTAGGGGGGAGGAGGCTATGGAGGAAAAGGGGTGCATTTCACAAGTCTTTACTGGACTCGGTGGATAATAAAAGAAAAACAGGCAGAAAGGGAGAAAACAACAACAACCCAGCACTACCAAGTAGATAATCTGGTTCCAAGACTTGGTTTATTCATCCTCACTTTTGCTCTGTTGTCTCGCTGTTTAGCTTCTGTCTGTTCTCAGGGTTGCAGAGACCATGTTTAAGCCTCAGTACCATCAGAGAGCCCTATGAGGAGCCCTCCATGAGGCCCTCTGCCTTTACACTCATTGTTTAACACAGTTAATAGAGTGCCATTTTTTATTCTCAGAAGCATCCCATTTTGGATAATGAATGATATGTTTGTCGTAAGGCCACCTGACAAGTTCTTGTTCCTTCTAGGAGATTCTGCTTCTATGTACCTTCACGATAGATGCCACTCCCTATCCACGGTGTGGCCTTCAATACAAGAGTCTTTATTATGTAGACTTCTGACCACACTGCTCGATCCAAATCCCAGCTCTGACCCTTATTAGCTGCATGATTTGAGGGCAAATTACTTCTTTGCCTTTGCCTCAGTTTTCTCAAGTGGAAAATGGACATAATGATAACAGTGCCTGGAATGTAGTAAGTTGCCAATACATTTCAGCCGATGCTATTATTACTGTAGGACAGGGATCCTGCAGACAGAGCCCAGTCTGCTAACACTTCCGTTTGGCTAGCACAGTGTTTTCAACGTTTCAAAACTGCAAGCCTCTAGAAGGAGTGCCCCCTCCAGTAGGGTCAAAGGTTAGCACCTGATTCATGTACCGATCACCCGCCCTAGCCTCTGAGTGTGCAGCCTCTCTTCAGGCCTGGACGTGATGAACATACCGTAGGTACGTTCATGCCATAGGTCTGGACCAGGTGACAGAGACACGTGTCACTGTATGTGCATGTCCTCTTCCTTCCACCTCCCTCTCTCCAAGTTAGAGTCCAGCCAGGTTCAAGTTCATGTGAGAAAGAGATGCACCTGTGGAAAATCTGTCTCCTTTTGCCAGATGTGTTTCTCCGCACCCCTGTGTTCTGTAGGGAAGCGCCTCTCAAACCTTAACATGCATTCAAATTGCTGAGAACTTATTGAAAATGCGGATCTGGTTCAGGAGCTCTGGGGTGGGGCCCAAGATTGTGCATTTCTAACAAGCCCTCAGGTGCCCCTGGTGCTGCTTGCTCAAGGATTTGAGGAAGAGTGGAATCTTGGGGAAGTGTTTCTACTTGAGGCTGAGAGTGGGGCGTCTTCCCAGAGCAGACTGAACACTTTCTGTGAGCACGTTCTTCCCAGTGGGTCCCCCACCCACCAACCCAAAATCCAGAAATGAGTAACTGCCAGAAAAATACCCGTTTGTCTATGCAGAGGTTGAAACCTGGTTGGAAGATACTGAGTCCCCCTTGAGGGTGAGCCCAAACTCAGCAAATTTCTGACTGCTTTGCCCTTCATTCATTATGCAGAGGTGAGCTTTTATCTGATCATATTTTAGAAATTGTCTATCTTATGAGTTGTCTAGGAATGTGCTACTATTTACTCTCAAATAGAGTGGTTCTCAAAGTGTGGTTCTGGGACCAGCAGAATTAGCATCACTGAGAATTTGTTAGGATCGCAAGTACTGAGGTCCCACTCCAGACCTCCTGAATCAGAAACTCGGGGAATTATGTCCAGCAATCACGTTTAACAAGCGCTTCAGGTAATTGCCATGTACACTACAGTTTGAGAACCGATGTTAAGATGTCAAATTGCGTACAAGAGTTTCCAGAGGAGAGGACCCTGGATCCTGGCCGCTTTGGGGGTCCGCCCAAGTCCCCAGAGCATGTCGCTCAGTGGATGGTTTCAGTTGTGAGTCAGGGAGATGATCTCAAGAAGGGGTTTGAAGGATGGCAACTCCAGGTGAGGAAAAGCAGGAGCAAATGATCCATCTCTTGGGGGTAATTGTTTGACTTTATGCAAATGTTCTAAGCAATAAAGCCAGTCAGTGATGTACGGGAAATATATGCTCCCCATGCCGAGTGGTCTAAATAGATCGTTATCAGGGATTGGGCTTCAGAACCCCTATTACACACACAGCCTTAATGGCATGATATATACCGCACCTGCTAAATGAAATGCATACGGGGACATTATGGGAGTTTTCAAGAGCATTTTATTTTGCATAATATAGTTTTTTTTCCAGGCCAGAAATGGTATATTAAAAAGTCAGCAGGTATATAGCTTGTTTTAAAATTATTATTACTTTACTCTGGCTTTGCAGACTTTTATTTTCTTCCTCCTGCTGCTATTACGCAAAAGTGCAGAATATTCTATCCAGAAAGGATCCTAGAGATAAATGAGCCCACTCTCTGCACTTTGTAGGTGAGGAGCTGATGTCAGAGATGTGAGGCGATTTGCCCTGAGTGAGGGTCTGGGGCTGGTACCCGGGATGCCTGAAGCTCAGACCCGGGATTCCTGCTGATTTCTTTCAGGAATCCCAGGCCAGGTAAGGGACCTGGGAACGTGGCCTTGTGCGTTCTCTTGCTTGTAGACAGCATCACAGGAGTGGCGGGGGTGCAGCGATGTCATTCACACATGCGCACAAACCCTGATGCCACAGCCGGAGTGTATGTAGTTCAGTCAGAAGCATCTCTCATTTGCACCGAGGCTTAGAACCCAGGCTCTAGTGAGCCAGAGCCGCCGCTCCTGCAGTCCAAGTGTGCATCACATGTTTGGTTGTGGGGAGCGTGCCTTCTCCTAGGGCTGGCTTTATGGGCTAATGACCTGTGTGTTGTGGTCACCTCTGCTTACGGGGACCCAGTGCTTGCTTTCACATTCTGTTGTCATGGTCTTGAAAGTCCGAATACTTCTTGAAGAAGGACACTTGCATTTTTATTTTGCACTGGGCTCTGCGAATTATGAAGCCGGTCTTTCACCGTGTCTCCCTTACTCTTGCCCGGGCACCCTTTGAAACTCAGCTTCTCCAAAAAGCCTTCTTTGATTCTCCCAAGAGTGTGTTATGTATCATAATATCAGTTGTGTTAATGCCTGACATTACTTGCTTTCTTCCTGCAGGCCAACCCTGTGAGGTAGATACTATCATTGTCATCATGCCCACGTAAACGAGAGACTGAGGCTTAGTGAGAGATGGACTGACTACAGGTCACATGGCTAGGAATTGGGGTTAGAAGCCAGGTCTGCTGGACTCCGGAGAACAGAGACTTAACCTCCAAGCTCTACAACCTCCCTGTGTTATGTGTTCAGTGCTTAACACTCTGGGATGTGTCTTTGTTTCTCCTGTTCTACTGTAGGGGAAAGACTATGTCCTTTGTTGCAGGGGCTGTGCCTTTTGTTCAGTCTTGCCCCATACCATGCCTAGCACAGACAGGGTGCTCACTGAATATTTACACTAAAAGGGCATTCGGCTAACTTCAATGTGCATAGCACAGTTAATAGCCATATCAGAACTTCCTGCAAAGTGAAGTTGCATAGTATGGCTGGTGGGGGCTTCAGATACCTTACTTTTGATTTCATGAATTATTTATGGAATTAACACTGGGAATGATCATTAATTTGTGGATGGAGAGAAGCTATGTGGCTTGCTGCCCATGCTTTTCTGGCAGGGATAAATTGCCTTCCCGTGGGCTGCTGGGTGAAGACTTGGGATGCTGGTTTCCAGGGGAGACAAAGCACTTCAGTCCCCTCTTGCCTTCTCTTTCCCCCAGTGGAAAAACCTGGGAAGCGCCAGTTTCACAGACAGGCGCAGACCCGTGGCTGTGAGCCAACTCAGCTCTCCTCAACATGGAGGTAACACACGTTTGCTAAGCACTTCCTGTGTGTGCACACATACGCTAGGTATGGGCACACGACTGAAAAAGAATGTAAATAATTACATTATCAGACGATTAGTGGCACAACAGGGCATGTTCTCAATGCTGTGGGACAGTGGTAGGGGGAGATTCTGGGTGGTGGTGGTTCCTGCCTGAGCCAAGTCTTCCAGAGCAAAAATGAGTTAGTTTGGATGGAGACAGGGTAGAAATGTAGAGGAGCATGTTTCCAATTGGGAGTAACCCTGCAAAGGGTTGGAGAAAGACCCATGAATAGTAGTAATGCTGGCATAGGAAGAGGTGCCCTCAGATATGACTTGCAAGGGCTCAGGCAAGCCTGGAAAATGGATGTTGGTTGTGCCAATGGCTTGGGTTTTGTCCCGGAGGCCAGCCGTGTTGGTGGTAGATGGAGCCAGCGATGTCAGTGGTCAGTTGTATCTCCTGAGCCATCATTCCTGTAGCTCCGCAGAGAGCAAGGCTTTCACTCCAGGTGAGCACTCGCTTTCTGGGCTCCCGGGTCCCCAAAGCCTGGGGCAAGGGCAAGGGGCGACGGAAGAGGGAGGCCTGCCTGTCGAGACTGGGTGCAGGGAGCAGGAGGAACTGTTGCTGAGTTCAGCAAGTTTGCTTTCTGAGACCCACTGTATATTAGCAATCTCTTTCCTGTTTTCTTCAAAGCGCCGTGAGGAAATACAACCACGGCTGGGTTCAGCAGCCCTCGCTTTTGAGCAATAAACTACAAATGATCACAGTTTACTTTGATGCTTTAGGAATTCCCCCTACTAGTCGCTGTGGTTTCTTGCCATTTACTAGCTGGAAAGTCGCCTGTGTGCACACGCTTTGCCTCTGGAATGAGCCCTTGCCTCTCAGAGCTTGTCTTAACATGTTATTTATTCTGCGCTGCTTCTTCGGGCTTGAGCAGTGCTCTGGGTTCCCGGGCTGCCGCGACCGCACTTAGGGGTCCAACCTTGCTGCCCCAGCCTTTACGGGAGAAAAGATTGTTCTCGACTCCATTTATTTCCAGGTAAAAAAGAATCCGAGAGCCCTGCAGGGTGAAGGCGAAGGCAAGGCACTCCAGATAAGTGTTTTTTTTTTTTCCTTCTGTATTACTTATTTATTAAAGGCAGTGAGGCATAACTAAGGGAAGGGAAAGGAGCTGAGGAAATAGAGAATACAATGGCCCCTCAGATTTTAATGGGAGAGATGGCTGGAAGTGATTCCTAAATTATTAAATAAATCGATTTGATTCTTGAAGCCGGCCTCCAAGGTATATTCGTCAGTTTCATTATCATGGTCTTCAAGGGGAGGAAGAGTCACTCGTGGAGAAAGTTTTATTATTTTCCCCCCTCTATTTTATCTTGAAGGCTGCAATTCATGGCCCCTGTCTAATTAAACAGTAGCTTCTTTATGTGACGGGAGCGGCGTACTTTCCATTTTTATTTTGGCTTCCATTCTTGATCCGTTCGGTCTCACAGGCCCCCAGACGTGTAACAAGATCAGGTCGGCTGTAGGGCACGTGCACTTTGGAGAATCTTGATCCCATTTCAATTATAGGACCGTGTGGCCACAGATGAGCTCTTTGGTAATTTGTCCGCACACACGTGCGTCCTGTCGGTTAGCTATTTGCCTAACAGAATCTGCTGAGTGTTAGAATAATAGGTTGTGCCATTCTGAATGCCAAGAATAACACCTTAATACACTTTAGGGAAATCATTGATTTTATTTTGGGGCTTCGGTGGTGGCTGCAGTGGCGTTTGCTTCTTTCTCTCACATTTCCCTCTCTCCCCCCTCGACTCTTCTACCGCCTCCAGCCCAATGGTAAAAAATGCCTGGACATCTAAATTCTTTTTCTTAATTATCCTCCCGAGGAAAGCAGGCCAAGCACCAGGGTGCAAAAAATTTAAGCCATAAATAACGAGTCGAAGGGAAATAAAAGAAATGACACCAGAATAAAGTAAGTTATTAACTGAAAGCTTTACGTCTCTGTCCTCCTCGGGTCTGAAAAATCTAAGGGAAGGTGGTTAAGTATTTATTTTGCAAAGAATGTCATTATCATCCGCAGCAATTAAAAATGGATGACGGAAACATTTCCCCATGATTTCTGGCGGTACTATGGGCCCTGACGCATGAAACATTTGGGGGAACAAAGTTCTCCCTCCGCCCCTGAAGACAAGTAGTGCTAAAGAACAGATCTGGGTTCCTTGGGGTGCGTTGCTGCTGTCTGGGTCTGGGGTGGAGGGCTAGGGGTGGGAGAAGGAAAGTGAGCAAAGTCATAGGTAGCGATTGAACGCTTCCCAAGGCAGAGGAGTGTTCCTGCCTAGATCCGCTGCCTAACTGTGTCTTTCAAGTTGGTACACCTGTTGTAAGGAACTCCATTCACACCTGCAAACCTGTCCGGTTTCTAATTATCGGTGTGCCTTTCGATTTCCTAGATGCTTCCCCACCTCGGGTGTGGAAACAAGGTGTGTGTATGATGGCGACACAGAACACGGATGGTGAGGGCACTGGAGATGAAGGTGCACCTAAAGGTGCCCAGGATGTAGGAGGGGACCTCCTTCTTCTCCCCAATTTGCCTAGGCAGCCAGGCAGACGCCTGCTGAGTCATCTCCAGCCACCTCGAGGCCTGGGGCATCTTTGTGCTTCAACTCTGCTTTGCCAGGTAGGCCAGCCCTACTTACACTGCTGGGACTGAGCAGAGCCCCAGAGCGTGTGTGTGTTGTGGGTGCACACGCACATGTGTGTGTGTGTGCATGAGTGTGTGTCTGAGTGTGGCTGGGAGGCGCACACCAGCCAGCCCCCCAGGTGGGGGGCAGAACTGGGCTCAGTGCGAGACACAGGGAAGACTGGTTTTTCTGCACAGCTGAAAGGGAGTTGGGTGAGCAAAGCAAGGTGCAGGAGAGTGTGTATTAGAACATCTCAGTTTTGTAGAACACTCTATGAGAAGCCACTCAAAGTCTATCTGTATGTATATGAAGAACTGTACTGGATTATGTAAGTAGGAAGGTAAGTCTAGGACACATGCTGTGTTCTTAAAATGTGTTATGGGGAGGGGTGTGACAATGGAGCGATGCTGATACCGATTAGGGGTGTGGTACAGTGTTCACGATAACAGCATTGATTGTATGACCCCATTTATGCAAAACTAATATTTATATATGTATTAAAGTTTAACTGCTTTACTCTACTCTGCTTCTCTTTCCTCCAAAAGTACTTTCTCTGAAAAATCTCCTAGTGCCAGGTACCAAGTGCTCAGTTTTATGTGGGCTCTTTTCCTGCAGCATTTAGGGTCACTGCTCTGCTGCTGCATTTTATGGCGTGAGCCGAGAAAGAGCAGAGCCGCTTTGCCTCAGGGAAAAGCCGTTATTAACTGCTCTTCTTGTTCACCCTCCCCTTTGTCCTGATCAAGGGGACAGGGGGTGGGAAAGAAGGCTTTCTCAAAAGGCCTGACTCCTCTTAAATCGATGCGGTGCCCTCTGGCAGACAGACGTGGTCTGTAGGGAGAACTCAGGAGACCCCAGCTGGGACTGTCTGGCCTCTGAAGGCTGTGTGGGCTTCTCCCATCACCCCCCGGGGAGGAGACAGACTTTCTGGAAAGCAGAGGTAGGATCTGGAGACAGGAATGACATGGCAGCAGTTTTCAGCTCAACATAAGGAGGGGCTTTCTAACCACCTGAGCTGACGTTCACCTGGACCACTTTGTGAGGGGAGTAGAGGTCTCATCCTTGGTGGGGTTCAGGGTCTGGTGGCACCTGGGTCAAGATTCCTGCACCATGTGGCCCTGGGGATTATAAGATCTCTAGGGTTGCACCATTCATTGTAGCCTAGCCACATGTGGCCACTGCGCCCTAGAAGTGTGGCTAGTGCAACCGAGGAGCTGAATTTTTTTTAAAAATATTTTTTAATGTTTATTTATTTTTGAGAGAGAGAGAGAGACAGAGTCCAAGTCGGGGAGGGGTAGAGAGAGAGGGAGACACAGAACCTGAAGCAGGCTCCAGGCTCTGAGCTGTCAGCACAGAACCTGATACGCGGCTTGAACTCAAGAACCATGAGATCATGACCTGAGCCAGTCAGAGGCTTAACCGATTGAGCCACCCTGGAGCCCCAGGAACTGAATTCTTAATTTTAGCTAAGGGTATATATCTGAAGGAAACAAAATCAGTATCTTTTTAAAAAAATGTTTATTTTGAGAGACAGAGAGAGAGAGGGAGAGAGAATCCCAAGCAGGCTCCACACTGTCAATGCAGAGCCTGACTCAGGGCTTGATCTAATGAATTGTGAGATCATGACCTGAGCTGAAATCAAGAGCCGGATGCTCAACAGACTGAGCCATCCAGTAGCCCCCGAAATCAGCATCTTGGAGAGGTATCTGCCCCACTATGTTCATTATAGTATTATTCACAATAGTCAAGGTATTAGAAAAAACCTAAGTATTTGTGGACAGGTGAATGGACAAAGCAGATGTAGTATATACATAAAATTGGATATTATTCAG
Organism: Paguma larvata; assembly: GCA_030068075.1. Taxonomy (NCBI): domain Eukaryota; kingdom Metazoa; phylum Chordata; class Mammalia; order Carnivora; family Viverridae; genus Paguma; species Paguma larvata. The sequence continues at coordinate 50,145,285 of CM057839.1, read as the reverse complement.
CCATAAATAAGAAAGAAATGCTGCCCTTTGTGACAATGTGGATGAAACTGGAGGGCATTATGCTAAGTGAAATAAGCCAGACAGAGAAAGGCAAGTGATGTGTGGTATCACTTATATGTGGAATCTAAAAAAAAAAAAAAAAAAAAAAAGCCTGGAGTTCCTGGGTGGCTCAGGTCATGATCTCACATTTCATGAGTTCGAGCCCCACGTCAGGCTCTGTGCTGACAGCTCACAGCCTGGAGCCTGCTTTGGATTCTGTGTCTTCCTGTCTCTCTGCCTCTCCTTCTCTCTCTCTCTCTCTCTCTCAAAAATAATTAAACATTTTAAAAAATTAGAAAAAAAAACTGAACTTATACAGTACAGTGGTGGCTGCCAAGGGCTGGAGAGTAGGGAAAATGAGGAGATGTTGGTCAAAGGGTACAAACTTCCAATGATAAGACGACATGGCTTAATAATACCGTATTGTATACTTTAATAAAATGTGCTACTAGAGGAAGTAAAATTACATCACATCGGGGCTTATGTTGTGTTTCTGTTGGGTAGTACCGCTCTGAGTCTCTACCGGCATGGGGGGTTTGTGATGCTATGCAATTGTTCCTCTTCCTGATGTAGCTTTTTACCTCTCTTTAGATAGAAAGAAACTCCATAGACCCTTGTGGCTTCCATGGTGGCTGCCTAAGACATTTTTTATTGCTGACACTGGAAGGAATCATGTGACAAGTGTCTGGGCTTCAGAGAAAGGCCCAGAGCAATGATGTCAGGAGCTCTGAGAACTTCTGGTGGAATTTACTGCACGAGAGCTTAGCTTGCATGGGCAAAAGCTGGGGTTTAAAATAATAGTGCAAGGTTTCTTTTCAGAATCAGGATGTATAACCTGAGTTTTATTCACTGCCTTTCTCAAGCAGTTAAAGTTGAATAAAAATCTTTCATCGTTCTGAATCATTAAAACACATCCCAAGAAAGGCCTAGAAACACAGTGGTAGACTCTAAATTAAGCAATAAGATATGCACTTTTAGTTTCCCTAATTACCTACCATTGAAAGTAGGTTGGAACTAAAATAAACATGCTGCCTTGAAATGAGAATTAATATGTGCCTGTGCTGCCGGGGAAAGCCCTATTAAACAATTGAATTTTGGAATATTTTGCTTTGTCAAAAAAACCCAAAGGCATTCCTCCCTTTGGAATTGAATCTTCATTTAGAGTTTTTTTTTTTTTAATTACTTGTTCCATGTGTTTTACAAAGTGCCTTTATCAAGCTATTATGACATTTTGTTCATTATGTATTGAACCCTGTCACATCCTATGAAGGCAATAAGCGCCTTCTCTGTCGCTCCTTGAGAAGCCAAGTGTAAGGAATGCCATGATTCCATGGGGGAAGGGTTGTCTTATTATGGAATGTATTGTTGGGAGTTCTGGAAAAGACACCTCTTTGTCATTCTGCTACGGACAGGGGAGGGGAGATGGGACAAGGGGAAGGGCAGAGTAGAGGAGGGCAGGAGGGAGATGGGGTGTAGGTCGGGGTGTGTGTGACACTGTGGGCTTTGAATCTAGCCTTTCTGCCCAGCTCTGCTGGACCTATATGACCTTGCATCATATATTTTTTTCAAATTAGTGGTGAATTTTAATCTTGTTTTCCAAGAAAACACATTCTCCCCTTAGAGTAGGCCACAGTAAAGACTGATCTCATTATAAACGGAGGCTGTGAGAATCAGGTCAGAATCTCTTCTAGGGACTGAGCATGAACGAAGTGGAACAGAAGAGAATCTCAGAGTCTTGAGCAAGTCTTCCTTTCTGTCCCCAACTGGGAGAAGAGGTGAGGAGGAAAGCAATTCTAGCACAATCCCAGAGCCTATTATCAGGGCGGGAGCAGGGGAGGTGTTGATGTTAGGGCTGAAAGAAGACAGTTTAACTATCACCTTTTACAATGAAGGTTTAAAAAGACAATTTAAGTATCACCTTTTAGAATGAAAATGCTAAACAGTTTAGCCTAGGCTGTTATCAGGACCATAAGTGACATGTCTTTTTAAAGAAATAAAAGAAAAACACCATTGCAGAATACTGTCCCTCAAAAATCAGGGGACTTGAGTCCTCATTGTTCTGGATAGTCTAAATCCCCAATAGGGAGTTTAAGACCCTTGCCCCCCTCCCCCACCGTGTAGACCTTGGGGCTCTATGACACGATCAACAGGATGGCCCTGGCGTTCCTGGAATCCATCCTCCTGCTTCAAAGCTAGGATTTCTACTAAACAACTGTTGCATGATTGAGCCTCAAAAATTGCAGAGGGGGGATTTCCTATTTTAGTTCTATGATGATTCAGGGGAAATAACTACTATGTGCCAAGGGCTTTACATGTTATGCCTTTGAATGCTCACTACTGGAAGGTAGTATCAAGGTAAGGTGGGTATTATTATGTCCATCCCGGAAATGAAGACACCGAGGCTCTGAGAGATGAAATAACATGCCCAAAGTTAAACAGCCATTGAGCAGAAAAGTTGGGATTTATTTCCGGGTCTGACTCCTAAACCAGATTCTTTCCCACTATAGGATGCTGTTCTTGTTAAGTTCTTTTCAATATCTAACTTGTATCTTTCCTGCTGTAATTTAAGCTTATTATCTCAGTGCTTGGTGGGAATGGAGCCGTTATTCTCAATTTTCCATTCGAAGCCTTTCATATGTTTGACAATGGCTACCTCATCAGTTACCTCTTACCTTCTTCTTATCTGTTGCATAAGGAGCTAAGGAGGAGTGGTGTTCATGTCCCTGAAATAGCTTTGTTTCTTTTAATTGGCATTTAATGTGTATCCACATGCTTATAGGAAACTGGCTGAATGTTCATTTCATTTCTTCATTTATCCAGAGGATTTAATGTGGTGCAGACTGTATGCTGTTTATTGGGCTGGCTGCTGGACCTTCACATAAGAGTATAAAAGGCAGCACCTGCCTCTGTCAGAGCAGGATAGAGACCTTGGGTTGGTGGTAGTAGAACTGGGCACTAAAGCATTGAGAGGTCCCGGACTTAAGGGGCAAGGGGCGGCCCTAAAACACTTCCTGCTCCAAAAGATTAGGAAGTAGAAGATGGACCAATCAATCAGGTTCCACCCCTCACCAGACCAGCCTGGACTAATTAATCAGGTTCCACCCCTCACCAGACCAGCTCAGACCAATCCTTAGAGCACCTGTACCTCCCAAATAGAGACACCTGTTTCCCCGCCTTGGAATTCGTGCCTAAATGTGCTTAAAAGAAGCCACACACTCCTCTGGTCATTGCCATTTTATGGAGTGGCTGACCCCAGCATGCTGGAATCTCAATAAACGCTCTTGCCTTTGCATACATGTCTCGTGGTCTTTGGGGGACGATCCGAGGACATATGGGTATGAAAGAGATGTGGGGCCATGTTGAGTTTTGTGTTCAAAAACATTACTTTGGTGACCGTGTGATCAATATTCTGAGCCTGAACTTCATTTGTAAGGCAGTCCTCTTTCAGGGATGCCAAGTGGAGCACGACACGATCTTAAAGTCAAATAGCTTGCCCTCCAGCAGAGCATCTTACAGAATGTGGGCAAATGGGATGCAAAGCCTAGAGGGTTATCATTGACAGGCAAATTGTTTCCTGGTCCAAGACTGGCTGGCCAGTATCAGCGTCCACTTTTCTTATGTTATCTACACACCTGGAAGGTATTTCTTCATGTTTTCCATATCTTTGTTCTTCTGAGTTCTTTTTCTGGGAAGAAGGTTAGAAGAGATATCTAAATGGGGTTTTGATGTATATATTTGATATTTCCCCATTTTCCATGAATGTAAAAAATCAAGATCTGTGATTGTTTTAGAAATTTCCAACTCATCCAGCAGCAATAGAAATAATTCAATTCTTAATAATTCAGCAATTCATTTTTATATCAACACTTCTTTTGAAGCCCAAGGAAAAGATATTTCTAACCCGCTACATGAGGCAGACATTGGATCTTACAACAATAGGAGTCTTAGAGGCCATTCATCCCAATTTCCTTGTTTTACCAAAGAGAACACTGACATACTAAGAACGCAAAAGGATTATCTAAAGCCACTTGGAGAGGTAGTGGTAGAGTCATGACCAGAATGATGGTCTCTGACTTCCTTGCCCTTGTTCTTTCTACACATTTGTAACTGTCTATACCACCAGGGGATCTCTGTTTCTAAAAATAAGTCCCAGTCGCTGGGGAATTCCAATGTGATTCTCTACTCTGAAAAGGCCCAGGCAGTGTTGACCAAGCCACCCAAGGCAGCTTAACATCTGTACCACCCAAACAGCTCTCCTGGTAGTCTGTGCTTGTTCTAAGACCGAGCACCCATTTTTCATGGCGGTCCTGCTTCCTGTGGCTAATGGAAGCTCAAAGTTCCTTTTGAAGTCAATGGAGGAGATCTGCTCTCAGATAAGCTTTGAGGGACTACAGAGAAGCAGACCCTGACCTGCCAAGGAGAAGGACTATTTTTAAGTCAGGGAAGGAGACATTACTGTTGAGTGAAAGAATCCTTTTGAGCCTTTATTATAGCCTCTTATAAGGAAATTCTTTTATGTTGCGTGTATTGATACAAATTCAGTGCCCAAGTGTAGGAATTTTATTCTCAGGGAGAAAAAGCTCTTTCAAATTTTTCTCTCCATTATTAGTCATATGCCACCAGCCTCTCAGAAAAAGTAATACTCTGTGCAGTGACAGATTTTATATGATTTGGCATCAGAAGAACAGGGTCCAAGTGTTGGCTTTGCTACTCACTAGTGTGTGATCACTGTTACGTCACTTCTCCCCCACATCCAGCTTAGGCTCCCGAGTCTAAAATGGCAGTGGTTGGGACCTGCTTCTCGGGATTGTTCATTCATCCATTCATTTTTATTCATCCATTTGTTTACCTGCTATGTGGCAGGAACTGAGCTAAATGCTAGGAAAGCAAAGTGAGGCATGGTCCCTGCTCTCAAAGAGCTTATAGTCCAGTGAAGTAGATAAGTCATCACATTTTTAAAAAGTTTTAAATTCCAGTTAGTTAACATGGAGTATAATATTAGGGTTCAGGTGCACAATATGGTGATTCAACACTTCCGTACATTACCCAGTGCATCACAAGTGCCCTTCTGAGTCCTCATTACGTATTTAACCTTCCTCACCACCTCCCTTCTGGTAACCATCAGTATGTTCTCTATAGTTAAGAGTCTGTTTCTTGGTGTGCCTCTCTTTCTCTTTTTTTCCCCCTCCTTGCTCATTTGTTTTGTTCCTTAAATTCCATATATGAGTGAAATCATATGGTATTTGTCTTTCTCTGACTGAGTTATTCACTTAGCTTAATACTCTCTAGCTCCACACTCCACCCATGTTGTTGTAAATGGCAAAATTTCATTCTTTCTTATGGCTGAGTAACATTCCATTGTATAAAAATACCACATCTTCCGTATCCGTTCAGCAGTTGATGGACACTTGGGCTGTTTCCTTAATTTGACTATTATAGGTAATGCTGCTATAAACATTGGGGGGCATGTATCCCTTTGAATTAGTGTTCCTGTTTTCTGTGGTTAAATACTTAGTAGTGTTATTGCTGGATCATAGGGTAGTTCTATTTTTAATTTTTTGAGGAACCTCCATACCATTTTCCACAGTGGCTATACCAGTTCGCGTTCCCACAGATCCCACCAACAGTGCAGGAGTGTTCCTTTTTTCCACATTCTCGCCAACACCCGTTGTTTCTTGTGTTGTGGTTTTAGCCATTCTGACAGGTGTCAGGTGATATCTCATTACAGTTTTGACTTGCATTTCCCTGATAATAAGTGATGTTGAGCATCTTTTCATATGTTATGTCTGTTGACCATTTATATGTGTTCTCTGGAAAATTCATGACAAAATTCATGACAAATCCTCACATTAGTGAATATGTAATTCCAAACAGATTGCATGCCCTAAGGATCAAGAATATGGCTCTATGAGAGGTTATAATAAGGGAAATGATCTAGATGAAAGGGTGGGGTTGGAAAATGGTTTAGGGAAAGGGTCCCAGAGGAAAAGAAATTTGAGCTTGCATTAGAAAGGTACCACAGTTAAGAATGGGATTAGTGTGTTCCTGGCAGAAGAAACAGCATGTGCAAAGACCCTGGCATGGGAGGTATATAGTGCATTTTGATCACAGGACTGAACCAAATGCCAAAGTGATTCGAGCTAAGAGTAACTGGAGAGTGGTATGAAGGGAGGCTGGAAAAGCAGGCAGGACCCAGACTGGGCAGGGATTTGTGGGCCAAAGCAAGGATTTTGGTGCTTATCTCAATAGAAATGGGAGGTGATACAAGGTTTTAAAACTCTGTGTGTGCATGTGCATGTGTGTGTGTGTGTATGTGTATGTGTGCATGAGTGTGTGTGTATGTATACTGCATATGTGTGTGTGTGTGTATAGGTCAGGCCTACAAATGAAGATGAAATTCAGGGGAGTCAGATCGGATGTGGAGAGAACAGTCAGGGCACAACAATAGTAAAGGCAGGACATGGGAGAATATTGGGCTGCTGGTAGTGAGGAGGCTGAGAACTAGGTACAGTTTTGATCTCTCATGTGTCATTTAGGAGGTGAAACTGGCTGAACTGGGAGGTCGGTTGGGTGGAGGAGGTGATGGAGAGCACCACTTCCATACTTTCTGATTAGTAGGATTGGATGGATGATGGGGGCATGGGAGAACTAAGGAGAAGACAGAGCCACCCAAGTGCCCCAACGTTTGTTTATTTTTGAGAGAGAGAGAGAGAGAGAGAGAGAGAGAGAGAGAGAGAGAAAGGACAGGAGTGGGGGAGGGGTAGAGAGAGAGGGAGAAAAAGGATCTGATGCAGGCTCCAAGCTCTGAGCTGTCAGCATTGAGCCTGATGTGGGGTTCGAACTCATGAACCACGAGATCATGACCTGAGTCAAAGTCAGATACTTAACCGACTAAGCTACCCAGGTGCCACAGGATCCCAGTTTTCTAGGGGGAGAAGAACATAAGTTCAGCTTTAGACATGTTGAATCTAGGAAATTTGGAGACATCTAAGAGGCAGTGTTGAGTAGGCATGTGGGAGAGTGAGTCTGAAGCTTGGATGAGAGCTCTCATCTGGAGATGTGGGGTTAAGAGTCAAGAGATGGTTAATGGATTCACAGGTGCGGATGTGATTGCTTGAGAAGAAAGTGTGGCTTGAGGAGTGACCAGAGAGTCAGGATGACAGTCAGGACAACATTGTTTCATAGAATCCAGGAAATGACAGTGTTTCTAAAAAGAAAAGTTGGTTAACAGGCTCAAAAACTGCTGATAGGTGAGATAGGATGCGGATGAAATGTATCTTTTAGATGTAATTGTGGTGATAGTTAACATTACTGGGAAATACTCTAAAACCTTTATGTGTAACTCATCCCTATTTTCCAGATAAGGAAACTGAGCACAGAGAGCTTATATAACATGTCCAAAGTCATACAGTAAGTAATTTGAATGAGGGACTCTGACACCAGATCCCATCTCCTCAACCACTGCCATATGCTTCTCCCTCCTAGTTATGCTGAGGTAGTTGCTGACTTTTTTGAGAACTGTTTAGGTACATGTTTTAGGGAGACACTAGACAGGAGCTGTTATTGTCCGAGGGGCATCTGTAACATCCTCGGGTCTTTGGTCTTCTGCTTTTTGCTGCAATTCCCTTTGTCATGAGCTTGAGATGCTTCCAGATCTGCTAGCTCATGTATAATGGATTCAACATTTTCTGCCACATGGGAAAATATTTGGTTGTTTTCTGAGCCTTGTTAAGACACAAGGGGACTTTGTGAGGCAGATTTAGCCAACCTATAGATATGGTGACCGTATGTTCCAATTTGCTTGTGACTCAGTTTATGCTTGTCCTGACATAATCATGAATAGCTTTTCCTTTCACTCTCAAGAGTATCCCAGATTGGATGGTAAATTATATGGTCTCCTGTGATGGTCAATTTTATGTGTCCAGTTGGCTAGGCTGGAGTCCCCAGTTATTTAATCAACATTAATCTAGGTGTTGTTATGAAGGTATTTTGTAGATGTGAAAAAAGTCTGCAATCAGTTTACCTTAAGTAGAGAAGGTTATTCCTGATAATCTGGGTGGGCCTGATTTAATCAGTTGAAAGACCGTAAGGGATAGAATTCAGGTTTCTGAAGAAGAAGAAATTCTGCCTGTGGACAGCAGCATCAGCTCCTGCCTCAGAGTTCTATCCTATCCTTCCTGATAGCTTGCATTATGGACTTCAGACTTGCCTAGCTAGCCCCTATAATCACGTAAGCCAATTTCTTGCAATAAATCTCTTAGTATATATATCTCCTACTAGTTCTGTTTTTCTGGTGGAATCCTAACTGGTACATCTCTCTACCCATAGAACCATCTCTGCCTATGCCACAGTGCCCCAGGGAATTGGGGTAAAGTAGGGTTGCCATCTTCCAGGGCCCTAGACTGGAGGCAGGGCAAGTTTTGGAGTTGTGAAGGACTTTTGGTTGTTATAAGGATTAGGGATACTATTTAAACTTAGTGCCCAGGTGCTAGTATGCTAACTGCCACATAAGCTTTATATGATAGAGAGCCGTTATATAAAGTGTGGGTCATAATGCTTCACTTAGAAACCCTGGGGCTTTTGCAAATTGAGAATGATAAAAAGAGTGTGTCAAGGGAATTAAGGAGTCTGGTAGAGACATGATGGCCCATATTCCTGGCTGGATTAGGAAGGAAGTGAAGAAAGGAAGGCACTCATAGGGCTCGATGAACTGGAGGTCATAATGAGGTTGAAAAAGGACTCTGGAAGAAGTCAATGAATAGTGGATTTGAAGGAGAGGAAATTGTCATCTTGGATAACAATTGTAGGATGCTGGAATCAGTGGTTTTTTGCTTTTAATTTATTTTTTAAATTTATATCCAAGTTAGTTAGCATGTAGTGCAACAATGATTTCAGGAGTAGATTCCTTAATGCCTCTTTACCCATTTAGCCTATCCCCCCTCCCACAACCCCTACAGCAACCCTCTGTTTGTTCTCCATATTTATGTCTCTTATGTTTTGTCACCCTCCCTGTTTTTAAATATTTTTTGTTTCCCTTCCATTATGTTCATCTGCTTTGTATCTTAAAGTCCTCATAGGAGTGAAGTCATGATATTTGTTTTCTCTAATATCTCTTAGCGTAATACTCTCTAGTTCTATCCACATAGTTGCAAATGGCAAGATTTCATTCTTTTGATTGCTGAGTAATACTCCATTGTATATATATACCATATCTTTTTAAAAATTTTTTTAATGTTTTTTTTTGAGAGAGAGAGAGACAGAACTCAAGTGGGGGAGGGGCAGAGAGAGAGGGAGACACAAAATCCGAAGCAGGCTCCATGATCTGAGCTGTCAGCACAGATCCCGATGTGGGGCTCGAACTCCCAAACCACAAGATCATGACCTGAGTTGAAGTCAGATGCTCAACCAGCTGAGCTACCCAGGTGCCTCCACATCTTCCTTATCCATTCATTCATTGATGGACATTCGGGCTCTTTCCATACTTTGGCTATTGTCGATAGTACTGCTATAAACATTGGGGTGCATGTGCACCTTTGAAACAGCATACCTGTATCCCTTGGATAAATACCTAGTAGTGCGATTGTTGAATCATAGGATTGTTCTATTCTTAATTTTTTTGATGAAACTCCATACTGTTTTCCAGAGCGGCTGCACCAGTTTGCATTCCCACCAGCAGTGCAAAAGAGATCCTTTTTTTCTCACCAAAATCTGTCATCCTCACCAAAATCTGTCATTGCTTGCATTATTGTTAGCCATTCTGACAGGTGTGAGGTGGTATCTCACTGTGGTTTTGATTTGTGTTTCCCTGATGATGAGTGATGTTTCATGTGTCTATTAGCCATTGGGATGTCTTCTTGGAGAAGCGTCTATTCACATCTTTTGCCCGTTTCTTCACTGGATTATTTGTTCTTTGGGGGTTGAGTTTGATACGTTCTTCTTGATAGATTTTGAATACTAACCCTTTGTCTGATACGTCATTTGCAAATATGTTCTCCCATTCTGTCAGTGGCCTTTTAGTTTTGCCAGTTGTTTCCTTTGCTGTGCAGAAGATTTTTATTTTGATGAGGTCCCAATAGTTCATTTTTGCTTTTGTTTCTCCTGCCTCCAGAGACGTGTTGAGTAAGAAGTTGCTGTGGACAAGGTCAAAGAGGTTTTTGCCTGTTTTCACCTTGAGGATTTTGATAGCTTCCTGTCTTATGTTTAGGTCTTTCATCGATTTTGAGTGTATTTTTTTTTGTGTGTGTAAGAAAGTGGTCCAGGTTCATTTTTCTGCATGTCGCTGTCCAGTTTTCCCAGCACCACTTGCTGAAGAGACTGTATTTATTCCACTGGATATTCTTTCCTGCTTTGTCAAAGATTAGTTGGCCATACATTTGTGGGTCCGTTTCTGGGTTCTCTACTCTGTTCCATTGATCTGAGTGTCTGTTTTTGTGCCAGTACCATACTGTCTTGATGATTACAGCTTTGCAATACAGCTTGAAGTCTGGGATTATGATGCCTCCTGCTGTGGTATTATTTTTCAAGTTTGCTTTGTCTATTTGGGGTCTTCTCTGGTTCCATACAAATTTTAGGATTGTATATTCAAGCTTTGAAGAATGCTGGTGTTATTTTGATAGGGATTGCATTGAATATGTAGAGTTCTTTGGGTAGTATTGACATTTTAACCATATTTGTTCTTCCTATCTAGGGGCATGGCATATTTTTCCATTTTTTTGTGTCTTCTTCAATTTCTTTCATAAGCTTTCTAAACTTTTCGGTATATAGATTTTTCACCTCTTTGGTTAGATTTATTCCTAGGTATTTTATGGTATTTGGTGCAATTGTAAATGGGATTGATTCCTTGATTTCTCTTTCTGTAACTTCATTGTGGGTGTATAGAAATGCAACCAATTTCTATGCATTGATTTTATATCCTGCCACTTTGCTGAATTCATGGATCAGTTCCAGCAGTTTTTTGGTGGAATCTTATGGGTTCTCCATATAGAGTATCATGTCATCTGTGAAGAGTCAAAGTTTGACCTCCTCCTGGCAGATTTGGATGCCATTTCTTTCTTTGTTTTGTCTGATTGCTGAGATTAAGACTTGAAATAATTGTTGAATAACAGTGGCGAGAGTGGGCATCCCTCTCTTATTCCTGACCTTAGAAGGAAAGTGCTCAGTGTTTCCCCATTGAGGATGAGATTAGCATTTTTGTCTTTTGTATATGGCTTTTATGATCTTGAGGTATGATCCTTCTACCCCTACTTTCTTGAGGGTTTTTATCAAGAAACGATGCTGTATTTTGTCAAATGCTTTCTCTGCATCTATTGAGAGGATCATGTGGTTTTCATACTTTCTTTTACTGATGTGATGAATCACATGGATTAATTTGTTGATATTGAACCAGCCCTACATCGCAGGTATAAATCCCTCTTTGTCATGGTGAAAATACAATTTTTTTTAATGTATTGTTGGATCTGGTTTGCTAATATCTTGTTGAGGATTTTTGCCTCCATGTTCATCAGGGAAATTGGTCTATAGTTCTCCTGTTTAGTGGAGTCTTTGTCTGATTTTGGAATCAAGGTAATGCTGGCTTTATAGAAAAAGTGTGGAAGTTTTCCTTCCATTTATATTTTTTGGAACAGCTTCGAGAGAATAGGTGTTAACTCTTCTTTAAATGTTTGGTAGAATTCCCCTGGAAAGCCATCTGGCTCTGTATGCTTGGGTTTTGGGAGATTTTTGGTTACTAATTCGATTTCTTTACTGGTTATGGGTCTGTTCAAATTTTCTATTTCTTCCTGTTTCAATTTTTGTAGTTTATATGTTTCTAGGAATTTGTCCATTTCTTCCAGATTGCCCATTTTATTGGCGTGCAATTGCTCATAATATTCTCTCAGTATTGTCTGTATTTCTGCTGTGTTGTTGTTATCTCTCCTCTTTCATTCTTGATTTTATTTATTTGGGTCCTTTCCTTTTCCTTTTTGATCAAACTGGCTAGGGGTTTATGAATTTTGTTCATTCTTTCAAAGAACTAGCTCCTGGTTTCATTGATCTGTTCTACTGTTTTTTTTGTGGTTATCTTTTTTTTTTCTGGGGAGGGTGTTTTTTTTTTTTTTTTTCAATAGCATTGATTTCTGCTCTAATCTTTATTAGTTCTTGTCTTCTGCTGGTTCTGGGTTTTATTTGCTATTCTTTTTCCAGCTGTTTAAGGTATAAGGTTAGGTTGTGTATCTGAGACCTTTATTCCTTTTTTAGGAAGGCCTGGATTGCTATACGCTTCCCTCTTATGACTGCCTTTGTTGAATCTCAGAGGTTTTGGGCTGTGGTGTTATCATTTTCTTTGGCGTCCATGTACTTGTTAATTTCCTCTTTAACTTCTTGGTTAGCCCATTCATTCTTTAGCAGGATGTTCTTTAGTCTCCAAGTATTTGTTGTCTTTCCACATTTTTTCTTGTGGTTGATTTCGAGTTTCATAGTGTTGTGGTCTGAAAATATACATGGTATAATCTCGATCTTTTTGTACTTGTTGAGGGCTGATTTGTGTCCCAGTATGTGGTCTATTCTGGAGAACGTTCCATGTGCACTGGAGAAGAATGTCTACACCGCTGCTTTAGGATGAAATGTTCAGAATATATCTGTTAAGTCCATCTGGTCCAGTGTATCATTCAAAGCTATTATTTCCTTGTTGATTTTCTGTTTAGATGAGCTGTCCATTGCTGTAAGTGGGGTGTTGAAGTCCCCTACTATTATGGTATTATTATCAATGAGTTTCTTTATTTTTGTAAGTAATTGATGTATGTATTTGGGTTCTTCCACATTTGGAGCATAGATGTTTGCAATTGTTATGTCTTCTTGGTGGATAGACCCCTTAATTATGATATAATGCCCTTCTTCATCTCTTGTTACAGTCTTTATTTTAAAGTCTAGATTGACAAAAATATGGCTACTCTGGCTTTCTTTTGTTGACTATTAGCATGATAGATGGTCCTCCATGCCCTTACTTTCAATCTGAAAGAGTCTTTAGGTCTAAACTGGATCTCTTGTAAACAGCATATAGATCGATTGTGTGTTCTTTTCCATTCAGTTATTCTGTGTCTTTTGATTGGAACATTTACTCCATTGATGTTTAGAGTGAGTACTGAGATTTATGAATTTATTGCCATTATGTTGCTTGTAGAGTTGGAGTGTTTGGTGCTGTTCTCTGGTCCTTTCTAGTCTTTGTTGCTTTTTTTTTTTTGTCTTTTCACCCCTCAGAGAGTCCCCCTTAAAATTTCTTGCAGGGCTGGTTTAGTGGTCACAAACTCCTTTAAATTTGTTTGTCTGGGGACACTTTTAATCTCTTCTACTCTTTTGAATGACAGCCTTGCTGGATAAATAATTCTTGGTTGCATATTTTTTCTGATTCAGCACACTGAATATATCCTGCCACTCCTTTCTGGCCTGACAAGTTTCTGTTGATAGGTCTCCTACAAACCTAATCTGTCTTCCCTTGTAGTTAAGGACTTTTTTCCCCCCTTGCTGATTTCATGATTCTTTTCTTGTCTGAGTATTTTGTGAATTTTAATATGATAAGCCTGTTGATGGTCGTTGTTGTTGAATCTAATGGGAGTTCTCTGTGCTTCCTGGATTTCAATATCTGTGTCTTTCCCCAGGTTAGGAAAGTTTTCCACTATAATTTGCTCACATAACTCTACTACCCCTTTTTCTCTTCCTTCATCTTCTGGGACTCCTGTGTCTTCTGAGACAGACTTCTGAGTCTGATGTTCCTTTTTAATGAGTCACTGAGTTCTCTAATTCTTAAATCCTGCTCTTTTGCCTTAGTCTCCCTCTTTTTTTCTGCTTCATCATTCTCCATAAGTTTGTCCTCTATGTCGCTGATTTGCACCTCTGCCTTATCCATCCTTCCTATTGTGGCATCCATTCCACATTGCAGTTCAGTTATAGCATTTTTTATTTCATCCTGACTAGTTTTTACTTCTTTTATCTCTGCATAAATGGATTCTAACCTATTTTTGACCCCAGCTAGTGTTCTTATTATTGTGATTCTAAATTCTGGCTCAGACATCTTGCTTGTATCTCATTTGGTTAAGACCCTGGTTGTCTGTCATTTCTTCCTGCTCTTTCTTTTAGGGTGAATTCATTCATGTCATCATTTTGAAGGAAGAAAATGAATTAATGAGGTAAAAATAAATAAAAGTTAGAAATTAAAAACAACATACACACACACTCACACACAAAATCAAATAAATGATGCTAGGTCCTAGGTGTATTTTGGTCTGGTTGTTTAAAGGAGCTTGATAGATTAGAGTAAAAAGGAGACTGAAAAAAAAATGAAAACGTTTGAAAATTTGAAAAAATGAATAGTGTGAAATAGAATAAAATGAAATGATGGAAGTAAAATAGAATTTGAAAAATTTATAAAAAATTAAAAAATATAGCAGAAAAATATAAGAAAAATATTTTTAATAAAAATTGCAAATAAAATATTTTTTTTCTCTTTCTGTGTTCAAGAAAAAGAAAAGAAATTTTAAAAAAAGAAAGAAAATTGAATAGATGGACCAGTGAACAGACCGAAATTCGATTGAAATTACATTGTTTTCCCTTAAAAGTCAAATTTTGAAGCACTTTATAGTTTGTAAACTAAGCAGGTGGAGAGACTTGTGTTCCTGAAGAGTGAGGTTGGCCCAGTTGGGCGGGGCTTAATGTAAGGGCTCCATTCTCCACAGATGGCGCTGCTTAGCTTACTGGGGTGGAATGTTGTGGTGCTTATAGATGTGTATGGGCATGTGTGGGTGGGGTGAAAATGGCCTCACCCAGCTACCCAGTCTCTAGTGTCAGAACTCTGTTCTCCCCATCAGCAATCACACATCCGTCCTCCGTCTCCATTTTCCATCCACTCCCCGCTTTTACACTGTCTGTGACCAAGCCGTCAGGTTGCCAGGCAGCTTCTCCCTCCGGAGTTTTATCTCAGATGTGGCTGTGTTTCCTAACTCCTCCCGTCTGAGGGACTGTGGCTTTGACCCATTCTGACCCTCTGGGTGAGGGTCTCACTGAGCAATGGCCAGGTACTGGCCACACCCAGGAATATATTTGGGACTGTGCTGCTGCCGATGCCCAGAGCCTGCAGGTGGGTGCCAGCCCGCCCCAGAAAAAGTTCATGCGATCATGTAGCAGCAGTGTTTCAGGGATATGGAAAATCACAACACATATCTGGCACCAGGCTTCACCCTTAATGACCTTGTTCCAACACCAGCAAATGTGTTTTTTTTCCGGGGTCTGCTGTGATGTTGCCTGTGGGGAGGCCATACAGCCTCTACCCAATGTCCTACCAGCAGGGGAACCTCTTCTCCCTGCATGATCCCAGGAACCCCCGGACTTCACTCTGCTACCGGAGATTCACTCTTCCCACCAGAGCACCAATAGGTATCAAGCTGTGGGTATTTCAGACTCTGTGATCCCCCTGTTTACAGAGTCTTAATGGAATTTAAACCCTCTCCTTTCTCCTTTCTCCCTTTTTTTGTTCAGATCCTTGTTACTGTTTCTATTCTTCCTTTTTCTCTCCAGCTGCTTTTGGAAGGAGTCCTTTTCCTGTACCCCCCCCCCCCCATCTCCCTGTCTCTGTCCTCTCTCTGTAAGCAAGAACAGCTCCCTGCCCTCTGCGGCTTCTTTCCCCTGTTCATCTCTCTGTGCCACGTACCTGCCGAGTTCTGTGGTTCGGGTTGTGCAGATTGTTGTGTTAATCCTCAAATCAGTTTTCTAGGTGTGCAGGATGGTTTAGTATTGATCTGGCTGTATTTCATGGATGCTGTTCTTTCATGCTGTTCTGGAATCAGTGATTTTGAAGGTGAGGCAGTTTCCATTTATGTCAAAGTGCACATGTGACAATAACGATGATGGAAGAGGTGAGCATAAGGTCAAGGATGACAGGTGGATGATCCACAGAGATATTTTGATCGAGAAGAAGGCAGGTCCAAAGTTGTGAGGAACAGATAGAATAGTGGACTCGGAAATCCTCTGTGAACCCTCAATGGACTTACTGGGATTATAGAGCCTGTATTAGGAGGGGCTTGTCTCTTGGCCTTACGTGTTATCCAGGGCTTGTTTGCCTGGGGAAAGCCAAATCAGATTTATGTCCTTCATTCTCAGTAGAGGTAAGGTGGGATGCTGGAGGGTGATCTTTACCTCCTCTACCTCCTCTGTGGCTCCTCTTTCCATATCCTAAAGTTCAACAGGTGTTACATGACCTGACTGTCACTCCTAGGGTCACGTGACATGATATAGGGAGGATTTAACGCATCCAAAGCAATAAAGGGAACTGAGAATCAGGGAACAAAAATGACACATCTTAGATTTGTGTGTGCATCCAAGAGCAATCTTAGAGTAAAACCCCTTAGCATTTGTTTACAAGACCAAAGCCATGAAAGGATCTGAAGCAGAAATGCTGGATGCTCACCCACAACTAGAGTAACTCTAGTGTGATTTCTGTCTTTGTAGCTACGTGGATTTGGTGCCTGACCCAGATCTTGTCCCTTTCTGAAAGAATAGAAGTATAAAGGCCCACTGGCCACAGGGTGCTATATGCTGTGTGAAGTTACGGAGACACCATGGGTGAGTGTGGACATGGTCAACCTTGGCAATAAAACATACTGATCCTCTATTGGGTAAGGAGGTTGTTCTGACTCTGCTGTAGCAGAAGGATCCGTTTACTTAGAACACAAAGCATCATATTGTTTATGTCCCTTTCTGCTTTTTTTCTCCTGCTAAGCTCTGAACTTTGTGTGTTTGACTAGAGCACTGCTCCTGACCCAGAGGGGTCCTTGGAGCAACAAGTAGGTTGGTGTAATTTATGAACCCTATGTAGAGAATCTAAACATAATTATAAGAAAGTTTTCTTCATGACAACTCAAAGCAATGAGGATAGTAACTTCACTTCTCAGCCAGGAAGCGAGGCACAGAGAAGGCAGGTGGATATAATGAGATTGCATAGTAAATCAGTGGCAGAGACTGGCTCTGAAGTTGCAGTTGTACAATGATGATGGCATTTGAGTGCATACTATAAGCTCGGGGCTTTGTATGGTTTATTTGAACTATTCTTTATAACTATATTATTGTCATTATCACCAACATTAGTATCACCACCATCATCATCACCACCACCACCGTTACTATCACCACCGTCATCACCATAACCACCATTACTATCATCATCATCATCATCATCTCCATCACTACCGTTACTATCACCTCCATCATCATCACCACCACCACCTTTACTATCACCATCATCATCATCACCATAACCACCACTTCCACTCCCATCACCACCATTACCACTATCACCACCACCACCACCACCACCATCACCATCACCATCACCACCACCACCATCATCATCATTCCAATATGCAAATTATAGGTCAAGAAGCAGATGTACGAAAAAGTGAAAATATTTTTCTTCCAAGTTATAACTGACAGATGGACAAATGATGGGATATGAACCCAAGCCATCTATCTGTCTCCATAACAGGTACGCTGAACTCTTGTCTCGCACTATACTGCTTTGTCCTGCCTCCTGCACCAGTTCAGTGCCCATTCATAGGAGGTTACCTCTTCCAGGTACTATGTTGGTTGCAAGTTATGAAGGTCTATAAGGTACCAGGGAAAGTGATAGAAATTGATGGACCATGCACATGGGAGTAATGCGAAGTTACTTTCCAGGTTATTACAGAGCAGCCACACTCTTACTCCACGTGAGTATCTCTTAAGTGAATGGTGAAGTTGTATCAAGTGGTAGTCTGACATGGCTCCTCTGCTGGGTCCCACAAAATTAAGTTGACCCTCTTCTGGGTAGGCATGGTCTTATGAAATCATTCTTGACGTCTCTCAATTTGCAAAGAGATTCTTAGTCAGTAACCCAACCATGAGGATGGAGAGAACTCAACCCTCCATTTTGTCCAGACTCTGAAGAATGTCCCATGTCTAGGACAATGCCGTGCATGGTGGATATTGAAGATGGTGGCTGTTATACTAAGGTGAGGGAGAGACAGGAAGGAGGCAAGTATTTTGGTGCTCTGTTAACTGAAAAGGAGTAGGTAATATTTTGCAAGAGAGATGACCCAGATTTTTGGTTTGGTTTGTGCTTTTCCACTTTGTTACCCCCAGTAAGAAAGTGATTGTTCTAGCCCAGAGCCACCGAGCTGCCAAGTATAACCAAGTGACTTGTGAACATTTCCATCAGTTATAAAGTGGGAGCTGCAGTGCGCCCTTGAAACAAGCATGAAATCTGCCCAGAAAGTCCAGAGAGAGGTGTAATTTCCTAATAGAGTCCCGATGTCCCCATAAGCTCTCTTTTCAGAAGAGTCACCTTTAGATTCATACCTGGAGGTTTGGAGTTTTGTCTTTTTATATGTCAGTGATAGTGGTATCATTTCCTTCATTCTCTAGGCTAAATTCTGTACCTCCCACGGCCTGGCAAATTGTTTTTTGAAGGAGTGAGCTATGTTGCAGTTGCAAGGGCAGACTTTTCTACCCTGAATTCTACCATCATTAACACAATCCTGCCCACCAAACACACAGCTCTCCATCACTGTTGCCATCAGAGAGCCTCATTGCAGAGAGATTTTAAAAATGTAATTAGTTTCCTACATAATTTCATAACCACACTGAAACATTGCAGCAGCAGCAAAAAAATTTTACCCACAATCCTGCTACCCCAGCAAATCAAATTATTTTCGTGTTTTTATGTCATAATAATCACAGGGAAGGTACAGTTTGGAGGTCTTTTTTTTAGTGTGTATGTGTGTGTGTGTGTGTGTGTGTGTGTGTGTGTGTTTCTCTACTATAGGACAATGTGCTCTGGAGTTTTGCAACACTCTTGCTTTCATTTATTTGTATTTTTTTAAAAAGGCAAATCATTATAGGTATAACAAAATGTGATTTAGTTGTATACCTTTGTAAGATAGTAGGCCTAAATTCACGGATGAGGAAGAAATTGTTATACTGTTCTAGTTTTTTATTCATTTCCCCCATATTTTGACATAGCTTTCATATTTATAAAGCAATGTTTTTCAACTGGGAGGTGATATTTGGCTGTATCTGGAGACATTTCTGGTTGTGACAACTAGGGGTTAGGACTACCAGCACCTAGTGGGTAGGAGTCCAGGGATGCTGCTGGCCATCCTACAGTGCACAGGATAGCCCCTCCTACAAAGAATTTTCTGGCTCCAAGTGTCAATAGTGCTGAGGTAGAGAAAGTCTGTTATAGTGTAGAATGGTGATTTCACCGTTCTTTAAGTGGATGCCTAGTTTTCTGAAGTGCCCCCTGCTCCCTTCACTGGATATTAATCGATGTCTGCTAGTTTTTCAGTGTTCTGATGAGCATCTTCAGGCCCTGAGCTCTGCCTTGCTTTGGGCTTGCAGCGGGGTGTTCAAGGGGAGGGTGCCAGCTGCTACCTGGCTTCCCTGTACTTGGGAATCATCCCCAGAACAAGTGGGAGGATTTTTCTACAAATAGTACAGGCTGTTTGTAGTTCCAGTTACTGCAATGTAGATAAGCAAACTCCTGGCAGCAGCAATGCAGTGGAGCAGGCATAAAACTGGGAGGAAAGGCAAAACCTTGAGACCAGGGGACGGGATGTGGAAAGTGAAACGGACGCTCACTGGGTCTGCAAGCCTTCTCAGAGGTTGGCTGCGTGGCCTGGCGTGCACCTGCCCACGTCCAGCTGGAGCGGCAGCCTCGTGCATTCTACTTCTGTGCTGCCTGTTTTTCTTTAGCACTTATGCCGTCGGGCATGCTCTCCATTTTACTTATTTATTGTGTTTATTTCTGTCTCCCACTCCACGGGGGCAGGGACTGCTGTCTGTTTGGCGCACTGCTGTTTCCCAGCACCCAGAACGGTTTCTGGCTCATGGTAGGCACTTGGTTGCCTACTTGCCGAATGAAGGAGTGGATAATTCACAAACGCAAGAGGGCTTTTTTGTTTTGTTTTGTTTTCGAAAGAGCTTTACCACATCCATTGCTCTTAGATCAGGTTTCTCTTTCAATTCTCTCTTTATTTCACTTTGAGTTTCTCACCAATGTCTGAGGAATGTGTCCTTGGGAAGGAGTGACAATTCAGAGAAGGAGAGAGAGGGAGGGTGAAGCAGGAGCCCCAGGTGACAGGATACCACCCTCTGTGGTGTCGAGTTGAGCGGCTTCCAGAAGCAGGAGGTGTGGACAAGAATTGGTGCAGGTTGGGGCATCTGGGTGGCTCAGTTGGTTAAGTGGCCGACTTCGGCTCAGGTCATGATCTCACGGTCTGTGAGTTCGAGCCCCACGTCAGGCTCTGTGCTGATGGCTCATCAGAGGCTAGAACCTGCTTCAGATTCTGTACCTCCCTCTCTCTCTGCCCTTCTCCTGCTCACGCTCTGTCTCTTTGTTTCTTAAGAATAAATAAATGTTAAAAAAATTAAAAAAAAAAAAGAATTGGTGCAGGTTGGCAGCGGGGTGCCCTCGTTCCTGGACTGTGATGTTCTGGGAACTGTGCCCTCTGCTAGAGGGGCTGTACTGGGCTTCCTCGTCAGGGGGCCCTGGATGCCCGTGGGGCTCTCCTTAGAGCCACACCCAAAGATGGAAGCCCCCCCTAGCCCAGCCACCTGGGGACCAGCCTTGGAGTTCCTCCGGACACTCATCACGGGCTGCATTCCAGGGCGTCTAAAACTAGACACCTGTGGCCTCAGTGCTCGGGTGAGACTCCTGTCTGAAGGTTCACAGTCACGTTTGATCTAATGATCCTGAAATTATGTATATTCTTGAGTCTTAAAAAAAACCCAGAAACCGCAGACAACTTCGCGCATACATCGCTGCATCATTATTAAAGCGCTGCCCGTCCCCACTGAGCATGGGAGTGGGAGTTGGGGTGGGGAGAGGCCGTCTGGAACCATCAGGTGAATGGTGACAGCCCCCCTCGGGCCCCCACGGTCTTGCGGTTGGCAGCTCTGGAGGCCAGCATTGTGTTCGCGTCACTCAGAGGCAGGTGAGCGGAAGCCCAGCCTCGCTGGCTGTCTCCGCAGCTGCGGCTGCGATCAGGTGGTCCTGCCCGCCTCGCTCGGCAGGCTCGGGTTCTTGAAAAACGGATGACAGGGGCAATAATCTGCACTTGGCAAAGCAAACCCCAGCGCACTCTGAAAGGCACAGCTGGGCCAGGCTCAGCAACTTTATTCATTAGGCAGTTAATCTCCAGGCTGTCAGCCGAGGCCACAAGGGCAGGCCCAGGCAGGGACGCTGTGCCTTCAACAATTCAATCCAGTCCCACAAATATTATTGGGCCCATGCTCTGCGCGAGGGAGGCACTGTGAGTGGCTGCAGAGGAAGCAGACGAGAAAGGGACAGTTCCTGCCTCAAGGAACTTACAGCCTAGCTTCTCCAGGAGCCACCAGAGAGCAGCCTAAAGGGACAGCTGGGGTTCGGAGTTGGGAGAGAGAACTGCCAGTTACAAAATCAGGACAAATGCTGTGGAGAAGGAGTACTAGAGTCTGGATAGACTTTCTTCTTCGTTCCCTCTCTCCTCCCTTTCCTCCTTCCTTCCCTGTGGCAGACAGAATAATAATTACACGCCCCCACCCCCACCCCCTAATGTCCATATCTTGATCCCCAGAGCCTGTGAATATATTACCTTATATGCCAAAAGAAACCTGGCAGATGTGATTAAGGTGAGCCCTAAGTGTAATTATGGGGGTCCTTGTAAGAGGGAGGCCGGAGGGTCAGAGTTGGAGACAGATTTGAAGATCCGGCATACTGGCTGTGAAGAGAGAGGAAGGGGCCATCAGCCAAGGCATGCAGGCAGCCTCTGGAAGCTGGAAAGGGCAAGGGAGTGGGTTCCTTCCCTTAGAGTTTCCAAAAGCAACACAGTCCTGCTGACCCATTTTGGACTTCGGATCACCAGAACTTTAAGGTAATAAATCTCTATTGTTTAAGCCACACATATGTGGTCATTTGTGAGAGCGGCAATGTAAGCCAGATACACACCCTCTCTCCTTGCTTGCTTGCTCTCTCCCTCAAACTCCACCTCCCTCCTTTTCTTCTTTTCTTCCTCACCCCTGCCTTGCATTCTCTCTTTTCGTCTCCCTTCTTACTCCTCCTCTCCTTTTTTCGCTTCTTTCTCTCCTCTCTCTTTTCCTTCCTCCCTTTCTCCCTTCTTTCCTTCCTTCTTTCTTTCTTTCCTTCCTTCCTTCCTCCTTCCCTGTAGGCGGAAAGATCTTCACGGCAGCTATACATATGAATCTGGGGCTCTGGGCAGAGGTCAGAGGTGCAGAGACAGATTGTAAGTTTTCTGCAATGAGCCTGGCTGGAGAAGAGAACCCAGGGCAGGACCTTGGGGAGCTCTCAGATTTAGGAGTGAGGGAAAGAAACCTCACTCCTTAGGTCAGTCAGAGGGTGGGATAGTCAGAGAAGTGGTGGGACACTCAGGATGGTGAAATAGCGGGAAAACCCTGGGCCTTTGAGAGGAGAGTGGTCAAGAGAGTCAACGTTGCATGGAGGTCAGGGGGCGGTGGGGAGAGGAGAGGTCTTAACCTGTGGGGCTGGGGAGCCCATTCCTGAGCCTCGAGAGGTGAGGAAGGTGATAGGGGGCAAGCGAGGAGTGAGTGGGCAAGCAGGGGAGATGTTGGGGGGCTCTTTCAGTGCACTTGGCAGGGAGGGAAAAGAAGAAATAGATGAATAGGACCTGAGAGAGAAGCAGGTGGCCCAGCCTGATTTCAGGCGAGTGGGAGTTCCTGGGAGAGACTGGGAGATTGGAAATGCAAGCGAGTGAGGGCTGGGGGAGATGGGAGGGAGAAAAAGGACATCCTTTTTGAGAAAGGGCACTTCCTCCCTGGGAGATGCATGGACAAAGAGGGAGAAGCAAGAGACAAATTTTTCTGCAGGAAAAACCAAAATGGAATGGGCTTTTGGTAAAGCAGGAAGCAAGGCCACATTCAAGGAGAAAGGGTGTTGGGAGTGGGCTTGGGGACAGGAAGGAGGCAAGACATTTGGATCAGCCACTTCAGGGATTTTCAGAAGGAATAACAAACACAGGCCCCCTGCTTGAATTTTGATGGGCTCTGATAAGAACTTGCTTTTCCTGTCGTGTTGAGCAGCAGGGGAGCAGAGCAGGGAAAGGACACAGCTCTAGGACCAGCAGGAGAGCCGCAGAAGGACAAGGCAGGAGCCAGGAGGGGACGGGGAGTAATCACGGTGTCGAAATGGCTGAGCGTGAATTCCAGGCTGGGCTGAGGTCAGAATGAGGAAGAGACATGGAAGAACCACGTGGGCCGAGGACCACAGCTCTCGAGAGGTTGCGGATCTCTCTGACATTGGGCAAATCTCCCTCCTGCCCTTGCCCCAACCCCGCCCCCACCCCGTTTGACAAAGCAGCCCCCATTTCATTGCTCCTGATGGGTTTGGAGCAAAAAAAAATGATGCCTGATGGAAAATGTCCGTGGGCCCCCCGCCTTTTTTTCCCCCAAAAGAGTCTCACGATCCCTGTGCCCTGATGGCATCTGAGATCTCTAAGGGATGATTTCAGCTCATCTTCACTCGTGTGTCCACAACCAGTTTTGGATTTGGAGGATTTTGAGTATGGGGTTTCTCGCTGTCAGCTTCAGGGTCTGTGATTCTTCTCTCCTTTTCCCTCTTCCTTTGCTTACCAACGTTAGGCATGGGACTGGGGAACGCGAGAGCTACTCCACACACCTGGAGTTGCCAGTTTGGGAAGCCTGCACGGTGCAACACCATGATTGAAGGAAGATGGCCTTCGTCTATTACTAACAGCCACTTGGTCAAGCAGTTCCTCTTTGGGGGTCTGGTAGTGAGGCATTTGGAGTCTATGAGCAACCTACAAATATCTGCCCCCAAGATGCAAATCTGGTTGGCTGATTGACCAGTATGGGTCAACAAAATGTATACATTTATATTTCCCCCATGAAGGAAGCTGGGTCGTTGACTTCAGGTCACGAATGCTGCTCACAGTTATACCATCGGAATTAGAAGTGCTCAGACTGCCAAGAGGCAGGTGGGCAGAAGCTCCATGCATCTCACCACCCAGTGCTCTTGGGTACTGTAGCTCTTTTTCTTTCTGATTTTTCTTTCTTTACTTTTTCCTCTTATATTTTTAAATTCCTTCCAAGCAGGGTCGAAGCTATAAGCAACAAAGCCAGGGTCATATTTGTGGAAGCATTTACTCAGCAATCGCCTTCTGGGAGGAAGTGGGAGGAGGAGGGTCTGCTCAGTGGCCCGACAGTCTTTGTTCCCAGGACTCAGGGCCCTGCCTCCATATGGAGCCCCCTTCTTCCTCTCCAGCAGGCTGGCCCTGCCCCAATCCCGCTGTCCACTTGACTGACTCCTCGCATGAAGTGCAGATACTTGAGCATAGCTCCAGTTCAAAAATGTGCCTCAGTCTCAGAGTACAGATGATTCAGACAAAGCCTTTATGTTTAATTTTCCCTACTCTCTCCTTCCATATTGATTCCTTGCATTTCACTGAGGTGCTTATTTGGTTTAGAGGTGGATTATGCAGTTACCTTACATATTATCTGAGCAACACAATAAAGGCAAAACTGGGTTTTATTTATAAAATCTGAATTACCCAGATGATGCCATCCAGGTAGACCTAATCTTGGAGAAGACAGGCTCTAAGGAAGCATGCAGGGAGACTCCGGGTCCTAGAGTACTATGCACGGAGGCCCCTGCCCTGGCAGAAGCGTGGAGAACAGACCATGTATTGCAGAACAAGCGCTTGTCTCTCCTCCAGCCTCGGCCTGATCCATTTGTCACTCCGGATTATTTCCCTCATACCTGCACAGGGAGACGGCATCATCAAATGCAAGGCTTCCCAGCGTGCTCTGTTGTGGCATGAAACACAAACACCATTTCCTTTCAGCTCTGGCTTCTACAGGGCCTGCCCAAATACATTTGTGTTGTCTCCAAACCTGGCACTTTAAAATAAATGAAAAGTTCCCTGAATGACAAACACAGCGCACATAGTGGGAGGGCCATTTGCCGAGAAATGGTCGCGAGGAGAATCGGTACTTTATGAATATTCACTGAAGTGTAAACCTGCACATTGCTTATACGCTTTTCTGCATCCTAATTTGCCCATGAATGCAAATGAGTCCCGTTTAAAATAGAGACGGGGAGAGCAGGCTCCTCACAGAACACCTAATTGAAAGATGTTTGTACATCATGTCTGATATTTAGTAAACAGAGAGACAAATCCAATCGTTTTCCAAATGAGACCTCAGAAACAATAAAAAATAATGATCACAAAAACCTGGAGAGTAAGAATGTGCAGAACTAACGGCTTTCCTAAAAAGGGGGACATAATTACTCTGTCTCAGGGTGCAATTAGTGTCCTAATTATACGAAGGTGTATTTTGCTTATCTCTTCAGTGAGCCCTCTGTCAAGATGTAGCGGCCTCCAGGAGCCGAACAACAGGGGGCTGGGGCCCGTGCTGAGTTAGGCGATGGATGGTCCTGTGGGGAGAGGGGCCCAGATAGTGGTACTTGGGGAAGTACCTTCATCTTTCTTTTAGACTGACAGATGGTTTCAGTCTGGGCTGGACTGCCTGCTGCTGCTTTCAATGCAAGAGTGTTACCTTTTTGGATTCATGAAAGCCACTCAATCAAAGATAAAAAGGCAGGCCAGTGTGGGGAATCAATAAAATCTCTACTTTCAGCTGGAGTGTCTAATAGTAATTCTTCTCGTGTCACTGCCTGGTTAAACAGTCATACTCCTGCTAAAAGCCCTATAAGACATAATAGATTCATGTGGCTTTGCTCTATTGTGTTGCATTTGGCCTGAAAAAGGGGGAAGGGGCTTCTGTTTTTCTAAAACAAACGAGACATTGAAGCATTGTGTATCAAAATGTATTCACCCACTGCCTGATCGGCTCATTAGAGCAGAGGGGGCTTCCTTTGCATGCCTCTTGCGGAGCTATTTCCAGACATCAGATAGATTCATTGCAAAGCCTCCTTTTGAGATGTTTTAGTACCAGTTCCAAGTCACTCTTCTTACATTTAAATGTGTTCTTTGGTGGTTGTTGTTCTGGGGGAAAAATCATAAAAACAAGTGCTTTTTATTTCAAACCAAGCCATTTGTACACATTGAGATCTGTTCCGAAAAGTCAACAGCAAATGTCACACGTCTCAGAGCTGAACTTGGGAGCACCGAGTGGCTCAGTCATGGCGGAGGCCCAGGCGGGGCCTTCGGTCATGGCCTGTTGCGAAACAAGTTTATGTTGAACTGGGGGTGGGGCAGGGTTTTCCTTAAGGTCTTTGCATGGCAGTGGGGTCGAGATCTATGTAGACACGACCCCCCTCACCCCAACACCCTCAGGGGCCCTGAATGGTCCCAAACCCACAGCCCACATGGCGGCGAGTCACAGAGGTATCAGGGCCTTTTCTCTGCAATCTTTCCTCCTCCGGTCTTTAGAGAAAAAATGAAGTATTTGTGCCTGAGCTGAGCAGCATTAAATGGAATCGGCTGGGTCACCACCCACACATTGACGTCCAGGGATCTTGAGCGAATGAGAATCACCGAGCATGTTATTTCGCCATCTGGGACGAGAAAGAAGTGGTGGGACAAGCGGCACTTTGTTGGTCACTCCCAGCAGGCACTTTGATCCAGAGTCTTTGTGAAGGCTTCTGCTGACCCCTCCTCTCCTACGTCCACACCAACGCCACTTCCCACCCTTTGCTTCCCATGGAAGGTTCGTCTGCTCCTGTTGGACCACATCGGAGTCTTTTCTGGCATATTGCAGAAGAGAGGAAGATATAGAGTGCCGTCCCCGCTGTCGCTTCTCACCCACCTCCCAGGGAAACCTCAGCAGATGTAGACAAGACTTTAATAGCTACGTAAAGAGAAATGCATGACAATCTCATTAGGGGAGCCATAATGGCCTGTTGGAGGATCTCAGAGAGGACAATATATCAACGTCTAGTTTGTTATGGCATCCTAACGATGGCACTTTGCCCCTGCCCATAATCGTCCATTCATCGCCCATTTGACCCGGCTCTCAATAATACTTCGCCCTCCTTTGCATCGGTCTTCCTTTGAGGCCCTCGACAATTGCTGACACAATTCTTTACGTGCTGGTAAATCAGAGCTGTAAGTGACAATCATAAAAAAGCAGTTATTGGGCCACCCCACGGTTTGCCCTGATCTGGTGCATTCAGGCTCTTTCTTTTCTTTTTCCCAGAAGTCCTTCATCCGGAGCCCAACATCTGCAGGAGGTCAAGGCACCGGGAGTCCTGAGATCTCAGCCATCTGCCAAGGAAAAGGGAAGTCGGTGCTGGAGGAGGGAGGAGGAGAACCTGAATGATATTCTGAAGACCTTCTTAAAGTTATTTATCGTGGGCGAGGGTAGGAGAATCGTTATTAATGGTATCAGTCCATTGTCTCCTGATGTGCCTCCGAGGGCGGCGGACATAATTAAAGTCGAAGCCCAGTTCATTCCTCCCCTTGGAGGCTTCAATAGCCTGGAGTCATTTCCCATTCCTCCCTTCCCACGAGTGCCCGTCCTCCCCAGCTGCTGAAAAATTCAACATTCCTATAAACTACAGTACTTTGTAAAGGTCATGCGCCAGTTAATCTGAACCCGGGGTCTGGAGCCGCGCTCGCCGCAGCCGCAGCAATGGTGACGTGGGGGCTGCCTGCGGAGGACCTGAGGGGCACGAGGCAGGCTCGCAGAGCTCTTTAAATATTGCCGAGCATTTCCTGGATCAGCATGATATTTAAAGATTTTTGTTCCACCTGCCTGCGAAATATAGAGTCCAGCCGAGAGGCAAGAAAATGAATATGGATTTCTTGCCCTTTCAGTGTATTCACTCCAGAAAATAGCCATTTCTTTCTTTCTTTTTTTCTTCTTCTTCTTTTTTTTTTTTTTTTTTGCCGAGCTGGGAACTGCAGGCTTCAGGCAGCCATGATTACAATCATGCATCATGAATGAAATGTGCCATTTGAAGAAAATCAGCCGCTCATTCCATTTCAAACCCCCCCACAAATCAGTAGCACTAGCGGCGTTTTTGGGCTGAACTGGATGTTGTGCTTGAACTAAAGTACTTTCCCAACTCACTTCTGCTACTCAGAGCAGTGGCCAAGGGCGGACTGTGTGCTTGGGGCTCCAACAAGAGGATTATCAGCCTCCGAAGGCTGGCTCTGGTTCCGCACGTGACTGAGAAGTGAGACTCAGTGCCGGTGGGTAGAACACTGGGAAGGATCCGAAGACATGCTTCCTAGTGCCGGCTCTACCTAAGCTAGCGTTTCATTCAAAACGACATGCCTGGGGACACCTGGCTGGCTCAGTCAGTTGAGCGTCCGACTTTGGATCAGGTCATGACCTCACGGTGTGTGAGTTTGAGCACTGCCTCTGACTCGCTGCTGTCAGTACGGAGCCTGCTTTGGATCCTCTGTGCCCCCCTTCTCTCTGCACCTCCCCCACTCGCTCGCTCTCTGTCTCTTTCAAAAATGAAATAAAACATTAAAAAAAAAACAAACAAACCTGGGGCACCTGGGTGGCTCAGTTGGTCAAGTGTCTGACTTCAGCTCAGGTCATGATCTCACAGTTCATGGGTTTGAGCCCTGTGTTGGGCTCTGTGCTGACAGCTCGGGGCATGGAGCCTGCTTCAGATTCTGTGTCTCATTCTCTCTCTGCCCCTCCCCGACTTGTGCTCTCTCTCTCTCTCTCTCTCTCTGTTTCTCAAAAATAAATAAATGTAAAAAACAGAAAAACTCCACAAAACTATCTGGAGTATTTCATGTGTGCCAGACATGGTGTGAAGCTCTGAGAATATAAGAGCAAACAAGGCAGACATAGACCCTGCCCTCACGGGGCTTCTAGAGTTTAATGTGGGCGCACACTGGACAATTACAATACAGTGTGATGAACCTTAGGACACTGGGAAGATTTTTCATCTCTCTGGCTTCCCATTATTTTAATAGGGAAAATGAGGAAGTTTAAAAAGATACACCCTCAAGATATTCTCCCCTTCCGGGATCCTAGTCAGTCAGTAGGCCATACAGACAGTCAAACCTCCAAACTTACCTTGTTTCCAGGGCTGGGCAAGGCTCTTGCTCCCTTTGTTCTCAGGGTCACCACAGCCTAGCTGCAGAGAGGAGACTCAACGCAGATGAAATGCGAACTCACAGCTGAGGTGCCAGATAGATGTTATGGACCTTGAGAAGTTTTGGCAGTTCCAAGGAACCTGGGAGTTCAGAGGAGGGAGAGATGGCCAAGAGCATTATCTATGCCAGTTACATTTCTCTCTGTACCTTTTAACCACTCCCCTGGCTCCCATTACTTATATATGGAGAAGACTCCTCAATTCATGTCTCCAGCCCAGAGGTTTCCCCTCTCCCCGGCCCTTGCCTTAGCTAATGCCTACACATTTTCCATCTCCCACTCAAGCGCCATTTGCTCCAGGAGGCTATTCATTTCTCTGAGCCAGATTAGGGTCCTGTGGCACCCTAGTCTTCATCAGAGCACTTATCACATTTTTTTTTTTTTGGTAATTATTTAATCAACTGTCTCTTCCACAAGTCTGCAATATCCTCAAGGGCAAGGACCATGTCTGTCCAGCTCACTGTTGTTTCCCCAGGGCCGCAGTGCTTTACCTTTTTTCAGTGTTTGGTAAGTAATTTGTTGTATAAATGAATGACTATCTAATTCTTCTAGAGAGTAAACATACCTTTCTTTAAGGCATCCAGACCATTTCACCCTATTTGGGTGGTCCTTCCCAGAGTAAGATAAAACTAAAGTGGCTTGGTGCCAATATATTCCCAACAGAGTGTGGTGTCTTAGGCAGAGTTTCCTTAAAATCGGAGCTGGAAACAAGGCTTAAGTACTAATGTGCTATGTGGAAAGTGCTATCCCAGGAAAGTGAAGGAAAAGAGAAAAGAGGCAGGGAAGGAATGGAAGCAACTCAAGGTGATGTGTTACCGTGCTGGCCTTTGGTTGCTGACAGCAAGTGCGCGTGCTCACGCACAAGCACAATGACAACAAACAAAATGATCATAGCCAGCCATGCAGGATGTTTTTGGCCAGACCACAAAGAAAAACTATACCTCAGAACAGTCCTTGGGAGTAAAAAAGGAAGGAGATTAATCTTCCCTCTCTTACTTCTATTGGTCAAAGTTAAGCCCCCTGGGGAGGGAACTTCCCTGTATTTAGGGTTTCTTTTATCTGGCCCTCTTGAAAGCCACTGAGAAAGTCAGAGCTCACGCCCTGTAATATGACATTTCATCCAAGCCACATGTATGCAGAACAGAGTAAATAGTGCACGCGTGAGACTGCTATTCTCAAAAAGGCCTGCTGGAAAGGTTAGATCTTGGCCAGCATTGGGGAACTTGGATTTCAGAAGGGCTCACATCACTGTGCCTAGACCTTTTCCTGCAAGTTTATGCTGATCACCTGTTTTCCTTCTGCAAATCTGGAGTTTTGATATGTGCTGGCGCAGGTTACCTACACGGTTAGTCCTCAGTAAAAATCACAGGGCACTGAGTCTCTAATGAACATCCCTGATAGACAACATTTCACATGTGTTGTCACAATCCCTTGCTAGAGGAATTGAGTGAGTCCCACTGGGAGAGGACTCTTGGAAGCTTGTGGTCTGGTCTCCATTGGACTTCTCCCCACATACCTTTCTCTTTTGCTGGTTGTGCTTTGTATCCTTTGCTGTAATAAATCATAGACTTAAGTACAGCTATATGCTGGAGTCCTGTGAGTCCTAGAAAATCATCCAACCTGGGGTGGTGGTGGTCTTGGACACCCCTGACACAGTGTATGTGGCTGGCTGGCCTCATGTGAAAGAACCAATCAGGCTTTGATTTTGTTGGCCAAGGCAGAGGCAGAGGTGAAGCAAGAGGATGAAGATCTGGGGGACAAGGGAGGCTGAGGAGACACAGAGGCATAGAGACGTGTCTGATACATGTAGCAGAAGAGCCCAAAAGGACCTCGGCGGCTATCAGCTGTGCAAACTACTTCTGGGATTAATGTCTCTTTGCCTCTTGGTTTTATCGCAGAAAACCAGTGACTACTCTATCTACCTTGCAAGATTGTAAGGGTTGGTATAGTGTATGACTTCCTTTAATCCTGTTGACTTTCAGGAAATGATATCTTGACCCTTTATCTTTAGGCTATGGTATTTGGATAGACTGCATGGAATGTGGCAGGGAGGGGAAAGGAGGGAGTGAAGAGGCAGTAGTGCATGAAGACTGCCAGTGTGTGTGGGGAGGAGGTCACTCTTTCTACTTCAGCGATGTTGAATGGGATGTTCTGGAGAAGAGAGTACCTGGTTCTAGAGGTTGTGGAGAGGTTTTGCTGGATCTAGAAGTATTTTCAAGAGCGTTCTCTCGGAGTCCAGCAGATTGTTAGACTGTCCAGATACCACTTTCCATGTGGTGGTCATCTTGGGCCGGACCTGGGTCCAGCCTAAGACCACACAGGACATTCTTAGGCCCCCACTTCCTCTATCAGTGAGTATCAAAATTATTTGGCTGCAAGCAACAGACTTAAACTAACTTAAGCAAAAATACATTATTGGAAGGCTTCGGCATAGCTTGCAAAGAGCAGTAACTGAACCAGTAGGCCTCAGGCAGGATGGACATCAGGACAGTTCTGGGCACCTCAGTGTTGGACCAACACTCTAGAATGTGATTACCCGATAGCAGCTCTTACCTCTTGGATCCCCTGTTTGTCAAAGATTCAGACTTCCCTACAGAGGAGCTGTGATTGCTTTCCTTGGAACACTTAGCCACCCTGGTAATTAGAGGGAGGATTTTTGTAATTGGCAACTCAATGGAAATACATCAGGGGAGAAAGGGTTCCCCAGTGAAGAAGGATGCCATTACCAGGACCTGACTTGCTTTTCTGGGGTGGCCTCTGCCCTATGGAACTCAAGTCACCAGGTCGCAATTGTGCTTCTGGGACATCTGAAGCCTGGTGCTAGTAGGGTACCCTGGGGCTTTGTCAGATTCTGTCACTCTTGAGCATTTGGCATGTATTTTTGGTTTCTCCATACTTTCCAAACAGATCCAGATACCATTTTGGGAAAGCTGCCTGTGGATGTTACTGATCTCTTGTTGCCACCTAAGGGTATACCTTTGTAGAGCCTCAGTGGTTTGTTACCCTCAGCACTTTCACATTACATACCTCTCTAAGCCTTAACAATGCTCTCCTGTCTGCTCAGAGTGTGTTTTCCTCCGCTACAAATGCCTACTCACCTTCAAGCTCCGCTGCCATTTTTCTCCATGCCTCAAAGTCGCACAGTTTTGGCAGAGTCTCATGTAGAATCCAGATCCCTAAGCTTCCAGTTGGAGTCATTTCAATAAAATAGCTACTGATTAGGGCTTTGGAGTCAAAGAAACCCTGGATTCCACTTCCGAATTTACTGCATTCGGTAACCTTGAGAATTTTACTTACTGTCTTGTAGACTAGGTTTTCTCTTCTTTAAAGGGAATATTGACAGTACTCTCCACATATATTCTTGGGAAAATTAAATAAGATAATGCATGTAAAGTGGTTTGCACAATGCCTGGCACACAATAAGTGCTCGGTAAATGTTAACTATAATTGTATTGTGTTCCTGTCCCAGGAATATTATGTAAATATATTATATATATAGAGAGCTTTAAAATCCTTGGGGTAAGTAGAGTAACCATAATGTGCAAAGACTTGGAAAGCCCCAGGGAAGAGTCAGTACTGAAAAACCTGCTACTGTAAAAGTTGTAAACAAATCTTAAAATACTAATTAGGCAGAAGCATAACTCACGCTCCTAAATAATGAAATATATGCAGTTGTTGTTCATGGTTCAAAATAATAAATTCTAAATTAGTCACTCAGAGCATTATTAATAACAAAACATAGTCTGCAAAGTAGCTAAAGTTGTATTTTTGACCCTCATGAATTCAGTAATAAGAGAGAATATCAAAATCAGACTCTTTTGAGATTATCATGTGGGAAGATGACTGGATTTGGAATTGGAACACCTGGGTTTGAGTCCCGGCACTGCTGATTGTTAGCTATGTGATCATGGGGAAGACACAGCCTAGCACAAGTTTCATCTGGGGACAAAGAGGCAGCAGAAAATGTAATGTCCACTCTCATGAAACCAGTAGGCCAGTTGAAAAGACAATATGCATAGCACAAAAGCAAATGCATTCTTCGAAGCTGTTCCTGCATTTAAATCCAGGGTTATAAGAGAAAGATCAGAATTTACTCAAGAAAAGGCATCTTGAGGGAGGTCTTGGATTGTGTCCTCTGGTACAAGTTAGGAGGGGGGAGGACAGTTTGCAAACTGGAACAGAATGAGTAAGACAGATGAGGAGACAGTACATGCGTGTCTGGTAATGGCCAGTCAATAATCAGTGGGCGCATCTGTATCCGTGCAAGGTGATCCCAGCGCTGTCGTAGGTGCTGTGGGAGGATTAGAAGGAAGAGGCTTGATTTCCATCTCCTGGGAGTATGTAGTCTACAAAACACTAAGAGAGGGAGAAGAAATACTGGTAAAGCACTCGAAGAAGAGACAGGGCATGAGTGAGTACTACATGCTTTTGAACTGAACTGAAGGGTTTAGCCATCTTGTAAAGTCTGGCTGACATTTTTCTATAGAGGAAGACTGTACCTTTAAATCCATAGCGTGAGAAAACATTTCAGTTTGCCAAGTTTCTGCTAAGCCATCCTGAAAAAAATATTCAACAGCTTTCACCAGCCAGAGGCCCCAATATCCAATCTCTGTCTCAAATGATAAATGACATTTGTCAGTTGACAAAGCAAATAGCCTCGACCATTTGAGGACATGGTCCTGCTGTGCATAGCACTCCTGTCGAACCAGCCAAGAGCACCTTGAGGTGAGAAAAAGCCTCTTTGTGCATGAGCCCTCTGGAGAGAGAGCCCAGAAACAAGTTGCCTTTGTGTTGCTCAGAGGGCAGTTCCTCCTTAGGAGCTGAAACCTTGGGCAAGAGGGGATTTCTCAGGTCTGGGGCTGGATTAGCTGGGGATGACCTGGAGCCTTGCCTTGCTGGTGGCCACGCACTTTGCCTATGTTTCTGCTGAAACCCATGCTCTTTCCCCTAATATCCTTTAGATCCTATTGTCTTAGAGTAGATGTCAATGTGATTAGCTGGAGACAAAATTAAGTGGTACAGCTCACATCGACACCAGTAGCACAGTTGATGGTGTGCACAGAGAGGAAGGGTAAGTACTTTTGGCATTTTGGGCAGAGGAACACTTTTTCTTTGTGTAGTTTTCACCCTCAAATTGCAGGGTGTTTAACATCTGTGGCCCTACTCACTGAATAATTTTATTGGCCCCAGTCACCATGACTGTTAGAACGCTTCACACCTTTCCAACCTCCACCCCTCACCACTTCCAGGGCTTGTGGGGAGCCCAAAAGGACATGGGTGATGGATGCCTGCAGGGAATCTTGTCTTCTATTGGCTCCCAGCCTGCTCTGCTGTTCTCCAGGAGCCTGGGGCAGGGAAGAATCTTTGCCCTTCTCAAACCTGGCCCCTGGGTGGGCTTGGGGGTGGTGGACTACAGATTTGGTGTGTCCCCTCACTCTGCTTCCTAAGCGAGCTGTCAACTCCATGCTGAGCCCCCTGGAGGAACCTATCAGTTTTCCAGAATGGGGAGAAGGTAGGGCACTGGGGACAGGGGACCTGGGAAAGTCAGGCAAAGATAGCCAGTCAGTTAGTTATGGGACATCACGGTTGTCTCTTTAGTGCAAACTATTCCTCGGGAGAAGGACTTTCCAATTTGATCTAGTTCAAGTCGAGGGCTAGGGACAGAGAGACTCTTAAGGTCAAGTGGTCTAACCATGTGTTCCAGTGTTTTTCTCATGTCTGATCCATTGACTATTTGCAGTAGAGTGACTCGGGGTGCTTGTGGAAGCTGCAGATTCATGGCCCCCAAGCCCTACTATGTCAGTTTCTCTGGATTTAGGACTGGGAACCTGAATTTTAAAAATCACCCTCTGTGATTCTTCTTTAGGTAAAGTTTGAGAGAACTAAGGATCTTCCAGTGCTCGAGTTTCCTCTGTAAGAACCCTGATTAATAACTGCCTGTTCTCTGAACACCTCTAATAGAGGGGGGGGGTCTCATTTTCTCTGGAGGCAGTCCATTGTCTCCCTGTCTAGCTCTATGCTCTGCAAGCTTTCCTCAATGGGTAAAGTATGGTCTCATAGAGAGAAAACCCAAACTCAAACTGTGTATATATGTGTGTGAGTGTGTGAATAAACACATTTTACATTGGGCTTGAAAGGGTGTACACTAAAATTACATGTGGCTCCTTATGGAGGGAGAGTAAAATATGGGTATGTGGTGAAGGTAGGGGGAGAAATTTATATTCTATATAAACCTGTATTGCTTGAATTTTTCTTCGACAATGTACATGTTTTTAGTTGTGTGATTTAAAAATAAAAGGCAAAGCAACACAAACACCGATGTTCTTGATATTGAGCCAAACCTGCTTCACTCTGTATTTTCCTCTTTAGTTCTAGGGGATTCACAAAGGGTTGTTGCATAGAGTGACTAGTTTTTTCTCCACCTACCAAAAGTTTTTGAATGCCATTAGTCTTGTCTCTTCCAGGTACTGAGGCCATGACTCTCTAGGCCAAATGGCCCTGGTTTGTTGACCCTCACATTGTTTTCTGGTGAGGGTTACTCTTTCTGGAAATTGCCCCTCCTTACCTGCTGGGTGAAGCTACTCAGCTTGACTGTATTCTGTGAAAATTATGTTCTGTGCTCTATATACTGAGAGTAATACTCTGGGTGTGCTGTGACCAGAACAGAGGGAGTAGGACAGTCATCTCTGTCTTACTAGGTCCTATCCTTTCATTAACACTACTTAAGCCTTTTTGGCAGCCATGTCACACTGATGACTCTTATTGAGCAGATGGTTGACTAAAACTCCTAAAATCTTTGTCACACCAGCTGCTGCTAAGGCTCATCTCCACCACCCTGTACTGCTTTCAGTTTTTCAGTAGGCTTTCTGGACTGAAGTGGAAAACCTTTAAACTAATTCCTATTAAACTTCATCTTGTTAGACTTAGCTTATTGATATAGAAGGCTGAAGCCTCTTTTCCTCCCTCCCTCCCTCCTTCCCTTTCTTCCTTCCTTCCTTCCTTCCTTCCTTCCTTCCTTCCTTCCTTCCTTCCTTCCTTCCTTCCTTCCTTCCTCCTTCCCTCCTTCTTCCTCCCTCCCTCCCTCCCACCCCCCCTCCCTCCCTCCATCTCTCCTTCCCTCCCTCCCTCCCTCCCTCCCTCACTCCCTGCCTCCCTTCCTTCCTTCCTTCCTTCCTTCCTTCTTCCTCCCTCCCTTCCTTCCTTCCTTCCTTCCTTCCTTCCTTCCTTCCTTCCTTCCTTCCTTCCTTCCTTCCTTCCTTCTTTCCCTCCTTCTTTCCTTCCTTCCCTTTTTTCCTTCTTTCTGATTTTGTTCTTAGAAAAAACCTCTTTCTGCAGAGTTTGATTTTATTTGCCTACAGAGGGGAAAACCCCTACAAAACCCTCTTTAATCAGAACAGGAGTCTCTCCTCAAAAATCAACCTGAGCTTGGCATTTTCTAATACCCTGAACAAATGCAGAACTTGCTGTGAGCTTGATTGGACAGGGCTCCACTTCAGGGTCCGTTACCTGCAGGCTCTGACGGCAGGTCCCATGGCATATGCCACCAGGCTAAAAGAGAGCTCTGCAGACAGAAGTCCCCTTCCCAGACAGATGGGTGTCTCTTTTCATCTGCAAGATCCCCTGGGAAGGCTCCACTGGGAGCATCTTCCAGAAATGGGATGACTGTGTATTGTGAACGGCTTTATTGCTCAGAGCATCTGGATATGTTGTGATAAACAGCATGATAGATGGCTTTAATGCCTCCAGACTGGGTTGCCCAGAGAGAAGGAACAGAACAGAGAACATTTACTTCCCTATTGCTTGGAACAGAGAAGCATTGCTCACAAAGACTACACCTGAGTGGTTCTTCCTGCTTATCTTTGTGGTAATTTTAGCACCATCGACCTGAGGGGAACTTAAAGAAGGGGAGATTTGCTGGATGGACAGTGCTCATTTATACCTGTGGCACACATTCTTTGAGGGTTGATGCAGGTCACTGTGCTCGGCACTAGGGATAAATGGTAAGAAAACCAGGCATGAGCTCTGCACTCAGAAAGCTTTCAGCTTAGTCAAAGAGGCATGTTAATAAAGTAGTCACTTAAATACAAGTATAATCATAAGAGTGGTAAATGTGACAAAGAGAACATGTAATAATAGTCTAGTTCTGGTCTGGAATGTCATAGAAGGCTTCTTGAAGCTGTGACGCTTCAAGTGAAATCTGCAAGTTGAGTGGGAGGTAACTTGGCAATGAGGTAGAAGATATACTAGGTATATGCTAAGTATATGCTAAGGCCCTGTGGCAGGTGAAGCCATAACATGGTCAAAGATAGGAAACAAGGCCAGTGCGTCTGGATGAGGAGAGCAAGAAGGAAGCAGGTTGCAGTGTTAGGTTAGAAATATTGATAATGATTGTATAATAGTAATAATATTATTGATAATATGGGTGCCTGGGTGGCTCAGTTGTTTGAGTGTCAACTACAGCTCAGATCATGATCTCACAGTTCATGAGTTGAGCCCCACATTGGGCTCTGTGCTGACAGCTCAGAGTCTGGAGCCTGCTTCAGGTTCTGTGTCTCCCTCTCTCTCTCTGCCCCTTCCCCACTCACACTCTGTCTCTCTCCTTCTCAAAAATAAATAAGCATTATAATATTATTGATAATGATACTAATTGATGTTTTTGCTTAAGATTTACTTAAGATTTTACTAAGATTTACTATGTTCCAGGCATCATACTAAGTACTTCATATGTAGCAATTCATTTATTGTTGCTGATAAATCTACAAGATATGTGCTCTTCTTATGTCTATTTTATAGAAAAGGTAACCGAGATAGAGAAGTTAACTAACTAGTTGGTAAGGGGCAGTTCTCTTTAGCATCCTGGAGTTCCATTTGGGGATTTTTCTCTTTATCTTAACAACTGTGGGATGATGGTGAAGATTTTAAACAGGATAGAGCTATGATAAGATTTGTGTCTTGAGGGGTGCCTCGGTGGCTCAGTCAGTTAAGCATCCAATTCTTGATCCCAGATCAGGTCATGACCTCACTGTTCATGAGTTCAAGCCCCACATAGGGTCTGGACTGACAGAGTGAAGCCTGCTTCGGGTTCTCTCTCTCCCTCTCTCTCTGGCCCTCCCCTGCTCAGTCTCTGTTTCTCTCAAAATAAATAAATAAACATAAAAAAAAGAAAGATTTGTGTCTTCAGATAGCTCTGGCTAGTGAGTTGGGAATGGCAGGAAATAAGCAAAAGGGGTCGGGGACAGCCAAAGGAAGCAGTCCTGCTGGTCCAAGTGAGAGACACCAAGAGCCCATACTAGCATGGTGGCTGTGGGGATGGAGGAAAGGGACTGGTTAGAGAGGTAAATATCTTTTCAAAGTTTATTTATTTATTTTGAGAAAGAGGGAGTATAAGCAGGGGAGAAGCAGATATAGAGGGAGAGAGAGAATCCCAAGCAGGCTCCACACTGTCAGCTCAGAGCCTGATATGGGGCTTGAGATCATGACCCGAGCCAGGATCAAGAGTCCAATGCTCAACTGATTGAGCCACTCAGATGCCCTGAGGTAAAATATTTTTTGAATAAATCAAGACCTTGTAAGAAATTGAACAGAGGGTGAGGGGGAAGAAGACCAAGGATGACTCTCAGGTTTCTGTCAGACCCAACTGGATGGACGGAGATTACGAGCCCCACATTTGGCATACTAAGTTTGATGGGCTTTTGAAAGAACCAAATAGGCAGTTGGACATGAACTTGTGGTACTCAAAGGGGGAGTTGGACTCTGATTCCTGGAGTCATCCGTGAATAGGTAGAGAGCCAAATGGTAGCCTGGATGGAATTACTATGTGAGCGGTACAGAGTGAGAAGCCGAGGGGGCCTGGCACTGACTTGGCCCTGATGAACTCCAACACGCAATGGCCAGATAGAGGAAGCAAGTCTATAAAGGCGGCTGAGCAGAAAGTGGCGAGCGGATGGGACCAGGGAGAATACGAGGGCACAGTGTCCAGGAGAGAATTTGTTTGTGGGAGATGAAGTGCTACCAGAGTCGTATGTGGCTGAGATGTCAAATGATATGAGAAACTGTCCTTGGGATTCAATGACATGGAGATTGTGCTCATCTCCTGGGGCTGCCATAACAGACTGCCACCAACTGGGTGGTTTAACACAATAGGAATTCACTGTTTCACATATCTTGAGGGTAAAAGTCAGAAATCAAGGTATCAGCTGGGCCATGCTCTCTCTGAAGCTCTAGGGGAGGATTTTTCCTCGTGTCTCTCCTAGTTTCTGGTTGCAGTGTTCCTTGCTTCATAGATGCATCACTCCAATCTCTGCCTCCATCTTTATATGACCTTCTGCCCTGTGGGCTTTCTTCATATAAGGACACTAGTCATATTAGACGGAGCCCACCCTTATCTGGTATGGACTCATCTTAACTTGATTACTGCAATGAACCCATTTCCAGATAAAGTCACATTCACAAGTACTGGGCACATCTTTTTTTGGGAGGGGGGCAAAATTCGACCTGCAACAGAGGCTGTTGATAACTTTGAGAGCTATTTTCGTGGCAAGATGAGAGAAGACGACTGGAATGTGTTAAGAAGGGATTGAGAGGCAGGAGTTATGCACCAGCACAAGAAAAGCCATCTCTTTCAAGAAATTTGGCTGACTGGTCACTAAGAGCGCTAGAACAGAATCAGAAAATCTTCCTCTGGAGGCGAGCTCCACTGTGACTAGAGTGACCTCAGGTAAACCACTTACCCCCGCAAGCCCTGCATTCTCATTTGGGGTGATTATGCCCACACAACTCACCTTTTACAGTGACTTCAAACTCTTGTGAGGCTTCAAGTAGATAAGGCACGAGAAGACTTTGTAGACAAAGATGCAGGCAATTATGAATTATGTGATTTTCAGGAAGACTCCGACCACGCTTAGATATGTATCTATGGGCCATTGCGAGGCAGGGGCCCCCCGGCGGAACACCAGGACTTTGGAGTCCTGTCCCTGAGCCTGGTGACCCAAGCAGATAGCACCCCAGCCCCAGCTGTTGAGCAGCCTGGCTTTCCGTGGTTACACCCAAGCACTCTGCCTGCTGTGTGGACAGGACTTCGAGGCATAGTGTTCCTCCGTCCTTGCAGTTAGGAGGATTCACGTCAGTCTGGAGCCTTCCACACGCAATCTTGGAACCTCTGATGCTGGCAGAGGAACTGGAGCTGAGAGTTTTTGTTTCTCCGGGCTCCAGGTAGGGGGCCTGAGGACTTTACCTGCTGAGGTGTCTAGTCCTAGATCTGTCACTGGGGCAGGCCACTGGCAGCCAGTTCTCAAGACCTGCGGGCTGACAAGGAGGGGCACACTGTGCCACAGAGGCTGGGGAAACTGGCTTGGGGACAAGGTTGTCAAGCAAGCCAAGGGCAGGCCGGATACACCGCCTGAGTCGTAATTGGAAGTTCTCCTGCAGCGCAGAACTGGACGTGGAGGGGCAGACAGCAGGCAGTACCAGGGAGCCAGGTGAGCAGACAGCTGTGGCAGGCTCCTCCAGGAAGGGCAGATCGTCCTCCCAAGAGGAGGAGCTGGTTGGCTGCAGGGGCTTAGTTGCTAGCACTGATTCATTTACTACTTGCTGGATTTGTCAGGTGTCAGGGCTCAGGCGCTGGGCTGGGTGGCTAGGGAGGTGCCAGGGAGGCTACACAGCAGGGGGGCTGGGGAGCAGGGACTCTGGGTGCAGTCTCTGGGCTGACAGGAATAGGGACGCCGGGGAGGAAGCAGAGTGTCTTAACAAGAAGAAGAACTCCCACCACGTCGGCCCTGCACACAGATCCTGCACAGGGATTACTGCATCACCCGGGGTCTCTTTACAAGGCAGATTCAGATAGAGTAGCTCAGAGGCACCAGCTCCAGGGCCGGGCAAGAGATTCTGCATTTCTCAAAAGCTCCCAGGCGCTACTGTGGCTGCTGTTCCACAGGCCACACTTTGGGTAGCAAGATTAGCTAGAGGGGGATTAACTGTCAGCATTCAGAAGAATCTCATGACATTTAATAGTAGGAACTGCTGCCGAGTCTCCGGAACTAAGAAGCCGTAAGCTGTCAGCACTGACGGCTTCTCTCTCTGGAGCCACATGGTCTCTTGTCGGCACATCTGCTCTGTCCTCTTCAGCCTGGCTTGCTCTGCAAGGCTTTGTAACTTGGCTGGCCCTTGGCTGTCACTACCACCTCAAGGACTCCGACTGACCTTCTGGCTCGGGCTCCTGGCTTTGTGGGGCTATAGTGGTTTTGGTCTCCTACTTCAGACCTTTTCTCTGTCAAAATTCTGATTGGCTTGGGCTGGTCAGGTGTCCACACTTGGTCTAAGCAGCTGTGCGAAGGAACCAAAGAGCAAAGCTTCCCAGGAGTGCTTTCAAATGAGGTCATGGGCAAACCTCTAGCCAGGCTTCTCAAAAAGAAAAGAGAGAGAACTCAAATAGATAAAATCGTGAATGAAAAGGGAGAAATTACAACCAATCCCTTAGAGATACAAGCAATCATCAGAGAATACTATGAAAAATTATATGCCACCAAACTTGGCAATCTGGAAGAAATGGACAGCTTCCTAAATAGCCACACGCTACCAAAACTCAAACGGGAAGAAATAGAAAATTTGAACAGACCCATAACTAGTGAAGAAATAGAATCAGTTATTAAAAACCTCCCAGCAAATAAAAGCCCTGGACCAGATGGCTTTCCTGCGGAATTTTACCAGACATTTAAAACAGAGTTAATTCCTATCCTCCTCAAGCTGTTCCAAAAAATTGAAACGGAAGGAAAACTCCCGAACTCATTCTATGAAGCCAGCATCACTTTGATTCCCAAACCAGATAGAGACCCAGCAAAGAAAGAAAATTACAGGCCAATATCCCTGATGAATATGGATGCAAAAATTTTCAACAAGATACTAGCAAATCGAATCCAACAGCATATAAAGAGAATTATCCACCATGATCAAGTAGGATTCATCCCCGGGTTGCAGGGCTGGTTCAATATTCGCAAATCAATTAACGTGATACATCACATCAACAAAAGAAAAGATAAGAACCATATGATCCTGTCAATAGATGCAGAAAAAGCATTTGACAAAATACAGCACCCTTCCTTAATAAAAACTCTCGAGAAAGTCGGGATAGAAGGAACATACTTAAACATCATAAAAGCCATATATGAAAAGCCCACAGCTAATATCATCCTCAATGGGGAAAAATTGAAAGCCTTCCCCCTGAGATCAGGAACACGACAGGGGTGTCCACTCTCGCCACTGCTATTTAACATAGTGCTGGAAGTCTTAGCATCAGCAATCAGACAACAAAACAAAATAAAAGGCATCAAGATTGGCAAGGAGGAAGTCAAACTTTCACTTTTTGCAGATGACATGATACTTTACATGGAAAACCCGACGGAATCCACCAAAAGCCTACTAGAACTGATTCATGATTTCAGCAAAGTTTCAGGATACAAAATCAATGTACAGAAATCGGTGGCATTTCTATACACCAACAATGAAGCAGCAGAAAGAGAAATAAAGAAGCTAATCCCTTTCACAATTGCACCAAAAACCATAAAATACTTAGGAATAAACCTAACCAAAGATGTGAAAGACCTCTACACTGAAAACTATAAAAAACTTATGAAGGAAATTGAGGAAGACACAAGGAAATGGAAAAACATCCCATGCTCATGGATTGGAAGAATAAATATCGTCAAAATGGCAATACTACCCAAAGCAATCTACACATTTAATGCAATCCCAATCAAAATTGCACCAGCATTCTTCTCAAAGCTAGAGCAAACAATCCTAAAATTTGTATGGAACCACAAAAGACCTCGAATAGCCAAAATAATACTGAAGAATAAAACCAAGGCGGGAGGCATCACAATCCCAGACTTTAACCTCTACTACAAAGCGGTAGTCATCAAGACTGTATGGTATTGGCACAAAAACAGACGCATAGACCAATGGAATAGAATAGAAAACTCAGAAATGGACCCGCAAATATATGGCCAACTAATCTTTGACAAAGCAGGAAAATGTATCCAATGGAAAAAAGACAGCCTCTTTAACAAATGGTGCTGGGAGAATTGGACAGCAACATGCCAAAGAATGAAACTAGACCACTTTCTTACACCACTCACAAAAATAAATTCTAAATGGATAAAAGATCTGAATGTGAGACAGGAAACCGTCAAAATCCTAGAGGAGAAAACAGGAAAAAGCCTCTTTGACCTAAGACGCACAAATTTCTTACTCGACATGTCTCCAAAGGCAAGAGAATTAAAAGCAAAGATGAACTATTGGGACCTCATCAAGATAAAAAGCTTCTGCACAGCAAAAGAAACAACCAACAAAACGAATAGGCAACCAACGGAATGGGAAAAGATCATCGCAAATGACATATCGGATAAAGGACTAATATCTAAA
Organism: Paguma larvata; assembly: GCA_030068075.1. Classification (NCBI taxonomy): domain Eukaryota; kingdom Metazoa; phylum Chordata; class Mammalia; order Carnivora; family Viverridae; genus Paguma; species Paguma larvata. Next base: position 50,101,716 of record CM057839.1, on the reverse strand, counting down.
ATTTATAAAGAACTTACCAAACTCCAAACCCGAAAAACAGACAACCCAGTGAAGAAATGGGCGGAAGATATGAATAGACACTTCTCCAAAGGGGACATTCAGATGGCCAACAGACACATGAAATGATGCTCAATGTCACTCATCGTCAGGGAAATACAAATCAAAACCACACTGAGATACCACCTCACACCAGTCAGAGTGGCTAAAATGAACAAATCAGGAAACTATAGATGCTGGCGAGGATGTGGAGAAGTAGGCACCCTCCTACACTGTTGGTGGGAATGCAAACTGGTGCAGCCACTCTGGAAAACGGTGTGGAGGTTCCTCAAAAAAATGAAAATAGAGCTACCCTATGACCCAGCAATAACCCTGCTAGGAATCTACCCAAGAGACACAGGAATGCTGATGCATAGGAGCACGTGTACCCCAATGTTCATAGCAGCACTTTCGACAATAGCCAAATCATGGAAAGAGACCAAGTGCCCATCAACTGACGAATGGATAAAGAAGTTATGGTACTTATATACAATGGACTACTACGTGGCAATGAGAAAAAATGAAATCTGGCCATGTGTAGCAACATGGATGGAACTGGAGGGTATTATGTTAAGTGAAATAAGTCAGTCAGAAAAAGACAGATACCATATGTTTCCACGAATAGGTGGACTTTGTGAGACTAAGCAAAAACCAGGGGGAGGGGAAGAGGGGAAAGGAAAAAAGACACAGAGAGGGAGGGAGATAAAACATAAGAGACTCTCAAAGACTAAGAAAAAACTGAGGGTGAGGGGGATGAGGGAGGGGGGAGAGGGAGTGATGGGCATTAAAAAGGGCACATGTTGGGATGAACACTGGGTGTTATATGTAAACCAATGTGAAAATAAACTATTATAATAAAAAAAAAATGAGGTCATGGGCTACCACCCAGTGGGCAGGCTCTGGGAGGCCATCAAGAGACATGAAGCCTTGATGAACTGTTTTAAACCCGTGTGATCAGAAACTTTTGGAAAAAAAAAACCAATTAGAATTTCAGCATATATTTTGGCTGCTTTCCAAAATGCAAATTTATTTTGAATTATTTATGGAACTAGATGGGTGGGCACCACAAAATCTTTTTCTTGCTTAAGGCCCTGGAAGGAGCAAGAACTTGGCACGAGCCCAAATATGCCTCCAAGAGAAGTGACCAGGTGGAGTGTAGAGACAAAGGCCTTGTGGCTTGAGACAAATTAGGAGGAGAGGAAGGGGAGAGTGGCTAGGGAGCTGTTTGTTGGCTGGTCCGTCTGTACCCCCGTCAGCTTGACTGTGAAGGAGCTGCTGTAGCCTGCATGGGCCCAGCGGTAGTGGCCCAGCCATTGATTCCAGATGCAGAGGGTGGCTGAAATTTCAGCTACAGAAGTCGAGTCTGGACACAGCGAAGGGTCGTGTTCATCACATCTTAGACTGCTCGACCTAAAAATGTACAGATAATGGATGCAAGATGCGGAGGGACCGTGACCCGCTCAAGGTTAAACTCCCAGTTGGCGGCTGAGCTAGCCAAGAACGCCCATGCCCTGACACCCAGCCCTGAGCTTTTCTGAAAACGAGGGGACTGTTAAGAATACCTAGTACTTGCCAGCTGTTTGCTCACACAGAAGGAAGTTCGCAAAGCAGTTGCGGAGGACTCTCTGAAGAAGGGCAAACAGCCCCCGAGGGGGCGGGGCTGGTTGCTGCAGGAGCTCGGTTGCCAGCAATTATTAATTCACTTCTGCCGGAGCTGTCTTGGGGGCCTCCCGCGCACAATAACATTAGGAGTGTTGGCAGCTGCGGAGGGAGAAGCCCCGCTCCCTCTCGCAGGGAGGAAGGTGCGGCTCCTTGCAAGCTTGCTCTCCTCCCAGCCTCTGCTTGCTGTGAGGAGAAAGCATCATCGAATCGGTGCTCCAGGCCTGGGAACAGCCTGCTGAGGACGCAGTGTTCCTGGGGCTGGTGGCAGATTTGGAGAAAGGATGGAAGCTGGGCCAAGAGACTGGAACTTATGCAAATCAGGCCCGAGGATGGTTCAGTGAGGGGGCAGCCCCTGCCTCCCTACTCCTATATCCGGGGGCCGGGCACCTCGGGAAGAGGGAAAGAGAAATCCTCAGGGGCAACATAGGCTTTTATCCTCAATGCCAAGCTTGCTCAGGAGGGTGTGTGTGCCTGTGTGTGTGTGTGTGTGTGTGTGCGCGCATGTGTGTGGCAGTGAGCCTTCCTTATCTCTTGAACCTCTTCTTGCTAAAATAGCCCTCATTTCAAAGTGCCTGGAGGGCAGGGAGGTTTAGCAGAATGAAAACTTGGTGGTTCAGGAAGCTGGGAAAGTGGGTTAATCGTTGCATTAGGCCTGGGAGCAGCTGAGCATTTCTTCTGGGGTCTGGAGGTCTCCAGAACTTTTTTCAAAGGGTCAGGCCATTCGGGGCTGCTGCATACTGTTGTGCAGGCTGTGTACTGCATAGTTCCAGGGGCCGCCATTCTTACTGCAAATGTGAGGCTCCCCGCCAGCAACCTTAGTTTGCATTGATTCACTTCTGGATGACCAAGGGCAAACTGTGAAATTTAGAGACAGTGTTTTCCTCTTCTCTCTCACTGCCCCCTTTCTCCTGTTTGGCAACTCATGTTCCCACAGCTGCTCAGCTGGGACTGTATCCTCCAGATTAAAACTTTCCCTTCTTTCTCCCCTGGCCAATCACCCTACTCCTTTGATTCTCTGAGCATTACTGACTGCCTTAGAGGAAATCAGTCTGAGAAACACGGTGCTAAGGAAAACGTTGAATAAAGAATCAGACAGCCGGGAGGATCCTGAGATGTCATCCAGGTCAGAGGCTACAAACCCTGTGCTAAAGGACTTTGGTTTATTTCTTAAATTCAAATGTGAAGGCTTCCCAGTTTCCAGTCCCCCCCACGCCCCAGTCCCATCTTCTATTATTTCACAACTGCTTGGTTAAATCAGTTATGTCACCTGTCTGCCTCGAGAGAGGCGTGGCTGAGTCTAGGGGCCCCCAGTCGTCGCCTCTGTTTAAAGATTAGGGAATGGAGGCTCCAAGAGCAGCCTGATTTGCTGCACTTTAAAAACAAAAAATTATTTATTTATTTATTTAGAGAGCAACAGAGAGTGGGGGAGGGGCCGAGGGAGAGTGAGAAAGAGAGAATCCCAAGCAGGCTCCACACAACCAGCACGGAGCCAAACTTGGGGCTCAGACCCATGAATCGTGAGATTATGACCTGAGCCAAAAATCAAGAGTCAGATGCTTAATTTCAACCCATTGAGCCACCCAGGCGTCCCTGCTGTACTTTCTTAATACGTTCACTCTCTGAGAAATATCAGCTTTTTCAAGGCTGGGAGCAGTACAGGAAAGGCTGAGGAATAAATCTCAGATGGAGAGGAACTGCCCAGCGTCATATAATTTGTTTGCTGGCTGGACTCCCTAAGACATTTGTCCTCATTTTCTCCGACTGTAAAACGAAGGTGTTGGACTACTTGACCTTACATATTCTTTCCAGCTCCTTTATCATCTCATTTCCTCTCCAGAGAAGTTGGGAAGATTCCACTGGCAAAGATGAATGGTTAGAATCTCTCAGAGTCTCTCAGGGGTTCACACCCCAACAAAGTGTATGCACTGTAAATAACTTGATCAAAGCCCATGAGAATCAGGTATCTGATAGTTAATATCTGAAAACTGATTAGATTACTGCATGAGCCTTCTAATTTAGTTACGATGGTCTAAAAAATCGTATTGACCATTTTAATAGTGATTAAATTGAATCATTGCTGGCTTCTCATTCTGGTTGTGTTATCAGCATGTGATCACGAGATTTGTAGAAAGGTGTCTGTTGCCCCAAGTCTGCACTGTAAGGGTGAAATAAAGAATTTGACTGGCCTCTAAACCTGGTTCCTGGGAGGTAATGTCTAAACTGTTGGAGTTTCGTAAGTGATAAGAGTGTCTGTTACTCCTGGTGGGCCCCTTTGACCACACCTAATAGTGATTTTTAATAGATTTTTACTTAATTAATTTATTTATTGTTTAATTTACATCCAAGTTAGATAGCATATAGTACAATAATGATTTCAGGAGTAGATTCCTTAATGCCCTTTACCCATTTGGCCCACCCCCCTCCCACAACCAGTTCAGTACCCTCTGTTTGTTCTCTATATTTAGGAGTCTTTTATGTTTTGTCTCCCTCCCTGTTTTTATATTATTTTTGCTTCCCTTCCCTTATGTTCATCTGTTTAGTATCTTAATTTCCTCATATGAGTGAAGTATGATATTTGTCTTTCTCTGACTGACTAATTTCGGTTAGCATGATACCCTCTAGTTCCATCCATGTAGTTACAGATGGCAAGATCTCGTTCTTTTTGATTGCAGAGTCATACTCCATTGTATAGATATGCCATATCTTCTTTATCCATTCATCCATCAACGGACATTTGGGCTCTTTCCATACATTGGCTATCGTGGATAGTGCTGCTATAAACATTGGGGTGCATGTGCCCCTTTGAAACAGCACACCTGTGTTGCTTGGGTAAATACATAGTAGTGCAATTGCTGGGTTGTAGGGTATTTTTAACTTTTTTAATTTTTAATTTTTTTGAGGAACCTCCATACTATTTTCCAGAGTGGCTCCACCAGTTTAATTTCTCTTTAATTCTTAGTTCTCTTTAATTTCTTAGTTAGCTCATTCATTCTTTAGTAGGTTGGTCTTTAGTCTCCAAGTATTTATTATCATTCCATGTTTTTTCTTGTGGTTAATTTCGAGTTTCATAGCATTGTGGTTTGAAAATATGTGTGGTATGATCTCAGTCTTTTTGTACTTGTTGAGGGCTGTCCCAGTATGTGATCTATTCTGGAGAATGTTCCATGTGCACTCAAGAAAAATGTGCATTCTGTTGCTCTAGGATGAAATGTTCTGAATATATCTGTTAAGTCCGTCTGGTTCAGTGTGTCATTCACAGCCATTGTTTCCTTGTTGATTTTCTGTTTAGATGATCTGTCCATTGCTGTCGGTGGGATGTTGAAGTCCCCTAGTATTATGGTATTATCAGTGAGTTTCTTTATGTTTGTGAGTAATTGATGTATATATTTGGGTGCTTCCACACTGAGTGCATAAATGTTCACAATTGTTAGATCTTCTTGGTGGATAGATCCCTTAATTATGGTATAATGCCCTTCTTCATCTCTTGTTCAGTCTTTATTTTATTTTAGTTTATTTTTATTTATTTATTTTATTTTTTATTTTTAGGTTTGTTTATTTATTTATTTAATAATTTATTGTCAAATTGGTTTCTATATAACACCTAGTGCTCATCCCAAGAAGTGCCCTCCTCTGTGCCCATCACCCACTCTCCCCACTCCCACACCCCCCTCAGCCCTCCGTTTGTTCTTAGTCTTTGAGAGTCTCTTATGTTTTGTCTCCTTCCGTCTCTGTGTCTTTTTTCTTTTCCCCTCCCCCCCTCCCCCATGGTTTTCTGCTAAGTCTCTCAAAATCTACCTATGCGTGGAAACATATGGTATCTGTCTTTGTCTGTGCTGTCTTTATTTTAAAATCTAGATCGTCTGATATAAGTATGGCTCCTTCGACTTTATTTTGTTGACCATTAGCATGGTAGATGGTTCTCCTTCCCCTTATTTTCAATATGAAGGTGTCTTTACGTCTAAAATGGGTTTTTTGTAAACAGCATATAGATGAATCTTGTTTTCTTTTTTTTATTTATTTTTATTTTTTATTTTTTTTTCATTTATAATAGTTTATTTTCAAATTGGTTTACATAAAACACCCAGTGTTCATCCCAACATGTGCCCTTTTTTAATGCCCATCACCCCCTCTCCCCCCCCCATCCCCCTCACCCTCAGTTAGTACTTAGTCTTTGAGAGTCTCTTATGTTTTATCTCCCTCCCTCTCTATGTCTTTTTTTTCTTTCCCCTCTTCCCCTCCCCCTGGTTTTTGCTTAGTCTCACAAAGTCCACCTATTCGTGGAAACATATGGTATCTGTCTTTTTCTGATTGACTTATTTCACTTAACATAATACCCTCCAGTTCCATCCATGTTGCTACGCATGGCCAGATTTCATTTTTTCTCATTGCCACATAGTAGTCCATTGTATATATGTACCACATCTTCTTTATCCACTCGTCAGTTGGTGGGCACTTGGTTTCTTTCCATGATTTGGCTATTGTCGAAAGTGCTGCTATGAACATTGGGGTACACGTGCTCCTATGCATCAGCATTCCTGTGTCTCTTGGGTAGATTCCTAGCAGTGCTATTGCTGGATCATAGGGTAGCTCTATTTTCATTTTTTTGAGGAACCTCCACACCGTTTTCCAGAGTGGCTGCACCAGTTTGCATTCCCACCAACAGTGTAGGAGGGTGCCTACTTCTCCACATCCTCGCCAGCATCTATAGTTTCCTGATTTGTTTATTTTAGCCACTCTGACTGGTGTGAGGTGGTATCGCAGTGTGGTTTTGATTTGTATTTCCCTGATGATGAGTGACATTGAACATCGTTTCAAGTGTCTATTGGCCATCTGAATGTCCTCTTTGGAGAAGTGTCTATTCATATCTTCCGCCCATTTCTTCACTGGGTTGTTTGTTTTTCGGGTGTGGAGTTTGGTAAGTTCTTTATAGATTTTAGATATTAGTCCTTTATCCGATATGTCATTTGCGATGATCTTTTCCCATTCCGTTGGTTGCCTATTCGTTTTGTTGGTTGTTTCTTTTGCTGTGCAGAAGTTTTTATCTTGATGAGGTCCCAATAGTTCATCTTTGCTTTTAATTCCCTTGCCTTTGGAGACGTGTTGAGTAAGAAATTGGTGCGTCTTAGGTCAAAGAGGCTTTTTCCTGCTTTTTCCTCTAGGATTTTGACGGTTTCCTGTCTCACATTCAGATCTTTTATCCATTTAGAATTTATTTTTGTGAGTGGTGTAAGAAAGTGGTCTAGTTTCATTCTTTTGCAAGTTGCTGTCCAATTCTCCCAGCACCATTTATTAAAGAGGCTGTCTTTTTTCCATTGGATACATTTTCCCGCTTTGTCAAAGATTAGTTGGCCATATACTTGCGGGTCCATTTCTGAGTTTTCTATTCTATTCCATTGGTCTATGTGTCTGTTTTTGTGCCAATACCATACAGTCTTGATGACTACCGCTTTGTAGTAGAGGTTAAAGTCTGGGATTGTGATGCCTCCCCCCTTGGTTTTATTCTTCAGTATTATTTTGGCTATTCGAGGTCTTTTGTGGTTCCATACAAGTTTTAGGATGGTTTGCTCTAGCTTTGAGAAGAATGCTGGTGCAATTTTGATTGGGATTGCATTGAATGTGTAGATTGCTTTGGGTAGTATTGCCATTTTAACGATATTTATTCTTCCAATCCATGAGCATGGGAAGTTTTTCCATTTCCTTGTGTCTTCCTCAATTTCCTTCATAAGTTTTTTATAGTTTTCAGTGTAGAGGTCTTTCACATCTTTGGTTAGGTTTATTCCTAAGTATTTTATGGTTTTTGGTGCAATTGTGAAAGGGATTAGCTTCTTTATTTCTCTTTCTGCTGCTTCATTGTTGGTGTATAGAAATGCCACCGATTTCTGTACATTGATTTTGTATCCTGCAACTTTGCTGAAATCATGGATCAGTTCTAGTAGGCTTTTGGTAGATTCCGTCGGGTTTTCCGTGTAAAGTATCATGTCATCTGCAAAAAGTGAAAGTTTGACTTCCTCCTTGCCTATCTTGATGCCTTTTATTTTGTTTTGTTGTCTGATTGCTGATGCTAAGACTTCCAACACTATGTTGAATAGCAGTGGCGAGAGTGGACACCCCTGTCGTGTTCCTGATCTCAGGGGGAAGGCTTTCAGTTTTTCCCCATTGAGGATGATATTAGCTGTGGGCTTTTCATATATGGCTTTTATGATGTTTAAGTATGTTCCTTCTATCCCAACTTTCTCGAGTGTTTTTATTAAGAAAGGGTGCTGTATTTTGTCAAATGCTTTTTCTGCATCTATTGACAGGATCATATGGTTCTTATCTTTTCTTTTGTTGATGTGATGTATCACGTTGATTGATTTGCGAATATGGAACCAGCCCTGCAACCCAGGGATGAATCCTACTTGATCATGGTGGATAATTCTCTTTATATGTTGTTGGATTCGATTTGCTAGTATCTTATTAAAAATTTTTGCATCCATATTCATCAGGGATATTGGCCTGTAATTCTCCTTCTTTGCTGGATCTCTATCTGGTTTGGGAATCAAAGTGATGCTGGCTTCATAGAATGAGTTCGGGAGTTTTCCTTCCGTTTCAATTTTTCGGAACAGCTTGAGGAGGATAGGAATTAACTCTGTTTTAAATGTCTGGTAAAATTCTGCAGGAAAGCCGTCTGGTCCAGGGCTTTTATTTGCTGGGAGATTTTTGATAACTGATTCTATTTCTTCACTAGTTATGGGTCTGTTCAATTTTTCTATTTCTTCCCGTTTGAGTTTTGGTAGCGTGTGGCTATTTAGGAAGCTGTCCATTTCTTCCAGATTGCCAAGTTTGGTGGCATATAATTTTTCATAGTATTCTCTGATGATTGCTTGTATCTCTGAGGGATTGGTTGTAATTTCTCCCTTTTCATTCACGATTTTATCTATTTGAGTTCTCTCTCTTTTCTTTTTGAGAAGCCTGGCTAGAGGTTTGTCTATTTTGTTTATTTTTTCAAAGAACCAGCTTTTGGTTTCATTGATCTGTTCCACTACCTTTTCTGTCTCCATATGGTTAATTTGTGCTCTGATCTTTGTTATTTCTCTCTTTCTGCTGGGTTTGGGTTGTTTTATTTGTTCTGCTTCTATTTCCTTTAGGCGTGCTGTTAGAATTTGTGTTATTGATTTTTCTTGTTTCTTGAGATGGGCCTGGATTGCAATATATTTCCCTCTCAGGACTGCTTTTGCTGCGTCCCAGAGCGTTTGGATTGTTGTATTTTCACTTTCATTTGTTTCCATGTATTTTTTAATTTCTTCTCTGATGGCTTGGTTGACCCAGTCATCTTTTAGTAGGTTATTTCTTAGCCGCCATGTTCTTGGATATTTTCCAGGCTTTCTCCTGTGGTTGATTTCAAGTTTCAAAGCATTGTGGTCTGACAGTGTACACGGTATGATCTCAATTCTTTTATATTTATTCAGAGCTTCCCTGTGCCCCAGAATGTGGTCTGTCTTGGAAAATGTATCGTGTGCAGTTGAGAAGAACGTAAATTCCTTTGCTTCTGGATGAAGGACCCTAAAGATGTCTGTGAGGCCCATCTGTTCTAATGTGTCGTTCAGGGCTATTGTTTCTGCGGAGATTTTCTGATTTGTGGATCTATCCAATGCTGAGAGTGGAGTGTTGAGATCCCCTACTATTAGGACATTTTTATTGATGAGGTTGCTTATGTTTTTAATTAGTTGTTTTACAAATTTGGGTGCCCCCAAATTGGGTGCGTAGATATTTACAATTGTTAGCTCTTCCTGCTGGATGGTCCCTGAGACTATTATATAATGTCCTTCTTCATCTCTTATTACATCATTCATTTTAAAGTCTAATTTGTCTGATATAAGTGTGGCTACTCCGGCTTTCTTCTGCCTTCCAGTAGCATGGTAGATAGTTTTCCATCCCCTCACTTTCAATCTGAAGGTGTCTTCAGGTTTAAGATGAGTTTCTTGAAGACAGCAAATAGATGGGTCTTGTTTTTTAATCCATTCTGTTATCCTGCGTCTTTTGATTGGCGCATTTAGTCCATTTACATTCAGTGTTAATATTGAAAAATATGGGCTTACAGTCACTGTATTATCTGTAGGTTTCATGATTGTAAGGCTGTCCCTGGCAGTTTGTGTTCTTTGCAGGTTTGTCTTCATAGAATGCCCCTCAGGATCTCTTGCAGTGCTGGCTTATTTGTGATAAATTCTTTCAGTTTTTGTTTGTTGGGAAAAACCTTGATCTCTCCTTCTATTCTGAATGACAGGCTAGCCGGATACAGAATTCTTGGTTGCATGTCCTTCTTGCTCATCACATTGAAGATATCCTGCCATTCCTTTCTGGCTTGCCAAGTTTCTGTAGATAAGTCTGCTACTACCCTTATCGGTCTCCCTTTGTATGTTAGGGTTCTTTTGTCCCTAGCTGCTTTCAGGATTCTCTCCCTATCTTTGTATTTTGCCAGCTTCACTATGATGTGCCGTGCAGAAGGTCTATTCAAGTTACATCTGAGGGGAGTTCTCTGTGCCTCTTGGGTTTCCATGCCCTTTTCCTTCCTCATGTTGGTGAAGTTCTCAGCAATGATTTGTTCAAGAACCCCTTCGACTCCTTTCTCTCTCTCTTCTTCCTCTGGGACTCCTATGATACAGATATTGTTTCTTTTGAGTTCATCGCTCAGCTCTCGAATTCTCCTTTCCTGTTCCTGGATCAGCTTCTCTCTCTTTTTATCTGCTTCCTCTTTTTCAATGATTTTGTCTTCTAAGGCACTAACTCTTTCCTCTACCTCTTCAATCCATGCTGTGGCTGCTTCCAGTTTCCCTTGTATTTCTTCCAATTTCTTTTTTAATTCTTCCTGACCGTTTTTAAGGTCCTTGAACTCTGCCGCGCGGGACCCCTTGCATTCTTCTAAGCTTTTCTCAAGGCCAGCGATTAGTTTTATGATTGTCATTCTATATTCATGTTCTGTTATGTTGCTTATATCTGTTTTCATTAATTCTTGAGCTGTCACTGCTTCTTGTGGATTCTTTTGAGGAGAATTCTTCCGTCTCGTCATTTTGGCTGGATGTGTTTTGGGTTGTTTCTTGAAGTTGCCCTGGAAAGGAAAACAGACTGACAGACAAACAGAAAACAGAAATACTCAAACGTACTAACAAATGATACAGACAAGCGGTTCACAACAGCAAAAAGAATAACAAATGACACTCTGAGGACAATGTCCTGAAATACCAGCTACACGGTAAGGACAGGGTGTGTACTGTGCTGGTGGCAGAGCGTCTACAGAGAGAATAATGACAGTTCCGGGGGAAAGAAGGAAATGGTCTTTGCCCGGGTAGAGTGACTAAAGAGCTTAATCCAGACTGAGAGAAATCAGAATAAGGACGGTTACAAGGAAAAAGGAATGAAGACAGTAATTGCTCGGGTGAGGTTATGTGGCCTGGTTATTCCAGAGAGAGAAATAGGGAAGTACAGAAGGAGATGAAAAACATGCCTTTAGAGAGTGGATTAAGATTTTGTTTAAGTCAGCCAGGCCCCTGGATAGTCAGCTCAGGAGTGGGGATCAGAAAGAAGAATAACGGGGAGCATATATTTTAAAAAGAAATGACCTGGAGTTACTCCAGGCAGCGGTCTGGACTTGGCCTCTGTAGCTCCGTGGCGAAGTGTCACTTGGTCTTAGGGCGTTGTCTATGTTTCTTGCGTTCCTTGTAAGCTGCTACACCTTTTCTGCCAGGTTCTTGGAATTGAGAATCTATTTCGGTCCCTCTCAATTCAAAAAAACAAGGGAAACTTTGGTCCTCCCTACTCCTCCGCCATCTTGGTCGCTCTCCTGAATCTTATTTTCTTATCCATTCTGTTACTCTGTGTCTTTTGATTAGAGTATTTACTCCATTGACTCTTAGAGTGAGTACTGAAAGATACAAATTTATTGCCATTATGCTGTCTGTAGAGTTGGAATTTCTGGTGGTGTTCTGTGGTCATTTCTAGTCTTAGTTGCTTTTGGTATTTTTTTTTTTTAACTTTTCTCCCTTCAGTGAGTCCCCCTTAAAATTTTTTGCAGGGCTGGTCTAGTGGTCATGAACTCCTTTAAAATTTTTGTTTGGGAAACTTTTAATCTCTCCTTCTATTTTGAATGGATACAGAATTCTTGACTGCATATTTTTCCAATTCAGCATATTGAATATATCCTGCCACTTCTTTCTGGCCTACTGAGTTTTTATGGATAGATTTGCTGTGTACCTGATCCGTCATCCCTTGTAGGTTAAGGACTGTTTTTCCCTTGCTGTTTTCATGACACTTTCCTTATCTGAATATTTTGTGAATTTTACTATGATATGGCTTGTTGACGGTCAGTTTTTGTTGAATCTGATGGGAGGTTTCTTTGCTTCCTAGATTTTGATGTTCGTGTCTTTCCCCAGGTTAGGAAACTTTTCTGCTATGATTTGCTCACATAAATTTTCTACCCCTTTTTCTCGTTCTTCGTCTTCTGGGTTTCCTATGATTCTGATGTTGTTTCTTCTTCTTCTTCTTTTTTTTTTTTTTGGTACTTATTTATTTTGAGAGAGAGAGAGACAGAGCACAAGCAGGGGAAGGACAGTGAGTGAGAGAGACACAGAATCTGAAGCAGGCTCCAGGCTCTGAGCTGTCAGCACAGACCCTGACACGGGGCCCAAACCCATGAGTGAGATCATGATCTGAGCCGAAGTTGGATGCTTAACCGACTGAGCCACCCAGGCGCCCCTGATGTTGTTTCTTCTTAATGAGTCATTGATTTCTCTAATTCTTAAATCATGCTCTTTTGCCTTAGTCTCCCTCTTTTTTTCTGCCTCATGACTCTCCATAAGTTTGTCCTCTATCTCACTGATTTGCTGCTCTGCCTTATCCATCCTTGCCACCATGACATTTATTCGAGACTGCAGCTCAGTTATAGCACTTTTTATTTAATCCTGACTAGATTTTACTTCTTTTATCTTCACAGAAAGGGATTCTAATCTGTTTTCAACCCCAGCTAGTATTCTTATAGAGTGATTCTAAATTGTGGTTTAGACATCTTGCTTGTGTCTATATTGATTACATCCCTGCTGTCATTTCTTCCTGTTCTCTCTTTTGGGATGAATTCCTTCATTTCATCATTTCAAAGGAGGAAAATGAATTAATAAAGTAAAAAACATTAAAATTAAAAAATTAAAAACAACGCAAAGGAATCAAATAAAGGATGCTAGATCCTAGGTGTGTTTTGGTCTGGTTGTTGAAAAAAGCTTGATAGCTTAGAGAAAAAAGGGAAAGAGAAAGAATGAGAAAAAAAGGGAGGGTGGTAATGGAAAATGTTTGAAAATTTGAAAAAAATGAGTGCGATAAAATAGAATAAAATGAAATGATGAAAGTAAAAGAGAATTTTAAAAATTTATGGAAAAGTAAAAAATAAAATAGAAAAAAATTTAATTTTTTTAACATGTATTCATTTTTGACAGAGACAGAGTACAAGCAGGGAGGGGAAGATAGAGAGGGAGATACAGAATCTGAAGCAGACTCCAGGCTCTGAGCTGTCAGCACAAAGCCTGATGTGGGGCTCGAACCCATGGACTGTGAGATCATGACCTGAGTCAAAATCAGACGCTCAACTGACTGAGCCACCCAGGTGCCCTTAAAGAAAAATATTTTTAATAAAAATGGAAAATAAAAGTAAATTTTTTCTCTTTCTGTATTCGAGCATAAGAAAAGAAAAGAAAAAAAATTGAATTAGGGTATCAGCGAACAGAATGAAATACAATTGAAATTATATCTGGTTTCCCCTAGAAGTCAAACTATAAAGCACTTTATACTCAGTAAAGTAAGCGGGCGGAGGGACTTGCAGTGTTCCTGAAGAGTGAGGTTGGCCCAGTTGCTGGGGCTTAGTGTAATGACTCCATTATCCACTAGACGGCGCTGCTTAGCTTACTGGGGTGGATTGTTGTGGCGACTGTAGGTGTGTATGGGCATGTGCGGGCGGGGTGAAAATGGCCTCACCCAGCTACCCAGTCTCTAGTATCGGAACTCTGTTCTCTCCGATCAGCGATCATGCACCTATCCTTTGTCTCCGGCTTCTGTCCACTCCCCGCTTTTACACTGTCTGTGACCTAGCCATCAGGTTGCCAGGCAGCACCTCCCTCCTGAGATTTATCTCAGATGCAACTGTGTTTCTCAACCCCTCACTTTTGAGGAACTGCAAATTTGGCCTGTTCTGACCCTCTGCACAATGGCTGGGTGCCAGTCCCCCACCCCGCCCCGAATGATTGTGGCACCCTGTTGCTGCTGATGCCCAGAGCCTGCAGCTGGGTGCCAGCCCACATCAGAAAAAGTTCACACGATTGTGTAGCAGCATTTCAGGGATTATGGGAAATCACAACACACACCTGGCATCAGACTTCACCTTAATGTCCTTGTTCCAGCACCAGCAAATGTGGCTGTTCTCTGAGGTCTGCTGTGATGTTCGCCTGTGGGGAAGCCATATGGCCTCTACCCAATGTCGTCCCAGCAGGGGAACCGATTCTTCCTGTGTGGCCCGAGGGCCCACTGGACTTCACTCCATTCCTGGAGATTCACCCTTCCCACCAGAGCACTACCAGGTACTGAGCTGCACCATTTCAGACTCTGCGATCCTCCTGTTTAGAGAGTTTTAATGGAATTTAAACGCTTTCCCTTCTCCTTTCTCCCTTTTTTGTTCAGTCCCATGTGGCTATTTCCTCTCTTCCTTTTTCTCTCCAGCTGCTTTCAGGGTGGGTGCTTTTCTCATACTCTCCCCCCATCTCTGTCCTCTCTCCGCAAGCAAAAACAGCTCCCTCCCCTCCACTATTTCTCACTCCCCTGGTTCACCTTTCCACACTCTGTACCTGATGACTTCTGTGGTTCAAATTGTGCAGATTGTTGTCTTAATCCTCAAATCAGTGTTCTAGGTGTGCAAGATGGTTTAGTGTTGATCTGGGTACATTTCAGGGATGAGAGGTGCAAAAAAAACTTCCATGCTGTTCTGCTGTCTTGGCCCCTCCCTAAGTTTTATTTTATGTTTTTTTTTTTAATTTATTTTTGAAAGAGAGAGAGCACGAGTGTGAGAGGGGCAGAGAGAGAGGGAGACAGAGAATTCTAAGCATGCTATGCACTTTCAGTGCAGAGCCTGAAGCAGGGCTGAAATCCACAAACAATGAGATCATGACCTGAGCAGAAATCAAGAGTTGGCTGCTCAACTGACTGAGCCACCCAGGTGTCGCCACCACACCTAATAGTTTTTGGTAATGAGGTCACTCAGGATGTGGGCTGACTACACCATAAGGACCAACCTTGTGTTTAGAGATTTGGGGCTTTGGGCCAGTGATATCAGCCCAGCCTCTGAGAGGACCAGGGTGGCTGGGGATGGAGTTCAATCCAGTGGCCAATGATTCAATTAATCAATGCCTACATGATGAATTTGCAATAAAAACTCTAGATACTGCACTTGGATAAACTTCCCTGGTTTGCAATATTCTTTCATACTGCCATGCATCGATGGGAGGGAGACAATCTCTGAGGAGGATGGAAGCTTCACGTTTAGGATTCTCCCAGACCTCACATTACAGGTCTTCCCTTTGATTGGTTTTTTTTTTTTTTTAAGTTTACTTATTTTGAGAGAGAGAGGTAGAGAATCCCAAACAGGTTCAGCATTGACAGTGTGGCACCCTATGTAGAGCTCCATCCCACAAGCAGTGAGATCATGACTTGAGCCCAAATCAAGAGTCGGATGCTTAACCAGCTGAGCCACCAAGGAACCCTTCTTTGATTGGTTCTGATTGGCATCATTTTGCTATAATAAAACTGAAATCATCAGTGTAGCGCTTTCCTGAGTTCTATGAGTCATTCTCGCAAATTACTGAACCCAAGGGTGTAGTGGGATACCCAAATTTGTAGCCAGTGGGTGAGAAGTGAGAGTAGCCTGTGGATCCCTAAACTTATAGCTGGTGTCTGATATAAGGGCAGAGGACTATGCCTTTAACCTGTGAAGTCTGGCCCAACTCCAGGTAGTAGGAAAAAGAAAAGGTAAGAAGCAAGAGGTTATGTGAAGGGCTGGTAGGTGAAGAGAAGACATTCCAAAAGGTTCTAGGATGATTCTTTCCATACCATCTAGGACATGCTTTCCCACATGTCTGTGGGTACCTCTCTCTGCTCTCTCCATTGCTGTCTCCATTGCTCTTTCCATTGCTCTCTTGGGTCCCAATTCTCAATTCTGGAAGGAACCACTGAATTCTCCAGAGAGGTCCACTCATGGTCCGGTTAGTAGCCTTCAGGGTGAGCAGAATGTCGACCCAGAGTATGCGCTTGGGAGCAGACTGCAGGAGTTCAATCCTGATGTCACCATTAACCAGCTTTGTGACTTGATTAGGAAAATTACTCATGCTGTCTGCCTATTTCTCATCTGGAGGATGGGGATAGTAACTCTACCTCATTAACTAAATGAGTAATTATATGGAGAACACTTAAAATTTGCACAGGAAAATCTCTATTAATTATTAGTATTATTATTCTCCATTAGTATTAGTCTTAGAAAAAACATAATGTACTGTAAAGGGCGTGGACTTTGGAGATAGACAGACCTGGGTCCCAAAATCTGTCTCTGCCACCACCCCGCTGCATAACTTAGGACAAGATATTCTAATTTCTCAACTCCCAATTCTTTTTTAAAATTTTTTTAAATGTTTATTTTTGAGAGAAAGAGAGAGACAGACTATGAGCAGGGGAGGGGCAGAGAGAGACACAGAATCTGAAGCAGGCTCCAGGCTCTGAGCTGTCAGCACGGAGCCCAATATGAGGCTCAAACCCATGGACCATGAGATCATGACCTGAGCCAAAGTTGGACGCTCAACTGACTGAGCCCCCTCAACACCCTATTTTCTAATCAACACAGTGAAGCCAATGATATTTAAAGCGTTATCCAAGGCAGAGAAAGTGAGGTATCCCAAGCCCCTGACCCATGGTAAGTGTTCAGTGAACGGTAGCTATGATTACTAAGTCTGCTGGTAGGTGTTCATAATTGATAAGATGCCTGCCAATGGTGTATGGAGTCTGAAACATGAGGAAATCTTGCAGAGGGTAGTAATAAATGTCAAGTAGTGGTACTGGTGGATGTGTTCTTGGAGTCCCTGAACCTGAAGGAAGTCAGGTTACAGGGATACGCAGAATCAGTGAAAAGTGGAGGCCCTGGCCCAATGGTTAAGTTAAGTTGCTAAGAGATCGTAGGGGATGGGAGAGGCCTCGTGTCTCCCTAGGAGATGCTCCCACGGAGCAACTTGCAGGGCAAGCTCAGGGTTTGTCACCAAAAAGGTGAGATCCCGAGCTATTCCCCACAATGGGCTTTGTTCTTTATGTGTCATATTGTTTGTTTATTGAATAGGTATTTGACAGAAGTATACTCAGCAGAGCACATCAGCGGGGATGGTGTTTTACCAGCAAATAAATTAGAATCATGGAGTTAGCGAAGGCATAACTAAGTACATGGCATAAATATGTCATTTGGCCATTATGAATTCATTCATGTATAGGGATCCTTAATGCATCTCTATCAAACCTTTAAATGAAAAGTTCTTTTTATAGCAGGCCTGTATTTTAATTACAGGCAGCAATAATATTAGCACAGCCTCCAGGAGCGATGGCAGCCTCGCTGGTGCCCGGTTCATAGCTCTCTGTGAAGGCCCCTGCAAGCCGGAGGAGCATACCCAGCCCTGCTCCGCTCATGCAGCCGGCGGCTCCTGTTCCTTCCTCCCTTCCTCCTGCTTCTTCCTCCTCCAGTTGATATGGAAAGTTAGAAGCATGAGGCAGGCGGGTGGTGTGAGGCAGGGGAGGAGAGCCGGATAAGACCTTGGGGCTCAGCCAAGGCACACGAGGGGAATGAGGTGTTGGGATCAGTGGGGCCCCCCTGGGAGGCCAAGGCAAACACTTCCAGAGTGCTCTTGACTGACCTTCAATCCCCTCTCCCTGCTGAGAAAGCTTTCTTTCCGAGGCTTGCAGCTGAAAGGACAATCACCCCCTCCCACTGCCCTTTGCCTATTTTTCCCCCCTTATGGGGAAGAAAGGAGGAAAAAGAGGCTAAGAAAGCAAAGAAAGGGACTGTCACAGCGTCCATTCCTTGGCTATCAATCATTTGTGGGGGGCGAGGAGGTGTGTAGGGGAGAAACCAGGAGGGGTAGAGGAAGGTCCCAAGCTGATTGTGAAAAAGCTGAACAGTTTCCATTTCTATTCAAATATTATTAACATGATGGGAAAGAGCCATTTCACAAGCTTTCTTATAAATAGTTTGGACCCTGAATGCAGCTTCGTGTGCTGTGTTCCTCTTCTCTGTCCAGCCCCACTCATACCACACACATTCTAATTGTCTATCTTGTCACCAGCAACCTCAGGAGCCTGGAATTCTCTTCTTTTTTTTTTTCTTGACCATTTTAAAACGATTGTGTGGGAAGCTCACGAGATATGCCGGGAACTTCACAAATCCCCACAGTAAATTCTGATCTCTGATGTAGGTCTCCAAAGAACTCATCTTCAAGGTTCTGGGGTAGAAGAATTCAACTTTGCTATTTTGATTGGACCTTCATAGGATTCGCTCCCCCCCACTCCCTTATTCACTTCCAGATAATGTAAGAGAGTTTGAAGGCACCCAGGAAAAGGAACCAACTCTAATCAATTTCTATTACCCAAGTCCTTTCTTTTGGATGCAGGAAATAGAATGAAAGCAAAATGTCTTTCAGTGATTACCAGGTTTGCCTGGAAACCAGAGCTTGCTGATTGAAGGCAGGCAGAAGACGGGCAAAGGAAACTTGATCTTGATGTCATCAGACCTATTCATTATCACATCCTTCCCCATTGGGAGTGTGAGTTCTTTTCTCGGTGGAGTCATTGTGCCCACTTTTACTTTTGACACTGGGCATGGCCAATATGTTCTTTTCCTTATCTTATATTTACAGAAACACATGCTATTTACATGATATTTAAAGGACATTTTAGATCATGGAGTGGAATCTTTTCGAATGAGATTTGATTCTAGGAATTACCTTCTTTGCCTCTTCGGTTTTTGGAAGGGGAAATCGAATATGGAGAGAAAGGTCTTATCTAAGAACACTCTTTCGAGTTAATTGTAGCAAAGGGACTAAACTCAACAAAGAACAGACAAATGCCCAGTAGACTGCTGTAAACAATGGGCAAGTGATAAATCCCGATTATCTTGCCATCCTCCATCATTTTAATTCATCAGTAAATGCACTGTTATGTAGCAGGCCCTGGGGATATAGAGAATTGTCGCTGGTGGGTGTTACGATGTGTGTGCTCAGAGATAAAATGGCAGGTGTAAGTGTGTCATTTACAAAGGAGCAAAAGAAAAACGAAAGAGATAGCAAGAGGGTGCCCAGCCGTGCATGTGGTAGGCAGCGAGATTGCCCAGGTGGGCTTGGGGAGAAATGCTCTTTCTAACATGAGTCCCTTATAGGCTAGAGGTGGCTCTGCTCCTGCACCATCCTGGCCAAGCGGTGAAGAATGGGGGCCAGAGGGAGGGCAGTGGTAGGTGTCTGGCTGAGGAAGGGGTCTCTCAGTGAGCTCCAGACTCAGCAGCTCAGGTGATTCCAGCCCTTCTGCCTCGGGCCCAGCTGCCTGCGCCCTCATCTCTCCGGAAGCTCCCGCAAACCCCTGCGGTTTCCCCTGCTCTGGGCCTCGAAGGACAGGGCCGAGGCATTCAGGACATTTCAGCAGGAACTGCTGCATTGTGTGTGTGTTTGTATGTACGCACGCACATGCGTTTGTGTTCTGAGTGACAGCTGCTGGCTTGACAGAGAAAGTGGTTTTCCGTTCAAATTCCTGCCTGTGGTTAAGAGGAGTTTCAGTTTTGGAGGTGGCGGTGGCCGTGCCACCCACGACGTTTACAAATCGACCTGGGTCCAATTCCAGTGTAAACCGTTGAGCTCCGGAGGGGTCTCTCTTGCCGCTGGATTGATCCAGTGACCTCAGAGAGCACTGTGACGTGGAGGGCAAGCGGCTAAGTGGGGCTGGGACGCGCTTGCAGGAGCCGGTCCCGCGGAGAGCTGACTACGTGCGCGCTCCTCTCAGGGGCCCCGAGAGGGGAGCAGTGCGGAGCTGAAATCCTTTACAACTTGCAGGCACAAAACCTCTTAAATCATCATTGAAAAGTCATTAGAAATCTGGCAGAAGAGCAGGGTGCAGATTGCCAAGAGAGGACACAAAACCCCATTTTCCCTCCACAATACCTGTAATGAACTGGAAAGGGTGGGGTGGAGCCCAGAGCAGATTTCCTGCCACAACCAAAGTCCCTTTTCAGCCTGGTTTGCCACAGTTTCACAATGTGTTAGAATTTACATTCAAGTGTTTGTTAACCATTCTTCAGCGCAATGAAACGTTTTTATCCGTCTGACCTCAACCTTTGCCATATGGTTCCGCAAACTGTTGAGCTCAAGTCAGACGGTGGCAGGGGGGTGGGGGTAGAGGTAGGGGGTCGGCGGTGGGTAGCACATTTCAGATCGGGCCTCAATGGGGCTCAGTGACAGGAGTCCTGTCTCTCCTCTGGGGAGGTTGTTCCCACAAATTCATTTAAAAGGGAAAAAAGCCCTTGTGTGAACCTGTGTCCTTTGCAATTACTAAGTCTCATGTCATGATTGGTGCTAATTTTCACATTTCCTTTGGGAAAGTGAAAAGGAATTTGTGGATCGCTTGCAACAGATGATGGGCCTACAGTTTGACCTTTTTATAGAGCCAGAGGTCTTGGTGTGTGAGTTCCCTGAAGATGCGGACCATACCTAACTTGGGATTTGGGACAGCGCCTTCCACTCTCTGAGGCTTAGTACGTCTGAACTTTCCGGAACAATAGGAGCAAACAGTCCATAGTGGGAGCCAGCTCTGCCTGTTTGAGGAATGGGGAGAGGACGAGGGGTCAGGTTCTTGGAAAGTTAACCCAGCTTTATCACCCCCGATACAGGAAAAGTTCAGATATGAAAAGTTAAATGTTTCCTTGAGTGTGAACCACCCATAAGGAAAGAGAGGTCTTGATTATTTGACTATTCGAGGCCAGGAATGGAGTGGTTTTAGCTCTACTTCTTATTGATTCATTATTACAAGACCACAGAGACAAGAGGGAGAGAAAGTTTGGCTAGTGCCAGTGTGAGAGACATGCCCAGCAGAGCCTCAAAGTCACAGGCCACTATGTACATTCCTCTCCGCCCGTCCCCTACCTAGACAGGAGTACACACCAATTGTCACAGGGGGAGTCCATCTTCTTCCCAAAGATCTCCCATGAGAGATGGGCAAATAGATTCCTCACCAACCTTTTCATCTAAATTGTCTTTCTCTGCTGGTATTTATTATCTTGACTTTGCGTACCTGTAGGGCAATGCACCACCCAGTCTATCAGTGCTTGAGGGCTTAGAGTAACTGACCTTCCTTAGGTCTTTGTGGCCATTCATTCATCAACAACTACCAATTGAGTGCTAACCATGCAATAGGCCCTAATGAACAGCAATGATTAAGAGATAAAAGGACCTGACTTTGCATTTAGGTGATGGACACTGGCTTCCTGTGATTTGATCAAACTTTGAACCTCCCTTTCTTCTACAGCCCAGAATATTTTGTGGTATGCTATGTTGACATGTGCTTCTTCTCCTACATTCTTAGTTTATTTTAAAGTTTATTTACTGAGAGAGAGAGAGAGAGAGAGAGAGAGAGAGAGAGAGAAAGAGAGAGAGCAGGGGAGGGGCAGAAAGAGGGAGAGAGAGAGAGAAGCATGCTCCACACAGTCAGTGCAGAGCCCAACAAGGGATTTGAAGTCATGAACCACCAGATCATGACCTGAACTGAAATCAAGAGTCAGACACTTAAGTGACTGAGCCACCCAGGCACCCCCGTCCCCTACATTCTTAAGCATCTGTTCACCAGGTGTGCAGTCGGCAAGAATATACAGTATACCTGCTGGTTACATGGCCTAGTGCTTTCTGAAGCATTTAGGTCTCTTGTGTGCTTTGGGCCCACAAAGATCAGATAACACACCCATCATCTCTTGGCCTCTGGGGACTGACGGTTTTAGAAAGAAGCTCCCTGCATTGGTAGCAGAGCTCAGGCCCACTAGCTCATTTAGCAGTTCCATAAACGAGTTTACACACTGTTCGTGCTCCATCTTGCCCTGACATGTTCCCTCGCTCTGGCTTGACTGAAGTGAACACAACTTCTCATGGCTTCCAATTTGGAATCTAACTTCTTATGTGGAACTTTCATTAGCTCCCAGCAGGAACATCGCCTGCAGCTTAAAAAAAAAAAAATTTTTTTTTCTTCAGTGCTTGGCTTGGCAAACCTCCTTTTCCCTTAATTGATCAATTTTCCTGTTCAGAAATAGACATAATCAGATATATTGCTCAGTAGCCTCTCTGAAAAAGCATTAGCTCCGTCTGCTTAGACAGGCATTAGGTTCGACACCCCCGAGGGTTGCTTTTCTTTTTCAAGAAAAATTAAATGGCTAAGTAAGAGGGTGTTAAAACAAAGTTGTATTACTGCTTGGCATTTAATTGAGAAACTTGCTAATGTGTCCTTTGAACTCTTGGTTTCCCCTTTCCCTGAGGAATTGCTGATACTTTGCTTTAATGGCAGCATAAAAATCTCAGTTTGACTCCGGGTGGCATTATCTGGGCTTTAAGAATGCAAATTGTTGTTTTTACTGCATTCATTGGTCTAGTGATTCTGACAGCCACCGCATCCGAGTAACTGACTGTTTAGAGAAAGTTTCTAATTTGGAAGACTTCTTAAGCTCTTGAGATCTCAAAGCATTCTCCTGGTGGTTGGCATTGACAACTCTCACCATTTCTTGAGGCTGATCTGTAATGGAAGTCAATACTTCAGGAAAAAAAGGGAGCAGAGAGCAAGGACTGCTCTCCTTGAGTAACACGTCATGGTGGTGGGAGGCAGGTGGGTTTGGGAGTGAAATGGACCTGAGTTTTCGCTCCGCCCCCTCCCTTTGCTCCGTCTTGTGGAAAGGCCTGGCAACTCTCAGTCCGAGTTTGTCCATTTATGAAATGTAAGCAGGAGATAGAAATCTCTGTTCTTCAGTTCATCAATCTCAGTTGCACAAAAAGGAAACTTTCAAAATTTTCCAATAACAATTTTTTTTTTTTTTATCTGTTACAAGACCCGGTACTGTTGCGATGGCAGTTCAATTAATCACAGCCAAATGAGGGGACCGTCCTCACTTTTCCTTCCTTCTTGTGGTGTCAGAGCTTTGGGGAGAGTTCCTCTTGCCCTTGCTGTCATCCGTCCACTAAAACCTAACACAGTGTGCTTTGCCCCATCTGGATCTTTGTCACCCATCGACCTCGGGTCGCCCCTGGAGTGTCCCTTGCTCCTCTCCATGTAGATTTATCAGATCCTGTGATTTTCTTTCAATTCCATGTTCTGCATGAGACCCCTGTATTAATTTTGCTGCTTCCAGGCAGTACTAGGGCATACAAATCTCTGTCGTGCTACTAAAGTATTCTTGTTTCGACTCATTATACATATTTCTCTGGAGGCCTTACCATCTATGCTGGTCAGTAGGTGCAGGAGGCCCACTCCGAGTCTCAGCAAAATCCATGGTCCAAGTGTTTCTTTGTCTTCCTTCTCCCCAGCCAGAAAAAAAGCTTTCTAGTTTCATGGGAAGGCTCTGCTCTGAGACTTCACTCCACTCCAACATTTAACCTATGCTCAGGTCCTTCTGAGTCTTGTAAGAACACTGGATTTTTAGAGTGGAAAGTTAGAATATTCTTTCTTTTCTTCCTTCCTCCATCCCTCCTCCCTCCCTTCCTTCCTTCCTTCCTTCCTCCCTCCCTCCCTCCCTTCCTTCCTTCCTTCCTTCCTTCCTTCCTTCCTTCCTTCCTTCCTTTCTTTCTTCCTTCCTTTCTTTTTCTTCCTTCCTTCCTTCCTTCCTTCCTTCCTTTCTTTCTTTCTTTCTTTCTTTCTTCCTTCCTTCCTTCCTTCCTTCCTTCCTTCCTTCCTTCCTTTTCTTTCTTTCTTTCTTTCTTTCTTTCTTTTCTTTCTTTCTTTCTTTCTTCTTTCTTTTTCTTCCCTCCCTCTCTCCCTCTTTCTTTCTTCCTTCCTCTCTATTTCTCTTTCTTCCTTCTTTCCTTCCTTCCTTCTCTCCTTCCTTCCTTCCTCCCTCCCTCCCTCCCTCCCTCCCTTCCTTCCTCCCTCCCTCCCTCCCTTCCTTCCTTCCTTCCTTCCTCCCTCCCTTCCTTCCTTCCTTCCTTTTCTTTCTTTCTTTCTTTCTTTCTTTCTTTCTTTCTTTCTTTCTTTCTTTTCTTTCTTTCTTTCTTTCTTCTTCCCTCCCTCTCTCCCTCTTTCTTTCTTCCTTCCTCTCTATTTCTCTTTCTTCCTTCTTTCCTTCCTTCCTTCTCTCCTTCCTTCCTCCCTCCCTCCCTCCCTCCCTTCCTTCCTTCCTTCCTTCCGTGTTCCACCATGTATGATCTGCCCCCTTATGCAATGAGTATTGACTAGTATTGTCTAGCTGCTTGAATTGGAAGTGGTAAAGAGGTGGGGAAAGCAAACTAGCCAGGGAAAAACAGAAAGCCAATTATAATAATTCCAATGAATATTCCAAATATTATCCTGCCAGACAGGGATAATAATACCTTGGAGCATTGTTATAGAGTCAGATATGAATGTGACTTGCTTTGTGTTGAGATTCTCAAAGAATAGGGAGATGGCACAATCCAGGCCATTTCTACTTCCCCTCATGGTTCTAGTGGAGGTGAGGAAGGAAGGCTGGGTGTAGTGTCCCTGTTGCTAATCCTGTTTCTCCTGTTGTTTTCCTATCCAAGTACTAACCAGGCCCGACCCAGCTTAGTTTCCAAGATCAGACGGGATTGGCGCGTTCAGGGTGGTATGGCTGTAGACTGTTTTCCATATCTCAGCATTCTTTCTTTACTCATTTGTCCATGTCAGAAATTAGGGAATTGTTTTGAACATCTCTCCTTTACTTCTTTTTTTCCTAATCAATTTCCCAAATCCACTCAATTGGCAAGTCTTGATTATTCCGTCTTCAGTTCTCTCAATCTCTTTGTCTCTCTGTTTCTATCTCTCTGTCTGTCTGTCTGTCTCTCTCTCCAGGCTTCTTCCATCTTTTTCCTGAACATTACCTTAATCTCCCCACTGATATTCCAACATCTATTCTTGCTCACCTTTAGTTCTTTCCCCACAAGTAGCCAAGAGCAGGCTTCAAAAACCACAAAACCTCTCACTGATCTGGCTTCCCACTACCTAATAAGGATGAAATGTAAACTCCATAACATGGCCTTTGAGGTCCCGCATCTGGCACTGGCTCCTCCTTGAACTTCATTTCATTCACTGTCTGGTACAGTTGGATGATTTCTAGAGCCTGTGGATCCTCCATGCTTCTTGGCAGTCCTCTTCCTAATTGACTCTCCCTTCCATTCTCCACAGTTGATGATCCCACCTTTTGCATTCCCCCTTCACATCTCCATGCTGTCCTCTGACTTGCACAGTTTCTACAGATGACCTGACGTTCATCTTTGCGAAAGCAGAGAACATGATTTCTGAGGTCCCTAAGTTGTTAGTGTTCTCCTCTGAAATACCTTTCTCTTCCCTGGTTCTCTTCTTAACCATGTCAGAGCAGACATGTCCACACCCCTTCCCACTTGTCCTTCTTCCTAGGCTCCTTGTCCTCCCCAACCTAGAGTTGCCTGATGAGAAACAGGGCATCCAGTTAAACTGCAATTTAAGATAAAGAGCAAACAAAATTTTTACCACAAGTATGTCCCACATATTGCATGGGGCATACTTAAGCTAACAAATTATTAACAATTTTTCTGAAATTTAAGTTTAACTGAGTATCTTGTAGTTTTATTTGCTAAATCTGGCAACCCAACTCCTACCTTCTTAAAATTGTTTCCCCTTCTCTTCCTTTCATTCCACTGGGTGTTCCCACTCAGCTTTAAAATCTGAAACTACTTCCGTTGATAAACTCTTGGACACAAACAATCATTCTGTTGATTCTATTATCCTTCAAGCTAGTATCCCAACTCTATGGTCTACCCTCTATTTCAACTTGCTTTCCATTCTTTAGGTCTTTGTAATATAATTTCTAGTTTCACCACTCAACACTCTTCTTAAATATCATAAATGCTTTCCAAATTCCCTCTCCTGCAATCTTCATATCCAATTAGGCTTCTCATTTGGGTGTCCCACAGACATTTCCCCTTATACACTCTGTTCTCCTAAATGTTCAAGAGTTAACTTTTAATTGCCCTCTTGTAATTTATCCCTCTTTCTGTTCTAATTGTTGTGATTTAAAAGCATCTACATAGATCTAGTTGCCTAGGCTGAAATCCATGGAGTCACATTCCTCCTTATTTATTATTCTCAATATAATTGGTTACCAGCTTTTATGGCTTCTGTCTTTGGAATAAACCTTTTCCAATATTTTCTTCTTACCTCACTACCTTCCTGTCTCTGCTTTAGATTAGGCTTCTACCATTTCTCATTTGAATTAGTAGCAATTTTAGATTAAAGGAGATGCAACATTTTGTATGTTTTATATACATGCCAAATTAACCGTAAGGACTGTGCCAAATTTAACTCCTGTCAGTAAGGGATAATTTTGTTAATTTTCAGGAATCCTTGCCCAAACTGATTGTTGTCTTGGAAAACAGCTTTGGCAATCCAACAGGTTAAAGTGGTATTTCAGTGTTTTAATTGCCTTACTAACAAAGTTGAAAACAGGTTTTAGACTCCAGATCTTTTGAAAACTCAAAGGTGGATCTAAATCTCCTGCTTAAAATCTCGTATTGCTTCCCATTGCCAATGGGATGACATTTAAAACCCTTGGCATGCTTTTCACTACCTGGCCCCCAAATATTTTCCCAGATTTTATTGCCCATGATCTTCCCCCTGCATACTGAGTGGAAGGAAGTAGAGAAGGAGACTTTTTTTTCTTGGTGAAGACCAATTTACCTTTATTATTTTTAAAATTTAAATCCAAGTCAATTAACATCTACTTTAATAATGATTTTAGGAATAGAATTTAGTGATTCATCACTTACTTATAACACCCAGTGCTCATCCCAACAAGGGTTCTCCTTAATGCCTCATCACTCATTTAGCCTATTCCCCCACCCAACACTTCTCAGCAACCCTCAGTTTGTTCTCTGTATTTAAGCGTCTCTTACGGTTTGTCTCCCTCTCTGTTTTTACATTATTTTTGCTTCCCTTCCCATATGTTCATCTGTTTTGTATCTTAAATTCTACATATGAGAGAACTGTCCTTCTCTGACTGACTTATTTCAGGTAGCATAATACACTCTAGTTCTATCCACGTTGTTGTGAATAGCAAGATTTCATTCTTTTTGATCACTGAGTAATATTCCATTGTTTATATATTCCACATCTTCTTTATCCATTCATCCATTGATGGACATTTGGGCTCTTTCCATACTTTGGCTATTGTCGATAGCTCTGCTGTAAACATTGGGGTGCATGTGCCACTTTGAATCACCACTCCTGTATCATTTGTATAAATACTTAATAGTGCAGTTGCTGGATTATAGGGTAGTTCTATTTTTAATTTTTTGAGAAACCTCCCTACTGTTTTCCAGATTGGCTCCACCAGTTTGCATTCCCATGAGTAGTGCAAAAGGGTTTCCC
Organism: Paguma larvata; assembly: GCA_030068075.1. Classification (NCBI taxonomy): domain Eukaryota; kingdom Metazoa; phylum Chordata; class Mammalia; order Carnivora; family Viverridae; genus Paguma; species Paguma larvata. Next base: position 50,074,356 of record CM057839.1, on the reverse strand, counting down.
TTTCTCCACATTCTTGCCAACATCTGTTGTTGCCCGAGTTGTTAATTTTAGCCATTCTAAGAGGTGTGAGGTGATATCTCATTGTGGTTTTGATTTGTATTTCCCTGATGATGAGTGATGTTGAGCACTTTTTCATGTGTCTGTTGGCCATCTGGATGTCTTCTTTGGAGAAGTGTCTAATCATGTCTTTTGCCATCTCTTTACTGGATTATTTGTTTTTTGGGTGTTGAGTTTGATACATTCTTTGTAGATTTTGGATACTAACCCTTTATCTGATATGTCATTTGTGAATACCTTCTCCTATTCTGTTGGTTGCCTTTTAGTTTTGCTGATTGTTTCTTTTGCTGTGCAGAAGTTTTTATCTTGATGAGGTCCCATTAGTTCATTTTTGGGGAAGGAGACTTTGGTAATTTCCTTGATATCAGGATTTGTGCCTTTCCTCTCTCCTACCACCATAATCCTAGCTCTAGCACATAGTGGGTGCTTAATGAGTAGAAGGATGATGGGTGAGAATGAGATGAAGGGGAAGGAAAGTTTTGGTGGAGAGAAGGGCAGGGGGCACTGTGGCCAAGAAATTGCAGTTGGCTGGTGGATGGTGTGTTAGAGATATCCTTGGGATTAAGGCTTTAAAATTCCTGTTACCAATAATGCTACCCACATGCGGAAGCTGTGATATTGGAGAAGATAATCTAGGATAATTCACAAAAATAGACACATAGTTGTACATGTTGATAATATCTTCACCAATGTACCAGGAAAAGCAAAGAAAGTCATTTTCTGGAAGCCACAATAGCAATCCCTTCACCAGCTATCTTTAGCTGGCTAGAACCCCTACTCCTACTCTCTGGGCTTCCAGACCTAGTGGTTGGCTAACAGGGCCTTGCTGACTTTTCTCCACCTTCCCCCAAGAAGGTGGTACCCAGGCACCACAGCTTTGCACAGTACCCAGTTACCTAGTCTCCTAGAGTCGCTCCTCTTCCTGCTGGTCCCTGGACAGCTCCCTTCCTGTTGCCCAACCACGGGTAGAGGGCAGCTCCCAGATCGTCCTTGCTGCACCCTCTAGTGGCCACTAGGATGTTGCACAACTATCAAAGGGAACAGCTTTCCAGAGTTGAAATAGAAGAAAAATATGTGCAATCTTACAAATATCACAAATCATTAAATCTGTTCCATATATTTTCCCCTGGAACAGGAATTTTGTTCCCTGTGTGTCTCAGACAGGGTTTGAATCCATTTTGGAGGATACTTGGCAATAACCTCAAATGACCTCCCTCTTGTCTTAGGGCACAGTGTCCCTTTAGAGCCCAAATTTCCATAAGGGAGATGTGTGAATTCCACTCTAACGTAATGATCTTGAGTCCTGTGAGTGATTTATAATCTATGTGATAAGACCACCAATTGGTATTAATATGTTACATATTAATGGCGATATAAAGGAACACTAATAATAGCTTGAAATGGTGGCATTATAGCTGACGGTCCCGATTTATGAAAATAAAGAGCAGTGTGGAAGATGTCATCTAGCCAATAGCCTTTGTAGTCTGAGGCTGCTCCCATTTTTAGGTGACTGACTTTCACGGTTCATGCTCATTTTACTTTGTGGGGGAAAAAGCAACCCCGAGATACAGAGAGAATCTTTCCCTAAACTCCCAGCCTCACTGCAGTATAGCCCCTGCTCAAAACTGTCAGTCTGATGCCCAAGTTGTCATTTTCGTCCTGCTGACTCTCTCCCCAGAGCCTGATGGAGTCTCCTTGAGGCAGCCGAAGGAGTGACAGATAGACATGTTGTATAGTGGGGCCATTTGAGGCAGCCACATGAGGTATGGAAAATGTGATTTATAGGTATTTTTCCCCCAGGGGAAAATGGATTTCATTATTTTCCACCTCAGGTAAGGGGTAAACCTCTGGGCTTGACCTTGGAAGGTTGTGCGGCTATAATATGCTGGCTGAAGTGCTGATATAGAGTAAAACCTCATTAAATCAATATTGGTTATTCAAAATCATGCTTGATTGGAAGCAACTGCTTTCCCTCAGCTGCCTCATGCCCCACTGTTCCTTGAACAAAAATATTAGCTACTTTAAAGTGGGTTAAGCTGTGAAGTTCTCTTGGTCCTTGGAGTTTCAAATTAATATGGTTATTTATTATTTTTCAAGTAGAAGACAGTTCTGAAACACCAAGTCCAAAATTGATTGTAATCTACTACTGTCACATGTAGGTTTATTAAAAAGAAAATCGTATTTCAGTAAAAAAGTCATGAGTTTTCTTCTCTCATTTGCACAGGTGTACAGTGTCTGCTTATTGGAATAAATATGCCTGTGGGTCCCTAGGCAAATAGAAGTTATGTAAATAAACAGCCATGGCTAATTATCCATGGCTGTGGTCAACTGGATACAGACGGATGAGCTCCATTGTCAATTCAAAGACTTCTTTAAGACAGAGTGAGGCTAGGTTGAAGGAACCGGAAGAAGGTGTGAGATCACAGGTGATCTTGGACCATTTTACCCCCCATCTGTTCCCCACCAAACCAAACCTATTGTAGCAGACATTACCAAACCTATTATTTGGGTTTTCAATAAAGGATAGCAAAGTACCTCAGAAAAGAACGGGCAGCCAGAAGTCTGATTAATCCACAAATTAATAAGCAGCAGTAGTATGTTCATGATCACTCCAGAAAGTTCCAGATCTATAATGCAACATACAGATCACCAGAATGTTGGACCTTCCCAGGCCTTCAGAGGCAATACTCACTTTTGTATGTTTACTCTCCCTTGACAAGTTTTTAGGGTTTAAATGAGGCAAGCCGTCAGAATGAATGCTTTCTATAAATCTTTCTTTCCTTTGGCCCTTTCCCTGGTTGAAGCCAGGATACAGCCTTTTGCTTTTATCTTTTCTATGCCTCCCTCATCCCAAATCCCTCCAAATTTCCAGATCTCCACTGTGGGAAATGGGAATGAGTCCAGGTGGTGTTAGAGTGGGGCTCCTGAGAGACTAGTAATTAGATCTGAGTTAAAGAAGGCTAAGAAATGGGCTTCTGGCTGCTCCAGGGTACTGGCATGGGCAACTTACCACCAGCCAGCATGTGGGATGGGGACGAGGGGGTGTTCATGGTTGGGGATCCCATCCTTAGTTGTTTCTCTTATTTCAGGGACACATCTGGGTGTCTTGAAAAGCAGGATGTAGGAATAAAACCAGGCTCATCTTTTCTGAAATGCAAGTGTTTGGCGATCTCCTATGGCTACTGGCCATGGCCAGATCTCTGCCTTGCAGCTTCCCATGGCTCCTATTGCTTCATCCCAGCTGGGATCCTGAACAGCAAGCTTCCTCCTGTCTCCTTTGGGAAGGCTGCTTACTTGCCCATGTGGATGTGGCTTTAGAGGTGGCTAGTATAAGACTATTTTATGGAAAGTAGAATTTATAAGACCAAGAAATGAGAATATGGTCACTCTCATGACAAAGAGAATTCATCTAGATTCCTGTAAACCATTAACTTTCCTAAGAGTGTTTTCTGTGTTCCTCAATTTGCTTGCAACATTTTTTAGGTGTGTTTCTACAGAGTGAGCAGAGAAGCCCTCCAGGTAGCACAAGGGGACATGTGGGCTGAGGGTTTGGAGAAATTAACATGGGCAAGGAAGCCTGCAATCCTTGATGGCTGGGTTGGAAGAATAGCTGAAGACACTCAACAAATTAAAGACATTTCTCTTTTATCCATCCCTTGCCCTCATTAATTTCCCCCAATGCATTGTTTTCCCAGGACTGCAATGAAATGAACCTTGCTCATGATTTGTCTAGTCATAATTAGAGTCTTCCTTTCTCTTGTTAGACAGTAATGCCAATAATGACTGCAAACATTTTGTCTTCTTTTAGAAAGGCAAGGAGCCAAAATCATTATATCTGTGAGTTGATGTCAGATTTATAATGCAGAGATGTAAGCTTCACATGCCATATGTGTGCCAAAATTTCATTAAGCCTTCGGAAGGTTTAACCATGCATTAAGAAGATATCCTATTTTTTTCCTGATGAATTTTTCTTCCTATTTATTTGTACTGAAAGCCAGAGCTTTCTGTTTACCATGACTCATTTTCAGGGGAGGCAAGTGAGGGGGGAAGGAGAGATTGGGGGAGGAGGAGGTATTGTATGGGAAGTGAAGAAGAAGAGGGTTCAGGAAAATCTTAGGGTGGTAGTCAGAGGAGAGGAGGGACGGATTGAGGGAGAAAGGCATAGAGACTGAGGAATAAGGGTGAGAGGTGGTGTGTGCATGGATATGGGAAACGGATTACTTAGAAAGAAGCCAACAAAACAGGGAAAGTTAAGTTGATTGACTTGCTTTGGCTAGCTCTCTTCACCTGGGCTCACAACCGGGCATGCCAGAGGATAGTCTAAAAATAGACGGAATTTATCACATGTGGTTGAGCAGATTGCTCCCGAGGGGGGTGTTTTCCAGGGCCCAAACGGTAGGATCCCAACCATTTTGCACTGCAGAACAGGTAATTTACTTCACACAAGTGAGCACTTGGCTCCTGGTGAGAGTATTTCTTCCTTTCTGCTCACAGCAGAATAGGGTTCAATATCCCCAGCCCTGTTGGTGGGAATTACATACCTATAAACCAAGGAAATGGGATAACTAATGGATTTTGATATTCTTTGGATGAGAGGAAGACAGCAAATCTTTCCAGGACTCCTGACTTGGGCTCCCTCTCCCATCCCTGGGTGGCAACTCAAGAATGTTTTAGAAAATTGTGCTTAAAAGCTAGAGACAGAGCACATTTTTCTTTTCTTTTTTTCCCCCAGCGTTGGCACCCAAAAGTGCATTTCTCACATGTAAGATTATCCCGATGGATAATTCACTCTCTGGGTGCCGGGAAAAATAGGTTTGGAACTTGATGAGCTGCTTGCTGCTGGCTCCTCTGTTTTCTGGCATCGAGGTTTCTCAATAGTGGACTCAACGGTTGCATTTTTCACCTACAAAAGAATTGCTATCAGAAAACCAGACAGCGGATAATTGTATTTTGTGAATTGACAGTGAAACTACTTGGTTTCAGCCAAGGTCCAAAGGCCGATAATGTTCAACCAGGAGAAATGGTTTGTGTGAGAGAATTCATTTTTGAGCGCTCATTTTTATGGGAGGAAAGAGGTTGGCTTAGATTTTTTGAGAAACTCTTCTCCAACCTGCAGCTAGAAGATTTGGAATCTTTAACAGCTCTGCTGAACCCTGCCGTATTAGTGTGAATGCAAGACTCCCAGTAGAACTGGAGGCTCCGGCTTCAACTAGAAGCTCCCTCTGTCTCCTCGGATCTAGCAGGAAAGCAAATAAAAATGCATGCCATAAATAGCCTCCGTGACGGGCAGCAAAGGTTTTGGCACCTCACCACCTGGCTGTATCGGACAAGGAGACACGAAGCCACTGAGTGTCTTCCTGCACGTACGCCTAGGGCCGCTCCTGCACCTGCCTGGAGCAGAATCAAGATGTTTCCCCAGAAGTGCGCCAGCTGCCTGCGTGGGCCAGGCTCATTCATCCAAAGCTGCTGAGGAACAACTGGGCTTCCTTTTCATTCTCCCACTTGGCTCACCAGAATGACTCTGCAGTTTTCTGGGACTGTGGTTGTGCATCATTTCCACCTGGAACTTGAGCAAGATAGAAAGAGAGACCCATACTCTCCTCCTTGCCCTGGAAAAAAAAATGTATCAGGGGAATGAGAATAAAGGCAAAGCCTGAAAATCTGTTCCGTACACACGTTGGACTCATTCCCACCTCTGTGCATGCTGTTCAACCCACTTGGAACACCCTTCCCTCTCCCATCGGCACCCATTTACCTAAATTTTATTCATTCTTCAAGACTCATTAAATCCCATCTGCTTCATGAAGATTTTTCCATCTATGAGTTTACTCCCTCCCCTGGTCTCCTGTATCTACAATCTGTCCTAGAATTTAATGTGCATACAGACCATGCCTTGTGTTTTTTCTCCGTTTCCCTTCTGTGTCCCCACAGTGCTGTCCATAATAAGCTTCCAGAAATGTTTGTTGATTGACACGTTGAGGAGATGAGCTGAAACTCATTTTCCTTTTCTGCAGTAGGGATCAGGGACTGAGGCAGTTATAGTGTGTGTCTCACATGTAAGATTATCCCAGTGGATTTCTGGGTCTGGACCCTTACTAATGAGCCATCGTCAGGACAGGAGACCCATCCCTTGGCCCCACACTTCCTTTATTCGCTCCACGATTATTTTTGTATAGATCAAGCTAAGAAAAAATGGCTATGACATGGGGAGGGCGGGCCCCCAGGCAGGGAGAAGGTCACACAGGCATGCAGCATCCCACCTGTTTTGCTTCCTCATGGTGGGGAGTGTGTAAATGTTTCTCGGGATCAGACTTTTCAGAGCTCAGTCTTCAGCTCCCTCAGAGACCCCCTAAACAAATAGCATGATTATGGTAAGAGGCTGAATTGAATACCATGAGGACACAGGGTAGGGAGTAATCAACTCTGTTCTTCAAGTTGGTGATGGTGAGCTGGTCAGGTGAGTGTTCACAGGGCAGGAGACCTTTGAATTGACTCTCAATCTGTGGTCAGAGTCATGGTCCTTTAGCCTGGCACCAGCAGGGAAGGGTTCCCAGAAGTCCCACAGAGAGATGCCCTGATTCCAGTGTCCTAGATAGGACAGGCTGTCACAGACCAGCAGCTCGGGTGAAGTAGTGGAGTGTTCTGGTGATTCTTCCATCCCATTTCCCAGACACACAGAGCTGCCCTGAGAAGAATCTTCTAGCTGATGGGCAGTTGGGAACCCAGGGGCAAGGACGGCCAAACAACTTTCCAAGCTGGCTGGCAGTGACCCAGGTGAGCCTGAAAGTACTCTCTGATGAAGGAAAAGGGGAAATCTGCTCTTAAGATTGAATCCAAACTGCAAGCGGTAGGGACAGAAGGCTCAGTCCCAGTGCACCTGCTGTCAGGGATGTCTGTCAGAGCGAAGATCCAAGAGAGCACCCCTCTCTGGGGTCATCCACTCGCTGTGCATCAATTCCCCTCGCTGGGACGCCTGGTGGCGAGTGGCAGCAGGAGCGCGATAAGCAATGTGACTTGGCATTAATTAAAAAACAAACAAAGCAAACTAGAATGTGGCTCTCCCTCTGGATGGGTTTGCTACTTCTGGTGATTTCTAATGCCACCTTCAGGATTTGCTGAGAACCTGTTGGTACCAGCTTTATTTGGGGTGCCCGAGTGGCTTAGTCGGTTAAGTGTCCGACTCTTGATTTCAGCGCAGGTCATGATCTCACGGTTCATGAGCTCGAGCCCTGAATGGGTGTTTGTGCACTGATTGTGGAGCCTGCTTGGGATTCTTTCTCTCCTTCTCTCTTTGTCCCTCCCCTGTGCTCTCTCTCTCTCAAAAAATAGGGGCCCCTGGGTGGCTCAGTCAGTTAAACACCTGACTTTGGCTCAGGTCACGATCTCGCGGTCTGTGAGTTCGAGCCCAGCATTGGGCTCTGTGCTGGCAGCTCAGAGCCTGGAGCCTGCTTCACATTCTGTGTCTCCCTCTCTTTCTCTGCCCCTCCCCTGCTCATGCTCTGTCTCTGTCTCTCTCTCTCTCTCAAAATAAATAAATAAATAAACAAACAAACTAATAAAAAATTTTAAGAAGATTTATTTAAAATGAAATAATCTGGAAGAAAACCAAAGGAGGGGCAATTCGCAGTGCGGTCACGGTCTGCCTTCAGTGTTGGGACGTTGTTTCATGAGAAGTGTGAGAAGATCAAGGCTCGGAGCCCTGAGCTGTGGAGTGACCATGTGTGAGCCGTGGTCTCACTAGAAGCCTGAGAGGGAGCAAGCAGGGTATGACGTGCCTGGGGAGAATCCTTGCAGGGCCTTTCTCTGTGATATGTTGTTCTGACCAGTGTGGAGGCTGGTTATTACTTATCCACCCATTTAGAAAGATTTACAGAACATTTCTGATGTGCAGGGCATGCGCTCGGTGTGGGACATTCAAGGTCACTGTAGTCTCTGTGCTCTGGGGGCTCACCGCCCAGTCCTAACAGTTGACCAGCATGGGTCTCGTTGGGTGCAAGAGAAGGGCCAGAAGAATGAGTCTAACAGTCTCGTCGTTCATTAACCTCCATCCATTAATTTCTAAATGCCAGCAGCTGCACTAACTTCTGCTTCAGGCGCTCAGCACCTCGTGGAGGAAACCATGGCAAAGAAAAGGCACACAGATGTGGGGGACACAGAGCAGCCAACTTGGGTGTTAGGGTCATGGGGTGGGGGCAGGGTTGTGGGAGTTCCACAAGGGCAGGAGACATTTGGACTGGGGCCTGAGAGAGGAGAATTGTGAGGAAAAGAAGAAGAGGCTGACAGCCAGAGAGACGGTGACCTAGGCAGAGCACCTGCATGGACGAAAGCACTGGAGAAGAGATGAAACGGGCACAATGGATAGCCAGAGTGGGTGCAGGCAGGTGGGCGGAGAGAAGCCAGCCACGTGCGCACGTGCGTGTGTGCGAGGCCAGCTGTGTGTGTGTGTGTGTGTGTGTGTGTGAGGCCAGCTGTGTGTGTGTGTGTGTGGCCAGCCACGTGTGCGTGAGGCCAGCTGTGTGTGTGTATGTGTGTGTGTGAGGCCAGCTGTGTGTGTGTGTGTTTGTGTGAGGCCAGCCGTGTACATGTGTATGTGTGAGGCCGGCCACATGCATGTGTGTGTCTCTGTGTGTGTGTGTGTGTGTGTGAGGCCAACTGAATGTGTGTGTGTGAGGCCAGCTGTGTGTGTGTGTGTGAGGCCAGCTGTGTGTGTGTGTGTGTGCGCACATGCGCACGTGCACGCATGCACACATACTTGTGATTGCTCTTGGGCTCTGTCTGAAAATTTTGAATTCGTACACTGCTGAGAGAAATCTTAGAATGTTCTGAATCCTATAGTCTGACTTTGAAGGGGAATAGTGAAAATGTGGGCACAGCACACCCAGACCTGCCAAATGTGAAGTCGCCTTCTCACTTCAATCTGGAGGCCTACATGGACATTGCAGTAACAAATCCTCTATTTGTTATTGAGACGAGCCTCCACCTTTCCAGGAGAGGTGATCCTAGTAAGAACGCCATGGGTGATACTTGAAAACACCTGCTTCACTCTTCCTGTGTTCCGATGAGGGAAGCAGTTTGTCTGCGGGCCGGGATTCGGGCGGGGAGGCCGTGTACTGTGCTGGCGGGGTGGCCAGGCTGCTGACTCCCACCCCCGGAGGAGCAGTTCCTCCTTCTATCAGTCTCCGGATTTCTACAAAGTAACATTTCAGGGACAATCTGCGTGTCTTAACAAATTATGTTATTATGGACAAAGCTGGAATTACTTCTAATCATTTCACAAGGGACATTTTAAAACTTGCAGACAATTTTGCTATTTTGTCAGGGTGGAACCGACCCATTTAAACTTTCCAGTCATATTAATTTTTAATTTAAATTTAATGAAATTAATTCAAATTAAGAAGGTGACCATTATCAATTTCCTTCCTATTAGTTCCTTAATGCTTTGGCAAATTGCATTCTAAACTTCTCCTTCAACGAGCTAGATACATATTCATGGGTTTCCTAAGAAAAGATGAATTCGATCTTGATATGCTAATCCATAGCCATGGCAGCAATCAAGGAGCAGCTAGGGAGAGAAGTGCATTCTCATATTAATTATGAATCAGGCATTAAGAACTGGTAAATAATTAAAGCTTCATGTGTCACAACACAAGTTAAGAATCAGTGTGTATTTCCATTACCAAACGCGTTTTGGGGCTATTTCTAGCTCTATTTGGATATGGACTGAAGATAAACTGGGATGCAAGCGGGTAAGTCTCATTCACAGAAAACTCGTAGTACAGAATTCTGATCTTACTGAACTGGTGGGATAGGGACACATTCGACTTCGGAAGCTGGAGCTCAGTGTTTCTAGGAGCTTCTGGGTCATCAGCACCCCTCCCCTCAAAGTCTCGTCACTCTTTGGGGGTCCGTGCAGGGGAGACATGCATCGGGCAAGAGGTTTTGCTCCTCAGAGTATCCACAGATCAGCGGTATGCGCGGCACCCAGGAGCTGGTGAAAAGTGCAGAGTGTCAGGCCCACTGAGACCTACAAACCAGATCTGCATCTTAACAAGATCCCCAGGTGACTCCTTTGTACACTGAAGTGCAGCGAAGGCACTTCTCAACTGGAGGAATTTGTGATTCTTCAGTTTCCTTGGCTACTTCTTCTACGGTGGAAAGGAGGCCAGGTTCACTGCGGCCCACTCAGTGTTCTCAATGGCCTAGTCTCCCCTCCTACCCAATGCATTCTGGGGGTGGGATATCCCTGAGGTCCATATGCAGGACTTTAGGGTGCCAGAAGCAATGGTCCTGGGTTTGAATCCTGGTTCTCTTCCTTCTTAGCTGTGTAATCTTAAGCAAGGTCCTGGCCTCTCAGAGACTCAGCTCCAGTGGGAATGACACCGCCTACCTCACAGGGCTCTTGTGAGGGGAGAGTGAAGCCATGTCTGTGGGAAAGAATGCCCACCAGCAGCACAGCGGTCTGCAAATGATAGTCGTGATTGTGATGATGGCGATGATGGCACTGAGGAAAAAGTAACTTTTAGGGAAAAGAATCGATGGCCAGGAAGGAGGTGATTAACTCAGTGGACAATGGAAGGATGTTAGAGATTCTTTAAAAATAGTCATGCGTTATGATGGTCTCTGCTTGATGCCTAGAGGGAAGATTAAAGGAGAGGTTTTCTTGGCAAGGGTTTTGGGAGAATGGGAACAATGTTCTCAAAGAGTGAGACTTGCCCTAAAACAGAGAAGAGAAGGAATTTTAAATTTTTAGAAAGTATTTATTTATTTTTGAGGGAAGAAGAGACAGAGCATGAGCTGGGGAGGGGCAGAGAGAGAAGAGACACAGAATCCAAAGTAGGCTTCAGGCTCTGAGCTTGACATGGGGCTCAAACCCACGAACTGTGAGATCTTGACTTGAGCCGAAGTCAGATGCTTAACCGACTGAGCCACCTAGGTACGCCTTGAAGAGAAAAGAAAGTAATTTTAAAGTGAAATCCCAGTGCTTGGTCTGTTTGGATCTCTCACATCCTGACTTTCTCCGTATCAAAATGCCATCATCGCTCTACTGAGCAAATGTGTGTGAATCACGTGGACATCACCCTTTTCTCCGGACGTGAAAAATAAATAGCCTTCATGACTTTTCTACAGTTGAAATGAATAAGAAAGAGAAAGCAAATGTTTGGAATTCTGAAGTCTAAACACTTCTGTTTTGTAACCCCTGCTTTATACAGGCACCTATTGTTTTCAGAGATCCCTATTTCATACCCCAAGCACTGAGTGCCCATAATGGAATTGGGCTTCTCTCGTATTTTCCACCCTATAGAATCGGCTTTCTTTGGTTGCCTTAGTCACTTATGCTGTCAAGAAGGATGAAAACGATATTTATTATAATAATAAGTGTTGACCTCTTCAAAGACAGAATGAGCCGTGAGTAGGATGGGGTTAAGGAGACCAGATGCCCGGGAAGGTTTTCATTGTCCTTCAGAATGCTGGGCAAGCCGCTGAACAAGGATGCGAAGCTTTGGGCATTTCCCATCAGTGGCTGCAGGTCACAAGGTCACGGGCTCTGGCTCTGCAGGGACATATGAATTCTGAAAATGCAGAGTTCCTTATCCCTTATTCCCTAGAAGGAGCAGTGTGGAATTACCCAGGATGGCCATGAATTGCCACTTTATTCTCATGGCAATGAAAGAAAGAAAAGCTGAACATTAAAAAAAAAAAGAAAACTTCTCATCTTAAACCTTTTCAATTTTTAAGGCCATAAATATAGGGGTCAGAACAAGAGGCCCTTCTTTTAAAAAATATTTTATGTCAGGTTGTGCCATATATAATATTTAGTAAGCTTATTTTCTCTCATCTGGGAGGTAAAGGATTTTTGCCAGCTCCACTTTCAAAGCAATTTATAGCCAAATGCTGAAATATATTAGAATTAGAACCTCAACTTCCCATTTAAATTTTGGGCACTGAGTTTGATCAGGTGTTAAGAGGTTCTGAAACTTTGAACTTGGTTTCAAAATTGGTTGTTCGCAGAATCTATGAGGTTGGGGACAGGGGAGAAGAAGAGGCCAGAGAGTGCTGCTGAGATCTGACACCAGAAAATTTCTTTAACTAGGATGACTTTCTCTTTGCCGTCTCCCCGAGCACTGTGTACCTCACTTTATGCACTGGGTGGGTGTGACCCTTGCTGTATATTGTCCTCATTTGGGACCTGAGAGGCAGCACAGCAAAGCAGGTATGAATTTGGACTCAGGAGCCAACTGCCTGGGTTTATATACCGTGTCAGTCACTTACTAGCTATGGGAGCTTAGGCAAGATACTCTGTGCCTCAGTTTCCTTATCTACAAAATGCAGATAATGGTAGTACCTACCTGTAAGGTCACAGTGAGAATTAGGTAAGTTAATACATTGCAGTGCGCTTAAATCAGTGCCTGGCATGCAGTAATCGGTGTATATTTGCTTGCTATTTTTCATCCTAGCTGTTTGACCCTGAGCTCAGAGAAAGAATTCATCTTTCTATTTCCATAGGGCCAGGTGTAGTACCATTCAGTAGCGCCTATACATTCATTCCACAATATTTATAACGTGTCTACAATGAGTCAGGCCCTAACCCAGAGGTGTGGTCACTGCCTAGAAGGAATGGTTTTTCTGGAGAGAAGAGCAAATATTGCAATACTTCTCACTGGGGAAGTTTGGGATGCCTTGGGGCACATATCGGAGGGGCTTGTTTCTAACCTGTGGGGAGCAGGCCAGGCTTTCTTGAAGGAAGCTGAGCCTTAGCCGGATCTGTAGGACGAACAGAAGAGAAGAAGAGTGTTCTGGGTGAAGGGAGGAACCTGTGAGAAGGCATCTCATGAAGAACTGTTGAACGAAAAGAAATTTTGGTCAGCTTTTGGGAAGGTGAGGGTACCTCAACATCTTCTTAAATTATTAAGGCCCTGGCACTCCTGATGGCCATGTCTTAATTCCCTGAATAAGGGTGAAAACGGAAGAAGGCGTACTGAGAAGAGTGCCCTCCTGCAGGAGGGCCTCCCAGCACTCAGGGCTCTGTGCTGAAGCCACTTTGGGCACATCCATGCGTTTTATGAAGCATTCCTCACCCTCGCCCCCATCCCGCCTGTCTTTTTTTTTCTTCCTTCCTTCGTTGGTTCGTTTCTTTCTTCCTTCCTTCCTTTCTTCCTCTCCCACTTCTCTTTCTCTCTGTCTTTCTTTCTCTCTCTCTCTTTCTTTCCTCCCTCCCTCTCTTTCTTTTCTCCCTTCCTTCCTTCCTCCCTCCATCTCTCTCCCTCTCTTCCTTTCTCTTAGATTTAGATTTAATTGACATATTATATTGGTTTCAGATTCATAACATGATTCCATATTTGTAGATATTGGGAAATGATCACAACAATAAGTCTAGTTAACATCATCATCAGATATTATTAAAAATGTTTTTTTCAAGTGGTGAAAACTTTTAAGATCTCCTCTCTTTGCATCTTTCAAATATACGATACAGTGCTATTTATTTACTTTTTTTGGCTACAGGTTTACTCAACAGAAAACAGTCTCCTCCAGCTTTACTGAGGTGGCTGGCTGCGTACATGGCCAAAAATCCACCCCTAAACTGAAATTCAGTTGTTGACTCCGTCTCGGCTTCAGCTTTCTTGTCGGCATCAGGGACATGGTGCTTCATCTGCAGGTGTCTCTGTCAGAGCCCCCTCCTGTGACTCTCCCTCCAGACCATTGGGTCCTGGACTACTGGTCTCAGGTCTCAGGACAGGTGTGGCACAGAGCAGCAGGCACAGTCTCAGAGGGCAGGTAGATACAGTCACAGACATACTGGGTACCTTGGCTGGCAAAGTACCAGTAGAAATGTCTCCAGGCAAACTGTTCCCTTTTTTTTTTTTAATTTTTAATGTTTATTTATTTTTGAGAGGGGAGGAGGGGCAGAGAAAGAGAGGGAGACATGGAATTTGAAACAGGCTCCAGCTCAGAGCTGTTGGCACAGAACCTGATTCAGGGCTCAAACTCACGAACCGTGAGATCATGACCTGAACCGAAGTTGAACTTCCAACTTACTGAGCCACCCAGGACCCCCATGGCAAACTGTTCCTTTATGTAGCCTCGTGATCTGAGAGACTGTGTGGCCTTCATGACATGGTCTTTGGCATGTGGATGTCCTTCTGGGCCACCATCATTCCCTCTTGAAAAGGAGTTCGTAAATGGCAATACAGTTCTTCTTGGACATCAACATCTTGGTGGCTGCTACATCTCGGGCCGGGCTGAAAGCCAATACAGTGTTATTAACTGTAGTCACTATGCTGTACCTTCCATCCACAGGGCTTATTTCCTTTATAACTGTAAGTTTGTGCTCTTCAACTACCTTCTCTCCTTCACTGCTTTCTTATACATGGATTTTAATGCCCTCTTTCTCTAAACCCTGCGACATCTCTAGCAGCTTACTCTGATAGTAGTGGTAGACATTTAGACTGCAGAGGAATGGACAATTCATTGCAGAGAAACACAGGTCAAGTTTCTTGCATTGCCCTACCCAGACCTGGCAAAACTCTGCCATCCTGGAAGGGGGTTTCGTTCTCATTTGGATTGCTTGTAACCACTACTCCTCACTCCTGCAGAGTCTCACCTGTACCCTCTTTGTCTTCCTCACCATGTCTTCATAAGAGAAGGCTGACTCTTGACCTGGAGGATGGTGGGGTTAAGTTAAAAAATTGATTGGCTCGTCATTTAAAAGCTACAGAGCAAGAAGTAAAACGTTTTCAAACTCTTATTAGTCCCCTAATGGGGAAGTTTTGGCATTGGGCAGAGGTGAGCCAGTCACCACCTACCTCTCCCTTGAGAGGAGCAGAAGAAGCCTTTGTCAATATATAGCACCTTTCTCTGAAGATAAATCCTTGATTGAGCTGGAAGCCTGGCTGCTTTTTTGTGCCCCTTGATAGCAGGATCCCCTTGACTCTTGGTAACCTTTTCAGCATTTCACTCAACGTGATCAATGGCTTTCCATTAATGCTCTGGACCCAGAGGATGCAGAATAGATGAGAAAAGGCAAGTGGGGTGATAGATACTTCAGAATCACCCAAAGGTAAATGGTTATTTCATATATAGAATTCAGGAGAGAGATTCACTCTAAATATACACATTTCCCTAAGACAGGTGACTGACTGCATTGCTCTCTGGAGGTGGCCAAGATGGCCGTCAGCATTTTAAGAATTAGCCTACTTTTGCCTTCCTTTCCATGAAGAAGAAAATGTCCTCAGAACAAATGTCTCCCAAGAGAACTTTCTAGAAAAACTGAACATGTGCGATGACTTTCCCCCAAAAAGCCTACGTTTTTCTTTGTATGGTGAGTTTATTATTTCACAAAATGTGGGAGATAGGACTGCAATAGAAAGTGATTTCTCATGAGGAGTACAATTAGGTAACTGAGAGGTTTCACATGCAGCCTCTCTGCCATGTCTGTTCATGTGTTTCACATTTGGAAAATGTCCTCAGAGGTATTTAGGAAATGTTCAAAGTAGGCATACAATTCTGGCAATGCAGCAGAGCAGCCATGCCAAGAGCCTTGAGCTTATGAAAATCCCACCAGATAAGAAAAAAATGGCACAATGGAAAAACATGGCTCTCAGTGAAAATGGAAACGATCACATCACCTTTCTCTAATGAGGGACCCACTTGGACTAGGCACCCGAGTAGGTTTGCAATAGCATCCTATGGACCTACGCTTCCTTCCTTCTAGTCCCCATTGTATCTCCCTCATATAGTCATGATCACATTTTATTGTTCTTTTACTGACATATGTACTGCACCTTATGAATTTATAAAGACTTCCCTTTGGGGCGCCTGGGTGGCTCAGTCGGTTAAGTGTCCAACTTAAGCTCAGGTCATGATCTCACGGTCTGTGAGTTCGAGCTTCGCGTCGGGCTCTGTGCTGATGGCTCAGAGACTGGAGCCTACTTCGGATTCTGTACCTCCCTCTCTCTCTGCCCTTCCCCCACTCACGCTCTGTCTCTATGTCTCTCAAAAATAAATAAACGTTAAAAATTAAAAAAAAAAGACTTCCCTTTGTAATAGTCTCTTTTAAAAAAAGCTTTTATTGGGCCACCTGGGTGGCTCAGTCGGTTGAGCATCCGATTTCGGCTCAGGTCATGATCTTGCGGTCCGTGAGTTCGAACCCCACGTTGAGCTCTGTGCTGACAGCTCAGAGCCTGGAGCCTGCTTCAGATTCTGTGTCTCCCTCTCTCTCTGCTCCTCCCCTACTCGTGCTCTGTTTCTCTCTGTCTCAAAAATAAATAAACATTAAAAAAGCATTTGTTTAAAAATGATTAAAGTAATATATGGGCTTGAAAAAAAAAAACACACAAAAAAACCCCAAAGATTGCAAAGGGGCTTATTGTGAGAGGAAAAGAAGCTGTCTCAAAACCATCTCTCAGTTCATCTCTCAGAAGCAACTGCTTTGAACTTTTTTAGCTGTTTCTTTGCATAGTTATTGCTATTGATTGGCTTATTAACTTTAGACATTATTTTTTTCTCTTTCCAGTATAATAATATACCTTCATACTCTACTCCCTACTCCTCCCTCCATCTTTTAAATAGATTTATTTTTAGTTAAACCAATGAAGTGATTATATCATTATGAGTATTTATTTGACTATCTCACACTTCAGGTTCCAGCAGAGTATCATGATTACATTTTCTTTCTTCAATAGCTGTTGGTTTTTCTTCATGTTTCCAATGGGCTTTCTTTTCTTTTCTGTGTAATGATTGCTCTTACATCCTTTTCTATTCCAAAATTTTAAGGATTTACCAAACCCTAACAATTCCTGAGTTACTGCCTACGATGCTCTGCCTCAATTTCCCATGTGACTTTCCCTTTGGTGACCAATTCACCATGAAGCAGCAAGCTCCAGAAGGGGCCGCCATATCTTTACATCTGTATATTCTTCATACCTATCGCATTGTCTGGGGTATACTGGGCATTCATTCAATATTCGATGAATGAATGAGTGACTGTATTTCCACGGAGTGTTGAACAAATGGAGTTAGGCTTTCTGTGCTTGAGTGAAATTACTTTCAGATGTTAAATGTGATAATATAATTTTTTGAATCCACCAGTTTACTTTCTCATTGTCTTTACATTTTACTCTTGAGCTTGCCTTGTAAACATTCACGTGTTCCCAAACATAACCTGAATCGAAACCAGAAAGTGGGTAGTGCAACTATTGTCAATCACATAAAAAGATTAGTTATGATTACTGAAGTCTAGATATGAAACAGTTGCCATTTATTCAACAAATTAGTGTACTGTTTGCTCACCTGAGCAAACTACTGTTTACATATTTATTATTATTACCTCCATCTCTTCTTGGTGTGATTATTGACTATAAACCATACGCAATTTCAGCTATATGCACTGTCTGGTCCCTCTACCTGCAATTTGTTTCCCATCACCTCTCACTTCCCCCTTCTCCCAACACATGTATCTAGATTTCACCTACTCTATCTTCATAGCTCAGTCCAGTCCTCGTAGTCCAGGCCATTTCTTTCTGTTTGACACTCGTCGTGAAGCACTTATCTCCATTGTAATTGAACTTTGTGTGATTCTTTGATGGCTGTCTCCCCTACTAGACTATAAGCATCTAAGCGTGCAACCCTGTTTTGCCTTCTATTTTATTCCTAGCTCTCTGCATGGAACTTGGCACATATGAGGTACTCAATTGTACCATTAAAGCTTTCCCCCATGATTTAATTTTGTTTATTTTGAGAGAGAGAGAGCGCAAACAGGGAAGTGGCAGAGAGAGGCAGAGACAGAGTCCCAAGCAGGCTTCATGTTGTCGTCACAGACCTGAGCTGAGATCAAGAGTCTGATGCTCAACCGACTGAGCCATTTAATTTTTTTAGTTAAGTCTTCTATAACTTTAAACTTCTGAAGTTTCCTTTCTAAAAATAATTGTCAAAAGTTGACTTTTAGGCTGGGTGAAGGACTATAAGATTAAGCTGAAGAAATCTGATTAGTGAGATATCAAGAAATCCAGGTAATTTTGTTATTATTATTTTTGTTTTTTTTTAGGGCAGCACTTTCTAAAGTGGAGGTGTTTTCCATTGGGTATGGAAAGAAACTATGAGAACTTCTATTCATAAGTATTTTATTTTAAATGTGGCATAATACTTCATCTGTTATCATGAGTATTTAAGTGTTTCCACATACATGAATTTTCTAGATAACTAATGCTTATTCCATTTAGCACAATAATATTTCTATATACGCTATTTTTAACAAGATTTTTCTAGTAGGTGCACAGAGCTTTTTGCCATCTTTAAAAGAGTACACTGGTCTTAGCCTTTTCCTGGTGATTCAGTCATTGCCAGAGATACTGGAGAGTAAAATGTACTTATGATGGATTTTCACAAGGTTGTACAACATATTAGTAGAAAAACTGGTTAGGTGTGAAGACTTCGACTTTTTAAATAGAAGAAATCAAGTATTTACTAAATGCTAAAGGACCACTCATAAAATATAAGTGGAAAAAAAGAATAGCAATATAAGAAACATTAGGTGCACCCAGAGCCCTGTTTTCAACAGAATATTTTAATTTCCTCTAAAACCTGGAGGCGCTGCTTTCTAGGTCCTTCTCTTTCCTTCTACTCTAAGGATGCAACCATTATTGTGAATTTTGTGTTCATCATCTTGCTTTTTTATGACTTCAAAATGTGTATGTGCAGCCTGAATAAAATGTTCTTCAATTTTTCATGTTTCTGATTATAAATGGAGGCATACTGTATGTACTCTGCAACTTGATATATATTTTTTTCACTCCATATTGTGTCCATGAGATCATTTCTTATTAGGGAGTATAGCTGTGCTTTGTTCGTTGTCACTGATGCATAATATCCCTTGTGAGATGACACCACAATTACTTATCCAACCTAGTGGGTTGTATCTAGATTTTGCTATCACAAACAGCAGTGTTTGAATGTGCTTTGCACACACCCCCTGTGCACATGTGCAGAAGTTTCTCTTGAGAAGGAATCTAGGGTTGGAATTGCTGAGTCATAGGTTTATGTATATTTTTAAACTAGATGAAGCCAAAATGTTTTCCAAAATAATTGTCCAAATATACACTCCCAGCTGCAGAATTCATGAGTTTTGGATGTTCTACCTTCTCTCTAGCACTTGGTATTGTCAAACCTTTAATTTTTGCTATGCTGTTAAGTGTGAAGTGTTAAGTCATTATAGTTTTAATTTGCGTTTCCCCAGTTACTAATGAGGTTGAGCATTTTCCTCCCCATATTTATAGCTTATGCAGATTTTCCTTTCTATGAAGTGCCTGTTCAAGTATTATGCCCAATTTCTAATTGTTTTGTTTGCCTTGTTTTGTGTGTTGACCTGTGGTTCTTTAGAATAAATTTCATCAAATCTAAGAGATCACTGATTATAAGAGGTGCTACTATTTTATTACTAAGAAGAAAAATACTAACAAATTGTGACGCACTGTTGATAGTCAGATGCATCTGATCTAAAAGATGTTAAAATGTGAAATAAATGTGCATTTCAGAATGTTAAAATATTATATATTCTGGATATTAATCCTTTGCCAATTAAATGTGTTTCGAAGTATATTCTCCAGCTTGTATTTTGTCTCTTTATCTTCTTTATACAGTCTTTGGATGCAAACTAGTTTTTAACTGAATATCTTAAATCAAGTCTAATTTTAAAATCTTTTTCTCTATGCTTTGTACATTTTGTGTCTTTAGAAATCTCTCTCATGCTGAATCATAAAGATATTTTTTAGTATTTTCTTTTTTACATTTCATGGATTTGCCTCCCGGATTTGAGATTCTAGTTCACTCCATAATTGATTTTGGAGTATGACCTGAGGAAGGCTCCAAAATAATATCAATTGTTCTAGCATTAAAAAGACCTGTTCTTCACCCACTGCTCTGTAATTCTATCTCAATCTCAAATCAAGTGTCTATAGATGTGGGTGGTCTGCTTATGGATGGGTTCCCAGATCTGTTCCATTAGTATATTTGTTTCTTCCAACACCATGCAGGTGGATGTGGATCTCCCGTGAAGCTCAAGAACCTTAAGCAACAACAGCTTCCCATTTCAGTACCTCTCATTTGCTTGGATCTCTGGTTTACTATTTATAATTTCGTATGATTTCCTTTAGAAGGGCACTCAATTTGCATAAACTTCAGGCCCTACACAACCTAGATCCACCTTTTTGTGCAGTCTTAATTCCTTTTACCTCAAGTCCTCTTCCTACCTTCCCATTCTGTTCTTCTGGAATGCCTTGACTATTCTTGGCCTTCGCTTTTTTTGTATGCATTTTGGAGTCACCTTGTCATCTTCCATAAATAAACTTCCGTATTTTAAGTGGAATTACATCACATCTGTAAGTAAAATAAGAAACAGTAATCTCTTTGCAATATTGAGTTTTTCAATCCATGATCCTGACGTGTCTCTCCATTTATTTAGGTCTTATTTAATGTCTTGCAATAGAATTTTATAATTTTTAATAAGGATTTTGCATATGTTTTATTAGCTTTATTCCTTGTACTTCATGGGTTCAGGGGGTTTTATAGTGAAAATCTTAAAAAAAAACCCTATATTTTCCAAGTGTTATTGATGCTACAGAGAAATGCAATTGAATATTGAATACTGAATTTGTATTCAGCAGCTTTGTTTATCTTTATTATTAGTTCTAATAGCTAATCATATGTTAGTGTTGTCAATCTTGTTTCTCTTTTTCCAATCCATGCTCCCACCTTCCCTCTGTTCCTCCCTCCCTCTCTCTCTCTCCTTCTCTTCCTTTTATCCTTTTCTTCCCTCTTGTTTTACTACACTGCATAGTCTCCAGTGCAGTGTTGAGGAGATTATAGATACCTCTTATAGGTCTTCTTTTTTAAAGATAGCTTTATTGAGACATAATTCACCTACCATACAATTCATGAATTTAAAGTGTATTATCCAATGGTTTTTAATCTATTAAAAAATGATGCAACCATTATCACAATTTAATTTTGGAACACTTTTATTATTCCAAAAGGAAACCCTGTATTTATTAGCGCCATTCACTCTCCATTCTAATAATCCTTTCCCCCAACCCCCAACGTCTCCACCCCTAATTCACCAATCCTGGGCAAGCACTGATCTTTCTGTCTCTATAGATTTGCCTATTCTAGATGTTTCATCTAAATGGAACATGTGGCCGTTTGTGGCTGGCTTCTTCCACTTAGCAGAATGTTTTTAAGTTTCATCCGTGTTGTAGCATGTAGCATGTAGCATGTATCAGTACATAATCTGTTTTTATTGCCAAATAATATTCCCTTGTGTGGGTATGGCATATTTTATTGATGCACTCATTGTGTAGCTGGGCCCAATTCTGTCTGCCTGATGTGCAGCAAAACCAATCGCCGAGACATCAGGTATGTAGCAAGGAAAGAGTTTGTGAGGCAGTCAAATGAGGAGATGGGAGGACGAGCCTCAAATCCACCTCCCCGAAGGAGGAGAGAATAAGTTTTTTACAGTGGTTGAAGTTACATATATATTGACGAAAAGGGCAGGGAAACTTCTGACTATTCATTAGGAACGGTGGCGCATGCGCATTGAGCAAACATATGTGTAACATACATCCCATGTTCACTTTGGAGTGGGGACTTAACGTCAGAACGAGACACAACTGAATTTGATGTCAGGAGGTTATCTGGCAGGCTCTGAGAACCAGTATAAACTGGATGGGGTCTTGGGCTTGTTATCTTGGGTAAGGAATGCAGGGTCTTGCTTGTTCAGTCTGGAACCTTATCAGAAGTCCAGGCTTCTGCAGAGACAGCTAACGGATTTGTTAGTCTCGTCTGAAAAGACACAATAACAGATAAAGGAAAAACAATTCTCTGAAAAACAAGCTTTAAACTTTCTTCTAGTTTCAACCTCATTAACCCTATGGAGAACAGTTTCAATTGATTGATGGATATTTGGATTATTTCCCCTTTTTGGCTATTAAGAATAATGCTGCTGTGAACATTCATGTATAAGTTTTTGTGTGGACAAATGTTTTCAGTTCTCTTGGACATATATCTAGAAATGAAATTCCTGGGTCATATGTTAACTCTATGTTTTATCTTTTGGAGAACTGATAGACTCTTTTCCAAAGTGGCTGTAGCATCTTATGTTCCTTCCAGCAGTGTATGAAAGTTCCGACTTCTCCACATTCTTGTCAACATTTGTTATTGTCTGTCTTTTTGATCATGGTTGTCCTCGAGGGCATTGTGTTATCACACTAGGGTTTTGCATTTCTCTGATGGCTAATGATGTTGAGTATTTTTACATATGCTATTAACCATCTATCTTCTTTGGAGAAATGTTTATCAGATCTTTTGCCCATTTTTAAAGTAGGGTATGTGTTTTTATTTTTGAGTTGTAAGAGTTCTTCATATATTCTAGATGCAAGACCCTTATCAGATATGTAATTTGCAAATATTTTCTCCTATATGGGCTATATTTTAATTTTCTTGATAGTGATATTTGAGGCACAGAAAATTTTAATTTCGGTGAAGTCCATTTTATTTTTTTTTTGTGTATGTGTGTGTGTGTGCAATCATGTGTACTTTTGGTATCATATTTAAGAAGACTTAATCAACCCAAGATCACAAAGATTTATGAGTCATTTGGGCTTTTCAGTAAATCTCTTAAAAGGCTAAGAAACTTGCCTTGTATTATGAAAATACTTGGAATTCCATCAAATGCATTTATTTGCACTTATTGAAATGACCATACTTTTTCTTATTTTATCTTTTATTGTGGCGAAGTACAGTGCATTGGTTCTCTAATGTTAAACCAAACTTTCAATCCTGGCATATATCCAGTTTGTTCATGACATAGTATCTTTTGTCACATAGTGCTATATTTGATTGGATACTATTTTACTTAAGAGTTTTACATCTATGTTCACAAATGAGATTGACTCTGTAATTTTCTTTTCCCCAACAGTCTTTGCCAGAGTTTAGAATTGAGGTTATGCTGCCAGCCTTATAAGCTGAACTAGTGAGTACTCTCTCATTTACTCTTCTCTTGGGTAGATATTTGCAAGATTAAAATTATTCTTGAATGTTTGATAGAATTTGCTGGCAAAGCCCTTTGTGTTTCTATATGGAAGGATTTTTAACTACTGATTCAAGTCTTTTAAAATGGGACTTCAGATTATGCAAGTTTTTTTATTTCTAGGAATTTTGTAGGAATGTGTCCATCTCATTTAAATTTTCAAATTTATTGGCATAGAATTGTTCACAATATCCTTATTCTTAAAAAAAATTTCTGCTGCATGAAGTTGTATCTTCTTTTTAATCCTAAAAGTGCATATTTGTGCCATAAATATGATATTTCTTGATCAATATTGCTGGTGTTTTGTCCATATTATTGCTTGTTTCAAAAATCCTACTCTTGGCTTTGTTCATATTCTTTATTATATTGACTCCCTGAGTGATGAACTCCGGGCTGTCCCAGTTCCCCATTTTCCTAAGCAATGCTACAATGTGTATCGTCACACGTCTCCTTTTGGACCTATGTGGAAAGTTGTCTGGAATGTGTATTCAGGACCAGATTTTCTGGGCCAGAGGGAATGCATGTGTATAGTTTGACTAGGCAGGGCTGATTTCTCTCATTGGTCTATAATCTCACTGGGAGTGGGTGGGGTTTTCTTGTGTCCTCACATCCCCACCAAACAATTGAGTTCACCTGCCTTTCAAAATTTAACAATTTTAATAGGTATAAAGTGATAAGCATTTTTGCTTTAATTTGTATTCTCTGATTAACAGTTTTTTGGTACATTTTGTTACATGCTTGTTGCCTTTTGGGGTATTCTTCTGTTCATTGCCTATTCATATGCTTTGCCTTTTTTTTTTTTGTAGTTTCTGTGTTTTGCTCACTGATTTACAGTCATTTTCTGGATATTCTACATATTAATCTTTTGTCAGATTTAGACATTGCGAATATATTCTTCTGTTTGTTGACTGTTTATTAATTTTTTTCCATGGTAAATTTTGCTGAATAGAAGTCCTTAAGTCTGATGTAATCAAGTTCATCAATTCTTTTACCTAATGGTTTATGCATCTAAAGTTTTGTTTAAGAAGTTCCTCCCAATACTAGATTACAAAGAAAACCTATTTTTTCTCTTGTAGCAACTTTATCCTTTTACCTTTTATATTCATGTCATTAATTCATCTTGAGTTCAACTCTGTAGGTAGTATTAGGAAGAAATCTAGTTTCTTTTCCTTCATATAAGACACCATCTAGTAAAGTATCTGTTTTTCCGTATGGATTTTTAATGTCACATTTATTGCATAATATATTCTTATATATCTATAAATCTCTGAGTTACATGACCCAAAATCATATTATTACTGTTACTATTACTATAACTTTAAAGAGTGTCCTAGGCAAAAGACCCTGAATAGCCAACACAATATTGAAGGAGAAGAACAAAGTTGGAGGACTGACACTACTCAACTTCAAGACTTTAGGGTAAAGGCCCAGAAATCAAGACAAGTATTAGTGAAAGAAAAGACAAATGGATCAATGGAACAGAATAAGGAGCCCAGAAATAGATCCACATAAATATAGTGAACTGATCTTTGGCAAAGGAGCAAAAACAATACGACAGAACAAAGATAGTCATTTCTACAAATGATACCAAAACAACTGGACATCTACATGCAAAAAAAATGAGTCTAGACACAGACCTTATATCCTTCACAAAAAATTCCGTCAATATGGATCACAGACATAAATGTAAAATGTAAAACTGTAAAGCTCCTAGAAGATAGATAACATAAGAGAAAACCTGTATGATCTGGGGAATGGCTGTGACTTTTGAGGAACAACACTAAAGGCATGATCTATGAATAAAATAATTGATAACTGGACTCCATTAAAAAAAACCAACCTTTTATTTTGCAAAAGACAATGTCAAGAGAATGAGAGATAACCTATTTTCAAAATAGAGAAACATTTGCTAATGACAATGATTGTTATTGAAGATACACAAAGAGGGGCATCTGGGTGGCTCAGTCTGTTGAACACGCGACTTGGGCTCAGGTCACAGTCTTGTGGTTCATGAGTTTGAACTCCACATTGGGCTCACTGCTGTCAGACTGTCAGTGTGGAGTCCGCTTCTGATCCTCTGTCTCCCTCTCTCTGGCCCTCTCCCACTTGTGCTCTCTTAGAAATAAGTAAAACATTAAAAAAAAGAGAATACACAAAAATTTCTTATGAACAATGAGATACTGCTACATCTGATTAGAATGGCCAAAATCCAGAACACTCACAGCACAATATGCTGGCAAGGATGTAAAGGCACAGGATCTCACATTCACTGTTGGTGGGAATACAAAATGGTACAGCCACTCTGAAAGACAGTTTGGCAATTTCTTACAAAACTAAATATATTCTTATTATGTGATCCAACAATCAAGCTCCTTGTTATTTACCTGAAGAAATTGAAAACATATATCCCCACAAAAATCTGCACAATAGCATCAGTGTTACTCATAAGTGCCCAAACTTGGAGGCAACCAAGATGTTTTTCTGTTAGTGAATAAACTGTGGTACATCCAGACAATGGAATATTATTCAGCGTTAAAAAGAATTGAACTATCAGCTCACGAAAATACACGGAAAAACATTAAAAGTGTATTACCAAATGAAAGAAGCCAAGCTATATATTGTATGATTCTATATATTATATGATTCTAACTGTGTAACATTCTGGAAAAAGCAAAACTATGAAGACAGTGAAAAGATCAGTGGTTGTCAGGGTAAGGGAGAAGGGAGAGATGGATAGAAGATTTTTACACAGTGAAAATCTGTATGACTTATCTGTAAGATACCATAAAGACAGATTAAGTAATTATACATTTGTCCAAACTCATAGAGTATACAACACCAACAGTGTACCCTTATGTAAATTACGAACTTTAGGTGATATGCCAATGTAGATTCATCAGTTGTATGAATGTGTCACTCTGGTGGGAAATGTTGATAATGAAGGGGCGAGCCTATGCATATATTAGGGGCAGGGATTAAATGGGAAATTTCTGTATCTTTCTCTCAATTTTGCTGTGAACCTAAAACTGCTCTAAAAAAATAAAGTCTTAATTAAAAAAAAAAAAAGAGTATTCTAAGTATGGTAGATCAAATGTCCCGCTCCTTCTTCAAGGCCAACATAATTATGTATAAACGTTTGTGTCTTCACATAAATTTTAGATTAAGTTTGTTGAGTCTTTCAGAAAATTCAAATGGAATTTCAAGATCATATTGAATTTATGGATTAACTTGGAGGAAAATTGACATCTTTATTATATTATCTCATCCAAAAACATGGAACATCTTTTTCATTTATTCAGATCATCTTCTATTTCTTTTATTAGAACTGTAAATATTTTACCATAGAGCTTTTGTGTATTTTTGATTAGTGTAATTCAAGGAAATTTATAATTTTTGTTGCATTTGTGAATGGATTACTTTTGACTATTGCTTTTCATAGGTTGAACTCAATTCTGTTAAGTTTTCTAAACAGATTATCATATCATCAGCAAATGACAGATGTTTTATCTTTCCCTGTACAATTCTTAACCAGACCTCCTTTTCTCCCTTATGGTATAGGGCAAAACTCTAGTTATGTTAAAAGTGATGAGGATTCTGGGAATCCTAGTATTGTTTTCAACTCTACATGGAATGCATCTAAAATTTTTCCATTAAGCATAATATTAACTATAGGTTTTTGTATATAAATTTTACCCAATAAATTCCTTTTTTTCCCATTCTTTTTATCCTAAGATTTTTAAAAGTTATGATTAGATATTGTATTTTATTAAAGGCTTTTCCTGCATTGAGATAATATTTACTAATGTGTGAAGTGCACTGATAGATTTTTTCTCCTGATGTTGAATCATTCTTACAGTACTTGGATAAATCACACTTGAAAATGATATATTATTATTTATAATACACCAGAGTGTAGCAGGATTCTCCCACAGAGAGTCGTGACACTGAGGCTTTTCTTTCCAGGAAACAACTGTATTCCCGCCAGCACCGCTCAGTTGGGTTCATACAGAACTGACCGCCGAATGTCACATGGCATAGTTTTTATACATTTTCTATTTCTTTATCTACCATATATGGTAACACACACAAACATGTAGTCTGATTATGTGGTCTCATGTTACAAGGTCATGAGGGATGTTGTCACATATGCGCATAGCCAGGTTACCTTGAGGTTTTTGTTTTATGTTTTTCTCTCTCTTTTTTCCCTTCTCCTTATAGAGGGGACCCTACCACAGTAGGACTAGATTAACTTGCTTGTTTACATCTATGTTAATAAGTAAGGTGCTGTATAATTTTTTATTTATTATTATTCTCATCTGCTCTGGGAATTGAGGTTTCACTAGTTGCCTAAAATGAGCTGGATAGCCTGTTTTTTTGTTTTTGTTTTTTTTGTTTGTTTGTTTGTTTTCTTTTTCTTTCCTTTGGAATAGCTTGTATAAGTTAGAATTTAGTGCTTCTTTGAAAGTTTAGTAAAACTCACCTATAGAATCGTTTTGCTCTTTTGTTGTTCTTTTTGAGAGAGTAGATCTTTGAACACTTCAGGTGTTTAATACTGAATAACTTTGTCTGTTCAAGTTATCTATTTCCTCTTGTACCACATACCGCATTTTGTATTCTATAGGAATTTATCCATTTTATGAGATTGTCATATTTATTAACAATTAGTTACTTATGATACTTCTTCTTATTTAAAAAATCTCTAGTTATTTCTCCCATCTGTATATTTTTATTTGAATATTAAAAAAATCTTTCTCTGATTTTATCAGAGGTTTGCTTTTTTTGTGTGTGAGTCTTTGAAGTGAACCAGCTTAAATGAGCTCTATCATTTTTTCAGTCTGTTTCATTGATTTTTGCCTTTATTATTTCCCTTCTTTTTGATTCTTTGGGTTTGTCATGCTGCTTTTATCCCATCTCCCTCAGTCAAATGCTTGTTTATCTTTAACCTTTTCTTATTTTCTCTTTCCCTCCAGATTTATTGAGTTATAACTGACAGACATTATGTAAGTTTAAGGTGTACAGCGTGTTAATTGGATACACTTATCTGTTGCAAGAAGTTTACCACCATAGCTCCATCACTTCATGCATTTAAAGCTGTAAAAATCAAGCACCTCTTATGTTCCACATTTTTGACAGATAGTGTTTTCATATTACCATTTTAAAATTTCAATTTGATTAATTTTAACATATTAATAATGTTATTTAGTTTCCAAACTCACAGGATTTTTTTTTAAAGCCACTCTTTAAAATTAATGTTTTTGATGTTTATTTATTTATTTTTGAGAAACAGAGTGAGTCAGGGAGGGGCAGGGAGAGAGGGAGACAGAACCTGACAGGGGGCTTGAACCTGCAAACCATGAGATCATGACCCACTGAGCCATGCAGGCACCCCTGCAATTAATTTTTAATTATATTACATTACCTAGTTTTAAGGTATTATTTAGAGGTTTTGCATTTGCATCTATAACCTTACATATAGCTCTTTTGTAAATGTCCCATGTATGCTTGTAAAAATGCACATGCTCTGAGCTCAAACTTATTCACTACATAGTTTATACCTTCAGTGCTCTTTGCTCAACTTTGTGGTTTCTGAGAAGAGTAAGTTAAATCTCCAACTACAATTGTTGATGTCCTTATTTCATTTGCAGTTCTATCAGTTGCCGCCTAATACATTTTGAGACAGCACTGTCTGCTGCAAGTATGGTTTATGAATGATTTATTCTTCTCCTATTGTTTGTTTTACCACTTTTTGGCCATTTATGTTTTTTGCCTTCTAACATACATTGTTGGACACTAAGGTTACTGCTCAGATCTGTTTTAGACCTTATGTGTCTCATCAATCCTTTATTTTCTGCCTTTCCATGAGTCTTTTAAACGCCGCTTTTGTCTATATGCTTTAACATTTTATTTTGTTGTAGTTTGTTTTAAAATCCAATCTAAAGTTCTTTATTATCTTAATTGAATTTAGCCTAATGACTTCTTTCTTAATTATTATGATATCAGAACTAATTGTGAGCAAATTATTTTGTTTTCCACAGCATGTGCTTTCTTTCTTCCATCATATGGTGTGAGCTTTCTTCTATTAGTTTAATGTTATGTATTTTATTCTTTCAGATGGTAGCCTCCTTTAACTTAAAACTCATGCTCATATTTATTTATCCCTGATTTCTTAAGCATATTAATATCCATGTCTTCTTAACGCTGCCAGTACTTGGCATGCTCTGATACCTCTTTTGTGTTGAAACTCTTCCTCTAATCTTATTAAGATTGTCTAGAATTTTAGTGCTAGATGCTGTGGATACATATCCGTTTTTCTTTTGTTTGGTCATAGCCCTTTCCTTGCTTTTTTTTTTTTTTTTTTCCTAAGACCACAACACATTTCACAAAAGTGTTTAGTGACTCTTAGTTTTCATGTCTGATGCAACATCTCCTAGGATCTTTTCTTCAGCTATTTAAGTATTTTCCCCCAAATGTGGGTCTCTGTGTGGCAAACTTATAAGGGCACAGATGCATGAAAATATTTTTATTACCTCTTCATAGCTACATAAGGAGTTGGCTGTATATTTTAAATTATAGTTTCAAAATTCTTTCCCTGAAATTCTTCAAAATATTTTTCCATCATTTTCTTGGATCCTGTATTATGGTTGAGAAATCTGATGTCAATTTGATGCTTCTTTCTTTTTTTTCTTTACCCAGCTTTATTAATATACAGTTGATATGTAACTGTGCATGTTTAAGGTGTACAATGTATTGATTTGGTAAACTTGTATATTACAATATTATTACCACCGTAGTGTCAGCTAACACCTACATCATGTCACATGATAACTATTCTTTTTGCTGTGAGAACATTTAAGATCTATACTCTTAACAGTTTTCAAGTATATAATATAGTATTATTATTGTAATCACCATGCTGCACACCAGATCCCCAGAACTTAGTCATCTTATAACTGGAAGTTTGTGCCATTTACTGGCATTTCCCTCCTCCACCCCCACCCCGACCCCCACCCCTGCCCCTGGCCTTTGGTAGCCACTATTCTCCTCTCTCTTTCTATGAGTTTGGTCTTTTAGATTCCATATATAGGTGATATCATACAGTATTTGTATTTCTCTGCATGACTTCTTTAATGTAGCATGATGCCCTCAGAATCCATCTGTGTGGGACCCTGTGGGGAATCCACAGCGGGACTACTTTTCTCTCATGGCTGAATTACATTTCATTATATATTATATAACACATCTTCTTTATCCATTCATCTGTTGATGGACACTCCAGTTCTTTCCATATCTTGCCTATTGGGAATAATGTTGCAATAAACACAGGAGTGCAGATGTCTTCCAGATCCTGTTATTATTTCCTTTGGGTAAATATTGAGAAGTGGGATTGCTAGATCATATGATAGTTCGGCTTCTAAATTTTCGAGGAAACCCCACACTGTTTTCCATAGTGTCTGGACTAATTTACATTCCCACCAACAGTGCATGACGGTTCCCTTTTCTCCACGTCCTCTCTAACACTTACCATTTCTACCTGAGAGAATGGTAGCCATTTTCTCAGGTCATGATCTCATGGTTCATGAGTTCAAGCCCCATGTCAGGCTTTCTGACAGCTCAGAGCCTGGAGCCTACTTCGGATTCTGTGTCTCCCTCTTTCTCTGCCCCCCTCCCCAACTTACCCTCTGTCCCTCTCTCTCTCAAAAATAAATAAACATTAAAATAAAAGATTGCTCTGCATGGTAGCCATTTTAATAAGTAAGAGGTGATATCTCATTGTGGTTGATTCTTGTTTTTCTTAGAGGTGATTTTTTCTTCCCACCTCTGGAATCTTGTAGAATCTTCTTTTTATTTTTAATACTCCTTAAAATTTTTTTAAACCTTTATTTATTTTTGAGAGAGAATGAGAGTGTGTGCAAGTGATAGTATATGTGCAGAGTGGAGGAGACAGAAGCCAAAGCAGGCTCTGTGCTCTGAGCGCAGAGCCCAATGTGGGGCTTGAACTCATGAACTGTGAGATCATGACCTGAGCCAAATCAAGAGTTGGCTGCTTACCTGACTGAGCCACCCAGATGCCCCTTATTTTCAATATTCTTAAATTTCTCCGAAATGTGATTTTTTTCTTATCTCTCCTTTTGGTTGCTTTATGAGTTCTTTCAATTTGAGTTATTTGGGGGGAAGTTGTCTCCATTATTCTTTTTTCTGTTTAATTAAAAAAATTTCTTTAAATGTTATTTTTGAGAGACAGAAACACAGTGTGAGCATGGTAGGGGCAGAGAAAGAGGGAAACACAGAATCTGAAACAGGCTCCAGATTCTGAGCTATCAGCACAGAGCATGATGTGGGTCTTGAACTCACAAACTGTGAGATCATGACCTGAGCCAAAGCTGGACACTCAACCCATTGAGCCACCCAGATGTCCCGGTCTCCATTATTCTTATGATGTTTTCTCTTTTTCATTTAGATTCTTCATTTTTGTAATTCCTATTACCTATATACTGGTACCTCTACTTCTATACCTCATATCTCTTAGTTTTTGTCTTATATGTTTGTATCTATGTGTCTTGACTGTCACCTCCTCAAAAGTTCCTCAATACGAACTTCTAGTTTACATGTTCACAATTCCTTCTCTAGTCCTATCAAGTCTATTTTTATTTCATTATCTTGTTCGCTGTTTCAATAGTCATATTTTTATGTATAATATTTCCTCTTTGAAAAATGAATTCTTATTCTTGTTTCAAGTGGCTAATACCTTCCTTTATCTCCTTAATATATTCATTGAGCATCTCTCAAATTAGATCTCATAATTGTGCTTCAGATGGTATATATAGTCTAGCTCATTGAATTTTTTTGGAGGTAGTTACACTCTTTGAGGTTCCAGCAAGGTGTATTGAAAAGGGGCTGAAGGCCAGGCTCCAATCTGTCATGTCTTTGAATTGAAAAAGAGGGGAGGGGCTAGCCCGTGAGGAGAGTCCAAGCTCCACAAGCCACTGATGACTGCCCCTGCTTTGCTGTCACGGCGCCAGGCAACAACTGTGAATACAGTTTCACTTCAAACTGTTAGGGACATGCTGCATGGGGAAAGGTGATGCTCGCAGATTGTTATCTGCCAGCTCTGGGGCCTTGGAAGGCAAGTCGTAGAAGAATTAAGGCTGAGGGGACATGGTCAGCTAATGGCTGTTTTCCTCAACTACTCACTTCAGCCGAGCACATATGCACTTGCCTTATTTCCTCTCTTGGACAACTGAACTTGCGATGTGGGCTGTTTCCATTGATTTCTATAGAAAAGAGACTCGCAAAGAATATATCAAGGCAGTTGTGGAAAAGAGGCAGGAGAAGAATTTTAAAATCTTCCCACCAATCTATAGTTCACTTCTATCTCTGCCTTCTCCCAACCACAGGTTACACTACTTACCTACCCACCTCTGACACCAATTCAAGTCATACTTCCATCTTTCCAGAATTTTCTCTTATTTTTTGGTTAGTTTCTGAAGTCTTCTTCCCCCTATTCTATAATTTCTTTGCAACAGTTTTCGGTGGAGGGAGCCAGCGGCACATTCTAGTTTGACCTCCTGGCTGACCATTCATATTCACTATACTGGACATTATTTGGATATATTTCCACCATTTTCCTTTATGCTTTCAGTAATGATTTTTTTTCTATAGCCTTCCTTTTGTTCCCTCTCTCTCTCATTCTATCTTTGAATTGAGTAATTAAACATTTCTTTTTACTCTGCCCCTCTTTATTATCTGGAAATTAGATATTCTATCTATATTCCCTTATTGATTTAGTAATAAGAGTTAATTCTGACTGAGTGACGAAACCTTAAATGGATAGAAATGGCTTTTAAAAAGCCCAGATAGAATGTTAATGGGTTGGATAAATAAATAGTATAAAGATATTTTCCCCAAATTGACCTATTGACTCCGTGAAATCTCAATGCACTGCTCAGCAGATGCTTATGATAAAATTGCCAAGATGAACCCATGATTTTTATGGAGCTACAAAAGATCTGACAGAACAATCCTGAAATATAAAAATAAAGTTGGAGGATATACACAGATGATTTTAAGACATTATACAACTATAGTAATCAAGGAAGTTTAGTAGTTATGTAAGGATAATATACTGATGTGAGGATAGACAGATCAATAGAATAGAACAGAAACCAAAAACAAAACCACATCTACATGGTCAACTGATTTTTAATAAATACACTGATGCATTTCAATGGGAGGAAGGTGTTTTAAATGGTGTTGGAGTGACTGAATATTTGTATGAAAAAATGCATCTTAACCCTTTCCTCATGTCATCCACAAAAATTAATTCATGATGGATTACATACTTAAAATTTAAAAAATCATAAAGCTCCAGATGAAAACAGGAGACTATCTTTGTGAACTTGAAGTAGGCAAAGAATACTTGATGGGGCACAAAAACACACCAATTTTGACTTCATCAAAATTAAAAATTTCTATTCATTAGACGGTCTTTATTTGGAAAAATACTCACACTTTAGAATATACAAAGAACTATTACTAATGGACAAAATACTTAAAAATAGCCATTTCATGAAGGAAGATATATTAATAGCTAATAAGCACATGATTTCATTAGTGATCAAGGATATGAAAATTAAAACCCCCACCATAGTGGCCAAAAATTTTTTAAAGGAGACGATATCAAGTGTTGGAGCATCTGAAATTCTCATTCATTGTTGGTAGCACTGTAATGAGGTAATCTCTTTCAAAAATTGACAGTTACATATTCGTAAACTTACTATATGACACAAGAAATTCCTTTTCTATGTATTTACCCAAAAGAAAACGTGCATCCCCAAGAATCTTATACAAGATTGTTCCTAGTAGCCTTGTTACAATAATCCCAAATTAGAATGTCCATCAGTAGGAGAATATCAACCCAAATGTCCATCAATGGGAGAATAGATAAATAAGTGATTCGTATATTCATATAATGTGATACTACTCTGCAGTAAAAAGGATACACTATTGATATAAAACATGGATGAATTTCAAAAACATTACATTGAGCAAAAGACTCTAAACACAAAGAAAAATTCACATAATTCCATTCATACGAAGTTTCAGGAATGGGCAAAACTAATCTAGAGATATAAGAGTCAGAAGAGTGGTTGCCTCACGGTGGGAGGGAAGTTGACTGAGAAGGGGCATGAGGGAGCTTTCTGCAGTGAGGGAAATAGTCTAGATCTTATTTGGTTGGTGGTTTTGTGGTTGTACATGAGTGTCATAGTTTTCAAATATAATTTATTTTTATTTTTGCACTAAACATTTAAGATGTATTCATTTTATTGTGTATAAATCATACCTTAATCCCACTCACTCACAGTACATTGAGAAATAAAGAGTACAAGTATGTGCTCAGAGAATGAAGTTTTGTAAGATATCAGGGATCCAGACTCTGTTTTTTTTTTCCTTCACCATGCAGCAAGGTAGTTTGTTTTTATGTATTTTATATAACATGTGTTTGGAGTTAGCCATATATTTCGTATTCTCTTTCCTCATCATATTTTTCTTCCATCTAAGATACTTCATTCAAGATAATTTGTTTTCCCTGACTGAAGTACCTTAAGATTTATTTTAGTGAGAGTCCTAAAATATCTCCTTTACCTTGAAGGATATTTTTGCTGGGTATACAATCCTAGGTTGCTTGTTATTTCCATTTAAGTATATTTCTGTATCTTCCTGTTGTCTTCTGGCTGCCGTTGAGAAGTCAGCTTCTCTGTCTCATAGTTATTCATTCGTAGGCAACACAGATATTCTCTCTTCTCTCTTCTTTGGTGTTCTTCAATTTGACTACGATGTGTCCAGGTGTGGATTATATTTTTTAAATTTATTTATTTATTTTGAGAGGGGGGACGGGACGGAAAGAGGGAAAGACAGAATCCCAAGCAGGCTCAGTGCTGTCAGCATAGAGCCCCAGGTGGGGCTCAAAGCCATGAATCATGAGATCATGACCTGAGCCCAGACCAAGAGTCGGACTCAACTGACTGAGCCGCCCAAGGATTTTTTTTTTTTTTTTAACTTAGCCTGCTGCTTGCGATTCCTTAGATATCCTGAATGCTAGGCTAGTGTCTTTCATGAACTCTGGGAAATTCTTAACTATTTTTTTCTTGATTATTTTCTGCTCCTCATTTATTCTCTTTTATTCTGCAACTCTGATTGGACATACAACAGACTCCCTTCACTCTTCTCTGGGTTTTAATGTCACTTATGTATTTTCCAACTTTTCATTTCTCTGGGGTGAAATTCAGATAATTTTTGAAGATCTCCTCATTATTAGTTATGTTATTAGCTATTTCTAATCTGCTGGTAAAGTTCTCCACTGAGTTTTAATTTCAAATACAATTTTCATAAGAGTTCTATATGCATTTTATTTTCAGATAAGTTTAATCACTTAGTTTCTTCTCCCTTATACAGATTTTAAATCTATCATTTATTTTTTTAAACACCTATTTTTGTTTTGTAGTCTGTATCTGATTATTCTAGCGTTTCAAGTTATTTCATGACTGATTCTGTCAAATAATTGTTTCTGTAAGCTCTTGCTCAGAGTGACTTATGTCCTTGGGTATTTCGTGATTTTATTTATTTTTATTTTTTGCCATGATATCTGATTTCTTGGAACTTTGTCAGTTGGAATTCTTTAAGGCCTGAGTCAAGGATGGGTTATTCCAGAGAGTCCTTTGTTTGTTTTTATCAGGCATCGGGGATACTACCTACCTAATATTACTTTATTATTTAAAAAAATTTTTTAATGTTTATTTATTTTTGAGAGAGAGAGAGAGAGATACAGTGTGAGCAGGGGAGGGGCAGAGAGGGAGGGAGACAGAATCTGAAGCAGACTTCAGACTCTGAGCTGTCAGCACAGAGCAGGACTCAAACTCCAGAACTCAAGAATCCTGAGATCATGACCTGAGCTAAAACCAGATGCTGAACTGACTCAGTCACCCAAGGGCCCCTACCTAAGGCCACTTTAAACTAAAGTCTTGGCTTAAGGTTCAGAGAACTTGAACTGAAAAGCTGTATGAGGGTCAATTGCTGGTTCCGAATTCTCAAGAGACGTTTCTTTTCCTCTCTACTTTGTGTCAAGGTGTAAAACAGGCCAATTCCTCTGCTGTCTCCTAAGTGAGGGAGGTGAATTTACTTCGAGGCTATCCCTACGTGGAGAGTATAGCCCTTTGGGGTTCCAGCTTTGTAAGTGGGTACTCACATCAGATTCTCTGTAAGTGGAGTTCTGAAGATTCTTATCTCCTGTGCCCTTTGATCTCCAAAGCCATGAAAACCGAAGCTTGACTTCACCAGATTAGGCAAATGTCCTCATGTGGAAGCTGCCTACAGTCTCCATTGACCTCCCTTGGTTCCATCTTCTGTTTTTGGCCTCTGAAAACTTATGACTTTCTTGCCAGTTTATCCTCACACTTACATAGATTTAAGAAAATACATACCTAGCATCTGTAGTTGTTTTTCCTGGAAAGATTGACCAAGATAACTAGTTTGTCTAGAAACAGGAGTCCTGTATTTGTTTGATCTCATTCTTATAAAATGTCTGTTTTATGTATAAGTTAAAAAATGCACATGACATATTCATATAGTTGTGTTTGGTTTTAATTTATACATGAATAAATAAATGTAACCTTACTAGGAGCATGTGCTGAGAATATTTATGACTGGGACATGCAATAAAGAAAGCTTGGGGAACTCATCTTAGAATCAGAACATGGATCATTCCCTGCTTCTTAATACCTGGGGAGAAGGGGGCAGAAAGGAGGTTGGCAAGGCCTTCAATGTCTCAGTCATCTCCAGGCTTTTCTCTTGCTTTCCTATGATGGGGCAGAGTCAAGGAAAATTATGCAAATATGACTGGTTATTTTTTATTTCCTCCCAGAGTCTTGAAAGCTTCTTAGGGTGGTGTGTCCACTTTTTCAATGAGATGGTGGCTGGTTGGCGCACATGGTCCCGTGGTACACAACGGCAGTGCTGATTACAGATGACCTGGACAGTCGGCTTGCTAGATAAAGCCAGCAGCGCAGGCAGCTGTGGGCCCCCCACCCCCCTCCTCATTGCGCTTCCCCTGGCTGGTCTTGCTTGAGACAAGCCTCTTTCACTCTAAAAGAGGTTTTTATATTGGAGTTGATGGTTTTGACAGAGAAATACTTGCTTTCTTTTGACTGATAGGACCTTGGCAAAGAAAGTCCATTTTGCCAGTTGCTGGCTAATGTCCTGGCTGGGATGAGCAAAAACTTCATTAATGAATTATCTCCTACTTACAAGACAAATTTGAATCATTTGTTTCCTTAAAGAGATGGTGTCATTGATTAAAGATGGCCATTAGTGACCACGAATAAATGTATCTGTTCACCCTTCAAAGATGTTTGACGGTTGCATTTCTTGCTAGGAAGCAAAACAGATAGTTCTTTGACTCACCTGTGTGTCTTCGGGTTACATTAAAGGTTGTCTTAGAGTTCTAAATAATAATGATTAAAGAAGAAATTATTTAAATTTCCACTGAGTTTAATGACTAGATCTAGAGATATCTATTTGTAACTGTTAAATTGGGAGCAATGCTAACTTTTGGCTAGATTGCATGCAGAATCTCCTGGCGGTGGTCGTGCAATGAGGTTACAATTCACAAGCATGGTGCTACCCCAGATAATGATTCAGACTCTAATAAAGTACTTAGGAAAAGCTTCAAAGCCAAAGTGGAATATAGCACACCAATTTTGGATCCTAAAACTAAAGTCAAATGCAAATTTTTACAAAAAGGCATCAAAGTTTCATTTTTTAAAAGTCGACTGAACTAGGTTAGATTGAAATTCGAGCCTATGTATTATTAAAATAATTGAATTGGGATATCAAAATAACAGACTGAACTCGAATCAGAACTCCATACGTCCTCGATGCTAGATAACAGGTCCCTCCTTTATAAGCTAAATGGGACTTTTTTGAGAGGGGATGGCAGTTATGCTCTCAGACAACAAAGTGATAGGACTCACAGGATTAGCCTTCAGGGGGAAGGTACAGATGTGCTGAGAATGACAAGGCGCTCCCTGGCCCTCCTCATGTGAGCAGAAGCTGTCAGTTCTCCTGTAGCACAACAAAGATGTGTTCACTGGGTCTTTCTACAAGGTATCTTTGTCTGAACTGAGGTTTGGTCATTGCAGTCAGGTTGGGACGGACCATATGGGGGAACAAATCGGCTGGGCTGACTATTCATGGCCGCTTATTTGGGAGGGGGGTGCATAGAGTTACATCCTTCTAGACATGCTTTTCATGAATGGATGAGGAAATGTTTGCAAATGACATGGTTTCAGAACCCCCACCAGCTGTGCTGTCTTTTCTGGGTGAGCCTGATTGCTTTTGGCTCTACCCGGTGCAGTGTTTTCCATTAAATCAGTCTTTCCTCTGTGGGGGTATTTATTATGTGCCATTTTGAAAATAAAAGGGACGCGGAGCAATCATCCAGCAAAACCATAAAACATTTTATTATCCGAGACGGTGAGGGGACAGGTTTGACATACAACACTGGGAGCCACGATGGCCGAACAATGTGGTACTAAAGCGTGATTTAATGAGGCTTGGAGGATTTAGTACAGTCAGAAAAGTTCCACTCTGTCTTGGGCATAGGGGAAGCAAGCTGGCATGGGCACCTCACTGAGCAGCATCTCACCAGGGAGGCTTCAGCCAGCAGCCCCCATTTGTCCTGCTGTCCCAGACAGCCATTGTCAGGGAGACTTTAGCGCTGAAAACTTCTGACTGATTTAGTGGACCCCAAACTTGGCACAGCTTCCCGGTGGCTTCCGTTTTACAAGGCCAGCAGTTAATCCAACAAAAGGCTGAATTCATTTCCCTCTATATCCATTGATTGCCAACTGAGAGCTGGATGCTGTCAACTTGCTTTTAAAAAAAATTCCATTTCACTGGAATTGAAGTCTTTTGCCCTCTGATAAACGGCACTGTGCTGTCTTGGGCAACATTTTTTTGTTTTCCACTTTTCCAAAGGAAAAACTCATTAGCAGATGGTGGCTGGACATCAAGTCAATCATTGTCTTTGGATTTAATCATACGCATCTTTCTGATCCAGCTGAACTAAACCTACCTGTGATACTTCATTATCGTGTTGGCACCACCTCAGCCACTGAGTTATGAACATAAGACGTTCATGGACAAGTTCAAGCATCATTTTGTTATCTTCTTCACTGAAGTGGATGGAGGCGCTTGCTGAATATTTATCAAGTAATAGGGTGTGCTTGGTCCCCTGGGATTGAATGGAGTTGTGGAAGAGTTAAAAGCCTAGTCCCTGTCCTGAAGGGGCTGATGATCTAGAAGGTGAGATGTGGCACACATATAAAGAGATAAACAACACTGCTTTATTACATGACCTACTGGCTTTTGTCGAGACGGCCTTGGCCTAGTCTAACAGGGCAGTTCTCTACTGATAGCACAGTACAGGATTACCTGAGAAGTTTTCAAAAAAGATGAATGTTCAGGCATTGTCCTAGTTGGTTGGGGCAGCTATAACAAGAATGTCATGGACTGGGGGGCTTAAACAACAATCATTTATTCCTTATAGTTCCGGAGGCTGAGAAGTCCATGCTCAAGGTGCTAGCAGATCTGTTGCATTGTGAGAACCCACTTCTTAATTTGCAGATGGATATCTTCCCGTTGTATCCTCACATGACAGAGAAGGGAGGGAGGGAGAGAGAGAGACAGAGAGACAGAGAGACAAAGAGAAAGAGGGTGCTAATCTCATTCGTGAGGGCTCCATCTTCATGACCTGGTTACCTCCTGAAGGTCCCACCTCCTAACACCATCACACTGGGGATGTGATTTTAACATATGAATATTAGGGGAACATAAACATTCAGTCCATAACAGGCCCTCATACCAGAGATCCTGATTCAGTGAGTCTATGGAAAGTCTGGGCTTTGGTGTTGAGAAAAGCTCTGGGTGATTCTAATGTTTTTCTAGGACTGAGAACTGCTGGTCTAGGAGACAGATGACTAGACACTTTTTTTTTTTTTTAATTAACAGGTTCTACTCTGATTTTGCCCCTCTCCAGATAAATAGGAGCTTTCTTTTCTCTACTCCACTAACTCCCTATACACATCTCAATGATACCTCACCTTGTGATAATCTCTCCATCCTCCCCATTGCCTCTCTAGGGGTAGAGATAGGGTTCTAGTCATCCTTTTCCTCCTAGAGCATGGCACAAAAAAGATGCTCACAAACATTTGCTGGATGAGGGAGTGAAGGAATGATCTGGTTGACCTTGAACAAGATACATAAACTTTCTGCTTAGGAGTCTTTGTCTCATCATAAAGAGAGGGGAAGAAAGGAATGATGCTATCATTCTCTGGGGCTATGTTAGATGTGGATGCCTTCCTCTGATGACTTTGGAGCCCTTTTAAAATAAAGGTGCAATACAAATTCTAGGCATTCTCATGGACAATTGACCCTGGAGTAATACCTTTGTTCTCCCATTTTGTAGCAAGACACGAGCGAATTTTGATGACATTATGGCAGAGCTGATGCTGGCACAATGAGTCTACTAATGTCTTCTAAATGATATGGCTGACTTTTAAAGTAGTTCAGAACACAGCCAGGGCCCAGAGTCTGAGAAAGAAATAAAAGTCCAAGAGGGTAGCCTCAAGACCTTGGTGACTAGGTCTCTATGACCAAGGGGCTAGGGGTTAGGGGTTTTTCCATATCCTCTGTCCCAGGGCAAGGTTGACCTCTAAGTGACTCTTTCATTAAAATTCTCTTTCAAACCCTGTTTACAAATATATTTGTTTACTTGGGAACGAAGTTGAGGTATAAGGATGCTAGCATTTAAAAAAATATTTTATTTTTAAGTAATCCCTACACCAAGCAAGGGACTTAAACTTACAACCCTGAGATCAAGAGTCCCATGCTTTTCTGAATGAGCCTGCTAGGCACCCCAGTAAGCTAGTATTTCTAAGAAAATGTTTAGGATGCTAGTATTTCTAAGGGACCAGTGGTTAGAACTCATTTACAGTGACAAATTAAGTATTGATGTCTTTTTCCTTTCTATGAATTAGTTTAAATATGTTTACAAGTACCTCCCTCATTTTTTTCCTGCCCACACCCTTCATTGTAATAAAAATTAGCACTCAAAGCTCTAAGCCACGTATTGGAGATTACGGGAAGGCTTCTGCTTCTCAGAAAACATTTAGGCTATTTAGGTGCTGTAAATTTTGTGCGAAGCATTTATGAAATCCAGGCTCATTCGTTTACTTGAGGTTTAGAACCCAGGAAGAGCCTCCCGCAATGTCTTCATCCGACCTCTGCTCTCTGAATCCGAGGCCAAGTGCTGACCTCCCTCCACCTTTGATGAGAAGGAGCAGACCTCCTGCCTTATATTTAATGAGCAGATTTCTTCTTTGAGATCAAAATGCTTTTAAAAATTTTTTCAGGTGGGAAAACTAAGGCCCAAGGACATCAAAGGTCGCCCTTTTTGTTGTTTTGTCT
The DNA here is from genome assembly GCA_030068075.1 of Paguma larvata. NCBI lineage: Eukaryota > Metazoa > Chordata > Mammalia > Carnivora > Viverridae > Paguma > Paguma larvata. The sequence goes on along the minus strand of CM057839.1, from coordinate 50,032,703 downwards.
CTCTGAAGTGGGTCTTTTCCCAAGGTGCCTCTCGTCTATTTATTTTGGAAAAAACATGAGTTTAGACTGTCATTAGGGAAATTGGTATCATTTAAAGGTGAATTAAATATTCCCCTCTTCTAAACTGCACAGAACAAAGGAAGTGTCACATGATGGCGGTTAACACAAAGGTGCTTTTTTTTTTTTCTCTAGTGTAAATGGTAACCGGGTAATAAGAAAGGCACTTTTGTCAAGACAGCGGGGCATAACCAGTGACAGTAATTTCAAGGACTTTGAATAAGCTGTGTGGTTAGGCTAGGTTGTCGGTCCCCAAAGCATCAGGCTGGAGTCAGTTCCTAACATCACTGAGCTTCAACTTCTACCTTTAGAGCAGGGCGATTCTGCATGTCAAATCCAGAATCTAAACGAATGTGAAGCTCTGTTGGAGAAACCTCAATTCCTCTTTGCAGCCACAGCTGGGCGGCCACCAGAGAGTTTTCAGGCTAGACATGTTTTTCCCCAACATCTGTCAGCTTAGCTAAATCAGAGCTCCAAATGAACAGTGTAATACCCAAGATCATTATCTGGATTTGTGACACTCCCTCCCTGTTCTCCCTGGAGGATTTAGGATTCGAAATGAAAAACAACATTTGTAAGGGATCAGGAAAGGGAGGATTTTCATCTTTATTATTATTACTACCAATAATACATTTTCATTAACATGGTTTTAATGGTATGAAATGAGAGAAATAAAACATGCCCCCTCCATGTCAACATGTTCCCCTGTGCCTTTTGCCTAAGGTACTGTATCTTCGACTCATTCAATCCAAGATAAGCCTATTAATTAAGCTTCCATCTACAGGTGCGGTCTACACAGATGTAATTTGCCGCTCTGAGCTAACTGAAAACTTGCAGATGGGCTCTGGGTTTTGCACTTTTTTTTTACAATGTGGAAAAGATGTGGTCTGTGCTCCAGGTAGAAGGAGAGAGTTAATCCACTAATCAAGTCAACAAATATTTATTGAGTGCCTACTTGATACTCAGCTAGGTACTGGTGCCGTAAGGGATGCATGAGGAGAAAACTTACACCTTTAATGAGGAAACATGACTCACATTACAAGCAGTGTGGCACTGTGGACACAGCATAGCGTCTGGAATCAGGCAGACCTGGTTTAGAAATCCAGTTCCACAGCTTAAAAATGGCATGACCTTGAAAATTTTATTTCACATTGTAGGCACCTGGTTTCTTTTGATTAAAACAGGATATTAATACCTTGAAGATTGTTGTAAGCATTAGCAATAACTTTGTAAAGCACCTGTTCCATCAGAGATGCTCCAAAAATATTATTATAAGGTGGAGATATTTTACATATATATTATGACTTGGTTATGGTTATGCAAAGATAGTTATGCAAATACTCAGAGTTGAGAGAGAATAGTGCCAGCCAGAATAGATGGGTAAACATTGAGCATAACTTAGGTAGCCCTCAGAAATGACAGAATCAAATTGCTGGAAGGAATCTTACAAGTCAACTGGTCCAACAGACTCATTCTACTAATGCAGAAACAGAGGCTCAGATAAGTTGACTTGTCCAGACTAGTAAAGAAATTGGGAGCAGAGGCCAGATTGGACTTACATGTGACCCTGCTTTTGGAGCTGGTGCTATGTGATGTGGTGGTTCCCAAACCTGGCAGAGGGCTAGGATATCTTGTGGGCTTAGAAAATAAATGGCTTTTAAGAGAGTCTGATTCATGAGGTTGAAGTGAGGCCCAGGAAAATGTTTTTGCAGTGAGTTCCTGGCTTGCAGATCAGCTCCCTGGTCAACTTCAGGTGAACTGGGAGCTACAGACCTAGTACTTCCTCTCTCCTGCTATGGGAAAGCCCACCTGGGCCATTCTTGGCCTTCTCTGTCTCTTGAAGGGGTTGCCCTGGTTGAGATTCTGGGCACCTCCACTGCTCATCATCACTCTGCTATACCACATCAGCTCAGCCTGGGACTGAAGTTCGGACAGGGTCTGGCCTGGTGGGGAGTGAAGGTAACAGGGGTGGTGGCAGGAAAGGTGGGGCTGTGAGATGAACCTGGTTGGGCAACTGGTTCCTGAGGGAAGGAGAGGGAGGCCTGGTCACATAGCTAGGTAAGGGCTCCAGTACGGAGGGCTCTGTCGTGGGGGACATAGAGTGGAGCGTTAGTTAGGTTATGTTCTGTGGTGGAACATGAGGCCTCTGAGATGCTCTAAAAGATATCTCTGTGTGCTTAAGTTTGGGGAGATGATACATGTCGCACCCCAGTCGAGGAGATTCATAATGCGCAGGGAGCGCTCTGATGAATCTTATTAACTTCATGTAGACTGAAGTGTTCCAAATTTATCGAATCACAGGCCACTTCAAAAAAACAAAGAACAAAAAAACCCCATTAACTAATGTTCCACGGAACACATTTTGGGAAACACTGTTATAAGCAAATGGAGTCATTATGAGTTCTGTGCTCAGTTTTAGAGAAGTTTTAGAGGAACCCAGGGAAGTGATCATTAGAAAGAGCACTTAAGAAGAGCAGGAAATGAACTGGAATTTCTCAGCCTAGAGGAGAGAAGCCTTATGTGATGCATTTTTAGTTATATGAATTGGTATAATGAGGGATATGATTGATTGTTCTTCATATTCGCTGAGCATCAAGCCAGAAGGAATGGGCTTAAGAGTTAGGCCTAGAGATTTAGGAGGAAGAAAACGGAAATCTTTCTGATAAGGGATATAAACTAGAATAGTTTGTCTAGGGAAATTACACAATTTCCAGAGTCTCATTCATTTCATGGAATAAAATCAGAAAAGAAGCCTAGATAACAACTGACTCAAGTCCCCTGCATTTTCTTGATTTGTCTCTTGATCTTCAGGGATCTAAGCACTTACACAGGTGACATAGAGCACCCTCGCAGTCTGAACAAAGGTCCAGCAGGTTACAGAACCATAGATTTAGAAAGAACTCAACCTCTTCTCCAACTTCCTACCAAAGGGGGCATATTTTTGGCAACACTCTTGCCCCCTGGCCTTCAGGAATACGCTGGGAACACCTCCAATGCCAGAGAAATCGTTACTTTTCTAAGCAGCTCATTTCATTTATGGATGGCTTAGATTGTTAGACAGTGCTGCCTTACCACGGACCAAAATATGTTCCATCTCATCTTACACATTTTAGAGCTGGCTATTTATGTCGGAACTCCACAGAGCATGCTTGTTACTTTTTCCCTATGAGATGGCCATTCACATGTCCCAAGACAAATATTGTATCTGCACTAATACTTGCCCAAGACAAATTTTCCAAGCCATTCAGCCGTTTCTCCTACCATGCATTTCTAGAAGCTTCGCCATGCCTCCAGTGAATATGGGCTGGTCATGATGAACTACGGCTGGGTTATGTTCCCTCTGGCATTGGACAGAGTCCTGCTGCAGAGAGCCATGCATGTAGGGTGAGTCTCTAAGATGGGGCACTCAGACCAGTCTAGCATGTCTGGAGGGCTGGGCCAGCTGATCTATTCGGTCTCTCTACATATGGGATCAAGGGGTCACTGAAAGAAATGAAACACACACTAATATAAAAAAAGGTTCATGAGCACTAGCTTGGCAAGGTCATGGACTCTCAGGAAAGGGCATCATGCCAGAGCTTTAGGGGTTACAAGGGTTGTACTTATAGTTTCTCCAAGTCACTGAGTGCACTAGCTGAAGCCGCTTTGTGAACCTATTAATGGGGTGAAATATGGAAACGCAGGAGGTGTCCCCGCAGCCTCCTGTGTCACATCTTCCCAGCAGTTACACCATCGCTAGGGGGAGCAGGAGAGGACGTTTGGAGGGGCTCTGTTCCTGGGGGTGTACGAGAGGCATTCCCGCGGGGGTGGGCAGGAGTTGCTCACAGAAATACTCTTCATGACCCTCACTGGGACCATGCCTGCCCCAGACCTCACCGGCCTGAAAATTCAAGCGAATTTTATCTATTTGTTCAGTTCTTTCCTGTTTCAAAAAAACAAAACAAAAACAAAAAAACAAAAACCAAAAAACCTGCTCTTCTCAGTTTGTGTTGGTTAGCAATCTTGTCACGCAGTTAATGAAAATACTTTTTTTCCCCCACAGAAACCACTATCAAGTTCTTCCTCATAATGCAGTAAATTCTTTGAGTCTAAATGCAGGATTTTACATTTGTCCTTGCTACATTTAATTTTATTTATGTGGCTTTATCTATGTTTTTTAAAATTGTTTCTTTTGAAGGGCTGGATATTCCTGATATCTTGGAGTCATTTACTTTTGATAAACAAGCTTTCCATTTCTCCCTCAAAGCCTTGGTACATGCCCACCAGAAAAGGATCAGGGGTGGGAGTTTTGCGGCTTGCTGCTAGAGACTTCTCTTGAGCGGGGCGCCAGCCCTTTCATCAGCTCTTTGGGTTAAAATGTCCAGAATGAAAATCTGATACATTCATAGAGTAGGACGATTGTCCACTCCATGTTTCTCCGTCTCATTCACAGAGAAAGGAAGGCTACCGAAATCAAGATACATTATGCAATTGTTTGATTTTTTCCCCTTTCTGTCTGATATTCATGGGAAATTGGATTTGATGGGAGATTGATGGTGTCCTTTAGCAGACAGACACTGCTAACTCTAGGCGAAAGAAGTCTTGTCTTGCCCTCCCACTCAGAGGCGTGTCCGTTGTGTAACAAGCAACAACTGCCTTTCACAGCATGGAGTTCCAACTCCTGGAGCAGTTTATACAGCCTTAACCCATTGGCTTCCATTTCCAGTGTGGCTTTTCTTTGCTTCCCCTCCTGCTCCAATTCTCTTAATAGGTCCACACCCCTAAACTTGCAGCTATTAGCACCTTTCTCCCAGTTCCTGAACACTGGACACTCTTCTCCCTCCACTTTGTTTGCCTACCTCCTGCACAGCCATCAGCTGAGATCTAGCTTCCTCGAGGACACTGACCTCTGCGTCTCCAGCCTGGACCAGGTGTCCTTCCCATGCATTCCCTCCCATCCCAGATTTAGCCCTATGATAACACCTGACACTCAGGTGTTCTGGCATGTGGACTTCTTCCACTTGGCTGTTAACTCCTTGAGCAGAGACTGTGTCTGGTGCAAGGCAGGCTCTCAATGAGTCAATTAGAAACCACCAGGCTGGGAGGTCACATGGTCCAAAGACATATTAGAGTATTCTGAAAGCGCTAGAGGTCCTTTGTTGATATTTAGAGTCTGGCTGTGAGCAAGTCATTGTCTTTTGGGGCTTCAGTTTCTTTATCTGTGAAATGAAGATGATCTCTAAGATTCTAAGCTAATGCAACAAAGAGCTTTCAGTTGGAAACTTGAAGTCCTGACCTTGACCTGCAGAGAGATCCGGAAAGACATTTAACCCACTCACTTCTCTGAGTCTCAGTTTCCTTATTTATAAAAAGGCTGAACTCTGTGCAGTTAGATGGTGTTGGAGACAGACAGATGGCTGTTGAGCAGGTCACTTCGTGCCTCAGTTTCCTCATTTACAAATCCTCATTACTAGACAGCATCCTGGTGAGGACTAAATGACTTAACCCAGTAACTAGGGAAGAGGGTAACAATATATTGAATACCAACTCTGTGTTACATGCATTTGTTATAGATATATCAGAGGTTTTACAAATCTCATTTTAAAGAAGTGGTTCAAGGTCACACTGTTTGTAATTGGCAGAGCTAGCTTCCCAAGGTGACTCATGCCTGTCCCATTTCACCCTGTGGCTCGGTTCCTCCTTTGTTCAGTGCTCAGCATGGGGCTCTTTCCACCTTTCCAGGTCCAAGTCTGGCTGTAGGACCTGCTCCAGCCCAAGGAAGGAGCCCATGCTAACATGAGCCTCTCTGGCTTGCAGATGGAGTGAGGTCTGGCCGGTGCCTGCTGGCGCTGATGGCACGGCTGGCTTGAAGCCCCGCTCACGATCTCTCTCTCCGGAGTGGAGGCGGTGCGGGGGGTGGGGAGAGCAGGCACAGAAGCGTCCAGGCAGCGTGCATGGTTTATAAAAAGCCATCAGGAGCACTGTCCTGGGACTGCAGTCATTTATCCGCACTTTTTCCTTGTAAAATGTTACTGACTGTTTTACACCAAGGGCAGTTTATCCTGAATGGGATGTACAGGCATTCAATTCACCTCTACTTTTTGCCAACTCTGCTTTTTTTTTCCCCCCCTTGCTTCTGAAGTTATATATGGTTCTGAGAGAGGAAGCCATTTTCTATCTGAGGGAAAAAAAGAGCTGACGGCTTTAAAGAGAAACCTTCCATCACAGGAGAGAACATTTGGTTGGAGAGATAATGCCTTTGTTTTTAAAAATGGAATCCTGCTTCACTGGTATTACATTCTTCTGAAATTGACCCCATTTCCGGTCAGATGCTAAGAACATTACAGAGGTGATCTGTATCGGTGTTCCTTGTGAGGGGAAAATGGAGGAGAGATATGATCAGCCCCATTTTTCAAATGGGAAAATTGAAGCTCAAAGCAGTTAAATCACTTGTTTAAGACCTCAGTGGAAGGCTGCTGGGGCAAATTGGGGTTAATAATGGAGAACAGAAAGAGAGAGTGCACCTCTGAACCAGATGCTCCCCCTCTCCTGCCCCCACATGTACTTCTCCCCGTTCGTGAGACTGAGACAGGCATTGCTTTGTGCTTTGTGATTTGCAAATAAAGAGTCTGAGTTTCTGTGACATTAGCGATTGGTTGAAAGTCACACACTTGGTTATCACAAAGCGGGTCTCAAGCCCAAGCCTCCTGCATTCAGGCCCTCCAGCTGCCGCCATTAGTACCCGCCACTTGCCTGCCCAGCTTTCCCGGAGAATCTAAATATAATGGATTGCTGCTGCAGAATGCCGGATATTTTAATTTATAGAAAAGAATAATGGGGTTCAGGTGAATGCCCTCTTCTGTATATTCTCTTTGGAATGAGGCTTAGCTTTATTGTCCCTTTCACTTCCCGTTAGTTCTAGCTAAAGTGATTCCATAATGACATATAAACCCAAACATGAGTAATTGATGGCAGCCTCAGGAGCTTGAGCAGAATAAAACCAGACTGACTAGAATCTCCAGGGTGAAGAATTAACATTTATTGGTTTAGTGAAATGAATTTATGTCCCAATAAAGCCGGTTACGGACTAGACAGTGATTTAATGAGGTGCCTTCTGTAAAAAAGAGCAAATATGAACTTCTGGGCTTGGGTTAGGGTGTAACTGAAATGTCACCCACTAAACCAGTTTTTCACACGGGTTCAGAAAAACCTACGAAATGTCCTCAATCCGTGAAATCTGTGTTTAACCCATTTTGCTTCTACAGAATTGAAAGTTGAAGGGAAATAGAATCCGCATCTCTAAAACCATGAACGGTACATTTGTTCATGGCTCCCACCAGATCAGGGCTCTGAGCACTCCTGGAGGCTTGAAGAATGAAGATTAGGACAAATGGCATTAGAAAAGAAAAGAGAAAAACACTTAATCTAGATATGCATGACACCGTTTAGGTCTATCGGTTCTTGTTCTGGGTCTGAAGGAGGATGGGGAGGGAAAGGGTGGAGAGAATAAAGGTCCATGGTGCTTTGTCAGGGATGAAGCAGTGAGCAGAGAAGGATGTCCTTGGAAATTGTCCCTTGGCCATCGGACAGTCTGTATCTGCTATTATAAGCCAAGACCATCCCTGCCCCCACTGCTTTATTTGCTTCTTCATGGACAGAACTGAGGAATTGGTCTTCTTTGGTAATACAATTCTCAGGCCCAAACCATCAGAGTCATCTTGACTCTTTTTATCTGGCAGCCCATATCTACCATCAGAACATTCCAAAGGCTCTGCTTTCAAAATACCTCTAGAATCTCGCCACGTTTCACCATCTCTGCTGTTACCTTCCCAGTTCAGCCGCTTACCCTCTCTTTGCCTGGGTAACTGCAATGGCATCCTAATTGGTCTTCCCCCTTCGATTCCTGATTCTCCCTCCCAACCTCCACACGGCATTTGCACTCTGGACTTACTAGAGCAGCTGGAGGGAGGTGCTTTTAGAATAAAAGTCAGATGCTGCCTCCTCTCTGCTCCAACCTGCTGATGCTCCCCATCTCTCACAGAGTGAAGCAAAAGTCCTTGTAATGACTCCCAGAACCTTCAAGAGCCGACCTCTCTCCAGGCACCTCTGCTCTCTGACCTCCGCCCCATCACATTTTTCCTGCAGCTCCCTGCGGCAGCCTTGCTGGCCTCCTTGCTTTTTCTCTTCTGCTTCTGCCCGTCTGCTTGCACCACTCTTATCCCAGACATCTGGGTGGCTGGCTCCTTGATGGACCTCACGGTTTTGCTCAGTCTCACCTTCACAGCTGAAGTCCACTCTGACTACCCCATTTAACGTTTGCAACCCCTCCAAGCCCCTCAAGTGCCCGTGATCCTCCTTATCCCTCTCCACTTTTCCCAGAGCACCTGTTACTTTTTGAAATGTTTTCCATTTCACTTATTTATTCTGCTTTGGTTATGACTCCCTCATTTGAATGTATGCTCTGCAAGGGCTGGAATCTTTCCGTTCTGCTTTCTGATGCAGCCCCGAAGTCTAGGTCAGTGCCTGGCATGTTGGAAGTGCTCAGGTAAATGCTTGTTCAGGGAACGAATGAACTAATGAATGAATGGGAAGTCTGCTAAAAGCCATGCTAAAGTAAATTTAATACTGACGTGAGAAGCAAGAGTAACTCGATTTTGTTTTCACAGTTGGATATTTTTGCAGCCTGATTTTTCTTATGTGTTTGTTTTTAACTCTGGAAAATAAGATGTATTGAATAGATTCAAGCAACATTTTCTATGTCTACAAAGTCTTGAGATTGTGGGAAAAGAATTGCAGTTAGATGAAGAGGATTTTTATGTGAATAATTCCTGTTAAATTCTATCTTACTGGGACATATTAGAAATTTTGAAATTCGAAACTAAGTGGAATAGCATTAGGAAAAGTATACCCTCTATGATGTCACCAGTGACACTGACAAAATATTTGAGCGCCCACTGGGTGCAGAGCAGTGGAAAAACACCCCATTAAATGTGTGGCACGCACATCTGTGCCGCTGTGAGGCCAGATGTTCTAGTTGTGGGAGTTTTATGTTTCCAGTACTTCTAAACAGGAATGTCAGATTTCGTGCATTGAAATTAACACTGTGAGGAGTGGCTGTGAAGAGTAAACTGTGGTCCACAGTGAGGAAAGCAGAAAGCCGACTGGCTCAAGTGGAAATACCCTGCAGCACTTGGCATGATGTTTTTCCTTATTGTACTTTATTAGACAAAACGTAGGCCATAGTTGTCATCCTAATTCACATTTGTATAGCACTGTGCAGCTTACAAAGCACTTGCTTATAATAGATCATCTCAAGTGTATAGTCTCTGGGAAAAGATTTGCCAAAGCCATTGTCTCTCCTGTTGTAGTCAGTATGCAGAGTTTGGTTTTGTAGCCCCCGGGGCAAACCGTTCAGTGTTGCGTGAGTGAAGAGGAACCCAAGACTAGGGGGGTTGGGCCACTGGGCACCCACACTTGTGCGTCCAGAGCACAGACTTCACCACCATGCCGCCTGGATTCAAATCCAAGTTTGCCTTTTACTTGCTGTGAATCCTGTGCCTCATTTTCATCATCTGTAAAATAGGGTTAGTAAAATAGCTCCTTATAAGACATCTGTGAGAATGGAATGAATGTCTTTCTTTTTTTAAACATTTTTTTAATGTTTATTTTTGAGAGAGAGAGAGAGAGAGAGAGAGAGAAAGCATGAGCAGGGGTGGGGCAGAGAGAGAGGGAGACACAGAATCCGAAGCAGGCTCCAAGTTCTGAGCTGTCAGCACAGAACCCGACGTGGGACTCGAACTCACAAACCGTGAGATCATGACCTGAGCTGAAGTTGACCGCCCAACCGACTGAGCCACCCAGGTGCCCCCTGTCTTTCTTTTTTTAATGAGAGAGAAAGAATCCCAGCAGCCTCCATGCTCAGTGTGGAGCCTGACACGGGACTCAATCTCACAACTTGGGATCATGACCTTAGCTGAAATCAAGACTTTCATGCTCAACCGACGGAGCCACCCAGACGCCCCGAATTTCTAAGTGGAGTGTACTTAGTGCAATTCCTGGTATCTGGGAAATCTCCCATGAACACCAGCTGTTAGTATTAGTGAAAGGACCTGCTTGTCCCTCATCTCTCTTTCAATTTGTTGGTCAGACTATTGGAAACGTTTTCCTTGGGGGTCACTCTTTTGGATATATAATTTTAACACTGTTAAAAGATAGAAGCTTAGGAGAATCAGATGAAAACTGTGGATACCTTCTCCAGAACAACAGGCATATTCACATGAATAGACATTTTTACTTATAATTTCAGAAAGTTTGTAAATTTCTGAAATCTAGATGAAGGATCGTGTCTCCAGAGGCTCAGATTAGATTGTCCCTGGTTGAACCATCACATTATGCCACTGATGCCTGTGACCACAGAGGAGGAGTCATTTGACCTGTCACATTTAGAACCTGGATCACTGGAAGGGCAGACTCAGGGGATTCTGGTGTGTCCCATGAAATAAACAGAAAGGACACAGACAGTGGAATAGGTGTCTTTAGAGACCAGCTTTCTTCACAAAATCACTCTCCTAGGGCACCTCTTCTCAACGGCTCCCAGCTGCCTGGCTCTGCTCTAAAACCTGAGTAAGCCTGACATTCTCTCCTTCGGCTTCCTCCTGTGCTCAGTCACTCCTCCCTGGGGCAGCCAGCTGCTGAGAAGCCCTGAGAGGGAGGGAGTCATCCCGATGAAAGTGAAGAGGGTCTGAGCAGATCATAGCAGCAAGAGTGATCTGACAAAGGGAGTTACACCATGGAGGCAGAGTTGTATAATTGGATGTCAATATATGTATTTCAAAACTCAGTCTCCAGGTATCCCAACTTCCCAGGGAGATGAAAAAGAATCTTTCAGTAAGAAAGCTTGTTACATCTCAAAGCACGCTGGTGCTTCCCAAGGACAGAGTGAGAAAGTAGAGTCACAAGAGCTGCTGTGACATGGCATGTCATTGACGCCTTCTCCCATCACAGATGGAGGGGATTTTAGATTTCTCTTTTGTGTCCCTTCTTCTTCTGCAGCTCCCAAGGACAGGGCAGGGTGGTGTGATGGCCAGCATTTGGCTTGCGGTGGTAGCAGCCTCATAGTTTGGACCCAGATCCAGAAATGCTGATCCTCCATGTTTTCTCTGCTGCTGGAAGAAGATAATAAAAGTTTTTTTTTTTTTTTCCTCTTGGGGACTTGGTGAAGATTAATTAGATGCTGCCTATGAAGTGTTTTAAGCTCTGGCAGAAGAAGGTGCTAAGCATTATTTCTAAAGTTAGCTTCTTTAACCCATTCTGTCTAATAGGGATCTTCATCCATTAATCGGGGTCTGGGTGGATGCAACCCATTCTCCGAAGTAAAATGGCTGGTGGGGGGGAGTGGTAGTGGGGGTCTGATGGTGGAAACAGAGGTCAATTTCATTCACTCACTTCAAATGGAAGACCTTACTATGAACTGAGGGTCCTGGTTGAACACCCGAGACAGCAGATGCCAGAGCAGGCAGGGACCCTTGAAGACACCTTGTCTTAGGGGTTGATGATAAAGGGAGGAGACTCATGACTGAGCTTGGGGTAGCCGAAGGCCCTAAAATGGGGGCTTCTGCCTGGGTTCCTGAAAGGCAGAGGGACAGACTGGAACACCTTGGCTAGGAAAAGTCAACTCTTATTCACTGCCCTTCTTCACTACCCAAGCTTAGAAGCAGGCCCAGGGTGCATTAACTGAACCCCACTCTATCCCAGTGTGTGGTGAGGCCCAGTGTGAGAAGGATCTTCTCAGATGGTCTTCCACACTTCCAGAGGAAAGCATAATCAGACACCTGTTCTAAAATAGAGGATAAGGTCTTGAATCAAGAAAATTTCTTTCATTTATTCATTCAATACATATTTATTAGGAACCTGTGATTTTTAAAAAAATGTTTATTTAGAGAGAAATATTTATTTGGGGGAGGGGCAGAGAGAGAGGCTGAGAGAGACTCATAAGTAGGCTCTACACTGTGAACACTGAGCCCTTTGTGGGGCTTGATCTCACAAACTGTGAGATCGTGACCTGAGCTGAAATCGAGAGTCAGATGCTTGACTGACAGAGCCACCCAGGTGTCCCAGGCATTTATGATTGATCATAATTCTGCATGGTGGAGATACAGCTGTTCAAGGTGGTCAAAGTATGCCTAAGGAACTCGCATTCTAGCAGAAGAGAGGGCCAATAAATAAGTAAACAAACTCCCTATTTGTTGATATCTGAATGTAAGCTTTACAAGGGCACACTGTTTTCAAAATCTGTTTTGTTCACTGCTGTGCTGCAGCACCTAGAGTAGGCCCTGATAGCTAGATATTGGGTGCTCAATAAGTATTTGTTGAATAAATGAATGAGAAAGATCATTTCACACTGGTAAGTACATGAAGGAAATGAAATCTGAGTGTAGGTGGGAGATGAAAATTGAGAAGCGAGAGTCAGATGGTATAAGGTTTTGTAGGCTTTGGTTAAGTCTGGGTAAGAACAATAGGTTTTAAGCATAGGAAGTATGAAATTTACTTTTTATTTTTAAAAAGACCACTGAAGTGCCTTATAAAAGCGGGTGAATGAAAGGTGGCTGAGTCATGAAGATTATGAGTGTGAGACATGAGGCAAGGTCTAGGGAGAAGCTCCAGCAAGGAGGAGGGGTCTCGTACGGCAGTTTTGCTGAGGCCTGTTGAATTTGTACTGTGTGGTCAATGTTGCCTTTTAGATCCCGGCCCCGCCACCCCACCCCACCCCCGCCCCGTCATCTTTCGGAAACTTTCAGTGCCTTCATTTTCTACTGGTTTTGATAAATTTTGCTGAGACACTGTGTCCTCCTTCATCTGTTCCTAGGCAATATTTTACATTGCTGCTAGTACCAGGTAATTCAGAAAAGCTTGGGTCTTCTTCCAGGTAAGACACTTCCAAGGTCTGGCTAGACCCCTCCCCACTGCCACCCTCTCGCCCACCAGTTACAGAAATAATGCATGGGACTACTGGCAAGAACAGATAATGGTTCTTTCACTTGGTTAACTGTAACCCCCCAGGGACCGTCCCAGGTCCGAGCAGGTGGCTTCATAAGTTGTGGGCAAGAGGGAGAGATTCTCCGGGAAATGATTGTCACCAGGTAGTCACCTCACACTGCTGTTACACACTGATGAGCACTAGTGAAGGCTGTAGACATTTCCCCCAGCATAGGCACGTCCCCCAGCATAGGCACATCTACCAAAATCATGCTAAATAATTAATTAAAATTGTGTGCTAATTAACTAATTAAAACTGTGTGCTATTTTAAAGGTCTGATGGAACCTTTGATGTTCCAGCTCTGGAACCTCTAGGGGTACATGGAGAAGCTAGACCCTAGATGCCATCACTGCCTTGGAGGTAGTCACTGGTCATTGCCACCAGTGACTACCTATCATAACCTATCAAAACCCTACAAACCAGGCTGACGCAGACCACAAAAAACAATGATTGAAAATGGAGTCACTCACTTCTTTCCTGAGCTTCAGGGTCTTCAACCACAAAATACGGGTAATAATGCCACCCTACCTAACTCATAAGGTTATTGTGGGCATCAAAGTAATTTTAAACTGTTACATATCACTTAAGAATAAAAAATCCAGCTGCCTCTTTGGGTGGGGATGGGGGCAGGCAAGTAACATACACCTGTTTTTTGGGGCCAGATGTAAGATAATAGAGAATGGTGAGGCCCGTGGTGCACTTGAGACATGCATTTTGTAAAATTCAAGTTTTATGAAACAATGTGGAACCAACTGTGGATGTTACAATATATCTGTGGGCTTAATTTGGCTTTGGGCCATGAGTTTTAAATTCCTAAAAAAGGTTAAGTAGGGTACTCTATTAGCTGTCGTGTGGGGAGTCCAGATGGGACAACCAAGGCCTATTTTTTATGTGCAGAGTAGAAGGCTGATAACTTAGTGTGGTTTGGAAGGTCTTCTCCTTCAAATATCTCCCTCTTGGGCCTTCCAGGAACTGAAATCCTAACCATTAGTGTATGGGGAGGGGGAGTGGGAACAGTGATGATTAATTAAGGGATTAATGGTTCTCATTAAGATGTAAATATGTTATCTATAATGGAAAACCTATTGATTCTGTTTTGGCCATTTACACTCAAGCATTTTAAGACAGCAATCAAAACCCCTGTAAACTGTAATTATACCCTTTAGATTTAATATTGCTATTTGACTACCTACTACATATAAGGTGCTGTAATAAGGGCTGGGATTTCATACATGAATACAACTTGACCCTGTCTGCAAAGGCATTTGTCTGTAAGGGCCAACAGGTTGTCTTTTTTTATTTTTTATTTTTTAATGTTTATTATTTATTTTTGAGAGAGAGAGATGGAGAGAGAGAGACAGAGTGCAAGCAGGAGAGGGGCAGAGAGAGGGAGACACAGAATTTAAAGTAGGCTCTAGGCTCTGAGCTGTCAGACAGCTCGAACCCACGAACCGTGAGATCATAACCTGAGTTAAAGTCAGATGCTTAACTGACTGAGCCACCCAGGTGCCTTTTTGTTCAACACGTTTTTGATACCTGGACCCCCACATGACCCTGAACATTGTGGGAGCTTAACAAATGGATGGGAGCTAGGCATCTCCACAACCTTCTGCAATTCATGACGGATGCAGGAAGTGAACTATAGTGGGGACTATGGGTAAGTTTATCGGATTAACTCTAGAGGGGAGAAAAGACTGGTGAGAGGGAAAGAGGTGGGAGGCCAGGGAGTGTGCGTTGGTGAGGAAAGAGAGGATTCTGCTGGGAATCCTTTTCCCCAGCAAGTCTGGGGAACTTGGGTAGTGGAGTCCCTGGGGAGAAAGATGTCAGGGAGCAGGGGGAGCCAGGGAAGAGCAGGAACTGGGGAAACCAGCTGGAGCAGAGTGGATAGAAGGAAGGTTCTGGGGACCCAGAGGGGCTGGTGGTGGCCAACTGAGAAGTCTGTGCCTGGTGGGCACACAGGTCAGGTTGCTAGCAGTCTTCCAGCCTGGGATGGCTTCCCAGGGACCCTACCAAACAAGTAGAGAGCCACGGAGGCAGGATGTGCAGGCGGCACTGGACTGTTGCTGTAGTCAGCTTCATGAGAAGGAATCTCGGGTGTGAGGGACAGGCTTTTCTGTGAGCCCAGTGTTCTCAGAATTTCCCTGCACCTGGTGAAAAGGGTTATCTCACAATCCTCCCAGAATTAAGTGATAATTTTAACCACAGGCTTTTATGTTGGTAATGCACTCCTGATAACAGAACTGTTAACTGCAGCTCTTATCAATGGCCGTTAGGGCCAAGATGGTTTGAAGTCAAAGCAATGCTTTTGGGTGTAACTTGGACTCTCTCCCATGTTTGGCAACTTGTGTTAGTTCAAGGTCAGAACATCCTGTTAGAGCCTGGAGGCGAGGATTTGAGCTTGACTCACAGAGTTGTGGGCAGCATTAGCGGTTTTTCCTGGTCCCCATAGCCTCACTCGACACATTTCGGCTTCGCTTTCTGCTGGTCCAACGTTCAGTACAAGGATCCAGAGCGTCTGCTGATGTTTGCAAATCTGGAACTACTCAGTAATCCCGCTTCTCTAGCTTCTAAAAGCTTTGATATGCTCATTTAAAAAATGAGGCAATCATTTTTAACTCATAAGTTGCTGTGAGGATGTATAGCGGGGTTGAAGGAACATAGCTTTTGGAGTCAGATGAATCGCGGTTTTCATTTCTTGTCTTCTATTTACCACATTACTATGTAGTCTTAGTTATTAACAACTTTTTAAGAGTTTCCTAAGTTGGTACAATACGTATAATCGTAGTGACCTTCATTTGGCACGCAGAAGGCGATCCTAGATGACAGTGCCCTCCCTTTCTTCCTCACCTGTGTGGCTTATCCTTAAATCTTCATTCCCTTGTGGGAGTGATGAGGGAGCATAAGGCAAGTTGAGGGCAAAGCACAAGCTAGCATTCCCCCTCATCTCCGGGTGGGACATGTGTGATATTCCACAGGCACTCCTGGCTGCCCAAGAACAAAGGAAAGGACAGAAAACAAATGGTTAAACTGATAGAGTCTCCATCAGTTTACAAATATCTTAGTACAATTACAAGAAAAGGGCAATCTTATCAATAGCCTAATGTCCAGGAACTCCCTACCATCTTAATGTTAATGCTTTGCTAGAGAGAAAAACAACCCTAGCTTGACAATAGCCAGGTCTCCAATAATCTAAGCGTCTTCTCTAGCATCCTGGAAATCTCTTTAAGGAATTTCCTCTTGACTTTCCCTCCCTCAACTCTTTAGTATATAACCATTTACTCTGTACAATTCCAGTGCAGCTCTTTCTGCCCAGGGGTCCTGTCCCCAGACTTTAATAAAATCACCTTTTTGCACCAAAGACATCTTCAAGAATTCTTTCTTGGCTGTCAGCTCCAAACCCCCACCATCACCCCAAAAACTCATCAAAAGTGTCATGGAGGCTCCTTATAGAGATTTACTCTCTCCCCTTCCCTGGGTTCCCAGAATGCTCCTGCACCAGGCATTTCTACCTTTCTCAACCTACAATTACTCTTTGCTGCAAAATGACCATTTCTTTGTCCTTCATTCCACTCCCTGAAGAGGATGGCCTCAATTAGGGGTTGGGAGGAAAGCAATCTAATTAAATTGATTCATATCAATGTGCTAATGAATGGTCCTCCTTTAAGCTTCACAGGAATATTTGCATTTTGTAATGGAATTCCTAATCAATGGCAGAATCACCCTGGTAGAGTTTCTGGGTGGAAGACAAAGCAACGTGTAGACTTTCAGACATAATGGAGAAGGCAGTGGTGTTAAGGTTTGGAAAGGGAGAATGGCATTCAGGTTGGTCAGTTATGTAGCCTCATTACCTGCAGGGCCTCCACCTAAAGCTTTTGCTGGCTGCGTGTGAGCAAAAAACACAGCCATTCGAGAGCTAAATCTAGGGAGAGATGCTATCTATCTGCACCCAAGTGCAATTCCGTCAAAGATCTGAAGGATTAAGATCTGGCCTGCTGTTAAAATTATTGTTTAGAATTTGCATGGCCTATTTTATTTTCGGAGTTCTTTTTATTCATTAATTAGTTATTCATTTATTTAATGCAGTTTTTAATTGTGTGCTTATTCCATCTTGCAAGGTGGAATTATTCAGAGGAACATTTAAAAGAAATTAACAGTATGACAGGGCTTATAATTGTGCTTTAATCTTAAATTAATATCCCTCCTGTTTTCACGTTACCAGGACAATTATCCCGAATGGTACCAGAAGCAGGAAATTATGTATTGCCCTATATATGGCATTCCCTCCCAGAGAGCACACCATTTATCATGGCTTTTTAATCTCCTCCGTGTGCAATAGAAGATAAAACATCTCAACAATATTTCAGTGTTTGGAGAAGATTAAAGCCCTGCAAACATTCCTGTTTGTTTCACCCAGTTCCTCTGCTGCATCTAACTGGGTCAGAGTTGAGGTGGGTTCCGATAGCCCTAGGAATGTGGCTGTGTGTTTGGAGTTTTGGGGGGCTCCCAGAACAAGTCTTAAAAGTAACCTTAGCTGAAAAAACTGGAAATGTGCTGGTTTCTGAATATTTCCATCTCCTTGCACTTCCTTTTTTTCTCAGTGCTAGCTAGAATGTGCCTGGTGACATTCACTGAGTTGAGAGAGGACAAAGCCAGCAGTTAGATGCCTGGACTGGCTGTGGCTTCCTTTTCCTTTACGAAGAGCCTCTGACTTTAGGCTTTAGCCCCCAAATGAAAGTGCTGTCTCCACCTTGTCTGCTCTCCTGGGAGGCCTGAGAAAGATGCTTTGCGATTCTAGAAAACAGCCTATTGGAAACTGCCCCAGTCAGGGTTCTCCAGAGAAACAGAACCAGCAGGGTAAACCAATATGAATAGGAACTCTATAAACCAATATTTATGTACATTGGCTCATGTGATTGTGGGGGGCTGTCTAATCCGAAATCTGTGGGGCCGGCTGGAAAGTCAAGGAAGAGCTGATGTTGCAGTCTTGAGTCTGAAGGTTGGAAACTCAGATAAAATTTCTATGTTGCATTCTGTAGGCAGAATTCCTTCTTTTTTGGGAAACTGTTTTTAAGCTCTTCAACTGATTGGATGAGGCCCACTTGCATTATGGAGGGTAATCTTCTTTCCCAAAAGTCAGTTGATTGCAGTTTAAATGTTAATCACATTTAAAAAATACCTTTCCAGTAACACCCAGGTAAGTGTTTGACCAAACAACCCAGCCGAGTTGACATATAAATTTGATCAACAGAGAGACCAGTGTCCTGCTGACTGGCGGGGTCCACAGTGCCTTCCTCATGTGACAGACAGTGAACTCCAAAGCCGCCTCTCACCCTGACCATGCCTGCTGAGTTCACCCAGCAGGAGTTTCCTCCATCAGTCAGAGTCCCTCCTTTGGAGAAAAGCTAAGTGTGGTCTTTTTTTTTTTTTTTTTTTAATTTTTTAACATTTATTCATTTTTGAGAGACAGAGCATAAGTGGAGGAGGGGCAGAGAGAGAGACAGACAGACAGACAGACAGACAGACAGAATCTAAGCAGGGTCCAGGCTCCGAGCCGTCAGCACAGAGCCTGATGCGGGGCTTGAACTCACAAACCATGAGATCATGACCTGAGCCGAAGTCTGAGGCTTAACGAACTGAGCCACCCAGGTGCCCCTAAGCGCGGTCTTTATAGGATGGCCAAGGTTTTCTTCTGTGTTCCTCAGCCTCCCTTTGGCATCTCCTCCTCTTCCTGTTCCAGGGCTCCTGACCTCCCACTCAGGAGCATGGGGCTCTCTTCCACCATAGCATGTTTAAAACGCAAACTCTTTCCTATACATATAATATGCGTACAGAGAAATGGACAAGTCATAGACTACACCTCGGATGAATTTTCCCCAGTTCTGCCTCCTTGTGTAGGCAGCCCCAGACCCTGAAACAGCATTCCTACCCCTCAGAGCCTCCCTTGTGCCACAACCCTGTCACCACGCCTTGCCCCCAAGGGTTACCTCTGTCCTGACCTCTAGCCCCATACGTTAGCTTTGCCTTTATTTTGAGTTTTCTGTAAGGGACAATACAGTGTGTCTTCTTTCACCATAGTATAGTTTTGTGTAGAGAAATACCATCATGGGAAATACTTTGAGTGCTCTATCCCCTCTTTCCATCTATCCCTGCATTCAGCGAACACGGCTGGTATCTTACACATGTGCATTGTGCCAGAGGCTGTGGGCACACACAGGTTGCCCAAGAGACATTACAGAATAGCAACCTGGAGGCTCTGTGAGGAAATCAGAAGGGGCCCTGTCACAGCAGTCTCAGAGCTGGCCCCTCGTCTGTCCTCTCAGAAGCCCTCTGTGAGCAAAGGCAGCACTCCTGACTGTCCCGTGGCATCATGGCTTGGGGGGGCACTCTCTTGGCAAAGCCCCAGGCCGGGACATTCTGTCACTCCTAAGGCACCTGTTCGAAACTCTTAGCACCCTCCTGGTTCTCTGTGGTTTTTCAATAGACTAGTTGCTGATAAGCACCCTGGCTGATAATGGTTTGCCGCATTTCCTCTCTGATAAGGTGTTCATATCTTAATGGTGCCATAAGCCACAGAGCAGCTCAGCTCCCTCTGGGTGCCCTATAGGGTTCATTTGCTTCCATCTCTCTGGTGACTGCTTTACTCCTCCAGACCCCCAAATAAGATGTCACCCAAGGTCATGTCCTCAAGTCCCCCTCTTCCTTACATTGCTCTTGATCACAGACATTAGCTCCTTCCTGACACTTCCCAGGCCACAGCCTGTGTTTTCACTGCCAACAAGAACACTTTCTTATGGGGATCTTGCCCACGTCTCTGACTCCTGCTCCTAAGATGTCCTCTCACCCTCTGCCCCATCCCCCTGCCACTTTATTTCTTTCTTTTTTTTAATGTTTATTCGTTTTTGAGAGAGAGAGACAGAGAGCATGTGCGGGTGACAGGCAGAGAGAGAGAGAGAGAGAGAGAGAGAGAGAGAGAGAGAGGGAGACACAGAATCCAAAGCAGGCTTCAGGCCCTGAGCTGTTGGCACAGAGCCTGATGTGGGGCTCGAACCCACAGACCATGAGATCATGACCTGAGCTGCAGTCAGATGCTTAACCGACTGAGCCACCCAGGCGCACCCCTGCCACTTTCTACAACGCGTGGATCCTCTCATTTCACCTGCAGGAAACCCAGGTGCCTGTGCCTTTTTTCCAGCCCCTTCCCCACCACCATCCAGCCCTCTCCCTTTTCCATCCATCTTGATGGTTGAAAATGTCACCCTTCCCACCTCATTGCTCTCTACCCCTATATCCCCTGCATCACCATCAGATGCATTTTTTAGTCAGCCTTAGATTGCTGCTCAGTGCTTTTGGGGACGAGCTTTTGGCCGGGCATCCTCGTTCTCTGTGACTGGCCCCTGGAACCTTGTCTCTGTGGAGCATCCTCATCACGGTGGGGCCTCTCCCACTGCTGCTGCTTTTCCTGTTGCTGTTTCTGTAGGACATACACTCTAGCACTGGACAGACTCGAGGAGTCACAGAGATCAAGTGCCTCATCCCGTGGCAGGTCCCGGTGTCTCCTGCACATCAGGTGGCTGTTGGCCTGGACAGCCTTTCTGGGTACCCCTGCAGGGAGAGGTCTTTCCTCTCCTCATCTCTGCTGCACTTACGATCCATGTGGCTCTTACTTTACATCAGAAATAATTTTATATCTGAATGTTTAACCTCCCTGTGGTTGACAGAATAATGCTCCCCACTGCCCACCAAGGATGTCCATGTCCTAATCCCCACAACCTGTGAATATGTTATGTTACATGCAAAGGGAGAGTAGGTAGCAGATGGAATTAAGGTTGCTAATCTGCTGATCTTGACCTTGAGATCAAGGATGATCCTGATTATCCACATGGACCCCATGTAATCACAAGGGTCCTTAAAAGTGAAAGAGGGAGGCAAAGAGTCAGTGTCAGGGAGGTGTGACATGGGAAACACTTGACCAGACACTACTGGCTTTAAAGATGGAGGAAGCGGCCATGAGCCAAGGAATGCCTGGCAGCCTCTAGAAACCAGAAAAGATAGGGACGTGGAGTCTCCTTCAGGGACTCCAGAAGGGAATATAGTCCTGAAAATGCCTTGTCTAGAGATGTGCTCTAGACACATTGTCTATAAGACAATGAATCTGTATTGTTTTAAACCTCCCATTTTGCAGCATTTTTTTTTTTTACAGCAGCATAGAAACATTATATATTCCCCAACTAGATTTTGAGTATGTAGAGGGCAGAGACATTCCTTGTACTTCTTTGGGTATCCCACAAGGCATATAGCTTAGTGTCTAGTTCACACTAGGTGCTCAGTGGCCACGGGTTGTTTTCTGGACTTTTACAAGGGTGGTGCCAGCCTTGGGCACCTTCCCACAGCCCTACAGAGCCCCATCGTGTCCTGGGCACACATCCAGGACCCTGGTCATCAGCTCTTTCTGTATCTCATTCCCGATCTTATGTAATCTTCGTTAACGGACAATATTTTAAGATAGAACCCTTCCTGTAAATGTTTTCATTTATAAGGGCAGTTCTGGAGCTATAAACACATCACACCCAAAGGTTTTAAGCCACACAGTAGAACAGTTAGGCGATGATACTGGTTGTTTTGAATCGGCTTCTGATTCAAGAATCAGAAGGTGGGTGGTTAACTCCCCTTGTACGTTTATACTCTTGGGAGCCCAAGGAGCCAGAAGACGTGGGTTCTAAACTCCGCTTCTCCATCAACTTCCTGGGTGTCCTTAGAGGAGTCACTTTACCTCTCTGAGCCCGAGATACAGGTTAATATGCTCTCCCCATTTCACAGGCTGTAACTGGAGGCCTCCTCCAGAGATGGAGGTGAGGCCGGACCCTACCCAGAAATTCATCAAGTGAGAAAGCAAGTCTGGAATGTGCCTATGTTTATTTTAAAATAAAAATGCATTTACAATGGATACTCCCCAGGGCTCCTGAGTGGCTCAGTCAGTTGAACGTCTGGCTCTTGATTTCAGCTCGGATCATGGTATTGTGATTTGTGGTTTCAAGCCCCATGTGGGGCTCTATGCTGATGATGCAGAGGCTGCTTGGGATTCTCTCTCTCCCTCTCTCTCTGCCCCTATCTCTCTCTCTCTCAAAATAAATAAATAAACTCTAAAAATGATAAAACAGATGCAACTAGAAGACCCAGCACAACCATCCTGTGGCTTTCCAGATTCCTGGCATATTGAGGGTAACACTATCGTAGTCTACGTGCTTAGCTCCACTACCCTGGGTCCATCTGAAATGTTATTTCTACATTTGTACTTCCCCTTCTCGCCAGATGGGACTTCTCTCTTTATCCCAATCCTGCTCAGAAGGTGAGCAGAACTCACAACTGGCCGCCCACTGCCTTCCTGGACAATCATACTACTCCCTTTTCCTCCTGCAGGGGCTTAGTTCTGGACTCTCCTGCCTCACCTGCCAGTGTGATCAGTTCTGTTACCAAATCTGCCTCATGGAGTGATGGCGTTTCCCCTCTTTTTCAGACACACCTATGTCCTGCCTGGTGGGAAAGTGGAAGGATCTTGTGGGATCATGGTCACAATCAGGGCTCCGGTCCCAGCTCTGCCACCACCCATCGGAGAACTCTAACCAGCTCACCTCCCTTGTAGAGGCTACCCATTCTGCACTGAAAATGAGAGGCTCAAAGTAGATGGACCTGGAATATGCAGTGACCAAGAATCCCCCTCAGAAAGGACTCCCATAACCCTCAGGAGGAAGTCTAACCTCCTCACAAGGCCTTTGTGGTCCATCCCCTCTTTAACTTGAGAGCTTCGTTCTCAGTCTCCTCATACTCTAACGTCTGGCAGTAATGAATGACTTAAAGTTCTCAGACATGCCATATTCTCTCTTACTCCCAGGACTTTGCTGTTCCTCTGTCTTCACAACATTTCCTGCCTCTTGCTCCCTTCCATTCTTACTTACTTTTAAGGGGCTCGACTAAGACTTCCACTTTCTGAAGCAGTCTTTCTGACCTTGGACCCTCAGATTCGATGAGGTGCTACTTTCTTGCAGGCGACTAACATGCAGCCTATATCTTTGATTTGGCATGATTCTGAGAGCCTGCTTTCTTGGCTGAGTCCTGTCTACCCCTGACAGTCTTCTGGAAGACTTCTTAAATCTTCTTGAAGGCAAGATATGATTTGTTCACAAAGGAATCCGCAGTGTCTAGAGCTGTACTGGCCAATATGGTAGCTACTAGCCACAGGTGGCTACTGAGTACTTGAAATATGGCTACTTCAGTTGAGATGTGCTTGAAGTATAAAATACGCATTGGATGTAAAGACTCAGTAAAGAAAAAAAAGGAGAATGTGAAATAATTTTATACTCTCATTCATGATTTTTTAAACAGATTACTTGTTGGACTGATAAGACTTAGGATATACTGGCTAAATGAAATGTGTTATTAATATTAATTTCACCTCTTTCTTTGTATTTATTTGAATGCGGCTGCTAGAATATTGAAAATCACATATGAGTCTTGCATTTGTGGCTTGCATCATATCTGTATTGGACAGTGCTGGTCTACAGTGTGTTGCTGTCAGGAGAACGAGTTGGTAGATGGATCTATAGAAAAGCACAGATCCCCTCTCAGCCTCAGCTCATGTTGGTCTAAATGCTGGCTTTGCTCCAAGTGTGACCCCACTCCCCTCTCCTGCTCAGTGTTCTGAGCTGGGCGGTCTGGCTCTAAGTGACCTGTGGGCCTGTGTACCCCAGGGATGGAGCAAACTGGGTGGAATACTCCCACGGGCACATTGTGGACCTTCTGCATATCTCCGGAATAAAATATTAACTTGACATCTTGAATTGGGAACAGGACAGGTGCTCATTTTGAACAATTGCAACACCTTTTGATATTATCAGAGGTGTTCATTCTCGGCAGTAGAGGGTGAGGACACTTCTCTTACTGGAAATTTCTTGTTATATAATATCTTGATGCTGTAATGAAGTAGGATGTATTGGTTATTTTGGGAACTTTCCAAGGCTCTGCAACCTTGAAGAACAAAGAACCTTTTATTAAAGGTTTAATATTCTGACTTTTTCTTCATCCTGTACTTTGTGAGCTGATTGTAAAACTAGGCTGGAAAAGTGAGTTTAGTAGACTATGCTTATCACTATCAGGAGTCTTCAAACTTTGATTTTTTGAGGATTTAGTGGTTGCTTGGAACAGCAATTGGTGTAACGAAACACAGTCTTTCGAGGTACCGAAGCTCAAACTGGGCACAGAAATTCTTGAGTCTGGCTGACATTTTGAAAGCCATATTCTTAGAACACAATGGGTTTGGGTTTTTCCATTCACAGCCAACATTTTCATAGTGCTTTTATAATTTTCAAAATATACTTTCACACACATTATCTCCTTAGGTCCTTGTGTTTATTTGGTGCCCTTATAAACAAATGTCTTTGGTAGAATTTTCTATACTTCACTGTCTTCCGTTTCTTTCTCCTCACTCTCTATAAACATCCTCATTCATGCTTTCAGGCTCATCTCTCGGTTGGAACTGCTCTCCCAAAGGGTCACCCTAATCCACATGTGGCTAAATCCAGTCATCAATCCTCAGTCTACTCATTTTACGTGACTCATTTGACAGAGTTGATTGCTCTTTCCCCCTTGAAATTCTTTCTTCATTTGGCTTTAAGATGTCACACTTGCCTGGCTTTCTTCTGACCTTATGAGCAGCTCCTTCATCTCTCAGGCTGTTACCTTCACAGCTTTCTGACTTTTCACTTTGCAACCTTCCAGATCTCAGATCTCCAATGTCTTCTCTTTTTAAAAAATCTATAATCACTGTATTGATGATTCACCGAGTCTCATGGTTTTTAAGTATCATTGCTATGCTAACAATTTATAAATATGTATCACGGACCTGAGCCTTTTCTCTTAATTCCAGACTCACAGATCCGTTACTTACACAACATTGCAACTTGGATGTCTAAAAAATATCTCCACCTTGACATTCCCAAACAGCCTGGAACTTCCCCTCTAAATGTGCTCCTTCCAGTTAACGCCAACTTCATCCTTCCATTTGCTAAGACCGGAGACCTGAGGACTAGCCTCGACTCCTCTCTTTCTTTTACAGCCCACAGCAAATACTGTCATCTCTCACACCATTTCCACTGCTGCCATTCTGACCCGATCCATGTTATGTCTTGCTCCGATCCTTTCAGAAGCCTCCACAACTTTTTCAGCATAGTCTGCTGAGTGGTCCTGTTAAAGTATACATTAGACCATGTCACTCCTCTACTCAAATGGCTTCCACTTACCCAGAGTAAAAGCCAACATCCTTCTAATGCTCTTGAGGCCCAGTGCTGTGTGGCATTCCTTCTGACACCACCAACCCTCTTCCACTTGACTCCATGCCGGCCACACGGCCTCCTTGCTGTGTCATTCAATTCCAGGTGACATGCCTGCCCTGGGGTTTTGTGTTTGTTTTTCCCTGGAATGCTTTCCCCTCAGATAACCTCATGTCTTTCTCCCTCACCCCGCTTTACACCTTTATGTAAATGTCTTCTTCCCACAAAGGCCTTCCCTGACCAGCCTATTTAAACATGCAACCCCTGCCCCAAACTTCTTCAATTTCCCTCTCCTACATTATTTTTTCTCCATAGTACTTAATGCCATCTGACATACTATATACTTTACTTTTTTATATTGTTCATTGTCTGTCTGGTATGAAACCTTTAGATCCCCAAAGGTAGGGATTTTTATTTTTATTACTGTATCACCCAGTGACTAGAACAGTACCTCACACATAGGACATGCCCATTAAAGGTTTGTAAATAAATTAATCGTCCTATTAAGTAAACATTATGATTATTCTTTCCTCCATTCTATGAATGAAGGAATTGGGAACTCAATAACACCAAACATTCACATGCACACATAGATACCTACTCCTACAAAACAAAACAAAACTTAACTAGGAACAGGTAGGGCATCATCAGTGTACTTGACCCAGGGAATGATCTGTTTCAAGATATGCATAGACAGCTTTTATTTGGTAATGGTTGGTCTAGTCACTAGAGGACTGTAATGAAGCAATACACCTAAAAATTCAGTTAATGTTTTATAAATGTTACTTATTTAAAAAATAATCTTGAAGGGGTGCCTGGGTGGCTCAACCAGTTGAGCATATGTCTTTGGCACAGGTTTTTGGGTTTGAGCCCCACGTCGGGCTCTGTGCTGACAGCTCAGAATCTGGAGCCTGTTTCAGATTCTGTGTCTCCCTCTCTCTCTGCCCCTCCCGCACACTCTCTCTTTCTCTCTCTGTCTCAAAAATAAACACTAAAAGTAAAAAAAAATTTAAATAATCTTGAAAACTTTTCATTAAACATTAATTTTCCCAATGACATCAAAGTTGCCATCATTCCTTCTAAGCTGTCCTGTAAGGAAAGTGGAAACTGTGAAATGTTATGTAGCAAATGAAATGCAAAATTCTTAAAAGTAAGATGAAATCAGAGAAGGGTCTGTCCCCCTCATTGCAGTATCTGGATCTCTCAGTTTCTAGCAGCTAGTTGTCAGTTCCTACTTGATAGGCACAGGTGATAGCTCTGAGACTAACTTTTCCAACTCGCTGCTGCCAAGTCCACGATTAGATGATAGAGATTAGAAAAGGATGTTTCAGGTACTGTCTTGGGACTTACCTCCTGTAGGAAGACCTAACCCCCCTTCCCCCCCCTGCCCAGAACTGATTAGATGCCCCTTTTCATGGTGGCAGCCAGCCTCATGGGCATGCAAATTGGGTCCCATGCTTGCTTTGATGCTTCACTATGACTCAGAATTCTTAATCATTTTGGAGTAGGAGACCCACATTTTCAATTTTCCCTGTGCCCCTCATGGGCCAACTCCCTGATAAGTCAAAGCTGGGCTAGGTAGTTAAGTGAGGCCCAGGATGGACAAGCCAACAGCCAACTTCAATTATGTTTAAATGATCATAGATGAGGTTGAGTTATTTGATAGTTCTGTGATCATATTTGCATAAATTTCCTGCACATGTTTGGCTATTGCTTCATTTTATGATTCATTAAATTTTGTTCTATTTAAATAGCAGTTTCAAAATTTGTCTCATTGTGTTCTGATTGTTTTCCAAAACTCATAAATCTAAGTTTAGTAATATGGCATGCAATCCATGGTAATACCTTTTAACATTATGCTGCACTTCTGATGAAATTGAGGAAATGCAATATCTACATTGCCACATTCTTGTGGTTTTTTTTTTTTTTCTTGAGAAAATTTTCTTTGCCTCAGAAAAGCTAGTTTTTCAAATGTGAAATCTTTGGAATAGTAATTGCATATCCGAAAGGCCTATAAAAGCTAGATAGGTCACACACATAAAGGAAGGAGACCTGCTGAATGATACGGACCACGGCCAGCTGGGGAATAGGTGTGTGGGTTAAAGGGACAGCTGTTTCCCAGATCCTGTTCATTGAGATGGGAAATGGAGGCCGGCCATTACCATATCTTTCTTTTGCCCCCAAAGGAACTCTAAACAGAAATTTATATGAAATACCTTAGTTTTTAATCTCTTGAATTCAAATGAAACCCATGTGACTGCTGTTGTAGAGGTAATTCTTAACATGATTCCTTCCCTTTGTCCTAGATAGCTCTGAAATATCTTTCCTTTCTCTCACATGATAAACTTTTTAAGATAAAGAAAAATTACCTATAATTTCATTTTGAGGCTCTTTAGGGAGAATTTTGTAACGTTTAACACTCATGAAGAAATGTTAAATTTGAAATCCAATGACAGTAACCCACCTGGTTAGCTAACCTCCTGTCTGTGGAAAGAGCCATTTGGTACCACTTCTGATGTTTCAGTAACCTGCAAAAGGTTCTCCATCACAATTAATAATGCTGTATGCTCCATCATAACACAATGCAATAGAAATATAATATAGGCCACACATGTAATTAGAATTTTTTTAGAAGCCACGTTAAAAAAATAAAAAGAGACAGGTGAAATTAATTTTAATAAAATATTTTATTGAACTCAATATATCTAAAATATTACCATTTCAACATGTGATCAATATAAAAATTACTAATGGGATATTTTATGTTCTTTTCCTTCATACTAAGTTGAAATTCAGTATGTATTTTTTACTTACAGCACACCTTGGTTCAGACTAGCTACATTTCAATGGCTTGATAGACACATGTGGCCAGTGGCTACCATGTTGGACAGTTCAGGTTTGACATGTTCTGCTGTGCTTAAGTGTCCAAAGTCACTCAGCTAGAAAGTTGGCAGATCCAACAGTTTTGCTCAATATTTTGGATTCTTTGCCCTTCTCACTACATTGACTTGCCCCTAAGTACAGAAGTCCTAACTTGGATTTGGTATACAAATAGGGTTTGAGAAGATTCAGGCTGGGGAAGTAATGGAAACAACAAATAAAAGACATGACTAAATCCAAAAATGCTATCGCGGTTGCGGTGGTCACATACAGAATATCCAGGTGACAAATTTTCTTGGATGCAGAAGGAGTTTGACTCTTACAGTGATAGATGTATGAAGCTAGATGCATACAACTAACTATAAGCTAGTGAAAAAGCCTGACTTCAAAACTCAGGTGGTTTGGATATAAGGCAAGCTTCTGTGAAGGGGGAGATAAGGGAGAGGAGAAGGCACCTTCACTTCTGGTTGGGAAAACCAGCTCACCTGGCCTTTGAGGGATAGGAGGTGACTTACAATAGCCAATAGCAAACTCAGGTGTTGCTATGAGGATACAGTGAGGGCGTGCCTCGACGCAGTGGTTAAGAGATGGCAAGAGCAATTTAGGGGGCAGTCCATGGTCCTAGGTCTCTGGGCAGAGACTCTCTTGTGGGCTCCAGAGATAAGCCCGAGGCCATCCACCATGGTGGTAGTGGGTGTTTCCTGACTCCACACCAGCGCCCCTGAGAGAAATACTCTGAGCACGATTATGTGGCTCGTTAGTCCAAACTTTCTCTGTAAAAAGTGTAAAGCTTTTCTCCTTACTAAAAAGTTAGTACATTATAGGTAAACTTCCAATGTTTTTGTTGGTGGTGCTTTTCAGCATCTGCACAGAACTTTGCACTGCTTGCATTAGTTACGCGTTTAAAAAACTTTTTTTAATGTTTATTTATTTTGAGAGAAAGAATCCCAAGCAGGCTTAGTACTTGTCGGCTGAAATCCGGATGCGGTTCATCTCTTGAACCGGGAGATCATGACCTGAGCCAAAACCAAGAGTCGGTCGCTCAGCCAACTGAGCTGCCCAGGAGCCCCAAGTTACACCTTTTTTACTAGCTTGATTCTGCATTTTGTCAATGTTGATGATTTTCCTGCAGACTGAATACGTAAGTTCTTGGTTGAAAATCTGTAATTTGGGGGTTGAATCTTTCAAGCCATTATGGGATAGCCAAAGCTAGATAGTTCCTGATAAGAATATGCTTATGGAATTGGAATGTTGATTTGGCGTTTGGGGTGAGGCCGAGGAACAACCTTAGGAATTCTGATCTGAGGATGAGTTGCTAGGATTGGCGATATGAGATTGTAGAGACATGGGCATAACCATGACCCTGGAGAGAATTCAGGTTGCCTGAGTTCTTGCACTCATGTAATTTCCCTTTCCCCTATTAGTAACTGAAAACATTCGTATTTTTCTCTAATAGTAATTTAGGAATTTCCTTCACAATTCTTATTAAATCACCCCATTCATTCATTCATTCATTCACTTATTAAATATATTTTTCCAGTGAGCAAATACTTATTGAACACCAAGTGCCAAGCATTGGGCTAGGTTTTCAGGCTCAAAACCAACAAGGCCTTCCTCTGCATCCTAAGAAGCTCCACCACCTGGTGACGTTTTCCCCATCACCACGTGGATTGGGTCACCAGGATCTATCCAGTCATTCCTCAGTATTGATGTAATTGGTTTTGTGTTCAATTTGTTGTTATTATTTCTCTAATATTCTTTGAAGTGGCCCTGCCTCCCCAGTGGGATTAGACATTGTCGTTAGCAAAAATTATGCTTTTTCTCTTACTTGCTAACTCTTCATGGGGCCTGATACTTTCCACAGAGTGGGGCCTAATACACATTGTTAATGAGGGCCTAAAGCCCTTCTCTCCAGGGTGCATGTGTGGTGTCAGTTGAATATTATTTTTACACATGATTCTAGGCATTGCTAATAGAGATTTGAGGGTTGTTGGGGAGAGAGTCAATGGACATGGAAATGGCCACCCCGAACACAATCTCTGTAGTTAGTAGACTAAACATGACTTCTCTTGTCTTTTCATAGACAGATACCCTAAAGATACTCTCTTCTGAAAGAACCGCAGTTATGTTTGGCATTGGTTTTTAATGACAAGGGAATTAAATTAAGGCTATGTTTATATGGACATCTTTCCTGTGTGTTGCAACTGTCCAAGAAGTACAGCTTTAGGGATTTCCCCGATGAAGTGCATACAGTAACTTTCCCTCAAGCTGTCAGTGAGGAATGCTGTGTTACTCAGGTGAATTTCAGTGACCTCTTACTCTAGAGAGAACTCAGTGTCAGAACACATTTTTATAAATAATACACTGTTTGCTTTGTGGTGCTGATAATTTTCTCCTGTCTTTGAGGCTGTCATAAAACCAGGAGGCTTGTTGTTTCTTAGGACAAGGATATTTGCAGAGGGCCTGATCAAACTATTACTATTAATAATCTCAGTATTGAGGCATTGCCAATTCTTTTGTGCATTTGAGGCTACCAAATAGATTAAAGTTTTATTCTGAAAACCGGAGGCACACAGGAACAAAGCAGCTCATGAGCACAGTGTGGGGGATGGGGAGGTTCTGTTCTGGCTGGGGTGCAATTGTGTTTGGGAGAATTGCTGCCTCATTCCTGTAAGAACATAACCCCTCTGGAAAGGGGTCTTCTAAAGGATTGGTCATAGAAGTCCCTGAAGATACTATTGTTAATGAGTTGTGTTTTTTTTTTTTTTAATGTCCCCTGACAAGGTCACCAACATGCTCCTTGATAAAAGAGACAAGGAAAATTCATTATAGACACTGACAGAGGCTGGCAAATGAGAAGAGATTTTGCCCTTTGCTTTGGGGGAAATCTGGAAGAAGAGGGGAAATGTGATGGAGGGAAGAGGCAAGCTCTCTCCTCCTTATGTCCATACTCATAGCATTCAGTCTCAGGATAACACATTTGGTGTACCAATTTTCATTTTCACAGATACCCTGTGCTTCTCCTGTTTTGGTTTGAGTGTCTAATAGCTAGAACATTCTGCCAAAGAGGCCAAGGCTGAATTGTTTCCCCTAGGGAACAGTGAACTTTGCAGCTCACAGCCTGCCCCAGGAGGCTCTGTCCAGGTGGTGCGAGCAGCCTTCAATGGTAGGATTCCAGATAAAATACAAGGCATTCAGTTCAACTTGAATGTTAAATAAATAGCATACAATTATTTTAGTGTAAGTATGTCTCATATTGTGTGGAACATACTTGGATTAAAAAATGGTTCATTATCTGAAATTCACAGTGGACTGGGTGTCCTATATCTTTGTTAAATCTGACAGCTCTACATAGGGTAGAATATGAGAGATGCGGGCTTCACGATACTCCTCTTACCCTGGTCATGGATTAATTGTCTCTGACCTCAGTCTCCACCACAGATTAGATAATGTAGGTGGAAGTTGTTTCCAGAAGGCTTCTGGGAAAATGCTCCTGTGCTTCCTGGGTCTAGTCTAACTGCCTCCGATCACCACATCTACATGAATACAGGTATAAACTTGGCTTGAGAAGTCCTCCTGTGTGGCTCACATGGTATATTTCAATGGGGAGGGAGCAGTGATAGCCTGGCTGGCGGGATTCTAAAGTTGGGGAGACTGATCTAGGTGGGGCATCCACTCAGCCCCCCAAGTTAAGGGGCAATGTGGGGCCCTGAACCAGGAATGCAGCCCCATGGGCCTGGGGTGCACCACAAAGAGAGAGACTTCTTTTCCCTTCCCTCCCTATTCTCCTTCCTTCCTTCCTTCCTTCCTTCCTTCCTTCCTTCCTTCCTTCATCATTCATAGTTGTTTTTTTTTTTTTGCTTGACCCCTCCCATGAGAATCTGAATAGTGCACCAAGAGTTTAAGGCTCTGTTTTTATGTAGCCCATGAGGTAAAAAAAAAAACAACCCCTTCAGATGAGGTTTTCCAAAGCATTCCTATGGTAGTGGGGGGAAAGGAGTGGGGTCTTTTTTCCCTGCTGTGAACCCAACAGTCTTACATATTGGGCCAGGCCTTAGGAAATTAAAAATAAAACCAAAAAGCACAAAATCTGAATTTGTATAGTGCTTCAAAGCTTATAAGCAATTTCTCATATAATATTTCATTTAATTCTAACAATTTAGGAATTGTTACAACACTAGAGGGGCTAAGTGATTTGCCGAAGGCCACTAACTAATGAGTGAGAAAGCTGGTTTTTAATATTCAGGCCAACACATTTTTACTCTACAGGGAGGAAGGCAGATTTTCCAAATGGAGCCTGAAGATACATCCCTATTTCCCAGTTTCATGACAAATATGCCTTGACCAACTCACAAGAAGGTCTTATGATCAGACAGAATGGAGATCGGACAGAACCTTCTGGAGAGAGAAACTGTTCAACATGGACCCCCCATATTGGGTCTGGAGCGGCCTCCTGTTTGGATTCCTTCTCCTTCATTAAGCTCATAGTGCCAGTGCTCGGTAATGCAGAGCCCTGAGTATTCTGGCGAAAATTGCTGGTATCTCCCTCTGTCTGAGGTTGTTGGGAGAACATTGTCCAGAAGCAGATCAGAGATAATCTGGGCAGTAGCAACTGAAGAGGGAATCCCCCTAGGGAGATTCGAAGTCTCTAAACCAAGTTCTTAATTTCCTCCAAAAACCATCCTTCAGTAAAACGGGAGATAGGGGCAGGGGTGGGGGAAACAACTAGAAGTGGCTTTTGGGCAAAGGACTGAGGCTTGTTTTTCACTCCTGGGACCTCCACATTCTGTTTTATCCATATAGAGTACTTTGAACCCATCTGTTTCAAGGAAGTATCAAGGTGGAAACCAGATATTGGGCTTGAAAAAGTACATTTGAGTTAATATTTGGCAGGAGATATCTAGATCTAAGGGCGGCTGGCAAAGTGGGACTCAGTGACAAGGTGTAAAGGTGACTCAGGTTCCTGAGTGTCCTGACCCTTCTGGGGTGGTCACATGCTCCCTGGTGGCTTCCTCTTTTCCTACAAACTGGACGTGGGGAAATCCCCACTGGGTACTATAAGAAGCCCCTGGGCTTTGTGTAGAAGCCAGAGGCTCCAGCTAAGAGCACAAGATGAGTCCAGGCCTCTTCTGCCTCCTAGCCCTTCTGTTCCTCCTTGGCCAGACCACAGGGGAGTTGGAGCCCCTGGTCCCCAGCCCCAGCTCTTTCCCTGACTCTGTGTTCAGCTCCAACTTCATCTATGGCTCCAGCTCCAATGACAGCTTCAGTCCCGGCCCTGGCTCCGAGTCTCAGGTGAGGAGGCCCCACAGTCTGAGAGCTGTGTTAATTCTCTTCCTCTCACTTTTTGGGGACCTGAATATAATTTCATGGATGGCTAGACCCGAGCACTCTAAAAGATTTACGACTCCCTTTGTTAACTGTAGGCACCCTGGAAATGAATTAAAACCTGGGTAAAATAATTAAATTGTTAGCAAGAGAGACGACATTTTGGTTCTTCCGCTGGGGGCTTTAGGGAAAGAATCTAAGGTTTATTTTTTTTTTAATTTTTTTTAACGTTTTTATTTTATTTTTGAGAGACATAGAGACAGAGCATGAGCAAGGGAAGGGCAGAGAGAGAGGGAGACACAGAATATGAAGCAGGCTCCAGACTCTGAGCCATCAGCACAGAGCCCGACGCGGGGCTCGAACTCATAGACCGTGAGATCATGACCTGAGCCGAAGTCGGCTGCTTAACCGACTGAGCCACCCAGGCACCCCAGAATCTAAGGTTTAAAGAGGTTCTCAAACCTGGCTGTACTTGGGAATTGGGGGTGGGCAGGGGTGGAAGGAATATACTTTAAAAATAGAGATGTCCAGGTTCTGTTACAGATGAGAACTCTTAGGGAAGGGGCCCTGCCAGTAGTAGCTCCAGAAAAGTTGGTCTGGTTTGCTGCCATTGGGAACCCTGAGGACATGAAGAATCGCCCTGAGGGAGTGAGATCCTCTCTGCTCCAGGTGGAGCCCTGAGGGTTTCTCTGAGCCTAGTTTGTAAAGGAGATAGATGGCAGAAGCAGGGGAAGTCTTCAGGCAAGTGCTCTCACACACAGATATGTCCCCAGAAGAGTATTAACTCTCTTCCATTTTCCTTATAGGGAATCATAAGAGCCATTTCCGAAAACAACAAGAGCAGTAGCAATAAACAGGCAAAACAAAATCAGTAGCAACAAAACCAAAACCTGTGCTAGAAAGGGACTGTCCCATCTATGCCGTATCACTAGATCACACCATGAGCCTACTTCTTTGGGAGATGAGTCCTCTTTTATCTCCTTTGAGAAGACGGGAAGAGGCACCAAGGGGTGAGATATTAGGGGGCAGGAAGCATTTCCTTATTCCAACTCTGCCCTTGTCAGCTCTGGACCTTTCTATAGGAGCCCTGCTCTGGAAAACCCAGGCTTTTCTTAGAGTAGAGGAGTCTGAACTCCCCCAAAGCCTATCCCTCTGCACTTCTAAAATCTTTATTCACAGGTCAGATTGCTGCTTACGTGATCATGTCTGAATGGAAGGACCATTGGATTAAGGAGAGGAAAAGACTTTTTTGTTGTTTCCATTTTGCCACCAGAACCATGTAGATGAAAATTTGTTGATTAACAAATGGTTTGGATAAAGCTCAGATAGAGACTGCCACAGCAATGTTCACTGAGCACCTAATAAATGCCAGGACTCATTTAAGTATGTAGTATGTATTATCTTATTTAACCCCCAGAGGCAGGTAAAATTAATGGTCCCATTTTAGAGATGTGGAAATTAAGGCTTAGAGAGGTGCCGTCGTTGGCTTAAAGTCACTAAGCCAGCAAATTATAGATCTCAAACTTAGTCTGCCCATCCTCTTCAGCATCTCTCTCTGGGAAGCTTTCTATGCTTTGGGGGAGTATAGATGAAAGTTGCGAATTTTTAGGAGGAACCTGGCTTGGGAATCGTGAATATGTGTAAATATTCTTTGTAGCCAGAAATCAGATGCATCTTTATTTTTATTCCATGATACGAAATAATTTCTAGGGACAATTAAAACTGGTAACACTAAAAGAAGAGGGTAACAGTAATAATAATTTGTTTTGACACTTCATCACCAGTCAGAAAGCAGTGTTTGGGTAAGATGATGAGCTACAAAAACAGAAAATAAAATATAGGTCAGGAAACAGAGAACTCCAATATGCCTGTTGTTTGGCAAAAAGACAAATATTTAAAAGTAGATAAGGAATGGTATTTAAATTGTACTTAGAGGTTTTAATTTCCTTCCCAATTCACTTATCTCCCTCTGGTGAGTCAGTATCACTACCCCAACTTCTTTTTTTATGGCAGACTAGGTGTCACTTCTACTATAAACCCAATTTTCTGGGGCCGGCTGTCAGCTTGATGAGCTCTTTGGAAAGTGGTGGAAAACCCCTTTATAACTGTCATTGAGCAAGTTCCAAACGTATCATTTTCTGTACTTTGAAAATGTTGAGTACCATTATTTTATGCCTTGAATCTTTATAGGCACTTAGGCTTGGCTGCTAATTAGAGCCAATTGCAACCTTAAATCACAAATGTGAGTCACACCTTCAGCTCTCATGCTCAGAGCACTTCACATGCCTCAGATGTCCCTCTCCAAAGAAGGGGCTGCTTGCAAAGGCGCCATGCTTTGTTCCACACGGTAACTGGCAGAGTCGGAACCAGGAGTCCTGTTCTTCTGTCATCAGGCTAAGGGGTTTGGGCATGTCGAGAAAAAGGACACTAAGTCTCACTAATGACAGCGGGGCTGATTCACTGGGTAGGAATTGGGTCTTATTTGTCTCCCTAACACCAAAGCCTGGCAGGTTGTAGACACCAGTAAATGTTAATTGAACACATGCTGAATGAGAACCTATCAGTGTGAGGTGTCTTGCTAGGTACAGAGGGTACTTTTTGTCCTCCACAGGGGGACTGCATACCCTCTCAGAGGCCAGGGGACAAGCACACATCTGTATCTCCCATTCCTCATGTTACACTCACACAGAGTTTAAGCATTCACTGCAGAGAGAGAGACCCATCACCATTAGCTTCATTGTCTTTGAATGTGAGGAGCAGAAATATCTCTAATGGGAGACACTGATCAAACTTATGGACCATTTTGATGTCAGCTGAGCACGCTGGGCTGATGATAAGCAGGGTGGAAGCTGGGGAGTCCACAGTGCTGGGACAGACGTTCAATAGAAGATGGTGGAATGGCTGTCAGCAGGGCTCATAATTATTTGCCTGCCTTTCAGGTGAACTTCAGGACTAAAAGTTGTTAGCTAGTTGATTGTCTAGAGACTGCTTGATGATCTCCACTATTTTCCGATTTGACAGAGCTTTCCAGAGAAGTCTAAGCACGGTTCAACTCTGTCCTGTGCAGCTAATTAACCTCCCCTTGTCAAAATGCAATGCAAGACATTTGTGGGGGGGGGTAGACAGTTGTTATAATAAGCTATTTTTTTCAAAAGTCCATGATACACTGGTTCTCCTGTAAGAGCCTTGGCATGCTTGAGCCAGACTTGTCCTATCTTCAGTGGGAGTGATAAAGCTGGTTCCAAGGAAAGTTAGTCTCTCTGACAGGTTTCTGGTGTAGCTTGTCCAGTCCCTCTTCATCCCTGGCAAAGACCCTTACCTTAACCACTTTCCAGCCCCAATGTTTAGCATAAACCTGCTTGTCTCTCCTCCTTACTCCCCAATTCCTGCAGGTGTGGGATGCGATTGGCAAAGAAAACTGAGACCAGTGTCAAGAATTTACCTGTTTTATATATATATATACACACACATACATACACACATATATATATATACATACATACATATATATATAAGCATTGCGTGTGTGTGTACGTATGTTTGCTTATCTTAAAGAAGATTAGGTTAAATTGATGAGCAATTTAGTTGCAAAAGCTTGAATTAATTGGTCCAGAGGTCACTGACAGAATGCATTTTGATTATAGAAGCATCTAAGTCCAGCACGTTCGGAATCATGGAGGTTGATAGATATGAAATCCACAGAGCACACAACCTTGGCTGCAGCCAGCTGACCTCCTAAACGTTGAGAGGTGCTGCCTGCATCTCTTCAAATTCTGCAAACCATTGCTCTCCCCTTGGTAGTTTCAGAGAGACACTTCAGTCTGATGTTCCGCAGGTGAGCTTTGGGCTAGCCATCAGATGAGATCATCGCAAAGCACAGCCAGTCCGCTGCCGAGAGTTACTCTGGAAGGCAATAGTAGTAATAAAAAAAAAAAATGTTAATTGTGCTGCGATCCCCTTGGGGAAGTTCAGGGGGGACAAAAGAAAAACAGGATCTTTCAAACCTGTCATTTTAAAATATGCAGCGGCACCAAAGTGTGAGCCTGAATATCTTAAAGAAACATCAAATATTTTAAAATGACTTTTCTGCAAGTGGTAAGCTGGAAAACGTAAAAATTTTTTTGCACAGAACCTTCAGACTTCTACATTGTTCAGTCTTTTAAAAATGGCTTTTTTTATCCATTTTAAAGAATGTTAATTACATAATTTTGCAGGTGAAGAGAGAATGTGGATTGGCATTGTATATTTTCCCTGTAACCCGTATCCCTGAGGTTCTTCTCGTTCCTTTGGAAGGCACTGGGTTGGAATTGGGGGTAAAGGTGAGGAAGAGAAAATGAGTACGTGGGAGGAAAGAGAAAGTGACATTTCCCGATCACCTACAGTGTGCCAGGGACTTGGTTTACATTACTCGATGACTCTCAGGGATGACCCTATGAAGTGGGTTATCTCTGTTTGGCAGATGAGGAAACTGAGGCTCACAGAGGGTTCACAGCCAGTAAGTGGTAGAGTTGGAATTCGAACTCAGCATGCCTATCACCTCCTTGTTTCCCTTACCTTACTTAGGAAGAGCGATAATTTCCTCAAGACCTACTCAAGAAACGAGACCCTTCCTGTAGGTATAGGTGTCTGACGCTGGTTTAGCCTGACTGGCAGAGATGTGGCTAAACCCTGAGCTTAATCACTGCCTGTGTCTCTGATGCTATTCATTTGTGTATTGGACTCCACTTGCTTGCCTCCGAGCCCCCTTTTGACAGGCCAATTTCTGTCACTCCAGTTACCAAAAAGCTCATTTCCCAGTTTCTTACTGATGTTGAATGTATTTTTACTTACAGTCGCTTTCCAATTTCACTGGCTTCGAGGATGACCGTGGGACCTGCCACTGCTCCGTGACCCTCCCAGACACCACATTTCCCGTGCAGAGAGTGGAACGCTTGGAATTCACAGCTCACGTTCTCTCCCAGAAGTTCGAGAAAGAGCTTTCTAAAGTAAGCATTGCTTTTCTTCCTCTTCCAATGACTTCTTGATAAGAACAAATCAACCAACAAAACACAACACGTTTTATTCAGGACTTTATAAGCAGGCTTCTTCGGTTGTGCCAAAGCCAGCACGTTTATATCCTATGGAGGCGTGAGCGTTTATTTCACAGTACACCTATGGAGTTCTTTATAGCAGGAAAAATGAGGGCACAGGAAGAAAATGGGATGGAGATTATGCACGCCACGGATAAACTCACTTCAATATCGTGTGAGTGTAGTTGGAAAGAAGCCTAGAGCTCTCCCTGCAAAACCCAACCTTGCAATTTTTATTTGGTTTTGATTTTGTTGTTTCTTCTTCCTGTTGATCTTCCTCGTCTTCCCTCCAGCTTTGCCTTCTCTGTCTTCTCCTCTAACCTCTGTTCTCTCTTCCTTCTCTTTCACTTTGTCTTCCTATTCCTGTTCATTCCCCCTTCCCTTGTCCACCCTTCTAATCTTTCTCTCCCTCTCCTTCTTAGTTTGTATTTGTTTTTTGTTTTGTCTTCTCTTACTTTTGGAAAGCCCCCACCTCCTTCTCTTCCTCCTCCTTCCCCTCCTCCACTCCTCCACTCTTGGAAGCTTCTCCTCTTCTCCTCCTTCCTTTCTCTCTCTTTTCCTCTCTCTTCCTCTTGTTTTTTCCTTCCAATTTGCTCTCTTCCCTCCCTCCCTCTCTCTGTCTCTCCCTCTAACTCTCTCTCTGCCTCTCTGTCTCTGTCTCTCTTACTCTCTCTCTCATGTTTTATTCTCTGTTGTCTCAGCAGGAACATCACATTAGATGTGTCCCACATTAGACCGAAACTGAAGAATTTGAATCAGTTCTAACAGGTCACACAGCCTTGGTAAAAACCCTGACTCCAACCCCCTGATCAGGGCTTTTTTTCTAGCTCGAGGAAGTTATGCCCCATGGTTTACATTTCTCTGAGCCGGCTGGAGCAATGTGACCTGGCATTCCAGTTTTGACCCCTTCTACGTTTTTAGCCAAGTTAAAAATCAATTAGAAAGGCTCTCATATTCTGCACAGGTGAAGTCCAAGCTAGGCTATAATCACATTATGCATTATTTAATACAACACCATTAATTTACAAGGAGCTCTGGCTTTACTGCAGGATTCAAAATAAGTTTTCCTGAGAAATTTAAATTTAGCTACCTCACCATCCAGCACAGTTATCCTGTAAGACAAAAATGATGATGAGGCTGAGACCCTGCTTTCAACTCGAATTGGTAGATAAATATTCTACGTTTCAATAAATGTCCAGGAAAATGTGTTTGACTACTCTAGGAACCTAGCTTCTTAAGAAATAAAATGTCCTTGAATTAATCAGTAGAAAAGGCACAGCACTAAATTATAAATTCCAACCATTAATATTCATAGCCTTATTCCAGCATAATCAAGTACAGATAAGAAGTTATGCATAAAAACATAACAAGTGGAGGAAAATCCTAAGTAAAGATCTTTTCGGTTAGAGTCATTTGCTTTGAAATAGTGGAAGCGCTGATTTGCATGTCTTCTTTGCTGGCAGGAGTGTGAAGGGCAGTCTGAAACCCCACGCTGCTCTAGGGAAGTGCGTAGCTCGCCAGGGCTGAGAGTATGGGACATTTAATTCCAATGCCATGAGGAGGCAGGTGGCATCTGCCTTGCTAATAATTGGCAGGGAGGAAGTGAGGAGTAGGTGGGAAAACTTTGAGTTCCAAAAATGTCAGTAGCTGGTCTGGAAGAAATTTGTGATCGAGGCCTTAGAAAGGTATAGACCTGCCAGCTGAGATCTGCCTCAGAGATTCTGGGTGACATTGATAATAACAACAGCAACACCTTCCTTTTCTGCTTTTAAAAACTTTTATTTATTTATTTAGAGAGACAGAGAGTGAGGGCACAAGTGAGCAAGGGAAGGGGAGAAAGAGAGAGAGAGAGAAGTGGGGCTCACCTAGGGCTCATGTTTTATTTGAAGCAGGGCTCGAACTCACGAACTGTGAGATCATGACCTGAGCCAAAGGCAGATGCTTAGCAGCGAAGCCACCCAGGCACCCTCTTTTCTGCTTTTTTAAATGCTTCAGTCGTGTTCTCTTTAAGGCAGATAGGCCAGTGTTCTTCCCAGGTTAGGGAGGGAAACATGGAAGTTCATAAAGGTCAAGAGACATAAACGTGGAGGTCATTCCTCCCTTGGCTGGGTGAGCCAGGTCAGGAATTTGGGTCTTTGACATCATCCCAGTCCCTTTTCTCTCTGCCATGCTGTTATCAACCTTGAAGGCCAGATGCAGGACAGTAATGCCTTCAATCCAAAGCTATCTCTTCAGCCGAAGGCTTTTGAATTTTCAGGTGAATTATTATAGCCGTCTCTAAGTTGCCTTGGAAATCACCATTCATCTGGAGGCCTGGGGCGAATGCCCGATTGGACAGGCTCGCAGAAGAGGGTTTGCACTGCCTTACATTGATTCATTGTCTGTCAGTACACAGGGAAGACAGGGAGCTGCCTCTGCATGAGATACTGAAAGCGTTTTATACTTTTCTGTTGTTTACGGTATGTCTTCTTGTGACTCTACTCATCAGGGGATGACAAAAAGACAGCTCAGGGTTTTCTTTGTCTGGAGGGTTGTGGCCTTTGGGGCAAGTTATTTAGTATGACACATTTGCTAACAGATCCTCATGCATGAGAAGATCGAGGCAGTCTGGGAGACGTTTAGGCAACTTATAAACAAAGAACATTGATTGAACAATGTGTTGTGCAGTGAAATATAATAAATTAAAAGGTGAGATTGAAACAAACCCTGAAATCACTATTTCTCTCATGATTGGTGTAACTTGTAGACATCCAGTAAGCGAGGCACTTAGTATGCATTATCCCTAGTCTTCACGATAATCTGGTAGGCTTGATACCATTACCCCCAGTTTAGAGGAGGAACTAAGGCTTAGAGAAATTAAGTGATTTGCTACTAAGTACTGAAATCAGCTTTGAGTTTAGGTGGATCTAGCTCCGAAGTATTTCCTATGTCTTCATGGTCCATTCAAGCTCAACTCATCTTGTTGTTGAAGATATATTAAAATAACAGTATGTTGCAAAGTACATTTATCTGTTTCCGATAATCTGGCCATAATTATGATCAGAGGTTTTTCCTTTTTAACTTTTTTTTAACATTTATTTATTTTTGAGAGACAGAGAGTGAGCAGGAGAGGGACAAAGCAGGCTCCAGGCTCTGAGCTGTCAGCACAGAGCCCAATGTGGGGCTCAAACCCACAAACCATGAGATCATGACCTGAGCCGAAGTCGGGCGCTCAACCGATGACCGAGCCACTCAGGTGCCTCGATCAGAGGTTTTGAGGCAGGAACATGAGGCAGACATATTCTTTAGCTTAATAGCCAGCTGTGCTGCATCCTTATCTATTACGAGACCACGTTTACCATGCAGAACTACAACGAACATCCCAAAACAACTCCTCCGGACAAACATTGATTCTTGAAGTCCATCCGTGGCATAATATGTGCATAACAGACAAAATGGAAGCTCCGTTAGGGTGGTGGTTTGAAGGCAAGCATAGATGAGTCTTTCCAAGCTCAAACTCATAACGATGAGGAGCTCATAGTAAAGATATTGACACAGGGTGGTGTCCTCTTATCCTTACTATTTTATTTTTATTTTCACTGGAGAGAGAGAGAGAGACAGAGAAAGAGAGAGAGAATCTCAGGAAGGCTCCACACTCAGCATGGAGCCCAACATGGGGATCAAACTCACGAACCTGAGCTGAAATCAAGAGTCAGACACTCAACTGACTAGCCCTGTGGCTAGACCTGTATTCTTGCTCTACACCTCTGTGCAAGTTGCACTGTGGCTTCTGACCCCACATTTCCAGGGAGAGATGGATGTTCTGGGAATTGCCCACACCAGCTCAATACTAGAGATCTATACACGTAAAGAGTTTACATGAACAATCTACTTAAGTCAGTAGAGTCCTCAAATTCTCTCCTGACTTCTAATAACTCTATGGATGATTCTAGTTTTCCTGAGCATCACTGAGCTTTCTTTTGAATGTCAGCTGAAAAGAACCTTGAGTTTTTCCCCAAAACAGATCTTTAGAGACTCTTCATTTTGTGGCTGAACGAGGGCAGGCATGCCACACATTCTCATAGGTAGCAAATTCCAGGTTACGCCTTGGTTTTCAGTGAGAATCTGGGAGAGCTGCATTTTATTTAGCAGAGATGACAGTTGGATCACTCATTTTTGTAGAACAACAGCTGCGATGTGCCACAAACATGTTCCAGGAAAACAGAGGGTGTTTCATTTGTTCCAAGAGCTGGCAAGGCCAAATGCCAACAAGAACATTCATTTTGCAAACTTCCATTTCTGCAATGGATTGACACTTTAACATTATTATTATTATTATTATTATTATTATTACAGGTAAGGTTTTATGCTTGATTTTTGTAGAAATTAAAACCTAGCTACCTTGTATTTGTATTTATACTTTTGAGGGAGAATTCATTAGGTTTTATATATTATTTTTCTAACCTCCTCATCCACCAAAATGTCACCAGCCTTATCAGCCTCCGATGATGGCACGTCTGATGGCAGTGAGCATCAGTTGCCCGAGGAGATACACTAGCAGTGCCAAGGGCTGCATTTTCAACTTTCATTAAAATCCTCTTTGCCTGGAGCCCTAGCCCTTTAGGTCTGTGGCCTATGAGTCTGCTCTAATTTGCACAGTGGGGTTAAGTGGAAGGGCTAAAATGACAGAAGTTAGGGCTGCCTTTGGTATCGGGAGCATTACAGACCAACATCTGGCTCCGAATTCGTCCAGGCACCGCGGATCAACTCCTTGACATTAACACAGTTCGGGGAAAAGTATCACTTATGTTCAAATTTTTAAAAAGAATGTAAAACCAGCAACTTTTAATGAGCAGGTCCTTGAAAAAGCCATGGCATTTCTTTTAGAGATCAGATACAAAAAGAACCACCAAATGTGTGTATTGAAATATCCATTTGGAGCTTCCAATTATACGCTAAACCACCAAGGGAATTTTTGGAAGTATTTTAACTTAATGATCAGACATTCAAATATATGCAACAAATGCGTAAAGGTCTGATTGCAATAATCAGTTCTTGGAATAAATGCGGGTGCACTTTACAGTCACACATACACTCACGTATTGTGTAGTAAAGTTGGGGCTTTATGCCACCTTGTAAAAGGTAGAGGGGCTCAAAACTCAATGCACAGGGCCCCCAGAGAAGGAATTCTACTTAGTGCATTTCTGTCTCTTATAGAAAATGCTTAAATTTAGAAGAGTGTTTCTACATGGAGGGAGGGGGGTGGTGGTGGTGATTTCGCCCCCAGGAAACCTTAGCAACGTCTGGGATATTGCTGGTTGTCCCAGGTGAAAGGTCTGTGGGTGTTATTGGTATCTAGAGGCCAGGAACGCTGGTAAACATCCTATAATACACAAGAAAGCCCCCTCCCCCAACAAGAAAGAATGGATCTACCCTAAAATTTCAATAGTGCTGATGTTGAGAAACCCCGATTTAGATACGGCATGTGCACTGAGGGGAGAAGGGAGGGCAAAGGAGTCTGGTTCAAACCAGTTTAGTCTGGGGACCTAATATCTTCGAACATTAAAATGAAAATTAAAATATACTTGTGAATGATGACTCTGAAGCAAATTTATTTTTAGTCTAGGCAAGTGCAAAATCCAC
The DNA here is from genome assembly GCA_030068075.1 of Paguma larvata. NCBI lineage: Eukaryota > Metazoa > Chordata > Mammalia > Carnivora > Viverridae > Paguma > Paguma larvata. The sequence continues at coordinate 49,988,412 of CM057839.1, read as the reverse complement.
CCCACCAATTGTAATAATGTGTTTTTTTTATTTGCATTTAGATAGGTTAAAAAAACTAGTTAAATATGTTTTTGATCCCTTTCTTTTCTTTCCTTTTTTTTTTTTTCTTTTCTTTTTTTTTTTTAAGTAGGCTTCACACCCAGCGTGGAGCCCAGCACAGGGCTTGGACTCATGCCAGTGAGATCAAGACCTGAGCTGAGCCCAAGAGTCAGATGCTTAACCAACTGAGTCACCCAGGCACCCTGGTATTTTTGATCCATTTCTTCACCAAAAGAAGAAAAAAAAAAAAAGATTGACAGCAAACAAATAGTCCCTAAGGGCTTGGTAGTGGTATTACTACCAAGTAGTATAAGTAATACCAAGTAGTAGTAATACCAAGTAGTATTACTTTGGGAATTAAGCTTTTTGATTCCCTTTCAGGTGAGGGAGTATGTCCAATTAATCAGCGTGTATGAAAAAAAGCTTTCAAACCTAACTGTCCGAGTAGAGATCATGGAAGAAGATACCATTTCTTATACTGAATTGGACTTTGAGCTAATCAAGTTGGAAGTGAAGGAGATGGAGAAACTGATCATACAGCTGAAGGACAGTTTTGTTGGAAGTACGACCATTGTTGACCAGCTGGAAGTGGAGGTAAGTCACGAGCTCACTTGTGAGAGTGGTTAATAATAAATTCTCCTCAGTGGGGAGGTGCTGGGACCAGGCTATGGATCTCTCTTCTGACTTCCAATTCTGCACTGTCTTGTGACCACGCAGCACGTCACGTGTTCTGCTTTTGGTGGACGTCTGTCTTTGAATAGTGAGTTAAATATAGTGGGAACATGTTCATTGAGGCGGTGTCATCCAGAACAAGTGGCCTTTCAATGTCTCTAGAAAGGAGATGATATAAATCTGAACAACTCCATGGCCAAGTTAGATTGAGTGCCTTCTCTGTTCTGGATTTATCCTTGTGAGACCGGAAAGCCACAATTGACCTGATTTTGGAATTGGTAGGTCTGTTTCTCCTTTTGAATGATCACGTGATCTTTGATCCCTCTTGGGACACTTCTCCACATACTGGCAACCCTCTTTAAAGGAATTTCGTGTGATTATGTTTTAGTGAAGCCTTTTAAGCTCTATGGATAAAGGCCATCACATTAATGTTATGGTTGGGTACTTTATCTCAACGAGAATTTACTAGCATGGTCATGATGTGGGCTGTAATTGAGAATTCTAGTTACATATTTCAGAATTTAAGTTTTCTCTGGCCCTCGCCATTCGTTAGAAACTTAATTATAATACAATATGAGTAAACACGAGTTTATAGGGGAAGGTGATTAGAAATGAACTTTAATGGACCTTTGTGGATGCTTCGACTGAGCCTGGGCTCTATTATTAAATCTGTTAAAATCTTTGCCATTTTCTTCTTGTCACACACATCTGCCTGAGATCTGACAGGCGTTCACGTTAAACCATAAAATGTATTCTTCCAAATGAAACCATTCAGAAGAATCTCGAGTGTATTCTCTAGCAATGTTTCACTAAGTGACAAATTCAGCCCTGGAATGTTTATGAAAGAAATTGCACCATAATATAAAGTCACTCTGCATTTTTATTTCCTTAGATAAGGAATATGAGTCTCCTGGTGGAGCAGCTTGAGACGCTAGACAAAAACAATGTCCTTTCCATTCGCCGGCAAATCCTGGCTCTGAAGAACAAGCTAAAGGAATGTGAAGCCTCTAAAGGTGAAAATGTTCCCGTCTCCCCGCCTCCTGCCCCTGGTAAGCATGTTTTCACCACCCGAACCAGACCCGGTTTGGAGCTGAGACTGGGGCGGGGAAGGGATTTGGGACTGCAGCGTGGAAGCCGGGATGGGATTTTGGCAGCGCTGAGTTTACTGTCCCATGCTCCGAGATCTCTCTCCTAGTAGCTCCACACGGTGGCCCCTTCTGGGGCTCATAGAGGAGAAGCACCAACAATAAGTTGATTTAAAACAAAACCCACACATTACACCTGTCCCCTTTGCATTTGCTAACAAGGAAAACATCTCTGGGGTGATGGAGTTGTTGTGGGGGATGGGTGGGGGGGCCTGGCGAAAGCCTCTGGAGTCTGTGCGGTGTGGGTGCTGTCCTATAGATTGCAAGGGCTCGTGTATCCGACGAGCTGGGTTGTGCCTTGAATCTTCCTTTCCTCTTTCTTTCTTTCTTTCTTTCTGTCCCTGCTTCTGCCTCGTTATTTTTCCCCTTATGCTTTCCTTAAATGCGCCTGCTGTGTTTTAGCGAGTCCAAGGATTCAAGGAGGATTTAATGGTCCACATGTACAGTACTTGTGGGCGTGGCCTGCTATCCCGCCTGGGCTGTGAGTTCCAGGAGGGCAGGGATGGCCTCATACTCTCTAACGATAATCCTTGGCGGTAGGTATAGCATAGAGGGGGGTGCTCCATAATACCTCCATGAATGGAGGCAGGGGAGTGTAGAGGTCAGGAGAATGGCTTTGGGACCCCAAAGACCTGAGCTTCCTAGCTATGTGGCCACAGGAAAGGATCCTTAATCTCCCCTTTGATAAAATGGGAGAAAACCACTTACCTTGCAGGGTTGCAGGGAGGGTTAAGCAAGCCTTGATAAGTGCAGCGCTCTGTGATTGGCACTTATACGCTGGAATTTGCTATTATTATTAGTGATGATAATTGAAGTGAGAACCTTGCTGTGAACAAAAGCGGTGCGAGGTCCTTGTGTGTTTCAGCACGTCCCTCCATGTCAACTAAAGCCCACCTCTGTCTCCTTGTGCAGCCCTGTCACAGGGAAGCCCTCCCTGCAGGTCGCGAGCTCCTCAGCCTGAAAATGGCCTGTACCTTCTCATCAAATCTTACAGCTCTTGTTACTTTCATTAATTTCTGTTTCCACAAACTGTTTCCTCTTAGACTGTTTCTGGATCCTTGTCAAGGTAACTGGCTTCTTCAAGGCTTTGATTAGATACTGCCATGGTTCTAAGCCTCTCGGTGGTGTTCAGGAGACTCTCTTCCCGCCCTCTGCCATTGGCAACCTGTCATAGTATGACATACAGAGGAAGTTCAGGACAAAGGCCATGCCTTATCTTTTGGAACAAACTAAGGTTAAATTTAGTCTGGGGTCAGCGGAGTCAATGTGCATTGAAAACGTGAGCTGTTTCTGCTGGGCCATGCAGGGCTTCTTGAGGACAGGGGTCAAAGCAATGACAAGCCCTGATAACACCCAAGCAAGGTTTTCTTCCTTCCTCCCTCCTCCCTCCCTCCCTCCCTCCTTCCTTCCCTTCCTTCCTTCCTCCCTCCCTCCCTCCCTCCCTCCCTTCCTTACTTCCCTTCCTTCCTCCCTCCCTCCCTCCCTTCCTCCCTCCCTCCCTCCCTTCCTGCCTCCCTACCCTTCCTTCCTCCCTCCCTCCCTCCCTTCCTTCCCTTCCTTCCTCCCTCCCTTCCTGCCTCCCTACCCTTCCTTCCTCCCTCCCTCCCTCCCTTCCTTCCCTTCCTTCCTCCCTCCCTTCCTTCCTTCCTTCCTTCCTTCCTTCCTTCCTTCCTTCCTTCCTTCCTTCCTTCCTTCCAGCAAGGACATTTTAGAACTGGAAGGCACATTTAGGGCCATCTAGCTCTGGTCCATCATGTCTCAGAGGAGGGAACTTAGGTGGTGAGGGTGCTGCTTTTCCTGAGGCCACACGGGTGGTTAGTGGCAGGTCTGAGGCTGAAATGCAAGAGCCCTCCCTCCTTGGGTACCTCAGGACCTAGAGCATCAGATGGCAGTAACCTGAGAACGGCAGTGGGAGAGAAAGCAGACTTCTTAGTATATCTAAGGAGGAAAACAAGCGAGCCTGTTGGATTATTTTTGTTAGAAATTTTTTTCGAGAACTTTCCCCTAGGTCCTCACACTTAGACTTCTGTGAGTCATCCCAGCCCAGCTGTGTTGTTTAAGCAAATTGGACCCAGATTTCCTCTCACTTTCCCACAACCTTGGCTGTACCTGGATCCCGGCCAAGCCACTTGGCCCTCCTCCAGCTTTGTTCATATTATATTTATGATGTTTATATTAAACTGACTTTTTGTCATGTTTTTAAATCAATTTCTTTTACTTGCTCTCTTTCTGCTTGGATTGGTTGGTAATGCAGAATTGGAAACTCCCCAGGCACCACAAAGTTGTGAGCCTGTGGAGACTTTAATTAAAGTTGCTCACTATTATGGGACTTTAAAATCTGGCCGGTCTGCTTTTTTCACTGCGGAGTTGCACAGAACAAAAGACTGCATGCAAGTCTCAGCTATCAAGGAATTCCGTGTTCTCAGGGCCCCTCCCTTGCAGTTGCAGGTTGCTGTCTGTGGTCAACTTGATCTTAGAAGCAGTAGTGTAGGGAGGGTTCAGTGAAAGTGCTTTGTGTTTGGCTTATGCCGCAAATGACACCTTTGTCTATGTCATTTCATAGAACCTTCTAATCTAAAATAATTGCCCTTCTGCTCGTTAACTTTTTTTCCCTGAAAACAACTGACTCCCTCTGATGTCCCCTGAACCTAGACGACTGGAGATAGGCAAAGTGTCTGTACACGCCCAGGGGTCAGTCAGCGTTGTGCTTGGAGATGAGGTCAGGTTCTGTGCTGACACATAGTAGGTGCTCAGTAAGTGGCTGATGAAAGGTAGGGGGTGACCTGCCAAAATCCCCAGCTTTAGGAAAAGTAGAGTGTTGGGGAGTATATGTCCACTAATTCAGAATCAATTTCGGCTTCCTCATTTTGTGATTATGATCAGGTTGATTGCCTAATTCTCACAAGTGAATTGTATTCTCTTTGCTCAAAGTGCAGTTGTTCAGGTAGGAGACTGTACTGCTAGATCTGTGATTAAGTTTCCTCTGCATATAGTCTTTGACTTAAGAAAAACGCTACTAACCATGAGACTTTAAAAAAGACAACTTAGGGGGCGCCTGGGTGGCTCAGTTGGTTAAGCATCTGAGTCTTGATTTTGGCTCAGATCATGATCTCATGGTTTGTGAGATAGAGCCCAGAGTCAGACTCTGAGCTGACAGTGCAGAGCCTGCTTGGGTTTTTCTTTCTTTCTTTCTTTCTCTCTCTCTCTCTCTCTCTCTCTCTCTCTCTCTCTCTCTCTATCTCTCTCTCTCTGCCCCTGCCTCACTCATGCTCTTTATCCTTCTCTCTCTCCAAATAAATAAAAAGCATTTAAAAAATCTTTAAAAACTAAAAATAAAAAAGCCAAGTTAGGGTACGTTAAAGTCTTTTCATGTGGCTTCCCAGGCTGTTTTCAGAACCCCATGGCAAGATCTAATGAATTGCATGATGAGACTGCCAACCAAGGCGACACTTGTGGGGAGGGTTCCTTGCTTTATGTTCTGCCGAGTGAATACCAGGCTTTTTGTAACTCAGATATGTAGCAGGGTAGAGTGCTAGCTGTTTTATAAATAAGGTAAGCTGGGTCTGGGGTATTTGATCAGTCTTTCGTTCTTTTATTCCATGAACATAACTTGGTGCCACTGTATAGCTGGTCCTGTTCTGGGAACTAGGGCTCCCAGGATGGATACAGGAACCTCCAGAAACCGCTGTGTAGGAAGGGAGACAGTCATGTGAACTTTCAACTGTAATGTGATGTGATTATAATGCTGATAGTTACCATTTGTTGAGTTACATGTACATACCTTCTCTCTCTTCTTCTTAACAGTTCTACAGAGTAGGTATTATTATTATTATTATTATTATTATTATTATTATTATTATTATTTAACACAAGGAAACTGAAGCTCAGAAGATTATGCAGCCAGTAAGTACTGGAGTCAGGACTTGAATTGGAATCTGTCTGCCAGTATCTTCACTGTACCAGGCTCCCTTCCACAGATGCTCTGATAGAGAGGTGCACCTGCGATTCCCACAGTAACGAGAAAGTTCCAACAACTCACCAACCTGATTAACACCAATTTATCTTTACTTCCTTGCTTGTGGAAGAGCTAAAAGTGTACTTTTACTCTTAGTTCTGTGGCATGTTCTTTTCCAGCAGAAAAATGTGAAATGATTCGTTGGTCTTTCACATTCTTGGATTATGGTTAGGCAATGGGTGGTTGTGCCAGTGGCAGAGGTGTAAACTTGGGGTGGCTAAGAAGGGAATGAAGTTTCCCTAAGACCTTGAAATGAAGGAAGGGGCTGGGAAGGGGTACGAGGTAAGGGAGGGCTGGAGGAAGCTTGGCATAGATGGGGCGAGGAGGGATGGGGGCTCTGGCTGGGCAAAGAGAGCAGTGGGCACCAGGCTGGCTATCAGTTTCAGTATCCTTTCCAGGACGATTTGCTGCCAGGAGTCAAGGAAGCCCGCCATAGCCTTTTCTCTGGTCTGTCACTGCTGTAGCCACATCTGTAGTGTTGGCAACAGTGTTTAGTTCTCTTCCCTATTTCTGCTTCTTTTGACCACTGCGAGGGCCCTAAAAATGGCCTAAAGGACACTGAGGATAAGAGGGGTATAGCAAAAAAGGGTAGGAGAATGTTTAGGAGTGAGAAAGTTTGAGAAGTGAGAGAAAGAGATTTAGGCTTCATACAGTTTCGGTATTCATACCAGGTACAATTTTTAATTTCCTGGTCAACTTGTAAAATGATGAGCCATTATTATTATTAGTAGAAGTAGCAATTTTTAAGAGAAGTTTATTTTGATTCCTTTATATCTAAGGATTTCTACCTCCAAGACAGAACAGTTTATTATCTTTAACCCATGATAATGTTTGAATAAAATTATACATCTTAAGTTTTCCTTAAGTATTTTGTTACCATTGGTTTCAGGATATTTTCTTTCCAGGAAAGCAAGATTCAGTTAAGCAAACAATTCCTAAGTCTTCCAACCTGCAAGAAAAACGTGACTTTCTTTCATTTCCTTAGAGTGAATGTAGTTAAATAAATAAGTTCTCAGGAAGATATTTTAACTAGAAAATCCAGTTTGTAGCATATGGAAACTCAAACAGTTTTTGTTATCATTAAACTGAACACACCGCTAACTTTATTTTAATAATTCATGCATTGTTTCATAAACAAAAGCAAACAAGCATTCATCTGAGAGATCACTTTTAGGAGAAGAAATAATAATTTATAATTTTATTTATTATTTCTTTGGTGGAGAGCAGTCTCTTGGATGAACACACGTTGCTTTTTTATTTATGAAATGGTGCATGCATTATTAAAATAAACCAGCGACTGTGTTCTGCTTAATGATATGCAAAATTATTTGAGGTTGGGTACAGAATGGTCTCATTTCTCTACCTGTTGTACGGTTGGCTGGCTTTCCCACCAACTGCGGATTTATGAGAGCATTTAAGGAGCACGTAGTTAATTCTGGGACCAAAAAGCCCCAGCAGATTGGAAAAATAAAAGCAGGGTTTCTAGTAATGGTTTCACCTCTGAGCAGTCCTTGAGTGAGGAGGGGCAGGGCAGGGTGGCGGGGGGGAATTTAGCAAGGAAAGAAACAGGTCTTTCCATATCGGTCAGAAGCACAGACTTATAGGCAAAGCTTTGCTCCCCCTTCACCACCCTCCTGCCCCCCACGATAAATCAGGTAATTCTTTGGAGCTCTGCTTTTGGCTCTAGCGCACATCATGTGTTCTCCACGGCTCCCTGATTCCCTCTAAGCATTCAAAGCCAGATCAGGTGATGCAGGTTCTGTTCCTCCTTCCCTCACCTGCTCAGCTCCAGGCAATCGGATGAAGGAAAATGACCTCAAATGTACTTGAAGTGGAATTTTCTTTGTCATCCAATAAACAATGTTACCCATTTTTAAAGGGGATATTTACTAAGATCACCCAAAATGTGCGTTCAATTCTGGATAGTTATTATAAAAATCCTGGAGGAGTTTTATGTTATTTTTTTTTTTTAATGTTTATTTATTTTTGAGAGACATAGAGACAGAGCGTGAACAGGGGAGGGGCAGAGAGAGGGAGGGAGACACAGAATCTGAAGCAGGCTCCAGGCTCTGAGACACCAGCACAGAGCCCGACGTGGGGCTCGAACTCACAGACCGCGAGATCATGACCTGAGTTGAAGTCGGAGGCTTAACCGACTGAGCCACCCAGGCGCCCCTACTGTTATTTTTGTAGCTCATAAAGGATTTGGGTTGGCAGGCATTTCTGAGTGCGATGTGCCGGGGCAGTTGTCCAGCCTGGGTTGTTCACTGGTGGTACAGGGAAGGTAGATTCCGTGGACCGGTGAGTCTGGTCCCACTTGACTGTACACATTATGATGACAGTGTCAGATTGAGAAAGGTGAAGGACTTGCCTGTCAGTCTATGGCCCAGTAGAATATGTGGTATAAACAGTACGACCTACCTTACAACTGCAGGAAGATGGTCACCAAGTGATCTACATAATAGGCTATGCTTGGGGCACAGATCAGGCTCTGTTGCCTTAAAATCACTTCCCTGGGTTCTCAAGGCTAAAACCCTACTATTAGAGGACCATCTTTTTGTATCTTTAAAATACCACGTTTAAAACTTCTTCTTCTGAGATTGGGTTGGGGCAGCATTGGTACCTGGTATGGGGATGCACTTGGGGTTCCAGGGAGTGGCAGAAAAGTGAAGGGTGTGGACACTTGTCCAGGGCAGTCTTCTTCTTCATCACAGTTGTCCCTGATCCTGGTAAATAGCACCTTATGACTTTATGAAAAAAAAAAAAAGGGTAGGTCTAGGGTGACCTTGCTTTTTTGATTTCTCTAGAAGAAAAATGAAATAAAAAAAATTGTGAAATGCTTTCTGGTAGAAGAAAATCTGTCAAATCCACCAAGTCCTCCTTTCCTCTTTCTAGGCCCTCAAATCTTTTTAATATGGCTCTTGGGAGTTTTAGCATCCCCATTTCTGGAATGAAAGCCCATTCGTGGAAACAGGAGATGGTTTTCTCTAGAGCCGACAGCAGGTTTGCCTTGAGACTAACACCAAGAGAAGGTTTTGGTTCTTCTCCATCAGAACCACTGTTGTCACTGGAACTGACAAGAAAAATATTTATGGATTCCTTGTTCTTAGGATATTAAATCATTTGTATCTCATCATTCATTTTTCTCTAAGAATGCCTTTGTATGTTCTTGTTTGTACAGGGAGCTGTGGCCATGGTGGCGTGGTGAATATCAGCAAGCCGATCATAGTTCAGCTCAACTGGAGAGGGTTTTCCTATAAGTATGGTGCCTGGGGTCGGGATTACTCTCCCCAGCAACCAAATAAAGGGCTGTATTGGGTGGCACCTCTGAATACAGACGGGAGACTTCTGGAATATTACAGACTCCACAATACACTGGATGATTTGCTATTGTATATAAATGCCCGAGAATATCGGGTTACCTATGGCCAAGGCAGTGGTATAGCAGTTTATAACAACTACATGTATGTCAACATGTACAACACCCGGAATATTGGCAAAATTAATCTGAATAACAACAGGGTTGAACTGTCTCAATCTCTCCCTGATGCCGCCTATAATAACCGCTTTTCATATGCTAATGTTGGTTGGCAAGATATTGACTTGGCTGTGGATGAGAATGGGTTGTGGGTGATTTATTCAACTGAAGCCAGCACTGGCAACATGGTGATTAGTAAACTTAATGACACCACACTCACAGTGATAAACACTTGGTATACCAGGCAGTATAAACCATCAGTTTCCAACGCCTTCATAGTATGTGGGGTTCTGTATGCCACCCGTACTCTGAACACCAGAACAGAAGAGATTTTCTACTACTATGACACAAACACAGGGAGAGAGGGCAGACTAGACATTGTAATGATGAAGATGCAGGAAAGAGTACAGAGCATCAACTACCACCCCATTGATCAGAAACTTTTTGTCTATAATGATGGTTACCTTCTGAATTATGATCTGATCTTTAACAAACAACCCAAGTAAATGTGTTAGGATGAGAGAGAAATAAAATATTCCTTGAAAAAATGGTCTTTTCCACTTATTTAGCTATCTGCAGGGGGATTTGGAAGTGTGTTTGCTTAGTAGTGATATTTGGGAGCATAGTTCTATCATGCTGAAGACTTAGGATATTTGCCCTGATTTGGTAAGTTCTTTTGGAAGCCATCTGCCTCCAGAGAAGGCATTTCCATTGTGAAAATAAGGTCCTTCCAGGGTAGATGGGATTGTGAGGGTGTAGGAGCATTACAGGTTCAAGGAAGGTGTCAGTGAGACAGCTCTGGAAATCAAGGAACTTAAAGAGAACTCTATGGCTTTTGGGTTTTCTTTGTAGGGATGCTTCTCAGTGACCAGTTCTCCTCCATGTAGCCAGGCTAATTCATCCATGCATGAAAGACACCTGCGCTCATTTAGGCAGATTAATACCTGAAAGTCCTTGAGGGATCAAATCGCCATCTTTGGTTTTTCTTACTAGCACCTGGACAATGTTTTATATGTAGCAGATTAGTAAACTTAGCATGCTTGTATTATATCTGTAAGATGCTCAGACTTTTCTAGAGAGAGGCTCTTTTATACATTAAATTGTGCACTGTAAATCAGTCCCGGATGGATCTGCAGATGAGGATTTGATTTTTCTTCTATCCCTTTGTCCATCTATAGAAGAGTCAGTAGAACCCTCCTACCTTGTAACTGTATTCCAGAGGCAGAGCAGAAGATTAGAACCAGACTTACCTACCAATTCCCTCCACCTGTTTCCTACCTCCTGCTTTTTATGAAAATTAACCAGTTTTTTATGGACTACGTATAAGAGAAACAAAATTACATTTTTTGTCTCATCATGAAATTTCACTTACATGACTCTAGGACCATAAGAAGAACAGATGGCAGTGATAAAATAATAGCATTTCTGGTTACATGACAAAGCCCTTGGAGCGTATGTGACATTTCTATTAAGTCATATCAATTGTTTCATGCAAGTGTTGTCTTTGCCTAAGCCTGAAAGTTGTAAGAAAATAAATTGTTTTTTGAGGAAGAAATATTTTTTAAAAACCATTGAGAATATCTAGTAAATCAGTGCAGTTTGAAAACCTAGCAGGTGTATGTACTTCTGTGCTTTTGGATGGCTTTCTCATCTGCTCTTGGTCTGTTTCCCCTTGATGTTCATGAGCCTCAGTCTATAGGACTGGCTCTTTTAATGCTGTAACCGTCCCCTTTTAATAAATGATTAAAGAGTGTTTTGATATAAATGTTGTCTTTTGCTTTTTTAAAAAACTCTTTTATTTTTATTATAAAAAGCCTCTTAATAGGGTGGTCTTCACCTTGCTGTGAGGTACAGAGTATGGGTGCCTCCCAAACACCAATGCCCAGGAGATTATACACCTAACAGAAGATAACATCAAGAGCTTTTAGAAGAGTCCAAAATCAGGGCTGGCTTTTTAGTTTTCATTTCCCTTTAAAATCCATTCTTTCTGGCAGCTTTTGTTGTATGAGACTGCACTCTTTTCTTTTGGGATATGACCTTATGTACTTATTAATTTGCATGACTGATCTGATTACTTCCAATGTTAGACTATATTTGTGTGGCTTATTTTTCCAACTGAGCTGTTAAAATGGGTCAGAAGCCTCCAGATCTTCCCTCAGCAGAAGGTCTTGGCCAGAAAGCAAAGGGACTAACTGGCCGTATTGGAGAGAGAAATACCTTTACCAAAGACAATATATAGGGGGACAGGTGACCGAGAGCTGGAAGGGTAGATAGACCTGGCTAGTGCAGTTAGTCCTACTGAAATGCTCATTTACAATACATGCCATACTTTTTTTGTTTTTTTGGAGGCAGGTGGTAGCTACAATATTTAGTATTTTTAGCAATTGCTATTTTAGCAATGTATTTTTCAGACTGAGCATAGAGACAGGTATGGCCTTCAAAATGCAACAAGATGTGAAGATAAAGGCACGTATGTCATGTGAGATATAAGTTAAAAAATAGTGATGCTGTATTAATCTGGCTGGAGGCAATTTTCCAGATGAACGTTCTACCACATACATAGCATGACCTCTGAATATCCGGAAAAGAAGGTGGGAAGCCAAGGTAACCCTAACAATCAGCTTCTTATTTAAATGGCTACAGAAGCATTCATCTGACATCTCCCCTCAGAACCCTCTTCGCACTGGATGTGGCGTCTCAGGCTGCAGGGGCTGCCTGCTGGCAATCTCCCTACTGGGAAGGTTGAACAACTAACTGAAGGATTCAGGTGCTGGAGTTAATTGCAATGTGGTTACACAGTGGAAACTTTAGCTCAGGATTCATCAGCTAGTGCCCTTTGGGGGAAAAAAATCGGGTGTATATATTTAAGTCAGCTTTATGGAGATGTAATTTACATGAGGTAAAATGTGCCAATTTTTTTTGTTTATTTATTTATTTTGAGAGAGTGAGCCTAAGTGGGGGAGGAACCGAGATTGAGGGAGAGAGAGAGAATCCCAAGAAGACTCCGCACTGTCAGCACAGAGCCTGACATGGGGTTTGAATTCATGAATTGTGAAATCATGATCTGAGCTGAAGTCAAGAGTCAGACAGTCAACTGACAGAGCCACCCGGGTGTCCCAAATCTGCCAATTTTAAGTGTATACTTAAATGGCTTTTGGCAAACACATACAGTTGTATAAAGGCTACCACAATTAGGATGTAAAACATTTCTGTCACCTCCAGAAAGTGCTCTTGTGCCCTTTTGTAGTCAGACCCCACCCTCATCTCCTAGTGCCTGCCAACCCCTGATCTCTTTTCTATCTCTATGGAATCATACAATATGTAGACTTTTGAGTCTGGCTTCTTTAGGTTGAAAAAGAGAACCTGTGGACTGAAATTACCCCAGGGTGTAACTGAGTGTTGCTCTCAGGGTTCCCTACATTTTTATTATTTTGGAGAGAGCTGTGGTGACCTCCTTCCTTGTACATGTTCCCACCTGGCCTGGAATTGCCGTGGGAAGGACCTAGCTCTGAGTGTCAATCAAACCTACCTACCTGGCAGCATGCCCCAAACCTGAAACTTCCTTTGTCCCCAGCCTTATTCAACATTTGTTCTCCTGTCTCTACCCATGAGCCACAAGCATCTCTACCCTGATGAGTCCTGATCCTAATTAAAGATGCATGTAGGTAAGAGCACAGGATTTGGAGTCAAGCAAACCAGATGTGACTTTGGTTCTGCTTCTTACAAGTGGTATGGATTTGGGCAGTTTCCTTAATTTTTCAGAGGCTCAGTGTCATTCTCTGCATAATGGAATAAAACCACCTACCTTGGGGTCCTGTTGGGTGAATTAAATGATATCAAATATAGAAAGTGTTCAGTACAGTTTTGGCACATGCTCTACCCTCAACAAAGAGTTATTATCCTTGTTTCTCATTTTGAATTTTAGATTCTGAGTGGTCATTGAGGTGACAAGATACAAAGCTCATTGGGGTCAGAATTTACATCTCCTCTACAAGACTTGTTGTAAGTAGGAACTCTTCAAGCGGGTGACATTTTGTCGTGAAAGAGTTCCAAAGGCGAGAGCACCCTCTCTTCAGCCTCAACTCCAAGACTTCTCCTCAGAGCCAATGTTTATTGTGTTCTGACATTAAAACACAGATTGGCACTAGCAGCAGGACCTGAGGCCCCTTTCCCTTTCTCTTGAGCCTCTGAAAACCTAGATGAAGTCTAGCTTTCACCAGCGATGGGACCAAATAGATACACGTATTCTGCTATTTGCTTTGCTGGAGTCGACAAGGACATCATCTTCTCAGAACAGGGATAGGTATTCATTTTGAACTCTACTTTTAGTAGTTTATTTCTCTTTTAAGGTTTGTTTACATTGCCAGCCTGAAGAACATCCTTTCTGTCTCTTCTTGATTCATGAGCTTCTGAAAAGGAAATGAGAGTGGATGGACCAAGGGTGACTATGTGGCTGCCTTCAGGATGATGTAGGGAGACTCTGGGTCTGAGCCCTCAGTCATCTCAAACAGATGTCACACCACGAGGGATGATTAGCATCCTGTGCTCCAGAACATTCTGAAACAACAAAAGGGTGAATTGTGACACATCAGAAAATAAAAGGCAGGCACGTTTGTAAGGCACGCTCCCAGCCAGTGGGACAGACCAGCTGGCCTGGCTCATCGATGAGAGATGTTATTTGCGTTGTCAGTTCAGTTGCCAGGCCTCACATCTGTAACTTGGGATGCGCCCACTTGTCTCTGAGATCTGCATCTGCTCCTGGAGCTCATTCAAAGGGAACAGCTCTTGGAATCAAGGTCCACTGTGGAAAAGGATGGCCTTTAATCTGTCCAGCAGGGAGGCTTCCGCTTGGGTGCCATCTCTGGACCTGGAATCTGGAAGGACAGTTTCCTAGGCCCCAGCCCATGTGGGGAATATTAAAGAAAGACCCGTGGTCTGCCTGGGGGCTTCTGTGTGGTTTGTCTGGAGCTCAGTGTATGTGACAAGTGGAGGAGGATAAGGATGGAATGATGGCGGGGGCCAGGGTTTATATGACATCAAAGGAATTTCAGGAAATTTAAACTGAGTCCAAATCTCTCTTTTTAGGTAGATTCTTCCAGCTCATGTGTTCTTTTTGGTTGTGGCCTATAATGTTTTTATGTATTGTTAGTTATTTACTCTGACTTTTGCCTTGGTAACTGATATCAGTCCATTTAGTGCAGAAGCAGAAACAGAAGCATCTTTTACCTGGGGTGCTACTAACTGCCATATTAAATAAACCTCAGATCCTTCGAGACTTAGCGCAACAGCAGGTGTTTTTTTCTCCCTTATTCGGTTTCCACTACTTTCACCATTTTGTTCTTGGTCATTGTGTCTATAATATCTTCTTCACCTTTCCCCTACCTCAAAGACTGGTTGTGGTTTTGTCTGGTGCCAACATGGTGGCCAAGAGCTTCTCTTCCAAAGAGTGATGCAGGGACCCAGGCTCATTCTATTCCATCCTGTGCCTCCACCCTCTCCATGTGTAGCTTTCAAGGTCACTGTGCTTGTCTGCATCAGGCAAGTAGAAGGGAAAGAGTATGGAGGCTTCGAAGTGTTGGCTGTTTAGTCAACACTGTGATGGATTGTGATGTGTCCCGGTCCATTAACATAGGGTCACACCTAATCTTAAGGAAGGCTAGGAGACATACAGTTGAGTTGGGTGCACAGGAGAAAAGAAAATGGGTTGGTGAACAGCCAGCCAGTCTGCTTCACCACTTTAGGTATTGCAAGAAGGATTTAACATAGAGAAGTAAATGCTTATGAAACCCCTGGAAAGGCTGGAGGCATGACAAGTAGAGGCTGCCATTTCACATTTGGCTTTGAGATCACATTTTTGTCAACTGCTACAACCCCTGGTGTCATCCTTGCACCCTCCAGAGTGGTATCAGCCATTGGCATGTGGAGCCCATTTGCTGCCAACCCTTACCTCTGCTGGTGCCCACTTACCCACTAGCACACTTGCAAAGCCTTCCACCTTCTGAAGCTCCTGTAAGTGGATCTTGTTCCCTGAATCTGCACGAACCCAGAAATGCAGCTATACGGGAGACTGGGAGATGTGGTTTCAATCTTCCTTTCCCTGAGATACGGGGAAGATGATAGAAGTTGGAATTGATCCCAGTGCCAATAAATTATCTCTGGCACAGCAGCCTTTTTGGTGACCACTGCTTTCACCATTCCTGCTGTTCCTATTTTGTCTCTGGTCACTCCTCTTTTTTTTTTTTTTTTTTTTTTTTAGCATGTCCCTCATCTCCTGGTCGCTCGTCACAATTTTTTTTAACTCACTCCCAGTGGTGGCTTGCCTCATGCTGCTCTAATCGGAGACTTTCTCCTCCAACAGTGGTCAATCTGAATGAACTTTCAAAGGGAAGCTGGCTTTTACAACTGTATAGTTCCTCTGTCAGACTCCATGAGAGATATTGGAATGGTACCAACATCAAAGGTGAATCCATCCTAAGGATCCATTAGTGTCCTATGAGAGGCTCTTATTTCTATTTGTGGAACCACCTAGAAGCTTCTAGAACTTAGGGGTGCCACGTCTCACATTCTCCCCCTGGATGATAATTCCCTCCACTGACTTAGGGAGTCCTTGGCTGACAGGCTGATTTTGGGAGGTGATGCTTTACCTAAAACTCCTGTGGTAACAGGGCAGATAGGGAAACCCCTCCTCCCACCCTGAGGGCCTTTCACCAGGCTCTAATCTGCTCCTGAAGAGAATCATGGTAAGGACAGTAGCATGGTGTTCCTTTCCAATGATAACACAGTTTGTCACTTTTTTCAGAGCCATCCTGGGCAGGGCTGCACCACAATAAGTTCCACAACCCCACTGAGACCATCTGCTGCATGCTGGAGTCCGGGTGGCAGATTTTTCTAGAAGGATCTCAGAAGTCAATGAGTGAAGGCAGAACTGCCCTGGAGAGGAGGAATTCTGGCAGCATAAGCTCAGGGAATTAGTTTGGGAAAGAAAGTTTATAATAACAGTGTTCTAGTTCCTGCTGAATAAAACATTCACAGAGCTTTTCTTCTCCCAGCAGAAAAATAAAATACTCTGGAGGCAATAGAATGGTTGTTCTGTTTAAATGTTGTTTTTAATAAAAGTCAGATGGTAGCAGTCATTCGACCTCCACACTGTGCCTCTCCTGGTCTTGTACCGGGTCTCCTCTGGGAGCACGTGGGACACCATGTCCTGGGGCTGTATGGAGACGCTCTCTTAGAAGCAGATGGGGAAACAGCCATTTGAATGAATGGGGCATGAGCCCGGAGAAGGTACAACCAGCTGCAAACAGACCAGTAAATATGGCTGTTACACATCTGGTAGGTAGTTCTACAGCGACAAAGCTAATGGTGCTGGTATTTACATGGCCATTAGTAGACTTTGAATTCTGCGCACCCAATTAAGAAATACCCTGGAAGCGCTCTTTTGGTGCCGCTGTGCTATCGTTGGGCTGCAGACTGGCCGGCCACAGAACTCAGCTTTGCATGGCCGTCTTCATTGCCTGCAGGGAGGGAAACTTCATTTCTGTCACCAGGAGAGAGCAGATTCTGGAGTGGCCCCCGCAAGGAAGGGGCATCTCAGTATGATAGGGAAAGATAGGGTTCAGTAGGCAGAGGGGGAGAGGCTAGGGCTTGAAGGTCCCTGCGTGGGAGAAAATCGCATATACGCCTGACCTCGAGGCAAACTCCCCCAGGCATAAAGTTCCTCTTAAGAATGTAACATCACCTACTCCCCCTCAGGTTTCCTCAGGAATTTGACAAAAGACCTAACTAAAAATAAGTAGACCATAAGACATTTGACCCACAAGGAACAATGCGGCCAGAGACCACTCCTCATACAATGGAAACGAGTCAATCAAAACAGAATGTCTAGGGGGTTTTGGTGGCTCAGTCGGTTAAGCTTCCAACTCTTGGTTTCAGCTTATGCCATGATCTCACGGTTCATGGGTTCAAGCCCCACAACGGGTTCCACGCTGACAGCTCAGAGCCTGCTTGGGATTCTCTCTCTCCCACTCTCCCTGTCCCTTCTCAGGTTGTTCTCTCCCTCCCTCCCTCCCTCCCTCTCTCTCTCTCTCTCTCTCTCTCTCTCTCTCAATAAACAGATAAACCTAAAAAAGAAAAAAGGAAGGAATGGCTAGACATTTAGAGTTACCAACCCAAGAAGGGTAGAACCAGAGAAGGAACAAGGGAGAAGGTAAGGGGGCCGACCCAAACACTATAAAAT
Organism: Paguma larvata; assembly: GCA_030068075.1. NCBI lineage: Eukaryota > Metazoa > Chordata > Mammalia > Carnivora > Viverridae > Paguma > Paguma larvata. The sequence goes on along the minus strand of CM057839.1, from coordinate 49,970,827 downwards.
GAGTCTCTTGCCTATAGTCCATGGCATTCACTTTCAGATGCCCCGAAGAGAGCTTTCCTGCTATTCTTAGTTTCTGATCTTATCCTCTAGTAAACTTTTGTCTGCTGCACATTTCATTCTGTGTCCATCTGTTCATTCTTTGAGCAACAACGAACCCTGGGTATTGAGGTAAAAAATGCTGCCACCTCAGGGGCTATACTTCTCGGAGGTGCTACTTCCCTTGGCCACCTCCTGTGTAGGCGAGGGTGCCAGCCTGGCACGTCATGCCTCTTTAGCGTTTGACTCTCATTAACCCTGAATTGACAAAACTTAGAGCCAGTTAATCCTAAGGATTCAATATTCGTGAGTGCCTGGTTATTCCCTTTATACCCTTTGACAAGTGAAGAAAAGAGGGGAGGAGATTATTCTTTTCTTCTGAAAAACCTCACCTCAGGGGGAGTTTGAGGAGGCTTCTGTCTATCTTTTGTAGGATTCCAAGGCTGCTGAGAGCCACTCCCTTTCCTTAGGGACTGGTTCACAGGTATAATGCAAATATCTCTGGCCCAGAGAATTTATTCAGAAAGGTGCCTGAAAAGAGCTTAAAGGCTTTGGGGAAAATGTGGCTCAGTGTAGATGAGGGACATCCCTGACAGTGTACAGTTTGCAAGGAAAGGTAATGGCAGGAAAGGCCACTTTATCTACCTTTGCTGACCTCCATCACTCCTATAAACTCTGTTGCTTTTTTTCTTCTTGTTTCATAGGTTATTTCTGAAAACCACCACCACCACTACCACCACCTCCTAGTATGCTACGTGCTACCCAGGAACGAGCCGTGACACGGATCCTGTTTGCAGAGACTTATTCCAGGGAAACATCTTGTCTTGCATGGGCCAGTTCAGTTTGTGCTTACTGTCCTGACATAATTATTAATGGGGGGGATGGGGGTCTTCACTCTCAGAAGGTTCTAGTTCGAACTGCCCACAATATAGGCAAGCACCTGTCTGTAGGGACATCAGAGGAAGACGCCATTTGTTTTCTTTCTTTTGTTTAATCTCTTCATTTTCTCTCTTGTTTTGGGGAAGCAGCAAGGAGACACAGGTTTCTGGTTTTACACAGCAAGGTGGTGACAACCAGAAACACGAGTTGATTGGAGGATAATGAAGGCAAACCTAAAAGAAGCCAAGCTGCACAACAGTGCAGACTGAAGTGCAACCCAGGGTCCCCGGTTCCTCCTCAGCCCTCCGATGCTCACTGCGATGGCTGCTCGTTTGCTTCCTGGCAGCAGAAGAGAAGCTTTGGGAAGCTGGTGCAGTAGGCTGGTCCACTGACAGCCCAGTGGCCTGCACAGAGGTTTTTTGTGTACAATATGCTGAATCTGAATAGACGGCCGTGTCGTGGGAGTAGCATGTGAGACGCAGTGGGGGTAGGTCACAATCACATCTCCTTCCAGCTCCGGAAGTAAAGGCTGGTAACTTGGCGTGGCTGCCTTCACAGGGGAGGATTCTTGGAATCCAGAAAGATGGCCAAGCAGAGGTTTGGGCGGTTTGCTCCCCTGGATTGATCTGTGTTCAGATCCTAGAGTGTTTGGAGATCTCTGTACAAATATACACACATATAATCTCTCTCCCTCCTTCTCTCTCTCTCTCTCTCTTTCTCTCTCTCTCTCTCTCTCTCTCTCTCTCTCTCTCTCTCTCTTTCACACACACACACACACACACACACACACACACACACACTGCTATCCATAGTTTTTACTATAGAGCAAGCTCTCAACATGTGGCTGCCACTATGCAGCATAATGGAACCAGGTCTGGTGTGGGAATAATCAAACTCAGGTTCCGGTTCCCCCAGCTCTGTGATTTACTAGCTGTGTTAGCTTGGTCAGGTTTCTTAAACTTTCTGAGTCTCAGTCTTCTTAACTATGAAATGTGGTACTCGTGAGGATTGACTGACTGACGAAATAACTCTGGTCCACAGCGCCAGGTCTGGTCCACAGTATCAGTCAAGAAATGTGAATCACTGGTGGCTCTTCGTCCTTACTCCAGCTCTAGCATTAGGAACTTTCAGTTGACGGTGGAGGCTTGGGGAAAAGGAAATATCCTCTCTCCTGGCTAAGGGTTCATGCCCACGGGCAATCTTTTACTCAACGCCTGTTTTCATATCCCTTCTTGGCAGCTTCCAGCTCTGCCTCAACTCACTCAACTCCACATACTCCATGGGGCTTGTGTGTGTGCCTGGATCCTGGCTGGCTAGATGTATAGTTGCTGTTACTGGTTTACCAGGGGCCACGCAGCTCGGAGATAGGTTTCTGTTCTTTGAGGTTCCTGCAGATGGATCCTGTTGAGATTTAGCATGGGTGTGTGTCTCTCAGACACGGCTAAGGACTCTCTCCTCTTTCCATTTCTTGCTGTCCCCAAACGGTAATAGGGTAACATCATCCAGTCCCTGGAAAACAGCCTGCTCTTGGCCTGTTTCTATTGTGCATCGTCTATGTTTGGCCTTGACCCTCCTGTGTTCAGTGCTGTGAGCAGAATATCAAGTGTGCTGGAGAAGCGAGCCAGGCACTGCCAGCCCAGTGTGTGCATTGTCAGGGGGAATGTCATGCTACGTGCACAGAAAATAACTTCCTTTTCTCATTTTAGAAATTAACTCAGTGATCCCTGAGATTATGAACCTATATTCCCATAGATAGTGCTTTAAAGGGGAAAAAGAAACAACAATAACAAAGGAATCAGAATACGGTTCTCTGGGCAGTTCCAATCAGGAAGCATGAGTAGAAATACAGTCTAGAGATACTTCCAGCACCCGAGAGCTCTCCATCCTCCCCGATCCCACTCTCTCTCCTAGCCTCACCCCCACTTCGGCTGCTTTATCACAAAAATCTCCGATGAAAGGCTTGTGACCTCAGCTGGGACTGCCAGGCTGGGGAGAAGAGAAGGGTCTGCTTTCTAGAGGAGAAAGGTCATGCAAAATGCTGGTTTCCTGGGCCTGGGAGTCAGCCTCCCAGCTCTTTTCAGATACAGGTTTGTCCCCTGTCATAGAATTTGTCATAGAAGCAATGACAATTTGGTCATAGAAGCAGTGACAATCAGAGCAAGGAATGAACCAATAAATCATCTGGACCTACCCCTTTGTCCTACAGATGAGGAAATTGAGACCCAGAGAAGGTAAGTGACTCACCCGAGGTCCTCAACTCAGGTGACGAAGGGCTGGGGCTGGGGCTCCCCGTGAGCCTGAATGCGCTTCTCAGAGCAGAAGGCTTCCCAGGGGAGAAAAAGGCATCTCTTTCCCATGTCATTTTATTCCAAAGTACAAAACCCATTCCTATTTATTCTTAATCTACTTGTAAACTCTAAAGACTGGTTCTAGTGTTAAATACTTCACATAATTTACATAATTAGCTAATTGCCAACAATGTGAAGTAATTTTCTTTGACCTTTTATAATCCCTGTTCCTCCAACAGAAAAGAAGGTCCAATCATCAGTGTTTTGGTGACATTGGGGTAAAAAGTGAATCGCTGGGCATGAAAGCAGAGTCCAGTTCCTGAAGGCCGGGTTTTCCTCCTCCAAACACCCGTTATTCCTTTATAAAGTAGAATGTAGAGGGGAAAAAAAATGACATTTTTGAAATAGGAGCATTACCCCCACCTGTATACTTACTGACCCTGGAGGCGAGTTATTGTAGGAAGTTTGGGAGATTGGGCCCACAGGGGCCTAACTCTGAGTCTCACCTCTACCCTGTCCTAACTGGATGACTTTGAACGAAGAACTTGTCTCCAAGGCTCTGTTTAACTATAATATGGGTTTGATAACTGCCTATTTTATGGAGTTATTATGAGGATTAAATGACTCGAGATATGTATAAAGTTTCTAAGACTGTATGCAGCACACACTAAGTCTTCAACCAATGTTAATTATTATTATTGTTAATAAATACTTATAAGAATATTTGAAGGTTCATAAAAGTATGAAGAAGGGAGGCTGCCTTGATTTCCTTCCAGAGTTTGTCACTTTTCCACTGTGGAATCATCATGGTATCACATGTATGTATAATTTAACAGGCTGCTTTTTGCATTTAGCATTCTTTTGCGAACATCTTCTCTTAGTCTTCAAACTCATGATTTTTAATGTCTACAAAATATTTCACAAATAGACATACCATAATTTATTTAACTCTGTCCCTATTGTTGCAGCTCAGTTTGTTTTACCCGTTTTTTTCCCTTTATAAATATTTTGGCATATAAATCTTTGTCTGTACTTTTGATCATTTTCTTAGGCTAGATTCCTAGAAGTAAAATTATTGGGTCAAAACATAAACATATGTCAGAATCTCAATTCACACTGCGAGTTGCTTTGCAAGAAGAAGCAGTGCTTTACTTTGTAAAGCTCACTCCCCAAAGCTGCACATGTCAACATTTCCCACTGGGCTGTTATTGGGAAAGGAGTAGTCAAATACTTAATGTCTGTAGTCAATCTAAAATTAATTTCCTCTTCCTTTTCTTCCCAGGTTGCCTATAGGACTGTTGGAAATGTCCCTGATTAGGGAGTCTTTCGGAATCTCCTCCTCAGGAAGCCTCATGTACTCTGGTTTGGAGGCACTCAAACCTAAGCCAACCTCGCAACATCCGTCATCATGCCCAGCTTTAAAAGCTTTCAGAACAGCTTAGCCTGTGGGTTCTTTGCTTAGTCTGTTGCTGTGTGAGTCATACCCCTTATTTGTTAGAAAGTTACTGCTTACGTTCACCCTCTAAATCCTTGACCAGTTTGGTCCTGTTAAGCAGGGGTCTTCAGGAACATGTGGTCTCCATGGTGTGACCATATCACAGGGGTGTTTTGTTGATACCTCTCTAGGTCTGGCACAGGGATGCTTGTTACATGGCTTAGATATTGCTAAGTTTCTCCTCAAGCTTCTCTTTCTTGAATTCAGAATTTTCACCTTTCCTGGATTCACCCTTTCTATCCTGGTAGATGCTCCCCTCAATTCAGGGCTCCCGTTCTTCCAGCCTCAGGTACTTCATACTTAAACCTAAATGGTCTCTCTGCTGCCAAAGTCTTCCTCCTCCAGCCTGTCCTATGTAAAGCTGCCAGGATAGTCTTGCTTAGACATAGTTCTAAGCCTTCCAGTCCTCACTGAGGACCAGATTAAGCACACTCTCAAGGCCATCCATTGCATAGACTCTGTTTCTGGGTTACCCCGTAACACTTTCCAACCAAACCACATTACTCTCTGTTCCCTAAGGGACCCCAATCCTTGTCAGATGCATTATTTTCCTTTTGCTGAATTGCCCTCCCTTTTCCGATGTCGCTCTTGAAATTTCATCAGCACCCATCCCAAATATCCATATATGAAGCCTGTCTTATCGCCCTGTCACCAGAATGAAAGCTCCCCCACCGTGAACACCTGTCCACATCACTTCCCGTTTCTCCGTTTTCTCCATAATACAATACTTTCTAATCCTCCCTTTGTCCAAATCTTGGTAGATAATAAAAGTTACCTACATTTATTATCCATCTCTTATTATCTAATCCTCCCTTTGTGCCAGTCTCTGTAGATAATAAACTCCTGGAAGGCTGAACAGTGCTCACCTCTTCTCCGTACCCCTTACATCACCCCACAGAGTGCCTTGTACATGGTGGACCCTCAGGTTCTGGGATAGAAGTTCCCTGACACAGTCCCCCTCTTACACTGCCACAGAGTGGAAGCAGCACAGCTGTCTGGATTTATTGCCTTTCCCAGGAGAGGCAATTATAGTGCTTTATCTTCCCCTTTGGCTTTCCGCCAGTGGCTCTGCACCTAGTTTTTAATTTTCTTTTTGTTTGAAGGGATGTTCTGTCTGCTCGGTCAAAGCAAAATGATAATGGTAATAAGAGTTGCTGCTATTTATTGAAAGACTGCTATGTGCTGGACACTGTGCTTTACATATGAGATCTCATTCATTAAAATAAAAATCTTATAAATTAGAGATGCTATTATCCTCCTTTATGGATGAAAAAAATTGCAGCCTGGAGAAGTTAAAAAATCTTGCACCGGATCACTGACGTAGATTAGAATTTGAGTGAAGAGTTGAACCCAGATCTATGGGCCCAAGTCCCTTCCATTATGTCCCACTGGAAAAGGATGACTTGAGGGTAGGTAGGCATAAGGCTCTGGCTCAGTTTTCCTGGGATCTGAGAACCTTCGGCTTTGTAGTTGGGAAGTGTGTACTTCCACTGCAGCTCATTTATGCCAGTTATGCTAAGTCCCAGGTGCCTCTTCATCCTGTTGCAGTGCCTACAAGAGGGCAGGGAGATGGCGTGAGGCCACTGCTTGGATCCGAGTGTGTTGGTGCCTCAAAGTTCTTTGACTCTACACATACTCTGCACTTCCTCCAGAGATCTTCAGAGTTCCCAGATCTATCACTGCGAAATGTAACCCTTGACATTAAATTATGGCAAATCTGACAGTTTGATATGCTTTCTGGGTCATCTGTTTGCTGTGGAGAAGGAAGCTGAAAATGGGTACGGTATATGCTGAGATTGAGACAATTTCAAATGTCTTACTTTAGGTATCAAAACTAGGTATGTTGGGATAATTCAATGCTAATTTTTACAGAACTCTGGAAAATAGCATTCTGGCATAGTGCTTGACGTAAACTAATTATTTAGTAGGTATTTATTGGATAAGTGAATGAATGGATTTAGGAATGTAGGAATAAATGAATGGTATTTAAAGTTTTGTTTTTTCAAAGTAAGCAATGGGGAATAATGGGAAACATGATATTTTCCGATACTAGTAGCATGACTTTGGGTACTTATTCTCTCTGAGACTCTGTTTTGCCATATGTAAAATAGGGATGCTAATACCCCCTGTCAAGAACTGTGAAAAGTCTGAAATTTTACCTTCCTTCCATCTAGCATGTTAGCCTGTCATAGTTTCTAAGATGCTGGCAGAAGACATGGACTTGTGGGTCTGATACAACCGACTTTATTACTCATGGCACAGCCAAACATGAACATCACCATATTTGTATTACTTCTTGCCAATGGTTACCCACACACATAGTGAGCGGTGTTATATAAGAGTGACCCCAGGCTTAGGGGTCCTGAATTTATAATGAGCAGTAAGTATGCCTACCTTTTCCTCTGGAGGGTGATACTATCTCTGCCTTTCCAGGCCATATGGTATACAGATGTCCTTGAGAAGATATTCTGGAATAAAGGGAGCTATAGCTTTGCTTGTAAGACATGTATGTAGAAATGCATGAGATCCATGAAGAATCATCCCCCAAAACCCCCTCATGGACCTTTTTTATGAGGATTAAATGAACTAATGTATTCTATCAGTCAGGATAGTTCGGGTTATGCTGCAGTAACAAATGACTTCCCAAGTTTCAGTGTCTTAAACCTCCAAAGACATTCTTCTTGCTAATGCCACTCACTCTCAGGGGTTAGCTGGGAACTCTGTTCCAGAGTCCCCTCACTCTGGGTCCTGGCCTGAAGGAGACTTCGTCAAGTGGTGCATCGTCGTGGCAGAGGGAAAACGAGTGTGCAAAATAGCATGCCGGCTCTTCAAACTTTATCCCAGAAAGAACGTGCATGTCTTCTGCTCACACGTCCATCCCCAGAGCAAGTCATGTGGCTAAACCTGACTTCGAGGGAGAAGGGAAATGTGTCCAGAAAAAGATCTAAAATGCTTATTGGTGGGCAGCATGAAGTACTACTAGAGAAATGCAACGTCCTTGCACAAAGTTTGGCGCATGAAAAATTGAGGCTTCCCTCTTCCTTTCTGCTCCTGGAGACATGAGTTTGGGAAAGGTCAGAAGTGTGGGTCTTTGGTCTAGAGGAAGCTCATAGTGATCAAGATTCAGATTCTTCTCTGGCTGTCTGTGGCTGTGGTCAAGAAAATGTGCAGAATTTCCAGGGTAAAGTTATGGGCCCAGGCTTGTAAATCAAATTAATCAATATTAATACTAATTACTAACATGAGTTCAAGTTCACAAGTTTGTTGGTCAACATTAACAGAGAAGGAACAAGAATTTCTCCCAACCCCAATTATTGCACAGAGATAATAACTAGATTGAGAGAGAGAAAAAAAATGTTGATTTATTTTTATTCATGAAGCGATGCAATCATAGATTCAATAGATGAAGTACTTCCTGACCTGAACTGGTCCCCCCATCTGACTAGAAATCACTGAATGCCATAGAATGAAATAAACATTAAGGATCATCACAGCCTCCATGCTCTAGAGTTAAAAAATTCCAGATGGGTATTAATTCATTTCTTCAGTAGATATTCATAAAGCCCCCTCCACCTCCACCTGTCAGGTTCTGTGTTAAGGATCTGAGTATAGGGTGGGAAACAAAACATAGTTCCTGACTCTGGGAAAAAAAGAGCATAATAAAAGGAACCCTTATTCATGGCTTGCTTACTAGGGGCTGGGCACTGGGCTGTGCAATATGTTTGCATTTCATCAAAGACTCAACAGCCTGTAGTGGTTTATTATTCACAATAACAGTGTGGAGGTAGTGGGAAGCATAGCTTTGACCCAGTAGATTCAAGGCTCAGAAAAGTTATTCAGCATTTTCTGTGGGTACCAGAGTTTTGAGGACATAATTCAGGTCTCAGTAGCTCAGCGTAGTGATGTGTCCATACCTAGACATTGTCACTAACCTGTATCATAAGAACGCCCTAGTTCACAGGCTGTGTCTTGTCCTCATTCATATTCTCCATCAATGAATGAGTTACTCAGAGAACTCATTGTGCATCTATTAGGCACCAGGCACCATGAACCTACCGTTATCTTCCTAAAATTACCACAAAGGTAGGAATGACTATGATCACTTTGCAGATGACAAAATGGAGGATCAGAACATGAGAAGACACTTGCCTGTTATTCCAGGGCTAAAAATTGATATAGGCAGCCAGGATTCAACCCACCATGTCTGAGCCAGAACTCTTCCCAGGGCCACGATGTGGTTTCTCCTCCCTGCCGGCAGACCTGACCAGTGGATGTTCCCAGACCTATAGCCATGGCTCCTGTCAGACATCCCCAAGTCCCCCTGCAATAATGCCAGGTTATGAAGTCCAGGCAGCTCTAGCAGAAGCAGACCCATTCTGGGAACACCTGCCTCTCCTCACTGCAACAGCCTAACTTCCAGCTTTTACTCACCTCTTCTAATGAACCCAGGAAACATTGATTAAGCAGCCTCATTGTGGCAGGCCCTGAGGCTAACATGGTGAGCCTAGCACAGCTCTGGTCTCCAAGGTCTTAAAATCAAGAGTGTGAGAGAAACTTAAAACCACAGCAAGTATAATGCAAGTAGACTTAACACAGGGTTATAACAAAGAAAGTGCAACTGGAGAACAAGGAGAGAGAAACTCCTACTAGCTAATCTAGGAAGGCTTTCGGGGGAGGTGTGATTTTCAGGGCCTTGAAGGATGGGTAAGACTCAAGTGCTAGAAGCCAAACAGTGAGGGGGATGGAGGAAAACGGTGAATGTGAAGAAGGCAAGTCCTGCAGGCAGAAAAGGTGCTGTTTCTCCCAGAAACTGGTAAGCCAGGGGAGAAGTTGCTTTTCCAGAACATGCCAAGGCTGAGCCATTTTCACAGAGGCACCTGGGAGGAGCAGCTTGTGGGGTGGGGGTGGGGCAGGTGCAATCAGAGGGACCGCTTCAGGGATGAGCTGAGAAGAAAGAACATTCCGGAGCCTTCAAAAGTCTTATCTGAAAAGGAGCCATCTGGTGCTTAGTACCAAGCAAATGTCTTTCTTTCCTCTAAGCATCTGGGCTTTGTGAGGGTGGAGGGACCCGCAGTCAAATCTCTCATGCCTGAAGCCTGACTGGTCCCAGCCTCCACACCTCTGCACAGAGCGGTCCCCACAGTGAGCTGCTGAGCTGACAGCTGTCTCGTTCAGAGCCCTTCGAGTCTGCCTTTCCATGCTGTCCCCTCTCGAGAGAAGCACGGTAGGTTTTTAATCTTGCCCAGTTACATCTGGGAACAACAATCCAAATGTTAATCCTTCTGGAGAGAGAATGAATCACATCTTCTGCTGCCTGTATCTTTGGATTCTCGTCTCTGGATCTTTAAATCTCATTATGAAGCCAGAGCGAACCCCCTGCAAACCTGTCTCCTACCCTTCAGGCCTTTTAGACCTTTCTTTGTGCCCGGTCTCCTTACGCTGCTGCCTCACAGAGCTCCTGTGTGGCACAGACTGTGAAACGGGAAATGAAGCCTCGCTACACCCCCATGAGGAAAGAGGCAATTGTCACTTGCCTTCCTCCTGCAAGAGCAGGGACAGAGCGAGGAAAGTGCGGTGATTTGGTCACAGTTGCAGCTTCTCCTGCCACCCGACCTAAGAGTTTGGCCATGACACCCTGCCCTCATATGCTTCCATAGGAGCAGACTCACCTGCTCAAAAAGGAACCTGGTACATTACTTCCTAAACTGGATCCACCTCCTGCATGCCTTGTTGGGAGAAAGGCAATAACCAATCACCCAAGCTAGGAGCTTTCAACTGTCCCAGGCTTTAGAGACTTACCGGGGGGGGGGTCCTGATGCTCACACCTAGGCCACTTCTCTCCAGTTCTCTGTGACTCCTTTCGGCACCCTGCTTGCCCAGATCACTACCACAGCTTGCTCTCCGAAGTCCTGTTTCTATTGTGTTTCCCTCCTAATCCACCCTCCAGGCTGCTGTCAGAATAATCTTTCTAAAATACACTTAGATAGATCATGCCTTTGCTCAAAAACACTTGTCCTAAGATTTAAACCCCTCAGCCTGGCCTAGAAGCTCCATGTCCCATGCCCCAGTGTCCCTGCCCAACCTCATTTTCCACCTGTGCCCCTCTGTACTCTCCATAACTGGCCATTTAGAACCACCTCCTGTTCCCTGCGCATAATGCATCCTGCCTTTGCTCATGTTTCCGTGTACTACTCTGATCCTCTGGCAGGGGAATTCCTGCCTGTTATCAAAGCCCTGCTCGAGAGTGGTCTCCACCCAGAATACCAGATGAAACTGGCAGTTTGCTCCATTGTGTCATATTGTATCTTCACTGGGTTTCTGTTAGAGTTCATAGTAGGATATCAGACATTGTTTATGTACTTCCTTGTCTCTGGCCCCAAATCACCTGTGTGTTCTTTCTCGGCTAGTGCTGTGTCTTATTCATCTTGGCATTGTCGGTACCCAGTGGAGTGCCTTGCAAATTTGCTGAATCAGGAGGGTGATCACATCTGTTCATGAAAAAGGTAGAACTAACAGACAGAGAAGCTGAGACCAAAGACTGTTAAGAGGTTTTCCCAGTCTCATGTTGTGAATTTAAGTAGCAGTGCAATGACTAAACCCAAGGCTTCTGATTTCCAGGTCATTACGCTTCTCTAGTCCCTGGAACCAACACATCGAGCAAGCTTGTAGGGGAGAGTTCGTATTCCTCTATGTGTTATGGATAACCTTTATTCATATATTCAATGTGCACTCGTGTATTTAACAAGACAGAAAGGTCTCCTTTCCCATGAGAAACTTTCTACTGGAAACAGATAGAAAAATAGATAACAAAGTCCATAAATCAGATATAAGGTGAGCAGACAGGAGTCAGAACAGGTAGAAGCTTGGAGGCCACCATAGGGGGCCTGGTTTTTATTCTAACAGTAGTCATTGGCCAGAAGTTTGACAGCCATGGGACAGGAGTTGGGAACAGAGTGACACAGGGAGAGAAGTGACTGCGTTGCTCCTGAAGGATATAATAGTGACTTGGACCAGGTTGGAGGGAGTGCAGGTAGAAAAAAGTGGACCGATTTGAGGTTTATTTCAGACAAAACCTGCCTGCACTTGCAATGAGTTGGTTGTGGTTAAAGTCTTTGGTCTGGAAGAAGGGTCATTAGCCATTGCTCTCATTTGTCCATATCAAGTTGATGACCACAGAGGCAGTGTTAGAATTCTTGGGTCATCAAAAGATTCCAGCATTTGGTTGGCTCAAGTTATTTCTGTGAGCCACCCCACAATATTTTATTATGTGAATGATGTTATCAAAGCCTCCTTTGGGAGCCAAAGTTTTTCTTCTACCTCTTAAAGCCATGGACAATGATGATAGGACCCTGGTTGGGACCATTCTAGATTTGTGTGTGGCCCTTGGCCGTGACTTGGAGGGTTTGATGCGAGGGCCAGCACGGTACAGGAAGAACAGAAGATTTGAAGCTGTACAGTGCCTGTTTCAAGCTGTGTGACCTTGGAAAATGTTTTCAACCTCTCTAAATCTCAGTTGTCACATCCATAAAATGGGCGTTAAGAATACCCGACTCACAGAGTTTGTGTGAAAATTTAATGACCTAAGTAAAGTACTTAGAGGGCACCTTTGCCTTTGATTCTCCCCAGAACCAGTAGGTGGGGAAGGAGGAAAGCTCAGGAAAAGGAGGGAGAACTCTTCACATTCCCTCCCAATGGCTTTGGCCCCCATGTAACTACACTCCCAGAACAAGACCCTTCATATTCCTAGTAGGTATTCATCTGGTTTTTAGGGAAGAAAATAGTATGGGGCACAGATATTCTTTTCACCAGCTTGTGGCTTGTACTTTTCTCTGTCCCCATTGAGGGTAACCATAGCTTGAGTAATGACATGATAAAGATGTCCATCTCCAGCCAAAACCATGGCATCTGGTGTTTGGATTCTGCGCCTGCAGGGTAGGTGGAAAGTATAAGAGGAGACTCCTCTGAGGGAGCTTACTCATATTGACCTTCATATGAATGTATGGTTTTGAGCTGGTGAGCAAAGAGAGGCACCTGTGTGGGCTAGTGTGGGTTCCTCTGATGTATGTCATTCCCGGCAGATCAGTCACCTGGAGACAAGTTAGTCTTCAGACAGGAGCCAGAACTTACAACGGGGTCCTAGTGAGGCATGATAGGGAGTTATCTGGCTTTCTTGGAGCTCTGCTTTCTTCGATAAGGACTTTGAGGGATCTAAAGTAGGGATGACACAAGTTGGTGTGACTTCGGCTGATTGGTAGTTGATACCTAGAGTACCGCGTCCAAGTCTGCGCTCAATGAGGAAGAGTGCTGTGCTTGATTGGTGATGTCTGCCCTGAGCAGCCTCGGGAGGCTATACAGCATGTAGGGAGTGCATTGGCCATTCCGGCCTTGGAGATTCATGGGATCCCTCCAGGATGGCAGGGGCTAAATATGAGCTTTGCCACATGGAGGCAGAAGGGTAGCCAGGAAGGGAGACCTCCCCATTGAGCCCAAATACTAAAGACGGATAAACTACAGCATGTAAGCCAGGTGATCTGATTGCCTATTATTTTTTGTTGATTTATCTTTTTGATCCCTTTGCCATCAGTGTAATCTTCCCGAAATTTTGTGGCCAGGTCTCTGCTTTGTCACAAGGGACTGGTGGAGGGTACATGCCTGGGCTAGAGGACAAGGGGGAAGGGAAAGCCCCTGAAAACAGTGGGGCTGGCAGTGGATAGCACCCTAAGACCCCAAGGAGAAGGCCAATCTCAGGGCCCAAGCCTCCCTTCTCGCATGTGTATTTCCTCTCCACTACTAGCTGCAGGCCAGTGGAGTTCTTTAATTTTACTGTTTATTTATTTTTGAAAGACAGAGACAGATAAAGTGTGAGCGGTGGAGGGGCAGAGAGAGAGGGAGGTACAGAATCCGAAGCAGGCTCCAGCCTCTGAGCCGACAGCACACAGCCTGACGCGGGGCTCGAACTCATGAACTGTGAGATCATGACCGAGCTGAAGTCAGAAGCCCAACCAACTGAGCCACCCAGGCGCCCCAGGCCAGTGGAGTTCTAGTGCTGTGTTGGCAACATTCCATCCTTTTTTTCGCTTCACCTTTTCCAGAATGTTGCCAAAGACTATTGGACTGTTGTCAAGATAGTTATTCAACCATTTCACTTCTTAATTCCATTAGGAAAGAAGGGAAAACTGCATAAGAGGGGAAAGAAACCCAGAAGACTGAAATCGAGCATTTACCAAGTATTTTTATGTATATTTTTCTTTTGTTTTTTAAACTACCTCACTGAAGCATGACTGTTACTTAAAAGCCTGTACATATTTAATGTACACAGCTCCATAAGTTCGGGAATAAATATACATCTATGAAGCTATCACCACTTTCAGGCTGTAAAAATCTCTCAAATTTGCTTTTGGTCCCATCATCATCATCATCATCATCATCATCATCATCGTTTGTGATGAGAACACTTTTATCTCACAATTACCCTATGAAGTAAATACTACTATCACTATCTAATTAATGTTGAAACGGAGGTTCAGTGAGGGACAGGCCCAGGCCCCAAGTCTCAAACACAGCAGAAGGCAGAGCCACACCCCCAGCCCCAGGCATGACAGTCCCCAGTGTGCATGCTCCTTGGCTCTGCCATGCTGCGGAGCGCGGTGAGGTTTGCAGTCCTTACCGAGAGCCACCAGAGGAGCGTGGGCTCCCCCAGGCTGAATGCCGGGCCGGATTGCTCTCCAGGAAGGAGCCAGAAAGCTTCACCTCCCGTGGCAACCTGGTGTCTGGGAGACCAGGAGAGGGTTGAGGGCTGGGAAGCTCTTGTGCCCTTTGAACTGGGGAAAGGTGCATCTTCCCTGGTGAGAAGGGCCCCTATGAACCCAGTTGACCACAACATTCGCCCCACTGCTGAGCCCAGAAGATTTAGAGTCTGAATGACATCGCAGTCCAGGGACCCTTCCAGGAGCTGCTGTCCGGTCCTCTGTGCTAAAAATGCTCGTAACCACAGGATTTGCCTTACAGATTGCTTTTTTTATTAATAAAAATTCAAAGAACCGAATAGGGTATTAGCTATGTGACTTTCCCCAGTTCGAATGGAAATTGTGTAGCTAAATCAGGGAGCAAGGTGTCCTTGAGTTCTGTGTATGTGTGTGTGTGTCAGGGGTAGAGGTAGACATGATTTGACTTGATGTCACTATGAAATATTTTTAGAGACCTTTAGAATTCTCTGTAATTACACTATCTATACTTCGAGCCTAGTGTTATTGTTCAGTTGACAAAATACTGGCTGCTAATTACAATAAACAAAGGATTTCATTTCTCTAAAAAAGGATTCTATAGCTTCTCTTTGCTTAAAGCTGCCCAAAATACCTACTGGGATTTTTTTTTTTTAATGGCTAAGACTGGCACACAAGACAATTTTTTATCACAGTTACATTAGTATAGTTTGCAAACAAGGAAGCCTGTCTTCACACCTTCTGTCTGATGGGGTGGAGAGAGAATAGAGGGGTTTTGTGTAAAAAGTTTAAACTGAAGCCTGGATTTTGTGTGGCTTAATAGAGATGCTTCCTCCAGCACTGTTCCTTTCTGGTATTGGTGTGCCGTGCGGACGGAAGCCTCGGGATTTTTCTGAGTTCACGAGAAAGGAATTGCGATTTGTGGCCCCCCATTTCACAGATGGCAGAGGAAGAGGAAGAAGAAAGGACAGGCCACCTTGCCAGTGTGTGCGGGTTCGAGGGCTAAATTCTTTAGACACAAGAGAAGTGGCAGGGTGGCCAAAAGCAAAACTCTGGCTCTGGTGGAATTTTATTTTGTTTTTATTAAATTTTTAAATTGTAATTCTAGTATAGTTTATGTACAGTGGTATATCAGTTTCAGGTATACAATACGGTGATTCAACAATTCTATATGTTACTCAGGGCTCATCGTGATAAGGGTGCTCTTAACCCCCTTCACCCGTGAAATCACCAGTCCCCCCACCCACCTCCCCTCTGGAAACCATCAGTGTGTTCACTGAAGTTAAGAGTCTGTTTCTTGGTTTGTCTCTTTTTGTTTCCCCTTTGTTTGTTTGCTTTGTTTCTTAAATTCCGCATATGAATGAAATTACATGGTGTTTGTCTTTCTCTGACAGACTCATTTAGCTTAGCATTACGCTCTGTAGTTTTATCCGTGTTGTTGCAAATGGCAAGATTTTATTCTTTTTTATGGCTGAGTAATATTCCATTATATATATAATATATATCTATTTATATTAATATCTAAATCACTTCTTTATCCATTCATTAGTCAATGGACTCTTGGGCTGTTCCCATAATTTGGCTATTGCAAATAATATGCCACAGTAAACATAAGGGTGCGTGCATCTCTTTGAGTTAATGTTTCTGTATTTTTGGAGTAAATACCAAGTAGCGTGATTCCTAGATTATAGGGTAGTTGTATTTTTAACTTTTTGAGGAACCTCCATACTGTTTTCCAGAGTGACTGCACCAGTTTGCGCTCCCACCAACACTGCATGAATGTTTCTTTTTCTCCACATCCTCACCAACACCTGTTATTTCCTGTGTTTTTGATTTTTAGCCATTCTGACAGGAATGCAGTTTTGATTTGCAGCTCTCTGATGAAATTTTAGTTCCGCCATATACTGTGTGACCGGTGGCAAGTTACCTTACCTCTCTGATCCTCATATACAGAATGGAAGGAATAACAGTACCTCCCTTATAGCATTGCTATGTGTGGATAGAAAGCACTTAGCACAGCGTTTATACAGGGAGTGTTTATATGTAGCTGGCTATTATTTTAAAGACGTGTTCAATAAATATGTGGCGAGTGAATGAAGAATATTTGTTCTGATCACAGGATGCTTCAGGCAGCATTTTCAATTTTAAGTTGTGCTATGAAGAAAGCATAATGAAGTGCCGGCCTCCCCCAGGAATGTTGTAACTTGTGTGTCTCCAAGAAAGACGGCTGCTCATCTTCCTGTTGAACCGTGGCCATCTGCACTCTGCAGAACGGCAGCCCCGAACTCCTACTGGGGCCGGAGCGGGAGTGGAGTTAGCACTGGGCTGACATGGCACGGGCCAGGGGCGCTGCCAGGCACTTCGGTAGCTAGATATAGCTAACGCTGTTTCAACTCTTGTCACGTGCCAGGCACTGTTCTAAACGCTTTATGCTTAGAGCAACAACCCTACGAACAGGCGCTATTGTTAGTCCCATTTTGCAGAGGATAAACCCGGGGGACAGAGACTGTTTCAAGAGACCGTTAGGAAGTCCCTTGAAATCGCACAGCCTGTAAATGACAGAACTGGGACTCGACACGGACGTTCTGACTCCAGCAGGCCCCCCACCGCTGTGCTCTGTGACCTCCCTGGAGCCTGTAAATCCGAGGGTGCCCTGAGTAAAATTTATGTTATGGGTTGGCAACCGGACACTGGTTCTCTGATCTACAGATGCCCCGCTGTGAAATATACCCAGGGTAGATCACCCAACTGGTGCCTGAAGCTGGCCTGGCTTAAATCTCCTATGTGTGTGTGTGTACACGTGTGCCTGTGTGCACGCACATACACGCACACGTGCACATCTGTTCGTGGGGCTTCATAAACATCACATGGGGCAGAGGCAGGCAAGTGAGAAATAGTATGAGGACCACAGGCGGACACTGTATAACCGAATTAAGGAATTTCGAAGGCAAGGGAAGAAATGGATTTCCAAATACTTTGTGCTGGCCGCCGGGCTCTTAGAGATTCATCTTATTTCCATTTACCTTTAACATTTTTTTAAGCTTGCCTTTCTGGGCTGAAGATAAAGTCACCGTCTTCTCTAATTGTCCGCCTCCCCTAGGAACCCTCTCCCCGCTTGAGGCGAGGACATCTGACAGTCACTGAGATTTTCCTGGCAGACAGACTCCAGCGTGTGCCCTGGTCGCCACCCTCCCGCCTTTCCTCTCCAGGGAGTACAGGGCTGTGTAAATCAGCCGCAAGGAGGGCTTAGCAATTAAGGAAGCTGACACCTAGGTGATTGCTCCATCCCCGGGGGTTTCCAAACCTTTTGGAGCCATGAATCTCTGTGTTCGGTGTAAATCCCAGACCCCTGTGGGTGTGAGGCGGCTGGAAGCGGAGCTGCCCTTCAGATGCTGGGGGTCCCGGGAGCTTGTCTCGTCTCCTCTGATGACACCCTGGGGTAGAGAAAAGCAGTGTAAAGCCCAGTGAGCAGCTCTCAGTTCCCTTTTGTAACTCTGAAGACCAGCCTGTCTCTCTTCTGCCCTCCGTTCTTCTCATCTTCTGGGTGCCCATGATCCACTGTGACAAACAGGCACAGCTAGCATGCTGGAAGGATCAGAAGGCAGCGCTAAGGGGCCAGACTTAACACTCATTCTGCACCAATCTTATTTAAAAATTGAGGGGCGAGGGTGGTGAAAAGTGTTTGGAACGTGGAATAGTTTAGAGGTTGGGAACATGGATTGCGGAGTCAGACTGCCTGGTTCAAAAGCCCAGCTCTTCTTCTTACTAGCTGTGTGACCCTGGGCAAGTTTCTTAGCCTCTCTGTGCCTTAATGTTGTCATCTGTAAAATGAAGATTAAATAATAACAAACTTTCTCAATGGGTGGTTGTGAGACTTAACTGAATTAATATACGTGATGTACCTAGAACAGTTCCTATCACATGGTAAGTGCTCAATAAGTGTTACCCATTATTGTTTAAATAATCATTCCTCTCTTCCCAAAAGTGAAGCCAGTGTATCCTAAGGTATACATGACAGACTTTCTGACAAGTAAGATCTTTTTTTTTTTTTTTAAGGGGAGGAGGAGCAGAGAGCTGTATCAGAAGAAAAAGACAAGAGTTTCATGGAGAGCAGTGAAACCGCAGAAAGGGAGGCCCACAGTACCAGGATAGCAGACCAGTCGCTCCAGGGTCTTGAGCAATTTAAGAAAGGGGATTATTGGGTTGCCTGGTTGGCTCAGTCGGTAGATCATGAGACTCCAGATCTTGGGGTCCTGAGTTCTAGCCCCACATTGGGAGTAGAGGTTGAGAAAAAAAAATAGGAATGGGGCTGTACCTTATAAGAACCTAGGGGAACAAAAAAGCTCATTGGAATTTTATAGAACAGTTTTGTTTTATGAGCCAGCACTACCTCACCCAACCATTTTACGGTAAGCTGTTTTCATTTCTTTCTTTTTCTTTTGCAGCTGGATTCCTTTCATTATACGAGCTGCTAAGATATTTTAAGCTATTTGGGGCCTGTAGCCCTGCTCCAGGTGCTGGGCCAGGAGAGCGTCACTGTTCTGGCCAGAAGACTTCCTGAGGGGCTGAAGGAGGCTGCAGGGCAGAAATGCCAGGTTCTCTGGAAATCACTAGCCTGCTAAATATAGCGGTGACTATGCAGTTACTCCGTTGATTTTTTTCTAATCACAGTTTACTGGAGGCCTTAACCTTTAGAATTCTTAACAGCAGGAGGGCTGGAAAAGCATTTCTGGTGTCCTCTCAAAATAAACATCTTTGAAGAGTAATTAAGGCAACATATTGTTACCGTGGTCTCACAGAACCAAGTCTGGAGTATACAGGGGTCAGAAAATAAACAGACTTCAGGGTAGCTGAAGCAAAGAGAGGGGTAGGCCCAGGGACCTGGAGTCCAAGGCCGGGGGTATCACAGATGTAAGGGAGTTGGGTTAAAGGATGTCATCCTTTTCCAATTTTTTAAAAGCTGAGAGCCACAAGAGTTAAGTTCAACATAAAATTAACACGAGTTAATGTTAGAACCAAAGGAAATTTTGGGCGTATGTAATCATAAGACGTATATAATCACCCATTGGGCAATTATAAGACATGTAAATACAGATATAAGCACAGGCCATCATAGGAATCAGTCTGATTGAAGGAGTGATAATCTGCAAGGAAGGTCTGACCGTCCGAAGATGTATTTCCCTCTCGTTCCTCACAATTTTGACTAGACATTACTTTGATTCTGGAGTCCAGTGGCCAAACATGTAAATTTGGTGAAGCTACCTGGGGAGAACTACAGCTGGGCATACAGTTTTGTTGACACTGACTCTGGTGATTAATTTGGTCTTGGCCTTGCAGGAGAAGCCTGGGGTCAAATTCATCCTGAGTTAGTGATAAATCCCAAAAGGAACAAAAGAATAGGATGGGTGTTGGGTTTTTAGAAAGGGAAGGAAGGATGAAGAAAGGAAATACCATCCCACCCGCTCCAGACTCTGGGCTCACTGGGAAAGATCAGAGTAATTTGGAAGGTGCTCAAAGCTGGTCTGAGATTCCTCTGAAAGGTCCCGGTTTGTGATTCTTATTTTTTAACTTAACAAATATTTGTTGAGATTCCAGGCACTGTTTTGAGTCCTCAAGGGGGAGCAGAGAAATGAAAATACACAGACACATTTCCTGACCTTAGTTTAAACCTAATGAGCGGTATAGTTGATGTGTACACAAGTAACACAAGGCAGCCGCGGGGCAAGTGAGTTCATTTTGAAATTATCGCGGCTATGTTTCCAAACTGAAGCACTGCGGATGGGTTCCTCTTCTAAATGCCACTGTGGCCACGTGGTCCACGTTGGCGTGTTTGCCTGTATCTCAGGGGAGAGGACAGGGTGACAGACTGCTGTTAAGCCTTCTCTCCTTTTTTTAGTGTGTGGGAAATTCCACTTGGGTCTGGAGGACTTTAACACGTGTAATAATCTGTGGTATTCTTGGCCATAGGGCCTGACAACATGAACTTGTCAGCATCTTTTTTCTTATCCTTTTTGGGGAAGAGATCTAGAGAAGCACAGAAGGGCAGTCAGAAGCCCGACTGCCCATTTAGCCCCCGCTCAGCACTCGTTCCTGAGCAAAGGCAACAGCTCAGGCAATTAGAGTCAGAATCCTGATGGAAGTACTTTGTTCAAAGTTCAGTCACAGTCTGGGATGGAGAACTCTGCATGCCCACTTCCCTTGTTAATAGCTTTGCTGACCTTCTCCGAAGAAAAAGTCATTAGAATGTTGAGTTATGATCTGTTTCTTGTAAAATTGTGCCAGTCCCCCATTTATAGCCCTGTATTTCAACCAATTCTAATTACTTCTTAGAATATACTTCTTCCAACCCTTGGAGAATATTTCAAACCCTGATCCAAGCAATCGAGCACACTTCTTGGTCTGCAAGCCGATTGGGACCCAATGTGCAGGCAAGTCTCAATGAAAGGCCCCTCCCCTTTCCCAGAAGCCGCACAATCTTATCCCCAGGACCCTCCAGGGCTCCCAAGAGCAGCATCATTTGGTTTCTTAACCTTGGAAGGTGACCTTTCATGGAGGATGTTGGGTGTTAGGAAGCTAATGAGGAAAAGCAAAAATTTTCTCCATCTCCCCAGGGAGGTCTTTCCTTCCCTCTCATAGCTGAGCATCATTTGAAGTCACTGGGCATTTCCTTCCTCCACCTCTGGAGACTAGGCTGGTTCAGCTCAGAATCCATTGTGGGGTTTTGGGTAATAGAGTCTTTGCACTGCTTCTGCTTTATCCCTACAAAATTCCCACAAGGTTAAAAAAAAAAAGAGTCCCTGTTGGCTTATGAAGTCAAGAGCTCCTTGGTACAGCTCAAGTTTGGCTGGGTCCAGTGGACGTTCTCCCTCACCTACCTTTTTAAATATATTAATCATTTCAGACAATTTAAGCAACTCAAAGATTTTCAGAAGTCTCTGTTCCTTTTATGCTTTGAATGGGAGTAGAATCACCAGCAGTGCTGAGAGGAAACATTTTTATAGACTTTCTAAATCTCCCCACTGCCGAGAAGAATTAAAAAAAAAAAAAAAGAAGCATTTCTCTTGTCTCTTTATTTCTAATCACTTTTTCCTTCTAACGGGACTGAAGCGCCATGAGAAATGGTGCTCTTTTACGGCAAGGACTCATTTGCCCATAACGAACACTGAGCACAAAAGCAAATTAAAAAAAAAAAAAACCAACCCTATGCTTAGAGAGACCATTAGGAACGATTTGACATTTATTGAACAACAGATGGCGATTAAAAGCATAAAAGCTAGATTGCCTTGCTAGAAACAAAGGGTAGTTCTACTGAGGAAGTCTAACGTTTCAATTAAAATACCTCTCAATGTCAATTAAATCATATGAAGATAAGTCTGAAAATGGTTTCTAGCTGCACTATAATCAATAGTGCAGTTAAAATCCTCATCAAGAAGCACCCAAGTTTTTAGTTTGACAGTTTGCTAAAAGATTAGCCAAAGCTTCAGGAAACCATTTCCTTCAGTGTAGGGTTCAAAAGGTAAACATTTAACCAGGAGTGCTTCCTACGTATTAAACAGATTTATTTCAACGATGAGAAAGAAGGCTCGCTGTCTTTGCTTTGTTTCAAATCTCAGCCACTTTTCAGTATGGATTAGGCATTAGTGAGGGGTGGAAAAATAACCCCATTATTTCCACAGCAAGGATTTCGCGTTAATGATGTTCATATTCATTTGGGAAACAGCAAGTTGGAGTGGAGAGAGAAGTGGGTTGGTAATGAGACAGACCTTGGTTTGAAGCCTGGCTCAGTCACGTTGGATGAGAGTCTTTGATGATCAGAATCTGTTTTTCCATTTTTAAATTTCTCATTTTTCATTTGTAAAGTTGTCATCGTGATATCACCTTTCTTGGATTGCCTAGTGCATTCTAGGGTCTGGATGAACGAGGACCCCTATCTTTAGCTCTCTTTTGGAAGAACCTAGCCATAGAGAATCAACTGTGGCAGACTGTATCAAAACTGAGTTCAGTGAGACAGTGGTTTTGCTATACGTTATATGCCAAAAGGCGTGCTAATGTTAGAGTAGGCAGTTACTTGGGTTCTAACAGGATACTGGGAGGCTGGCAAGGAGGGAGTCCTGGCCAGCTATCTGGAAGATCAGAGGCAGGTCCTGACAACACTCCACAAGAAGCCGGGTCTAACCAGACAGACCCAAGATGACATATGCCATGCCAGGAAACCCCTGACCAAATTGAGAAGAAAAGGCTCGGAAATCCTGCTTTCTGTCCCAAGTGATAAATATTCTGCCCCCCCTCAACTGACAATAAGAGATAGAAGCCCAACTCCCAGGGCATACAGCTCTCTCTCTCTCTCTCTCTCTCTCTCTCTCTGTCTTGAGCTTGACCCCTCTCATATGTCAAAGGTGTACTTTTCGCTTTTAATAAAGTTTCCTGTTTGTGTTACTTGTCCTCCGTCCTATGTGTCTGTCCTTGAATTCATACATGTGACTAGACCAAGAATCTTCAGTGACTCCTTCGGATCTGGCTGAGTCCAGGCCCCAGGACCCGGGGTCTCCCCAGTTCACCCAGCAACAAAATGGATTGAATCATTTCCCCCTAGTTGAAATCTTAACCCGCAGTGCCCCGGAATGTGACTGTTTGGAGATGGGGTTGTTGCAGATGTAATCAGTGAAGTTAAGATGAGGTCATACTGTGTAGAAGGGTCAGCCCTCATCCAATGTGACTAGTGTCTTTATAGAAAAGGCAAACACAGAGACAGCCACCCACACAGGGAGGATGCCATGTGAGCGTGAATGCAGAAGAGTCTGTAAGCCCAGGGACGTCAGAAATTGCCAGCAGACCACCAGAAGCTAGGAGAGACACTAGGAACAGACTCTCCCTCACAGCTTCCAGAAGGAACCAAATCTGCTGAGACCTCGA
This sequence comes from Paguma larvata, assembly GCA_030068075.1. Taxonomy (NCBI): domain Eukaryota; kingdom Metazoa; phylum Chordata; class Mammalia; order Carnivora; family Viverridae; genus Paguma; species Paguma larvata. Next base: position 49,947,494 of record CM057839.1, on the reverse strand, counting down.
TCTCAGACTCCCAGCCTCCAAAACTGTGAGATGATAAATGTCTGTTGTTGAAGCCACCAGTTCGTGGTCCTTGCTATAACCGCTCCAGCAACCCGATACACCATGTCCAACACATTTGGTAAATGTTGGTACAGTGTCCTGCTTTTGACATGTCGTAAAGCAGCTTGTGAAAGTCAGGTCTCTGAGAAATCCTGCTACTAAGAATTGTCTCTACCTTTGCTAAATCCAGTGTTTTCCAAACACTTGGCCTTGGAAGACTTTCCTGGTGCATAAACACCTATTTAAGTACTTTGGAACTACTTTGGGAAAGAATGCTTTGGAATGCTTTGCCCTGAACCCCACCCTGCAATTTGCATCACCCGCATTCCTTCACCTCAGCCCCAGAGCTGTCGCCCAGCTCTTGCTCCCTTATCAGCCACAACCAGTCACTTAACCACGTGCCCAGCCCCTTTGTCATCACTGCATCCCTAAGCAACTCTCCCTGATGCGCTCTCCCCTTTGTTCTACTTCCGCTCTCCAGGTGTTAGGTATTACTTGAAAAGTGATGGAACGGAGTTAAATGATGGATTTGGAGCCTGGGCAGTAATATGTAACGCATTTCAAGCTGAGTCTCCACTGCTGCTCTGTAATCCTTGTATTCTTGTATTGCTTCTCCAGTGCTTGCATGCCTGCTTTAAAGCATGCGCTCATTCATCACCTAGTGAGTGGCCCACCATGAGCCAGTGCCTATACCAGTCACTGGGTAGGTAGGCGAGTAGGGGAAGGCATTGATGAATCACTTCCTTCCCATGCTGCTGGTCTAGCAGAGGAGGTAAACTAACACTCTCAGAGGAAAAGCATTCAAGGAAGTACTGTCATATGCGGCAGAAAAGGGAATACGGAACCCACCAACAACTGTTTGCCAGCCAAGGGTGGGAGAATGTATTTAAGGCAGAAGTAATAGCAGATGTATTCAGAAGATTTCAAGTCCTGGTCAGATGTTAGGTTACTAGTTGGGGGAGAATAGGCTGTGAAGCTAGGAAGGAGACAGGGATGAGAATGTGACATGCTAAGGCATTTGCTGTTTGTCTCCTAGGAAAGGGGAAGTCATCGATCTGTACATATGCAGTGATTGGATTTTCATACACATATAGTGATGGCAATTATATGTGATTTTAATTTTCTTCTTTGTCCTTCTTGGTATCTTCAAGATTCTCCGCCTGCTTTAGTTTTTGTGTTGCGATATGTGTTTTTACCAAAAGGATTTAAGAAATTCGTACATATACAGAGAGAATCCTGGATTTTCTCACCACTTTTCCCACCAACTTATATTCTCTAATAAGTTTGGTTTATTCTTTCAGTCGCTCATTTACCATTCTGTGTATTTGTGTGTAGATATACATGCATGCACACATACATAAACATATGCATGTACACACATATGTTCATATACGCATGCATGTGGCTCAGATCTGGTAGTTATAAAACAGATACAACCATGCTATGCCTCTGTCCAATGACTTACATTTTCACATTTGCAATATTTTCACTTTGCAACTCTTCCCACACATGGGTTATTGCATTCTTTTTAAAATAAGTTTATTTGTTTATTTTGATAAATAGGAAAGATTTTCCCACACTGGACTAATTTTTAACTTATGTTTTTCTTTTGGTGCTTTTAAGGTTTCCAGACTATAATACAGTATTATGGCACTTGGTATGATAGTAAGAAGATATTTTTTTTATTCAAGAAGGTTAACCAAAGTCCCAATGCCATTTATTGAGTAATAAAATACTAGTATAGTCAGAAATAAAATATTTTAAATGTATATATTAATTTTGTGCCATTGTACAGGTTGGATTGGAAGGGGTTGAGAATAATTAGGAGAATTTTACAGGAAGAAAATTCTCAAGTAAGGAAGTCTAGTAGCTTAAGCCAAGGAACTGGCTTTGGCAGTTAAAGAGGTGACAGAGAGAAGAGGACATGAAATTGAGAGATTGTTAGGAAGAGAATAAATAAGGATTTGTAACTGACCGACTGATGGAGAAGGAGAGATCCTGTGTGAGTCTCAGGTTTTCAATCATCATGATATCAAGTACTAAGTAATGTCTTGGACAGGAGAATAGATTGAACACAATAAAATATGCTTTGCCATCTAAATTAATCAAAACCCCGGGTAAAATGTTTAAAAATTAAAAAATTAAAAATGCACACTAAAAGAAAGCAGGCCTTCTAATGCTGAAAATGAAAAGGGAACTGAGAGTGGTGGGTCGGAAGCAAAGCCATCTTGCTCAGGGGGGCCTGGAGCCAATAGAGGCAGACTGGCTGTGTTTTGAACAGCATCTTGGGACAGAGTTAAGTCTACAAATCCTGGGTTAGGCTGGCGGCCCCAGAAATTGAAAGTCCTGTCTGAGACTTTGGGCTGGAAAAGGGCTTCATTTCCTTGTAAGCGGGAAGATAATGGCTGCCCCCTACCCAGGGGCTAACACCGGAAACAAGCTGCCGCCTCAGGCCAGGGGTGGAAGCCATCTTACCAGGTCAACAACAGGACCGCGTCACATTCAAGCCGGGGCCGCATACATGCAACCAGTGTGGAACAAGAGCCCTGAGACCATAAACTCTCTTAAACACTGGTTTGGAACTGGTCAAGCTCCCCGTGCCTGAGCAGAGGACTATTAAATTAGCTGACTGGGAGGCTAAGAAGTAGAAAAAAATAGTGATAGACAGACAGATGTAGACAGATGGATGAGTTCCACATCTAGCCTCTCGGTAGTCCAAGTGCAGAATATCAAGTATAATGAGAAATCCTATAAGCCACTGGAGGAAAAAAATAAAAAGGTAAGCCATGATCTCACAATTATAAGAGGGGCAGTGTATCTCTTAGCAGTGAAAGTTACAAGGCAATGGGATATCTTTTTAGAGTCATAAAGGCAAATGACTGGGAATTTAAAAATTTATAATGTGTAGGATATTGTGTATTTCTTGTTTTGGTTTTGGGTCAGATCCTTGTGTTACCTATTTAAAAAATTAAAGAGTACAAGTAAGAAATAGACATTTCATGCCTACTAGGACTTAGAAAGGTTTCTGACTACGGTAACTTGCAAAGATTACGCTCACTAAAAAGATTACTGAATGATACACTTTGGTTTGAAGAAAAATGTATTCAGAAGGAAGAAGTGGAATGCAAGTAGCAAAGGGAGCAAATAAATTGTGGTGGTAAATCTAAATGAGAATTGACATTAAAATCAATGAGAATAATGACAGCATTGTTCATCATATGCGCTGAAAACAAAATGATCCAAAATATCAAAGAAACAAACAGAGCACAACAGCAGGGGAGTGATTCCGAAGAGAGTTCAATTATACGAGGTTCTAGTTTAGTTTACAAGGAAGACAGATATGTGTATGAACTAACTTTTAATAGAAAACTTTAAATTTAACTATATGTAACTTTATATATCTTTTTAAATTTATTTATTTTGAGAGAGAGAGAGAGAGGGAGAGAGAGAGAGGGAGAGAGAGAGAGAGGACGAGTGGGGCAGAGGCAGACAGGGAGGGAGAGAGAGAGAATTCCAAGCAGACTCTGCACTATCAGTGCAGAGCCCGATGTGGGGCTCAAACCCATGAACCTTGAGACCATGACCTGAGCTGAAACCAAGAATTGGACGCTTAGCTGACTGACCACCAGGAGCCCCTATAACTTTATATATCTTATAAATATATCATATATATATTAACACTACATACATATGAAAAATCTAGGCATAATTACTAAAGGAACAAACATAGACTATAATGCTAAGTGGGTAAAGGAAAATAAAGAAAATGAAGAAAAGGTAATTAATCCACAGAAACTAGGCCAAGAAAATGCATGAAGGAAAGTGAAAGCACAGCAAATAGAAAACATCAGAGGAATTATAAACACATCAGTGGAATGGTAGAGAGGCCCTAGAAAATAACTTAGCATGGAGCTTGCTTTGTTACTGAAGAGACATCAACACCAGTGGGGAAAGATACCCTACAAAGTCCATAATGTTGAGACAGCTGACTTTCTGCAAGGAAGGCAAAGGAGAATTAGATTACGACTTCACACCATACACAAACAGATTCCAGACAAAAGCGTGAAAAATGAAACTCTAGGAAATGAAAAGAAACCACCAGGAAAAACATGTTGAAAAAAAATATAGAGAAAATAATTGAAAAAATGTGGACTTGAGATAAAGAAGGATTTTTTTTTTAAACATCAAAAAGCACATTCTATTATGGAACAGCTAGATCATTTTGACTCCACAGCAAAATGCTCCATAAAGGAAGTTTAAAAACAACCTATAGACTAGGAGAGGGTATTTTTTGTGTCCATGAGAAAGGATCATTGTCCAGAATAAATAAAAAATCCCTACAAATTAATAAGAAAAAGACAAAGAGAATATAGGAAAAAAATGTCAAAGGATATAAAAAGCAAGTCACAGTAGAGGTGTGAGGGAACAATACATTCAAGAAATTTGAAAAGTTTTCCATTGTACTAGTTATTTGGCAAAATGCAAATTAAAATCGGGAACAACACCTTTTCCCTTCTGTGTGCGAAAAGTAAAGTCTGACGCTTTCGCATATTGCTGAGCAAGTGGAAAAAGATACCCAGTCAACCACTGAAAGAAAAACATACCTAATGTTCAAGCTGGTACTTGACTATTTTTCCTTTTTGTTTGTTTTGTTCACCACATCCCAATCCTGGCACAGGACAAGGGCTGTAGGCGGAGCACACGATATGATTTTTGAATGAACGAATGAATCCCCCTAAAGAAACTTGGTATCATCTCTCCCTCCGTTTATGGACTGAATGTATGTGTTGCCCCCAAATTCAGATGCTGAAACACTATCCCTCGATGTAATGCTATTAGGAGGTGGGCCTTTGGGAGGTCATTAGGATTTGATAAGCTCTCGAAGGTGGGAGCCCTCCTGAAGGGGATTAGTGCCCTTAAAAGAGGAGATACTAGCGAGCTTGCTTCCCCCCTCCACTCTCCGCCTTGTGAGGATCCAGCCAGCAGGTGACAGTCTACAGCTCGGGAGAAGGCTCTCACCAGAACAGACCAAACTGGCACCATGATCTCAGACTTCTTGCCTCCAGAACAGAGAGAAAATAACTGTCTATTGTTGATAAGCCACCCAGTCTAAGATACTTTGTTATAGAAGACCAAACAGACTAAGACACCTTCCCTGACACCTTATTTCATTTTGTTTGTATCTTTTTATGGCCCTTACATTATTTTGCTTCTGTTTGAGTCATTTGTTAATGTGTCTACTTGTCTTATTTTATTCTCCATTTTCATCCTTCCAATGGCAAAATTTTTGAAGGCCGGCACTATTTTATATGTGACTTTTCTATTACTCGCAGCCTACTGCCTTGGGTATAATGGGTGCTCAGTAAATATTTGTTAGATTTAATTCGATAGAGGTAAAAATCATGTCATCTTCTCTAGAAAAATGTGCTGGCCATGAGAATCACTGCTTACCAGTGAATCTCCTAGAACTTTCATGTATCAGTTTAAAGGGGTTTGTAGCCTAAGAGTGAAAAAAATATTTTTTACCCCACCTCACATTTTAAGCTTTTCCTTTTGAGAGGAAAAAAATCACTAGATTTATTCATTTATTCTAGGAAAATTGTACTTAGAGGAGGAAATGAGGGTTATGGTAGAAATCCAAGCATCCTGAAAATTCGTTGGAATTTTCCCAGAATTGGATTTACCTTTCTTCACACCACTGATGCTCTCTTGGCGTTTTGATTACTAAAGATAATAGGATCTCCAAGTGATTTTGGGTTTCCTGGAGAGTGAGTTTGGTTTAATTAGGTCCCACTGTATGAAGTGCAGTTTGCCTCACACTGGTGGGGAGGAGAAGGCATTCTCTCTCCTCGTGTCTTCCCCATACCTCTTCCTCCGTGCCTTCTAAACCACATCTCCTTTTGACCTGTATCTTTCCTTCTCATTGCTTGTCACCCTTTGTAGGCTGTTCGATTACAACTTAGTTCCTTTTGTTAAATATCTCCCTCTTAAAGCCTCTACCTGTTTTAGCTTTTCCTTGTCTGCACCAAGTGATCTTTCCCGGGATGAGGAAAGAGGGCACTTAGTATGGTACAGACACCTACTTTGTAAGCCACCCTAGAATGAACTATCACTATTCAACGAGTGTTCTCTGGTGGTTTAGGACAAGGGGAAAATTTAGCAACCCAGGATTCCCGGGCATCACTGGGCAGAAATAATTGTTAATTAGTATCCTCCTAGCTTGGGAGCATTAATTGGCTTTGGGGGATCTGCTTTCTAGACCCAAAGTGTATTTTGTTCATTTTAGCTTGCTATATAGGATGAGGGAAGAATAACAATTACTGAAATAGTTTCATTTCAGTAATTCAACCTAATGAAGACTTGTCATTTGAATGATTATTCAGTAGTTGGGACTTGGTTTTTCTGCCAAGGTTTTAGAAAAACAAGCTCAGATATTTCTCAAGCCTGAGAAAACACAGCCTTTCCTTTAAAATAATTTAGGGAATTATATTTTATCCGTGGATACAGGAATGCTCACAAAAGAATTGTCATCCTATATGATTATGTAAGTAGAGACAAAAGGAAAGGAGATATCTTTTGAAATATATCATTTTCGTTTCAGAACACATCAAGCAATAATATAAAATAAAGTGCTTCAAATTGATATCTTTAATTTTCTCCTAGAAAGAAAATTTGTCAGCTATTTTATGATTTATTGAGGCTAAAGTCATATGTGAGGACAAGTTTTTATGATTAATTAAATAAAATTACTTGAGCATAATACTCATAATGATATTATCTTTGAATTAAAATTCACTTGAATAAGATTGATGACATTTTCAATCAGCAGATTAATTAAACTCTTTTGTTAATTACACAGAAGTCAATATGTTTGGATTATAGATCAATCAATATGCTGAAGCAACATCCACTTACTTTGCTCTAGAAAACTGCTTTGCTGATATTTTTCTAGCAGCCTTATTTTAGAAGTTAGAGTTCTTTCATTTTCTTTATATCAGAGGTCTCAATATTTAGCAAATTTAGATGTGAAAATAATTATCGCAGCAATTTTTTTTTTCTGTGCTTATTTTTTTGTCTTTGCAAAAGCCTTTTTTTGGGTTCCGCTGATGGCTATAATGACTAGTCTTGTAACTGAATTTCGACTCTGCCACACGCATATATTTTGTTAGAACAATGCAATGATGGACTCAGGGCTGACCAAACTCACAGCTGCACCGCTCCGCCCAGTGACTGTCTGCTTCTGAACTCTCTCATCTGTTCCTCTGTTCTGTGTTGCAAGCAGGGTGCTGACTGAAATGAGCTACTTCTTTGTTTAGTGCTCTGTTTTTTTTCTAATTTTATTATTATTATTTTTTTTATTTTAGAGAGAGAGAGCGAGAGCATGTAAATGGGGGAGGGGGGAGAGAGAGAATCTCAAGCAGGCTGCATGCTCAGTGCCAGAGCCCAATGAGGGGCTCCATCTCACGACCCTGGGATCATCACCTGATCATGACCTGAGCCCAAACCAAGAGTCCGAAGCTCAACCGACTGAGCCACCCAGGTGCCCCTGTGTTTAACGTTCTGAAGGATTGTAACCTATTTCTGTACCTCACTCTACCTTTGACAATTATACCCCTCACCCTCCAGCCCAGTCCCTTTACTAGAGCTTTAATTACCGATGAATTCCCATTCATCTTTGTAGGTGGGGGTGGGATGGGGGAGTGACTAGTGCTTTGTGACACCAAGACCCAGAAAGACAGTTTTATTATTGTCTTAGTGGGCTTATGGGCCAGGGATAGGCCCATGTCCTGATAAATTTTAGTTGCGAGTGCCTCTATGCAGTGCAGTAAAACTAAATGCTGCGGTTAGACAAGCAACTCAGAGCCTCTTCTCCTCCTACAGTTTCCGAGCAGTTATTTTCTGTATTTTTATTCATTGGGCCAGATTCTTCTCTCAGTCTGGCAAGAGTTTACATGCTACAAATAGCTACCCTTGAATGAGTGGGAGTTTTCTAGGCTCTCAGAGAAGCCAATTTGGGGCTGTCATTTAGCTCCCATCAAGCCTCACTGAGACAATTGATATTTGAGAAAGAGAGTTTATACATGTACAGTCTCCTATGTGGGCTAGGCTGGATCCTTGATCACCAGAAACTTCTGAATGTGCTGCTCGTTAGTCTACCCTTTCCCAGTGGAAGCTCTTTCATGAATCATGTTTTAGGGCTAGGTCTTTATCTTTCTTTCCTTCTTTTTTTTTTTTTTTAAAGCATTTCATACTGGAAACAGTGAAGTGAAGAATATTTCTGAAGCTTCTGTAAAAACTGCTTAAAGATACTGCCCATTATGTTGTTCAATGTTCCTTGCGCAAGAACTCACGTGATGAATTCCTTTGAAAATTTATTCCCAGGAAAAAGTTTGTCTCTACTTAAAAAGTGAGAGTGTTGCTTTTTTCAGACAAGGAACACCATATCCTTTATTGTTTCTCTTTATGCATTGGCTGTCAGGAAGCTCAGAATGAAAGCACTGTGTCCTTGAAGAGAGTAAGAAATACCAGGCAGTTTCCAGGAGGAGCATGGGAGTGACTCAGTCTTTGTCTTCCTGTATCTGTTCACTTACTGCTGCAATGGTCATCTACCAGAGGACCCCTGTGTTTCAGGCGCCATGCCAAAGGCTGGGGAGAACACCGTGGCCCTTACCCTTAAAGGGATTATGGTCTGGGAAGGGGACAAGAGAATTAAGCAAATGAATCTGCCAATGTACGCAGGAGGTAAATAAGGGAGTGCCTAGTTCTGCCAGGAGATAGGAAAGATCTCCCCGATGAATTATGAAGGAAAAAATATCTCTGGGTGGACATGGTCAGGGTAGAGCACAAGGCTCAAAAGGGTTATGAAATGATGGCAAGAGAGATGGGTAAAACCTAAATGTCAGACTTCTGTCCCTCGTCTGGAAGTCTATGCTTTGTCCTCAGGGGCACATAGATTTGTAAACGTGTTTTTTTTTTTTTTTAAGTTTATTTTGAGAGAGAGAGAGAGAGCGCGCCCGCACAAGCAGGTGAGGGGCAGAGAGAAGATGAGACAGAATCCCAAGCAGGCTCCTGGCATCAGCGCAGAGCCGGATGCGGGGCTTGAACCCAGGAACCGTGAGATCATCACCTGAGCCAAGATCGAGAATCCCTGGCTCAACCGACTGAGGCAACCAGGTGCTCTGATCTGTAAAAGCATTGTAAGCCCCGTGATCAGATTTGCATTTGAGAAAGCCTCTGGCAATGCAGCAGGAGAAAATTTGGGAAGGGGGCCAGAGGAGAAGCAGAGGGCCCCCGGCGGGGGCTGGTGGAAAACACAGGGGCTGGGGCACGAGGAGAAGCAGCAGGCCAGGTTTCCGGCTTAAGAGACTAGGGATGACGCCGAAAGGAAGAGAATCAGCTGCAGCCGCGTGGGCTAGCACATTCCGTTCTGGTAGCATGGAGCTGCGGGGCTGCGGGGCCTGAGGGCCACTGCTCTGCGTGGAGCTGGAGGTAAGGTTCTGCCCCGCACGAGGGAGGTCTGCGCCCCTGAACCCTTGATGGAGCTCCTGGAATTGTTTCCACACGGGAGACAGGTGGAGTCCTCGACCCATCAGATCCCTCCAGGAGTGGGAAGTGTGAGCATAAGAAAGGGCTGAGGGTGAGGGGCGGGGTGGAAACACAGGTGTTCTTCCTGGAGGAGCGGGCAGACAGGAAGAGAGGACCCCGGGGGGCAATGCTGTTGGCCTATGCACCCCCCTGCCCCCCCCCACTTCTGTGGTCAGTCTAGGAGGTTCATCCACGGGCACCCCGGAAGTCCAAAGCTCAGTTCTTGCTGTTCCTCCCTCCTCCCCACATCACCTCCGTCTCTACTCTCCCCTTGAAGCAGAAACTTTCGTATTTCTGAAGTCAGATCCTCAGCTTCATCCTTGAGTCTTCAGCTCCTCCCGCCCCCACCATGACTTACAGGGAACATTCAGTTTCTTATTAAGCCCTTCCTTTGTCTCCGACCCACCCCCTCCCAGTCACTGCCTTAGTTCAAGTTTCTGCCACTTTTGGCATGGGTTATGGCAGTGGTTCCCAACGGATCTTGCCTCCTTCTGGTCTTGCTGGCAAGTTCGAATTTGCTCTCATCACTTCCATGCTAAAAATAATACAATGGACTCCTATTTCCTGCCTGGCCAAGTCCAAAGCCTTAGCTTGGTATACAGGAGCTATTTAAACAATGGAACATAAGCGGGCATTTTGCGGTCATTCTTTTGCATATGCACAGCGCAAAGTACAAAGAAAGAAGTCTTTGTTGTTGAGCCCTGCCCCCCATTCCTCCCGCTCAACCTTTCCTTAATCTCGGATGACAATGGACAGTCCACCGATCCAAGGTCAGGAGCAGAAAAGGGCGCCATGTTTTGCGGAGCTGTGAAATATCTACCTCTACCTTTCCATCTTTGGCTAATTTCCTGACACCGAACTGCAGTATATTTTCTCTTATCACTACACTTTTGCACATGCTATTTCTTTTGCCCGGAACGACTTTCCCTTCTTCAGTTTGATAGGTTTATCCAAGAAAGAACACAGATGTAGTGAATGCTGTACAGTAAGGGATGTTTTGTTCAGGTTATAGTTAACCTAGAGGTTGTTTTCTTTCTCTATCCGGTCCCATCCAAGACAGGATTTATAAAATCCTTCAGATTGCTACAGTGCAGTTCAAAGAGACAGAAGGAGAGATCAGAACAGAGAACAGAAAGTCACCTCTGGGTAACTATCAGAGGCAGCTGCTATTTGTAGAGAGTGCACTTTAGAGGACACCAAATCTCCTCAGAAATAAGCTTGATGACTTAACAATAAATTTTGAACAATCGTTGACTGAGAAACTGAACGTTCTGTTATTTGAAAGAAAGCCCTGATACAGTGAAGCGTCCTTTGCAGAGCACAGGGGTTTCAGATGTAGAATTTTGCAAAGCAAAGAGAGTATCAGCAAATAATGTAGCTCCAGGGCAAAGAAAAAAGAGGATTTGCACAGTCTCCACGGAGGGACGTTTCTCTTAGCAATATTTGGCTAAAAGTTTCACCAGTTCTGAGGTGAGGAAGAACGAGTAGTTTGCTATGTGTTTTCATGCCTAAGTTAACTGTTTAATAATCCACATACGGTCAGCTCCAAAGTAAGCATTGATTTAGTCATTCTCAGCTGGGGAAACAAATAGTATAAACTTGAAACCCTTGGTTAAAATTAAAAGCGACTATCAGTCATCATGCTGTTTGATAAGCCCAGGAAGAAAAGAATCCTATATGTCAAATGCATTGAATTTTGAAAGTGCTTCACGGGTGAGATAAGGGTGTTTACATTCTGTGACCACAGCTACAGAGCTAGCGAAGAGCACAGGTAAGAGAACAGATTAGGAGGCGAAGGGCAGTATTGAAATTTAAGTTTATGCAGCCTTTGTCTGTTATTAGGTTTATTGGAAAGGAGCTGGAAGCTTCTGCCTCAGATTCAGTAACCATAAATTTCTCCCCGAGATGGTCATTTAATGTTAACTACAAAATTGCTGCTTAATATTCATGGAGTGCAACCTTCCACTGCTGCACGTGCAAAATATTCTATTATTTCCTTAATTTGTATTTGTTTTGTAGGAGATGGAATTTGCTTACTTTATTTGTAAAGAGATGCAACAGCATTTTGTTAATCTATGTAAAAATTGTTCTTGCATTAGTTGGAAAATCCTTTTATCTCTCGGCCTGTATGGACTTGCCTTTTTTTTGAGGTTGCAGGTACGTACTTGCCTTTAGCGGGTTCGGAACCAAACCCAATATGAGGGTTGGTTCCTGTAACATGCTGACTTTAATTTTTGAGCATTTCCTGTGTGCCAGGTGCTGTACTGATGTGATGCCCATCACCCTGTAGTCTGGCTGCGTGAGTCTGAGTTCGGTCAAGGAAGAAGAGCAGCCGTGTGAGTATCATGGGATGAGGGGCTCATTCAGGGTCAAGCTGGGGCTGGCTCTTCGGAGAACACTTGTGCACCTTTCTTCCCAACTCCGTGTTCAGTGACTTAATGTTGGTAGCTTGAAAAGTGAAGAGTACTTGGACCGCAGAAATCAGCCAGAGCTGCAAATTGGGTTTGCCCTGGAAAGCAGGTGTGTTACACCTGGGGAAGTGAAAGTCTGGGAGAGGGAGCTGGAGCGTTGGAGGTGTCATTTACTAGTTGTCCTGAAGTACCAGCTCAGATAGACTGCTCCGAGCTCGCAGGGAGATCTGGGAAACTAAGCATGTCCCGGCCGCTGAAAGTGGATTGCAAGTGGAGGGTTACTTGGAGAGGACCGTGGGGGAACTACAGCCTCTGTGTGGCAGCTGCCTCCGTGGTTTGTGGCCGAGCATCTGGGGGTGAGCTTGTGGCTGCTGTTGATGAACAGAAGCAGCAGTAGGGGGGACAAGGTAGGCGTGGAGCAGAGGGAAGTCAGTACCAGCTGGGATCCATACTACTGTATCACCATCACCATGTCTGAGTGCAGGGAAAGGTCTCCTGCCCTTCCCCTCTCCCCTACTTCACTTCCATCTTCCAAATTTTGGGTAAGTTTCTCTTTTGGCCAATCCTAACCTTGAGCCATATAGGAAACAGTTGTCTGGGAATCACAGTTCCCAGCTTAACCAAGTTGACGTGGCGCAAACCCACACGCGTCCCCAGCAGTGCAGCGAGACAGACATTATGATCTCCATTTTTCAGAAAAGAAAACCAAGATCCAGTGAGGCTATACAAATATGTCACTCGGTCTGTTAGATTCCAGAGCCTGTCTTCTTGATTATTATAGTACACTGGGAGTGTTTTTGTTGTCGTTTTGTCTTTTTTGGCTGTTTGTAAAATAATGGCCCGAATGAACTATGGGTGAACATGCTATGGGTGAACATTTGTCATGGATGAACCCATTTGACAATTATTGTCAATGTTCTAGTGTACGGGATGACCAGATTGGATGAGCATTTACAAAAAAACGTATCTTAACAGGCTTACTCCAGTCTGTTATGGTGTATCTGACCCTTAGTGCTGGGGATACAAAGATGCTAGGATGGGAACATAGGATTTCTGCCATCAAGGAGCACAGAGTCTATTTAACAAAAATAGAGCAGTAATTTTGGTTCCAGACCATTTTATGTACTTTTCCAGGTTTACTTAGCCTCACCTGGCCTCATGGCCTTACATGGTTTCTCAGTGGACAACACTGCCATAGTCTGAATCCTACTGCCACCACCTGGGCTCAGCATGGGCTCCATTTTGTCCACTGAAGCAGGAGCCTTAGGGTTCCTTCACTCAGATCTGACCTGACCAAACTCACAAGGCCTGTGACTTGCCAGGCACCTCTGGGCTCAGACGTAGCTGTGCATCGCTGGCTCTGGGTTGGGCTTCTCCCGCAACTTCCCAGAGGTGCTGGATGTCATAACTCAGAAGTGAGTGGGGAGTTGACACATGGTGGGTGACCTCTGAGCAATGGTAAACAGGAGCTGGAGGATCCTGGGAGATGTAGCCTCCTTTCATCCCCATGGACTATTCCAGGTGTGGTGGTTCCACACAGCAGACTAGGAGGGGTGGAGGGTCATGTGACTGGACAGCTGATTCCATTTTCCAGGAAGATGTGGCCAGCTCAGTAATCCGCCACTCTGTTTATGCCTGTCCTCCTTCCCTTCCTCTCTCCGTGTCCCCCTCGTGGTCGCTTCCCTGGAATTGCACCTCTGCAAAGTGTTGGCCTCTCATCTTTGCCTCAGACTGATCTCTAGGAAGCCTAGGCAAAGATAATTACCTAAAGGTAAACAAATGCTGAAACAATTATAATAATGGCATGTATAAAACACTATTGGAGAGGGTTGCTAAATATATACATAAATTCTTCACCTCTGTTTTGGTGTCTGTCCTTTGTTTCACTACTCAAAGCCCACACCTTTCATACCTAACTCATTAATTTCTGCAATTAATTCCTAGGTGTTCCACATGCCGTGATGTGACAATATATCCTGATATTCAGGTAACATGTTTGCATTTTAAAAGAGATCTCATTAAGTCAAAAAGATGAGTAGTGTGTGGACTTCCTACTGCATAGTGGGGTAGACATGAAGGAGGCAGGAGGCTCTCAAATCACATCCCACTGAGGGCAGTCCTCTTCCTCCCAACATGATAATCTTAAAAGACTTGCTACAGTAGAGGTGTGACTTTATGTTCTACAGCTGTTAAAATTCCTTAATTTACCAATATTGGCAAGTAAACAACCACACATTGACTTCAATGGAGCTAATGGGTGCCTTCTTTAAGAAATATATGCAATTATTATTATTATTATCATTGTTATTATATGACTCTAAAAAACCCCACTTCATCCAGAAGATCTGTAGTCTAATTGTATTAATCCCACTGCAAAGGCACAGGGAGATTCTGTTGAAATTACTAGAAAATGGCAAAATAACAGATACCTTACCTTAATGATTAACATATTAGGGAAGTTTAAAAAGCATATTTCTAGACTCAGAGTCTATGAAATGAGTCTGTGAACATGTATATGCCCATATTTTTCAATGTGATTGTTTGGCAACTGCAAAATGGGTAAATTAGCTTCCTTTATTAAAAGAGAAGAAGTCTCCCAAATTGACTTTGGGAACTAAATCCCAAACTGCAAATAATTGAAAATAAAGGTTAAAAATGAATACGCTGATACAGCAGTCTCCTAGAACAGAGTGCATCATTGCTATACAATTATAACTGGGTTTTCCAAGTGGAAGATTAAAAGAGAAACTCAGTTATGACATTCTAGCCACAAGGATTTTTAGCAGAACCTTGTGGTAAAAATCGGGGCAAAGGTAAAATGGTGTATTTACCCTAAAGCATCTGAAAATCTTCACGGTAATTAGAAAAAGGGATTTTTTTTTTCCTATCAAGTTTTCATCTTTTCTTTTCTTGCTTAGAGACAGAATCATCTCGATGGAAAATTAGCAGTCACAGAGCAATGTTCAATTTCACTAAATTATGGCACAATTCTGGTGCTGTATGTTATGAGGAGCCTTTAATGCCATTGCTGGAGGACAATCAGAGATTTTTCCAGTTCTTGGTACTTGAATTGCAAAGGAGAATATTAATAAGATAAAATCCTGGGATGGAAAAATCTTTCAACTCTGAAATTCTATGCCTGGAAGAATTGTAAGATAGCATTTTCTCATAAAGTACCTTTGCTTTGGAAGATCCACAATCCTGATTATTATTCAAACCTAATTTCAGCTCAGAAAACCTACGTAAAAGACAATCTTCAAGTTCTGAGGATTATAAAAGATGACAGGACGTATGTACTTTTGATCAAAAATGCACCAGGGGCAACCGCTGCCCACCAAAAGACAGCTCAGAGAGGCTGTCAGTCAGAATAACAGGGACGCAAGTCAGAGCAAATCACCGTGTCAGACTCCCGGGCAATAAAACCATTACTCCTTAAATGCTGGGCAGTTAGGAAGTGTTGCTGTACCGTGAAAATGACATTATGACATTCTCGGTTTGTTATTTCTCTTTAGTTTTCATTTAACATTTATGTACTTGAAAAGGCAACCAAATTACACATCGTCCTTATTAGGGTTTGAAACATAGCATATTGTTCATCACATTTTTCAACAAATATTTATTGAGTGCCTGCTATTTACCAGGCACTATACTAGGTCCTGGGGCTATAAAAATGATTGGATCTCAATTCCTGTTGTGTAGTAGCTTACGGTCCAATGGGATATGAGAGTTGGAGGTGTACTTGGAGGTCATCTAACTTTATAGCTAAGAACCCTTGGGCCCCAAGAGAGTTAGGGAACTATTAAAGGCCACCTGGCTTGTTGGAAACGGAGCTGGGATGATTCATGGCCTCTGATTTACACAACAGAGCTGTTTCGAATTCTTTAATCATTTATTTACTCATTAACACATATTCATTGAGTGCATACTCTGGGCCATTTATGTTCTTCCCCTCCAGGAAGTTACAATTTTATCAGGGAAGGTGAATATCAAAACGGTGAAGAGTGTACAAATTCCTTAAATGGTAACTTTAATGTATAAATAATGTCGCTTAATATTTTAGTAAGTAAATTTACACAGTGTTTAAATCATCCTTCAATACCGATGCCAGAGTATTTAACATGATCAGTCTCAGGTGACTCTTATGCATATATTTTTTTCACTCTTTCCTTCTCCTCATGGTTGATATTAAGCTGCCCTTAGAACTTATGGATTGTTGTGGGGCCCCATCTGGTCCCAGAGCATCATTAACCAATGCAGGCAAGAGATGTCTGATTATCCCCATCCTTGATCCCCTTCGTCAATCCTGCTGGCATCTACTGAGATACCCATCAACGCCTTTGGTCTACACTGCCTGGATTCCCGCAGTGAAATTTCAGAAGGCTCTGTCTTCTCTTCAGAAAAAAATTTTAAAATGTTGTTTTTAGTATCATCTTAGACGGGAAAACTCACTCCTATCTTGCCTTCTTCTGAATCTGTTGCTTAAATCATAAATATTATGCCTCTAAGTTCTTGAGGGCTCTTGTCTTTTGATAGTCAAATGTTAGGGTATTTAGATTCCAAATTTAATTCCTTTAAGCCATTCTCATAGAGATGATTGTTGAAAAACTGCTTTGAAACTCAGAAAATAATTGACACTTTTCTCTTCTGGCATCTTAGTCTGAGGGCGTGGTAAGAGTAGCGTAGTATGCTGGTTACTTACTGCTCAAAACAAAAGTACTTATTATGTCTCATGGTTTCGGTGGGTCAGGCATTCAGAAAGGGCGCAGTGAGGACAAGTTTTCTCTCTTCCTGTGTCTGGGGCATCAGCTGGAAACCATCAACATTGCGGGGCCAAGATCATTGTAAAGGTTATAAATGCAGTATCTGGAGGTTGCTGTTGGCTGGGGGCCTAGCTGGTGTAGTCAGCTGGAAGACCCTCACAGGGCCACATCATGTGCCATGGGCTTTATTAGAACATGGTGGCTGGGTTCCAGGGGCAAGAGGTGTGAGAGAGAGAGAGAGAGAGGGAGAGAGGGAGAGAGGGATAGGCAGAAACCATACAGCCCTTAATGACAATCCTCGTCAGTCACACGGTATCCTTTCATTGGTTGAGGAAGTTATAAAGGTCCACCTGCATTCAAGGAGAGAGAACACTGACCCCACCTCTGGATGGGGAGGCTTGTCCATGCCACACTGTGAGCATGGGGACATACATTGGTATGGCCATCTAGGGAAAATATAATCTGCTACAAGGGGGTTAGCAGGGAACATAGGGGATGAAAAACACTGGGTAATGCATCACAATATTATTTTGCCCCATTTGGTCTGCACCTGATGGCCATCAACCAAGTGTGCAGATGTTGCCAAAAGGAAGTAAAGCATGTATCGATGGAGAATCTAAGTGTGTGTGATTGGTTCTTTAAAGAAATTTCTCAGAGTATTCGCATCCAGCTATTTGTGTCCCACTGAGGAGCAAGCTTTGCCCTACCATTTGCAAACTAGTTGTGGTTATCACTCCAGCCCCTCCTTCTGTTGGTTACCCTCTCTCTACTTTCCCCAGAGACTGAATTTGTTTATGTTGGATTTTCCCACTCCTATCACCAATTCCTGCCCATTTCCCCTTCTTTCCTTTTCTATATCATAATCTAATGGTTCAGCCTTTTGCCGGAGGAATTAATTGGGTTATCATGTCCTTAACTAATAATAGCTTTTTTTTTCCCCATGAATTTTAACAGCTGCCTAATTGAAGTATCCAAATGGAATAACTAATAATGAGAAACTTAGGCTTTTAAAGCCTGACTGCAGGGCTCAAGGATGAGACCGGGGCGGGCTGGGCAGAGCAGCTCGATAGCTCCTAATCATGGCATGCAGATGCCCATCTGTGTGGCCTGCACCCAGGGCTGACCTGCTTCGGGAAGCTTAATTAGCAGGATGAGGAGAATTGCCTCCTTTCCATGCTTGGGCGAAGGCGTTGATCTAGCAGAACAGTAGAGCCTAGCTACTCTCCTCTTTATTGGTATATATATTTTAAACGAAATAATGTTATTATTTTATTCTGGTTGTAAAATGATTTCATGGCTCTTTCAAAAATCTACACTTTTCTGGAACTGCAGAGAAAAAAGAAAAACTGTGTGAAAACTTTCCATCCAGATTTAACTCTTATAGCATTTTGGTAAATGGTCTACCACATATTTCTGTATGCATGGTTACCTAGAGCTATACTTATTCATGACTTTGTTTACATATTATACTATACATCATGTTCTGTGTCCTGTTTCATTTTGTGTTCATTCAATAATAGTTTTTTCCATGTCAATTAGTATGGATCCACATCATCGTTTTTATTGACTGCACAGTATCCCTCTTTGAGATATACCATAAGTTATTTAACTAATTCTATTGAACAACACTTACGCCTATTGCAATTTTTTGATATTATAATCAATACTCTGAAGAACTTTCTTGTACATCCATTTTTAGGTACTTGTTCGGAAATCTCCTTGGGATAGATTCCTATACAGGGAAATTAGTAGGATTTTTTTTTTTAAGAGATAGTAGGAAGCTGTGGGGGGAAAGAAATCTGACTGAGCAGCCTAGTTCCAGAGAATTTGTGAAACAAACATACATAAAAGTCTCTATCGAGTCAGGAGACTGATTTAGACAGCTCAGAATGCAAAGATTAAAAAAAAATCTTTAAGAAAATCTTGTAGCCTAGAGTGGAAGATAGACCCTTATACAAATACTTAGTATATTAAGATCAAATTCCCAGGAGAGGTGTGAACAAAGTACTATGGCACAGATTTAAAAACAAACAAACCAAAAAAGGAGCTATTAAATTTGAGCAAGAGAAGTGGGAGAAGAATTAGAAGAGAAAATAACAAATGGGCTGGACCTGTGGTTGGGAAGGAGTTGAAGAGATGAATGCATTAGTTTACTCAGGCTGCCAAAGCAGGGACCAGAGACCAAGTGAACTAAACAACAGAAATTTGTCATTTCATAGTTCTTGAGACTGGAAGTCTAAAATCAAGGTAGTGGCAGCATTGGTTCCTTCTGAGGGTCATGATGAAAAATTCTGTTCCAGGCCATCTCCTTAGCTTATAGATGGCTGTCATCTCCCTGTGTCTTCACATCTTCTTCCTTCTGTAAGAGTCTATGATGAAATTTCCTCTTCTTATGAGGACAAATGAGATTACTGCTCATCTTAATGACCTCATTTTAACGTAATTACCTCTTTAAAGACCCTATCTCCAAATACAGTCACATTCTGAAGTACTGGGGGTTAAGAGTTCAACCTCTGAATTTTGGGGGTGACCTAATTCAGCCCATAATAGCAAAAGAATGGAGAAAAGCTTGTGTAAAGACTCAGAGTCAGGGAAGGGTGCTATGGTTATGGGATGCTGAGGAAGCTGTAAGCTAGGTGGAGAAGGTCTGGCGGCTGAAATTGAAAAAAGGAAAAAGTGGTATAAAGTGTGTCTGTGCTGGGAGGCAGTCTTGTAAAAAGCCCTGAGAAAGGCGGGCTTTATTCTGCAGCAGGTGAGGAATCATGGGTAATTTTGAGGAGGAGTGGTATGATCAGGTTCGTCCTTCATTTAGATGTTGCTGTCAGAATACCAAGTATTGTTATGGATGTGGGACTTCTGCAACCCTTATGCACAGCTGGTGGGAGTATAAAATGGAACAACTATTAGTTTCATACATCTACCATATGACCCAGTATTCCTCTCCTACATATCTATCCAAAAGAAAGGAGAGCATGTTTAGACAATGATTTGTACATGGATGTTAATAGCAACTTTATTTGTAACTGCCCCCAACTAGAAGCAATTCACATGTCTACCAATAGGTGAATGGCTAAAGAAATTGTGGTATATCCATTCAACATAATACCACTTAGTAATAAGAAGGAAAGAATCATTGATTCAATGATGATAAATATCAAAATAATTATACTGAGTGAAAGAATCCAGCATCCCCTCCCCCAAAAGACCCTAAAATACATACTGTGTGATTCTATTTATATAAGATTATAAGAAAATATAAACTAATCTGGGAATGAGGATTGGGGGCACCTGGGGCTGTGGTGGGAGGGAGAGATTGCAAAGGTGCATGAAGAAATTTTGGGGAGTGATAGAATTGTTCATTATCTTGACTGCAGTGATGGTTTCTTGGGTGTATTCAGATGTCAAAACTCATCAAATTATACAATTTAAGTACAGGCCATTTATTGTATGCCAGTTATACTCAATTTAAAAAAACCCAATCCAACAAAAGGAAAACAAAACCAGAATCAACAAGAAAGGAAATACGTGGGGTGGATAAAAAAAAAAAGTTGGAACATAACCTTGAGGAAGGGAGACCAATTAGGAGACTACTGTAGACCTGTGAGGGATTATGGGAATCTGAATGAGGCTGGGTAGGGGTGCCCACCTGGCTTTGCTCTGCTTCTGTTCTGGGACATGTGCCTTTAGGAACTGAACTGCTGTGGGCTGCAGCAGGACACTTTGTCCCTATGCAATGGTGGACGATACCAACCTTTCTTGTCTCACTCTTCACTATAGGTTAGGCATAATTTTAGGCATTTGTAGTAGTGGTGAATAAGACAGACAAAAATCTGCTGTGCTTTAAAGGCTAGTAGGAGACCAAAAAACAGTATGTCAGGTTAACTGCTATGAAGAAAAAAGAGGGTAAGGGGCCAATTAATGGATGGACGTTGGGTGTGGGAACTATTCCAGGGAGGTATTTAAAAAAGGTCCCTCCAGAATGGTGACATTTGAACTCAAGTCTGCATGAAGTGGTGGAAGAGGTTCATTGAGATAAGGGACAAGTATCCGAGGCTGGGAGAATGGGCAAGTGCAAAGGTCTTGAGGTGGCAATGGAAGTGGCTTGTCAAGGAGAAGGCTGGAAACAGTACAGAGCACAACAGCGGAAGCTTAAGTAGGTTCCTGAATTGCCGCCAACATGTGCGCAAACCAGCTCGCTGGTAATTTATACTGGGCATTTCCTCTTACAACAATGTTCATGCTAGAATGTTGAAAAGTTTAAGTGCTGTTTGAAATACTATTAGGTTGGCTGTGGCTTAGATTCTCTTTAGTAGGCCCTCTCCACTATCTTCTCTTTGCAGGGTTGGGGTCAGTTATGGCATTTGTTTTAATGGAATTTAATCTACATTTCATTAGGATGTAAGATGCGAAAAAAGTCTTATGGAGGTGTCTTTATTTATCATGTATCTTAATGCCCAATGCTGGGTTGAATCCCACAATTAAAACAAATCTGAGTATGACTGGGAATTGGATAATCACTAGTGGTTGAAAAATTAAGATCATTGACACATCCCTATAACATCTGCTTCAAAAAATATGGTGTTAAAAGGGAGCAACAGACATTTTTGGTCACCTTTTATGAGGTGAACGTTTCTACCTGTCTTAATTCATTCTCTCAGCAATCCTATTATTAACACCATTTTGCAGCTATAGAAACTAAGGCTGGGAAGCACTAAACAACTTGTCTAAGGTCACACAACTAGTAAATGCCAGAGTTAGGAATTCAAGTCACGTCTGCTGCCTCCTGTTTGGAACTCCTGTTGCTGTACCATGTCAGTGTTTGGTGCTATGCCTCACCATACATAAAGCCATGCTGTCATGGACTGAATAGAGAGGCAGTCCTTTTAAGAAAGCAAACAGCTTCCTTGAGAAAGAAGCCTCAAGGCTTTATCTCTTGACTGTCAGACCTATCTGTCTGAATGTTTTGGAGGAGCCTGTGCCCAGCTCAGCCATTCCTCCCTTCTCAGAAGAATTCTCCAAAGCGACTGGGAGAGAAGGAGGCTGAGGGAAGTGGCTGGGTCAGCTGGGTATGATTAAACACTATGCCAGTATCGGAGACCTGATAGAAATCTGGGGCCTCTGGGCACTCGATTTTTAAAGTAATCCTGTCAGTTCCCTAATAATAGTAATAAATTAGCCAAACAGCGGATTCAGTGGTATTTTATGTCCTAAGGGTATTGCTTTCACACTTCAACTTGATAGCATGATTTATCAAGAGATAAATTACAGCTGGGAACGAATGGATTTACTGATGTCAGAGAGACGACAAGTTTATTCCGAAGATGTTACCAGTGATGGGCATATACCTGACAAGCATACTTGAAAATCCCCAAACAAAAAGCTTCTCTTCAAAGGCTGAATAACTTTAATCTTCACTTTAGATGTAGGTTGTTGCAAGGACAGAAGGATTTTGATGGTATAATTACCCCCTTCCCAAATCATTATGGCCTGAAAATACTAATTACGTTGATCTTTGGAGATGGGGTCACATAGCCACCTCAAACCTTTTCTCAAGCCCATCTGGATGATGAGTAAATAAATGAACGTGGGGTTATGCTACTATAAATGAACACCTAACTCCTGGGTCCCCTCATCCTCCACTGCCGATTGGCCATTACCATGTGTCTGTCATTCTCGTATCAGTGCACCTGACTAGGATAGAGTTTCTTGTTGGATTTGCTTACTGAGCAAGATATCCTCATCCTTGGATATAAGGGAAAGTGGAATTACTTCTAAGAGGTTGCTCAAAAGAAGATCCAGAAAGCAGAACTGAGAAAGCACAGGTAAAGGGTAGGGATGGCCTGAGCTCTCCAGTTTAGATGAGAACTCCCTGGAGATGTGTGAACATGGCTCCTTCCATATGGAGGCAAACTCAGAAGTGCAAACTGAGAGTGCATTCTGTCTTGTAAATCCATAGATGCCTATGGGGCTATCTCTAGAATGTAATTTAAAGACAAAGCATATTAGAAGAATTCATGGTGAGTCATAGTCTAATGAATGTGTTCTTAAAGCCTTTTTTGGGTCTTTTATGAGAAGCATGAAAATGGGCTTATTTTGGGGGGCAGGAGTGGTGAGGAGAGGTAGCGGTAGGGTAGGATGTGTGCTGTTAGTCCTTAATACTATCTTGAAAAATAACTCTAAGCTTCGGCTATTTACCTCATAAAAGAAACAAGTCAAGTGTGTGTTGAGACTTGGACATTCAAAACATGTTTTTAAAACAAATTCCAAAGTCTGGGAAGTATACAATTAACAAATAAACATGTAATATTTTGCCCAACAAGTCAAAACAAAAAAAGTTATTAGGAAAAGTAGATGTAGAAATAAGATTTAACTTCAGAAGCAAGCAGATAAGCTCATTAATGAATAGTCCACTCAAGAAACAAACAGGATTTAAAACGCTCCCAGCTTTTGGGTGGTTTAAAGCTAGCCACAACTCGACAACTAGGTACACAGATTAAAAGAAAATGGTGCAATGCAGTTTCTTGTTAAATCCCTTTAAAGTTTTCCAATAGCCTGAAGCATCTGTCAAAATCCCAGGGAGGTGCAACAAAGAACTATTTTAAACCTCCAAATTCAGGGCACCTGAACAGAGTAAAGGTGTATGCCATTTTCCCTCTTGGGGATAAACAGCTTTGCCATATATAAAGTTGTCAAACTGTTATAAACATATAACACTTTCATATCACATAGCGTATTGGATCTCTCTATACTTGAATGCATTTTTTTTGGTAAAGCATTTAAACTTCTTCATATACCTTTTTAATTTTTTTTTCTGGCCAAATTCTGAGTAGGTTTTTATAGGGGGAAAAAAAGGTCAAGTGTGAGGCAGAACTCCTGGACTCCGGGGAGACATCTGGTTTTCAGAATAAATCTCTAAGATTGAACCCCACCATCTTGGACATCTGACTTCCAGATAAATTCTCCAATAAAATCCTAAGAGCCAGGGAAATCATCTTTAACATGCATTCTTCATACTGTCACAGAGAGTGTGTGCCTATGAGGAAACATGAGAGGCAGAGCAGCACCAGACAGAGGCTTAAATCTTTCTTAAATCTTAAATCTGACCTGACAGTCAGAGTCGTGGATATGGAGGTGAATTTTGATAGGTGTCCAAAGCAACCGTTGGCCTAGATCCTCTGGTCACCCATACTTCTAGTGGACAATGTGTGCAGTGTTAATATTGGGAAGCAGGTCAACCTAAACTAACTGTATTCAAATTAAGATAGAGAACCCCATTTGGCCATCTGCTAGCCTCCTGATACCCATTGCTCAACTCCACACTCTATCAGATGTAGGAAGGCGAGGCAAGAGCGTGAACCTCTCCATCTCTTCTGTTACCACCCTTCCTTTGAGGCCTAATTTAGCCAAGGGGTAAGGACAGGGAAACTACTGGTAATATTTATTTTGTCCTACCCAGAAACATACTGCCCCAGTTTTTCATCTTTGTTTTTTTTGTTTGGACCAATTGACTCAACTGTTTGTATTTTGTTTTGTTTTAGAACAGTGGTTGCAGTGTTTTTCTGTCTTCAGTTTGTTGAAGCAAAAGTTGCTATGAGTCACAAACTTGGCCTGTTTTATATTAACACTTAAATATATTGCATTTAAAAAATTATACTGCAGGAATAAGTGGGAGGAAACGGTACCATTTTTATGGGAAGCCTAGCCTATAGATAGAAAACAGGCACTTTGATGATTTTTTACAAACTACAAACTAAATATTCCCGTGAAAGCCCCACCCAGGTAAAGAAATAAAAAGTTACCAGACCCCAGAAGATTCCCTGTGCTCTTTCCCATTTCCTATCCTGACAAGGCTAATCAGCGTTTGTTTGTTTGTTTCATCATTTTGATTTCTATTATCACTATTTTGATTGGTCTTTTTTTTTTAAGAAAACATTTCCTTTAAATAAGTGGAATAATACAGTATGTATGCTCTTTTGGTCTGGCTTCTTTCATTCAACACTGAGGTCATGAAAGTCCGTGTTGTTGGTAGCAAGAGTTCATTCATTTTCATTGCTCTAGCAGTTCACTGGATGAACATACCACAGTTCATTTATCCTTTCTACTGTGGGTGAACATGTGATTGTTCACAGTTTTTGCCTATTATGAATAATGTTGTCATGTGCACTCTTGTGTATATCTTTTGGCGAACATACGTACCATCTCGGTTGGTTATATACTCAGGAGTAGAACTGATGGGCCAAAGAGTATGCATATGTTCAATATTAGCGGACCCGGGACAGTTGTCCAACATTCCCGTTTAATAACGGCCATTAACACTCTGGTCTGAGAGTTTTGATTGCTCTACATTCTCATCATGACTTGGTATTGTATCTTTTACATTTTTTGCCATTCTGATAGCTGTGTGAATGACATCGTTGCTGAGAATATACATTGTAAAATGTAATAGTTAAGTTAGAAATACAACAACATATATTTTCACATTTTGAAGATTAACGGCCTGAGAGAGACAAATAAGTGGATGACCTCACTGGGGGATACTGGTGACAGATCACTTAAGGAATGAACAATGCTTTCAGGATAGCTGGTTTTAATTATTTGTTAAAAGAAGTGCAGAGTTGCTTTAAAATGTAGGATTGTAGAATTAAAAAAAAAAGAAAACATTTTTTTTTTACTGTATTTTGTGTCTCATGGGCATTTTTAAGAATTGTGATCAATACCCAATTGTAGGCAATTTGACCACTGGTTAATCTACATCAGCACAAAAAAAGTGCAGCCAAAGGGAGTCTGTTCATATGCTAAATACTTTGGAGCAATTTTCCCTGAGGTAATCTAGATTCTGCTGTCATTTATTAATTCACCTTCCATTATTTCCATAAGCTCAAAGTTTTTGAAGGAAGTATATATGTGTTTTTTTTCTTGCATCAGAACTATTAAAATTTGTCATTCAAAGCTCTAAAATCACACTAAACATACTCACATAATATCTGGTTCTGTGCTGACCATGGAGCAGAATCTGACCCCAACCCTTAGTTAGGCATGTATTTGCTGACAGTAACAAATTAATTGGCCAAAGGTGTCAAACAAAGTGTTTATTTCCCTCACATAGTGAGAGAGAGAGAGATTGGCTGGTTTTAAGACTTATTACCAGCCGGTTGTCTTTATTTATTGTTCCAGCTGCTCAGCAATATCTTTAAGCATCCAGCTTTCAGTCATTCTGTTGCGTCATCCTTAATGCATCAACTTTCACACTCATGCTTATTGCATCATGGTTGCAAGATGGCTGCTGTTCTTCAGTCATTACACCTATATGTAAAGAGGAAAAGAAAAAGTGGTTCAGTCTTCTATTTCTTCCTTATCTGGAAAGGTAAAGAGCCTGCAGAAGACTTCTGCTTCTACCGCTGTATCAGTAGTCTATTGCTGTGGAACAAACAACCTCCAAAACAATGGCAAAACAACAAAAACAACAACAGCGAGACTACTACAGGGGATAAATAAGATGAAAACGGATGTCAATTAATTATTGTTTTACAGCTTCTATAGATCAGAAATGCCATGGAGGCTTAGCTGGCGGGTCTGGCCCAAAGTTTCTCATGAAGTTCCAGTTAAGATGTTGGTAGGGGCTGCAATCATATGAAGGCAGGACGAGGCTTGAGGATCCACTTCTGAGATGGTTCATGGCCAATATGGCAGTTGGCAGGAAGCCTCAGCTAGTCTCCACTTGGGTGTCTATATAGTCTCCATGTTGTATCCTTTCAACATCGCAGACGACTTCCCCTAGAGCAAGCAATCCAAGAGAGAGCAAGGCAGAAATCACATTATTTTATAAACTAGCCTCGCAAGCCTACCACTGTCCCTTCCACCATTTGAGGAGAAGAGTACTAAAGAATTTGTGAACATATTTTTAAGCCATCACTGCCTCGTTGGTCAAAACTGATTCACTTGTTTAGTTTAATTACAGCAGAATCTGGGAAATAAATTTATCATCAGAGGCTATGCTCATTCTTCCCTTGAAAAAAACAGGAGCCCTACTGGCAGAAAGAAAAGGGAAAGAAATATTGGGATTGCAACTAGCTCATGAATTTGCATGTAATGGCATTTTTGAGAACTTGATCATATAATTCTAGAGTTTATCTGAGGAACAGTTTAGAATAGATACAGTTTGAAAAATAGGACTTTTTAAGGGTAAGAAGGGAATGACCCGACTTGTAAGACTTCAAAATACAAGATGAACCAGTAATAGGCAAATGAATAGAAAACAATGTAGAGTACATAAATATATGCTAATTTATAGGAAACTAATATTAAAAAGGATGAATTATTTCATAAATGGCCCTAGAAAATATGTGTTTGAGGAATATTCATTTACATTCTTGCTCTACAACAGAGTAAATTCTAGATGAATTAGAAAGCGAAACATGAAAAATGAAACCACTTTAAGACACTAGAAGAAACTTTAGGTAAATATTTACCTTATCCTAGATGGGGAAAGGACTATCTAAGTATATAAGCAGTGGACTAAATTGCAAAGGAAAAGATTGATTTTAATATTTAAAATTACAAACTCTGTGTCAAAAACATCATAAAAATTTAAATGCAAACAAGGAAATTATGCATTATTGATGTTTTGATGGGACATATTTATTAACAAGAAAAATACCTTAGCTTTGCTTGAGGTCTATGGCCCTTTTCTGTTGAGCAAATATTTCAGATTAAAAATAAAACAGTGGGAAAATATTAATATATAATGAGTTAATATAACTGATAGTAAAACCTCTATCTTCTCAATAAAATGGGCAAAACCATAAACCTCAATTCACAGAACGGAAAGAACAAATGGATAATAAACAGGAATAAATGGTCTTCTCATTAGTAATCGTAATGAGGCAAATTAAAACAAAAATAAAATTTAATGTATCTATTGGATCAACACTCAGGGCTGGCCAGAATGTGATGAAAAGGGATTGTCAAACTCTGCTAGTCTATGCAAAGCAATTTGATAATCTTCATAAAACCTTCAACATGTTTGTGCTTTTTTATCTGATAATTTTACTTATAAGAATCCGGCCTAAGGAAATAACAGAAATGAATTTAAAAATGTACATATGAAGTGGTATGTCTCACTATCAGTTATACGGAAACAAAAAGAAAATTCCCTAAATGTCCTACAATAGACTCATAGCTAAACAAATCATGGACTGTCCATATGATGCCATATTTGGTTGTTGTTAGAATATTTTAATGAAGTCCAGTGACTTAGAAACTGTTCATGATATAATTTTAATTATAAGAGCAACACACAGTACCTAAAGTATATATGATAGTATATGAATTATGGGATACATATTATATAAGTATAAAAAAGTTTGAAAGAAAATAGAACAAGATATTTTCAGTATATCCTGAAAACTATTTTTGGGAGAGGGCTTGTAAGATAATGAAAAATTTGTGTTTAATTTAGATTTATGAACTTCTGAAGTTTTCTATAGTGCTTTGCTTTATGATCAGAAAAATGCACTTAGTAAACTCTAAGTGGACTATTTCAGTCTTATTATCTAATCTCTCTATTGCTCTTAGGGAGTTGTAGTGTGTGTGTGTGTGTGTGTGTGTGTGTGTGTGTGTGTGTGTGTGTGTATGTGTATGTATGAGTGAGATAAAGAGAGAAAAAGACAAGGTGAGGGAGAAAGGGCAGAGGAAGGGAAGGAGAGAGGGAGAGAGAGAATTTGTGTATTATAATTCTAGGGAACTTATGTATAAAAAAAATACTAAACTTCATTTTGTCAGGAAGTGGTAGATTAAACCCTACAATAGTGCGTTAACTCTTTCAGGTCACTAAGGGACCAATTAGTGCATTATGCTAAGGGGCACTAAATTGTATCCTACTAGCCTGGAGGAGACCAGGCATGTCTCGCAGCTCTAACTCATATCACCACTGGGAAGTGATTCAAATCTGGGAAGAAGCTGGTTCATTGAATATTAATTGAATGGGTGAATAAATGAAGGAAAAGCAAAGAAGAAGCTAACAAGCTAACATTTATTGATTATTTTCTATGTGCCGGGGCTTCCTACTCATTATTTCATTTAATTCTCACGGCAGCCATATGAGGCCTATGGTATTATTGTCATTACCATTTTGTAGGGGAGGAAGCTGAATTTATACCACAGACACGAAAAAATACTTTCTTGTCCGTCCTATAGGAAGATGCTGGTACTAATCTGAGTTAGTCACTTATTTGCTGTGGTCAGGAGAACAAAATCCAACTTGGCCCCCCAGAGCATCTGTCAGGTTGACTGATCATGAAATACCACAGTTGAAGACATCATTCCTTTTAAGATTGTGGCTTTTCTTTTATTTAAAATTTTTTAATGTTTATTTATTTTTGCGAAAGAGAGAGACAGAGCATGAGTGGGAGAGGGGCAAAGAGGGAGAGGGAGACACAGAATCCGAAGCAGGCTTCAGGCTCTGAGCTGTCAGCACAAAGCCCAACACGGGGCTCAAACTCACGAACCATGAGATCATGACCTGAGCCGAAGTTGGATGCTTAACCGACTGAGCCACCTGGGTGCCCCGATTATGGCCTTTCTGAGTAGTATCTGAAGGAGAGTGGGTAGGGGAGAGGTCTGAGGAAGGGAAAACTCTTTGGGCTATCAGTCATTTGCACTGAAATAAGGCTACATTTCGTATTACTCTCTGAGAACTATTTTTAATTAAAAAAAATGAAATGAAGCAGACGAGAGCAAAAGATTGCAGGGTACCTCAAGGGGACAAAGGGAGTGCCTCAAGACACAGGAGAAGGGATCCGGGGTTACTTCCTAGTAATCATGGGTGTCAGAAGTGTGCTTAGAAGCCATTTCTCCTGTCGTCTCTTAAAGGTGAAAGGCAGGCATTTGCAAGAGAGTTGTGTGGGCTGCTAGCACAGGCACAGGCTGTTTTTGTGCCTTGGAGCAAAGGAAATTGGTTCATAAAGAGAATGTATTCCTCACTCATTTCATTAGCAAGAAGCTGTAGCTCAGCAAGTTGGCTAGCACAAACTTGTAAATGGTACTGGAAACCGACACAAGCAAACACAATATCACAGTTGAATCCATTTCTTCTACGGATCCTGGGCTAGGGGAAGAGTTAGTTGCTCTGAATATTTCATGTTTCTATTTAGAAGAATTTTTTCCATCTGAGAGGAAGCACTCTCCTGCTTGGGTGGTGACACACAGTTTTACACTCCAGACATTTAAAGTTTTGAGTACAAAGTTCCACAGCCCTATAATTTCATCTTTAAAAGAGAGATTTCAAGAAATAAGATGAAAGTTCGATAAGAAACCTTTTTATTCTTTGTTTGCTTCCTAGTTTGGACACACTTATATTTAGGTTTCCAAAGAACGAAGGGGGGCAAAGTGTTTCTTTCTAGATAGAAAATCCAAGCTAGTGACGTCTTTAAATAGATTTACACCCAAATTACCCACTGTAAGTCTACAACCAACATTATAAAAAATCACCCGCATGGCCTTTTGTACTGTGATCCATTGTGTGATACCAACACTCCTGGAGGAGGGAGAAAATAATGATTAGGCTTAAGCAAAGTGAAAAGATATTTTCTCAGCTGGAAGCTGTTAATACTTTAGCTGATAGAGACTTGGAGAATAACTCCTCTGTTATGTGTTTAAAAAAAATAAATATACAAGTACTGGAATAATTCATGGGATGAGAAATCACAGGAGGGAGATAACAGCTGGTCATGTCTGAGACTGATCGTTTTTCTGCTTATGGGGATGTTGCTCTCTTGCCCTAAGTCTTAGACTGTCAGTCCTTCTGGATGTTGTCTCCAGTCCTCTGGGCCTTGCTGGCTTTGAGTAAATACTATATTGCCAACTCAGCCAAAGGGTTTACATTTTCATAGAGACAGGTAATTATTGGAACCATAGGCAGAGGATTTAGGATTCTAAATCTCCTCTACCCTTAAAGAAATCGAATATAATTTTTTTCTTATTGTAGAGCAATATATGTTCATGATAAAAAAAAACCTGGAGAAATGCAGGGAAGCAAAAAGAAGAATCTATATAATAATGCTACTAATGAGAGATAATCACAGTTAGTAATGGAGTATCTCTGTTCTGTCTGGTTTTCAATCCAAGAGAAGTATATTTTACAAAAAATTTTCCTCAGGTAGGACATACAGTTTTTTAATCTTAATTGGTCTACTCTTCTGTCCCTTTCCATGAGTAATAGTTAAAAGTCTACACTTTGAAATCAGAACCAACAATAGATAGAATTCTGAGTCGGCTACTTACATCTGGGTGATTCAAGTTTCAATTTTCTCCTGTAGTAAATGAAGGTAATAATATCCAGTTTGCAGGGTGGTGTGAGAATAATGTGACACATAGTAAATGTTCAGTAAATAGCAGCTATTACAATATTTCTTTCTTTCTCCCTTTTTGTACTTCTGCCATATTGGTGTCTACTCTATCTTTTGCTAGGCTCAGCCGTCCCCACACTCTCTGCCATACTAGTTTCATTTACAACCATTCCAAAAGCTTTCTTTAGACTTTGGCATCCTCTTTCCCAAGCAACAGCCTTCTCGAGGCTGAAGGGTGGCAATTTCACCCAGTTATTTGTGCCACTAGTGGTATCCATTCAGCCTTGAGACAGGACATTGACTTTCACAACCATTAATGAAAATTCACTCCCTTACATTTCTCATGTTGCTTGGTAAGTGTGATGTACTTTTCCTGATGGTTCTACCTCCCAGGGATGGACACTTATAACCTTTAGATATCCTCTGAGTAACCTTGGCCATATAGTGTTTATCCTAATTTTCTGCTTTCTCTGTCTACTGACAAGTGTCTTTAATGTTTGATTAGAAATGAAACAGTAGCCACATCTGTTATACATGCAATCCCATTCATTCTTCCTCCTCTTCCCATTCCTCTGGCCATTCCAAGGGTCCTTGATATGTTCCTTTCTATCATCCAGACTGTTCATGTCACAAGGTCTTCTGATTTCTATGCATAAGCTTAACTCTGTTCTGCTACCTTGACCATTATTAGTACATGTTATTACAGTTATTTATAAATCTTCTAAAAGCTAACTTGTATAGATTCTTGGGTTGCTCCCCATATTATTTCTAAAATTGTATGTCATTCAAAAATACATATCTCATTAAATTTTTCCTTGACAGATGAAGGCATACAGTTTTCCATCAGGGTGATGATTACTTGCATCAAAAAAAATTCTTTTCCTGAAATTATTATTAAAATGAAAAAGACAGTTAAAAAAAAAAGCAGCACTGAAAATGTTTAGGTCCAAGTGCTGATTACACTTTATTTTATAGAGTATAAATGTATAAAGATTGGAGATGTTTTGGACAGGTCAGAACAACCTGGCAGTAAAATGTTAATTCCCAAGTAGTGGTATATACAGCCATTTCTTTAAATAAGATAAAAAATTCAGCCAGTAATAATCAAGTCTCACTTGTCTGAGAGATGGACCTAAGGACTAGAAGAAGGAGGTCTCTGTCTCTGCAATAACAATCTTTTCAGAAGAGGGGAGTATGGCCAGGAGCAGGGAAGCAGCATAAGAAGGTTGAGCCCCCATTAAGAACGAGCGCTGCTCTGTGACATACTTCTCTTGTTTCAGGCTGGAATCTTGACTTTCCCTGGGACAAACAAGATGGAGGCGTGTGCCTAGAAACTGGTAAAATCGTGGACTGAGGGCTGCCATACACAGGCACATTTGCCACCCAGTGTGTTCACATTCAGAGAATGCTGAGTTTGAGAGACTGTTTCCTTGGGTTCAGCAGCGGGAGCAGCCTGTGAGGCATGGGCAGTCAGTTGCACTTCTTTTTCTCTTTCTTTGCTTGCTGTGTCAGTAAATAGAGCCACTTCCTTGTCCAAGTGTCCATCCACCAATGGAATGCTCCATTTTGTGAATGGGCCTGGAAAGATTAAAAAAAAATTTTATTATGGAAATTTTTGGACATCTGCAACATTAGAAAGAAGAGTATAATGATGCCATGTACTATCACACAACTTTGGCACTTTTCGGCATTTTTCCAATTTTGTTTCATCTTTGCCCTACCATTTACCTTCCATGCCTTTCTGGTAACTACAGCATTCTAAAGCAAATCTCAGAGAAGAAATTCTATAAATGCTTCAGTAGATATCTCTAAAAGATAAGGATAGAAAAAATACCATAATCACAGTACCATTCATACCTAACAAAATTAGTAGTAATTCCTTAATGTCATTTAACATCTATTCCATGCTTAAATCTTCCTGATTGTCTAAAAAGTCCATTGGTTTATTCAAATCAGAATCTAATCAAGGCCCACACATTGCATTTAATTGTTAGTTCTCATAAAACTCTTTAATTACCACAGTTCTCCTTTCCTTATACCCTGTTTTCATGCCATTTAGTTTTTGAAGAAACTGGATCAGTATTTTCTTTGGAATCAGGGCAGAATTTGGATGAGCTATTTCTTCAAGTCTTAAGATTTGGGAGACTAACTTAGAGGTCATGTGGAACAATATAGCAGGCAAGTTAATGTCATCCATCATGGTGGGACCCAGATGACAGAGTAACTGATGGGACACATGGGAGTGGCTCCAGCCACAAGATATGGAAGGTTGAGAACTACTCTTCTTACTGCAGAGAAGCTTAAATGATAGTCTAGCAGAACAGGTGCCTTGCCAATGACCTCACTGAGCATACTTTTGTTCTTTTAAGAACCTCATCCTGGACCCAGAGGCCATAGGATCTGTGAACTTGGATTTCACACATTTTTGTCTGTACAGATGGTACTCTCCCCCAGCCACTTTGGTTAGCTGGATTCTGTTGGTAATGCACCACTTCTTCTATCCATAGGTGGCCTTAGTGATTCTAGTGAGTGCAATGGAAGTAGTTATTCACACACCTACTGTGCACACGGCAGAAGAGTAGAGGTGTAGAATGCCATTTGAAAGGGGTCTCCTTTCAATCTCAAATTCAGACAGGCTCTCTTTGGTTTATAAAAGCCGCTTGGTTGATTCTTTGGGCTTTGAAAGCACATGGTACTGATGGGAACTTGAAAAGAAAAATAAACTCTTTCTTGACATGACCTCTGGTTAATCTCAGCCATTCTGCTCTCCTTGGGACTCTAAATAGGTAGGAATGCGGTGACAGAATAGCAGAGCCCTGGATTCCTCCATGGTCCACACCCATGTGTGCTTGTCAGTGTTTCTTAAGCATACTTTATGATTTTCCAGCATAGCATGCTGCTTTCTGTTTTGGAGAAGGGCTCCTTCTCCACCTCCATTGAAACTTCCCTAAGGTTCAGGTAAGACAACAACCCCATGAGGCCTTTCTTGAGCTCTCCAGCCAGGTATTTGTTCCTCATCTCTTTTAAAGTGCTGACGTTCCGTGGATCAACTGTAACTAGAACTCGTGCAGACCCCGGAGCTCTCCTTTGTCCTCTTTCTTCTAATCTCCTCTGAAGACTGTAGCCAAGTGTCTGACCAAAGAAAAGAGGACACATCTCCAACTAGCCAACAAAGAAGCAAAACCAATCAGTAGTGATAAGTACTTGGAAAGTTCTTTTTGTTTTAAGTTATTATTACCTGTGCCTTTTTACCGAGTGGAAACTTCAGTTCAGCTCAGTGAAGAGGCTTATGTGTCTCAATGTTTGTTATATGCCAAAGATCATTCTAAGTGTAGAAGGTACATAGCATAATAATAGCTTATATTCATATAATGTGTATGATAGATCAGGTACTGTTCTAAGTACTTTATAGTTTTTATTCATTTAATCCTCAGAACAGTGCTGTAAGGTTGATACTATTACTACCTCTATTTTATTTTCAGAGAAACAGAGGCCTTATGAGGTTAAGTAAGTCATCAAGGTTACATAAGCTTTGGAAGTGACCGAGCTGGGGTATGAACCAAAGGTGTGTGGCTCCAAGGAAAATCAGACCTTATCCTTTGGTCCTCAGGTGTTTATAGTCTGAGAGTTCTAACAAAGGTGTGTGTGTGTGGGGGGGGGGGGAAGGATATGTTTCTCTTCCAGTCTTAGAATCCCAGACTGGATGAGATCCCATTCCACAGAACTGGGTGTAACCAACAATGGGGTGCACTCTTAGATAAGCCCACAGCTGAGATCAGTGTTGAGAGTGGCTGTCTTATCATGCACCTGGAAGAGAGGCAGTTGTAGGCAGGGGCTGAACTGAGCTCCCTGGTAAACCATAAAGCGTTATTGGGCATTGTCCTTCAGAAGTGACTGGGAGAATTAGCTATATATGGAGACTGGTCTTTCTCTGAAGAATTCACCTTTTATTCTTGTTCATTACCATCAGTGAATCTAATTGCAGGATGCCATTTCATAGTCTGGACCAACTGGCTATTAAGAACTATTCTGAGGCGACCTTACTATTTAATTAACCATTTGAATATTTCTTTAGAATTTCCTCGCAAAACAACAGATCATATGGCAGCAACGAAACCCTGCTGAACTGAAACCATGTGGAATTGTAGCCAAATGTTGGGATGGCAAGCAGTCCCCACAGAATTTCTCTGGGGATTTGGGAATGTTCAGAGTAACCCTCCATCTTAAATCCTGTGTTTCTTAGCCAAATGGGTTTTCTGAGAAAGAAGAGGTTTTAAGGGCTTCTCTGGAGATAAATGAGCATATAATCATCTGCTCTAGAGGGAAATGGTTCCAAATCTTGGCATAAATCTCGGAAGTTGTTGCCTTAGAAACAACTAATGTTGTGTAACTCTCTTCCCTGGACAACCATTTAGGGTCTCTATAATTTGCTCGCTTCTACCCACGGGTTTTAAACCTTTAACCCCAGGTGAGAAATCTTAATCTCCTTCTCCAGTGTAGATGATAACAAACCACCTTCCTTGCTTCCCCAGACATTAAACACTTGGTGGGGACTGATCTCCTTCTTCTTGAGAGGGATTCTGTTAAGATGGTGGAGAAAAATCCACTGTGGCAGGGCCATTGGGAATTTGATGGCATCTGTTCTGGTTTGCTCAGGACTGAGAGATTTCCTGGGTTGCAGGATTTTCACTGTTAAAACCAGAATGGCTGTTCACCACAGTGGTGGCATGGAGAGTGCTCTAAGGGAGGACGCCCAGCTCTTTGGCCTCTGGGCTCTGGACAGCCCAAGTTCCTCCCCTAGCATCATCAGTGGAGGGCAGTTCAGAGCATAGTCCCTACTGAATTGTCTGGTGATTGCTCTTTAAAAGATTCTCTCACAGCAGTTATATTAGAGAAACTGCTGGAAATATTACACACAGCCAGATTCAGTTCAGCTCATTCAATTTTACTCAATTTATCAAGCCTACATGGAGTTTCTATAAATACTATACTAGAGGCAGGGGATACACAGATGAACAAGACTCAGCTCTGCTCCCTAGGGGCTCTTAGTCTAATGGGAGAGATGAAGGTGTAAGCAAAGAGGCACATTTCAGTGTGATGGGTGCTGTAATAAAAGTGGCAGACAAGACATGGGGAGGGGCATTGTTAGAGTAGTTCACTGTGTGAGGAGGTCAAGAAAGCCTTCCCAGAGGAGGTAATACTTCAATGGAGAGTTGGAGGATGAGTAGGCATTTACCAGCTGGACAGTAGGGAAGAGCACTTCAGGCAGAAGCAAGAATATAGAGCAAAAGCACAGAGAAAAGAAATGATCTGTCAAGTAGAAACTTCATGGTATATTTAGGGAACAGCAGGTATGACTGGAACATGGCTTTTGAAATAGAAGTAATGATAGAAGAGGAGGCTGGAGGCAAGGAGCAAGAGATAGACCATGAATAGCATTGTAGGCAATTATAGTAATCACATGCCCATCTCCTTTTCCTACTTTGCTGGGGTTTTTTTGTTTGTTTTTGTTTTCAGGTGATCCATCCTCCCCCACATAGCCATCAGCTTCTTTGAGCTAATCACAGTGATCTCATTTCTCTTGTCGGTGGCTTGTTTAACATTTGAACTGAGACAAAAGCTGGCCTAAGAGTTGTGAGATGTGTGTCTGTTGAGAGCTCTGTAGGAAGAGAAGCCCTGTTCTCCTGCTGGAAGTTGTCATGTCTGCATGTTTGGCAGCCATCTTGTGAGCATGAGGATAGCTGCCTTGAAGGTAAGATGACCTGCTGAGGATGTTAGGTCAGAAAGACAGGAAGTGCCTCCGGCCTTCAAGTCACTTTCCCTTAGGACATTTTGTTATATGAGATAAGTTTTACTTATTGTTCTAGCCATTTTAAATTGAGATTTCTGTTACTGGTGGCTAAAAGCATTTAGTGATGTAAAACATGCTAAAAAGTTGAGGCTTTTGGTGACAGGAGAAATGATGTACTATTATGGGTTTCTTTTAGGATATTGACTCCTATTTGTCAGTAGCCATGATTCCTGCCTTTAAATCCTAGATACAGAAACACATTCATTCCTCTAGCATTTTTTGAAACTTATGTGAAGTACCATTCTACATGCTGTAGATACAATGTCAAATAAGATATGCTATGTACTCTTGGGGGATTTGCAATCTCTTAGTGGGGACTGGCAACTGAATCAACTTTAGTGTAATGTGGTCAGTGCTGTGGTAGTTACACCCAGGATATTATAGTAGTCCTGTGGGGCTCCTAAATCAGTCTGGTAAATCATAGAGTGCTTATTAAGGAGGTGATACTTGTACGAAACCAGCTGAAGACCCCTGAAGCAGTAATCAGCCATCCAGAGAACTGCATTTAGGCCCAGAAGTACGCACATCTTGGTCCTTCTGTTTCTGCTGTGGTCCCTCTGACTTCAACCCATTTCTGGATGCCAGAGACCTAGTCTTATTTGCCCTGACTCATCTCTTCTAGATTTAGTCTCTTACTCCTGTCTCTTGAATTGGCCAGTTCATCTGTTCTGACTTACCTTTTTATTGATTATATGGTTCCGACTTCCAGAATTTTTCTGCATATGTGTTCATATATTCTCAACTCTGCAGATTTTGGTTTTTACCTGCTGCTTCTGAACATTTTCTTGCTGAAGGCTCATTTCGAGCCTGTCTGACTTTTCCCTACCCTTAACTCCCCAAATGGTCTCCATATGTAGGCCGAGGTATTAGCTGCCAGAACATATGAATTCAGTGTACTTATAATAATGACTGTGGGCCTCACCATGTAGTCATTTTGAGACTGATATAGAAGGTCAGATTGGTTTAGAAAACTTCAGAGTTGGGGCGCCTGGATGGCTCAGTCGGTTGGGCGGCCGACTTCAGCTCAGGTCATGATCTCGTGGTCTGTGAGTTCGAGCCCCGCGTCGGACTCTGTGCTGATGGCTCAGAGCCTGGAGCCTGCTTCTGATTCTGTGTCTCCCTCTCTCTCTGCCCTTCCCCTGTTCACGCTGTGCCTCTATGTCTCTCAAAAATAAATAAACATTAAAAAAAAAAAAAACTTCAGAGTGGGTAAAAATTAGGCAGAAAATAATTTCCATTTTCCTTTTGGCATCATTTTTATTTTGGTGAGGGTGGTTCTGCACAACAGTATGACTTTTTTATTTACCACAATTATTCATATTGTGAATGATGTTGCTTTAGTGTGGGAAGAGTATTAACGACTCCTTTAACATTATGTGCAAGGCCTTTCTCCAGAGGGTGAAAACCAAAGACAGTTCTCTGGCTTATGCAACCTCCCTAAGAATCAGCCCCAGAGGGATAGGGAATTTGGAAAGGTAGAATGGTTTTCCTAATGGTTTCTTGTAGGTTCAAAACAGCTTAGTGTTTACTTTTTAAGGTCACTGAGGTTGAAATTCAGTAGGTAGAAAGCATTGAAGAGCAGAGATAAGAAGTGGCATATATTACTTTTTAAAAATTAGAGATGCCACATATTTTCTTTTAAATATTATATATATTTTCAAAAAGAACTCCATTGACCATA
Organism: Paguma larvata; assembly: GCA_030068075.1. Lineage (NCBI taxonomy): Eukaryota > Metazoa > Chordata > Mammalia > Carnivora > Viverridae > Paguma > Paguma larvata. The sequence continues at coordinate 49,908,822 of CM057839.1, read as the reverse complement.
AAGTAATCAAGCAACAAAGAAAGATACAATGAAGGAAAAAAGTCATTCCAAATCCCACTACACAGAAATAACCATTGTTAAGATCACTGCAAACATCATCCTAAGCACTTCCTTGAGATGAGATGCCCCTATTCAGAAGGCATGTTTTAAGGTCTTATTACCATTTCCTGATTTCATTAAAGAAAGGAAAGGTTTATTTTCCTAACGTTTTTATTATTATTTTTGGTGATCCATGGGTTTTGCATGGATAGTGGCATTAAATGACCCTTACTGTGCCATCTTTGGGCAAAGTACACATTTCCTCCAACTGAAAAAAATTCATATGAAAGAAGCTTAAGTGTGAGATGAAAATGGGTGGCTTCAGAGCTTTGAGTTACTGATCTCCATGGCTTATACTACTCAGTTCCCTCCCAGGACTCCTATTTTGGGGAGCCACTTATTCATCATCATCAGATACTGTTGATATTCATAATTCATGATTGCAAGGAACCACACAAATCCTAGTAAGAGACATAAAAATATGACACACTTTATTACTTTCTAAGACATAATTTAGTGACAATGAGAAGTTATTCATTTATTCATTTTACTAATCATTTATGGAGCACCTGGTATCTGGCAGTATGTCAGATGCTAGAGACAGAAAGACAATAGTTGAAGATGTAGTCTCTGTCCCCAAAGGAGTTCATAGTCCAGTAGGGAAAATAAACACATTGACAAATAGTAATCACATCGTATGACACATGCCTCTGATACGTAAGTGAAAAACAATAACAAGAGATTGTATCTGTCAAGTAGTTTATGAGAAATACAGTTAGTCCTTGAGCATGACTTAGGAAGGAATGTGTGATCCCATCTTGAGGCCTTCAGGGAGCAGAGGTATTTGAGCTAGTTCTTAATGGATTTGCAGTCTTTTAAATTGGCAGGGATAGGTGAAGGTAGTGTTCACAGAGGAGGCAAAGCCACAAACAAACCAGGGCACAGAGATGGGCAAGATAGGAGAGAAAAGGGGCAATGAAGTCATGCAGTCTTTGGAACTTAGCGTTCTTTTCTGGCTGTTGGAAGGATATGGCTTGCAAGGTAAGTTAGGGTGAGATGGGTGACGCAAAGTTCTATGTTTTATTCTTTGTACGCTGGGAGGTGACTACAGGTTGCAGTGAGGGAGTGATGTGATCAAAAGCAAGGTTTGGGTGGATTAATTCCCAAGCAGGATGGATTAAAAGAAGAGGAATGCAAAGGAACTAAAGTTTATGCAACACCTGTTAAATGTGAAGCCCTGTGAACTTACTGCTCTTTGATTCTCAGGAATATACCCACAAGAAGACACTTTAATTTCCATTTTAAGTCTATAGAAACTGAGGCTCAAATGGTCTATGGAATTTGACCAAAGTTCCAAATCTACAATGTGGAAAATTCTGGTTTAGTTTCCCCCTGTCTGTTTTCAAAACATGGATCCTTTCTCTGTACCATGATGATGGAGTGGCATCACAGAGCTCATGATAATTACTCTGTTTATATTGAGTGTGCTAAGACACAACGTTATAAAAATTCATGGTTTATTCAGTGTACAATCTCCACTCAGCCTACCCAAATTGGGGAGTGTTTGATAGACTTGCAGAAAGGTCTAAATCTTCCTTTAACCCTAAATTTCTCTATTAGACCCTGAACCAGAGCAGCTGGAACAAAGACTCTCAACGAATATTTCAAGCTTTTATGTTTTATTTCTTTCTATCCAAATAGTCTCAAGCCCTTCAGGGAAGGAAGAATGAGAGGGCAAGTCATGATGGGGGTAATGAGAATTTTCCTGCTCCAACTTGCTCAGAACATTTTAGCCACCAACTTTACCCAGATGCCCCATGCTGGCAGGTACCAGTAAAGAAACTAAAGAGTGATTTTGGAGTTGTGTGGCACAGCGGGCCTTCTCTTAGTCCTGCCTGCAGGTGTACCCTGTGGGTGTGTGTTCACATATCCATGCTGTATTGATGGAGTGGTTAAAATTAGCCAAAAGATTTCTCATCTCTCTCTCCTGGATTTTGTTTCTTTAGTGCAATGTAAACTTTCCTAACCTTTTTTTTTTAAGTAGAAAAATAGTCTGGAGATATGAATATTCATTTAAATGTCTTAGAAATACTTTCATACAGGTTCAGAAGAAAAGAAAGACAAAGTGTTAAAAAGCTAGCTCAAAAGCCTTGTGAGTGGATTTTGAAAAGAAAGCTTTGATTTGATTTCTTATAGGTTTTACATACCTGGGAAGGAGGGAAGGAAAAACTCTCGAAGGTGTTCAGGCTGTTAAATCATGGCATTGGTCACAAATCCTGGAGCAGTGCCACAATTTCCTTGGTTCCTCTTGGACACAACCTCCATTTCACCCCCCAGAGGGCGCTGGTCTACTAGGGACTGACCCAAGTCAACAGTGTCCTCAAGAAACTTTCCCTGTTCCTTTGCATTTCATCTTAGTGCAAAAGAAGAAGCCACAGCAACAAGGTTCATGAGGTAGCATGAAAGGCTTCCTTTTTCTGGCTTCTTCTTCAGTACCTGCGCTTGGCAGCATCTAGCTTTGCTATGGAAGAAAAATCAATTGAGATCCTTGCATCAAACACTGTTAGTGATTAAGACTCAAAGTGGATGACAGATGGTGGCTCCTAGTTTCTACAGTAGGAGACAGCAGTGTGACAAAACCCTAAAACAGCTGTAGGGGTAATGGTTGGTGCAGAACTTAGCATCATCAGACAGCAGCAGAATGTTGAGCTTGGTTTTGAATGCCATACTGTGGGAGTGATGGGAACAAATTTGAGCACATTCAGAGGAGAGCAATGAAGACCAGGAAGCATCTGGAAATCTAGGGGCACTGAGTACGCTTCATCCAGAAAAAAGAGCCTGAAGTGGCACGAGACTTTGGAATTAGACTGGGTGTATACTGCTCCAGGCAGACAAAGACAGATGGGTGCCAGAAGTACATTTTATGAAAGAAATAACTTTTCTAACAATGATAAAATGGGCTGCTGTGAGAGGTCATGAGCTCCCTAAGATCAGAAACGTTCAAGTGTATGCATTTAATGACCTTCCAAATCAAGGGTTCTGTGGTTTGATGATTTCTGAGGGTCTCACAAATGACCCGTTTACACAAGCGCATGCACAACTGTCAGCTTATAGTTGATCTGTCTTTCCTTTCCTTGCAGTCTCTTTTCTACCCAATCCACACTGGCTTCTGTCCCATGGGGACTGCGTCTATCTAGTCACCAGTACCTCTCAGTCATCAAGGCCCATTGTCTCTCTCTCTATCTTATTTCAGTTTTTGGGAGCATTTTGCACAATGTTGACTCCTACATTCTGGAAACAGATCCTTCTTGGCTTTCATGACCTCATCCTTGCCCAGAAGATTCTTCCTACATCACTGATTTTCATCTCATTCTCTTGCTAGTTCTTCCTCCCCTGCTCAACTTCTAAATGTTGGAATGTTCCAGAACTCCCTTTAGGATTCCCTTCTCTTCTCTATAGTAACTCTTTGTGGAGGTTTAAAAACATGTCTACATATTCTTCAACTTTCTTCTGATGTCTCCTCCCCTAGAATCTGGGTTGAAGTATTAACTCATTTGTTATGTAGCTGAAGAGATGATTCCTGACCAGAGGCTGGATCAGAAAAGGCCAGGAAACTTCCACTTGGTTCTCTTGGGACATTGGTGTTTGGAATCCTGAGCTTCCAGGACTGAGGAGGTCACAGTGTGAGAAAGGCTAGGCATCTGGAGAGCCCACATGTAATACTCGAGGCAGAAGCCCAGCTGGGGATCCAGGCATTGGGCAGCAGAGACAAGCCTTCTCTACGATACTCTGTCCAAACTCTTGACCCACAGAACCCGAGAGTGGAATAAAATTGTTCTTTTATGCTAAGTTTGGGTGGCTTGTTATGCGTCTGGGTAACTAAAACACTTTCTAAAAGTCTTCATCCTGTAGCATGACTTGAAACATCAACGATAAATGACTTCAAAATCCACTTTCCAGCCCTGATCTCTTCCCAGAACTCCAGACTCTTTAATCTAATTATTTAAGTGTCTACTTGATCTCTCCACTTAGTTTTCAGTAAGCATTATCTCAAACTCAATATGACTAAGACAGAAAGCTTGACCCTTGACCCTCAAATTTATTTCTTTTTCTTCCATCTTTGCCTACACCTAGTTTTTCAAGCAAAAACTCCTTTACTCTTCCTCTTTTTGCCCCCAAGATGACATCCTATACAACAGCAAGTCCCCAAAGTGTCCCTAGCATCTGTCCTTTTCCCTCCATCTCATCTACCTCTGTCCTAATCCAAGTTACCATCTTCTCATCTATTGCAATATCTGCTTGACCATTTTCCTGTGTCCATTCTTGTTCCCTTAAAATCCATTTTTAACATGAAGTCTGTATTAGCTATTACCGTGTAATAAATTACCCCAAAACTTAGTGGCTTAAAACAACAACCTCACAATTTAATACCTCACAGTCCCTGTGGCTTAGGATCTGGGGACAGTGTAGCTGGGCCTTCTGGCAGTTGGTCTCAGACTCAATTGGGAAGCATCTGCCTCTTAGTGCCCTCATGTGGTTGTGACAAAAATCCAGTTCCTGGGAGCTGTGAGATTAAGGGCCGCACTTACTCTAGGACTGTTGGCCAGAGGCATCCCTTATTTCCTTGCCACATGGCCCATTCCATAGAGTGTTTGGTATCATGGCAGCTGGCTTTATCAGGGAGACAGAGAGGGCAAGAGAGGTGAGAGACCTAGCTAGTCCCAGGCTCGTGAAATCTAATCATGAAAGTGATATCCCATCACTTTTGCTGTGTTCTATTAGAAGCAGCAAGTCATTAAGTCCAGCCCACATTCAAAGGAAGGGGATTTACTAAGGGTATGAAAACCAGAAGGTAGGATTGTTGGGGGCCACGTCAGAATCCGATTGCCTGCTACATTGCCCCAGAGTGATCTTTTAAAATCACAAATCACATCATGGTACGCCCCTTCTAAAAAACCTCCAGTGGTGGATAGATGCTATTATACATTTGTCTAAACTCACAAATGTGCAATACCAGGAGCAAAGTCTGACATGAACAGTGGACTTCGGGTGATTATGATGTGTCAGTATAGGTTCATCAGTTGAAACAATGCACCGCTCTGGTGGGGAGGTTGACAATTGGGGGGGCATGTGAGAAATCTCTGTATCTTCCTCTTAATTATTCTATGAACCAAAACTGCTCTAAAAAAATAAATACATTTAAAGAGCTATCCCCATTTACTGCTTTACAGAGCCCTACGTGTCCAGCCCCCACCTACTTTTCTCACTTCGTATTTCACTACACTTTCTTTCATCCATTTCACTCTTGCTGCCCCATCTTTCTTTCTGTTCCTTCAATTTTTCCAAGTGTGCTCCTTCTTTGGGCCTTTGCATTAGGTGTTCTTCCCTTTGGACCACCTTCCCCCTGGTCGTTAGGATGGAGATCTCAGCTTTCTTGTTACCGCCTTAGAGAGGCCTCCCTGACCGCTCAGGGAATCTCTTCTTTCCTGCATGTCTGCCTCTTTGCTTCTCTGCACTGCTCTGCTCGCTATTTAATATAATTCTTGTGTGTGTATATATTGACTTATTTGTCTGTCTCTTTCCCCCCTTCCCTCCCGCAAATAGAACATTGGCCCCATGAGAGCAGAGACTGTTTCTGACTCAGCTTCCATTGCTCTCCCCATCCTCAGATCTGCATCCAGGTCCTGGCTGGCTCTGGGCTGGGCGCGCTTTCTGGGAGCAGTGGATCCTGCTGGCTGTGTCCACGGGCACCATCTATTGTCCTCTCATGCGGGTAGCCCAAGTAACATCTCTGCTGTATTTAGCTTTTATATTTTATACTTAGTTGTTATATTAGATTTTCATTTATATTTATTAGCTTTGCAGGGATTTGCCTTTGAATACATTCCTTGTCAGAAGTCCAGATACTACATGGAAATTGCTTCAGCAGTTCAACCAATGAACAGATTCGATTTAATATATTGACCAGTTCCAGCCTTGGTTCATGGACTCTACACCTTCCACAATATCAGTCTTTGTTAATAGGATTGCCGGAGATATTCTAATACACAGTTTCAATGACTAAGGTTATCAGAGTAGCTACAGTTATAGGATACTTCTAAGGTGGCAAGATACTGTGTGAACTGCTTTCTATGTTTCAACTCATTTAATTGATCAACATTCCCATTCCACAGACGAGGAAAACGAGGCACAGAGAGGCTAAATAAATGGCCCAGGGTCAAACAGGTGTTAAGTGGCAAAGCTAGAATTTAACCTCACAGTCTGACTTTAGCGTCCTTGTTCTTAACTAGTGCCTGTTCTGGCCCACTCACAGTAGATAAACTTCTGAAAAAACCCTCCATCACTACTTAACCCAGGTATAGACCAGTTCCCAGACCCATGCAATCCCCACTAGGTATTTTTTTCCAAAACTATGCCGAGCTTTGAGTCATTGTCATCCAGGTCACAGACTGTCTCTCGGTATCTCTCAGATCCGCCCTGGCCTGTAGTCGTGGGAAAGCTTTCAGAAGTTTGTCTGGTGTTTTGGCAAGAAGAGAACAGCTGTTAGCTTGGTTATCACCTGAATAATACTCCCTTGTTCTAAAGATGTTATGGGCTCGGTGACCCTCCCTGTGTCCATCGCCGAGCACTCTCCTTTGCTGTCACGGCACAGGGTTTCCTGTAGACCTGCTTCATTCTTTGTGCATGGGGAGCTATAGCAACCCCTGTGGGAGCTCCCCTACCCGACCTTGCTCCCTTGCACATTTCTCTCCACACGCATTTGGAAATTTAGCTAGTAATTTTCCAGCAAAGTAATTCCTCCTGCCCTGATGATAACGATCAAATGGCAGACAACAGGAACAGCACCTGTTGCCAAGGACTGAGACGGAATAGACATCACCCAACTCCCTTATTCCTTCCTTCTTGAGAAGGAATAGTGATGTCTTGCAAGTCTGGAAGCAGAAAAGTGTCCAAATAAAAATGATTTATTGAAAAGTATTCCTGGTCCCTCTGGCAGGACTGTCCCTGGTGGTGTCTCTGCAGGGAGCCAGCTGCTGGCCGCATGCGCAGAGGGCCTGAACACGGGCTCCGTTTCCTCTGGTACACACCGTCTCTGGGTAGGAAGAATGCTATTTTTTGTTTAAGCTCAACACTCACCTGAACAAATAGCAGATGTTGATGAATATTAATTTGTGCTTAGATTAATGCTTCAAAGTGTCAATTTAATTTCTGTTTTACTATTCAGCCCCTGATTGTAATGAGCTACTTCAGGATGTAGGGAGCGTACACCTGGGTGGGGGTGGGGCTCGAGGTCTCCAGGGAGCGGAGCTGGGTCCTCAGGCTTTTATCTCTCTGCAGAGGGACAATTCCCGAGGGGAACGGGTGGCCCTTAAAAGTCACCCCGCTGCTCACTGGCCCAGTGGAGAGCTGGCACATCCTCAAGGAAACACACACACACACACACACACACACACACACACACACACACACACACACATCAAACAGCCATTTGACTTTGACGGGAGGCAGGGGAGCTGAGCGCATGGCCAAGCTGGGCTCCAGGCTGAGTGGATAGGCTGCTAGGTGATGCTGTTATAGAGTCTTTTGACACTACCTCAGGCCATCTCTGTCACTGGATTTGCAGGTTCCTGAGAAATTTCATTCTGATATCCTTATAGGTCCACATGGTGAGGGGAACAGGGGCTGCCTTGGGGGTCAGGCATATTGGGGTATAAATCCCAGCCCTGAATCTCACCAGCTTGGGCACATTTCTTAATCTGTCTGAGCCTGTTTCACTGCTCGTAAAATGGAGCCATTGAGAGACAAAATGAGGTACCTGTGTCCACGCTTAGCAAGGGCCTGGCACCAACCTCCCTTCCCCCTTTCCTCCAGATGGGTAAACCCGTTCTCAAATACCATACACATTGAACTTCTTCCTTACTGAGTTTTCAAATTTCTGTCTGTTATAAATGTTTCTCTATGTTGCCTGATTTCCTAATTCTCTCTGTGCCTCATTAGTAACTTGGTAAGTAAACATGACAAAAGTTTCTATTTTGAGTTTTCTGCCAGAATAATGTGAATGCGATGATTTTGACAAAGGACACAAACGGCACCATATTCTCCATTTCTTTTGTTTCTCGTTCATCTGTGTTGCCGTTTCTTTGTCAGTTGGACAAATAGAAGGGCTTTTTTCCCCTTGTAGGAAATCACATTCTCCAGCCCCAGCCTCTGGCCTGCCCAGGACTTGCCTTTACCATGTCACCTTCTCCCTCTACCCTTGCCAGCTGTCATCCTGCAGACACACAGGTTGTTGGCAGTCAAGACAATCCTGGGTAGTGACGATGTGCAGAATTGCAAGGCCATGTTGAGACGGCAGATTTGGGCACACAGTGTGGGTTTCTCCCTCTCTCTTGATATTTTTCTGTGCTTAGATGTTATGTTAGTTTCTTAGGACTGCCTTAACAAAGCACCAGAACTGGGTGGCTTAAAATAACAAATCTGTTGTTTCAATGTTCTGGAAGCTAGCAGTCCAAAACCAAGGAGTTGGCAATGCTGTGCTCCTTCTGAGGTGTGTAGGGGAGAAATGGCCCTAGCCTCTTCCAGCTTCTGATGGAGCTGTCCATCTTTGGTGTTTCTTGGCTTGTGGCAGCGTAACTATGGTCTCTGCCTCTGTCTTCACATGGCATTGTCCTGTGTCTTCCCATTGTCCTCTCTCAGTGTGTGTCCAATTTACCTGTCTCCAAATTTGGACACAGTGCTCTGTCTGTATCCAAATTTCCCCTTTTTGTAAAGATACCAGTAATACTGCAGGAGGTTCTACCTTAACAACCTCATCTTGAATTGGTTAAATCTATAAATGCCCTGTTTCCACATAAGGTCACACTCTGAGGTCCTGGGGTCAGAACTTCAGCATATCTCTTTTTTTATTTTGCCGGACGACAGGGGGAGAAACACAATTCAACCCATAACGTACATAAATTACTTTTTGCTTTTTTCTTCCTTGGGGATCTGGTCAACCCTTTAGGTTTTACCCCTGTTTCAACCCCAGTCAGCAAAACCCTTCACAATCTGGCCATTATTCATTTGTTCAACTGATTAAAAAAAAATCTTTATTAGGTACTTACACTCTGCTCGGTCGGGAACTTCTGTATCTATCATCTCATTGAATTTTCAAACATCCTAAAAAGGTGGATATCATTATTCCCATTTTACACACACACAAATAAATCAAGATGCGTGCCTATGTCCTCATGGTCAATGTCAGAGCTCAATGTATGAGGTGAGGGCTTCTGACTTCCAGTCTATTGCGTTGGTTCAAAACTGTATTGACTCAGCAACAATCTTTACTTTCTATTTGACTATCTGTCTCTACCCTTGACCGCAAGAAAACCTGCCTGCCCTTAATCTCATCTCTTCCTCAACACTCTCTGGTCACTCTCTGTCTTTGTCTGGCTAGTTTGGTGACATCGGCCCCTCCCACACAATCAGACGTGCAACACTGGCTCCTACTGGCTACTTTCTCCCTTGCCCTTCTGTTCTATTCCCTTCCAAGGACTTTTCTCTTCCCCGCCTTTCTCCCTTCTGTATCACTTGCTTTGTTCCCTTAATTCTTTAAACATGCCACTATCCCCTGACTCCTGGAGTCATTCATCTACATGAATTTAGCGGCAGTCTCTATCTTTCACATTTATATATTATGGACGGCAAAGTACTTCCCTACCATTTGACACTCCTCTTTTTTTTTTTTTTTAAAGCAACACTCATAGCTTCTGATGTATTTTAAACAGCCTTAAGAGACCACTTTATACTGGCACGCAGCCCAGTTCCTTACCTCTGCCGCTTCTTCCAAACATGACATTGGTCCCCTGGGGGATATTAGCTGTTCTTTCCTAAGCACTGAGAGGTGGCCTCCTGCTAATATTGTTGTTCAGTGCTTTTTCAACACAATGTAAAGAGTCTAGGTGTCTGACTGCAGCCACCTGAACTCATTTTAAAGATCGCCGGGCAGATAGGCCTGCCCATTCGAATGGCTACCCCAAACTATCTTCGGAAGAGGAGAGGCTCGCATTTTTAAAAAACCTCCAGAAAAGGAGATGTAGTTACTCCCTTGGTAACATTAAAAAAACCTCCCAACTACAGAGCTCCATATTTTCCTCTGTCTTTATCGTATGTGCTCGTGTCTCGAGTGATCTTGTCTTCTTATAACTTTTTAGGTACTATTTATATGCAAAACTGTCAAATCTAATTCTCTCGGTGCCATCCCCAAGCTCCAGATCTATATTTTTAGCTCTCTCCTCTTCACCTGGATGTCCTGCGGGCACCTCACACTTAACCGTCCTCCATCTCGGCTCAGTGTCCTCTTCCTCTTCTAGTCTGTATTCGATGAGACTGGTGCCCATCCTCCGTCTCTCAGGCCGTGCACTGTCATTCCCGATCCTGCGTCCAATCAGTTAGAAAAGCCCTGCCATCCCAGCTCACTCGTATCTATGCACCTGTCTGCCGATCCTTGTTCTCAACATGACTCACCAAACTGGAGCCCCATTAGCGGCTCTTTCTCTCCACTCTCTCTTTATTCCAATCCAAAGGGACTTCTCTGGAGAAAGTAAACTTGGCCACATGGCTGTCTTGTTTTTGAAATTGCCCCTGGCTTCCCGATGCTAAGGGTAAATAGCTAAACTCCTTAGGTTGTTATTCGAGGCGCTCACAAATCTGACTGTGACTGACTTCTTATTCCTCAAACTCTGTCCCTCCATCGTCTCCCTGCCCCTAACATACCAAACTTCTGCCAAATGGGGCTTCTCTACCTTTTCATGGATTTGTACTTCTGCATGTGATGCCTCCTCTCTTGGGGATAGCCCTTCTCCCCTTCTTTAACTGACGAATGACTTCTCACCTTAGTGAGGCTGATAGGAATCCCCCCAGGTAGAATTACTGGCTCCCTCTACTTGCATCATGGTATTTCGTCCATAGGTATGTGGTCCTACTCTAAGCTTTATAATAATTTGTGTGTTGCCAACTGTGTCCTCTACTGGGCTCTGAACTCACCAGCACCTAGTATAGTACCTGGCATTCCATGAGAAAACATGAATGTTTTTGAATGATCGAAAGCATCATTGTCTCTAGTTCACGTCTATGTGTCTGTATCCCTTTCCCTTCATTCTTTTTTATTTTCCTCCATAGAGAAGGATCTGATGATCATAACCTTAAACCCGCATTGAATAAGCTATAAATAAATATATAAATAAACAAAGAAACATGCTGGAGTCAAAAGAAAAAAAAAAGAAAGAAGAAGGCGGCAATGGGCTAAAGTCAAGGGTAGGGTGAGTCCATCACCTGCCTGCCTGGGCCAGTGCAGGTACGAGATGCTGGCTGAAGGACTTCCTGGGCTCCCCAGCAGCCCCCAACAAAGAGTGCAGGATTGGTTTATTTGATTATTAGGATCCATATAATAACATATTGCTCTGGGGAGGAATAGTAACTCTAAGTCTTAAGACCCAAGGGAAATTTCTCAGAAAGGCACCATGTAACTAGACAACACCACCATCCTCTCTGACAACATAGCCAGTACATGGCAGGGAATTCCTGGCTGAGCTATGGGAGGGAAGTATAATATTTGCCCAGTGTCCATAGTAATGAATCTTAATTAGAAGTGGTGAGCATGTTTCCCCTTCGTCTGTGTCTGACGAGCAGGAACAAGAAAAAGAATTGAGAGGGGAGGGTCCTGTTCCCTGACTAAAAGTCCTGACACTTACCCTCACTGAATCCCTAAGTCACTCACTCATTCGTTCTTTCATTCATCGGGCAATATACTTAATTGAATGTCTATTTTATATAAGGCTTTAAGGAGGGTTTTCCCTCCAGCTCCTGCTGTGCAGTCTCTCCCATCCTGAGTTTGGCTGGAACGTACATTACCATCTATCAGCTCTTTCAATCAGAGGCCAGAGGAAGCATCTGCCTAAATTGCTTCATACAGGATTCAGCACTGGCGCTGGAGGTTTTTCCGTGGCAGCTAATGGTTGTCATAGGGAGGAACAAAAAGGGCTCTTGGACATGCTTCTTTTTAAGCGTCCAGGGAACATTTTCTGGCTCGGGAAAGATTGCTTTCACAGAGCAATTTTAGCCATTATCAACTGAGAATAAAACCTACTTTACGAAATTAAATTAGCCAGTCTTCCCTCCCAGATTCATTTTTCCTCCTTTAGCGTGGTGAAACCCATCTCTATTTAGCAGGCCAAGTAACCTCTCCTACCTCGTCGTTCAAATCATTTAGTAAAATAAAAAGGCTTTAAAAAAGGAGGTTGCAAATATAAACACGAGTGCAATTAAGATCTCAGCTCCATTACATTAATATAACTACTTCGCATGGAGTTCATTATGATGCACATCAGGGTTTTAATGTTTTTCTCCAGTTTAGTGCCATCCTTAGTTAGAAGGAAACATTGTGCTATAGAAAACAATTGTCTCTCGGGCTGGAAAATAGTTCGAAGAGGATTCCATTGTGATTAATTAAGCTCACACACGATAAAGTAGAAAGAACCAAACAGTTGTTCTTCAAATTGACAGCATATTTGGTGAGCAAAAAAGATTTATAACACTAAGTTTAAATTTTCCTGATGTAATAATATATTATGGAAATTACTCATCTTTTTTCTTTCCCTTCTTGCTGGAAACATGGTGAGCCCTTAGGTTTTTTTTTTTTTTCTCCCCATGCATAGAGGGACGCAACATGAGTGAAGGCAAGAGAAGAAACGGAGACCCAGTGAGCAAGCACAGACATGATAATATGGGCATAAGCCTTTATTTTCTCCTCCTTACCCTCGAATTATTTCCCGCAAGCATTTTACCCCACAGTTCTTTGGAGTCCTCTCTGAATGCATGCCGCCCTCTCCCTGGATAACAGCGCTCCTTCCTGGATAGCGTTCTCCAAATTGAAAAGCAGCTAGCTCCCTTTTCCTTTCAGTTCATCTCCTGGCCCAACCTGTGCTCTGCTCCACTCAGCTGGTCCTTGAGGAAACAACCACTGCCAGCGCTTGGCCTCTGAGCCACGCCTCATCAATGGCATCAGAAACCTGCAACTAACAAGTCTGCAAAGGGAATAATGAGCTTTGCTTTGAAAAATGTTTCCAGCTCAGTCTCTCCTTTATTTCATCTCCACTCTGATTTTCCTTTCCTCTCTTTGCATCTGCATCTCTCTGTGTGTCTGTCCCTCTTCAGTTCGGCTGTCCATTTTCTTTCCCCGACCCTCCCCTCTTCCCGGCCTCCTCCTCTGCTGGCTTTCTCTCTGCACCCTACCCTCCTTCCTCTTAAATTCTGAGTCTCCAGGTTGCGCTCAAAATCCTTGACGCCAAATTAGGAGTGATGGCTCACGTCCCTGGAGAGTGTCTTCTATTAACTGGCAAGACTCAGGAACTGCTATTAATGAATAAAGGCAGCTCCCCAGGGTCGGCCTGGGCTACTCAGGCAGCGCACTCAAATACTTTTCGTTGTTGAGAAACTCAGTTGGGCCTCGGGCACTGATTTCTTGTCTGCCGGAATGACGCTTCCAAGGTTGCAGCGGGATTGGTGTGATAACTTAAAAAATCACCTCTCTTGGTGCTGTCCTTTGTGCTGTGGTGGTGGTGAGCCCCAGAGCCAGAGCCGACCCAGCTAGGTAGTCACGTGGGCCCATGCTGGATGGGGACACAAGGTAAACTTTCCCGCATCTTCAGGAGGGACCAAAGGAATAATCCCTCTTAAACACCTTGTACGTTTGGGAAGAAAGCTGACTTCTCACAGGAGATCGGCAGCTTTCGGATAAAGAGCCGAGTGGGCTTAGACACCCGTAATCATCCTCATTTGCTCAAGATGTGCAGGATTGAGAAGCAGAATTACCAAATTATTCTGCAAATCCAAAGAGATGAAACCCAATAGAAACGTTAGTGATTTGGCAAGCTGGTCATTTCCTTGCTGAGCTTGTGATGAATGTCTGGAACAAATGTGTCCCAAACAGCCATGGACCACCTGCTGCCCCCTGGCTTCTGACTCCTTCTCCCTCCACAACCGCACAGAACTTGTTTTACAGATTTTCAAGACCGTTTACGTAACTGATTTTTTAAAAACTGTATCAAGTCAAACGTAAACCCAGGCTTTAGTCTTTATCTACAAGGAAGAGAAAAAGAGTTAAAAATACTTTTAAAGTCAGACTACTAGCCTTACTCCATTGTTTTTCAGTGCTTGTTGCCATTTGTAAAATTAGAAAAACATTAAGCCCTTCACTTAAATATATATATTTGTTATCTATTGATGATGAAAAGCTGGAATCGTGGGGTGAGGATAACATTGTTCTTGCCCTCCGAAAGTTTACAGTCTTCATGGACACAGATTTTTTTTGAATAAATGTCACGTCTCTTCCTGGCTCGTTACAAATATCCCAATCTCACCTTCCTCCTTATATAGGAACTTTCTGAGTAGGGCAGGCAAACATACATTAAAATCCTTCCTTAACTTGAAGTGTTCAGTTTCTTTCTACTTCTTCTAGGGTCTCCTTGGTAGAGCGGTAGCACCTCCGTAGTCATGTAAGACTGCATATATTTTTACCTTCAAGCTTGAGCAGGGGTTGTTTGTTGAACCAATGAGAGCCTGGATTATTTTGATCAACGTATCTTTCGCTTTAAGTTCTATGAGCTCTTCCAGTGAGGCAGAGCTGTGTCTGTCTCATCCCTGTGCCCTCAAACTATATGTGCTCTCGAAAACACTGAATTATATTCAGTTTCATAATTTCTTTTGTGCGTGTGTGTGTAAAGGGAACGTTCTCCTTCCCCTCATTTCAGACACGCTTGGTGTAGGGTTGTTGTAAGGTCATGTAAAGTGTGGATCTCAGCAGACCTGAGTAGCTTAGAAACGAGGTGGTTTGGAACATGGGAGGTGGTAGCCGTAACACGTCCGTGATCAAACATGGCAGTGTGTTTCTGGCCTGGATGTTCTACTCTGAAGTGTCTCTGCAGAGGCTAATACTTAGCAGCATTTGAGTACAGTAAAACCTTGGTTTGAGAGAATAGTTCATTTCAGAAACGTGTTTGTAATCCAAAGCACTTGTATATCAAAGAGAATTTCCGCATAAGAAATAATGGAAATTCAGATGCTTTGTTTCACGACTCAAAAATAGTCATATAAAAATGATTACCATTCTGTAATAGAATATAAAATAATAAAGAAAATACAAAATATTAAGAAAAAGAAACAAATTAGCCTGCACTTACCTTTGAAAACCTTCGTGGCTGGTTCAAGGGAGACAAGGGAGAGGAGGGTTATTGTGGAGGACGACTTTCATGATAACTAACGTTATCACTGCTGTCTATTGGCTCAATGGAATCTTTTTCTTTTCTTGCAACTTTAACAAGGAAACTATCAAATGACACATGCTTTTTCTTCCTTTTGAGGATTTCACGGGAATGTGACATTGCATTGGCAATCACCCACAATCTCACAGTGAGAGAGAGAGAGAGGGAGAGAGAACCACTGACTCAGTTGTGATCATGTGATGTTTGGCATCACATACTACTTGTATTGCGAGACATCGCTCATTTATCAAGTTAAAATTTATTAGAAATATGGGGCACCTGGTTGACTCAATCGGTTGACTGCCTGGCTTTGGCTCAGGTCATGATCTCACAGCTTGTGAGTTTGAGCTCTGTGTCAGGCTCTGTGCTGACAGCTCAGAGCCTGGAGCCTGCTTTGGGATTCTGTGTCTCCCTCTCTCTCTCTGTCCGCCCCCTCTCCCCACTCTGCTCTGTCTCTCTGTCTCTCAAAAATAAAGAAAACATTAAAAATTTTTATTAGAAATGTTTGCCCATCTTGCAGAACACTCGCAGAACAAGTTACTTGCAGTCCGAGGCTTAACCGTATTTTTTTCCTTCTCCTGCCAACTGTGAAGTGAGGGTGTTGGCAGCCTTCTGGGCTCCCCCAAAACTTCAGAGCATGCCCCTGTCCTGGTTGCAGAGATCCTATATTGGTCCTCTGTAACTGCTTGTTCCTTGGCTCTGTAGAGTTTCTTCAGGGCTCTCCTCCCTTCCTTCTGCCCTGAATCTCATAAACTGATACATAAGCCCCTGGCGGTTCTCCTCTCTTAGGCCTCTCACTTGGTCTCACTCTTCTTGCCTGGCTTAGACATGGTAGCTGGATTTTGGAGTTTGAAAATTCTTAGGGTACTACCGCTGTGAGCAGCCCCTAAATTTTAAATGTTGAGAGTGACCCAGAGTCATCTCATCCTATCCCTCATCCCCAGTCCTTGGGATACAGTAGCCCACACCCCTAGACCCTGTGCTGTATCCATGGAGAAAGCTGTAATTTCCCTAGGATAAGATGCTTTTCCTACTGGTTCCAGTTGCGTGAGTTATCAGGGGAAGATGGTAGGTGAATCTAAGGTAAACATCTTTCCGTCTCTTCTACATGATACTTAGCTGGCCCTCTTGCTCCAGGTACACAAGAGAAAGAGGTTTGTGGGTGCCATCTGCATCTGCCTGCTGAAGAGCCAGAAAGGCCACAAGCTGGCTCTTGAAAGGAGCTGGGGAATGTCGTAAAGAACCTTCTTGGAGTGAGGAAGTAGTGAGAACGCTAGCCCCTTTTGAGAAAACATTACAGAATGGGACAAATCTAAGGAGATGCATCTGACCCTGGACTTTCAAAGTTAAGCCCTCCACCCCCAGACATTTAACTCAAGAGGACAATCTCAAGGTCAAAGGCAGCAAAAATAAAGGCTCTGTGGGTCTGGCAATGCAATGTGTTTTTTTGGTTTGTTTTGTTTTGTTTTTTCATTTTTCAGGTCATTCCTTAGACTTAGGGAGGCCATCCTTGGGTATCTGGAGACCAGGTTATGTGTCCTTCCTAAGCGCTCACCTAGCACACTGTGCCATCCTTTCTGCCAGCACCTGGCACGCAGCATGGCCCAGGTGTGCGAGTCCATAGGGACACTGAGGACAGGGGCTCACACAGACCAACCAGGCGCTTGGTAAGGACTTGCCGAGTGAGCAGAGTGGGCAGCCACTTTATAGCCTAGCTAGCCCACTCTAGAAAAAAACCCTGCCACCTTCAAAGGTTTCCAGGTAACTTGTATCCAAGAGGTGATTGATAAGTGTTGACTTTAGGATTTAATATTTTTTTCCTCCCAAATTCTTAGGCAAACTCTAAGGTGTGTGAGTGAGCACAGCACCTTGTCTTCATGGATTTGTGAAGGCGGCCTGTTCTAAGCCCCTGGCAAGTCTTTAGTGAGGGGCTGTTCCCTTCCTATTACATGCAAACAGCCCTGGAAGAAGCGGCATTTTAGAACCATCCAACTAGAAGTAGACAACAGTCAGTCTGGAGAAATCTGTGGTGAAGGTGGTTGTGTCAGCGTAGGGCATAGAGGCAATTAAATAAGTAAATATTTGAAAAGCACACAGTAAGCGCTATGTAAATGCTTGTTAAAGCAATAAAACATTACTCCTGCCATTATTATCGTCAGATACTAAGACATCATGCAGGCCCAAACATTATTTTCTAAACTATGGAAGTTCTGATATTTTAAAGAAAAAAAAATTATATACTTTACATTTGGGAAGGCCCCAAAATAAAACATGGAAGTACTGTTGGCTCGAGGTTTATTCTATTTAACACCTTTCAATAGGGCAACATCTGGATGTTATCATGGCTTGGCAAGATGAGATGCCGAAATTACAAATTCTGAAAATGCTGTGCATCAGGCACTCTTGTCTTTGCCTGTAATTGCCTAAAAGATATAAAAGAGCCTGATTGTAATAACCTCCCTACTGTAACTATTCTTTGTGTCTATTCTGCAAGAGAAGGGAGCAGGAAGTGGTATCACTCTAAGGGTACGAGGGAGGAGAGAGGGGTGCTCGTTCTTAAATATGTGTGCCCTGCATCTCAAATAAGTGCTGAACAACAGTGTGAAAGGATTACCGGTAATCTCATATATATATCCCTTAACCTATTAACTGGAATAATTGTTGCACCAAGATAAGAAGCCCCTAAGTATTCTAGGCTATGTGGCCTGAGGTCCAAAAGCATTTATTATTTATTTCCTAACGTCCTGTTCTCCAGTGATAGGGATGGAAATTTGGCGGGCTGGGTCTCCCCTTGTCAAGCAAGTGACATGGTCGTTTCATTTTTAATCGGGTCCTCTGCCCTGACAGATAAATCTGAAGGGTGCTGTTAAGGATGTGATGAATTGGGCTCCTGGTGATGTCTGTGGGAAAGGGGGAGAGATACGGCAGTCCTGGACTATGTTTTTTTGCCAGGCGGCCGCAGGCCTTTTCAAGTGCAACAGAACCAGCTGTTTCTGAGAAGACTTAAACAAGGAGAAAAGTTTGCAACATGCCTTGAATTCTCTCAGTGGACTGTTCTCTGTCATTTCAGAGAGCCTTTCGAAGGCCATTGGGGCTTCGCTGGGACTGGGATTGTTTTATCCGTGCGTACTCTGGAGCTTGGAAGGCAGTGAATGGGTGCTTCTGGCTTGTATTCCAACAGCCCCTGTGGGAGGTGAGATGCAGCAAACCAGGGAAGTAGGGTATGCCTGTGTCCCCCCCCCCCCATTATCGCGTGGTCCAATGCCATGACTACCAAACACAAAAGCAACCAGCATGTAATCTTGACTGAGTTCATCTGAACTGTGGAGACAGTCAAACTGTGTGATTATAGTTCCGAATTAGCCTTTTGTTTTGGTCTCAAGGATGATTTAGATTTACTGTTATACACGATGAGAAGTCCGTGCCGATTTGTAGCAGAGGTTGATATGATTTGATTTATATTTAGAACAGAAGTAGTGAACCAGTTAGGATTCAGGCAGGAGACTAAAAGCTCATAGCAATTTGAACAGGGAAAATTTAATACTGCATACAAATTATCAACTAGTTAAAGGGTATTATCTACTAAGACGTGTAAAGAGAGCTATCAAGGATACAGGAATAAGTTAGGGAGCAGTCATTTCTTACAGGGCTGAGAGAGCACGTATCTAGGAACAAACTTGGAGGAGGCATCCCTCCCCACTGTCAAGACTGAGATTCATCTAGTGTGGACCAGGAGAAGGCAGAGAAGTTCATAGAGAGAACGCAGGCTGGGCAGGCTACCCAAAGCCATCTGTGAGAGTAGGGGTGCAACTTGTAGGAGGGTTTGCTTCACGGATCTCCAGTGCACCACTGGCAAAGGAGTGGCCCATAGACAAGGAAGCTACCGGCAATGCTTGGTAGGAAGAAGAACTCTGCAACAAGGAAGACAAGACTCTTGTCTTGCAGTCTCCCTCCAGTGCCTCTACTGACAAGGCTGACACCCTGCTCCCTCACAAAAGAGAAATGGTTACTTGGGTTCAGCTCCAGTATCTTGAAGAATGGCAGGGAAGGGTATATTTGGAGCTTAGAGACAATAAATTGGTAGGTGTACAGATAGTAAAGTAAAGATGGACTTGAAGAGAGGAGAATCTGGAGGCTATAATACGTGGGGCAGGGGAAAGAAAGATGAAATGGACAGACTGTGCTCTGACCTTCATCCAGAAACAGAACTTGAGACAGTGTGGATGGTAGGGAGGAGGATTCGACTGGTGTGGAGGGGGCTGAATAGGTAGGACTCCATGGCTGATGAGACGGAGTTTGCGAGAGGGAAGGCTCATGGGTGTCCCCAGGCTTGGTGGCCTTGATAGCTGGAAAGAAGAACAGGTTTGGGCTTGAGGGGAAGAGAATGAATTTCGTTTTGGACATGACAGTTTATGGAACCTGTAAAATATCTTGACAAGATTCAGAATATCCTGGGAAAAGCACAGTGGATTCAAATGCGTACTGGGCGTGTGGATTTCCACTGTTGCCACACAACTCACACACAAAGAGAAGGAATCACAAATTTTCACCTTAAGAAGAATTCAATAAAACTCTCTTTCAGATATCAACTTTCCTCAAATCCGTAGAAGTCTTACAAAATTTCAGTTAAAGCTTGGAGCTGTTTTACTTTTTCTTCAAAACATCCTGAAGCTTTAATCTAGACTAGGGGTCAGAATTAAAGTTGAGTGTGTGTGTGTGTGTGTGTGTGTGTGTGTGTGTGTGTGTGTTTCTATGTTTTTTTGTTGTTTAACACAGAAAGAATTTGTTTTCTATGTATGTAATTTCCAAATGAGGGGGAGTCTATATTAAGCAGTCTAGGAGATGTTAATATTTTACTATCCTAACAATTTAGTGTAGGTCAAAAGTTGGTTAAACATGAATAAATGCAAAGGAAGGAGGCGAAGTTAATGGGATGGGAAGACAAATGTATATAATTCTCCCCCATCCCCATCCCTAGCATTCATTTCTGGTGTGACACATCATGGCTTTTAGTTGTATTCTGCATCTGGTTGTTTCTTGCATCCAAGTCCTGCTTCCTTTTCTGTGCTGAGTCCCTAGAGGGCAGGAAAGATACCATATGCTATTTATTCTTCACAGTTTAACAATGGGTTCTCAATAAATACTTCATTTTTATTGTTCATTGAATGTTTACTAAGTATCACTCTGAGCCAACGCATGGCCTAGGTGATCCTAGGAACCAACATGAAAAATACACAGTCCATTTCCTTGAGGGACTCATGATTTAAATGAAGAGAAATAGAGAAAGAGCCCTTTTGATAGAATATGAATAGGTGTTTAAAGTGATAATCCTTTTTCTAGGCAGACCCTTCACTTTGGAGTGAGTCTTTGGACTAACAAGGCAGGAAGTCCCATTTATTCTTTACACCGAAGTTTGGGAGCCGACTAGGCATCAGACGCCATGGGGGCTAATCAGAACTCCAGTAGCGTTTGTGTCCAAAAATCAAATGAACGTTCACATATTATGTGGGATTATACTGGATGGAACATCAGAACGGTCTAAAGCTTTATAAGCTTGACAAGAACGTTGGGAAGATTAACAAGTTAATATTTCAAAAAAAGCTTTGAAGATAGAAAGAGTGCCAACATAAGTGCTAATTATTAATATTAGCCCCATGACCTTTTTCCTTCTCCCTTTTCTGTTAGATCTATCGTAAAACTTCTTAACTTCAAGGGAAATTATTTTTCTTTAGATGAGCATTTTTTATCACGTCAAATATTAATGTGTGCATTGGCGGAAATACCATTTCTTCCGTTATTCTTTTTATCCTCCATAGAGGGTAGGGATTCTGTCATTTGTGTATTTTGCGAGGTGTCTAGTAATGTAGTGTACCTTTCGTCACTGTGTCGGTAAGTTGGCCAAGGCTGGCACACCTGTAAGAGAGGCAAAATGTATGTTTGGAATCCTACAAACAGTGACTACGAACTAGTCAGATTGAAAAAAAAAAAAACCCAGTCAGAGTTTAGGTAACTAAAGAGATTTGCATTTTAAAGTGGTCACCAGGGGAGGCTGTAGAGTCTACCCTACTAGAGATGCTGCCATTACTCCAAATATTTTGGTGCTTTTCGTTTGGAATTGCTTTCAGAAGCACTTTTGCAAACCAGATGAAGAACTCGTGTCATTATTTCATGTTGCCTTTTATATATGAAAGAACATGAGACACCAAGCGTGGGAAACATGTTCCAAAGGACCTCTTCAGGGGCATTTGGGTGGCTCAGTTGGTTAAACATCCAACTCTTGGTTTTAGCTAAAGGCATGATCTCACAGTTCATGGGTTCGAGCCCCGTGTTGGGCTCCATGCTGACAGTGCAGAGCCTGCTTGGGATTCTCTCTCTCCCTCTCTCTCTGCCCCTCCTCTGCTCTCTCTCTCTCTCTCAAAATAAATAAATAAATGTTTAAAAAACAAAACAAAGACCAAAGGGACCCCTCTCTATTGGTATGTAGAAGGCCCAGATAGTTAATGAGTTAGAAACTCACTGCAATAATCAGAAGCAAACCATTCTAATGCTGTACACACCCGTAGAGCTCGAGAAAATTTCAAACACAAACATGAAAAGGTTTTAGAGCATTTTAAAAGTTAGATTCTTTGTGAAACTTGGTTGCTCGGGGAAAAAAAATGGAAACTATGCTTAAAAGACATTCCCTGAAGAAAGAAAGAAGGCACACCGAATGACGACAACACACACACACACACACACACACACACACACACACACACACACATTTCTATCTTCCTTTCTTTCACCCCAGGCAATGATAGCCAGAAAATTTTGGTTACTTTCCACCTTTTCCTCATCAGCCTGATTTGTTGCCAGAAAAGAAGAGGAAAGAGAAACAGATAATGGGCCTCTGGGACATGGACTTGGCTGAATAGTCTCAGGCTTTTATTCCTTTCCCTGTCTCGTGCATCTATTTAAGGCTTATATTGGTTCTCTGAGGCTTCTGTAACAAAGCACGGCGGACTGAGTGGCTTAAACAGCAGAAATATATCATCTCACAGTTCTGGAGGCTGGAAGTCTAAGATCAAGCTGTCAGCTGTGTTGATTCCTATTGAGGGCTGTGAAGAAGAATCTGTTCCATGCCTTTCTCCCAGCTTCTGGAGGTTATCCAGTCATCTTTGACTTTCCTTGTGTGGTGGACGTGTCACCCTGACCTCCACTGTAGTGTTTACGTAGTGTTCTTGCATGCATGCCTGTCTTCGTGTTTCCCCTCGCATAGGTTTACTGCTCATGATGGATTCAAGTCTGCTAATAACCCAATTTAACTTGCTTACCTCGGGAAGACCCTATTTCTAAATAAGATCACAATCGGAGGTGGGGGTTTTAACATATACGTTTTGAGAGAGGGCATAATTCAACCCATAATGGGTTGTCTAGAGGGTGGCGTGCACAGAGAAATGAGAATGTGGGGGCGCATCAGGCCTAATGGCTTGATCTTTTGCTCTATGGCACATGCGAACAAGAAGTCATTCTTCTTAACTTTCATAAGTTGCATACCCATAAGGATCTAGGCTAAGAATCTTCATCACATCTATCTCAGGTAGATTTCCATGGCCCTGTGCCTGCTCCTGTCTTACGGCAATTTTCTGCCTTGTACTACAGTTCCTTATGTACACACTTTATCTCTTCTATGATATGATAAACTCCTTGAAAGCAGTATCTAATTCATACTTGTTTTATATCCCTCGACTTAACACAGTGCTTTGTACATAAGAGATACTCAATAAATTGTCATTGAATCTACAAATGACCATCTAGGCTTTCTAGTTCCAGAGTTCTTAACGTATACGTACTCACGGTCAAGCACTGCCTCAGTCAGGGTAGGTTAGGTTGTGCTGCTGGAGCAAATAGCTCCTCACTCCGTGTTCTAACATGATAAAGTATATTCTTGCTAAGGCAAAATCTCCTGCAGTTCCAGGCGGTTCTCCAAGGTGGCCATGTTTAACGTGGGAGCAAAGCTCCACATAACTCCACATAAAGCTTCAATATTCCCGTGGCCGGGGAAGAGGTCACAGAGAAGCCAGCACTAGGTCTTAAATCCTTCAACTCAAAAGTGATGCACATCACTCTGCTCCCAGCTTGTTGGCCTGAACTACCTTCATGCTGCTTTGTCCAACCGCAGGGGCGCTAAGAAACATTATCTGTCTTGTGTCAGGAAGGGGAGGAGGATGGGAAATGCTGCTGAACATTGGTAATTAATACCTCTCCCACTCTCCCTCCCCCAAAATAGGTCTTATATTAGCATGATGTTTTATACAGTATTTTTGAGCCCTTACTCTGTGACAGGGAATGTTCTAACAGAGGAAGACAGTCCAAAAGGTTATGTTCCATTGTGGGGCAAGGATAACAAAGTAGTGACCAAATAAATAAATGAGGTATTTTCATACAGTGATCAATGCCATAAAGAAAATCAGAACAAGGGAACGTGGTGGAAAATAACTTCCCTAAGATCCCAGCACCAGTATGTTCTAGGAATCTTTGTCTTCAATGGAAAGCTAATGTTTATTTTCTCCTATAGTTCAAAATTTTATATAGTTATTCTTAGACTATGTTATAGTAACTGAAACCCAATTGAACAGAGCCTTCAAATTGTTGGAATTTGGAACCCTCTAACATACTTTGAAGTATTAAAGTCAATATTGAGAAAATTAATGGAGTATTCCAAAAATATAAGCCCACTATGCAGGTACTTATCAGGCCTTTCCTTGCAACATATTTGCTAATGTCCCATTGACCAAAACTTGTCCCATGGTCAAACTGAGAGTCAGTCTGGAAGGCTACTTACTACACAAGAGCATGGTTTGCTGACAGCTAACAAATTATATGTCTATCACCGACAACTCTCTGGACTCTTAATAATTCTCATTCCTTCTGAACTTTCTTCCTGTACATTCTCTCTCTGAGACTCCTAAAGTCTCATTCCATTACAGCATCAAGCTCAGGTTTGAAGTCTAGAACCTCATTATCTAAATCAGTTCCAGGGAGAATAAGAACTCTTAGGTGTGGTTGCTTTCAATCCAAATACCTGTAAAATATAAAGATAAGTTATCTTTCCCTCTTCTGCCCATCATCACCATGATGAAGAAAAGACAGAAAAACTGCAATTAAAACACCCATTCCAAAAGAGGGAAATGGGAGAAATATAATAGTCAATATAGTTTTGAGCAAATCTGAAATCCATTTGGGTACATGTTGCCAGTCTCTTGGTCAGGGCCTAGTTCTGCTATCCAGTTGTGGTTCTCGATGGCCCATGAGTGTAGCTGAGCTGCTTTTCAGTCTTCATCCTGCTCATAGAAGGCTGAGACCTAGGGGGCTTCTTTTCATTTTGAAATTCCAGTTTCATTTCAGAACGTTCGTGTTTCTTTGAGTACAATCTGGCAATGTTTAATGTAGTAAAACTCTTAAAGGCTTTGTAGGTTGCTTATAAATCTTATTATGGGTTCACTTTATTAGACACTAGCTTTATCATACCCATAAAGTTCTTCCAGATGGGCCGACCCCTCTCTCGTTGGCCTGCAAGTCAAACTGCTGTGCGACAATGCCCTTAATATCTTTTAGAAGGCCTTCACCACCCCCCCATTGAGAGTCTATGAGTCCTGAGGATTATTAGAAGCCCTTTTGTCTAGCTAAGAGCGTATGAGGCAGTGCCCTAAATCTTTGCGTTCTCATAAACAATGTTATTGATTTGATCTTTACTTCGAGAACCCATTTTACTGGTAGTGCTTTGGATGTGATACTTTTCTTGAGGCACTTTCTTACTTAGAATAGTTTTCCAAGACATACTGGGGATGGGAATTCGTTTGACTCTTGGACCCCCAAGTCCTTTATATTTTCTCTAAATTATGATGAAAACCGAACAGCTCATTCTTCAGCGCTTCTTACTCCTCCTATAACTTATCTCAAACATCTAAAAGATGCCAGGTGCTACTTTCAACATTCTGCACGGAGCCTTAGCTGGATCCACAAGTTAATTAGGTATCCTTTTTGTTTTCCATGTTACTGTAGGTGACAGTTTTGCTAATTAATCTGCTCATACATAACTTAGGTTTTCTTTTCTCCAGGATCCAAAAGCGATTTTCTTGCTGCCCTTCTAGCTATCACTAAGTGCCATCTTGAGGTTTGCCAGATCTCTGCCCACTACGCAATTCCAGATGCCACATGTTTAGGGTTTTTTTTTTTTTTTTTCTGTTTTTGTTTTGTTTTGTTTTGTTCTGTTTTGTAGCAGCTCTCCACTTCTGGGTACTCGTATCTAATTTTCAAGTTACCTCAAGCGACTGTTTTACTAATTGTTCTGCCCGAACATAATTCAGGCCCCCTTTTTCTCCAGCTTCCAATAGCTACTGCCTCACTGCCCTTCCATTCTCTGTTAACATAGAAACACAAACAAAAATCTGTTCCAAGTTATTTCCTTAGGGCAATAAGTACACATTTAATTTGATCCCCTATATCTTCTGAAGCAACTGTTACAGCGCTGAATAGCCATAATTGCAGTTATTAAAGTTTCTCTACTGCCAAAGATTCAGTTTTCTTAGACTTAGAAAAATTTGTAATTGGCAATTTCCTCCCTCCCTCCTGCCCTTCCTTCCTTCCTTCCTTCCTTCCTTCCTTCCTTCAACATTTACTGAGTACTTCCTATGAACCAGGCAAATAGTAATAGCGTTAGGGTAGGGAAATAAATAAAACAAAGTGTTTGCTTGCATAAAGCTTATATTCTAGTGAGGAACTTATTTCTCAGTTAGCCTAAAATTCTAATGAACCTGAAATCCCATTCTGATTATTGGATAGCCCAGGTGAAAATTTCAAAGTGAAAAAGTTTGTCTTAGATTTACTCCTCTTCACCCGTGGGTGACCTCCTCTCCAACTTTAGAAATCCCGACCCTGGAGTCCCCTGTCCTTAAGCTTTTCCTAGGAAGCCTCTGTGCTCTGCTTGGTTTCCCCCAGAAAGGGCCTCAGAATCCACCTATAGTTTCCCTGCCTTTCTTTGCACTGATACATATACCTCTGTGATTCTCCCCAGGCTCTCTTCTGACTCCAGTTCCTCAAACTCATTTTCAGGAATGTGATTTTGAGTAATCAGTGCTTCCCTAATAAATAGTAACGTTTAGATGGAGATTTTCTGGAGACATCATGCCCCAATCCAAAGAATATCTAAAATTATGCCCCGGGCTTTTGATGGAGATATGTAGGGATAAGTTGGCTTTTCCGGCTTCCTTAAGTTGCTATGGCAACTCCACATACTCAGGAGGCTTTTGTACCTCCCGAGATTCTCCACGTGAGTCAGATCATGTATAAGAGAAGGCATGCCTTCAAGTGTGGGTAGGGCTGATGGCTGGGCAATTAAATTTATCCAATATATATATATTTTTTGGTCAAACCAGAGATTTGTAATGTGGGCCTGGCTTTATACCTTTACTTTGGAAAACACCTTGGCCCCTCAATTTGCTGAAAGAACCTGATTGGTCCAGGGGTAAAATCTATACCTCATGGCCACCAGAACTTTCACTACAAGTGCCAGTAACTTTGTGACTAGCATTTGCTTTTCATTTTACTTGAAATAAATGTATGTTAATTTATCCCTTCTGAATATTTAACATCTGAGAAAGATTTCCAAACTCACCCTTTTTTTTTCCCTTGTGCAATTTTATTTTTTTTATTTTTTATTTTTTTAATATTTATTATTTTTGAGAGAGAGAGGGAGAGAGAGAGGGAGAGAGAGAGAGACAAAGCACGAGTTGGGGAGGGGCAGAGAGAGAGGGAGACACAGTATCCCAAGCAAGCTCCAGGCTGTGAGCTGTTAGCACAGAGCCTGATGCGGGGTTCGAAACCACGAATCACAAGATCATGACCTGAGCTAAAGTCAGATGCTTAACTGACTGAGCCACCCAGGTGCCCTTGCAATTTTCTTTAGTGATTGGCTATGTCATAGTCTGCAACAGCTGGCCTGGACATCAGAAAGGGTAAGACATTGAACGTGACCTGCTCACAAGATATTTGGTTCCTCACCCAGTCTGGGGTTTTTATTGATGAGGATCAAATAGAGGTATGTGAACCCATTAGAGGCAATTTGTCTTGGGAAGTTGGTCTAGAACTTGGCTCCCAGTAAGGAGATAGAGGACAGAAATTGCTGGAGTCCTGCCCTGCCTCTTGGTATCTCTAGGACCTGTCAGGTTCAGAAAACTTTTCATTTCTATACACATTGAGATTCCTCAAGTGAAGAGGATAATGGGAAAGACTCACTTAATCTCTTCAAATGATAGCCTCTTAATGTATAAAATGCAGATAATAGTATCTGCTCAGCCTTCCCCAATACAAGTTATATTTATAGTTTTGGCAATCCTGGCCACAGAGGTGTTCATAAATTTCTGAAGAGTTTCTGCAAACCCAAACTAAAACTGTGTTCCTGCCGGGAGGGGCAGGTCTAGCTGACTTCCCAAGTCCAGCTTGAGTTGCTGTTGGGAGTCAAGTAAAGTTACTTTTCTGTGCTTCCTGGAGAGCAAGTTGGGATCCAGAGACAAAGAAGGACATTCTTTTGTATTTTTGTTGCCACCTGGAAGAATTTTGTTTCTCTCTCTCTTTTTTTTTTTTTTGGTAGGGATAAAAATAGAACCTAAAAATGTTCCCTTTATCTGGGGGTAGTTAGGTGTGAAACAGCTTAAAGCCATCATCTAAACAGTTATGACAAAGCTACTTCTCTTTTCAGGGAGGGAAGGTATAATCCTATTATCTTTGTGTGGTTATCAGCGCCACTTGAAATTCCAATTAGTGCAGCTAATCACTATGGGCTCCTCTGGTACTTAGCTGGCAAACAGCTAAGTCTAATTAATACTTTGTAGTGGTGGGTAAATGGCGTTTATTTTATACCTCTAGACACATTTCCCAAGTAAAATTCTGATGGGGGGCTTGTTTCATTGGAAATGAACGATTTATAAAAGAAAACAAGAGAAAGAATTCCGTGTGAAGCTCACAAAATAAGATCCTTAAGTGATCTTGTCAAACCGGAGAATTTAGCGTCCCAGAGAAAAACGGAGGCTAGTCAAAGGCACATTTCACACCCATTTATTGTTAAAAAATTAATAAATCTGTAGAATAGGAGAGGCCTTACTCACTCAAACTCAGACTGGTAAAGAGAGCCATTACCATTTGACTCATTAACGATGATTCTTCGCTTAGAAACGGAATGAAGTATTAATAACCCAGGCCTCTGGGCTTTTAATTCAAATGGCTTGGAGCCAGTGGTCTCTGGCAAGTCTGTTATAATTATCTGGGTGATCTCCCTGTGGCCAGTAGGCATTTTAATGGGAATTAGGGCCTGGCAACCTCTATTCCTTTGTGCAGAAAATCTCTATTAGCACCTGCCTTCCAAATTCACAGTCCCACCAACTCCTGTCCCACTGAGGTCCCCGAGTTGATTTGGATGTGGGTCAGCTTCTCATGGGGAAACCAGGCTTGACCGTGTGCCCCAGGCTCTTTGACCAATGCGGGATCCTTGTATCTTGGAGGAAGAGGCAGACACCTCACAGCTGAGTCAAACCCACTGTGACTACTGATACAGCTCTTCTGTTGATTCGTGTCCCCTCCATGCCTGAAGAAAAACATCACAGTATTAATATTAACCCAATGAGTGGAGGGTCTGATTTTCTTTTAAGGCTTTCTCTCTCCATAGGCCTGGTAGATTCCTCTGCTTTTGTCCCAGAGTAACTTGTTTATAATTAAACAATCGCTTTGTTCTCACTCGAAAAAAGCCCTTATTTGCAGAGACTATCAGAGTTTCTAAACCAGAAAAAGCTATAGAGAAGAATAATAAGCCTCAAAGAATTGCAAATTTCTTTGGTTTTGAGCTCCAGGCTTTGGCTGGGCACTGGTCTGGGAAAAGGGGACACTTAGTTTTTAAGACAAGAATTCTGTGTTTAATTTTTGGGAATATGAAAGAGCTGAATGTTTGCTTGAGAAAGGATTTGAAACCTTTTGTAGGCTTTTTGAGTTCTTCAAATAAAGGCAATCCACATCGCCGTTCTTAGGCAAAATAGTTCTGCAAGTAGCTCTCATAGGAAAGAAGAGCTGCTCCCCAACGTGTAAGCATTATTCTGTATAATTATGGATATTTTCCTTTCCAAAAAAATTTTTTTTCTAGAAGCTGCTATTTCAAAGGCTTTCAATTCTGCGTGTCATTATCAAATAATCTTTTTTGTACTCGGGTGTTTATTATTGGATTGCAACAAGGATAAAGCTCTAGGGGTTTTTGTCTCCTTTGGAATGCTAATTAGCCAGTTTCCTTTTGATCTTTTTCTTACTGAAAAGAGTGAAAAGCTATCTCGGTAGGAAATCGTAGCGCTGTGCATTCATCCCCTCATCTCCATAATCTGAGGATCAGAGGAAGACAACAATTTCACTGCTGAATGAGAGCTTCTAGAAGCTTTAGTTAGAGCTCACTGCTGCCAAATGATTCTGCTAGCACTCAGGGGTGGGCGCGGAGGAGGAAGACACAGGAGGGAAAAGGCACAAATATTTCGCGTGGTTGAGTGAGCTCAGTCGATTTTATTTCTTCTCCAAGCATTCAATCCGTGCAAATCCATGTCATTTCACCTGATGTTTAACTTTCAGATTTCTTTCTCCTATTGATATGTTTGTAGGGACGACTGAACACTCAGTTGAAGGAAAATGGTTTGAGTAGCAGGAGAAAGTACACAGCTGATAAAATCTGTTAGACTAGGAAGCCATCTTTTACAAGACACACATATGCAGAGTAACCAGGGAAAAGGCGGCTGGTCCTTATGGGTTGGATGCACATATTTGTATGTTACATTATTTTGGGAACAATGGAAACATGTAGTTATGTATTAGATTTTTTAGTTTGGTCGCTGACTGGTCTCCTGTAGCTGTGAATATTTACCTTTTTACTAAGATCTAAGTATTTAGGACAAAGCCTGGGAAGTCAAATGGGAAATTTCATCATCAATATCATCACCTAACATCTCCTGAGACTGCACTTAGGGCGGCCCTGCATTATGAGGACAACGTAAGTTGATACTTAAGTATCTAGTCACAGGGACCGTGCTCAGCTCAGGCAGACAGACAGGTGTGCATGGGCGTGCGTGCACGCACGCACGCACGCACACACACACACACACTAGATTGAATCATATGAACTCAATGTTTTTGCAAGTAAAAAGCAATTCCACAGGCTCAGCCTAATATAGTTTACCGTTTGAGAGGTAGGATTATAAGGTATAACTTTATTTGAAAAAAGGAAAAGAAAAGTTCATACATTCAAAGGAGTGTTGACTCCTTTAAAATCATCTTTAGGGAGGTCTGATTCCAAAAACGCATCCAAGGCTCAGGGCTTTTTTAGAATAGTCCTAGACCTGAGGGTTTATATTTCCTTGATGTTTGGAAAGCAATCGTTACCCATTGGAAATGGCTTTGAAATTTTGGAAATAAAGGAGAGTCATTCAAAATCACCTCTTGTAAGTAAAATAATTTATACTGAATAAAGCTATTTTGGATTTTCTTTTAAAATTTTTTTAATGTATATTATTTTTGAGAGAGAGCAAGAAGGGGAGGGGCAGAGAGAGGGAGACACAGAATCGGAAGCAGGCTCCAGGCTCTGAGCCATCAGCACAGAGCCCAACGCAGGGCTCAAACTCACAGACCATGAGATCATAACCTGAGCCGAAGTCGGCCGCTCAACCGACTGAGCCACCCAGGCGCCCCTGGAGTTTCTTTTAAATAAGCAACACTTGAGTATAAATAATGCAACAGTTTTCTTGGGCGCCATATGAGCCATCAGAGCCATATTGTTTTCCATATAGAGGGTACCTTAGAGATTGGCTAGTCCAGCTCCTTAAACTTCATTGAACCTAAAAATCCTTGAGGGAATTATGAATAATGCAGTTTTAAGGACCTTGCTGTAGAGAGTCTGAGTCATTAGATTTAAGAATAGACTCGGAAATCTACATTTCAAATAACCTTGTCAGATGGTACCGAGGCAGGAGGTTGTCAGCCATACTTGAAATTGCCACACTTGTCTGTAAAGATAGATCTTGAACTTCAGAGACACACTGAGAGTTACTCTGCTCCACAGATGCTGGCCCAGAAACAGACCTCTAATCTCCAGACTCCCAGGAGGGCCTCAGGAAGGGATATCTGGGTCTGAATCATAGTTCATAGTTTGGTACTTATAGTCTGAGTGGAATTCAATCACTTTTAAAACCTTTCTATTAAGACATTTTTCTCATTTGAAAAACAGAATTGACACTGATTGATAACCAAGTTCAGGGGTGTGTCTATGTAAATTGCTTACTATGGTGCCTGGCAGATAGTAATTGCTCAATAAACATTAGCTACTCTATTTTTATCCCCAAATCTCCATCATGCCTCTTTGTATTTCTTTTTCTGTACTTGCTCCTTTTCATGGGACTTTTTAAATAGGCGTTTCTGCTTGGCATTCCTTCCCCATGGCTTTGATCACACCTTGGTTCCTGGTACTGCCATTAGACTAGAGAGTTGTTTTTGAGAGATAGCAATCAGTTATAAAAGCCCTCTGGAATCCTCCCTGAGAGGAACAGCTGGGTCTTTGCACATTTTGCCTTTATGCCCAATTAACCCTTAACTACAGCCCTACTGGCTTGTTACCATTGAAAAAAAAAAAAGAACCCCAAAAAACCAACCTACAAACAAAAAAATCCTCAACCGTGAAACCAGAGTGTGCAGAGATTGAAGGTAGCGGCACAGAAATGTGTTCTTCATGCCAGATGAGTGGAGGGCAAGGAAGAGGCTGTGGGGAAGGGCGGCCGGAACAGCTGGTGGCATCTGCACTTGCCCACGGGCTCTTCAGACTTGGCTCAGAAGCAATGGTGCCGGAGGGAGAAAGACAGCATGAGGCCTCTGTGCAAGGTGCCAGTGAAGTACTTGTATCTTTTTCCCATCTGTTCCTGTCACCCCTATACCCTCCCATTTGCTCACAAATAAGTAGACGATGGGTGACCAAATGCTGCCTGGGCTACCTGATGCTGCTAATTACTATGACTGTTTAGAGCCAATTATCTCCACAAAAGCAAAACATCTTCATGTAGCATTCCAAATGGATACTGTTTCGTCTGGGGCAGAGACAAATTGAACACTGTGGCTTAGTTTAAACTAAAAGGGCTCTACTCTGGCAGAGTTTTCAAAGACCCATTTGAGTCCTTTTGTTTTCTTTTAATTTGTAACTTCGCAGATGCTACAATTCTTGTAAATGCAAGAAGTATGATTGGGGTGGGACAATTCTGTGTAGATAGATTTGTATGTATTTTTTCATCTGTGTAACAATATATAAATATAAATGAATTATTAAAAAATATAAATTATATATAAATAAATATATGCATAGAGAGAGAGAGAGAGTTATCACGTACACGTACTATGTAGGACCCTCCCGTGTAACATAATCATATATGTATTGATTAATACTTTTGTTGGGACTCTCACTCTAAAACTTCATTTATTTAGTACAAACGATTGGACAAAAACCCTTAGGTTAATTCTCTTATCTTTAGTGTAAGTGAAATGATGCTTATATAAATCTGAAATAATTATCTGAACTTCTGGCCAAAACATTTCAACTGAGAGAAAAGGCAGGCTTCGGGTAATGAATAATACATATTTTCTGCTGCTCCGATTAGTGTCTTTGGACACCTGTTCATAGGTACAGGCTGAGTCACTGCTTCCCAGTGTCACTATGGAAAGGGACAAGAATAATTTATATGAAAAGTATTTAGTCTCTTTGAATGAAGGAAACTTCCATATGGAAGCCAAGCACTTTGAGGAAATGGATGTTGGGAACCACATGGCTGAGCTGTGGAATCCCCTGGGAAAGGTCGTCTTTGTGAAAATGCTTCTGATCTCCCCGTTGGTTTCTCTAGAGAAAAGGACCATAGTATGTCATGGCAGACATCCACATATTAGCTAAAGTTAGGGCTACCTAGAGAGTTTTGCCGCATCTCTCTGGTCACCCATCCCTCCCCTATGTGCTAACTGTGGCCACTGACTGGTAAGCAGGATGGTAAGCAGGACCTGTTCCTGTAGGTTTTTGAGTACAGCTAAGGTGAACCGAGTGGGGAAAACAGAAGGTGTTTACTTACTACCGGGAGTTAGAGAAGCAACACCACGACATTTCAAGGCCTAAGAAATGCTATTTTTATCAGCTATCATTTTGTGATTGCAACTTATTCTTCTGAGATTTAAAAATATCAAGATTACTTCTAAGACTGTCAAGACCCACCAGCTCTCCTGACTATCTAGAAGACATTTGTACGGACGTGGTGGTATGTGTTAATAATAAACAAGACTTAAATTTCCGGGATGTGGATTGCTTTATAGAGAGCCTCGATAAAGTCCAGCTGGTAACTGAGCTGAAACTGAAAAGGTATCCTCCTTTGGGTAACGGTTGTCCTTGAAAATAATCTGTTCACTGGGCTACTTCCCCTGTTTGGGAGTATATATGTGTGAGCGCGAGCGGGGGGGAAGAATGAGTGTGTGGGTGAACATGGGTGCAAATGTGCGTGTGTACCTGTGTGTGTCTGCATGTGCAAATGTGTGCATTCATTACCTAGGTCTCCCCATTCCCTGCAGAGAATCGTGAGAGCCTCTTGGCGAAAGTTATTAATTTAAATAATACAGCAGTGAAGTAATTCTAGTAAGCCAGTGCATACCTAAATGTACTTTTACAAGGAAGCATATTGAAAAGAAGTAGACCTTTTTCAATAAGCTCTGGGCTCCTAGCATACCATGAGGCAACATTTGGACAGTGTCCATGGTGATCTGTGCGGTGGCCCATGCAGCGTTCATTTTAAATTGGTCCTGTTAAGTATAGCATTGAGAGTCTGCTCATCAAGAGGACTGAGCAGTTTCTGAGTGGGAGGAGAGCCTTCCACTCCTTACCCATGCGATCTGTAACACTGATGTGGGTGTGTGACATTTCTGCCCAGGACATAATTAGGTAGTGCGTGGGGATTTTTCAGGGTAAATATTTTTATTTTAATTTTTTTCTGATAAAAAAATGTGCCCATTGGCTAACATTCCCTTGGAAAATGAGCCAAAAGTAATAGATAATTATTTTCTGTTAGCTTCTCTTACACGAATTCGCCTCTGCCTTGCCTCGAGTGTTTGTCATATCCAAGGCGGACTTCCTAACTCATGTGTTCTGGCATGCTTCCCTAATTTCAGGCATGGTCTTCATGACATCGGGTGAGAGCAGCTCTATTTGTTGTCTAATTTCAGAATCTGGGGTCTTGATTTTTTTTTTAATGTGAGCCACTTAAATTTATGCAACATGTATTTATTAAGCAGACTTTTGCATCACTTATAATGACAAGCCTTGGGGAGAAAATGATGAATAATCCAGGTCTTCAAGGTGTTCTCAGCGTGGAAGGGGAGACATTCTCTTAAGAAGGAAGTGATTTCATGAGATGGGAAGACAAAGGAGAGAAAAAAATTCTTTTTGTGGAGTTGGGGGGGTGGAGGGTTGACAGAAGAAATGATATATGAGCCAAGACTTGAACAGTAGGTATGAATCTATCATGTGGTAGAGTCTAGTGGGGGTAGTAGGGAAACATTCTAGGCAAAGGTCTGAATTTATGAAAATAAACCCGACTGTTGGGTCTATCTTCAGAGTCAGTCGTCACAACCAGACACCTATCTCTCGTTTTTCTCCTTCGTCACTGATCATTCTAGTCTTGCCATTTTTCCCTCTTGTCTCATACCTGATTTTCTTTCAGAATCTTCTGAATCAAGTGTTTTGCCCAGTATATAGGACAAAACTAACAAAGAGTAACTGTATTCTGTGCTGTTTATTATGTTGCTTTCTTTGTCTGAGACAAACCGATTACCTGGTTTGGAACTTTTTTATTTTTATTTTTTTTCAGCTAGAGACTGAAACAGTACTTTGCATTCTCCAGAGCTACTCCCGCCTCTAGGCAATAACCCTGGAAAGGGAACAAACCCTACCTTCCCATAGAAAAGACAAATAGTGTGGGCAACCCATAGTTCTAGCCAGGGTTTATTTGAGGCTATGTATGATTTCAAGAGGCTCACATGAAGTAAAAACTGGTTTGAAATTGGTCTCCCTCTGTGTTTTTATTTTGTTTAGTGTTTTCGAATCGTGAGGCTTTGTGAGGCTCAAGTGCCCTTTAGGTAGTTCAAGATGGACAAACCGATAATACCAAACCAAAACCAAAACCAACCAGAAAGTAAAAAAATCATCTTGTCTAATACTGCAATAAACTTAGACCTTTTGTGTGTAGGAATGGATGACAAAAAGTACTCTGCGTGTAAACATAAAGCGAAGATTTATTGGAGTAAGGTAATGAAGGCATCAGCAAGGGGCTAGAGCAAATATTCTTCTGAAAACATCAATGACATTCTGCTCCATTTCATACTAGGTAGGACTGTAAATCTGCAAAGGTCAAAACACAGCTTCCCTTCAGGCTCATATGAAATGTTTAAAGATGTCAGTTTGCACCAATCTTAGTTACAGTGTTACACAGCAAACAAGGCTAAATTGTGATTTAATTCTTGCACTTGTGTTCTTGATTTCTGTCTTGATTTATGTAGAGCAAAGGATTCCGTTTACCACCCCTGAGATTATCTATTCTTGTACTAACACCTGTTTTGTCCTTTGCTTTGCATAAATGATAGTCTCCCTTTGTCTAGGGGATAATTTTTATATGGTAGAAGGAAAGAAGTCTATCTTTTGCTTCTGGAAGCTTACAGCCTCCCTGCCTGCCCTGCTCCCATTTTCTCTATTTCCACACCACGCAGTGTAATACAGGCATGGCAAGTGTGATGCGGAGACCCTGGGCTGATTAATATTATTTACTGTGGTATTTCTTCTGGTCAATTCGTGCAGAAATGAGAGGCATCAGATCTTACCTGGAAAGAGGCAAATTGGAGCCTCTGGCTTCTTATCTTCCATATATATGATTTCTGCTTTGCTAGTGTTAGAAGATTCTGTGACTGGGTTGACAATGCTGGTTAGTTCCACAAATATTTATCAAATGAATGTGCAAGACTTTGTATTAGCTATTGCAGGAGAGCTGGTGGGAGGGGAAAGCATCATGGGCAAAGATAAACAAGAATTAGTCCTTTTCTACAAAGACCCTAAAACTTTGAGGGAGGAAAGTTGATGTGTGAACAAGAAGGACTGAAATGAGTTTTATAGCAGGAGCATAAGCACTGTGCTCTGGCAAACCTAGGGAAGGCGAAAGCTTTAGAAAAGCCAATTTCTCTTGAGCTGTAAAAATCCTTACAAACTGGAACTCATTACTTCTAGCTTGATATATTCTCTGGAGCTGTGATATGAATAGATCCAACTCCATTTCACATGTATATTTTGAAATTGCCTCTGGTTTTGGATTTTTGTGGCAATGTGTTTTATAGACTGAACTGGTTCCAAAGGCAGGTAGTACATAGTTAAACAGCTATAAAATTCGAAGTATTTAGTTTCAGAAACCCAACTTTTTCTAGCCTCCTTTGTCTGGGCAGCTTTATCTTATATGCTATCTTGAACATCAGTACTTTTGGTCGTGGTTCAGGAAGTTTCTATCATCAATTCGCTTCCCTTCTTACTACACATTATGTTTTCTTAGTCATGAATGAGCTTCATGGAATCTATGTCTCACTGTAAGTATATGCAAACATTACTTTACAGACATTTTTCTTGGAAGAGAGTCTGTTGTTTTAATCAGATTCTCAAAAAGATGCATAAGCCAGACAATGTAAAACTACTATATGTTCTCTCTTCATGATTTTATCTGTCAAGATTTCAATGCCAACTAAATGGTGATGACTTTAAAATCTGTATTTCTATATTAAATATTCCCTGAGTTTTATTCTTATGTGTCGAAATGTTTACAACTTATCTTTGCTTCTTTGGGACAAGAGCACAAGCTCGCCAATTCCAAGAATAAATTCATGATCTTTCATTGTAAATTATGCTTACATATTTTCCATCTTCATTGATGTCACTAACATTCACTGAGTCTCCCAGGATAAAAAACTGAGAATCATTTGGATAATTTTTACTTATTCTTTATGATAACTCAAATAGCACTTCTAAAAGCCCCTCGACCACTCAAGACAGGCTGGTTGCTCTCTTTTGGAGTTCCACAGCACCTTGTGGATATCTCTGTCATTGCTCAGCCGCCTATTAATTAATGATCTGTTTATTTTTCTGGTACCCTCAGTAATCTGCAAGTTCTTTTTTTAAAAAAATTTTTTTAACATTTATTTATTTTTGAGAGACAGAGAGGCAGAGCATGAGCAGGGGAAGGGCAGAGAGAGAGGCAGACACAGAATCTGAAGCAGGCTCCAGGCTCTGAGCCATCAGCACAGAGCCCGATGCGGAGCTTGAACTCACAGATCATAAGATCATGACCTGAGCCGAAGTCGGCCGCCCAACCAATGAGGCACCCAGGTGCCCCGCAATCTGCAAGTTCTTGAGGGAAGCAACCACTTCTTTGGTTTTGTGATTCAGAACCGAGGCCAGAGTCAAACCCATAGTAAATGCTCAGGGATCAATTAAAAGGAGTAATTAGGACTCTTTAAAGAATATATCTTATACCTGGTGTCTGGAAATTCAGATATAGTGACAGTGGCTTGAAATATTCTGATTTCATGGCTCATGAAAGTGCAGAGGAAAGAAAGCTCTGTCTAATGTGGTCTGCTAAAATTATTTTAAAAGTCAGATCTTAATGCTGATTCTATGTCACTCAGTAGGGAGGAGATGCCAACTGTGTAGTAATAGCCTATTTTCTATACGTTCCTTTTAAACCTGACAATCCTCCTCTCCAGAGAAAAAATTCTATTAAGTTAAACATTTAGGTTTTAAAAATGTTTTAGAATCAAGTAATTAATAATTTATAGCATCTTGTGGCAAATTGTGTTAGATACAAGTACAAAATTTCTGAGGCTTCCTGAATTCTGATAGAATCATGAAAGGACGAGCATACCAATCCATTGCCCACTGCATTTAAGACGGAAATGCTTTAAAAAATGGACTAATTGAGGGGCCCCTGGGTGGCGCAGTCGGTTGGGCGTCCAACCTCAGCTGAGGTCACGATCTTGGAGTTCATGAGTTTGAGTCCTGTGTCTGGCTCTGTGCTGACAGTTTAAGCCTGGAGCCTGCTTCGGATTCTGTGTCTCCTCTCTCTCTCTGCCCTTCCTCCTCTCACGCTCTGTCTCTGTCTCTCTTTCTCTCAAATATTAATATACATTAAAAAAATGGACTAATCGAAGAGAAATTAAGAAATGCCTCAAAGCCCTTCAGCTACCAAACATTTTTTTAGGCATTGTGGTTGAGTCCCACACTTTTCAAATGAATCAGAATTTTATTTCCTTTCCCCCTCTCATGAGTTAAGAGTAAGGGAATGCCTCTGTCTACACTATGCCACGAAAGAGGGCCTTAGCAGAAAGTGTGGTGTTTGCCAGAAAGAGAGCCTGACATCTCATCCTAAATGACTGTTGGCTGAGCTGTAGAAAGAAACCCATCCAACTTTGTATCACCATGGGAACACAGCTGCATGCATTCTGGGGAGAGGTTAACTTGTGTCCTCTGGAGTCTGGAGCCAGATATTGGGCCCTGACTCTGGCTTGGAAAATCCTAAAGGAAAGAGGCTATGTGGAAATGCTTCTGAAGATTAGACCAATGGAAGAAGGCTACTGGAGGAGTGTCCTGTATATCCGGATTTTGGAAGGACAGAGATGCAAGCTTTTCATGGGTTATTTGGACACTTGGTGAAGTAGCAAGTTCAGGGGAATGTTGAAAGGACTCTGCCTAAGAGGTCTGCTTATCAGGACAAGGTGTTCCAAATAAAGAGGCTAAATGGGGTATACCACTGGGGCAGCAGTGAGTGGTCTAGGAATGGTGTTGGAGGTATTGTGTGTGTGTGTGTGCGTGTGTGCACTCGCATGTGTTCTGCAGTGGGTTCTTTTCCCCTAATTCCATTCTCCCCTTCTAATACCCCAATTGTGAGGGGCCAGAAAAAATGTTCACAATGGGGCAGGCAGGGGAATAGGAAAGACCTAGATAAAGACTGAAAATGTAAAAAAAAAAAAATTGCATTACTGTAGTGATTAGGATATCTATTGTACTCAATTCTGTTGATGCCCTCCTAGGTCTGCTTTCCACCTAACACATCAGTTGGACAGCTGTTGTGAATGCTGACTGCTAATAGTGCACAGCTGCTCTGTGCTGCTGAGACTTGTCCTTAGCCAAACAGGAGCCACCTCACCCTGGAAGCAATGAATCTCCCCTTAGCTAAACTTAAGACAACTAGTATTTTATGGGAATGGTTAAATTTCTGCTGCTGCTAGGATTGGATGTTAAAAGTTTTAGAAATGGGATGCCTGGGTGGCTCAGTCGGTTGAGGTCTGACTTCAGCTCAGGGCATTATCTCATGGTTCATGGGTTCGAGTTTTGCTGCTGTCAGCGCAGAGCCTGCTTCAGATCCTCTGTCCTCCTTTCTCTCTGCCCCTCCCCTGCTCATGCTCTCTCTGTCTCCCTCAAAAATGAAAAAACATTCATTAAAAAAAATGTTAGAAGTATTTTGGTTGGGGCTGCGAGGAGATATCTATTCTTGGTGATAGTGAACTAAGAAATCTAGACAAAATGTATCTTGTAAAAAGTCTGTTGGAAGCATTGAAGAGTTACCAAAGCAAGTACTGCTTGAGAGGCCAAGGTCTTGGAGAGAAGCGTGCAGAGAGGTAAATTCGTGCAGAGAGATAAATTCGATTGCCAGGACTGCTTTTCCCCTCAAGGCATTTACTACTTCTAAAGAAGCAGCAGAGAGGCTGAGAAATTGGGCAGACATTGATGGCTGAAAGGCAGAGAAGCCAAACTGAAATTTGGGTTGTCTCATGGGCTAGGGGACAAAAACTGGAATTCAGGGCCAGCTCAAGGAGGAAGACCTTGGCAAACCTTCCAGGGTTTTATTTAGGCCCCTGGATGGCCTATACCCTAGGAATGAGGATGAACCAGAAATAGATCAGCCCCACAAAACAGATTATTCTCTGATCAGATTAAGATGACATTTCTATATACTATCAGAAGCAAACGTAAATGCTATCTTGCACAAGGTGACATTATCTACAGTCTCAAACTATTTCTTCAACTTTTGATATCTAGAATTCAATAAAAAATTACTGGCAATTCCGAGAGATAAGCATATGTTTCTGAAAATCAGGAGAAAAAGCACAACAGAGATAGACTTGGAAGCGATCCAGATACTAAAGTTATCTGACAGGAACTTCACAAACATGATGAAAATAAAGGGTAAGATGGAGAATTTAAACAGATAATAACTTTTAAACATAAACAAATGGAAAGTTTAAAAGTGCAAAATGACAACTGAAATTCCATTACTCAATAGACATGTTTAATAGCCGATAAAAAATGCTTAAGAGAGAATTAGTGAATTGGAAGATAAAACAGAAAATAATCTCAACATAAGAGAAATATGGGACTTAGTTAAATAGATCAAACATATTTTGAACATGGTTTTCATTGGGGAGTACATTTAGAACCCCTCCATGAAAAAACAAAGAGATTGGAACAGAAGCCATATTTGAAGGTGCGGTGGCCAAGAATTCTTCAAAAATAATGAAAGAATCAAGAAACACTACAAATGCCTGGGAGGATAATATAAAGAATGCCATACTGAACATATCATAGTAAAACCACTGCAAACAAAAGAAGAGAGGGTATTAAGAGCAGACAGAAACCAAAATAAGAAGTCATTTGAATTCCCCAAAGAAACAATGGAGGTTAGCTAACAATGAAATTGTCTATTCAAAGTTGTGAAAAATTGCTTTGAATTATTTACTCAAAATTGTCAAAAAATAAGCTAACCTAGAATTCTATCCCACTAAAAATGCCATTTGAAAATAAATTAAAAGGCATAATTTTAGACTCACCCACTGCCCCTGAAAAAGTGATAAAACTATCACTAGTTGACCTGTGTTACAGTAAATACTGGAGTGAGTTCTGAAAGATGATTCCAGACAGGAGCATGGAGAGACAAGAAAGAAAGAAAAGCAATGTGAGGGGTAAACTGTATGGGTAGATCTAGATGAATATTGACAACATAAAATAACAATAATGTTTTGTGGGGTTTAAATATCTATGGGGTAGACACAGGACAAAAATAGAACAAAAGGCTGGAATACGGATAAACAGAACTATATTGTTCTAAGTTCCTAGCATTATGTCATAGTCAAAGTCAAGGAGGCATGTTTTAATCCAGGGTAACCCT
The DNA here is from genome assembly GCA_030068075.1 of Paguma larvata. Lineage (NCBI taxonomy): Eukaryota > Metazoa > Chordata > Mammalia > Carnivora > Viverridae > Paguma > Paguma larvata. The sequence continues at coordinate 49,867,160 of CM057839.1, read as the reverse complement.
TAAAGGAATGGTAAAAGTATAATAAACAAAAGAGTAAAAGTGGGGGTGGAATAATAAAAATATTTTCTTAAAATAAGACAAGAAATGAGAGCAAAGGAGAATGGAACAAATTAGGGAAAGAAAAAAATGTACTGCAAGATAGTAGAGTTAGATGGATATGTATCACTAAGTGCATTAAATGAAAGGCTAAATACATCAATTAAAAGGCAAATACTGTGAAATTGGGTTAAAAAACTGTATGTTGCTTATAGTAAACAGCTTAAAAATAAGGGTGCAGAATGGTAGACAGTAAAAGATGACAAAGATGTTCCTTACTAACATTAACCAAAAGAAAGCTGTTTTGCTAAATGAATAGCAGGCCAAGAAGGCCTTAAGGCAAGAACTACTAAAAGGCTCTTTCACAATGGTTAATTTGCTGAGAAGAAACACTGACAAATTTGCATGGATATAATAAGAAAGTCTCAAAGTTTATAAAGCAAAAGCCGATAGAACCAAAGTGAGTCCAGGGCAAAGCCACAGTAGTCTTAGGTAATTCTAATAGACCTCTTTCAGTGACTGATAGGATAAGCAGAGGAAAATGATTAGGAAGGATATTGAAGAACCGAACATAGTTAACACATGTGACCCAATTAACAAACAGGAACACAGCATCTGACAACCTAAAATGAGTTTCAACAAATTTCCAAATATTAAATTCACATAGAGGGTGTTCTCTGATCGCAATGGAATTAAGCTAAAAATCAATCACGAAAAGATAATTAGAAATATCCTCAAATATTTGGAAATCAAGCAATACGCTTCTAAATAAACTAAGAGTCAAAGAAGAAATCACAATGGAAATTAGAACTTAATCTGAGTTTTGGAAAGAACTGATACCACTGTGCTAAAATCTAACCACAGCAGCGGAGGAGCCCGCCCAAGGAGATGGAATAGAATCTTTCTTTCTCATGGTCTTTCTGTAAAAGTTTCAAGGAGTTTTGTATCTGGGACATGGAAAAGTCATGGTAGGTCTTTTCAGGTGTTTGTTTTGTAGTTTACTGTACCTTATAGGTTACATGGTCAACTTGTAGTGGCTTTCTGGGACAAGCATGATAATAATATTAGGAATACTGAACACTGTGCTCAGGTGTAGAAGTGATTTTTCTATCAACCAAATAATCTGTCAGATGGCCTGAGTCCTTCCCTTTTCTTATTCATGTTACTCTTCTCTGGAAAAAAATCTAACAGATGTTTAAGAGCACAGCGAAGCACTATATACCATTATTTAACCAAGCACACTGTGAGAAGTAATTAAGAATCCTGCTCTCTGTTTGCTCAGATATGAAGGAAAGGGATATACAAACAAAATGAGAGAGATTAGATGTTTTTGTGTTCAGAATAAGGGCAACATTGGCTTTTTAATAAAAGCATTGTTTTTTATGTGCAAACTTTCAAAAAGATTCTTCTTAGGGATGATTACATGATTAAATAATAATTATGTCTGTAAGTTATGAAATGGAAGATGATGATGTATGTTGCTCTTTTTGTCCCTCTGATGAGGGTCATAGGCTTCCCAATGGCAAAAGTATTCAAGGCTTGTCACATCAGAGACCCTTAGAAGCCCATGAAGCCAAAAGTTGTGCTAAGTTATGGAAATGTTAGTTACTGTGCTCCAAGGGTCTTAGTCTTTCATTGAAGATTATCACAAATTAATTGTCATAGATTTATCACCAGAGCTATATTTAGGGGGTTAAGGAGCTTTTTGGTTCCTCTCATAGTCCTCCCATAGCTTTAACCTCCAAACTACCAGCTTATCAGCCGCAGAGCACTGTTGGTTTCCATTGGAAATGCAAAGTTCTTCCTTGATGTTAGGATGAAGGGGCTGCGTTTGTAATATTGTGCTCATAAAACAAACTCCATTCTTTCCCAAGTAATTGGCTTCCTGCTGACAGGAGTGCTAAAGAGATGTCTGACAAGAGTTTGAATTGGTGTGTTAGTACCTTTCTTCCGTCTCTCTCTCCATGCGCTGTTTATATTTTCTCCTGTTAGCACACCCTTCACTTGCTAAAGTGAATTTAGCAATGGGTGAATTTGAATTTTCAGTGTCTGTGTGTACAGTCTTATTAGTGATTTGTAGTTGTATCGAGTGCTCATGCCTTTGTAACTGTAAAATGTGTGGTTTGGCTAGACCACATGAAATCATAAGGTCCTGGAAGTCTGAGTAGCCCCAAGTGGTCCCAGGCTTTTTATCTTCTCTGCTTTTGTACCCTTTTGTTTGTTCAGAAAGACAACTTGGATTTTATAAGATGCAAGAGATAGTTCTATTTCCAGTGTCTTGCCCCTTAGTCTATTATAGAGCACAAGTTGACTCTTATTTCAGAGGACAGTTCAAACCTGCTTTCAGTGATTACTTTTGGGAGAAAAACATCCCAGATCCTAAAGTATTGGGACTGAAGTGGTTCTGGGGCATGTGCAAATAGGTGACTGAATCAGAATGGAAATATTTCTGAGGATGGCTGCCATGTTAAAGCAATAGCAGCAGTGCTGAAATTCTTGGTGTCAGGGCCGATTGGTGGAGTCAGGGCTTAGGGGTGCTTTTGCTGAAAAAATGGGTGAGAGAATTTAGAAAGATGGTTTTGCATCTGTGCTTATGATAACACTCCTTTCTCATTCCCATCCACCCCTAAAATCATGAGATGGAATTGCAGTGATGAAATGTGTTCCTATTAAATAAACTCTATAAAGAATACAAAGTAGGAAATTCCAAATGTCTTCTGTCTTCTCTTTATCAATTAATAAAGTTTACATTTAATGTCTGTGACTGGAATGTAGATCTTAAATACATAAACTAAGGCAGCAGTTTAAGAGACTGTCGTCCACAAAGGCGTAACTAAATCACATGAAAATCAGTCATGATACTGCCTAATGAAGAACACATTGGTGTAACAATGGAAAGACTTGGATTCCAAGCTTAGTTCTCCTATCTACTTCTTGTGTGACCTAATTAGAACAAGTCCTTTGATCTTTCTGGGGCTCAGTTTCTCCAAGTATAACTTGAAGGGTTTGGGCAAATGCTAAGGAGCCTGTGAGTCTGTGAATTATGCCTAGGGTACTTATCAGACTTGGCTTAGAGTATTATAAGTAACTGACATATATGGGCGAGGTTGATATTCTAAATATTTACCAGCCCTACAGCATAAGTACTCACCTACAGCATAAGTTAAAATGGAGGTTGGATATAAATAACCAATAGCACTGTACCTGTTCATGTTTGCTACAACTACACTTATGGGAATGAAGCCCTGGCTATTCGTGTCAAATTGCTAAGGCAAAAAAGACTTAGGAATCAGCAGTCCCTCTTCCTGTCTTTCCAGGTTGTTGAGTCTTCTATTAGATGAAGCACATTGTGATAATGAAGAATTGCTACAGGAAGATGACACAAATACCCCAGGGCTTAGGGACATGATTGGAGGTCTCAGTAACATGGTGGATTGTTCCAGTAGTGGCATCAGTGAATCATATCTGCTGGTGTCCACACCCTCTAGTAGTCCTTTCCCACATTGACTCTGGCCTTGGCTATGTGACTTTCTTTGGCAACAGGGCGTTAACAAATGTGACCCAAGCAGAGGCATAACAAATGCTTTCTTATTAGGGCTTGTTCCATCTCTTGCTGCTTTTGGAACACAGCCACTATGTGAAGAAGTCTTCTGACCTGTTGGTGACCCATGGGCCAACTGACAGCTGGCACCATTCACCAGATGTTTGAATGAGGCCTGGACTAAACAGCCCCATTTGAGCTGACAGATGACTATAAAAACAGGAGCAGCCCCAGGGGAGACCAGAAAAGAAACCACCCAACTGAACTCTGCCCAATCTGCTGACCATGGAATCAGAGAAAATAAAATGGTGGTTATTTAAGCCCGTAAGTATTGGATTGGTTTGATATACAACAATAGATATTTGACACAACAAGAAAAGAATCTCCAAGGTACATGGAAGAGAGGGGCACTGGTGGGAAGAGAGTTGAGGTTTCCTTCACTATTTTCTTCCTTGAGGTTGGAATCAAGGATTTGTGTCTAGTTCCTATAAACAGATCCTTGCTTCCTAGATGGGCTAAGAAGCTCCTTCTTACATACCTGGCCAAGCACACTTGACTTCAGGAAAAGCATAGGTAGTTTTTCCCAGTCCTTCTTGGTGAAGCACACGGGGAGATTTTTTCCTCTTGGATTTCCCTCAGTTTCAATTTTTCTATTTCATTCAGAATGCAACAAGGATCAGTTGTCCTGGCCTTTTCTTATTAACTCAGTGGGTGGCTATTATCGAGAGATTTTGTGGAATATTATGAGAATAAAAGGGTTCTTGGGAAACAGGTGAAAAGATAAGATTTTAAAATGACTGACAAGGATGGTATTTTCCAAATGTCTATATATAGCCTGCAACCATCTTGCCTTCAGCACATCTTTGAGACAATAAAAAAATCCATTTTATCTTTGTCCTAATGTTTCTGGTATCTTCCCTCTGGCAGCCACAAGTCAAAGAGTTTATATAAAACAAAGCCCTGAGGACTTCTGCTTTTGTCATAAATGACTCTAAAACTGGGCAAATGTATCAGGCAACTATTTTCAGGTATTGAACAACGAGAAGCACCATCCCCAAAAGAAGGGAAACTCACTCCCTATGTTCATCCGGGTCTGTTCCCAAGTTTCCCACTGTGGTGCAGAAAGCTGGAGTTCACGCAGAGTGTGATAGTCCAGTTGACCTAAGAGGCAGAGACAGGAGTTTGGGGCTCCTCAGCTTGATGGGAACTGCACATCAGGGCACTGGGGAAGAGGGAGCTGTGCTGGATGGTGAAAGAAGAATGAGGAGTCTATATGGGAGTTCCCATGAATTCTTCACTGAGGACTGGGACACATCTTCTGGGGCAAGATTATACAAAGCTTCCTACAGCAGGCCTGAGGGTAGAACAGAGGTACCAGAGGTTGAATGCTACTGAAAGATGTTGGAGTTCTGACCTAGCCTAAGGAGAGAGTTCTTTTTAGCACCCCAGGCATTTACCTGAGACACCAGAAAGGTCCTACTCTAGAAGAAATGAGCATGTCTGACAGTTAGGCCTACTCTAGATGTACCCTATTAAAGCCTAAAAATCCAAGCTTTGTCAAGATCTTCAGGAGGGACATAGTGTGGAAATTGAGTCCACTAGGTCATAGAGACTGAGGATCAACTAGAGTTTTCCACAGCCTAAAACCTAGGCTAACAAATTCAAATTTACTAGCCAATAGTCAGTTTGCCTGTCAAAGACATTACAAGAAAAAAAAAAGAACTAATGTCCCTCATTAACATAGATGTAAAAATAAAAAAAATTAGCAAATCAAGTCCAGCAATAGTTAGAAAAAAGGTAATACCTCATGACCATGTAGGGTTGATCCTAGAAATATAAGGATGGTTTAACACTTGAAAACTAACATATGTAATCTATCACCCCAACAAAATAAAATAGAATTAAATAATCTCAATGGAAACTGAGAAAACATTTGATGAAACTCTTACAACCACATAGAATAAAATCTCTCAGCAAATTAGAAATAGAGTCTCCAACATCGAGAATGATATTGACTATATCTGCAACAAACATAGTTATTGATGAAACATCAAAATGCTGTTCTCTAAGAATGAGAATATGGCAAAAATATTTGCTCTCAATACCTCTATTCAATATTGTACTAGAGGTCCTAGCTAGTAATATAAAGCAAGAAAAAGGAATAAAAGGACCAAAGATTTGGGAAGACTGTTTTTATTCACAAATGACCTGACAGAAAAACCTGAGTCTATAAACAACAGATAAATAAACACTTAGAACTAATGGGTGAATTTAGTAATGTTTCAGGATGCCTCTAAGTAAAAAAATTACTGAATTCTGTATAATAGCAACGAACAACTATAAAATAAATATTAAAAAACATTTAGGATAATACCAAAAACAAAATATTTTTAAATAAATGTAATAGAAGACATAAAATATTTGTGTACTGAAAATAATAAACCTTCCTGAGAAAATTCTAAATAAAGAGATATACCATATTTATGGATTGGCACATTTAATGTTAAGATGTTAATTTCCCCCAAACTGAATTCAATGTAATGACAACCAAATTCAATGTAGTGACAACCAAAATTACAGAACTCATTTTTGTAAAAATTGAGAAGCAGATTCTAACATTTACATAGAAATGCCAAAGGATAGTAAAACAACAAGAATAGTAAAAACAATTTTGAAAAAGAAAATTGGAGTGTTTATAGAAGGTTTCATGACCTTCTATAAATGCTATAGCAAGATGGGAAAAGAATACGTGTCATCTTAGGATAGGCAAACATTTCCTAGATAGGACACAAAAAGGACTAATCCTCAAATTTAAAAATGATAATTTGAACTTCATCAAAATTAAAAACTCCAATATACACCGTTAAGAAAATGAAAAGAAATCCATTGGTTAGAAAAAAAATATTCCTGCACATATAATATGCATATATCTGGCAGAGAAATCAGAATCAGAATATGCAAAGAACTCTTACAATTCAACAATGAGAATGCAAATGAACCATTAAAAATGGGAAAAAGTCTTCACACTCTGCAAAATAAAATATATAAAGAACATATACACCTTAATATAAGGAAAACAATACATTAAAACAGGAAAAAGACCCAAACACTGCACCAAAAAAATATGAAAACTGCCAATAAGTCTATCAAAAGATGCTCAACAGCATTATTCATCAGGGAAATGCAAATTAAAATCGCAGTGAGATACCAATTCACACATACCTGAATGCAAAATTTAAAAAGACTGTGAATATCAAATGTAGCTGAGCATGTGGAACACCAGGGTACCTCACACATTGCTAGTGAAATGCAAAGTGGCACAACTGTTATGGAAAATAGTTTGTCAGTTTCATATGAGATTAAATGTGAACTTACTATATGCCATAGCAATTGTACTTTTAGGTATTTATCCTCCATTCTTTCAGAATAAAATCATGTCCACCAAAGACTGATAGACTGATGTCCACAGTAGCTTTATTCACAAGAGACCCAAATGGAAACTACTCAAATGAACTAAAATGTCCACCTGTATATTCATACAATAGAGTAATACTCAGCAGTAAACAAAAAAGAAATACATGGAACAACACAGAAGCATCTCAAAAATATACTGAGTGAAAGAAGACAGACACAAATGAGCACATGTTGTATGATTCCTTTTCTATGATATTTGAAAAAAGGTACAACTAACAGGGATACAGTTCAGGTCAGGGGTTGCCCGGAATATAACTGACAGCAAAGTAATACTGAGGGAACTTTCTGGGTTGATGGAAATATGCTACATCTTGACTGAGGTGATTTCACAATGCATACACTTGTCAAAACTCATTGAGCTGGACATTTAAAATGAGTGGATTTTATTGTATGTAGATTATGCTTTAATAAAATTAATTTAAAAACTTTACATCATTTAGTGATTAAAAATAACAAAAAATACAATAGCAAAAACATGAGGAATGTCTTATTAAATTTTCTTCTTACTGAAGAAAAATAATTTATTACTCATCTTCATTCGGTTACGGAGGATATAAAATACTGAATGGTAGTATCATTAAATTTGAGAGAGCAAATTTCGATTCAGATACAATGATCATTAAAACTTTTCACATTAACAAATTTAAGCTTTACAAAGGAGAGAGATTATTAACTGCCCCATTGTTATAATAGAGAAAATGAGCTAAGAGAGGTTAAATGGAGCACCTAGAGTCAAATGTAGAAACTGTGATTCCAACTCAGGTCTTTTGGCGCTAAATCCAGTGCTCTTTCCACTATACTGTGTTGTTTGTCTTCTCATGCATTGCTTTTAAAATATACTGAATAACCTAAATTAACAATGTCTTTTCCACTGCAAGGCCTTAAATTGAATTTCCTTTGATGTTATTAGATTTTGAAAAAGGCTTTTTTACTTGACACCGAGTTTTTGTTTCTATTTTTGTTTTTTCCAGAAACCTTCCCAATCGTTACCTTTCCAGAGATGTGGGGGATCTTTATCTTTCTTGCAGGAGGTATGGAATTTTTCAGCAGTCAAATTAAATGGAATCTTATAAAGCATTTCCTCTCTACAGCCTACATTGCCGATGAGGGTAGAAATTGATAGTTATTTCTGGAGAATGGTTTGGCAATAGATATCAAAGCTCTTAAAATCTGGTACATTCTTGGACTGAGCAATTACTCTTCTGGGAATTTATCCTAAGGAAATTATCAGAGATGTGTGCATGGGTTTATGTGCATGAATGGTCATCACAGCATTATTAACAATAGCAAAAAAAAATGGAAACAAGATAAATGTCTGTGTCGGAGACTGTTTTTTTTCTTCCATTGTCCCATCTTTTCTTCCTCAGCAATAACGCTGGTTTGTAGATGGGCACATTGCCACCCAGTAAAGCATAACCTATGTTGGCCTTCCCTTACAGCTAACTTGTGGCCATTGGAAGTGTTGTGAGTTAACACTAACTAAGAAGTCTCGTTCCTTGGCCATTTCCCTTTGGCTTACTGGATTGTGGATGCATTGGTTAGATCTGAACCATTGGAACATGAGGCAACACTCCCAGGGATGGCAGAATAGCAAGAAGGAGCCCGGGTACTGTGGGAGCCCGGGTACATGCCTTGAGACTTAATTTGCATGAAAGAAAATAACTTCCAGTTTAGTTTAAGCACTATATTTACATTTTCCTGTTAGAAATAACCAAACTTAATCTAACCAACTTTATGTTCAAGGGCAAAGGGACGGTTAAATTATAATATATACATAGAGGGTATCATACCAAGGAACTGTTAAAATGACATCATCTAAGATTCTCTTAACATGAAATAATTTTCACAATGTAAGACTAAGACAAAAAATAGGCAATATTCAAAAGCAGGATATGAACAATATTTATAAATACAATTTTTGTCATGTGTGTACATGTATATATAGATATGTGTGTACATGTATATATAGATATGTTTTATCTCCCTCTGTATATAGAAAAATATATAAATATATACATGTATAATATAAAAATATAAGTAATAATGATAATAATAATAAATAATATGAAATATTGCCAGCTGTTAGGTTTGAATGGTGGAATTAGAGATTTTTTTTAACGTGAGTTTTTTGTGTTTTTCACATTGGGCATGCATTACACTGGTTATAAGAGAGGAATAGCTGTCAAAATAAAATCATCTTTTTCCACAAACAAAGCAAGTTTAAGTGTGATTCACTAATTTTAAAGAAAAAGGCTATATATCATAACATAAATAAAAGAAATAGAAATTAAATATTGAGGAAGTCTTGTACTTTTACAGTGCATTTTAAAACATGTGCCGCTGTTGCATATCTTGTTATATTGATGCATGAATAGTTCTGATTACTCTTTAAAACGGAACACAAGCCAATGATTTAGTAGATGGGTGAATGTATATACTTTATAGCTCCTACTCAAATAGGATGTGAAGCACAGGGACATTCTAAAGATGACATCTAGCGGTTGCTGTGGTAACCTTATGGGCTACATTTTGGTAATCTTTTATGTCAATTTCTAGAGTTGGAATTGGCATATTCTTGGCTTTCACATACAGAAAGGAGACCGCGATTGGTGGTTATTAACCCTTACAGACTGTACTTGTGATTGCTGTTCAGCTTGAAAGAGGGTAGTCAAGTCACAGTAGAGGTGTTCAAGAACAGCCCTAACCTGATTAAAGGAATCTAAAACCTACCTTAGAATTGTCATGGCAATTAAAAAAAAACTGTCGCTCTAAGTAAAAATAAAAATTCATGATTATTATAGAACACTTACGATGCAAGAAGCACAATGCTTAGTGCTTTATAAACACCATCTCATTTACATCTGTTTCATGACTTAAACCTTAGCAGAGTCCTACACAGTGGTATGATCATTGTCATTTTATAACAAAAAACAAAACTGAGACTTAGAAAGTTTAGATGAGTTGTTCAAAGCCACATGGTTAGGACAGAGTGGTGCCAGGATTCACACCTAAGTCACCTGCCCACCCTCTTATCCCCTGCTCTATGTGGTATCCAGGTGTTTGCCCGTGATACATGGTCTGGGTCTATCATAAGTTTCCCTTTAAGGGAGACACCAGAGCAATGCTAGTTTATCTAGCGTAGTCTAGCCTTAATCAGCTCTGCTTACTAAACACCCACTGCGAGCATGATACTGTTGCTATTTATAAAAGTGTGATGGGCCCTTCTTATGACATGAAAGTATACAACCAAGCTTACAAAACACTATGCCATATCGTAATTTGACCTGGTAGTCTAGCTCTCTAGTAAGGGCAGAATGGCAGAAGTGGGGGAGAGCTAACTACAGTGTTGGAAGGCACGCAGTGGGAGAGATGCGTCACAGCAGAGGCAGTGAGAAGGTGCTGTCCCCAAGAGCTGCCCTTTGAATAAGCTCTCAAGCATTGCTTCTCAAAGAGCAGCCATGGAGGGGCATCAATGGCTTGCTGGAAGTACAGAATCTCAGGTTCTACCCTAGACCTGAATCTAAATATGCATCTATACAGGATCCTCAGGGGATTTGCAGTCGCATTAGTGTATGAAAGGTACTGCTTTAAAGAACGCAGAGCACTGTAATAGCACACATGGAAGGAACCACACTGTAGGAACAGGGAACAGTGTGAGCAAAGCACAGCAGTGGGAATGAGGAAAACGGTTCCAGGGAAATCTCATATCTGGTTGAGCTGTAGCATAAACAGTGGAGTGCAAGATACTGAGTAGTAGAAAGATAGGTAGGACCGAATTCACAGAGGGCCTAAGAGTTTTATCTTATTTTAGAGGTAGTGAGGATAACTAAATATTTTTGATCAAGAAATGATAGTTTTTATTTAATATTCTCTTTAATATATAAAGTAAGTTTTGTGATAAATTTAGAACTTAACTTTTGCATGATATGTAATTTTTTCATATATTCCCTTTCATCTTCACACTACTAAATTGTATTATTACTGTTATTATTTAAAGTTTATTTATTTTGAGAAAGAAGAGGGGAGAGGCACAGAGAGAGGGAGAGAGACTCCCAAGCAGGCTCTGCACCCTCAGCGCAGAGCCTGATGTGGGCTCGAATCCACAAAATGTGAGATCATGACCTGAGCCAAGACCAAGAGTCAGGCTCAACCGACTCAGGAGCCCCTGAATAAATGTATTATTAATAGGTGTTGAGTTTATGGATGTCATTAAAAGAGAATGGAGTACAGTTTGCCAAAAGAGACTTAATTACAGAGAAGAAACTGAGGGTTGCTGGAGGGGCATTGGTTGGAGGGATGGGCTAAATAGGTGATGGGCATTAAGGAGGGCACTTGTTGGGATGAGACCTGGGTGTTATATGTAAATAATGAATCACTAAATTCTACTGAAATCATTAATACACTATATGTTAACTAACTTGGATTTAAATAAAATTTAAAAATAAAAAAAAACATGGAAAAAAATAAAGTAATACAAATGTACTGAGCACCCCCCTTCCCCTCCAGAAAGAGAAGGGAGTAAATCCTGAAGGCAAGAAGGAAGTTGAGAATTCTATAGCCATCACCCATTCACTGTGAAGGGCTGGATGGTTAAATTGACCTGGGAGATTTAAAAGTGTACACCACATTGTCCTTCAAGAATAGATGGGGCAAGCAGATGAAGTATTGTCCTGCTTTATTTTGCATTGGTCAGGCTCTCTGCTCTCAGTCAGAGAAGGGACCTCAAATCCCTTCCCCCAGGCTCCTTTGATGAGGTTTCTGGGAGAGACAGAAGCTATTTTGTAAAGCTGTCAGCTGTCCTGAATAAGGGAAATAGATGAAGCAGCCAGGAACAAGAGAAACAGATAAGAGGTGAATTCTCAGGAATGAGGGGGAGCCTTGTCTGCCTTGGAATAAAAGGAGAAGGGAAGAGGAGTTTGGAAAGAGGGGCTGAATCAACTGATGGAATCTTCAGCTGCAGGCTGACAGCAGTGTTACAGAGGCAAAATGAGTCAACAAAGATGTCCGTGACTGGTTGAGAGACAAAGGACAAGGGACCGATAGGTACAGCTGGATGCAAGACGTTTCATATAGGGATGGCTGCATGTATCAGGAAGGGTGAGCTGGAGGGAAAAGGCAAAAGACAAATAAATCAAACTTTCTGCTCCTGCATGTTGGACCCTGTTAACTAGGACATTCTTTGTTCCCACCAGTTGGTGACTTAATCAGGTCAGCTAAGGAAGCTTAAAGGATCTTGGAAGCTTGTAGGATCTTGGAAAGATTTGCACTGGTCCCAGTCAGGGTTGGGTATAATGGCTCATGATCTGACAAACCATCCAATACACTTGACATCCCCCAATGCATCTAATGAAAAAGAATTCCAATTAAAAAAAAAAAAACCCATCTGGAAAAGGGAAAACCACACACAATGGCCATTGCCCAAGCATCTCCACAGTGTCCTCAAATCATCTACCCCAATGAACTAGTCTATTGGGTCTCTGTAAAAGGCTCTGTGCCTGTCCTTCTCCACAGCTTGTTCACATCACTCCCAGGTTTTACCTGTCTTGGACAGTTCTGACTGCCTGTGATTCTACCTGGAAACTCTGAGATCACTTCTTGTTTGCACTTGAGACAAGTTTCTCCATGTCTTTTGGCACTTGTGACCTTCTCTGAACTCTGATGGTTTTAATTTTTTTTAGTGTGTAAGTATTTTATTCTACAAAGCTGTGAGGTTTATTGTGTCACCAATACTTGATCAAATATCTATTGATAAAGGCCCCCAAAGTGCTCTGACTACGGAGAGTATGAACGTCTGTGTAGAGTAGGAAAAGAGAGGTTCAGCTAAGAGGAAGAGAGATGAACATAAAATAAGGCACAGATAAAAAGTTTCTTCTCAGTCTTTATTCTTTCATTCTTCTCTTGCTTTGCTACAATCTCTGGGTGGGGGGCCAGGTTTCCTCTCTACAGGGTGACAAGAATACAAACTATGATCCTTGAGCCGAAGACCAAAGTCAAGCACTAAGGTCAATTTCATTGGCTCTCTTGGGTTTTGGGGGCATCCCTGGAATATGATATTTTTCATTATGAAAGATATTTTTCATTATGCATTGATTTACTGTCTTCATACAGTTAGACTAATAAAATCAGCAGTTTAAAAACTAGTTTTATGTAGTATTTTAAGATTATATAGTTTTGATGGTATCTTTATTAACATAATGATCCTACGGGAAATTTTTTTCCTAAGGGAAGATTGTATCATTTAAATCCTTGTTTTATGTTAGGGGAATTTGTGATTAGTATTGATACTCTATCATGGTTGCCTCTGATGCTCTCTAGGTTAAAGCACTTAAATAGTTGATAAAATATCGTTTGTTTCTATGCTATGCTTGTAGACGGTATTTTGGTCAACTTCAAGGCTGAATTATTTTCCCTGAAATCATTTCACAAAAAGGACCAGCAATTTGCTGATAAGTTTTCTTATAAACGAGTGCACAGTCAAGACATAATAACACACTGATTACACAACGGAGTAGCAGAAATGAGATACTAGTACCTCTTATGTAATGAGTTAAAACAATTTCTCTGTTTTGGGGGCTCATACTGCTAAAGATTAGTTTTTTCAAGGTGCGATTTTAAAAAAGAAAAAACACCCAGCTGTTAGGTTGATTTGTTTTCTTTCAAACAGTCTTCATAGCTTCAATTTCTGGAACTTAACTCCTTGAAGACAGCAACATTGCACTCGATAATATTTTGCTCATTCATCTATAGGATGTTTGTTCAGTTGAGAAATGAAAATGGGTCTCACTATACTACGTAGAGTGATTTGTTCTAAATGGCACAAAAACTGTTTCTGGGCCAGGAAAGTATTAGTTCAAGATTCTGTGAAAGTTGACGCTTACTCTGATGCATGGACACCATGGTCTAGTGAAATTTGCACATTAGGGACTTTCCTATATCTTCACCTCTCCCCAGCCCCCAAACAAATGTCATTAGTTTCACATAACAGGAAGAAGGAAATATACAAAGGCACAGACACTATCTGAATTAAGGGACCAATTTTTTTCCCCTTCTTTATGATGAAAGTTAGTTTATGTACAGTGTGCTTTAGTGTGTAAAGGGACACACTGGTGTTATGTGCTCAGCAAAACAGAAAAGCTTTTCTTGAAATGATTAGAATGCAAATGCTGTTTTCTAGATCTGATTTCCTGGTATTTTTTTGGGGGGGGGGAGGATACCATTATATCTGGTGCTTTTGTTTTAGAAACAAAAGTAAACTACAGGGAGTTTAACCAAAATCCTACCACACCCCCTTTAAAACCAAACTGAGCAAGAGGGCCAAATTGCTGCTTTATCCACATTTTGGTCGTCCTGGGGTGGTGGTAGCCCTCTGCTCCCACTGTTCGTTTTCCTTTACATTTGACTCCAACAGAGATCAAAACTACATTTTATGGACTTATGGTTTGGCAATATGCTGGCAAATGGGAAAACAAGCAACATAAACCAAATTTCTGCCACAATGCTTTTAATATTGAGACAGACTTTTATCTAACAGAGCCAACAGAATGGAACATGAGAGCACCAGCAGCTCAGGGCTGTAAACACAGCTTCCTGATGACACATCCCTAGGGGGACAGATCATACAGTTTCTATATTATGCGGCTTGTCACTCTACTGGCACAGAACTGATTTTCGCCTCAGAAAATGTCTCTTTCCTGAAACTCCAGCTGTCCTTCATTCATAAAGCAGCGTTTTAATAAGGTGTTTGTTTACTAGGAAAACAATGCTAACGTTAATAATGAATCACTGACAATATAGCATATTCCTTATCATAGATGGTCTACTTGCTGCCAAACAGCTGGAGGAAACTCGAGGGAAAAATGCAATCAAGCATTTAAACATCATAGCTGGATGTTTCCAAACATAAGTATCCAGATGTTTAGCATTGTGGAGGTAATGTGTTTGATTGCTTGCCTTTTCATATTTTATCCAGATCTTTTGATGTTTTGTGGATAGAGCCATGACTATTCTTCATTTTCAGTATGCTGAGCAGTTTTGCTCATCGTGAATGGCAACAATAATGCTGAAGACTGGCAGAGGCCAAACCTGGCTGAGATTGCTGGAGAGGAGGGAGAGGAAGAAATGAGACTTAGACTGTGGTTAAATGGGTCCCTCTCCTGGCTAATGTGTATGGAAGCATTGCCTTTTAAAAGGCATCGGCTGAATCCGTTTTCAAGCTTCAGTTAAGGGGCATCTAGGAATTAAGAAGTTGGATGGAGGGTCAGATTCTCTTGTTTTCCTTGAGACCCAGAGGCTGAATAGCCAGGCCCTTCTTCAGGATACCCACTGCCAAGAAAGAAAGCTAACTGTCTCTGTGCCAGTGAGGATACTGGCTTCAGAGGAATCTGGTCCAACTAAACTGTAGTAGAGTCACTCCCTTCCTCAGATTGATGCCTCATCAGGCAAAATTAAAAATCTACATAAACAAGATGAAGTACTTTCTCTTTTTAGGATCTCAGAGTACCCAACCCAAATCAATTCATGCTTCCTACTGCAAACTTCTCCGACATTGGGTTATTGGTACTTATAATTAGAGTCATTGCCAAATGTTCCACTAAATTAAAATCCCTTGCAAATTAATTATCTCATCAAAGGTGGCTCGGTTTCAGAACTGGATTCATAGATCCTGGCACTAAAATAGATGCAACCTTCTCCTAAGAGTGAAAGGAAAAAAATAGTCATTTACTGACATGTCCCTGCAGGAAACAATAACATTACAGATCATGTAGGAGCCAAGAATAGCCGAGGCATATTAATAACTGAGTCTGCTCCCTGACTTTATTCAAGATGACTGGTTAAAGAACGCTGCCCTGATGATGACTCCATAGCACAAGGAACAATGTCATCATTAACATGTGGCCCGTTTAGCATTTAGAACATTTCACACATAAAGAGAACGCAACTCAAGACTATTTATCGTGCTTTAGACAGATGGTTTAATGTTTCTTTAGCCTTCAGCCCAGCAGGCCACCCATGGTTTTCTTCAGCCAAGGGCTTTTTAAAAATAATTGGTCTATAGCAATTTTCTAACAAGACTGACTGCAATATATTTCCCTAAATCTTTTTCCTACCCTTAACTATCCCTTACAGTGGTTTGTGGTTGACAAAGCTCCCTGACTGACACTGATTCCTCACATATAAGTAATTACTGACATAAAAGGAGATGAAGGGGCTGAAATTTCATCATTAATGGTTTCTTTGCTACAGAAAAGCTATTTAGAAACGATTACTTTGGAAAACAGTTCTTGCCTGATTAGACATTGCCTGACTCTGGAGAAGCCGTTCCCCCAGAATCTTTCAATACAGAAAATGATAACCCCACATCGATGGATAACTGTGAGTGGCAAAAGATGCATATAGGCACTGGTTTAAAGATGGTAGAGAAGAGTAATTTTGTCTCTGTCTGAGGAATATGGAAATGTGTTGAGGAAGGGACACAGAGGCCGCAGATTCCATGCTCCTACCGTCAAAGTGGAAATTTTGGAAAAGCAAGCGAGTGCATTCTTAAAGTGCAAACCTCTGTAGAGCTCTGAATGACCCCCTGCACTGCCCTGACCACTGTTAGGTTTCCCAAGCCCTTCTACCAGCTCTTTTAGGGGAACGATGTGATCAAAGTCTTGGAGACTCTATGGATTGGCCGGAAGGGTGGCTGCCTATTTGCACATTCTTCTCTATGTAGCCTCCCTGGTAGGGCTCAGAACAGGCAAGCTTAGGCCTGGAGCCCAGAAAAGCGATGACACGGCAGAGAGGATTTAGTGATCAGATGTATTTAGGAGGGCAAGTGTCTCCTGACTGCCTACCCAGGAGGCTTGAGGGATTGGAAGTCTCAACGCAGAACTTCTGATTGGCTTTTTTCTCTTCAAGGAACAGAGATATCTCATTGAAAGCTCAGATTTCCCATTGACACTTAATGCTGGGCCTGACTGGAATCTTTGCTGGTTCTGTGTCTGCAGCTGGTGTCTGGGTTTTACACTGCAACTGTCAATTTCTGCACCTATGAGAATGAGGCCCATGGTACTGACATTGGTGGTCTGTCTGACCATGGCTTGTTTAATTCCCAGCTAAGGTGCCAAGCCAGTTCTGTTTCATGAAGTTCAATAGCTCCCTGCTCCTGGTGCGCGAGGGCGACTGGCAGCTGACAGTCCAGGCCTCGGGCCTGGACTGCTAGCGGCTGTGCGGCCAGGTGTCACAGTGCATGCCGTGCATGCTCAACTTCTCGCAGGAGCAGTTCCGGTTGGTACACATGGAGGTGGAGGTGAGGGACATCAATGATCACGCGCCGCGCTTTCCCCGGGCCCAGATCCCCATGGAGGTGTCCGAGGGCGCGGCTGTGGGCACGCGCATCCCCCTGGAGGTGCCGGTGGACGAGGATGTGGGAACCAACGGGCTGCAGAGCGTGCGCCTGGCCGAGCCTCACAGCCCCTTCCGCGTGGAGCTGCAGACGCGCGCGGACGGCGCCCAGTGCGCGGACCTGGTGCTGCTGCAGGAGCTGGACCGCGAGAGCCAGGCTGCCTACAGCCTGAAGCTAGTGGCCCCGGACGGCGGCCGCCTGCCGCGCTCCGCCACTGCCGCCCTCAGCGTGCGAGTGCTGGACGCCAACGACCGCAGGGCGCCGGGGCCGAGGTGGAGCTGGCGGAGGACGCGCCCGTGGGCTCCCTGCAGCTGGACCTGGACGCAGCCGACCCCGACGAGGGTCCCAACGGCGACGTGGTGTTTGCCTTCGGTGCCCGCACCCCACCCGAGGCACGCCGCCTCTTCCGCCTGGACCCGCGCTCGAGCCACCTCACCCTGGCAGGACCCGTGGACTACGAGCGCCAGGACACCTATGAGCTAGACGTGCGGGTCCAGGACCGCGGTCCCGGGCCCCGGGCCTCCCCCTTGCAAAGTCATCGTGCGCATCCGCGACGTCAATGACAACGCTCCGGACATCACCATCACCCCGCTGGCCGCCCCGGGCGCGCCTACCGCCTCTCCCTTCGCCGCTGCCGCCGCCGCCGCTCTCGGTGGTGCGGACACGACCTCGACGACAGGCCTGGGACGCCAGAGGCCAGCGCCATCTCGCTGGTGCCAGAGGGGGCAGCGCGCGAGAGCCTGGTGGCGCTGGTCAGCACCTCGGACAGAGACTCGGGCGCCAATGGGCAGGTGCGCTGCGCCCTCTACGGGCACGAGCACTTCCGGCTGCAGCCGGCCTACGCGGGCTGACCGCGGCGTCCCTGGACCGCGAGCGCATCGCTGAGTACAACCTGACGCTGGTAGCCGAGGACAGAGGCGCGCCCCCGCTACGCACCGTGCAGCCCTACACGGTGCGGGTGAGCGACGGGAACAACGCGCCACTCTTCACACGACCCGTCTACGACGTGTAAGTGCGGGAGAACAACCCTCCTGGCAACTACTTGGGCCGCGAAGGCCAGGTCACCTACCGACTGCTGGAGACCGAAGAGGATCGAGCCCAGGACGCCGTGTCCACCTACATCTCTGTGGACCGCACCACTGGGAAGCTGTGCGCGTAACAGTGCTTCGATCGCAAGTAATTGGCTGAGCTGCAGCTCGGGCTGGAAGCTCTCGACGGCGGATCTTATGCAGCTCTGGGGTCGGGCTGTGGTGTGGCTGCACGTGGAGGACCAGAACGACCACTCACCTCGGCTGGTCACTCTGCCATTCTTCAATGGCTTAGCCCAGCTGCCTCTGCTCCAGGGGCTCTGCGCCCCTTGGCTCCCTGGTGATCCAAATGCAGACGAAGGCCCCAACACAGAGCTAACTTTCATCCTCTTCTGTCGTGGCGGCGGCCCCGGGGTGCTAGCGCCGCACCCGGTCACGGGTGAGCTGTCTTTTCAGCACTGCTTGTCTCCACAGCCCACCAGCCGTCTGATGGCGGTCGTCGTGGTGCGGGACCGAGGCCAGCCACTTTGCTCCTAGTGCCCACGGATTCGGCGCCACCTGGTGGAGAAGTAGTGTTGGTGCTGCCGCCGCCGCTGCCGCCGCCGCCGTTGCCGCCGCCAAAAGAGGGTGGGTAGGGACGCGCCTAGGGATGCACAGCGCAGAAAGCTGGGAGGGAGCCTGACTTCCCGGTTGTCTTGGCAGGTATTTGGCCAGCGGCTGCGGCTTCTGCTGGTGGCCATTGCCATCGTGACTCGTTCCAGCCAAGGCGAGGCTGGGACGCGGAGGAAGCTTTGTGGGCATAGCCTGAGCAGGGACCACGCGAGGAGTGGCCAGGCTGGTCCAAGTAGCAGAGCGTCAGGGGCTGACTCTGGGGGCTTTGAGTTGAGGTTCTTCGTGGAGACACTGGTCCTTTCCATTTACGCAGAGGCCCCGGAGGGCGAGGCTGCAGAGATTTCCCGGTCCGGGGGACACTGGGGTGTTCTCGTGCTCCTCCCTTCGGAAAAGGAGCGGGATCCTGTGGGCCCAGGAGGTGCACGCCAGCAGTCTTAGTGTCCTCGTGAACGTTTAGTCGATTTTCATCCCGAGACGTTAGGAAAATTCAGTGCCTGATCCGGTCTGGGACTTCAAAGGACTGATTTTTCCGGACTTGTTTATTTTTTATTTGAGAGGAAAATTTCTTCACAGGCATAGGCAGAAGGAGGCCTGATGGTCATGTTTCATGGAGGCCCACGTCTCTTTGTGCTGTTTTTGCCCCTGGTAATTTCCTTGTGGTTCCAGTTGGAACATCTTCGTCCCTCAGGGTTTAAATGTATCTTCCTGAAGCACTCCAGAGGAGGGATATTGCGCCCTGGCCGGTGGCTTTGATATCTGAGTGTGAAATAGTGACTGCTGCTCTCACCTCTCTTTTTAAATAGGGGTCAGGCTCAGCTTCTTTCCGTTCCTCATCCTCTGGAGAGGATAAATCTGGTGCGAGGTAATTTCAAAGTATGTATCGCTCTACCTAAGCAACGTGTTTGACGTTTTGTACATTTTTATGGATAACATAGTGATGCCGTCCTTTTCACTCCCAGTACACATTCAAATCCAGATGAATTTAGTGTGAAAGATAGCAGAAGAGGAGACAGCGAGGTGAATAACAGCAGTTCTGACGTCAGTACTGAGCGGGCTTCAAGAAAGCATCTTTTCCAGTGACTGCAAGGCAAAAGGGTACGTTCAGACCTGTGACTTTGAAGCTCTTCCTCACAAAGCCCTGATAATTGCGGATGCCTGAATGAATTAAAAAAACAAACAACTGGTCCGGACTGTGCATTCGTAGAGGTGGGTATGCTGAGTGCTGTTGAAAAGAGCTGGCAATTTTTTTTGAACACTTCTTATTTAGCTGGTTCTATGTATTTTAAATACTTTACGCTTGCTGACTTATTCCTCTTAATAAATCTAGTGGAACCGAGGACGGATGACTTCTAGAGGCATCTGGATCCTAGTCCCCTTCTAAATATTCTCTAGTTTGTAAATATCTTTCCTAAAATGAGACCCTTAGAGTTGGATACAGAACTATAGAACCAGCCTCTCTCCTGAGCTCCAAACTCATACGTCCAGTTGCTTACTCACTGTTTCCATTTGGGTATCTTGATAGACATGCTACATTGTCAAAACTGATCTCTTGATTTCTTCCCTACAAATTTGTTCTTTCTCTAATGTGTGTACCTCAGTAAATGACAACTCTATTCACTTAGTTGCTTGCCCTGGCCAACGTCCCTGTGTCATTCTTGGTTTGTGTCCTCTCCCACTCAGTTTCCAGTCCATCAGCAAATCAGATTAGATTTACTTTGAAAATATATTCCCAATCTGTGCTCTTTTCACTACCTTGTTTGTGCACTGTCATCTCCTGCCTGGATGGATCCCAGCTGGGCTGTGTTTCCATGCTTGCCCTCTTGCCGTCTGCTTTCCAAATCAGATCACGTAATTCAACTCTCCAAAGATTTCTCACTTAACATGAAATCCAAAAATCCTTCTCATGGTATCCCAATTACTACTGCTGTGTAACAAAATGTAACTCAAAATGTAGCAGTTTAAAACAACTATTTTATTATGCTCATGGATTCAGTGAGTCATTTTGGACATCTGAAGGCTTAGATGCATGTCTGCCGTGTGGATTAGGATAATTCAAAGTCTAAGATTGCTCACTTGGGGGTGGGGAGAGGGGCTTCATGTGCCATTTATGTGTGGTTCGATTTTCTGACCGCATGGCAGCCTTAGGAAGGCATGAATGTTCCACCAAATAAGATAGAAGTCACATCCTCTTTTATAACCCAGTCTTAGAAATGACATAGTCCTTTATGTCCTACTGGTCCAAGCAGTCTTAAACTCACTGAAAAATTATGAAAGAATTTTGAGGCCGTGTTTGTAAGTAAGCCACACATGGCCCATAAAGTCTTGTATTATCTGGCCCCTGGTTGCTTCTCCCAGATGATTTCTTATTACTCATCCCCTTGATAATTTGAATGTCATTATATTGGCTCTCTTGATTCTTGTACAAACCACACATATTTCATTTCAGACCTCAGAGTCTTGCTATTCCCTCTGCTTGGTAGGCTCTTTCTCAAGATACCCATAATTTTTTGTGTCCTGCCTTCATTTATGCCTTTGTTCAAATGTCTGTTTTCCCAAAGAAATTTTTCATACCTCAGGCTGTCTCCCCCAGCTGTCACTCTCTACCCTGCTTTATTTTCCTTCATGTCATTTATCACTGCCCGACATTCCTTTATGCATTTGTTTATTATTTGTGCTTAGGAGTGCCTGAGTGGCTCAGTCAGTTAAGTGTCTGACTTTGGCTCAGGTCTCGATCTCATGGTTCGTGAGTTCGAGCCCCGCGTAGGGTTCTGCACTGAAAGCTCGGAGCCTGGAGCCTGCTTCAGATTCTGTGTCTCCCTCTCTCTCTGCCCCTCACCTGCTCACACTCTGTCTCTCTCTGTCTCTCAAAGAGAATAAATGCTAAAAAAATTGAAAAAGTATGTACTTAAAAATGAACGAATGAATTAATGAAAGGTGTAGTCTAACTAGCGTATACATTGCAACTGTATGACTATTTCTTATGATCGTATTGCATTTTAGATTAGGGTAAAACTGTGCTGGTGTTTTTTAGAGGTTCCATTGCGCTGCTTTACATTCTAGAAGATTTTAGTGTCATCTCAAAGCTTGAAGATTTTATAGTGAGTTTATCTTTTCGGATCATTTAATGTTAAATCGTCCTTTTCAAACAAAGATCAAGTTCCTGGAACTCCTAGTGTTTATTCTCTGTTTAGAGAATTATGAGCTTCTTCTTTCCTTAACACAGTTTCCTCCTCATAATAGTAGGCAGGCTCTGAATCCCGTGGTAGCTCCAGGTCCTGCTGTGGCAAACAATAAAGTGATCGAAGTAATGCATTCAATCTGGGAGGGTATAGTCACTTGGCAATAACAACCACATTTCCTCTTATACTCAATAGCAACATTTTATTTACTTATTTATTAAACATTTACAGAACACTTACAACATGTATCAAGAACTGTGCTAGGTGCTCTATAAATATTAACTCATTTAATTCTCAGAATAATGGTATTAGGCAGGTACCATCGCTTAAGCTCATTTCACATGGGGGAAACTGAGGCATAGAGTTGTTAGAGTATTTTGATCAAGACCATCCAGCTGTAGGGGCAGAGCTGCATTTTCCGTTCCGGGAGCCTCGTTCCAGGGTTCATGCTTTTAATGTTCTGCCGTAGTGTATTTTCAGTGGCTTTTTAAACACTTATTTTATGGGTCCTCTAAAGATTTAGGACTGATTTACATTCCTGAGGATGTTTCTGTCTTTGACTTTAAATGAGACGTTCTGATTTATGGCTTGGTTTATACTCCGGCTCTCTGCTGCATTTTCTTGTAAACCTTTTAGTGGGATTATTGAAGGGATCGACACAGGGCTGATGGCAAGATAATTGAATTAGATGTTGATAGCTTGAGTTAAGACATTTAGTGAAGTTAGTTTTATTAATTTTTCATCTCGTTCTTAATAGTTAACACAGAGAATAAATGTATTAATAAATATACTGATATTCTTCAGAAATTAACTTACTTAGTTAATTTTCTTCTAAGTTTTTATTTAAATTCCAGTTAGTTAACATGCAGTATAATATTAGTTTCACATGTAGGATTTAGTGACTCATCATTTACATAAAACACCTCATCACAAGTGCCTTCCTTTTTCTCTTTTTGATGTTTTTTTATTATTGAGAGATAGAGCGAGCTGGGGAGGGGCAGAGAGAAAGGGGGAGAGAAAGGATCCCAAGCAGGCTCTGTGCTGACAGCAGAGAGCCCCATGCAGGGACAGAACTTGTAAGTGGTAAGATCAAGACCTGAGCTGAAGCTGGATGCTCAAATGACGAGCCACCGAGGAGCCCCACAAGTGCCTTCCTTAACACCCATCACTCATTTAGCCCATCCCACCCCCCACCTCTCTCCAGCAACCCTCAGTTTGTTCTCTATAGCTGAGAATGTGCTTTATGATTTGCCTTTCTCTTTCTTTTATTCTTCCTATGTTTATCTGTTTTGTTTCTTAAATCACATATGAGTGAAATCAAATGATATTTGTCTTTCTCTGATGTGTTTTGCTTAGCATAATACACTCTAGCTCCATCCATGTCATTGCAAATGGCTAGATTTCTTTCTTTTTGATGGCTGAGTAATATTCTATTGTATATATATACAATATACATGTGGTATATATATATACCACATCTTTTTTATCCATTCATCAGTAGATGGACATTTGGGCTCTTTCCAAAATTTGGCTATTGGTGATAGTGCTGCTATAAACATCAGGGTACATGTATCCCTTCAAATCAGCATTTTTGTATCCTTTGGGTAAATACCTAGTAGTACAACTGCTGGAATGTAGGGTGGTTCTATTTTTAACTTTTTGAGGAACCTCCATACTGTTTTCCAGAGTGGCTGCACCAGTTTGCATTCCCATCAACAGTGCACGAGGGTTCCCCTTTCTCCACATCCTCACCAACACCTGTTGAGAAACTTCATTTTAGATTGTAATTTTTACCATTCCTCCCACCAAAGCTATATCAGAGATTCCAGCAAATTATTTAATTTAGCTGCTTGAATTTTATTTCCATTTCATTTCATCAGTGCACCAGCAGGTGGAGGTACAAGTCGTTGGCAGAAAATGCAAAGGGAGAAAAAAAATAATAAATGGCTAAAAAAGTAGTCCCTGAACAGCTGAATGTCGTTTGCATTTTTAAGTCTATTGCCCAAGAGCATCCTGACTTTTTAAATATCTTACATAATTCCAATTTATTTCCAAGTTGTTTCAGATCACTCAGAATGAAACACATTTAAAGATCCTGAAAGATTAATCGAGGAATCTCAAAGCAGCAGGACTTTCATCACATCCTGAAAACAGCCACAGTATTGCACTTTCTTCAAGTATCCTTACCCTCACATCCCCCAGCTGAGAAATATGAATTTCCAACCAGTGTACTCAGAACTCAAAGGATGTTATTTTCATGTCCGTGAATCCCAAAGTGAAGGGCTGCCAAGTGTATGTGACAGAGTTCAAAACTGCGGGCCGGCAGTGTCACCTCCCCCTGTTCTCAGACAGAATGATGAATTAAATCACCCTTTAGTGGATGGATCACCTTCACGTACTTCAGAAATAGCCACTTCATTCTGAAATGCTGCAACTCATATAGACAGTTATATTTGGGGAATATACACATTTATGTTGCTGTCAAGTATTTATAAGCCAAGTTGCATACACGAGCCTCCTACTTTTGATAGACATTGCCCTAAATTATGTCAACAGTCAATGTCAGAGCACGTGATGCTTTTTATATAATCCAGGATATTTTACCAAAAAGTCTTAGATGTAGCCTTTATTGCCACTGTTATAATAAATGAACATGTATTTTATATTCTAGGATCATTTGTGAATTTAAATGAAATCTTCAGTCTAGCTGTACCTTGATGTTTGGGTATTTGCAATTCTACTGGAAATACAATTTAACTTTTAATGACTTGAGGCTGGATTAAAAATCTGGACCCTGACTGTAACCACAGGCCCAATGGGGAGAAAGAAGCAGCAGCATTGTGGTGAAAGAGAAAGTTCAGGCAGCACTGGGGTGGGGGAACCCCAATAATTTCTCTCGCTTGAATCTGAGATTGTTACTGGGCGCTTAATGGGTAGAGCAGTGGCAGATACTGACAGTGTGTGAAAATCAAATGGAGGTGGCTGGTCATGTCCAGCTCCTGGGCGTTCAACCCCATTTATAACCGCAGCTCATTCAGAGGTAGAGCTGCAGGGAACAGCAGTGGAAAGAGTAGAGAGAGTCTTAAATCCTCATCCGCCTGGATTACTATTCCCAGCAGGAATGGGACAGGAGACCAGAGGCAGAAGGAAGGATTGGACCCCAAAATGCAGTGACTCACAGATTACATGGGCAGCTGGACGTCATGGGTGGCTGACCGATTGGAGGAGCAGCCAAGCTGGGTGATGGCATGGAAACAGTTGGGTTGTGTCTTCTTTTCTTTAAGATTGGCTCAGACTGTGGGAAGGATTGAGCCTGCAAGTATAGGACACTAATGTCTCCCCAAGCGGAAGAGTCTGGGCTCATCAAGATCCGATGGGCATGAACTGTCTTCCCGGTACAATAACTACTAGCCACATGTGGCTGTTTAAATTTAAATGAATTAGAACTCAATGCAATGAAAAATTCAGTTTCTTGGTCACATTAGCCATGTGTCAGTTGCTCGGTACCACACGTGGCTAGTGGCTACAGTATTGGACAGAGCAGCTATAAAACATTCTATCATTACCTTTCTACTGAACAGCACTGATCCAGAAGAAGGAGCAGGTCAGAGGACCACCTCCGTGGGCTGGGGGTGTTGAGGGCAGCCAGGACCCACCATGCTTGCTCAGCACATATCTGGGGGACTCTGTGTTCTCTTTTCTCCACGCTCCCCACTTCCCTGGTCAAAGACAGTCTTTATTGGTGCATATAAGTATTTCAAATGGATTGACACATTGTATTATTTATTATAAAATATTTGAAAAACGTCTAAAGACAAGAATTCCAATAGTGCAGGGTTTCCTGTATGCCTGGGGATTTTCTGAAGACTCCTCTGCTATTCTAGCTAGCACCTCAAATTTATAGTCCTCATATTCAGTCCTATAACCTTAGAGATTTTGCAGCAATATTCATGATAAAACCAACCCAGTCTTACTTCTCAGCTCTCCCAAGAAATAATGCAGCAGTTTTTAAGACCAATAATTCATTCTTTAGCTATGTTCAGGCAAGAAGCTAGTAAGTACTCTAAACTCCTTTTGTCACTGGCCTCCCATAGAAAATCACTGCTGTAGAAATTGGTTTCCAAGTTCAGTAGTGTCTTTAGAATCCATATGCCATTCCAAGTGTCAGCTTTCCAGAATGGGTGGTCTAGGCCCCGGAGAAACTCAGCAAACACGAACGTACCTAGCTTTACATGAGACATGCCTTTAAAATAAAATACACTTACCTTTTGGGTTATGTTGAATAATATTTCAACTTCATTAGGGTAAGTTGTTACATAAGTGAATTCTGTGGGAAATGGTGTTTATAGAAGCCAAGAATCTAAAACTTTCACTCAAGTTTGTAAACATAGGATTAGATGTATTTGTTTTTCTTAAAACCAGGTTCACATGTTTTTGGAATGGTCGCTTCTACCTTAATTATGACTCTTCAAGCAGTTTTCCTGGATCCTGCCTGTTTCTGACTGCATTCTCAGTGAGAAATAGTAACTGGCAACACTTATCAAATACTTACTGCATACAAAGCTCTTTGGTAAGTGCTTTACGTGAATTATTGTATTTACACCTCATAAACATCCTAGGAAACAGTGATATTATTATCCCCATTTCAGAGATGAGTAAATGGAGGTTTAGAGAGGATAATTTGTCCGAGGTCATACAGTAAATGAAGGAATTGTGATATAACATTAAAGTGCATGAATTTTAGTTTGACAGCTGGATGACATACTTGTGTGTACATACTCATGTGACCACCGCTCAGATCGAAGTATAGAACATTTGCAGCTCCCCAGAAAGCTCCTTTGTGCATCTTCCCAGGCAATAACACTTCTCAAAGTAACCACTATTTAAACCTCTTTCACCATCTATGACTTTTTCTTGTACTCGAACTTCATAGAAACAGCATCATGCAGTATGTCCTCTTTGGTGCCTGACAACGTTATGTCCTTGAGCTTCCATACGCACATCCATGCTGTGTGTAACGAGAGTTTGTTCTTTCTCACTGCTATGTGGTATTTCATTTGTGAACTTGCCACAGCTTGTTTATCCTTTCTAACATTGATGGACGTTACGGCAATGCCACGTTTTTAGCTTTTGTGAAGAGTGCATTAATTTACACATTTTTTTGGTAGACATAAACCCTTATTTCAACAGAAATAAGGCCTTACAACCAGAAATAGAATTGTCGTGTCAAAGGGTGATGGATTGAGGATTTAAACCTCGGGTTTTTTGAGTCCACTGTTCTCCACTGTGCAACACTCACTACCTCATTAACAGCTAACATTGACTGAGAACTCTCTATGTGATAGATACTCCGATAAGCTCTATTTTTCTAAGCGGGCACTTGATCAATTGAGAACTTTCTATAAGCTTTACTAATAACAGCAGGGGAAGTTTTATATTTGTTCAACAAATAAGACAGTCTTTTAAATTATCATTAAATAGCTGATGTATTACAGTGTATGTGGAATGCTTAGTAGTGTCTCTTTGAAAAGACCATAATAATATCCATCTTTGACAGACTTGTTTTGCTCATTGAAATGTATACAGTAGAAGTAGACTTAGCAATTGATTGTTCATTTGCTTGTACACTGTAATTAGCTAAGGAAAAAACAAATCAATTTAAAACCAATTTCCATAGTCTACACATGCACAGGAATTGATTGCAGACATGAACTTTCTGAATAAAAAGTGAAGCTAGCTAATCTCAATTTGTATTTCATCGAGTAAATGTCAGCTATTGCTATCTGTGGCTTACTACTGGGGAGGCCATATGTCTGTCATTCTCTAAAGGTAGCACAGCGTCCTCACTTGTGCACTTTAATTAGGTGTGGGCCAGTCATTTCACTTGCGTGAGGAAGATGAAATATTTAGCCTCCGTAGAAGGAAAACCTCAGCCAGCTGCCTATTCTCTCACCCACTTTCAGACTCCTACTCATCTTAATTTAATGTCCATTGATCCTTATTGTTGGATGTTGTACAGGGGAGCCCTTTTGTAATAGGGTGTTGGAAGATTGGGCTAAAACAGACTTTACAGGCCAACCGAATTTTCTCAAGCGTTCTTGAACTCTTGACAGCATGGCATCACATTTTAGGGGAACGACTTGACTGTATTATAGAACAGGCTTCCCCAGCGTGCTGGTTTTCTGAAAGAGTAATCCACACTGCCTTGGTCACACAGGATTTGTACACAGTTTGACAAGTTGTGATGTCTTCCGACCTGGCATAACACGGAATGTGTAATCTTACACTGCGGTTGAATACAACTACTCATTTAAAACATGGCCTGAGGTAACAGGAAAATAATGTCTTCTTTTTCAAAGGAAGTACCATAAACTCTTTGTTTTTGATTTCCTCACCTATGGTGGGATATTAGTACCTACTTCATAGGGATTTTGTGATAGGTAAATGATAGTACGTATAAAATGCTTAGAGCAATGCTTTGCACATAGAAATCACTTAATAAATATTTTATTATCACCAGAAACATTTCTCATTTCCCATTTCATTATTTAAAGTGATATCGTTGGTTTTTATAAATATTCCTAAATATTTTTCTTTTTCATTCTTTTTGTTTGGTGTGATTAGTATTTTTTTCCGTTTCTTTTGGTTGACCGTTATTTTTTAAACTAACTTTTCCAATAGGCAAATAATAATAGTTAAATTTCCATGGGGATTACAGTATTTTTTTTTTTTGACAGTGGTATGAACCTTTGATTTAAAAAAGAGGACCCTTGGGGTTCCTGGCGGGCTTAGGAGGTTGAGCGTCTAACTTTAGCTCAGGGCATGATATCAAGGTTTGTGAGTTCGAGCCCTGTGTCAGGCTCTGTGCTGACAGCTCAGAGCCTGGATCCTGCTTGGGATTCTGTGTCTCCCTCTCTCTCTGCCCCTCCCCCACTTATGCTTAGTTTCTCTCTCTCTCCTTCAAAAATAAATAAACATTAAAAATTAAAAATAAATAAATAAAAAAGGGAACCCTTCTGTAGAAACATTTTTTACAGTCGTTCTTGTAAAGTCTGATCACTTAGCCGTTTTGTCTTATGGCTACATTTCAAGCCAGTAGTGAGACGGACAGTCACATGAGGATATTTAAATGGAAATGTGGGAGTTCAATAATAATAAATGCACCAGTTCTTTAGTTCAGAAATCCTTGGGAAAACCCATAAAAACTTGGTATTCCACCTTGACCTGCTTTGGTGAGTGCTGATATGCCATTTAATTGTGCCTGTACAGCACCTGCTCTGCTCCTGGTATGTTGCCATCAGCCCACACTGCTGTTGTAATACCCCACAGGAGGCGTGAAGTAATCAGATGGTAAATGGCCAGCTTCTAGCTCAGGCCACTGTAGCTAGATGGTTGATAGGCATTTCTAAATAATGGGAGAGAGTCTTCCAGAAAGGACGCAACCTTTCAACCTGCAGCCAGTAAAACCAATAGAACATCTCTCACTTAAGGACCAGAAGGGATTCACCTTCATAGATATCTTGGTAGATGTTTTTAATAAAAGGCATATGCTGTAACACATGCTTACTTTCCAGTTCTATCTCTTGCCACCTTCCTGCTTACACTTCCTGTACCAGCGTCAGCAGTCTGATTCCCTAAAATGGAGAAGGGACATCCGTATAGACTAGAAGGCCAAGCCCTGATCTCAGCAGCCAGGCCCACCTTTCAGATAGCCCTGGGGCCAGGATATACTGGAGGGCCCTTAGAGAGGTGGACTCCTAAAATATGCCAAATACCTACTCACCTGAGTCCTTGTCTACAAGCAACCTTCCTCCATCTGCCTAGAACTTGGTTTTGAATGTAGGTCTTGTTTCCAGGGAGAAAATGGGCTGGAAATAATAGAGCATGCATTCTGTTCCTGCGCAAATTAGAATTTTCATTGGAAATCACTCAAACTGGGATTTTTTTTTTATCATGTTAAGTATACCCTTTATTTTTATTTAAGTTTGTTTTTTTTGTTTATTTGGTGTGAGAGCAAGAGCCAGGGGCAGGGGAAAGATAATCTCAAGCAGGTTCCTCACTGTCAGTGTAGAGCCCAGTGCAGGGCTTGAACTCACCTAAGAGATCATGACCTGAGCCAAAAGCAAGAGTCAGATGCTTAACCAACTGAGCCACCCAGGCACCCCTACTCTTTTTTAATTTTAAGTTTATTTATTTAATTTTGAGAGAGAGAGCACATTGGGCAGGGGCAGAGATCCCAAACAGGTTCCACACTGTCAGTGTGGAGCCTGATGCAGGGCTTGAACCTATGAACTGTGAGATCATGACCTGAACAGAAATAAAGTCAGATGCTCAATCAGCTGAGCCACCCAGGCACCTAGATAAGTATACTCTTTAGTCCCTATCTCCTATTCCCCCCCACCACCATCACTATCAGTTTGTTCTCTATAGTTAAGGGTCTGTTTCTTGGTTGTCTCTCTCTCTGCTTTTTTCCTCTACTCATTTGTTTTGTTTCTTAAATTCTACATATTCTATATTCTGCATATATATGAGTGAGATCATATGATATTTGTCTTTCTCTGGCTGACTTATTTTGCTTAGCATTATACTCTCTAGCTCTATCCATGTTGTTGCAAATGGCAAGATTTTATTCTTTTTATGACTGAATGATATTCCATTGTGTCTCTATCTATCTATCTATCTATCTATCTATCTATCTATCTATCTATCTATCTATCTCACGTCTTCTTTATCTATTCATCTATTGATGGGCACTTGGGGGGCTTCCATAAATAATTATTGCAATAAGTAATGCTGCAATCCACAAAGGGGTGCCTATACCTTTTTGAATTAGTGTTTTCGTATTTTTTTAGGTAAATACCCAGCAGTGGAATTACTGGATCATATGGTAGCTCTATCGTTAGTTTTTTGAGCAACCTCCATGCTGTTTTCCACAGTGGATGCACCAGTTTGCATTCCCACCAACACTGCATGTGGGTTCTTTTTCTCTACATCCAAGCCAACAGCTTGCTGTTTCTTGTATTTTTTATTTTAACCCTCTGATAGGTGAGAAGTGATATCTCATTGTGTTTTTTTTTTTATGTTTATTTCTGAGACAAAAGAGACAGAGCATAAGTGGGGGAGGAGCAGATGGAGAGGAAGACACAGAATGCAAAGTAGGCTCCAGGCTCTGAGCTGTCAGCACAGAGCCCCATGTGGGGCTGGAACTCACAGACTGTGAGATCATGACCTGTGCTCAACCGACTGAGCCACCCAGGTGCCCTTCATTGTGTTTTTTTAAATGTTAATTTATTTTGAGAGAGAGAAAGAGACCAAGAGTGCAAGTGGGGGAGGGACAGAGAGAAAAGGAGAGACAGAATCCCAAGCAGTCTCCTTACTATCAGCGCAGAGCCCGACTTGGGGCTAAATCCATGAACCACGAGATTATGACCTGAACAGAAATCAAGAGCTGGATGCTTAACCGACTGGGCCTCCCAGGCACTCCATCATTGTAGGATTGGTTTGCATTCCCCTGATGATGAGTTATGTTGAGCATCTTTTCATGGGTCTATGGCCATCTGTATGTCTCCTTTGGAGAAATGTCTGTTCATATCTTCTGCTCATTTTTCATTGGATAATTTGATTTTTGAGTGCTGAGTTGTATCAGTTCTTTATATATTTTGAATCCTAACCCTTTATTGGATGTCATTTGCAAATATCTTCTCCCATTCATTATGTTGCCTTTTAGTTTCATTTATTGTTTCCTTCACTGCAAAAACTTTATTTTGATGGAGTATCAAGAATTTATTTTTGCTTTTATTTCCCTTGTCTCAAGAGACGTATCTAGAAAAATGTTGCTATGGCCAGCATCAGAGAGAGAGAGAGAGAGAGAGAGAGAGAGAGAGATATTACTACCTATGCTGTCTTCAAGGACTTTTATGATTTCAGATTTTACATTTAGGCTTTTAATCCATTTTGAGTTTAGTTTTGTGTATGGTGAAAGAAAGTGGTCTGGTTTCATTCTTTTGCATGTGTCTGTCCAGTTTCCCCAACACCGTTCGTTGAAGAGAGGGATTTTGGTTTTACATATCAGTACCATGAGGTTGGTTGAAGTGATTCTACTATTCAGGAAAAGACTTATTTTCATGGTGCTGAAAAATCAGGGATCTGAATCTACCTAACTGAGGGATGACCCCCATATTATAATAAATTGACAAAGACAATGAACAAAAGTCCCTGAGACCTCTGAGACTCTGAGGGGACAGCCTTCTGGTCCCTCCCCGGGCAACATGCCACCTGATTCCTGTACCGGACACACCAGAGCATTTCCTAATTAAATATTGGCATCAGGCATGATGGTGTACTAAAAACTAATGTCAGTCTAGCTCTTCATGGGTATGGTGGCACTGCAATCCTGTGAAGTGGGTAGCATCATTATCTTTCTTCTCAAGGTTTTTTCAAGGTTTCTTCAAGGTTAACTTACTTATGCAAGCCACAGAATGGTTGGTGGCAAAGCTTCAGTGCCAGAACACACCTTCTGGGTTTGGTGGATGTTACACCTTGCCTTACTGGTTTTTTTGTTTTTTTTTTTTTTTTTAGCTTGTTAGTTCTTCATTTTATTGGGTCTACAGGTCTAGAAATCAAAGTACTTAAAAAACCATTTGATAGTTCCTTTGCTCAAATCACCAGGAGCATATGAACAATCTAAATGCATGTTCAGCCTATCAAAGATGTGATCTGTTCTCTGGCTGAGCGCCCCTCATCCATCATGCATGTTCCTAATAGACATGGCAGGTCTTGCACGAAGGGGAGCTTTTCTTTCTGTCTCAGTGGTGCTTCCTTTGAGGCATGCTACTGTTCAGGGGCCTGTTGAGATTTTGATTAAAAAAGACAGATATTGTGCAACTTCCATTAATGTTCTATTTCTCCTGTAGCAAAACGTAGGCTCTTGCAACTTTCTCAGGGAAATTTAATTTTCCATGTCTGTTGGCAAATTCAATTTTGAGTTTTACATAAAACACTAGAAAACAGTTAGTGGCTTGGTCAGGGGTTATGCTTGTAATTCAATGATTCATCGAGGTAATTTTAACCCTTTTGCAACCTCTTCTCCCCGTCTGTAATCCACAAGCAAAGAGCTTTCTAATGTAAGAGAAAACTTCTTTTGAAAATATAAAGCACCTAAGGTATTTAGCATTCCTTTGTCCTCCTCTCTCTAGTTATGATAATGACATCCGATTTGTCTTCATACTGTTCTCTAAAAGTAACAAAACCTTCTATAAGTGAAGAAACTGTGAAAATGTATTTTGAAAATGCTCAATGCACAATAACTTATGTAAAAATAGTGTATTATATACCTGAGAGCTTTGTAATGCCTCTGATGATAGTGTGGCCTGCTTTTTTTTTTTTTTTTTTTTTGGTATCTCTCTCTCTCTCTCTCTGTCTGTCTCCATATCTGTATCTTAGTGCCCCAGTCTTCACCTAGCTCGATGTATATATAATTTATATTCATTCATTCTGGGACTTATTTCAGTTTTGTGGATTATCTGAATCTATTCCTCTCCCCCAACCACCTTTCTTTGCCGTGTGAATACTGTTCACTTGTTTGTCCTCAGTAACACTTTTCTGGTGTTGGGACAATGAGAGGAGAGTGAGGTAAGTCAAATATAAATTTGACTTCTTTTGTGATTTGATGAAACTAGTGTTTTAGATAAGTGGTCAAAAAAATCAAGCAAGCAGTACAAAGTTTGGAGCTGTAGTTTCCAATAATGTGTGTGTGTGTGTGTGTGTGTGTGTGTGTGTGTGTATTTTTTAGACTAGGAGTAAACTGGAATAGGGAGTAGATATAAGTATTACCTTTCTGCTTCTCATATGGCTTCCTCCCATAAGGCTACTGTTTTTTGTTTTCTGATAATACTATGCATAGTAATGATAATAATGATAATACTATGATAATACTATCATAATGATAATCCTATGCAGTCAGTGGAATTCTCTCTCTCTCTCCCTCTCTCTCTCCACCTTCCCTGCTCATGCTCTCTCTCTCAAAAAAAAAAAAAAAGCCTCAAGATTATCAACTATAAGCATCACATTTATAGACCTCATTTAACCGTTGGAAATGGAAAGAATCCAGTGTGGTGCCATGAATGTTGTTGTTATTGTTTTAAACAGTTACCTTAGCTAGAACCCTTCCTTTCTAAAGCAAACCAAAGAAGGAATTTTAATGAGAAACATGTTTCATAGACTGAGGGTTAGCAATTTTAGTTACTAAGATTACTTTATGAGAAAAAGGTCATAAAATGCACGTTTGACCAAGCCTGAAGCTTGTCCATGTCGAATTGAACTTGGAAACCCACTTCACAGAGGTTTCCTTCTTGCTAAGCATCTGCTCTGCCCTGAGAAGAAGGAGACACCTGAGCCTGGGGACAGTCAGGGCCCAGTTGTCTGTCAGAAGCCATCTCTTCATAGCCATCTGCTCTTTGCTTGGTGAGCTCTCTCTGAAATACCCGAGTGCACAGCAGCCTGGAAAGATGATGGATTTTCCCCTGGCACTGAGAGTGGGGATGGTGGTCCCTTATGTTTGAGGTAATTTCTCACTCTTAGTTTCATAGGGTCCTGGGCTAGGTGAGTTGGGAAATGGAAAATATATACTATGCTCATATTTTACTCATACTTCTCTCTCCATTTTCTTTTTATATTTAAGATCTGGTGAAACAGCCAAAGCTTGGTTTTTATGCAGTGAATCTAAAATGAAAGCATAGCAACTTTTCCCTTCCGCATATAAAGGGCCTTACGGAGCATCTTGTTTGATACCAGCTGACTTTCAGGAAGTGCTCATTATATCATGAGAGGATTTATCAGTGAAAAGGGTTACATAAGTTAGAATTTCACTTAAAGAGAACTTGCCCACTACTGTATCTATAGTTTATCGTAGAAGCAATATGAGGGGTGCCTGGGTGGCTCAGTCGATTAAGGTCTAACCTTGGCTTAGGTCATGATCTCACGATTTGTGAATTTGAGCCCCGCATCGGGCTTTCTGCTGTCAGTGCAGAGCCCACTTCAGATCCTCTGTCCCCCCTCCCTCTCTGCCCTTCCTTGCTTGTTTTTTCTCTCTCTCCAAAAATAAATAAAACGTTTAAAAACAGCGATTTGAGCATGCAGAATGCAAAGATCACCCTTCTTTCCTTTTAATTCTGGGTAAAAGGAACAGTCAAGCTTTACTGCTTCTTCAGCAAAGGATAAAAGAGAATTCAAATGACATCTTCTATAGTTAAGCCACTTTCTGAATATCAGTGTGTCTGAACCCCATTGTCGGTATTGCAAAAACTTAGGCCTAAGTTTATTTCTGTGGAGAAGACCTTGTGCTGTGGGCCTACAGAGTTTGCATTAGGAATTGATCAGATGCGCTTGCATTTGGATGGGATGAACTGGTCTTGGAAACCTTGAGGCCTTCCACAAGAAGTGGCTTTGAATGGTGAACGCCGGTGTGTGCTCCAGGCTCAGGCTCGGTGGTTCCTGCTCCTTTTCTCTAAGCCTCCTAGGCCTCCCA
The DNA here is from genome assembly GCA_030068075.1 of Paguma larvata. Lineage (NCBI taxonomy): Eukaryota > Metazoa > Chordata > Mammalia > Carnivora > Viverridae > Paguma > Paguma larvata. The sequence goes on along the minus strand of CM057839.1, from coordinate 49,831,378 downwards.
AAGGAGAACCAGTTTAGAACAGGACATACACTCAGTGAAGTTAAATGATCTGCCCCAGGATACAAGTTATAAAATTGTCAAATTGGGATTTTAATCCAGATACGTTAGGTCTGAAGGCTCAAATATTTTTCATTGTGCCTTTTTGCCTTTGTGAAAAAACCAGTAGTTACACTTTTTGGATCTGGTAGTGTTTCAGACATGTATCAATAAACACAGTAGCAAAGTGCCATGCACCATTAAACAAAGTGTTTCTCATACGTATCACTGAACACAGTTACACATACACTGTGAGCCACTAAACACAGGTCTCACAGAAATATTACGAAATGCAGTATGCCCCTGGTGACTAAGGGTCTCTTCTTGAATCATGGCCAGTTGTGTTGTGAACGGTCAGGTATAAGACAAACCAAAAAAACCCAGCATGTCCGTGCTCTACCTGGCAAGCTGGATGTGATTCATTTTAATATTTACTTTTCTCCTTCTAGAGAACTTTGGTTATCTGATAGCTGTGCACACTGTGCATTCTTCTAGGTACCCTAAAAACTACCTGTAGGCCAAGCCAAGCCACCAGTGATCTGCAGAGCTGAAATTAATTACCCTGCTTTGGGTCCAGAGGCCACCTGGGGAGGACATTATGAGAGACAAGAGTTATGAAATTCAGGTTCTGTTTATCTGTTATCAAAAGAGTCCTTTTGTCTATTTCCCCTGTTAATTCTTTCAGTTTTTGCATTATATATTTTGAGGCTATGCTATATAAATGCAAATTTAGTATTACTTTATTTTCCTTGTGGATTGATGCATTTATCATAAAATCCAGACTTATCTCTAGCAATGCTGCTTTCTCTTTTTTTAATTGTTACAAATTTTAACCGTGACAAAAAAAAAAACAACCCATAGCACAAAATTTACCATCGTAACCATTAAAAAAATATTTTTTAAACGTTTATTTATTTTTGAGAGAGAGAGAGAGAAAGTGAGTCAGGGAGGGGCAGAGAGAGGGAGAGACAGAATCTGAAGCAGGCTTCAGGCTCTGAGCTATCAGTGCAGAGCCCAACGCGGAGCTCAAACCCATAAACCATGAGATCATGACCTGCACCGAAGTTGTACGCTTAACCAACTGAGCCACCCAGGCACCCTTTCGTTGTAACGTGTAATTTTTAAGCGTGTGGTGCAGTAGTCTTATGCTATTTCTTAAAAAGTCTTCTACTTTGTGTGACATTAGTGTAGCACACAGATTTCTTTCAGTTAGTGCGAGCCTGGCATACTTGCTTTCCTTTTTTTATTTCAATATTTTTGTGTTAATGTATTAAAAGTATGTCCATTATAAGCAGCATAGTTTTCTTAAAATCTAGTCTGAAAATTTTAGTTTTATATTTTTTAGTTCATTTATATTGATGAAATTGCTGTTTCCTGTGCTTACATCTTACTATTTTACTATTGATTTCCTTTGTTCATTTTTCCTCTTTCATGCCTTCTTTTGAACTAATCAACTTTTTAATTTATTACTATACCATTTTCCTCCTTTTATTTATTTGCCTTTGGTTACAAATTATTTTATTGTTCTTTTAGTGTTTGCCTTGTGGGTTACAATATATACACTAGACTTACCAGGATCTATTATGAATGAATACTTTTTATCATTTCCTGGAAAATGTAAGAGTGTAGAACAGTTTACCTCATTACCTCTTGTGCTATTGTCATGTATTTTAAGTCTACATACATTTTACACTTCAATATGATATTCTTATTTTTTTATATCGTCAATACTTATATACTTCTACCTTCATTTTTTAATTTTAGAGATAGAGATAGAGAGCACTCGAGAGTGGGAGAGAGAGATAGAGGAAGAGAGAGTGAGAGAGAGAGAGAGAGAGAGAGAGAGAAAATCTTAAGCAGCGTCCACACTCAGCTTGAGCCCGACACAGGGCTTGATCCTACAGCCCTGGGATCATAACCTGAACCGAAATCAAGAGTTGGATGCGTGAACCGAAATCAAGAGTTGGATGCTCAACCACCCAGGCACCCCTAGTTTGGCATTCTTATTTATCCTCTGTTATTCTTCAAACTTTCTTCTATTTCCATGCTTTTACCTGGATCATCCTCTTCTGCCCGAAGAGCTCATAATTTTGTTTTTACTCTGCATCTGCCGGTTATGAATTCTCTGTACTTAATTTATCTGAAAAGATCTTTTTTTCTTCTTCATTAAAGAGAACTTTCTCAAAGCATTATATACTTATAGAAAAGTGCACACATAATAAGAATACAGCGCAATGGGTTTTCACAGAAGGAATATACCTGTGTAACCAGGACCCCTGCTCGAGAAACAGAACGTGACACACCTTCCAGGAGCCCCTCATGTTCCTCTCCACTACTATTCCCATCAAACGGTGCCCACTTTCCTGGTTCCTAATGTCACAAATTACCTTGGACTGTTTCTGCATTTTCTGTGTATGGAATCATGTGTTACATGCTGTTTTGTGATTCACTCCTTATACTCAGCCACATTCGTGACATTCATGCCTATTGTTGCATGTAGTTATGGAGAATGGATGCTATGCTGTAGTGTATTGCGTTGTGTGGATGTACCAATGTTATTTTTCTATTTTACTGTTGATAGGCATTTGCCAATTTTGGTTGATTACACATAATGCAGCGATGAATATTTTAACACAAAATTCATGTCCATCTCCACATACAGAATACGTTCACTCCATCTCAACAGCTCCAAAAGTCTTTACCCATTCCAGCATCCACTCCAAGTCCTAGGTGTCATCTAAACATCATCCGCATCAGCTGTGGGTGAGTCTTAAGATAGGGTTCATCCCGAGACAAAATTCTTTTGCATCTGTGGACCTGTGAAACTAGGCAAGTTAGCTGCCTCTAAAATAAATGGTGGGGGGCACCTGGGTGGCTCAGTCAGTTACGTGTCCATCTCTTGACTTCAGCTCAGGTCATGATCTCATGGTTCTTGGGCTTGAGCTCCACATTGGGCTCTGCGCTGACAGTGCAGAGCCTGCTTGGGATTCTCTTTCTTTCCCTCTCTCTCTGCCCTCCCCCCTCCACTCTCTATTTCTTTCTCTTTCAACATAAATAAACTTATAAAAATAAAATAAATGGTGGGATAGGCATAAGATAGGCACATTACCATTCTAAAAGGAAGAAATGGTTAAGAAGAAAGAGATAATGGATCCCAAATAAATCCAAAACCTAGTAAGGCAAATTCCATTAGACTTCAAGGCTCAACAACAATCCTTCTGGGTCCCCTGGGCTAGCAGCGTCCCCTCCATAGCCCACCAAGGCTCTGGGTAACAGCCTTCTCTCTGAGGCACTAGGCAGCAGCAACCTGACCCTCCAAAGCCAAGGAGAAGACAGCCTTGCCCTCTAGGCCTGTTGCCCTCTGAGCCTGTGGTGGCAGGTCTGCCCATCTGTGAATCACCCTTGGGAACATTTGTCCATTTTCTTGAAGGATAATGCGTGTTAACAGTCAAATAGCTCCATTGTCCTCTCCTGTAAAATCCCAGGAGGCTGAAAGCCTTCCTTCATTTTGTCTGGGATCTGTCCCGTTTAATCCAAGCTGGCAGTGTGTCTCCTGGTATAATCCCATCCCTGGTCCTGGCTTCCACCAAAATGGCTGCCTAGATACATGGATAATCTCTTAATACGGTGACTGTCCAGCCACACCCTTGGTGGGCTCTTCAGAATGTGCTTTCTCATTTTTTCAAATATGGATAGCCTGAGAATTTTCCAAATTTCAATTTCCTGCGCCATTTAATTAGAAGTTCATTCAATTTACTTTACTTTACCTCTCTCCTGTCGCATTTTACTATAAGCAGTGAGGAGAAACCAGGCCTCACCTTCAGTACTTTGCTTAGAATACTCTTTAGCTAAATATCCAACTTCATCCCCTCAAGTTCTACTTTATGTAAAACACTAGAACACAGTCCAGCCAAGTTCTTTGCCACGTCATAACAAGGATCATCTTTTCTCCATTGTCCAGGAGCACGTTCCTCATTTCTCTCGGGGACCTCACCGGAACTACCTTGAATGTGCATATTCCCACCAACAGTCTCCAGGCTTCTCATAACTCATGCCTCAGAACTTTTCTGGCCTTTATACAGCACCCAGTTCCAAAGCTACTTCCCTATATTTGGTAGCACCCCACTAGATGGTATCCAAATCCATATTAGTCTGCCAGGGCTGCCATTACAAGTGCCACAGACTGGGTGGCTGAAACAACAGAAATGTATTCTCTCACAGTTCTGGAGCCTGGAAACCCAAAATCAAAGTACAAGCAGGATTGTGTCTCCTGAGGTCTCTCTCCTTGGCTGGTTGCCTTCTCACTGTGTCCTCACAGGGCCTTTCCTCTGTGCACGAACGTTCCTGGTGTCTCCTCCTCCTCTTCTAAGGATACTAGTTCCTTTGGATTAGGGTCCCACACTTATCACCTCATTTAACCTTAATCACCTCCTTAAAGGCCTTATTTCCAAATACAATCACATTTGGGGTTAGAGCTTCAATATATGAAACCAACTGAGTCAACATCAGGGCTCAAGTCACATTCTAACCCTCCCCTCCCAGCGTATGGGCATCCAATGGATCCAGCACCATTTATTGGACAAATAAATATTTTCCTGCTGAATTTATAGTTTTTCAATTGTTATTAATGAAGCGACCATATATACGTGGGTCTGTTTCTGATGTCTCTCTTAAGTTCCATAGGTCAGTTTGTCTATTCCTGCATCATCACTACCCTGAACTTATAATAGGAGTTGGACATACGGTCGAATAAGACCCCAGCTGTGTTTTTCAGATCACTCTGTTTATTTTTGGCTCTTTTCCTTTCCATAAGAAGAATCAGTGAATGTTGTCAAGTATTGGCTTAAATTTTCAGTCTGATTGCTGTGAATCTATAAGTCTTTAAAAAATGTCTCTTATTCAGCAAAGAAGTTTTGCACATATTTCTTTAGACTTAATTCTAGGAATATGATGTTCTTTGATGCTATTGTAGAATATATCTCTTTACATTTTTCATTTTTGTAAGACATTTTTGTTAGATATATACCTTCAGGTTGGCAGCTGTTTTTTCGCAGCACTTACAAATGCAATTCCATTATCTTCTGGATGGCATCATTTTATTTTTGAAAAGTCGGCATCAGTTGTATTGTTGCTCCTTTGAAGGTAATAAGTCATATTTTATTTGACTGCTTTTCTCAGGTTTCTCTTTGTTTTTCAATGGTTTTACTATATGAGTTTGTCTCCAAAGATGCGCCTCTCATGAATTGTGCCTCCAATATTTTTGCCCTTTTATTAGTCCCTCCCCCTTCATCAAGGATAGCCCTGTGACTCACCCGGACTGATAGATACATCATCTTTGACATTATTTGACTTCTGAAGCTGAGTCATAAGTGTTGCTGGTCACTTGACTTCTTAGAACCCTTGCTCTTGGGATGGTCCCTATGAGAACCTTGCTGTCAGGAAGTACAACTACAGAGAGACCACCATGCCATAAACAGTTGAGCCAACTGGAGGGCCCTGAAAGATCCTGGAAGATAAGTTTCCATTGGAAAGACAGAGAGAGAATGAGAGAAAGAGAATGGACATCTGGGATGCCAGATATAAGAGAGAATAAGCCATTGGAAATCTAGCCCAGTCAAGCTTTCAGATGACTGTAGCCCTACCACCATCTGACTGCAAGTGTGTGAGAGGCCTCAAGCAAGAATTGGATAGCCGAAGCTGGTCACTCCACAGAATTATGAGAGCTGAGAATAAATTATTTTAAGACATAGATAAGTGCAAAGAAGGTAATAACTAGATGTAGCATGTGGTTGAAACAATACCTTAAAGTGTGTAGCATCAGCTTTGGGACCAGAATGCAGGAGAACACTAGAGAGAGGATCCTCACAGCAATTGTGACTCACTGGGAAGGACAGTGAAGATGCTATTACAAGAGACTGAGGAAAGGCAACTCGTGTAATGAGGCAGAACATATAGGAAACTGTTGCCTGAGGTAACATGGACAACAGAAAATGTACTTAATGAAATAATGAACCCGTGTAAGAGATTACCAGAAAGAATGTCAAAAGTGCTAATTGGTTATTTTTATCCATGTATGCTAAGGTTTTATACAAGAGAGAGAAAAAGAGAGAGATGCTGAGGAGGAACTTTTCTAGTTCCAAGCAGAAACTAGAGAAAATACAAAGGATCCAAGGATTACTAAGTGTAAAAATAAAGCTGTCTCTTATTCCCTACCTCCTCATATTGCAAAATCTCTTAATATAAGACCTGATCTCAGGATAAAGATTATCTCAAGGGTGCAGCTGTAAGACACATGATTAAGATTTCAGAAAATGTGTGTTACAGACTGTTAGAACTGGACAAAAATTTTCTGAGAATTGTAAGGGTGTTGGTCCTCAGTAGCCTGACTTTCAGCACAAGACAGACTGGGGTCTGTATCCAAAAGACCTGTGAGTGGGCCTTTTGTTTAGTGTAGTATATCCTACTGCTCTTCATAGGAAGCCTAATGATCTTTAAGAGAATTATATTGATAGAGCATCATGAGCCTGGACTAAAGGGATGGAGGTAGTTCAAGATAAAAAGAACCTCTGGGTCTCTAACCTTATATGGGCAGGAAGCAGGCTGAGATAGCTACTTAGCTGAAAGTACATGCCATTGCTTGTGGAAAGGGAAATTTTGAATGAATACCCAAAAAGGAGGAGACAAAATTCCAGAAGGTAGAACCAAGAGCCTAGAAAAACAACTCCTACCACTGAGCCCTAATTGAGGAACGGGCAACATATGCCCAAATGGATTTCAGAATTGCTTTGGACCAGTGACTGTTATGTACTCTTGTCCCCTTATGTCTCCCATCCTGTCCCTCTGGCCTTCACTTTTGAATGTCAGTGTCTATTGCGGTTATGGTACCTTGGCACTACTATTGTATGCTGAGGGAGCGGGGGCAGATAATTTGTGTTTTTAGTTCACAGGTCGCCAGTCAAACTGCGAGGAGGTTGGCCTGGAAGATTTGTACTTGCCCAAGCTTACCTACATTTGGCCTTATTTAAATTCTGCAGTATGCTTGGCTTCTCATCATGAGAAATTTAGAAATCAGCAAATATCTTAGGGGGAAAGTGGCAAAATATTAGCTTACTTCCTTATACCTCTCTTGTCCAAGATCTTGTTGTGGCTACTCCAATGGCTTGTGATACCAACAAGCAGATGATTTTGCATTTTGTCCATTTCATAAGAGTTCTTCGTAGGAAGGTGATTCTGATGTAAGCTACTCTATCATAGTCCAAGAAGTCCAAGTCTTTCAGGAGGGTGTTGTTCGAGAATATGGTTCACTTACACATTGATATTTTTTTTATTAAAAAAATTTTTTTAATGTTTATTTCTGAGAGAGAGAGAGGGACAGAGCACAAGCTGGGGAGTGGCCCAGAGAGAGAGGGAGACACAGAATCTAAAGCAGGCTCCAGGCTCTGAGCTGTCAGCACAGAGCCTGACGCGGGGCTTGAACTCATGAACCGTGAGATCATGACCTGAGTCCAAGTCAGATGCTTAACTAACTGAGCCACCCAGGCGCCTCACATTGCTATCTTTTAAAAGATCTCCCCAAAGAATTTCTCTCTGGCCTCAGTTCCAAGAAGAGTGTTTCTCCCAACCAGCTAGTGCATTTTTATCAAGCAGAAAAATATGCTCCCTTCTTTGCATTTCTATTTTATTTCTAATAAATATTTGGGATTTTATTAGATACTTTTTTTCCTTTTGGGGAATGGGGGATGCTTTACATTTGTCCTTGTTCTCATCACTCACTTACTGTATTTTTGTAGTCTTTAAAAAATCTATTTGGGAATAAGGTAGTGTGTGAATTAGGAAATAATGATAAATTTTTTGAATTGGAAGTTGAGGAAGTCCATTGAAGCTTACAGAGGACTTACAAGATTTACTGAAGTTATGGAGGATTTTCTTCTTTTTTTATTATTGAAATATAATTGACATACAGGGTTATGTTAGTTTCAGGTGTACAACTTAGCAATTTGACAATTCTATACATTTCTCAGTGCTCATCATGATAAGTGTGGTCTACCACCTGTCACCATAGAATGTTATTTAAAAATTTCTTTTAAAGTTTATTTATTTTGGGAGAGAGAGAGAGTGAGCGAGCGTGTGTGAGTGGGAGAGGAGCAGAAAGAGAAGGAGAGAGAGAATCCTAAGCATGCTCTGCAGTTCAAAGTCTGATTTGGGGCTCGAACTCATGAACCTTGAGATCATGGCCTGATCTGAAGTTGGCCACTTAACCCAATATCATTGGCTCTACTCCCTATGCTGTACTTTTAATCTCTGTGATTTAATTATTTTACAACTGGAGGTTTGTACCTTTTAATCCCATTATCTATTTCCCCCCTCCACCCCTACCTCCCCTCTGGCCACAGAGGACTCTTTCTTACCTATTAACTAATGTGTCAAAGATGATGTTTTACGTAATCATGAGAAATATTTTTTAAAAAAATGAAAGTAATGTTGGTCAAATCTTTTGATGAACTTAAATGCAAAATAATCATCTGTGGGAGGGGAATAAACTTGGATTTCCAGGTAATAAATTATTTTTTCCCAGAAACCAAAGTATTTACTGATGCCCTGGAAAATACGATTTAAATATCAGGGACAAACAATTCACTGACAGAGGGCAGGTTTATGCTATCACGAGCACTCTACTATTTAGGTTTTTTGACAGCCAGGCTGTGCTAGTTCAAATACAATAAACTGTAGTGTAAACAGAATGAGAACGGTATTATTTAATTCAGTGTATTTGTCTAGGGAATAGAGTCCTGTGCATAGTAGCTTACAAAGCATGTTAATTTGAAAATCTAATTCATAGAATGTGTATGTGATAAGTGTGAAATAGCAAAGTGTGCCAGCAATAATTCTCCTCATGCCTCCCTTTCATTTCCCTTCCTCATTTCCTTGACTCATCATGTATCACTCTGTTACTTACTCCAAATAAACAAGTCAGCAACCACCATATTTCTATTGCTGAGTTACAGGCGGGGGCAAAAATGAAATATTTAACAACTGTATGGCATGGGTACCAATCAATCAGAACAACCAGGGATCAGTCAGAACCAGTGGCTCAATCAATCGAAACAAGGACCAGCCATGAACAAAACATGGCTGTACTTGGGTACGCAGAGCAGCAGACTACCAATGCTGCTTATGGTCACCATTTTTTTGTTTTGTTTTGTTTCATTTTGTTTGTTTGTTTGTTTTGCTTCTAATTTTACAGGGAAAAAGTAAGAAAGTAAGAAGCTGAAACTCCTTTCTCCTACCCTTATAGTCTGTTGCCTTGTAGATCATATTATTATGGAACACACTATATTTTTCTTTGTCTTAAACGTTTTTTTTTCCTCTGTTGCAAGATGTTTAAAACAGACCATAGTGAAAGGCTTTCTTCGTACAATTTATTTCCTTTCAAGTTACAAAAGAACTTCGAAAGAAAACATTTCGTCTTATCGCACTCTTCGTTTTTTTCTCAAAGGAAGTCTCCGGGGTAATGAAACATTTGGTGACTTTTGAGGAAGAGGAATAGAACAAGGAGATAATTTGTTTTTTTCTTTTATCATTTAAATGGAAACAAAGTATATGGTTGTATTCATGGAAAGAATGAGTCTTAGGCGAAAAGAAAAAAGGGAGAAGGCACCCATCACAATGTAGAAAAATGTTTTCCATTTAATGAGACAGTTTGCTTGAGGAAAATTTGAAATATTGAAAGGAGGAAAGATAAGTCAAATTATATTTTGGGGTGGTGGTGAGCTGGTTGGGTGGTGGTAAGGAAATGAAATCAGATAATTTGGCATAGACTCAGGATTTTATGGCTGGGAGGAAAATTAGGTGCCTTCGTGTCTTCTTCCCTCCTAGTTTATAAAAAGAAATGGAACTCCAGAGAGGTTAAATGGCTTGCTTGGGATCACATATCTAGCTATTTACCGAGAAGAATGGAAAAGTAGAAAGAAAGTCTAGTTCCTGAACCAATTAACTTTGTTTAGTTTGCATGTACATGGTATTGAAGTAACTGATTTAATTCTAAATTAAAACAAACACAAAAAAACCCCCAAACACACGGGAAAATTGTGTCCGTCCTCCCAGAGGCCTTCCCGCTGCCCCTGCATCTGCCTAACTCATTCTGTGAAGATCTGTCCCTGTCAAAACTCACCTATCCCTCATCCAGGCCCTCACAGCGAAGTTACCAGCTAACTAGATGACAGCGATTCGAATTTTGGAGGTGGTTTTAATTCCCCCCTTCTTTTTTTGAATGATTGGTATTCTTGGTTTTTTTCCTTTTTAATATTTTTAATTGTGATAAAATACACACTTAACACTTTTTCCTTTTTTAAGTATACAGCTCAGGAGTGTTAAGTACATTCACAGTATTGTGCAACCACCCCCAGAACTCTTTGTATCTCGCAGATTTGAAAGTCTGTACCCCTTAAATGACAGCTGTCCCCCACTTCCTCAGCCCATGGCAACCACCATCCTACTCTCTGTCTCTATGGGTTTGATTCCTCCGGATACCTTTTATAAGTAAGGTCATACATTCTTTGTCTTTTTGTGACTGACATATTTCACTCAGCATAACGTCCTCAAAGCTCACCCACATTGTAGCAGAATTTACTTCCTTTTAAAGCTGGGTGATATTCCATTGTATGTATATCCTTTTGTTTATCCATTCTTCCGTTGATGGACGCTTGAGTTGCTTCTCTCTATTCTCTTTTTAATTAGCCATTTTGGATGTGCACAGGTCCTTCTCAAGTGCATGCTCGAGATAAGATTGGAACCATTACTGTTCCATGTGTGACCCTAGTGTTGCAGAGGAATAGACTGCATATTATTTTCCCAATGTGATGAAATATGATACCCTTTCTTTGCAAACTTATAAGCTCTGGGGTGAGAAAAGAAACTCACAGTTGGCCTGGCATATGATGTTTAATTAAGGCCATAGACATTTCTTAACATGATAGAATTTCTGAAATTTGGAAATGGAAGGTATCTTGAAAGAGGTAAGCATAGAACTTGAGTGTCTGGGCTTTGGCATCAGGCACACCTGGGCCAGGGCTCCCAGAGTTCTGTGACCTCGAGGAGATTATTTAAATTCCTGAATATAAAATATTGTATGGACTTATGGGCTTACTGAGGATTAAAGAGACAATGCAGTTAAGGTGGTTAACATGGTTCCTTGTATAGAGTGAAGGCTCAATAAATTCTAGCCGATGGTTGAATCTTCTCACTCTGCAGATAAGAAAGCTGAGCCTTACAGGGAAAAGTGACTTGCCTAAGATCACACAGACAAAACCACAGAGGTGGCATTTGATTTCTATTTCAAAAAGAATGAGAAGGATTTATTTGTTCAAAATCAACTTTCTTTCATTGAAACTTTGCTAGTCATTTATGAATGTTTACAGAAACTCATGCCAAGAAGAAATATGGTGAATCCCTTTTTCCCCCACTTCTTGTTTCTTTGTTCTATCATTTGGTCATTCAATGACTTCCTTCATGTACTAAATAGTCATTAAGTGCCTGTCACATGACAATGACTTAGGGGCACTGGGGTTGGAACAGTTACATGGAGGAGGTGGGCAAGTGTGAGAAGTATGCCAGTGGGGATAAACCCACAGAGAGCAGAGGAGCCTACAGGAGACGTGCCTAACCCAGGCCTGTGGGGTCAGGAAGTATGGAGAACTGGAGACAGTATGTGGCCCAACCCCTGGTTGCCTTTGTTTGCATAAAACTGAATATGCCTGGCCTCTGCCTTTCAACTTAGGGCAGAATTGTCACATAAACAGTGACTGAGAATATAATTGGAAAGGGCAGCATAGGTACAATGGTAGGGAGCCAGTAGACGGAGTGATTGATTCTGCCTAGAGGGTTGTGGGAGAGGAGATGAAATAGGGTGGAGGGAGGGTTTAATGGAAGAGCTAGCAGATGAGGTAAGCCTTGTAGGATGAGTGGGTTCTCACAACCCAGAGAAGGGAGAGGAAAGGTACTCTAGGAAGAAAAAGCATGTGAACACAGGGCTGTAGGTACCAGGGACACAAGTTATACACAAGTGACTGTGGAAGGAGTGTGGGGGGAAATGAGCCTGCCATGGGAATATTCCAGACCTTTCCTGCTGATGAGTATAATGGGTTCATGACAGCATCCATCTTGATTTTGATGGATTTTTATTGTTATCTAATCCTTCAGGGTACGCCTAAATTCTCTCTCAGGTATTTCTGGGCAAACCACCACTTCCTCCGGCAAGACATTGACCTCCTGTGGATTCACGATCAATGGCTTCCATTCTTCTGCTCTGGTGTCTTCATTTAGTTTCTTTGAGCTTGCCACTGCTGACTGTGCCCTCCACCAGAATATTCTCTGCCTAGCCAGGATACCTTGGCTGGTGGCCACCCCCAACTCTCAGGGTGCCACAACTGTCCTCTGATCTGTGGCTGGGAATGGTGCCATGTGGATAGCTCAGGCTCTCTTTTTTATTCCATTTTTTCATTCCTTTCCACGTGAGTGTGTGTTTGTGCATGAGAGAGAGGGAGAGAGATGTCCATAAGGCTATATTTCTCAAGATCAGAATCTTACAGACTCCTATGAACACGGTTCAGCTTATATCCCAAACTCAAAGGCCTAGTTATCCCCAAGGCTCAGAGGAGAGATATTTGCCATCCCTTTCTCTTCTCTGACTTTATCTTCCACTGTTACACAGGCCCATCATTATGCTCCATTTTCTTCCACTTTCTTTTGTCAGTTAAAAAAACATCCTTGAATATGTATAAATTAATGTGACTAGGTACTTGATCAGAGTACCTGTGCATCTGATTCTTAACTTTGGTCTAGCCAGTAGCTTTCGAAGGTCTTTCATTGTCTAGCTGAGGAGCTCTTGGCATTTGGGAGATATTCAAGAAGGAGTTACTGAATTGAATGGACTCCCCTGTAGGGAAGAAAGCCACTAAGGGTGGGTTTATTTGTTTGTTTGTTTGTTGGAAGGTGAGTGTGATCATCAGATCTGAGTCTTAGAGGAACCTGTGAGTTGTAGGAGAAGGGACCCGTGACCAGAAGACCAAGTAGGAAGTTGTAGCAGCTATCAGGGTGATAAGGGCTTGCACAGGAAAGGGACCATGGGGAAGAAATGATGGAAACAGAACTGAAAAACAATGGAACTGAAAAAGACACATGAGATGTGGGAGAATACAGAATAGATGATGACTCTGAGGTTTGTCTTGGAGATGGCGAGGAGATGAGCATCAACTGACCCATTTTACACAGAGGTTAAGTGATTTGCCCAAGGCCAGTGAACATACTGAGAACACCATTCTGTGTCCTTATTGTGCTGAAAACTCCAGGCCAGAATAGTTTCTACTTCATTACCCCCATGGCCTTTTCCCATTACATAAAAACTTCTTCGCACAGAACATACTCAAATAATTTTCTAAAATGTCATTAAAATTAAGAAGATACTTAAAAGGACATATGAGAAGCCACATTCAACAAGTACAGAAATAAATTAGAGATGGGAAAATATTAAAATACCTGACCTGCGTGGGTATCTGCATAATATTTAAAATGATCTCATCCATTTCGTCCTAGTGTTTGGTGTCCTAATCTGAAATATGAAAAATGTTCTCACAGAAAGGCAGGCGGACTGAAGGAAGATATCTTAATATACAGTGAAATATAAATTAAAAAGCTCTCTAAAGCTATTAGTAAAAGTACTGAAATACATTAGCAGGTGCACGGGTTCAACTTTGGATGAATGTTCTTTGAAATCGGATTCATCACCAAAATTAATCTGAGAGGCGTCAAATCTAGGCTGGGTTAAAGAGGTGAGAAATGGGAAGATTTCATTGAAGTTCCAAATTGTAAAGGGATCAGAATTAATAATCCTCTGTCATGAGTAACTTGAGCACACAGTAGTTTAGGAAACTCATGTCTTGGAAAAGGTTGGGGACAGAAGCCTGAAATGTTGCTGTGGAAAGGAGCAGTCTGGTCATCTCTTGGATTGATTTGGTTTTAGAAATAACTTCAGATCGACCACAGATAACCATGAAGATAGGTGTCTGTGACTTTCATGTAAGCGGGGCTTATGCATTTTGACATGCTGGTCAAATCATTCTCCCAGGATGGAGGAGGTACAGTATTTTTCTCCCATATATTTAATTCAGGGCTTCGTGGAGCTGCTGTACTTGAGAAGCACTAATCTTCATCCGTCAGTGGGTTCTGCTATGGGCTCTTCATTCACGTGGACTCACATCGTGGAAATAAAGAGGAGGGGAGGTGGGGAATACTACAACATGACAAATATTTCTCTCTCTCCAAATAACTTAAATATAACAAATACTTTCTTAATCAGAAGGATATATCCCTTGGTCTGTTACAGGCAGGTTTCCATGTTCTGAGTGACAAGTTCAGGCTTACCTATTAATCTCTGCATCTCTGCATCATAATCTCAAGGGTTAGGCAGACAGTCCCCTGGTACGCTGAGTACACATGGATAGTAATGGGAAGGGATATGACTGATGAGTCTTTGGAGCTGTGCTTACTACCCTTTTCTATGGAAAGCAAAGCTGCAGTTGATATTTGAGCCTGCTTCCAACTTTGCCTCATGACTTCACAGGATGAGTGACAGCCATAGCAGGTGGCTGCCTGAGGTTTAGCAGCCCCGGGATTGACATGTCCCCACTGAGTCTGAACCTCTGAAGGGTGGAATCGCTGTAGGGAGGACTCAGCAACTTCAAGTCTTGAACTAAGCATTCAGTGCATCTCCTGTTTGTGCCTGTGTCTCATTTTGACTGTGGTGCCAGAGTTTCTTTTAGAGTCACTTGGTATATGGGTCTTTAGTTTCATCCCCTGTCTCAAAGATGATGGCCTTTGGAGGCCATACTTTGGAGGATGACTTCTAAATAGGTTGAAAGAGAGAGAAAGACAGAAAGGAAGAAAGGAAGGAAGGAAGGAAGGAAGGAAGGAAGCAAGCAAGAAAGAAGGGTCCACTAGCCAAGGGAGATGCAGCCTACTACAGATGCTGGTCTTGCTGCAACTCATCTTTCTATGAGTAAAGTGTTGTCCCAACCAGTGCCTTGTATGTTGAGCCCTTCTTGGCAATTTGGAACCCATAGAAGATGCAGTAGGTGGGGTTTGAGGGTTCCTACTTTTGGTGGTTGGCAGTGTTATAATTTTTGCTGTCCTCCATGTGGTGAGAATCTTCATGGGAATTGGTGAATGGATCTTCCTGCACCACAACCAGCTGTTAGTTCTGCTGGCATTAAGCTTCCTCAAGAACTTTTCATGGTTGTTATCCTTTCATTATTCAAATATCACCTCCTTCCATCACCACCCAATTTAAAGTTACCAATGAAAGTGTTCACATAGTCCCTGTTAATACATAGCTTTGTTTGTTTCTCTGCCTCTTCCTCCCAAAAAATGTAAGCCATCGTGAGAGCAGGGATCTTATTCTTAATCCCTGTCATAACTCCAGTGCTTTTTACTCAGAGTAAATACTCATTACAATATTTATTGAGTGAGGAAATCAACAACTTCTAATTATAGTAAACCTTCAGTTCTTATATGATAGTGTTCGACTATGGCAGTGTTTGTTATAATGGTGTTTGCATAATTAATTTTCAATCACTTTTAAGTTGTGGCAGTCACAGAGATGGGCTACTTGTCTGTCACTTTGAGAAAAACTTGCCCTTGAGTTGAAGGCAAGCAGTTAGCTGACTGGCTTCCATCGTTAGTGACATTGGAGTGCTCCTCAGCTTGGAAAAGTGAGGCCAACTCTTCCTGAGTAGCATCCAGCCAAGAACTAAGTGTGGTGGGAATACCAGGTCACATCTACCGGGAAATCCTTGCTTTGGAGTTTCTGTGGGCCAAGACTTTCTGAGGCTTTCCTTACCCAATCCTACTTCTTCTTACTTTTACTTTCTCATAGGTCAGATCTGCATCACAGACTAAAAGCTTTCCCTGCCCCATCCGACTTCCTTCCATTTTTACTTTTCACAGGTGCAATTTCCCAATTAAACACCCCCCATCCTTACCCTGTCCTATGATCTGCTTCCCAGAGGGTCCATGCTCTTGCTGGAACTCTTTCTAAAAAAAATGGGAGCCACTTTCCATTTTAGTTAAAAAAAAAAAAGTTACTTGAAGTCTTTTGGTTGCCCAAAAGATCTCAAACAATCTTTGGGTGTTCATTGGGACAACTGTTAGTTGAGACTTCCTTGGTTAACTAATGAGAACGAGGATGGGGAAAACACCAAACATTTACAAAAAACCTGCTCTGTGTCAGGCTGTTTTTAAGTTTTCTTCTTAATGTTTATTTATTTTTGAGAGAGAGAGAAAGAGAGATCATGTGCGGGGGGAGGAGCAGAGAGACGGGTCAGAGGACCTGGAGCAGACTCCACACTGACAGCACAGAGCCTGATGTGGGGCCCGAATTCATGGAACCGTGAGATCATGACCCAAGCCAAAGTCAGACGCTTATCTGACTGAGTCACCCAGGTGCCCCTGTACCAGACTGTTTTAAAAACTATTGACTACATCTACCTCAGTTACCACCATGACTTTGAAGGTGGGCAACGGCATCTTAATTTTTACAGAAGAGGCAATAGAACTTTCTACAGAGTTAGCAACAAACTGTCTTTAGATGATACAAGTGCTGCTGATGAACTCAGACTTTAGGTTTTCTGACTCCAAACACCTTTTCAAACTCACCATGCTGCCTCCATCTGGAAGGACTCTTTCAGTTCAGGATTTCATGCTGGCAACAAAAGGACCAGATAAGAATTGATAAACTTATATTCTAGAGCAAAATATTTCTGGGTTATGATAAAAACTGGAGCAAACATATATAATATAGCTAATTGGATATTTTAAGGGCAAACTGGGACCGACCCCATTTTCTCTGTGTCCTCCATCTTGAGTCCCTAGTCTAACCTCCAGCGCCTGTGCAGGAGCTTGAGACCGAAACTTCCCAGTTCCCAAAAACTACACCTGGCAACCTACGCAACAGGACTCTGACCCTTCGTCAGCCAGTCGGTTAGGGTCACGACCATCACCCCACCCACTACCCCTAGACCCCTATAAAACCTTTGTGCCTTTGGAACTCTTCTCTCTCTCTCTCTCTCTCTCTCTCTCTCTCCCCTATCCACTACGTCGTCCTGCAGGTAGGAGATTGAACTCGAGTTAGCTCGAATAAAGGCTCTTTGTTTTTACATCCACTCGGCTCCCTGGTGGTCTTTGGGGATCCCGAATTCTGGGCATAACAATAAAACCCATAGTACGACTTCCTGTTAATTCCAATCCCTTTTCAGTAACTGACAACTGGAACTCTTAGCCAAAAGTGGCTAAGGGAATTGTAAAGTTTTCAGTCTCTGCCCAAATCCTGTTTGTTTTAATTTTTGTCTTGGTTTGGTGGAGGATACTATGAATTGGTTTGCTTTATATACTCGCTCCAACCCCCTTCTAAAAGTGCCTCCTTGTCTTTAATAGAATAGAACACTAACAGTCACATTTTCCAGACTCCCGTGTGGCTTGGGCTCTGTGTATGCTGACGTTCCACTCATTAGACGCGTACATGTGACGCTTTCATTTGGAATTGATCTGTTTTACTGTTACAGATCATGGCAGAGGCTGTATGGTTCAGGAATGGGTTGCTGTGACAAGCAGCTGCCTTGGTGGCCCTGTCCCGGGCTCTGAATTTTGAGAATAATTCTTGAAAGCTCAGCCCAGAATCACCTGTTTACCTGTTTCTTCAGCCTCCCAGTGATTCTGTGAAAAATATGTGTTGAGAGCCATTTTGGGCTCACAGGTTGAGACCCCTCCCTGTGTGGAAAAGGCTGAAGCAAAGCTCCCGCTGGCCAAAATGGCACCTAGTCTTACCTCCTTCTGAATAATTTTTCAGGCTTGGATTTCTTGAGCTACACTACTTGGCCCCAAGGAATGTAATGCTCTTTTGTTTTATGGCATTTAGATAAAAGGGAAGGACCTGGAGGACGATGCTTTGATGGATTACATCTGAATGAGAGTAGCCTGGCCAGCCAGAAGAAATCTTAAAGTTGCATCTTGGGGATGGGTGGCACCTCCCCCATTGTTGTTGGAAGCATAGCCCTCAAAGCAACGCCCTGATTTCTCTTGCTTACAGATAATTAACCTTAAGGCCTTAAGGAAACACCCTGTTCTCTCCCCCCACCCTAAACTTATATGTTAATTAACCTGAAACCAACATACAGGATCCAGGAAGTTGCCGCCCTGCTGGTAAAAACGGATTATTGTTAAAGAGATCAAACTATGGAATGTCACTCATTGATATAATGTAACTCGCTACTTTTAAAAATAAAGACACTGAGACCAGCAGGGCGGAGACGCCAGAATTGCCAGGGCTGCCTGCTTGGTCATCAGACTACATCTCTCTCCTGGCTCTCTCATTTCCTTTCGCCTGACCGTCCTTTCTTTCAGGGACCACTAGATTCACCGGAACTGGACGCCGGCAAGTATGTGTGTGCAGTGTAACACTTATTTTTGTTTTCTCTTACTGGATCATGTAGTGGCGATTAAGAACTTGGGCTAATGCAGTTCAGAGTCATAGGCCTGTTTTTAGAGGAATGAGAAATTCCCTCTGTACGAAGGGCTAATTTGCAAATTGCAGAAAAATCCCGGCTTATCTGTTGGTGGTTGCACACAATTTCCCCTTCATGTATGAGCTTCCAAGAACCATATTCCTACAATTCTTGCCACTCTGCAATTCAACTTTATTATTGCACAGATTGTCAGTAATATTGGACTTTAGGACCTCACTTTCCTGTAGGGTGCACGTTGCAAAATTCTAGTGGCGGTGTTTATTGCCAAAAATGACTTCGGTGTTCAGCATTATTTTTTTCTGGGCTGTTTGCCTAATTGGGGCCTCAGAATGGGCAGAGAGTTTAAAGGTTGTATTCGCTGGTGACTCAGTTGTTCCTGGAAACATATCCCTCCTCCTGTGCAGAAATTCTAGGATGCCAATTATTTCTTGCGTCCCTTCCTCAACCCCTCCATCCAGAACCTCCAGCATCTTTCTCTCTTAGCCCCATGTTATCACTCTGGTTAAAATTAAATCATCACGCCCACTTTATCTGGGCTACCAAGAGTGCTGTCACATAGAGCACATGTGAGCTTGTTATGCCCAGAATTCGGGGACCCCAAGAACCACCAAGGAGCCGAGTCCGATGCAAGAACAAAGAGCCTTTAATCGAGCTAGCTCAAGCTCAATCTCCTACCACACCGACGCAGCAGTGGGTCGAGAGAGAGGGCCCGTTCCAAAATCACAATAGTTTTAAAGGGGTCTAGGGGCAGTGGGAGGGGTGATGGTCGTGACCCTAGCCAATTGGCTGAGGAAGGGTCCATAGGTCACTGGGCGTGGTTCTTTTGGAACCGGGAAGTTGCAGGTTTTGAGCAGGCACTGGGGACTCAAGGTGGAAGACAGGAAACACAATGGAGTCAGTCCCAGTTTGCCCTTAAGCAAAATGGAATCAGTCCCGTTTTGCCCTTACAAGCTCACATTGTAACATACTCTACTGCAAGTTTACATGCGCGCACAGGAAGACTTTGCAAACTGCAAGATATGCAAATACTGGCCTTCCTTACTGGCTTAATTCCTGAGCCCTGAGATTTCCTAGGCATTCCTTAGGACCTTCGTGGGGAGATCAGGCCTTCCCACCTCTCTTCACCCCAAGCAACTCCATTTTTATCTCTTTTGTGCTCTGCTGCTAGAAAGTCTGAAATTTGCTGATCTCATCAAACCCCTGGCCTGTGCATGAATCCTCTTTACAACATTGTTGATTGTCCAACCTTTACTTGATTACATCCAGTGACAGGGACCTCATTACTTCACTAGGTAGCACATTCTATTTTAGGAAAGTTTATATTGTTGTTCTTTGTTTCATAATTCTTTAGGCCAAGAGAGAAGAAATACTAGCCAACTGATTCCACTTTGGTTTTGGTTAATTGAGACTTTTCTCTGTAAATACTTAATTTTTATTTTTTTTATAAATGTTTATTTATTTTTGAGAGAGAGAGAGAGAGAAAGCAGGGTTAGGTGCAGAGAGAGATTGGAAGGGAGACACAGAATCCAAAGCAAATCCAAATCTGTCAGCACAGAGCCTGACGAGGGACTCAAACTCACAAACTGCGAGATCATGACCTGAGCCGAAGTCGGACACTTAACTGACTAAGCCACCCAGACACCCCTCTGTAAGTATTTTTTATGCACAGATAATCATTTTAGGTATTTTGGTGGTTCATGTCATTATTTTATGCCCTTCCTTGAGTAGAAATGAAGGTAGGCATGTTGTCGCTACCACTTTCATCTGTGCATCTGAATAGTGAGATATAAAATAACCATTAGGTAACACTGGGTGGTCACGAGCAATTCACCAGCCACTGTTGTGGTTCCTGAGAAGTGCACCTGAGTTAGGGACAGCACAGATGCCTATGTCGAGGGCCTACCCTGTGTTCCGCCCATCATATATTTTTTTATATTCAGTTCTTCCAAAAATCAATCTTAGGTACAGTTAACTTGAAGCCCAGATACCTTAAGAAAATGGTATAAAATTTCATAGCTAATCAGTAGTGGAGTTGGAATTTTAACCCAGGTCTGTCTGATTCTGGAATTTGAGTTCTTTCCCCTGTTCCGGAAGATAACATCCAGGCTTTCAACTCTGGGCACTACCACTGTTATTGTAACAATACACATAGTTCTACAGTCAATAGTATCTACTTAATAAGTTCCTCTGCTGGCCTCAGTTTGCTTATCTGCAAAATGGGAATAATAATCAGAGCTCCCTTACAGGGTCATTAGGAAGAATAAAAAAGCATTTACAAATCATATACTTTTTGTCTGCCTGTCACATAGTTAGCACGGGATTTATGATAACTTCTGATTCTTCTTGTTCTTCCTCCCCGTGCACTTCCCGTGAGTGAATTAGGGAGCACAAAGGCATTCACAGATGCAGAGCCGAATGGAAAACTGAAGACAGAATGTGTATGTTAGAATGTCTTTAATCCCTTTTATGTCCGGGGGTTTTGCCTATGATTTGGATCATGACGCTAGGGGGCAGGGCATGGCCATGGAGACAGGGGCCATGAAGGTGGTAGGGGGGAAACACTCTAGTTGCTTCCAGGCTAAGCAGGACCCTGGACGATGCACAGACCCCACAGCCAGCATCCTGCACATGTGGATGGAAGAGAGGAAGTCGACCCTCTTGATAAGCACACCAGGCCAGTTCAAAGGCATCATCACCGTGGCACTGGTTTTATCCTCATCTGTTCGTGACCCTCTGATATGGGAAACAAATCCATTAAACCAAATAGGATTAAGCTGCAGAGCCTGGCTGGGATGCGGTTGTCAGGCAGCCGTCTCCCTGCTGGTGTTAATGGACTGCTGTGAGGAATCCTAACCCCCGCCACCCCGCCCAAGCAAGTGCAAGGCTGAGGGCTGCTGAACGCTGCACACGTCTCTAATGTATCACAATTATGGAGACAACTGTGCTAAGTAACATTCCACGATTTGCTCTGAAAACTTGCAGTGTGTTCAATAGCCCTCAAAATTTTTCATTTGGAACCTGTGGCGAGGTGGTATGGCAGTGGTTATACTGAGCTGGGCTAGAATAAATACCGCCACCTCAAGAGATTTTATTTTTCCCTTGAAGTGTAGAGCGCGTGAAAGAGTTTGGGCTCTTTTAGCTTCATTTGTATCTCAAGGTAGCCCATGGCAGGAGAAGGGAGAGAAGTAGCAAAGACAGGACCGGTGCTAGAAGGAACGGGATCTTTCACGTAGAAGCAGGCACCTGCCCTTTTGGGAACGATGCCCTGTGTTTACATAGCAATGACCTGCCCAGGTATTCTGAGAGGGCTGTGTGTATGAATTAGCCCCTTAGCACTGCATGTATCAGGCCAGGTGTGCAGTGTCAAATACAGCCCCCAAGTCCTGGGGACAAAGTAGGGGATGCCGCTTTTCTCCATGGACTTCCTCGGTGGCACTCCAGTGCTCCCCCTCTGCCCCCTTACTGTCTCTGGTGAGTGAAGGGAGCTTCGGAGCTCAGATCGCTGAATAGACGGGCTGATTATTTACCCTGAATACCATCCAGAAGCTAACCCAGATCTGCAAATTGCCTTGTGTTATTATCACAACCACCCGTTCTCAAGTCCCAGCTTTGCACTTCAGAAATAGGTGCAAATGAGATCGGAGGGGGCCGGGGTGGCGGCTCTTGGGGCTCCTGGCGCTGGTTCCCTGGCTGCGATTTGTCACTCTTCCAAGGGAATGCATGTCAGCACTTCTCTTTCAGGTGACAGGGAAGAGGGATTAATGATGGCTTCATTCTCTCTGAGAGGCCCCTGCTGCAGTTACTGAGTGCAGCCCGGTGGCCCAGTGGGGAAGGCCGTGGTCGAGTGGACAGAGCACTGCTGGGCAGGTGGGGAAGTATTTCACAAGCTCCGGAACAGGCTGAGTGTCTCCAACTTCCCCTTCGAAGAGCGAAGGTCTCTCCTGTAACTCAGGTACCAGTGGTGGGGTCCTTAGCCTCAGGGGATCCTTTGCCCTTTGGAAGGTACCCCAGTTGCTTTATCACACAGCAGGGTGGTGATTTGGGGTTGCCCCTTCGTGGAGGCCAGCGGGAGAAGGATTGTAGGCATGTAAGAACTCCGTCCAGCCCGCTTTGGGACAGGCATTAGACCGTCAAAAGTTAGAATACCACTAAAGTCATCTCCCTTCTTAGCACCATCCTCCTTTCCAGCCGCACTGGCCGGTGCCCCCTCCGTTCAGTGGCCCGTGCTCTCTCCTCCCCAAAGACAGCCTGCTCTTGGAACACACCTGGCTCTTTCCTGTCACTCGTGGGGTTCTGTCAGCAGGCAAAGGCCCTCCTCCCTTCCCTCTGAGCTTACCTGCATTGTGTCGCCTTTCACACTGTGCTCGGATTATTTATTTACCTGTCTATCCGCTCTATTGCCTTGTTAACTCTTCTAGAGAAGGACCCATATCTTATTTCTTTTCACATCCCCAGGGCTTCCAGACAGGAGACGCTCACTGAAAGTTTTGTCAAAGAACAAACGTGCCGAGTCGCTTATACACTGAGTGTGGGTCCTAGCGGCCGTCCCATCCGCTGTGCATCGTTAATTAAGATACAACGGGTCTCTGTTTCAGCTTCTTTCTTATCTGTTCAAAAGAAACGGGTGTGAGAGTAATACAGACCCACCTTGTTAGGAATTAGCAAACTAGAGACTTCTGCTGATGTCCATTTTAATGTCTGCCACACATTGAGGTTGAGATGTGGCTATGACTGGGAGCCAGCCAGCCTGCTTCAGCCCACTTAGGCATTGATAATCAAATGTGCAGTCTCTCTGACAGTGCTGATCACAGACACCATTAAAAAAGAAATGGTCATGTGTAGGTGACAAAGAGAGAGAGAGACCAGCCTTCTGAGTGGCAAGTTAGTAGCTCGGGGCAAACGACAGGGTGGCAGAGACCTTGCCCGGGGAGCGGGGGTGGGGCATGGCTCACGCCTTCCATCAGCTGTGGGCGGAGGCTGTCGGGAAACAGAGGGCTGAAATGTAAAAATCATTTACATTTTATTAAAAATAATTGGAAAAGTTTACAGACATTTTTTTTGCAAACATGCAACTGTCAGGCATGGGTAGAAAAGGAACGTTTCCCAAATTGTGAGAAATTCTAATGTCGTGGCAAAAAAATCAGGAGTCTGATGATTAAATGTGGAGAGCTGTCATCTCGGCATTATATTAAAATAACTCGCCTCAAGCAAGTGCACAGTATTTCTTCCTTTAAATCTGTCATTTCTCGGGAGGCTCTTGCCCCGGTTGGCTGCTCCGATGGCTTTGTAGCCATGGCAGTCACAGCAACTGGGACACTCTGGCTTTCTGGGGATGGGGCGGGGGAGCGGGGGCTCATTCACTGCTGCGTGGCCGCAGCAAGCCCTTTGCAGAGCGCCTGGTTCCTTGTGACTTGGCGGGGCTCCCCGGCATCTGAAACTTTAAGCAGAACACTAGCAGGTACATTATTTTCAGCGGTGCTCCTCAGACAGCGATGTCAGGCTGCAGGCAGAATGAATTGCATTTGTTTATGAAATCTGTCGCTTAATAGGACGATCAGTGTCTCATTGCAGCCTCCAGTCACGAGACTTTTAATGATGTCCACACTGTGCTGCTTTCACATGCAAACCATATGGGAGGAGAACAATGGAAAAAAGCCTAAATTGGCAGAAGAGAGGAGGGTGGCCCCGGGGGCTGGGTTGGGGACCATGTCCCTGTCTCCGCTCTGTGGAATGGAGCAGATGCATCTCCGCGTGTGTCTCTCGCCTCCTGCTTTTGCTCAAGTGGCCATTTAGCCTCCTTACCTAGTCACATGTTTCCTGTGGCTCCCAGGATAGCCCCTCCTGTTGCTCGACTTCCCCGATGCCTGAGCATAATAATAGAGTGATGGGGCCTCATTGACTCTTGGAAATTTTCATGATAATAACACTTTGGTTCATGCGACATTTTGGCCTTTGGAAACACATTTGCATCTAAATCTTGTGCTGTCTATAACAACGGAGAGGCAGAGCAGTGGATTTGATAGCAGCGGTGTCTTACATTTGCCCAGCCCCTCCTGGTTTACGGGGCCTGTCTACACACATTGAGGCTTAGCTGGGCTTTGATTCTTATGGAGGTTTTCCCCATAACACAGGTGAGCAGACTAAGGTAGTGGGGACGGCATGGCCAATTACTATTTGGGCTCCAGTCTGTTCTGTTGCTTATTTCTGTGTGAGCTTGGACCAGCTACCTACCCTGTCGGAACTCTGACTTCTTCTCTAAAATAAGGATGATAATCACATGCTTAGAGGTCATTCCCAGGGTTAATGCAATCATACAGAAGTGAAACATTTCATAACGGTAGCTATTATTATCAGTGGCGGTGTTACAGAAATACAGATGACGAAGCTTGGCCGAAGGCACCGTGGCTAGGGCTAGAACTGCACATACCTGGTTCCTGGAGATCCAGGTCTCCTGAGTTCTCCCCGCTTTCTTCCCTGCCCTTGCTGTCTCTCCGAGCGCCCAAGGAGTGTGCAAATTTTCCACCTTTCAGCAATTCCAGAGCCAGCCAGCCTGCGTGGATATAAAAAGCAAGTGAAGAGCCTGCAGAAATGCAGGTGCAGTTTGGGGTCCCTCTGCCAAAAGTGCAGCCTTTCTTCAAAGCCCTTCCGCGCCACCTCTCCTTGCCTGGCCTGGCTGGCCTCTTTCAGCCTAGGGGTGATGCCGACGGAGCCATCTGAGTCTGAAAGAGGATTCACCTTGACCTTCCTTTTTCCCAGAAGAAGACGCAACACAAATGAGGCCATCAAAAGCCCCACAGTTCCTCCTCCTCAGCGTGTCTCAGAGCCCTCGCTCTGACCCCCATCGATTAGCTGTAAAACATAAAATCAACAGACTTTTGCTTTTTCCATTTCATGCAGAAAAATGAACATTGACCAGGCTCATCAGCCAAGCTCACGAAAATACGCAGTGCAAATGGGGGCGCCCACAGGCTCCTCTCTCAGATCCTCTTAAGCCTCTTCTTTGTCCTGGTCCCGGATGACAGCTGTGGGGCAGGGCGAAGTCCTGCTGCTAAGTACCAAGTTCATCGTCGTCCTGCACAGAGGGTGCTTCGAGCGACTCGGTGACTGACAGCCTGAATAAGCAGTTATTTTTCCAGGCTCAGGTGCAAGAGGCACCCGCAGCCCACTGCCTGACCTTACTCAGCTGAGCTTGGCGTTCCGGGGCCGGCTCGCTGCCACCTTTACCTGTTAAGGTTAAAATATCATTGAGCTGATTGATGACGAAGCTCTGATCGTGTTACTCTCCTACTGAAATAATTTTTGACTGTGCTCCACGTGCCACAGGACCAGGTGCAAACGCCTCCCTGTGACATTCATGGCGTGTCATGGTCTGACCCCAATCTACCGTCCCAGCTGCAGCCCTTATTACCGGGCGTCGCGAGCCCTGGGATGCAGACAAACTGAACTGCTCTGTGAATCTGTCCTGTACTTTCCCGCCTCTGGGGTCACTTACATTTTTTCCTTCCTCTGAGGTGTTCGTTTCCCTGACTGTCCATGT
Organism: Paguma larvata; assembly: GCA_030068075.1. NCBI lineage: Eukaryota > Metazoa > Chordata > Mammalia > Carnivora > Viverridae > Paguma > Paguma larvata. The sequence goes on along the minus strand of CM057839.1, from coordinate 49,805,233 downwards.
TCGTCGTAGACAGCTAGCGCCGCTGTAACAAAACACCATAAGCTGGGCGGCTCAAACAGTACACATTTATTCTTGCAGTTCTGGAGGCTGGCAAGGCCAAGGGCAAGCTTCCAGCAAAGATTCAGTTCCACAGTGAGGACGCTCTTCCTGTCGTGGAGGTGGCTGCCTTCCTGCTGTGTCCTCACAAGTGGAGAGAGGGAACTGTGGTCTCCTCCCCTTCCTGTAAGGGCATTAATCCCATCATGGCCGCCTCACCCTCACGACCGCATCAAAACCTAGTTACCTCCCAACGGCCCCACCTCTGATCGGGGTCACATTGAGGGTTAGAGCTTCAATGTACGAATTCTGGAGAAATAAATATTTGGTTTATAACAATCTCTAAATCCCGTCTACTCTTCAAGCTTCATTTAAAATATAATGTCTTACATGAAGAGGAGATTCCTGTTTCCTCTAAGTATAAATAATTTCCCCTGTTCTCAACTCCTGTAACCCTTGGCATACACCCCTTTTCGTACATTTATGCTTTTTGTTGTGTATTCTGTTTTATATGTGCTTTATTTTCTTTACAAGATTCTGAGCTCCTTGAGGGCAGGGGCCATAACTTTTTATTCTATGAATCACTGGCATTTAGCCAGAGTCCTTGACGTCCATAGAGTGCACTTAGCAGGGAGGTAAATAGATGCTCCCAACTGTAGGAGAGCCTCACGTGGGCTGCCGCAGGGCTTCTGTGTGTGACAAATGCATCGGGAAAACCAGGTATTGTGATACTCGTGTCTGATGGGCTGTTCAATAGTTTACATATAACCCCCGAGTTGAGGGATACATCCAGTATGGTTTTCTAGACTGTTCTTTAAGGCATGAAGTGTATATTACTCTCCCATATCAGCAAGGACTCTTGAGGTCGCATACATGCATACACAGCTTCGCACCGACATGAAAATGATTTGCTCAAACTCTCTTTAAAATAATCTGCCTGTGGGCACTGGCTTAGTCAGTTAAGCATTTGCCCTTCGGCTCAGGTCATGATCTCACAGTTCGTGAGTTCGAGCCCTGCCTGAGTCGGGCTCTGTGCTGACAGCTCGGAGAACAGAGCCTGCTTTGGATTCTGTGTCTCCCTCTCTTTGCCCTTCCCCTGCTCACTCTCTCTCTCTCTCTCTCTCTCTCAATAATAAATACACATTTAAAAAAATTTTAAATTGCACTTTAAAATAATCTGCTCTTCTCTCCTTGGTGCCACTTTTGTTGTTAATATCAAGAGAATCCATAAACAACATTTGTGAAGTATTAATGATTCTAACTCTTTATATTGAGTCCTGAATATAACATTCAGACCTAACATGGTATCTCGGGCCCCAGAGATCATAATAAGACATTATCCTTACAGGAGAACCTGGTTATCCTTTCCAGTTTTTCTAGGAACTGGCCTTTCAGGGCGCATGAAGGATGTCTAATGATTGTGACCTCCACCACCACCATGTTGGGGAGCGAATATATCTATCCATCTTTTATTCAAATGGGCTTCAATTATTAATTTTACTTACAGCCCCCACTATATATTCTGCTGGACATACATAAGGCCCAGGAAGCTCAGGTGCCCTGGGCGTGTTCTAATTTTTACTGCCAACATAGTCTGACCTGCGTGTTGTTATTCTCTAGAGCAAAATAATCAAAATACAAGTTCTTGCGGCAACCCATAAATGAAACTTTGTTTAAGGAATGTGAACTCCGTCTTCTCTAGGAAGCTCTTCTTCCTGCCACGCCAGGGCTGCTCTGCATTTGCATAATTGCAGGTGGAGGGAGCGGTACCCCTGCACTATTTAAATTATATATATTTCCATTTCGTTAATGAAACATCACCAAAGTTCAGGAGCGAGCCGGTCGGTTATCCTGACTGCTGATTCCCTTGCACCAAAAAGCAACTGGAGCATAAGGAGCAACAGAGATGACCTTTAGCTAAAGGGTTACAAGTTATATCACTAGTCGTCACTGCTCAAACACCAAGCACCAGGCACAGGGCAGAATACAGAAAAGAATCTTTACCATCAAGCCACTACCACCCGAAGCATGAAGGAGAGAACAAGGAGAGATCGCCTCCTAAGCGTTGGTGTTAGAACGCCCGTCCCCCTCCCCTTGCCCCAGAGCAGTGCTTTTTATTTTCATTTCCATGCTAACAAGGTAGACCTGTCCTAGCGTGTGTTCTGAAGAGGTTCTTTCATGCTCAGGGCCTGGGGAGCTTTAACATAGTTAGATGTACTCTAACAGCAGGTTGCCATCAAAAAATTCTATAATAGGATTAAAATAAAAGAGAAATGCACTTGCCGTGGAACGGCAATGATTATTTAACACGTTTCAAGTGCTTGGTAGGAAGGTGCCGCACAAACACAGCAGACAGACCTGCTGTGTGGGTGTGTTGCCTTCTTAACAATCAGGGTTTTGCGTTGTGATCATGGATTTTTGGAGCTCGGCATTGGAGGGTATCCAAAAGCTGTACAGTGAGACTCTGAGAAAAGTCGCTATTGCTATCAGAGATGATCATATTGGTTTGCGTTTGCCTATATGCTTGCTGTCTGTCCACCCCATGTAGAAGGGAGGGGATCTCTCTGCCTTGTTCACTCCTTAATCCCCAGTGTCTATGGCCATACTGGGCACATCGCAGAAGCTCTATTAATATGAGTTATATGATAGAAAGGGTTCCAAGCATGGGCTCCATCGTCAGGCTACTAAATTTGACCTTGGATAAGTTTCTCAGCAATACTCAACTTCAGTTCTTTCATCCTTAAGATAGGGATGATAATACAATGATTTTCTGGCATTCTTGGTAGGACGTCTAAAACAACTAAAGCAAGGCCCCGATCTCCACGTCTGGCACACTGGGTGCCACAGACAACTGTGTGGAGTGGGAGTGCTAGGTGAACATCAGCTTCAGGATCTATGGCAACAGAAATGCCTTAGGAGGTCTCTGTTTCTTCCTGCCTCACTCTGAAGATTCATCACGTATGGCCTCTGGAGAGACAGCAGGTGGTGATGATACCAGGGGGAAGGAAAGACTCTTTGAATATGCCCAGAGGGGCTATGGAATGAGCCAGTTGAACCAAATGCCTGAAACTCGACAGCTTCAGAGTCATACTGGGACGCAAGGAGGCAGATCTCAACTGAGCAATTACTTCTGGAGTCTGCAGAAGGAGCCTTCTGGATGGTCCTATGCTTGGGGTCCTAAAAATCTACCTCGTCTTGAACTCTTTGTCCATATGAGCGTTATCCCGTCATCTCTGGAGATATCTCGAGTCATTCTTGCACCTGCAAGCTTTCCATCTTCCCTGACTCTTTTTCTTTAGTTTCTGTGTTGGTAATTCTCTATGTCCCACCTCACCAGATGCCTTTCTCTTCCTCCTCTGACCTACTCTGTGTCTCTAGGAGAATTGGCCCCCACGTGTTACATGCCCCTACCCCCTCGCCCTTTGGTTTCCAGTTGGATTCTGCCTGTGGGAGGTGTGAGCAAGAGGTCAGAGAGTGGAAGAGAAGGTGGATTGGGATTTTCCTTCCCCGTAGGCTCCCTACTGTGGTACCATGATTTGGCTTTGTCCCTCCACCACTACAGCTCCTGTGTAATGGCCCTCTTCAAGGCTCTAGCACTCTTTGGACTCTGGCAACACTATTACCTGCCATTGCCCTGTCAAACCTAGGGATGGAGATGGTTACCTGCTATGGTCAGTCTCTTGGGGCCATGCCGCTCTGTAGTTCTCTTCACTGTGCCTGGACCTCTGCAGTCCTTCCATCCAGCCTCTTCATTTGGACTATCTGAATGGAATTCTGTTGCCTGCCCAGACATTGACTGATGAACCCTATGAAGACATTCATCCTAAAGAGACCTCAAGGTACAGTCTTTCTCTCTCTCATTTTTTTTTACTGCAAACTTTCTGCAAACATCCTCTAAATACTTAGGACGTCCTTCTTGGTTCCGCCACATCCTCGCTTTTCGCTGTCTGAGAGCTCTCACCCCCTTCCGTGCACTCAGCTATGTCGCCCACGTGCAGATGGTCATCAAATTCATCCAGTGACAGGGGCGCCTGGGTGGCTCAGTCGGTTGAGCATCTGACGTCGGCTCAGGTCACGATTTCGCAGTCTGTGAGTTCGAGCCCCACGTCGGGCTCTGTGCTGACAGCTCAGAGCCTGGAGCCTGCTTTGGATTCTGTGTCCCTCTCTCTCTCTGCCCCTTCCCCACTCGCACCCCCCCCTCTCTCTCACACACAAAACAAATAGAACATTAAAAAATTAATTCAATAAATAAATATCAACAACTATTTATCGAGCATGTGCTGAGCACCGTTGAAGGCTTGGATGTTCTAGTGAAGAAATGCTCAAGGATTCGTGCCCTAAGGGAGCTTACGTTTTGGGGGATCAAATCTGTGCTATTAGCTCCTCACCGGATCTCCAGAGATATAGTTATGGTTTCCCACTGGGCGTCCCACGAGCCCCACAAGCTTAACACATTTGAACCCCAATCATTGCACCCCAAACCTCAAACACCTCTCTCCCTCATCAGGTATGGCATTGCCCCCCCCCCCAGGTTCACCCACGTTATTCATCTTGTCCTTTCTCTTCATCTCCAATTAAATTCTTTTCATTTTACCTTAGATGTCTCTCCAAAACATCTCTTTTCCTCTCCATTTTGAATTGTCTGTCCACAGATAAGGCTTTCATCCTCTGTCACCTGGACCAGTGCAATAGCCCCTTACCTGGTCTGCCTGTCTCTACCTTCTTTCCTCCTGTCTTCCATCCTTCTCATCACTACTGTCAGAGTTAATCTCTAAAAGACTTCCTTGTTGAAGAAGTCTGCCAGCTCCCCATTGCCACACTTCTTGGCAAGACGTCCAGTTTCTAGTTGATACGGATCACCGGACTGCTGTAGCCATTACAGCCGCAATAGACTTGAGTGCCCTTCTGCCTCTGCTCTCTGCACCTGCGCTCTCAGGCCCTTTTCTAGATTCCCATCATCTCCTTTGCCCCCTTTCTTGTCACTCAGGCTCTTCAAGAACCTCTGTGCTTCCTGATGCTTCCCAGCAAAACTATCCTGTCTTTTTTACTCCCATAGTCCCTTGTTCTTTCCACTTACCATGTTGTTATATAGTTAGTTATGTAAGTGTTGTGTCTCCTTTCTAGCCTGAGAGCCCTTTGAACCCAAGAAATGTTTTGAGTTCTTGCTGTTTAGCGCAGGGTTTGGTGTGGCATCGTCAGGGCATATTATGTTATACGTTAGCAATGGGTAACCCTTACCATCCTGCTGTTCTCTAGCAAAGGTACTTTCTAAGCCCACGACTCCCCTTCCTGCCACCAGGCTAGTCCACTGTGAGTAGCTGCTGTTGTGGCACCTTGTCCGCAGAACATAGTCATGCCTCCTGTTTGTCCCCTGAGATCTGTTACAACAGCTGATTAACCTGGTGGCCAATAGCTAGAGTAGCGCCCAAGATTTAGCAAACTGAAATAATCTTTGGACCTCTGCCTTATATTGTCTATTGTATCTGTTTAGTTATGTATGTATTTATTTATTATTACATACAGATTTATAAGGGTGCCCTTTATGGCCCCAGAGGTCAGAAAAGTAGAGCCATTTTGGGGAGGACACCAGAGGCAGAAGCTAAAAATGTAAACCTCATCTATATGCAATTAAAATGTTGCCAAAGCCTCGAGGCTGCTTGTCTAGCTGTGTGCCCTCTTCCTTATTCTCCCCACCCCAGGCTGCTGGGACTTTTATCCCCTTTCAAGTCTGCCCTGGATTGGCTAGCACGGCTGCGGGCCACCTCACCTGCAGTGGGGAGAGAGGAGACAGGGATTAACACCAGGTTGTAGTTGCTGTGATCAGTAGCTGCCTGGAGGCGGCCCTGCTAATAATAACCTGGCCAGAAGCATTCCCGAAATCCTCTGCTCTGGTTCCCAAACAGCTTGGGAGTGGGGCCAGACCAGGCCTCTGCTGTTTGTATTGCCAAATTTTAAAGTGCTGTAAGAGTAGAGGTTGGCTTCAGATGTAGAATTTCTTTATCCGGGGTGATCAGATCGACTTATTTTCTAAGTTCAATCCCAGTCCTTTCCCACCCCCCAAATAAACACCAACCAACCAACCAACCAACCAGACAACACGGTTTGATGAGCCAGCACCAGGGACAAAGCCTTCTCTGAGCTGCCTAATGGGGTTGACTGGAGGCTACCTGTGCATCCACAAAATGCCCTCTTCTGGCATCGGATGATCCTGGTGAGGGGCAAAGCCTGCAGGTCGCCATTCAGGGCTGGACCCTGTGCCAAGATGCAGCGGGCGAGATGCCTGGAATGGATGGGAGAGATTTGGTGCCCTTCCTCCCAGTCAGTAAAGTGCTTTAAACCGATTTTGATTTTCAGAGTTAATTTGGTAGCACATTGTGAATCCACAGTACCCACGTCCCCGTGTTGCAGCACAAGGTAGATTTCTAGCAGCTGAGAGAGTGCACCTACTTCCTGATGACCTCCTAAGTGGACCTCGTATGCAGGACTGTTCCTGACACTGGGGGGATGGGGCTCCCCAAGCCCCTTCATCTTACGGAAGGAGAACTCTGGGGGGAGGTTTCAAAACACGGGAGAGGAGACAGCAATGAAATCACACCCTTGAAACATCAGGAGCAGGCACGCATCTGATCCCGCATCCTGCTATACCTGCAGCTGGTTCCTGGTTCCCGGTTCCCGGTTCCGGGATGAGACCGGGCCATGAACACACATCAGTCAGGTCTCCAGTGCTCTCCAAAACACATTCTCCTCCGCCACGGAAGAAATTCCAGGAAGAGTTTAAGGGCCGAGCCAAGAAATTGTTAAAAATGCAAAAGTATCGATCTTATTTTCATTGCAATATTAGGGCTGAGTATTACACAGCCGATTTGTTTTAATCCTTTCCGCAGACAAAGGAGATAAAAAGACTGAGAAATAGCTCAATGTCTTCATCTTCTTTCAGGTACCTGTGGAGGATGAGTGAAGTTACTATGGCTCTGATGTGGGTATATCGTTCTATTTGTATTGCCATTTGAAGTCAAAATGCATTTTTCATAGGAGGCTGTATTATTTGAGCCTACGTATCCTTTTATTTTAATTTTGCAGATTTATTTAATAAGTGCCGACTTTTAGATTCAAATATCGATGGTCTGTATAAGATTCGTTTTCTCTTAGTAATTGTAGCAATTCTCCAAGTGAATATTACTTGCCCCTTCGAAAGCCCTGCTCTTTTACGTTTCTGCTGAACGAGTCGTCTGAGAAATGCCCACTAGATGGCAGTGTCACTGCATAGCTGAAGCAGATCTGGTAGCGCGATAAAGAAAATAAGGCTAGTTTAGGTCTTAGCTGTCCTGAAAAATCCAGAAGGTGGCAGATTTTAGCTATTTATGAAAGCACAATGAAAGAACAATGCTGCCTTTTAGAAAAATTATTTTTATTTATCTTTCCAGAAGGAGAGATTATGAGCCGAATAAAATTATCTGTGATACTTAAAATATTTGAAAATGTTTCCCAGTTTTTTAGAGTACGTACTACAAGCTGAAGGACCAGCAAAGCTCCCAGTGACACAAAATCAAGGTGAAATTGACCAATAAGTTGAGAACTCCATTACAGGAACAATTTCCCCGAGTTTGAGTCATAGTGTTTGAGTGATAACCTAAACCTGTCTAAACTTTGTGGAACATTCAAGGCGAAGATGGAAGGAGATAGCGAGGCACACTGGAGGAGGCAGAAGACTGCAGCGTGGGCGCTGATGTTTATATATTTTCGCCAACTTTTCCAGGCTCCCAGAGGACTTTCGGCAGACCTGTACTTTAGAGTTCAGTTCTTTTCAAGGTTACTGATTACCTGAAGGGATCCTGGTTTTAAAAATGAAAAATGACAGCTTGAATACAATAGTCCAATTTAGAGGGATCACGTACTCCAGGCAGGTTTGCTGGCTACTGGGGGCATTGGCAACGAATACAAAACCACATCCATTTCGTGGAAGACACTACCACAGTTTCAATTCCTCACCCAGCACCTTCTTGGTTTGGCCCCAAGCGGTATGGATGGCTTTGCCTTCTCACCTCCTGCAGGAAATACACATTCATGAGAAGGTGTGGGGGGTGGGAGAGCAGGACTGCAGGACAGCAGGATAGTGGCTGGGAAGTCATTCTTCTGAGTGACAGCTCTACATGGCTCTTGGCACTCCAATATGTCAGGGAACGGGTGTTCTGACTGGCATCATTTATCTCATTTAAATATTCCAGGGAGAGTAGCCTCCTTACTCAAGTTAGATTCATTTTCATCTTTGTGCTCTGAGAGGGCCTGGCAGCCTCTCACAAATGGAGGGAGGAAAAAAAAAAGGAAAAAAAAAAGAAAGGAAGGGAGAAAGAAAAAAAATGGTGAGGAAATGCAGCAAGTGAGTGATATATAAGGTGAACACAGAATTCAATATCCAGGACGAGGACACATATGTCTTGGACCCCAGATATATAGCTCAGAACTGATGGAGAAATGGGCAGGAAGAGAGATAATCTTTATCTCTGCTCCCAAGCCTTTAGAAATACCTAAGGCTAAATCACCCTGAGAAGAAAGTAGGAAATGAAGACTGCTCCAAGCCACCCATGAGATTTTAGAGAGCAGGCAACTGGCTGAGCACATTTCTCTCTCTCTCTCTCTCTCTCTCTTTTTTTTTTTTTTTTGTCTGAGTCACGCCCTGAGTTCAGCTGGTATATGGAAACAGCGGTAAAATGTTCAGGTCCAGCCTAAGATTCTGGTGTTCAGTTTTATTTAGGAAAGATCACTGGACGTTTACTTGGATTTAGCTCTGAAATCTTTGCAAAGTGCTGGGCGGGGGTGTGGTGTTTGCTACAATCTATTTCGTTCCTTGGAAAACTATGTTAGAACATTTCAGTGTTTCTCCTAATGTTTCAAATGCTGCCTAGTATATGTGTGAGTTTATGTCCCTGCTAACTACACAATCTTTTGGATCACCTTTTCTTTTCTTTTCTTTTTATTTGGTAAAGTTAGTCATCACCACAGCAGGCTTGGAATAGTGGGGAGTAATAATTGTTACAATGATGAGAACAAACTTTGGTGCTCAAACGGAAGTAGTCCATTCTGCATTGTATGGTATGCTGTATTCAGTAACTGTATATTCCTCGTCTACAGCATTTGCACCTGCTTCCCCACAAAGAGGGTCTATGATTGAAGAAGTGAAAAGGGGCTCAGGAAATACTTTGGTAGTCACTAGCTTGTGAAGCGTGAAGCCCGTTATCTGCGTTGGTCCTGAGAATCCTGTAAGCCCCATTATAACCAAACCAATCCATTGGAATTGATGTGCTGTGAGTTTCCTTGAATGTCTGGAAAATACTTCAATCCTCCAATCAGCTGACTTAGTTAGCCTCTGGCATTGACGAGTGAAGTGCTATGTCAGGGAATCCTATTGGTGTGGTTTAGTTTTCCTTGCAAATACTTCCATTTCAAACTCTGCAATTGTCAAGGAGACAGGGAAACCCCAGTGAATCACTTTCAGGGTTGTGAACCTGCAAAGAATCAGCTTTTCTAACTGCTTTCATTCCCAGAGGACTTAGAATGTTCCCAGTGGCACTGTAGAACTTCATCTCATTAGCAAGCTTCAGAGCCAGGGACTTAATGTTTGTTTGCCTGTGAACAGGCGGGGAGAACAGGGTGCGTGCACCAGGTGGCTTTCTCATTGCTGGAGGAGGGAAAAGGGCATCTCTGGTCTCTGCAGGAATTTGCTTTATTTGGTTCTGTTTACTTGCCCTTCAAGGTAGTTGTAAAGTGGATAAATCAACAGGTAGGGGCCAAAGAGTTTGGCTCTTTTCCACCTCTGACCAGGATTGGCAGGGGTCCTCAAACACTTTGCTTTTCACTTTCTTTACGGATCAAATGGCCATGATAATGCTTGCCCCCTCTCCCAGGGAGCATCAGTGGGTCAAGGACATTTGTGAGAGCATTTTGTTGAAGACTATTTGCTATCCCCAGGAGGTATTAGTTCATAATTAACCATGAAGAAGGAGAAAGGGGGCATTAGTACAGTTCACCAACTCAAAGTAGGGTACCCACCCTTGCCTTTTGCAAGTTAGATGTGGCTATATGATTTTCTTTGGCTCACGAAACAGGAGTGTCATTTTTAGGCTGTTGCTTTAGGAGCCTGGTCTGAATGGCTATTTTCTGCTCCCCTTAACCTAAGTCACTCTGAAGAATTTTTGGAGATGGAACTTTACCAGTCTGAGTGCCTAAAGGGATCATGATGAGCAAAGCCCCCTCCCCACTTTGTGTTGTGTATTTAACTCCACGTTGGGACATTATGTAGAAGTAAGAAGTAAACTTTTGTGTACCAACCTACTGAGATCTTGGGATTATTTTTTACCATTGCAAAACCTAGACTTTTGTGATTGATACATGGGAGTTTTATTGGGATTTGTTTTCTGTAGGCTCAGAAGGCAATGATATGTTTCTTTTTTTTTAAAGTTTATTTATTTATTTTTGGGGAGGGAAGGGCAGAGAGAGAAGGATAGAGAATCCCACCCAGGTTCCACACTGTCATCAGTGCAGAACTCAATGAGGGGCTCAAACCCATGAACTGTGAGATCATGACCTGCGCCAGAATCAAGAGTCAGATGCTTATCTGACTGAGCCACCCAGGTGCGCCACAATGACATGTTTCTACTTTACAAGGATCTTCAGTATGTGGTCTTTCTTATTTCCTATTTCTCTGCCATTGAATAATGAAATTCTCTTTGTCCTTCTGTTAGGAACATTATTGATCTTGGACATATATGTTCTATCTTCATGAAGCACTCTTTACCCTCCAGCTTCTCATGCTATCTCCCTCCTATCATTTAGGTCCTGACTGAGACGTCACTTTTTCAGGGACATCTTCTTTGACTTTTTTTAACTGCTCCTTCTTTTTTTTTTTAATGTTTATTTATTTATTTTTGAGAGAGAAAGACAGAGCCCAAGCGGGGGAGGAGCAGAGCTAGAAGGGGACACAGAATCTGAAGCTGGCTCCAGGCTCTGAGCTGTCAGCATAGAGCCTGATGCGGGGCTTGAACCCATGGACTGTGAGATCATGACCTGAGCTGAAGTCAAACACTTAACTGACTGAGCCACCCAGGTGCCCTGACTGCTCCTTCTTTATGCCCAAGCACCTGTGGCATCTTTATCAGTACTTAAACATTGTATTGTAATTGCCTTTTCTGGTATATCTCTATATGTGACATTTTCTTGTATCTTTATTATTTGGTTCCAGTGTATAAGTAATCATAAATGCCGTATTAAAAAAACAAAAAACAAAACAGGAGCGATAGAGAAGAGTACTTAATGAATATCGAATCTGGATTTTTTTTCTCCTATGTTCTGCCTTTTCTCCGCTCTGTGCTTCTTTTCTATAAATTGGCCAAAATGAAGGTATATTGGTGGGAGAGGGGCAACAGCCAAGATGTCCATCATTGGTCCATACCCAGATGGAAGATGGGTCACACTCTGACTCTCCACCTTTAGCTCTGCTGTGGGGCCATTACAAGCTCCTCAAAAGCTCTCGTGTGTCAGTCCGCCACCCTTCTGGATGACAGCTTCCCGCATATCCTCCTGATCTCCGATCCTGCATCCACTAGGGCCTCCCCTCTGTTGAGTGTGTTCTTGTTGTTTTGGAGTAGGGCACAGGAAGATCAGAGTGGATACTAAGAGTGACTTGTGGTAGAAATAGTTCATCTCTGTCCATGAAATGGTACTAAAAGTTTAGCCATTGGCAATACCTTAAGGGTGGGAGATATTTGCAGATAGTACTCTTCATTCTTGTGACTGGACCCTTCTGCCTATTAAGGCAGCTGTCCAGGGTACTAGACCTGTAATCCATCACTGGTCTTTTTCCGTATTCTTAATCTCACCTGTGAGTCAGCAGGCAAGGATTAACCTCTTACTCTGCCTTGATTTGTTTGTAGTAATGATATTGATGCCATCACCATCAAAAATAAAAGAATTAACATTTATGGGTTGCTTCCGATGTTTTGTGAACTTAGCTAAGGGCTTTATAAGTGTAATTTCATTTAATGCTTGAAACAGCGTTAACATGAAGTTAGTACCATTGCTATTTACGTATGAGAAATTAAGCATGGTGAAGCAGCTTGCCCATGTCACACAGCCGGTAAGACGGGACTTGAACCAAGGTCTTTTGATTTCTCATCCAGGCTTTTCCTCTGACATTCTATGGCACAGAAAATACAACACCTTCAAATAATTATATAATTTCAGGGTCAAATGAAATTAAGGAAAGCACTTTCTTTGTCAGGGGCTCTCATTTGGTCTCCTTCACATCACATTGAATGAAGGGTCAGCTGTTTGCCCTATTCATAAATCCAATCCCAATCATTGCCTAAATCTGGAAGACTATTCCTGACTTCAGACTGTTCCTTTTGGCATCTCTTCAGGAGAAGAAATTTTCCTGGAGATATGATTTTGGCTGGCACAGAGGCAGCAAAGGGACTTTTAAAAAGAAGCATTATGGTTCTTTGGCATTATCATTCTGGGGTGCTGAGATATAATGAAACAAGGAATGCACCGAGAGCCAAGGTCATTATGAATATAATTCAGATTTTAAATTGCTATTTGTGGAAAAATATTCCTTCGGCTTGGTTGAACTAGGTTAAATCTCTATAGCAATTATATTTACAGGCAATTGCTTGGCCCTGTACTTCCCTTTGCCTGTGCGGACACAGTAAGCTTTTGAGTTAGTAGGCGGTAGAGCAGTACATAAAAACAGAATATTGTTATTGCTCTCATTAAGAGAGACCCTGATTCTTTTAAGTCTGTTCTAGCAACAGCCTTTGGAAAAACAGGAGAAATTTCCGAATATCTGATTAATTTAGATTGAGCAATTAACGAAGCGATATAGTTAACAGTACTCATATATCACTCATTAGGTTGGCTGCGTGGGAGGCAGCCTTCGACTCGGGAAGGAGGCTGTTAGACTCAAGTGCCACTATGGATCTGCAAGTCAGCCCAAGTGAATCTTGTAAGCAATAAGGTTCCTGTCTTTGAGGCTTACAGAGGTTGAAAAATCTGCTTTCGGTGGTGTGTGGTGCTATGCTGGTTTTCATTCTAGCAGAGGATGAAATTGCTAGAGAAATAATGTTATTTCCACAGTTCATGTTTTCTTTAGAGTTGAAGGCTGTGCTGCTGCTCTCTGCGTGTACTGGCGGAGGCTGGCCGGTTGCTACCTGGCTCCTTCTACATTGACCCGAGGTACGGGGTCCAGTGGCCTGAGGAATCGCTGGACCTCTGCTTTTGTGTGCTCTTGGCTGGGACTCTCACTGGGTTTATGTGGAGGTAATTGCTGAAATTAAACCATTAAGAAATTGGCCATTACTTGAATATATTTCCAAATGTGGCCCCAAGTACCTCGGTTTGAGTCCCATCTGATGTTTAATTAGTGAGACCAGGTGAAGCTGACCTGGTTCCTATAGGGTCACTTTGAATGGCTCTAATTAATAATGGGCTATTTGATTCATTACAGATTGCCTGTAGAAAGGTGTGAATAGTCATTTCCCTTCACTGTCATAGTGGCAGTGAGGGGAAAGACAACTCAAGGAGTGGTGGGGGTGCCAAAGCCTATCCAGATGGGAACAGTTATAAATTGGGGAAGCTCTGAAGCCAAGAGTTGGGGGGGGGCAGCTTAAGCAGCAATTCAAGGGCTGAAGGGTAGAAGTGGGCTGGCCATGGAAGAGAATCTTTCATTAGGTCTGGCGATGAGGGCTTGGCCAAAAGTTATCTAATGAGAGCTGATGGATTATCCAAGGATGGCATCTGATGTCACATAAAAGTCAGTGGAGCTGGGTTGGTCTGTTCATGGAGGCAGGGCCCCGATGTCCATTGGTTGGACAGGCATGAGCCAGGTGGAAGGCAGTGGGGGCCAGAAGGTCTGTTCACACATGGCAAGGGACCAGCTATCCTGAGTACAGGTAAAAAGTTCAGCATCTGGGGAAGAGGGGCTGGCAAAGCAAGGGGGCTACTGGGGCCCTGTCATGCCAGACTTCAAGGCAGGTTTCCAGACCTATGCGTAGAAGCTGGTGCAAACTGTATTTGACAGAGGGATTCAAAGGAAAGCTTTGTATTACAGATGTACCAACACAGGAGAAGCTAAAAGGACTATAAAATGGAATTACTGGACACCAGTGCTCACTGTGGATGCTCCACATCCCGAGACTGCTGGACTTGAAAGAAATTTGTTGGAAGGGTGATACGGGAACCTGGTGATTGTGAAAACTCCTCAGATCTCAGGTCTGGAACCCACTTGCATGGAGGCCACTGAGAGTTGACAGAATGGAGGCTGCTTCTCTGATACCCCCTGGCCTGTGTAGGTGTAAGAGTTGGAGGAGGGAATCTGGGCAAGGGGCAGACCTCCCCAGAAACTCAAGCTGCTATGCATTGGGGAAGACAAAGATGGTCAGAAAGAGGAGTTCTGTCCAGTTACTAGGAACAGTCTTTCTATGTCCCATAAGCTCACCCTTCCACTGGCCAAGGGCTAACACCCCTTCAGGCACCTAGCAAGTAGTTGCCCAACTAAGATATCAAAAACAACATCTGAATCCTTTACATCGTGGATGTCTTTAGGTAATGTATCACAGCCTAGGCATTCAAAGAGAAGCATTTCATACAGAGGTCCCTGGCTATATGTTCCAATTCCAGATGTAAACTTTGTAACTCCGAATAAATCCTGTTTTCAGGTCTTTATGCAGCATAACATCTGGAGTTTGACAGGACTGGTTTGAACTTTAGCTTTGCCCCTCTCTCACTAAATGCCAATGGGTGAATGATTTCTTTGACTCTCAGATTCCTCATCAATAAAATGGGAATACTAAGGTTGTCCTTATAAATTCTTGGGCAGATTGGAGAGAGCTTGGCCTGGCCCGGAGTCTCTGCTTCATAACTGGAAGTGGCATGTACATGCATACGTGTTTCCCTCGGAAAGCCAGCCCGTGGAGCATGAGACCAAACTTGTAGTCAATTGAGGATATCAGCACCAATGATCAAGTGATTTTATTCACTTTGGCCTTTTGCGGCTGATCAAAAACCACATGGAAACTCTCCATCATAGGTCTGGCATCTATTTTGGAATATATTACAGACTGTAGACACTAGTGATTTCTACCACTCATCCTGTCCCCTCATCTCCAGTTGGGGCCCTGAGTGTGCAGAGACCTGTAAGTGATAGCTGAGTGTTTCCATCTCGCGGGTACAGTGATAGAATGACAGGTTGAGAATCACCGATACACACTGCGCATGCTGGAAACACCCGGAGATACTATGTCCACTTTGTTTTCTTTCTAAGGGAAAAATTCATTAAACTGCATTTTGCTCAAGTTTATGCCAACACAAGAGCCGGCAGGAGCTCATAAAATAAGATAGGACTTCTTGGTCCAATAGTGAAAAAAGATTTTCACATATCCTCTTTTATCTAGCTCAGAAAACCCTGCAGAGGTTAATTTACTAACAATTATGGTTTTTACAGCAGAATGATTATTGCAAGCTAGACCATTGCTCCGTGGGTGACAGCTGCTTCCAGTCACCACACCGCCCTACACCAAAGAGGGGCTCTTGTTCTAGGGGGTGATAAAGGACAAGGAAGATGGCAAGTTCACACTGGGGAGACGAGTATGGATGTGAGATCTCAGGAAAGCTGGGAAGGGAGAAGGGAGATGCAGGGAGATGCAGCCGACAGGAGAGGGGAGCCCTCTGCCCGAGTCTTCCTGGTTCATGGGCAGCAGACCCGGCCGTGTCTTAGAAACCCTCAGCTGGAATAAGAGGAAATGGAGCTGGGGGAATTGTTAGTCAAAGACTATCTTCTGAGTAACTACACCCGTAGGCATGAAGAGTGAAGGAGACAAAGTGGGGAAGTGGGAAGGGGTCTGATACCAGTTTACCTGGAGAAAGGCGCCTTTGAATTTTGCCTAGGATTGCACTAATGAAGCACCTCTTCCTGACTGATCGGTTCTTTCCATCCTTAAAAAGGGCTTGAGGTTCACTCTAATTCTATAGGAAACTAAGGGTTTCTTCATTGAATTGGCATTAATTACTTTTTAAATGTAAATTTTCAGCTGCAATCCTTTTTTAATTAAAAAAAAAAAACCCTCTGCGTACATCAGGGTAAATCAAAGACTAATTGGTGACCAAATTATAGGGTTTAAAGCACTTTTTTTTTGCCATAAGTGAGTAAAAAATAATTAGCAAATGTGAATACATGCTTTTTCTTTCATTAATAATGAATCATATGGTGATAACCCATTTTTAGCAAAATAGAAATTGCAGTTTTGGACTGAGAGCTGCAATTGCATTATGTGGCACTTTATATTTAGAAATGCTTGTTCGTCCCCTGGTGTCTCCTGGTGCCCAGACTGAGACGGAATCTGGCCTGACTCTCAGGACGGCTGTCCTTACAGGACATGGTGGAAATGGAGCCTTGATTGGGCTGCTGTGGATGGGATTAAATAAGACGATCTACAAACGTATTTACCAGGGCTTCCACTTTAGAAGAAGGCATGGGAGACTGCAGAGAGCTAGGGGCTTTGGTCCCAGGTCCATATAAGATCCAAGGCAGAACCTGGCCAGAGAACCCTCTTGGATGCTGTTTTCTCTGCTTGATAGTGGTTTCAGCCCACTTCCTATCAGCCACGGCTATTTATATTCAGAGGCACAGATTCTACAGCTGTACAGAAAGTGCCTCAGAAATCAGTTTCTTCTCCCTTTCTCTTAGGGAATATTTACAAAGTTGCGGTTGAGAATAATCATGGAGAAAAAGCAAACTTGTCTAGGGATAGAAAAGGTTCTGTTGTGCCCTTTATAGTTTCCTCTTCCCTCTTAGAGGTAATGTTAAGTCCTCACCTCTCATTCCCAGATTCCCACACCCCTTTTATAATGAAACAATGATCCGGTCCTTATCTTGACCTTGCAGAAAAGGTATTTTTCTCTTGGCTCTCTCTACAAAGACTCCACAGGTCTTCAGGTTAGGATCGTTCTATAAGTCCAGCTACTAACTCCGGCTGGAAGAGAAGTGACCCGGGGGCAGAGCCAGAAAGCACTGACCATTTGGGGAGACGGTGTCAGGAAGGGCATTGTGACATGTTGCCAGATCACTCAGAGGGCGTGAAGAGAATTAAAATCTTGGCCAGGCTCTGCCGCTGATGGGCTGGAGCATGGCAGGCAGGTGGGTCGGTTCACCTTTCTGGTCTCAGTCTGCTCATCTGTGAATGAGGACGGTGTTCCCCATGACCTCTCGGGTCTCTTTCAGCCACAGAGTTCTGCAATCGCTGCGAGGATAATTTTCCCTATTTCTGTGAAACAATAACAGCTCTGAGATTGGAAAATGATCTAACAGCACCGCGCCATGAATGAAAATGTCTCAGAGATCTGCAGAGAAGAGCCCGGTTTCCTGCATAGGAAAACAAACCGCCCCCAAATGCAAACAGGGTAGTGGTGGTGGAGATGAAGAATAATACCACCACTTTGTATTTTTACCTTTCATGATAAAACAGTAGTTTTAAAAATCGTAAAAATGTACTGGCTTGACAAATGGCACATTTAAAACCCGATTTAGCAAAGGGTTTTTACCTTTGTAATTTTAAAACTGTCACTTGAACTAAAAAATATAGGCGAGCAAGTTGGCCTTTCATATTTAATGTTTTCTTTTTTTCCCTTTTTATTTGCAATTCATTCTGTTCAGCTTTGATTAAAGAAATAGCAGAAACGGAATGGCGAATGGCCGGTCCTTGGTGAATTCGTTATTCGGAAGCTGGTAGATGTGGCTCTTGCACGGGTTGAGAGCTGGGACTTTTCGATGCCAGCCCTGGTTGGCTTTGGCATGTTAGCCATATGTCTTCCCCTTAAATATTAAGGCTGAATCACCTAAGAGTATTTGACTTAAAGAGGGCAAAGATAACCAGATAGTAATCCCAAGGTTTTACAGGTTTGTTAAAACAAGTGCATGATAGCCCCAGTTTAATTGGTAATGACAGCAGGTCAGAAAGAATCTGGAACAAAAATGAGAACCCTGGGGGTCCTGGAGTGTGGAATAGTAAAAGCTGCCAGTCAGGATTAATGGAATGTTTACAGTGTGCTCTCTCTTTTTGGGCAAGAGCTCACTGGTGACCTTAGGCAAGTTGCTGCATTTCCTTGAACCTCAGTGACCTGATCTGTAAAATGAAGGCACTGCAACAGATGTGAGCAGATGCCCCTGTGTGTTCTAAAGTCTCTAACTGTGCCTTTTTTTTTTTTTTAACTTCTCTAGGGTTTGCCCACGAAGGTCACTTAAATATTTGCTGGATTCCACAGAACTGACAACTGCTCAGAGAGACGGCAGGACACAGTGGTGAGCTCGCGGCATCGGGTTCTGGGGTTGGTCCTGAGCCTCAGTGGTGGGGCACCTGAGGGGAAATCAAGACACAGTTTCCGTGTTTGTCAAATGGGGATTATAAGCCTCAGTCCTAAGGTTCTTTTAAGGCTCAAAGGAGATAACAGACCTGAAAGCTCTCAAAAGACTGTGTAAGTGGAAGGTATTAGTATAAAAGGCCGTCTCTAAAGAATATTGATGGAAACATCTTTATGCACACATGCACTTCATTATTGAACTGTTTATTCAGTTATTAGCTGTCATTAGCTTCCGATTCCAGACTGTTGATCTATCATACGAGCGTAATAGATGTGTTCACAACAATAACAGACCTGAATAAGACTGATGCATCTGGGGCTCACATCCCGGAAATCACTGCCTTAAAGTTCCATTGATCAGGGCTGCGTATTGTAGAATCTCAGGGTCACCAATGCCCTCAACCCTGAGGTGAGCATGCTCTTTGTAAGTTTCTTCACAGGAGTCAATTGAAACTCTGCTTGAGCGTCTCTAGTGATGAAGGGGGTAATTGAGGTGAGGAGGAGGAGACGTACAATACTGAACAGTCTGCTTTGCGCAGAGTCAGTGAGAGGTGCTTGATGCCCCCCTGGCTCATTTAATTTTGATCACCATGCCTGCAAGTTGATTTTTATTATCCCCATTTTTGAAGATGAGGAAACTGAGTCTAACCCGGTTAATTAAGTGAAGAAACAGAGTCACTAAATGATAGAGTTGGGTTAAAACTAGAGATCTAACTTTCTCCCTATGCCATATATAGCATTTCCTGGGAAACTGATGTCCATTGACAGATCCCCCGCCCCATCTTTTGACAGCTCTAACTGAGAAAAACACAAAGCTACTCCTTACGGCTCAGAGCTGGCTACTCGGAGTGTGACCGTGGACCAGCATCATGGGCCTCAGCAGTAGCTAGTGAGAAATGTAGAAACTTGGCCTCACCCCAGGCTACTGGATCATAATCTGCATTCAGCAAGGTCCCCAGAAATCCATACGCACATTAGAGTTTGAAGATGACAGTCTGTAGCACACACAGCTGATCGAATTCCTGCTTCTCATGACACCTCTCACTACAGCTTTCCTGACTGCATTTTGTCCCAAACAGAAATACATGCCCGGGATGCCTGTCACTCTCTACCTTTCAAACACTTCTCCAGAATTCTGAAAACCTCTATAGAGTTTCCTTGTCTAACTGGAGAGAGGTGATCCCTTCTCTGACTTTCCCAATATACATTTTATAACCTTTCCTGCCCTCTGCACTGTGAAAAATGCCTGGATATTTGTGATTGTGAGAATCATAGGTCTTACTGTGTACAATTAGCTATTAATCAGTCAATCAAAAGCCAGGTAGAAGAATTTAGGCTTTATGGGCTAGGTTTTTAAGCATGAGTGTGACATGTAGAAAATGCCAAATTAGCTAAAGCTGGGAGATTTATCTTGTGGTGTTCTGCAGTGTGGTTAAAGAGGGTAAGAGAATGGTGACTCTGAAAGTCATTACAAATTACAGAAAATAGAGCTCTTTGAAAGCTTTTATTGGCTGTCATTTGATGCATTGACTCATAGGTTTCATTTGATGTCAATTTATTCCCTTGATAAATGAACCAAATTTTGTCAAAATTAGTCAACTCATTTGAGATTTATTACGAAATAAACACAGACATATGCAATTTATAGAACAATTAATTTGAAACATAGTCCTCATTTTGTCCCGACCATTATTATGGTCTCTGCCATCTATTTATAACAGCAATTGTGTTGTTATTAATATGCTGATCACCAATGCCAGTCTTCCCATATAAGGGCAGAGTCTAAGTTTCTTAATTTACATTTATAGATGCAGCTATAATTGATCAAGTGAAGGTCTTACCCCTGTTCTGAATGCTTATCTTCGGCTGAAAAACATTCAGAGAGTTTCCAAGTCCCTTTAACCAGAGACTTGTGTCCAGAACCAACCCCAAAGATGGAAAAGAGTAGGGTCTTCCAGATGAGATAGGGATTGACTCTATATTTTGGGGCCCACCCTTCTGCTCTGTGATCTGTCATCTCGCTTTTTATTGCTTCCTGCATTTTTGCCCTCATTGTCTCCTCTGGTAGGCGGTCATTCTATGACTCCTTCCACCAACATATCTCTTTCTCATGCATGATGATGTCCAACAAAAGACTTCAAAATCTCATACCTCACAGGAGCAGTCAAAAAAAATCTTTGACCATAGTCATGCGTGAAGAGTACCATATGGCAATCCAAGTCCAGGACTTCTGTTGAAATCTCTGACATGCCTAGTTCATAGTACCTAATAACTGTTAATTTTTTTTTTTTTCGAATCAGGTTTTCCCTCCTAAATAGGCTGGAGTTGACAGTCCCCTTTTCTCGCCACCAACAGGACGCTCTCATGCAGCGATGGTGGGAAGTCCAAAGTAAACTCCAGCAGCTGGGATAGGCTAAGAGGCATTCTCTTCTTGTGAGTTAATCCTAGACTTTTCACCTTGACTTTTCACTCAGTAAGGGAGTAGATTCCATGGTTGGTAGGGAAAGGATTCCAGGGATCATACCTGACAATATTACCAATAAAGATAATATTCAATGGAATTCAGATAATAAGAGATCTGAAATTAAAAAAAAATAAGGAATTTTAATGATGTCTCTAGTCTTTGTAAAACTTGAAATAAAACCTCTGGGTGACTTTCTCATTAACTAGATGAATTAGTGACTTTGGAGAAGAATCTTGCCCAAAGAGGGCCATGGTTCCCCACTTCCTCCTGCCTCTTTGGTATTTATTAGCTATACCATTTCTTATATCTTTCTTGTGGAGAAGGTGAAGGGCAAAAATCGCTTGCATTTTGTGCCTTTCAGTGTGGTGTGTAGTGCTTGTGTCAACTGCTCACTTGCTAGACGGTCAAAGAGGAGGGAGAGCAGCTGCTTTAACATTCGCCAATCTGGCAGGGACAGGAAGCTCTGTGGGTGCCAAGGCCATCTTGAGAGTTGCCAGGTCTGAGAGCCAAGCACCTGATCAGTAAGCCTGGGCCTCTGATTCACACCTTTGGCTGTACTTCGGAGGCCTGAGGTGCAACGGTGGTGGAAGAAGCTGTGTTTGTGAGGTTCATTCATAATCATAGTTAGGTAGATACACACGCCACTCCTGTTGTAAGACGATCCATTATTTTACACACAAGGAATTCCCTACTGTTTATTCTGAGATTGTGATTTTGTTTAGAAACCCCTGAAGTAGGAGGAAAGATCAACTGACATGATCCAGGAATGGGAGATAGTGATACTTTATATCAGAATCAATCACGGAGCAGTAAAGAGGGGGTGTAAGAAGAGTGTTATATCGTTGTTTAGAGATCTTTCAAATAACTGGGGGGGGGGGAGATTGACAGGATTCTATCAAAGCCTTAATAGACAGAGGTGGGGGCAGGGAGCCTACAAGGAGGGCCCCTTGACCCCACAGACAGCTGGTGGACTTGGTCATCAGTACGGACATAGGTACAGAAAGGTACTAGATGCACGAGGATATTAGAAGCTCTTGTTCACCTGTTCATCAACAGCTGGAGAGCGCCTGGTAGTCAGCCTCTGGGAAAGACAAGCCATGTTGGGCCAGAGGTCCAACAGTCCCGGAGATCCGGCCCCTTCCCAGCACCCACCACACTGCCACCTTGAGTAGAGTATGGCACCTTGTTTAGTATCCATTTTTATTTCTTCTATAAAATTAGGATCAGTTGTTGTTTTGAAGACTTAGATTATATTATTTACATTACCAAGTACATGAAGAGTGTTAATAAATGTTAGCTCTCTCCCCTTTCCTCTACTTAGGGGTGGTGGGGGACGTTAGAAGTCAGATGGGTTTGTGGTCTTAAAGGGTTTACGTTCCAGTGAGGAAGAAAAGACTGTACACAACTGACTATCATGTGGGATTGAATGCAGCAAACGTGTTAATAAGGGAATGATATAAAAGGATGTGGGGAGAAAAGGTATGATCAATTCTGCTGAAAGGTGGACTGGGAAGGGTTTTTGGGGCAGGCAACATTAACACTGGTCCTGAGGGCTTTGAAACAATTGTCTCCAATCCTGCTGACAAGAAAAACCCAGGAATATGCAGTTAGAGGCATCTACTCAAAGAAAAAAAAGACTAGAAGGGTGTGAGGAGCCAAGATTAAAAAAAAAATACACACACACACAAAACACAGATGTGTAGAGACTCAGGAAGGAAAGGAAGGAAAGTGTGTCAGGGGAACTCTCAAGGGTAGGGCAAAGTCTAATTACCCAAATTGAAATCTGGCCTTTGTAGCAGACCTAAGACACCTCTTGAACCCATAAAGACCTGCTCCAGTAGCAGAGGCATGCTTGAAATAATTAGCTTTATACTTCAGCTCTTGTTTGGGAATTCTTGGTGTGTATCAGCCTTTTCCCAGGAAGCAGGAGAGGTACTTTGAGAGTGGTTTTCGAAAATTGCCTGGACGGTAGCAGGGCAGGAAAATGCAAAATCAATAAATAATCAGGCCACATTTTAATTGAATGTATTACTTAGGCCATGCTGACATGTAAATTTAAACACTACTCGCGTGAGAAACATCAGTGCTTTCCCTCTTGTGGGCACTCTGGTTTCAGGAGATGGGGCAAAGCCTGGCTTTTGCATTCCTCCCGTAGCTGAGCTCAGATTGTCTGTTTTCTTGTTGGAATAGGAGGCACGTGTTAAACAAACCACTTTCCTACCTTTCTCTTTTCTACATGAGGGAATAAGAATTTACTTTGTGAAAAAAATTCCTTAACCTTAAATTCATGTAGAAACAAAGAACCGAGACAGGAAGGAGGTCTCCTTGTGGTTATACTAGTCCCTTGAGGCACAGATGTAGTTACTTTCCAGAGGGGGATTTGGGCTCAGTAAGCCCTTCACTGTCACTCTCCGTTTTGTGAAATCTCAGGGCCAACGGAGTTGTGACATATGTATCCTAGGTATGGGTCTGTTTTTATTTTCTTTGTATTTTCTGGGAATATTTTCTTTGTATCTTTATGTAGTGTTTAATCCAGTTATTTCTTGATTTTGAGCAAGTTTCAGGAGTTCCTTTAGCATGGGAGCTAAGGAGAGAGCCTTTTACCTACAGGGGCTCAAGAAGTACCCCCTCCCAACCCCCCTTCCTACTTGGGGAGCAGCATGGGAGCGGGGCAGGGAATCCAAGCGAGATGCCCTGGGACTTTCTTTACTATTTTCCTTTCACGTGTCTCATTTTGTATTTGGTTTCATAGCACCGTGTTTGTGTAAGGAAGGCTTCTGTCACCTTAACCTGTACACAGACACTGTTGCTCAGTTGAAGAAAAAGGCTGCATCTGAACAAATTTGTTGGTACATGAATTTAATTAGGTACCTACCAGGTGCCCAATTCTTTGGTTGATGCTGCCAGGGATATAGAAGATTTATGAGACGCAGCCTTTGACTTTAGAGGGTGCCAGCATGCTATAGAATGCTAGTAAATAAACGTTAGTGTATACGAGTCTCCTGCAGAGACTGTCAAGTAGGAGCCATGCCTGGAGATTCTGATGCTCTAGGTCTAGGAAGAGGCCCTAGAATTTACATTTTAAGAGGTAAACCAGGAGAATCTGATTCAGAAAGTCCATGACTCAGGCTTTCAAAAATACTAGTAGAGTGGACTTACCTTCATTTGTCAGAAAGACCTCCTGTTTAAAGACCTTGCTGCTTATTAGCCAAGTGACTTAGATAAAAATATTTACGTTTTCAACCTTTGTGTCCTTATCTGTAATTACAGTAATGATGCCTCATGGTAGTACTGTCAGAATTAAATGAGATAAAATTTAGAATAATTCTTGGAATATTCTAGAAATGTAACACATGTGTTTTCTTACTCTCCCTTCAATAATCTAGTTGGGAGGATAACATAGGCGGCTTTAGCTTTTGAGTTATTTCTAATCTGAAAAAATATTAATGATGTTTATAATGTATGTCACACATCTGGTTCTTTGTATTGATTAAATTGCATTGTTGTCTATTTTTTTTCTTTAAAAATTTTTAATGTTTATTTTATTTTTGAGAGGGAGAGAGACACAGCATGAGTGAGGGGGAGGTGCAGAGAGAGGGAGACACAGAATCTGAAGCCGGCTCCAGGCTCCAAGCTGTTAGCACAGAGCCCCATGTGGGGCTTGAACCCATGAACTGTGAGATCATGACCTAAGCCGAGGTCGGACACTTAACTAACTGAGCCACCCAAGCACCCCTATCTGTTTATGCTGTTATGCTGAAGGCTCTGGTGATGTATAATTGACTCGCCAGCCCAGGAAGTCTGAGGTGTCACCTCGGACCGTCAGAAATTATAATTGCTTGAGGTCTAATTGATCTAGATTTGGGGTTGAAATATCTTGCACCAAAGACAGGGGAGAAATGCTGCCTCTCAGATCTCTAGAGAAAGTTTTCTGGAGTGGTTGAGGATGAATATAGTGGAGAACTAAAGACGTAAACTCCACTTCAGGACATAGTTTGGGTTAGGGCCTACAGAAAAGAAATGGTAGCACCGCTGACAGTACCATTTCCTTGGGACGGCAACCTACAAAGAGCTGTCATGCTCTGAGAGAGAGAATGTATAACTTGGGGTCAAAAGAGCTGGGACCACTCAGAGATTCAGATGGAGCTGGCTGTGGTGACAAGGCCATGGGAGAGCAAAGTTGGAGTTTGCAGAGCTATTGAGGGTCCTGCTAAGGACTCTAGGTCATCTTAAGACCTGTAGAAATTTAAGCACAGGTAAAGGGCTGGTACCGCCATTGTTCCAGAAATAGAGGAGGGAGGATCCCGACCCTGAGAAGGATTGAGGGGATTATGGGTAATTTTTCAGACCAAATATAATGCCTGAAGCTAAGAGATCCAGCCATGCCAGATGCCGTTTGGGTGATCTCATTAGCTCTCGATACTAACACCACCCTCCCTCCAAACCCCAATCTTCACAGGGGATGGGAGTAAAGACTCTGTTTATGTGAAGGTGTTCACCCCATTAGGTTGGGACTTTCAGTTAATCCAGAGTAGTAGCCATTTTAATGCTTCTTCATACTGCCTGATCCAATAACTATTTCACAGAGAATCACAATGTTAGAAAAGGAAGGGGCCCTGGGAATCATCTAGTCCAATCTCCTTATTTTCCTGAGAAAGAAGCAGACCCAGAAATCACACGACCTTCTCAAGGTCACACAGCAGCTCAGTTACAGAGCTGCGCCTGGGACGCCGGCCTCCTGCACCACTCATATTTCTAGGTTGTGCTTTCTCGTGATGATTTATACTTGTGTGAATTCCATTTATCTCACTGGGAGTCTGGATTGATGTGCCTGCTCGGGCTGGACATACCATTGCTCAGCACTTAAAACACAACAGGCTCTCCTCGCTTTTGCTCTTCACATGCTAACCACGAAGTACAAGACGGAGCTGCCATTCACTGCTCACATGATGACAATTTCATTAACTCTGTATTGTTGGGCTTTGGCAATCCACTCATCTCATAATTGCGCTAAGCTCATTCTGGTGAAAAGTGTATGAGGATTTTCGAGCAGTTCACAACACGGACATCATGGTTAAAGTTTCAACAAAGTTGGTGTTACGTATTCATGAATACTTGAAAACACTAGTGTCTGAGATTTCAGAGCAGAAACAAACGCAGGGCTCTGGCCAGTGACCTCCTGCATTTACAAATTTATGTATTTGGAGAATCCCTTGGACAGTAGCTTGGTTAGAACAGTCTTTGAAGCTGCTCAGCTCTGAAAGAGAAGCATCCTGTCACCTAGCAAACTGCTATCATGAAATGTGGGATGGAGGCAGTAGTTTTGACCGCACAACTATGGGGAATGTGGTACCTATAGCAGGCAAGGGCCAGAGAGATTTCTCTTTGGTCTTCTTTACCCTTTCCTATCCACAACTACTGTCTCTGGCTCTACTTTAAGCCTGGGGTATAAAGGGAACTGCAACTCCAGAAAATGTTTTCATTCTGCTGTGAAGTTTAGGGGAATATGTTTTGGCACAAGGGCCAGCAGATAAGGGAATAAATTCAGGATTTCTCTGCTTAGATGGAAACCAAGGGCAATGCAAATCTTTGTGCCAACGATTCTGTGTTGTATACCACTTAAACCTTAGCTATTAGAGCAAATAACGCTATTTGTCTCCTGGCTTAGTTTTCTTAGACTCAGAGAAAGATGGAGGTTCAGATAACATCTCGTTTTGAATAGATCAAACAGCTCTGATATGTATGGTGTAATTCCATCCCACCCCTCCACAGTGTTCATCCCTGTTGTAGTGCTAATTGATCTGCCAATAGTCAGTCAGATCTCCCTCTCAGGGAAGTATGTGAAATAAAGACTCTCACTTAAGATGAACTCCTTACTTCCTTCTAATTTTCTTTCGAGTCTGTTTCCTAGCATTCAATTTTAAGGAAAATAATCCTAATATCTTTCATGGATATGCTTTTCCTAACTCATTCAAAGCGCATGCACAGTTGTCAGGATCTAAGTAGCTTAAACCAGCAAGGTTTATTTTTTGCTGACGCTACCTGGATTGGCTGGGATATCTGATCTCTGTCATCCTTGCTCACAGCCACCCTCCATGTGGGCAGTTCCTGTGGAAGAGGGAAAGAGGAAGTGTTAAAATTAGGCCCAGATATTAGAGCTTCCATTCAGAAGTGAGATACATACCTTCTGCTAACATTTTATTAGCCAAAGAATGCCACATGGGCACATATAAATATAATGGGTAAGAAGATATAATTCTACCACATGTCTAAGTGAATAGCCAACATTGGTTGAGCAGCAATAATGACTACCAATGCTTTCTTAAATTATCCAATTTTATTTCTGAATATTTATAAGTATCACTGTTCGGGCATAGCCAAAAGAGAATTATAGATTTATTCTATATCTCCCAACTGGAACATTAGTTCACAAATGTCTAGACTTCACGGATAGACAATTCATTTAATGGGGGAGGGGAGTGGTTTACTTAGGGTTGCATACCACCATCGTTTTATAAAAGAAAGTTCAGGAAATGTTAAATTATGAGAATTTGTAAAATGTAGGAAGCATATAATCTTAGACCAAACACTAGCTTTTCAGATACATCTAGTTTTATGAAAAACTTGGTATTGCCTTTGTTGTTTTCTTTGCCTTCCCAATAACCTTTGTGATCTAGCATTTGGGAACTTCCGCTCTGGTAGGCTACAATGCCAAACTGTAACACGAATCACATTTATAGGGCATATGCACAAGGAGTTGAAATGTTTAGTGGACCAATGAAGTATGAATGGAGACAAGGTTTTTCTAGCTATTCAGGTGAGAAAGTAGACTGTCAGGTTGGTGGATAAAAATGATTTACTTTCTCATGAAACTGGTTGGGAGAAGGCTTGACTGAACTAGGAGAAAAGGAGGGGTGAGCAGAAACCTGGAAAGAAGGTTTGGACCCTACATTAAAAGCCTTGTTCTTGGGGCTTTTCAAAGCTATGTTTGAGGAAGTCAACCAAAGTTGGAGGGATACATGGCATATGCCCCAAATTGGAAGTCTTGTGATAGCTAAATGACTGAATGTTTAACCTTTAGAGTCCTCTGGCCCCTTGGAGCTTTTACATATGTATGAGTAGACTCTAGGCTGTGATATCTACATGAGGCAGCAGAGGAGAAGAGATGTTTGGGATTGTAGTGTTCTTGGATCCTGCACATTTCACCTAGAAGACTGTCTCTTCTGTTGATCAGTGAAGAAGGCTGTAGAAAGAGCTAATGAAAAGGATGCTGTACTTTGAGACCAAGCAGAATTTGGCTACTGATTCCCTGTGATAGTCAAGGACAGACGGGAGTTGAAGATTAATCTGTGGTTTTTGCCTTCAAATCAGAGTTGCTGGCTGACACTTGCACATATCAGGAGCATAACAATAAGGGTGCCAAGAGAATTTGGTTCATTTGTGTAGAGGAAAAAGGGATCTATCATGGTATGTATAGTATTATCCAGGTTTGTAGTTCTGTCCACTATTCTATGAAAAACATGAAGTCTTAAGGAACTACCATGAGAGCTTGCCCTTTGCATTTGAAGACGTCCATTTTGCAGAGAATACCATTGCAGTCTTTGGAAGCTATGACTTAAACATTAGAGAATGCTCATCAAAACCCAGCTCAACAGTGGAGCAGTAATTCTGGAAAATGTGGGTTGAGTTGGCAAATCATCCTTTTGAGAAAATTACCCAAATCACTTTTAGACATGTTAGGATTTTACATTGGGGACTATCAAACAGAAATGCCAGTTTATAACAACTGAGATTTAATATAGAACGTGTGGCCAAAACATGTATGAAAAACATTTTTACTTTAATGAATACAATGACAACACTTTGCTTTTTACTTAGTGTGGATTTTATTAGCTCTTTGGTTGAGCACCTATGTGGCCCAGAATCTCTGGCACAAAGGAGTTCTGGATTCTCATTCAAGGAATTTGCACATTCAGGTAAAGTGACAGTTTGCAAATACTCCTAGAATGGGTAAGTAGGAACCCTGGGCTTTGGTCTGGCTCTGTGGGTCTCTAGGGAAGTCACTTAGCTTCTCTAGACCTCCAGTTTCTCATGCATAAAATCAGAGACTTACGTTAGATGACCTCTAAGATATGTTCTCGGTCTATGATTTTATTAGTTTGTAATTCTCAAAATGGAAATACAAAATGGCTCCTGGCAAAACTGTATGAACTTCCAGATTGTTCAAGTAAACAACAGTTAGACTTTGTGCCAATCCAAAAATTCTTTCAGAATGGCCTATGTCTTTTCTTTTCCATTTTCTTACACAGGATTTTTTTTTTTTTTTGGTGTAAATAAAAATTCCTTTTTAAAATTAAGCCTTCTCCTGCTGTCTGATTCACTCACTGATGTTACAACCCACAGCTTGAGATATGACATTTCCTTTCATTCTGGTGAAATTGTGATGTCACAAAATTTGAATTGATGCATCCAACTGAATTAAGCAGACGGAGCCAGATAATTACAAATGAGAATGCTCCTCTCCTATACCCGTGTGTGTCTAGGTAATCAGAAATGATGGGAAAGGAAAGGAAAGGCACTTGGTAAAAGTTTGCCAGTCTCTGGCCATAGACAAATGCAGTTTTTAGATATAGCATCCTACTTTAGAGATTGTAGCAAATGCTTGAATTATACTCTAGGAAAGAAGCAATTTGGCATTACCTGTGAATAGTGGACTGCTGCCAGCTAAATCATATCATTTGGCCTTGGTCTTTGGTCCTCAAATTCATTAACTTCAGAGGTACTAATGTTCCTTAAATTTGGAACTTCTTCTGGTATGAACAAAGGCTGTTATCTTTACTTTGTAAGTCATAAGACTGATAGTCAGCTTGTCTTCAGAATCTTTGGGATTCCAGCCAGAGACTAGTGTTCTCATTCATGGATGGTGGGTCTGCGCTTCATAAAGCTTGGCACTGAGAAATACATACTATTTTAGCACCAACCCAGAAAATGTTAATAGCATTTTAGTTTCACGAAAAGAGCCAGAAGTGACATAGATGTTTTTGGTTTTTTGTTTTTGGTATGAACTCTTGATAATGCTGAGCACCTGATGTCATTAAAGCCTGAGCAATCTGACATATCGGTGAAGAACTCTTCACTTTTCTCTGTGAAAAAGAGTATTGTACCTCAGCTGATTTCTTGATAGGGCAACTTCTATAGAGCTTTAGAGCAGGACAGTAAATCCAAAATTAGGACAGAAAAGTTTTATAGAATTTTACCATGTATATGATGCCTTTATATGGCCGCTCCACCAAGGAGACAGAGAAAGTCTTATTACTGATAGGCCAAATTAGTCTGACTCACATCTCAAATGTAAGAAAATACACATCTACTATTGTTTACTAGAATTCAATTATTCATCTTCACTTGGGCACTGTTTCTGAAGCTGGTATTTATTTCCCCCCTACATTTGAGGTATGAACCATTGAGGTCATATGATATTTGTCTTTCTCTGTCTAGCTTATTTCACTTAGTATTGTACACTCCAGGTCTATCTGTGTTGTTGCAAATGGCAAGATCTCATTCTTTTCCATGGCTGTGTAATATTCCATATGTTTTTTCATATATAGGTTGCTTCCATATCTTAGCTATTGTAAATAGAGCTGCAGTAAACATAGGGGTGCATGCATCTTTTTTTGAATTAGTTTTTTGTTTGTTTGTTTGCTTTGGATGAACCCAGTTGTGGAATTACTGGATCATATGATATTTCTATTTTTAATTTTTGAGGAACTTCCATACTATTTTCCACAGTGGCTGCACCAGTTTGCATTCCCACCAACAGTGTACAAGAGTTCTCTTTTCTCCACATCCTTGCCAACATTTGTTATTTTTTGTCTTTTTGATATTAGCCATTCTGACAGGTATAAGGTGATAACTCACTGTGGTTTTGATTTGCATTTCTTTGTTGATTAGTGATGTTGAGTATCTTTTCATGTGATTGTTGGCCAATTGTATGCCTTCTTTGGAAAAAGATCTGTTCAGGTCCTCTTCCCATTTTTAATCAGATTCTTTGTTGGTGTTTTTTTTTTTTTTTTTTGTTTGTTTGTTGTTTTACTGTTGAGTTATATAAGTTTTTTAAAAAATATATTTTGGGTTTTAATCCCTTATAATATATATCATCTGCAAATATCTTCTCCCATTCAGTAGATTGCCTTTTTGTTTTGTCAATGATTTCCTTCACTATGCAAAAGCTTTTTATTTTGATGTAGTTGCAATTATTTAATTTTGCTTCTGTTTCCCTTGCCTGAAGAAACATATTTAGAAAAATGTTGCTAAGGACAATGTCCAAGAGATTACTGCCTATGTTTTCTTTTAGGAGTTTTATGATTTTGGGTCCCACATTTGGGTCTTTAATCCATCTTGAGCTTATTTTTGTGTGTCGTGTAAGAAATTGGTCCAATTTCATTCTTTTTATGTAGCTGTCCAGTTTTTCCAACACCATTTGTTGAAGAGACTGTATTTTCCCCATTGTATATTTTTGCCTGCTTTGTTGTAGATTAACTGGCCATATAAGCATGAGTTTATTTCTGGCCTCTCTATTCTATTAGCCTAGATGTCTATTTTTGTGTCCATACCATACTGTTTTGATTACTACAGCTTTGTAGCATATCTTGAAATCTGGGAGCATATACTTTAGAAAACCTACAATTGTAAATTATTTCTTTGCCTCTTTGAGATGTAAATTTTTTTTTTATTTATTTTTGAGAGACATAGAGTGTGAACAGGGGTAGGGCAGAGAGAGAGGGAGACATAGAATCAGAAGCAGGCTTCAAACTCTGAGCCATCAGCACAGAGCCTGACGTGGGTCTTGAACTCACAACTGCGAGATCATGCCTGAGCTGAAGTCAGCCACTTAACCGACTGAGCCACCCAGGTGCCCCTGAGATGTAAATTTTCTACAACACAGGAATGTTTTTCTCAGGGACATGGGAGCTATTCCTTTTAAATATAATAATCAAGAAAGATACCTGTCAGTCTCTGTGTGAGGACAGGAGTCTAACTTTGGTAAGGGACAGTTAGCAACCAACCCCCTAATGTCTTGTACTTCTCCACTAGCTCACCTCAGTGTTTAAAAACCTTCCCTCCTTTTGTTTCAGTAGAGTTGAGTTTAATCTCTCCTATTGCAAGAGTCTTGACCCCTATTTAATAGTCCTGGGTGAAGTCTTCCTTACTGTTCTTAACAGGTGTCCAGGGAGATTTTCTTTTATGTCAGGAAAAGATCCTTTTCCTAAAAGAGCATGGCACAGCCAGGCCATGGACTGGAGTGGTGAGCGGAGCTGAGACAGGGGCTTCAGAAGATGGAATTCCTTTCAGGGAACTGCATGTCATCTTGGGAAAGCTCAATGAAGATATGGAGAGACTAAAATTTTGCTGTTTTGTTGGGCAATACATGTTTATTTTAAAAATATATCTTTTCCCTAACACATGTGTGATCAGCGTGTGTCTGCTCTCCTACTGAACTGCCAGTTAAGATTTCTTTAGGACACTGAGTGGGGGTTGAAACAAGAAGATGCGGCAGAGTCAGGCATAATCTGAAATTTTCTTTTTTTTTTTTTTTTTTTCCAACACGTGCCCTTTTTAATGCCCATCACCCCCTCTCCCCCCTCCCTCATCCCCCTTACCCTCAGTTTTTTCTTAGTCTTTGAGAGTCTCTTATGTTTTATCTCCCTCCCTCTCTGTGTCTTTTTTTCCTTTCCCCTCTTCCCCTCCCCCTGGTTTTTGCTTAGTCTCACAAAGTCCACCTATTCGTGGAAACATATGGTATCTGTCTTTTTCTGACTGACTTATTTCACTTAACATAATACCCTCCAGTTCCATCCATGTTGCTACACATGGCCAGATTTCATTTTTTCTCATTGCCACGTAGTAGTCCATTGTATATAAGTACCATAACTTCTTTATCCATTCGTCAATTCTCAGCTTTCTCTGGTCTTCGTTTCCAAACTTTCTTATTTAGGTCCAACATGTCTATAACTGTAATATGTTTGTGAGATGTGTATTTCCCTTTTGAAAGTGTTTATGCAAACTAAGGTCAGCAAACTAAGACCCCTGGGTCAAATTGGCCCCTGTCTGTTTTGTAAATAAAGTTTTATTGGTCATCAGCCATAGTTATTCACGTCTCTATTGTCTAGGGTTATTTTCATGCTACTGTGGCAGAGTTGTGTAGTTGTGACAGAGATGGTATGGCTCTGCAAGCTTAAAATACTTGTTATATGAAACTTTATTTAAAAAAAAGTATACTCACCCTTGGTTTTACATCAGCAGTTAGTCCAACTCAACATAATTTTTTCTTTCCAAAGGGAAAAAAAGTACATTTACTTATTGGTGCAATTCAACAGGCGTAAAAAGAGCATAGCATGATTGTTTTTAGCATGAGTTACAGAACGAGATATTTAGCCTGGCTTTGAAATGTGACATTACTATTTACTAGCTGGATGACAAGTCAATTTTCTAGTAACTCCTCTGCGTCTCAGTTTCCTCATCTGTAAAACAGAGATAAGTCATGGGTCCTTAAGGGGATTAAACAAGTTAATAAATGTAAATATAATTTTGGCACATAGTGAGCATCATATATGTCTTCGCCCTTAGCAGTAGTAGCAGTAATAGTAGTAGCAGTATATCATTACTGTAGACAGACTCACTCTTTTATGAAGAGAGATAAAGAACCAACTGGGTAATTATTGCCTAAGCAATCCTGTGACCTACAGCAATGAATTCTCAGAATATTCTGTTAGGAGATATTTACATCATGTCAATTTTATTTTTAGCACTCTTCTACTCCTTCCTGACATTTCGCTATTTTGTGTTCCATTTTAGTGGGGGACTTTCTCCGTTTGTTGATGACCAATATTGGATACCACATATATGGAAGACTGTAACATTCAAAGGCGTAAATTACTAATGGTGGAATTTCATGCATAATGGTGGCAGTGGGGAAGATAGAAATGATCCCTTTTCCCTCCTCCCAAATTACAGTGCATTCCTCAAGTTTACATTTCTCTTCAAGTTCACTTGGTAGCCTTTCCAACCACCTCCTCTTGTTGTCTACCAACTCTCCCAACTTGTAGTAACAGAATCCTGCACTCGAGCTGAATTTCTGTTTCCTTAGCTATAAAACTGCTCTGTCTGTTTCACTCCTTTTCAACAAGTATGACTAAAATCCAGAGTCTTCCCCAGCTTACAGGTCTTGTGTGATGCGCTTCTGGTCACCTCTGATCATGTCGTCCCCTCTCCCTCTTGCTTGATTTGTCATCTTAATGCCTCCACGGTATGATTGGAACTCTCAATGGAGTTTCACCCTCAGGGCTCTTGCATTTTCTGTTCCTTCTGCCTGAAATGCTCTCCCTCCACCCCCCTTCCCACCACCCACCACTGTTTTCTTCTTTCAGGTCTCTGCTTAGTTGTCAGTTCCCCCCAAAGGCCTTCCTTCACCATCCTATTTAAATGTATCACTGTTTATCATTTGGTGACCTCGTACCTTGCTTTGTTTTCATCACAGTGCTTATCATTACTGATCTTTTATGTTTATGAGGATAAGATTTTATCTATGTTATTTCTGGCTAGCCCAGCACTGATACCGTGACTGGTACGTGGCGGGCATGCAATATCAACTTTTGAATAAATGAAAGGACATGGAGGTTTGCATAGTAACTTGCTTTGAAAATCATAAAGTTGGAAGGCAGTTTAAGAGATGAGACCAAGGAACTTTTGCTTTTTCTACTGCTCGCCCCTGCCGCTGCTAAAACAGGCCTTTTATCTTTCCTGGACAGTCTCCTCCTTGCTGGATCTCCTTTATTGGCCCTTGGCTTCCCTTCATCAACTTTCTCACACAGCCCTCCATCTAGTTTCCAATCTCATCTGAAATCTCATTGCTTCTCTCTTGCTTCTTAATCTCCGATCCCGCTAGGTACTCTGTAACTCTATCACTGAGAGTACATTGATGTATCAGAAGGCAGAGCTGTTCAGGAGCGGGGGAGACAGCGACACAGTTAAGCAGTAGGTAAAGATCTGAAAAGCCAGAGCATCTTATGAGCTATTATTAATTTAGAAACTATCCAGTCAGCCCCAAGTGCATACATTCTGTAATGGCTTAGGAGAGAGGAGTCTCTGATGAACAGTAGAAAATACTGTGCATAATTTGAAACGGGGAACTCCTTTTGAATAACGCTTCCAAATAATTTATTTTTTTTTCTTTTTTTTTTCTTTTTTTTTTAATGTTTATTTATCTTTGAGAGAGAGAGACAGACAGAGCATGAGCAGGGAAGGGCCACAGACAGAGAGGGAGACACAGAATCTGAAACAGGCTCCAGGCTCTCAGCTGTCAGCACAGAGCCCGACATGGGGCTTGAACTCGGAACGGTGAGATCATGACCTGAGCCGAAGTCGGACGCTCAACCGACTGAGCCACCCAGGTGCCCCATAATTTCTGACAAATCTATCAGGGCAAGGTTGGGAGGGAGACCCTGGTGGGAAGAGGTCCACAGCTTCTGTGGTTCTCATGTTCCTCGAGCCCCAGTTCTCTTCTCCCTCTCTCATTCCTCTTTGGTTGTTACAGAATTTGGAAAAAGGATAGCTCCCATCATCCAGACTTTGGCCACGTTGATCCTCCAACTTGATTTTCTTTGATTTTTTTTTTTTTATTTTTTTTTGTTATATTTAATTTTTTAAATATTTATTTTTTTGAGAGAGAGAGAGAGAGAGAGTGGGGGAGGGGCAGAGAGAGAGACACACACAGAATCTGAAGCAGGCTCCAGGCTCTGAGCTGTCAGCATGAAGCCTGACATGGGGCTGGAACTCATGAACTGTGAGATCATGATCTGAGCTGAAGTCAGACACTCAGCTGAGCCACCCAGGCACCCCTCTTTGATTTTAAATTAGAACATCCCCAAAGATGCCTTAATAGGAACTCAGGAAAACAAAGAATCTTGACAACAGCAGCAATAAAAACAGGAAGAGAAACAGATGAATTAAGACAGCTTCTGGAGGGCATGTGGATAGATTTCTAAGCATTTGGGGAATGAGTGTCACTGTGTAACCTCCCCAGTGGAGTGTCCGAGGAAGAAGGAATTCACATTAAGTGGAGGGAGAATCAGGGCCATGAGATCGATTGGTCTGTGGACGATGAGTGGTTGATTTTGATACAACAAGGGAGCACCCTCAAATTGTGTCTGATTCTAGCTCTTTAGAGATGTATGCCAGGCTCGTAAGGAGAGAGGCAGTAATCAGATGTGAGTCAGCCTAGAGTGGCTTGAAGCACTAAGGGTAAAAGTCTCCTGTGTCCTCGGGCTTTGTAGTAGAAGATAATGTAGTTCTGGGGCATGGGGTGATGGGTGGGCGTGGAAGTGCTGGGGTAATGTGCTTCAAAGCAGTGCATGTTGGGAGAACAGTTAGAATAAGGCCAACCCTGGAAACCCTGAGAAATGTCGGTGCTATAACCTAGGAGCCATCCTGAGACGGACAGAGATCTTCAGAAATTGGCTGGGAAATACTTAGAGCGGATGGATTCCCCCTTCCCACCCCTCACCAGTGGCCCAGGGATGATTTAGGGGTGGATGTATTGCATCATTTTTATTCCTGGGGCTCATTTACATTCTCAGGTTTGTGATGGGGAGATGAGGGTTGGGGCAGAGAAGTTGGTTTCCAGACAAGCTCAGCCGTCTAGGCCCACAGGTAGGATTTCTGTACCTTCAATCTGTCAACTTTGTCCATCTGCCCTTAGGCTTCTTAGAGTCCAGATATTATTTAAGGACTTGCTAGTATGTGTCAGGCACTGTGCTATCTGCTTTCCTCATATTCTTTTTTTTTTAATTTTTTTTGGGCATTTATTTATTTTCAGAGAGAGAGAGAGACAGAGCATGAGCAGGGGAAGGGCAGAGAGATAGGGAGACACAGAATCCAAAGCAGGCTCCAGGCTCTGAGCTGTCAGCATAGAGCTTGACGCGGGGCCCGAACCCATGAGGGAGATCATGACCTGAGCCGAAGTTGGACGCTCAACCGACTGAGCCACCCAGGTGCTTCTGCTTTCCTCATATTCTTAATCCTTCCCCAATTCCAGGAACTAGAAATCATTATGACCCCAATTCTACTTGCTCACATTCACATAGATAGTGATCTGGTCCATCTGATTACAAAATCCAAGCATTTAGCCTGTTTCCTATATAGATTTTGTTGTTGTTTTGTTATGTTTTGTTTGTTTGTTTTTGGTGGCTATAAACAAGAGTGCAGAATTTGGCCTATGGCAGGTACTCAAAAACAGTAAGGGGACTATTTTTTATAATGCAAATAAGAGTGGCTCACATACATAGAGCCTTCAAAATAGATTTTCACCAGCTTTCTAGAGAACAGCTACAAATATGAAAGCTAGGAAGATGTTTTAAGTTAAGCAGATACTGGTGTGGCCTGAATTTGTTTCCTAGAGTTAAGAGCAGACATTCTCCCGTGGACCTAGAGATATTGACAAAGTTGTCAGTGTGGGAAATGAATTTGAAATCATTCAAGTTAAAAAAAAGAATCTCTAGGGACGTCTGGGTGGCTCAGTTGGTTCAGCC
This sequence comes from Paguma larvata, assembly GCA_030068075.1. Taxonomy (NCBI): domain Eukaryota; kingdom Metazoa; phylum Chordata; class Mammalia; order Carnivora; family Viverridae; genus Paguma; species Paguma larvata. The sequence goes on along the minus strand of CM057839.1, from coordinate 49,767,742 downwards.
ATGGACTCTTGGTTTCAGCTCAGGTCATGATCTCACAGTTTGTGGGTTTGAGCCCCACGTTGGGGTATGCACTGTCAGCTTGGGATTGTCTCTCTCTCCCTCTCTCTCTGCCCCTCCCCTACTCGCTCTGTCTCTCTCTAAATAAATAAACAAACTTAAAAAGAATCTCTACCCAGGCTCGCCTTGAGCCACCTTGCGTCTGCAGGCACTGGTCATCATATTGCAGCCTTGCCCACCTGTCTGTGTTCCCAAAGCCTGCCTCTCCCCTGCACTCACCTCATCCGCTTTGACAGCAAGCCCAAGGCCACGCAGGGAAGGCGGGTGTTCTCACTCCAGAGAAGAGGCTTTGCTATCAGCAGTCTCCTCTTCAGTATAAAAGGTCAACGTGTATATAACACTTGCTTGATTTTTCAGGATCTGAATCCACTTAGCCCTTCTCCCCAAGTGAGATGAATTGTGAAGGTTGCAAGGCACCTCATTTTCCCTCAATCTCACGGGCTGCACAAAAGTCAATTAATACCACCAAAGGCAATTACTTCTTAAACAGCGTAGCTTCTCTGAGTTCCTGAAGTCTGCTGGGGCGGGGGAGGAGCAGGGGTGGTCAGGTAGGACCAGATGCTGGTTCAGCTTCCATCCTTCTCCAGTCCCCTGTTCTTCCTAGAGGGTTGGTTTGAATAAGAAAGAGGGGATTATTACATTCTCTCCCCTCAGGCAGGGCTAGCATTCCCCAGCCCCTCCAATTTTAGATTCCCTGGGTGTCCTCAGAGCAATTATAAGTAAAGAAAACACCCCGTGCTCCTGCACTAATAAATTACACAGAGCTCACCTAATTAATAAGGTAACGGTGCCCCTGCCGAATTATAATCATAAGGCATCAACCGTTTAAACAATCCATTCTTAAAGAATAGCAAGGAGAACTGAACTCAGTGAGTGCGGCAGGTCCCAAGGCAGGTGCACCGAGTCCTGTCGGGGTGATAAAGCACGTGGGCTCATGTTTCCAGCAGGGGCCTGGGAATTAATGACTCTGAGCCTTTCCAAGGATCACGGTGTTTTGGACAACCTGAGGCAAATCACTTAGGCACGTTAAATCAGGAAAAATCAATCTTCGCCTTTACTGAAATAGTCCTATTAAATGCCGATAGTTTTCCTTTTGGTGGTGTTGGGGAAGACTCAAGGCATGCCCCGATACGTTGAGCACAGTAGTGACCGCCAGTTATAGAGAAAGGAGCTACGACCTTAAAATATTTTCCCTAAGAAGCCCTGGTGATTTGGAGAGGGAGCATGAGGCATCCCTGTACAAATACTGTTTTTCTGAGAAGGACGGAAGCCCCGCTCCCTGGTGCATTGCGGATCCGAGCAAGGTTGAGAGCTTTCTGTTTCCTTAAAACATCCAGTGACTGTCCTTCAGTCCAAGAAAAAAAGGCCATAACGATTGTTGTTTAATTTTAACATTTCTCTGTTGAGACTCGGTCATGATGTTAATAAACCATAAAATGGGCTCCAGAGGTGGCTTGCTCTCCTGAAAGCTGTCTTTCCAAACATCATGCATTCAGGGGCGCCTGGGTGGCTCAGTTGGTTAAGCGGCCGACTTCGGCTCAGGTCATGATCTCACAGTCTGTGGGTTCGAGCCCCGCGTCGGGCTCTGTGCTGATGGCTCAGAGCCTGGAGCCTGCTTCAGATTCTTTGTATCCCTCTCTCTCTGACCTTCCCCTGCTCACACTCTGTCTCTGTGTCTCTCAAAAATAAATAAAAATGTTTAAAAAAAAAAAAACCAAAACCAAACATCATGCATTCAGAGGCTGATTGCATTTCAGGTGTCCAGGAAGGAAGGAAAAGTGAGGGCTTCTCCCTTTGTAAGGAGAATACATTGTTACATGATTACACTTTGTTTCTCATTCCTTGTTGGTTACTTCATTCTTTACATATTATTTTTTCTCTCCTGCTCTGCTGACCTACCTTTGCTTCAAATCCACAGTCTCCCCTCTGCGGTTCCCGTCATGTAGCTCATGCTGGATCTTAAGGAACTCCCAGGGCATGCTGTCAACCACAAGGATCCCCTGGGACACACTCTATTCATAACCAGACCTCCATGAATGATCTAGATTGCCAGCTCAGACCACATGCTAGGGAGAAGGCAGGGGGCCGTTGTCATTTGCTCCAAGTGAGCTGACACTCCCAGAATCTTTGACCAGCTACTGCTTTGACCGAAATTTCTAGCCAATGGATGCGTTGTGGCAACTCCAAGAAAATCACAGTCTCCTGGTTTGTTAGGCTGGCTCACTCAGAGCCACAAGGACCCTTTCACTTGGCATTGGTGAGTCTGAAGTATAGAGAGGAGGCAGTGTGCTTCTAGACTAAACTTCAAAACACCAGCAAGGGCAAGCCCTAGGGAATGTGTATAAAAGCAAAGATGAGGATTGGGAATGGCCGGCCCATCACCAGAACAGAGCTTGTCCAAGGGTCGAATTGTGTCCTCTGCAAATTCATACGGTAAAGTCCTACCCCCACCCCAGTACCTACAAATTCGTAGTTATTTGGAAACAGAGTCCTTGCAGATGTAGTTAGTTACGATGAAGTTATTGGGTTTGGCCGTAGTCCAGTATGACTGACATACTTTTAAAAAGGGACACTTCGACACAGACGTGAACACAGAGAGAATGCCACGTGAAGATAAACGCAGAGACTGAGGTGATGCTTTTACAATCCAAGGGGCACCAAGGATTGCCAGGGAGCCATCAGAAGCTCAGGGAGCACCATGGAGAAGATTCTTCCTCACAGAAGGAAGCGACCCTGCTGACAGCTTGATCTCAGACTTTTAGCTTCCAGAACCAAGGCGTTACATTTCTGTTGTCTAACCCATCCAGCTTGTGGTCCTTCGGTACCACAGTGCAGCAAACCAATACAGTAGTTGATCTGCAGAGGACACACTTCTGGATACCCAGTGCATGCCTGAAACACCAAATAGTACCAAACCCTATATTAATTGTGTTTTTTTTTTTCTATGCATACTTACGATAAACTTTATAAGTTAGGTCCCTTAGGAGATTAACAACGATAACCAATGATAACATAGGCACCGTTATGACAATAAGCTGTAATAAAAGTGAAGTGAGTGCAGTCTCTCTCTCTCAAAGTATCTTCCTGTTCTGTACTTGCCCTTTTTCTGCGGATGATGTGAGGTGTTAGGATGCCTACGTGATGAGATGAGAGGAGGTGAATGGCCCAGGCTTGTGACATAGCGGTAGGCTACTGCCGACCTGCTGACAACGTGTTGTCAGAAAGAGGATCCTGGGCTTCCGGGCTGTGGTTGACCTTGAGTAGCTGAAACCATGGGAAGTAAAACTGCTGATCGGTAGGGGAGTGGGAGGGGGTAGGGGTGGAGGCGGGGTGGGGGGGGAGGGGGGGCGCAACCACTATACATGTACTCAAACCAAACCTGTGAAACTGGGACAATAAAAACATTCGCCTGAGTTATTTTGATGGATAGAGTCAAGTACTTAGTGCAATTTATGACACACCCTTGAAGCCGAATACATTTTGGCTTTTGTTATTACATAATTATTATATATCATTATATCTGTTGGAAGATCCTTCCTATTCCCCCTCCTGTGATTCTCGACACAGTTAGAATATTAAGTTCTGATGTTAGCTGAAAGCTAACTCCCTCAACTGTGCAGAATGATTCATGGGTTTATAAACCCAAGTTTTAATTTCCGAGCCGAGTTAAGGAGATCGGAGACTGCTATTGTGCCGGTGTAGAATGGCAGAAATGTAATGCAATGTAAGACACATCCGCTGGGAGATAGCATGAGAGTCGCCTCCCATAACTTAATCTTTAAAGCTACTTATAGGAGGCTTTTGTTGAAACAGACAGGGCTTCTGCAATTAAATTACCATACGTTAAAAAGGTTTCATTATGGCATGATTCTGTTATTAAAATAGGCAGCAAATAAGCAGTGTGGGCTGCCTGGCTGTGAGCCTGCCTTACTGAGACCAGCATTCTTTTTTAATAGGTGAAAGAATATTAACCTTTAGATAGCAAACACGTTAAAATAACACGCTCTCAGGAATGTGCAAATGGCACGTTGGGCTCTATACCTCTTGAAGAGTGAGAGAGAACCCAGAACTGAGAAGACCGATCTTGCTAATTTCTTTGATAGGCTCTTGGCTGCTGGAAACTCCACTCTGTTGAGGGAGGGAGAGAGGCAGAGACTGGGTAGCTCAAAGCTGTCAGGATTAGTGAGGCTTTGATGCTTTCGAACGCCCGAATGATAGCTGGTCCAGATGTCATGTCTATCAGCCTCCATCAGCCAGCCTCCCTATCTTGAATAAGGCATTTGTCTTTCAAAAGACTGCTTGGGCTCCAGTGAAACTTAGCGGACCTAGAAGAATAGAATGCCTTCTCACGGGTTCGTCATAATTCTCTGCGTGCGACCATTTTATGGCCAGCAGGAGCTGTTTCTGTGGACTTTTGGGATGCCAATTCGGGAGAGACTCAGAGATGTTTAAATAAATACTGATCTGAATTTAAGGTGTGATTTTCTGAAATCAGTGGCCTTGCTTGACCAAATTGATCTTCAGAGTAGAAATTCTGAGGTTTTGTCTACTACAACCCACTGGAAAAAAAAAAAAAAAGCAAACATCCAAACTTCTCACATACGGCTTTATTTTACACTCGCTATTTGAAAAAGTAGCTGTTGGGAATAATAACTGAAATAAAATTATATCAGACAAATGGTTGTTTCCAACCAATGTGCCGCAGGAAATAATCAATACTCCAGTGTTGGAAAATCAAATATGTTGACATTAATATTACTATTGTTTTCGTCTTCTCGCTAACATTTTAGATTGTGCCTTTAAAGCATGGATTGTTCGAGGTTAGCAATCTTATTTCAGATGTGTCTTAGTAATTCAGCATTGGTGCTTTATAATCCGCTAATTGTTGTCTCCTGCATATGTTGTATAATTTCATTAAAGTCTGTGTTTGCTGGCATACGCATATATTATTTCTTCTCAGTAATAGGAGGTCAGTGTATTTTAATGTATTAATCTGTTTCTGTTTGCATATGTATATTTTTCTCTGCTCACTAATAGGCTCTCACTGTATTTTTATGTATTTATATATGTTATGGTGATGTTTGCTATTAGTTAAGATGTACGCATTTTATTTTCTAAACATAATTTATTTTTATGCATTGCAAATATAAAAAATTATTCATGAGACAAACAGCCAAAAAGCACTAGCAAATATTCAGCTGAGGTACCTATGATACTTGCCCATAACCGTTGGCAACATGAGTTTCCGTTGGAAGGATTCTTGCCTATAATGACTTGCTCGTGTTCATTGCTGTCACGGGCTTAGCATTTTCTTTAGTCATGGTGACATTCTGCCAATGCTTGGCACAGCCTATATCAGTGATATGTTCAGATATTTGAAAACCATTCATAAGCTCAGATAGTTTTGATCCGGCGGTGAGAGCTTTTCCATTTAAATTAGTCATATGTATGGGGCGCCTGGGTGGCTCAGTCGGTTGGGTGTCCGACTTCGGCTCAGGTCATGATCTCGCGGTCCGTGAGTTCAAGCCCCGTGTCGGGCTCTGTGCTGACAGCTCAGAGCCTGGAGCCTCCTTTGGATTCTGTGTCTCCCTTTCTCTCTGTCCCCTTCCTCACTCATGCTCTGTCTCAAAAATAAATAAACATTAAAAAAAAATTAAAAAAAAAATAAAAATAAATTAGTCATATGTATTGTATTTCAGGTACATAAAATCTGGTTATAAAGTAGTATCTTTTTGTGTTTTTCCACCTGTTCCCAAACCCCCACCCCCAGGTTTATCCCCCCAGAGGTGACCACCTCCAACCACTTCCCCACAACTCTGGGTAGAGCTACTAACAGGCTGACGTTGGCCCCCAGGAGAAAGGGAAGAACAGCAATTCGAAGAAGTAGAACGAGCCATTGGGGAGGGCCGAGGCTGACATGCCCACTGTTTCAGTTTCTATTAATAATTCTCCTGGCTATTTCTAGTTTTCAGGTGGTTATCGTTACAACTTGGAGTATTGTACTTTTATACCTCAATTCCTTGATTTAGGGATTTCAGACCGTAACTGTGGCCACCCTGTTGTGAAAGTTGGGCAATTATAGCATGCTTGCCCAAGCCTGTGTGTTTCTCTCCTTTTACTCCTATCAGGGTGTTACTTATTATTTTTAGATCTTCTACCAGCTACCTTGATGACTTCAAGTCTAGGTTTTGAAATATCAAGTAAATGTATGCAGTGTCTCTGTCAGAGGAGGTGGTCAGGAAGATGTGAGCACCAACTGACCGGTTAGTTGCTCTGCAGCAATTATAGGCTCCCTACCCCTCCCCCTGCCCTTGGACTGTGTGTTCGCTTGTCTTCCCCATTCCCAGAAGCTGCTCCAAGGATACAGTCTGGAGATAGTAATATGTTGTTGAAACCATCCGGACTGGGTAATGCGACCTCTGTATAAACTTCAAGATTCTGGCTGGGAGGTCAGGAGGAGATCAACTATCTTGTGCCTCCCAAGACAAGTCTCGTTAAGGCCCCTTGGCTTATTGAGTGTGCCACCTACCCATCTGAGTGTTCTATCTCTCTCTTGAGTCTCTTTCCTGAGTCTTTCCCTGCGCTTGGTATGTGGGGGGCGGAGAGTTGTGGTTTGCAGATTACATCAAGGATGTTCCTAAAGAGGTTTCAAACCAATCGTCTCTTGACTCCTTATTACATAAAATAAGATTTATATTTTTCTTTTCCCGACTTCTATCAGCTAGACCATTATTTTTACGTTATATAGTTATAACATTTCAATTTATGAAGCTGTATTTAGGTGTAGGTTTTTTTTTTCTTTTCTTTTTTTTTTAAGGTCAATGGCTTTATTTCAAACAAGACTTTTTTTTTTCCCAGCATTTGGAAATTTTGTTTTTATTTTCTGAAAATTATTCTTTGTCTTCTATTTTTTTCCTAGTTTCTCGTCTGGAACTTCGGTTACATGAATATTGGATATTTTAGAGTGATGTTTTCATCTTTCTGCAATTTTGCTCTGTGTTCTAGGATGTTGCCTCCCTTTTGTCTTTCATGTCTTCCACTGAATTTTTCCTTCTAATGATCAAAATGTTCATCTTGGGTTCTCTCAGGCTTCTATTGTTCATAATATCCCCTACTAAATTATGGCTGAATTATCTTTTCGGACCTCTCTGAGGTTATTAATTATATTTAAAATGTCATCTTTTATTTCCTAAATTATCTCTATTTTCTCTGGAATCATTTTTCCAGCGTGTTTACATTTGTCTTTTTCTACAATGTCTGGAGTTCCTTGACTCTGAGTACGGATGTCTTCAGTACTAAGTACCCGGTGAGGGTTTGCCCTGGCATTGTGTGGGTGTGCTTCCTCAAGAGGGCTGTTCTTCCAGAGGGGTGGCTGCAGATTCAGTGTCTGGGGGCCAGGTGTGTTAGCCTCAGTCCTCCTCAAATGGCACAGTCAGGTTCTTCAGAGAACTAATTCCTGCTTCTCTCTGGAGCCAACACCACTACCGTCAGTATCTCTGTGCAGAGTTATGGGGAGACAGGCTTGTAGTTACCCTGGTTGATAGTCTGCTCCTTCTCATGATTTCACAGTTCAGGCCTCCCAAGTTTCTTCCACTGCAGCCCTCTGGTAAGCCACCCTCCCCTCAGGTTAAACTTCAATATGCTTCTCTCTGTTCTTTCTTTCAGAAATTCAGCAGTGTCCCCAAGTAATGAAGACTGACCTCCTGTCCACAGTGCTCTTTTGTTTATTTTGTGAGAGAGACAGGGAGCATGAGCAGGGGAGGGGCAGAGAGAGGGAGAGAGAGAATCCCCAGCAGGATCCACGCTGTCAGCAGGGAGCCCAGCGTGGAGCTTGGACTCACGTACTGTGAGATCATGACCGGAGCCGAAATCAAGAGTCAGACACTTAACCAACTGAGCCCCCCTGATGCCCCCACAATGCATTTTCGGATCAATTTTCATGGTATTTCATTATGATTCTTTTCGAGAATGTGGGGGTACAGCTGTGCACTCAGTCTACCCTCACAGTCTCCGGTGAGACTGTGGGGGCGGGGGGGGGCGGTGGTGGTTTGCAGATTACATCAGGGAAGTAGATACAGTTTATGACCATCTCAGGATGCAGCTTCGGGAAACACTGGCTTTTCCACAGTCTCCTCTCGATTCTTTCAGAGAGGTGCAGCATCAAAGTAGACAGAATCTACTTCCAGGAATATATTTAAAAGGAAAAGAAAAAGTGCTCTTTTATTGTGGAAAATGTGTGCACAAACCAAAGGAGGAAATGTGATGAACCCCCATTTGGTCGTTACCCAGCTTCAACCAATATCTCACAAGCAGTCTTGTTTCCTCTTCACCTCTCTCCACCGTAGTCCCCACGGGCAATTACTTTCAAGCAAATCTTACACGTCACATCTGAATAAAAACTGGAAATATGGGAATAGATTTTCAAATCAGAATTCAGAGGCTCCGTTCGCCCTTTCTGAGTCCTGTCTGCTATCGGGTGAATGACCGCATGTGGCCACTGATGGCCTGGCTGCTCCCATTTACCTGGAGAGACACGAGCAATCACATGGGTAGCCGAGAATGGATTTTTTCCCCAATTTCAATTAATTTTTTTTAAAGTGAAAGGGTAAGTTATTCAATTAATATTTATAAATACCAAAAACAGTTAAGTAGGATGTAATAGCTTTAAGAAGATACATAAAGCTGCTTCTCAGACCCTGGCAGGAAAACTGTTATTTTTCTCTGGGTTTCTAGAACCGAATGCAGGAGGAGGGACTACGAAAGAGGCAGGCAGAGGCAAGCCCAGTGCAAGCTAAAGCCTAAGGCAAGTAGAGAGTCACCTGAAAAGCCATGTGGCCCAGATGGAAAATACTTCTGAAGGCAGCTAGAATTATTTTTTGTCTGTGGCCTAGAAAAATAATTCTATCGAAAAACAAAAAGAGATCCCAATGACATGTGTACTGTCAGATGTGTCTCTGTATCATCATGTTTTCTTGAAGCTTCAACCATCCTGTCTGTACGAGTAATTCTCATACGGTTCTCTTTTCAGCTAGGATTTGTTACAAATCACAGGCCTTTTATCTACTTATTGGAAGCATCTACAACAGGGCCTAATAGAACCTAGGAACTCAGGTATTGCTCTCCACTGGACATCTTTGAAAAGATACTCTATTAGAATTTTAAATTGGTTTTAACCTCAAAGTCCTCTTCCGGTTCCACAAGCTTCTGGCGGCATCATATTATCCTTGGATGAGCAGTTGCTAACTGTGGCTCCTCCCCGTCCTTCATTTACCACATCTGATTGTCCACCAGGGCCCGTGTTTACGTCCTTTGCATCCCCTCCCATGCACACTCTTCAATTTTCACATCCACCACCTTACTTGAGCCCTTATTTACTCCTACCTGGGCTAGAGAGGCAGCCTCCTGATTAATTCCCTGGCTCCAATCTTTTCTCCTGTATCCATCCTGAGATCAAGTGTCCTGAAATTCTACTTTGTCACCACCCCTCACCCTTCTGACAAGAAACCCTCAAGTGATTCCTCATTACCTGTAGAAGGAAGTCTAGATGTCTTTGTCTGGCACTGCAGGCTCTCTACACTGCAAAACAAGTTCATCTTTGCAGTCTTCAGGCCACTCATTGTAACTTAACCACTGTTCTTTATTGTCTGCCACTTGCGCTGTGAATAGGCCATCATCTAGTATATCCATTCTATATGACTACCTAACACAATGTTTGAGGTTTAGGTGGCATTGGATGAAAATATATTGAATGGATGAATGAATGAATGTTCATTTTCACTCCTCTCTATAATTCTACACTGAATCAATCCGAATTATTCACTATTTTCTCAATTATAAAATGGTATTTCCTACCTCTTTATTTTGGCATCTGCCCTTCTCTCTCTATGGAATGCTCCCATATTCCCCTTCTCTACCTTCAAGACCCACCTCAAAGTCTATATTCTGTACACCGCCTTCCCTGATTCTGTCCTCCAAGGGTCCCTGGTACTTGATTTGGACAGTCTCAGAGTATTTATCCCATCCTGCCTTATGTTGAAGTTATTTGTCCATGCATCTGGACTTTCTGTTAAAAATTGTAAACTCCTAGGGATTGGGAAGCATGTCTCCCGTATTTTGGAAGCATGGTTCCTACTTTTTTTTGTATCTTCCACAAGTCCAGGACTCACTAAGGATGTTTGAATCGCACACACTTGCATTCACTGGTAAGTGAGAAGTTGAGATCTATAAATATTTCACCCTTTTCTTCTCCACTTATTCTCCAAATCCCAAATATGTTCTTTATAATGTCAATCATTGACTGGCCATTGTATTTTCTTCTATTTTCTGTACATTACATATTTATGATGTGGTGAAACCCATCACTGGCATTGGGATTCGCTGCCCCAACATGATGTGTTTTTAGATTCAAACTCCTGTAATTGACCCTTGGGTTTCTGCTTACTCATTATTAATCCAGATAGATACACTCTACTGAAACCCAGCTCCGGCTGTGAGAAAAACACTGTAGAGGACAGCTCCTGAATTTCATGTCCTTAATTGGAAATCGAATTAGTCTCTGTAAGGTGTAAAACCTGGGAATTCAGTAGCCAGCTTGGCCACTTGCTAGCACCGAATCCCTTCACTTCTTTCTGACTCCGCTTCCTCACCAAGGAAGTGGGGATAATAATAGGGCCGAATTCACAGGTGTTTTTGTGAGGATTAAATGACTTAATGCAAATAAATTAATTATGGCTGGCATATGGGAGGCAAGGGGACAATAACGTTTTTAAAGTATCTTGCTAAGCTCCGTGTTTTTCATGTTCTTTCCCAACTTTTCCTCCACTGCTTCCCTTACATACTCACAGATGTAACACAAGTTCTGCATCTAATACATGTGAGATTTTATTGATGGTTCCTGTGATACAGCAGTGATAAAGCCCAGTTCTTGCCCTTCGGAGAGCTTCAAAACCATCTGATTCTGACCCAGTGCTACATGAATGGCTTTAATGCCTTGCACGTGATGTTTAAGGCTTGACGTTGTGGTTTAATGGAACACTGGGTGGGGTGATGGAGACCAAGCGTTCTTAATCTAAATCCAAAGCCTAATCTTTCTTACCTATTCTGTACCTGGATTCTCTCACATCCTTTTTTTTTTTTTTTAAATTTCTTTAATTGCTTCTTTTTTTCTTTAAATTTTATTTAAATCCAATTTAGTTAACATATAGTGTAATAATGGTTTCAGGAGTAGAATTTAGTGATTTATCACTTACGTGTAACACCCAGTGCTCATCCCAACAAGTGCCCTTCTTAATGCCCATCATCCATTTAGCCTATCCCCCCACCCACCTCACCTCCAGCCATCCTCAGTTTGTTCTCTGTATTTAAGAGTCTCTTATGATTTGCCTCCGTCTCTGTTTTTATACTATGTTTCCTTCTCTTCTCCTATATTTATCTGTTTTGTTTCTTAAATTCCACATATGAGTGAAATCATATATTTATTTTTCTCTGACTTACTTGGTTAGCGTAATGCCTTCTAATTCCATCTATGTTGTTGCAAATGGCAAGATTTCATTCTTTTTGATCACCAAATAATATTCCAGTGTGTGTGTATGTGTGTGTGTGTGTGTGTGTGTGCGCATGTGTATATATATATATATATATATACACCACATCTTCTTTATCCATTCATCAGTCAATGGATTGGGCTCTTTCCATAATTGGCTATTGTTGATAGTGCTGCTATAAACGTTGGAGTATATATGTCCCTTTGAATCAGCATTTTGTGTCCTTTGGGTAAATACCTAGGAGTTCAATTGCTGGGTTGTAGGGTAGCTCTATTTTTAATTTTTTGAGAAGAATCCATACTGTTTTCCAGAGTGGCTGCACCAGTTTGTATTCCTACCAGCAGTGCAGGAGTGTTCCCCTTTCTCTGCATCTTTGCCAACATCTGTTGTTTCCTGATTGCCTCATATCTTGAATGGATTTATGCCACCTCCTTTTCCTACTTTAGCAATATGTTGAAAGGACAAAGGGAGGTAATGTCCATGTGAGCAACACATTAGACAAGCTCAAGGTAGCACTGTCAACACACTCTTTTTGAAAGTGGGAATTAACAGATAAAAATACAGCTGAGGGGCGCCTGGGTGGCTTAGTCAGTTTAGCGTCCAACTTTGGCTCGGGTCATGATTTCGCAGTTCACGAGTTCAAGCACTGCGTCAGGCTCTGTGTTGACAGCTCAGAGCCTGGAGCCGGCTTGGGATTCTGTGTCTCCCTGTTTCTCTGTTCATCCCCCACTCGCACCCTCTCTCTCCCTCTCTCTCTCTCAAAAATAAATAAACATTAAAAAAAATTAAAAGTACAACTGAGACGTATTACAGTATCTTAAATCTCCCTTTTTCCCTTCCAATGACTAGACTTCTAGACTTTGAAGATAGTATTTGTGAGGTGCATGTTAATCCCAAATGAAAAACAGGGAAGTCTCACTCAGGTTTCTTATGATAGAAACCAATCTCCTAGACCAGTGTCTTCCCTACGAGAAGAAAGAGATAGAGTAGACTATTCAGGAAGCATCTACTATGTACCAGCATGGGCTAGGCCCTTAATATGAGTGATCTCTAGGCACCTTGTCTTTGGTCCCTAACTTTCCCCTTATGATCCTCTTGGAGACTTGCTGTCTTTTCTCCCCACTCAATGCTCAATGGGTGCAAGACTTCTCACCTTCCTTGCCATCCCTATACCTTCTATATCCCATGGCTTTGCACCTTCTGTATCTCATGGCTTTGCCTGAGTCAGGCTTATATATTTAAAAATGCCATGCCCATGAAGGTATTAAGGAAGGAGACTGATATTAGGAGGACTTTGTATCTTAAATAGTAATTTTAAAGCTGAGAATTGCAGGGGGAGAGAAATTCTGAGGGCAACACGGGTATGTTGCTACTTCTCAAGTGACAGGGCATATAATCCTCTACCTACAGGGCTTACCCTGCTTACATCATAATGTCCAGCAACTTGTGGCAGTTTGACTCTATGGGGAAGGCAAAATTTCCATCATCATTATCAATTCTCCTGTGTCTGACTGCGGTAAGACAATGACCTTTGCAGGTGTGAAAATGGGACATTAGCAAAAGTAAGAAGAGTACTGGAGAGAAAAGGTCACTTGAAACCAACAACATTTTACCTATGAGTTCCCTAGGTTTCTAGGTAAGTGGAGATAGTCTCAATAATAGTATTTTTCTTCCCCCAACTCAATTATTGGCTCTGGATTTCCAGCCTACTGAGGCAGTCTTTGGTAAAAGGATAATGAATGATAATTCTGACCTCAAATATTGACAGGGCTGTCCCTGTCTCAGACCGATTCGTTTACGTTTCAAGAATGTTTTCTCTTTCTAAAAGGATTCTAAAGCTGAATAATCCATTTCATCTGTTGCGATACACATTTCAATTATAATTATCATTACTCCAGTGCCTTTTCCAGGTATGTATGGCACAAGGTTCCACCTTTCTTAGAAACCATCCCGAAGACCAAGGGACAACCACAAACACTGTTTCTATACATTGAAGTCTGGTTAAAACATTTTGCTGTTCATTCTTCTGACCTGAAACTACATTTAGGTAATTGGGTTTGGGTTGTAGCAACAGTGTCAAAGTACAACATCGAGAGAATTTATTTGCTTTTGCGTTTTAGGACTCTTGCACTGGCTCTAACTTTGAGTTGAATTTCACAATTAATCTTTTTTCCTAGACAAGGGCACATTTCTTAAAACTGTGTTTTGTGACTTTATAATTTTAACATTTCTGACGAGGAACAAAACCTTAGGCAAAACACCAGCAGCTCTTAAGAAACCTTTTATTTGACTTTTATATTATGAAACAGGTTCAGAATTTGAAAGATATAGAATTTGATGTGTTAGTAGGTACAAAGTAGTCAACTCAAAATGTGAGTGATTGATCCAAAATGATTAGAGGGGAAACTAGAAGCAGGTTAGTTGAAATTTGCATGACCCCTGTGGGTTTGTACAGAATGCTATTACTTCTAGGTTGGGAGAATATCTCCTTATCATGGAAATTTATTTAAACAAACTCTAATGCAAACTCTTTCTTCTAACTAGCTTTTGCTTTGATTGGACTTTGCAGATATCAGTAGAGCACAATGACCAGGTGTCTGCCTTTTCATTCCTTCTTACCCCGCCCCCCATCTTCCTATCTTACATGCCATGCCCAACCATTAATTCATTTTGACTATGTTTATCTCTTAGTCTTAAGAGAACAAAATTGAACCTTACCTCTTTGGCAATTAATTCAGGTGATTTTCCTCTTATGGCAATTAAACTGGGATAAGCAATAAAACAGATTTTGAGAATAAAGGAGCATTTTTCAACATGTTTCCTTGAACACCAGCCTCATTATATTATCTAGATTAAAGGTCTGTGATCAAATATATGTGGTGAATTCTATATCCAGTGCTACTCAAAGTGTAGTCCAGAACTAATTCCAGTCCACAACCTGTTTCCTGTTTGTGATAGAAACAAAAACTGAGAATAAACATTTAGAGACTTAAATAGAAATTTGACATAATCTCACTTCTGTTAAGTCTAATAATAAAAATTGATTGCATTTATTGTTTTTACTTCAGTTTTCCAGTAAATTAATTTTATTATTTTTATTATAGTGTAGAAAAGTCATGCTTCTCTGAATTGGGAAGGGAACCCAAAACCCATCCTTCACCGTAGGTAGTTAGAGAAACACTGGTAGATTCTGCTGTCCCTAGATTCACAATATATAATATATAATAAAGACTCTTATTATAAGTATTGCAGTAAAGAGACCCACTTAATTCAATGTTTCCAAATTAAGGTTCTACAGAACACATTTTGGGAAGTGTTGACTTACGATGAACATTGTCTATAGGGGACTTTATACTTTTAAAAGCACAGTAAAGTATTCTCAAAAACATATTTAAAATGGAGCCAGTAGGCAAATACCCTGTACTAACATGATGTTACATTACATTTTCGGAAATGTATGTTTTAGTTAGTTAACCAGGACATGAAATCTAGGAGTACCTATTCACATACTTTCATATTTGAGGTAGTTAATCCATGTAAGGATGAACTAATTTTATTTTAGATAGGGAATAAGAAATCTAAATGATGGAGAAGGAAGATTTTTATTGTCAAAAATAGAAGGACACTGAACCCAGTCTCTATGCAGGGTGTGTGGGAGCTTGCACTCATGCTGGGATTTCCGATCATGTTCATGCTCGTGTCTTTTCCTACACTTTGGATGATATTTGGAAACTCTTAAAGCAGAGCCTGGGGATTTGTTTCACACAAACAGGAGGCTGATCACTGGCCTTCTGAATTAATCCACATAAGAAATCCAACTTGTTGGATTTCCTATAATATAGGGGATCGCGCTACCTTAGTCAAGCGACGGTGCGATCACAATCAAGTTGAAACTCCAACAAAGAAAGCAAGAATCTGGTTAATGTCTTCTAGTGAGAAATACACTAGCAAAAGTGCACAGGGATGGCGGTGTGTGGAGACGTTTCCTGGGGACCACGGGGTGGCAGCTCCCCCAACAGTGTGCGGTGGTCCTTGGGGAATTCTTTGTGGTCTTGGGGTTAGCTGCAGCTCTCCAGTGTTGGAAACATGACCTCATTGGTGCTTCAGAAATGACAGGTCTTAGATCCTAATTAGTGATGTCAAAGCTCACAACAACACTAATGATTAAAATCAGATTATCAAGAGCATAGCCATGAAGAGTACACATTCTGGAAGTATGTTTTTTAGGTTCTGATCTTGGCTTCTCCACTAACTAGCTGTGTGACTTTGGGTAAGTGACTAAGCTCTCCGTTATGTTAGAGTACTCAATGAGATAATAGATGCAAAGTGCTTCGGATGTTGTATGGCATGCAGTAAACAATGAATAATGGTTAGCTGTTATAATTGATAAATGCAATGTCAAGTGGACTATATATTCAAATTCACTTGATTAGCTTATCTCACCTTCTAGGCAAGCTAGTAGGAACCAAATTATCAACAGCTGCTTAGTAATCCTGGCACTGGAAGGAGTTACCTCTGTCTGCATGTTCCTTAGAATTAGACTATGAACCACATGATGCATTTATTTCGGCCCTTGGAGTCAGAACGGAGAGACAGTCCCTGTCAGGTTCATGGATGCAGCTGGCTAACAGATTCCAGTAGGTTATGGACAAGATTGCGGTCCTGAGAGATATTCTGCCTCTTTATGGTGATAGGTAAGCCTATATTCTGATTCTCCTATTTGCTACTTGTAGAATTCAGATCGAAGAGGCCAGCCTTATTGTTTCCATGATCTCTGAGATTATCTTACTGTTGCCCCACCATATACATACCTCCTATGAGACATGCATATATCCAGACTAGGTGAATATAATAGTGAAGACTGAGAATTCTCCTATTAGCAAGGAACCTATACTTAAAAGGATAGCCCAGCTTGAAGATTTGCAGAAACAAAGTCACAGTTTCAGAAATGATCTATGGGTTTTATTGAATGCAATTATATTTCTGCAGTTGCCTATCGAACTGAAACTCTAGGATTTATTCAAATTATCAACTGCCTATTATTTTCAAATTAGTTTTATCATTTTTATTTTAGTTTAGTTTATTTGGTCAAATTTCTTTTTTTTTAATTTTTTTTCAATGTTTATTTATTTTTGAGTGAGAAAGAGACAGAGCAGGAGCAGGGGAGGGGTGGAGAGAGAGGGAGACACAGAATTCAAAGCAGGCTGCCGGGGTCCTTGTTCCAGCAAATCTAGGAGTCCACAAAGGACGGACGGTCAGGCGAAAGGAAATGAGAGAGCCAGGAGAGAGATGTAGTCTGATGACCAAGCAGGCAGCCCTGGCAATTGTGGCATCTCTGCCATTCTCGCGTCTCTGCCCTGCTGGTCTCAGTGTCTTTATTTTTAAAGGTAGTGAGTGACATTACATCAATGAGTGACATTCCATAGTTTGATCTCTTTAATAATAATCCGTTTTTACCAGCAAGGCAGCAACTTCCTTAATCCTGTATGTTGGTTTCAGGATAATTGACATATAAATTTAGGGTGGGGGGAGAGAACAGGGTGTTTCCTTTAGGCCTAAATGTTAATTATCTATAAACAGAAATCAGGACTTTACTTTGAGGGCTATACTTCCAACTACAATGGGGAAGGTGCAACCCATACCAAAGATGCAACTTTAAGGTTATTTCCCAACCTGTGAGCCCAAAACGGCTCCCAACAGCAGGCCCCAGACTTTGAGCGGTCAGCACAGAACCTGATGCGGGGCTTGAACTCATGTACCATGAGATCATGACCTGAGCCGAAGTCAGACGCTTAACTGACTGAGCCACCGAGTTGCCCTTATTTGGTGAAATTTCTTAAAAAAAAAAAAAAAAAAGAGGATTAAGCTTAAAGAAAATCATGCCCACCATTGAGACACCTGGGTGGCTCGTCAATTAAGCATCCAACTTTTGGTTTTGGCTCAGGTCACCATCTCGCAGTTATGAGTTTAAGCCCTGGGTTGGGCTCTGCATGGGAGCCTGCTTGGGATTCTTTCTCTCCCTTTCTCTCTGTCCCTCCCCTACTCACACTATCATAAAAGTAAATAAATAAACTTAAAAAAAAATCATGCCCATCAAACAGGGGATCTCAGCAGTGTCCTAAAAATTTTGACTCTTTTGCCACACTCTGGCCAATGTTTTGAGTTTTCTGGACTTGGGACCATAATCTTCTTATATTCAAAAGCCATCTTCAGTGATGTGAACCTATGGTTGAGATTTGAGGTGTGTATGACAATTCTCTCCCAGGGTTCAACCTGTTTATTTTTAAAAATTTTTAATGTTTATTCATTTTTTGACAGAGAGAGAGAGAGAAAGGGAGAGAGAGTATGAGTGGGGGAGAAGAGAGAGAGGGAGACACAGAATCCAAAGCAAGGCTCTAGGCTCTGAGCTGTCAGCACAGAGCCCAACATGGGCCTCGAACGCATGAACTGTGAGATCATGACTTGAGCTGAAGTCAGATGCTTAACCAACTGAGCTACCCAGTTGCCCTGCAAGACAGTATTTTTTTATGATCTTACTGAACTTGTTCTTTTTATGAATAAAGGAGATAGAGCTGTTTGGGGACTGCTTTGTTTTACTATTAAAAGTCAATGTCATGATTCGCCGCAGTTTAGCAATGAAAAATCGAGAGATTCATTCGTATGTAGATCACTATACAGTGAAATCTTAAGAAGGGTAAATATTCCTGTTATTATCTCCATTGAACATTGTAGCTAGATTTTGTGCATCATTCATTGCCCCTAAATTTTAAACTGAGAGCATATGAAAATCAACTTTTAATTAGCAACTCAGTGAAGAAAATAGACTACTCTTCAGATATCACATTATGTATTTCCCCCCACTTCCATCGCCTTTTAAAAATAATCTCCATCACTACTACTTGGCAATGAACCTCCCGCATCACACTCAAAATTAACTTATAGTGCTCATTAAGTGCAGCTTAGACTGTCTGTGTCTTTACCCAAATCCAAACAACTTGATTTGCCACTTACCCAAAAACTTCCTCCTAAAGAGAAAAGGTGAAAGTATGTATGATTGCTTTTAAGCCAGAGATGAGGGTAAGTACAGTGTTCAATAACTTCATCAAATAAGGTCTAAATTTTATGGTACGAATGCCAGGCTTCACAGGTCAGTGAGCTGTTTCAAATGGTACACAAGGCTGCCTATATCAAATTTGTACAGAAGAATTGATTTTGGTGGTTGGAATGAGGCCATTCTAGTCTTGCTGCAAGCTTTCCAGAAATAATAGCGCTATATTAGAAGAGAAATTATAAATAGATTACTGTTTTTAAGTATTCTTCGGAATGTTAACAACTAATATAATGGACTTTCTATTGCAATCCTAAATAGCAAGTGTCAACCTGATTTTCAGAGTTCTCCCTGTGTCTCAGCGGTCCTGTGGATTCAGGGGAAGCGGTGCCGTCTGGCTGACAGAAACGCTGTTTTATTCTCACCCTTTGTTTTCTTCCTTTTGGGTCTGCTGTGCTTCTATTTATGGACAGACAGCCAAAGGAGGCGTACAAGACCTTTGATGCCTGGCAGGTTGCACCCCTGGGAGGTGGGGAGAAACGTACTTCCCAAGAGGGGGCTCTTGGTGTGTTTTGCGTTTGTTTGAGATGTTAATTGGCAGAAAATTGGTAGGTACTTATAATGCATCATACTCGGCCATCTAACATGCATCTTGTGCCCTCATGATCTTTTACCTGTGGATCGCCTCTCAGAATGGGAGTTTTCACGAATGTTTCAGCTTCTGAGAGGTCATGAGCACTTTATGTGGTTCATATAGGCACCATGTCTTTGCACAGGGGTTTCCACAACTGTCTGTGGGGCTTAGGAATTGAATGCATGGAGTATTCTGTACATATAAAAATACAGGAGTTGCTAGAGGGGAAGTAGGCAGGGGATGGGCTCATGGGTGATGGCCATTAAGGAGGGCACTTGTTGGGATGAGCACAGGGAGTCATATGTCGGTGATGAATCATTGGGTTCTACTCCTGAAACCAATACTACACTATATGTTAAGTAACTTATATAAATAAATTAAAAAAAAAAAACAGAGTTTGGGGCACCTGGGTGGCTCAGTCAGTATAGCATCCTACTTCGTCTCAGGTGATGATCTCACAGTTCACGATTTTGAGTCCTGCATCAGGCTCTGTACTGACAGTTCAGAGCCTGGAGCCTGATTCAGATTCTATGTCTCCTTCTCTTTCTGTAGCACCCAGCCCCTGCTCTGCCTCACTCATGTTCTATCTTTCTTTCTCTTGAAGGTCAATAAACATTAGTTTTTTTTTTTTTTAAATACAGAGTTTCTGTAGGAAAAGACTTCAGCTCCTTCAAGCAGACTGGGGCATTTCTGTCTCTGTACACCTGTTGCCTTTAAACTAACATTCCTCTGTAAATTTGTTTGCCTTGTTTGTCTCCCTGACTAGGATGGGAGTTTCTGCCAGTATCTAGGATAAAGTCTGGCACATAGTAAGTCGTTTTCTTAAATACCCACACATACCTTGGGGCTGAGGATTAAGAACTGGCAAAATCTGATTAAAAGTTCAAATGTGGAATACTGACTAATGTGAGTGTGGGGCTTAGGACGGAGTCTATATGATGCTCAGGTGGGAAGGAATTGAGAAATAGTGTTTATTTTCTTAGCAAAGTAAAGCAAAACTTGACTTCGATCCTCACAAGAAAAAGATGTACACCTTCACGGTGTTAAGACCCTCTCACTGCTGACTTCCCTTCTGTAAGTGAGGAAGGTGGATGGATCTTAGTGATCCTTTGAAGTTTTAAAACTTTTCAGCATCTTTGACATAAGGTATTAATTGTTTTTATTTTGCTCTATTCTATTTCGAATATCCGATGTTCTCTTTGCTTTCCAGAATGCTCAAAAGTATGGATTCAATCCAGAGGGGCCTTGTCAGCCATGAAACATAAACAGACCTTAACCCCAGCCAGGACATGACAGAGGAGAGATAAGATATTGGCAACTGGCATATCAAGTTACATATTTCATGTAATTATCAGTATCTGATGACTGCACTTTGAAATGTCAATGAAGAAAGATGATTTTAAGGGAATCATCTCTAATTGCCCTTCCTCCCACTGTTACAATGATCTCTGTAGGTTTATAGTTGTTTATTTCATTGTCAAGTAAAAGCCATCTCTTCTTTCTCAGGGCCCATCCTGCCTACTCAGGGGGTTGCTTGACAGCCAGCTATTAAGGACAGTGTAGCCAGGGGTACCTGGGTGGCTCAGTCGGTTAAGCACCTGACTCTTGGTTTTGGCTCAGGTCATGATCTCATGGTTCATGGCTTTGAGCCATGCTCTGGGCTCTGTGCTGACAGTGTAGAGCCTGCCTGGGATTCTTTCTTCTCCCTCTCTCTCTGCCCCTCTCGAGTGCTTGCCCTCTTGAGTGTGTGCATTCTCTTCTCTCTCTCAAAATAAATAAACTTAAAATAAAATAAATAAAATAAAGTGACAGTGTAACCAGTCCAGCTGGTTTCAATGAAAAATCTACTTTAGGGGCGCCTGGGTGGCTCAGTCGGTTAAGCTCCAACTTCAGCTCAGGTCATGATCTCATGGTTCATGGGTTCAAGCGCTATGTCAGGTTCTGTGCTGACAGCTCAGAGCCCGGAGCCTGCTTCGGATTCTGTGTCTCCCTCTCTCTCTGCCCCTCCCTTGCTTGCATTCTGTCTCTCTCAAAAATAAATAAACACTAAAAAAGATAAAATAAAAAAATATGTCTACTCTAGGGGTGCATTACATCATTGGGAAGAATACCAGTTCTTACTTGGAAGAATAGCGATTCTCAGGTATTTAATGTATTCCTCAGAGCCGAGGTGATGGGGCTGGTGCAGGCAAGGCAGCCTGTTGTGAGAAGAAGGAGGCTCCGGCTCTCTTCACGCCAGCCGCGCGTCAGAGGGCCTGCCTTCCTTTGCTCACACTTATGTTCCACTGCTGGTCCTCACTCCTGCCTCTTCTTTATCATAAAAGCCAGAAGCTGAAAGGGACCTCAAAGATCATTCGTAAGTTTGGTGGATAGGGAAGCTGAGGCCCGGAGAGGTCACGCGCAACCTGCTCGAGGTCACACAGCTATTTAAGGGAAGGCCAGATCTGAGCTCCAGGGCTTTGAACTCTTCTATCTGGCTTTAAAAGGGGCAGTAGCAGTAGCAGCGTTAGAGCCCATATTGTATTTTATAATAGCAAGAGTTTCCTTTAAGATTTTTCTTCCTTGCTCTATAAATGTGTGTGTGTGTGTTTTAACTTTCCCAGTTCTTGCATTTCTTCCACGGAAGGCTAATCCGACATCTTGTGCAGAGAATTGACTGTTTCCTGCAAAATAAACAGCGGAAAGCAAGCAGCTAAAGTATTTAGGGACGTTCAAGGGTCCTTAGTGCTCCGAACTTCCAACAGCTCAGTAATCACGCTTGTCCTGATTGGCGAGGGAGAGGAAGAGACCAGAAGAAGCCGTGTTCAGAGGCCTGGGCATGGTCGGAGGAGCAGTATTGCAGTGAATGAGTGATAGGTCTATTTTTTTCAGAAAATACAAAAATGCAGAATCACCGTCCCTAAAGCTCAGAGAGCCTGGCAGCCAACAAGACTTATTTCTAAGGCTCCAAGTAAAATGTCAACAAGGCACTGCGTGTCACCTCAGAGATCCCAGAGGACAAGCCATGCATCTCTCACGTTCTACAGCGACCCATGGGGACTTCGGCTGCAGGCTCTCTGTGGGAAGATCTAGCCCCGCACAGGAACGCCGGTGAGTATATGCCTGCTTGGAGGAAGCAGGAGTTGTGAACGAAACTGGGGGGAGGACCTCAGGATACCAATGGGAGGACGTCAGCTTGTAAATGTCTAGATGTTGGGGCCCGTGTGGAGGAAGTTTAAAAAGACTGAACTAGACACTCTAGAGGTGCTGCAGTTCGACCTTGCCTTTGACCCCATCATCTTTCCTTCTTAACTTTCCCTTTCTTGCTACCCTCCTTACCCCCAAGCCCTAACCAACCCATGAACTGCAAAGCTTGCCAAGACCATCTGTGAAGAGCACCGTTCAGACAGTTATTGGGACAGTGTCGTACTAGTGATACTGGGCCACACTCCAGTTGTGAGTTTCAGAGCAGTTAAAGATAAAGATGAAAACTGCTACCTGAGCAAGACACAGAGACACAGGCTCTTCCCCTCGCCCTGTCAGACTCCAACCCTGCTGCTTTTCCACCCAGAGAGAGCCTTGTCTTCAGATGCTTGTCGATGCACACGGGGTGAATAAAGCTGTTAATCGCTATTTGAGTCATCAAAACAATTTTCTTTTGACAGAGGGAGTAATGGTCATAAATAGAAGGTTTTTATCTTTGACTTTTAGGGTGCTCCTGGGAAAGACTCATCTCAGGACACTAAATGGAGTGTTATGATAAGGTGGAGTTAGAAAGTGAGAAAGACAGGAGGTGTGATTCAGGGCCAGTGGAAGAAGTGATGGGAGCTATACTCAAACAGCTACAGTCCAGAGAGTGTGGTCATGCCCAGAGTCAGCCAATAAGGTGAAAGACACAGCACAGAGAAGGACTGCCAAGCGTGCCCAGGATTTCTGACACCAGCTACAAGTTTGAGGGCCCCTGGGCTACCCCTTACTTCAGACTAGGAGGCTACGAATTTGGGGGTCCCCATGGAATCTCTGAGGCTTGTTAATTCACTAGGTCAACTCACAGAATTCAGGAAAGTGCTATGCTTATAATTGTAGTATTATTATAGCAAAAGGATACAAATCATTACCAGTCAAAAGAACAGTTGCCTTAGGAAGATCCTGGGACTGGGAAGGTTCTGAACTTGAAGCTTCTGTGTCCTCAGGGGACACAGTATCTTCCTGGCATCAGTGTGTGGCAACATGCAAAGAACTGTCAACCCAGGAAGCTCACAGTGGCTTTGTGTCCAGAGTTTTTATTGAAGTTCATTATGTAGGCATGGTTAATTGAGTTATTGACCACATGGTTGAACTCAGTCTCCAGTTCATCCCTCCCCAAGGTCAGTTGCTTTCATGTGGTACAAAGCCCTAGTTCTCTGACCGCAGGTCTTTCCGGCATAGTCAGACCCACCCTAAGCCTGTCTGAGTGACTCGGCCCACCCAGCACCATCTCTTTAGCAGACACTGTCAGGTGCCCACCATGAGCCTCGCATTAGCGTACTCTATTATGTGTGGCGTACACTACCAAAAAGAAAGACATGCCTGTCACCTAGGAAATTCTCGGGGTTTAGAAGTTACTTCTTAAGGAGTTGGGACAAAGGTCACACCTTTCTTTGGGAAGAGTTGGTTCTTCACTACACAGCTTAGCACTGCAGGTTGACTCCAAGCATGTGTATGTGTAAACTTGTGGAAGTGTGGGGTGCAGAAGAAGGGAATGGTGGTGGGACCATAACATTTCACCTGCCATGGCCCAAAACTGCATGAACTGGGAGCCGTTGAACCATGCCCACCAAAACCCCGGTGGGGGAGGTCATCTGAGTGGAAGTGAGAGCTATGGAACATTACATTATCAGGATGCTTCCATCTCTGGACTTGCCCTACTTTTTTTTTTTAAGTTTATATATTTATTTTGAGAGAGTGCCTGTGAGCAGGGGAAGAACAGAGAGAGAGGGAGAGAGAGAATCCCAAACAGGCTCCATGCATTTAGTGCAGAGCCCGATGCAGGGCTTGAACTCACAAACCCCGAGATCATGACCTGAGCAGAAATCAAGAGTTGGATGCTTAGGGGTGCCTGGATGGCTTAGTAGGTTAAGTATCCTACTTCGGCTCAGGTCATGATCTCACAGTTCAAGGGCTCAAGCCCAGCATCGGGATCTGTGTTGTCAGAGAGGAGCCTGCTTCAGATCCTCTCTCTCCCTCTTTCTCTGCCCCTCTCCTCTTCTCTCAAAATTAAATAAACATTAAAAAAAAATGAGTCAGATTCTTAACTGACTGAGCCACCCAGGTGCCCTTGCTTTTTCACATTCTAATAGGTCACCAGTGACTATAAAACTGTAGTCTAAGTTTCCACCCTCAACCAAAACGAAAACAGAAATTCTTAAGGGTGTCAGACTAATAATCTTTGTTAAAAGTGACTCTCGAAAAAAACAAAAAAACTGGGTCTCAAAACTTTCAGTCCCTTAGAGTAAGTTTGAGAGAGAAGAGGTGTGCAAAAATTGTCAGTCTGTCTCCAAATTTAATTAGCATTTGTGTTTTAATGTTCTCTGAGGTTCGCATTTGCTCACTAAGACACCCTGATTAAGGGAACAGACAGTCTCATTTTGCTTCTTCCTTAGAAGCCAGAACAGGCGGTTTCTCTTTGAGGCTAATACAAAGTGAAAGGCTGAACTGAGTCATAGTTTTCCAAACTCTCCAGGTGATAGGGACTGAGTGACATACTGGATTTCAAAGGGCTTCTATTCAGGAGAAGTAGGTGCAGGGCATTAAGAGTTACCCAGAATAGGAGGAGACCCAGGTGATGCCTCTCTCTGATCACCTGGAGGCAAGGTAGGAAGCAGCTTGTAACACTGAGGCTAGTCGAGGGAAGGGGAGGAACCATAAGCTCCCGGCATCTTGTGTTCCTTTGTTACTTTTCAGGACTTTTACTCGGGCAGACTGTCATACTAGCTTCAACCCTTCTGGTTCAAGGAAACTACTTTCCACCTGCTCTAGGGGGGTTTCTTGCAACAAACATTGTGTCTGGGTCGAGGAGAACTAGATTTGAACGAGACTCTCCCACTTCCTCGCTGTATATCATGGCCAGCCCACTACCCTTTCTACCTCTCTTTTCTCATCTGTAAAATGGGACTAAAAATGCCCATCTTATTAGGTTATTATCAGAATTAATGCCCTTATGGATATGACAACGTCTAGTATGCTGTCTTCCACGTGGTGGGTACTGAGGAAGTATGCTCTCCCTTATATTGCCTGTTGCCTTTTACCCCAGTGTGTCATGTTCTAGGGATTCTCGCTACTCAAAGGCTTTTGAGCTGCCACTCTGACAGAGAACTCGGCATTGTCTCCACAAGTCTCACGCAGCCTGCAAATCCAGCTGTTGCTTAATTGCTCTCTCTCACTGTTGCTCTTGGTAAGCTCTATGTAACTGAGTTTGAAGTTAACCCCGTTTGCCCCTAGTTCTCCCTCAAGCGGACTGGGTGGGGATGGGGGTGGGGGTGTAAGCTGTTTCTGAAGAATTGCGCAATTTGGGAAAATTAAGTTTCAGGCCAGCCATGTGGCTCTGACAGCTTATACTGCTCAGTACTTAGCAATAATGGAGAAAATGCCAGTAAAAATGACAAAATGGCAGAGCCCTGACCTACCAGGTAATTGTATATTGAATATGTCTTGGCTCAAACCGGGGATGATTTTGCTTAAATGAACTCAGGGCAGAACTGCGTGTTGTAAGTCATATAAAACAGGACCAGGGCGCTGGGTAATTAAAGATGCAAAGTAGCAGCACGAGGTGTTTGAAAACGGAAAGTGCGTATCACTGGCTTTAAAGGGGTGAGGCGGGGGTGGGGGAAGGACCATTTCTATCTAATGAGTAGATTTCAGGCATATACATGGATAAGAAAAAAGACAGGCCGTCATTCAAACCTAGCTCGTTTTTTGTTTTTTTTTTTTTTCCTTTTTATATTAGAAGAGAAAAGATGACAGATACTGGTTGTCCGGAGCCCACAACTGCTCTTATCATCCTGCAGATGCACAGAGAGGGGCGAAGAAGGTAAAGAGTTTGAAGGAGATAAGCATAAAACCACAGAGTGAATTCGTGCAGGAATGAGGATTAGAGCCGTTAAGTGCTTCAGTCACTTGATCCTGCTAATCTTTGTTCTCTAATGTGAAGAATTCGTGGGCTTCGGGAAGAGACTTCTGTAGGTTCTTATGTGAAATCAGGACTGGCTGTCATTGTGTAATCCCCACATATTGGTGCCCTATCTCTTCAGTAATCAGAAATAGGCAGCTGGAGAAGGCAGGCGGAGAGATGAGCTCGCCGCGTCCCAGCGCATTGTGTTCCTGTGTTGCAGTATCTTTAATTACCAAAAAGTAATTCACTGAACAGTGCCCTAGTGGCTTGAAAGAGTTAATGCATTTTCCAGAAGTGTCTAACCTTCTCCCAGGGAGTAGCTTAAGTACAGAGAAAATCTGGCTCAATAAATACTAAACAACAAGTATCAACTGATAAGGGTCAAACTCCCCGTAACAAAATTGAACCAATGGCCCATTTAATCCAGTACCTTCTCAATAAATCCCCTTTCACCATAAAGCACCATTTGCCTGGTAATTTCCATGAATTGATGGCCATTCTTCCTTAATCCTTTGAGGTTAGATCAATATCCATTTATTCCCTTCACTCATTCCATCCACCATCTGCCATCCATCCTTCCACCCATCCATCCGTCTGTCCGTCCATCCATCCATCCATCCATTCATCTATTTATCCATCCATCTTATTGTGCACCTACTGCCCAAGGTTCTGTGATAAATAAGACACAGTCATTCTCTGTAAAGAACTCACTGGAAGAGGGAGATGGAATGAGGTGGAAATACATAACCCATTTTAGGAGAGACCTACAGTCAGTGGACATCATCTCTTCCAGAAGTCCTCATGGCTTAACGTTCTCCCACACACTAGGTAAGCTACTCCCTTTATGTCCCCCCACATGCCTCTACGTTTCTCTGTATTCTATCACTGATCACATTGTGCTGTAATTGTCTTTTTATTGTCTGTTTTCCCCACTATGCTGTGGACTCCTAGAGGGCAAGGATGCTATTTCATTCATCATTTTATCATTTTTTTCCCTCCAGTGTCAACTCACTGGTTCTGAGAAGGCCTCAATAAATGTCCATTGATGGATGAACAGATGAAGCTAACATTATTTTGGCTGTTAACTGAGCTATAGTAGGCATGGTTTTGAGCTACACATATAACCAAATATTGCCTGACTATTTTTAAGAGGTAATACTTGGGAACAGCCACAGAATCCCAAGCTGTCCTATTTATGGCTTAGGCAAAATTAAAATTTATCATACAACTGCTTTCAGAATGAGAAATACAAATTCACATGGATGTACATAAACACGTACACAGATGTGCTATATGTCTAGTGGCATCCTAGTTGTCTCCTTGACCTTACAAACCATGTTCAATCAGTCTTGACATCCTGTTTATTACACCACCTTCATATCTTTAAAATCCAGTTCTCCATCCTCACTGCCACCAACCATAACACAGGCCACCGTCATTTCTCACTGAGTTTATAGAAATTGCACCAGTCTTGCTAGATTCCAGTCTTGCTCCTTCCTTGCCCAAATCTGTTGTCCATATTGAAGCTAGAACATCTTTCTAAACTGTATGTGATTGTGTCTTCGGCTTAAGACCTTTCAAAGGCTCACACTTACATACAGGATAAAATCCTAATTCGTTAGCGTGGGATGCAAACTCCTCCACGTTCACCTTCTGGTGCTCCTCCGTTGATTTCCTTGTGCCATGATTGCGCTGTTCTCCGCTTTGCCTCCTGGACTTTGTGCTGCTTGTTCCTTGGTGGGACTGTCCTGTTCCAGCCCCAGGCCCACCTCCTTCTCTCTGTATACTTAGCTAAGTTCTGTCAGGATCAGTGTGTCGAAATTCTTCTCCTGAGCGTCCACTCTCTCCTTGCCTCTCCCCAAACACACGTCTTCATATGGCATCCTCTGTCCTTTTCATGCTAAAGTTTAGCTGCTTCTCTCTCTCTCTTTTTCTCTCATTTTTTGGTGGCAAATGCTTGCATTGCAATGTATATTCTTTAATACTTAGCTTTTTTAAAGCAAAGAACACTTAGTAATTAAGAGAAGCAAATAACTGAAAGTAATATAAAGGCTTAATGAAGGGTCCGTTCAGTTCCAATTTTTGGCCCCTACTGGGTCTTTCATAAGTGGACTCATTTAAAATATTGGTGAATATGTATTGATGGGCACATTGGAAATATAACGGCAGAATATTTCAAACGTCTTTGATGAGTTAAGTCACTCTTTCTGAAGATACTTTATTAAAATTTTGAAAACTGGGGTGGTCAACTGCCCTGGTTTGCCTGGGACTGTCCAGGTTTTGGGGGGAGCCCTCATTTCTGGCTTCAGCCCTGAAAGTCGCTCATGCTGGGAAGCCCCTCAGTGCCAGGGCTGACCAGGCACGCTGGGACAGTTATTTACTCTAGGAGTCTCAGGCTTTGGAGGTCCTCTCCCTAGAACTGCTCCTCTAATGAGTTACAGCACCTCCAGCACCTCCAGGGGGTGCAGCCCTATGGGAAACTTACAAAAGACCACCCGCGCTGTGGCTCTGTGGGATCGCACCAGTTTTCTCTAAGACGAGCAGGTAGAGAACTTAGCAATGTCGTCGCCCTAGCCCTGTGAGGCAATGGGTGGAGCTAAAATTCAAACCCATGACCGAGCAAGTGTCTGTCTGCATACCTCCCTTTCCTGACATGTGTGAGGAATAGCGGGGCTCCTTAGCTGGGAGGTGGGGAACCTCGAATGGAGTTTGAGAATTCCCAAAGCTCAGTGGTCTCAGGCCAACTGTTTAATCTCTCCGACCCTCAGTGTCTTCATCTGTAAAATGAGATAATAATATCTTTCCCTGATGCCTCCCAGGGTTGTTGGGGATTCAGAAGGCGCGTGTATGTGAGGGCAATTTGAAAGCCACGAGTGTTCTGCAAATGTGAGTGATTACCATTATCCCAGAGCAATGCGATGTGAACACAGGCTGAATTTTTTCCACTAAAAGTTATAGTCAGTCTAGTTTTAAAAGTGTCTGCTCTCAAGCATATTAAAAAGACCTGTGCAGAAACAAGAAGCGAATCTGCAAGTCGCCTGATGCCCAGCTGCAAATGCTGGAAGCTCTTGGCCATGATACAGGGCTCACTGGCCACAGGAAGCAGCGTCTTCCGAACATGTAGTCTGGGATCATTTCTTTTACAGAAAGGAACTGTACGAATTACACCACAGTAACCAGACTGTCTGGTCATTATTTTTAGTGACATTTGCCCAAGTCAGCCTCAGACCACATATAGGATAAGTTGAATTTTGAATGCTGCATTGAAATTTAATATCTACTCCTTTATTACTTAAATGATTTGATTTTTTTTTTGTGTTTTTTTTTTTTTTGAGAGGTATAATTTTGCGTTGCTGTTTTATTCCCTTTCTGCAAAATCACAGGAAAACTATCAATTCTGATACCTCTCTCCTCTGGTAGCATGTATGAAATATAAAATATTTTATGGATAGAACATAACATGCCACGTTTTGCAGACAATTCATGTCATTCCTCCTCATCCCCCAACACACACTCAGTTACACTGTGATGTGTTCGCAACAAAGAAAATTACTGACCCCACGATCTGAACAGCAAAGTGTTCTCAAAATGTATCGCCTCATCTGTTAGGTTTGATTAAACCATTTATCAGCAAAAAATAAAAATTGCTTTTCTTTGCTGAGTAGGTCTGGAGATTCGGGATACTTTGTGGGGCTCTTGTCATCTCAGCGTTTGTGGTTGAACTGATTTCCTGGTTTATGATAATATGGACGTGAAGTTAAATTAGGACGAAGATTGTTTATTCTACTTGCACTGCTGTCACATTAACACTGCTTATTAATTCTGACTATGCTGTTGGCTGGGCTATACCACCTATCAGTGCTCAGCTGTGTAGTTTGGTTATATATGTATTTGCTTCTATTAACAAAGCCATACCATCACTCCTCTGTCCGTGATATATATGCAACCCAACCACGTGGTTTTTTCCCCAACCACGGAGATGGACTTATAGCATGTGCTTTCCTCACCTTCGTGAAATTATCTGGCTAAAGTTAGGAATGTGGCCAGACATTAAGCGGTGGAGTTTCACCCTGTGCCAATCTCAGTGATTCTGAGGGCCTCTGAATTGTTTTCATCTTCTTACCTCTCTTCCCTCCTTGAGGAGCTAGTTACTCCAGTGAATGTGAATTAGATGGTTGCTGAGTTCGATTCTCTGTGACTCTACAAGGGGTAGGTGGGCCTCACATATATGGTCAATTTCAATAAGTTGCTAGGTGAAGTTACATTTGGCGAAGGATGATTTAAACACATTGTTATTCAACCCTCATTGTAGACAGAGTGCCAGAAGAGAGTGTGACATTAATGCCATATATATGTAGCCATAAAATTGAACAAGAGTTGATTCTTTTTTAAAAAATTTTCTTAAAGTTTATTCATTTTTGAGACAGAGGGTGACAGAGTGTGAGTGGGGGAAGGGCAGAGAGAGAGAGAGAGAGGGAGACACACAGAAGCAGGCTCCAGGCTCTGAGTTGTCAGCACAGAGCTCAACGTGGGGCTCAAATCATGGACCATGAGATCGTGACCTGAGCTGAGTCGGATGCTTTACCAACGGAACCATACAGGCATCCCAAGAGTTGATTCTTTTTTGTTAAAGTTTATTTATTTATTTCGAAAGAGAGAGTGTGCTTGCAAGCAGGAGAGGAGCAGAAAAAGAGGGGGAGAGAGAAAGAGAATCCCAAGCAGGCCCCATGCTGTCAGCACAGGACTTGAACTCAGGAACCACGAGATAATGACCTGAACTGAAACCAAGAGTTGGACATTCAACTGACTGAGTCACCCAGGAACCCCAAGAGTTGATGCTTTATGAGGCTTTTGGAGAGGTTTTGTAGAAGAGATGGTAACATTTATTTATTCTTCTAACATTTATTAAGCAGCTACAGGGTGCTGGTTTCTGTGCATATCCTGGGGATGAGATCAAGGATCTCCCGAAGGAGTTTTCCAGACTTGCAGATAGACACTTCCAGTGACAACTGCTATAACTGGGTGTTCAAACTGTAGTGGGAACATGGGTGTAGGAGAACCACACTTTGCCTGGGGTGTCAGGGGAGTTTTCTCGATGGACTAGAATCTGAATTGAGACTTGATGGATGATTAGTAGTTGAAGCAAATAACGAAATACATTTTTCCCTGCCGCCAGTGCTTGTAACTAAGTCTACAGTCAAAGAGAGTCTGATTGGTCTGATTGTTCGGTACTCACTGCCGGGGATCCAGGTGTGTTGTCTGGAGGCAGGTGTTGGGAGGGGGCCGTGGGCTGGGTGGGGCGCACGCAGTCACAGTCAGGCTGATCACAAAGGAACTTGAGTGTAGGCAAAATAACTTATTCTGTACAAAAGCTTTTTTTGTTGGGTTTTGGTTTTGGTGTTTTGTTTTTAAATCAAGCCAGAGGCTGTGACAAATGACAGTGGGCACGGCAATTCTGCATCTCCAGCAGCCACTCCTGAGTGGCTCCGAAAGCTAGGTGTGTCCTTCAGAATACGTCAGATGTGAGTGGGAAAGAGCCGAGATGCCTGCCTGGCAGTTATGGACGGTGGAACGTACCCGAGAAGGGATATTCTGGAGCAGGTTTTCCTGTTTATTTTACTAATGAGAACATGACTCTGAGAGGTTAAGTGCCTTCCTCCCAGGTCAGATCTAGTGGGGTTTGAGGCAGGATTTCATTGAGGTTGACTCAATGCACCAGAGCGATTTTCATCTCATTAAAAAGAGAAGACTACGGGGGACGGGGTAGGTGAGGATTTACAGCAGACAGGGGAGTGACAAGCTAAGTGCTGGGTGGTTGCATGGAATGGAGAGGAAGGACCCTCAAAAGATTAAAGAGATAATGTATGGACATCTGCTAGACATCCTTATGTTTCAGGTTAAAGAGTTGTCATCTAAAGGGAAGCTTCTGGAGAGTTATGGCAAATTTCAGAAGGAAGTGGTGGCAGGGTATGGACGCTATGCATTGATGACAGTAAGGACTAATTTATCCATAATCTAGCATCGTGATTTTGAACAGAGTCATCTAGTTGGGGGACTGGGAACCCAGACCTGTTGTAGCAGAATTTGGTGTAACACCATTCTAGCTTGTCCTCCAAACATTGGCGTTAGTAACTAGAAACATGAGAAGGAGTCTGAGGGCAGACTTAGACAATGTGCTGCGGCCCCGTGGTGCTAAAGCTTTGCTATTTGACCCACTTAAACCCAATCTTTGTACAGGAGTAGCTCACAAGTCATGCTGCTTTAGAGTATACAGAGGTTGGGGTGCCTAGGTGGCTCTGTCGGTTAAGTGTCAGCTCTTGACTTCGGCTCAGGTCATGATCTTACGGTTCATGGGTTAGAGTCCCACATCGGGCTCTGTGCTGGCAGTGTGGAGGCTGCTTGGGATTCTCTCTTTCCCTCTCTTGGCCTCTCCCCTGCTCATGTGTTCTCTCTCTCTCTCAAAATAAATTAACAAACTTAAAAAAAATAGTACACAGAGGATATGTCCACAAAAGGGGAAGCATTTCACAGTCAAAACCAACTGACTGGGGACACCAGTTTGTCACCCCGTGGACATTCTCTTTGATCTCTCACACCCAAGTGTGAGACTTCTCCGTTCAGACTGAGGACGTCTGTGATTTGATTACTATGAACCTACTCTTCATTGGTTTAATGTTTTGGTGAAGCGTGGCTCTCCTTGGGGCCTTCAGTTTGTATCCTTCCCCAGCACATTAGCTTGGCACATTCTAGAAACTCCTTTCTATTCTTCGATAGCCTGGAAGCCTCCAGTGAGTAAGAGCTGGTACATTGGAGAAATGGACATCACTCCATTTATCATATGCCAAAAATCTGAAAACATTTTCTCTCAAAGTTTACTGAACTTTTTAGTGTTTAGCATATCAAGGATGGGGTTCTAAAGTTAGCTGGAAGTTAAACCGTAAGTCACTTTGTTTGGGTATTTGGATTAATATTTTCGTTGGACGTGTTCCCTGTCTTACATAGCATCTGTAGGGACCAACAACATTTTCCTGATCTGTGAGATCAAGAGGACATGGCTTAACAGTTGGATAAACTGATTCTCGAGCCCCTTGAACACCAGCCTAAAGATAAATGTGACGACCTAAGTAGAAATGTCTAATCTTGCACCTACCACGTTGTAATAACCTATTGGCAAGTTTCTTCATCACAGCCAAAAACAAAACAAAACAAAACATCATTAATGCTGATAGCATGTTAGAATAACAGAATAATCGGACTGCCAATATTTTAATGGCATTTTTTTCCTTTAAGATTTTGAAAGTGGGCAAATAACACTCTGGTACATCTTTCCTTTTTAAGAGAATGTTTCTCTGTCTCTCTTTCTCTGGTTTACTTTCTGAAAAACAATCTAGCTGTTGAGTTCTGATTAGAAGTGAGGCATGCTTCAATATGCAGGGATGAGATATTAGAGCAAAAGATAATGCTTGAAACCACACTTTTAACATTCAATTTCAGTGCTGTCCAGAACAAGTATAAAACTGGGGAAAGGTGAGTAATAGACTTGACAGCTATACTCCAAAATGGACCTTATTAGTGAAATATAAATTATAACCAGGCATTTCCTATCAGCACCCCGCACAGTTAATGATAAGCAGTCAATGAGATTTATATACCCTTAGCATTTTTATAATGAGTCTGCTGCTTTGATGACAGTTTACTGTCAAACATTATGCTTAGAAATTTATAGCATTTGATTCAAATGAATAGACAGTTTAGCTTCATTGCAATCTGTTCTGATTTTCTCTTTTCATGAGGCTCACACTTTTGCTTTTCTCTCTCTTTTTCTCTTTTTTTCTTCTTCCCCACACTAGGCTGTTAAACACTACACTGAAAATGAAGTTTTGAAGTGGGTACACATTGACCGGCAGAAAGAGTGTGTTAACTTGAAGGGAAAGAGTTCAATGAATTCCAAGAACAGGCATGAGGAGTCTAAAAAGAAGTCATGTTATGCTGAAGTATTAAGAATTTACAGATGTACCAGGGTGGTGACTGTAGGGAAATTGTGAAGTACAGTAGAAAAAGGTTGGGTGGGGAGAGGGTCTTGAACTCCATGAGGGGGCACTCATACTAATTAGTGTATAAGGGATAAGGTCTCGTTGCCTCTTGGAAAGAGCCACACGTTGGTTCATGGGACTGCCTACCACTCTGAAGACAAATGGCCAATAGTGGCTGCTGACAGATTGACTACAGCTGGAGAGGGCCACCAAGATGATTGAGAAGGGCATTCTACAGAGTCCTACTGTCCCCACAGGGTCATTCTGCCACAGAGTTCAAGCAGACACAGCTGTTGGATCTGATGGCTGCCTCTGCACAGCAGGGACTGTCACTTCAGGTAACAGGTGCCTGATTTTCAGGAACTGAACTGTTCAGAAAATGTGGTCTTTCAGGTAGACAGGCTTTGAACACAGGTGTTTTTCAAAGGTCATAGTATTAGAATAGTATTTATGCAGCATTTTAAAAATAGCTCACATGGGCTCAAGGCATCCCAGTCTCTTACCTCCTGTGCTCTGTGTTCTGTTTCAGACCCTTCATGCCCACTTCACATTCCCAAGCACCTCTAGCTCAGGGGGGTGAGCCGGAAATACCCACCTGTGTTTTGAGGTTCAGGATGGCTGCTACCTGGTCCCCACCTGTTCTTGTTCTAACCCCATCTCCCTCTCAACTCAGAAATCTTGGCCATAAAATCTCCTGCACCTGGCCCTTTGGATTCAGTATTGGATGATTGTCCTAATGTTTGAGTCTTTGTCTTTTCTGAAAGAACCGAGAGTTGGCTTGTCTCTCTGGCTCTTCATGGACCGTGCTACTTCTGGTCAGAATCCCTTTTGGTTTTGGAGCCTAAACCACATCAATGACTAATCACTTGTAGGTAATTAACCCCAGGGCCCCAGTGAGGACCTGGATGTTGAGACACATGCCACTTGAATAATGATTTCAATTATGATAATAACCTCATTGTCTATTTGAGCCCGACTTTGCGCCAGGCTCTGGGTATTTTACATATTGTATGTTTTAGTCCTTACGACAGCCTTGTGACGCAGTCTTATTATCTTCATTTTACAAATAAGGGAACTACGATTCTGAGATGGGTCACAGATTCACACATTCAAATCCAAAGCTCAAGATTCTTTCAGGAATATTACAACCATAAGTAGGAGGTGATATAATTCAGAAAAATAAGGCACTCTGATTTCTCATGCCACCATCCATCTTGCTGTCTTGTTTTGAGGTCTCAGCTGATAAATGTATCTTTCTTTTTCATGAGGATACTGTTTCATGTGATCATTCTTGCCTCCAAGCTGATTGATGACAAATGTTAAATTTAAATAATGCCATGTTTAGGAAAGAGAGGGAGAGAAAGCTTTGGAATTCTGTGTGGCCTGAGTCAGGTGAGGTGGCAGACTAAGTATCAGGGCAGAGAGGGTTATCGTGAACTACTAAGTTGGTAATTTTGGTGGGTCCACAGGCAAAGTCCCCGTTTTGCCTCTATTGAGAAAAAAACAAGACACTGACTGTGGTGGTCTCCAGCATGCATTTGAATTAGAGCCACGCGGTGAAAGCTGGCGTCAGGAGGAGTGGTTGTCAGGGAAAATTATGGAAGCCAGGGAGTGCCACAGTGACAACTTCAGAAGACATTAAAGGGTCTTAAAAGGGTCACAGACAGAAGGCAACATTTCTCCCGTGTGCCCCAGAGGTCATGTGTCTGAAGGCACACGGCCCCAGTGAGTGTGCAGGACGCTGAGTGGAGGGCTTGGAGCCAGCAAATGAGAGGCACATATTCTGCTGATGGAAGCTTATATGCAGGCGAGATGTGTGATCAAGTGGTTATTGCTCAGACCGGGCTAGAAAATCCTTTCTAGCCAAGAACCAATATTCCTTTAATATAGCACAGTATGTGCATGGGGCTGTCTGCCAGTCCTTGGGGCTTTTAAAATACAATATTACCAAAGTTGCTGACATTTTATTCATAGAAGATGAAAAATAATGCATTGGTTATCAAATGCCTTTTCATAAACATCATATTCATGTATTTCATGCAGCCTTTCTCCAAGGTTTAAAAAAAACCAACTTGTCCTTAGAAACCAGGCGAGGGCACGTGGAATGGTTCTAAATGAAGATATTAATATTCACATTATAGCTAAACCTCGCTAATTTGCACTAATGACTGGGAAACCTATTGCAAATTACCAAATTAGTGAGTAAGCCAGCAACCAGGATTTCAAAAAGCCCAAAGACAGCACCAGAAAATGAACCCTTTTCCATAATTTCATCAATGCAATTGAATTTTAACTACTGAGAGTAATTTGTAGCCTCTATTTTGTCTATCTTGCAAATCTATGTGCATTTTAAAGAGCAGTAGTGGGGCTATGAAAATAAAATTCATTTTTTTTACATACGGTTATGGTTAAGAAATGTATGTAAAATGGAACAGATCAAAACCCTTGGAAAAAAAAGAAACCGAAGACTTGTCTAAAGGGTTTTTACTCTTTCATAATGTTTGTTCAATTGTAATACCAGATATAACTGGGTTCATTTCCTCTTTTAGTTATCGACGAGAATATGCAAAAGCTTAATGAAATATTGCACAAAAGACTCATCAGCCTCAGTGAAATCTCTCAACTAACCAGGCACCTTATTTGTGAGAGAGGTAATTTTCCAAAGCACAGTTACATGAAAATGGAAGTTGGCAGAAGTGGGATTAGGGCAGGAGTCACAGTTTGTGAGCGGCAATGGCTGCGGGTCTACACGCTATGACAGTGGAAGGTACCTGATGGGAGCAACTAGAACTAGCTGTGACCTACCTATTAGAATGCTCTGGGGTTTTTTCATATTCTTAATAAATATTCTCCTTTTTAAAGAATGTTTTATTGAAGTATAGTTGGCACACAATGTTACGTTAGTTGTACAATGTTCAGGTGTACAATGTAGTGATTCCACATCTCTGGACATCACGCCATGCTCTCCGCTGAGTGTAGCTACCGTCTGTTACCACACAACCCGATTGCAATACCACAGTGTGTATTCCTGTGCTGAACCTTCTGTCCCCGTGACTAATTCATGACAACACTGGAAGCCTGTATCTCCCACTCCCCCTCACCCATCCCCCCTATCCCTCCCCTCTGGCAACTATCTGATTGTTCTCTGTATTTATGGGTTTATATCTGCTTTATATTTCCATGTTTAATTCATTAGTAATAAACATTCACTTTCATATCTTATCTTATATTTTCAGTGTTGTATCCTTTTCCTTAATAGTGTAAGTTTCTGCCCTCACAAACCTTAATCTTCTCTGGTAGTTGAAGTCAAGGGTCTGAGGGGACTGGGCAGAGAAGGGAGTCTATTGAATCGTATCTCAATTTGTGCAGGGTATGTAATAAGACTCAGAACCACCAGTGACTTAGCGTTTTTAAAACATAACCCCCATTTTGTTCTTCTCCATGGACTTGTGGTTCTGCTAGTGTTTGTCAAGCTCAATTTTCTTGTCTAACTCAGAAAGTCAAGTCAGGAAGTACAAACCAGGTGCAAGTGGTCAGCTGCGACTAGATCTGGAATTGCTTAGGCTTGGCCAATTCCATGAATCCCTGAGAGCAGCATGGTGGCTGTTGGGCAATGCTGGATCTGGCGAAGGTAGGCTAGAATCAGCTGTGCTTCCTCACACAGTCCTCTTGCCTTGAATGGTATAGATTCAGAGAGCTCTCTTGTTTCTCATTAAACAGGGACCGTAAAGCAGGAGACTGACTCTCTCAAATTAAGTTAGACTGAAGACTACAAACTCAAGAAAAAAATCCAACAGCTAAAACCAGTTTTTACCCCTTTGCCTTTAAATTACTATCACATTGCAGTGAGAGCCCATGAATTTCAGACAGCCCTGGACAGGGAGGAAATGTACATCTCACCTAAGGACTGGGGATGGGATTTTATATATATAACATATATGTAATGGATTTCTATAAAGTATCTTGTCTGTATATGATTTAGTCACATACCTTTGAAAGCTAAAATAGAAGCATGAAGGAAGCAAAAATAATTATCTAAAGACCTTATGATAGATGAATTATCCACGTCCGTGGCTAATTTTAAGTTAGCCTAAAATGCACTGTGCTTGACAATCCTATTGGGGCTCTGTATTATTTAAGAAATAAGAAATATGAATAATATTTTTGGAAGGACAGTCGGCTGTTTTAGTTTTGTTTTGTTTTGTTTAGTGTTAAAATCTTTGAAAAAGAAAAGGAAGTAAGGCTTTTATTCCTCCTCATGATTATTTAAGTGGAATAGTATGAGTTTGTTATTTATTTTAAAGCTTCAAGTATGTTGGAGTATTGAGCTTGTTGGCAGCACTGTATTCATTCCTTCTGTACTTTTACAGCTTTGATTTCCTCGGGCTGTTTCCCTGGAGACGGTGATGGTAGTGGTTATAACAGGTACACTTAGTCTCCATCACTCTTGTAAGGATGCAGTTGGTGTGAGTGGGTAAAAACTTCTTATAATGAAATCCCATTCCAATTACTACAGGGTAGAACTTAAAGCATCAGCAGAATATGGTGGGAACACTTCAGCATCTTCTCGTCTTTTTTTCCACCTAGCTCAGACCCTATTACTTCTTAAATCTTCGTCTGGAGGAATCCATCAATGTCCTTTTTCAAACTCTCTAAAACACTCTCCAAAGAGAATAGGTAATTTTCCTTTTTCTGAATTTCATGGAATTTTAGGTCAAGTTTTACTGTATTTTTAAGAGTCCTCGAGATGCCCATATAAATAGTTGAGTTGAGTTTAAACACACCTGCTAAACTTAAAATATTCTGTAGGAGGAATAATCGGGGTAATCACTCCTTTGTTCAGGAGAGAGGCTGCCCAAGGTCTTCTCAACACTTCCAAGGTCTGAAAAATCAATGCCCTTAGCTGGTTATATGGAATTTTCACAAAAGGTATTGAAAGTTTTTATAATACACGTTAATAAATAGACATGATGCATTTTCTTATGGAGTTGACAACAGAGTGCCAGTTTTTGGAATCTCTCCAGACTATGACAATTTAATTCCATTGATGCTTCGATTCCATTAGGATGGTAAAGGAGGACTTTATTTTTGTTGACTTAAAACCTCCTTCCGTGAAGTAGCACTCTGGCAGAACAGGCATATATTCAAGGAGAGAAGAGGCTGGTAGATGTTTCCAGAAATGTTTGCTGAGGTTTTGCAGTTGGAGTTAGTGGAGTTAGCTGTTTCATCATATTCTGTATCCACGTTTGGGAATGTTTGAGTCTGATACCTCCTTCTCCCGTTTCTTCAGTTTTTTTCTTCCAGTTTCCAGATGTGGCTTTAAAAAGAAGGCAAGAGTGGTCTCATTGCAATTATCTTTCATTGAAAGACTTTATTCTGCTTCTGTCTTAAACTTCTCTTTCTTAACAGCTTTCCTAGAAAGCAATGAATGAAAGTTCTTAAATACGAACAATGAAAGGAAAATTCACTCGTAGTTACCATTTTCTTGATAATCAGATTCCCAAACTGAAAATAATTCTCTTAATAAGGAAATACTTTAACTAAGATAATGAAAATTGTTTTCTTATTTTGTTTTTCACATTGTTTACTTAACTAAGATTAATTCTATTATCTAGCGACATCATGATGTAGAATTCTGGCATGTATGTTCTGGTGAACAGAAATTCATCTAGTTTGCTTATATGGATGCCATCTGCTTATAGGCTAATTTCCCCCACATAAAATCTGAAGAAACATTTAGGGCCATTTAAACTCAATCCATTCATGAATCAAAACATTGTTAAGCACCTGCTATAAAGAAGATACGATGCTATCATTTTTAAGGACACAAAGATATATCACACATTGGCCTGCTTTTAAGCATTTTACAACTAGCATAATTATTAAAGACATATAATCACATGAGGTAGTCAGAGAATGTCAAGTCTGACAGTATGAACTGTCAGAGGATGGTGAGCTCACTGTGGGCTGCTGCCTTCAAGGAAGACTTCCTGAGTTGTGTTGATGAATGAGGTCTAAGTAAGCTGTGGTAGAAGTATGTACAGGTTTGTAAGAGATATATATGGGAGAGAAGGGAGAGGGGACAGGCTTCAGTGGGGGGATTGGCAGAATTAGAAATGCATCAGCAGAATATTGCAGAGTGTTGGGATTGAGTGGAAGGACAGTGAATACGTCAGTCAACCTGGAATAGTGGGGAATAAACAGAGGAGTGGCAGACCAGACAGGAGATAGTACTAAAAATGCCTGATCCACCTACTGAAATGTTATTCAAACTAGGATTTTCAGCTGACTTCAGCAAGTCAGGATAAATAAACTCCCATCCAAGTGGGAATTAACCCTGTTGTCTCAGGAATTGATTCAAGTTTTAGTATCAAAGACTGGGTGACTAAACAGCTAGCTAATGGTCTTTATTTTGTTCACCAGGCTTTTGACAAGACCAAATAAACACATATTATCTGTTCAAAGTGTGTCTGCATACCAGTCAATGCCAATGGTTCTTAGAGGGACGTCTTTTATGTCTCTAATTTGTTTTTGAATGTTTACCTATTTATTTTTGAGAGAGTGAGCACAAGCTGGGAAGGGGCAGAGAGAGAGAGAGAGAGAGAGAGAGAGAGAGAGAGAGATGGAGACACAGACTCCAAAGCAGGCTCCAGTCTTGGAGCTGTCAGCACAGAGCCTAATGTGGGGCTCAAACCCACAAATTGTGAGATCATGACCTGAGCTAAAGTGGGGCGGAGAGACCTCTTTTTATAGGGTAAGCAAATGGCCCTACATATGAGCATAGATACACACTTGTACATGAACAGGTTCATTTATATACATGTATGTGTATTTTGGGCAGAGAGTTTATATAGGGGCTGCTGAAAATTCTCGCATATGGTAAACAGCCCTTGCCTCACCATATCCAGGGGAAGGGTTTCCTTTGATATACATCTACTCCTGTTATTTACAGGCGTTTTTGATGATGAAAATGAATAGACCATCCATGTGATAGTCTGTTCATTTCTTACAAATGTGCATGGCCTTTGATCACATCTCTAGGCTATAATCTATAATTAACCTATATTCAGAGACTGCCTGTGAACACCACCAAGGTTTTTTGTCTTTTTTCAGGTTAACTCTGTTCTGTGAGCAGGAATCACGGCACACCACCAACCCATCTCCGGCCACACCTAAAAGCACACATTAAAGATGGTACTACAGTAATTGTTTTAAAAGGATTCTTAATTTATAGGTAGAACAACTACATCTAATCTTGCCTTTCAGAATGTACTACTGAGTAAGATTATTTAAAGTCATTTTTCTGGTGAGTTACCGAACATTTCATAACAAATCATCTGTTGGAGGAAATAATTCACTGTGAGACATATTGATGACAGGTTTGAATTGTAGAAAATGGTAATTTATAGTATCAGCTCTGTTGTCCTGATGACCTTCACTGGACTACACCAGTATTTTACTTATTCTTCCCTCTTCTTTGCCTTCCAACATCCCGGAGAATAATTCATATTGTTGTTCACCTTTGCTAATGATCTCCCCAAAGGGTTTCCTTCATCAATATCAGGGAAAACTAACCCATTGTCATCATCTTTTAAAAAGTAATTAGCCGTGAATAATTGTTCCATCCTGACATCTCTCTAAGCGAATCGATTTTCTTTTTCTTTTATTTGAAGGTAGATCTATTCATTGTGGCCATGTTAGAATGCTATCACCCTTTTCTTTTCCCATTTCTTAACTCTCTGCTTTTCTGTGAATGCTCTGGAATACGCCGGGCTTGTAGACTTTGATGCCACGTGAACGTTCCCCTGGTTTTATTATACATTCTATTCGAAGTAGAATAATGGATTTTTCTATCCTGCTTTATTGGATTCGATTTTGGAATATTTTACTTAATGGCTTATTTTCATGGCCATCTCTATGTAACATTTATTTGGGAAATGTTGTGCTTCTTGATTAAAAACACGGGGATATATCCCCCCGGAATTTTTCTTAGAATTACCTTTTGGCGGCATAGAAGTAAAAAAGATTACCCTTTTCACTGGGCATGTGCTGGTCACCCTAAGACAATCTCGAGACACTCCAGACAATAATTGGAGGATGGCCATGACAACGGATAAAGGAGAAATAAGTAGACCATGCCTGTATGGTTCCTGTTTCTAATGCTCAGATGGGATTTTGTCTCTGTGCTCTACTAAGGAGCTGCCCTGGAAAATTATTCAGCAGCTTTGGCTGCGACAGGCGCCAAGAGGTTAGTTATGCCTTTGCTTGCTAGTCTCCATTAGTCACTGATTTGCTTCTGGGCACAATTCGAGGGATTAATTTTTATCTACAAGTCCCTGTGAGGTTGGGTCCTGGTTATCTTGGCAATAGTATTTCTGCTTACTCTAAAGGCAACTCAGATTCACAAGGGAGACTCCTTGATAGAATTATATATGATGAGAAGCCAGTGCTCCGTGCTTAAATAGGTAACCTTAATGTTGTGTGACTAGAATTTGGCAGTAAACAGGTATTTTATGTTCTGCCAAGGTTTTACTATCAGATACACTCTCCTGTTAGCTATTTAATGAGACAAGGTCTTTTTCCCCCTTTTGCTATATTGGAACATTGCTTAGATTTATATCTGATTCAAAAGCAGCTGTTCCCAGTTGCTTCCTGGTACTTAAAGTCTGAACTATGTCTGGTGTTAGCAATTCGAAAAGCCTTTGTAGCTTGGATACTGATCTTATATGATGCCGGTGGCTTGGTAAATACTCACGTAAGCAAACAGAAATGAAATAGTACACAGTTCATTAGTAGAGTGTTGAAAGCTTGGACTGCACTCTGAATCTGAAACCGATTCAGCCATAAAACCACTCTCTTTCTTGGCAAAAGTAATCTCTCTCTGCTTCAATCGCCTGAGTTAGAATATAGGGATTATACAATTTTCTAAACCTTGGCTTCTGTGGAGGATGATAAAGATTATTCATTGGAAGCAAGGTTGCAAACAGAAAGTACTCCAGAATGTGAAAGGAAATAATACTAATTAAAACCATATATACAAAAGAGGGTCTATTCCTTAGTGATCTAAAAATCTCCTCAATAACAAAAGGGCAGCTGAATTTGACCTTTGAGTGTTTCGGTCGTCTGGTTAAATGTGGTGGTCTCTTCCTTGTTCTGACAACTTCTAAGGCATTGAAACAAAACATGGCTGTCACAAACAACACTAGAGAAAGACAACTTGCCTGTATGCATTGTCTGGGAGTTTGCAGGCTGCTGGCTCTGAACTTGTGACCTTCTGAAAAAAAATCTCAGGGAAGTAATGAAGGAAGAAAGGAGAACTAAAGTCAAGGCTGACATATAGCTTTTGCATCTAAAAGGTATCCAAATCCATATGAGTTTATTTGTTAATGTGCTAAGTATTTATTGAGAGGTTACTGCATGCTAGGGCAGGTACTGTGTTGGGTAAATAAGATGGACATGATTCCTGCGCTCATGAATTCTTCGTGAAGAGACAAACACAAGATAGTAAATGAAGAACAAAGAATGACAAATTACTCTAAGGCCCGGGAAAGGCAAACACAAAAGGTATTGAGGTAGATAATAGTATGGACCGTCTGCCTCCACTGGATGGTCCAGGAAGTCTCCTCTGAGGAGGGGGCATTCAAACTGAGGCTCAGAAAACAAGGGGGAGCCCTCCATGTGGAAGTTGCTAGAAGAGTGCCTCAGACAGAGGGAACAGCATGTGAAAAACCCTAAGTCTGGAACAGAGAGAGAGCCTGGGGCTGGAGTGTGGAGAGTGAGGAGAAGTCCCAGGAGCTGGTCTTGTTCAGGACTTTTGGATTTCGTCCCATTTGTACTGGGAAGACTGAAGAATTAGAAATCAGGGACACACAAGATCTGATTCAGCTTTCAAATCTTGCTGCTGTGTGGAGGATGGACAAAGGGTCCCCTGTCCTAAAGAGCTCTTGAATGTGCTCATTCTGTTCTCTTCACTGCCACCATCTGGTCCTGGCCACCGCCACCTATCACTTCACTGACTGCAAT
The DNA here is from genome assembly GCA_030068075.1 of Paguma larvata. Classification (NCBI taxonomy): domain Eukaryota; kingdom Metazoa; phylum Chordata; class Mammalia; order Carnivora; family Viverridae; genus Paguma; species Paguma larvata. The sequence goes on along the minus strand of CM057839.1, from coordinate 49,723,275 downwards.
AGCATCTTGGCTGTCTCTTCAAATCCATACTTTCTCCATGTAATCCATTCTCCACACTGCAGCTCGAGTGATCTTTGAACAATGCAAACTTGGTTTTCTTCCACTCCTACTTAGAAGCCTACAGTGGCTGCCCATTGCCAATGGGATAAAGTCCACATCTTTTACCTCATGAAGCCCACACTGGCTTGGCCGTTTTCTGCCTCCTGAGGTCCAGCTGCCAGCTCTCTTACCTCTCTGGACTCGTCACAGGAAGTTTCTGCCCACTTCCTGAACATGGTTCTCCCTGCCTCGGTGCCTTTGCATATTCTTTTTTCCCTGTCACCCTAAACATCTATCCCTCCTGCTTTCACAACTCCCAACTCTCCTAATGCATTGGTTCTCAAACTTTAACATGCATCAGGATCAGTTTTTCCATTTCTAAAATGGGAAAATGATTCATATCTCTCTAGGAACATCACGCGGATTATGTAGATCAAATCCTGGAAATGAGGAATATAAAAAATGTTTCTTAAAGTCTGTATCTCCTTCCTGTCTTGCCATCAGGAAGCCTAGAGTTGGGATTTTGCAGTCAGGCAGTGAGTTGCATTCAACCATATGTTCTTGGAAGCTTCAGCTCTAAGTGGAGAAATGATTGCATGCAAGGCCTGGAAGGCTAGCCCCGGGGACTCATAAAGCTACCCCTCTCCCTATCGCCTCTTCTCTGGGCATGATGGAATGGGCATAATCAGCCCACCTCCCTCTGGGTAGAGGATTCAAAGAGGTAATAAAGGTAGTCTCAAGGCATCTCAAGCAACTCAGACATGCTTCTTATTATTTTATCATCATGATATTTTTTCTATTTCTGATAGGCTGCTCATTCAAAAAATTCACTGTAAATAGTGGACTTAATGTTAACTTAAAGGGTGGAAGAGAGCATGGAGCAGCTGGGGCTTCTCCAAAAGGACATATAACCTGCTGGGACAAGTGTGACTGAGTCCAGGTGTAGGCATCTGGTCTGTCTGCAGTGTGCGGAGCCCAGAACTCCAGGCCAGAATCCAGTGCCTGGATGCCAGCTGGCTGTGCCCGGCTTTAGGTGAGCTCCCTTATCTTGGATGGGGGTACACAGTCAACAGCCATTGCCATTCTTATCTCTGTGACTGTGCACATGCATGTGTCCCATTTCTGTTTTGATAGAACCTATTCTTCCTTCAGAGGAAGCCAGAGCTCACCAGTCACCAGTATCCACACCGTCTGGGTGACTTATGCCTGTGTGCTTCCCACTGCAACCTGGTCTTCTTCCTTCCATCGAAGACTGATTGTTATGGGTTGAAACTGTAGAGAGTACAGTGTACGTTTCCATCACTCTCCCTAGACTACAGGCAACTTTAGAGCAGAAACTCTTTATGTTCCCATTGCTTAGGACAGACTAGACATTCAAAATGAGCTGGTCGAGGGTGCAAATGTGTCAGAGCAGTTTTCTTCTGTAACCAGAAGGGCAGGGCTTCCCAAGGCACTAGCTATCTCTCGAGAGCAGGAATCCAGAAAATGAATAAAGAAAGAGGATTTAGGGAGGGAAGATGTCACTGAAGATAAAACATGAAGCTACCTTACAAAGTTGTTTAGAGTCAGTATATTTAGGGCAACTTTATTTGCACACATTTCAAGGAGGCACTCCCCTGATGAGTAAGTAGTGGGCTTCAACACACTTTAATATCATACTGAGTCCTCAACAGTTATGACTACACACTCTTCATTTTTGCAGTGCATTTTTGTAGTTGTAGACAGAAAACCTACTTAGAGGACCTTCTTGACAATTCCTTCTCCTATAACTTATGCAACGTATACTGACTAACCATGTATTTCAGACAGTGACAAGCAAGAGAACACTAGCAAAAAGGAGCAGAAAGTAACATACCCGCTGATGTAATTGAGGCATTAACTCCTGGGTTATCTCCCTTGCTGAGTAGAGCACTCTTGAATTGAATTCTCAGGTCCATGAATTGAGACGGAAGTTGTCTTACAGAATACACAAACTGCCCTCTGCTTGGAATGAGGCAGTTATTTGGCATGCTAATTTTTCATATTCCTTTTGAAGAATAGGATCTTGTTCCAGCAGGCTGCCCACTGACAACTTAGGAAATAGAACACAGATGCTGAAGGCACAGGATAAGGATACAGTAGAAATTTTCTTCCTGCCAACCATGTTCGAAGTCAACTAGCCTTGGAGGCTGAGATGTCTCCAACCCATCAATGTCTGTGTTCCCAGGCAGCCATTCTTTCTTTGGCCGGACCTGTTGACACTTCAACATATGCGTGGAACTCAACACAGACTGTCTTCTGCATAAATTTGTTATTTTGAAGATCACATTTCATGTACTCGGAAAATAACTTGGAGGAATTCACACCTAAACTTGCCTAGTAGATCTAGCTTTCAAATTTTTCTGAATGATGAGTCCAAGTCACCCCTCCAAAGAATAATCATATGAAAGAAAGGATATAAATTTCTTTTGGAGGCTGTGACATTCTAGATCATTGGCAAAGGTCCGTTAAATTAGCTTTCTCCGATGCCCAAGAACCACCTCCCTCTTCAATTGGTGAGACCTTTAGGTCAAGGTATGTGTCATTTTTAAATATGCCCTAAAACATGTAAACACATTGAGGCTAGACCACAGATGTTTTGAAATAAATGAAATAATTGTTATTGAGATATAGAACCTTGGACAGGAACTATACACCACGTTTTGGAGCAGAAATTTAACTCATTGACATTTTAATGTACAGGAAAGAAAAGAAACCCCCAAATCTTGAGTGTGGAAAGAGGGCAAAAATATAAAACTCTCCTTTATATACCTAATGAAAAAGTGCACAAAGGCGGTATATATTCCATTCCTTTGAACCCTTGTCTTGTTGCTATTTTTTTTCTTATTTTTAACTCTAATTTTTTATTACTAAGTAATGTTTCAAGATGTACATGTAAGATACCTCTGAGCATCACCCTACATGCAATATCCTCTTAGGGTCTTTTTAGAAAATAAAAATACTACACTTTTATTATCAACTGAAATTTACATTTGAAGTTTTGGAAGATAATGAAATTGAGCAACTGTATCCAATTTACAATTGGCTGGAAGATTTTCTCTCTATATATCCATCCATCTTTTACACGCCTACATACATACACTGCAGACACACAAACATAAAGGATCAAGGACACTGTCAAGCTCCATTATTTCCATGTCATCTTAAGTCATTTCTTAATAAGTTAATGAATAATGATAATAAATGATCTCTTAGCTGAAGCTGTTTATAAACTGTACAAATGTTTGGAACCCTGTTGATGGAATCTATAGAGTCTAATCTGGAAGAGACAAAGGGCATAAGCGCTACAAAAGAGAGAAAGACCAGATGGCCTTGTTAACATGTTAAAAGTGATAGAAAAATCTTGAGTGTGGAAAGACCATAGAAATATAAAACTCTCCTTAAATACTTAAAAAGGGTACCTTAAAAAGGGTATCTGTCAATTTCCCTGTGGACCAATCGTGAAGTTATTCTGTCGATCTTTGGTCCAATTCTTAATGAGGACCAATTATTGTTAATATTTTACTAAATCTCCTGTGAGAGGAAAACAGAGATTTGCAAGTAATAAAGACTTATTACAGATCATTTTTGATGGCTGTGCATGTGGAGTCTAGACAGCAGCCGTGGAGAAAGGCACGTGATGGAGTGGGCCGTGGAATCAGAAAGATAGATGGTATTTAAGTGTGATAACAAACACACAAGAGAAGAGTTGACATTAAAGAATGGGGAGATATTGGAATAGGATGAAGGTCAATGACACTATTGTGTACATTCTTATATAAAAATAATGCACAAGCAGAGTGCTTTTAATTTTGATATAATTCTCTAGGATGAAGATTGCCGACGAATGGAGGCTTAGCAAATCAGGACTGCCCATTACATACATCGTTGACAAAGCAGAATGCTGTTACATTTTGCCTTTGCCATTTTGACAAGACTGTGCCAAGCAGATGTGCCATAATAGCCCATCCATGTCTTCCTGGATAAAACAACTGCACGAGAATCAACTGTGTCAAATGGTCAGAGGCGAAACTTCCTGCTGTGAACATTACGGCCAAGCTTACTTTATATGCCATTTCTGGGCTCCTAGACCTGATCTCCGGTTACCAGCATCTCCCACACAGCACTGGTGGGGTGAGAATCCACCTCTATTATTGTAGTTGTTTACTGATTAATGTGTAAGTAGGCGACCCAAAGGAGAAAATGGATATTCATGATTCTTCTTGATATATAAGATTTTCTGCAATGATTCCTCCATTTGCTTTGTTATTGGTGATTTGAATTTTCTCTGTATGCAATAGTGAACATTTTGTAAAACTATCACCTGGCTAATAGAAATAAGCCTCTGCGGCGAGGTCAGATACAGAACAAAAGATGATCACATTAACTTTGCTTTTCTTCCTGAGATTGTCCAGGAACCTGCCCTTGACATCTTTCTGCGCACTTGGATTTGGCAGTCACTCAAACTGTTCAGGAATATTCTGGTTCTCCACTTTCTAGGTATGGGGTAGGATTGTACTCTCCCATTCTCCTTTTAAAGGTCAAGTTTGCCTTATGACTTGCTTTTGTTAATGAAATGTGAGCAGAAGTGATGTGTAGAGCTTCTTCACTTTTTTTTCTCCCGTGGGAGCACGTGGTCATGGTGGAGATGGGCCTCTGCTGGCTTGGGTCCCTGAATGAATACACTGGGCAGAGCCCCCACTATTACCTTGTATCCCTATTAGTATGAGGGACGAACAGACTTTGTTTTGTTTTGTTTTTTTTTTTAATGATTATTTATTTTTGAGAGACACAGAGACACAGTATGAGCAGGGGAAGGGCAGAGAGAGAGGGAGAAACAGAATCTGAAGAAGCAGGCTGCAGGCTCTGAGCTGTCAGCACAGAGCCCGACGCGGGGCTCAAACTCACAGACCATGAGATCATGACCTGAGCTGAAGTCGGCTGCTTAACCAACTGAGCCACCCAGGCGCCCCAGACTTTGTTGTGTTAAGCCACTGAGATTTGTGAACCAAGTACATCCTGATTGGTACATTGGAAAGGAGCAAAGTCATTTAGTCTACAGATATATATATGTGACCCTGGTTTCTTTCTTTAAACACCATGAGTTCCCAATTAGCATTGGTGTTATTTTATCTTCATAAGGGGCCCAAAAACAGAAAGATAAAAAACTCTAACATCTCTGAATTTTTATTTCTGGCAAATTATTACTGCTTCATTAAACATCATGTAAAGCTGTTAGGTACTAATTATTTGTTAGAGCAAAGTTTTAAAATGATAATTATGGCAACAACTAGGACTAAATCACTAATAAGGATTGGGATTGCACTGCAAATGGTTCAATTGGTAAACTTGGTGAGCAGGTGACAAAGGATGATTAAAAAGAAATCTAGGGCTATTGTACCGAAAGTGTGATTTATCTTGTTTTGACAAGTGCACGTTAGCTTTAATTGTACGTGATAATAATTCGTAAAGGGACTGGAGATAGACTGGGACTCGTTTTGGAAAGGTGATCCGAAACACCTCGAGACCGCACGCCGTTCTTAAGTCGGCTGAGAAATGAGGTGTGACAGTGCCAAGTTTCCCTGTGAAAATGATTACGTTTGTAGATTGAGAGAGAATGAACCTAAATTATTCTATTGTATATTCTGGTTGACTGACACACAGATTTGCTTAATCGAGAACGTGTACTGCCAATAATTGAGTGTCTTCTATTTTTCAATTTTCAGAAAACTACTTGATAGTTCAAGTTTTTTCCCCAGCAAGAATCACTCATATGCCCTGTGTTCATTTATATTCTTCTGTTATGGTTTGGTTGTAATCCAGGGTTTTTTGACTGATTAGCTATGCATGGCTTGTTTCAAACCAGCGCAAACTCCGGAGTTCTCCTGGTCTTCTGGCTTCCTTTTTCATGTGCAGTGTTATGCATTTTCTTAACTTCTCCCGGAAATGTGGTTGTTAGTGCATAAAAAACGTTAGTCGAGCCTTAAAGAAATGTAAATACCACCTCACAACAAGTCTATCACTGTATGCCAGAGAAATTATCTCTCTCTTTTATCTAGCCTAGGGAAGAAAAAACAAAAAGCAAAATGCAAAATGAGAACCTGAAAACTGAATTCTCCATTAACTATTTGATATCAAAACTTTCCTAAATGTTTTGAGGCATTGTTACTTAATCTTAGATTTTTTTTTTGCCTCAAATGCAATCATATATATATATATGTATATATATAAACCACATATATATATGGCTTAATTATTGCTACAATAACATAAAATTTGCATATAAATTATATAATAAATGGAAGGCTCCCCCCAGAAAGCAACTGTATATAGTACAGTTTTTACTTTTGCTTCTATGCCATTACTTTAAATTCAGGCGATACAATCTCTCTTTAAACTTCTTCCAGGATTACTTTGCATTGCTCCTTATTTGTTCCTTGAAAATCTTCTGCAGATGAAACGTTACTTACTATAGCCCTTGCACTCACTAAAACTTAATAGGAAAAATACTTATAAGCGGCGCAGTAGTATCTGTCAGAAAAGCAATAATTTGGCTTCAAAAACCTGTCTGATCCTTTTTCTTTTCCTTAGGCTCTGCCAACTGATACAAAATTGCATACCAGTGACTCAAATGGACAAAAAGCAACCACCGACGGGAACTCCTAACTCAGAGGTTCTGTCTAGTATTTTCTATATGCACGTTTCTAAGAGAGGGGCGTCACATACCAGTTGTGGGTGCTGGAGGAGGACGGCATTTCGGCCATTCTGGAAGGTAGATACGTGGAATGGCTCTCGGGTTGGATACAGCCTCGTGGTGAAGAGAAGGCATGGATTCTTCTTCTCCCCTTGAAAGTCATTGTCTTGATGATGGAGAAAATATTTCAGTAGCACATGTTAGGGAAAGAATGAGAACCCCCCTACATTCTCTTTGAACTATTTTGGGTGCATATTGTAAAGTTATTAAGAGTTTCAAATAGCTTATTCTTTTGAGCCATCCAGGGGTATGCACTAAAATTCTGGATCACAGATAAGATTGTCAGGTAGGGACCTTTTAGTCTGTCAATCTTAAATAAGTGGACCCCCATCTTCCTGCTACCTGGAGCAACATTGAAAGGAAAAGGGGACCAACAACGCGCCCCCAAGGATTCTGACAAGGCTTTGGTAGTTCTTGATGGTTTCTAGGTACTTTCTGTGCTCGGCCTGTGTGTCTTAAGAGTTGCTCATTTGGGTCCCTTTGGCTTTTGGGTTTACTAAGTAGCAACTAAATCTGTGTGTGAGACTTGTCCAGTTTTTAATTTTTTTTTCTTAAGTTTTGAATGATTTGTGGCTCCTTTGTCTAATACCTCTTCTCCCCACCTCCCTCCCTGTCACATTTATGGGCCTTAATATTATATGCCTCAGTGGCTCCTAGGTTCCTGATAGGTACATTGGCTTCTAAAATGTTTTCTGAAAGTTTTGTTCCCTTTCTTGACTCCAGGACTTGTCCACACTCCTCCCCTTCCTGGGACTGTGCTTTTAACTTCCACTGAACCTGTGAGAATCAGTATATTCTGAGAAGCTTCCCAGTCCAGTGAATGGAATCACTGACAATGCATGGGGGTATTGTCGATTCCTTCTCTTCCCTCGCTCTCCACTATATATCCTTCAGCAACTCCTGTCAGTTCTATTACCAAATACATTCCTTATTCTAAGGACTCCTCACCATCTCCCCAAGGACTCTTGTCATCCAAGCCACCATCCGTACTGGATGACCAAGGCAGACCCCAAATGGTCTCCCCATGTCCACACAGACCCACAAAGAACATTCTCTGCTCAGCAGCCAACATGATCTTTTTTTTTTTTTTAATAATTTTTTATTTATTTTTGAGAGAGAGAGAGAAACTGAGCATGAGTGTGGGAGGGACAGAGAGAGGGAAACACAGAATCCACAGCAGGCTCCAGGCTCTGAGCTGTCAGCACAGAGCCCGATGCGGGGCTCGAACTCATGGACTGTGAGATCATGACCTGAGCTGAAGTCGGATGCTTAATCGACTGAGCCACCCAGGCGCCCCCAACATGGTCTTTTAAAAGTATAAAGCAGATTCGGGTGGGTGCCTGGGTCACTCGGTTGGTTAAGCATCAGACTTGATTTCGGCTCAGGTCATGATTTCATGGTTCATGAAATCAAGCCCTGCCTGCATCAGGCTCTACACTGAGCACATAGCCTGCGTGGGATTCTCTCTCCCTATCTCTCTGCCTGTCCTCACACATTCTTCTGCTCAAAGAATGTCCTCACACCTTCTTTCTCAAAATAAATTAAAGAACATTAAAAAAACCAGTATAAAGTGGATGGTATCACCACCTGAGAAACCCAACAGTGGTTCCCAATGGCTGTAGTTATCTGGTCTCTGGTGCTTCCTCAACTTCACCATCTACTTCTCTTTCCTCACTTATTGTGTTCCTGCGTCCTAGGCCTTTGTTCTATTCCTTGAACAACTGAAACACATTCTCCTCTGGGACTCTGTGTGTGTTGTTTCACCCGCATGCAATCCACTTAGCCACGGATCTCTGCTTCTTCAAATTCAAGTTTGAAGTTCAAATGCCACCTCTTCAGAGAGGGTGTCCTCAGCCACCATACATAAAATACCCCCTCGCCCCCGTCATTCTATATCCTATTAGTTTATTTTGTTTTCACCGACATTCTTATTATAGTCATTTTCTTAAGTTCCTCTCTCCCCACCCATCCAAATGGATATTAGTTTTCCTCTTAACCACTCATGGATACCAAGTGCCCAGATCAAGGCCAGCCTATCAATATTGTCTGTCTGAGGGAAGAAGCCTGAAATGCCACCTCTTTCATGAGTGTCCGTTAGCTCCTCTTATGACATCTTCCCTACCTACATTTATGTACTTGCTTCTCTGTTAGAGTTGAAGCTTTTCCAGGCCCCGTCCCCTGTTCAAATTGTTATCCTCCAGAGTGCTTTCCGTGGGGGAGACACTTAGTATATATTTACCGGAATTCAGTTACACTCTTAAAGGAAATCGAGTAACAAATGTAAGTAGTATGCTGGAGTAACAGAGAGAAATAGAAACAGTAGCAACAGCCTCAAACAGTTACTTCGTGAGGTTTGTTCATTTTTAGGTATTAATTCTCAGAGACCCTTTATTTCCAGGTTTCCCTATTCAAGAGCTCAGTCCACACAACCTACTCACGGTCTTTTGGCTCAAAAGGAGAGGAAGCACAACTAGCGAATAGATGAGCTCACGTCCTCAAAAGCTTAATCAGTGCCTACTGTGTGTCATGTTTCCTGTGCAATCTGGAGGCAAGGGCGTGGAGTGGAGGTGTTAGGAAGAAAGCTATCGGCCGTTAACCAGAAGGGAAGGGAACAAGCAGAGAACAGGAATGATAAAAAGGAGATTGATGTTCAAAATTCAACTTTCAAGTCAGACCAAGGAGGATAGAGAAAAACTTTCTAAATCTCTACAGTGGTATTGGTTACTGCGCTCTCTATAGCAGGTAAAGAAAAGACACTCTCGAGTCCGTGTAATGTGGAAATTGCTTTTAGTCACTCTCCCCAGGAAAGCAAGACGTGTCAGCTTGGAAGCTGCTAGCCTGCCAATCCTATTGTCAGGCAACCAGGACATTTGAATTCGGATGTGCTGAAATTCCATTTGGGGGTTTTCTGCCACAAATCCCTAACATATACAGAGACCTCTGCCTAGAAAATGAGGAAGCTTCACACATCAAATCTCTTTTCGAACGTATTTTAAACAGCTCTGCTCAAAGAATCCCGGCAACAAGTTACAAATTGAGGTGCTCAACAAGGCTGGGGACAGGTGAGAGGGAGGGCAGGCGGTTATTTCATGGAGAATGACAGCCACCTGCTTTCATAGCAGGGTCATTCTTTCATTTGTATTCATTCAACAAGTCTTAGTGGCAAGGCAGTGCATCGAGAGGCCATAGAATTTAGGCTCGGCATCTGAAGGTTTGCTTTCAATCCTATTGTGATGCCTAATTTTATGTGTAGACCTGGGGAGGCCAAGTTATGCAATCACACTTGGGTGTAGGTGTTGCTGTGAAGGTATTTTGTGTTTCGTAGATTGGCGTCACAGTCCATCAACTTGACATAAAGGAGATTATACTTAATAATCTGGGTGGGCCTCATCTGATCAGTGAACGTTCTTCAGAGCAAAACCGAGGTTTTCCCTGATAAAGAGGCAATTCACCTGTGGACTGCAGCATCAAGTCTTGCCTGACAGTTTCTAGCTGCTGCTGGCCTGCATGGAGGCTTTTAGACTCTCCCGGCCAGACTTTACAATCGCATAGCCAGTTCCCAGAAATCTCCCCCTACACCTCCCCCTCTCTCACTATATATATAGTACTAGTAGAATATATGGTACACACACACACACACACACACACACACACACACACAAGTAGGCTTCTTACAGGTTTATGTATCTATGTATATATGTATATGATCATCTGTATATTTATATAGGTATGATTAAATATATACATATGTGGTCTTCTCTTAGTTTTGTTTCTCTGGCAGAACCCTGGCTGATGCACCTAGGGACCGAGTGGACCTTGAGAAAGGACCTTGTTCTCTCTGTGCCTCAGTTTCTTTATCTATAGAATAAGGGTGACAACAGCACCCATGTCACAGGCTTGTGGTGAGCATTAGGTGAGTTAATAAATGTAGGTCCTTAGCCTAGGGATGGGCACATAGTGAGCACTCTTTTTAATTATTAAGCACCTACTGTTTGCTTGTGACTGCCAGGGAGAAATAGGAATATAAAAGATGAGATGCCTGATGTCAGGAAGTGTGCGTTCTTCAGAGATTTACAAGGCGCAATCACAAGTAAATGTAATCAGAACGTAATCCTAGTACACACTCATAATTTGGGAAAGGTTGGCTTATTAGGCTCATTCCTAATGAGGATAGCTAATAATTTATCTACTATATGCTAAGTATGATACAATTTCATTTGATTGTTTTTTTTGATTCTTCCTTTATTCACTTGTTATTTCAGTTAACAAACACTCCTTGGGCTCCTACTCTGTATTAGGTATAGTTCTAGATGTTAAGGATATAGTAGAAAATCAGACAGAGGAGGTCCCTGCCTCCTTGAAATATATATTCTAGCAGGGACCACAAACAATACATAAGTAAAAAAATATGTAATATAATTTTAAGTATGGATCAATTCTATGAAGAAGCCAAAGCATGGGAACAACGGTCTGTGTAGGTCTGGTGACATTTAAGCTGAGACCTGAAGCGGCAGCTTTGCAAATATCTTGGCGAAGATGACTTCGCATAAGAAAACAGCGAGCGTGAAGGCCCTGAGATTGAGAAGAATCTTGACATATTGGAGGAAAATAAAGAAGCCTACTGTGGCTGTGTCAGAGCGAACAAAGGGAAGACCAGCCAGGAAATGAGGCTGGGAAGGACAGTGGAGCCCACACCTTACGGAGCCTGTAGGCCATGACGTGGAGTTTTACTTTATGTCCAGTGCGATGGGAAAATAGTGATGCATTTTGAGTAGGAAATGCAGATGTTTCTTGTAGAGGCTTGGGGAACAGTCTGGGCTGCGCTGGTGTGAGAGTGGAGAGAAGAGTGAAAACAGCAAGCGTAGAGGAGCCACTGGACTAGAACAGGTGAGGGATGACGATGGCGGCCGTGCAGGAGACGGACACGGCTGAGGCGAGAAGTACATGAAAATCGGAATGGATTTGGAGGACAAAGATGTGGGATGGAGCCTGAAATCAAGATGCGGGTGCTGCCTTGACATCTGTGAGCTTCCCGGGGATTCAGAGGCCTCAGCACGAGTTCTCCGGCTGTTGCCAGATTTGCTGCCCACCCAGTAGCGAAGACTCCCCACCTGGGAGTTCCTGCCTCAGTTGGACCAGTTGCACTCCACCCCCTCCTCAATCTAACAGGTGTCTCCTCCCTGCCAGCCTGTGAAATTATTCAGATAACCTGATCACACTGTCCCACTGAAACCAGGGGCCACTTCACTCTCTAGTTTCTATGCCTGTCCCCCTGCCCCTGGTCCTTGCTTATTCAGTCTGTTCCTGCATGCGCCCCCTTGTGGCTTTGCACATCATGCATGGTCTGTCTACTCAGGGCCGTGCAGTTCGTGTAGCCAGTGAACTGCAGTGTCCTCTGTCCAGTGCTGGGTGCTGCGTGTGTGTCTGGCCGTCTCTTATTACTTAAGGCAAGGGACCTCTCCCTCACCAACGGAGTGAATAGGAGGCGATCAGAACAAATGATGTCAAGAACAGAATGGCACAACCACAACCAAGGGCCTCCAGTCTGCTTTCATACATCACTCTTTGCTAATGAACTGGCTCCTGATGTGGCCAGAAGGTCCGAGCTCTGAGTGTGAGTGGGTGAAGACAGAAACTGAAAACTACAACTTCACAGCTTCAGCTAGAAATCTAAAATACCCTGAAGGGGTTTGTACAGAGAGAGAGAAAAGAGAGTGGAAGGGAAGCCTGCACTGCAGGGAGAGGCCGGGCTGCAGGAGAGGAGGGTTTCTATCCGGCAGTGCCTGGGTTGTGGGCATAACCATCTTCTGCTGCCTGTGACTCTGTCACAGCAGAGAGCCTGATTCTCAGAGTTATAGAACATAGAAAGCAAAGACATCCATGGCACCCCTGTGCACAGCAAAGGGGTTAATTCAAACCTGACTTAAGTCCAGGGTCCTTAAGTCATACAACCAAGGCCGCTGGGGAGGCCCCTACCTGACAGAGAAAGAGGCCAAAAAGACAGTCATCTACTGTCTCCATTCCTGTCGGCTCCTTCAAACAGCTGGGCTGGGGTGGGGACGGGGGAAAGCTGTGTGGCCTGGGACTTCTCAGGCTCAGATGCCAATGGGACCTCCTTTAGGAGGGTTGGAAGTTGGGATTTTTAAAAAGATGGTTCTAATGGCTTCCACTTCTTTTTTTAAAGTTTATTTATTTATTTTGAGAAAGAGATAGAAGGAGCAGGGGAGGAGCAGAGAGAGAGGAAGAAAGAGAATCCCAAGCAGGCTCTGCACTGCCAGCACAGAGCCCAATGCAGGGCCCCAACCCATGAACAGTGAGATCATGACCCGAGCCAAAATCAAGAGTCAGATGCTTAACTGACTCAGCCACCCAGGTGCCCCACCTTTTCTACTTTGTAAATAAACATTATGTATATATACAACTGGAATAATATATTTAATATTATGTATATAATATTATATATATCACGTCACCATAACTTCCATGCTGTGTTTCCATGCACTTAGGACCCCATGTCCAATACCCAATATTATTGAAATTACTGACTCCATCCATCAGCAATCAGTAAATATTTACAATCCCAGATGAGGTTGATATGTTCTGGGAAGTTCCTATGTCAACAGCCTCTAAGCTGCAGTTTGCCTTAACTCTGAAGGACCATACACACCTTTACCCGTGGAGTGCTCAAGCAACTTTGCCTTCGCACACAGTCTCTGCAGGGAAGCTCTTAGCTGCATATGCTCCTTCCTCAGGAGCACAGGTATGGCATTTCATTGATGGAATTCTTCTCTGGAAACACTCATTTGACACACTCATTAAGGACCTACAAACAGACTAGCTTACAAAGAGGGAATGGGCAGCTGTCCCTCACATAGTGTAATACCCTGTCCCCTTGGCTAAATTTTTGAAAATTATTTTGTAAATTAAGAGATGTTCCATTCCTGAGACCATCAAAACACTTAAAATTTACAATTTTACTTAGCCCATTTGTGCTGTTATTTGCAAATCAACCCAACTGGGATGCAGCCCCGTCCAACAGAAGGCTGTAGAATCTGTCCAAATGGAAATCAACAAGAATTCCTGTATTGCTCTTAGAGAGTCTTTCACTGTCAAGGCTTTAGGGACTCCCCTCACAGAGTCTCTGGGTTGCTTATGATAGCCATAAGTTTGCCCAAGTGTTTCTGATGCCAGAAACTGCCCTTCCTTCGCCTTGTGTTATATATCATCAGAGTGGAAATTGCAGCCCACTTACTGTGCTTTCTTGGAAATAGAGGCTCTAATAGACCCCTAGCCTGTGACCCTCCATACCATAATGCCTTGGGCCATGAAAGCAACGCCCTACAAGTTTGGCACAGCTTGGAGTGTCGGGAGAATAAAACAGCTTCGTGTGAAAGGAGGCATTTGAATTGAGCCCTGTTGCAAAGATTCCCATGGTTAGTGGAGTTGGGATTATATATTCCAGCAGAAGAAAATAGCAAACCAAGGCAGAAAGTGAGAGAAGCCCAGAATGACAAGTGATTTGGCTTAGCCGATGGGAAATAGAAGTCAAGGGGGTGAATATATGCCAGGCCCTGGCTTCTCAGAGACCTTGAACCCTAACTAGGTCCATGTTGAGAACTTAAATCTTATCAAGAAGACATTAGAGTGTGTTGAGGTTTGCCAGCAGTGATGAAACTGTGGATTCAGAAGATTGCTCTCCCCCTCTGGAATGTCCAGCATGGAAGTGGGTGTGGTGGAATTTCTGGAGGCAGGGCACAATATTTGCAGCTGTCCGTGGCCAGAAATGATGAGGGTCTTACCTGGAACAGAAACAGGGACAGGTGTGAGAGACATTAAAAGAAGAGAATAACAACAAAACTTATATGAAGGGGTCTTGGTGGGTGAAAGTGAGAGAGAGAGAGAAGGTACCAGTGGTTCAAGGCATGGACAACTCAGAGATTGTACAGTCACCAGCAAAGAGAAATAGGTCTGAGTCAAAGGGGATGATTTTAAGTTTTGATTTGAATTTTTTTTAGAGAAAGAGAGAGCACCAGTGGGAGATGGAGGAAGTGGGAAGGAGTGAGGAGGGAGGGAAGGGGAGGGAGGGAGAGAGAGAGAGAGAGAGAGACAAACACACACAGGGAGAGAGAAAGAGAATATTAAGCAGACTCCGTGCCCAGCATGGAGCTCCATGCATGGCTCAATCTCATGATCCCAGGATCATGACCTGAGCTGAAGTTATGAGTTGGACCCTCAACTGACTCAGCCTCCCAGGGTGCCCCAAAGGGGATGATATTAATTTCAACATGCTAAGTTTGAGATGCGGCCATGACTTTTACATTGAGGTAGCAGGAAATGGGCTACCCCTTTGGAAAGAGATGGGGATTCCAGCTCTAGGTTTAGATAGAGAGCCTGCAGCAGTCGCTGAGGCGACCCTGGGAGAAGCTCTCCTGACGCCGTTTCCTCCCTCTTCCTCTTCTCCCTTCTCTCCAGCCACACTGGCTCCCTCCCAGCCTGGGAAGCTGGGAGGCACCCTTTCACAGCAGGGCCTTTCTACTTGCCCTTCCCCACTGATAGATGGGCCATCTCCCTCCCTCTAGAATCTGCATGGCTCACTACCGCTTCACTTTTTTCAGACCTCTGCTTCAATGTTCTCTCAGCCAAGAGGCATCCGCTGATCACTCCATATAGAATGGCACTCCTCCTTCTTCCCTCCTCCATTTGCCGTCCCTTACTCTGCCTTATTTTTCTTCCCAGCACCTATGAATATCATATAGTCATATGCTGCATGTCACTACCTCTGCTAGAATGTAAGCGCTGTGAGAGTGAGGGCTTTGTTTTAGTAAGGCTCTATCCATGCATCTGGTATATAGCATGCTTAGTGTTGCTATGAAATAGGTGGCGGAGGGGGAGACAGAAGAGAGAGAGAAGGAAGATGGGGAGAATGGGGTCTGAGGCATGGGCAAGCAGCACTCTGTTTATACTCCCCAGCTGGCATCTTGTTGTTCTGTTCACCCCACTGGTGGCACCCTGTTTTTCCCCTGGGTAACCAACCACCCTGTCCACCATCAGCCCGTGGTTCAGTTAGTCTGCTTCCAGCATTGTGTGATGTGGATTCAAGTCTGGGCTAATCACAGCGTCAAGTTCTAGTGATTGGTGCTCCTAGGAGCACACAACTGCTCCACTTCCATCCTCCAACAGCACCTGAAGGCATTGTGTGTGGTGGCTAGGAGTCCAGACTCTGGGTCTTGACTACTGGGCCCAGATGTTCCCTGTATTACCAATTAGATGAGTGACTTAGGCAAGCTACCTCCCTCCTCTGTGTCTCAGCATAATACAGGATTGTCGTGCAGATCAAGTGAGTTACCATAAGGATAGCTCTTAGATCAGTGTCTGGCACAGAGTAAGAGTTCTGTAAGTTCTCATCTGGTGAGGAAAGGCAAGTGCTCTTTTCTGTTGTATTCAGAGCCAAGATGCTGTAGTCTTGGACCTGCTGAGGGCCATCTTGCCACCATGTGGAACCTGAGAATAAAGCCACACGGAAGAGAACCGAAGAGAACTCCTGACTCTTGATGGCACCCCTGATTCGCTCAAGTACATTTGAATTAGCTTGTCAGGCTATTTGTAATGAAAGATTCAACCAGCACAGCTACTAATATTTCCCTGTTTGATGGGTATCCCTCATTTCTTTGCCTCAGGTGATTCTGTGACTTGTCTAAATCTTTTCTGTTAATATCTCCCAGTTCTGGAAAGCACTAACCAAGCTACCTGGCTTGTTTTTTTGTTTTTGTTTTTGTTTTGTCGTTGTTGTTATCATGTTATTGTTCCCTGAACTCCTATTGCTTCCCGACCCTGGCGTGCGGGATGGGAGAGACCTCGGAGTTCCCTTCTGTGCTCGTCCTCCGAGTCCAGGGCAAGGTCAGCCCTTCATGTCCTCCATCCTAGGCCTCTCTCTTGTCCTTTTCTGTTCTGCTGCTTTTCATAAAAGAACTTCACATGCTCCCTTCCATCTTAGTTTTCTGTCTCCTCGCCCCACTGTCCAATGGTGCTTCAGAATGGCAAAGTCTGAGCAGTGGGGGAGGATGAATTAGATGTGTGCCGGCCAAATCTGCATGGATCTTTGCCCTCTTGGGATCTGGGGTTATGATCTTTCCACTCACTTGGTCTGCCCCCGACTGTCCTCTCTGTGACCCCATCTCAATCCAGTGTGGGGAGGGGGTGGGGGGATGGGAGGGGAATGCGGCTCGCAGGGTTCTTTATCTTAGCTTTAAATGTTGGTATTTCCTCCCACCCTTGTCCCTACTCAGTTGCTAGCACAGGGCTTTGAACCCTTAGGTGCTCAGTGCCTGCTTCTCATACTGACCCTCCCCTCCCCCTCCTCTCAGGTGGGAGGCAAGTAGGAGGGGATGAAGGAACACACAGAACCATTAGGGGCTGTACAAGAGGGAATTACCTCCAGGAAGGAAGAGGCGAGACTCTTCACTTCTCTGAGAGTGACGGAGAGGTTGGGAAATAAGGAAAGGATGTAGAGCACCTGGGACCGGAAATGGGGGAATGTTTCAACTGGCGATCACGAAGGACTGACGGGCAGCAGGACCGCCATTCCTGTGGGTGGCGTCACCCTCCGCACTCAGCCTGCCCTTCCCTTACTCTCCTTGTCCAGCCACGCCAGCTCGCTCTGGACCCTCAGATACACGAGGCTCCTTTTGACCTCTGGGCCTTCAGAGATGCATTCTCTGGTCTTCACAGATGCTGGTCCTAAGTCTTGGCTCAGGCATCAATTTCTCTGAGAGACTTCACTCCCCTCGGGCCTTGGTCAGCTGCTGTTGCTTTCTGTGCCTCTAGCTGCCTGAACTTTCCCATTGCCATACACATCACACTTGATCTTTATTATTTGTGTAATTATCTTTCTGCGAGGGGGTGCCCCAGAAGGACAAGGACGGTGTTTACTCAATATTAATCTCTGCTATAGCCCAAGGACCCAGCACGTTTCCCGGCCATATTAGAGGTTCAATAAGTGTTTGTTGAATGATGAACTCTGGTGGAAATCTTAGAATATTCTTAGGGATAATAATTGTAAATCTTTTCTTTTGCAGTGGAATTATACCTGCTTACTCTGTTGCCTTCTTTCTACCATGTCACATAATGCTAGGGGAGGGGATGAGGTCCATGTATATATTTGTGCATAGTGTGTCTGAGCAAGCGAAATCAGCATCAAGGCACCGAAAGGTAATGCCGTCAATTCAGACTCTTGCCTTATGAGATAGAAAATTGAGATAGTAATCGACTTAACTCCATGGTGATATTTTTTCCTCTAATATAAAATGATTTTTTTTCTTTGAAGGGCAACAATGTTATCTAGAAGATTACTTCAACCCCTGACTTCACATTAGGTGTCGTTGTATAGATGGATTGAGCCACTCCTCTGTTGGGCCTGTGTAGATCTGGTGACCTAAAGGCAGCTGCTCCTGTAACTCAACACGTGTCTTTCAAGCTATCCAGTCTGAGAAATTTACTTTCTCTTAGAGTCAGCTTTTTGGGTTCTCTCTCCCTGAACTCTGCAATCTCCCTTCGAAGAGAAAGCGGGACAGCACTGGAAGGGAGTATATGTGGAGGGGAGAGAGGGACAGAGGCGTTCTGTAAATGGGAGCGTCCTTCATGGTGACAAGTTGCACTGCATGAAAATGATCTGTGTATGCATGATAGCTTTCTTCCTGGTCTCCTTCTGACACTTGGGGATTTATGCCATTGGAGCTACTCATCTACCTTAGCTAAGAAATTACAAACCAAGCAGAGAGAAAAGAGTTATGGGGGGAAGTGAGGGAGGTTCTGAGTTTGACAAGCAAAAGTTAAGTTAAAGAAGCAATGACTGGTGCTTTTATAACAGTTTTCAAAGTTGACATTTGAAGTTTATGGTGCTTTCGTTAATGAGGTGTTTGAGTAGAGAAACAATAGCACTCAAATTAAGTTCGACTAAAGACTCAAAATACCCTCATACGTTTTTGTTTTTATCTTGTCTTCAGCGACATACTAAGAGAAGTCTGTTCTTAGTGGCGGTGTCTATGACAACAAACTCATTTCATTTTCTTACTTTTGTGCACATGATAGACAACACTGAAGAACTTTTGATATCTTTTCTACATAGACAATTAAGAAACTAGAGACTGCCTCCCACCCCTAAAATGATTGGAGCCCATACTTAGTTAGCCTGGGATTTAAGGTTAAGACTGTGAGCGGGGACTAGACACAGTTAATAAGCCAGAGACTCAGGCTTTATGACTAAAGAAGAATCATGTTGTCTTAATCTTGGATAATCAATTCTCTTTCTTCAGGAAGTGCAAGTTGAGTCTTTGTTGGGAGAAGTTATGGATTCAGGAGAATGAATCCCAAGAGAGGCAAGAGATGGCAAGATTCTAAATGCACATGTAGTTTTTAGTACTTATCGTATATAGGGCATTACTTGAGGCACTGGATTAAAAGCAAAAACATGCAAGAGGCAATTCTCATTCTTCTTACAGTGTCACACGGGTAGCACAGGTACCCTGTAACTATAGCTCAAGACAGAGTCTTGCGCTTACTGGCTCTCTTAAAGTTAATCTCAGTCTGCAGATACCCAAATTCAGCAGGAGAATCTCAGGGAAAAACAATATAGGAAAAAATCTATCCAAGGAGTGCCTTTTAGTATTCAGGGCACAAAAAGTCAACTATTTCGTAGCCCAAGAGCCAAAGTGTTTTCAGTGACACTCTGCTTGTCATATAGCAAATTGTGTAGGTGACTTTTTTTTCCTGCCTAACACATTTTATTAGTTAAGATATTTTAGGATTCTAGGCATGTGTGTGTGCATTCTGAATTAATGGTTTAAAGGATTCTAAGTAATGTGGATATTTTCCAGCATGTTCTCCCATTGGTCTGTCTAGACTCTGTCTCTACATCTTGAATAGCAATGACTTTTAAACCTGAATGGTTCTTACCATTGAGTGGGTAGCTTTTAAAATTTATAGAGTTGCAAGCCCAGCCTAGGTCTACCCAGTTAGAATCTCTAGGAGTTAAGCCCATTTTTACTAAACCTCTCAGATAACTCTCATAATTAGCTAGTTTAAAGTCTGTATTATGTTACGTTCCAGAGTCTCTTATGCAGTATTTTCTTTTGTTTTTTTTCAAAAATTTTTTAATGTTTATTTCTTTTTGAGACAGAGAGACAAGAGTGTGAGCAGGGGAGGAGCAGAGAGAGAGAGAGGGAGACAGAGAATCCGAAGCAGGCTCCAGGCTGTCAGCACAGAGCCAGATGCGGGGCTCAAACTCACGAACTGTGAGATCATGACCTGAGCTGAAGTCGGATGCTTAACCGACTGAGCCACCCAGGCACCTCCTCTTATGCAGTATTTTCAAAGAGACACGTATGTGGTTTAGAGTGTTCCTTTTGATGTTGGTTAGATAGTTGAGAGTTTGAATAGAAGATTCACCAGATTTCAGCTGCAACATGACTTCAGGCCATTTTCTTACAGCCTCACATATAAGATGGAATTAATACTACTACCTAATGAATAGGATTGCCGTGGAGATCAATTTTAAAAACAAATGCAGCAAATCATATCTGGGAATATAGCACTTAATAAAAGTTAACTATTATCCTTAATAGTGTGTGAATGTTTATATACATGTTATATGTGCGTGTGTATACATATATTCATTGCATATTCTACATGTTTTTATTATATGTCAATCTCTTATAAATGTAGACTCAAGAATTTTATGTAGATGACTTTTCAGGACAGTAGGTAGTTTTCGTGTTTTACATATAGGCTATACAGCATTTTCTGTAAGGGGATCTAGATGGCTCAGTCGGTTAAGTGTCTGACTTCGGGTCAGGTCATGTCTCACAGCTTGTGAGTTCGAGCCCCACATCGGGCTGTGTGCTGAGAGCTCAGAGCCTAGAGCTTGCTTCTGATTCTGCATTTCCCTCTCTCTGTGTCCCTCCCCCACTTACTCTCTCTCTCTCTTAAAAAAATAAACATTAAGAAAAAAAAAGAATTTTCTGTAAGCAGTTTCTAAGGAGAATATAAGAATATCTAGTTTTAGTTTGTTCTCTGTCATTTGTCAGTTTGCTGCCATTAGGACAGTGCCTGGCACACATCGACTTCTCACTAAAACAGTCAGGCCCATCTCTAAAACCGCCCTGCTGACACGAGTATCACAGACCATGTAAGTACATGCTGAGCAGTGATGAAAGGTAAAATCTCTCAGAGGCTTGTTCGCATCTTCATGTGTGGCTTCTAAAAGCCAGGTGGGTGCACATCCACCGTACCCACTTAGCATGTCTGATTTTGCAAGGTAGAAACGTTGGCTAACACCAATCAGCTAGGAAAGTCGGGAGGCAAAACGCTATGATGTGAGGGAAGTCATGGAGAGACAGATACTTAGGGAACGTTTGTTTCAGTGCAAGGTCACTGCTCATTAATACTCGTGCAGATAGCTTATTAACCGCCCAGAAAATTCACTTCAAGTTTTCAAGCGACATAATACTCAAAATCACTACCTGAATATAGATTAGGAGATGCGGACTTCCTGCAGAGAAAGCTAGAACAGTGTCGTGAAAAATAATCCCCATGAACTCTGAAAGTGGAGATGATCCCATATATGACTGATCTCACCCTACCGGCCCCCCGCCCTCACTACGTGACCCTTCTCTTTCCAGCTTAGGTTTGAAAGATTTTAAGAGGGATTCAGGATGCTGAGAATTGGCACTCTACACCAGAAGGACAGGCTGGAGGAGGAAGAAAAATGTTACCCTGTACAGTGGGAACTTTGCTCTGGGGACTCACTGAACAGTGGCAGTTGTGTGTTGCCCAGTCTTCCAGATATGCAATCCTTTGGTCCCCTCTAGAGCCTAGTGTGACACCTGCTTGCATTATACTGAATGAGTAAATGGAGTCACTCATTCTAGTGCATATTTTCAAAAATACAATTGAAGCTACCTGACTGTCATGCCAAGTTCATTATCTAATGGGGTGAGGTCAGGGTAGAACTTTACTAACTACAGTTCAGAGGTGCAAGATAAAAATAGTAATGATCTGATAACCCAAACTTGCCTTACCTAGGAGCCCCCTTCCTAATGATGGCTGCAGAAACTGCTATATTCAGTTACATATAGCTCAGTATCGTGTCATATAAAAAGGGAATATATGTTGTTGGTAAGCACTGTGTCCAAAGTTCAAACTTCCCGTCTGTTTCTTTCAACACAGAGGGCCTCTCTTGCCTCTGTTCTGCAGAAATGCTATATGCGTGCTAACAGATGCTTAAGTGTCCCCACGGGAACAGTCCAGGGGCCTTCATTTTATTTATTGTCCATTTTGTCTGCATTCTCTGAGATGTTTCATTCCATCTGATCATTGAACAAGTAAGTGTCCACGGAGGTGTGGCTGGTCCTGCCTTGTGCTTCGGGCGATGTGCTGGCAGCTGCCGTTCAAGTCAACCATGTGGTTCCCCACCCTGTAGGTGCTGTCCTGACCCAGGCCTCTCCTAGTGCACAACTTGGCCCAGTACTCGAATACCTGCCCACCCCCTACCACCAGTTGGAGCAGAGGGGCTTCTGGATCCGTGGACTATGGAGAATACATCCATCTACCTAGACATCCATCTACCTAGACAGCTTCCCCAGCCAATTTCACTTCCTACATCTAGTCATCTAGCATCAGAAGAACATTGGGATTTTCTAGGGGGCTTGCAAATTTCTAGAGAAGTGAGGGGTAACAGTTGTAAAGGGTGTCTCTACTGTACCTCTGACTTCGGCTCAAGTCATGATCTCTCGATTCATGGGTTCGAGTCCCGCGTCGGGCTCTGTGCTGAAAGCTCAGAACCTGGAGCCTGGTTCAGATTCGGTGTCTCCTTCTGTCTCTCTCTCTCTGCACCTCCCTGGCTTACACTCTGTCTCTCTCTCTCTCTCAAAAATTAACAAACATTAAAAAAAAATTTTAAAGATATTCCTAATTTTTCTCTTTTTTAATTTTCTTCTTCGTTTTTTCTTTCTCTTTCCCCCTCTCTGTTTTCCGCAAGTCCACTTTTTGCTTGAATCTCGGTGGACCGTCTCCTCCCTTTCAGCCTGACGAGTCACTCTAGGTCCCACCCTCCTCTTCGCTCGGAGGTCCTCACCCACCCCTTCCCTGGCTGTGGGAATGGCGAAAGGGCTGTAGGAAAAGAATCTGCATTTCTGAATCCTTTGCTAGGACTGCTGTAACAAAGTCCCACAGACCAGGGAGTTGAAGCAACAGAAATTTCTCATCTCACAGCTCTGGAGGCCAGAACTCTGAAATCTCGGTGTTGACAGGGGTGACTCCTTTCGAAGCCTGTGAGAGAGAGTCTGTTCCAGGCCATCTCTTTGGCTTGTAGGTGGTCCTCTTCCCCTGTGTCTTCACATCATCCCCCGCTCTAAGTGTCCATGATAAAATTTCCTCTTCTTATGAGGATACCAGCCACGTTGGATCAGGGTCCACCCTACTGACCTCCTTTTAGGTTGATTACCTCTGTGAAGACTCTATGGCCAAATAAGTTCACATTCTGAGATACTAGGATTTTGGATATCGATATATGAATTTAGAGGGCAGTGAAGACCCAATTCAACCCAAAATAATCACCAAGAAGGGAAAAAACATTGGCAAGTGTTTCAGAATATTTCTGTTCTCCCACCATATTATATGTGTGTGCCAGGATAGAGTGAGGAGGCTGTCAATACGCTGTGGATGACAGTCTTTGGTGGTTTTGAATGGAGTTAGACGTTGTTTCATCATTTTTTTAAATACTGTTACCAAGGGGACACTTTAAGGTAATAACTCTGTCAGTGAAATTTTGAACGGGAGAATGAATGGATATGGCAGACTCTGGAATCTATGAGGTTTCTGAGCTTTTATAGGGTGGGAAAAGGGGCAAAGAGATGGAGGGG
Source organism: Paguma larvata (assembly GCA_030068075.1). Taxonomy (NCBI): domain Eukaryota; kingdom Metazoa; phylum Chordata; class Mammalia; order Carnivora; family Viverridae; genus Paguma; species Paguma larvata. Next base: position 49,699,548 of record CM057839.1, on the reverse strand, counting down.
ATGTTACATTTTTTTTTCTAGGAATCCCTTGGAAACTCTTCTCCCTTCATTTGAGATTCAGCGTATTAAGGAGACAGCCGCGACATTTGCAGGTCCAATTAAATATGGAAGCTGAGGGAGAAGAGGGAAGTCAGTGATGGTTCCAGTGAGTAACTGGAATAGGGCAGGAGTGGTGGTGCAGTTGATAAACTCACTTCTGGGTCTGAAGTGCCTGAGGGACATTCGGAAGAGATGCCCTATAGAATGATCCATTGCTCTGTACTCTACACACAAAGCATTTGGTGCTCAACTCGCAGGGGAGGGAAGCATTATGATCCCCATTTTACAGATGGGGAGCTGTAACTCACAGAAGTTAAGTACCTTACGCAATGTCAATCTCAGACCTATATGATTCCAAACCCAAGGACTCAAAATGGCCCCAGCCACCTGATCTAAGACAAAAGCAGGATTTTATACCTCGATACCTGGTGTTCATTGTCTCGCCACTTTGAAGGATGAAGAGGTAGACACAAAATAAAATAAGCAGCAGGCAAAAATTTATTAAAAAAGTAAGAATAACAGAAGTAAGAATAGCACAAAAGCTCTCTTTGCAGAGAGGGGACATTTGAGAGTGAATACCCTCAACTATGGGCAAGGAACGTTATTTTGTAGGGTTTTGGTCCATCCCGACCCCCCACCCCCGCCATCTTTTTTGTTGTTGTTTTTGGCCTGATAACTGTAGGTGCTGAGTTGTTCATTTCTTTGGGAAATATGAGGGGTGACTATCTAGTGTTTGTTACAGTTTTAAGAAAAACTTTATGTCTGAGGGAGTTTTTTCATCCTCAGACCTGAGAGAGTTTCTCTCAAGGTCAGACGTTCCCAGCACTGTTGGAAAATATGTGCTTTTTCTCCATTTAGGGACCTCAAGTCCTAACCTTTCCCCCTCTACATATTTAACCCTATGTTTCTATATCATCCAGCGAGCATCACTCTTTACTCAGAACAGACACATGTCCTGTTTTGACTTGCTTCCTTCTAAATCCGGAACTTCTCTAAAACAAACCCTTAACATGGGCTCCCACAGTGTTAACATTTAAATAACATGGGAGCCTAGAATTGCTACTTGTTAAATCATGTTAGGAAATACACTCCCTATGTAATATAATCTTAAATATATTTGTAATAGTTGTAACATCTAGGTTAGAATTCACCAGAATTTTGAAGAACAATCTGCTTCAAGGGTTTATGATTTAGCCAGATTTGCTAATTTTCTGTTCTTTTTTTTTCTCTTTTGTTTTGTTTTATTTTTAACATGAGATCAATATTATTTTCAAAACAGCAATTTCTTGGCTGTATCTATACTTGTTTTTCTGATATCCTTTAAAAATGTTATGTCACATATGTTCATTATAAAATTTAAATTTGAAATCTTTTTTAGAAATTGAAATTCTTTAATATAAGAAATTTTAATACACTCTGCTTAGGAGATAATCTTTATACTGTATGGTAAAGATGATAGGCCAACTTTGGATAACTTAAGTCATAGAAAGATAAAGAAAAATATTTTTTTTAAGTTTATTTATTTTGAGAGAGAGAGAGAGAGCATGAACACATGAACAAGGGAGGGACAGAGAGAGAGTGAGAGAAAGAATCCTAAACAGGCTCCTTACTGTCAGCACTAGCCCCACGTGGGGCTCAAACTCACAAACTGTGAGATCGTGACCTGAGCTGAAATCAAGAGTCAGACGCTGAACTGACTGAGCCACCCAGGTGCCCCAGGATAAAGAGAAATCTAGTGGTTTCTAATTCAAACAGAGTTTCAGCCAAGACAAGAATTTTTGTGGGCCATTAGTTCCTAATGGAAATTAGTGCCTTAACTATTTTTTTTATAAGCGTGTAAATGTACACAACCGGTCCGATACTGAGATCTGAACAACAGCACAGTTATCTCTGGTCTGCATGCAAAGAAACAGTCTATAATGATGATCTGAAACATGGATTCTAAGGGAAAGCTGACAGTCACTGGGTGCCTGTTGATGGAACACAGGTCATTACCCTCTGAGGATGGGATACAAAACATAGTCAACAAACTGACTCTAGTTTTTGGCCATGTCGCTAATTTAGGAGATTGATACCAAGATCTGAATGCTTCCTCCTAACAAGAAACGTGAAAGAAGGAAGTAATCAGATGAGACTGCTATGTTTTTTACTTGAGGAAGGAAGTAAGGCAGTGAAATGCCTTCTCTGCAGACACAGATGTACGTGGGTGAATGCAGAAAAAAAGTAGAAAAATGAAAAGAGATGGAATGACATCTTATCTGCAGCTTCAAGTGAGCAAAACCACAAATGTAGGTTATTTGTGTCTAATTTGAGTTAGAGTTGAGTATTTATTTCTTAATAGTAGTTAATATGATATGAACTCTCTTTTCAGAAAGACCGCCCTAAAAATTTCACCAATTACTATCTCGGCGACCTTAGGCATATTCCTTAACTTTTCTAAGCCTGAATGTTCTCAACTTGTACAATGGAAATAGTATGTATACCTGCTTCAGAGCATTGCGAACATGAAAGGCAATTATGTTTGTAAGGTGCTTAGCGTAACATCTGGTCCATGACACGCAGTCAATTAACACAAGCAATTACGTATTATCCTTATCATTTGGGCAAATCTAGTCAAATGCAGCTGACAACTCATTCCGAGCTATCTTGCTTCTTTTGACCTGCCTTCTAGTAGAAAATTACTGGCTGCCTCTGGGTTCTGGCTGATCGAGGAGTTCTCCTTCATGAATGCTCTGCTCTACCCAGCCATTGTCCTCTGGTTAAAGCAGAGGTCGGGCTCTGTGGTATGGGGTAGAGTCCAAGTAGACCAGCTCTGGAGCCAGAACAGGGCACAAGTCTCTACAGGGCCCTCCTCCATTTGCCACAGGTGTGGCTTTCTTTTCTCTTCTTCTCCCCTCACGTCTTTCCCTCGGCATCCTTGGTGCCTTCCCCTTCCCTGTAACATAATGGCTTTTATTCTTTTATCACTTTTTTTTCTAGTTAGATCTTGAACCAGCCAGAGCAACAGTGAACTCAGCCCACCTGCGCTATTGGTCGTGTGCCATTTCCATTCTCCTGTTTAGCTCTGCAAACCTACAGATGGGAAGTGTGGACAGAGCAGTGTTTAACTGAGCAGGGCCACGTCGGTGTTAAGCTCTCATTCCTCCACATTTTTTCTGAGCTCTCCTTGCTCACCCACCTGTTATCACGTGTCCTCTTGTATTTGATCTTCACACGTTCTGTGCTCTGATCAGTGATGCCGCTTGTCTTGCTGAGAGCATTCGTCATCTCTGCTTCAGATGTTGAACTTCCATTAGCTCCATGATACTTTTGTTTCTTGTTCTGCTATTGTCTTGACTGTACTAATAACGGTGTATTTGATTCTGGGCTAAAAGTTGTAGATAGGCAAATATTCAGCATCTTCAAAAGTTCGGTGAATAAAATAGTCGGTGCTCACTCTTTCCTACCCTGCTTCTCCATAATGGAACTAGATAAGCCTGAGTTCTACAGAGGCTTTAAGTAGAAGTTTCCTGTAGTGATCGGCCCAGGGAAGGGGTGCTTTTCTCACCACCCCAACTCACATCTTCACTGCACACACCCGTAGTCTTTCATACAAGTGTACACATGATTTGTGTGGTTTGTGGTTTAAAAAGCTGCTGATTAAATGGATGGTGTTACCTTCCTCATTCCTCCAGGAACAGACCATGTTACAAAGAGTCCTGAAGCTTATGTAGTATTTGGAGCCTCTTTAAGAAAAAGAATTAAAAAATTGTGAATATAAAATTAATATTTCTCCAAAATTAAAAAAGGCAAAGTATCACCAGTTACAACTTTTGAAAGCTGGAAAAAAACCCCACTGTCATCATACAATTCAGAAAATTGATACATCTGTTTATTAATTTATCCTCTGACACACCTCCATAATGTGTTTTCCTGTACTTTTGGTTACATGCTTTTTAATTGCCTCTTTATATGAAAAAGATTTCATATTACTGTTCTATATAGTGAGAAGACAAAATTCATCCTTTTCTCTAGCACAATTAATGGAAATTGATATCTTTTTATTGATAGCGTAGAAAAATTTCTGTCTCAGGCCATTTGCGTTGCCATAACAAACTACCACAGACTGGGCGGCTTATAAACAACAGCCGTTTATTTCTCACGGTTCTGGAGGCTGGGAAGTCTGACAATCAGTGTTCCAGCATGGTGGGCTCCTGGTTTATAGATGGCCATCTTCTCCTGTCCTCGCATAATACAGAGAGATCATCACTCTTGGTCCTCTTCTTGCAAAGACATTGATCTTCTTCACCCCCGTAACCTGGTTACCTCCCAAAGCCCCACCTCCTAATATCATCACATTAAAGGTTTGGATTTCAGCGTATGGGTTGTGGCAGGGGGGGACACATATATTCAATCCATAATAACTAAAAATAACAAGTAAACTTGGAAGCGAGTGCATAGTACATGTGTATATTCTGCTGAATCCAAACTCAGTATACTTTAAACTTACTTTCAGCTGGACCCAAAATTACCCATGGCCACTCCAATGCCCCTCAGCAGGAGAGCAAGTATAACAAAGGGAAAGTAAGAATTAAAAGATCTTGACTACTTGCCACTAAAATATCTTAAAATCTTCTAGTTAAAAATCCCCCCACATATTTCTAGGGTCTCATTCAAGGATTAGGAAAGTGGCGTCACTGAAGCTTAAATCTCATCTCATTAGCCCCACAATAAATCCACCCCACATGCTACCTGCCTACTTGCCTTTCTCCTTACTACTGCCCCGTGCAACTATTTCCTTTTTCTTTCCCTTTCCTTTCTTCCTTCCTTCTTGCCTCCCTTCTTCCCTCTCTCCCTTTATTCCTCTGTTCCTCCTTTCTTCCCTCTTCCTTCCTTCCTGCCTTCCTTCCATTGTAGAATTCTTGGGGGATGGGGGAAACGGGGAGACATTAGTCAAAGGATACAAACTCCTAGCTATAAGATAAATAAATTCTTAGGATGTGATGTACAGCATAGTGACTATTCGTAATACTACATTAGACAAATGTAAGTTAATTAAGAGAGTAGATCTTAAATGTTATCAACACACACACACACAAACTGCTAATTATGTGAAGGGATGGGGGTATTAACCTTATTGTGGTAATCATTTCGCAGCATATGTGTGTACCAAATCATCATAGTATATACCTTAAACTGACATATGTTCTATGTAAGTAATATATCAATAAAACTGAAGGGAAACTCCAGAATTATTAAGAGTGACTACTCAAACTTACTTGGACCTTTGTGTCTTGGAGTGAGTTGCTTAGCCTCTCTGAACTTAATTACTCATCAGTGAAATGGGGGTAATTATAATTCTGATCTCATAGATTTAACTAAGATGAGATGTGTAAATTATTTAACTTACGCATACTGAGTGCTCAGTAAATGTTAACTTTTGTTCTACATAGATACAAAACAGAAGAGAGGTCACACTCTTTGGGGATATGAGACAGAATATACATGAACAGTTATATCCTGATTCGTCATAGTAATTGCTCCCTAAAGCAGGTGACGAATGTCCCAGCAAGACGAAGTTGTTTGGTATGCCATATATGTGATTGAGCCACGCGTTCAGTGCTAAGATTTGGATAAATAAAGTGACAAATGAAGGAGACATATCTGTTGGAGACTGCCACGAAGATACAGGCATGGATTCTGGAAAATGTGTGGCCATTTGTACTACGATAGGAATTTTTAAACTGTATTAACTTAGAACGCAATGAGCTGGACCATAGATTTCAGCTACCAAAATCAACATTTCGCCAGCTTTGTAAAATCGCCCTCCTTTCACCGAATTAAGTCAATGGATAAAATTGTTTCAGCTTACAAGTTTTTATCCCAATTAAAACAACAACAACAACGACTTAGAAGTTGGCTTTCATGGCATTGCTGACAAATGCTACATGTAGTAGAAGTAATCAATACTTAGTAAACAAATATTCAACAGAAAATTCTGTAAATAACTGGCGAACACCATTAGGAGACTGGCACAATTGTCTTTCGCAAGCCCATTCTTTTTTATTGTTTTCTGTGAAAAACAATAGAATATTAGGTGTTCAGATCAGCCTCCCTTGACAAAATCCTTTTAGTAGAATAGTACTGGGGAGTTTTCAAGAAAGTTTTTGCTTTTCTGACAGGGAGAGACAAGGCTGGTGAAACATTTTTTCCTCTTCCTCCTCTCTTGGATGCAGACATATTGCCTGGAACCTGAGCTGTCATCTTAAGACTAAGAAGGAAGAACAAGAGACTGTAGAGATCCTGGCATCACAGATCCACTGCAGCAATGCCATCAGCCACAGGGTTAGAGCAAAAACACAAACAAAACAAAACAAAACAACCCCAAAAACAAAACAATCTCATTACCTGTGTTCAGGAGCAGTTGAAGTGTGAAGTTTTGAAAAAGGTAGCTTTTTATGCCATGAAGAGTTTTCACTTGTGTACTGAACAGTAAGTCAGGGACTTTGAGTCTTTCATCCAAATTATCTACGTGACCCTGACTAAGTTACTTAACCTCTATTTTCTCATTTATAAGTAGACCATTATATCAACCTATCTTATAGAGATATCGTGAGCTCCAGTAAATAAGTCTGAAGTGCTTTATAAACACTTAATGATGATACTGATCAGGCAAGCAGAACCCTTTTTGTAGAACACAGAAACGAGCTGCTCTGAAGAAAGTATCAACAAAAATAGACAAGGAAAGAGTATGCATCTTCCTAAGGAAAGGTGATCATTTAAACCCTGAGTATCTAATTGAAGACTAAATGGAGAAGATGATGGTGTCATGATTGCGTTTATTCAGAATGCAGTTGAAGACTCATCTATTGAAAATGAGACTTATTTTATTCTCTCTTCAAATTGTATGGTACAGGGAGTCATGACCAGGGAATGTTAGTGCCTGCATCTCTACAGAACAGCTCACCTTTTAGCCTCTTTCTTCAAATTTTGCTTACATTTTTTTTTGATAGAAAAAAAGAATCAAGATGTAAATAGATAAAGATAGGACAAATGCATGAAAACCCTGTAATTTCAGAAAGCATTAAAATTATGTTCTAAATCAGCTTAAAACTGTAGGGATGCCTGCTGGGAGCCTGTTTTGTTTTCTTATGTGAATACGTAGGCATGGGACTGCGGATTATCCACAGGGGCTCCACCATGTAAATTCTCCAGAAAACTGGTACCGCCTTGCTCTCATTCAGTGATGAAACTTGGATTAATTCAGATAAAAATTTCAAATTCTCTAATTTCCTTTTGTCATTTTTCCTTTTTCTTATTGTTAGCAGTTTTCTTGTTCCCTTTAATATCCTCTCTAACATTTTAAAATCTATACCTGAGTCGAGAACCCAAGGTAAATGTTTAAATGAAACCTCAGAATTGTTCTGTCCATATTACATGCATTTCAGTGTTTTTTGGGGCTGGATATTTCCGTTGAACAGACATATGCCTAATGAAGCCGAGTATATGGTTTCGATCCTGGCTAATGAACTAGCTAGATTTTCACAGAGAAAAATTCCACTCATTAGGCGAAAGCTCTGGTTTCAATTTGTTAGTATGTTCAGTTGATTCCCAAGTATGAGCAGGTGTGCTTCCACTGCTCAGAATACGACTCAAGGCAACACATTCTACCCGAAGAAGGGAAAGGTTAGCAGGTACAACATCGTAGTTGATTACAAAAGAGTGAGCCTGAAAAGTGAGTAAAACTCTAGTTTGTGATTTAATAAGTCTTATTAAGCTTTGCTTTTGACCTTCTCTTCATTTCTAACTTTCTAGGTAGCCTGCATTGATCTGGGCCAGTAATTTCTCTGCGGTTCAATGCATCCATACCCGTGAGGAGTAAAATGACTGGTGATGGGTTCATATTTGCAAAGCACTCCCACTTGCCCCTTCTCACCAGATCTAGACAAGGTCTCTTTTCTTTTAGTTGACAACTTATGACTGTCCTTTCATTATTAGTGACCGGTAGGCTTCTGGCCCTCTCGGGTAGATTGGCCAAGAATGGACGCAGGGACTGACCCTTTTCACATTCTCAGAGGTACCTTTACTTAATAGGTGATTATATCACAAGGAATTATATTCCAATTTCAAATGGCAAACTTTCACTTCTAACACTAACATTACAAATTGTTAAAATCGTACCTAAAATATTTGTTTACTATTTATTTCTTTTTAATGCATAGCTTGTTCTTCAGCTACATCAAGTAGCTGTCCGAAGTATTTTCCTTTTCTTCCCTGAAACACACTCTCTCTCTCTCTCTCTCTCTCTCTCACACACACACACACACAGACACACACACACACTCACCATTTTCTCCTACATTCATTCTTTGGGCTAGTTTACCATCTGTAATTGGGAGCCTGTGTTTGAAAATATCCAGTATATTGTTTGTTAGATTTTCACTAAAATGTTTTTCTTGTTTATATGATTTCTTAAAAATACAAAAGTAATACACATCGCCGTGTTTCACATTAATAATTCAGTGCTTCCTAAAGTGGTAAGCGTACTTCTGTAAACTCTTTAGACTTACCCCTTAATGAGTTTTTTATTCTAATGGATCTGATTTTGGTAACACATTATGCATCTCGAATGACATATTTAATACTTATCCTTTAAAAAGTTATTGGCAAGATTGTAAGTATAAGTATTAAAGGTCTTTCCTCACCTATTAGAAAAAAATAAAAGGATGGGGGAGGAACTGCATCAATTATCATGAAAAGAGGAGCAGATAATGTCCTTTCGCAAGAAACACTCTTAAAAGATAATGAACATGAAAAATTAATTAGATTTCAAGTTAGAAGTATCTTTCTCTACTTGATGAATTTGATAGTGCTGCTATTGCTACCTTAATGCATAAAAGGAAAAATGTCAAAATTAATAAGATAGTCAAGAATAAAGGGAGTGGAATAGTTATCTTTGAGGGGGCTGAGTACTCACTGGAAATAATAGCTAATTGGTATAAAGCTAACTTCGGAAAAGAATCAGGCAACATTGTTTTAGACATCTTTGACTGGCATGGTTTCTAAAAACACCCTAGTTTGGAGAGATTTAAATGCATTATAATGGAAATTGGATATCTTTGGACTGAGAAATTAGTATTTGTGTCTGGCTTGTAACTTATAAACATGTTGTTGAAAGATTTTTATTTCTTGAGAGGAAGTGAGCCAGACATTTAGGATTCTCGTGCCTTTCATATTCCAATTTGCTCTTTCATAAAATTATTTTTTTTTTTGAGTTCAAAAAAGATTTTTCCTGGGCAGATGTGTGAAGAGAACGAAATGAGAGTTTTTATTTTAACCTCCCACGTTTCTCTCCTTAGTGATTATTTGAAAACCATTTATCTCTGTGGTGATAAATAAAATCTGGAAACCTGTCATCTTGTAGTTTAATTAAAAAGTTTAAGAAAAATATTTGATCCTTTACTTGGAAGAGCCTGGATCAAATGGCTTCTTGAGGCCCCTTCCAGTTTGCAGAAGACTTTTTTTCTATAAATACTTTGTTGTCAGGATTAGATCCAAACGATCCAAGGAATTTGACTGGCTTTCAATAGCCCTGTACACTGATATAGAGTCATCTCTTTTTATGTGTCAAAAACACAATGGGTGGTATATTGGTGATGTTTCCGACTATGTTATGGACAAAGAAATTTAGTTAATCTATGTGAAAAGGTTCTATGTCAAAATTAATCTTCAAAATGCTCTGAAATAGGGGCTAGAGAACACAGGTTTGTTTAGATGCAACTGATACGCTTAAGGGCAAATAAAATATTTGGGTAAAGTAGCAAGGTTAATGATTTAGAGACCAATTTCCTTCCATATTCAGAGGACACATTCTCTTGAATGATCTGAAGCATCCTAAGCCAGACTATCATTAACAAACAAAACAAGTCTCAAAGAAGAATTCAATTCAATAAGTGCCCTTACTTCTAAGTCTTCCAGCTGGTGAGATCTATCCTCAAATGTCAGTCATAATGGTGGAGGCCACATTTGTTCTTAGATTATTGCCACACTCATTGGAATCTGTGACATACATACTGAGGAGGACTTTTGCTCGGATTTTGTTTATATTTCAGTGTAGTTTGATTCTATTTTCAGATTATGGCTTATTAATTTTTTTAAATAAAATAATGCAGGCTTATGTTAATTCTACTAAATGAGTAGGAAGCTCTGTCAAGAGCCTCATAATAACATGGCCTAGAGAACATAGCTTTTGTTTTCTCATGTAACACAACCAACATGAGTGTTTCTGGTTGTTGAATAGCTCTGTTCCACACACTTCCAGACATTTGGCCTGACACATCTACCATCTACAGTGCATGCTTTCTAAGTTGGCTCTGGTCACCAGACAGAAAGGAGAAGGAAAGAATTCAAAGATCATGCCCGGTGGAAGATGAACATTACTCCCATTCATATTCTCTTGGAGAGAACTTAGTCACATAGTCATGTGTAGCTACAGTTGGGAAACATGACTTAGCCGTGGTGCAGACAGGAAGTAAGAAAAAACTTTGGCGGGCAGCTAGGAACTCCATGCATTGCTTGTCAAAAAACACAGTTGAGTCAAGTACAAAGGAAAAAGGAAGAATCACCCTAAATTCTACTACCTAAAATAGTTGAGTGAATATCATTCTGTACATCTTTATTTTTTTAACAGATTCAGCATAGGCAGACAAATATTTTAACTTTGTAAAAACTGCATTCTCTCTATAACTCCTGCATTCAATTTTATTTAATTTATTTAACCCTTAGAAGAAAACACCTGATGAGTTGGAACTTAAGAAATTACCAGCATTTCTTAATCCAGAAGAAGTAGTAAGTTTTCTGTCATCCTGCTAATGGCATTAAAACTTTTATAAGATCAGGGGCATGATTAAAAAATTTTATTTTTCAAATTTAAATAGTGTTTGATAGGGAATCTGATAGGGGAGATGAGGTGATAAGGACTCCTCTGTTTCTTTTCACTCCTCCTTCCCTCCCTCTACCTCCTGGTTATTGTTTCAAATTATTTCTCTTTGTCAGCACAGTGGCATGACATTTTGTTCTGCAGACATAATTCCCTCTGTTAATCATTATGAGTTCTCTCTTTAAATGGACGCAATGCTCAGCACTAGTTCTCTTACCATGACTTTTCCATTACCGAGTTTGCTTTTTAATTTATCACTTGGTTGGTTGGATTTTATTGTCATGTAGTTTTAAAATTTTTACTTACCTTATTTTTTAGCAAAGGGATTATAAATTCCCGATTCTCAGAGCACTTTCAGATTTGAGAATAAAATTCCCGATTCTCAGAGCGCTTTCAGATTTGAGAATACCGCGTTTATACTTGCAGCTTGGCCAGGTGTACTGCGCTAGGTCACACATGGTGCTCTGTAAAATGTTACATTGTTCTGTTGACTGCTAGAATTGAGTATTGCCTTGAAAAAGCAGGAAGGCCAGCCTGATTTTCCCCACCATGGAAAACTTACTCTCTGCCTAAAGATGCCTGCATGGTGTCTTTTTTCTTCTTTATATTTGGAATTCGATAACTTAATTCGATTGTGTCTTGATGTTGGTGATAATAATAGACAGTTACTATGTCTAGGCTCTATCCTAAACATTTCTTGAGTATTAATATAGTACATACATAAAATATCACAGCCCAGATGAACAGCCGTGACAGAAACTGTGTGGTCTGCAAAACTTCTCATATTTACTATTGGACCCTTTATAAAAAAATATGAAGACTTCTAAGTGATTAATTTGGTTTTTAATCATGTGCATTTTATTTTTCCGTGTTTAAAGTTATTTATTATGGTTATTTTCATTTCATTTCGCTTTTGCTATTTATCACTTAAGGATGGGCTCTTGTTTTACAGATGTTGCATTCTTTGTGCATTTTTAATCCATTTTTCATCGCTCCTGCTTTTAGCACTTTTTCTTTTTCTTCGAGACTGCCAGGCTTAGTTCTTACTTCGTCTCTGCCTCCCATAGTCTCTTTTTCTCTCTCTCCTTTTGACTGTAGTATATTTGCATCCTTCCCATGCTATTCCTTTCTACTCTACCCATATTTAACCTGACAGGCTCCACCCAAATCTCTTATTCATGAGCTCCTTCCCAGGACCAGTTTGCTTTCCTTCTCTTGGAGGAACTTTGATACTTGAGTGTTGCTTTTTACCTGTTTCTTGCAGTCTGAGGCCATAGGCGTGGGGCTGGTGGAGAACTCCTGTAGGACGAAACCTGAACAGGTGCTGTAGTTTTGTTGTTGTTTTGTTTTTTTTTTAAAGATTTCTTTAAATGTTTGGTACAGAGCTCCACTCTGTCCAGACCAAGGCACTTCCCACCGCATGGGCTTTAATGTATTTCTTCCTATTCAGCACACCTGTTCTGGAATAATGCTCTCCCTAACTTTGCTGAGTCCTATGGTGGTAGCGGCTTACACTGATGCCTGCTTTCCATAGGAAGCTTCTGCTCACCCTGGAGGACGTTAGCAAGACTCTTCCAAATGTTGCCAACTTACCTTTCTTCAGAACTACGTGGAGGTATGAATGAAATTAAGAGTCCATTATCGAATTTCTCAGGTAAGGCATCACAGACAATGCTTTAATGATCAAGAAGTGCTCTGAAATCTCACCATGAATTTTCATCGTATCTGCAAGCGAATGGCTCTGACCCATAATTTTGAATTCTCTCTTTGGTTTGCAAACAATTTCCTCTAGAGTGCATTGCTTTCTACTTCACAGAGATCTTGGATATAAACATGGATCTAAGAAAAATGAAGCAAAACAAAAGACCCTCTTTGAAATGTATATCTCGTGTAGCATTTAAGACAGCTGCTTACCCTGTTTCAACCCTGCAGATCCTGGAGGAAATGGAAGAATGGCCGCTATCAAAAAATAACAAACACTGAAAAGTTTTGACAAGTTGACTCTAATTACTGCAGCTGCTCACTTCATTTTTAAAAACTGCTGTTAAGTAGCAATTATGAAATACCTGTTTTAGGAGGTACAGCCTTTATGTAGCTGCTCTTTCTCTTCCTCTGCTCCATTCCAGGGAAAGAGATGGTGTATAATAAATCCCATTGTCATGTCTTCCTCTTGAAACTAATGGTCTTGCTATTAGCGTCAACAAAGGACCTGGATTGAAATAATCATGACCTGTACCTTGTTCATTCTCAAACTTCTTACGATTGGCTGTTTCCCAGGAGGAGTTGGGAAGATCAGAAGTGCCACTTTAAGCAAAACCAGTTTTCAGGACCTGTTTCAGATGAATATTCAGGTCCTCTGACTAGGTATGTTGAGATGGCAGACTGTGACGTGTGGATCGTTGTCATCTGAAGTGGACTTGTAGACAGTTTTGGTGTGCACTTCTGCTAGCTTGGTCCAGGGCCAGCTTCAGAGTTAAGGAAGCTGCTGCCAGTCCTTCAGGATCAGCACATGAGCTGAAACTGATATATGGTCCTTGATAAGTGTAAATGAGTCATTTTTAAAATTAGAATGGATGAAACATAAAAGCTCCATTTCCGAAAAAATTTTAGAATCTTGGATTGTCAGGTATTCCTCAATATGACAGTTTTTAAAGTTTATTTATTTGGTTTTGAGAGAGAGAGAGAGAGAGAGAATGAAAGAGTAGGCGGGGCAGAGAGAACGGGAGAGAGGATCCCAAGCAGGCTCCATACTGTCAGCTTGGAGCCCGACTGGGGCTTGAACTCATGAACCATGAGATCACCACCTGAACCAACAACCTGAGCTGAAATTAAGAGTCGGACACCCAACCAACTGAGCCACTCAGGTGCCCCTCAATGTGACAAATTTTGATTGTGTCAGAGAAATACAGGAGTAGTGGGGAATATTCATTTACTCATCCACGCATTCATTCTTTCCACAAATATGCTTTGAGTGTCTACAAAGTGCCGAGCAGTGTGATTGCTGCTGGAAATATACAATCTCTGTCTTAGAAGGTTCTCAGTCTAGCAAGGAAGAGGAATGTGCACACAAAAATGTTGGCAGGGCCCCAGCCTAGGCTTATAGAGCACACTGGGGAGCCGTTGATTGTGGCTGGAAGGGTTGGGGCTAAGATGTCACACACTTCCAGTTCTCCTGAACTGGGCCCTGAAACAGATGTCAGTATTATTGTTTGACTTGTGATTTAAAGATAACTTTAATATCTATTCTCTTCCCTTCTTAATATAACTAATTAAAATTTATCACAAGTAATAGCAAGAGAGCAGTTGAAGATATTTGTCTTTTGGGACTTGCTGTAGCTCTAAAGCCTTACTGAGAACCCTCTGGAGAACCTTCCTCATCTACGTACAGCTGCCTTCCTTCCTGAGCAAGTCACAGAAGCACAGACCTCTCTCTCTCTCACCTTGATTTCATGCATTTTTCATATCTACCTTCCTGTTATTGCCAGTGAAAGTAGAGACTTCATCAGACTAGCTCAGGTGCTTTCAACGTTTTATTGACCACAACCATAAAAAGAAATAAATTTAAAATTTCAAAACCCATTGTAACAATTTTTATTTTTTAAAAAGTTGTTCGTCATGACCAAAATATTGATTTTATCAAATTGGGTAATTCAAAATTTGCATAATACTAGTTTAGACTCTTTAGGAAAGTAAAGCCAGGGAGACTATAAATCACAAAGTATCTTGCTAAACCAAATATAGTTAATTTGGGAACTGTCATTCTGTCTGCCAGGAATTGTGCTTCTCCTGAACAATGGCATCATGAGCTCAGTCTTGTTTTGCTTTGTGTTACCACCAAGCTCAGTGCCAAATTTCAGGCTTCATAAGATGCATTTTGTGTGTTAATTTCACCTCTGACTTTTGTTTTCCTTCCTTTTTCTTGTAGTTCTGAAGCTGCTTTAAAAAGGTCCTGTTGTATTATTTGTATTTTGTAAGGTGCATTTGCAGCTTTTAGATCAAGATGCGAATAAATAAATAAAATCAATATTGCTATTGCTGCTTTTAGTGCAGACAAGTGAGCACGGAAAGGCTCTGAATTCTGTATCGTGTTTAGAATTGCTTTGTCTGAATTATGCGGAACGCTCCTTGCTTTTATTGTGTTTGTACCGTCATTCCATTGTGACTAGTTCAGGCTCATGCACTTGAACTTCTTTAGTTACGGTGTGAACAGACACTCAGGAAAATGGCATAGAGAGCTTGGAAATCTGCACCTCTCTCCCTAGGCAATGCTATACAGGTAGCTCCATATTTCAACATGTTCCTATGGAACATTGTGTTCCAATTACCTTCTATTGTAATTCACACGTTGTTATGGTAGAGATTTTGACAAGAACAAAAGTCTCTAGTGAAAATTTGATGCATTTATACATTTTTAAAAAACCCTAAGCATGCTAATTACTTCAACGATGACATGTCATGTGTATCCCTGAAAAGGGGGTTTGGTGCTTTGGAACATGGGCGATGCTGTGACTACCCAATGGAGAGGCAGATATTTGCTTACATGCAATTACATATGGTAATTATGTCCCACATGAAAACAGGCTTTGCGCAGCCTAGTGGCATAATTACCAAAGCCAGAGAAGGCATGTTAACATCAAGATACTGGCTCAGAATAATTCACAGGTGAGAACAGTCACCAGCTCGTCAGGGAGTCTTGTGAGGGCTTCTATGTTTCACCCATGTTGGTTGCCAAACATGCCACAGATGTTTTTCGAACGAACAGGTGCCTAAAACCAAAGCGTCAGTAGGTTATGTTGGGTTTCCCATTGTACCATCCTCTTATGTGTGAGCATCTGTACTGGTTTCAAATTTTCAAGCAGATTTTATAGGTTTTAAAACATGAATACTAAAAAACAGTTCAACAGAAAACAGTGCATTCTGATGCCTGTCACCGTGTTGACTGACTGCTTAAGAATTTTTAAAAAGTACACATGTAAGTAATTCCCAGATTTCTCAGCAGATTATTAACTCTTGGAATAAGTTCATGCAAATGTGATTTGTTATTCAAGACTGAAGGTAACCTGTACAATTTATCTGTGCGTTTTTTTCATCCTATGCCACTATTACTACCTTTATTGTCATGACCTTTTCTTGCAAAAAGAAGGGAGAAAAGCCTATGTAGCAGTAACAGAGGGATGAGGATTGACTTCTCTGCATCCTCCTCCTGTTCCTCTGTCAAAACCACCCTAGCTCTCTGTTGAGGTTTGCCAGTCTTGTTCACTTCCTCTGGTTCCTCCTATGTTTAGAAAGAACTTACTAGAAAAAAAACTTAACAAATATTTATCGACTACCTCCTGGGCACTAGCCATGGTGCTAACCCTTGGGAAAGAGCATCAAATAAACCAGCACTATCATGTCCTTCCTGGGGCTTAGGTTCATGAAGGGACGGCCATTAAATAGGGACTTACAAAGGGGATTCATGCTTCAAAAATTTATTATCTATACTTTATTCTTATCAGTCCCAAGACACTGAGACACTACCGTTTTCTGTTTTGTAAGTCAATATTTTCCAAGGGGTTCGATTTCTGATGAGTGGCATTTCAATTTCATGACTTGAAGAAATGTCTTAAACAGACGCTCGAATGGTCTCCTGAAGAATCTGCAGGGAGCCCCTTCTAATGTATGCCACATATAAATTCATATTTTCCTCCCAAATTCCTTAGGAACCTTAGTCAGATTGTTTTTTTCGATATCTGAAAAGAAAATGAGTGTTGGTTAATTAGAATTCTACATAAAACCCCCGCAGAGACCGTGATGACAGTGTTGCCTGCTTTTTGTTTCAGCCTGGTGGATGATGGTCAAAGTTTATTCCACAAAGTTTCTTATGTGTCCTGGATGGCTGGATGCTTTGGCATTATTGTTTCTTTTTTTTTTTTTCCTGTAGAATACAGCACCACAGAAATAGGAATAGATATTAATATACCTGAGAAATGTCTTGCTGGACTATTGCATGTAAACAGGAAGAAGGAGCATACATGTTCTTACAAAAGAATCATTTTCCTTTTAGCTGAGGACACACAATAAGCTGATTTAATTTTAATGAGTTTTAATCTGTCATTGTCCTTTCTTATGCTTATATATTCTAAATCCACATTCGCTATGTATAAGACTGGAATGCTGTTCATATATTTTCAAAGCCTTAGTTTTCAGAGGAATTCTTCTGTTTCGGAAAACCATCCCTTTGCCCTCTTTTCACCTTTTAGGAATGTCAGAGCAGCTATGGCTTCAACAGACTAAAGTTTTTAATCAGAAAACTCAAGGTCTCAAGGTAATATTTCCTTGGCAGTCTGAATTTATGCTGCAAGTTTTATGATTTACAGTATATTTGGTATATTAAGGAAGGTTTCTCATATACACACTTTAAAATATGTGGTAATTAATAGTAATTAGCAGAATTCTAAACACATAATATTTTAATCTAGTTCTTTTGGTGTCTGAGTGGTGAATATTTTTTTAAGTTTATTTATTTTAGAGAGAGAGAGAGAGAGTGCGCGAGAGAGAGCGAGAGAGAGAGAGAAGGTGAGGGGCAGAGGTGGGGGAGAATCTCAAGCAGTCTCCACACTGTCAGCACAGAGCCTGACATGGGGGCTCGAACTCATGAACTGTGAGATCATGACCTGAGCTGAAATCAAGAGTTGACTGCTCAACCAACTTAGTCACCCAGGCGTCCCCTGGTTAGTGAATGAGAAGGCAGTGATGCCATGATATCCTCTTTGTCTCTCCTATGTTTATTTTTACCCACAGATGTCATAAAATGTGTTTTTTCATCTAGTGTGTATATGTGTGTGAATGTGTCCATGGGATCTATACACACTTCTCAAACATGCACAGATATGTACATAAAGTTCCCTCTTTTTCATTATGTTTATTTAGGAAAATTCGTAATATTAGAACAATAAGGCAGATCAATCATGTGAAATCTCAGATACTCTTAAAATTGAAGGGCTATGGAAAATATTGTTTTGCCTGTCTCCTTTGTTCATCAAAAAAGGGATTAACCATTCTAATGGTACTAAATAAGGGGCAGGGCATCAATATTTGGTCTGAAGAATGTTTTATTTAGAGGTAGATAATGCCAGAAGTTTATTAGAGAAATTAGAATCAGTATTCATGATTTAAAGAAACAATTGTCAAGGAATGAAAAGGAATGGATGGAGGCAGAAGGTCAAACTCGTACACATTGATCGATGTTAGGTTTCTTTTGATTTTTGCCATAGGTATACTTAAAATGAAGGATAAAGTCTGAAAAAGGAGGAGGGGTAGGGAATATGGCCAAGGGGCTAGGAATATGAGAAATATGAGCTGTCAGTTCTAATCTTAACTTTACTTTCCAGTAATCTTGCGAATCTAAGCTCTTTAGCCATTTTCCTCTGTAACCTAAGAACAGTTGAGTCCAAAGACTGTTTTCTTCAGTTATTGTATACACAGTTTCATCACCCAGAATTCCTCTGGTTATACTTTCCTTCTTAACAGAATATGAAGGGCCCTGAAGATAGCATGGTGGAGGCAAGTGCATTTGAGTTTCCATGCCCTTTCTGGGTCCACCAAGATACTATATGTCTGTTCCTAGTCTTGAGAAGGAAGACTTATTTTTTCCCTAAAGCAAGTAGACACAAGACAGTTTTCTAAAAACTTGGGCTTTCTATAGAGGATTTTAGATTTTTCAGCTGAAGTTAAAAATTGCCAGATTAAGTGTCTACTTTACCGAATTAAATGGTCTACTCCTGTTTGGACTACAAGGAGTGATGAAGACTGTACAACCCTGCAATTTGGGTCAGATTTGGCACTGGTCTGGAAGAGCATCTTTCCCCAAGAGGACTTATGTAGACAGACTTGGCTGGCCTGTCAATCAAAGGACAAGGAGATTTTGTTGGTTGTGGCCCCATTTGAAAGAGAAACCTCCATTTTTTTTTTTGAAAGCTGCGGTTTTTAGAATCACCATCAGAGACTACCTAAAATTAATAGAAATGTTTGGGGCAGAAGAGGGTTCAACGAATGAATGGATAAATAAATATGGGACTAAAAGAATAGAGGAATGAAAAAGCTAGAAGTAGTCCAACTTCACTTTATAGATACATCCATCTCTGACCAAATGGATATTTCTCATAAGTGGGTGATACAACTCAAGTGCCTTTGAAGCCAAAGGTTAAGTAAGAGCTAAGGAATGACTTTAAAACAAATTTTACTACCAGAGCTTAAATAAACCCAAATGGGGTGACTCTGTTCGAAGAGGCCATCATGACACTGAGGGGGCCAGAAAACTTTTGAGGGTTACCATGTACTAAAGTACATCCAGCTCCACTGTCAACCAGAACTATCACTTTTTGTTCATTTTGGGTGGAATCTGTGAATAATGACCTCAACTAAAGCCTCTGGTCACTTCCTGGGGGCAATCATGGCCTGCATCCCTTGCTGGGAGCAAGGGAAGCACCTATCCTGAATAGGATTATATCCCTGAGGCCAGAGTATACAAACATCAGGAATGGTAGGGGCAGGTGAAATCCTCGGGAAAGGAGGAGAGTGAAGAGGAAGATGCTGTCATCAACAGTGAAACGGATGAAATGCCTTGTGCCGGCTGACCCATATTACAAAGTAACGCAAAAACACAGCAGCACCAACCGCAGCCAGCAAGGCAGCCCCCCGATTCAGGAAACACTCTTAATGAAAGATATATTCCTGCTGAGGTTATTGATATAGCTGCCAAATTCCAGCAAAAGGCCAGAGAAAGTATCCAGGCATGATGGATATAAGGGGCAATGACATTTTAGGGGGCAGGAAGGTGAGAAAATGAGCAACATCACCACCCACCCTGCCCTCTGGCAGCACCTGCCTGGCACTTAAGGGGTTCAAGGGATTCATTCCATTAAGGATTGGATTATTCTAGCCTGCAGGGATGCTTGCCCCAGTGAAAAGGATCTCTCTAGGCCTGTGGGCTCCTGGAAACGTAGAGGAGGTACAACAATTCCTTATGGAGCTGGGAATGAGTCAGGCCATCTATACCCCTGTCCTTTGGAGGTCTTGATTGAGCCACATTTACCTCAGGGATGAAAGCTAAGGTACTCCAGTCTGCTCCCAGCATGAGGTATGGGGAAAATTGGGGTGTTCTAAAGGGATTAAGCCTATGGCTTGCACAATGGGAAGCCTCTGGGTGTTGATCATGAATATTCCCTTTCTGGAGTCAGGATATGTGAAAAAAATATTTGAGTTTGCCTGTAACTGAGGCAGTCCTTACTGTCTTCCATGTCCCAGCTCATAAGCACTGACAAACCCTGGTAAATGGGGAGCTGATGTCCTCACTGGGGTATAAAGCACTAACAATAGACCCTTCAGTAGATAGAACAGTGCATAGAAAGAGCAGCCACCCTACTATAGTGCCAAGGAGGTTGCATTTCCTTTGGAATTCAGTGACTTGGTTAAATCAGTAGCAGCATGTTGATATTCTAAACAACACTCAAGGCAACTGCCAAAGAGTCTGGGTCCATCCACTGGAGTTCTCAATCAGTGGGGGATTGGCAAATTCATTAGAGTGGCCCTTCCTTTGAGAGAGGTTCTAAATATGTCTTGGTTTGTGTGAATCCTTCATCTGGTCTAATCCAAGTTTCCCCCATCACTATGCAATCTGGCTACTGCAATTAGGGGATTAAAGAAGCTGAATACCATGTGTGGACACACTTGTTGAATAGACAATGATCAGGGATCACGTTTCAAAGATCATGATAAGCAAGACTGGGCAAAGGTACATGGCATTGAATGGCGGTCCCATCTCCCCTATAACTCACAAGCAGTAACATTGATAGAAACTCTTAATTCATCTGATATTACCCATACTGACCCAGAAATGTGGCTGAAGCTCACTCTATCAGTAAAACTAGGCACAAGTTTTCTTTCCTGTCAACCACACGACACAGGCAACCCACCAAACTACTGACTAGAAGGGGCCTAAAAATACTACCATAAGAGCCACGATGTAATGTAATGTAGTAATGTTCAAATTGGATATGTTCATTGGCTCATCTGGTTTATGGGCATTTGAGCACCCAGGTACCCCTATGCTGGGAACAGAAAAATCACTCTAAACAGAACCAACTCAGTTTAACCAGGAATATGGAATGGATATCACTGGAAAGGTGGAGTCATTGTGCCACTTTAAAGGACAGTGATTAGTTGGTACTGACTGGTTGTGCAGCCTGGGTGTTTATTGGGTGGCCCCAAATGGGACCCAGTGGGTGTATGCCACAAACCTTTGACTAATGGCTTCTACCTTAGTGGTTGGATCACTGCACCCTGGGTTTTCCCTAGGCATAGGGGAGAATCCACCCCATGGAACAAAAATTGCAAACCTGCTTCTTAAGGCCAGATGGGCACGTTCTGTTTCTACCATACGATTATTTGGCTCCCATCTTTGTCCCCTCCATTGGCTTGGAGGACACACAGAAGCTCTTACTAAATTCACCCAGCAAGCCTCAAATGATAGCTGGCAAAACCTGTCTTCATTGAACACTGAAATATCTCTAGAGAGAAAAGTTGTTCTCCAAAATAGGATAACCTTGGACTTTATTACTGCTTCCCATGGAGGCACCTGTGCCATTATCCAGACAGAATGTTGTGTGTTCATACCTGATGAGTGCAAATGTATATCTTTATTAAATCACACAAGGATACAAGTGAATGCCCTGGGTGATCCAACCCCTAGCCTAGGGTACTTAGTAAATCAGGAATTTAGACCCAAGACTCTTGGTGGGAAAATTGGTTACTTATTTTGGGAATCATTATCTTAATCTCCATTTTCTCTTACATGTGCCTATACTGTTGCTGTGGTATCTGCTTCCAATCAGCCAGATAGCTGCCACATGAGCCACCTCCATGATAATGAAACCAGTTCCTGACAGTTCAGGGCTCACTGTAGAAGAGAGGGGTCATGGACGATTGTAAGAGCTGGTCACAAGGAGGTCATGGAGAGGCCATGACCGCTGGTTGACCCAGGAGCAGGACCCAGGGAATCAAGTCTCCTCCCCCTCCCCTGTGCTTGGAATGTAGTTTCACCCACTGTGCTCACAGTGGGAGCCACTGCCTTGTAGATTCTGGATGGTGGTACCAAGATGTACACATCTTGTGATAGCTGGACAAAGCTTGTATGCAAGTTCCTTTGCTTATGAAAGCTGTTATCTACCCATCTGGGGTGACTGCCTCTTTCTTCAGTTTCTCTCTGCCCTCTACAAAGAGGAACCACCTGGGAAGCTCCTGAAGTTTCAACCAACAGACTCCCTTGAAGTGAAATTTATTTTCTACTTGATACTGTCCTCCTTTGGAATACTGGCTTTCTCCTTTTTGTAGAAAAATGGGAATTAAGCAATACAAAATCTTTAAACTCTCCTTCTTATTAATGAGCAGACTCCTCATCAGAACAGACTGCAGTTCCCTGAAGAGAAGGCGGAACAGAAAATGCTTGCCGAATTTACCGTATGTCTATTAGAAAACAGTCACTCAAGGGATATGAATGCTATCAGCCACGTCGGCATTTGCTCTTGTTCTCTCTTGTTTTGCACCTGCTCCTTCCTGAACAGGGTCCTAGGGCCACTAGATGAATTCTTCTGGGATCAGAAGCAAAAGTGAGAATTTGGTGCTTGAAAAAGATCAAATTCCTAACGAGCCTTATCAAACTTATTAACAAGAAACATGAGCTGTGCTTCTTGGGGACTTGGTGCAGAATTCTGATTTGGCTCAAGGATGCATTTGCTAAGAGAAGTAGCTCATAGAAGCCAGAGGAGATTTTATTTCTAGAGAGTGTAACATGGGGTAGAGAAATGATGATACAAATGGAATATTCAAGGGATACCAGGTGGCAAAATTAGCAGATGAGAGAATATTATGGTTCCTGCAGTTCCCCCTTCATCGGCTTATAAGTTATTGGGATTCTTCAACTCTTTCCATCTACACATATTTCTCTAATATATAGTTATCTGTACCATTAGTAAAAAGTGTTCATCCAAGTCAAATTAATCCTACCACAAAATAAATGTTCTAGTTGGCCAAGTTGTGTGTCAAGCCTCACTGCTTTTAGGTTTATTGAACTCCTGATGATCAATGAGGGGCAGAATGAATGGTCTACTATGCAGTCCTCTGGCTAATACCCCTAGAGCTCCCAATCTCTTTCATTCAGTATAAGGGCCTGGTTTTTCCTCAACGTTGAGTTAAAATTCTGTGAATTCTCAAGGTAATCAATTCAATCCTTCATTCGTTTTTCTTTTAACTTTAAAAATATGTATATATATTATATACATGTATGTATGTATATATGTATATATAAGTAGACTTCAACAAAGAGGAATGAATAGTACAGTGATTATCAATCACTTCTGCCTGGATTCATCAATTGTTAAAGCCTTTTTAATGTTTTTCTCTTCTCTATAAATACATATATTTTAATGAACTTCTTGAAAATGAATTGCAGACATTATGACATTTCACTCATAAATATTTAGCATCGATCTCTTAGAAATAAAGATGTTTAGCTATTAACCACCATATCATTATCCCATAAAGAATTTAATAAGAATCCTGTGCTGTTGTTTAATATATAGTCCATTTTCAAATTTCCCTAGTTGCCCTAAAAATGCCATTCATAATTTTTTTCTTTAATTTTTTTTCTAGGATCTCATCAAATTTGAGGTTGTAAATTTAGTCTTTTTTAATACAGAGAATTTTCTTTCATGTCTTTTCTCTGTTTATTTTCTATGTCAAAGAACTTTTTGAGGATCCAAGCTAGTTGTCTTGTAGAATGTTGTTTATCTCTGATTTGTCTGATTGTTTACTTATGATTAGAATCAGGTTAGACATTTGTTTGGCAGAAATATTGCAAAGATGATTGGAGTAAATTAACTTATTGTTCAAAAATATTTCACTACTCTTCTCTTGTCCTTGCCAACATTTCTGGAGAAGCATATTTCCTACCCAAGTCTTTGTATGTGATTTGCTGAGGCCAGTGGGTTGCTAGCAGATATATCGTGAACCATCGGGCTTGCTCTCTTCTGCTTCTGAGATTAACTTAAAAAAACATTTTCTGGATCTCAGAAAGTTGAGTGACATATAGACCTGACCTGAAACCACAGCCCGGGGTCAAGTCTTACCTGGATCAGCAGAACTTCAGCTAATCTGCAGATGTGTAAGCAAATAGTTTATTTGTTTTCTACCATTGAGGTTTTATGGTAAAATGTTATACAAAAGAGCTAAATGTGAAACAATCATGTTCAATTTTCTTTTTAAGGTCATAAAAAAACACATAACATGAGATCTACCTCCTTAATTTATTAAGATACAGTACAGTATTATTAACTATATTCACATTGTTGTACAACAGATATCTAGAACTTTCTCATCTTGCATAATTGAAACCCTATTCCCATTGAGCAGAAACTCCCTATTTTTCTCTTGCCTTAGCACTTAGCAACCACCATTTCACACTCTGCTTCTGTGAGTTTGGCTAATTTAGACACCTGTTGTAAATGAAATCATACATGATTTTAGGAGGAACCGTTCGGTTTTTCACTGTTGGGTATGAGAGCTATGGGGTTTTCGTATATGGTCTTTATCATGTTGAGATAATGTCCTTCTGTTCTTAGTCTGTTAAGTGTTTATATTGTAAAACCATGTTGAATTTTGTCAAATGCTTTTCATGCATTTATTGAGATGATCATGTGATTTTTATTCTTCATTCTATTAATGTTGTACATTATATTGATTTTCATATGTTGAATCATCCTTGCATCCCAGTAATAAATCCCTCTTGGTCATGGTATGTGATCTTTTTAATGTGCCGTTGAGTTTGATTTGCTAGTATTTTGTTGAGGATTTTTGTATCAATATTTACCTAGGATATTGGTCTGTAGTTTTCTTTTATTGGTAGTCCCTTTGTCTGGCTTTGGTTTCAGGGTAATTAATGCTGGATTCATAAAATGAGTTTGAAAGTACTCCCTATTCTTCAACCTTAGGAAGAGTTTGAGGAGGATTGGTGATAATTTTAAACATTTGGTTAGTTTCACCAATGAAGCTATCTGGTTCTGGGCTTTTCCTTGTTGGGAGATTTTTGATTATTGATTTCATTTCTTATCTGTTTAGAGATCTTTTCAGATTTTCTGTTTCTTCATGGTTAAGTCCTGATAGCTTATATGTTTCTAAGAATTTATTGATTTCTTCTAAGTTTTCTAACTTGCTCATAGTAGTATAATAGTTCATAGTAGTCTCTTACAATTCATTTTATTTCAGTGACATCAGTTGTTATGTCTCCTCTTTCATTTCTGATTTTATTTATTTGAGTCTCTTTTTTTCCTTAGTTGGTCTAGTTGAAGATTTGCCAATTTGGTATATCTTTGAAAAAATAACTCTTAGTCTTGTGGGATTTTTTCTTTTGTTTTTCTATTCTCTATTTTATTTATTTCCACTCTGATCTTTATTATTTCCTTCCTTCTAATGACTTTGGGCTTAGTTTGTTCTTCTTTTCCTAGTTCTTTGAGGTATAAAGCTTCATTTTATCTGAGATCTTTCTTGTTTATATATATATATGTATAACATATATATATAACATATATAAACATGTATATATATATATATGCCTTTACCACTATAAACTCCCCTCTTAGTACTGCTTTAGCTGCATCCCATAAATTTTGGTATGCTCTGTTTTTGTTTCTATTTTTCTCAAGATAGTTTCTGATTTCTCTTTTGATTTCTTCTTTGGCCTATTGTTTGCTCAAAAGTATGTTGTTTGATTTCCACATATTTGTGAATTTTTCACTTTTTCCCTTGTACCTGATTTCTAGTTTCATTCCATCATGTTTGGAGAAGGATTTCAGTTTTTTAAAAATTTGTTAAGACTTGTTTTATGACTATCCTGGAGAAGGTTCTGTGCACATTTGAGGAGAATGGGTATTCTGCTGCTATTGGATAAGGTGTTCTGTATGTATCTGTTGGGTCCATTTGGTCTATAGTGTTGTTCGAGTCCTTTGTTTCTTTATTGATCTTATGTCTGAATTTTCTATTTCCTAAAAGTGGTATTGAAATCTCCTACTATTATCCTGTTGGTATCTATTTGTCCCATCAGTTCTGCTAATGCTTTTTACATGTATTTGGGTGTTGTTATGCTTGTTGTACATATATTTATAATTGTTATATCTTCCTGGCGAATTGGCCTTTTATCATTGTATAATGTCCCTCTCTGTCTCTTATTAACAGTCTTTGCCTTAAAATCTATCTTGGTGATATTCTCATTTTGTTCATGCATCATTTTCCCGAGATCGTTGAGCATCTTTATTAAGAATATTTTACATTCTGTTAGGTAATACATTTACCTCCCTTTCTTTGTGGTCATTTTCTGGAGATTTACTTTGTTCCTTTGATTGGGCTATACTTTCCTTTTTCTTCATATGCCTTGTAAGTTTGTGTTGTGACCCGTGTTTTTGGAAAAACAGTTCCCTCTTCTAGTCTTTGTGTACTGTGTAAGTGAAAGACTGTGTAGAGTGTGTACAGTGTACAGTGAAAGACTGTCACCAATCAGCCTGGTTAGAAATTCTGGGTGTCTCTCATACCTTTTGATGGATATATCTTCTTTGAACTTATACATGTAAATTCCCAATTAGAGAGGTTTGTTTGTCATTATCTTTTTTTCCAGGAGTTTGAAAACTTTTGCCTTCTTCTGGTGTCTCTCTCTGGTACTGGAAATTTTCTGGAGTGGTTACAAACTGTCCTAGCTCTTCTCTGTTTTCAATGGCTCCCAGTATAGAGAATGCCAGATCCTCTCAGAGTGTAAGTCCATTGTCTTGAAACTAGTCCTTTGGACAGCCCCTAGAAAAGCCAGACATTGGACAAAAGCTCCACTCTTCTCTTTCGTCATTGAGGAGAGCTTTGTTGGTCTCTGTCTACTTTAGTGTGTGTTCTCTGGGACAAACGTCAAACTCCTCAGCCATCTTTTGTTCTCCATGGCCCCCAGGCATGCAGAATATGCTGGATTTTGTCTGTAAGACAGATGAGAAAGAAACAAGGCCCTCAGGCAGCCCCCCAAACAGCCAGAATGTTAGATGCATGCTCCAACTCTTTCACTTCCGTGGGAGAAGCCAGGGATTGGGTTTTTCATCAGTTTGTTTCATGTTGATCAGGGGAGTGATTATATTGAGTGAGTGCATGTTAGTCCATACCGTTGCCTTTGTCCTCAGTGGCATGAACTAGAACCCTTTACTGTAGGAACTTAGATTCGGGAAAGAAGAATATAATCCCTCAGAAAGACCCTCCCCTGCCAAACATCTGGACCCTGGACATGTGTTTCAGTCTTTTCTTTCTCTGGAGAAAAGCTGTCAGTGGAAGTTTTTGATGATTGCTTCAGCTGAGGTGTGGGGAGGGACTAAGGTGAGTGATTGCCATGGACTTTCCTGCTGGCTTCGATGTGGAGGGTTCATCCTTTCCTAGGGTGTATGAGCCTCTTCACTGGTTTCTAGATTTCTCACAAAAGGAGTTGGTCTGTGTATTATTGTTGAACCTGGCCCTCTGGGGCGAAGGAGGTTCTGAGGCTTCTTATTCTATTGTCTTGCTGATGTCATTCTATTCACTTTTTACATGATTTGATACCAGCTTTCTCACTATTGGTTGTGCCAACTTAATCATTTGATAAAGATAATGATTAATGAATTCTTCATTTCAAAGAGACACTTTCTGCTTTGTAAATGAGAAGTCAACTGTAGGGTGCTATTTTGATGTTGTGTGAATATCCCCTTTCTCAACAATGTCTCATTCAGTGGTGCTAGCATTTGCTGGTGATCTTTATCTGAGTCAGTTATTACACAAAGATTCTGCTATGGACTGAATGTTTGCCTTTCCCCTAAATCCCCAAATGAGAATATGTTAAATCCCTACTCTCCAGTGTAATGGTATTTGGAAGTGACACTTTTGGAAGATAAATTAGGTCAAGGGAGTAGAGCCCTCATAATGGCGTTAATGCCCTTAAAAAAAGAGAAAGCGGCAGGAGATCTCTCTTCCTCTGCTTGCACACACCAAGGAAAGGCCCCGTGAGGATATAGGCAGGAAGAGGGCCCTCACCGAGAACTCAAGCATGCTGGCATTCAGATTTCAGACTTCCAGAACCATGAGAAGTAAGTGTTGGCTGTTTAAGCCTTCCAGTCTATGGTGTTTGTTACACTGACTTGAACTAAGACAGGTTCTGACCCTCCTTATGATGCTGTTTGTAGTTCTGAAAAGCTATAATAAGGCTGATGCCATTTGCCCCTCAGAAATCCTCAAGAAAGAAAAACTAGATTTATGTATATATTTATATACTCTGGGGAAGAGAAAGTACGTCTATCAGGAAGATGTGATAACCTCAAATATAATTAATTTTTATGTGTTTTCCTGGGGCTGGGGGTCTCTTTTTGAGTCCTGTTTCCAAGATAGAGGAAGGGGCTGTGGAGCTGTGGTAATGTTTTCAGAATGATTGTGGGGTATTTTTATGCTATCCTTGAGCCGAGCTCACATTTTGCTTAAAAAAAAGGAGGGGATTTTACTTAAAGACAACTTAAATTAAAAATTGAGTGTTGGTTAAATTATGGTATATTCATTGATGGGAATACTATGCAGTCATTAACAGGAATGTTGTAGGTAAATAATTGATAACATAGAAGGATGCCTGTATTATATTGATTAAACAGGTTACTTATTAGTATACATTATGAAAAAAGTGCATGTCTGCATACAGTTAAGTTACATTATACAATATTAAGTCATATATTAATTAGGGGAGTACTTATAGTTAAAATTCTGCTTAGAAGTACTTTAAGCCATCCATAAAGAATAATATACATGGTTTTATGTACACACAAACCACTCAGGGACTTTGTACACTTTGAAATTTGGGAACCACTGGGTTAGAATAAAGGAAGGAACTATAGGAAGATATTTGGGAATTTGAACCATTCTGTCTTTAACATAACTATCAGATTCATAGAAATTAATGGGGGATGGGTGGGTTGAGAATAATGAAGTGTTTCTGCTTGTCTTTAACTATTTCCCTCATTTTATTACTAAGCCTCTAAGCATGACTTCATTTAAATACAGTAGTTCGCTGTTGTGAGAATTGAATGAAGTAGTGGAGATTCATCTTGGGGAAGACAACAGCCAGTTAGGTCCTGAAGTCTGTGCACAAGTTAAGTCTGTGCATGATTCAATTCACAGTATGCTGGGATGTGCGCGTGTGTGTGTGCGCGTGCGTGTGTATGTATGTGTGTTAAATCCTGGGAAGAAATGTACTAAAAGCATCACAATGGTTAATTATCTTTAGGTAGTAGTATATTTTGAGTCATTTTTATATCCTTTATATATTTTTAGAATGATTCCTAAATTTTCTACTTTGAACATTTCTTACTGTGATGGTTTGTTTTGTTTAATGTGTGTGTGTGTGTGTGTGTGTGTGTGTACATATTGAATACACTTTATTTTTTAGAACAGTTTTGACAGCAAAATTGAATGGAAGGTACAGAGACTTCCCCTACATCCTCTGATCCCACTTGTACACTGCCTCCTGCATTATCTGTACTCTTCATGTTACAACTGTTGAACTTAGGCTGCCACACCTATCATCACTCAAAATCTCTTGTTTACATTGGGGTTTAGGGTTAATCTTGGTGCTGTAAGTTATATATATTTTTAAAAAACAAAAGACTGTGATTTTTTTTTTCTAAGTCCAAGCTCAGTCCTGAGTGAATCTAAGAAGTCAGCAGGCCTTGAGATGAAAATTACTTTTCTCCTTTTGGGTCCCAAGAAAGATTCATGGATCATGTGTTCACAGGCCATGGGCATTCTGCCTTGGGTAAAGGGCAGAACAGCCCTCAGCTGTAGTCGCCCTGTGGGGCCTCAGTGATGGTTCTTCTCATTTGGGGCAGCCCTTGAGGTCATGCTCTAGGGAATAAGAAAAGGAATAAACTAGTCCAGATTAAACACTATTTATCCTAAATTGCCTTATTTGATACAAGCAATCGTGAAGATGGTGGTGTTTTCTCCTCTCCAAACTAAGTGTAAATTAACACCTTCACTATAACTGAATCAGAATCTTCTGAATTCAGACTCTGGTTCCCTGAAGAGTGTCAAAACGCAATATAATAATTTACTAGGAGTTCCAAAATTAGCTTTCAATGATGGTCATTAAAATAAAAACCCCTGTTTGTGGTCCAACTTGTGGTTTGTCATTTCACATTAAAGATCCTGCTTCTTTTTGTACCCCTGGCCTTATACTTACACTGATTTATAAGATACATGTGGAAATAAAAAATACGAAGGAGTAACAAAACAATTCTTTTTTTAAATATTTATTTTTGAGAGAGACAGAGAGACAGAGTATGAGCAGGGCAGGGTTAGAGAGAGCAGGAGACACAGAATCTGAAGCAGGTTCCAGGCTCTGAGCTGTCAGCACAGAGCCCGATGTGGGGCTCAAGCCCATGAACTGCAAGATCATGACCTGAGCTGAAGTCGGATGCTTAACCTACTGAGCCACCGAGGTGATCCTAAGACACCTAAGGAAAATTAACTGCACTGGGAATCCTTTCTGTAGATAATAAATAAACCATATTTTAAACTCAATTCACACACGGATTAGATTACAAGTAATTGTTAGAAACCATATAAATAACATTTTATTGGGCACCAATTACACGCCAGACATTATGTTAGATGTTTTTACATCTCCCTTAATCCTTTATGGTGGGTAATTTTTCTTATCCTCATTTTATAGATGAGGAAGCTGAGGCCCAGAGAGTTTAGGAGGCTTGACCAAGGTTATTAGCCAATAAATAATAGGGCCAGGATTCCAAAGTTCATACTCTGGCCGTTAGTTCTTGAGATAAAATCTTCCATTTTCAGAGACCAATGAGGACTTGAGGTGAACCCCAAATGTCAGCATCTGGGGAGATATTTTAATGAAGATGTTAAGATATAGGAAGTGTCTTTGAATAGACTACATCTAAAATGAAGGAAACGGCAAGATGGCAGCAGTAAAGGAAGGGGTGAGAACTTGAAGTAAGAGCAGCGTAAACAGGGGACAGTAGTGTGCGTGCGGGGATCGGATGGGACTGAGTGTGAAGGGGGATTCAAGAAATGCTTAGCAAACGGAAGTGAGGGGCAGCCAGGGTATAATTCAAGGAGGCCAGTGATGGAGAGCAAGGAGAAGCCACATAAAGTCTAAATTGGTGATTAAGAGGGAATTTATTGATGCAAGTAAAATCTTAAATTGCATGCTTAATGTCAATCTAGTTTACAGTTTTAGGTAATGTAAACTAAGGGTGACAAATTCAGAACAGATGGCAAGAAGCAAGTTTTACAGAGAGCAAATCACAAATGCCTGTGGAATGGACGTCCTGCAGGGACAGCACTCAGATTCACTTACAGGGATCTTCCCAACCCTCATGAGTGATTTACGTGTGACAGTCATCGGCCAAAAGTACCCACTAACAAAGTTCCCTCCGGTTTCCAGCAAGGAGAGTCTGTTAACTCATTTGGCGTGATTTGCTGTTGCATTTCAGGGGAAGCGCAAGAGCCTCCTGATAGGAACACTGTGGCAATGACTTTTAAAAACAGATGTACTGTGATAATCTAATGGCAAATTCCTTTCCTCAATTTCTCTCCAAACGTTTGTGTGTGTCTGCTTTGGAGAACTGTTCAGAAATGTTTGGGCAGGCGCTGTGTTGTGGATGTGCTGTTGGGTCCCCACTGTTTGACCTAGATAGGAATTGCAGGGAAATCAGATTTGGAAATATCTTCTTCTCTCCCTGTCATTCACATCAAAATTGTAAGGTAGCCGTCTGCTCGATCAGATTTAAAGATTCTTTTGATGGAGGGGCACAATGCAGTGACACTTCCATGGGTGAAAGACAGAGCTCTGTGTTGTTTATGGGAGAGAAGTCTACTGTCCAGGGCCACGAAAGGGGGTGGGGTGGGGAGTGGAGGGAGTGCACCAGAGGAGGGTAGCAGCAAGTTGGAAAGGTGGTTAAGTTCAGCAACTGCAGCGAGAGTAGCTGGGCTTCCCAGGATTTCTGGGGATTGGCCAGTTCAGATATTCTGCGGCGTGTGGGGCACAGATACTGTCCTTCCTTGTTTGATACAATTGGACCTTGGGGAAGTTTGGGTATTTGCTTAGTGGTCCTGGGGAGTGGGAGTCTGCTAAGGAAGTGGTAGGGGTGGTGCCTAGCCAATTGCTTGGAAAAAAAGAAAAAAAACGAAATTGAGAGTTTTTTGCCACGACTTTAACGCCACGTCAACACAGCACCTGTGAAATATTATATTGCGCTGTAATGATGGCTGAAGTGTTGCAGCTCGAATCTGTAGGAACTGTCATTTTTCCACACTCATTCTGCTTTAGAATTTTACACCTATGTGGGGGCATCAGGACACTTCGTGATATCAGAAGGGTTTGTGTATTTATATTCTCTTCTCTTCTTGGAATCCAAACTTTTTCCAACCGCTCATTGTTATCAGTAATATCTCACTCTTTCAGTCTGCCAGGGTGGAGATCGTTTTTGAATTGTTCACCTATCCCTGTTTCTGTAACTGCTTCTCTCCTCCTCATAGCGTATTCATGCCTTTCCTTTCCTACAGCTGGCCTCATAGCTCAAGCCTGTATTCTCTCATAATTACTTGAACAGCTCTTTTTAAAAAGTTTTTATTATTTTTGTTTTTGAGAGAGAGAGCATGAGCAAGGGAGGGGCAGAGAAAGAGAGGGAAACACAGAATCTGAGGCAGGCTCCAGGCCCCAAGCTGTCAACACAGAGCCTGACGTGGGGCTCAAATCCACAAACCATGAGATCACGACCTAAGCCAAAGTTGGATGCTTAACCCACTGAGCCACCTAGGTGCCCTTATTTTAACAGCTCTTTCAGCCACTTTCCCTTCTCATTTCAGCAAACTATGGCCTGCAGGCCAAATCCCGGCCCTTGCCTGTTTTTGTGAATAAAGTTTTATTGGAACGTGGCCATCGCATTTACTTATGTATTATCTCTGGCTGATCATATGTTACAGGGCAGAGTAGGGCAGTTGCAAAAGATGCAATGGCCTGTGAAACCTAAAACATTTACTCTCTGCCCTTAGAGTAAACGTTTGCCAACTCCTGTGTAGACTAGAAGATACTACGTATCCGTTCAAAATTCTGATTGAGTCACTCTAGGAGGAAAGAAGAGGAGAGGAAGGAGTTGGCGTCTGTTGAGCACTCCATGTAAACTCAGGGCTGGGCACTTTGCAGAAGTCAGACCTAGGTCTATAAACTCAGGGGAGTAAGAAATGTAACTTCCCTCCTCTCTTCTGAAACTCAATGTAATTTCTATTAGGAGATCCCATCCTTTGGATGTCATAAACGTAATATCTGTAATTCAGCCTTCCCCTCTCTTTATCTGTGCTCTGGGGGAAGGTAAGCGTGCTGTGCCTGCCAAGATCTCAGATGGGCTGTGCTGCCTCTGGTCACTATCGTCATTGTCACTCCTGCTGCGTAATTGTTGCTTCCTCATGGAGGTCTTGCTACAATTGTTTCTTGTTCCCATTAGGAAGGCCGCTTGGGATATCCCTCCCCTTGCATCTTTTTTGACACTCTGGGGTTCACAGAAATGGTGATGAATCTCTTCCTGGGTTCTGGGGTTACAGGACCTCTGAGAGGTTGTGGGAGGCCTCATCTGCTCTCCTGACTCTCTTGGTACAGGCGATGCTTCCGCTGCTTCTTGGCCACACTGAGTCAGAGAAACTTTCTGCTCCAGGCACACCCATTTCTCTATAGGGGTTGTGTTGCTTCCTGAGAAATGAGGTACAGGTCTCCTGTGCCCTCAAATCTCATAAGTCTACCCAGTGATTCCCTCCGTTCCGCAGAGTTCAGCCTGGGCTGGGTTCCTGTGGAAACTTCTATTTTCCAGAGCTGAAATCTTTAGTCAATTTCCTGTTCCCTTCTACTTCTCCTCCTTTGTCCAACTTGGAGAACTTTGTCTACTTCAGAGCAGAGGCATCAAGGTGGGAAAAAGGAAGGTTTCTTCCCAATTATCACACATTTTTCTAAATTGATAATAGATGCACATGACTACTTTTCATTCCTTGGTGAACTTCAAATTCCCAAAACTCAAAACCCAAGAGTTGATACCTGTTTACTTGTGTTTTGATGTCTCATTCCTTCCTGAGGCAATGAACAGAGAGTTGACAAGAATTTTCAGTAGCACAGGGAAAAACCATGGGTTAATACCTCATGGTATTAACCCTTTTCCCCTACCCCATTAGCTTATTTGATCCTAATGATAGTGCCGACAGGTAGAGATTTCTGCGTCCATTATGTAGATGAAAATACAGATTCAGATGAATTAAGTGGTTGAGTAAAAATATGAATTCAATTCTGATACCCCCCAATGAGTGTTCTTCCTCTTATACTATAGGCACCCTGAATTTTACACTAAAGTTTGGCTCTAACGCCTCTATTCTATTCTTCTGCCTTATTTAAAGTCTGCTCTGTAGATTGCCCGTCTTGTTACTCCCTTTTACAATGATTTTATAGCTTCTTGGACTCTATGTATTTTTGAAATCTCTAGTCAAAAATATAAACTAAGCAATTGTACATTTCCATTTGTTTACTCATGGAACAAAAATCCATTTGTCCATCGAGTGCAAAGCAGCATGCCAAGCACCGTGACTGGGGTGTCGATCCTAACTCTAGGGGATGTGTAATATAGGAAAAGGTAAAGATATTCACATAGTCTTCACTCACAGAAGATACATTGTTAACAGAGCTATACCGATGTGCAAGAAATTTGCTGTGGGTCCACAGAGGAACATTTATTTTGCCTGGGGGGGCGGATCAAGGAAGCCTTCACGGATGAAGCAACATCTGAATTGGGTCTCAGAAGGTGTGTAAAACTTACACATAAGGTATAGAGGAGCTTCAAGGTACTGTCTAAGCAAAGATACACAGCAGAAGAAGAATGTGGACTTTTCCTGGTATTTGGGCTGGACAAATAGGTTGGCATGTTAAACCACACAGCACATGGATGGAGGTCATAAGATACAGGCCCCTAAATATACATTAAATGGACCTGAGCATGAAGAACTTTTAATGTCTTGCCAAGAAATATAACTCTTATTCCCAGGTAACAGGAAGCCACTGATGACTTCTCAAGAGGGGAGTGCAATGGTCTAAACCGAAACCAACATACTTGGTAATTCTGGCATATATATATAATTTGTAAGGGGAGAGAAGGAAATACAAATCTCTGGTTAAAATTCACATTCTAATTATTTGTATATTTGAGCCCATCGTCCACATTAGTCATGTTCTTAACACGGGCAAAAAAGAGTTGACTTGTGAGTGTGAGACCATGGTGCAAGAGAGATCCCAGCTCTCGCCTGTTTAGATGTCCTCTGTAGACTCTGTGCTCATTAGTCCAGAAGTGTTACTTCTTCAGTTCCTTTTATCAGCATGTTGTTATTTTGTCATTGGATAATAATGGATGTGTCAGAATAAATATGTCTCAACTGCCTGAGAAATGCTTACCTGTCATAGAATGTAGTGACATAATCTCTGAGGTGATATACACCTTTCTTGTGAAACCTAAGCTTGTTACCAAGGCCTGACCTTTGACTGTATATATATTTTTTCTGGTAAGAATGGAATACATCCTGTTAACTCTTAATTTTCTCTTCCCAGATTCCTGATACCTTCTGTCATATTATGTATAAAGCTCAAGAACAATCAGTGTGTTCTGCAGAATAATTACAAAGGGGCAATCTGTTTTCATTGTAGGAGCAACAGACAGAAAGAGAAAAGATGAGTGCAAAAAATGATCCACCTCATCATGTGAAATTAGAAGGAATATGTTTCCTTACTCTGAACTGCATAAAACATTTGGATTTATTTATTGATTCATATGATCTACAGATATATCAGGAAATGTTTGCCCTATACCCCATGTTGGGTGCTGGAATGGAAGGTGGGGTGAGGCGGGGTTATAAGGTTCAATCTAAGGAACACATAATTGAATATTAAAACCAAACTTGGATTGAGTGCTGCAAATATTAGCTAATCAACAACAACAAACTTTCCCATTACATCTAATTTGTATACAGTTCAATACCAGGTATTATGGAAGATCCAAAAGAATATCAAATAAGGCATGTACAATTGAATAAAAACTGTCCAGTAGATGTTCATTACTCATGTAAGTAGTAACGGAAAGTAGACATAAAATAGTATTTAAGAGGTGAGAAGAGTGACACTTCTGGTGGACTTAGTTGAGCAGGGAATGACTGAGAGGAAGGTGACAGGACTCAGCCAGTGTTGACGGGATGGCTCCCTACTTCACTCCCCAGTCTTCAGTCATAAACAATGTCAATCCATTTACACTACAGTTTGAACAGTGGTCTGAGATTGTTAAAAAATAGGAGAAATATTTTAATTTGTATTGAGTTTTACTCCAATTAGTTATTAAATGAAGACAATTTCCCATAAGTTCTTCTAGAGATGAGAAAATTAGTTATGGTGAGCACAGTCCATTAATTATTTCACGTACCTGAAGACCTCCAGGGAATGCCATGACTTCACAATGTAGCCCCAGAGTGTTAAATTTTGCATTTGATTCCCTGCATTTGTGAAGATGAGTAAAATTGGATGACTCCCTGTTGGTTGTGCATCTGAAGCGGTTACTGTGTGTTGTTTATTTCCCTAGAGAGCAAGAATTCTATAACATCCTGCTTTTAGTCAAATTATGCCTCTTTCTCCCCAAAGATCTTCACATGCAAGTAGGTTAGATAAACTGTAGGAGTTCATAGCGACAGGCCTGGGGGAATAGAGAAAAATTCCTATATTGCTTTAAAGATTATTTTAAATTATGGAATATTTCAAACACGGAGAAAAACATAGAAAATCATGTAATAAAGACCGTGCACCCTTTATCTAGATTTAATAGGTGTTAAACATTTTGCCTTTTTTTTTTTTTTTGGTTTCATATTTCTCTCCCCTTTTAAAGGGATAGAATAATTATCAATACAGCTTATGCGCCCCCCACCTTCAGCCTTTGCCACCCTCAGCCGTTGCATTGTTTCCTCCTTTCCTGGCTCTGGAAGTTGTTGCTGTTCTGAAGGACCGTATCATTTCCATGAATACTCACATTTTTTTTTTATGTCTATGCAGCTATCAAGGGACAAAGTATACTGTTATTTTTGTGTTTTTATGATTTTACATGAATGACATCAGACTGTGTGTATCACCACACTTTGCTCTTTGCAGTCAGCAGTTATGTTTTTGAGACTGTCCCCTATTGTTGCATGTAAATCTAGTACACTTTAACTGTTGCGTAGCATTTCACTGTTTGAGTTAATCATGGTTTATTTTAGGCTCTTTCCATTTTTTTTCTATCGCTAAGGCTGCTTGGGCACATGCACGTGCTTCTTGGGGAAGAATAGCTGCACGTGAAATTGCTATGTCATAATCTAGTGTGATCTCCACTGCTGAAAGTCAGGAAATTTGTGACAGCTTCAAGACTGAAGTTCATTTCTTGCTCATGTAATAACCCAGAGCGGGTGTTTATGTCAGTGGGTGATCTCCTCAATGAGGGGACACGAGGTCTAAGCCTCCTTCCAACTGGGTCTCCTCATGTCCTCTGGGCTCTTCGTGGACCCCATGAAGCTGGGAGGGAATGTGAAGACCATGTGGGAAGTGTACTCACCTTCCTAGAGCCCTAGGTTAGAGTTGGCACAAACCACTTCTACTCTTCCCAGAGGGATAACTAATTTGTTATTGATGCACGTGGTGGGCAGCTGTCCTCAGTGGAAAAAGTCACTCACGGCAGGGGTTGTCTTTAGGCCCTTCTAAGTTTATTTATTTATTTTGAGAGAGAGAAAATACAAGTGGGGGAGGGGCAGGGAGTGGGAGAGAGAGAATCTCAAGTAAGCTCTGCACTGTCAACCTGGAGCCGGACACAGGGTTCGAACCCATGAACTATAAGATCTTGACCTGAGCTGAAGCCAGATGCTTAATGGACTGAGCCATCAAGTGTCCCTGGATTATTATTATTTTTATGTGTATTTTCATTTTTGTTTGTTGATTATTGAGGTATAATTGACATACAATAGCTTATTAGTTTCAGGTGTATTTTTAGTTTTATATTTTGTGAAATGTTCCCCATAAGTCTAATTATCATCTGTAACTATACAAAATTTTTATAATATTATTTACCATATTCCCTATGCTATAGATTATACCCCCATGACTTCATTACTTAAAATTGGAAATTTGTGCCTCTTAATCCCCTTTGCCTATTTCCTCTCCCCTCTCCCTTTGCCCACTCTGGTAACCATAAGTTTGTTTCCTCTATCTATGAGTCTGTTTATGTTTTGTTTGCTCATTTGTTTTGTTTTTTAGATTCCACATATAAGTGAAATCATACGATATTTGTCTAAATCCATACCATCCATACCATCCTGAACACAGCTGATCTCTGGATTATTATGGATGATACAATTGCCCTGTATTTCCTCCTTGGAGACCAAGGTGGAGTATGTGCAATTACATATACGTTGTACTGTACTTGGACTAATACCTCAGATCAAATGCATAGTCATACCAAAGCACAGGGAGGAATCAACCTTGCTTTCTAAGGTAAACCCTCATGGTTTATGGGGTTTGTTCATTGGTTGGCTCTGGGACCTGGAGGTGGGGAGGCATGGCTGAGGTCAATACCAAAGGTTGGCCTCATTCTGCTGCTCAGAATCCTGTTGATAGTAAATGCTATAGAAGACAAATTGGCAGATTTGGTCCCAGCCTCAACTGGTAAGGTTTAGCAGAGTGACTGAAAGAAAGGCATATTCAGAAAAATTTGCCAAAAGTCTAGATGATGTAGAAAGGTGGGATTGATATTACCAGAAGTTAATTCTCTATGGGTCTCTGACACTCTGCCCAACCTGCAGCAGAGGCTCTATCTTTATTCTGAACTATTTTCATTAGGGTTTCCTGACATTCGTGACATTTACCAAGGGTAACCATGCTTATTATCTATTATAAAAGAATTAGATTCCTTATGCTCAGGGTTCCTCCCCTGCAACTCAACCTAATGCACGTGCAGGTATCATCTTATCCTCTTCAAATATCCCCATGGAAACGAGGGCTCAGGGAACTGGCACAAAGAAATGCTGATACTCCGGCTACTGTTACTGCTGTGAGTAATAAAGGCCTTTGTCTCTGAGCCAGGAATCTCATGTCTCCTGCCAGCATCCATGATACCGTGACAGGATAATTTGTTAGCTTACAAGTCGAGTAAAAATCTCAGCTTCTTCAAAATTCTTTACAATGAGAAAATAAAGATAACACAACTTGAGTGATCTTGGGCAAGGCATCTACCTACCTACTGTGGGTCTGTTATTCCATATATTTTATAAGTAAAAAGATTTGAATTAGACCAGACTGCTGTTAAGGCCCTTGAGAATCTGAAGAGCTATGTATGTTCCATGATTCTATGGGGCAACATCTTAGTTCCTTGCTCAGCATAAGCCCGCTGGAATGAGTTTTCAAGAGATGCTTCTTTGTGATATCAACACCTTTGGCTACTTTTCCTTGGCGCCTCACATTTTATTTTCCTGTCTTGATGCCTTATGCCTGCATTTCTAAGGCATTAAGTAGATGGTAAATTCCTCAGAAGAAATTTAAGAAGAAATTTGATTTTGAACAGGACAGTACCATAGTGTAATCCCTAGTTGAAGATATAGAGGGTATTTTCAAGCTCTAATTTTGTTAAAGAAAATTCACGTTTGGTGTGGCCTCTGTTTCAACAGACAGCAAATCAAGTGCCTGTGCTGTGCACTGTGCTTGTGCCTGTGCTGGCTTGTTTGAGGGAGCATGAAGGCAGTAGGAGTCTGCATTTTATTGCTCACCAGAGGACAGATCAGGAAGCCAAGCAAAGCTGTCAAGAGACTTAACTTTAGCTACCTTTATTTGTCTTGAATATCAAATCAGTTGCCTTTTCTGATGTGAAGGTTTTTCACTTGTGAGCTTGGTCGCTAATCATACTTCTCCACATGGAACTCCACAAAGCTTGACTGGAGGGTAGAGGGCAAGTGAGAATTCAAAGTGGAAGAATGATCAGAGTCCTGAGGCATTTGCTCTTCGCACCTCAAGTTATTCTTCAACTCGAAGGCCGTTACTCGCATACATGACAGAGGTGGCCGGGAGTTAGAGGTCAAATGTTGGTGAGGGCTTGATGGACAGGAGCTGGCTGCAAGGAGGACCTCTGCCAAGCAGAGGCAGCCCCAGCAAGGTGGAGCTCACTCTGCGCCCTCAATCCCCTAATCTGTACATTCAAGCCTTAGACCTCAGGGCCCGCGAATCAACACTTGCTTATTTACCATGGCTCCTTTTCTGGAACACAGAGGAGTGTCTGGCGTACAGATACCTTTTCTATCTCTAAGGCTGGCACTGGGAAGAATCTCTCGTATCTCCTCGTCCTGCAGCCTTTCACTCTAGAGCATTGCATGTGTATTTTCTAAGATACTACACAATCCTCTACAATGCTCTTAAATATTCTTGAGGTGTTGCTGCTACCTTTCTACACAGCAATTTTTCCCACTGTGAGGTGTGTGTTTTCGTCCGCATTTTTAGACCTGCAATTCCCTAACCAAAAAAAAAAAAAAAAAGGAAGATCCATTATCATGGGAACTTGCTTTTTTGTTATTAAGACCCTGAACCACAAGGGTGTCTGATTAAATTAACCACAAGTTTCAGAGCACAGGCAATACCCTGTGTAATCTTCAATTTTCTTATTCATACAGGAGTGATAGAAATGCTTTTCTCCCTTCCTATTACAGCGCGTTCCCTTGGCACAAGAGACACTTCCTGTGACTTGCTCTGAAAAGACACGTGTCTCATAAATGGTAGTCAGAACAGATCAGTGTTGTAGATCTTTGAGGGCATTTCTTACCTATAAAATAAGATATGAGAGGGAGGAGGAATATATTCCGGGTAGACACAAATATTTCCTATTTCCACAATCATATTTTCTCAGAAATACAGTGCATCCGAATATTCAATGTGTGACAAGTGGCCATTAGGTCTGCTCTTTTCTCTTCCCTCCTCCCTCGACTGCGTTCCTCCTTACCCATCTTATCTTTTCGTTTTAGTTCTGCACTTCACCTCGTCCTCCCCTCTTCTTCCCATCTCTCAGAATTTATTAATCCAGTAATCCATCTTTACCATGTAGGCAGGGCCGCTACCACAAATCTGCACCTTCTCCAACTGACTATAAAGTAAAGCTCTTTGAGAAACCTCGGAATGGTGACTGGTTGCATAAAGTAGATTATACCTGTCTGGAGTACCCTGGAAATTGTTGTATTCTACTTATTACCTATCTTTGAAATGAAAATATCAAGATAGTTTATCTTGGAAATGCTCCTCTACAGACTATGAGGTTGAGAACTTAATAGTACCATGAATTCAGTTTAAAACAACAATCTATTTACTCGAGATACTCTCTCTCCCATACTATACCTTGGTAATGTCCTCAATAACACTATATATAGTATTGTTTTTATTACACTAATTTATTGAAGTCGGAGTGTACTTGAGATGGGGGAGAAGCAGGAAGGCAGGGAGGGAAAGGGAGAGAGAGAGAGAGAGAGAGAGAGTCTATCTGAAGATGGAAGTGTTTCAGAAGCATGATGTGCTCCTTAGTTTTTGTCTATCTTTCTCAAATACACTCCACCTTAGTGGAGGAGTCATCCGTTACTTTGATGGCTCCACTTTATATCCTCAAACACCATGACTTGAAGATTGATAGATTTAAAGATGCTCACTTATTTCTTTAGTCTCAGAGGAGTGGTCAGAAGTGCAAAGCAAAAATGGACTCTCTTTCTTGCAGCTGACTCTGTATTTACCAGTGGTTCTCATAGAGGCGTGAGTCCCTCTTACTTGCAATGTCTGGTGACATTTTGGGTTGTCACGGCTGCGTGCACGGGGCTGTTACTGGCACTTAGTTGGTGGAGAAGGCAGTGCTACTGAATATCTTCCAGTATACAACAGCTCTCCTAACAAAGATTGATCGGGTCTTAACGTCAGTAGTGCTGAGGGTGAGAAAGCCTGATTTGCGCTAAGCATATGGTGAAGGTGTGTGACACAGAAGAGAAGACAGGAAGGGAATAAAAATACATTAGGAATTAATGCAGGTCAGATATTCCTATGCCTATAGTTATTTCTTTCACTTAATCCTTATAAAACTGCCAGGAAAAAAAGTCTAATTGTTCTTGCTTGTATATCTTTCTTTAGTCAAAGGATGAATCTAAGACTCAGAGATGTTAAGTGAAATGATTTAAGTCACTTGACACAAGAAGTGGGATTCTCAAGTCTGTGATTGTCCTCCTTTTCCCTCATCGGGAGCAGGGAGACAATCTTCCGCTGAGATCTCAGACTGGAGAGAAGGGAGGCTGGACTGATATGTTTTACCAATAGACTTATACAGGTGGACGCTCACATTTATATAAAAAAACCTAACGAGCATGCATTTCTAGGATGGTTTTAACTTTAAGTAGTTGGAAGACTTTTATTTGTATCCTGATGTTTTGTTTGGAAAAAAAAATATGATCACTTCTTCTTTGCTATGCTTTGTGTTTTTGTGTGTGTGTGTGTGTGTGTCTTTGTTTGTTTGTTTGTTTTTCATTATACTTAAGAAACTTCACTAATCACACAGAACTTAGGCTATAGTGTGTGAGATATAACCTAAGGGTCTAGACAAAGGGCAGTGTGCCATTGGTCATGAATTAAGACTGCATAGACAACAGATGCTCAAGACAAGAGGCTTTAGCTAGAATAAGTTCCTGAACCAAAAGTGATTGGACATAAAATGTCTTACCGAAACGACCAGATCATCTTTTTCTCTGGCTATCTTGAAGAAGAAAATAGATTTTCATTCCTTGGAATAATTTAGTACTTTCTTCCTTGGATATCCCTATGAAGAATTAATTTTTCTCTCTCCATGGTTACATTTTTGATCAAAAAGAAAAGAGTGGTATAAAAAAATTCCATTAAAATTCAGCCTCTTTGGGCACAATTAAGCATAAATGACAAGTAGATAGTGGGACATCATCCCTTCTGATTGACATCTGACCTTCTAGAATAGAATACTCAGAAACAGGACCCAGAAATTTATATTTTCTATGAGGTCCTCAGGATATTTTATTTAGAAATCACAGTGCTCAGAATTTAGTGCTACTTCATAATTCCTTCCTGTTGATGATGGTTATCTTGGTAGTGGCCCAACCCACCTGCTCTGGGGCCAACATGGACCTCAATCCCAATCTGCATTTGTTAGATTTTTAAAAGAGCTGTGTCCTCAACTGTGATGAGTAGAAATGGCTGTGAATAACTTTTAAAAGCATCAAGCAATTGGCGTAGGAAAATAGTGTAAGTATTTCATAATAGGGTTTTAAAATTCTGATCATTTGACCTCACTGGTTTAGGTTCTTCATTCTGGAAGATGAAATTCATAAATTGCCTTAT
Organism: Paguma larvata; assembly: GCA_030068075.1. Classification (NCBI taxonomy): domain Eukaryota; kingdom Metazoa; phylum Chordata; class Mammalia; order Carnivora; family Viverridae; genus Paguma; species Paguma larvata. The sequence continues at coordinate 49,656,031 of CM057839.1, read as the reverse complement.
GAATTTAAAGAGACAATGAGGTAACATATAAAAGTACTTAGTAAACTTAAAAAAAAGTAAGATATTTTTGGTATATTTTTTACAATTTGACACTTTGTGATACTATTTTTGACAATTTGGGACTTTGAATTTCACCTTCAGTTTTAGAGAGTCATTTTAAATCCAAATGCTTTTTAAGCAAAATTCCTTACCTGATGTCTAAACCCCTTTCCAAAATGTCAAACTCTAAGTATATAGCAGACTCATGGACATGGATTGTTTAGCTCACTCAGTATTTAAATATTTTTTTTAAATCAGTTACCAATACTTAAAAATCAAGCGATTTCTTATAAAAATTTGGAATTATGATTTATATTGAGACACCAGAACACTTAACCTGTGTACCCTTAGGACCCCAATCAGTTTCAGCTAAGTAACCTTGTCTAGATCCTGTAGGCTGGCAGTTCGTCATGCACACCCTACAAGAGAGACTCTCAAAGTGTGGCCCAGGACCAATGGAGTCTGCATCTCCTGGGAACTTGTTGGGAGTGTAAATTCTAAGGCCTCCCCTCAGACCTACTGTGCCAGAAACTGGAGCTATGGCCCAGCAAACGGCTTCGTCAAGCCTTCTAGGGGATTCAGAGACATTCTAGAGTTTGAGAAGGACTGCCCTACAACATGCCACTCAAATGTTCTCATGACTTCTTCCTGTTTTTGTCTAGCATCTGGTAACTCACTTTTGCTAGTAATTGTCATAGAGTGCTTCCTTCTCTTGAGCCACAATTTATTTCCCTCTCACTTTCATATTGTTGGCTCTTTCTTTCTTTGCTCTTTGGGACTTGAGACAAATAAGAACAATGTCCTGTAGTCCTTAGCATTTGGGGTGACACGCCCTCTTAACCCCACGCTGATAGGCTGATAGAGCTCTTATCACTCTTGGAAGCCCTTCTTATTTTACTCCTGTCTATTGACATCCTTAAAAAAAACTTCACTTCCTCCTCTTTCAAAACTAAGCAATTGTAAGCAGCCCCAGAAGGAATGCAAATCTGCGCTTTTATTTTGACATTTTTTTCCCCAACATTGATTAGATAATTTCTGATCTGTTTTATTGTTTTGTAGTAGAGTGTGAAAATTTCTAGAGATTACTCTCCATTGGCGTTCCCTCCTTGAGGGAAAATTCATAGCATAAGAGCTAACTGTTATAATATGAAACCAATATTCCTGTGAGATTTGTAAATTAAATTTTCTTTCCAACTTTTGTTTAATATATTCAGTGTCACCTTGTAAGGCAACTGAGATAATTTTGTGTATCCTATCAATTTGTTTCTTGTTTGACATCTGTGTTTGTTTATATAGCTTTCAGAAGTGGAGAATTCTGTCGCCAATTAATGTTGATGGTTTTGAGTTAGAGAGAAGAGAGTATGCTTATAAATGAAAGTTTTTGTTTTTAAGTTGCGTTTTATTGTAGCTGAGTGTTTTCCAAATACATATTCACTGACTTTATTGAATACTTCAATTGGGTAATGGAATTGCAGGCTTTCAGAGAAGTAGGGCTCAAATATAATATTTATTTATAGGAAATTTCTTTGCCATTGAACAGGAAGACAACTGCAAATACATTAAAGGAATAGCTTCAAGTAATTGACCGAGTATATATTTCCTTGCGAAGCTGAAATCTTGGCCTAAAGCAAATGTTCTGACAATTTTCACAAGGACATGGTTAAGGATATGGTCTATCAAAACAGGAATTACTGATTTCTGATCTTCCAGATTGACCGAAGGCCAATGAGAGACCTTATTAAAATTATTAATTCAGTAGTTCTGTGGTGGGGACTGAGAAGATGTATTTTAAAAACCACCCCAGGTGATTTTTAATATGGGCTCAGGACCCCACACATTGTGTTCTCTATAAAGAGCCCGAAGAGAAGGTTTCTCAGTTTGTAGAAAACAGGGAATGTGACGCTTTGCCAAAGCATCTGCTGTGTTTTGATCTGGTAGACATTATAAATCTTATAAATGATTGTTCTTCCCTTTTTTATTCGAACTCTTAGTAAGTTCAGAGCCAATTTTGACCCCTGTTAGCTTCTGGGTAGGATGTTCTAGAATATATTTTTATATTTTATCTACTCTTTCACTCTGGCTGTATTTTAGCATTTTTCCTACTTTTTTTTCCCACTTCGATGTCTCTCTTTTCATTTAACTTGTATTTTATGGCATTTAAAAATATTTTTTGAAGTCATAATCATTTTTAGTATAAGGTATAGCATAAATAAATATCATAACTATAGCAAAGAGGCTATCATATAGGTCATTAATGGACATTTTTTGGGAGTGTCATTAATGGAGCTATTTTAGAGAGTGTTACCTGGTAATCCTGAATTAACTACTGCCGAACTAACTACTCTATTTTCCATATGCAGTGGTTCTGTGACAGTAAACCAGGGTAGGAAAGAGAATTAGGAAGCCATGTTTGGATAGTAAACCAGGTTAGGTCATGCATTATATGGAGTTATATATTCTGTATTCCAGTTTAGGGGCTTTACCGTGCACATTACAGCTTAAAAACTCTGGAAAAAAAAAACCTGCAGTAAAGACATTAAAAAACCTTTAATTCAACACTTTGCAATAAAGTAAGTATTATTATTACAATAAAATTGTAATAAAATAAGTATTTTATTCGGGAAATACTATCTTATAGCTGCGTTTGTAAGTGTTGAATATCAATATGGATGAAAGGAGGAAAGCTGTTGTGTTGGGTAAACGGACATGATCAAGTGTAGCTGGAGGGAATAGACGGAGCTGAGTGAGGAAACATTGGAAAAGCGTGCTGGTCAGTTGGCACTTGTGAAGAAACAGATATTAGAAGGAGAAGAAAAAGACTATGGGATGTTTGTATTCTTGCAATTGCAGAAGGAAAAGCACTCAAAACGTAGAACCAAGCAAATTCGAGAGTTCCCAGCTGATCTGAACTGTAGTTTTGTGTTCACGTGCTCGTGGCACTGTATTAAGATGTTACGCAAACAACGTAGATAGCTGCTTGAAATGGACAAACCGTTGAGGATAGAGGGAGCGTTGAGGGTGAGGTGGGTAGGACTGGGGAGAAGTTTGGGTGAGTTTATGTGTCAGACAGAGGATAAAATCATAAAGGGAAGAATTCATGGACGTGTGGAAGAATTAACTCACTTTGAAAGTCCAACACCTCCCTGGGTTTCACAAACATAATTGCACCTCCTGAAGACCTTCATCAGTGTGTGAATAAATGAAATGGTTCGTGCGTCCACACTACCTCGCTTTTCCTATCTGTATTGCCAGGGTGCAATAGTTTTATTCCAGGGAAATTTTGCTATATCGAAGGAAATGTTTTACATGACATCCAGACTGGTCACCTAGTCACTCCAATTCACTTCACTTTAAATGTTAAATATGAGGGGCGCCTGGGTGATTCAGTCAGTTAAACGACCAACTCTAGGTTTTGGCTCAGGTCATGATCTCACAGTTCGGTGAGTTTGAGCCCCACCTTGGGCTCTACAGCACAGAGCCTGCTTGGGATTCTCTCTCTCCCTCTCTCTCTGCCCCTCTTTCCCTCTTTCTATCTCTCTCTTTCTCTCTCTTAAAATAAATAAACTTAAAAAAAAATAAATCTTAAACATGATCCTTACTTTTGAATGAATGAAATTAAAGGGGGGTGGTGACAAACCCACTAACTATAATTCATTTTGTATACACCTAATGTGTAAAGGTATATCCTAATTTATCCATGGAAATAAACACTGAGTCCAGCACCTATGTCATTCACAGTGAACCTAATGAGTGATGGGCATGATCTTAGAAGGCCCAATACAGTCTGTCCACAAGGAAACTGCATGGAAGGAACTCAATAGTTCTTGTAAGAAGATACTATATTCTTGTGTCAATAAAAGCAAAAGCAGTCAATGCAAATTGTGTGGTCCACAGAAGTGAGTGGGCCGAAAAGCAATTTAGACTACTAACATCTAGAGAAGGTCAATTCCATGATTTCTATGTCATCATTACATTGATCGCCTAAACCCATTCTTTCTGGATGGCTGTGTTTATTAACCGGGGATCTTCTCTGTCAGTGTTTCATTTCTAGTTGAGAAGTTCTGCTTCTCTTGAGACCTTTTTGTCAACACATCTCTCTCTTTAAATTAAATTACATTTTTGGTAAAATTTTATCCAAATTGTATTTTTTTAAATGCAAATATCTGCCTTTGCTGTTATTGGGCATGGAAATACATTGTAGCAAATAGTTTGGGATTTTTTTCATTGGGATTCATTTATTCGGTGTATGATTTTCAGGCAATATCAGGGGAAACTCAACCTATAAGAAACAACACATTTTTCTCATTTTACGTTTACTTCTTATCTTCTAATTTACATTTCGAATGTTGCTTGTGCTACCTTAAACTATTTTGGTATTTTTCTCTCATGATTTGGGAAGAGTAGAGATTTAATATAATAATTATATCAAACAAAATATACACTTTTATATCTCTTCTTTTTGAAGAGAACATTTAAGTTTTACTCTGTTAGCAAATTTCAATTTTGTATTACAGTGTTATCAGCTGTAGTCACTTTTCTCTTTCTCCCTTCCTTCCTTCCTTCCTTCCTTCCTTTCTCTGTTTCTTTTAAGATTCTACGTATAAGTGATAACCATGTGTTATTTGTCTTTGTCTGGCTTATTTCACTTTGCATAATGTCCTCTGAGTTTATTCATTTGTTGAAAATAACAGGATTTTATTTTTTTATTAAAGAAAAAAATTTTTTCACCATGATAAATGTTCTCTTTAACCCTTAGCCCCTATTTCCCCCATTCCCCCCTACCAACCCCACCTCTGGTAACCATCGGTTTTTTCTCTGTAGTTTTTTTTTTAATCTTCTCTCTCTCTTTTTTTTTAATCCTCTGTTCATTTGCTTTGTTTCTTAAATTCCACATATGAGTGAGGTCATATGGTATTTGTCTTTCTCTAACTTATTTCACTTAGTATCATACTCTCTACCTCCATCCATGTTGCAGCAAATGGCAAGATTGCATTCTCTTTTATGGCAGAATAATATTCCATTGTGTATGTATATCACATTTCCTTTATCCATTCATTTATCAGTGGACGCTTGGGCTGCTTCCATAGCTTGGCTATTGTAATAATGCTCCAATAAATAAGGGTACATGTATCCCTTTGAGTTAGCATTTTTGTATTTGGGGGGTAAATACCTTATAGTGCAATTCCTGGATCATAAGGTAGTTCTGTTTTATTTTATTTTATTTTATTTATTTATTTTTTTGAGAACCCTCCATACAGTTTTCCACAATAGCTGGACTGATTTGCATTCCCACCAAGGCACACAAGAGTTCCTTTTTCTCCACATCCTTGTCAACACTTGTTTTTTCTTGTGTTTTTGATTTTAGTCATGCTGATAGTAGGTGGTGACATCACACTGTGATTTTGATTTGCATTTCCCTGATGATGAGTGGTATTGAGTATCTTTCCATGCGTCTGTGGACCATCTGTATGTCTTTGAAGAAATGTCTGTTTATGTCTTCTGCTCACTTTTAGATTTTTTTTTTTGCTATTAAGTTGTATGAGTTCCTTTTATATTTTAGATATAATCCCCTTATCAGTTATGTGGTTTGCTAATATTTTCTACTTTTCCATAGGTTGCCTTTTCATTTGATCAATAGTTTCCTTTGCTGTGCAGAAACTTTTTAGTTTGATGTAGTCTACTTGTTTATTTTTGCTTTTCTTGCCTTTGCTTGTGGTATCACATGCAAAATATCACTGCCAAGACCAGTGTCAAGTCGTTTACACCTGTGTTTCCTTCTAGGCATTCTGCAGTTTCATATCTTATGGTTACCTTTAATCCATTTCGAGTCGATTTTTGTTTCTGGTGTAAGATAGTGTTCCAGTATCATTCTGTTGCATGTAGCTGTCCAGTTTTATCAATACCATTTAGTGACGATACCATCTTTTCTACATTGTGTATTGTTAGCTCCTTTGTAAAAAAATTAATCTATCATTTATGCATGGGTTTATTTTTGGATTCTCTATTTTATTCCATTAATCCATGTGTCTGTTTTTATGCCAATACCATACTGTTTTTATTACTACAGCTCTGTAATATAGTTTGAAATCAGGAGGTATGGTGCCTCCAGCCTTGTTCTTGTTTTCCCTCAAGATTGTCTTGGTTATTTGGGGTCTTTTCTCATCTCATACAAACTTTAGGAATATTTTTTTTTGTGTGTGAAAAATACTATTGGAATTTCAATGAGGATTGCACTGAATCTGTAGATCACTTTGGGTAGGATAGACATTTTAATAATATTAATTCTCTGGTTTGTGAACAGGGAATTTATTTGTGTTCTCTCCTTTTATTTGTGTTCTCTTCATTTTCTTACATCAATGTGTTATAGTTTTCATTATACAAATCTTTCACCCCCTTGGTTAATTTACTCCTAAATATTTTATACTTTTTGATGCCATTTTCAATAGCATTGTCTTCTTAATTTATCCTTCTAAAAGTTTATGTTGGTGTATAGAAATGCAATTGATTTTTGTATGTTGATTTAGTATCCTGCAAGTTTATTGAAATTGTGTGTTAGTTATAGTAGTTTTTTCCTGAACCCTTAAGGGTTTTCTGTATATAATATCATGTCATCTGCAAATAGGGACAATTTTACTTCTTTCTGATTCAGATGCCTTTTATTTCTTTTTCTTTGTTTGTTTTAAATGTTTATTTATTTATTTGGAGGGAGAAAGAGAGCAGGGGAGGAGCACAGAGAGAGGGAGAGAGAGAATCCCAAGCAGGCTAAGTTATCAGCACACAGTCTAACATGGGTTGATCTCATGAACCGTGACCTGAGCTGAAATCAAGAGTCAGATGCTTAACCTACTGAGCCACCCAGGCACACCCTGGATGCCTTTTATTTCTTTATGATGTCTAATTATTTGGGATAGGACTTCCAGTACTATTTTGAATAAAAGTGGTAAGAGTAGATATTCTTGTCTTGTTCTTGACTTAGAAACCTCCTATCACCTTCTCACAAGCTTCCAAATTGTATTCTTGTATATAAAAGAAATATCATTCATTGAAAAAACGGTTTTTAAAGAAATCTTCTTGGTTACTATATTAGTCTACCTCAAGCCATTAGTAGTAACATCGAATGTTTGTTGACCTAAGAATTTGTGAATACAACTGGAATTGTATATAGTTTCAGCTCTAACATGTAAGTAAAGGGAAGAAGAGGGAAGAGGAGACTGGAGTGAGTTTAGTGCTTGTTGAAAGATTTGTCCAGTGTGGGAGCCAGGGTTGTGGTGTGGGTAAAGCGTCCTAGCAGTGTGATGCTGTTTCTTCCCCATCTGTTGACATTCAGGAAAAAAGCAGAAGCTGTGAAGATAGGGAATGTGAGGTCAGGTGGTGTCACGGAAAGAACACTGGCCTGGGTCTCTGAAGAATTTGTTTCTAATAATAATAATAGGAAATAGCAGTTAATTGAGTACTTTGAAAATTTTAGATACTGTGGTATGCTTGCTATATCTTAGCTCATTTAAACTTCATAATGACCCTTTCAAGTGATCCTATGATCCCTATTCTATTGGAAGTTTAAGGCCACATGAATAGCAGTGATGGGAGTAATTCGGATTCAGAATGCTGCATCGACTCTAGCTCTCGACTTTTATTGCCCCTTCTTCTTGTCTTTACAGATGCCAGATAATAAACGAAGTAAAATAACCATGCAGCAGTGTGATGATTGCAGTGGTCAGGGTCGGTAAGTTATAATGCAATTAACAGACTTCCCCAAATGGCAACATTTGAAATAACAAAGACTTACTTCTTTTTATTCTACAGATCAACATGAGTTGCTGAGGCTTCCACTTCATGTCTTGATAGTCCTCTTCGGGGACTCAGGTTGGTGGGTTACATGTCAGTTCCCCCAGTAGAAACTCCATGGAAAGAACAAGTATCATGGCCTATAGTCCTTCGCCAGGGACCCAGGTGACAGGCTACTTGTCACTTCCAACTCAATGGGTAGAACCAGTTGTATACCTCCCCGCTCCCCGCAACCACAGGGAAAGCAGGAAGCACAATCCTACAAGTACTTGCAAAGAGAGGAGAAACGGATAGGATGCAACAGTCAAATGAGCCGCTGGAGTTGGTTTTCTTTGATCAGTATGATGTCACCTTCCTCTTTACTGTTATCAGTTTCCTCTCACATCAGCTATTTAGCACTGTTAGCTTGAGCTATGTGTAGCTTTGTTTCCCAGCATAGACTGTCTTAGTCTCTGTCCTGCCTCTACTACCTGTGTGCTGCCAGGTGAATGCCCTGACCTCTCCAGGCCTAGGTTTATCAACCATAAAATAAGTAGGCGGATTAGGAAATCTTCAAGAGCTCTGCCAAGTGAAAATTTTTATGACTTCGTGAAAAGGAAAATAAATCCTTCTTTGATTATCTTATGCTGACCGGGCAGGAACATAGGCTATATATGGTTTTGGAGGCAAAATCCAGCAATTGAGAGATAAGCCAGTTGGGAGATACTGGTGCTGAGCCAGGATAGAGATTAAGGATAAACAACTGAGGTAGACTTTAGGCTTCAATCTGAGGATTCGGAGACGGGTAAGAAATAGTGAGGAAATAATCAAATCCAGGATCCTCTGACTTTGTTCCTTATTGGTTATTTAGTGATTACTTAAGGTAAGCCATTTCATTTATATATGTATATGCGTAACATATATGCATATATTAATGTACGTTTACACATATGCATATAATATATACCCACATTTAAAAAATGTTTTTATTTTTTTAAAAACTTTTTAATATTTATTTTTAATTTTTGAGAGACAGAGCATGAGTGGGGAAGAAGCAGAGAGAGAGGGAGACAGAATTCGAAGTAGGCTCCAGGCTCTGAGCTGTCAGCACAGAGCCCGATGTGGAGCTCGAACCCATGAACTGTGAGATCATGACCTGAGCCGAAGTCGGATGCTTAACTGACTGAGCCACCCAGGTGCCCCTTTATTTATTTTTGAGAGACAGAGAAAGAGAGGCAGAAAGAGGGAGGCAGAGGATCCAAAACAGTCTCCGTGCAGAGTCTGATGTGGGGCTTGAACTCATGAACTATATCATGACATAATGCAAAGTCAGATATTGTTTTTTTTAAATAATTTTTAGTGTTCATTTATTTTTGAGAGAGAAAGAGTGCAAACAGGGGAGGGGGAGAGAGACAGGGAAAGACAGAGAGAGAGAGAGAGAGAGACAGAATCCGAAGCAGGCTCCAGGCTCTGAGCTGCCAGCACAGAGTCCAACGTGGGGCTCGAACTCACAAACCGTGATATCATGACCTGAGGTGAAGTTGGACACTCACCCGACTGAGCCACCCAGGTGCCCCAAAGTCAGGTGCTTAACCAACTGAACTACCTAGGCATCCCTGTACATATTTTGTTAAGGAAGACATTTAGTGGTTAACTTCAAACTTTAGGCCAAAAGCCCTGTTTTGAGATGTAGGCAAAACACACAAAGGCTTATGTTTTTTGGTTTGCACGGTACGATCAAGATGCTACAAATGTCTGTCACCTAGTGCCAAGGTAACCGAACTATGGCATTAGCTGTATTAGAAAAACTACAGATAAGTGACAGCAATTGTCTTAGCAAGACATGTTTTCAAGAATTCAAACCAGTCTCATTGTTCTCACCTGCATTTTTACCTGTATACGTCCTTCTCAAATTATGGCTTCCTAAAATAAGCACATCGGCTCATACATCTAGATACACGGGTTTGCAAAGTGAGCAAAGGCAAGAGTAAATGCCTGGGCTTGGAGAGCACAACCAGGGCAGTGCTCTTTAGAGAAAGGCTTGGTACCGGTGGAGGGAATGGAACAGGAACCCTACCGACACAGGCAGGGGAAAGGCTTCTCTTCTGAACGTTTACCTGCCCAGATCTTCACACTGGTCTGCCGCCTCTGCCCCTTTACACAGTAATTTTACTCATCAGTCACCATGTGCAAGGAACATGCCTGAAAGTACAGTTCGCGTGGAGACATGAGAGCTGAGCCATGGAGAGGGATTTGGGGTGAGGCAGCTTGGGAATCTGGGTCCAGATCCGTGCTAAGGCCGGAGAAGGCCGTTCTGTCCTTTTTCAAAATTGCTCCTCTTTCTGCTGCTCTCCAATCCTTGTTTACTTACAAGTCCAAGCAAAATTTTAATTTTTTAGAGGGATTGATTAAAGCCAGATGTCAGGAGGAAAACACTCATATAAACTCTGTAATAGTTTTATAAGTTACCATGCTTAGGCTATACCACCCTCTTATTTAATCAAACATTCATCTAGTTGTTACTGTTCAGGTATTTTGTAGACCTGGTTATTAGCATCTGCAATCAATTGACTTGCAGTAAATGAGATTACCCCAGCTACTATGCGTGTGCCTCATGTAATCAGCTGAAAATCCTCAAGAGCAAGAACTCGGGTTTCCTGGAAGAAGAAATTCTGCCTTAAGACTAACTGCAGCTCCCAAGTGATAGGCCTTTCAGCCTGCTAGTTTGCCCTACAGGTTTGAATTTGCTTGCCCATAAAACATGTAAGCCCATTTCTTCTCTCTGTTTTTTTAAATGTCTGTTTATTTATTTTGTGTGTGTGTGTGAGAGAGAGAGAACCAATGAGTAGGGGAGGTGCAGAGAGAGGGAGAGAGAGAGAATCCCAAGCACGCTCTGCGCTGTTAGCAGAGCTCGATGTGGGCTCTACAAACCGTGAGATTACAACCTGAGCTGAAATCAAGAGTCAGAGGCTTAAACAACTGAGCCACACAGTTGCCCCAAAGGAAATTAAAAAACAAAAAGTATATATAGATATACTTTTTTTTGAGAGAGAGAGAGCACTTGAACAGGGCAGGGGCAGAGAGAGAGGAAGACAGAGAATCCCAAATAGGCTCTGTGCTGCCAGCAAGGAGCCTGATTCAGGGTTCAAACCCATGAATTGTGAGATCATGACCTGAGGCGAAACCAAGAGTGAGACACTTAACCGACTGAGCCACCTGGGGCACCCTGTAAGCCAATTCTATTTATCTATCCATGTATTTATCTATCATCTACCTACCTATTCATTCATCTGTCTCCTCCTGGTTCATTGTTTCTGGGGAAGCCTGACTGATACAAATTCAAGTTATTTGCATGGTAGTATAGCTAATAACTAAGCTTAAAAGGGAAGGTCAGCAACCAGTTGTGAAATGGTACCATTTTTTAAAAAACAGAAACTTAAATTGCCTTCATGGTAGCTCACAGGGTGGTGATGTCTGTTCCCACCTGTTCAAATTGGGTCTCGCCTGGCATACATTTTGCACGATTAGAATTATTGGCACCTGTCGATGGAATAATCCTAGGCCTCATCTAGAGTGTAAATGCCAAAAACTATTGGCTATCTCTTAAATGCAGGAAAACTCTTTCTAGGTCGAAAGCAGGACATTCTGAGTCTTAGAATGAAGCAGTCATTCAGTCCCACTTCTTTATTTCAAAGGTGATGAAATAGAGACCCCGGGAAAGTTAAGTGTGCTTTGCAAAGCCACAATCATAACATATTTTAAAAAATTTGTTCTGTCACTTGAAAATGTTTAAAAATTTTTCTGTATTAGCTAAACATATAAATAATTTCTGTTTAGCTAAATATTTTGGGAAAGCACATTGGTTTGGCTTCTAGAGTATTCTATCATGGATGTGCCAGCATTGAACTAAATACCTATTTTGTGTATTTAATTTATATTTATATTTTCACTTCTATAAATACTGTAATAAAACCCTTATACATAAGTCTTTGTACACATGCTTATAATTCCTGATAATGAGTTTCATGAAAGGGGATTTCTAGATCAAAGGGTATGCATATCATGAAGTCTTTTTTTTTTTTTTTTTTTTTTTAAAGAGTGCACTAGTGAGCAGGGGAGGAGTGGGGAGAGAGAGAGAGATTGAGAGAATCCTAAGCAGACTGGGTGCTGTCAGCACAGAACCCGACGCGGGACTTGAAGTCACGAACCGCGAGATTATGACATGAGCTGAAATCAAGAGTCAGACACTTACCGGACTGAGCCACCCAAGGCCTCCAAATGAAGTCTTTAATCCCACTTGCCAAACTGTTCTCCAGAGACTTCTTACCAGTTTCCAACACTCAGTCGTGGATGACAGCCCCTGTGTCTCTGGACCCTTACCCACCCTGGATATTTTCATTAACAAACAAATACGATGGATCTGGAGTCTCATCTAAGCTCATGTTATTTATTAGCAAAGTTCGACTTATTTTTTTCCTAATTTTATTGGCCATTGTACTTTCTTTATATATTTTACACATTTCTTTATGCATCTCTACCTGTTTTGAGTTTATATTTTATCAATTTGTAGAAATTTTTAAAAACGATCGACTCAAGTCCACAAAACGATGCCCCAGTGAACGGTAGGTAGTTGTTATTATTATTACTTGTATTGTCATTGTTTCACTGTGGTTGTTGGTATTATTGCGCCTCTGGTGCCAGGTGCCGTCTTGTACTGACAAACTAGGAAGGAGCCACTGCCTGGTGTCAAATAGCCTCTATTAGGTAAAATATATCTCTAATTCATTGGGAAAAATTCGCCCAAACATATCTCAGTTATGCTATCGACTTGAAAGTCGTTCACCTGCATCTGCTAGCTGGGTCCTATTCTCCCTGGAATCAAGTAAACTGTGGTTTATGCTTCAGGCACTTACGTAATGACATGCACACCACTCCACCTCTTTAGTTTTCCCTCTAACTAGGCACTGAGAGTCTTTCTTCTCTGGGAAATTATGGCAATTGACCTCAGAGAATACACAAATAGCGAAGTGCCTCCCCTTTTTAGATGACATTCTACATTATCCCTGTTTTTTCCCTCTGGAAAGTGTAAAATTACATATCTTAAAATGGAATCTGTGCAGCAGTTTTTTATCTTTTTAAATATTTAGCAGGACACAGTGTTTACTTTTTATGCTTTGTTCTAGAATATTGTGTTTTATAGAGGACACTCAGGGTGTTTTCTTTCTCATTTTTACAGTCGGCCTCACATTCTTGTGGGCTTGCGTTCATTCATTTCCGTGCTGCCGTGTTTGGGCTCTTTCCCTAGGGCAGAAGTGGCATCTGTGATTGGTCACCACATCACATAGCATTAGTGAGGAAGGCTGGGAGATGATTTAGGGATGTTGGGGATAATTCGTTGTGAGTGACAGCTGAAAGATATATATATCAGTCTTTTAATGGTTGCTTATGGGAAGTTTTACCTCCACAAGTGAGTTTAATATATGTAACTTGATATCATGGTTCCTGACATCTAGGAGACAATCCAAGGATGCTCGTTGTCCTCTGTATCAACCAGAATTCTCTAGAAAAATGGAACTAATGGGATATACACACAGATGCACAGATGTAGAGAGAGTTATTTTAAGGAATTGGAAATTGGCTCACGTGATTTTGGAGCTGGTAAGTTTGAAATCTGTAGGGCAGGTCAGCAGAAGAAACCCAGGTCAGAGTTAATGTCGTAGTCTTGCGTCTACAATCTGTAGGGTAAGCCTTGGGCTGGAAGTTCAGGCAGGATTTCTATGTTACAGCCTCAAGACAGTTCCTCCTTCACCAGCAAACCTCAGGTTTTGTGCTTAAGACCTTCAGCTGATTAGATGAGGGTCATTCATATTATTAAAGATAATCTCTTTTACCCATAGTGAACTACTTATAAACGTTAATCATATCTACAGAATATCTTCACCGTAAAACCTAGTGTAGTATTTGATTAAACAATGGGGCACCGTAGCCTACAAGTTGGCACATAAAATTAACTGTCTCACCTTCCTTTTGCCCTCCTCTTTTCCTACATGTAAAAGGGAATAGGGCTTTATCAGGAAGGCAGGGATCCTTTCCTACCCACCTCAGTTTCATGAACTCACTGAATCCATTTACTAAACAGAGAGAGCAAGAAGCTTTGGGAACACGATAGGGTAAAAGAAAGAAGAGAAAGAGAATAAGAGAAGGAAGAAGGCGTTTGTGGGAAAGTAAGTAAGGGCAGCAGAAGGAGAGGTAAGAGCATCCCAAGGATGAGGCCGCTGCTTTCCTGGTATAGCCTAGTTCTGCATGTCTGTGACTTTACAGGAATAATGGAAATGGTGGGTCAGAGGGAGAGTGGAAAAAGGATGGGATCCCTCAAAAGCACGGTCAGGAAACTTCCCTGCTACAAAATCGCAGGTGTCAATGGACTGAGTGAGGTAAGGTGTTCTGGATTCTCTGGAAGCATTCTCTATATGTTATTAAGAAATGCCCAGTTCCTTCTTCGATATGGCAGTATAGACACGGACTGAGGTCCCCTGTGAGTCTAGGTTGAAGATGAGCATCAGAGACACAACTGCTACATAGAAGAGAATGGAAGTCATTCTCCAGGTGCAGGAGAATGGGCTTGAATGAAGCAAAAGAGTTCATCATGTGTTGGTGGTGAAGTTACTTAACCTTTCAGCTGCACTAAGTATTTAGACATGTAGGAGGATAATAATATCAACCCCCAACCCATTTAATAGGGCAAATGAGTTAAAACTGTGATATGATTTTAAATTTATGTCAATCAGCAAATTCAAAGCACAGCACTATAATTAGAAACCCACGATTGCCTGTAGAATATCCTTGTGGGCATAATTAATGCATATTGAAAATTTTAGCAGTTATTTTAATCTCAGATAGAGCTTGGTTCAAATGAGTTGATTTCTCTGTTATGAGTATTAAGGGCTACTTACATATAAGGTACACTTTTTTTAGTGATGGACTTTTCTGCTATTTCAGAAACTTGGTGTCGACCTTTCCTAGGTCATGGTCAATGAATTAAATCAAAAAGCTTGGAAGTGACTTGGGGAGGTTTCCTAGGTGCAACTTGTTAATGGGGAACACAAATGACTGTTCTAGGGGACCGACCTGGCCCCTGGCTTTATTAGATCATGCCACTTTATTGTATATTACTTTTTAAAAAAATTTTTAATGTTTGTTTATTTTTGAGAGAGAGCATGAGCAGGGGAGATAGAGAGACACAGAATCCGAAGCAGGCTTCAGGCTCTGAGCTGTCAGCACAGAGCCCAATGCGGAGATCAGACTCACAAGCTGTGAGATCATGACCTAGGCTGAAGTCAGACGCTCAACCGACTGAGCCACCCAGGCACCCCTGTGTATTTACTTTATTAGGTGGGCAGGTTAACTGTTTTGAGTCAGGTAAGCAGAAACGAATCCAGTAGCTGATTTTCAAAGATTCTTTTAGAATTTGCATTTTGGTGGGAAACACATTTCCTAATACACTTGATTCATCGCTTTTTGAAATACTTTCTTTTTAATGCTTGTTTATTTGAGCAATACAGAACAAATGCACACTAATTTCCTTCTTTTCAATGGAGGCTTTTCTGTTTTTAGGCCAAGAATCCTGAGACACCCCTAAGCTTTCCTGTATTGGTGTTTACAAACAATGTTATAAAAGACTTAAATGTTTCCTGGATTGTTTACATAAGAGGCAACCATACGCTATGGTAATAATGAGAGCCATGAATTTCGGAAGCTGGAAAGTCAGCTACGTGACTTACCTGCGGAAGGCTAAACACTCCATCTTTGCATCATTAGGCTGGTATTTGTTTGAGGTGATTTTTTCAGAAAAAGTTATCAGAAAAGCTTCCTCTGTAAGCAACCATATGACCTCTAGGAGGCAGATAAGAGAAATGCAACGGCACCCCTTGATAGAGTGTAGGTTATATCTTTGGCAATGATCCAATTTTTCTAGTCTTTATTCACTGGGGAGTAAAATTATTGCCTCATAAAACAAGAGAAATGTCCAGTTATTTCTTAGGTAGGGCCCTATTAACTTTACCACTGTCGCCAGCTCCTTCCACAACATTAAAATCTTTCAACCCTGTGGCAGGGAGGATGTTACATACCCAGATTTAGTGATCCAAGGACAATTATTTTGAAAACATACATTTCCTTGAAAGACCCAATTTTGAAAGAACTAATTTTTAGAATGATGTTCCAATGAATCATTGAATTCATAACAGCATTTTTCTTTAGAAACCTTTTGCCCACATCAAAAGCATTGGCCAGGATATAAAAAATGTGAGCCTTAATGTTAAGGAAAATTGATTACTGAGAAAGAGTTTGATTATCAAAATGTATTCCAATGTTTCACCATAAAAATCATTGAATGAAAGTTTCATTTATTTGAAGATCTGGATAATTGTCTTTAGTTTCTATCTGATTCTTGCTATTGTGTAGAATATCCCTTTAAGCCTTAATGAGATTCATAGTCCCATTTCTGGTTGGTACACAAATAAAAATGTTGTTCTTGCCCGTGTTGTCGGAGTGAGAATAAATTGGACCCATTTGAAGAGATGTGATGGTTTCTACAGAAGAGAGAGAGTCTCGTTCAGACTTTGCTCTGATCTGCCTTGGTTATATATTGTTAAGAACTGGCCAGGGACAAAGATCAAACTTACTCAAGGATATTAGTTTCCCATACACACTTATTCCCTTTGGCTCTTAAGTTGAGCCTTGGATAACTAAACATTTGCAACCATTTGCAAATTTCTTTGCGTCCTTTTCTAATTGTTCCTTTGCTAGGATTCTTGCATAGAGCCAAACTGGGTCTGGTGTTTGTACAGCAATATCTGAGCTGCTCTTGACCGAACTATAATTATCTGAGTTTGGTTAGGCTACATAGTGTGTGGTGTGACTTCATAGTGTGTTAACTAGGTTCCTCCAAAAGTAGAGTCTGAGACCAAGATTTTGATGATTCCGGGAAATATAAGTGAGGTGGAAAGGAGATGAAGGCAGGGAAGAGAAAAAAGCCCATAATGTCTATCTTAAAGAGTGAGATACCTCTTTGCACACTTGGGGTCCAAGTCCACTGGAGACGTTCGATAAACCAAGAAGAATGAACAGTCTCAGAATTGTCTTCTGGAAGGACAGGGACTATTCCTCATTAGTGGAGGATAGCCTGGAAGAGTACTGACTATTCCATTGTACTGAGTTGTGCCTGTGGTCTGCTGAGCAAGTTTCTGTGGAGCTGGAGAAAGGCCTCAGACAGAGAAGCTGAGAGATGCAGGCTTTTTGGGAAACTGCCAAAACAGTGGGTTAACTCAGAGATGAGATGAGACTATGGGGGGGGGAGGGCAGGACTGTCTGCTACCAACAGTAAACTTGAAAATAACAGTGCTTTGGAAGAGCAGAGGGCTATTTCTTTCACATAAGGGAAGTCCCTAGATAGACTAATTTTGGAGTCTTCATAATCCTCAGATGCCCCAGTTCTTCCAGGGCCACTGTTTTGTTATCTCTAGTGTAGGTTTGTCTTCAAAATTCAAAATAATAGCTAAATGCCTAGTAATCATATTCATATTGCAGATAGTAGAATTTAAGATGGGACAAAGAAGGCTTCTCTTTCTGTTTTAAGGAGATATTCTAGAAATACAATAAACTATTTTTATCATTTCCTAATCAGAACTTAGTTACATGGCCACATCCTGCTATAACATATTCTGAGAAATACGATTTGATTGCACATGGCCATATGTCTCACCAAAAATCATGGTTCCACTACTATGAATGGAAGGTAGAATGGGATATTGGCTACTAATCATCTCTGGACTGTAAGGTCTTCATCAGCCAGGCTCTCATGGCTCCTTAAGTGGGAGAAATGGTAGAAGTAAGCAGAATTATATTGATCCTAAATTATTATGTTGTATTCCTTTGGTAAAACTGGTCATCTTCACAAAACTTTAGATACTGACCTTGTGCACAAAAGTTATAATGGATGAGTTGATTTAGATGAAGGAATTCATTTGTTTGTATTTTACCTAGTTGGTTTTTTTTTTTAAGTTTATTTTTATTTATTTTGAGAGACAGAGCGTGAGCAGGGACGGGAGCTTATGTGTTCTGATAGTGAATCAGAGTTGTAATAATATCAATGGCAACAGTGATTGTATGAGCCTGTTCAGGCCAAGATAACAAAATACTACAGACTGAGTGGCTTAAATAACAGAAATTTATTTTTCCCAGTTATGGAGGCTGGAAGTCCAGGATGAAAGTGTGGGCGTGTTGGTTTGTCCTAAAGTCTCCCTACTTGGCTTGTGGTCAGTCACTTTCTCACTGTGGCCTCACATCACCTCCCCTTTCTGTGAGAACCTTGCTAGTGTCTGCTACTCTTTTTATGAGAAAATCAGGCCTAATGGATTAGGGACCCATGCTGTTGATCTCATTTAATCTTAATTAGCTCTTCAAAGGATCTACCTCCAAACATATTCACATCGGGGGTTAAGGTTTCAACATATGAATTTGGCAGGGACACAATTCAGACACTAAAAATGATAACAGATATTTATTTAATGTTTTTATGTATTGACCATGATGCTGAGTGTTTTATGTAGATTCGTTTACTTAACCTTCATAATAGCACTGAGTAAGGGATTATACTGCTCATTTTATAGAGAAGGCAACAGATGTAGGAAAACTGAAACATGCTTAAATTTGCATGGGAACAAGTGAGGGCAACAGGCTGACATCAGAGCCTGGGTTCATAAACCACTGTGAGAAGGTGCTCGTGGTATGAAGCACAAGACAGAGTTCCACACTTGACAGATGGACAAGCGTTGTTGGTCCTAGACAGAGAAGCAATTATAGGCTCTACGTGATGTCGGGGGAATTCTTTGAAGAGACCTCTTCCCCTGAACAAATGGAGATGTATCTCTAAGAATGGCAAGTAGGAACTAAAATATCACTTTATTATTATTGGTAGAGGCTGGAGAATGTGGCCTTGGTCTGTTAGTTAAATGAATCAGCAATTTAGAACCGAGGCAAATGCAGTTACCCATGAGGGCACACTGGCCCAGGGCAAGCCTCCTCCTTCTCTTGGGACAGAGCCTCTGGAGATGCTGTGGAAAGTCTGCCCCTGTGAGTTGGAAAAGGAAGAACCTTGGGAGAACCACACTCAGCAAGACTGTCTTGTTTTTCTAGGTCTAACAGTCTCCTCATCTCCTCAGCTGGTGCAGAGAGTAAAGGGGGCAGATAGCTTAGGAAAAATCCCCTCCTTGGAAACCAGTGGTAAGAAAAAAGTGTTCCCAAGTAATGGGATACAGCGAAGTTTTCTTGAGTTTGCCTGGACAGCCGAGTCATCTTTCCACAGGTGTCGACTCTGAGACCTAGGCAACGGCATGAAGTCTTTCTCTTTCTTTCTTGTGAAAACTTTTTCCCGGGATTAATTTTATATTGCTTGGGAGCAATACAAATCACTCAAATAATGTTATGAGGCAACCAGGCTTGGGATTGCATGTCAATGAGTGGCTACAGCTTGGAAATAAATGGATGCTTTGGTAATGCATTTAAGACACTACATTGTGAGTAATAGAAAAGACCAATATGTAAATATGTAAATCTCCCCCAAAAGGATCCAGGAAATTTCTCTCAGAAAAACAACTCTGTTTTTAGTAAGGAAACCAGTGGACTTAATCAAAGGAATAGGTCTAAACAAAGGAATCAGAGCCAAATAGAGAGTAGGATTTTAATCATTCGCCTTGGTATATTCAGCCTATGATGAATATTCATTAACAACTGATCAATACACTATTTTTCTATTTCTTCAAATAGAGTTGAAACATAAAGACAAAGAAAAGTAAACATTTTCTAACCTTCCAGAAGAATAAATCCCACTGCCAACAAATTCTGCCATCTTCAAAAATAATGTTTCAGCAGAATAACTTCATATACTTTTAATATATAACTTCATAATAACTTTTAATGGTTGCCCACACCTCCCCTTCCCCCCTCCCCCGTTGGGGAACTCAAAGGCAAACCAGAATGGAGACTTGATGCATTTGTCCAGAAAAATGAGACCAAAAAACCCCCGTTACCCCCGAAAATTGGTTATGTGAAATATTTTATTGTTGGCATTGCCCTAGATAGTGGACTGATTGAGGATTCCCTTCATGGGTATAGAATTGGCTCTGATTTCTCCTGAAGAATTGAATGCTCACATCTCCATGCGTGTGTACACGTAAAAGTTGAGTTTTTAATTTGTTGTGTGTCAAATTGAGTTTCTCAAAAATTTTTTTTCAATTAATTTCCTCTCCTCGAGCACATTTTGCAAATGGAATGTGATGATGAGGTTTAGTCATTTTGTTATTTGATAGTTCTAAATAGCTAATCTGAATAATTCTGCTCCAGATAAATTCTGAGGGCTTTTTAATTTTGTAATTGAAATATTTGGTTGGCTGTTAACTTAAATAAATTAGGTAGCTAACAAACTTCTACTTTTCTCCCTGCTGCATAGTTGCAATGATAGAGATGGGGATGCTTCAGGCCTTCAGATGGATTTTTGTTTTGTTTGCCTTGCTTTTCATTTACCGTGGCAATCTGAGGGAAATAAAATCCCTCTTAAGGGAAATAAATACCCTCCCTCTCTTTTTGTTTCTTTTATTCTTTCTTTCTTTTTTCTTTTTACAAAAAGGGTCATCTGGATTACACTGGTGTGTAGGGTTGAAAGTACGTATCAAACTCAAGATGTTTCCAGAAAATCATTCAAAATCAGGATTCTGCACAACTCTCAGTAAAAAAAAAATCTTTGTTTCTTTTGAGATTCTTTAATATCTGTCTATTATTTTTTCTTTGAAATATGTTTCCCTTCGAACCATATCATTAGAAAAAGTCTTGTCATTATGGTTTTATGGATGTTTTGTTATTCATTTCTATAAGTTTGAGTTTTTCTTTTTTACCTGTTCTTGCTAAATAAAAGTAATCTTTTTCTTCAACTTGTGAAAATGGATATAGTAAATTCTTTGGCAGGAATATTACCAAAATAATCTTTACATAACTGCCTTTCTGTTTACTCTCAGTGTTATCAAAACTGGTGTCCACGGAGCTTAGTAAATTTTGAACTTCACAATTTAAATCCAATCTTTTTTTACTCAGGACCAATTTCTCTGTTCTTTGGATTATCAATTTTCGAAGCTTGGAGAGAAAAATGTCCTTAAAAGTAGGGCTCTGTCAACTGAAAATGGTGGTTTTATGCATGCTGTCTCTTAGCCTTTCCTAATGGTTTTTAGCAGAAGGATTTGAAAGCAAGTGAAAAGATGGAAGTGACTTTCACTTGCTTAGTGTGGGATGGAGTGGCTTCCAAACATGATTATCTTTCTTCCTCTGGATGTGAATTCAATGCTGCTAATGAAAGGGGTCATGCATGCAGGTAACGACCCTATAAAGAGTTTTCTGGAAAATAGATGATATATGAGTAGAAATTCTGCCTCTTACCTTGTGATTTACCCCTGACTTAGAGCATTCCATCTTGTAGCCCAAAGGAGCAGTTCTGTGTGAGTGAGAAGAGATTCCAGAGAAACCTCAGCCAAAGCTTGCAGAAAACATGGGCAATGCTTGAAAGAGGCAGCCGAAAGCAACAGACTTCTGAACTTGAGGACCTGTACCTCCTCAGAATTTCCTCATACAGGTGAATAAATGTATTTCCTTTAAAGTGCATGCTAAATATACTCAAAGTGTACTTATGTTAACATATGTTCTTGTTACTTCGAAAACTAATTTTGAATGAGCAAGTAGTTAGGAAAATATCTCTGATGAAGAACTGTTGTTTAAAGCATTTTCATATTTGTACAAAAGTCTGAAAATCAGGATGTCTTTAGTTTAGAGAGATTAAGAAACAATCAAGAGTCCTTATCTTCCTGCCTTGAAAACACTTGCACTTAAGTTGGTCCGAGTACCTAGAATTGACATTCCTAGCATTTCTGAGGGTCTCTCGAATCCTGTGCATCTTTTTAAAATTTTTTTCTGTGTATTCTTTCGTCTTCTGTACTGACCAAGGGACCTATGCTCCCAAATTGTTCATTGTGTTCTTCAGTTGGGATTTGTATGGCAACAAATTATTTGTTTCTGAAGTCAAAGGTACTTTTGCATCTGGATTACGGGGACCTGGAAAAATCCCTAGGATATATCTTTTATATATTCCATTCCTGTTGGTAACTATTATTCTTTATAAGATACTCATGGCAAAATGAGTGGTTCGAAATCCCCAAATGGAAGTGGGGGACTAGAGGTTTGGCCTGGAGTATAAGGCATGACATCTAAATGCTGATTTCCTGTTCAAAATGGTCCCTGGCTAGTGATTTTCCCGAAATTAAAATAGCTATACAGACATTGGAAAAGGTGAAATACAAAATAATATTAAGACCTGAAGCCAAAATCTTGGTGAAAATTTCACTAATGGCCAAACTGGTGCAACTCTATGAAAACCACATTTAGTGACAAAACAGCTGAATGATTAAGATCATAGAGAGAATTGGTTCAAAACCTGGTTCTGGCATTGTCCTGCTGTGTGACTTCGGCACTTTTCTTAGCTTCTTTGCTGCCTCAGCTTCTTTACCTATAAATGGAGGTCATTCTAGACTCCTCTTCATAAAGTTGCTGGGAGGCTTCAGTGAACTACCACATGATAGGACAGTGCCAAGCACATGGTAAGCCACAGAAAAATGTGAGCTATTAATATTCAGTGACTCAACTATACCGTATCTGTTGCCATTAGGTCAGAATACCCATTTTCACTGTCTGTCTGCTCATTCAGTGGAAAAAGGCCAAACCTACCAAAACATCAAGAAGTCATTTACGTGCCGCATTGTCTTTCTGAAGCAATCACTGTGTTGCCTTCTCCCAAACGTGTACAACTCAGCAAAGTTCTTATTGGCACAAGGCAAAACATACCTCTCTTGACAGTATTGATTTCTGATGTTTTACTACTGGCTTATGTCTCCTGGGGCTCTTAGAAACATCTTGATTCCCATTGTCTCTTCATTAAATAGGCATCTTTTAGAATAATTCCATACCCAAGCTGTGGCAACTCTCTATTTTACCCCAGGGGAACTGAAGTTCAGTGTACAGAGTGAATTAATGCCAGAACTGGGAAAAGAACAGACTCAAGAGTTCAGATATCTCTTCGCTTGTTGACCTTAAAGGAATTTCAAACTTCATCCTTCTTCTCTTTCTATTATTCTTGTTGCCTTTCAATATAATCAGGTTGAACATCTTTTAAGTAAGCTATTAATACTTCCATTTAAATGGAATATAGATCGATCTGTCGATCTGTTTATTTATCTAAACTATTGTTTCACTTCTGTGAAGTCTAAAATTTTGGGAATGCAGCAAGGGAAAAGATGGTCTCCTTATGGACGAGCTGTAAGTTATAAAGAAAAAGGTAACTCATTAAAAATTATAAAGTCGACTTCTGTGCTTTGACTGTCTTGAGTGTGATTTGTGTCTCTCATGGGTCCAAACACCTGCATGCTTACTTGTATCTCCTTAACATTAATATGTATATGCTTTTATTTATTCCCTTGACATAAAATACATGCTGTCATGTAAGTGCAGATTAGTAAAAAGGTTAAAATTAAGATGGGAATGGCTACATATGCTTAGATAGTTCCATACAGATGATTATTTTGCAATTTATTTCTTATTGATCTATCCTATCTTCGTTACTCTCCAGATAACCTTCCAATAGAATAGTTCCTGAACCATGATCCTAGTAGCCTAAAGTTTGTTCTTGACAACAGATTTGCTAGTCCTCCCAGGACTGAGTCTGGAGTTGTTACCTCAAGAAGGCCTATGTTACAATGAATTTGTAACAAATAAGACCTGTAACAAATAGATTGAAAATCAGATTAGTTAGCTGCATAGAGTAAATATCAGGTTAACTGGGCTCCATTATCACGTGTCAGTGGCTCAGCATGGTCTCTGTTCCTCTTCCCTGCTCTGCTGGTTGTTGTTGTTGTTGTTGTTACTTTTAAAATTTTTAAGTGCTTATTTTTGAGAGAGGCAGAGAGACTGACTGCAAGCAGGGGAGGGGCAGAGAGAGGGAGACACAGAATCTGAAGCAGGCTCCAGGCTCTGAGCTGTCAGCACAGAGCTCATCATGGGGCTCGAATCCATGAACCTGTGAGATCATGACCTGAGCCAAAGTCAGTTGCTTAACCGACTGAGCCACCCAGGCACCCCCCTGCTCTGCTGTTTTTGGAGGCTTTGAAAGCCTATAAACTACATTTTTCAGAATCTTTTGCCATTAGGGTTCTAGGTTAGATTTTGCCAATAAGAGGCATTAGCAAAGGTTTTTCTAAGTGGGAGAGAGGCAGAAAACATCCTATTGTCCCTCAGGCAGTAGAAGACTGGGGGTAGAATTTAGAAAACTCCTCTGGGCATTTCCCTATGAATCACTTAACTTTTTGCTACAGGCCACTGTTTTTTTTTTTTTTTCTCCAAATGTTTTTTTAATGTTTATTCATTTTGAGAGACAGAGAGGCAGAGAGAGAGGGAGACTCAGAATCTAAAGCAGGCTTCAGGCTCTGAGCTGTTAGCACAGAGCCCGATGTAGTGCTCCAACCCGCGAACTGTGAGACCGTAACCTGAGCTGAAGTCGGACACTTTACTGACTGAGCCACCCGGGTCCCAGGCCACTGTTACTCTTGCTGGTGGTTTCCCACCTTTCTGTCGGAAAGCTGGCAAGCAGTTTCCCTGGACATTCACTCCTTCACTCTTTTTATCACTCATTTCCTTTTGTTAAATCTCCTCTTTTTGAAAAACTTAATTATTTTGCGCTTTTCTGACCAAATTCTCAACACTTACACTGAAGTTAATCAGAATTAATTCACTATGACCTCTGTTAAAGGACTTTGGCTATCTGGCTTCTCATTCTTAAAATGAGATGGTGAGTCTAGAGCCTTTTGATTCTAGCTGGGATGTGCTCTAGAAAGATGTTTCTTTGGAAGTAAGAGATGAGAGATAGGTCTGCCGGTGGGTGTGAACTGTCCAGATTCGCCTGTAAGAGCCAGTTCGGTTTGGCCTACTCAGTCTCAGTGTCAATAAGTATTGATGCAACATCTCAAGATTTCATTTTATATAAAATCTGGAGTTCTGGACTGTCCTTAAAAATCAGAAGGTTGAGGCACCTGGGCGGCTCAGTCAGTTTGGCGTCCAACTTTGGCTCAGGTCATGATCTCACCGTTAATGAGTTTGAGCCCTGCATCAGGCTCTGTGCTGACAGCTCGGAGCCTGGAGCCTGTTTCAGATTCTGTGTCCCTTTCTCTCTGCCCCTCCGCCACTCTCTGTTGCTCTTGCTCTCTCTCTCTCAAAAATAAATCAACATCAAAAAAATAAAAAATAAATTTAAAAATGAGGAAGAGCATGGTGTGTTGTGCAGAATATTTCTGCATATTTATTTGACAGTTCCCCGCCCACTTCTCCCATTTACTGCATTTGTCTGCTGCCTATACGTATTTAAGTTTAAGAGCCCTGGTTTAGCCTCTAGCACTGTTTTGTCACCTTATTTGGGTCACAAAGCCTTTGAAGAATATCACGAAAACTATTGGGCACTAGTCAGAAAAAATACAAGAACACAAACCTATAATATTCTGATCACAGGTCTCTTTGAAGTCTTGCAGGCAACTAAATTTAATAAGATTCTTTGGTCTAGAGCAGTACTGCTCGTGAAAATGAAGATTCAGATTCCATAGGTCTGGGAGGTGTCTGATTCTGCATTTCTAACAAGCTCTCATGATAATGTTTTGGTCTGGGGCTATACTTTGAGTAGCAAGGTTCCAGTGGTTCTTAGATTTTCTTTGGACATTAGAATCCCCTGGAGACATCTTTAAAAAAAAGATTGTTGCTCAGGCAATGGCATTTTTAAGCAGCTTCCATCTACAGGGTTTGGGAACGTTGTTCTACATTAAAAATAATTTACTGAAATAAGCAAAGACAGGCAGAGAAGGCTGTAAGAGAGGTCCAGGCATCAGGTGGATGTTGAAATGGAGATTAGTGGTGCCAACCAGAAAGACAGGCCATTGCCAATGACTAACAGTTCTGTTTTTCTGGGACTCGCCAGTTCCCCTTTTCTGCAGGGAAAGCAACAGCAGTAACTTAAAGTCTCAAAGAAATTTCAAATGACCTGCTGCACTGGAATCCTACCAGTGGCTTTGCAGAGCCTACCCATCCTAGACTCTCCTATTGTTTGGTTTTACTGGGGACCGTGAGTTGGGGGAGGGGGAAAGGAAGGTTGGGTATGGATAAATTTTCAAGTCACTGTTTATCATTTCCAAGGCACGATTTTCCTCTTACGATATGGCCTTATCCAAAGCTACGAAAAAGCCATGAAAGTTGTCATTGTAGACTTTATGTCAAATGAGAACTGATTTGGAACCATGTCCACTGCCAGTGTTGGGATGGATGTGTTCTTTCACAGGTAGTCTATAGCAATTTAGGAAAAAAACATGAGCATGTAACACAAAAGACATGTGTCCATGACACTGCTTGATCTGGGCTTCAAAGACAGAATTGAAAGCTGAACTTCAGTGAGTGTTAGATCAGTGGAAAGAAGTTCTCACAAATGATATCACAGCCCGGGTCATTAATGTTCCTCTCCCTTCACCTTCCTGCAACCTCCGCGTGCATGCCTCTAATTAGTGCAGCTCGAACGTAGGAGACTTCTGATGCCAAATGTGTGGAAAATTTCCAAAGAAGCATTTCCATTTTAAAGAGATCTGAAACCATTATCTGAATCAGCTCCCCCTTTAAAAATTCTCTTCCTGCAGGGAAAAAGGTAATTATATGCATTTAGATATGGATGGCTTTTGCAGAAAAAAAAATTTTTTTAGTTGACATTGCCTAATCACGAGGAATTACTTCTTAATCATGGAATAATAGCCCTAACACTCTTAGATTCCAAGAAACCCTCAAGTAAAAAAAATTTAGTCCCTGATGCTTGTATGTACTAACTATATGATGTTTTAAAATACCCTTGGCGGTAAATGTTTTTCCTAATTTCACAAGGAAACCTCTCTGCCGTGCAGCCATCATCTTCTGTTCTTTGGTTCTAGAACATCTGATAGTATTATATAAACATGGGCATGATATTTAAAATACATCTCAGAAAAGTTCTGGGGCATTGACCTTCTTTGTCCCATTCACATTTCGGAGGGGAGACAGCAGGAGATGGAAGTGACAAGTGGTGGGGTCTTGAGCCAGCAGCCGCCAATGAGCCTCTCCATCTGTGAAGCCATCATCTCTAAGATGCACCATTTTCTTCACATAAGAGACTTGCACCTGTCATTCAGTTGGAATGACAAAGAAGATACTTTTCTGCTCTCCTCCTCGCTGACTTCTTGTGATTTTTCTCTTTTCTTCTGCCCTAGAGAACAGATGTTCTGCACCCACTAAGGTCAGTTTTACATTGTTTTGTTTTTCAAGGAGGGTTTTTAACATGCCTGCTGACGATTTAGCATAAATTGTTCTTGTAATTAGTGTAGGTAATGAACTCCCCACCTATCTTTTAGTAGATAATTACAAAGTCGGTGTATATTAGCTGGGACTATTGGAGGAGAGGAGGGCTGGGTGATTATGAATTCCTTCCTCGTGTCTCTAAGACCAAATCCCAAACGGTTTAATCATCATCAATGTCAACCTTTGCCATATCTTCATTCTACATGCCATATATTATAATGTTGCATTTATATTCCATCTTGACTTTGATATTTGCTCCTTCAGAATAGAGGTAACCTGATTAGACAAGGCGACTGGCAGTTGAAAGAAATGTTCTTAAAATATGCATGTACCATCACCAATTTCCCACTAGCGATTCCCCCTATACCCTACTGTCTGCATTTACCAGAGGCTTGTTTTGTTTTGTTTTTAGATGTAATTATGACTAGAGAAGATTGAGTCTGTGGCAAAAATGACAATTACCAGCGGCTTCTTTGTGGATGAGTTCTGTTCTTTTAGGCAGGGGCAGGGAGGCGAGGAGGAAAAAAATCTCTTCATACAAAATGTGAAGTCATTGAGTACTTCAAATGCCTTAAATACTCTGTGTGTGTGTGTGTGTGTGTGTGTGTGTGTGTGTGTGTGTGTGTTTATGTTTAACATAGTCCTTGTGTAAGGATCCTTATCCAAACTATAATGATTGCCATCCTTTTTCTAGAATCCTTCTGTCTGGTCACTTCATGTCAACTGCTACTTCAATATTATTGGACAGTCATTGATGCCAGAGATCTTTTCTGAACCAATTGGCCACTGATTTTCAAGTATTTATTACTCATCTACTGCTTATGTTACCAGACGGGCAGACGAGAAAACATAAAAAGAGGTTGTAAGGTATAGAAGTAAGCCCAGAATAATTGGTTAGTCTCAAACTAGAAGAAACATTTTTTTTCATCCTTTTATAGCCAAAGGCTCTTGAGCTGTATACTGTAGTTGATAGGGAATGCAAAGGAATTTAGTATCCATCTCCTGCCTTCTTCTGCTTTGCCATAATTCTAATTTAAAAAACTAGCATATGAAATGTGTAAGAACAACATTTCGGGATGTATTTAAGACATACACTGATGTAAGAACTGTTATAAGACAATAGGTCGCTGCTTGGCACATGATGCTACACACATTAAATGTTACAAGTTCCAGGGACACCTGGGTGGCTCAGTTGGTTGGGTGTCTGACTCCGGCTCAGGTCATGATCTCATGGTTTGTGAGTTCAAGCCCCGCATTGGGCTCTGTGCTGACAGCTCAGAGCCTGGAGCCTGCTTCAGATTCCGGCCTCCCTCTCTTTTGCCTCTCCCTTGCTCACACTGTGTCTCTCACTCCCTGTCTCTCAAAAATAAATAAACATTAAAAAATTTAAAAGAAAATGTTAAGAGTTCCAGGGAAGAATAATTTCCTGTAGGTTGGAATGGTCCTGGATAATTTTAGCAAAAAAGAGTAGTAACTGATCCTTCTAGTCTCCATATTATGTAATGCCAAAGAAGACAAAATTAATGTATACACACTTCAGATTAGACTTCTGAATAGGAGCCACTAGTTTTTCTGATTTTCAGCAAAAGGGATATTAGGTATTTAAGGACTCACTCAATAGCAAATTTAATTCTTATAAGAGGCCGAGGGTATTGGAAAAACCAGTGATATTAAAATGGGACAACTGGGTGTCAGGTAGGGTTCATAACTGCACACAAGAGACACTGACCCTGGCTAACTTCAAAGACAGAGAATTATTGAGGGGCTACTGGATAGCTCACATAACCTACAGTAGCCAGGGGAACCTGGGCTCCAGGCAGCTGGGTGCTTTTACCTCTGCTTGCAGGGTTCCCCACCTAACCCTCACCATGACTATGGCCAGCATGGAGCTCTCCGCTTGCTTTTGCCAGGTGATTCTCCTTTGCCTTTGAGTCTTCCCTCAAGTTTTAGGGACCAAAGGCAGAGCCTGTGATTGACAGAGTCTGTGCCAAGTCTGGGCTTGTATGCTAACCCCAGAGAACTGGAAGAAGATCAACATTTTTCAGCTTCTTTGATATCTGTGACCATAGCCATTTACCTAAACAATTGTGAGAGATAGTGCTTTGACGAGGAAGAAATAGTGTGGGAGGAATATGGCAATAATCAGAGGTGATAAAGTAACTGGGTAAGGAGTCCTTATAAGCTTTGCAAAGGGCATTGTTATTTATGGCACATTTATATATATAAAATGCCCACCAATTTCACTGTGCTGCATAACAATGGGGAATTGAGCCTTATATCAAGAAACACACAATAGTGCATCCACCCCCTCATTTAGGGATAGTGAATGCTGGTGAGCAAACATGGCAAAAGTCCTTTGCGTATGGGTTCAGTGTGTCTCTTTTTTCCCAGCTGTGTGAGCTGTGGCATGCCACTTAGATTTTATGAATCTCAATATCTTCTTTAAAATTGATAGTTTCTGGGGCACCTGGCTAGCTCAGTCTATGGAGCATGGGACTCTTGACTCATGGGTGCTGAGTTTGAGCCCCATGCTGGGTGTAGAGATTATTTGAAAATAAAATCTTTAAAAAACATTTGATAGTTTGTGATGTAAAGATTAAATAGAGTGACAAATGTGAAAACTGCAAACTGGAAACCGCTGCAAAATGAAGAAATAATGACTACTCCAGTGAAATATTTCTGTCATCCCCGAGTGTACCATGAACTTGGAAATTCACAAGGCCTGAAAATGGTAGGTCCAACTGACCATTTCAGAGTTTTATTGCATGCTGTCAGGTGTCTACAAAAGTGAGATGTTAGGGCAAGTGTCACCAGTGATGAGCTTTAAATGATTGTATACGCTGACTAAAAGAAGGAATTTTTTGCAACCTTTACCAATTATTGAATGGGAGGTAGCTGGAGAAGTTCTCTGTCACTGTACTCTTCGTTAAAGTCACAAGAGTAAATATTTGAGGCAAGGTACAGCATAGAAATACAGTGAGGCATTTTGGGATAGGCCAGTCTACTTTAAACACTATTCCTAGAATATAGGAGTTTTCATAGAAGCTTCCTCAGGGTGCTTCCATTGGCACGACTCCCATGGGGCGATACAAAAACGATCTCCATGAATGTCCTGTACTGTGTATC
The DNA here is from genome assembly GCA_030068075.1 of Paguma larvata. Classification (NCBI taxonomy): domain Eukaryota; kingdom Metazoa; phylum Chordata; class Mammalia; order Carnivora; family Viverridae; genus Paguma; species Paguma larvata. The sequence goes on along the minus strand of CM057839.1, from coordinate 49,625,599 downwards.
TCCTTCCAAACTTCATGCTTTTTGCAAGACGTAGGGTATGAAGACAACAGGAATGCACTGTATCATCACTTGTGTTTCTTCTCTGGATTGACACGGTGGTTTTCATTTGCAGTGGGTTTATATTACCCACTAGAGGTGTCCTTTGTCCTTTTATGAAGGAGGTGCCTTGTACAGGGTCCTGCCAGAGCAGATGGGCCCAAGATGACAACTTCGGAGCCTGGGCTTTTCAGTGTCAAGCAACAGGAACAAAGCTCGCTGTCAAGTGACACAGTAGTATCCGTCAGAGCTTACCAAGGATGTGATGAGTGGCCTTCAGTCCACTAATGCCTGCTTAATTTTTTTTTTTTTTTTTTGCAGTGTCTCCTTCCAGTGGCTAGATAATTGAACTCTTTGTAGGAGGCCTACACATGGTGAAATTCAGCCCATTGCTGTCTATCCAAAGCCGGCGATGCTAATCCAGTATGTTTTGTCCCTAATGAAAAGATGAGGAGACCATGAGTTCCCCTTTTGTGAAGACCTGAAAAGCTCAGGGGACTGGCAGGTTCTCAATTTTGATTTTTATTCTAATTATATAGTGAAAACAATTCACAGAATTTAGTGTCTAATTGGAGATATTTGAATCGCAGTCTCATCCATTAATTTGTGAATACCGTGTTGAGAGAGAAACTCGAAAGCACCGTCTCCCTGTCAGGAAATCCTTTTCAGGGCTTAGGTGAAAAAATGTATCTTAATCATGTATTCCCTTTTCCGGGAGGCCCTGAACAGAGAGACTACCCCGTATAGGTGAGAGTGTGAGCATAGTTCTTACTTCGGACAGTCATGCTGGATGTAATCTCTATCCCTTTGCGTGACTAACCATTTCTGAAGCCCACAGCCATTATTTGTGCAACATTAGGAATCTCAACCCTTGTGGGGCTCAGTTTGCCCAACAATAAAATGATATTGTTGGACTATTTGATCTTTAAAGTTCCTGTCAGGTTTTTAATATTTGTTTTTTTAAAAATTCATTTTATTAAAGACAATAGTAGAGAAAAAAACAATGCAACCTCATTTATTTAAGTTAGTTTATCTAACATTGATGTCTTAGTACTTCAAGCTTACAGTCTTTTATTCTCAGACTTCATTATTGAAGTTTTACACACATTAACTCATGCAGATAGTGAACTATAAACCTCCTTATTTGGGGACAAACTAGGAATAATGTGAATCTATGTTGGGGGAAAAAATCCAAACTTCCTTTTGTCTTTTAGATGTTATTATTTAAAGTTTATTTATTTATTTTGAGAGAGAGAGTGAGTACATAGAGCTTGAACTCATTGAACCGGGACATGATGACCTGAGTGAAATCAAGAGTCGGATGCTCAACCGACTGAGCCACCCAGGTGCCCCTATCTTTTAGATTTTAAATGCTTGTCTATACTCTTCCTATCCTCCCCCAAACCAGGCAGGCACAATCTTTGTGTCAATAATATTAGAAGCAAATGCATATAGAGTATGTGTGTGTGTGTGTGTGTGTGTGTGTGTGTGTAGCAGCCGCTTAGCGTATAGTAAGTGAATTAAATAATGAGTGAATATTCAAACAATGTGTTTCCATGTTACAGATGGTCTTTGATAGAGTCAAATAAGAGCCAACTGAGCAAGGCAGTTCTTAGGATAATAAACCATTATCAGTTCTATTATATATTCCCTTTTTATTCATGGGTAAAATATGTTTCAGTGTGACAACATAATTCTTCTCTGCCATTACCATTGATCTTCGCTGGCGCCATCAAAGGGCACTCAGTGTCTTTTAAAGTTGGAGAGACATGAAATGCGTAAATGTGATATCTGAATTTTTATAACTCCCTGCTCCTCTCCCCACCTCTGCCGAAACCTGTACAAGTCTTTGGGCTTTCACTTTTCAAAACAGCACTTGTGATGTGATGTGGGATCTGAGGGGTGAGCGACGGGCTGCATTAGTGGATAAGCTCATGTTTTTATATAGAAACAGGTCATGTATTGGTAGGAAATCTTACTTGCTGCAAAATCCAAGCAGAGTTGAAGGGCAGACGACAAAAATCAACACTGAACCCTCTGTTGTTTTCTTTCCCCTTGTCGTTTTAGGAAATGTCTCTTATCACTTTGATCAGGCTACTTTGTTGGAGTTGTTTGGGCAAATCCCCACCTCTAGATGGGCCCGCTGACTTCCACCTAATAGGGTCATATTTATGTGCCTGGAAGGGCTGCCGGCTGGCTTCATTCCCCAGGAAGTAACTCTTGGCTAGTTCTGGCAGGGACATTATAAGCTCACAGGCTTTATCAAATCTGTGAAACCAAGTGTGATTTACAGCTAGAGCTGGGGCAAAGAAACATACAGCAGTTGGATTCTAAAATCAGTAGCTTCCTCCCTGAAGAAGTAGAGGGAATTTGAGTCGGAAGCCAACAAATAAGACCAATTTCAGCTTATCTTGAAAATTTCCAGACTTATTCATAAATTTGACAGGAGTGCTATCAAAGAGAAACACTTTGAAATGATAAAAAGTAAACACTTGGTGTAAGACCCAGAGATGTGGATCTCTTTCAAATGGCTGGGCTCGATGCAGAGGGCTGCAGTGACAATAGAATATGAGGCCATATCCTCTCCCTTTTATGTTGCTTTAAACTGCCTCTGGAAGTTTGGATGGGGTGGGAACTAGTCAGTCAAAAAAGTACTTTGAATTTGTAAAATTAAGACATAAGGGAGAATTGAATGGGAAATAATGAGAATTTCTCTCTCTCTCTCTCTCTCTCTCTCTTTTTAACAAAGAAAAATGTGTAGGAGGACAAAATAGACATAGGTTCTATTTTTATTTATTTTCCTGAGTAGTAAATGATTGGGAAATAGGAGGGATTTCTTTTTCCTTTGACACCTGCTCTATTGGCAAAATTAAGTTGAGAGGGAAGACAAGCAGAACTTTCTATGATTATCCCATTTGGTGGTTTGACAGAATTACCAACAGATTGTTTAAATTATCTTGGGATATAATATTAAAACCTTCAGAGAAAGTGGTAAATTTATCATAAATCTACATGCTATAAATATATATTATGTATATCATATATATTACAGATATATAATTATATCATTTATATGTATAAATATATATATATATATAATTATATCCTTTGTTGCTAAAGCAACAAAGAAACTTAATGATTTCCACTGCCAGTAGGCACACTATCTTTTAAAAAATATATCTACCAAAAGTAAACCTTATTCAGTAACAATTTCATATTTTTTCATCTTTTTATCAATAAAAACTTGGTCAGAGCAAAGTTAAACTTGGTTAAACTTCTGGCCAGCTTGTACAAGGACACCAACTTTGCCATGCTGAATTAAAATTCCAATATAAAACTTGGGGCGCCTGGATGGCTCAGTCAGTTAAGCATCCTACTTTGGCCCAGGTCAAGATCTCGCAGTTTGTGTGTTTGAGCCCTGCATGGGGTTCTTTGCTGACAGCTCAGACCTGGATTCTGTGTCTCCCTCTCTCTGCCACTTCCCCACTCGCACTCTGTCTTTCTGTGTCCAAAAAATAAAAATAAGCATTAAAAAAATTAAAAAAATTCCAATTAAAAAAAAGTACTTTGTTATGTCTTCTGGTCCAAGCAGTCTTGCCAAGAATAAACGTATGTCTGCACACAGGTATGCATGTATGTGCACACAACACACAACTGTGTCATTTTAAAATGCCAGATGTTATTGGAGAAGCCCCTTCATCACCCTCAAGGATATCCGAGTGGCTTAAAATACATATTGGAGGGGTACCTGGGTGGCTCAGCCAGTTAAGTGACGGGACCCTTGATTTCAGCTCAGGTCACGATCTGACCGAGGCCCACCTCAGGCTCTGGACTGATAGTGCAGGGCCTACTTAGTATTCTCTCTCTCCTCTCTCCGCCCCGGCCCCCTTCAAAATAAATAAACATTTAAAAAATACATATTGGAAGCCATTGGACGATCTCAACTAATTTAGGAATAAGTAATCTGTTTTAAAGTAATCCCAAGCAAAGCATTTAAAAAATATTAAATGAGAAATTATGGTAGAAAGCAATTTCACAGAGTAGTGTCAGGGTAATCTTTGTCCTTTAAAATAGGGAATAGTTTCTGTCATGAAGGAAGCAGGGCAGAGGAAAACTCAGCCTTTCGCCAGGAAGGTGTAGACAGTTCAGACAAGAATAATAATTAAGTAGCCTGCTCTACGTGGAAAAATAACACAATCTTGACCTAAGAATCTTGGATTGGTCTTTGATCCTGCAATCTTAAATGAAACACTTGGGAAAGGAGAGGTGAACTCGATGCTTCACCATTTCCCTGAAGCACGTGTGTTCTCACCGCACAGCATATGCACACCTCCCCTGTGCTGAGAGTGAGTGTGTGCAGGTAGGAGGAGTGGCTTAGGAGAAGCACCAGACTTTTGCCACACTAGGCCTGGCAGCCACCACAGCTCTGAAAAAAATCACTGCCATCCCATGGCATACCTTTGAGGGTGAGATGGCAAAGCTTTTTTCTCTCTGACATCTTAATTTTCACTTCTCCCAAGGAATCCTGCCGTATTTCTAAGTGGGTACAACACATAGTACTTAATTTATGCATCTAAGTAAGCAGATCTGACAAAACAATAAAAGCTGCATAAGGTTTATGTGGGTAAATTGCCACTTCTTGAACTTTGAAATTTGCACGCACAGTAAGTTGGGAATTTGCTAATTAGCTCTATGCACATGCCCAGAAATAAACTCACAAATACTGTTTCTTGTCACCGAGAATATATTTAAAGTATGCCAAACAAGATGCACCTTCAGATGATATATCTAGGTAAAAAAATACCGAGTATCATAATATTTTTAGCTTTGTAGTCTCACCGTTTTTCGCTATTTGGCACAGTTGTCTTGAGAACATTTTCTATTGGTGGTTGTCATCTGTGTAAAATAACGAAGTAGAATATTTTCTTTAATCCATACAATCCCTTTTAAGGGAAAACTTGCAACTAGTATACTCCTTGTAGACAGGGCATTAGACATTTTGCCTGTTGGATATATACGAAATCACAGAACTTTAGAATAAGAAGTGTAATATTTAGGCATTGGCTAAATTTCTTTTTTTTTTAAGTTTAAGTAATCTTGATGCCCAATGTGGGGTTCAAACTCATGACCCTGAGGTCAAGAGCTGCCTGCTCTTCCGACTGAGCCAGCTGGGTGCCCCTAGTTAAATTTCTGAAACAAAGAAATCACAGAGAGAGATTCAAGGCAGAAATTGATTGCTTTTCTCCTAACAACCTGAAGGGGAACAGTTTAGGCTTATGGGGAAGGCTTTGCTCATGACGGTCATTCATTCAGGGTCCCAGGTTTCTTCCATCTTGTGGCTCATTCATCATTCAGGGTGTTGTTCATGTCTGGGTAACTGCCACTACATGCCAGCGAGTGGAAAGGGAGAATGGAGGGAGGCAGCAGAAGCTGGGTTCAGCACTTCTGTTCACGTCCTATTAGTTAGGCTCTGACATACGGCTAGGGAGGGGCCAGAGCCCATATTGCAGGCTGTCAGAAATCCTACATAGGATTGTACCTGTCACTCTGGCTGACAAATCCACAGAAATGGCAGATCATGGTGGAGATGATGGGGAAACTCTTTGAGGTTTCACATACTTTCATTTCTATCAATTTAAAGAATTGATAGGGGCGCCTGGGTCGCTCAGTCGGTTAAGCATCTGATTCTTGGCCTCAGCTCAGGTCATGATCTCATGGTTTCATGGGTTCGAGCCCCACATCGGGTTCTGTGCTGACAGCACAGTCCCTGCTTGTGATTTTCTGTCTCCTTCTCTCTCTGACCCTCCCCCACTCTTGCTGTGTCTGTTTCTCTCAAGATAAATAAATAAACCTTAAAAGAGTTGATAAAATAAGTTAGCCATTTGAGAAACTCAAACTCGCTTTCTCTTGATCTAAGCATCATGTAAGTTAATAATATTCATATGGCTTAGATATAGCTACAGGTTCTTTTTAGTGTGTTTTTATTTTTGAAAAAAAATTGGAAGAGGTCCACCAAATTTTTCTTCATAACCGATGAATCTGACTTCTCCTAATGACCCTAAGAAAGGATGCATTGATTTATTGGACAAATGTTATGTATTGTACACCTCCCGTGAACCCTCATTCGAAGAAGTACAAGGTACAGAGGAGTAATCACGAAGGTGTCAAAGGTCAAGGAGGGGAAGACTCCTGGGTCCAGGTGTTCTGACGTTGTAAAATTCGGGGATGAAGTGCTCTCCACTCTGATCTTTGCAACACCCCTGGATGTAGTATTCCTCAATCTTCCATCTTACCTGAAAGAGAGACAATGATCTCGAGGCCTCCTGATTCCCTGATTAGTTGAATGGTTTGCAGTCACCCATTATCTCTCAGACACAGTGCTAAGGTATGGGAAGACAATGGTGGAGAAGCTCGTACTTGCGCTTTTGAACACAAGTACTATTTCCATATCAGTGATTCCCAACCACTGACCTCAGAGCTATCACGCATATACGCCTGCTAAATTTCTCATTTAGCAATAGCAGCAGACACTACAATTACAACCATTGTGATCTTCCAAGGGTTTTGTCAATAAAATGGGGACCTCATACCTCATACTCAACCATTGGTCTAAAAACACGCTTGGAAAAAAAAAAGAAAAAAAGCAGAGGTTCTGAACTCTAGGAAATATCTTGGGATCCCCTTGGCAATTCTGATTCTGTGAGTGTCAAGGGAATCCTAGAATCTCTCTTAGAAGCTTCCCATGTGATTTTCATGAGTAGTCAGTTTGGAGAATTACATTTGTGCATGTAATCCGATTCTGTTTCAACACTTTTTCAACCTCCGTCTTGCTGGTGCTTGACAGCTGGTTGGTCTCCTGGGTTTTACTGACGAGAACTTGAGAACTCACCTAGTGGTTTGTGGCTGTGATGACCCATTAGTGGCTCTTCCTCCAGCGTTCCTCTCCCCGACACCACCTTAGGGTCAGCTTCCCAGTGAATTCTGGTAGAGCATTTTTAGAGCATTTTTTTCTTTACACTAAATACAAAGAATCCCTACTTCTCTACCATCAGTCTATCCCTTGGTTTTGGATTAATTGTAAAAGTGACTTTTAACTTTCTACTGTATGCAAAGCACAGTACATTACCAATGCATTTATGTATTCTTTTAAAAAAGTGACTCCAATTAATCTCCTCACGATGGTTCAACATATATCTAAAAGAAAAACCATCATGCAGCCATCAATCATTTGAAGTCTTCTCCCAGCTGGAGAGCTGATCAATTTAGGACATTCACTTATTTTTCTGTGCACGGAGAATATGAACTTTTCATTGCATTTTAATTCATGTTTCTTCCCCTTTTATTGTCACATTACCTGTCAAATATGAACTTTGTATCCAAAGGTTCTTTTCCCTTATAAAGCAATGTGAATATTTGGTTAGTAATTTTTTTCTTCTAACATCATTTCCCCCCAAAGATACCGTACAAAATGTCATTTTGACTTCCTTTATTTGTTTTATAACAGATGTAGTGTCGAATGGAGAGAAAATAAGAGTCGTCTTCCTGAAGCTTCTTTTAGAGACAATCGAAAATATATAGAATCTATTTGCTTGGTTTTAAACCCCCAAATTTGAACATCATTCTCAAGTTAAAGCTGTCCCTGAGGATAGATGACATTTGATCTGAGTAACAGCTATGGTACTCAGGTGAGGCTGTCCTTTCTATATGGTTTCAAAGCTAGAAGCTCAGAAAATCCATTAAAGCCAGAGTCAGAGCAGAAATAAAGGTGATGACATAGCCATTTGAGGTGAGAAAGGTGAGCTTCTTCAGAGGGTTTCTAGAAAGTGCGTAATGAAAACAATTTTGGAACCGTGCCTCTGTGGTGCTCCCAGCCGCCTAACTCAGATCTCCCAAGGATGAAATGCGTTGTGACCTCATTAAACTCTCACAATGTTCTTCTCACTGGCTCTCCTCCATCTCTCAGATAAACACCCCGCTTTTAATGTTGCCCTCATTTCCTGAGTATGATTGAACTCTGCTAATATAAGACTACTTTACAATGCCATTTTGAGAGATGGGTACTGAGCATCAACCTGAACAGTTCTTGCTCTCCAGAGCACAATGCAGTCTGAGGAAAAATATCCTTCACCAGGGCCACATAATGGGGAGGGGCTTGGTAATACGCAGTAGTATTTCTGCGAAAGTTACGTGTGAACTTCCATTAGAAATCATTAAGGGGTACCTTTATTTGCCCTTGGCTCCCAGCCTCCTAGACAGCTTTTAGCTGAGCGGGATCTCCATCCATCCTCAACAACCTCCATGCTCAGCAGCCCCAGCATTTAGATGCTTCTCCACTAAGCATCGGGGTCTCTTGTATTCCTTATTCCAGACAACCAGTACTATCCGTCTTTGGGGCTTACTGTTGGTAGTCTTGTCACTCAGACTCTGCAACAGACATGAATGCTCCTTTGATTATATTTCAGTTCCTTAACAAGAACTGTTCTATTACCTCATTTGACTGCTAAAAACCCATAGAGGTTCTTGTCTTGTTAAATGTAATTCTGTTGCAATTACTGTCAAATATTGAATTAAAAGTGGTTAGCTCATTAACAGCTCCCCCCAACAATCGATTAAAAAAGTTTTATTTTTTTTTTTTTTATATCAAGATGGTTGGCATTTTCTTATGAAGTCCTTTTTCATCTTTGGAATCTAATTATAGTCGCCGTGAACGCTCGTTTTTCACTTGGTCTCTGAACTCCTGGGGTATGGAGGAGGGTATGCAGCGGGAACAGCTGCACGTGGTACAGACCTGCCCCCGCGGCAGAGGCCAGGGCTGACAGAGCCAGCTGAAGGTGTGGGGTGCGTCATCAAAGCCAGAGCTGTCTCCAGCCTCAAAAGGGCTCATCAGGATGTCGGAGCGTAGGCTTCCTGATGTGGTGAGCAGAGCTGAGATCTGGGGAACACAGGAATGGGTGACCCTTGAAAATACAAGGCAGGAGGACAGTGGCACTGAGCAATATGTAAGCAGAAAGCAGGGCAGTAGCCACTGGGCTGGACTCGATTACAGCAGGACCCAGCCTTGGAAGGGGAAGAGGCAGTAAGCTAGGAGACAACTCAAAAGTAAAGAGCAATAGCGGCCAAAACACTCTCCATTTCCCCTAACCCCTTTTCACCATAGCATCTGGAGTGAATCTTTTGAAAATACAAGGCCAGTCGCACCACTGTGCTGCCTCAACTTTTCAGCGACTTCCTAAACCGGGGTTCTTAATCTCAGAACGTGCGAAGGCATCGATCGCCCAGGGACCTTGTTAAAATGCACATTTTGGTCTGGTGGTGCCTGAGTGTCCGTATTTCCGAAGAGCTCCCGGGCGATGCCAGAACCACACTTTGAGGAGCAAGAATTTAAAGTACAGTCAGAATTGCCCAGCCCCCTTCATCCCGTTCTCCCCCTTGGGTGTGTCCACGTTCCAGCCACTCCGATCCCTTCGCTGCCGCATAGGCTTTGTGATTTCTGTTCCCTGTGCTTGGACTGCCACTTGCCAGCTCTTCCTGCTTCTTGTCTGGTTTCAGCTTAAATGTCACTTCCCCAGAGTGGCTCCCTCGGCCACCCTATCCAAAGCAGCCGCCTCAGTACTGATTATTCTCTATTAGAGTAACTGTGTCTTCCATCATCGCTAACCCTTACTCAATCCATAACCATTTATTTATTTGTTCCATTATTTATTTTATGTGTCCCCAATTAAGTGTAAACTTCCAGGGAGACAGGGCCCATTATTGATATGTTTTCCACTGTCTCATTTATTAAGTTCTACCTATGTGCTGGAGACAACCCTTAATGCTTTACACTTATCTCATTTATTGCCGGCATCCGTTCTGTAAGTTAGGTCTTTTAAATCACTAGTTGGCAAACAAAATAAGCGACACCCTTTAAAAAGCCAACAGACTTCAAACATGTGCGCATTAACAGAGATCCAGAGGAAGGATTATTGCATGTGCTGCCTCTGACTCTCTGCCTGCCTTTCACCTGTAGGGGAAGATACTCACATTGTATGACCTGCACCATTTCCATGTGGTTCCCACGGGTGCACTGCTTACGAGGGTACAATAATTCCATTCTTGATCCTTCGTTGCAAAGCTGAGCTAGTCTGATGCCAGCGACAACTGCTAAATACCAAAGGCGAGCTAAAAGAAATTCAATGAGGAACGTAGCTAGAGTTTATCAACATTACCCAAACTACCACCAGCTGCTAAGTGTTGTGCTCCGGCCCCCGGCCACACGCTTTAAAAACAAGATCAGTCAAAATGACCAGGAAGAGACTTCTATTCCCAAAGCAAAGGTGTAGCATACCTTGGATGGGGAATGTGTTCCCCTGAACCACCTCTGCCACTGGTAACCAGGGGCAGGAATGCTCTGGCAGGCAGTCCTTACTTTCTCCTTTCTGTAAATGGAAATTGCGGTAAGAGTGCACCTTGACAGTATTTGGCACCTGGCGTCCATAGATCGCTTTTCCAGGCAAGACAGAACCTTTGTAGCTAGTGCTTTGCTGGGGAGGACCTTTCAGGGTTGAGAATGTGAGCATTCAGTCTCCAGTGCCCTGAGTGACCCTGAAAGGGGGCAGATGAGGTTGCTGACATAAGTTTACGTACGCGCAAACATTTCATTTCTTATTGTGGAGGGAAGAAAAGAGAAGTGAGAGATTCGAGGCTTGGATTCTCAAGCCCCTTCAAATACTGGCTTAGCTGCTGACCCTCCTCAAAGGCAGAAGTGCACGGGGGCCTTCCGTGGGCTTGTTATTTTTGATGGATTGCAGGCTAGCTGCCGGACAGGATCCGGCTCAAACCCCTAGGGTCACGTCATCGTAGCTCGCAAAGAAGTGGAGGCTTGAAGCAGTTTGTTGTAGCCAGACCAGTGAGAGTTTCGGGCACTGCCTTTAGGATCCCCTACTCTTCTCGCTCACCCCAGATGTAGAGAATCACACCCCGTTGCACCCCTCTCCCACACCCTTCCACACACACACTGGCGCTGAATATGAAAATTGGCCCCTAATTGTTGGATACAAGCTTGACTAGCTTTGAATTAACAGCTAAAGCTGTATTCATTAATCTGAACAGGGAAGAGCAGGCAGACTGTCACAACACGGCTCAGTTCAGTAGTCATGCAGAGCAGGTGAGGGAAGGGAGGCGCTCTGAAAGTGCGGCAGCCATCTCCATCGGCCCCATCAACCGGTGATGAAGAGGGGAAGGCAGCCAGCCACAGTCCCGCCACGAGATGGATGGCATACCTCAGCGTCCACTGTCCCAGGGGCATCCCGGCAATGATCGATGGTTATCCACGGCAATTAAACTTCAGAGCTTTTAAATGTCATTCTAGAATAGAACGGCATCTCATAAAGGTGTTGTTTAACATTTATCAAACATGTGGACGGGGTAGGGTTGGGGGCTGTGGAGTAATTCTTTGGGGAAATAGGAGCAAATGTTACAGCTTTGGAAGTGAGACGACCAGGAGAATACAACGGGATACTATTCCGATGTGTTGTCTTGAACACTGGATAAACTAGAGCTGAACCTCTTTTGGACACTGGGATGTTTTATAATGTTGGAATTTTGTGGGGGGCGTGGTGGAAAGAATGTATGACAAAGGGTCAGGAGAAGCGGTTGTAAGCGTTGCCTTTTCACTTATGATGGTGCATCTTGGATAAATGACAACTCACCAGGAGTTGGCCAGAGTTCAGCAGGCTCTCAACCTCCAGTGTGTTAATATCACTCAGGGAGCTTTTTTTCCCTTTAAGTTTATTTATTTGTATTTGGGAAAAGGAAGGAGATAGAGAATCCCAAGTAGTCTCTGTGCTGTCAGCACGAAGCTTGATGGAGAGCTTGAACTCATGAACCATGAGATCATGACCTGAGCCCAAATCAAGAGTTGGATGTTTAACCAATTCAGCCACCCAGGCACGCTATCACCCTGGGAGCTTTTAAAATGTATCAGTGATTGAGGCTTACCTGATCCATTAGTCTGGGGAAGGAAAGCTCACATGTGTAATTGTGAAATCTGCCCAGGTGATTGATATGTGCAGTCAGGCTTGCACACCACTGGATTAGATAAGCTTAGATTTTTTCAGCCGTACATTTCCACGACTTATCTATATTATGGGGATATTCTCAACGTAGATGACACTTGGTAATTTAAAAAAAAACACACTTTCCTTTGGAACAACATAATGTGTTATAGGACCATGATATGGTGCTCAATATTTTTTCTGCTACCAATGTGTATTCATTCATTCTTTTAATCATAGATTGAATAACTCTTGGCAATTCTTATCAAATTCAAGGTTGGAAATGTGAGGGTTTACGTGCACATCGAGCAGTGGGGACTGAGTGTGGACGTGTGTTGGCTGGGTACCAGCCCCTATCAAAGGCAGAAGGAAAATTCTCTGAATATCTGAAAATTGCTGATAAAGTTATTGACACTCCATTCTCCCTTATGGCCTTCTCTTCTCCGTTCTGTTTCTAGGTAGGTGGTGGCATGATATTACTGAGATTTTTTTTTTTTTTAAGAGAGAGAGAGCAGTGGAGGGGCGGTGCAGCAGAGAGAGAGGGAGAGAGGGAGAGAATCTTAATTAGGCTCCGTGCTCAGCATGGAGTGTGAAGTGGGACTCGATCTCACAACCCTGAGATCATGACCTGAACTGAAATCGAGTTGGATGTTTAACCACCCAGACACCCCACCAAATGCTTTTAAATGTGTTCTCACTTTCCCTTTTCCCCTCTTCCATTTCAGTATTCAAGCAGATAGCTGGCTTTGCAATTTTTGCCTCAGGGGAAGCATAGAGGGGGGAAAAACACCTACCAAGACATTTAGGTTCCCCAAATGATTGCTTTTGGGAGCTAGTTCTAACAGAGGGAATACCCTCCAGAATATAGAATTCCTCAAGGTGGAATGTAAAGGAAGGAAGGGGAAGGGAGAACAGAGATCTCAGTATGCCCAGGAGACAGGGACCTGGCTTTGTAGGAGGGGGTCTGCAGAGGAAGGACCACATAAGAAGGGCATGTGAGACCAAAGGGCAAAATGATTAAGCCCGCCTTCTCAACGGAGATACTCCGCCCTCACCCCCTCCCCCAGATGGAAAAGCCCAGTGAGGGGATGGCTGTGGGGCCCCGTCAGAGAGGACATGCCATAGACATCTCATTAGATAAGCCCATGTCCCCGGGCTACAGAAAGAACCAGCAGAGGTGAAGGGGCCACTGGGACACGGTCATCTCTGTGGCGATTGTGTAGCTCATGGCAGAGCATGGAGATGGAGGATGGATGGCCATTGGATGCTTGTAAAGACAAATGACATAAGACCGGATATGCCATCCCTTTGCCTTGCCACTAAGTAAGCTCTGAGGAACAAGTGAAACTAGAATTGTGTGGTGGAATAGGATACTCGAATATAAGTTACGTTGCTTTTAAAAGTCTTTGGAGATATAAACTTTTCATAAAGTTTATTTATTTATTTTGTGAGAGAAAGAGAGTGAAGGAGGGGCAGAGAGAGAGGAGAGGGAGAAAGAGAGAATCTCAGGCAGGCTCCACACTGTCAGCACAGAGCAAAATATGGGCTCAAGCTCACAAACCATAAGATCATGACCTGAGCTGAAATCAAGAGTCAGATGCTTAACCAACTGAGCCGCCCAGGCATCCCGAGATAGAAACATTTATAGTATCTCCTTTTGATAGAAGTAATGAGAGAAGTAAACGATAAAAATGGATCATGCAGTACAGTTTGACAAATAAATATGGCCATGTATGATTGGTGCGACAGTCCAAATTCTGTGGAGTATTAAAATGGATTTCCGTTTGGAGTAAGTCCTTGCTCTGCTCAGAGAATTCGGTTGCTTTAGATGCAAGGCAAACAGGTAGAGAAGCAGACCTGTAAGAGATAATTCCATTTGCAAAAGAAGAAGTCTAATCTATTTTCATGCCAAAGTGTAAAGGTCTCTTCACTTTATTCATCACTGCATTAATCTCATATCAAAAGGGAAGTCCAGGGCTGAAAACAGAGGTTACTCACATTTCAAACAAACTCCTTAGGCATAATGAGTGAGCAAAGCTTTCAACTGTTAGACTTTGTTGCTTTTCTACCAGCTGGAGACAAGTACAAAGAAGGTCATGCTATTTAATCTTACATACAGATAGATGTATATAGTTGGGGTTGGAGAAAGAATTAACTTGAAAAATGGCAAATTATAGATCTCTTATGCACTGGGGATCAGGGCAGAGTCTGGAACAACACGAGAAGCTCGATAGTATCTTTTTTCCATCTTGTTTTAGTCTATAGAATGACCGAACGAAACATACCACAGTGAACCATGAGAAATAGCGAAAGTCATATATACCAAGCACCATTCTGCAGCTTAACGGAGGGGTTTGGAACGACTGGAAATACTTCCACCCCAGGAATTTCCAGGACATCTGGTAAGTCAACAACATTATCACAAACATCATGGCCAACAATGTGAGTTCTTGCAACAATGTATTCATTTTCCAAATGTTCCAGCTGAGAAAGCCACATAGAACATTCCCACCATCTAGCAGATGGCTAATGGGGAAGCCAATATTTTCTGTGGAAAGCAAAGTTTCTTCTTCTAACATTAGACAATTGCAGCAGAGAGAACAAATAAGCATTTGTTTTTGTATTCTATTCTCTCACACTCATAAAGAGAATGCATTATAGACTATTAATTTTAAAAGTGCATAAGAAAATGAGTTTTTCCTTGCGATTACAGAGCTAAGACATTTTTAGATCCAGAAATGTTTGGTGGTGGGGACAAGGGCTACTGCTTCCTTATCTAGCATGAGACATAGGGGTTAGGGAAAAAACTTAAGCATTATTTATTATTATTGCTGACATGTGGGTGAATATAAAACCTTAAACGTTGGGGGTGGAGATGAATTTGCGCCTGCCTACCTCACATTTACAACCGACTTGTAGGACGTGGAGATTGTGAATGAGATTTTACTTTCAGAGAAAATGAAACAAGCAAGGTGGGGTTGCCAAGTTAGTTTTAGAAAGAGTGGGAGCAGGTGGCGAACGAGAGATAAAACTTGTTATTCGAGTAACACTGAGTTTCTACTTCTAGTTTCACAGACTATTTTTACTGTGCCAGGAAAGTGGGTCGATTTGCTTTACAATGTTTTACCTTCGATTATTATTATTATCAAGTAGTCAAGTGAATGTGTATGTGACACACACAACAAATGTAACACATACTGTAAAGAGTGGGAACTTGTTATAAAATAGATGGTTTCACTTGTTTGTTTTGTTTTCTAAGCTGTTTGGAGGATGCAAATGAAATTTTTGCTTTTCCCATTTTGAGTGTTTTTGTGTCCCTGCTGTCTAAAACCCCTTTATTTTGAAATTAATTTTGAGGCTGCCAGGCAAAACTACTGGCATATCAAATTATACCTATTTTTTTTATAACAGGCTCCTTAACTCTTTCGATAAATACTAAATTTACTACATCCCTACTATGTACAGGAAAATATGCTATGCTCAGCTGGATATATAAGAAACTTCTCCAGGAGCTGAAGTGTAAAACATGCTAAATTTCAGTCATTGATCAGATCTGCCTCCTTCCTCTAAAGACATGGGTATCTTAGCTGAAGCACCCATTAGGTGGTTGCTAAGAGTCTGGTTTTCTAAAGCCCATATAAGCTGGAGTCTAAGCTGTTATTCAGGGTCGGCTAAAAGATGAAGATGTGCTCTTCCTGGAGTAGAGTTTTGCTCAAGAAGCAAGAGAGCCAAAACCTTGTAAACAGCTCCTTCTTCAGTGTGGTAGGTGAATAATGCTCCCCCCGCCCCAGCTTCTCAAAGGTGTCTATCCCCAACCCCCATAGTTTAGGACTATGGCATTGTGAATAAGGACTTATGCAAATGTGACCAAGTTAAGGATCTTGAGATGCAGCGATTATCCTAGGTTATCTGGGTGAGCTCAAGGTACTCACAAGGACCCTTAATAAAAGGACAGAATCCGCAAAGTTGTGACAACGGGAGCACAGATTGGAGTCATGCGCGTTGCAGATGAAAGAAGGGGCCGCAAACGAAGGCAGGCAGGCAGGCTCCAGAAGCTAGAAAAAGCAAGGGAACAGATTCTTGCTGGGAATCTCCAGAAAGGAACACAGCGGCCCTGCTGACAGTTTGACTTCTAGCCCAGTGTGACCTGTGTTGTATTTCCAACAACAGAACTGTAGGAGAATCAACTTGCATTGTTATAAATGACTAAGTTTGTGATAATTTGTTACAGCAGCAATAGGAAACTAAGACAGCCAGAAATTCATAAATAATTGCCGTAGAGATTTTTTTGGAAGGAAGATATAAGCCTCTAAGTACCAAAAATCTGTGGCATAGCAGGGATCTGCCATCTTTCCTCACTCTGGCCGAGTCATACCTGCACAGACCAGCACCAGCTTCTATGCCTGAGGAAGCAAGGGGCGAGGGGAAAGATGTGCAAAGATGCTTCTCCTCCTGCTCTCTGTCGCCCCCTCATCTTTGCTCAGGTCAATACCCCTTTGAAGTGGATTGGTAACGTACACGAAATACACACGTATGGTCTCCTCTTGACAAGGCGGAGACAGACCTGAAATGATGCAAAAATAATCCTGGAAAAGGCTTAGTTGAGCATTAGTGGATACATCTGATTTTAACATGACCCGTTTCTATGTCAAATATACTGTCCTGGAGGACTGGAAATGATGGTGACTTGGACCAGGTAATCCCTGAAGTTCTCCGATTTCTTTGAGCTCCATGATGTTTGTTTCTTTATAGAAACTCAAGAAGTTGCTCCCTGATAGTGGATAACTTAGTGGACAGGTACCAGAGAAAACAGCAACTGGGGAAAACAAAGACACTTGTAAAAGAATGAGTCATCAGAGAACAATCATCTCGCCCTGGCTCTTTCCCATGCCTTGTGCACACGCCCCTATAATAAGCAGGAACACGATCTGTAGTCCTGTGTCTGGGTCCTGTTTATGCCAGGACTGAATGTTGGTCCCGCTCTGATGCGCTTTTATTTTGTAGGACAAGGTGTTAATGCATGGATTGTTTTCTGAGGTTAAACCTCCTGAGTCTCTAAACCTGAAGTCACTTCTTCGGAATGACTGCCAAGGAGCCCGCCGTGTTCCCCTGGATTCCTCCCCTAGATCTGGGTCATCCGAATTACTGCTCTTGTCAAATTGTATTATAATTATTGATCTGTATTCTGACCAACAGATGGCGAACTCTTTGAGAAAAGGCGTAGAGTCTCACCCGTCTTTCTGTTTCTGGCACTTTAGTGAAGTGCCTTCCCTGAGCGAGCATGGCATACATGTTGCTTTTCGTTGTTGAGATGGGAAAAGTGATTTTCTCCCTCTGAAATCATTCAGCTTTGTCATCAACCTTGACATCGGGCTTGAATCCTAAAGCTATCCCTGACTCTTCCTGTTTCCTTCTCCACTCACTGAAATATTCCTTGTCTGGTGCAGGCACTCATTCTCCATGGTTGTACCTCTGCGTTGCTAAGGGTTTCCCTGAAATCGGGTTCTTAGCTCCTCACGCCTGAATGATTGCAGTCAGAGCATTCCAACCGCTCCCAAACCCTGTGACAGAAGAAACTCTTCATATTTTCTCCTTGGCTTATATTGGTTATTTACAGGTACAAACTCATGAACCAGTCACAGGATGGCTGGGCCGTCATCACTCAGGACCTTTATTACAAAACAGGCATCGTTCTGGATGTTCAGAATGAACATAGAACTTGTGTCCCTCCACATTCATATGTTGATGTCCCAATCCCCAGAAGCTCAGAATATGCCCCTGTTTGGAATCAGGGTCCTTGCAGATGGAATAGTTGAATTTAGATGAGGTCCTACTGGAGTAGGATGGGCCCCAATCCAATTTCCAGGTGTCCTTATAAAAAGGGGGGGTTTGGACACAGCCCTGCATGCAGGCAGGACAACACGTGAAGATAAAGGCAGAGATTGGGGTGAGGCTCCTACCAGTCAGGGAATGCCGAAGATTGCATTCAGAAGAAGGTGGGAAAGCAGCCATTTGCCCTCACAGACCTCACAGAAGGAAGCAGCTCAGCTAAGGACTGGATTGTGAATGTGTAGCCTCCAGAACTGGGAGGCAATCTGTGTCAAGTTGTCCAGTTTGTGACACTTTGTTACGGCAGCCCTGAGAAACTAATATATCAGGTAATTCTTCTAGATAGCTGTAGTTTTTGAACTGGACTCTTATCATACCCCCTCCCCCGTATTAAAACTGTCAATAGCTTAAGCAGTGATTATAAGGATTAAATGATTTAATATTTGTAAAATGCCTAAAGCAAGGCTTGGCACATAGTAAGTAACTACATGCATATTCATTAAAAAAAAAAATCCTTTGAGCTGAAAGAAGCAATATGGCTGTATGCGTGCACCATGAGAAGATTTTAGATGGTGTGGATATGAAAGCTAATTCTTAATAATAATATGGCTGGCATATGAGTTCAGCAGTTCCTCAAGTTTAGGTTGAGGCCAGGGTAGGTAGTTCAGTAGTAACCTATCTTAGGAAGACCTGCATCTTTGACATCCATGCACGCTTATGAATCTTCAAACCCTAAGTCACTGGAGCTTCTGGAATCTGTTGTTCGGATAAAGGGAGAGTCCCAGGATGTGGGATGGAGTCTTGTGAACCGAGTCTCCTTAGGGGTCAGCACCTCTTCACCAGTAACCAGACACTCGCTTTTATGTGTAGACGTGTCCCAGGTGAGTGGAATTTGGCAACAGAGCTGATGGGAACACATACCCACAGTGGGTGTTTACTATCTTCCAGGCACCCTTGATAGGGTGTTTTCCTGTATTCTCTCATTGTGTTTTCATGACAACCCAGGAAGTTGGTAGTAAATTATCCCTGTTTTTACTGAGGCTCAGGGGAAGGAGGTAACATGCAGTAGAAAACACAAGTTGTCAGTGGCAAAGCTGGGATGTGAGCCCAACCATAGGATATTAGTTCCTATATATACGTATACATATATATATATATATATATAAAACTTAATATATGCAAAACATATGTGCAAAGCAGATACGTGTATAAGCACTGGCCCCATCAACAAACCGCATTGCCAGTGCTCTAGAAGCTTCTTGTGCAGCCTTCTATGACCATATTGTCTTTTTTTTTTATTTATTTATTTTAATGTTTATTTATTTTTGAGACAGAGAGAGACAGAGCATGAGCAGGGGAGGGTCAGAGAGAGAGGGGGAGACACAGAATCTGAAGCAGGCTCCAGGCTCTGAGCTGTCAGCACAGAGCCTGACGCGGGGCTCGAGCTCACAGACCGCGAGATCATGACCTGAGCCGTAGTCGGTCGCTCAACCGACTGAGCCACCCAGGTGCCCCGACCATATTGTCTTCTGATAACACCTTGTTACCTGGAGGTAACCCTTTCTGATCATTGTGATGGCCATTTTCTTGGTCTTTTATAGCCTGTCAAGGCTTTTAACCTCATGCTGTGATATTATTTTACTTCTCTTGCTCTTTTATAATTTTACCATTAATGCTTATAATCCTACACTGCCTTTTTTTTAACCTAGCATTCAGAGCCTTCCACATTAGAGGCTCTGTTCTCATTTTCTTACTTGAACCCTCTCTGTATCTTCTGGCTGATTTATATGCTCCTTAATAAGTTATGCACATTGCTTTTTCCATTCATCTGTTCCAGCAAATCCCTTCTTCCAAGTCTCCTATCCCTAAAATGCACCCTTTCCTTATGGCTCAGCTGCCGTGGAGACCCCTCCTAATGGGTTTATTCCATAGAGATTCCTTCTCCCCTGAACTGCTCTCTTCCTTGAATCTCCTCCGCCCATTTTTTAAAAGTTTATTTATTTATTTAGAAAGATACAGAGGGAGTGCAAGAGGGGGAGGGACAGAGAGAGAGAGAGAATCTCAAGCAGGCTCCGAGTTGCTGTGCATAGGTTGATGTGGGGCTCAAACTCATGAAACTGTGAGATCATGACCTGACCTGAAAATCAAAAGTCAGATGCTTAACCAACTGAGCCACCCAGGCGCCCCCCTTTTCTACCCATTTTCTACTTTCTTTGCTGTGTTGTGGAGTGCCATTCTTTATTACTATAAAGCCTTAAAGTGTTTGTTCCTATTACTAATGTTATATTCATCATTAATTTATTCATCCGCTACATTTATTAAGCACACTGATAAGGCCTTGTGATCTGTGTGGCAGATGAAGGTTCTCTATACACAGCAGAGAAGAAGATATATGAAGTTCCTGCCCTCATGAGCTTACTTCCTGGAGTGGAGAGGCAAATGAAAACAAGCAAACAAGTACATAAGATAATTTTAGTAAAGATATCCTAGCAAGAAGCACTGAAGGAAATGAAACAGGAATGGGAGAGGGAAGAAGGGGAGGGTATCCTTTGAGCTGAGAGGTTTCCTACCATCTGGGTAGTAAGCTTCAAGTCAGAGAGCCAACTCCAAGGGCCTGAGGCAGAAACAAGCCCAGGCATGGAGGAGATGAGAATGAGCAGGAGGACAAGAGGGTTTAGAAGTGATCATGGATAAATGATGCCGAGTCATTTGGTTCTGATGGTAGCTAGTAATGGTAACTGCTAACTAGTTGTGAAACTATTTAGACGCCATGGGATAGCACTGTACAGTTGAAAGAATGGAAGGGATATACTTTTCCTTACTTATGAGCCCTTCCTTCATATTGTCTTCTTGCTTTTTATATACATGTTTCTTCCTCTAACTAGAGCGTTCAGTCTTTGTAGTACCTTGAAAATTTTCACTGTCGGTACTGCTAGTCGTGTTACAAAACCTGTGCGGATGCCCTTTCGGGGCGGTAATTTCACTCACGGTTTATTTCAGTTTTTAGGAATGTCAGACTTTTCGGAGAGTACTGAGTATATTCAAAAACCCATCAACTCAGTGAAGTTTCATTTGGACAGTTGGAGTCACTTGGTGTGGTTATTACGCTGTCAACACACATGAACCACCTGAGAGCCACTCAAGAAGTGCCAAAATAGTTGTGAGTTGTTCAAGATATAAAGTGTGCCCTTTAATGATTAGGGGTCACTAGATGAGACTTGAATTCGAGCTGACCTTTTGTGCACTTCTCGGAGCAAGATGCACCGAGTTAGGGAGAGGTACTGTGGTTTCTGATAAACTTGGCAGACACAGCCATTGCCTTTCTACTTAGATTTCCTAGGGACTCTGTGCATTTCCTCTCCATACGGCATGCGCTGTGCTTCTGAGAATTTTAAGCGAGCAGAGCAACTGTCGAGAAGTGAAAATGAACCCTAACCAAATTTATCAACTGATACAAAACTGAGACATGAATGTATAAGGTGAGGGGGCTGATCCGTTTATAATAAAGAGCTGAGCGCACGCGTCTGGCACTGAACATTCCATGCGATTGATACTTGGATTACTTTTTACTATTTAAAGGAGCAAAAATGCACTTCAGAATTGGAAAGAACGGTCTGTAATTCTGTGAAACAAGGCAGGCCAGGAGCAAGGCATATGCTGGTGGCCTCAGGCAGGGTTTCTCAGGACTGAGAGAAGAGGCTCCAATGCTAGCTAGTTGAGACTAGTTATTAGAGAGCGGCCCCAAGGCACCACTGCCCCGGAGGAAAGCGCTGATGTTCTGATCACACTCCATTACTCCTCAATGTTGCTAATGAGCCAAATTTCCAAAAGGGATTGTTCCCTTTAAATACATGTAATTTTATACTCACCAAAATGACCTGAAATTGTACTTACAAATGGATTATATTTAAATCTCAACTGTCCAGGTAGCCGATCACTTGATCTTCATACTAGAGATGTAATGAGTCATTGCTCCAAGAAGAGTCTGAAAAAAGTGGGTCAGAGATGCTTTAAAATGATTGCACTTAAGAGTGTTCCTTGGAGATGTAGTTTTAGGAGGAAATAGTAGAGTTCCAGTGGCCTGGCACCTACTCTTCAATTTTAAACTGGTAAGTACTTATTGAACTTCTACCGTTTTCCAAGCATTGCGCTAGATGCTAGGAATACAATGGTGAACAAGGCAGAAAGGGGCCCTGCTTTCATGGAATGGACTTCCTAGTGCAAGCACAAAAATGTACAAGCACACACATACGACAAAGATATACATAAACAAATGATTGGAAAGTTGTATTTAAGGCCCATAGAGGAAACAGAGAAGAGGTGAAGTTATAAAGTTGACAAATAATCAAACAGAAAAACCTAATGTTTGGCCTGCTTTAGGTAATGAGTAAAGGCCTTGATGAAGGAGCGACTCTGTGATGAGATCTAAAATAAAAGAAGGACTTAGTTTTAAAAGTATTAGAATGGGGCAGGTGAGAGCCCTCCAAGCAAGGCGACAGCTAGATGTGTTCCAAGAACTTAAATGTCCCAGAGCGTGCAGAGTGTGAAGGAAAGAATTATACATGATGGACAGAGGGTCTGATCAGGCAGGGACTTTTTAGCCATAGGAAGACATTTGGATGTAACCTAAATGCAATGCAAAGCCATTGAAAGCCTTTAAGGAGGGGGACGTATGGTCAGACTTGTACTCTGTGAAGCATGAGTATTTTTCTCTGAATTTCCCAATATACCTGCTATATTGATATAACTTGGGAGTCCTGACAGTACTAATACTGTTCTAAGTTCACAAACTTCAAATATTTCTTCCTTTTATATTATTCATTTTTACAATATTTATCAAGTGTCTATGATATTCATAGGAACTATGGACATACAGAGAAGATAGAAGGCCAGTGGTTAGGGTGGAAGAAAATCTTTGCATATGCGATACATACCCCGCCCCCCCCCCCCACACCCGACCAGCCTGAAGTTCAAGACTCTAGAAGCTCAAAGAGAAGCAAGTCCTTGCACCTGGGGGTCATGATGGCTGCTCTTGGGGAAGTTTCTCTACTTCCCCCTCCCTCCGCCCCGTCCCACCCTAAGATTCTAGCTCTGTCAGCATATTTTAATACTTCAGTGCTTTGGATGGATGGCTATATAAGCCCATACAAATAACACAGAAGTTATTATGCATTTTACTTTCTGTGTGTATGGTTAAAGGCAGGTAGGTTCAGAGTAACAAAGTTCAGATAACTGCATGAAGGCCAGCCCTAGCTTTGAAGCTTGATCAAGCTATGAGAGTCTTTGTAACAAACCAGTGCTTAACTTCACCATCAATGTTTAGAAATAGTATGGTATCTCAGTGTGGTTTTGATTTGTATTTCCCCGATGATGAGTGATGTTGAGCATCTTTTCATGTGTCTGTTGGCCACTGATATCATGTTTTCACTCATATGTGGAACTTGAGAAACTTAACAGAAGACCATGGGGAAAGAGAAGGGGAAAAAATAACTTCAAACAGAGTGGGAGGCAATCCCATAAGACACTTTTAAATACAGAGAACAAACTGAAGGTCGATGGGGGGAAGGGAGAAACATGGGTGATGGGCATTGAGGAGGGTGCTTGTTGGGATGAGAACTGGGTGTTGTGTGGAAGCAATGAATCATGGGAATCTACTCCTAAAACCAAGAGCACACCGTATACACTGTATGTTAGCTAACATGACAATAAATTATATTAAAAAATAAATAAACCACATGTTTATAAAAGATGCAAAAAATAAAAAAAATAATTAAAAATAAAAAAAGGAATATTATGGCAGAAGTGGTATCATCATAGATGGTGGTAGATACAGGGGAATCAAAACTGTCCACATTAAAAATATTGAATTATGTAGCACTGAAGACTGAAACTACTAGCAGAATTTAAAAAGGAATGGAGACGAACACGGGTCTTAAAAGGGATTTTTGGTGTTATTTCTGATGACTTAAAATCTCTTTCTGTTACGTCAACTAGAAAACAGCTTTCTAGAAAGCTAATGAATGGGCTAACTGCTATCATAGAGCAAAACATATGTGCCCAGAGCATAAAGACTTATTTTCACCTTTATTCTTATCTTAGTAAAACAGCCCACTGACTGTATCAGCCTTCGTCTGGCTGAGGTTTAGGGCTGCTGTCGTCGGCATTAAAGCCAGTGAAAGAGAGAGGGGCACTGGAGATACTTTAACTGCCACAGGCATAAGCCATTATCTTCACCCTGTGAAAAATTGCCTGATTTCCTCTCTTGATAAAACTAGACATGAGTTTAAAAACATTACTTAGACACATAAACCTCAAATACCTAAGTCCTTACTTCTCTTCCTTTATCACGCACCAGAGCCTTTGAGAATTGGGGTGGGGGAAGGTAACTACTTGTAATGAAATGCACTTAAAGAGGGGAAAACGTAAGATTTCATTTTTGCCGCACAACAGATAGAACCATTGTCTCTGGAGGGCTTATTCAATCAAGAGCCGGAGATGCTGAAGCCAGCAGAGGAGGAGGTGTGAAAAGGCTTTCGCTGAGGCCTTGAAGCAAACTCTGCCAGTCAGGTCCTCTGTTGGCTCCCCTTCGCTCTGGCCCTGTTAGGGTACGCACTTCTGTAGGGACTACACGGCATTCTCTCTGCTGAGGGGACCTTCTCTGAGTGTCCCCTCAGTTCGATCTGAACACCTTGGCAGAGCATTGGTACTGTCTCCTCTCTGTCCCCAAGCCACCTTCCCTGAGTGGTCTCCAGATCACTTCCTATACATATACCCGCCCCAGTGGTGTGTCATCCCAAACTCTCCACAGTTCGGCACATACTCTTGTGTTTGTCTCCTCCTGTGCCTTTGTTCCGATGTTCTTATCACGTTTGAAGGAGCCCTTTCAGATTTCACCTGTTTTCATGAAATCTCCATAACTCTATTCAGATCATGACTGCCTATTTTCTGTCTCTGTGCCCTGGTTTTGCATTTTGCTTCCATTCCCCAGTTTTAGCATTTTCCTATTCCTCTCTTGCTCTAGGTTGTGTTTCCGTCTTTTCTTCCCTTCAGACTGTGAATTCTCTGAGAATAATGAGTCATTTCACACTGTGTCTCTCTCCAAAACTTGCACATCCAAAGGATATTTATTAAGTGCATTCTAATTTCATTGTTCTAGGTGCTGGGGGAAACAAATAGAACAAAACATACATAGTCCCTGTTCTCATGGAATTTATACTCTGATGGTGGGAGAATGACAATAACCAGGAAACACAGGCAAACAAAAATATTACAAATTATAACAAAGTTTTAAAGCAAACAGGGTACGGGATAAAGAGTCTCTGAGGAAGGGAGACATTTCTTTGGGTGTGAGAGCAGGCTCAGTTGTAGCGGTGACCAGAGGGATGCAAAATTCTGGAGAGTGGCAGTGGGCAGGCCAAGTACAACATTCTGGAGAGTAGGACCAACAAAATCTGGAGGCAGGAACATCTTGGCATATTCTAGGAATGGTCTGAAGTCATTTTGTGATAATGGGGAGAGGGGCAGGGGGGTAGGAGCTGGAACTGGACAGATGACAAGAGCCGGATTCCTCAGGACCAGGACTGTGGCTCTGTTTTAAATGCAGTGAAAAGCCACAGGAGGGTTTTAAGCAGGAATGTGATATTTTTTGATGTATATTTTTCAAAGCTAATATAGATAGTCTTATAAGACCAGGACTTACTTAGTCTAAAGTATTATTAATGGTTTTTATTTTCTTACCAGAAGCATTTGCAAGAACTCAGTCTGTAAGACAAGAAAACCACTACAAAGAATACATAATTCAGATTGTTCATGCTTATTGTGTTGGTCAGGTAGTTTTAATTGTCTCGTTTCTACTAATCTATGAAAAACATTTGCTAAACAAACTTCCAGTATAAACAGAACATTGGGGAGTGGGGTAGTAGGTGTTTGTGTGAATACAGTACCCCTTAATTGAATTCTCAGAACAAATATTTAAAAATTAGCACAATAACTTTCCCTCATAATTGAAATCTCTTCCCTTCACTTTCTTTCTCTCTGCATCTAGGGTGGTCCTTCATGAATGTGAGAAGTCCTCTAATTGTTTTAAGCAAGAATCTGTACATTTTAGGGAGTTATTCATTTAAGATTTAACTTGTAGCAGACTTTTTTGTGTGGTAGGTGAATCTTAAGTGAAGCGGTACCGCATTTCCATAGAGCAGTGAGAAAGAGGGGACAGGGACTGTGATGGGAATAAGAACTTTTAGGCCCCAATGGTGGAGAGGTTGAAGGACAGACTTTCTGTTTGAAGAGATTTGATTCTAATGCTCTTATAAAACTTCCCTGGTAATAATTCAGCCTGGAATAATGCAGCAAGTTTTTATTGGTAGCCACCTATTTGTAGCTGAAAAGACTGGAAATAGTTTCACACAATGAAACCCAGCTATAAGGCAAACTGACATAAACCAAATGTTCCTGATAGATCCGCCTACTCGTCACAAACAGAGAGGGTTCTGCAACAGTGGGAGTCTGGCCCGTCTCTAATTTTACTCTCTTATTGGTGTTCATCCTCCCTAGATGGGAGGTGGAGTAAATGTTTCAGTTAACTCCAACACATAGGGGCGCCCGGGTGGCTCAGTCACTTGAGTTTCTGACTTTGGCTCAGGTCATGATCTTGCAGTTTATGGGTTTGAGCCCTGCATTGGGCTTTGTGCTGACAGCTCACAGCCTGGAACCCACTTCAGATTCTGTCTCTCTCTCTCTCTCTCTGCATCTCCCCCACTCACGCTCTGTCTCTCTCTGTCTCTCTCTCTCTCTCTCTCTCAAAATAAATAAACATTAAAAAATGAAAAAAAATTTAACTTGATATATAACACTCTAGTCTGGGGTTCTAGAATCTAGGCCCACTAAGAGAAAGAAAACTGTTTAACAATTGTGATGAATAGTATACTTTATCATGCAGTTTCTAAAATTTTTGAAAATAGTTTTTGGAGTGATAATAGCTGTAAGAGGTGAAATTATATATATATAATTATATATATTATATATAATATATATAAATATATTCAATTATGTATATAAATAATTACATATATATTATTATATATATTTTTATTTTTTCACTGGAATAATTTGCAATACTATATATTTGCAACACTATATATATATGTATATATATACATATATATATATAATAGCCTTTAAGTTTTTTATGAAGTAATCCAGTAAAATTGACTTCTACCCAATCCCCACTATCCTTACTTTATTGGCAACATTTCATCTGTGGGTTGTTGTTGAGACATTTTTACTGTTTACCAGATGGGGTAAGATTTTACATAACTTAAAACATCTGCTCTCATTGCAGTCCAATATGATCATCTATTTATATTTTTGAATTATATTATTCATTTCTTTTTAAATGATCATGAAACTGTTTTCAGAAGGACAAGTTTACATGATGTTTGCCAAAGACATTTAACTTTCCTCTTTCTTTTTTTCTTGTTTATCTGATATTAGGATAAGCCATATTGTGAGCTATGAATGTAGTGAAATATTTAGATGTCTCTTCACTTTGGAAATATTTGATTTCATAATTAACTGTTGTTAATGCCACCTCTGCTTTCCTGCGTACACCTGCATATAATCAGTTCAATAGAAGTATAAAATATAGAGAGCTATTTTCGATTGTGCCAGGGGTCTGACGTAAAATAAACGTTTGCAAAGAATACTATGGGAATAATACTGATCCTGAAAGAATGGAAGAAGGGAAAGGTATGCAAAATAAAAATGGAAATGGATTTATTTACGAGGACTTTGAAGGAGCTAGTACTAAAATTACTATTGTACAATATAGAAATAACTTTTTATGTATAATAGTCAAAGTTGGTTATAGATGTTACCATTGTTCCCCATAATACTCAAAACTGGATGTAGTTATTACTATTGGTGCCCCATTTTATAGACAAAGAAACTAAAGATTAAGGACGTTGGTAGCTTACTCAAGGTCACAGAAGTGAAATCACTGAGGCTCAGACCACAGTCCCTACGAACTCCTTGGAAAGCCCAGTTACTAGCACATGTGTCTATGATTCTGAGAGATCAGACGACAACTCCCCTTTTGTTTATTATTGCAGCATGGTTCGCAGGGTCTGTTTCTCCCAGAGGGTTAGATAGCCACCTTTGGGGTCACAGTGCATTGGCTGGTGTAGTGAGTTGAATAGTGTTCCTCCAAAAAATATGGCAGGTTCTAACCCCCAGTACCTGTGAATATGGCCTCATTTGGAAATAGAGTCTTTGTAGGTATAATTCAGTTAAAGATCTACAGAAAAAGTCATCCTAGCCCTAAATCCAATGACAAGAGGAAAACAAAGGGGCTCCTGGGTGGCTCAGTTGGTTTCAGTGTCTGACTTCAGGTTGGGTCATGATCTCATGGCTTGTGGATTCAAGCCCTACGTCAGGCTCTGTATTGACAGCTCAGAGCCTGAAGCCTGCTTCTAATTCTGTATCTCCCTCCCTCTGCCCTTCCCTCACTTGTGTTCTGTCTCTCTCTCAGAAATAAATAAACATAAAAAAATAAAAAAGAGGAAAACAAAGACACAGAGACACAGAGTCCAGGTAAAAATGGAGACAAAGATTTGACTTATATAGCTATAAATCCAGGCACACCAAGAATTTCCAGCAGATATCAAAAATTAGGAGAGAAACATGGGACGTATTCTCTCCCAGAGCTTCTAAAAGGTACCAACCAGGCCAATGCCGTGATTTTTTTCTTCTGTGCTCTAGACTACAAAAGAATGAATTTTTGTTGTTTTAAGCCATGAAGACTGTGTGACTTTTTTTTATGACAACCCTAGGAAACTAACATACCTCCTTGTCTTCTATAATTTATACAGAGAATAATATTAAAAAATCATAATTTTGGCTACATTTATTTTTATGTTTTTAGAGAAAGAGAGAGCTGGGGAGGGGTACTGAGAGAGAGAGAGAAAGGGAGAGAGAGAGAGAGAGAGAGAGAGAGAGAGAGAGAGAGAGAGAGAAAGAGTTTTAAGCAGGCTCCACACTCAGCAAGGAGTCTTTAGTAGGGCTCAATTCCACAACCCTGGGATCATGACCTGAGCTGAAAAGAAGTTGGACTGTCAGCTGACTGAGCCACCCAGGCGCCCCAACATTTTTTTTTTAAATATATAGAAAACAAAATGGCAAGGTGACTAGAAATGCCAAGAGAAAAAGCTTTAGGAAACACAAACATTAGTGGAAGCTGATGAATCTTCCAGTGCCTGTGTTTCCAGGCCCTGGGATGCCGGTCTTCCCTGACCTGCAGTTTGACAGACAGGGCTGAGTGTGTTTCAGGAGGTGGCAACTCTAGGATATCCACTAATTAATTATGTCACTCTGGAAAAGCCCCTTAACTTCTCAGAGCCTCATCTATAAGATTGGTGTGGTGGGGCCGCCAGCCGTCATGAACTTGGACGGTTCACATTCTCACTGGAGGCCTGCCAGCTTGGTGCTACCCTTCCCTCAGGAGCGGGACCCAGCTCGGCAGAACCAAGGCACCTGGGTGGAGATCTCACCTCCATCGTTTGGTTGCTAGCCCTCAGCTTCTTTCCTAGACGATAATGGTCATTGTGTTTATTGGTGGGTTAAAGAGGAAAATATATGTAAAACATATTTTTTTCACAGAGTAGGTACTCAGTAATGATTTTTTTATGTCATTAACCTTTAACTTTTGTTTCAGATGCCTCGAGGCCAGTTTATCATCATGTTAACTTATCAAGTTAAAGTCCTGAAGGCCTTTCTAGTGACTGACAAGCAGCTGTCTTCATTTCTTTTTAAAAAAAATTTCCATTACTTTTTTGTTTCAGTTTTCATTCTTGGCTCTGTGTTCTATGAATCACCAGCACACAAAGAGATATGTGTTGAATGCTCCTTAGTTTGTTTTAAGAGGATGGGTTGAAATAAGGTTTTTGTTTGTTTGTTTGTTTGTTTCAAACTATGCTCTCATCACACCCCCATAAGCCCACATCCCGGGAATTTGAAAAATCTCTGAACTAATATTCTAACCATGACTCCCTAGAAATGGTACCCTGCCATTGTCTGGCACGTACAAATGATGGACATTTCTAGCCGATTTTGGAATAGGGCTTTTTAAATGAGACCGTCTTCTGTCTATGACTTAAAAGCACCTAGAACCACCCACTGGCATACGTTCAGGCCTGTCTACCAGTGATACTGTGTAACGAAGCAGGGACTCAGGAGGAGAAAGGATAATACACGCTTAAAAGTCTGGGTGAACTATGAAGTTTATTCTCCATTGCTTTTTTTCCATTCAGAAGACATATTTTTCAGAAACCAGTGAATTTTGAAACAACGAAGATTTGTTACATTTTTCAGACTAGGTTGGACAATCAAGTGGACGGTCCCGAGCAGCACGTAGAAAACCTAATTCCTCTCCTTTCTGTTTCCTTCAGGCGCTACAAAGGGCTCTACAGCTCCCAGACTTACCTCAGCCCCCAAACCCAGTCATTGTGTTTATTGGTGGGTTAAAGAGGAAAATATATGTAAAACCATTCCTTTACCATGCACATTGATCTGTCCTAGCCCCAGCCACAGGAGCTCCGTCCTGTTTGCGGGCAGGAAGGAGGGACAGGGTTGGTCCGGACAATGCCCAGCATTCTCTTTCTTGAGCTGGGGAAAAGGCAATGAACTGTGTATAAAAAGTAATTTTTAGACCTGTCACAATAATAAGTGTATAATTATAAACTTTTAACTTAAATGTACTTTCAGATATATTATCACATTTCCTCTTAAAGATATTTCATTAGATACTCATAATACATTACTGTTTTGGGGAGGCTAGCTGACTTGATTAAGTATAGAGTTAAAACTTGAGTCTGGTCTGGGTCTTTTAACTCCTAGTCCTATTTCTCTCTCAATTTCTCCTCTCCTTCCTCCTTCCCTCCCTCCCTCCCTCGCTTCCTTCCTTCCTCCCTCCCTCCCTCCCTCCCTCCCTTCCTTCCTTCCTTCCTGTGTATTCATGTATCTATCTATTAATCATCTATCTATCTATTTATCTATCTATCTATCTATCTATCTATCTATCTATCTATCTATCTATCATCTATGTATCCACCCATCCATCTAATCATCTATATCTTCATCCATCCATTTAGTCTCATTGCTTTACTGTAACCATACTTGAGTGGGTATATGTAACTCATGTTCTAAGAGTAGAATGCAGGGGGCAATAGTCATAAATGACTGGCCTCATCCCAACAGCCTAGTGCTGTGTGGCGTGTGCCAGTCCTTCTGGTCTACCACCACTGGAGCTGCCAACACTTTCTCAAGTGTCGTAACAACTGAAGGTAAGCTATCAGAACAGAGGACCAAAAGGGGAGAGATATAGGCAATGAGACAATTTTATGGGGTGGGTATGCTATAAAATTTTACTATCACTTATTCTTAATTCCATCTTTCCTGAGTAATGTGTCTGTTCAAAATGTAATGCAATAAAAATAAAATGAAATAATCACTTTCCTAGTCCATAAGTGGAAATCAAAAGTCAGAGGAGAGGTGGCCTTTCCAAGTCAAAAGCCATTCAAAATATGAAAAAATCTTATCAGCTTGTTGCTATTCATGAAGCATTCTATTCAGGAAACCTTAGGGGTGGAAATAGCACAGGTTTAAGATCATAAAGCCTTCTTGAAAGGCTGACAGGGTCTGATTTTTTTTTTTAATTCATTTATTTATTTTGAGAGAGAGAGAAGGAGGGTGAGAGAGAATCCCAAGCAGGCTCCATGCTGTCAGCACGGAGCCCGACACAGGGTTCGATCTCATGAACTGTGAGATTGTGATCTGAGCCAAGATCAAGAATCTGATGGTCAGCCGACGGAGGCCCCCGAAGGCCCCCAGCAGGCTCTGATTCTTATTTTATGCTCATTGTAATCCTCATCCCAGTTATTATACTAATTTTTTTTTCACAGCACATGCTTTTTTAAACATGAATTAAATAAAATCAGTAAGATTCCTTTCTTAGTTTAGAGGTCACAAACTTAGGTTTTGTGGTCCATGTGGTCTCTGTCACAACTGCGTACCTCTGCGTTTGCAGCTCATAAGTGGCAATGGGCATAAATGAATAGGCGTGACTGTGCTCCAAACAGCTTCATTATAAACAAACAAACAAACAAACAAATAAAACAGGGAGTGGGTGGATTTAGCTTGCAGGCTGTAGTTTGCTGACCCCTTTCCTAGATCAAACTGAGAAGTCAGGAGGAGGGGTGTGATGCTAAGTGTTTTTGCTAACATCAAATGTAAGGCTGATGTCTGTACCTGTCGCTGGACATAGCTGCATTGGCTTATCCCTACTTACTAATATATGCAAACCCCAGTCAGCCCACTTTTACTGCTGTGTGATTCCGGAGTCTCTTTCCTTTTCTGTAGCAAAGAAACAAAGTTCCAGTTCTCTTCAAGGCTAGGCCTGCTCTGTAGGGGATTGGAAACAATTGCAATTGGAAAGCCAAATATTCTCCCTTAGCAAAGTTTTAAGCTAGAAAGTGGAGAAATAAAAACTTCATTAGTAGCCAGGCCCAAGCCTTGGATGCTCATTGAATTTGAAAGCACCAAATAGGTGAAAAAAAATGAATGCATCAATCTTTCCGAATCAATGCATCTCTCTGCAAATAGAGCTAACTTTCTATTTCAACCCCGTTCTCCCTTCATCCACCATAGAGACACCAGAAATCACATCGTCCCCGAGTTAAACATTACAGTGCCAAGCATAGATTCTTGGTGTATAGATTCTTAGCAAAATGACAACCATACTGAGAACTTTAGAAAATGTAACATAATGCAACATACGATCCATAGAGAAGCCTTCTAAATAGATGGGAAGCAAGCAGCTGCGAGCTGTCTCTTTCAGCACCTGACCTCCTGAGATGCTTAATAAAATAGCCTACAAAGTATTACTCTCTCATCAGTGCCAAGAGGCATTTGTGGAGAGATAAATAAAGCTATTTTCCAAAACGGCGAATATTCTAGTGTGCTGGTCTTGAAATGACAGTTCCTTTATGGGATAGGAGATGGGCAGGAAAACACCAGCCGGGTAGTTGCCCCTGTGCCCACCACCGGTGGAAGGTCTATAATGAGATTCCAAATTAGATCGCTGAACCTCGGAGACAAGGTGCTTCACATCTGTGAGATGTTCAGCTTGACTTCATAATGAGTTCACTGAGCAGAATGAACCACACTTGAAATCAAATACTTTGCATTCAGGATGAAATAAGTGGGGATCAATCATAGTCAGGGAAGCAGCATTTGCTCGGAATGCAATGCTATACTGAGCTAGAGGAAAAAAGAAAGGGACAGAAAGGAACATGGAGTGAACAAGAGAGCCCCCGTTCACGGGTGACATGGGTGACACGAATGTGCCACAGGTGTGCTGGGGCAGAGCTGCACCTCTAGAGGTGATGTCTGAAGAAAGCTGGGCGTGAGAAGGATGAAGGTTCATGCCGTTTGCCCAAACAAATCAACACGCCCAGGAAGCACCCAGATACTGCCATCTTGGAAAGCATTTTCTGAGTGTGCTCTTCTCAGAGGCTTTTATCGGGGGGCAGCTTTGGGGACCCAAACAAAGCAGTGTTGGTAACAGGGTTGTTTGGTTTTGCATGCTGGTGAGATTCTAGAGGAAGCCTGGCATAGCCCACCTGGGCTGGGATGAGTCCTGGAGGTGGCTGAAGAGCTACACAGGAATGCAGAGGCTTCCAGAGAAGCTGCACCTCTCACTGCCCAGCCAGCAGTGTCCCTCAGATGAGTCCCTGGAGAAAGCTCTGTGGGCTGGCATAGCCAACACCCCAATAATCCAGGGCCTTTCATCCCAGCCAGTCTACCATGATTAGTATATCTGCCAGGGCCACGGTTCCCCCAAGGTGGGGGTCTGGCTGCTGGAAATAATCAGGGGTGCCCCCGGGAGTGACCCACCTCTCCTTTCTCAGAACCAATATCGTTACCTGTTCACTGTCTAGCGGGGAAATGTCACTGGAGGCCTCATTAACAGCAGACAGTACAGAGAGTCATCGCATAACTTCTGGCCTTTCTGCAGGATTTGAAGCTTATATTACAGGAGGAAGAAAGAGAACAGGTGTCATGACTTGTCTTTTTCTTTTTTCATCCTGCAACTGTCACTCACAGGGTTCCAAACAGAATGAAAAGTGCCAACAGGAAGCCCAGTGAGTCGCCTGGCCTGGGAGGTTATGCTGGTTTGTAGCAGTCATTGTTTTTACTAGAGAGGACAGTGACCCAATGTCCCTCTCTCCTACTTTCTCTTTCAAGATTTTCTTTTGACTTGATACAGCCTTTTGGCTGCCAAGCTCCATCCAGATCCCAGCAGCCACTTCCTTGGATCCATTCTGGACATGGCCCTGCTGCTGGCCTCAAGCTACCTTCTGGAATCCTCCAAAAGTCCTAGAGGAACAAGTAAGTGCGTTTCATTCTCTCTGTTCCTCACTGGGTCTGCTAATGAAAGCTTTCTGCTATGGGGAGAGGGAGACTGGCCCATCTGGTGCTCCCTTGCTCCCTAGTAAGATTATAGGAGGAGAGGGGAGATACTTTGGACAGCAGCCTCTGGCTACTACTAGAGCTCCTTCTCTAGACTCACCCTGCAATGCCAAGCTGTGATTTTCAACCTGGCAATGGACTGGGAATGAGTGAGTGACACGATGGAAGGCTTTCAGGGTCAAAGAAAAGCAAGGCGGGGATGTTTTATGTTTGTTCTGGGGCATTTCCCAAGGCTGTATTCTGGTGGGAACTTGAAGAGTTAAATGTCGAGAATGATCATTGCTGTTTATTCTGTGTACACACCAAAGTAGTATACTTAATAACACACACCAACAGCCTTTGCTCTCAAGGAGACAAGCAGACTATGGTCTCTCATTAAGGCAAGTACAAATTGATCCAGGGTGTTCAAGGTCAAACCATTAAAAGAAGTGCTATTTTTCTACTACTTGTCTCCCTCTCTTTCTTTTAAATGTACTCCTTTCCAATTCATGGAATCCCACCCCAAGCCCCCATTCTTGGACTCTTAGAGAAAATTCTGTGTATTTTTCTAAGTCGAATCTCCTTTTGCTATTCTTGTCCATATTCTTGTTCCTAGGGGAAAAGACATGGCTAGAATTCTTGTGCGTATGACTGATAAAACCTTTAGAAAAAAGAGATAATGAGGCAGAGACCAACAGAGACGCAAAGACTCTCCAGCATAGATATAACACAACAACTATGTTGTCTCAAAAGAAATCTTGTCATTAATATGCCGGGGATGGGAGTCCTCGTCTGAGTGGTCATGCAGGCGGGCTGCATTTACTGAGTACCTGCGGTGATGCAGACAACTGTCCCAGTCACAGTGGGAAATTATGCGGGAGCAAGACACTCTAATAAAAATAAGAGGAATGGAACAAAAAAAGCACTGAAAAATACACAGAGAAAAAAATTACTCTCAGAAGCACTCGTGTAATCTGGTACATTGTTACCTGAGTGCTAAGGATGGGGCTAAAGTGGCAGAAGCAGCTAGAGCCTGGAGGAGATTGTCTGGGGAAGCCTTGCGGGGTGGTGGTGGTGGGGAGGTGGCTCTGCATACTAAGACAAATTTGCATCTAATAGAGAAGAGACAAAAAGAAAATGCTCAGGGGGCCTCAGCCTTGAGGAAGCAAAGCTACAGGAAGACCATAGCACTCTTAGCTGGTTCTTACTCCAGTTCCTCTTGGGTTAGAGCCCCTTCCTACACATGCTCTGTCTTAGCTTGCTGTGGGCCTTCTGGTTTGCGAGTGTCAGGAATCTTGAAGCTTTAGAGACTGGCTTCCTTTAACACAGGTGTGCCACTACGTCCTCCATCTTACAAAGTGATGATAGAATAAAGAATTTTACTTCCTTTCACCAACATAAGTGTCAATAAGATCAGATCAGTTATGTCAATATCCTCTCTGGCCCTTTCACTTTTGCTAGGCAGTTCAGATGCCATGTGGCAGCTACAAATAATAGCCCTAGGCAATGAAGTCTTTCAAAGCAACTGTCTTGGATGTTTCCCCATTTATGTGATGTGCTTGCCATCATCTTTCGGGCTCTACATCCTGCTTTCATCCATGCTTCTGGCTTCTTTTTCTTTGGCAAACCATTGGACGCTCTAGGATAACAGCCTCTCGGTTCTTAGCTCTTTCCCCTTTCCTGGTTTCTGTGTCTCCAACATATTCAAGGGGGAAGCACCCTCACTGGCTGGAGTGTTCCCTTCCTCTCTCTGCCTTCACACACCACCCACTTTACCACCCACCCTGTGGCCCACTGTCTTTCTCCTCCCCTACACATCACCAGGGGAAGATTCTGATACAGACATCGGATTAAAATTCTTACACCTTCGGAGGAAAGAATACTGTTAAAATAATTTCCCAGAAGTGACGAAGTAATTTCTCCAAAGTTAAAATACTGATAGAATAGGAAGAGCCACGTCTAGGGGATCTGATTACTTTGAATTACTCTAGTAGTGCTCAACCTGGGGTATGATTTTGCCCCCAGCCCAGGATGGTCTGGCAATGTCTGGAGATATTTTGGTTGTCACAACTGCACTGGAGAGAGGCAGGTGGTTGCTACCTTCTCTAGAAGGTAGGGATGTCCCTTATATCCTTCAATGCACAGGACTCACCAGGGTTAAGATGTCAAAGTGGTCAAGGGGTGTCAAGAGCAGATGAGAAGACCTGAGTTACCCTAACTGTGACAAAGTTGTGCTGTTTACATTTGGTAAGTTAGTTCACCTAGGCAGAAAAAGGTAACACTTTCCTTAGCTAGACAAACTAATGTAACTTTCTTTAGAAGAAATTTTTATTCTTGTCTCCTCCCCTCACTCAATTTCCAAGAAAGGATCTATACTTGGGACAGGCAAACTTTTTCTGTGCCAGATAGTAAATGCTTTAAGCTCTGTGGTGCCAAGAGGCAAAACTGAAGACATTTATACAACAAGGGAGAGAATTCCTGCCCTTCGCCTTGATTGGGTGGTTCCAGGTGGTGGCAAGCTTTGCACCCAGTTGCTGTTTGCTAGTGGAAGAGCAGCTGGCTCAAGAAGTGAGGCCTGGTAGTGAGGCGACTCTTGGACTGAGATTCCAACACTCAGTGCTAACAGTAAAGTCCGTCAAAATCGAGGGACGTCAAGAGCTGGTCTTGGGCAGTAGCAAGCATCATCTGCTGGCTGGGGAGACAGGTGCTGGGAGTGGGGCACAGGGTGGATGTCTGGGCTTGGTCTCTGCAACTTTAGTGCTGGTCAGCTCAAGTGCCTATGGGCTATAGAGAAACAGAAGGATACAGCCTATGAGCTGTAGTTTGTTAGCCCTGCCTTATATCATTCTGGATTTTGTATTTCTACATCTTCATTTTTCTCTGAGAGGATTCTTTTGTCTCAAGCTGAAGATAATTTCCAAATGTTTCTAAAGTTTTTGGTAACAACACAATTTGACTTAATTATGGAGCGAAATCATATATAAGGGTCATTTCCCCTAAATGAGGTCAGTCCTGTTAAGCTCTACCATGGAAAGCTTTGGGTTGCTAGACTTTAGGGGGGCATATTGGATCCATTAAGATACTTACATCCAGATTACCTGCCACTTAAAAAAAAAGAAAAGATGAGACTAGTAGGCATAGGCATAAACTCCTCTCTATTCCCCAAACCTGTAAACTTACAGCCCAAAATATTGGTCTGATTTTATTGGCATAATAGTAATGAGAGTTAGTCTAAGTAAGGTAAATATTTCATATATTTTATATAAAAGAAAGGGAAGTAATTATTAGAAAACAAGAAACACCATAACCACTTCTTTTTCTCCATTCGTGGAGAAAGAAGTATGTTTGCCTTTGTATGCAATGTTTCAAGCTTGTTCCTCTACCTGTGTCCTTGATCCAAGTTTTATCTCCTTGGAAATAATCCCTTTAACCATCTTTGCTATTATACCCACTAACATTTTCAAGGAAGTACCATTCTGCATGGTGTATGCTTTAGAAGCATTCTCGTTATATTTGCAAACAACACACTAATGCTGGCTATCTCTGCTTTGTAACACTAGTGGAGATCCTGGCAAGTGCAGTAAGACAAGAGAAAAGATTTTCTGTTTGGTAGTTTACCTTTTGCTCATCCTGAACTGGTGAATTTTCAGACTTATATTTTCAGTGCTTTTGCATTTGCTCTCTATAGTTGGACTCAGCATCTCCGATGGCTTTAGCTATAGATATAAATTGTCCAAATCTATATTGGAAATTCAGACTTTTGTCCTGAATCATGCTTTTAGCATCTAACTCTTTATTGGATAGTACTGCCTATATACCCCAGAGACAGCTGAAAGTTGACATATTCAGTATATTCAACACTGAAATCATTATTTTCCCCTGTACATCTGGTCTTTCTCTATTTACAGGGTTTATTCATACCAAAATGTCAATAGCATCTAGATTGAGAAACTCCCATTTTTTTCTGTATTTCCTATCGTGGAAACAGTGCCAGCCTTCACTCAATCCACAATCCTAAATTCCAGGAGTCATTCCACACTCATCATTCCATAGACAACTGTGCACCAAGATTCTCTTTCCTCCCTCTTTTGTCATTTCTGTTCTCACTTTTCCTTTTCCACTACTATTGCCTGAGATTAGGCTTCTGTCATATTTCTCCAAAACTATTGTAATAATGTATTAATTTGCCTCCCCGTTGAAATTCTTACACTTCTCCACAATATTGCAATTATAGGGACCTGTTGAAAATGAAAGTCTAATCATGTTATTTCCTGATGTAAACTTTTCTGGAATTCTCAAAGCCTTTACAGTTAAAGCAGAAACTATTTAGCATGTATATAAGGTCTTCCACTTTCTAGTCCTATACTACTAACAGTATTCATTTATTTGGATGTATTACATTTACTTAACATTATGTGCCAGGCATATGCACTTACCTATATTTAATTTAATCTCAAAAAAAAAAAAAACCCCAAAAAACAAAACCTACCTAAATGAAGGTATTGTTTTTACTCACTCCATTTACAGTTGAGGAAAAGCACAAGCCTTTAAAGAACTTATCCAAGGGACGTCTGGGTGGCTCAGTCGGTTAAATATCTGACTCTTGATTTCGACTCAGGTCGTGATCTCACAGTTTGTGAGTTTGAGCCCTGAATCAGGCTCTGTTCTGAAGTGCAGAACCTGCTTGGGGTCCTCTCTCTCTCTCCCTCTCTCCATCTTCCTCTGCTGCTTTTGTTTTCTCTCTCTCCCAACACTTCTCTCTCAAAATGAATAAAGAAAGTAAATAAAAAAGGGGAATTTATCCAAGGTCACAGAGTTGGAAAGCTGCATATTTGTAATTTGAACCTAAATGGCCCGATTACAGGGCATAGAATGCCCCCAGCCCCCTTTCCCTCCCCGGAGGATGCAGGTGCTCAGCACCACCCCTTTTTTCCTCCTTTTTCTTCTTTGGGACTTGGTTGCACAAAATTAGCTTAGTGTTTGTTTTATGACACATTCTTAACATTGCCGTGCATGGATAACTCATTATGTTTAATAACATTATAACACCCCAAAATGCCAACTAAAACATGACTTAAGAACTTGACAATAATTGAAACCTAAAAATATGACTCAAGCTTTTATCTCCTTTCTCTGTTTCTCTGAAGTCACCATCAATCTGAATCTACTCTTGTTTTTGTGTACATTTATTGCTATCATATGTATTTCTAGAAAGTGTGTATTTTTATTTCAGATGATTTCACTTCACAAAGCTATCATAATGCACATAATCTTTTGGGACATGTTGTTGCTAAGACTCACCTGTCTTACTATACTCTGACCACTATATTAGAAACTGTTTTGTGAGTATACTAACTTTGATTGACCTGCTCTTCAGTGGGTGGGCCCTGGCTTCTATCCAGGACCTTGGTTTGAATAGTGCTGCCATGCACATTCTTACGCATGTTTCCTCGTGTCGGTGTGGACAAGTTTTCTTTGGGCAGAGCTCATCTTCTTCATCCTATGCCATAACACCTTTCCTCCCAGCCATAATTAGAGTCATTCAGTCATTCAACAAATCTTTATTAAGCACCCACTATGTGTTGTACGTGCTGAGGGAAAAAAAAACCAGACAAAATTTTTCCTCTTACAGAGCCAATGGCGAAGATTCTAGACCACTGGCACATACAGTTTGATTCCTCCAAATTTTTGCTCATATTGTTTGATCCGCACAAAGTACCATTTGAGCCCTGGTGTCTTCTATGTAATAGAACCTCTGTTATGAGGCTTTCAGTGATACCTCCCTTTTCAGTGACTAAGGTAAGGGCCCCTCTTTGTACTCATACAGCTCCTTATCATATCTTTATCCCGTCTCTTTTTCACTTTCTCCATCCTCTAGAGTACAAACTCAAATCTTATTATCTTTAAACAGCTCTAGTGACCAGTGTGATGGCTACAGATAAAAGACGTTCAATAGATGATTATCAGGGAAAAAAAAAAGCTGAAATAGTTCTCAAAATCCTAGGACAATATCTTCTGTAGGAATTCACACTTGGGGTTTTAAGGAAGAGGTTTAGTTCTGCATATGAGGGTTGCAAGAGGTAGTTACAATGAGTATAGCTCTTCGCTCATGAAAAGCAAACGTAGTCTGGTCATGCCCTTCCTCAAGGGAATGAGACAGCCTTATCATTAATTAATTCAAGAGGCATTTTGTCAAAAGTGGCCCTATTCCTTTTGCACAAGAGATCAAAATTGGATTTAGAAAAGAAACTTCAATAAAGTGGTTTGGAAAGCAATATAATTTAGCAGAAAAAGCAATGCCCTGGAAATGAGAAGACCTTGGTGGTGGTATAGGTAGAGGGCATCGGGCTCATGGAATAGGAAAGAAAGAAAAAAAAAAAATCAGAATCCTGGAGAATGTGATCCGAAGGTCTGGAGAACAGATATTCTAAAACTACGCTTTTCATTCACAGAGATTTTTCTTATTTAGGAGAATGTCATCCTTAGATATTTAAACTTTAACCTGGCTTAAAGTTAAGATGAATCATTGGGGCACCTGGGTGGCTCAGTTGGTTAAGTGTCCAACTTCGGCTCAGGTCATGATCTCATGGTCTGT
Source organism: Paguma larvata (assembly GCA_030068075.1). Lineage (NCBI taxonomy): Eukaryota > Metazoa > Chordata > Mammalia > Carnivora > Viverridae > Paguma > Paguma larvata. The sequence goes on along the minus strand of CM057839.1, from coordinate 49,584,601 downwards.
GAGTTTGAGCCCCGCGTCTGGCTCTGTGCTGACGGCTCAGAGCCTGGAGCCTGCTTCACATTCTGTATCGCCCTCTCTCTGCCCTTCCCCTGCTCATACTCTGTCTCTGTGTCTCTCAAAAATAAATAAATGTTAAAAAAAATTAAAAAAAAAGTTAAGATGAATCAGTACTTCTAATTTTTTTGTTATCTATTCATAAATGAAGATACAGGTTATATCTCTCTTGTCTGTATTTGTTGTTCTCTTTGTTAATGAAACTTTTGATCGCAAAAGTACCTCTGGGGCCTCCCCACCCCCCACATTCTTTCATCCTTAATTTTTAACCTGGTAATAGAGGATTGTGTTGGAGAAGACTGCCTTGATGTGCAAACAAAGTAATAAGAATTAAAGGACAGTCTTTTGAGAGCCGTAAATGGTGTCCCGGAGCCAGGAAGATGAGAAAAAGAGAAGAAATATGAGATAATTCTGCAGAAAGAGAGGGCCAGAATGAAAATAGATGAGCAGCAAGACATTTCTAAGGTGTTTACGATCAGAAATTGGACGTGAAACACACACAACAGCATGTGTCAATGGAAGCAAAGTTCATGATCCATTAATTCTACTACTGCCTACTGATCCAAAGAAAATAAGAATACTAATTCGAAAAGATATATTCACCCCTATGTTTATTGCAGCATTATTTACAGTAGTCAAGATATGGAGGCAACCTAAGTATCCCTTGCTAGGTGGATGGGTAAAGAAGATGTGGTATGTGTATATATATACATATATATACAATGGAATATTACCCAGCCACAAAAAAGGTGAGATCTTGCCATTTGTGACAGCATGGATGGACCTAGAAAGTATTATGTTAAGTGACATAAGTCACACTGAGAAAGACAACTACCGTACGCTTTCACTCATATGTGGAGTCTAAAAACAAAAGAAATTAATAAATAAAAACCAAAAAGCAGAATCAGACTTACAAATACAAAGAACCATCTGGTGGTTACCAGAGGGAGGCGGGGTAAAGGGATGGGCAAGATGAATGAAGAGGAGCAGGAGATACAGGCTTCCAGTTATGGACTGAGTAAGTCACTGGGATGAAAGGTACAGCATAAGGAATATAGTCAGTGGTATTATGATAGTGCTTTGCGGTAACGAATCATGGCTACACTTGTGGTGAGCATCCCATAATGTAGAGAGAAAGATGTTGAATCCCTTTGTTGTATACCCAAAACTAATGTAACATTGTGTGTAAACTATACTTATAAATAAATAAATAAATAAATAAATAAATAAATAAATAAGTAAGACAAGAAACAGAAAACTAAAGAAAAAATTTAAAATATGGGGAAGAAAAAGGAACTGGAGGGAGCTAAGTGAAGTGTAATGTAAGCAGGGAGCAGGGTAAGGACTTCTTGGATCTCTGCTGTCACCGGGCTGCATGAGACTGGAACTCTTTTATGTACCCATTAAAAGAAAAGGTCTTCCAGAAAGATTAGCATTCTTGCAGATGAGGGGTTACACTTAGAAGTGTAATAGGCATTTGTGACTGCATGTACTTAATGAATTGGGTGTTGCTCATAATACTAAATCATACTAGGATGTTTCCATGTGGCTTTGCAAGTGTGGGTGTAGTGTGTGAAAGTGTGAAAGGTTTAGTGGTATTGGCATCACACAGATTTCCTTTTCTTTAAAAAAAAAGTATATTCTTTTTTTTGTTCGTTTATTTTAGGGATAGATTTGAAGGTAGTAAATAGAGTTTAGAGGAGGCGAGCGGGAAGGATCTTCTAATCAAATGAAAAGCGCGATGGAATACGTGTGATCTTTTCTTCAGAGTACTCATCATACATATCCAGACAAAACATAAATGTCAATTGAACTTTCTGTTTGTGTCAGTTAGGATAATTTGGCTGTGTGTGACCACCATCTTCAAACAACAGTTTAATTAGTGTAGATTGATTGACTTTTCTTTCCCAGAAATGAAGGCAGGAATAAGCAGCCAAGGGATGATACGGTGCCCCAATTGGTTCATCAGAGAGCTAGTTTCTTCCTATATACTTGCCTCATTATTACCAATATATGTCTTCTACTTCGTGATTCAGCTGCTTGCTATTCAGCTGCTATGTTGTCTTTTCAGAGTATGTGACGACGAGACAGAAAAAGGGAATTTCCCCTTTAAGAACACTCCTGGAATTTTTACCTTTCATTTCTTCTCACATTCCTTTTAATAGGAGGTAGGCTGGGAAAATTTGCTTTACTCTGGGAAGCGATGTGTCCTGCTTAAAATCCTAGATTAGGGGACAATGTATGATATCTGCCATCATGTTTCACATAGGCTTAATTCTGGGGCTGTCTTACCCAGTGGAGACACCACTGACAAGCACCAATCAAATGGTGGGCATAATTGACAGATCTTTAGGACCTGGGTAGCATCCAGTGAATGATTTTAAAATAGTAGCCAACAGATGTTAGTTGTCACTATGTTTTAGACAGGACTTCACTGGTTCTTGTCATTTGAAACTATACCATCCTGGGGAAATTTTTTGGTCATTGAAAGGAATGAAAGAGAGAGAGAGTGGGGGGAGGGGAGAAGAAATATTTAAAGAGCAAGGCACATTTCTTCATTTCTTTCTCTAAAATATTGATTTTCCATTTTAAGTTAGAGCCAAATATCAATATAGGTAAAATTGGTAGTTCCCAGAACTGATGAGAATTCACAGAGCTTAACAAATGAATGCATGGCTTGATCTTACTGCAACATATTTAGAGAGAAAAGAGGGTATTGATCAACTTGCTTTAGGACGCCATCTATGAATTACTATTGTTTGAAATAGCCTTGTTGCCGAAAGTTTATATATGCTATATTTTGTTCGTTATAAGGGAATTCGAACCTTGCTGGTTTTGAGAAATGGTCTAATATTGGGGCGTCATGAGGATATGTTTTAATATGTAATATATGAGTTCTGGGTTCTTGTCCTGCGTTAGTTGATGAATCATAGTTTAATCTTGTATGAAAAATATACAATGTCTCTGCCTCAGTTATACTCTTAAGAACATTAAAAGTATTATTCATTATTCAGTTTTAAGCACAATGGAAGAGGGCTTTGTTATAAAAAGTCATCTCATTTTATATCCCGTGATTACCAAAGAGTAAAATCTATGTTTCTGAAAAGTAAAATGTTTACTTGGTGTATCTTCACCTTTGTTCCTCCTCTGATTTACTTTTAAGGCAGCTTTTATTATTTTGAATCGCAATTCATAAAAAAAAAAAAGCCTGTAGCTACAACAGTGTCTAGAAGCATTTATGCTTTAATTGCTTCACATATAACATTTAGTAATTACTGAGTTGACACACTTCATTTATCTAAATTTATCCAGCCTATAATGAAAGCTGCCCACATAATTTTTCTATTGTGAATGACAAATACACAGTTCTATCATAACTCTACTTATTTTGGAGTGCCCCCCAAAGAAATCTACCTTGAAACTTCTGACCATAAAGAGGTCTTTATCTATTTGGACGTATTGAATATTAGAAAAAAATAAAGTTAGCTTTATTAAGTTAAATTGTGCAGGAAAGAATTAGCAGAAAATCTATAATAATGTTTATAAGTGGATGGTGATTAAAATTATTTGTTTTTGTTTAATCGGTTTTGCAGAATTGTAAAATGTTAGAGTCAGGCAATAAATTACAGATTCTAAATACTTAAAAGAGGAGTTCAAGAGAACACAGAATAGGAATCCAACATCCTAGAACTCTTTTCCAGATGTGGAGAATCAGTTAACATTTGACTCTATCAGATTTGAAAGATATTAGTAATAATCTTTCATCATACATTCACAGAATTATTAGAATTCGTCAGGTAAGTTGCCAAGTGAGCGCTAAAGACACAAGTAGTAGAGGAATTGAGAGTTTTTGAGGATGGAAAGATGGGGGAAGCCATGGCCTTGTGCTGGATCACTGGAGGTAGATGAATCAGATATAGATTAATGCAAAAACCAGAGAATCACATTTCTGGAAGGTGCAATGAGAGAGCAAGAACTTGAAGGTGGGAAGGAGTAAAATGAGTTCTGATGGTCGAGAAAAATAGAGCATTCGTCCTAGAGGATGATAAGCATGGAAATGAGTCATTTGGTTGGAATGTGATAGATCTTAAACTTGATCAACTAGAATGTGGATGAAATTCCAAGGATTTGCTCTATAAAAGACATACTGATTAAGCTTCAAGTATCTCATGAAATGGTGAGAAGAGACATTAGCAGTAGGATCATGGCAGCTTTTAAACTTGCCAAAGCTAAAATCGACGGGGCCAATTGTTAAATTTGTAGTACTTAGAGCAGCACCTGGCACATAGTAGGGACTCAATAAATATTTGTTGGATTGAAATGAATTTTGACCAGTCTTGAGTCTATCCTAATCCAATGTGATTTGTTTATGGTTTATGAATGATCGTTGTCAGAGATCTTGTGTTTTAGTATGAGAGGCCAGAGAACTACTGTATCTTTCAAGATTCTACTGAAAAAAGTTGTAAGTGGGAATGGATTCATCCATAGGCCACATGTTTATTAATTCATTTAGTTAATAAATATTGAGCATCTCCCATGTGATTAAAACTCTTTCCGTTGGCAGGGGTACAGACACATAACATCTCTGGCCTCAAGGAACTTCTACTTTAACGTGGGAGACAAAACGAATATGTAAAATATTGTGACGTAGTAAAGAATATGTTTGTTTTTTGCCCCCAGTTCCTACCACAGATCCCCAGCTTTAGAATTTTGGAATTTCCTTGGAATTTCCTGAGTGATAGGAGTAACTTTGTTATGCTAATGAGATGACTAATAGTGGGTTCCTTGGTGGTAGTTTCAGGATGGGGTCACCAGCCAGAAAAACTAATTATGTCATTAGAGGTTTGGGGCAATCTGACTTGGGGGGAAGGGAGGGAGACTGGAGGGGAAGGGAGGGAGACTGGAGATTGTGTCCAAGCTTGTAGATGGTGATTTAATCCATCATACCTACATAATGAAATCCCAAGAAAACCTCTGGATGTCAAGGCTTGGTGGAGCTTCTCAGTTGGTGAACACATTGATCTGCGGGGAAGGGTGATGCACTCTGACTCCACAGGGAAAGAGAACAGATGCTCTGTGCTCCCTCCTAGCCCCAGCTGATGTGTAGCTTTTATAACAAAACTATAATCATAAGCATAGCACTTCCCAGAGTTCTGTGAGTTGTTCTAGCAAGTTATGGAACCTGAGGGAGTTGTGGGAACTCTGAATTTATAACCAGTCAGTTACAAGTGTGGGTGGCCTGGTGTTCTTCAAAGTGTGGCTGTTATCTGGAGAAAGGTAGTCTGTGGAAGACCAGAATTACTTTAACATGTGAGGTCTGCCTTAACTCTGAGTAGTTAGTGGGTTTTTAAAATATTTATTTATTTTTGAGAGAGAGAGAGAGAGAGAGAACATAAGCAGGGGAGGGGGAGAGAGAAGAGGTGGACAGAGGATCCAAAGCAGGTTCCATGCTGACACCAGCAAGCCCCATGTGGGGCTGAAACTCATGAACCATGAGATCATGACCTGAGCCGAAGTCAGACGCTCAACCGACTGAGCCGCCCAGGTGCCCCTGGGTAGTTAGTGTTAGAATTGAATTGTGGTATACCCAGTTGAGGTGGGAACATTGTGTGTGTGTGTGTGTGTGTGTGTGTGTGTGTGTGTGTGTGTGTGTATTGAAAATGTTAAATGCTCATAAGGTTTGGGTGTATTCCTTTTCAGATAGATGCCAAATAATGAGAATGGTGTTTCATAATGTTAGTGGAAACCAGCCTATCTCCTTCTCAAATTGCATCATGAAAAGGGACACCTTCTCCTATTACTGAGAATTTGGGGTTGCTTTAAGGAGAGAACAAAACATAAAAACTAGGCCCTGATGGGCTGGTGATAGGTGGGTAGGCAGAGAAGGAAAGGGAAGAAAGACCTAATATAATTTGAATGCCTTGCAAACTCTAGAGTCTGCCCTCTGGACATCCCATGTTTACAGTCTTCAGCAATTTCCCCTTTTAGGCCAAATAGGAGTGAACATCCTGTCAATGTGAAGTGGTAAGGAGGGCGTAATTTTTCCTGATATTATTATTACTACTAATGGTAACTCCTGTTCCTCGCTGATTAGAGTTTGCCAATGTATTTTATATGTCACCTCCTGACTCCTTTAGTAACATTCTGAGGTAGATTATTATTTTATTCATATACACAAATGAAAAAAAAAACACTTATGTCTGGAGAGGTCAAGAGATTTTGCCAGTGATTTTAAAGGCAAGAAAGAGACATATTGAGATTCAGACACATGTCCTTTCACAAGGGATCCAGGCTCTCTACATGAGACCCAAACTTCTCTGTAACAACCAGGGCCATAATTTTCTTGTTTTGTTGTTTTTCCCAGCCAGATTTTCTTGAATTAGAACAGAACGCCAAGTCATTATTGAATAGAATAATTAATGGGTCCTGAAGGAGGACGGAGATAGAATCTTTAATTCCACCACTGGAGGAGTGTCCTGCTTCTCATTGAACATTCAAGTCCATTCTGTAAGAGTCTGGAGTAGGAAGAAGCCTGTGACTTGGACATTGAGGGCACGAGAAATGAAACAGGATTTTTTTTTTTTAAGAATGAAAGGCATTTTATCAGATATGTGTGCCAAAAAGTAATGTCTGTAAACTGTAAGCAGGGATTGAGAACCGGGTATGATTAGAGGCCTTTTAAAAGAATGATTCTTCTAGAAAAAAAAAATATATATGTATTTATATATATACATATAAATACACATATTTTTATATACATAAAAATACACATATATACACATATATACACATATATATGTATATTTTACCTTGCAAAACGTCCTTCGGTGAACATCTAAGTATCTTGAAACTGAGTGAGATTTTGCTGAGTGTCAGGGGCTCAGCAGACTCATATTGGTCACTATCATGAATACCTCCTCTTTGTCTCAAGATGGTGGCACCTGTAATGTCCTCAGCCATTTCTATTAAAAGTTATAACAATTTCCCTTTGAACAATATCCCTTATGAAAATATCTTGATGGTGAATTTTCTTATCTTTCGAGCTTTTTAGTGCTGAGGTGAGAAACTTGGAAACGGTTTTCTTACGGTGAAAATTTACTTAGTGTTAAACATATCCAGGAACCCAAACTTTCTACTTTTCTTTAGAAATAAACACAAAAGCAAATGAAATGTGTTAATGTGCTCCCAATTAGCACATTCATTAAGGACTATGTTGAACGCAGTAATGAACTTTTTGCTTCTGATTGAAGATAGAATTCACCATGATAAATTAGCGAGTGTATCTCCTGAAAGTTGCCAAATTATAGGGCTGGGTGAATACTACTAATAAAATCACTCACCACCCACATGAAAATGATAAATACGAATCCAAAACACCCGAAAAATTTCCTTCACATGAGTGTAGATCTTTCTTTGAGGAAATGCCAGGTAAAAATTAATCTTGAACACTAATGTGGCTTCATCTGGTTGATTTGCCTGCCGAGGAGTTTGGGTTTGAGGCATTAGCTTTCCTGTGTTCAGATAAGGGTGACTCCTATTAAACATACAGCGAAATGAGAGAATCTCTTATTTTAGGTTTATCAGGCGCTGCTAACACCACAGGAATCACTAAGCTTGAGGCGTGTTAACCAGCGCGAATGTGAGCTGGCTAGAAGAGACAATTTCAGTGCAGATCACAGTAGGAATGGAAGGCCAGAAACTGTGAAATGTTAAATTCAACTCTGTTACCGGTAGTGGGGACAGAGGTCATTGAGGTGGGTAATGAAGATGTGGCAATGATGATGGTTATTAATAACAATTGTTTCCATTTATTGATTTCTTCTCCATCAGACAATGTGTTCTGTATATTACCTGATGTACCTTTCTGTGAAGAAATTATTACTATTCTCTTTCTTCAGAGAAGGAAACAGAAAGCATCAATAGTGGTTTTTTGGAATTCAGTACTTTCATGATGATTTAGATGCTCTCTCTACCCCCTACAAGATACCTTCTGCCTGGAAGGCCCTGTTTTCTCTCCATTGATCTGTGTGTCTTTTTATACTAGCTACTCAAGAAGTGTTCATCTCCATGGCTGTCTACTCTGCAACTGAAATAGTTTGCCATTGTTACTTTGGTTCAGTACTTTTTGATAGTTTTATAGTTGTGTTTTCCCTTCTCCCACTCAAAAGTCTTCAAAGTTAGAGATAGGTTTCTATTGCTTTTGAACACTCCCAAGGCTCTCTGGTATAGTGCTCTACTTAGAATAGAAATCCAATAACTGTTGTTCAGTGAGATAAGAATCTCTCATGTTTTTAAATACTTCTGAAAAATGAGATTCCTCTGCCTCCTCTGGTAACACATCCCAGGATCTATCAGCCTTAGCTGTCAGGAAATTTGCCCTTCATTCTTATCTGGATACCTCATGGCATTTCTCCTCTTAACTGAATCTTTCAAACAATCTTTGTGTGATGGCCTTTCATACACTCGAAAGTTTGTTTCATGTCTTCCTTGAGCTGCTCCTCAAGACAAAATAATGAGCCTTCAAATGATCATTATGGATTTTTTTTAACGTGGATGTTTTTCCTTTAATTATGTTCAGAAGAATTTACATCAGAGAAAACATAAGAAAGCAAACAAAATAAAAACTAAGTTATTTTTCTAGTTCTCTTATAGTTTTGCCTGTGGAAAAGTCATGACCTAACTCTTGTTCTTCAGAATGGTTGTAATGATTACTTCTGAGAGGAGTAACAAGTCTTTGTAAGCTTGGGTTTTCTAAAAGTTACATTCATAGGTATTTCTTTCTTTTTTTCTGTAGAAATTTAGGCTTTAGTGTTTTTTTTTTTTAAAAAATTTTTGATTAAAGGGAAAGACATTAACAAATCAAAAAGTTTCCAGACGACTTCTAGCCAGTAATGTTAATTTTTCAATTCCACTTTAGTTGTTTTCTTCCCCTAAAAATATGAGTTTATGATTAGAAAGCTGGGTTTTCTCACGGCGGTAGATAGAAGTGTTGATGCTTATAGTGGATATGTTTCAGTATTTTCCCTGAGCAGACCAGCCTCTAATCCCTGTTTTAAAGTCTTTTCTTTGGCGTCACATTACAAAATTCATCTTTATATTTGCCTCACTCCACACCACTTAATACCGTTTGACTCCCCATAAAACACCATGACATGAGCTTTAAATAAAAGCCGGATAGGGCTAAGTTGTGTGCATATTGTGTTTGGGATTAAGAAACTAAATTCGACAGGTTATGGAGTAGGATTTAACTGCACTGTGACGCTAAACTGTGAGGCGTCGTGTCAATCATCTGTCCAGGAAATATAAGCTACAAAAGGAAAGTGAGATGTATTTCAGATGCCTGATCGCGCAAGCAAAAGGTTAGCTCCTCAAGGATGGGAGTTTGTAGACTGCTACCTTCATCTCTCAAGGGGGCTCTGGGAGTTAAGGCCATCATACAAATTGGCTTATTTGCCTGAGGATGAGAGAGAGGTTTCCTGGGAGACATGATAAAGAAACCTCTATGACAAATGGCCAGTGCCTCATATTAAATAAAGGGGAAACAAAACTTTAAAGCGGTGAGACAATGGCTATGGGATGTTTAGAGAGTTTCCTACCTATTTAGTAGAAAATGCATGTCGTATGTATGTAGGAGAAATAGATTTTGAAGTATTTCTTACCAAGACCACTATCAGTAGCAATAAATCCTTGCTCTTATTTGTGACAACCAAGAAATTTTGAGCTCGATTTTTTAGTCAGTCAAAACAACGAGATCAGTCTAATTCTTTGATAGATTTTATTCTGTCTCTGTACCAGAACTTAATATTTTTTCAACTATTTTTTTAAAATTGGGATTCTTTCTTTAAAGGAGGTACCATACAAGTAATAAACAAAAGATAAAACGCCCTGGACAAATAAAGAGAACCTATCTCTCCATCTATCTGGTCTGGAGAATGACACTAAGAGAGCTGTGAAGTGAGTTGCTGAAGTGTATGATTACACATTTCGTCCAGCGTCTTAGTTTGATGTGCGCTGCTTTTACTGTGCAATTCCCATTAACGCTGATTGTCCAATTTAGTGCTTCATTAATGAGCCATAGACCACTTGTAATTTCCTGACTTACAGAATCAACCACATTTAAAGTTTTATTCTCCTGAAAATGTCTCCACCTGACAAGCTGATAATAAATACTTTGCATCCTTCCACCCACTTAACCCTCCTGTCATGTCAGTTTCGGCTATTGTCACTCGACATTCTGTTTCTTAAATGTATGTAGCATTTATAGCAATAATAATTATAAGAGCAACCATTTTTATGGCATTTATTCTGGGCTAAGTTTAGGTTTTAGTATCGTTTATTGATGGCTTATGATGTCCCAGGTGCTGTGGCAACCATTCTGCGTGCACTAATGCATTCAGTACACATAACACTGTGATGTAGCTCCCCCTACTATCCCCGTTTTATCGCGAAAGTAACTAAGAAGGGTTAAGTGACTTGTCTAGGGTGACAGATCTGGTAAGTAAAGGAGCTGGAATTTAAACAGGGTGGTCTAGTTTTTGTGTTTGACTTCTAAAGCTCCATCTTATAGACTAGGTATATATTCACCCTCAAGAAGTGGAAAAGACTTTACAAAGGAACCGATGGGTTCGCCAACAGTGTCCAAAGCATTTGCACAAAAATCAATCTTTGCATAAAATTTTGCTTTTTGCTTTCTTGATATAACCCTGAGCAGTTATACTCGCGATTATTCTCTTAGCTCTAAGGCAGCATTCTGTGTGCTATGTCTTATAATTCAGAAAACTGACAATTTGCAGATAAGCGATGACCAAATTTAGAATAAAGCAATTGCAGTTTTTGTCACTAAAAATCATAATAGCGTCGTTTGGGTCAGTACACTTTGAGAGGAATTAATAAGTGATGGATGTGCAAATATCAGCAGGTGTGATCAATCAGGTAAATAGAATGGATAAAAAATATAAAAATATTGGTAAGACATTGGAGGACTTGGCTTTTGATAAGAGAAAAAGACATATAACTATTTCCTGTCTGAGGCTAGAAGAAAAAAGTAATTATATCTGGAATGTGCTTTCACCCAATTCCGCCCATCAAAGTCATGCTTTTTCTTCTAAGTACACGTCTTCAGAGGATCTTGCTGGTTTCCTCTAGTCCTCTCCAGTATTTTGTACTTCTGTGACATTTCCTCTAGACCAGCGCCTTATACGTTAGCTTTTTCTCTATTCCTCTTGCATACTCCCTGGTAAATTCTCTGAGGGCAGGGACTGGATCTTCTCTACTTTGGTGAATGTAAACAGAAAATCAACAAATACATATTTATTGATTGACAGGGAGCCTCAGGTGTTCCCAATGGTTTTCTGCCTTTGAACTAGAGTGTTAGGACTTTGGGGAACCAATCTGTAAATCAAATACATTCCATGAGTTATAACGAGTGGATAGATCTTAAAATTATTAGAGGAAATCAAATGAAACAGCCATCATATATAGACAGAGGGATTGGAGTTGTCTCACTTTACAAGGCAAGGTGAATGAACAAGTTGTCAGCAAATCAGCAGAAATCATCCATTGCAAATTGGAGAATGGGAATGTTTTCCTGTGGAATTAAGAGGTTCTTTTATCCTTGTAACCAGAAAGCAACTCCCCTAAACTACAATCAGCTGCACACATCTACAAACTCGGAACTATGTTGTGAGAAATGAAGGAAAGTGACTTAATGGCAAATGCAAACGGAAGTCACGTATCTCTAATGGTGTACACTATCATGAAAACTGAAGGGTGAGCTCATATCAGAAATAACTCGTGAGTTATTCAAAAGTGAGGGGGGATTATTTAGTAGAAATAACTGGAGAGACAAGTTCTGTTTGAAAGATCAAATATGAATAAAAATTCTATATCCGGTTTTACTATCCAACTCCTTTTGTTTTGACTCTTGGTTTAGCAGAAGCCTTCTGCTTACCAATTTGACTTTCCACGAGCTTTGATACTGTTAGTAGGTGTCTAGATCTGAGGCTCAATTATTTCTGTTCCACTTTCACTTATATCCTGATCAATACCATTTAGATTAATCTCTTTTTTTTTATCAATAACTCTCTTGTAGGAATGGATAATGTGGGTCAGTTAACAAAATCTGTTCATTCTTAAGTGAACAGGTACATGTTGAGTTTTGTGAATTTACAAAGCCAAGAATTAATTGGAGTGGTGCCAGAAAGGTTGTCGCTAAGCCATACGTGGTGTTTGGGGCCTGGAGTGAAACAGGAGGCCAGGCTCATAGATCGCATTCTCTTAACTCGCTTCTGTGGCTTATTAGGCTCATGTGGGCATGTGAGATGGTGACCTGGATGTTAAACGGTTATCGTCACCGAGGACTGCTTCTCGCTGTAGAGAATAGTGGTGATAGATCGTGTTACTATTCCTAATTATTTCCTCGCCGCTTCTTGAAGAGGATTATATCTCTCCACTCTGTCAACATCAATCTTTTTTGATCAGTGAAGGCTTTAACCAAGCCATTGCTTGGTCCTGGCAGTGTTCTTTCACCTGTGCTACCGAATAGCACGTGTGAGATACTTGCCGCTCCTTTGCCCTGGGTCCCAGAACAGAGCCACAAGGTACTTGCTGCTACAGTCTGAGTGATTTTGTGAAACACTGAAATCTGGGAGTCGTTTGTTCCTGCAGACTAAAGTAATGAAAGCTGACTGATACTAGCACTCCTCCAATAAAGTTAATTTGGCATTGACTCTCATTTCTTGCAATTTTTGAAAATCTTTTACATCTCCAGTAACTGCTCTTAATTTTCAAAATATTATCACCTGCAAGAAATAGTTCAATGAGAAGGAAGGAGGTCTTTAGGGCAGTCATTCTTAGATTTTATGTAGCACCGCAGCTTTACTTCCATTGAAATCTTGATAATTTGGAAATTACAGCCTTACCAGCTCCCAGATCAGTAGGGAGAAAAGACTTAGAAAGCAAAATCTCCCTTGGTAGAAAAGCAGGAGTGCGTGATGACTAAGATGAGCCCACTCATCTTACCTGAAAAGGGTTAATGCTTTGTCATGGCTGAGAGGAGAGGTGAAACACTACCGCCGAGTCGGGTCAGCTCTTTGAATAACCGTAATGATAGCCCTCCCTCCTGGACAAACTCTGTGTACTGCACTAAATTATGCAGAAAATCGAGGACATGCCTTTCAGGAAGAGTGAATGAATCCCTGACCTGGTACCTTTTATGGTTTGAACTGTGAGCAGTAAGCTCGGACGGACTGAGGCAGAAACTTTTATTTTTTTAAGTTTTTTTAGTTTAGTTTTTTTAATTAATTTTTAAAAAATTTACATCCAAGTTAGTTAGCATACAGTGCAGCAGTGATTTCAAGAGTAGATTCCTTAATGCCCCTTACCCATTTAGCTCATTCCCCCTCCTACAAGCCCTCCTGTAACCCTCTGTTCTCCATATTTAAAATTCTCTTATGTTTTTGTCCCCCTCCCTCTTTTTATATTATTTTTGCTTCCCTTATGTTCATCTGCTTTGTATCTTAAAGTCCTCATATGAGTGAAGTTATATATTTGTCTTCCTTTGAGTGAGTAATTTCGCTTAGCATGATACCCTCTAGTTACATCCATGTAGTTGCAAATGGCAAGATTTCATTCTTTTTGATTGCTAAGTAATACTCCATCGTATATATATACCGCATCTTCTTTATCCATTCATCCATCGATGGACATTTGGACTCTTTCTATACTTTGGCTATTGTTGAAAGCACTGCTATAAACATCGGGGTGCATGTGTGTGGCGGACCAGCCATCGCGGAATCGAACGGTTCCTGATCGGGGGGCGGGGATGAACTGATACACAAGGCACAGTTGTTAAGGGAGGGCTGGCGCTCCCAAGCATCACCAGCCCCGAGTTTATTTTCACTCGGGTATTTATCCACAATCTGAGGGTGGTGTACGTGCGAGGCACATCACCTCTCACAAGTTCTCAGCAGGCAAAATGTATTTTGCTATATCAAACTTTACAAAGGCATTCTGAACCTCCCCACACGACCTGGCTGCAGTCCTGACTCAAGGACAAAGGCTGCGCTCAAAGCCTTCGGCTCCTAACACCGCTCAAGGTCTCTGACTCTCAACATCTCTCAAGGCCTTGGGCTCCCAAAACACCACTCAAGGCCACTGGCTCTCAACACATGTGTCCCTTCGCAACAGCACACATGTATCCATTGGATAAATACCTAGTAGTGCAATTGCTGGGTGGTAGGGTATTTCCATTTTTAATTTTTTGAGGAACCTCCATACTGTTTTCCAGAGTGGCTGAACTAGGTTGCATTCTCACCAGCAGTGCAAAAGAGATCCTCTTTCTCCACATCCTCACCAGCATCTGTTGTTGCCTGAGTTGTTAATTTGAGGCATTCTGACTGGTGTGAGGTGGTATCTCATTGTGGTTTTGATTTGTATTTCCCTGATGATGAGTGCCATTGAGCATCGTTTCATGTGTCTGTTGGCCACCTGGATGTCTTCTTTGGAGAAGTGTCTGTTCATATCTTTGGCTCACTGGATTATTTATTTATTTTTTTTTGGATATTGAATTTGATAAGTACTTTATAGATTTTGGATGAGGCAGAAACTTTAGAATCCTTTTCCTCCTATTCAGTCAGGGCTGGCCGTCTTTGAACGTCCAGGAAAAGACACATTCCAGAACACAGCGGCCCACACAGGCAGAAGATGAGGAGAGCCCTCCTCCACGCTGCTGAGGAATGGCGAGATGAGACATGCCGAGCATGGGCGCCTCGGCAGATGACACAAAAGCAACAGGACATATTGTGAAATATTCTAGGAGATGTTCACAGAATGGTCTCCGTGTCCAGAAGCATTTCTGATCCAGACACTTTGACTCTTCATGGAACTCTTTGGTTTTAAGAGCCTATATTTTGTCTGTCACGGAGCAATGATCACTAAATTATCTTGTGTTTAATACCTTTTGTTTGTGTTGCATTTCCGAAATAGAGGTCAAAGATTGTAAATCAATTCCAAATTAAGAGACTTGTTAATGGGGAGATGATGCTAATTTTTTTTCCACCCCTCAGGGATTATGGCTAAGGGGACATGCTTCCCTTCCCACGCACCATTCACACACAAACCAGCGATTTTTTTTCCAGGAATATCTCTCAATGAAGGGTTACCCTTGACTTATAGAATTCTTTGGTGAAATAACTGATATTATTGAAACCCATGCAACGATTAAGCTAGTCTCTAAGAATCACACAGAATTAATAGAAGACCCCGAGTTTAGGTCATATGAGTAAAGTTACTTGAACATCTTATATTACCGAAGTTATTACCTGACAGTTGATCTTGGCTATGATGGTAGAGGATTTCTTACATCTTCAATCAGGAAATGGACCCAAAGTCAGATCTACCGTGTGTACATACATGTGTGTGTGTGTGTGTGTGTGTGTGTGCGCATGTGTGTGTGTTTATTTAATGCTTTTGCACACACAGATAATCCCACCCTGGGCCAACCTCTTGTCACGATCCCTTCACAGTGCACCGTTTTCTTGGATATAATCTAGGAAATAAAACATAGGCACAAATACCCTCAGGAGTTTCTTCTTTGCTTTTATGCATATTCAGACAGACCATAATAGTTACTCTGCTTTCAGCAAGGTGATTGCCAGATACTTTCATTACATCTGGGTAGACTGTATGGGTCCTCTGAAGACACTCCATGAGTATCATTTGGCTTTTGGTTTTTACTCAAGTGCAGCTAATTTGCCACACCCTTCATTTCTGCCTCTCCAAAAATCCCAGCAGAGAGAAAGATGTGTTTCTCTCACCATAAGAAAACAGAACTTTCTTTCAAAGGGCAGAGCACATGTCCAATGCACAATTATTTATTTTAGCCAAAGTTTCTCTCTTAAATATAACGTGGAATATGTGTGTAACCTGAGTTCATATACTTGCCTTTCTTTTTGATCCCTTTTAATTACTGCTATTGACAACATTTCTTGATTTTAAAATCAAGAGTATTCCATTAAAATAGGGTAACAGCTGAGTAGCCAGTGCTTGATAAATGACTTTTGCAATGATAGAACCCATGTGAATAGCCCCTGAAGCTATCATGAAAGGCAGCAGGAGTTGTGGAGAATCATTTGGATATACCTGGCAAGGGTCACAGTTTTTCTCAATGAATGAAAAGTGAGTTCTAGAAGAAGTGGGGATCTCTAAAGGTCGCCCTTGCATTTCTATATTGCAGTAGACCTGGTCAAAAGGCACAGTATTGATGCTATTAAAATTTAGATTGATTATATGATTTGCACAGAAAACATTGTTTTTTGAGTTGCAAATCTTTTGGGAATAAGTCTGATGCCAGGAAGGACATGTACGTTAGAAACAGAAAATGTATATTTCTTCCCTAGGGTGAAAGGACCGGAATAGAGAATGCTTTTTCAAGTGCCTATTTCATATCCATAGGAGGTGGGAGAGGGGAAAAACAAAACAAAACAAAAACCAACAACACTCAAAATTTTTGTCTGGTTCATTAGTCATATTAGCAATGTTTAGGGAAAACACAAAACAGAAATGAAACACAGTTATGAGTGGCACAGTGCAACGTTTAGGGTTTCTGTAATACAGCGTAAGACAAAACTGTAAATAGAAAGAAGAAAACTTTGAAATTCTATAAAATTCAGGATTTTAACGTTCAGAATTCAGTTTAAAAAGCATAAACTCGCAAAAACATATGAACATATGGAAGTACAATAAGATTTGAAAATTTTATAAGTGTATTACATATGTAACAGAATCTTATCAAATTATTAAGAAATTAGAGATAGTGACCTGAAAGAAAATACATATTGCCTTTATGCAGAGTGTGATAATCTATTTTTCTGACTCATGGCTTTGATTAACAGCTCAATGAGACCCAATACAAAATCTACATCTCGGATATTTTTTTTCTGATATCCTGAATCCCCAAGATTTGGGTTCATGGTCCAACTGTTATTGCTACATAGTTTCATGACTATTTCTCTCATCTCCAAGCACAACTCATTGCTTTTTTGACATCCCAAATTGACATTCTTTCCAAATTTCCTATTCTGGGAAATGACCAAGTCGTTGTTTGTGTTCTCCAGGAATGGCACCTCGAACTTGTCTTTGACTGATGGCTTGTCCTCAGCTCCTTCTCAAGAATCAGCCACTAAGTCCTTTTAGTTGTATCTGAAAACATTTATTCCCTCTCTTTCTCTTTCTGCTTACACTAGTATCCCCTTTTGAGTTATTACTGAAGCTTACAAACTGATTTTCCCAGATCCAGTCTTTCTTGCTCTTTTCTTCTCTCCTCTTGCCCTCAGTTAAATCTTACTAAAACACTAAGGTCATGAAAAATTCCCACTGCTCAAAAGTATTCAGGGATTTTTACCTCGCCATTGGGATTAAGTGGAATTGCTTTGTTATAATCTTCAAAAGCCTTAATAACATGGCCCATTGTTTCTGTATAGAAAGTAAACAAATATTAATTGAACATTGAGCTTTAGTAAGTCTTCTGAAGACACTGTGTGGGATACAAAAGCACTATGGAATGTGAACTCTTGTTTTTGAGGAAGTAAAGTCTACTGCAGGAAAAACAGAAAACACACATAAAAGATAATTATACAAAGAAGCGTAAGAGCCAAATGAATGACGCAGACATTATGATTTGAGGAAGAACTAGAATGCAGCTCTCTTGCCCTGATAATATTTTTCCTCTTACTACTCTTTTTATATGCTTATTACGTATTTATGTATCTAATTACTTATGCTTCATATTACTATCTGTTTCAGATAGGTATGATTTGAATTACAATGATAGGCAAGATCTTTGACATTATGGGTATATACTAAATAGTCAACAAACAAATTCTGAATTGAATTGAAGAGGAAAAATCATTTGTCCATTAATGATAATATTAATAATTATTATAATGTATAATTATAACACAATAGTCATTAAGATTGTTAGGAGTCTTATGCACAGAGTGAAAAATAGTCTAACCAATCATATTGTAATGACTTATAAGTAACATTATAAACAAGCCCAGTGACACACTTATGAATCTTTTTAAGGGTATATTTGTACTTTTCTGAGGTTGTATATTGAGGAAGTTTGATAATGGATAAGGGAATATATGGGGGATATTTTGGGAAGATGATGCAACATGGTGGTCAGGAGCACAGGCTATGGGGTCAAAACTACCCAGATCTCATGTTTGTCTTTCCTTGTGGAAGTCTAAACTGTAGTTCATGTGTTTGTAAAATTGGGAAAAGAATAGTATGTGTTATTAGTGTTTATATGGCATTCAATGTATACAAAGTATAATTTATTATTATATTTTCTTACACAATCTATAAAGATGTTTACAAATAAAAAAAGATACAGTAGTTGTTAAGAGAAAAGTGATTGGAAATAGTGATAGGTCATTATATTTGCTGGCATCATATTATCCTGGACTATTACACATGAAAAATCATGATTGAAAGTACAATTAGAACATTCAAATTCAAAGAACAGGGTCATTAATTTTTAATGATTTTTGAAGTTATTAAAACACATTATAGGAGGATTATTGCCTTAATAGGCAGAACCTTCTTTTTAATGCATTTTATTTATTTGATACATACCCATTTATGCCTAGTCAGGCATATTCGTTGATTGCCAGTTTTGATGTAAAGCATTCTGAATCCTGTCTGCCTTCAGGGAGCTTGTACTTTAGCAGATAACTGTTAGACAACAGTTCTGATTAATGTATGAGAAGAAATGCGGGTGCCAAGAGGAATTATACGAGGGAGGCTTCTGTAGTCTGAACTCAAGGGATCACAGAAGGCTTCACAGTAGAAGTAAAATATAAGTTGAAAATAAGGGATGAGAAACATTTATTAGGAGATAGAAAAGATTTCTCTTGGAGGAGAGAACAATATATGCAAAGTGCATGGGTGAAAGAGCAGTCGGAACCCTGAGGGACTGACGGCCGCCCCTGTGATTGGCGGGAAGTAGCAGGGAGACAGAGGAGACCAACAGCAGGTGGAGGCAGGGTGAGTTAGACAAGATCTTGTCACCCAAACTCGAAGGTCTTTGGATTCTGTTCCGAAAGCACCTCGAAGACACTGAAGGATTTTAAGCAGAAGACTATAGACTTCCATCTCAGTTCAGAGTTTACCGAATGATTGGATGAGTGTGTTACCTTAGACAAACCCACAAGTTTCAGTTTCCTCATGTTTCAAATGGAGGCAAGGATAATGAATCGTGGAGTTCTCCCAGGGAGAAAATGGGAGAATTTGTGAAAATGTTTGTCAACCAAACATGTTGAAAGAGAAAACAAGAGTAAGACAGTAAGGAGAATGAGAATGTGAAAAGCACTGTTCATACAACCTGGCCCGTGGCATCAGTATTTAAAACCCTTGCATGTGACATAAAGGAATACCCTACTGTAGGACTGGTGAGGTCAGAGGTGGAGAATGAATATAAAAAGTTGTGAATCATGAGCAAGAATACAATGATTGAATTATTCCATTTATGACAATTTGAGAAGGGGAAAATCTTTGCATTACTGCTTCCAAAGATTTTAGATTTATGAATTAGGCAATTTTAGCTGCAAATAGAGAATAAAATATGATGTTGAAAGGAGAAATGATGTCATTATGTATTTGTCTTTTTGTGTGGAACCTTTTAATGCACAAACCAGAATGTCTGCACAGAGAGACTAGGACTTGTCTGCTGAAGGACCCCGCTCAGAAAAGTTCTTTGTGCAACATTTACTTTGTGTCTAGATTTTAAATCAGAAACTCACAGGACTATAAAGAAAGGCAATAAAAATATATTTACTCTGGGTCTCTGACCTGTGGGTAAAGACATTACCTAATTGTTTTGGTCAGATGGGTCTCCTTTGTCCAGTTATAAAAGATCTCCTGAGCAAAACCTCTTTTATTGCAAGAATTTTCAAGATGAACTACCGAGTCAGAAGAAAGAACTAAGCCAAAGTTTAGAGTAATTAAGGATATAGTCCCCGCTCTGCAGAAGCAAGAAAGACCCCAAGAGGACAATGTCAAAGGTCATGCTGACACACTGACTTGTCCTGAAAAGACCGTAATGGATTTGACTGGAATAATCCTAGATGTATTTATCGAGGACCCATTAGGCAACTGGCACTCTTCCAAACCAACCTTCTGGGTGGTGGAAGACTGGTCGTTTTCTGCAGAGAGAGAAATTGATTTCCTACCTAGGATCAACTTTATGGGGAGCAAGCTATTTGTTTTATTTATGGCTTGAACTCAGCTCCCTGCTGCAATAATTCAAATTCTGTAGGTACAGACCTCCTTCTTATTTGGATATTGACTGGAAAGGGAGCCAGCTTAGAGTTGGCCCTGCAGCTACTGGCAGGAGGTTTGGATTTATGCTAATGAATGGGGCTGAGACTTTCAAGGATTTGCTTTCATTACTAAATCCTCAGGACAGTACTTTCCAAGACTCTTGGTTGGGCTTCATAATAAGAGTGGAAGTCTATATCTTCATGCTGAAGGCTATTTGTTAGGATCAAAACAAAACTAAATAAAAAAAATCTAATGGAAAACTTTGGTTTCTTAATATAAAATTCTGTATCAGAGCAAACAGAAAGTAAAGAAGGAACATCTAGAAAATTCAGGAAACATATTCATGGAAAGGTGAGACCAGGATCTTGTCTTGGGAGTCAGAAGGTCCAGATTCACCTCAACTAAATTGGAAACTTTGCAAATGTTCTAATTATTAGCAATCGAGGTATATAGTCTAGGTAGCCAGATTTCAGGAAGCACAATCTCAAAGAGTTTTGATATTTTTCCAAAGTAAGAAACTTACTTGAGCCTTCACCTTAATCATTCTTGGAGATTACATGTTCTCTTTACTGACAGCAGGAAGCCAAAGACCTTTGTACAAATCAATTCTCAATGGGGACAGGCACACTGCTGAACTACAATAAGGTTATGGACAAATCCACTTGGAAATAAATCATAGAAGAATTCGAGAGAAACTACAGAACCAGATACGATATGATTGGCATGTCACATGAACCATAAAGTCCTTCAGAAATGTAAATATTAGTATCATTGTGGTGAAAAACAAGTATTTCTTTTTTAAGACATACAGCTGATTCTGGATTTTTTTTTTTGAGTGAGTTGAGAATTATATAAACAAAGGCAAAGCTTTATCACTATGGCCATTAATTGCCAGGAAAATACTATTCGTTTTCCTACTTAGGCAACCTTATTCACCTTGATTTTAAAATCCCTTCCCTATTGAGTTATGTAAACATGACCTATACCTTGAAATTTGTTTGCACACTTATAAAAATATAATCCATATGCATTTTACAGCCTCCTGAATTGGGTTGGCTATTAATACATTTAACTAATTTCATTTTTCTTGTGAGTTCTTATGAAGAACTGTTATATCATGTTTTCTTCTATTCTGTCCTTTATAAATTTATACCTGATTCAGAAATGGGCCACACCAAAACTATTTTTCTTTTGTAACTTATTCTTTTTTGTAACTCTGTGTATCATTCTTAAATATTAAATGACCTATCTCATCAAATTTATGGAGTGGTAGATTATTTAATTTTCTCACCAACTTTGAATTGATCAACAAACTTCAACAACCCGTTGAAGGCAACAGAAGCCCTTCTCTATGTGTAAGTTGAATTCAGAGTTCTATATGTTTGACTAAAGATTTGTTTAAACACTTCTTAAAAGCCAGCATGTCCATAGAAAATTATGATAGCAGTTTACCCAATAAGCAATTGTCTTTACTGCTCATAGAAAGACTGAGGAAAGAGTCATCACAAACCTTTCTTTGTAAGTACTTGATTTTGAATTTCTGTGTTAAAATTAATGAGGAAAAAGAATGCATTGGGATTTTACCAAATTGATAGGAAATGACATAAATATCCAGCTCCCAAGAGGGCAAATGCATAGTGGAATTCTTTTATAGCTCTAAGTAAATTATGAGAAGAAACTCTCAAATTTTTCATAATTTTTGGTTACTGTGGTATAACAATGGTCAGCAAACATTTTCTTAAAAGGTCTACATAGTAAATATTTTAGGCTTTGTAGGTCATATGGTGTCTGTCACATTTCATGTCTGCCCAGTAGCAGAAAAACAGTTACAGACCAAGTATAAATGAATGAGCTTGACTGAGTTCTGGTAAAACTATTTATAAAAATGGGCATTGCACAAATGTGGCCCATGGGCAGTAGTCTGCTGACCCCTTTGGTATACTATAATATGTTCTTAGAACTAAAAAGAATTTAAGTGTCTGACTCTTGATTTTGGCTCAGGTCATGATCTCATGGTTCAAGAATTTGAGCCCCGCCTTGGATTCTGCCCTAACAGCATGGAGTCTCCTTGAGGTTCTCCCTCTCACCCTTTCTCTGCCTCTCCCCTGCGTGTGCACACGCACACGCACACACACACACTCTCTCTTCCTTTCTCTTTCTCTCTCTCTCACAATAAGTAAGTAAACTTAAAAAGAAAACTGAATAAAAAATGAGACAATTCACCTGAATATTTTCTGCTGAGTCAGGTTTACAGATTAACCGTTAATAAGTGGTTAGAGTATTGCTTTTGCCACAACTTCAATTTTATTTGTAAATAGAATTACTTCTTACCTACTTGAAAGGTAGTAATAAGTCTGCAGGACACAGAACAATATATTGACATTGAGCTGTGTCAACGGAGGAAAATGCTCACTTAAGTTGCTGTGCAAAGTTTTGCTCAAATGCGTTATTTCTCTGCAAAATTTGTTTTTCATATGTTTATAGCATTTGCCATAATGTCTTACAAATTCTAATTTTTTTGACTTCTCATTTGGAATCTGGGTTCCTCAAGGGCAAGTTCTACATATGCTTGTCTTTGTATCACTAGAATCTTGAACAGTGTTTTCCTTACTCACTACCTTTTAAATGAATGACCACATAACTCATAGACCACCCTGACGGGCCTCTGATTTTTTCCAGGCACTGTAAGATAAGGGGCATTTTGTCTCCCTGTCTTCCTTCTCTGAGTTCTAAAATAGTGACTGCAATTATTGGCTGGAATTCATCCAGTATGAGTAAATGACTTTCACAATAATTTAAAAGATGATCTAACTTGGAACATCATGAAAGTTTGACTGACAATGACCCTCATCATACAGGAATGACAAATGAATGAATTAAACAATTCAATGTTTAACCCAAACAAGAATGAATGCAGCAAAGTAAAACAAACATATTGCATGTTTTTATATCAATTACCAACCTTTCTTCACCAGGTGTAGCGAACACAGTTATTACTCTACCGCTATCCTCTCGGATTTGAGGCCCTTCGGTAAACTTCTGTATACTTCATTTTCTAATAGGTCACACTGGTGGTACACACCTCTTCCTTGCAGAGAGTTGGGAATGCCTGGCAACATCCCCTTGATGTGGCCTCTGGCAAATGACTGTCCCTGGAGCATGAAACCCAGCTGTTTTGTCCTAAGATGAGACAGACTCTAAGGCAAAATTTATACCCAGAGCTCCCTCAAGAAATGCTGAAGCCAGGACTTTGCCTAAAATCACAACCTTGTTTGGCTTGTTGCCCTTCACTGTCCTCCTTCCCTACTCCCTTACTGTCTGTCTCTCCAAGGCACCTTGTCTTCGTAAATCATTTGCACACAAACCCTCATTTTAGAGACTGTTCTGGGAATCTCTAAGACATGAGTGAATATTCAGCTGAAGAAGTATTGCTATCTGGTCTTCTTTCTTTCTCTTCCTTCTTCTCCTCCTCCTTCCCTTCCCCCTCCCGTTCTCTTTCTGTCTGCTCACACTGACTCTGCATTCTTCACTGGTATTTTCTGGGCCACACACCATTCATGACCTATACCATTTGGGGTTGAAGTGGTTTTTCAGAACCTTAGCAACGGGAAAGGTTTCACTGCAGCTGTTTCTTTGGCAGGAAGAGTGTAGCTTCTGTGTGGAGTTCAACCTGAAAAGTGCTTCCCTACTGGGTAGAAGCCATGGATTGTATAACACTCCCTGTTTCACAGATCTGCTCTGGCTGAGAAGCATCTCTGGTTTTGAAATTCTTTACTCTAAGTACACATTTCTATGAAAGTAAAACACACATATAGAAAAGTGCACAAATCATAACAAATGCAGATCAATGACTGTTACAAAGTAAAGAGATCTGTGTAGCTACTACCAGATCAAGACATAGAAGATTACCCACACCCTAGAAGTCAGCATCCTACTCTCCCTGGCTATTGGATGCCCTTAAATGTAACCACTATTCTGACTGGCATCACTAATGTGTAGTGAGGAATTAATCTTACCCAAAAAGAGATCTGGACTTTGGCTATTGGAGGTGATCTCCAGGCCTGACTGTCTGGCCCAAAAGCAATGTCTTTGTTTGCCTGGGAGGTTTGGCCACTAGAAAAGCCAACCCTGTGATTCATGATGGAGGCTTTGAGACTTGCCATATCTTATCTGATCACTGGAGGAACTGGAAACTAAAGGTATTAGCCCAAACCTACTTCAGGGGCTGAGCCTCAAGGTCAACCATGCAGGCGGTATGCAGTCATGCCCCATTAATAACTTCAGACAACAAAGTCTCCAGGGAGCTTTCTTACTTGACAGTACTTCATGTATATTGAGACACATTTATTCCAGAAGCGAAAGAGTCCCTGTGAATAAGGAAGCTTCACGATTGGAATCGTCCCAGTTTCCTCTCTATGCTTCTCTTCCTATGCTGGTTCTAATTTCTATCCTTTCATTATAATAAAGCTATAATCACAAGTATAGTTCTTTCTGAGTTCCATGAGTCTTTCTAGCAAATTATACAACTGAAGGTAGTTGGTTGGAGACTGCCAAATTTGCCACCAGCTGGTCTGAAGTGAGGCTATCCCAGGAGATCCTGAACTTGTGGCTGATGCTTGAAGTGAAGGCAGACTTGTGAGGACTTTACCTGTGCAATTTGCGTAGCTCATTACAACTGTAGACATGTTTAGACTGACTTTTGAACTTTATGTGAGTGGCATCATATAGCATGTATACTTCTATTTCCTGGCTTTAGAAAAGTAGCATTCTGGGGCGCCTGGGTGGCTCAGTTGGTTAAGAGGCCGACTTCAGCTCAGGTCATGATCTCACGGTCTGTGAGTTCGAGCCCCGCGTCGGGCTCTGTGCTGATGGCTCAGAGCCTGGAGCCTCCTTCAGATTCTGCATCTGCCTCTCTCTCTCTCTGCCCCTCCCCTGCTCATGCTCTGTCTCTCTGTCTCTCAAAAATAAATAAATGTTTAAAAAAAAAAAAAGAAAAGTAGCATTCTGAGTCTGTGTTATAGGTAGCAGAGATTTGTTGTGTATTTTATATAGTAATTCCATTTCGTGAATGTCCTTTATTTAAAAACTGTGTATTATTGACACACAATGTTAAATTAGCTACAGGTGTACAACATAGTGTTTCGGCTTCTCTATCTGTTATTCTGTGCTCACCACAAATATAGCTACCATCTGTCACCATACAGTGCTATTACAAAATCATTAACTATATTCCCTGTGTCGCACTTTTGATTTCTGTGACTTATTCATTGCATAAGTGGAGGCTTGTATTTCCTACTCTCCTGCAACCCATTTTGCCCATCCACCAACCCCCTCCCCACTCTGGCAACCATCAGTTTCACTCAACTTAAAACTGCATGAAAAAGGAAACTGCCATTTGTTCAAGTGTAACAATTCAAACAAAATGTGCAGAGGGAAGGCAATGAAATGGTGTGTTGCCTGGGAAAGGTGGGATGGCAACACATATAACTCCAAAAAGTGGACATTTCCTTGGAAATCTTCCATGGAGAATTGAATGGCCTGCAAGAGCAATCTCATCGGCATTCTGTAACAGACCAGATGTAAGGAGGCTAGTTATAGAGATTTCAAGCTCACAGGAAGTTGACAGTGAAGCCATCTGGAACTGAATTTTTTTGGTAAGAAAATGTAATGGTGCACACCCAAATTCTTTAATAGATATAGGATTATATATATTTTCCATTTTCTCTTGTCTGTATTTAAAAATTTGTAGTCACTTAGTCTTGTCTTTTGACAGTCCTTTTATTATTATTATTAGTTAATTTTTGGAACCAGCGAACAGAATTTTTAGAAGGTCTAGATGCTATTTTTCTCCACAGCGTATTTAATTTCCATTATAATTAAATGACTATTAGAATAGGGGCAGGTCACCTTCTTTTTAAATCAGGGATCACAGTAATTTGAGGCAGGGTTTCAGCCTTTGTGAGCGCTTGTCTATTTGCAGTTTATCTTTTTTTTTCTGGGCCTAGACTGCCCTGCTTCTAATTGAAAACCTGGAGTGGTTTAAATATTAATGGTGGTTCTGCTCTCCAATTTCCATCTCACTACCATCCGGAGAGTACTGAAAAGGCTCTAGGTTAGCTTTTTAGCCTGCTACCTGGTCCTATATCCTTGGCTTCATGGCTCCTGGCCATCACAGACTGGGAATTTGCAAATTGCTTGGGGGAGAAAGAAAGATGTCCTCAGGAGGTAATCTTTTCTCTCAGGTCTTGGCTCTTCCAATCCTGGTTGTTTCAGGAACTCTGAACTTCCATTATTCATCTCCCCAACCCCAGAGAAAGACTGAAATTCTCAGACATTGCCTTCTGCTTAGAAGGCCTGTCTCTACTACTGAGAAATCAGCATCAAGGAGGAAGGTCGCTGAGAATTTAGTTCACCTCAATGACTTTTCCTTCCTTTTGGGATCCCAGCATATTTTTTCTTGCCTGCTTATCTGCTAACTGATGCCCTCAAAATAGCTGTTTAGTTTTTGTTTCATATTTTATTGAGCTTTTATGGTCGTTCTCATCAGAAGAATTAATTGGATACAATCTATTCTCCCATTGTTAGAAGTGGAAGTCCTGTGCTTTTAGGTTTTCCTGTTTAACTCTTTCATTTACGTAAAACCTTGGATTGTGAGTAACTTGTTCTGTGAGTGTTCTGCAAGATGAGCCAATATTTCTAATAAATTTTAACTTGATGAATGAGCGATGTCTTGCAATACTAGTAGTTTGTGATGATGAATGTCACATGATCACAACGCAGCCCCTGGTTCTTCTCTCTCTCTCTCTCTCTCTGTGCAGAATCGTCTTCCATGCTTAGATGCTTGGTCTCAGGCCATGGTGTTTGGCAGAAATCAGTTACTTCTCAGAATGTTGGAAGGTGCCCACAACTGGCACTGGTCTATTTTTTGTCAATTGAAAGCACCTGTGGACAGTCCTTTGCTTTTCCATACAAGAGTAAGCTTAGGAATGCTTTGCTTCATTCTAGGTCAGGTTGCTTGCAGATATAGGCCTTTTCCTTTTCTGCTTTATTGCCAGTTACATTAAATACAGTATATGATAAGAATTCATTAATACTGTACTATAGTCAATATCCTTGTGAGAGTATACAATAGCCCCCGTGCAGAAAAAGGTTGAAAAGGAAGGTGATAAGAAGAAGAAGATGATTATGGTGGAAGTGAAGAAGGAAATCAAGAAGTACGGATGAGGTATGCGAGTGACCGAAACTGCAAGATTTTATAAGAAGTCTACGCCTGCATCTCATCTGCAGAGGAGGAGGAGAAAAAGGTGGAGGAATCCCTCACTTCAGATGAGATTAGGGAGATGTGTAAAATGTGGGAAACCACAAAATTTTGTAGAAAAGCACCATCCGAATTAGGCGGTAGAAGTGCAAGCGATGAATGTGTTTAACGACAATGCAGTGTCACATTTCCGTGAAATCCTCAAAAGGAGGCAAAAGCGAGTGTCATTGGATAGGTTCTTTGTTAAAGTTGCACGAAAAGAAAAAGATTCCATTGAGCCAATAGATAGCAGTGATTCCATTAGCGATAATGAAAGTTATCCTACACAATATCCCTCCTCTCTCTTGTCTCCCTCAAACCAGCCACAAAGGTTTCCAAAGGTAAGTGCAGATTAATTTATTTTTCTTTATGTTTTGTATTTTCTTTATTATTTTGTATTATGTGACAGTACTGTAATGATTTTATATTAATATTTTTGGGGTGTGGAGTTTTCATTATTTCTTATGTGGAAATTCACTTAGATATACCGATGCTTTGAATTACAAGCATGTTTGTGAAACGAATTATGCTCGCAAACCAAGGATTCACTGTATTTTGAAATGCAAACTAGTATTCCATTTCAAAATTGAGTTCCTCGGTATAGTGCTTGGCTTTTTTGGTCTCTGTTCTTCAAACCACACTATCCCCAGCTGAGAATCTTCGATATCTCAGTTCTCCAAAATAGACGAGAAATAACTCCATTTTATTAAATATGGTGACACTTCTTTGCTTTAATGGTCCACTAGTGTGTGTGTGTGTGTGTGTGTGTGTGTGTGTGCTGTGTGCATGTGTGTGTCCTTTTTATGTTTTTGGTTAGGATGGAAGCTTTTTTTAGGGTAAGATGTAAACTATGTAACTGACCTAAGAACAAGTGTAATTTTTCACTGAAACTTTTCGTGAGTCCTAACCAGCTACCTTAAATGTACTTATATTTGTCCTTGTAACTTGTATACACATGTTGAATCAGTGTTTATTCTTTTCAACTCCTGGTTTACCTCCATTTGACATATTGATTGTAATTCATCCTTTACATGAAAATTTTACTCTATAGACATAAGTTTTGCTTTTATTTGTTGTTTTCAGGATTATTACTATGTTCTTATATAGATAATGTAAGTATAAGGTGAAAAAATTTAAAAGATAAGTGAAGTGAAAGGTAACTCTTTCTGTCATTATTGTTTTATCTATCTCTGTTTCTCACCCAGGGAACAATCACTCTTACTTGTTTTTAATGCATTCTTCCAGACAATACAACTTTTGTACCATTAAAAAATAGTACGTACACATTTTAGTATGCATATGCATTGTTCATTTGCTTGCTTTTGTTTTACGCTTAACAATATATCTTGGAGAAAGTTCCGTATTAGTACTTAGTTATGTTACCTTGTTCATTTTAATTGCTGCATGACATTCTGTTGTGTGTGTGTGTGTGTGTGTGTGTGTGTGTGTGCATGTGTGTGTGCTGGATTTATTTAATAGCTTTTTATTTAGCGTTTAAATTCTTCCTAATTTGTTATTATAAAATGCTGCAGTAGATATTCTTGAATGTGCATTTTTGTGATCACATTAGAAAATACCTGGAAAATTAATTCCTATAGGTTAAACTGTTGGGTCAAATTTATCCTATTTTTATAGAGTCTTTAGTTTCTCAGAATTCAATTACTTGATAAATTTGCTTAAATTCAGAACATGATAAAACTTATCTCAGGTTTTAGTAACAAGGCTTGTGATCAGGAACTCTGTTTTACTAAGACTTATTTAAAAATATAACCTATTTTTTTTTGTTGTTGTTCAACCTTTAATACTATAAGAAAAATGGTTGTAGAAGAAAGGAACTATATTGCATTTATTTTGTTGTTGTCTTTTTAAAGAAAATTATCTTACATTTTGGTATATTTAAAGGTGAAATTAATTTTGTGGGTTGATCAAATCCAACAAGGCAACCTTGTTATCTTCTACTTTATCCTCCAGTCCCCCATATTTTCCAAACTTAGTTCCATATAACTGAGTCTATTCAATTTTGATCCAAATAAAATTTTATTAGGGACGAAGTTGAAAAAAAAATAATTACGTAGTGAT
Source organism: Paguma larvata (assembly GCA_030068075.1). Classification (NCBI taxonomy): domain Eukaryota; kingdom Metazoa; phylum Chordata; class Mammalia; order Carnivora; family Viverridae; genus Paguma; species Paguma larvata. The sequence goes on along the minus strand of CM057839.1, from coordinate 49,554,846 downwards.
TGGAAACATGACTGAAGAAAAAACGGTACAGTGGGATCTGTATACCTCACCAAAAATTGGGGACAATTTATTTCCAGCTCTGTGGTAGACAGAAATCCAATCAAGAAATGTACTCTTGTTTAGAACCCTGTGATAGACTTTTAACTTTCAATTGCACAAGAGCCTGTAGACAAATGACTGACTGTCTTTTTTTATGGTGCTAAGATGCTGTGGTCCTCTAGCAAGTAGAATGTTACCCCGGGGAAAAGAGCAAGAATGTGCTACCCACCCGCATTTGGTGCCGCAATTTCTCTATCATGGCAAATTTGTATCTCTTCACTTGAATAATAATGATAGTTATCATGTGTCTGTGTGCTGTCAGTCACACAGTGACTTTCCTGGTTATTTTCATGCATATTTTTTTCTGAATTTTCATTCATTCAATACAGTGTTTATTGTGGCGATTCTTGGCCGCATTCTCTGCCTGTCGATGTGTATATGATATGATGATGAAAAGACAGTTCCTTCCTCAGAAAGGTTCTAAAGGAAGTCAGAGAGTTAAAGAAATGCGATACCATATGATAAGAGGTACGACTGAAGAATTCGAGTGTGCTCTAGGAATATATAAGAGCTTCCATGGTTTAGTGAAAGAGATTACCTGGAAGAACCTGGGGAAATCTAATCAGTAAAATAAAAAAACTGGATAAAGAGACCATTTGAGGAATTCTAACACTATCCCTCCTTGCCTTAACTGCATGCAAAAACCTACAGACCTTGAAATGTTTAAGGATCTGCTATACTTTATTTTTTCTCACAGTATCAGTGAGCCCATTATACCAATTACCAGATGTCCTGGACGGATTGAAAAATGGTCACCATTCTTCACCCTTCTCAGTATAAATGCTCTTTGGAATGTGACTTTGAAGTTCTTCCCATCGAGAGATGGAATACTTCTCTTCACTTCCTGAATCAGGGCTACCCTGCTTTGGCAACATATTGTGGTAGAAGAAAAGATGTTCCAGTTCCAAACGCATGTTTCCATTCTCTTGGAACTCTGCCCACACCCTGAGACCGAGCCTGGGCTAGCTTCCTGGAGAATGAGAGGCCATGTGGAGCAGAGCCAGGTCGGTCCAGTTGTCCCAGCCAAGACCCTAGGCATGTGAGTGAGGCCAGCTGAGATCAGCAGGCCCAAAACAGCTTGGCCCTGGACTCATGGGAAATAATAAATGGTTATTGTGTTAAGACACTAAATTTTAAAATGGTTTATGCAGCCACAGCTAACATTAGAAGAGAATTATAAGTATAAATAAAATAATGCACAATAGTCCACCCAGTGACTACCACATAATAAATGATAAAAATTATGATTTTTGAAGATCAAGTTAAAGTCTGATAGTTAATTTTCTTCTCTTGGCTTGAATGTGCCCAAATAAGCCCTGGGAAATGTAGTCTACTGGATAGCTCAATGTTCTCAATCTGAATGCTGCTAACCACTGTTTTCCTAAGAGATTTTTATTATTAAGTTAGTACCAGTTAAAAATGAAAATAGTGTGATTGTGATCATTAGCTGGATGTGCACGAGGAGGGCGCTGGAGTGAAATAACTCATGTGGCTCATGCCTGGAATAGGTCACTCCCCTTTTTATTATGTCCTTGTTGATTGAAGTTTGTTACTATTACCAACTTTCATAGCCATCCCCAAATGGAGGGCTTGACATTGCCAAGGAAGCTGGTTGTGCCATGGCCTTCTCATAAGTCTGAAAAATCCTATAATCCTACAGCTGCCTCCTAAGTGATTAGCCAAGCCATGGATAGACCTACTCACTGCGATGAGTGCCCCTCAATTCTATATGTAAACTTACATCATATATTGCATCTTTATGTGGTTGACTATACTGAAATATTGGAAGACTGAAGGAAAGGCCAGTTGCTACTTAGTCTGGAGTCTGGGCTTGTGTCCTAGGGGAAGTACCAGCACTGGACTTTTTGCAGCTTCTTTAAGCTCCTTCACATAACATCTGCTTTTACCTTCAGCTCCTTGCCTGGCTTTCTTAACAGTCCAGATGACTTTTTCTTTGAATCTAGTTACCTTTCACTTTCCCCATAGAACTACTCCTCACTTTTTGTACCAGAGGAAAATGATCAATCCTTTCTATTCCAAGTTTTATGCAGGAATAATCCTTAGAGTTTTTCTAGAAACTGGAACAATCATTGGAGTTCCCTTGGAAAACTGATTGTCTTTAAAAGGTATAATAGTTTTCACTTTAAATCATTAATTAGTCAGATGTTTGTTGAGTGCTTACTATGTGATACATGTACAATGTCTTAGTTTGGATTTTCCCAGAAGCTGACCTTGAGATAAAGACTTGAGTGCAAGTAGTTTATTCTAGAAGTACAAGTGAGTGGAGCTTAATCCTTGGGGAAAATCTGGGGAAAACAGTAAAACTCAGACCTCAGAATTAATGTTTTTAATTAATTTTTAAATGTTTTATTTATTTTTGAGAGAGAGAGAGATAGAGCATGAGTGGGGGAGGGGCAGAGAGAGGAAGATACAGAATCGAAAGCAGGCTCCAGACTCTAAGCTATCAGTACAGAGCCCTCCATGGGGCTCGAACCTAGGAACTATGAGATCATGACTTGAGCTGAAGTTAGCTGACTGAGCCACGCAGGTGTCCCAGAATTATTTTATTTAAAAGGTGAAGAAGCTGGAACATTTATGCTCAACTCCAGAGTCATTATCTAAAGGCTGCTGTGCAAGCCAGGGTAGTGTCAATTTTGCATGGGTGGAGTGACTTTCCAAGATGTTGGAAAGAAAGTCCTCAGGCATAAAATGCAGGTACTGCAATTTGGAAATCCTTCAGGAAACACTGGTAGCTCTGAGGGATGTGGGTAAAGCACCAACAGCATCTGCTGTATCTAATAAGCATTCTTCATTTCTTAGCTCATTTGATGCTTACGGTTCTATGAGGAAGCCATTATTATCTCTGTTTGTTCAAAGAGAAAAACTGAGGTTCCGATTAGCTTTGTAATTTGCCCAAGGTTATATACTAACAAGGTGCAGAGTCAGGATTTAGACCCGGGATGGGGATCATCATCTACTGAGAAAGTAATGACTTCCCAAATGTCACACAGCTGCTATTTAACAGAACCAGAGCTATGACCCAGGTCCCCTGACATGCAGCCTAGTGACTTTTCCATAGACATAGCTGGTCATTCTCATTCCCCATACTTTTCCCACCTCTCACTCTGTGTCTTGGTAGTTCTCTCCCCCGAGTTACTTCTTCTTATATATCCTTCTTTAAGGCATTTGATGTTACTGTTTTGTTGAGTTGTTCTGGAAATCACCAATGGGAAATCTGAAAGTTCCCTTTTCGACCTATCAAATCGCTGTTTGCAGCCCTAGTATTTATTTTGGGGATATCCGTTCTGACTAAAGACACTTAATTATCTTTATCGATAATTTGATCCCTTTGAAATTGCTTTGTTTGCTCTTTTTACTTGTCGTTCCTCTTCCTGAATTACTCTTTTTTCTCCTTGTCACCTGGCTAATTCTTATGCCTTCTGATTTCATGTGCATTTCCCAGAAAACATCCCTTGACCTTCCTGACTATATTAAATGGAAGTACCATCAATTAGCAGTAAAACCGATAGCCTCCATTGTCTGAAATGCTCATGCTAAGGCTTGAGACTACATAGTTACTCTCTGGGATGTTCCCGCGCTCCTGAACCTGCCAGTTGAAGTGTTGTCTGACCCAGAGTCAGTCAGGATCTTCCTGAGCCTATTAATGCCACTTGAATTTCTGCTGCACATGCACATTTTAATTTATCTTTATGCAAACCATTGAAATATGAGCTCAATGACAACAAAGTAGAGTGTTGTTTCCTTAAACACTAAGTCGAATGCTCTGAAAGGACTCAGTAAATTCCAAGTGGCTGAATTTAATAAAAATGTTGAGTTCATTAAGAAGATTGCAAAGGATGGAGATATAATCATAAATACCTAGATAACTTCTGACCTTAAGAAACAGAAAATGGAATGATGAAATCATGCATTTTGGTGTAGCTTAAGCAAAAACAAAACAAAACAAAACAAAAAACCATGGGGCAAAATTCCATTTAGGAAACACATATTTCACTTTCTTGATGGGCAAAAATGAGAATAATAAAACCCCAACAGGGAATTTCGAAGACTAGATACAGTAATGCTTGCTAAGTGTCTTGTCTAGCGCCTGGCTTGTAGCAAGGCATTAGTTTATTCTGCCTTCTATTGTGTGTGGAAGCTTGGTAAATGCTGGTGTTGTACAAATGTCAGTTGTTGTTCCAAGGGGCCAGGGAGGAAGCAGCCAGGAACGGAGGCAGATTCGGAGTGCCTAGAGCTGAATCCAAAGAGAGAAATAGATCTAGCATCATTTGCAAATGTTCTCCAACATCTAGGCTGAGGCTACTCAAGGGAGGAAGCTGGTGTAAGCCCAGGCCTGCAAAAGCTTGCTTTTCCTTTAATCAAGGAGCCAAGCTCAGAGCTGAGAAGTTGGCAGAAGATGGGCTTGATCAGGTTCATCAGAAAGAGCAAGGGGTTCCTGCTCTGCTGGATGGGTTCCCAGCAAAGACTGAGCAAAGGCTGTAGCCATGACAGTCTTTATTTGGAAGACAAAGTACAGCACATGACCCTGGATACAAAAGCACAGGAGAAGGCCAGTGATGCATCAAATGAGACAACTCTCTATGAGCACAAGAGAAAAGCTTAAAAAAATACAGAGTTTAAAAGTAAATTTAACAAATGCCTGTGGGTCAAGGGCTCATTTCTAAGCACAAATTGCCGACTGGAAAGGTTTCACTTTTTGCGAACCTTCTTATTTCCAGATTCTTGATGGGGAACAGATCTGTCTGCTCTTCCTAAGAGCATTTAAGCTCTCAGTGGAAGCAGAATGTTCTGGCAGGAACTTCACTAAGTGTAACCTCTGGAGTCTGGCAAGCAGGCTGCCCTGGGGACTGACATTTTTGCATAGTGTTTATTATGCAACATCAACCATTTAAACAACTGCCAACAGTGTAGTCTCTGAGGAGAGTACAGACTGTGGGCAGAACAATGACACTTTGATGGTTGTGCCTGGCTTGTCGGTGCAGTGAAGAGGCTAAACCCTGCACATACATAAATATGAGCAAGTCAGCTCTGGTTGCCTGCTTTGCCCTGGGAGAGGCGGAAGGGTGGCGGCAGATACTGGAAGTAGCCTTCTTTGAAAACTTCTCTTTGTATCTAGTTGGCTTAAAACATTTCTTGAGGACTTTCCCAATGGAATTAGTATCTCAGTCCATTTGAGCTGCTATAACATATTATTTACCACAGACTGAATCGCTTATACACAACAGATTTGATTTCCCACAGTTCTGGAGGCAGGAAGTCCAAGATCAGGGTGCCAGTGAGGTCTGGTATGGGAGACAACCCTCTTCCCAGCTGCAGCCTGCTGAAAGCTGGTCGTATCTCATTCAGATGGGGGAAGGGCAGTGAGAGGGGAAAACTCAGGTCTTTTCTTATTAGGGCGCTAATCCCACTCATGAGGGGACTACTTTCACGACCTAATTATCTTCCAAGGGCCCCACCTCTAATCATCACATTGGAAGGGTTAAGATTTCAACATATGAAGTTGGGGGGGGGAGGGACACAAAAGTTCAATCCATAACACTCAGAAGTTTAGTAGAAAGTGACAAGAAAAACTAGATGTACTATTTGAAAGAAAACCCACCCAACCGAATTTTCATTCTTTAACATCTTTTGCATTCCTCTCTCTCTCTTCCATCTTGTCATTTTTGCCTCAGCAATATGTTCCTCTGCTACCCTGGGGCGGGAGCATGTTTTATTTATCCATGTAGGGCCAGCACCCACCAAAATGACCACCATATAGTGGCCCCTCAAGGAAAAGAAAAAAAGGAAAAGAACAGGAATACAAATTCAGAGTAATCCAAAAGAGGAAAAGCTCAACCAACAAAGGAATTATGTGTAAAATCTATGTTCGTGAATCAGTTCTGTAGAGATCACACTATTCTGAACACGGATCATCTGTCAGCGATAGGCACTGAGAAGATCTCCCAGTCCGTGGCTTCTCCTGGAACAAATAAGCCGCAGCAGCATGGGGAGAAGGCGATTTGGGTCCGTGGTTAGCAGCTGATGCATCTCTAGCCCTCCCAGAACTGAGGCGCTGATGGCAGAGCCCTGAATTCTGTGACCTGCTATCAAGAACCATGCAGTTCAGGAGTCAGGAGGAGAAAGAGAGATTATTTTGCCCCATCTTTTTAACAGCTGGTCTGACCCTAAGCAAGATTTTTGAGTAGAGAAAGTAGATCTTAGGCACTTTCTCCTTTGCTTATGGCACGTCGTTTGTCTGATTTTCCATTTCTTTCATTTCTCTGTAGACTCACTTCTCTCTTTTCATATTCCAAAATTATTAACCCCTGATTGTCCCCCTTCTAGCCCCGTTCCCATCCATGAACAGCAGAAACCTAAATAGACTGGGACGTGTTTGCACGTTTGAATTCTTAACCTAGATCGATCTCTGATAAGAAAATTTTTAAGCCACGAGATCAAGTGGAAATTGCGTGTGGGTGTGCTTGTGTGTGTTTTGGCCAGAGGGATTTAAGAAGTAGTCAAGCCAGCCCTGCCTCGGATATTGTCCAAAAATTAATTTTTAAGGCGTTTCTGATTTTTGAATATTCCATTTTCATTAATAATTTAATTTAACAAACATTTAAGTGCTCAAATAATATTTGTTCAAAATATTTACCTTCTCTCTTCAAATTCTGAAATGACAGATTCTGTGCATACTCAATGGTTTCCCGCAGTGGTTTCCCAAAGCAAGGAGAGTGTCAGAGTGTCTGAGTGTCTGACGATAGGAGAATTGCACGGGCAGTCATTTTTACGTGTGAGTGGTTTCTACTTCCAGTGTTTAGAAGTTGGAGACTACTTGCAAACATCATTTCTGAGAGAAAATCGTCTATCTCTAAACCCATAGCTAAAGTAAAACCAGATTTTTCAAACACACAACGGGGTACAAGGGACAAAGCAGTTGTAGTTACTGGGAAACACGCAGGGACTTTTGTCCGTGAATGAGGAGATGGGACTTCATCCTAGGACGGTAGGAGGCGCAGGACCAGGTGCTCAGCATGGCCAAAGGGCAGAGGAAAGGCCGTGATAGTTCATGGGCAATGTTAGACACGTTTTGAGACTGTAATTTAAAAGCTACATTAGGGGCACCTGGGTGGCTCAATCAGTTAGGCATGGGACTCTTGGATTTGGCTCAGGTCATCATTTCACCATTCATGGGCTCCAGCCCTGCATCGGGCTCTGTGCTGATGGCACACAACCTGCTTGGGATTTTCTCTCTCTTTCTCTTTCTGCCTCTCCCCAGCTTGTGCTTTCTCTCTCTCTCTCAAAAAAAATATTTGAAAAGCTAAATTACATTTAATGGGAATGAATAACGTGTGTGAAAGCCAGTGTGCATGTGTGTGAAAGAGAGAGAGAGAGAGAGAGAATGAGATTGAGGGAGAGAAAGGCAAGAAAGGAGAATGAAGGGACAGAGAGAATGAAAGAGATAGAGCTAGAGATATATAAAGATTGAGAGAGATAGAGAGAAAGACAGAGAGAGAAAGGGATTGAGGGATGGCTTTTAGCTCCTACCTCTGGAACTTGGCTTAAACCCATACCTGTGAAAAGTGGAAATGCCCACTGCACCGGTTCTCAGTGTATGGTCAGTGGCCTCCTGTACATTCCTGAAATCGTTTCAGTGGCTCCATGAGGTCAGCATTATTTGTATAGTATTACTTGGTTGTAATTTAGTATCATATTACCATTTAGTTTTATATGTGTTGACACTGCGCCGATGGTGCAAAGTGACATCGATGACGTCTCAGTGTAAGTCATGGCAATGGTACCAGACAGTAACAGGCATTATACTCCTCAGACCCGCATACTCGCAGTTAAAAACTCATCAATTTTGCTTGAGAATGCCCTTGAAGAAACAGTAAAAATTATTAAATTGATTAAATATTGACCCTTGGACACGTGTCTTTTTTATATTCTGCATGACAGAATGGCAAGTTTGCATAAAGTACTTCTGCACACTGAAATAGTAGTTGTGTCTCAAGAAAAAGTACGTGTGCCATTGTGTGAGCTGTGAGATGAACTGGTAGCCAGTTCATCTTTTAATTGAGAGCCAGTTTTACTTGGAAGCACTATTGGCAGACAAAGTATGGTCATTCTGACTTACACTTGGCAAACATTTTCTCAAAAGTGAACAAATATGCCTGTCTCTTCAGGGGAGACCGTTGACCTTATTTGTTGCAGTGATAAAAAGGGAGCTTTCTGGTTAAAATTAGAATTATGCAACATGTGTATCCACTCTGGTGAGTTTTTCCAATTCTTCAGAATTTCCGATGGAATGGTAGTTCTATTAATGGATGTGCTCTTTTGATACTCTGTAATGAATAATGTCAAAATTTTCCAGATAACTAATATATAATGTTACCAAGTCATGCATTGGTAAAAAGTTCTATTCAAATTGCAAGAGAGAACAATGGATTTTAAGATAACGGAGTATAAAAAGTTCACTATATGGTTTCATATACCACATTGCAACTAACCTTTAAGAAATATCACTTGAGGATTTTTTTTCTGGTGAGGAAGGAAAGTGAATGGAGAATCAGGAAAGGATGAAAGAGTTTTTAACTCTAAACTATATACATATATTCTCTTTAAGGTCTATTTAATCTGATATTAATATTGAGGCATAGACATTTTAGTTATTTTCTTGTTTTCCTTTATTTTCAACTGTTATTTATTTGTTTGGTTAACCTTTAATTTTTTAAATGTTTATTTGAGAGAGAGAGAAAGACAGAGTGCAAGCAGGGGAGGGGGAGGGAGAGAGGCAGACAGAGAATCTGAAACAGGCTCCAGGCTCTCAGCTGGCAGTACAGAGCCTGATATGGGGCTCGAACCCACGAACCGTGAGATCACGACCTGAAATGAAGTCAGAAGCTTAACCAACTGAGCCACCCAGGTGCCCCTTGGTTAACCTTTTAAACCTGATTTTAGTCCATAAACATTTAAAATTTTCTGATGTATTTTCACCATTTTATATTGGTTGTTAGATTTTTATTTCTTTTCCTTTCTTTGACTCACAAAAGTTTTCTTGATACTTTTGTTGTTGGATTGGAATATATAATTCTCTTTTTATTTCTTGGTGATTATTGTTGCATTTTTAACATACAGATTGAAGTTTTTTAAACAACAGCTAAAGACACTCAATATCTCTTTCCTCCTGCAGAAAAAGACAAAGAACTTGGCATTTCAAAATTTTGTCATAGAATTCGATTCCTATATTTTTAAGCAAATGCCATGCAATAATAACAGCTTTTAAAAAATGTTCATTTTTGAAGGAAGGAAAGAGAGAGAGAGAGACAGAGCGTGAATGGGGGAGGGGTGGAGAGAGAGACAATCTGAAGCAGGCTTTAGGCTCTGAGCTGTCAGGACAGAGCCTGACACACAGCTCGAACTCATGAACCATGAGGTCATGACCTGGGCCAAAGTCAGACGCTTAACCAACTGAGTCACCCAGGCGCCCCTTAACAACTTTTTAAAATAAAACTTGTTAGTTAATAGATTTGCCAACATTTTAAACTCATTTATTCTTCATTGCTTCTTTAATCCCAGTCTTTCTTTCTGTTCTCATTTTTCTTCCTTACTACACACTCTGAGAAGTCTTATTCCCTGCCCTGCTGTTCTCACTTGTTAGCATTAACCCCCTCTAGGTGGTCTTTTTGCTGTTAGCATTGTTGGTTTCTGTCTTATTTGGCCTCCTATTTCTTTTGAAAAAGTAAATATGTCTGTATACACATTTTTTTTCTCTTTCTAACAGAAAACACATACATTCTTTATACTCTCCTATGCTTTTCTCACTTAACACAACCTGTAAATCACTTCATATCAGATCATAGAGAGATTTATCAATTTATTTCTTTTTTATTTTTTTATGTTTATTTATTTTAGAGAGAGAAGAGCTTGAGCAGGGCAGTGGCAGAGAGAGAGAGGGAGACACAGAATCTGAAGCAGGATCCAGGCTCTGAGCTGTCAACACAGAGCCTGAAACAGGACTTTAACCCACGAACCCGCAAGGTCATGACCTGAGCCTAAGTCAGATGCTTTACTGACTGAACCAGCTAGAAGCCCAGAGATTTATCAATTTAAAAAGAATAGCTGTATAGTATTCTACTTTGTGGATGAACTTTAGTTTACTCAAGTAGTCTCCTATGGATGGGCAGGGAGTCTGTTATTGATATTTGATATGGCAAAAGCCTACCATGAATACACTGGGTGTATATTGTTGATTTACTGAGATGTATCCTAAGGATAAATTTCTAGTCGTGGGATTTCTGGGTCACATGATAAATGTATTCTTTATGGCTTTGTAGTTTTTAAAAATTAACGGAAAGATCCATTGGCGTTCCTTGAATCTCGGGACTCATGTTCTTAATTTTTTCTGCCATTATTTCCTCAAATAGTGCTTCTGCTTGTTCTTGCATCTGTAGTTTGTTGTCATTTCCTTACACGACGACAGCTTGTCTTTCACATCTTTCAGTTTATTAACAGTTTGTTCTGCATTTTACATAAATTTAGTAGAAGTATCTTCCAATCTAATAATTTTTTTGTCAGTTGTGTTGATCCCATCATACACTACGTGTGTGTGTGTGTATGTGTGTATCATCTAATACAACTTTTTTCCCCAGTGGCCGTGTTTTTCATTTTCTGAATTTCTAATTGATACATTCTTCAAATCCACTAATATTTGATTCATATCTATATCTGCCCTCATAATCTCTTGTTCTTAATCCTATGTTTTTCATCTCTTTGAGGTTCTTAAAAATATATGTTTTAAAATTATTTGTAAGCGTCTCTAGTATTTTTCACTTCTGAGACATAAATTCTTCACTTTGGTGAGTATTTTGACTACCTTCCGTAAAGTTAGTTTCATCCATTTCTTTGAAATATCCATTGTAGCTACTCCTGAGTAGGAGTTTTACTGGTTTTTGCTTTCTATCCTATTCTCACTCAACATTGTTTGACAGTTCTGATGTTGTGTCACTCAAGTCCTTCGGATTTCTAGTACCAAACTGGCTTATGTTGCAGTTTGGAAGGTTTTATCACATCAGGATATTGTAGAACCCATCTCTGAACTAGCATTCATTACTCAACGTCTCTGACACTCTTTTCTTCATCTGTAGGATTTGAGTGTTGACAGCATACATCTCATGGGATTGTCGGGAAGATTTCCTTTGTTAAGATATGTGAAGAAGTTAGAACAGTGCCTACTACTTGGGACCACTAGATAAGCCTTCATCATCATCATCATCATCATTATCATTATTATCATTAATGCAATCCCTGGTAAATTGTTGGCATTTGGCAGATGTTTTAGTAGCAGGTGTTGTGGTTATTATTACAATTCCTCAGATTTCTGGTGTCTTCTAACTTCCAGGTCATGTTACTTTGACTTTTAAAATTCCCTATTACCACATACCCTCTCTGTTCCTATATGGATTATTCCTGATAAGACAGATTAGGTGGTTTCAGGGGACGCTTCAAGGAAGCGTCACAATGACCGTCACCCTGGATGTCAGGTTAGAGTACTGACTTACTCTTCCCTGAGTGAATCCCTGGCTCCAGGAATAGGACAATATTCTTGACTCCACTGAACAAAAGCCCCCTTGCCCTCTGAGCCAGTATAAGTCAGGTCCACAATCAGCTGGTAAAAGATACAAATGCAGAGTGCATGATGGTTGTTGAAGATGGATTCTTTGTTGGCTTAATATATCTTGAAGTAACTACTTCCAGTGCCTCTTATATGATTTGAACTAGAAATAAGTTTCTGTCAAGGCCAATAGTAGAAATAAGAAGATTGAAATCCTACAACCAAATACTTGGCTTTACTAATAATGTTAGACAGAGAACACACTCTGATGAAGTACTATATACCCAAGAACAACGAAGACAATAGTTACAATATTAAGCCTTGAATTAGTCTTCAGGGTTCATATTAAACTCTTGTACCTCCCTGTCTGTATTTTCTCATGAGTAAAATAAAAAAACAATAATAATATGGTTATTTTGAGTTAAAAAGTACTTGGGAAAGTAGCTAATATAAACTAAATAGTAGCTATTGACCATTATTTTACCATTGGTATTTGGCCAAATGAGGACCTTGAGGAAAACACAGATCTCAGAAGAGGAATTCCAGGGACAGGTATTTCACTGATAAGAAAAGAACCTGTCATATTTGTTCCACTGTGAATAAAGACTATGAAGTCTCAAGATGAGTGTATAAGATGAGCTGGTGGAGTATAGTATGTTTTTCCTGGTAAACGAGACAGATCTACACTAGTCTAGGGGAGCTGGGGGAGAGGGGCATTAACTGGTGTTGCTCACATCTGGGTAGTTTCTGGAATTTTCATCTCCATTCCATTTTCATCTTTCACTTCCTCAGGCTTGTCTCTCAAAGTCTAAGGTTGGAAACCTCTGGTGTGCTAAGGAGTTTTTCTTCTTTCCAAGTCATAAACATGATCATGACCCAGGGATACCAGATGATGCAAGGAAATGAAGAGCCACTGAAATTAGTGGCCAATAGAAAGTTGTAAAAGATATAGCTGGAGAAGTCCCTGCTCTACTCAGTTGAGGATGAATCACATAACTCCTTTCCGTGGTTAGTTTCTGTTACTGGGGGCTGGGGGCAAACTCTGTTTACTCTTTAAATTTATGGCATGGGGACATGTGCCAACTATTTATAAATGCCTGTTTTCTATGCAACTGAAACCTTTCGATGGATTATATCTACTAGACTGTAACTTTTAATATTATAATTTGTATATCTCCAAGGGTAAGTTGAATTATATTAGGGCTCTGTATTTTTAGCAGTTCTAAAGTTTTCAGCCCCGGAATTCAGTTTGGCTTGCTCAATTGTCAGTTTGCTTTCCAACTGGAAGGTATTAAGGGAGGAGATTATGTATTAATCTGTATGACAACATTTATGTGAAAAAGTATCGTGAAGAATGCTTGAAAGGAGTTAAGCTTAAATAATTCCCTAATTTGTAGACTGATTTTAAGGTTTCCAATTCCGAGATGCTAAAAACATCAAGTACTTGCTATGATACAGGCCCAAAATCCTCATTCAGTTGTAAGTACACAGCTACAGTCGAGGGCCAAAGGTAAATACTTTTGGATTACTCTCTCAAACAGAGTTGACCAAGCTTTTCGAACTTTCATGCAATTGATCATACTATTAAAATTAAGTATCCCTCCTCTAAATACTCTGAATCCCAGATTTTGTTTCTGGAATTAAATCACCAAAAAGACACCCACATGGATTTGAAAATGCCTCTCACAGCCACCAAGGGTTCATGCTGAGAAACCGGAGTCGCATGTTTCTTATTCAACAGGGACAACCAAAACAATCTCTTTTGGCAGATTTTGCTTTAGCTCATCAACTGGAGAACCTGATGTTTTGCCAAAGAAATATGCAAATATATGTTTGATTAAATAAGATGAAAACTTTATTGCTGAGCTTTGGTTTTTCTTCCTATTTCTGAGTCCATTCATTTCATGCTCGCTGAACCAAGCCTAAGTAAGCTCTCCATGACTTTCGGCGGGACAGTAACCCTCCGCTTCTACATGAGCCCTCCTTGTGCGGTGGGCTCCCTGTGCGTCGAAGACAGATGGACTTTCATCATTGTCTGGTAGGTGTGTGGGGGTGAGGGTGAGGGAGGGGACGGCAGGGTTTGGGCACGGATATGTGCAGAGGGAGACTCTTCGTGACAAACAAGAAAAATCCAACCTGTCAAAACTGCATGTGCTGCTGGTTTATCAGCATGATTACACCGGGGTTTTACTTTAGAAAACCCTGGGTTTTAAATTGAAAGTCAAATATAATTTGCCGCCAGAAGCATGAAATGAGTGACTAGAAAACTGCCAGCCAGGCCGGCATGACAAATCAGTATCTCTGTGATAATAAGCCTCGGCAGGTGGTGGGTCACTGAGCCTCACCTGGATGGTAGAAGTAGACTGGGTGTCCAGGGTGGGGGCAAGGGCCAGTATTCTGGATCGGCTCAGATAGTGCGATGGCTAAAGCCGGGCAGACACTGCTCTATTCTTTTGTCGTTACAGAGCAACGGCGTTATTTTAATGCCTATGTAAAATCCAGGGTTGCAGCTGAAGAAAAATAAAGTCTGCATTGAGGACAGTGCTGTAGGGACGTGAACTGTTTACTGAGTGCTTCCCTTGTGCCTGGAACTGTCGTAAGAACCTTACATACATTTTCTTATTTAGTACTTAGGAGAGATTTTACCAGCCCCATTTTGGAAATGAGGAAACTGAAATGGAGAAACGAAGTGACATCTAGAAGGTCACACATTTAGAGCAAAGTGAGGGAAATTGCCTCTCAGTGAGTCTTTACCGTGTGGTTCTCCTCCTGGGCCTGGCACATCCCTACGTGGCATCTGGAAGTTGTATTCGGATCAGAAGTTTTTTCAGGGGAAGTAACTGAGGCTCAGAGAAGATAAATAGACTAGCCCAGAGTGAAAGAGGTGAGTCAGTGGCAGAATTAGGCTTCGGATCTAACTTTGCCTGGTATGGAAGCCCACAGTCTTCTCCTCCCATCTCATGTTTAAGGAGGTGGGTTGATAAACTGTGGATGAACTGATTTTCAGAGCCCATTCTACACCTTCGAGACTGTGCTGGAAATCTCTTGTCTCTCATGAAATGACTTCCCATTAGATCATTTTTTGGTCCTTTTAGGACCGCTTTACCTGTTGCATCAGGCTTTTGTTGTATGCTTGGTTTGACCCTAAGGTGTAGAGCAAGGAGATATATAGTAAATTCGATTACGTTTTTCTGCAGGTCACCTTGGGAGGCAGGCAGAAGCACTGTTCTGCCAAGTTTGCTCCCTTAGTGACCACTTCCAATTCCTTCCGGCAATCCACAGATTAGATGGCAAGGATGTGCACTGCTCACCTACTTGATATTCAAAGAGGATTTGCAGTCACATGACTAATGCTGGAGAGATGGTGTGTGTAGTTGCCCTGGTCCCTCGTAAGTCATTTGAAAGGCTTGGTTTCGTGTCAGTAAGGATGAGCACATTCTGTGCGCTGCATGCCTCGCAGGAGGCCATCTGGGAACATTGCACATAAACACAAATCCTCTCTAATTTTGGTAGCATCTTAGTGGGATTTGTCCTAGTGCTGAGAGCTACAGGTTTATGCTTCACTTGTGGTGGCTGATAATTCAGCAGGGTTTTTTTTTTTTTTTCTCGGAGTCTCAAAAATATGTCTAATGACAGATGCAAAGCTCTAATAATAAAAATAAGGAAACAGGTGGATGTCATCATTGGCCGTCCTTTTGCTCTGTTTTCCCCAAACTGGGATTCAGTGACTAAGAATTCAGAACTTCTCCTATGAACTCCTGGAAAGCTAGCATGGGGTGTAGAAAACCCCGTGCATTAGATTCAGAGAGCCCTGGCTTTAATGTGGACGTACGCACCTCCTAAATTGGTAACTTGAATAACATAATAACTCCTCTGAAATGCTATTTCCTCATGTGTAAAAAAGATATCCTTATCCCTTTCTCAAAGGTTAAGAATGAACATGACATATCAAATGTGGAAACAGCTAGCAAAAGACTTAACATATATTAAAGGCTTGATGAAAGTTCTTTTGTTTGATGAAAGCTTCCCTTGTTAACTGTGTGACCTTAGGCCAGCTACATAACCTCTCTGAGTTGCAGATTCCTCTTTTGTAAGGTTGTGAAAATAGTGCCCGCTCTACAGGTAGTTGTGAGGATTAATGGCACGGTAGAGGTAAATCACCTGGCACGGTTGGCATTCCTTCATGGCAACTTTTATTGTCACAAAATCTTTTCGGGCTGAAGTGGAAAGGGCTCAGGGAATACTAGGGTAACTGTGCCCTTCTTGTTGCCCCGAGTCCAACCTGGTTACACCTGGTTCTGGGAAAATTATTAATAGCGCATTCTTTACTCTCAACAAGTTCCAAATGAATTCTGTGGTCACTCTAAATGTAACTAATACCTGGAGAGGAAGTTGGCCTGTTGAGAAGAGGAGAGCATAATAGCAATCCCTTACCCATGCTAATGCTTGTCTAAATCTTCTGGTGGGGTCGTTTATTAGTAGTAGTTAGCTATTAGTAGGTCGTTGCTTGTTATTATTAAACAGATAAACATCTGCAAGTGAGTACTTAGATAACTAAGTACACAGAAAATACACTGGTGGTGTTTTTGGCAAAGAAATTTGTCCTTTTTTTTGTTCATTTGTTACCCATTAGCATCCATTTGTCAAGAGTGCAGGGCTTTCATGCTGCTCTCTGGCCGCCCCATGTCACCTCCTACTATTAGGTGTAAGGGGTGACCCATTAAGTGTCCTGACAGGTTGCACAGCTTCCTGCATGTGATCATGATCCTAGGAAGACTGGATCTCTCCTCATCTACTCCCTTACTCCTGGCAGGCCTATCTCTTTCGATTTTTGCTTCTGGAATCTTCCTGCTTTGCCAGACAATGTTTGAATAGGGATATCTATGGTGGCTAATTTATTCCTCAAGATCTCAGCAAACTCTGCTGGCTCACTTTGGGCCCACAGGCACAGGAGTGTAGGAATCTTTGCCTAGAGGTGGGGGGTGAGTTTAGGGAGGAATATTTTCCAGAGCCTTCCTTTGGCATTCTTCACTGTTTCCTCACTGTTTTCCGGCACTCCACCATATCCAGTGCCTTCTTCATCTGTGGGAGAGCAAATGAGAAGCAAATGAGAAACGAAATGGTGGCTTTTCTACCTTTAGGAACCCCAAACTTTGATGCAAACCTGGCAGACAAATCCTAGGAGAGCTAGACGCATCTAGAGGAGCGGGTGTCTTGCTTTCATTCCCCTCAATCCCTGACTCTCTCTCCTTGTTAATTCCCTTTAAACTTTCCCCTCTGGAGAGAAAAGGGAACTCAATTATCACAGGGACAACTTTTATTTCCAATGATTATGGTCTCACACCTGGTGTGTAGCCTTTGATCCAGTCCTTTGGAATGTAGGTCATCTTTCTTAGCAGTCACTGTGTGGAGCTGGTAAGGGAAGAAAAACGTAACCTATTATTTCATGTGGTTGCCTTAAGTAAATATTCTCAGATAACTCTGTTACATGGGCAACAGAACTTTCCTTTTATTTCCTTCAGTGCAGAAGAGACTAGACAGTAGCCTCTTTAAAAGTATATTATGAAATATATTTTGAGAATGTAACACTTTCTTCTTGTTTTTGTATCTATGATAGATGCTAACTAATTGTGGTAATCATTTCATGATATATGTAAGTCAACTCATACAGGGAGACAAATAAAAAAATATATAAAACCACATGTAAGATATAAGTACTTTATAAATCAGAGTCCGGGAAACATTTTTCTGTTTGGATAATGAACGTTTTAGATTTTGCAATCCACACGACCCTCTGTTACACAGATTCCTCCTTTTGCCCTTCCTCTTTCTCCTGCTTCTTTACAAAGCTTTGTGTAAAAACCATTGTTAGCTCATGGGCCACACATAAGCATCCTGCTGGCCAGGTTTGATACATGGGCTGTAGTTGGCTGATCCCTAGTATAAATGATAATAAGATAGACATCAGAGTCCCCACCAGCCAGTTTAAGAAACAGAAAAATACCAATAATGTTGACATTCACTCTGCTGTCTCGCTCTTCTTTCCCCTGAGAGTTAATCACTAGTTTAAATTGTGAGTTTATCATTCCTTTGCTTTTCTTGACAGTTTTACCTCTTATATATGTAGCCCTTAACAATACAGTTTTTTTTTTTTATGTATGGCATTCCATTGTATGAATATACCACAATTTATTCAGCCATTTTCCTGTTGATGGGCATTTGGATGGCTTCCAGCCTTTACTGTTATAGGAAACACTGTTTTGCACATTCTTGTAAATATTCTCAGGCTATAACTTTTATTGAGTCTCTTGGTTTGATGAAAATAGAAGGGAACCATGACATGGAAGACATATAAAATTGATATTACATGCAGCCCTTCTCAGAACTCTCAGGTTGAAACCTCAATTTACACATGGCGCTTATGCTCAGCCCTGACTCATATAGTAACACTTCTGGACTTATCTTCTGGAATATTTCCATGTTTATCTTCATAATCAGAGTCCAGCAGAAATCCATTCCTACCTGTCACAGGTCCAGAGAAAGGTGATTTCCCCTATATTCTGCTTGCAAAGTAGCTTTTCAGTCTTCATTACCTACCCTCTTCCTCAGGTATGCCTCTTCCTCAGGTAATGAGACGAAGAATATCTACTACCTTCTAGGGACATCCTAATCTTTGACCGTGGAGTGTGGGTGAGTCCTTTGGCTCTAAGAGTACAATTAAATGACCTTCCAGAAAAATTACCGTCCAATTTTAGAGAATCCTGATATATTTGGCCTTATATAACATGAAATGTGTAAGCCATATGGTATCATAACTAGGTCTGGACTGAACTGAGAATAAGCTTAGTCTAATCTTCTTCCTTTTTACAGTTTCTCCTGGAACATGAAATGAAAAATCACTTAGGTGTGACAATTCCTTTTCCTGTATATTCCCATTCCTGTTTTACATTGTTTCTGATTGATAGGTTTTATGTAATGTGTTTTAGGACAAGTTCCTTCTTTCTCAATATTTCTTTAAAACTGTGGTCTCATATGTGTTTTTGAGATGAACTTATTTTTATTTTTTTAAGGTTTATTTCTTTGAGAGAGAGAAAGAGTGCAGGAGGGGCAGAGGGGGACAGAGAGAGAGGGAATCTCAAGCAGGCTCAGCACAGTCAGCACAGAGCCCAAGCTAGGGCTCGAACCCACTAACGGTGAGATCATGACCTGTGCCGAAACCAAGAGTCAGACACTTAACCATCTGAGCCACCCAGGCACTCTGAGATGAATTTTAGAGTGGCATTTTGTTTTCAAAACACATTATTTTTTATATTTCATTGAATTTATACGTTCATTATAATCCTGTAATTTATTCTTTCTACCCTTCCTATTTTGTTCTCACCTGATGGATCCATCTTCTATTTCTTGACAATTGAATTGTCCATGCTGGGAGTTGTTTTCTATGCCTCAAATTATAGTTTGAGACTGAGGATTGCTCTCTTAAGAAGGCCTTAGGGTAAATGATTAGTACACTGCCCAACATTGATAGACTCTGACTCTCTGTTTTCCTGGGGTCACAGGGTCAGACTCAGGCAGTCAGCTTCTCTCCAATGGGTATTTGTTTTCTTTTTTTTCAGATCACTGGATAAGGACCATTTTTGGCCTAGGTGACCTTGGCATCTAGTTCTCAGCATACACAGAGTAAATGCATACTGTGTTGACTTTATGTTGTTATAATTCCAACATTAAAGGCTGCCTAAGATAGATTTGATTTTTTTCCATAGAAACGAAGGCATATTATCATGATTTTTTGTTAGATTCAAATGAATATCACTCCATCTTATCTCATGTAACTTTGTTGCTATGACTTTTTCTGCCTAAGAAGCTAGGGAAGGCAGTGTGAGGAGTTGAGATCCAAACCCTGGAATGTCAGCGAAGGACTTAGGAAAATCCTTTTCTCTAAACACTGGAAAGTAGAGTTCCTACTTTAGTTCATGCTCATACTTATCTTTTGTGCATTTTCCATCACTAAGATAACTATTGTCATGATGGACTGAAATTCTATTCTATATCAAAATAATACCAGTTATGAAACACACGTGAATGAAAAAAATGCTCATTTTTTATTTACTTTCCAAATGTCAGAGTTTTTTTGTATTAACATTTAAACACCTCTTTTGGATTCGTTCTCACCTAATATTGGCAGTAATTCAAACGCCCAATCGTTCTTGGCAACTAGAGAATAGGCCAGTGCTTGATATTATAGAAACTACATATGAAATCTCTTCCAGTGCAAAGGCTTATTAACATTTAAAAAGAACTAGATCCATTTATACTTTGACTATAGCATCAATGCCTGCTGAGCAGAACTCACTGTCTGTCATTCCCAACCTTTTCCCCTCTTTTGCATTTACTGAAGTCCTTAAATATCAGCAGCACACTAAAATTTCTCACATAAATGCACCAAATGAAATCCCATCTTTAGCACCAGCCCTCCCAACCCATTTCCCCAGTGTTCATATAACATCGAGGGGCTAATTTTCAGTAAACTGTCAAAAGGAAAAGGTGACAGTCCATTTAGCAGTCAGCTAGTCGCTAATTAGTACCCAACTAAAATGCATCAAAATTTGAGCACTCCCAATTGAACACTTTGAAAGATAAGCATTCTACTAATTTAACTCTGCTGTAGGTTGAACCCTGATTGAGTTCTTTCACAGCAAGATGAGCCATGTTCTAGTGCTTTCCAATATTGATTCTTAGCCTGGAGCTAGAAAAGCCTATCTAAGCATCTGGGTGTGTGGTTTTTTTTTTTTTTGTTTTGGTTTGTTTTTTTTGTTTTATATTTGATTGCCTTTGACAAGGGGACAAACTTATGAGACCGTAGGCAGTGGGTTGTCACACTCTAGCACAAGAATTAGAGAAGCACTAGTTTGTACTTTTTGAGACTCACATATTAAAAAAGAAGAAAACCTGTTGGAGGGGTACAGGAAGGTACAACATCAGAGAGACAGTGAGTTGCTCTAAGAAGTGCATGGTGGCAGTGGCGATTTGTCATCAGGAGAAGTCGAACATGACTTGGTCTTTACAAAGATAGTTACACGCCTGTTCATTCTTTGGTGCGTTGATCCTGGGAACTGTACCTCCTATTGGAAATAGGCACAACATGATTTCTGCAGAAGCATAAAAAGCTTGACCAGACCTAGAAGCCATTTTATTCTTAAGAGACTCTCAAAGACTAAGAACAATCTGAGGGTGAGAGAGGTGAGGGAGGTGAGGGAGGGGGGAGAGGGGGTGACGGATATTAAAGAGGGCACGTGTTGGGATGAACACTGGGTGTTATATGTAAACCAATTTGGAAATAAACTATTATAATGAAAAAAAAAAGAAATGTTAAAAAAAATAAAATAAAATAAAAAGAAAAAAAAAAGACTTAATTAGCACTTTTTCCAGAGCTCAATTCAAACACAAATAAAGAACAAAGAACGGGAGTATATTTTTAAGCACTTGCTATTAAATTCTTTTTCAGCTGAGCTCTAAAGAGTAAGAATCTTGAGGCAGAAGCAGTGGTGTGCCTGGGAGCCTGGAAATGCATCGTGTATTCCATCTCTGAAACCCATGCTCTTTCCACCTTTGCACACTGAACTCTCCCAATTCTTAGTTTGAAGAAACCCCAAAAGTAACAGTAGTGTCTTGGAAGAAAGTAGTGTCCTAATTTTTTAAAAATGAACAGAGAAATAGGTAAAAATGAATCTTCTAAAATCACTAAACTGTAACCATTCAAAGGGTTTGAAAAAGGTATGGAAGAGGTACAGAGCTAGCTTTAATGAGGCTAAAGTGACCACGCAAATCTCATTTGCCAGAAATATTGTGTCTGATCTGGGAAAGCTGCATTACTGCCCGATAGCTGTGGTTCTTTCATGCCACAGCTGCTGTGGCAACATGGTGAGTGAGGCTGAGAATGCAGGGCTTTTTTGAAACTTAACAAAATCAATGTGTATCTTAGAAGAGTTGGATCGAGTTTCCTAGGCATCTCAGGGTTGCTAGAATAGGTACCTGGGGAAAGAAAATATAGAAAATATAAGAGGCAAAATCTTTAGAGACTGAGAAAAGCAGCAAACTTTGCACCTTGGTCAGTTGCCTACTTCCTAATTTTGCCTCTAGGAAGCTTTGGGAAGGAGGAGAAAGAAAAAAATAGGATCACCGAAGCAGCTGGATTTAAATATATGAGCACACAAGTTCCCCTTCCTTGACCCTACTCTTTTCCCTCAGAGAAGTTTTCTCTAGATCTGAGAATCAGGAGACCTGGATTCTACAACTCTCTGTGGAAATTGAATCATTCTTTTACTTCTCTATGGTTCTGCTTTTTTCCCTATTTAATAAATGGCTTCAACTATATTCTCTATCAGCTATAAACTGTGGTGATTCTGTGATTCTCATTTCCTATTAGAATGTCCTTATCCATTGAAGACAAGGCAGGCTTCTACCACAGTGTATGGAACACAGTTGGTACTCAAGGAAAAACAAATGGTAGAATAAATGAATGAATGAATGAATGAATGAATGAATGAATGACATTTCTTTTTGTGGGATTGAGTCATCTTTTGTGGGTTTCCCATTGGCAGGTTAAGAACAGTGTTTTGCATTATATAAGACAGATGAGGGACAATTGTTGATTGAATGATTCCGAACTACTTGTTTTTAGTTTTCAGAAATATCTACGGATGGTGATAATGACTAGATTTGTCCTTGTACATGACCTTGACCATGTAGGCTCCTATCTTATCATGTTATAAGTTCCAAGCAGATTTCTGTGCAGCTAGTTCAAACTGGGAACCATAAAGATGAGAGGAGCTGCCAAGAAGTGTGACACAGACTGCATGGCAGAGTGAAGAGAGCTCAAGTTCAATGCCACCAACTAGATGGTGAACCTTGTACAGAGCACATAATCTGACTGCATTCAAATTATTCATCTGAATTTCTCTTCATTTTCACCAATCTGCTTCACTCTGGGGTTTCAAGTTGACTATGTTTAGGGGCTCAATCCATTGCACTGGTTTTCTTTTTCTATTGCTGAATTCAGACTTTTAACACCCTGCAGAATCCTCCTCAATTATTTCTAGAAGTTTCAGGAATGTCTCATGGGCTTTTGAACAGTTCTATCAGTGAATATATGACATCTGTCATGGATTGCCCTCTCTCTTGCACATCTGTTTCTGTTGGGTACCATCTTGTCTGACGACAGCACCTGCTACTTCCTGTGCTAGTTTGCCAGGGCTGCCAAAACCAAGTACCATCCACTAAATGGCTTACACAACAGAAACTTATTCTCTTATAGTTCTGGAGACTAGAAGTCTGAGATTGAGGTCTTGGCTGGGTCATGCTCTCCCTGAAGCCACTAGGGAAAGATCTACTTGAGGTTTCTTTCTTAGCTTCTGATAGTTCCTTGGCTTGTGGCAGTATAACTCCAGTCTTCACATGACATTCTCCCTGTGTTCCTGCCATTTCCTTTTTTTATAGAGACAGAGTCATATTGGATTAGGGTTCACTCTAATGACCTTATATTAACTGAAGTGTCAGCTTCAAGCAAGTTGACATTCACAGGTACTTGGGGTTAGAACTTCAAGATCTTGTCATGGGAGGTGGGGACACAATTCAGTGCATACCACTTCCTTTGGTCACTACTAAATGAAGAGGTACAGCTGTGACTGCTGCCCACACTGACTCAGTCCCTGGGCATCGCTCTCAGAACTGTCGCTGGACCCTTCCATCACTGCTGGCATCTAGAGGTCTTGAAGTACCAAAGCTTCACTGTGTTCTCTGAAGCCCGAAACATGCTTTAAGGGTAATGTTTTTCTATTCTTTTGCATCACTTTTTGTTAGAGGTCCATCAAAGACATGAAATTTTAGTAAAAAGAATATATATGTATATACATTTTTAATTCTCTTCCCTCATTTTTCCTTAAAATTCAGCTACAGGTCTGTAGGATTGGTTGAAAGACAGTATTTGAATGACAGACCCATGGGGCAGAGACACAATTGCCCTCATTTCTGCCACTGAAACTTTGTAATAGGCTAGTCTCTTTCCTTTCATGGATTCTCTCCTGGAATAGCTCTCATGCAACAGGTTCCTGAAAAGCCCAATTCACTTATCTGGCAAACTTGCCTGAATTTCAGTAGTTAATACTGTCCTTGCCTAAACTGAGATCCATGCTACATGTAAAACTGAGATTCATAAGAGTATGTAAACTATACTTCATTAAGAGAATATAAAATTCATATGATTATTTCAAAAGATAGGAAAAATGTTTGGAAAAAGTTACTACATGTTTTTATGAGAGAAAGTGAACTAGGAAGATATTAAATTCTTAATCTAATAAACATACCTAAAAATATCCAATGGTAAACTTGTACTTAATGGGAAAAATGTTAAAAAAATTTCCTTTGATATCAGAAACAAGATAAGGGTGACTTTACTAACAGTCCTCTTTGACATTGTTCTAGGCTTCCTAGCAAATGCAGCAAAGCGAGATAAATTATATAATGATTGCCAAAAAAACGGTAATGTCAAAATTCACAGATGATATGCTTACATTTTTAAGGATTCAAAAGACTCTTGAAAGTTTGTAAGTTTGCTGAATATAAGCCAATATTTTAAAATGCATTATTATATATTAGCAATAAGCAGCCAGGTCCATTTTGAATAGTATTAGAAATAACAAACGACTAAGAATCAACTTAACAAAGGATGTGCAAAGTCTCAATGAAGGAAACAATGGAAAAAATAAGGGTCTAAGTAGCTGGAGATGTATATTAATTCACAGACAGGACGACTTATTACTGTAAAGATATTGATTATTTCCAAATGACACCTAGATTTAGTGTAATGCCAATAAAAGTGTAAGCAGATTTGGGGTGTGTGTGTGTGTGTGTGTGTGTGTGTGTGAGAGAGAGAGAGAAAGAGAGAGAGATGAGCAAGATGATTCTAGACTGTATATGAAAATGCAAAGGGCTAAGTATAGTAAAGACCCTCTTGAAGCAAAACAAAGTGGAAGAGGATTCGCATTTCCAAACATCAACATTTGATTTAAAGATACAGCAATGAAGATGGTGTGTTTTTTTGTTTTTTGGGTTTTTTTTTTTTTGCACAGGATAGACAAATAGTCCACTGGAATAGAGTAAAAAAAAAAAAAAAAGACCCATACACCTGTGGACCCTTCCTTAATTTGTGACAAGGGTGAAGATAGTGGGGAAAATGGCCTTAATTAATAGTCCAGGTCAATTGGATATTCACAATGAAAAAAATCAAACCTGACCCTTGTTTCACACTATAAAGAGAGTTAATTTCAGGTAGAGTGTAGACTTCAATTGCAAAACAATAAAGCTTTTAGAAGATAGTGTAGGAAAATGCCTTCATTGCCTCAGGATAGGGTAATAGTTTTTAAACAGAATAACCATATGGAAAAAGATTGATAAATTTGACTGCTTTAGGTCTTTAGAAGAAACCATTAAGAGAATTAAGGCAAGTTAAAGAGGGCAAGATCATATTTGTGTTTATATTTGTGATGCAGTATCTTATAAATTAATAAGGAATTATAAAAATGGGCAAGAGACTCAAAAGGCATTTCAAAAACTGGACATTCTAATATCTAGCACATAGGTTAAAAGATGTCAACCCCATTAATAATCAGGAAAATGAAAACATGACATAATGTAGTACATCTACTTGCATGGCTAAAATGAGAAAGACCTACAAGACCAAGCTTATTAAGAACGTCGAGCACCCGGAACTGTCCAGCCCTGTTGATGTGAATCGGTATATCATTTTGAGAATAGTTTTCTACTGTTCTCTTTGGTTGAAAATGTAACTTTTGATGACCCCTGCTTCTATCACTAGGGATAGAGCTGGTGGAAATTCATACCATGTGGCCCAAATAAGATATATACGAATGCTCATAGCAGATTATTCATGACAGTTCTAATCCAAAGCCCATCAACAATAGAATGGACAAATAAATTGTGATGTAGTCATAGAATGGAATTGGATAGCAGTGAAATGAATAAACTATAGTCACAGATAAAACATGATCATCATAAACCCAACTTTGTATTGAATGGAAGAAACCAGATACAAAAGGATCCATACTGCATTATGCCATTTATATATAGTTCAGAAAGAAGCATAATAAGTTGTAGTGTTGAGAAATGTGCCTTGTCATGGGAAACCTACAAAGTAAAAAAGGGATCGTGATAAGTAGAACTAAGCTTTAAGGGAGGGGCAGGTGTTCGAGGGCAGGAGTATGCAGCGGCCTTCTGAAGTCTTAGGAATCTTTTCTTTAATTGCCTGAGCAGAGTTTAGATGAGTTTTTCTGTTTCTATACCTTTCTTTAAAATTCTTTTTTTTTTAGCGTTTTTATTTTATTTTTTGAGAGACGTAGAGACAGAGTGTGAGCAAGGGAAAGGCAGAGAGAGAGGGCGACACAGAATCCGAAGCAGGCTCCAGGCTCTGAGGCATCAGCACAGAGCCCGATGTGGGGCTTGAACTCACAGACAGTGAGATCATGACCTGAGCTGAAGTCGGCTGCTCAACCGACTGAGCCACCCAGGCGCCCCTTCTATACCTTTCTTTAATCATGTGGAATTTAACAGTAAGTTTCTTCTTTCTTTCCTGTTTTAAAGGAATGTATGTAAAATTCCAGGTCCCCCGTAGGTGCTGCGTACACAGTAGCTACTTAACAAGTATTCTGCCTCCCTCTTCTTCCCCTGATTAGCTCTGCACACCCGATCTTAAAAAGCAATGAATAATCTTGGTACATGCCCGATATAGACACCATTCCCGGAAGAAAGGTTGCCTGGAGCATCAGTAGATTGCAAAGGCTAAAGATGTTCATGGCTGCCTGGTCCGATTGCCTTTTATACCAGCACCAGAGTGGTCATACCCGTGACTGTGCGTCTACAGAGTCAGAGAGCACCCCCATGCTTCATAATTACCGCAACACATGTGCGAAGTCACTTTTTGCTAAGCCACGATGAGAATTCTCAGTGTTCAATCGTCCTCAAAATTTCTCATCTCTTCCCTGGGGTGAGGTGCTTTGGTTTAGCAGCTGCACATGGGGATTGCATTTAAATCATTTAAGGTCTGGAGTTCAATATCCCCTAAAAGCAGCCTCCATTCTTTTCAGGCACACCTGGATTATTTTTTTTTTTTTTAACTTCAAAGTGAGGGATATCTCCTAATGGGGAAGAAAGTTTGGAAATGTGTTAACTCTTTGAGTGCACAGGTGTACTTCATGATGCCCTCCGTTTGCCTCTTCCCAGACTGTTAGTCATTCCTTGGCAGTGGCTCTTTTAAGTCGTTAGTCATGCATTTCACATTTTAGCAGCAAAAGTAGTAACACAGTAAATCTGACGTGTAGACGGCTAATGGTCAAAAGAGCTAATGGAGGAGAGTCTGTGAAGAGTCAAGGCCTATTTTCCTTTTAGGTTATGTAGCCTTTATGATAGAGCATATAGGCCTTCTTCCTGAATTCCTCCAATTACTAAATTGTTGGTACAGGTGGCTAAGCACGAAACAATTAGAGTTATGCCTTAGGATATAAATTTCCTCAGAATCCCATCACATTGACAAACACGCTGTGCCATAGATGAGGGCCCTCAGAGCATTCTCTGAAAGCGAGTCTTCGCTGAGAGGTGAGAGAAAGCAGCAGCTACTGGTATTTGTGGCTGTGGCAGGAGTGTTTGGGATGACATAAACAAATTTCACTATTTAATGATCGTACTACGGCCTGTTATTCTTAATTTTTTATTTCCCATTACCCCAGCTGTGCTGGCAGTACAAGAGTTGAATGTCAATTAGCTCAGAATTAAATCGGGAACTTGAGACAATGGAAGGGGTCTGGGAACAGCAAACACCATCAGATTGAGTGAGGTTTAGACTTTCATATTAATAAGTTTTCAGAAGATACTGTGTAGAGGTGAAAGGGCAAGCTCCTGTTTGTATTTTTCTGTTATATTAGGGAATGACTTTTCAAAGCAATATATTTTGATAAATGTTTGTCAAGCATCACTATGGGCCCAACCCGTTGCTTCTTTATAAGGACTTCTGGAATGAGTGGCTGAGTCTGAGTCATGGCACTGCCTCACTAATCACTGTGCATGGAGCATGTAGGCTATGGGGGACTGTGCGGTCCTCGACACTCCCGTGGGAGTTTGGATGCAGATTGTTAGAGAGCAGAGAGGATGCTGGATTCTTCCCCTAAGTGGATCTGCAGACCTTGCTCCTAGCTTAGACAGCCCATTCGTCTCAGGATACTGGGCAAAATGTGCCAGTCACTGAAACCCCCCTGCCTTGTTTGTTTGTTTGTTTTCCACAGAGCCATCTGCACCGGGTGAAAAATGGCCCCCTGAAACAGGTGAGCATTTCCCACCGCTTTGCCTCTGACTCCACACAGCTGTGGCAGAAGGTGTCCCAGCAGGGTCTATGCAGCTCATCTGCCAAGGGGGAGTGCAGTCATGATGGTCCTGACTTAGATCTGGGGCTCAGCTTCTGTTTGTTCTAACCACCTCTCACCCTCCTCAGTAACTACGCCCAGTTGGAACTTGGCAACAAAAGTTATTGACTGAAGGCCTGGAGAATCTTTTACTGCAAATGTTAAAAATCTAAATGGGACTCGAAGCATTGTCCTTCTAAGTCAACGTTTTAAGTAGAAGGAAACTAAGGAACAAAAATTTAATTTCCGGGATGAGTTAAGGCAAAGGCCCCAGGTTCCTGGGCAGTGTGATTCCATTCTGGGTGCATTCCTCACATTATTAGGTCGGGTATTTTACTGGTTACCTGGGGGAATTTGTTGAGGACAAAATCACCTGCTTTTGGGAAAGTCTCGGCTTAGTGCTTAGTCCTATTTGCTACTCCTGGTAGTTACTACTGTTGACCTTTGATCTGTTGTGTTAAAAATCTTCTTACATTTCTTTAGATACATATGCTGCTTTATGCGGTGTGTTTCCAACCAGACTAACTTACGCAAGGACAAGTACTGAGACCGTACGAAATACTAGAAAAGGCTTTGAGTTTTAGGGTCTGACATACTTAAAGTAGAATTCTGATTTCTTATTTACCAGATGTAGGATCTTTACCTATCTTTCAAAGAGTTTAATTTTTTTAATTTTTATGAGTTCCATTTATCATTATTTCAATAGTTTTTGTTTTTTGTGTCCCGTGTAAGAAATCTTTGCATTAAAAACAAACAAACAAACAAAAAAACAAGATCACAAAGATTTTCTTTAATATTTTATTCTAGAAGTTAATAGTCTTAGCTCTTGTGTTTAGGTATGTTATCCTTTTAGAGTTAATTTTTGTATATGAGGTAAGGATTGAGGTTTTTTTTTTTTTCCTTGTTGTTCCAAAGTCATTTGTATAAAAGACTGTTTTTTACTCATTAAATTATCTTGGCACCTTTGTTAAAAATCAATTGACTATAAATGTGTAAGTTTATTTTTGGACTTACTGCTTATGCCAGTGCCCCACTGTCATGATTACAATAGCTTTATTGTAAGTCTAGAAAGGAGATTATGTAAGTTCTCCAAACTTATTCTTGATTTCATGGTTATTTTTGGCTATTCTAGGTCATTTTCCCTATTCATATAATTTAAAAAATTAGCTTGTCAATTTCTTCAATAAAGTCTCTTGGAGTATTCTTGAGATTAAGCTAAATCTGTGGATCTAATTTGTGGAGAATTGCCATCTTTCTATGATAGTCCTTCTGAATCAGAAGGATGGTATATCTCACTTTATTTAGGTTTTTTTAATTTTCCTCTGCAGTGTTTTGTAGTTTTAAGGGTTCAATTCTTGCATGTCTTTAGTGGAATTTATTCCTAAGTATTGTTATGCTGTTGAAATAATTTTTTAATGCTTAATTTCTAGTTGCTCATTTCTAGTATATAAACCTTAAGTTGACTTTGCTATATTAACCGTATGTCCTGAGACTTAATTCACTTGTTAATTCTAGTAGATGTTTTTTTTGTAAGTTCCTTAGGGTTTTCTATGAACATAACTACATCTGTAATACAGTTCCTTTTTTCTTTCCAATATTTGTGCTTTTCATTACTTTTTCCTGCCTTAGTGAACTGGCTAGGTTTTTCTATTGCAATATTGAAGAGAAGTGGGAGAATAGAGATATTTGACTTGTCCCTGATCTTGGCTAAAAATGATAGAGCCTTTCATAATTGAGTATGAGGTTAGTTGGAGGTTTCACTAATGTCCTTAATAAGTTTAGAAACTTGTCTCCTATTCCTAGTTTTTGAGGTTTTTATCATAACTGTGTCAAATGCATTTTCTGCATCTATTGAAAAGATCATATGATTTTTTCTATTTTATGATATTTACATGGCAAATTACATTGATTTTCAGATGTTAAACCAAACAGTCATTCCTAGGACAAATCCCACTTGACCATGATGTGTTGTATATTTTTAAATATTGTTTGATTGTATTTGTTATATTTTGTTAAGGATTTTCACACTCATGCTCACAATGGATATTGATACATGGTTCTCTCTTCTTGTGATATTTTTGTCTTGTTTTGGTATGTGAGTAATATTGTCCATGTAAAGGGACTTGGAAGTATTCCCTTCTACACCATTTCTGCATAGAATTGATATTAGTTTTTCTTAAATGTGTGGTATAATGCA
The DNA here is from genome assembly GCA_030068075.1 of Paguma larvata. Taxonomy (NCBI): domain Eukaryota; kingdom Metazoa; phylum Chordata; class Mammalia; order Carnivora; family Viverridae; genus Paguma; species Paguma larvata. Next base: position 49,524,470 of record CM057839.1, on the reverse strand, counting down.
CCAGTGGAGCCTTTTGGGCTTAAAGTTTTCTTTGTAGAAAGGTGTCTTAATTATAAATTCAGTTCTTTAATTGATATAGGGTATTCAGGTTTTCTATTTCTTCTTGGTTAAATTTTGTACTTTCTGTATTATAAAAAATTTATTCATTTTATTTAAGTTATTAAATGTATTGTCATATTAAGTTCATAAAATTCATTATTATCCTTTCAATGTATGCAGGATCTGTAGTAATGTACCCTCTTTCAATGTTGATATTTTGATGTATGTCTCTTTTTTATCTTGATTAGTGCAGGTAGAGGTTTATTCATTTTACATGTGTTTGAGGCAACTAGTTTTTGGTTATATAAATATAGACATATATATGAAGTAAATATATATATTATATTTATATATTATATATTTATTTTTATAAATTTATATTATATATATTTGTATTATTTTACTGTTTTTCATTTCATTACTTTATTCCTTTATATTTATTATTTTCTTCCTTCTACTTAATTTAGGTTCATTTTTTTCTTTATCTATTTTTTTAAGATGAGAACTCCAATGATTTTTAGACTTCATTTCTAACATAGGCATACAGGTGTAAATGTCTCTCTAAACACTGCTTAGCTGCATCTCATAAATTTTGATACTTTGTACTTTCATATTTCTCTGAAATTTTAGAAATGGCTGTTCTGGGTATTACTATATATATATCACTAACTTCATATTTCACTTGCAAATGATACTGTATCACTTTCTATAAAATATTTAACATTTTCAACTTTGTAGATCTATATTCTTTCCCTCATATTTTTTAGGATACTCTTGTATGGGAAACAGAATTATGGCCCCTAATGATGCCCGTTCCCTACTCCCCAGCGCCTGTGCATATGTTCTCTTATATGACAAAATATACTTTACAGATGTGTTCGAGAAGGGGAACTTATCTTTGATTATATGAGTCAGCAAAATCCAATCACGTGAGTCCTTAATAAAGGAGAGCCTTTCTCATCTGGGTCATAGAAATGACATGGACTAAGGAGGAGAAAAGATTTAAAAAGTGACTTGACCTGCCATTTCTTGAAAGATGGAGAAAGAGGTTCATGAGACAAAGAATGAGGGTGGACCACTAGAAGCTAGAAACAATACTTAGCTGATAGCCAACAAAGAAATGGGGCTACAATGCTACAAATTCAGGGAACTGAATTCTGCTAACACTCTAAATGAGCAAGGAGACATAAACTCCCCTAAAGTCTCTAGAAAGGGACACATCCTGACACTCAGCTTTTAACCTAATGAAATCCATGTCAGATTTCTGATGTACAGATTGTAAGATAAGGTTTTGTTGTTTAATCCACTAAGTGTTGGTAATTTGTTATGAAATTAATAGAACCAATTAAAGAACTTCCTTTACCAGTTATTTTAGCACACTTATGTTGACAACAAATTCTATCAGTTTTATTTTGTAAATATGTCTTTATTTTTCTTTACTGAAGAATGTTTTCACCGATTGGAGAATTCTTAATTGATGGATTGTTTCAGCTCTTTAAAGATGTTGTTCCAATTTCTTTTGGCCTCCATGGTTTCATAAGAAGTCAGCTGTTAATTAGATTGTTTCCCTTTATGCCACATCATTTTCTTTGGCTGATTATACAATTTGCCCTTTATCTTTGGTTTTCAACATTTGACGACAATAGGCTCTGACATGGATTTCTCCATTTTTATTCTGCTTGGTGATCTTTACATGTTTTGTATGAGGCGTGTTTTTGTCTTTATCAAATTGGGAAATTTTCAGCTTTTACTTTTTCATATACTTTTGTCTATTTTGAGATTCTGTTAAACGTGAGGTTAGCAATTTGATATTATCTAGGAAGTCCCTAAAGGTAATTCCTATTGATGTATACTTATTCTCTCTCGATAATTTATTCTTTCTTCTGTTAAATTTATTTGGCTGTTAAATCCATCTTGTGATTTTTAAAAATTTCATGCATTGTATTTTTTAGTTTTCAACTTTTTACTTGACTCTTCTTTATGTTTTCTATTTCTTTACCAGGACTTTACATTTCCTTCATTTATTGCAGGCTTATTTTGTTTGGTTTTATTTTTGATAATAATATACATCAGTAATATGTCATATAGATAGTTAATTCATTATCTCATAATTCTAGCGTCTTGTTCATTTAGTAATAAAACTAGATTAAGTTTGTTTTCTTTTGAGAATGTTGTACATTTTCTTCAGTCTTCAAATATCAGGTAATTTTGGATCATATCCTAGATGATATGAAGGTCAAGTTGTGGATATTCTGGATTCTGTTATGTTTACTCTGATTAGGATTGTTTGTTTGCCAAGCCATTAAAATCTGGATGTGAGGTGAAAACCCTGCTTCTTAAGTGGTGGCTCTGATCTCACTTCAGATTTTTTTTGTCTTTGAGCTGCTTTGAGTCTATTCTAAATACTTATGGTTCAGACCTCCATCAGAGATGTGGGTAATAAAAATGGCGGATCTTCACTTTTCCTTTGGAATGTCACCATTGTTCTCAACAGCCATGCTTCACTTGTTGTCTGGTTACCCAGGCAAGAAGGGCTCTATTTTTTCAGTCAGCTTCCTACTATACCAAATTCACCTCAAGAGACTAATAATGTAAAAGTGAGAGCTTTTATGTACATCCTCTCTCCTCTTCCTTCCTCTGAGTGTGTATTCCTGCCCAAATCTGTCTGCTTTTATTCAACTTCCAGTACCTTTGTGTATATGTTTTCTATATTATGTCCAGGTTTTTCTAGTTGTTTCTTCAGGACAGTAATCTAGTAGGTTCTTAGACTATCATTGCTAAAAGCTGAAGTTAGTCACTGCTTTTTGGGCAACTCATTCATAGTTCATTTGGAGATTTTCAGTAATTTCAAGATTAATATAATTTATAGCTAACTCATTAATTAAATGCTTTTATGCCTCGATAGGTCCCACCTATGTTGATGGGAGTTCTGTTTTCAGTTGTGAACTTTTTCACCTGGTCCCTTCTCTAATAGAACTTCAAAATAGTGGAGAAGACAGATATTAAAAGCAATTAAAATACAATGTGGTGAATGTTGTCATAACAGGAATTACAGAGTGTTGCAGAAGTAAATAGTAGAGTTCCATAATATAACAGAAGAGATCAGGGAGACTTCCCTGAGAAAATGACATTTAAGATAAAGAAAGGGTAGGAATTGAAGTCAGATTAATATAATTCAATATGCATGTTAAAAAATATTTGGGGGGGCTGTTTAGAGAACCGTTCTAGTGAATGATAAGGTACAGGACAAGAGTAGAAAGAAGAAAAATAGGAAGTAGGTACAACAATCTAGGTGATATCTCGAAGAAGGTGGTGATTGTGGAAGAGAATTGGCGTATATTTCAAAGATATTTAGGAGACAATTAAGTAAGATCTCATGATTGTGTAATAAAGAAGGTTGGATAGAGAGCCATCAAAGATATCTGGCTTGAGCCTCTGAATGGGTGGTTGTACTTTTTATTGAGATCGGGCTCACTGGAGAAAGAATGTATTAAGAAATAAAATAAGATTATTAATTCACTTTGAGGCTTTTGAATTTTTTTGAGGTCCTTCTATTATATCCAAATTGAAATATTCAACATATATTTGAGTATGCAAAAGAGAATTCTTAGCTGAAACTATCACTCTTTTTAAAAATGAAATTCCAATATAGTTAATACACAGTGTTGTATTAGTTTCAGGTGTACAATGTAGTGATTTAACAATTCCATACATTACTCAGTGCTTATACTGATAAGTGTACTCTACACCCCCTTCATCTATTTCATCCATCCCACCACCCACCTCCCCTCTGGTAACCATCTGTTTGTTCTCTAAAGTTAAGTGTCTGTTGTTTTATTTGTCTCTTCTTTTCTTTGTTCATTTGTTTTGTCTCTTAAATTCCACATATGATTGAAACCGTATAGTATTTGCCTTTTCTGACTGACTTGTATTGCTTAGCATTATATACTCTAGATCCATTTATGCTGTTGCCAATGGCAAGATCTCATTCTTTTTATGGCTGAGTAATATTCCATTGTATATATATACACCACCTCTTCTTTATTCATTCATCCATCAATGGACACTTGGGCTGCGTCCAAAATTTGGCTCTTATTAATAATGCTGCAATAAACACAGGAATGCATATATCTTTTCAAGTTAGTGTTTTTGTATGCTTTGGGTAAAAACCTGGTAGTGGAATTACTGGATCATATGGTAATTCTGTTTGTAATTTTTTGAGGAACCTGTACACCGTTTTCCATAGTGACTGCACCAGTTCGTATTCCCACCAACACTACAAAAGGGATTCTTTTTCTCCATGTCCTAGCCAACATTTGTTTCAATTACTCCCTTCGTGTTTGCAATTAGCCATGTTATACATTTTGGTACACCATGTTGGGCGCATAAATTTTTACAATTGTTATATCTTCTTGTTGGATTCTCCCCTTTATGATTATGCAATATACTTCTTTGTTTCTTTCCACAGTCTTTGTCTTAAAGTCTAGTTTGTCTAACGTAAGTATTGCTACTGCAGCTTTCTTTTCACATTCCTATGTTTTTTCATCCCTCCACTTTCAATCTGAACATGACTTTAGGTCTGAAATGAGTGTCTTAGAGGCAACATATAGATGGGTTTTGCTTTTTATCCATTCTGTCACATTATATCTTTTTATTGGGGCATTTAGTCCACTTACATTCAAAGAAATTATAGATAGGTATTACATATTGCCATTTTGTTCCTTGTTTTATAGTTGTTTTCATAGTTCTTCTCTGTTCCTTTCTTCTCTTGCTCTCTTCTCATGGTTTGTTGACTTTCTTTAGTGATATACTTGGATTCCTTTCTCTTTATTTTTTGTATATCTATTACTGGTTCTTGATTTGTGGTTACCATTAGGTTTGTATATAACATCTTCTGCATACAGTCTATATTAAATTGCTTAAGTTTAAACCTTACATTCTTCACTCCTCTCTTCCTCATGTTTTAGGTATATGGTATCATACTTTATATCCTTTTATTTTGTGAATCCCTTGACTGATTTTTACAGATATATTTATTTCTATTGCATGTGTGCCTCCTACTTTTCTTCCTCTGGATTATGGTCTTTCCTATCATCTCAAAAAGTCTCCTTTAACATTTCTTGTAGGACTGTTTTAGTGGTGATGAAGTCCTTTAACTCTTCTTTGTCTGGGAAACTCTATCTTTCCTTCTATTCTGAATGATAGCCCTGTTGGATAAAGTATTCTTGGCTGCAGGTGTTTTCTTTGCATTTTGAATATATCATGCCATTCCTTTCTGGCTGCAAAAATCTCATGAAAAATCTACTGATACCCTTATGGGTTTCCCTTGTATATAGCTATTTTTTCTTGCTGATTTTAAAATTATGTCTTTATCACTAGTTTCACCATTGTAATGACTATGTGGTTTGGCGTGGGCCTCTTTGGATTTATTTTGTCGGGAGTTCTCTGTGCCTCCTGAATTTGGATTCCTATTTTTCTCCCCCCAGATTTGGGAAGTTTTCAGTCATTATTTCTTTAAATAGATTTTCTGCCCCCATTTCTCTCTCTTCTCTTCTGGGATCCCTATAAAGCAAATGACTTTATGCTTGATGGTGTTGCTGAATTCCCTAAGCTCGTTTTCAGTTTTATTATTATTTTTCTTTCCTCTATTCAGCTTAATCACTTTCCATACTATGTTCTTTAGGCTGCTAATCTTTTATCATGCTTCCTGTAGTCTACTGCCATCCCAAAGACCTGCCCCTTCCAATATGCTCTTGGCCAGAACGCATCCAAAGTGGTGCCACAAGACTGTCAGTGTGCACGCAGCCCTGACAGAGAGCAGCACCACTCCAAAGTGATTCCCGCCCCACAGAGAGGGGAAGATAACCACACACAACAGTCTGCCTGTGGTCCCAGCAGTGGGCTTGTGGAAGACATCTGGCCTGATTGCAGGACCCATCCACCAGCCAAAGCTTCTCAGGGGACAACACAGAATAAAGTGCCTTGCAGATCTGTGCTATTGGATCTCTGGCAAATGCCTAGTCGACTCAACTAAATCCCTAGGGAGCCTCAGACTGACTACACAGGGACCAAACCTTGACCACCACAGACAAAGAGAGCCATCACAGATGACTAGACTGAAGGCAAACAGTAGGGTACACACAGCACACATAGGAGACACCCCTGAAGCACATATTCTGGTGAACAGAGGACAGGTAGTGGAATAATCATGTCCAGTTTTGGAGAAATTTAGGAAGCCCAACTAAAGTCCTGGTCCCCAATCAGTTTTGTCAATATATCAGGCACTACAATAGGGATTGGCCCTATTTTAGGTGGATTTTTTCATTGGTTCTAAGCTTAAAAGTGAAAAATAGGATGGTATTTATTCCTGCTCCTGAATCCAAACAAATAAATAATAATATTGTCTCATTTTCTATGTGAATTAACTGAAACTTACAGGGAGCTAGGTATTTTTTTTTCCATGTTTGCACTAACAGTAAATGACACAACTTGGATTATAATCTAGCTAAGTGTTTAAAAACAGCTTTCTTTTTTAGTACTTCACACCACAGTATCTGAACAGCATCAGAAGAGCGAAACTCTACTCTTTGCATATGAGTTTTGGGTAAAATGATTAACTAGAAGACAAGTTAGTTTGGAGATTCTCTCATTGAACGGGGTAAGTGTAAGAATCAAAGAAAATAATTTTAGCTCTGTGGAATCTCAGAAAATCTTAGGAGATTTGGCTGTGAATTATACATGACTGAGCATCTCTGTGTAATGTCTAAAGGGTCTTTCCATCTACATTTCTACCTTTGGTCACTTCTATCTTTTGAATGTCTTGAGAGAGAGGGTCATCTGAATTCAATGAAGAACACATGGAAATGGTGAATCTTCCTTTTGCCACTGATGGTATGATAGGAGGTTGATAATTGAAAAAGATTTCTGTTAGAATTAAACTTTAGTCCCCTTGAATTAAGTTTAAGAGCAATTTATTAGAGTATGTTATGGGTATCATACAACTTATTAGAATATCTTTAATGAAGAGTGCATTAAAGTGGAAAGAACATACACACTATAGGCAAGTAACTCAGGTTGTTTCTAAATAGTGATGGTCAAGATATTTGACTTCTTTGAACTTTAGTTTCTTCATCAGAAAAGAGTCAGGGTGGGGGGCAATGCTTTCCATGTTATTGCACAAAAGTTTTTGATATAGTTTAGATATGCATGTGGTAAAACTGCTATTTTGTTGTCGAAATTTCAAACTCAATTTTTATACTTGCCTCCTTTTAAAAGCTATCTCTGCTCTGTTGAAATTTTTTAGTGACTGTCTCTTTATGGGTAACTCCACAATGCTCCACTAAGGAGTGAATTGAAAACCCAGAAGACAGGCTGTTGGGTCAACCTAGGCAACAGTGGTTTATGGAAGCCACTGGGGGATTGTCTTGGTAGGGAGGCATTAAGGGTTTACTGTCTCCATGACCTTGCACAAGTGTTTATTCTCTCTCTGCCTCAGACTCTTTGTCTCTAAAACAAGGATAATGCTATCACCTTCCTTATTAGGTTGTTGTAAGGTTTAAAAAAATTAGTATGCATAAAGCCGTTAAATTTGTGCTTGGCACATAGTAGGCACCATATAAATGTTAGAGATGATGACACCCATGACAGTGACAATGATAATGATGATGGAAATATTTCTATTGTCTAGTTCAGGTTTTTTTTTTTTTTCTCTTCATGTATGTTTCAAATGTTGAGTTAGTTTTCTTTTCAAAAAAGTAGACCGTGAGAGAAGCAAGTATAATAAGAGAGACCTGTATGACTTTTTAGAGACATCCTTGGCTTTTGGCAGGTGGGATTTGAGAGTGAACAAAGAATGGAGATGTACTGGCTGTGTGGAGAGGCCTGTCCAATGGGAAAGTGCAGCCACAAACGACTCATTTGGAAAAGGGATTGCTCATGGAGCTGGCATATGTGAGACAGCTTTAATATTAGTTGAGAAGCCCCACTGGAGGTGAGCTGAAGGGTTTTTGTTTGTTACAGCTCTCCATACCCCAAAAGAGAAGAGCTGGGAAATGAGGTAAAAAGGCTTAAAGGCTTCCCTTCATTTCTGAGGGGTTCAGTTTCTTACTCAGCTTTCAGGTCTTGGGTCTTGCACAATGTATGGCCTTAAGACCCAGGAGCAAACCAAAGTCAGCTGCGCTTGTGGAATTAGGCAGCTCAGAGCAGGGGGGTGACTCCGCACAGCTAACGACCCTCACAGAGTAGGTTCTCCCATGAGGTTTTCGGAACCACAAATCCTCTCCGTGATTTGGAGGCCAGTCAGAAACCTACATAGGAATTAATGAACCAAGACAAACTTCACAGTGGCAGGCTAAGTCAGAGGCCAGGGCAGAGGAACTAGCAGCAGAATGCTAGGAGAGAATAAAAAATTTATGGTAATCATTGGCGAATAGAAATGGAAGCAGAGAGCATTAGACATTACCTAATCTAATTCAGCCACAATCCATGGCTGCCGTAATTGTGAAGGCTTATACTGGCTCAAGTTTGAGTCTGAAGATAGGTGGTTATGTCACTGAAAAGTTATTTTCTCTTAAACCTGAAAGCAAATGGGAAAAATCTATGTAGTTGTTTATATTATTTATTAAAGAATTTCTTTTATTTTCTTTTCTTCTTCTTGGGTAAGAACTAAATTAAATAGCTGGAGGAAAATATTTTAAGAAATCTACAAGTCAGGTTGCATTGAGAGAGAACTTGAGAAGTCAAAAAAGGATCACCTCAGGTAGGGTCACCCCCATTTGGGGCAAGTTATTAAAGATATCCTTAGGATAAGAAGAGAATAAAAGGGGTAGGGGAAGCAGCGCTCTGTTGAGGAGAATAATAATCTTTTTTAGATCTCCTCTCTTCCCTTCATTCCTCTGGGGCTTCATCAGAACATCAAGGATGAAAAGTTGCATGCGTTTTCTCGACCAGTGTTGTAGGCAGAATGGATGGGGACCGCTGGCTCTGCCGTCCTACACGTGGGTCACCTGGTATGCCTGCTGTTTCAGGTTGGTCCTACTATCTGTGTGTGTGTGTGTGTGTGTGTGTGTGTGTGTGCGTGTGTGTGTCTTGGGGTGAAGAGAGGTATATTGCAATGTAGGGGTGCCAGTTGGGGGCCTGTGGCTGGCCCTGGACTCCATTGGCCCTTCCCTTAGATAGGGTTAACCAAGTGGTTTGCTGTGAAGTACTGGGCAGAGAAGCTCAGGCTCTCATATCCACAGAGGACTGCATAATTAAGTCTAGAGTGAGTGAAAACACATTCACATAAATCACTTTGTAACAGGGGCTCAACTTTCCATGACCGACGCAAGCATAAATATTAGCATCTACAAATTATAGCAACAGACACCACAGACAGAGAGATTTTTTAAGTATCTAACACTGGGACAACTAATCAAATATTTTGGGCAACAATTATCTATGTTATATACTAAGCCGAAAATTAATTTCATGTGAATTAAGTAATAACTGCTATTAATTGAGTGCTCACTATGCATGCCATGCTGTGTTTTCACTGTATTATTTTAATATTAACACTTTTCAAGACAGGTATCATCACTGCATAAGAAGCAGGGATTATCTTGGGGTGCCTGGGTGGCTCAGTCCATTAGGCATCTGACTTCGGCTCAGGTCATTATCTCAAGGTTTGTGAGTTCGAGCCCCACCTCGGGCTTTTTGCTGACAGCTCAGAGCTTGGAGCCTGCTTCGGATTCTGTGTCTCCCTCACTCTCTGCCCTGCCCCTGCTCATACTCTGTCTCTCTCTCAAAAATAAATAAACATTAAAAAAAATTTAAAAAGAAAAAAGAAGTGGGGATTATCTCAGAAAAGGTGGTCTGCATAAAGTTACTCAGTGGGTAGGGGCAGGGCTGGGATTCCAGTGAAGAGTGACCATACCGCATCCTGCAATAGACTTCCCCTAATGAAGCACACAGAAGAATGGCATATTAAGCTGTCTGGTTGTTCTTAATAAATTTTGTTATTTTTTATTTTTTGAGAGAGAGAGCACAAGTTGGGGGAAAGAGGCAGAGGTCGAGAGAGGTCGAGAGAGACAGAGAATGTTAAGCAGTTTCCACGCTCCTAACATGGAGCTCAATCCCACAACCCTGGGATTGTGACCAAGTTGAAACCAACTGAGCCACCCAGGTGCCCCTATGCTGTCAGGGATTTATCCACTTGTGATTGGAAAGGATTTCTGTAAGCATAGTCACTGAAGAGATGATGAAAGAAAAGATGGATAGCAGAAAATTAAACATGAAAAAACAAAATGTAGAAGCTTCTCTAATTCCAAATTTGAAGCAAATTTGGCAACCTGAGAAAATGTTTGGAATTTGAAAAGACAGACAAAAATTGTAAGCTTTAACCTGTTCAATACTCTCTTTATAAATTTTTTAAATGTTTATTTTTGAAAGAGACAGAGAGAGACAGAGTGAGTGGGGGAGGGGCAGAGAGAGAGAGGGAGACACAGAATCTGAAGCAGGCTCCAGACCTGAAGGGAGGTCATGACCTGAGCTGAAGTTAGACAGTCAACCGACTGAGCCACCCAGGCACCCCAACCTCTTCAATACACTTAAAAATCCACAATTTAAAAAAAATCTCTTAAAAATCGATAAGAGCCAAGAAAAGACAATTCAGAAAAGTAATGCAAATGGGCAATATGTGTGAGAACATGGTCAAACACAACAAGTTACAGTTTCTCACCTTCAGATTCGCAACAGTTTGAGAAAGTTGCAGTGAAACAGTCATTTTCATACGCTGCTAGCAGGATGGTAAATGTTTTAAAAAACCTTACTGGAAAGTCGGTCAGATATGGGGAAAAGCATGAAAGAGTTAAAACGGTGTAAATTTTGGACTCTGCTTCTGGGGATGTCTTTTTTCTCCATGGAAATAGAATCATGTACAGAATAGAATGTTGGAGAACTAAATTTTAGGCAGAATCCTTCTTTTTTTCATTTTTCGATGTCACTGGGCAAATGATTTAATCATCCTAACTCAGTGTTTTATTTGTAAAAGGGGAATGATACCACGATTCTGTGAAGATTCTATGACATAATGCACATTAAAGACTTAGTCTGCTGCATGGTAATTATATACCCTAGTAATACTTGGTTTATAGCGTTGCTGTTCTTTTCATCATAGTTTCATTTGTAAGTACAAGTAGTGGAAACAAACTTTTAAAAGAGGAATAACATGAATAAATCTTCAGATTAATTCTTAAATGAATGAAGCAGCTATCTATTTAGTTATAATTTATACTGTACTCTGGGGGGAAATATACCAAAATGATCACATTGGTAATTATTGGATGTTTGTGTTTCTTTATCCTTTCTCAACTTTCCAGTTTTTCTTAACTGGAGATATTCCATTGGCTAAGAATTTTTAGTAGGGGAGCAAGGTAGAAAGTGGGTCATAACTGGAGCATTCTGGAGCGGACTGGTTGAAACAGGACCTCAGCTGGAGTGGGGAGTCTCTCTGAGGTGTGGGGCAAAGTTAACCCCATCTGGGACTCATGGGTGGCTCAACCGGTTGAATGTCTGTCTTCGGCTCCGGTCACGATCTCGCAAGTTCCTGAGTTTGAGCCCTGTGTCAGGCTCTGTGCTGACAGCTGAGAGCCTGGAGCCTGCTTCAGATTCTGTGTCTCCCTCTCTCTGCCCCTCCCCTACTCGTTCTCTCTCTCTCTCTCTTTCAAAAGTAAATAATAAAAACATTAAAAAAATTCAAAGTTAACCCCATCTGGGTTTCGGTATGAAATTCGGATCTCTGGATTTTGATTCAGTCTTAATAAGAGAGAGAAGCCAGAGCTTTACTGCATTTATTTTCCATGAGGGACTGAAGGAGGCCAAAGGGAAAGGAAAATAGCACCTTTAAACAAAGTCTCCAAACTCCGGATGCCAGGATAGATCGTGAGTAGTCAAGAAATGTTTTTAGATTCCTACTGCGCACCCTATATTCCTAGCTGTGGTGGCAGTTAGATTGTCACGGCATGAGTCCTAGTCTTAAGTTCTCAGCACGTGTCAGCATGTTGTGACTTATAAATCTGAAGCACCTGGCTGGCCAAACAAGAATCACACACGCACAAGCACACACGCACACAGGCACGTACACACCCAGTAGGATTTGGATGGTGAGGGCCAGAAGGAAGAAATCGGTGGTATGAAACGATGAAGTATATCCTGTCCACTGGGCCAAAAGCTAAAAGCTTCAATGTGAGTGGAAGATTCATGTTGGGATTGTTTTCAGTTCTAGTGACTATGGAAATAATATAATTGGAAACATGTTAATGTGCTTTCCTTTTTCATACTGCCTCGTATGGGACGGACCTCCGACTTACCCAGGGGCATTCATTGCCTTAGGAAGTTCAAAGGCAGGAAAGTTAGGGCAAGAACACAAAGAGAAAGAGTTTGCCTATTCCAATTTTGCCTGAAAGTGGTTTTTTTTTTTTTTTTTTTTTGAGTCCACTGTGAGACAATATACTGGGGCTTACTGAAAGAGGAAGATTTTTCTGAATTCCAAAACTCTTCCCTTTCCATGTCCAGAGCCAAACCTCGAGACTCAGATCACAGAGCTCCCTTATGCTATAGCCTAGGAGGGGTTGAGGGTGTGACCTGAGGAATGAGGTCCAGGAGCAGCAGCCAAGCAAGAGCGGAGGGAAAGGGAGGGCAAGATAGATTCACCTACGAAGGACCCAGAATCCCGTGGGCTGCACAGAGTCGCAGTAGACCTAGGAGTTCCCACACGCCTGGTGTTGGGGGTGGAGCAGGTGGGTTAGCGGGGTGTCGGGCACCTGTGACCGATGGAGAGCTGACTTGTCAGGATGAAGCGGCCACAGAGCACAGGGTGTCACAGCCAGAAGCACGTGCGTGACGTTATGTGCTTTAGCAGCACATCCAGCAAAGTGTCCCCAAAGGACAAGTGAGATTGTTACCTGTTCTGACGGCCACGCAGAGCCACTTCAGTGGCCGGCAGTGCAGGCCTCCCAGGAGCAAGTGTAGACCAACTCTAAGATAGCTAGGCACTGGCAGAGCCCCAAGCCAGAGACTTCCCTACGGGGTGTCACAGTGTCCTCTTGTACCAGTGTAAGGGGAAGCAGGGCGGGAGGAGAAAATCCCCATGAGAGGTGAGGAACCAGCTCTTACAGGGATTTTGAATTTCAAATTGGCAGACACTTTACCCATTGGATTAGTGGTTCTCAACTTTGGCTGCACATTGGAACCACCTGGGAAGCTTTTAAAACTCCTTACGGCCAAGCCCAATTAAATTAGAATCTCTGGAGGTGGGATCCCGGCATTAGTATTTTAAAGAAATCTTCATATGATTAAAAAGTGCAGCTGGATTCTAGAACTGCTGCAATGAGGAAAAAGAAACTCGAAGGAGACTTTTAAATTGGAAGTTATCTTTAATTGGCAAGTTTAGTTTACTTTAGTTTTCTCCCCATTACCAAAATTCTTAGATGATCCAGAGCAGAATGAGATTTTTTAAAGAAAAGACAGTTAAAAAAATCTGTGTAGGAATTAAAGTATTTTCAGTCTTGCTCTACATAATAAAAATAAGAGCTAACACACTGAGTGCTTATATTTCCCAGGCATTAGGTTAAGTGTTTTGTAAGTATTGTTTAATACTCAGGACAGCCTAGGAAGTAGGCACTACTAATATTCCTGCTTTAGATAAGGAGACAGTCATGGAGAGGTTAAGTAACATTTCCAGTTGCTCTGTTAGTAAAGTAAGCGTTAGAGCAAATATTCGCACCCAAACAGGCTGTCCACAAAGCCCGTTTGTCATCCGCCAGCTGCTGCCTGGCATCACTCAGACAACATGGCGTGTCTTCCTAAGCTCCTACCCCTTGACGGAAATAGCCTCTGCCCTCCATTCACAAAGCTGACTTAAATTTGTCATAACTGTTGCTGTAAAAACCACAATGTGTCCTTCCAATAATCTGATTTGCTTATGCCAACATTTATTAAATATTGGTCAGGTTGTAGAAGGAACTTTCACATAGCCTGTCCTGGTCGTCATTTTAATTTTTACTAGGTTTCTCCTTCTTTCAGAATATAAGAATATTCCTCACTACCTTCATAGGATACTTGACTTAAATACCACAGTCTTCTTGAAGCCTTTTCTGGTCCTGCGAAGGACAAATCTCCTTGCTGTGTTGACTGACTGTTCTTAACATCGTTTATCTCATTTACACACAGCCCATATTATGTAACTCCCTATTGTTATCTCAATGCCCCTGCCCCTTCTTCTATGAGTTCTTCTACTAGGCGAATGCTAATTCACCTCCCTTTGGTCAAGAACAACCTTAATTATCTTTGTATCTTTTGAATTATTACACATCTTGTTCATGTTCTAAATCATGCATTTTAATAAAACTTCACAAAATAATCATGATTCAAATCTAATATATAGAAGGAAATGGTTCCTCCTTGAAACAATAAATACTACAAATGTAGAATCAAATGAGTTTCAAATGGAATGTATTGAAAGGCAACCTCTGACTGAATAGGAAAAGTAGAAGGTGGATAAACAAACATATATGTTTTTTCTTTTCCTTTCAAGAATAACTTGAAATTTATTTAAAACATGTGCGTCTGAATGGTTCAGTTGGTTAAGTGTCTGACTTCGGCTCAGGTCATGATCTCGCGGTTTGTGAATTCAAACCCCGTGTTGGGCTCTGTGCTGACAGCTCAGAGCCTGGAGCCTGCTTCCGATTCTGTGTCTCCCTCTCTCTCTGCCCGTCCCCCACTCGTGCTCTGTCTCTCTCTCTCTCTCTCTCTCAAAAAAAAAAAAATAAGTAAACATTAAAAAAATGTGCATCTCTCAAAATAAAATGCTTACAACTATTTGTCTTAAGTTTCCTTATGGGAAAAGGCATTTTTAGTTGAGGTTTTTTTCCCCCCACCCATATTCCTATGTTATGTTCTCCTTTTGGATTTCACAGGCAGCATTGCAGAACTTTTACTAGACAAATACATATTTAAAAAGCTTTTGTGGTAAACGGGGGTGTTTTGTTTTAGAAAATTTGAAGGGTTGTATCTCCAGCTGAACTGATATTTTATTTAATTGATTTTATTTATTTTAAATATTTATTTTTGAGAGACAGAGAGCATGTGCACCTGCACAAGCAAAGGAGGGGCAGAGAGAGAAGCGGTCAGAAGATCCAAAGTGGACTTTGTACTGACAGCAGAGAGCCCAATGTGGGGCTCGAACTCACAAACCTTGAGATCATGGTCTGAGCTGAGATCAAGAGTCAGATGCTTAGCCAACTGAGCCATCCAGCTGCCCCTGAACTAACATTTTAATTGCTATGGCTTAGACAGTTGAGTTTTTGTCTATGAAAATTTTGTTTGAATTTTTCTTAGGGCACAGTTGTTATTCCTTACGATTTCTAAATACCCTGTTTCCCAAGTTGTAGGGTCCAATTCTTCCTTTTATGATTTTATATTTTCTGGATAGATGCTATCTTAAATGATGTAAGTCTTTCTTTCTTTCTCTCTTTCTTTCTGTTTTTTTTTTTCACTTTGTGGCTGTTGAAATTAATGCTAAAAATATATCAGCCTTAGCAATAATTCCTCTGGTTTGTGTTTTTTTCAGTGGATAAGTTGGCTGGGAAGTAACCCATTTCAAATTTGGTATCTATATGAACTGGCAGCTATTTGGTAAAAAGATTGGCTGACAGCCTGAAGGTCAAATTTTTCCTTGTGTCTTATGGTGCAGACCAAGAATAAATTATTTTAAATTCTGTAAACCACCATATCACTTTAAATATTTTTAATCTTCCTCTGAATTCTTCTTGTACCATTGATGTGCCTTTCAGAGATACCTATGCTAAAAAAAAAGTTTGAGAAGTATTTGCCAACTCTCTCAGGAGAGCAGGGGCTCAGTGGTATATTTTGAATTCTAGTTCAATTACTTTATGATAAGGGATTTTCTTTATTCACAAATGAGGGCTGCTGGTGGAAGGTACAGTTCAGCTGTTGATATACTAACGTGCAGCAATTATGATGAAACAAAACTCATTCGACAACTCTTGTAACTATGGCAACCAGAATTAAATGAATTCTATTAGAAATACAAAAAGCCACCCCAGTAGGATAGAGTAAATATTATCTCTTATTGATTTATGAAGGTTCTAGATGATGAAAAGTGGTTAATATATTTCTGTCATGAAACACATTTGTTAGGGGTTCATTTTATTGATAGAGCCATTGTCTATTTAAATAATGTCAGCCAGATATCATTAATTTTTACATCTTTTTTTTCCAATCGCTTTTGCCTTCGTTATAAGAAGCTATCAGCCTTTCTATTGTCTTCCGTATTCCATTTAGGGTAACAAGGCAGATGCTTGAGTTAAGGACCATTTCTGATTATGGTTGTCTAAAATCTGTCTTGACCAAAGATTGTTAGTATGTGTTTATTCTTAGGGGGAATTAGTTGATTTGGATATTTTATTTCACTTGCATTTGGTCAAAACGTAGAACTCTTTCAGCTTCATGTGCCTGGTGCTTGCAGTGGGATTTGTTGGAAAAGGGAAATTAAACTTTTAGTAATTTGTTCTGTAAGTAGACTAATTTAAAATTCAATCCAAGTAATAATGTGAGGCTAAAATGGAACAGCATTATGTAGCAAGATTAGAGTTTTTGTGTCCCAGAGGGTTTCGTGTGCAGGTGTCAGTGGGGCTCTGCATGCAAAATGCCAGCACGTACTGTACCCGCTTCTGCCTTCTCCCTAAAATCTGCTCAACACTTTAAGTCTTGATTAAAATGAAAAGGTCACTGGCTCTTTTTTCCTCCAAAATACTGACAACAGTCAAAAGAATGGAGCATCCGCCAACCAGGATGAAGGAGACAGGACACACACGAGGCATTAGTACCAAGACCTTTTCGGTTTTGGGGTTTCATCATAGACATTTCTTGCAATTGTTTCTGGTCACTTTATGCCTCAGTGGAAATACTGTTGTGGTAAGTTAGGAAATGTGTTTTCTCAAATGAAAGTGCTCAGTCACAGAAATAAAGCAGAAAATTATGGGCGAGGTTGAAACTTTAAGTCAGTTAACTAATTTCTTATTCTTATGTTCTCTTAACCTCTAAAAATACTGAATTGTAAGGTTGAACTGTTATATATCTTAATAGTTGGGGTTTAGTTAGCTTGTATAATCTTTCTTACTTAGGACTAGCTTTTGCCTGTTATTATAGATATTAAAATTCCTGAAATAAGCTACAGTCAACCCAAGCATTTATCTAAGAAAATGAATATCAGAAGAGCCACAGACTTGCCTTACTGTAGTCCTGATGCAAGACTTCTCTAAAGTCCTGGAGTTTCACCAGGGCCTCAGTTCATTGTGTCAAAGTAGTCTCCTAAATACCATACAGTCTGATCCTTTCTACCCACAGTTCTAAGGATTTTGGAACTCCAAAGTTTTATAGGCATTTTTATTATATTTCACAGAATTCCCATATTGGGTTGACATTCTGCTTCGAATCACAACATATGAGAATTGGAGGGGATTTCAGAGATCACCTAGTCTAAGCTGTTCATTTTGCAGATAAGAAATTGAGGCTCAGAGAGGTGAAGTGAATTGCCCAAGGTCACACAGCTCATTAGTAGCACAGCTGGAATAAGACCTGTGGTCGTCTAACTCCTAATCCAGAGCTCTTTCCATTAAACCTCATGACCTCATGTTTTCTCCTTTGTCCAGAGGAAGGCATTGTCAGATCTTCCTTCCTTTAGCACATGAATCTACAAACAGAAGATAAGATTACCCATTCCCAAACTAGTGTTCCGTCCATTACTGCCCATTACATATCTTCTCACTTCTAGGGGGAAAAATAGTCTGAACATTTTGCTTTTATATTCATTATCTACTCTGTGCCTGTTAGTTGCTCTCGTTTTTTAGTAATGCTTTTACTGATTAACTTGGTCTGTGCAATATAAAATGGCGAAATGCATTATCCTGGGTAAATGTGATGTTATTAATGTGTTTTATTCTAGTTATGGGTCATTATTTCCGATAGATGTAATCGTCCCAGCACTGAGACCTAGCAGGTGGTCTCACTAGAAGTTATAACAGTTTTCTTAATGGTCTGGTAAGAATGTCATTTGCAGGGCAGCAAGGGCAAAGAGAAATTGGTCCCAGAGCTAGCTCGCTTCTGCACTCATTCCCAAGCTTGAGCAAGCAAAAGTAAATACATATTTTCTTACTGATCAGTTGGGTATTTTTTCCTGCCTATTCATTTTCAGTGAAAGTGATGAGGACCCATGTATATTTATTACTATTTACAGCCTCTCCACCACCCCACACATACCAATAATATTACAAATGACCCAGCATTGCTTTGGCTTTCTAATTCTTAGAGGAAACAGGCCTTATTGCCTCCTGAGAGGAACCAACATCCAATCAAGCAATGACACATGATTAAATCCAGTTGGCTAGGCAATAGAGAGACAACTGGGAAGGAGAAAACAGGAGCCAATGTTTCCATTAGAGGTAGCTCATTCTTGAGAGAATGCATGACATCATTATGATGAGAGAGCTATAAATCATGTATTTAAATGTTAACACCTTCATTTACCTACCAGGCATGAACACCAGAAGTTATTATAAGATTGAGGTGATGGCGTATACGATTGTCCTAAATTTTTCCTCGCACAGAGCATGATCACAGTTGAATGATTTAATGTGTAATTACAGGCATTCATGTCCGGATGAAATGAACTGTCTCCTCGAGAAAGGGGTGTTGTGACGATAAGAGTATTCCTCATCTATTTCAGGTGTGCTCCCATGCGTGCCACATGCTTGAAGTAGAGTGTATGAGACACATGCACACATGGACAGACTCTGCATCTCTCCATGGTAGTATGTCCGGAGCATTCATTAATTTAGATAGCACAGCTTCCATAAGCTACCAGGTTGGTAATTTACATACTTTAGTGACTCCTCATTGCCATGGTTGTATTTTGTCCAATCTACTATGTCTTCTAGCTGATGGTGCATGGTGCATTTTGGCTATGGCTGTCATCTCCTGTCTGTATGTTAACTTAGTGTCATCACTGGAAAAGTGCAACCCATTGACATAGTCAGTCAACATACCATTTCATGACTGATTGAGAAAGCAGTGTGGGGTTGTTAGTCTGAAGCCTTTCCAAGAAAGCACCAATATGAAATCTTGAAGAATGAGTACAAGTAGCTTGGAAAAAATTCCTGGAGACCAGAGGGGAACACTTTTTTAAGAAACTCTGCATACTTCACTTTAGTCTGAGTGAAGAGGTGGTTCAGAAGAATCTGTTTATGTACACAAAGGACTTTTGCAAATACCTAAGCCAATTTCTTTCATTTGCACTTTCCTATTAAGGAAATATGTTTATTTATTTATTTTGAGAGAGAGAGTGAGAGCGAGCATGTGTGCACAAGTGGAGGAGGGGCAGAGAGAGAGAGGGAAAGAGAGAATTCCAAGCAGGCACCACTCTGTTAGCTCAGTGCCCAAGGTGGGGCTCAATTCCAGGAACCATGAGATCATGGCCTGAGCCGATATCAAGCTTTGGATGCTCAATCAACTGAGCCACCCAGGCTCACTCTTCTTTTTAACATATGAACAAGAATGCTATGACAAAAGAAAAAGTTGTGAAAGTTTCAAAAGCCTTTTTTTTCAATGAATTTAAAATAAAAATCCTACAGGAGGGGAAAAGAGTTTAATTGGAAATGTTTTCCTGTCCTTGTGGTGAATAATAGTACATCTTAAAACCAGTGCTAATTTAGGGTCAAGAAAATATGGGATTTAGTCATTTTATCAGAACTGAATGTATCTAATGCCAAAAGGTTTGGAGAACTAGTCTAGCTTCTCCGTTTTGTATTTGACAAAGTAAGTCTCAAAGAAACGGAACGAGTTCCTTATAATTACCCAGCTCTCTACCATATGACGGTGACAAGGCAGATTTTAGACGTCACCACTGATGACTATTGTGAATGAGGCTTGTTTAGTGTTAATAACACACTATGAGTTTTGTGCACACAGTGAGGTTACTTCTTCCTTGTTAGTACATAAGTATACTGTGTGATCTAACAAAGTAAAGTGATAACGTGTTACTTTTATTTAAGAGCCTCCCAGGAGGCATGAAAAATATGGTGCTTCCAACAATATATTTTAAGTTCTGTGGAGGATGGTGACAGTTTCTTAATATTTCAGAAAATATTCTTTATGAGAAAAGAAAGGATAATATTCCTTTAACATCTAGAGAATTCCAGATAAACAAAAAAATCAGAGTCCCTGAGAATAACATAGTGTAGTTTAACTTCTTTTTCATATTGTTGTCTAGTATTTATTACTATTACTATGAGCATTCCCATGATTTTTAACCTTTGTATGCATCAGAATTCTTCTTTCATTTTCCCTTTTTTAATAGTTACTTTAATTTTTCTCACAACAATGCATTATGTGTATATAGTTTTGAAATCAGTAACTATGAGGCTTATAATAAAAAGTAGCTGTCTCTTCTCCTTAACTTTGAACTCCAGTTATACTCCCCAGAGACAAACACGGAATTCTTCCAGCCTTTCCCCCCACATTTCTCAATGAAATCTATCAAGCAAAAGAGTAAGACATGACTTCTGTCTCCTACAACCATATATTTCTTAAACAGCTTTGCTGAGATATAACTGACCTGCTGTGAATTGTACACATTTTAAATGTCCAAAACCAGAGGCTTCGGCAGATGCGCTGACTTATAAAACATCACCATAAGCAAGATAGTGCCTACGTCATTCCTACTCAAAATTTCTTTGTGGTCACTGGTAGCCCCATCCCTGCCACCACTCTCTTGCCCACCCAAGGCAATCACTGATTTGCTTTCTATTGCTATAAATTACTTGGCATTTTCTAAGATTTTTACATTAATGGAATCATATGGTAGGAGCCTTTTCTTTTCCTGGTTTCTTTCATAGAGCATAGTTATTTTGATATTCTTCCATGCTGCTTTGCATGTACCCATTGTTTGTTCTTTTTTATTGCTGCTTACTATTCCACTTATAGATACACCACAGCTTGTTAATTTATTTAGCTGTTGGTGGACATTTGGGTTGTTTCTAGATTTTGGCTCTGGAAAATAGAGCCATTAACAGTTGTGTGAAAGCCTTTCAATGGAAATAGGCTTTCTTTGCATAAATATCTAATAGTGGAATGGTTTGGTAATGTGGTAGTAGTATGTTGAATTTTTTAAGAAACTGCTGAACTGTTTTTCAAAGTAGTTGCTCTATTTTACATTCCATCTCCAGTGTATGAGCATTTAGTAGTTCTACCTCCTCAACAATGCTAGAATGATCAATATTATTTTAATCTTAGCTATTCTAATAGGTATGTAGGTGTGTTTAATTATGATTTTGATTTCTTTTTATCTAATTACTAATGATGTGAAACAGAATAGATACTATGATAAAATGAGTGATCCACTTACTGACTAGAAAATTTGAGAGGGTGCCAAGAAACTCTGTAATAAAGATAAATAATATCTTAGTGCAGGGGCACCTGGGTGGCTCAGTTGGTTAAGAGCCAACTTTGGCTCAGGCCAGGATCTCAGGGTTCATGGGTTCAAGCCCTGCATCGGGCTCTGTGCTTACAACTCAGAGCTTGGAGTCTGTTTTGGATTCCATGTCTCCCTCGCTCTCTGTTCCTTCCCCACTCATGCTCTGTGTCTCTGTCTCTCAAAAATAAATACATATTAAAAAAATTAAAAGAATAATAATCTCTTAGCATATTAAAAAAATTAAAAATACAGCAAAAGACCCATAATAGGAAAGTATCAAAATCTTAAATACAGATGGTATTAACATAATTTCTTTTCTTTCTTAACAGTGCCTTTCAAAGAGAGAAATTTCTAAATGTAATGAAAATCAAATGATCAATTTTATCATTTAGCTTTATGGATTGTGCTGCTGGTGTTGAAAAAAACTTGTTTAACCAAAGATTGTAAAGATCTTTTTATAGCTTTAGATTTTACAATAAGATATATGATCCATTTCCAGGTTTGATTTTTGTACAGATCACAGTTTTCTGAAAGAGAGAGAGAGAGGAGAGGGGCAGAGGGAGAGAGAGAGAATCTTAAGCAGAGAGAGAGAGAGAGAGAGAGAGAGAGAGAGTCTAATGTGGGGCTCGATCCCATGACTCTAGGATTGTGACCTGAGCCGGAATCAAAAATCAGATGCTCAACCAGCTGAGCCACCCAGATACCCCTTCGCTCTTTTTTAAAATGCCTACGACTGTCCAGTTGTGGCAGCACCATGTATTGAAAATATTATCGTCTCTTCATTGAATTGCCTTTAAAAATCTGTTTTATTTCACAGAATTTCATTATTCTCTTTAAAGGATGTTTTAGCTATTTTAAGTCCTTTATGATTCCACATGATTATAGAATCAACTTGTCAATTCCTACAGAAAAGGCTGCTCAATTTTGACTGAAATTACATTAAATCTATAGATTACTGGAGAAAAATGACATTATAACTATAACGAATCTTCTGGTCCATGAACATGGTTCATTTCTCTATTTACCAAGGAATTTTTTAATTTCTCTAAAGAATGTTTTACAGGTTTTTGTGTATACGTTTTGTGTATATTTTGTCAGATTTATCCTTATAAATTTAATACTACTTAGTGTTGCACATTTTTTTTTTTAAGTAACTTCAATTTCTAGTTGTGGCTAGAATATAAAAATGCAGTCGATTCCTATATTTGATCTTGTGTTCTCTAATTTTGTTAAACTTATTAGTTCTAGTAGCTTTTGTTAAGTTTATTTATTTATTCGCTAGAGAGAGAATGCATGTGAGCTGGGGAAGGGCTGAGAGAGAGAGAGAGAGAGAGAGAGAGAGAGAATTCCAAGCAGGTACCACGCTGTCAGCATGGGACTCAAACCCATGATCCATGAGATTGTGACTTGCGCCTAAACCAAGAGTAAGACGCTTAACTGACTGAAGCACTCAGGTCCCCAGTTCTAGTATCTTTTTGATAGAGTCCATAGATTTTTTTCCATAAATGGCCATGTTGTCTTTAAATAAAGAGGACACTTCTTCCTTTCCAATATGGATTTTTTAAAATTTCTTTTACTTCCTTCATTGTAATAGCTAGAACCTTCAGTACAATGTTGAATAGATGTCATTGAGTGAAGATCCTTGTCTTGTTAATGTTCTGAGAGGTAAATTATTCATTCTTTCATCATTAAGTATGCTCTTAGTTATAGTTTGTGGGGGTTCCTTCTGTCTCCTTTTGTTCTAGTTTGCTAAGAATTTTTAATTAGAAATGCATATTGGTACTTATTGTATTTATTATATTTATTCCCTTTTATATTTATTGTGATGATCGTATTCTTTTTTGTTTTTAGTTTTATATAGTTAATTACACAGATCAATCATAGAATATTCAACTGATCTTCCATTCCTCAGACAAACTCCACTTCGTTGTGATGTATTATCTTTTCTATATATTGTTGAATTAGATTTCCTAGTTAAAAAAATATTTTTTTCATTTACATTCATGGAAAGTATAGACCCGTTGTTTTCTTTTAACGTCTTTGTCTAATTTGAGTACCAGTATATGCTAGCCTCATAGAATAAATTGGGAATTATTCTCTCTTCCATTATTTTTTTCTAGAAATTTGTATAAAGTTGGTATTATTTTTTCTTAAAAGTTAAGCATAATTCACTAGGAAGGCCATATGGGCCTGGAGTTTTCTGTGTAGGGACCGTTTATTCAAATTTGATTTTTAGTAAATGATATAGGACTATTCAGGTTATCTGTTTCTTTTTTAGTGAGCTTTGGTAGTTTGTGTCTTTCAAACTTTTTTTTATATTTCATATGCAATGTCATAATTTTTCTTGAAATGCTTTTAAAATATATAGCATTGCTGCTTCTTTTATTTTTCACATTAGTATTTTATGTCCTATCTTTTATTTCTGACGAATCTGTTTAGGTGTACATTAATTTTATGGCTCTCCTCAAAAAACACATTTTCCTTTTTTTTGTCTTTATTGGTTTTTTTGTTTTGTTTTGTTTTCTGTTTTATTGACTTCTGCTCTGATCTTTTTTTCTTATTTTTAAAAAATTTGTTCTCTTTTTAGTTTTTTTTTAAGGTAAAAACTAAGCTCATTGATTTGAGACCTTTTCTCTGTTGTAATATAGTTATTCAATGCTATTAAATAAATATTATTGCCATTTAAATACTACTTTGACTTTATATTCAAAGTTTTATGTGTTGTGTTTTCATTTGACGTCAGTTCAAAATACTTTATAATTTCATTTTTTTACCCATTGGTTATTTAGAGAGACAGTATTGAGTTTCTGAACATTTAGGAACTGGCCACACATTGATTTGCTATTGATTTCTAATTTAATGCTGTTTCTATAAAGATATACATGACTTGCACATTTCAAATTACTTAGACTTCTTTTATGGCCCACAGGATGGTCCAGCTTTGCAAATATTCCATGTGTATTAAAGGATTATATATTCTCCTGTTTTTAGGTGGAGTTATTAGGTCAAGTTGATTGATAGTGTTTTTCAAGCATGTTTTATGCTTAATGATTTTCTGTCTGCTTGTTCTCTCAATTATCGAGAGAGCAATGTTGAAATCTCTGACCATAACTGAAGAATCCAGACTGGTTCCATTCTATGGCTCTGTTATTTCAACATAACATACTTATTATTTAAGACCTGGAAAAGAGAGACTTTGAAGAACTTAAGCCAGTCTTAATACTCTTGGACCAGGAATGGTATATTTGATTACTTACCATTGGCAAGAAATAATTACATGGACACAGATAAGGGAATCTGGGATATTTGGGAGAGGGAGGGGTAAATGTTGTGTTTGGTAAGGAACACCATATTTTGTACAATGAATTTTACCCAGAGTGAGAGTTGAAAATACTCCCAGGTTTATTATGGCTTAGTGTATACACATGACTCTTTAGACTTCTTGCATATGATAAAATTTTAGACTTGCCCCAAGCCACACAGTGCACATCTTGGACCTAACAAGTGACTTGTCATTTTAAAAATATAACTGAAAACCTAAATTCATGACAACTTTGGGATGAAACAGTCATCTCTGTCTTAGGAAATTATACTGTAATGAACAATTTCATGTCATTATATGTCCCAGTTGGCTAGTTATAATATGTAAATAATTTCATGTAATCTTTACAGAAACTTGATTTTTTAATCTTCATTTCTAAGATTATGACATTGAAGTGTAGAGATGTGAGTAGTTAATACATGGACAAATAGGTTAAAACCTGGCAGAGCTGTTTTTCAGATTCTCATATTAAGTCCACTTGATGCCAAAGTCCATCCTGTGGGTTTTCTGTGTTACTACTAAGATGAATCTGTTCTTTCCATCAGATGCAGGCAAGTGGGTTCAGGGAGAAAAAGGTGAAAACAAGTTAAAATGGTGAATGACATTATGGCCCCATATTGGCCATATATAATGTTTGCATAGCACCATGGTTGAAACACACACATACACATACACACAGACACATAAATGAAAATGTGTGTATTTATATATGTATACAAATATAAATTAGAATATATCAAGTATATGTTTTATATACATGGGCGTGAGTATACAGGCATGTATACATATATATGTGTATATGTGAGTGTATGTGTATGTGTTTTCCAGGCTCATAAGATTCTTGGGTTTCTTAATCCCTAAACCGCCATGTGGGGAAACGAATATCTCCCTGAGGAATCAGCATCTGGAAGATTCAGGGCTGATTCTTCCAAATTCCATTAGAGGATGTCTTGCCGAGGGGAGCTGGAAGTCTGTTTTCCCAGTCACAATTGCAGAATGCCTCACCTGTGAGGTATGGTCATTATGTTTCTGTTATGAAGGTGAAAGACCTATAACTCAAGAAACCTCAGGCATGAGGCAGCTACTAAGATCTTTCATGTACACGACAGAAACATAATTATCGCTCTTCAAAGGTGAGATTGAATTTATTTTTATTTCATTGCAAAAGTAGTGTGTAAAAAGAGAGAAATAATAGGTGATACAAATTAACCTCACTAACATGAATGGAAAAATCAGCAGGGATGAATTAAGCACTATTATAAATTGAACTAGAATCTCTTTTCAATGTTTGGTAAAGTTTTGTTTAACTTTTGTTTCATTTTTAAACAATCAACTCTCAAGCTCCTGCTACTTGAAAAGTTTAAATACAGTAAGATAGCTTTTAGAGCATTGTAGACATGTCAGAGCAAGGAAGTGTTAAAAATGACAGGAAAAGTGATTTGCCTTCTTATACGCTTTAGTTTCAATTTCCAAACTTTCTATCACATATATCTTTTCAAAGTATTTAATTTCCTTTTTTTCCTTCTGAGTTGACATGTTGCTCTCTTCTTTTCTTCATAACCTGTTCAGATGTTCCCCCCTTTTTTCTGTTCTGTGCAATTAACACTTGAGCAAGGCCATGTATGGTACTCTGCAGTTTTCATAACCATGAATAGAATGAAAATCTGTGTCTGCTCTTTCAAGCTCTAAGAGTTTACACTTGATTTTAGGGCTTGGCAGTCACCTTTTAGCAATTCTGTTTTCTAAAGGTAACACCAAGCAAATATCAAGTCTAGAGCAGAATAAGCCATAACTGCTATATAGATTCCAAGACAAATAAAAGCAATTTATGGAATAGTTTTTTTAGGGGAATATCAAAAATATTTCATTAATGGGATGTTCATGATCTTTGAGAAGATCCTTTACTGTGATAATTATGTGAGATAATAAGAGATTTATATTGCATTTATCTGTGATAGTATCTGTCTCCAATTTCTGTCTCTATCTCATCTCTATTTCTGCCTCTATTCTTGGAAAATGTGTTAGTACCTAATGCCCTTGGATGTGAATTCAAACCAATTTGATGACTACAATCATATTAACAAATCAAGGGTAAGAATTTGACTACCTCTGCAACCTATGTAGTACTGACATTTTCAAAGGGCTGAAGTTCATGTCCAAACTACTGGAGCTGTAAATAAAGATGCACACATTTGTAGCCACGGGGTATGCTCTATAGTGTTGAGTTCGTGCTTATTTAATTTAGTTAGGGTCATGGTCACATGTTCATAAACACCTGGCTGCTTTCCTGTCATAGTACATAGGATGCAAGACAATTGCTAAAGTGAAGGCGTTTTTGTGGTATCACTGTGTTTTCAAAGAAAAAATAATTTTCAGACCCTCAGAGTTGAAAACGCCTAAAGATTCTAAACCCTTAGGGGAAAACAAAGGTAGAAAATAAAGGTGCAGCTGATAAGACTGAATTGGCGGATAATAGAAGTCATGCATGTTTGTGTTTTGATCTGTAATGTTGCAGATTGTGCAGCCATTGATGACATCCTTAGGGAGATGTGTTTGGTAGCTTGTTTTCTGTAAAGAAATATCATAATACATATCCTTTGTCCATGGACTTACCTGTGTGAAGTGACTGACAAATGCATTATGTATGTCAAGCTCCCTGTGTTACTCTCTGTGCTTACTTGCTCTGTCTGCAACTCCTTCATCTGGGCCTGCAGTTGGTGCAATGCTCCTCGCCCCTAGGATATCCCATGTATGCACCTGCATTAGTCTAGCTGCCTCTTCGCCCTTCCTGCCAATGCTTGATGTTTGATCCGTGTTTTCTTCTGTCCCATACAATGCCTTGGTTATTCTTCTATTTATTTATTTATTTATTTATTTATTTATTTATTTATTTATTTAGTGTATTTATTTTGAGAGAGGCAGAAACAACCTGACTGGAGGAGGGGCAGAGAGAGAGGGAGAGGGAGAGCATCCCAAGCAGGCTCTGCATTGCCAGCCCAGAACCAGATGCGGGGCTCGAACTCATGAAACTGTGAGATCCTGACCTGCGCCAAAATTAAGAGTCAGATGCTTAACCGACTGAGTCAACCAGGCGCCCTTGCCTTGGTTATTCTTTTGATCACAGGATCATATGTCCAATTTTGGCAACAACTCCACATAGTCTCCAAACTTGTGGGAGGAAATGAGAGCAGATGACTCGCAGCTTGTACAACAGAACTATGTGCAAGGTATGAGGTGCAGCCCTGACTGGCCAGATGTCTGTACAACAATGACGCCCTGAAGAAAGTAAAAATTCCATGGTTGTTTTGTTTCTGTTTTTTTGAAATTTGGAAAAACAGAACAATTGGACAGCTCTCAGTGCTCCTCTGAAGGGAACACAGGCAATAAGAACTGAAGCTCTGACTGATCCTTGCGAATTAACAAAATAATGAGAGCTAAGTCACAGAAGGATCTCGATGAGAAGCCAGGCTAAACTGGGGAATACCCAAGAGTCCTCACATATTTATGGTGCCTATCTTATCAGATCAGTATTAGGGAGCTTCTGATAAGTCACCTTGAAATACTCACTTATAAATGGGAATACAACTTAGAGAAGTACAAGATGTTGGCGAGAAGTCTTCTGAGTAAAGATTAGTAGAGACGAGATTTCCCAGAGGAGAAATTCTCCTTTTACTTCCTGAGGGAGGACCATGTACCAGTTGAGTTTTTCAAATTATGGACCCGGATTTTTGTAGTGTGATTGGGAATATAGTCTTTTTTCCCAGTTAGTCTGACAGCTTTGAGCAGTAGAGGACACCTAAGGTGTGAAAAGAAAATAAAGCCACTGTTATTTGCCCAGCAGCTGTTATGTGCCTCACGGTACTGGTACCAGAAACTTCCCTGATGACAGTGTTCACAATAGTTGTCCAAGTAGAATATCACTTTTGCTGTTTGAATGAGATTCAGAAGAAGTGAATATGTTTCTTTAAAAAAAACTGTTTATTTTTTGAGAGAGAGAGTTGGGGAGGGGCAGAGAGAGAGAGAGAAAGAGAGAGAAGAGTCACAGAGGACCCAAAGTGGGCTCTGTGTTGACAGCAGAGAGTCTGATAAGGACTTGAACTCGCTACCATGAGATCATGACCTGAGTCAAAGTCAGATGCTTAACCGACTGAGCCATGCAGGTGCCCCAGCTGTGAATATGTTTCTGGTGGGGTTTCCTGCCTCTACCGTGAAGGTGAGATTGCCCTCATAGTACAGTCCATCAGAGCTCATTTTAACACAACATATGTGACAAGTACTTTGGCCAAGCTTCTCCGTGGTTTCATTTTGACCTGCAAATTTGTGTAGGAAGTAAAATATCTCAACTCTAACTTTTTAATTAAGACCTTGCAAATTTTATGACTTAAAAATTAATTTTTTTAACAAATCAATACCTTGGAATTCAAAAGTAAGAGATACCATGAAAGAATATAGAAGGAGCATCTTGATTGGCTATTTATAGATGAGTAAAATAGCAGAGCAGTGAGGTCATTGCATTCTGATATAATGGTTTCGATATGAGTTTTACTTCTGGTTAACTGTATCTTAGCTATTTGACCTCTCCTTTATCTATTCCCTATAACTGAAATGGAGGTGCCTGTATGGATCTCGGGCTCTGAAAGCTGGAGATTGGCGGTTGGTCTGCTCTGAGATTTTCTCCATCTCCGTGAGCGTGTGGGCTCGGTTCCCAGCCTGGAGCTGCTCAGCTTAGGTTTAGTGACGTTTTCCTCTTGACTTCTCATAAAACACCAGATGTGAGCTGCTTGAATGAAAGTAGGTTGGAAGTAGAGAAAGGCAGAAATAATAACTTAGCCAAATCACATCCTTTTCTGAAATGTTTGAATTTGTTCTGTCTGTTTTATGTTTTTGGCCTTGGTACATCTCTTTCCATTCAAATAATTAGAGTGTGCCTCACTGCTGAGGAGTTGTAGGCTTGGCTTTGCTTTCCTTCTGCTAGTCTTGGAGAAAAGAAAATCCTCCCTTTTGGCCCCTTTGATACACTTTCTGAATTTTTGGCTACTTTAGGAATAGAATGAATAACTAAGCACAGCAAGCCTTCCCTTTTGCTACTGCCTGTGCAGGTGCTTGGTACACACATCTCTGAGAGGTCTGCAAATGATGTAGATGATTCCTCTCGCTCTGAGAATCACCTGGAGCAATGTTGGGTTTCTGAGATCTGTTTATTTTGGAACAGAGTAACGGTGCACACAAATGCCCTAGACCCTGTATTTCTGGAAGGGAATGGCAGCTTGAAGAAGGAATGACTCTTCCCCTTCCCCGCTCTGCTAGCCAAGTGGAGGTCCCTATGAGGTCATTGGTCTGCCCCATGGGTGGCTCAGGTGAGGTGGCCATGTGGAAATAGATGGATTTGGCTGTGCTCTCTCAAGAAACTTATGTTTCATCTCCTTTATTTACTTAATTAGGAGGCATTCTACCCATCTTTTCATCCCTAATTCTTTAAGAGGCTATCCATTGGATATTTCCATTTGCTTACTCTTTTCTCACTCTGGAACTGAGGCACCATGGATACATGGGAAGATGAAATGAAGCAGAAATTTTGATGATTCTATTTAATGAGATCAGAACTTCTAATTTTGGGGGTAAGAAGAAAAAAATTGATCTTTTGTAAGTCTTCCTGCCATGGACTGGATGTTTGTGTCTCCCTAAATTCATATCTTAACCTCTAATGCCTAATGGTGAGGCCTAAGGGTGTTTGGATGCAGGGCCTTTGGGAAGTGGTTAGGTTGTGAGGGTGCAGCCTTCATGAATTGGATTAGTGACCTTATAAAATGGCCAATGAGAGATCTCATGCTCTTTCCAGCATGTGAGAACACAGTGAAAAGATAGCCCTGTAGGAATTGGGTCCTCACTGGACATGGGAGTTACCTGAATCTGCCAGGACCATGACCTTCACCTTTTCAACCTCCACAAGTGTGAGAAATAAATGTTTGTTGTTTAAGCCAGCCAGTATATAATATTTTTGTTAAAACAGCTCAAGCGAATTAAGACACTTCCCTACTTGGGGTGCCTAAGGTGTTTTTTTTTTTATAGCTGTAACTATTCCAGACTACTAAGGAATCACAATTTAGCCCACTTGATGGGTGAAGCACAAAGATTTATAACAGTAACTAAGCATCATATTTGAAAAGATTATTTTGAATTCGGAAAGCACTTTTCAAATTACAAAAACATTTTATAAATTTTCTTATTTTATACATTGGCATGCATACGAATATATAAGTATGAACAAATCTGCATGGCAATGGCTCCCAGGGTATATAATATACCTATGAAGTAGAATCTTTAGTGTGCTTGGAAATACAAGTGGTTTTCAAAGAAGTTGGTTGAGTTGACTAGTGGAATCTATCTCAAATACCAAATCTTTCCCTAGACGAATATATATAACTCCAATTACCTGGCATTTTGGTGTAACCAAAAGGTAAGAATTTTGGGAAAGAACTGTGCTCAGAGGAAGTGAAAGGTAATGATCAAGAAAATAATCCAGCCCATCAAGAGTTGGGAATGAGTTGTTGAGGGCAGCACTTGTCTCTGATTTCATGGATAAGAAGAACGAAGTGCAGTTTGTGCTTATTTTTCTCCTTGGCAAGACAACTAAGACAGAAAGAAAATAACTTTTGGACTAAAGCAGAATCTTAATAAAAGCCACGATAACAATAAATTGGAAGCAGAGTTTAATTATTGTTTTTCTTTGCATGATTCGCTCTTTGCCTTCTTTGTAAACTTCCTAGCACTTAGTTTTGATTCTTCTTTTATCCTTCATCTGCTGATGTTATTTACATACAGAATTGTGATGTGTTTACCATATTATTAAAATAGAACTGGATTTTAATTAAATATCAGTTCAGGATCACAGCTTCTAGCTACTTGCCAACACGGATGGTGATCAATAGAAGATGCTTAACAAAGAAGATAAACAGATTTTCTGACTCGTCAAATATTTTCCATTTCCCTCTCTTCTTGCTTATCCAGTTTCCCTGCTTTCCTATTCCCCTCTAGACTAGTTCACTAATTCCCCTTCTCTGTCCCTCCACCTGCTTAATTTTTCATACACTGCATATATTTAATTTCCTGTGTGCTTTTCACTCATTCTATAGCGTGCATTCAAACACTGGGAACCGGAGATATTCACTGCCAGATCATCACGTTTGCTAATTCACAAATCTACTTCCAGTTGCCAGTTCCTTTGGATTAGGCATCTTTGAAACAGTTTCTATTATATGCTTGTTTCAGAATTATAAAATGTTATTTGCTTGATTGTGTATTTATTTTACAACAATTAATTCACCCTGAGCTTTTATTTGGAAAAACCGCTGCCTGCAAGAAGTAAACAGTTCTAAGTATTCTAGAATATTATACCTAATTATCCCTTTATTTTTGTAATTGTACACCATTCCCTTCCAAGTTTAGCATTTTTGTTGGTTTAACTCTTGCAGAAATTAAAGCTCTTTGTGAAAAAATGTTGCTTAGAAAAAATTAGGATTGTAGATTTGAAAGAGCTATGCTGAATTGGACATATGCTTCCTGGAATGAACTCTTTGCCTGTACACCAAAACCAGGTCATGATAGATTTGTTGAGATGCTCTAATTTACTTCTTTTACTTATGCATTTATGTATTTTTTTGCAAAATTATATGAATATAAGAATAATTTAAATGCAATTCAATATCACATATTGGCAGTAGTCTACCATTTCATCAAGCCGTGAATCTGATCAGTTCACTTACAGCCTGAGTGCATACATTCCACAAAATTTAGTTCAATAATAATTCACATTGTGTATTCAGTGGTGAAGAAATCTCTGTATTCTCTTTCCTTTCCACATCTATACACATATGTATGTATGTGTGTATGATAGTTGTACTGCTAAAATGGCTCTGGATTTTTAATTTTCTTCTCCTTATTAAGAACACATGTCCCTTAAAGTTTCTCATATTTGTCCACTTTTACTTTTTTCTAACTAAACTTTCTTCTTTCCATTCTCCTCTGCTTACTTTGGAAGATTCTATTTAGCTTTGTGTTCAATTTCTGGAACAAATTGCTCACTAAATCTGTGTCCTTCTGTTTAGGCTTGTTCTCTTGACTTTTGGGCATATGAACTATCTCCTTAAGGAGCTCACCATTTTACACATACTTTGCCCTTCAGCTTGACACATGGCCTATGTTAATCATTTTCCTCCAGTAAGCGATGAGCACTTGATGATTGCTTTCATGATTTCTCTTCACCAGCCTGTGTTTCTGATACTGTCATTTTGCTCAGCTACTACTCTGAAATATGGTGGTTGAGTCTCTTCTATCTCCCATCTTCTTCCTTTGCTCTTGGGGAGAATATTGGGAAGCCTGTTATTTTAACATTTTTATGGGTGTTGAGGGGAGGCTGCTCTAGATGCAGGCAATAGTGCTGTGTAGACTGTAGCTAATGTGCATAGATAGAGATTATTCACGAACTTTCTTGATAAATTAACCTGTGACTTTCTTCCTTACTGGCCAGTATAACTCAGGTATGTTTTAATGGTTTGTGGAATGAATGAATCTTTGAGTGAATTGGTATGTATAATTCTGA
This sequence comes from Paguma larvata, assembly GCA_030068075.1. Lineage (NCBI taxonomy): Eukaryota > Metazoa > Chordata > Mammalia > Carnivora > Viverridae > Paguma > Paguma larvata. The sequence continues at coordinate 49,490,981 of CM057839.1, read as the reverse complement.
AAGATTCAGCTGAGATATAAAACCACTGCTTTACTAATATCCTAATGACTATATTTAGCAAGGAAAAATGGTGAGATTAAAAAGTAGAAATTGAGGAGTCCTAGGAAGAAAAGAAAAAAAATCTTATTAGGGAAATCAAAACCTGAAAGCATAGAAGACAAGGAAGAAAGGGCACACTGACCGAGTGAGGCTGTTCAAAAATTTAATTTTAAAAATAAGTCATCGAAGATCACATTTGAAGTCCTGGAGGTTATTTTTCTTGCTACTGTAACCTTTGGAATCATAACTTAATTATATGTAATGTTTAAAAATCAATAAAAGTGCAAACTAGACAGAGGAGGGGTTGAATGGCCAAAGGAACTATGGAAGGCAAATAGAATGGAGGCTTCAAACAATATATATATATATATTGGGTTTTATTTATTTATTTTATTTTATAATAGTTTATTTTCAAATTGGTTTACATATAACATCCAATGTTCATCCCAACACGTGCCCTCTTTAATGTCCGTCACCCCCTCTCCCCACTCCCTCACCTCCCTCACCTCCCTCACCCTCAGATTGTTCTTAGTCTTTGAGAGTCTCTTATGTTTTATCTCCCTCCCTCTCTGTGTCTTTTTTTCCTTTCCCCTCTTCCCCTCCCCCTGGTTTTTGCTTAGTCTCACAAAGTCCACCTATTCATGGAAACATATGGTATCTGTCTTTTTCTGACTGACTTATTTCACTTAACAGAATACCCTCCAGTTCCATCCATGTTGCTACACATGGCCAGATTTCATTTTTTTCTCATTGCCATGTAGTAGTCCATTGTATATATGTGCCACAACTTCTTTATCCATTTGTCAGTTGATGGGCACTTGGTCTGCTCCCATGATTTGGCTATTGTCGAAAGTGCTGCTATGAACATTGGGGTACTATGGAAGGCAAATAGAATGGAGACTTCAAACAATATTGATGAGACAGATGACCAAACAAAATAAATGGTCAAATTGCTACCCAGAAGAGGTAGAAGTTAATCTAACAAAAATCTTCAGGGATTCTTTATCTGCTTTTGCTCCTTCAAAAATCAGATCTTCTGAAATCCTAAACTTTCTCTGTCCAGTCATCTTGGCTGTTTGTGTCCCCCTACCCTCCTCCCCCAGTTCTGGTGATGGATGTAAGGGACTCACATTTTCCTAGAGGAAGATTTATCCGCCCTTACAAATGCAGGATTCTATTGAATTTTGATTAAACTTTAATCATGTAATAAATTATCTCTTTCTAAATTTTATTTTTGTTTGTTTGTTTTGGAATGGAAGAAGAGTTACCAATGAGAAGGATAAAACAATGTTGGAATCCTTAGGGGAAATGCTCCCAGGTCACTCATTCACGTCAAGGGCTTTGTACCCTTCAGTAACCATTTATTGTAGCAGTCACTGTTAGGCCGATGGCCCACAATGGCCATTTCGCTGGAGTAGAATAGTTCCTAAACACAGCATAACTTGTTTAAACACTAGAGGCATGTTGGCGTATTTTTTTGTCAAAATTAGAAATGTGTCCGTGGGTGACCATTAATCACCTTGTGAAATGAGTCACCAAGTAGTATGTTAACACTGACATTTAGAGAGAAGGGTAGAAGTAGCTTTACATATGTATAATCCATTCATACATCCTAGCCTCACAGACATTACACAGACACACAGACACACACACACACACACACACACACACACACACACTCACCCATGCATCCACATTTTGGGGTATATACATAGTCAGAAAGCTTTCTTATAAACACAGAAAAAATAAACTTTCCAGGTAAGTGATGACTTTTATTGGTTGACATTTAAGAGGCTTATATTAGGTAAGGAAGTTTTGTTGAGTAACTGATTGAGCCATTTAGTGTGACTGCTTAGAAAATTAATTTTGTCCTTTTTTTTTTTTTCTAACAGAAATAACCGTTTCCTACATGAGACACATTTCCTCCCACTTTTTCTCTACAACCTGTAGATTCAAGTGAAATTAATTACTGAACCAATCATCAATCATTATCTGTGGACACTAGGAAACAGGTAAATCATGGCATTATGAAGCTCTAAAAGCTATCCATTAACTCCAGGTAAGTAGATGCTCAAACCCTTCTCAGATGATTGTTAATTAAAATAATTATGGAGAATAGACCTTTAGTTTACCTGTTCAACTTATTTTCAGGCTATAGAAGGAGAGGGTTGGGGTGGAGGAGGGAGAGAGAGGGTGAATATAAACAGTTAAATTGTAGTCATATAAGAAAAATAAAAGCATATTTTCAACTGTTCACACCTGAAATATTCTATCCTCAAGCAGAGTAATTGTCTCACTTTACCCAAAGCAAAACGAAGTAAAAGGTTGGTGCCTTAATATTTTGAGATCTCTGTTGTAGGTAAATTAACATTTCACATCTTTCCAAAGTTAGGGTTATCCTCTATCGCAGTGAAATAACCCAAGGTAAAATATACGGTTTGGTATTTCAGAGAAAATCTTATTATAAGCAACGTGGGATCACTGAGATTGAGAATATTTGGCTTTAAATAAACACGTTTCTGCCTCATATATAAGATGAAATCACATCTGTGAGTCGGTTTGCCTTCCTTGGGGGTTATTCTTCCTACAAAACACTGTCCTTATGAGTCTGACTTGCTGCTTGGAATGCTTGCTTATCATTAGAGTCACTTTTTTTTTCTTTTTTTAATCAAAACTCCAGAAAGCCCTCTTTAAATACAAATATATGCCCCCAGAGAACCGATTCATTAATCCACTGTATTTTCATGAAGAACACTATACCAAAGGATGAAAATGCCACACAAGTGCCAGGGAAAGGGATTTTGTCAGGCAGTGTGGTGGGTAGCAAGATTATTTCATTCAGTCCTCAACACAACCCTGGGGGTTATCACTATTTCCATTTTACATGACAAAAATGTGAGATTAAATAATTTGCCTAAAATCACACTGTCAGTAAATCTGTTCTTTATCTTTCATATTTCCGTGTAATGAGTGCTACTTTTTTTATATGGATATGGCTAAAAGGAAAGCTTTGTTTGTTTTGAAATCGTATTAGCATGCCAATACCCTATGAAGAAAGCTCACCTGGCTGAAATGGCTCACATAGGTTCAAGTAGCCTATGTGATATTTGGAGCTACACTGTTGTCATGGCTTGTCAAGATCCTGCTCTTTATGAAAGCTCTTGTTTTAGAATGTGAGGGGGTGGAGGCAGGGAGTGAAAGGTGACTGCGAGGTTAAGAGTCACACAAGTTTACCTGAGAACTGCAAAGTGTTCGTGGGAGGTTAATGGAGGACCCAAGTTCACTAGTGACGTTATGTGGTAAGAAGGATGAAGACAGACAGCAGAAGTCAAATTCATCAAGGCAGTGTGCTTCTGCTTTTGCTTTTGGAGAAGGAGTAATTCCAGAAACAAAGTGGGGTTTCCAGAGAAAGTCTATGCGATAATAATTTTCATGTCCAAGGCTGTGGCAGTTTTTTTTGATAATTTGTGTTAAAAAGAAATTTTAGTTTCTCAAAAGAGAAGGCTGTGAGGATGACTTAATTACTATCTTCAAGTATATAAGGGATTGTTACAGTATTTGGAAGATGACAACCAGCTGTTCTCTGTCTCCGAAGAGGAAAACAGAAAATGAATTCGCAAACTGGCAAGGACTGAGACTGGAGACAAGAAAGAACTTGATTATTACATGTTTTCTTCACCGTGGGGTGATTAAATGCTGACAGAAGTAACTTGTGTGTCTGGGGGATCTGTGGGCTTTTCTAGGATGTCATCTGGTCGCTCCACTCCTCCCTCTGGGCCAAACATCTACAATATGGAGGGCACAGTTATTAGGAATGCTTTGAGATGCCTTTGGCACTGCATGCCCTTCATGATTTCTTTCAGATCCTCTTTAATACTTAGAAGTCTATTGTTTAAAAAATAAGTCTAGATAAAAATTGCTTTTTTCAAACATGATCATGACCTTGAAAATAGAATTTTAATACTTTTTTCTTCACTGAGACTCAGTGTCTCACTAAGACTCAATTGAAGAAGAAGGCCATAGGAGTCTTAAATTATTAGGGAACTTCTAGGTGTTTCTACCCTGTCACCTGGTTATCAATGGTATAGGGTTAATATGTAGAGAAAGAAAGTGCTTGCAATATTAGACCTCTTTTTTGTTTTCCTAGGGTTCCTAATGATTCTTAGGATAAAATTTTCTCGGCAAGTTGAAACTGACAGCTGTAATTCTTCTACCTAGAGACAAAAAGATTCAGGAAGGTATTTGATGAGTCTGTAAGGGTACTATGTGTTTTTAGTCCTAACTGACAAACTATAAAGTGACACAAAATCAGTTTGGGTGACTCCATATAGATGAAGAGTAGCTTTGGCACTCCAGGCAAAGATGCCAATCTGAACCTTTTAAAAGAAGATAAGAATTTGAAACTGTGTTGAAATAAAAATACAGAATATTTTGTTATCTTAAACTCAAACTTTCTCCATGACATTTTTTAATACCTTTCTTTTTTTCTGGTTTAATAAAGTTATATAATATACACATACATATTGACAATGCAATTTAATATGTATATTCATATTTTAAATAACATAACATAATCATACGTAAAGTCTTTCCTGATCACTTTTGTCGAAAGACAGCTTTCCAATAATGGCTTAAGTTTTTGAAATCTTAAATGATGGTAGGTATTTAATTCTTGGAGAATAGGATTTGTGCCTCATTTAGCAGCTTTGTTTGCACTGTACTTAAAAAATAAGGTATCATAGTTCATTGTTTATAGCTATTCTTCTATTACTATATGTATGAAGAGCTGAGACAATGTCATTTTATAAATACAGTGATGTTATTTATTTATTTTTCAAGGAAACCTTCATTTCACTTGACACTATGAAATGGCCCTCCATGTACGTTGTGATGCCTGTATGAGTTGTTTACCTGTCTGCTAATAGCAATTAGATTTCTTGTTAATGACCAGTTTGTAATTGAATGCTGCTAGCTAGTCATTAAAATACAAGAGATCAGAGGAAACAATTTCTCAGGCTTGTGGCATCTTGCTCTGGAGGCTTTAGAAATAGCTCCATGTATATATTTTCCCTTTTAAATATGTTACTAGAATAGAAAGGTAGTCAGTGCCATTTTGTTCACTATACATACTTCATTAAAATAAGCCTGTTCCTTACAGAAGTTCGATTTTAAGGGAGCTAATAGAGATGTCAGTCGTATGGTAGTCGTCCAAGAAGGACGCCCAAAATGTTTTAAAATTTAACTGTACATACTTATACTGAAGTACTCTAATGTCTGTTTTTAGAACGGAACTCCATTCGGGTAGGGGGGGTTTGACTTTGCCAACAGTTTCTACCCCCTTTTCATAGCCAATTTGATTTTTTATACTCTAAATGGCATCTTGAAACTCTTATTTTCTTCTCAATATCAACCAGTTCCGTCCCCCTCCTGATATACTTAAGGAGGAAATTGAGGCAATAAAAAGAGATCATCCTCATCTTTTTGTCTCTGAGTCCAGTGGTAGGATAGAAAGAGAAGATTGAGAGACTTCCTTCCTTGAAGGACACTAGAGAAATGACAATGACAGACTCTTCATCCCACTTCACAGTTTGCAAGGCTCTGCTCTCTCCCATCCTTTGGCCAACGTTCTGATGACTAGAACATACCAACAGCTCTTATTAGGAGTTGTACCCTGGCTTCAGACCTCTGAATTGAACCCGCTTTGCTGTTACGCAAACTCTACATTCGGTATACACAAGAGTATACTTGCTATTGTATTTCAGTAGTATTCCCAAATACATGCATATGTACATACGTAAATATGCAAGTCTATACCTGGTAGGAGCATTGGCCGTAGAGCTTTAGAATATCGAGGGGCATTGGATTATGATTTCAGGCCCTGATGAGAAAATTTCTCATTTTGATCCAGTCAATAAAGCAATGAGTTTTCCCGAGTCTTCTCAAGGGCTGATTGCTAGGCAGAATAAATTCTTTAAAACTTTTTTGCCCTTTAACTTTATTAAATGCCTGACATTTAACAACATTAGCTGATGGCAGAAGATGAGTGCCGCCCTGCGTGCTCTATCCTGGGACATGATGCAAGACATAAAAAGAAATCTGGACGGAAATGTTGCCATTAGTTTGGAAGTTGCTGTTTAATCTGAGTTATTTTGGGGAGGAAGATGACTCACAGAAGCTTAGCGTTCATACGGATTGTGATATTGTAGGAGGCTGCCAGGGCTCTTCATTAATCTTATTTCAATTAGAACTCTTCACAGCCTGCAATTAGAATGTTGTGGCTGTGATGAATCCATACTGTACATGTAGCAGCGACTGTTTTCTAATGAAGAAAAACAGGCCGCTTGGCATTTTAAAGACGAGTTTCCATTTGGGGTAATCCAATAAAGGCTTCTGCTTTGCCTATCTCTCTCTACACCCTTAGAGTTGTCTCTCGAAGCTAACGGAAGGTTTTGATTAATCCTAATCAGGTCAAACATAACTCTCGCGCATCTTCTAAAATGTGTCTTAACGGCAGTGGGCCACCCCCAGAAGAATTTGATGCTTGTATGTAGTTTAGACGAGGGATCTGCAACCTTTGTTTTAAAGGGCCAGATAGTGAGTATTTAGGCTTGTGGGCTATATGGTCTCCTTTGCAACTACTCAACTCAGCCACAGACAACAGGGGAACAACTGAGTGTGTCCGTATTTCAATAAATCTTTACTTATAAGACTAGGTAGCTGGCCTGTGAGATATAGTTTTGACATCTCTCTCCCCACCCTACCCTGTGTATCCATTTCCTGGAGGTTGGGGATCTGGAAGAGATGTTATCACTTTCAAAGATTTCACCTAAATTGTCTATGTTCTTTGGTCAAACTTATCTTTATAATACTGCCTTTAATAGTTTTTAATGCTTCTAACACTTCTATTTTCTGGCCACTCTGGAGGCTTATGTATGAATTTGTGTCTTAATACATATATTCTTTTACCTCTGCTTCATACTGATGCAGTGAACCAAATTGGACAAATTGTCATCCTCATTTTCCTTTCATAATTTCCATCCCTACAGAATGACTTTTTCTGAGGCATTAAAAATGTCAAGATGTGACAACATGACATTACTTTTTCTTTCAAATATTCGAGTGATTGACAAATATTTCCTGTGCCAGGCACCTTGGTAGACACTGTGAAAGAAAACGTCCATCTTCGTTGTTGAATAGAAACACAGAAATCGACCCTCGAAGACAGCATGGGCCAGAGATCATGTATTCCGGGGTCTCATTTCAGACTTAAAACCGTTTTGAAGAGGCTAGGCTATAGTCATTAAACAGTAAACGTTGTAAAGCTGTTTTAAATAAGTATTAAATATTGAAGTGCATGTGCTAAGGACTATAAGGACCTCTTCTCCATTATCATTAATTATCTGTGATACACCAGGCATGACACTACTGCTGGAATAAAAGAGGACTAAAACAACAGCTCAGAGGGGCAGGCATGTATTTGAGGCAAGGAAGACAAAAGAGAGAAAGCTTAACACAGCACAGATCAAGAAAGACGTGCTAAGAGAGGCATTTAACCTGAGGTTTGCTGATCATACAGAGTATTAAGAGATGGACCATATGGAAAAGATAAGAAAAGCAGCTGCGAGTTAATCTACCCTTACCCAGGTTGCCTGGGTGGCTCACTTGTTTAAGTGTCCAACTCTTGATTTCAGCTCAGATCATGATTTCATGGTTTTTGAATTTGAGCCCCACATCGGGCTCCGCACTGGCAGTGCAAAGCCTGCTTGGAATTCTGTCTCCCTGCCTCTCCCTTGCTTGCTCTGTATCACTCTCTCTCAAAATAAATAAATAAACATTAAAAAACAAAACCCAAATGCAGTAACAGGAGTATTTTACACCCTGATGTAGGAAAATAAACAAATGGACTAGGATTTGTAAAGCTTTATGAACATGTAAAGTGTACATTAGCTCTAACATAAACTTGAATAGAGACAAAATGAGGACTATTGGAGAGCGGTAATTTCAGAATGAGGTAGAGCTAGAAATATATCCTGTTATCACCACTTACTGTGTAACCTCAGGCAAGTTCTCAAACTCAGAAGTTTGAGAACTGTGAACTACTTAATTTCTTCATTTGTTAACGGAACTATGAAGAACTGTCACTCAGGCTGTTTTTGGGTGCAAATAACTACATAAGGTCTTCAAGATGGTGTGATGGCTGCAGCCCTTTAGACATCGCCTCCAGGCATGATGATGTCAAGAGGAAGAAGAAAGGTAGTACTTTCATCTGGCTTGCTTTACAGTGACGATGTTTTCCTGAAAGCATCTAACTGGATTTTCTTTCGTATCTCATTGGCCAGAACGGATCACTTGCCCATTCCCAAACCAGTCATTGTCAGGGAGAATCAGGTAGACCTTGGGCCAACCAGGGGTGGCAGTGGAGTCAGGATGCCCTGAAGCACATCGCTCTGTGGGAAGGGCTGGCCTCTTGTACAAAAAACCCGGAATTTTGGCAGGAAAGAATGGGGTATAGAATCATAGTGTCCTTGTCCTTTTTAGGATTAAAAGGGAAGGGTGCCTGGGTGCTTCAGTCCATTAAGTGTCTGACTCTTATTTTCGGCTCAGGTCATAATCTCACAGTTCATGAGATGGACTCTACACTGACAGTGTGGAAACTGCTTGAGATTCTCTCTCTCCTTCTCTCTATGTTCCTCCCCTGCTCTCTCTCAAAGTAAATAAACTTTAAAAAAAAGGGATTATGTTGAAAACGGAATAGGTCAGCACTTGGTACACAGAAGGCACTTAATAAATTATAGCTAAAACCATTGTGAATTTTATCACTTCAAGTCTTACAGATTCAATTTTCTTAACTCTAAAATGTCCTTTAAAGTTTTCTTCTAGTGTTAATATTATATGCCAATTTTACTCCCTCATTTTTTATATATGTGATCTTTTCCTAAACTCAGTTTTATTGAGGTATAATTAAAATTTTGGAAAATGTTCAGATCCTATGTATAATGTTTTAGACAAATGAACACAATATTTGAATTTAGACAAATGAACACAATATTAGAACTACCACCCCAAAAAAACATTTCTGTTATCTCAGAGAATGCCTTCATGTCACTTTCCAGCCCATTATTGAACTTCATACAAATGAAATTATTCAGTATGTTGCCTTTCGTCTCTGGCTTTTTCCACTAAATATAGTGGTTCTCTGTTCATCCATGTTGTTGCTTATATTAGTAATCCCCTCTTTTTATTACTGAGTAGTATTCTGTTGTATGGTTATGTTACCATTTCTTTATGTATGACTTACCAAACATTTACACTATTTCTGTTTTTTGTCTCTAGTGAGTAAAGCATTTGTGTAGGTTTGTGCTCATTCATTTTTATAGAAATATAGTTTCATTACTTTTTTATATACACCTAAAAGTATGGTTACTGGCCCATAACCAAAGCTTTATAAGAAAGTACCAAAACTTTTTCCGAAGCGATTATACCATTGTACATTTCCATGAGCAACGAGTAAGAAAGACAGTTCTTACACATCATCACCACCACTTGTTATTATCAGTCTTCTTGTCATTCCAGTGGGTGTGAAGTGAAATCTCATTGTGGTTTTGATTTGCATTTCTCTGGTGACTAATGATGTCCGTCACCTTTCATGTGCCTGTTGGATCTTCACTTAAGCTCTTTTGTGAAGTGTCTTTCTAAGCCTTTGCTCATGTATTTGTATTTTCTTATTATCATTGGTTTACTGCTATCCTTTATTTATTTTTTATACAAATTCTTTCTCAGATATCTATATTTATTCCCCATCTGTGGCTTTTATTTGTTTGTTTTTCTTTCTTTTTTAAATGTTTATTTATTTTTGAGAGAAACAGAGAGACAGAGAGACAGAGAGACAGAGCAGAAGTAGGGGAGGGGCAGAGACAGACAGAGACCTAGAATCACAAGCAGGCTTCAGGCTCTGAGCTGTCAGCACAGAGCCCGATGCAGGGCTTAAACTCCCAACCCATGAGATCATGACCTGAGTGGAAGTTGGATGTTCAACCCACTGAGCCACCAAGGTGCCCCTGTTTGTTTCGTTTCTTAACAGTGCCTTTTGATGAGCTGAAGTTTTTAATCTGAAGAAGTTTCATTTATAATTTTTTCTATTTACTCAATATTTTTTTGTACCTATCACAAAGATGCTGTGCTAATCTTCTGTATGTTTCAGGAATTTTTAGAATTTTAGTTTTTTATATTTTGAGGTCTTTTTCCTGGGTACTTCTTCTAAAACATCTTTCAACTTAATTCTTGATTATAGATCTATTCATGATTTTTATTTCTCAAGACAATTTTGGAAATCGTTTTCCAGAAAAATATCTTTTGATTGAAGAGTCTATGTGCTAATTGATACATGTGCATGCAAATACAATTTGTGTTAATACAGAAATATAATTGTGTATGTGTGTTTTGAGAAGGTGCCATCTAGGGTCACCTAGGTGGCTTGGTCGGTTGAGCATACAACTCTTGATTTCAACTCAGGTCATGATCCCAGGGTCATGGGATGGAGTCCAACATAGGACTCCATGCTGAGCCTGGGGGCTGCTTGGGATTCTCTCTCTCTCTCTCTCTCTCTCTCTTTGCCCCTCCCCCACTTGTGTACATGTGCGCATGCTCTCTTTCTCTCTAAAAAAAGAAGATAAGAAGATACCACCTATTTTTTCTTTCCTGTTACCTCTACCTACAGCACATCCCTACACGAATATGCCACATATTAACAACCTAGTATTTATCCATCCATCCATCCACTGTTGAATAGCTTCCTTTCATTCTAACAGATGAATTCCGTTTAGGCTTGGTGGAAGAAGTTTGAATTGATGTATTCTTAATCTGTACCTACTATTTTTTCTATGTTCCAGTATTGCATGGGAGCAATCTGATGCCATTTTATTACTTTTGTTTCATTTCTCCCATTTTTTTTTTATTTTTATACTGTCATTTTTGTCTGATGATACTTGTTTCCTCTTTTTGTTGCTAGTGATTTGGATGCCATGCAACTTATTTTTATTCTATTTATTATGATCTTTAAGTGAAAAACTTTTCTGAATTTGTGTTTTTCTATATGTATATATACTTTAAAGTTTATTTATTGTTAGGGAGAGAGAGAGAGAGACGGAGAGAGAGAGGGTCAGGGAGTGAGTGTGAGCAGGGGAGAGGCAGAGAGAGAAAGGGAGAGAGAAAATCACAAGCAGGTTCCACACTGTCAGCACAGAACCCAATGGGGGGCTCGAACTCATGGAACATGAGATCATGGTCTGAGCTGAAATCAAGAATCAGATGCTTAACCAACTGAGCCACCCAAGTGCCCCCAATTTGTGTTTTTCTAACTGTAAGTGTGACTTTTCCACATACCCAGTGTAAGATAGAAAATTCATATACCTTGTTTCTTCTCTCATCTTATTTTTTATAGCCTGCCACTTAACTTTTTGAAAGTAAGTTTAGTTTTTCCCTATTTTTATGGTTATTGGCTTTTTAAAAAAGGTAATTCAAAAGTTTTGCCAAGATAAATTTAGAAATGGGTATTCTATCTTGAATTCTTGTAGGAAATATTTTTTTAAACTTGCAAATTCAATGTTTATTTTACTGGTTGATTTTTTTGTACTATTCATTCATTGCTATATGTTCATTATTTCTTGCTTTCTTTTTTGAAAATCATTATGATGTGCACTGTATCTCCTGGATCTGTCTTCCAAGCCTCTCACCTTTTCTCACGTCCTGTTTATTGCCATCAATTTCCACTCTGTTCTTTTAAGCTATTATTTTGAACTTGATTTTTGTTCTCCAATTTTCATGTGAATTTGTGTGTGTGTGTGTGTGTGTCTGCTCATGAGTGTGTATGTGTTCATATTTTGAAAGGTGGGTGATAATGGAGGTATTCTTTTAATATAGAGAGCCTCAGCTTACTCTGCCCCTTATTGACATATCAGTGGAGTATTTCCCTCTTCTGTGACTGTGCACACAGCACACTATATTCTAGCAGTAGCCAGTAACATTTCTTGATTGGCTACTTGGTGTCTATTAGCCGCCTGATAATCTTGTTAAATAATTTTCTTGTGTCTTTTAAATACTCTCCTATCCTAAATTGTTCTCAAGTCCTAACACATCAACTTCAATAAAAAGAAACATAACTGCAAATGAAAATCCTCAAAAGCCTATAACACCAGTTTCCATATTATTCATGTTTCCTTCTTGGTGGTCAGCCCATCAGCTTCAGTTATGAATCATTCTATGTGAATACTAAAATACTGAAGTTCATTCTTACTCCAAGTGCTTTAGTGTCACTGGGTTTTATGATCACAACATGTTATGTGAAGTAGGACATTTTCCTTCTCTCTTTAATAGAGAATCAAGATATTCTTAGGAGGTTGGATGACTAACCTAAAGTCATACATCAATTAAACAAGGTGTTCCATTTAAAACTCAGCTTTCCTGACAGTCGGTGCTTGGGTTCATGCAGAATTTTAATGTACCTCTTAAATATGTATGACATAATTCTTAGCTTGCCTTGCTGCATTGCTTGTCCAGAATCTCCATCCATCTCAATCTCTTGCATGCCTGATGTCCTATCATTCCTTCTTTAAGTTCCAGTTTAAAAGTATAAGTAAAATGTGCATTATACATATTGGATGGAATGCATAATCAAATTTGAATAAGTATCCTAACTAAGAGAATCAAACTTTTTCTTTTCATGTTGGGGGTCTGCGGTAGCATTTAGCAATGTTTATTCTTTGAGATACTGAATCACTAATAATCTGTTGTTTGTTTTGAATATTTGCTCCCACACACTGTACTGTGAATACTTTCTCATTATTTATTTGTGACTAAAGTCATCAGTTGACTTACACTTTTAGAATTTTAATTGGCAAATAATGTTCCCACACATTTTTAAAGCTATTTTCTATGGTCAACCAAAAAATTTGGTGCTAACTGACGTGAATTTACCACAAAGCACATTTCTAATCTTACAGAAAACTTCTATCCTACACCACTTGGATACGGTGTGTGTTTATAGCCCAAATTCCTGTAATCACTAATGTTTCCCCCATGTTATTAGCCATTAGTAGTATATTTAAGAAATAGTACACTGAGCAAAAGATTCCATAAGTTGCAAACAGGAAACTCATAAGACATCTACCTTATACATTGTAAGGAAACCTACCCTATTGGATGATGGAATCTGACTGTAGTTTGTAGTGATCATTTGAATTTCAGAGAGGAAACAAGACATTAATAGAAAATTGCTCAACAGTTCCAAGATCCTACTAACAGCGCGGATAACTAACTTGTGGTAGATATTTACTATGTAACACTGTACAGTGGTTAGAAGTAATGCATTGGATGTACATGCAACACAATACTCTGTTCTTAAATGTAGTTTTTAGTAAAAGGAGTAATCACTTGACCTATATCCATACCATTTATACACACTGAAAGACATATGTAATGGACAAAGGAAATATATGTATTCAAGATCAGATTTTGGTCACATTTGAATGAGTTCCTATAGGGAGGAAAGGGAATGGAATGGGGTTCAAGAATAAAGGGAAACATTTTTTTAAAAAATTAATAATAATTAAAAACATTATATGGACCAAGAATTACAGTGTACTAATAGCTGTGGATTATGGAATTATGATTAACTCAACCTTCTTCACAAGTATATAACAAGTATATATACAGTGTTGCCCTGCTGGGAAGACTACTGACCTGAGACTCAGGAAAATCATTTCTAGTATATGTTCTGCCGTATTTACAGTGCTATTGGCAGCAGTATAAAGTTGATCAAGCCACATTTTGTTTTCAACCTGAATTTCCTTCTTTTTAAGTTCAACTGTTTGGAAATATGCTCTATAAGGTTTCCTCTAACTTTAAGCTTTGTTATACATATGTCGATTTATTCATACATGCAGCGAGGGTTTCACACATATGTATGATTACTAGAGGTGATGTACTTTAATAAAATGAAACACTTGTTGGACTGATGCCTGATTCTCTTTTAGTCAGTATTAGGAAAAGGGCTTTCCTATGCTGTAGACTACAGAAGTCCTACTGATGTACATTTTGGGTGCCTGCACTTTGGTGGTGATCTTGTGAAGGCTGCAGAGCCAGTGTTGTTGAGGTAAGTTATGGCCATGCCTGAAAATAGGGCACATCTCATCCTGAGCATTGGATAGAGGCAAAGCCTGGATTAGAACTTCAGGCATTATTCCCATCCCCTAAATATTATCAGAACAGACTTGCCTCCTAGACACTCTCCTGAACCTTGCTGCTCGCTGCCTTGTCACCCGTGCCTGGTATCAGACTCTCTGGCTTCCATTTGCCTGCCTGGCACTTGGATTTGCCGATGTTGCCTCTGTGTGGTTCTGTGGCATAGATGGGATGCTTCATTGACATATTTGGTGGTGGGCAGATGGCTGCAGCTGTCTACTCTTTAAAAACTTATATCAAAAAGGGGTCAGATCCTACCTAATCTAGTACCTTGTAATTCTTTGCTGCTACCTCCCCACCTCATTTCATTTTGGCATTCTGGCCTCTCTTGGGTTATGGGATTTATGATAGGCAATTGGTAAGAAGGATGAAACTCTCCCGTTTGAGTCCAGATCTTGGATTGAACTAAATTACACCAGCAATTCACGTTTTTACATTTCCACAGCACCAATGTCTTTATTTTTTTGGTAGAAGAAAAACATGTTGGATGTATAGTTGGTTCTAGATCTAAATAAACCTTTTTAAGATAAGATTTTCTAATACTCACATTTTCTTATAATTTAAAGGGTTTAAATGATTATGCCTCAACTTTGAATAAAATCTTGGGGAGTTTTTATTTCCTTCTTGACAGCTTTTTCATGAAAACCTGTTCTCCACATTATCAGGAGACTTCTGATTTTAGTGACACGGGAGACTTGTTTTAACATAGCCCTCTTCCTAGCAGCAATAAAAATCTAAATGCATATGAACAAATGGAATATACACAGAATTTAGATATGTAAACACTGAGCTTGAAAAAAAGAAAAGGAAAATCCAAATGCCCATGCCAGTGGTTAAAACCAGAACAGTAAGCATCCAGCTGATGTCAGAGCAAACTGGGACTTAACACTCCTGGTTATAGGAGCTCAGGGGCTGCATTTCTAATAACCATATGGGGGTTAGAGGAGGTAGGAGCCTTGGCTTGTATAATTTGAGGAACTTGAATTAAGATGCTTGCATAAGGCTGGGCCCTGGAAGTGCTGCCTGCTTAGAGAAATTCCATGTATCCTGCCTGAAGCCCTGGATGTGTGAAGCTTCCCAGGGGCTAGCGAAGACACCAGTGGTGCCATGTTTGGATTATGTGACCAAATTTATATTTGGGCATGATGTGGAGACCCCCAAGCCAGGAAATTTATTATAAAAATTAGTCCCTCACTGGTAAAACACATGGATCTCTCTGTAGAAGCAAATGCATCATCATTCTGTGGGGACTTTTCTACAACCCAGGCTGTAGAGAACTCCTAGAGTTAAAACAATCCCTGGTAAAAATTACAAACCACAGGAGGAAGCAGTCTACTGTGGAGGTCCAGAAGTTACCTACCAGAACTTGGTAAGAAAAAAATATGAAGGCTATTATAAAATAAACATACATAAAATGACTTAAGGAATAAAGAAAGAATACAAACCAAGATAATAAAAAATACAGTGAGGTTTAAAAGGTAGAAGGAGCTAAAGGGGGAAGAAACATTCTGAACTCTTAGCTATTAAAATATTTTATGTTCTTCCTCATGAATTGTCATGCTCTACATGTATTTATGTTTCTACTATAAATATATATATTATAGTTTAATATAGTTTAATATAACATAATATTATATAAATAATATATACATATATATGTACACTAATACATAACTGTAACTATATATAGCCTCACTTGGGGTCAAATCTAGTCTAACAAATGCCATTAAAACTTTACAAATCCATAATAGAAAAAATTTTCAATTCCGTTCAACGATGACCAATTAATCGACTAGTTTTTAAAACATTCTCATAATAAAGGTTCTTGCTTGTAGTTACAAAGAGTTTCTTAGATTAGCCCAGTCTTTTCAAAGATCCAGGTGTTCTACTTTGATTTCTCTTGAGTAGATAAGTTTCACTGAAAGACGTGTCTAATCAGAGGCTACATATTTACAGTCTCTAATACTACAACGTAATAAAGCATTCACCTCATTGCAAATTTGAAGTACATGATGTTTTAAGATAAACTGTCATGGACAAGAAAATATTTTAAGACCCCTTCAACCAAAGCACTGCCTTTCACGGACTCTTAGTGAGCGTTCTTGTATTTTATTTCATATTCAACTCTTTTATTCTGAATTCAGGGCTGTGATTACTACTTGTCTCAGTTGAATATCAATGCTAGCCTTTCCAATTATTTCCTAAATGCTCAATTCCTTACTTATGTGCAGTAAATTTCTCACACCTTATAGAATTCCAATCAGCATTCCTCAGGGCATTTTGCATTCTTTCAGTCTTCCAAGTCTCCTTTCCCAAGTCAGAAATGCTTGCATTGTTTCTCTTCGTAAGCAGCATACTCTCTTGAGCATTTCAAATCAAATAATAAGTTGATAACTAGATTTGAGATGCTCCCCAGCTTCGATATGATTTATCATACTTGGCTGAATTTTTAGGAAAAGTTCCAGGAAAAAAAAAATAAATAAAAAACAACCCCCTCCCTCCCAAACTTTTTCTCCGTAAAGACTAAGCAAAGAAACTCTGAGAAACAAAACCAATGTGACTTGAGGACAGAACTTTTATTCTTTTCTATAATTAAATTGCCATTGTCCTAATCAATATAGTGTAATTAAAATCTTTCATGGTCGATATTCCGGTCTGTCCATGGTTGTTCACTGTTAGTCTTAAGAAGACTTAATATCTTCAGTTTCTCTACAGGTTGCTTGTACACACACAAAAAAGTGCCATTTTCAAGATTGGGTGGATTCAGATTTTGAGGGAGAAAAAGAGATGCAGACTGAGATTGAGGGAGGAAGGCAGGTAGGGAAGAGGGGAGGGAGAGGGGGTGGGCAGAGGAAGAGACCAAGAAGGCAAGAGAGAGATTTTGATATTGCAGTCAACAGACTGGTTTTGACTACTAATTACATTCCTGGATACTTGCTTGATGCACTGCATATTTTTTTCTAAGTAAACATAAGAAAGAAGACTGGTTTAATCTGTAAAACATTTCATGCATCACATTTTTAATGTGTTAAAAAATATATCAGTACTCAAGGGTGTGTTCAGGACTAAGAAAGGAAACTAACAAAGAAAATAAATCTAATTCCTGTCTTCAAGATACTTAAGCTCTTGACTGAAGTCAAGATAAAATATCAATAGAAAAAGCAAAATAGCATGCCAGTTGATTGATCCTTTTATCTGTAGGATGCCAAACAACAGAATCAGTATGTGTTAATTTTTTCTTGTTGTTTAAGGGCTTGTTTATTTAAACCTCTGTGTTGACTTTGTATGTCACATAGCCTTTCTTGGTTTATAGTCCAAAGACACAAGCTTGTGGCCTGGACATATGCTTTGTGGGATTTACAGAATAATACTTAAAGCTTTTAATTATTTGTCAACAGTTAAAAATTGGGAAACTTGTCAAAAATTCCCGATTTCAGAATTTTTTTAAACATGCTAAAGATCCTTTGACCATGAGCCCTGCAACTGCATAAGGAAATAGTTATAGCGGAGTAAGACTGCCCTTTTAGGTTGGATTACAATCTACAGTTGTAGATTCTGTACTCTTACCTGATCCACTTTTGCTCATTTATATTAATTTCCATAGGCTATGGATTTAGAAACCTTGGATATACACTAGAGTTTTATCTGGAGAATTTGAAAAAGTAGGAAAACACAGATGTACTTAATATTGGATCCCAATATTAGATTTGGGATTTATTGGTCTACTAGTGTATATGTGTCTGTGTGAGTATACGTATATACATAAACACATGTATATATACACACAGACATACACAGATACCCCAAAACCAAAACCAGTAGTTCTGTATGACCATGGTAAAGACTCATTGCTGTATTATTTGAGTTTTATCTGCTGTTTCACATTTTCAGTGGTCTCCACATGAAACGGGAGTGTTTCTTTCTAGTTGTGTTTTCTTCTGGATTTTAATTTTGAACCACAAATCTGAAACGGAAACCACACTTCTAATATTTACTGAGACTAGAAAAGTATACCACCTTACGTGAGCAAGGATCTGGTCGTGGTTTGAGAGTCCAGAGCCTCATTCAGTTTTGTCTTTGTGCCCAGAGATGACCAGGCTCAAGGGAAATGATTCTGGCTGTTGAAAATTATGGCAACTTGTGGAATTTGTGAGTTACAGTATGAAGTTTAAAATGAAAACAAAACTTCCAAAGAGAAAGCAAAGCCTGTGTCCATAGGTTGGCAAGTCCTTTCCCCAGGGTGAAAGACTATGTAGGAAGTCAAATTATGATAAAAAAGCTGTTTTGTGTGCCTGGTATCAGAGCAAAGAGAGTTGCATCAGTTGTTATAGCTGTCGAGTTGATTGGTCAGAACATGAGTTTGACTACTGAGGGCTTCCTAGATACCTGTCTCACCACAACCACAAACCTGGTCTGGATTTTTGTTTGGTTTTGGGTTTTTCCCAAGCCTCCTCAGGTTTGCATTTGCTGTTTCTCCTTAGTTTTGAGCCCCCTCAACAGAGATCACATCTTATCTATTAGGGGTACAAGTTTACTTGTTTAATTTCAGTTATAAAATTTGCCTTATATTCTATGGGCATCCCCTCAAAAACCTCTATGTACTAAGATATCATGAATTCACTTTTCATGAATGAACATCTTTCATGCCTTACTGAGCCTAGAGGATAAAAATAGAACACATTATATAATCTTTGTAATTCTCTTCAGGGGTCACACCCTAACCTTGCTCTCAGAACAGAACTCTGCACATGGAGAAAGGAGCATGTATTTCCTGAGCAATTGTTGTGGACTAGCACCTAATCTTACTCATATATATATGTGTGTATTTATACATATTTACATTTATATATAAATCTTAGATACATATATATGTATTTGTATACATATAATCTTATATATAAATTATAAGTCATATATATATATATATATAATTTGTGATATTATTATCCTCATTTTATAAATAAGGAAATTAAAGCTAGAGAAATTAAATAAATTGTTCAAATTAGCAGCTAGTACATTGACAGAGCCTGAATTTAAATCTCTGTTTCTTTGACTTCTAATTCCGTGTGTGTGCGCGTGCGTGCGTGGGGTTGTGAGACAGATTAGTTGAATTAGGTTTCCTTCTGATTAAATATACTATGTTGCCTCATATAATATAAGATCAATAAGGTGTTTGATTTATGACCAAAAAGTAATATTTATCACTTAATCACTTTCTTATAGCTCCCACATATTTTCATTTGCTCTTTATGGAGATTTGGAAATGGGGTGGATTTTAACCATTTCGATCATTTAATGTTTGGCAATGTGAGCACATAGTAACTGCTCAATAAATACCTCACGTAGAAAGGTGAAGGGAACTATGGGGGAATTTTGATTGTATAGCTAGACTTATGAGGTATAAGTAGCTAAAAGTCAGTCAGTCCTTCTCTTTTCTCTTTATTCAAAATGTGAACAACATAAAATCATATTTAATATAAAGTTATTGCTACCTATATGGAAAGGAGCTAGAGAAAGTATTTGATATTTAAAATGATTCATGGCAAATGTATTAGAAAAATAGGAAACACTTTATTGTTAAAACACACCCCAGTGTGCGCATGTGCGTGCACACACACACACATACACAAAGCAACCCTTCAGTGGGATGAAACTTTGACTTCATAAAGTCATCCATCCAGTGGGTGGATGTAGACACCTGTCTAACTCCAGTCAGTTTTAAATTGGGCAGTTCAGAAAGCCCAAGGTGGGAATATTTGGGCTGGAAACATAGCCCTGGTAGCCGAGTTGTTGTCCTACAGCCTCACAGCACGACTAATCAGTAGATTGTGTTCTTAACAATCAGAGAGAAGTCTTAGAAAAGCACTTCGGTCGCCAGTGTAGCGGACACCCCTTAGTGCTCTTCCCCTTAGTGCTGTACCTGAGGTGTCTAGTGTTGGTACAAATGGACCGTCCCAATGAGACTAAGTGATGGCCGGAGAGTTCATGGAGGCCTCCTTGTACACCATTTTATCCTGCATTTCTTAGACTCTTGTACACCAGCACCTCCCCAATTCCCGCCTACTGACTTTCAGCTGCTATTTGAATTTCTCTTTGGATACTACACAATTAATAATGAAATATTGGTAAAGTGTATTCATATGAGTTTTATTCTCATTTGTAATGTTATTTTTGAAGAAGTATATATACCATATATACTTATTATATGTTATAATTATATATTATGAGATATATACATATTCTATAGTTTCAGCCAATTATAAAGTATCATTTCTTACTGTGACAAACTGACATATTTATTCCCTATGGACAATGTCCTTTTGTAGAGTCCTCTTTTCCTTAGTATTCTTAAGGCAGTTACTTAATTGCTAAGGGTTGTTCTCAAGGTATTGTGATCTAGTTCTTTAATTTATATTTTTCTTCCTAGTATATATTACCTTCCTAGTAACCCTGTTAAAGATCGGTTAAACTATTCTGAGTTCTAGAGAGGATTGATGGAAAAAATTGATTATAAATTTTGACTATTCTAATGATTTGTCTAATTATAATAATCATTACTCATGCAATACAAAATTCCAAATATTTTCCCCTCCCCCAAGGGCTGTAAAGTTGATCTGATGTTTACTAGAAAACACTCACCAATTAGTATCTTTCATCCAGTGATCTGGAAGTGTTTCAGCCAGCCGTTATTGTTGAGGAACTTATAGATTTTAAGTTGAGAAAGAACTAATGTTTATTGAGTGTCTGCTGTGTAGAGATCAACACTTCACATACGTTTCTTTGTTAACCAGACCTGGCTCTGTGAGTCAGATATTAATATTTCCATCTAGTAGACAAGGGCAGAAAAATTGAGGCATGTTAGGCAACTTGCCAGACTCTAAAAGCCCGACTCTAGTGCCAGGACACCCTTGCGCTATTTCTGTAAATATTTGTGTATGTGCTTTCTAAACATTATTTACAAAAACGATCATAGTGTATATTCTCTAGAGATTGATGCTTTCTCTGATTCTGTCTTCATGTTCTAGGTGACATTTTGATATATAGTATGAACCTCTGATTCTTCTTGAATACATTCGTCACCCTCAATTACTATTAGATTGTCATTTCAATTATCTTCCTTAAATTATCTCCCTTGCATCCTATTACTTATACCCACCCCCGCCCCCAAAGTTAGCATCTCCTTGTGCACTTTTGTTTCTAATGTGCTCTTCCCAAAGCTTGGGCTACTGGTTTTTAAGAATTTTTATGTATTTTTATTTATTTAAAAAATTTTTTTGGGGTGCCTGGGTGGCTCAGTCGGTTGAGCGTCCGACTTCAGCTCAGGTCATGATCTTGCGGTCTGTGAGTTCGAGCCCCGCGTCGGGCTCTGTGCTGACGGCTCAGAGCCTGGAGTCTGCTTCGGATTCTGTGTCTCCCTCTCTCTCTGTCCCTCCCCCACTCGTTCTCTGTCTCTCTCTGTCTCAAAAATAAACATTAAAAAAAATTAAAAAAAATTTTAACGTTTATTTATTTTCGAGAGACACAGAGACAGAGCATGAACAGGGGAAGGGCACAGAGAGAGGGAGACGTAGAATCCGAAGCAGTCTCCAGGCTCCAAGAGGTCAGCACAGAGCCCGACGCGGGGCTCGAACTCACAGACCAAACTGTAACATCATGACCTAAGCTGAAGTCGGCCGCTTAACCGACGGAGCCACCCAGGCGCCCCAGAATTTTAATCTCACAGTTCCATATTCACCATGCCGCACATTACCCTCCTGATGGTACTCGTAATTTAATTACATGACTGAGAGTAAGTATATTGAGAATAATGTCGGTGAAGAGGTTTCGCTTTCTTGCAGGTGGTCTCAATTCTGCTCGGATCACATTGTCCTCAGATAAGAACTGCTATTCATGTAAGTCATATAAACAGGAGCCTGAGGAGGCACATCCAGTTTAATACACTCGTGGCCTTAGTGGTTGGATCTCGAGGGGAAGGGATGATAGCGGCACCGCCATCGCCGCCACCACCTACCACCAGCAAGAGCGCTGCCATTCATTAGGCGCTCTTAATGTGCACGATATTATACGGGCACTTTGAAAACATTTCGTGTCTTAAATATGTATCTGACTTGACGTGTGAAGCACTCAGAACAATGTCTGCTTGTAAATTGAACACAAATATTTGCTTTTATCCTTTTCATCATCACCATCATTGTCTCATTTAAAGCCTTCAATGATCATTGGATGGAGATATTATTATCCTCACTTTAAGGCTAAGGAAATTGAGGTTAATCGAGGCTGAATTACTAGCATGGTAGAGATTGAATTTCAGTGCAGGTAAATTTGATTTCTAAGACTATTTTCTTCCTGCTCAGTTGCACTACCTCCCCTAAGTGGGAATGGCTACAAAGAAAAATGTTTCCCTGCTTTTGACCTTCACCAGGTGGGAACACCTTCCTGCCTCCCCTCCCCTCTGCCATGCAGAGGAGACTAAATCCAGAAACCATGGCTGATGTCTACACTTCATAGACTGCTGTTTGGAGAAGTCTCTGTGGCTTCAGGGAGAAAGTAGCTGGGTTCCTAGGGGACCCTCTGAATGTCTGAGATGTTTTTGATTGCTCTGCTTATTTCAGGAACGCTAACTGCTAACCCCTGTCTTCCCCAGGGCATTCTGATTTTCCAGACAGAACTGGACTCTGGGTCTATAAATGCTTATCTTGTCCTCTCCTTTGTCCCTTCTCATCACTTCTTCTAACCTGACACCAGCTGTGTGCCATCTATTAACCTGTCATATTCATTGATCTCCCTAAGAAATCAAACTGTCCCTCTAATTCCCCTCTCTGATCTTTGCTTGCCAGAGCTTACTGACAAAATTGTCCCCTTGCAGAAATGTATAGTCTATTCTCTTTAGCTATAATAGCCTCAAATGCTGTATAGTCAATACATGATTTTCTGTACGTTTTAAACTTTATGGCCTCATTGAAAATGAAAACCATTTGCAGGTAACTCTAATTTTACCTCCAATGGCTGTATGAAAATACATCCAAAGTAAACCTGGGGATTAAGGAAGCTTATAAAGAAAAGCATAAAACCTTTCCATCAGGACTTTCACTTTTCAACAGAAAATAGGGTGTACCTTGTAATTCATAATATCCAAATCCAAAATGATATCTAATTTTCTTCCCTCTTATTTGTTGGAGAATGAGGATTATAAAATCTCCAGTGTAGCTTAATATGGTTATAATGAAGCTGTGGTCATTCCCTTTTCTTTTTAAGAGCCTTAGGAAATTCTCCGTTCCCTGATGATGCCATTCTTCCATCACGATGTCACGGTACATTCATGACTTCTTTGCCAAAACTAGATAATTTAAGAGTAAACACATCTTCATTAATTCTTTTATTATTCAGTAGTATGTCTGTAGTAGGAGCTTATGTTAGTCAGTGTCCAACCAGGGTAAACATGAGTTACTCCAGGCATTTCAAACAGAGAGAATTCAACACAGGAAATAAGTTAAAAACATATTGGATGTTCATTGCAGCAATGTTTACAGAAGCCGTTGAATGGAAACAACCTAAGTGTCCATTCATAGATGAAATGACAAAGAAAATGGAATATGCCTATTTTATGTATGCATACACATATGTGTATATGTGTGTGTATACAGACACACACACACACAAGGGAATATTATTCAGTTGTATAAAAGAAAGAAATCCTGTTATTTGCCACAACATGGATGGATCTTGAAGGCATTATACTGAAGGACATAAGGCAAACAGAAAGACAAATGAGGTTATGATCTCACTTGTATATGGAATCTGAATAAACTAAAATCATAGATATAGAAGACAGATCGGTGATAGCCAGAGGTGGGAAGGGGAGGGAAGTGAAATGGGTGGAAGTTGTTCAAAAGGTACAGACTTCCAGTTGTAAGATACATAATTCCTGGGGATGTAACATACACCATAGTGACTATTGTTAGTGATACTGTATTGTATATTTACAGAACGCCAGGAGAGCAAATCTTAGAAGTCCTCATCACAAGAAAACAAAATTTTGTAACTATGCAAGGTGATTGTTGTTAACTAAACTTATTGTGATGATCTTTTCATGATATATACATATGTTAAATTACATTGTACATTTTGGACTAATACAGTATTCCCTGTTAATTATTTCTCACTCGAACTGGGGTAAATATATAGTGGGAGGATCAAAATAGCAAAAGAGAAAAGCAAGTGGTTATTCAAAACTGAGGATTGCGTCCCCCTTGGGCAGAAGGCTAGGAATTCAGCGGCTAGTGTGTAGGGGGGGTGCTCCCAAAGCCTGGGCTAGTGGCATTTCTGCTGCTGCCACTGAGCAGGAAGCTAGGTGCCTCCTCTCCTACAGATGCTCAGACAACACCCCAGAAGTTCCCAGGGAATGAAAACCTCTGGCAGTCTCTCGACAAATCTTTAGATAGGCTATTCCCTGTACTTGAAACTCATCCTTCCTCCCTCCACCTGCTCTGCCTTCCGCTTGGCTATTTCTTCTATTTCTAATAAAAGTTGTGTGCTTTTCAACGTCTAACAGAAGATTGTTACATATGGGAGTCTCAAACTTTATCATACCTTTCTCTATCACTTGTATCATAGCCATGATTGCAATATCATGGTATATCTGTTACCTGTGTACTTGTTAGTCAGTCCTCTTTAAGTTGAGAGCTTCTCAAGGTTGTGCCTTTTTTGTTTCTTTGTTTACATCCTCTCGGCCAGCATGGAACCCATTCACCCTCAACTAATGTTTGTCAAATGTATTTTAATTGAATTTAGTTGCAAATCCATATAGCTGTGGTATCTTGATGCGTCTACTATGCTGTGTCAGGAATTAAAACGTGCGGCAGGCAGTGGGGAGTTGTGCCTTGGGAGACTTGCAGAGACATAATGTGACTCAGTGAGTCCGAGCTGGAGGAAGTTAGAGGGAGCCAGCACAGGGGGCCGCTCTGAACCTGTGGTATCCAGTAGGAGCTGAGTGTGAAGTTTAGATTTAAGCTTGACCCTTCAGTGACCACTGTTTTGTTTTTCCTCATTTGGGACTTGGGAATGTTATTTTATGTTACTTTATTGTGGAGGTGGGGCTTTTCTCAGGATTAAATAGTGTTCTTTTTAGTGCTTTCAAAGGTGTCTGGCTGACAGGCTGGCTGAGGTTTTATAATCAACCATTTATAATCATGAAATATTCTAATTATAAAAAGTAATGTATTCAGACATTCTAAATTATGTTCCCATTCACTTTGCCAAGTGCCTTTTCAAACCATTTTGCTCTGGCGTCTTTTTTTTTTTTTTTTTTTTTGTAATTCTCTTTTTACAACACAGAAAACTGAGTCTATCTTCAGTGAGTTAACTCTGAACAAATTTAAAGGTGTGAGTCCAAGTGGCCCAAGAGAAATCGCAATGTAATACCCTACCTTTCCTTTCAAACCTAAACTCACGCTTTTCTGTCTGGAAACGCTAGAGCTACCTGCCCGCCCATCTGGCTGAAGATAAAACAACGGTAACAACTCAGGTGTTCATCCTATCTTAAGCTTTCTGTTCCTCCCACAAAGTCTCATTCTCATGACAGAGGCCAATCTGGGCACCTTGGAGGCTCAGTAGGTTAAGTGTCTGACTTCGGCTCAGGTCATGATCTCATGGTTCGTGGGATGGAGCCCTGCATCACGCTCTGAGCTGACAGCTCACAGCCTGGAGCCTGCTTCAGATTCTATGACTCCGTCTCTCTGTGCTTCCCCCACCCCCACTCATGCTCTGTCTGTCTGTCTCTCTCTCTCTCTCAAAAATAAAATAAACATTAAAACAAATACAAAAACAAAAAAAAGACAGAGGCCAATCTGATCTAGGCCAGTGGATTTCAAACCAGGTCCCAGCAGATCCTTGCTGCTGAAAGGCCTACAAGGGGAGGGAAGGAGAGACAGAGTGGACAGAACCCCATCCCTGCTCCAGGCTCACTTGTCTACACCTCCAGCAGATCTGCTCTTCTCCTTTCCACAGTCAGTTCTTTATGAAACTTCATTTACAAAAGGAATCAACTGCTATTGACATTGTAAAAAAACCACTGACCTTGTATGCACAAATATTAAGAGAATATACAGATGCTAAAAAAAAAAGGAAGGGAAATCCCACAGATATGGACTTGGAAAACATCTCCTTCGATATTTGATTTTTGTTTTTCCAATCAACTGTGAGTTTTCAAGCAAGTTACTTAATCTCTTTGGGCCATAGTTTTTCAATCGGGGATGTTGTGAAATTTAAAATTTACAAATTACTGTATTCTATTCAAACAAGAGTCATTGTTTTCCAGAGAATGGGTCAGTAAATTAATGAAATTCGAGAGTAACAGCACAAATGTGTCATTATTAATAAACAGTGTTGACTGCCTTCTGTGCTGGTGCATCTTACGAGTCACCTAGGCTGGGCCATGGAATCCCCAGATAGTTGATCAAACTTTATTCTAGTGTTTCTGTGAGAATTTATTTGGTTGATATTAATATTTAAATCCATGCCCTTGAGTAAAGGAGATTGTCCCCCATAATGTGGATGAGCCAAACAATTAAAGGCCTGAAGGGGATAAAATGCTGACCCTCCACCGAGTAACTGAGAATTCTGCCTGAGGGTCTTCAAACTGGGACATTGGCTCTGCCTACTTTTACTGCACCTTCTGACCTGTGGACAAGAACTGAAACATTGGCTTTTCTGAATGTGAACTTGCCAGCCTCCATAATTTTGTGAGCCAATTCCTATAATAGGTAGGTAGGTAGGTAGGTAGATGGATGCAGAGAGAGAGAGAGATGTATATATGCCATACTGATTCTGTTTCTCTAGAGAACCCTGACTAGTACACCTACTGAGGTGATCTTGAAATATGGTCACAATTTCTTGACATTCTTCCCTCCCAAAGGTTGAGCCTAGTTCCCCTCTCCCTTGAACTTAATGACTTGCTTCTGATGAATGGAATACGGTGGAAGAGACAGTGTGTAGCAAGGTGATAAAAGGCACTATGGCTTTTTTCATATTTCCTCTCTTAGATCACTTTCTCTAGGGGAAGCAAGTGCCATGTATAAAGATGTACACATGATGAGGAACTGAGGCCTCCTGCCAACAGTCATGTGAGCCAATACTGGAAGGGGACCCTACAGCCCCTGTCAGGCCTTCAGAAGACTGAAACCCTGACTGACATCATCACCATGACTTCCTGAAAGATCCTAAACCAGAACCATTCAACAAAATTGCTCCCAGATTCCTAACCCATAGAAAGTACATGAAAAAAACAAACACTTATTATTTTTAAGTCACTACGTTTTAGAGTACTTTTGTTTCACAGCAAAAGATAACTAATATACCCATGTTGAGTACATTGCAATGTGCTGGGCCATTCATTCTGAGTCTTAGGACTGTGGATAGTTACTGGGACATACTGAGACTCAGTAAGGAAAATTTTCATTTCATTTTCTATTTGTACCATGATGTGGGAGAGTGGCCAACATCCAGTAAGCCTGGATCAAAATCCGAAGTGCCCTTGTTGATCTGGGCAGGAAGTCAAGACAACCCAAATGAAGGTCAATGCGGGCAAGGACAGAGCAGCAGGCCTGGGAAGAAAAGTAAACCCTTCATCAGCACAATGGGGAATAATTGGCTGTGTAAGAACGAAGGTCAGGCTCCGTGTGCACTTAAAATAGGTGTTCAATACGTATTCATTGATTGATGTTGGTTGATTTATTTTGAATGCCAGACAGATTGTGAGTCATCAGTGTTGCAATATTGCTTAAATAAATGTGAGTCGTGCCTGAAAAAATAGCAATTCAGCAGTGAGGACCAAAAAGAACCATTCAGCCTCCCACTAGGTAGTTCTACTTGTCCCACCTGCCACAGACTTCTGATTACCGAGAGAGAGGAGCTTCCCAGTTGGAAGATGAGTAATGCTTCAGGGAAAAATGAAGGAGAGTCTTCAATGGGAAGGCCTCTGGCAAAGAAGCCTAACCAATTGCTCTCAGTTTC
This sequence comes from Paguma larvata, assembly GCA_030068075.1. Classification (NCBI taxonomy): domain Eukaryota; kingdom Metazoa; phylum Chordata; class Mammalia; order Carnivora; family Viverridae; genus Paguma; species Paguma larvata. The sequence goes on along the minus strand of CM057839.1, from coordinate 49,462,694 downwards.
AAGTGAGGATCTGGATTGATTTCTCTATAGGGAGATTAGTGGTGTGATTTGCAAAGATGCTGAGGTGGATCCCGAGCAGGCTGATGGTGAGAGAGAATAATATAGGGGGAAGGGATTGCCGGTTGGTAATAGAAGAGAAATTTGGTACTGTAGTTAGACACACTTCACACAAAGACACTGCTTAATTTTGCTTGAAAATTTTGCCAGGCTTAGGCTTCAGGGGGAATACACAGAAATGTGACTTATGCTCTAGGTCATGTTAAATTACTTCTTTCTCTGTTTTGTAGATCAAGGCCCTCTATGTGAAGTAGTGAGGGACATGTTATTAAGATTCTACCATGTTTCATTTTCTCTGGGAGAAGCTCTGTTTACACATTGTGTCCCAGTGTCATTATTTTAGTGCCACCCTTACTCAGAAGGAGTCTGATTTGGATGACTAGTTATTTGACAACCCACTTGTGGTCTTAGTGGAAGGGCACCATAGTAGAGAAGGTAGAAATACAGATTCTAGCACAAAGGTCCTGAAGGGAAAAATCTCAGCTTTATCACTTGGGCAGCTTCCTCAGTATCTCTGGACTGTGGTTACTGTGAAGTGGGGATGATAACATCTATTCATGTGGTTGAAGTGAGGATTAAATGAGCTACTATGCACAAAGCCCTGCCAACAGAGCCTGACATGTGAAAGCTCTTTAACAGCTTTAGGTTTGCTTAGTATTAAATCTTCACACAACTCTTGTAAATTTTTTATTCATTTGTTGGTTTGTTTAATTATTTAGAGAAAGAGAGTGAGCATACAAAAGCTGGGGAGGGGCAAAGAGAGAGGGAGAGAGAGAATAACAAGCAGGCTACATACCGTCGCATGAACCATGAGACCTTGACCTGAGCCAAAATCAAGAGTTGGACGCTTAACCAACTGAGCCACCGAGGTGCCCCACAAAACTCTTGTAATGAAGTTGTTATCATGCCTCTTTGTAATGAGGGCACTGCAGTCTCAAGAGATTGAGAAACTTTTCATAGACAGCTGGAAGGTAGTAAGTACAGGAATTGGCCTTGACTCTCACCTCAAAGTTGGCACTTGCTAGAATATTCTACTGAGTATTCCTCAAAGCCTCTTCATGCCCTTTCTTCCTTTTGTAGAGCCAGTCAATATAGGGCATTATGCCTGCATTCTTATTCGCATTTAATTCTATGCCAGTTCTAGCTAAAACTTAAATTTACTTTTTTAATATTATTTGTCTGGGGGAGGGGGACTATTTCCATTACCAGATGGTGTCTTGCACCTGTATCAGGTTCACAGAGGATGAGGCCAGGTCAGCAGCCTATCCATAATGATACTGGTTTTCCTTAACCACTTTGCCCAGAGAAGTTGAGTGCCTAAGATTGTTTTCATCGTGGAGCTTAGAAGAAATATGTTGTGGGGATGTTGTGGAGGCAGGCCTAAAATAGCCTCACAGGGTCTGTGCATCATGCGAAGGGCAAACAAGGGTGATTCACGTTCACCCAGGAGCAGAATGGATAGGGCTCAGAGAGCCGGGAGACCGTGGCTGTCTAGGCGAGGATATTAAAACTTTGCCCGTGTGGCTCTCTAGTCAATGACTGAAAGGAATAGGTGTGTCTTAGGAATACCAACTCAGAGGGCTGATCTACCAGGGCCTGGGCGCTTGCCCTCTCTGTTAGGCTTTCTCGCCACAGAAGCCTCTTTCCCAGATCTGAGCTGAAACTCTAGTTAACGGACAGAGATTAAATATCTGGCACCAGTGAAATAGAGTTATTTCTCTATATTTTTAGTAAAAATTCAGCTTAGTTTTGGAAAAATACAGTTCCACCGCTTGCATACTTAAGTTTACAGACTTAAGATTTATAGGCCTATAACTGCTGGGGCATCTTGGGGGAATGTCTTATTCCAATTCTCCCACCTGTCCTCCCTCCTGACTTTTTCTCTGAATGAAGCATGATTCCTCAAGTGGAGCTTTACAAGAAGATCTCAACCCCTTGCTTATACTATACATCCCCATCTATAAAGTGAGAATAATCTATATCATGGTCACTGTAAAGCTGGGAAGTAATTTATATAACATGTCTATCCTATAGAGTTGAGACCATAGATGCCCAAATACTGCCACTATTACTACCACTCCTACTACAACTAATGATACTAATCATAAAAATAATAATGGCAAGCAGACTAGTTCTAAAACATGATCATTTGAAATTAGCAGGCTGGTATATTCTACTATTTCAATATTTACATCATCGAAGTTAAATTCTTGAGGTTATCAAGGTTAATATATGTACCTAGGACACAGTGTTAATGTGAGTATCTAGGGCATACAATGTCTTCTCTTCAATGTAAGTTTCCTTCCTTTATGCAGAGAACCTACCTATCCCGTTCTTCCCTGAAAGGGTGTATTTCTCGTGTATAGACAAGCATGCAGAGAACATTTTACTTTTTTAAAGAGCACATTTCCATACGTATCAAGGAAATAAAAGCTTTTCAAGAAAATGCCTGTGAAAAGTCTGAGATTATTAAAAGAAAAACTGTTGAAGAAAAAAAAAGAAACCAAGTGTTTAACCTTTTTCATGAAAAGTTAAAGACTATACTTCACAAAAGCTTCTGCAACTTCCAATTTTATTCAAGAGCTAAAGAAACTAGCAATCCCCAGGGCTCCGAATTTAATTTCCATTGCATAGAATGCCTCTTACATCAGAATTAATCAGGTTTCATTTCCAGTGTCCCATTTCCCTTCAGGAATCCTGTGGTATAAACCTCGAAGGTAAACACAGATATTCATCTACTTACCTGTTTTGAAGAGCCAAACATTCAGGGACGTAAATCATTGGAGGTGACTGGTAGGCACTGATTGGGGCACAATTCATCTTCTCTGTCAAATGCATAGGGTTCCCTTCAGCCTCTCCTCCTGCTCACAAGATCAAATGCTTTACTCCAAGATACCAGGCCAAGTGAGCAGGCGTTTATAAATTTTGCTGCCTCAAAGCAGACAGAACTAATCTTGCTTTTGTTTCTTTTTTTAAGAGAGGGGGAAAAATCAGATGTATAAAATACAAAAAGCATTATCTGGGCGTCTAGTTTTGCTACTTCTATAAACCTTCATTCATGGATATTCTAGAGTTGTAAGAAAAGTACTTCTGAAATTCTGGAATAATTTCCTGCTAGCAAATTGAACATGTGTGGGCCAAACTTCTTTGATTATCTCTTTGTTGGGGAAAGTGTTGGCCCCAGTTCCAAGACCGTGATGTGTTTACAGACTTGGGTACTTATTTGTTTATGGAAGGATGGGGACTGGTGTTGAGTATCCACAGAGGCTCAGATTTAGTCTATCTCTGTGTTTTTATTTCCTGAACTTGCCACTGTACGCTGCAGGGATGAGGGATGGGGTTTCCCAGAGTGGCTTTTGTAGCAATAAAGGACTTAATGGTCAGCTTATCCCTTCTCTGTTTCTTGCTATTTCAATCCTTAGCAAACTCCAACAGTTGTTCCAGTTCAAAAAGTGGACAATGTACAGGGAAGTGCTCATTTTCAAATCTCTCTTCTAGGAAGGATTGTAGGGAATCTGAAAGGATGAAATGTAGTTTTGGAAGCTTTACTTCTTTCCCATGATAATTAGCGTTCTTTCCAAATTCATTGGTCTCCAGGGAATTTGTTCTATGTGGTTTGGCTCCAAACTATATGCAGGTATTACAGGCAGGAAAGCTCAAGGGAATTTGAAATGTGCCTTCAGAGCATAATAAGTAGCTTAAACTATCTAACTTACAACATGTTTACTTAGTCCTAAAAAAGTTAAGAAGTTTTTGAAGTAAAAAATTGCTTTAGTTCAGATTTGCTTGTAAAGGAAGTACATTCCTTGAAATTATTCTCTTTAAGTTCATTTTGGACATATGGATAATACTTTAGGAATCATAGTATAGCTCGACCTTTAGTTTCTGACCTTTGACAGACTCAAGAAGGAAAATATCACATTTGGTTCATTGCTGGAGATACATTGGCTAAAGAAGTTTCCTGTGACTTTGGTAGTGTCAGATATCAGGACTCCAAACATACACCGATGTTGCTGATTTCTCTTGGATGTTGCTGTTCCCAGGTAGGTGTCCGGTCTGCAAAAATCTTAGAGATAGTAATCTGCTCCAGAAGGCAGATACTTTTTCTTCTAAAGTTTATTTATTTTGAGAGAGAGAGAGGGCATGAGAGTGGAGCAGGGGAAGAGAGAGAGGGAGAGAGAGAGTCCTAAGAAGACTCTATACTGTCAATGCTGAGCTCAGTGTGGGACTCAGACTCATGAACCAAGAGATCATGACCTGGACTGAAACTGAGAGTCAGACGCTCAACTGCCTGAGCCTCCCAGGCACCCCAGAAGGCAGACACTTCCGTGGAACAAGCTGGCATAGGTAGGAACCAGGTTTTCTCAGTAAGTATGTCTCACTAAAATGGAGCCACTGGGGGAAATGTCTTAATCCTAAAACTTCCTATACCAGGAAGGTGTGTCTTCTATGTTCTTCTACAACACTTGTACTAATGTCACCAAAACCTCCCTTAAAATATGGCTTTGAAATTGCTAGTGCACTTGCTTGTCTCCAACTACACTGTAAGCTCCCTGAGAGTAAAGACCTAGTTTTGTTCATCCGGGACATAACATTCCAATGTCTCAATGGGAATAAATATTTGAAAAGTCTTTGTTGGATTAATGAGCCAGACTTCTTGTGTTAAAACAAAATCTGACTATTGAATCCTGCCTACATGTTTTTAACTTATTAAAACTATCAATAATAGCATTCAGTCAGTTATTTATTGTGTGTCTGACACTGTGATGAGCATTTGCCCTGTTGTGTCTTATTTTTTTTTCATTAAAATTTTTTTTTAACATTTATATTTTGAGAGACAGAGAAAGACAGAGCATGAGTCGGGGAAGGATAGAGAGAGAGGGAGTCACAGATTCCAAAGGAGGTCCAGGCTCTGAGCTGTCAGCACAGAGCCCGATGCGGGCCTCGAACTCAAGAACCATGAGATCATAACCTGAGCTGAAGTCAGAACCCCCCGAGCCACCCAGGACCCTCTGTCCTGTTTTCTCCTGAAATCCTCACAATGTTGTGGATATTTGTACTAAAAATAGTCAAACTAATGTGGCTTTAGAATTAGAGAAAACTGACTGAAAACTTGTCCTTTGTCCCTTGTTAGTTCTTTGAGCTTAGTCTTAGGGAGGCACCAGTCTCCATTTGCAGATTTAGGTCAATAATAACTTTCTCAAAAAATGTTGTGAATAACATTTATATCTATCACATAGCTTTTACCTTTTAGTTGTTATTTCTATGCTTAAGATAATTTATTCTTTGAGTCAATGAACACTAGTAATAATTTGTGAGTTTGGAACAGAGACTAGTCCACTAGTCTCTTATTCTTAGGTTTTTCCATACATCTACCTATGTTTTCTAATATTGGTATATTAGCAGCGTTTGATTATTTTGAGTCTGTGGTATTCAACCTCAATTTCGTAATAAGTAGTAAGTTCCCTTTAAGAGAAACTTTTTGGATTGCTCTTGGTTACCCATTCTAGTGAGGGTTTTGTTTGTTTGTTTGTTTGTTTTATTGTTGTCTTGTTTTTGCCTTTTTTTGATACTTCCTTGTTTCTCAGTACGCTGTGAGAGAGTTTGTTTGAATAAAATATTGTCGTAAGCAGTCCCAATATTATATATGTCTTATCTTGACTCTCCTACCCAGAACAAGAGAAAATGCACTGTGGTAGCAGAGACAAAAGAAAGTATGGATGCATGGCTTGTCAGAGGAGATGCCAGCCATAAACACTGATACCTGCAATGCAAAAAATGCAGTCATATGTTAGTGGTACATTTATATGTCTGTGTACCAGCTGAGGGTCAGGCTGGTAACCAGTCACCTCTTTGCCTTCCCTCTGGCCCATTTATAAATGGGAAGAGTTCATTAACTACTGGGATAAACCCCAGTCAGGTACTTTTCCTAGTGGTGGGAGGGGCAGAGAGGAGGAGAGAGAATCCCAAGCTGCTTCCACACTGTTAGTGCAGAGCCTGACGTGGGGCTCTATGTTATGAACCCCAATTATGACTTGAGCTGAAATCAAGAGTTGGGTGCTTAACCGACTGAGCCATCTAGGAGCCCCAAACTCTTACAAATATTTTGTTGGTGCTGTTTATGTGGATTAAATACTATGAACAACTCAAGAATAACTCAACATTTTAAACTAAACATTTGCATCAACACCTCCCAATGGACACATTTCAAGTATCAGTGAGCTTGAGGAAGGTAGGTGTGTTGAATGTTCAGAAATGACTTGGAGTATGGAAATGTGAAAGGTCTGAGATTCTATCGTGCTTGCAAGTTAACAAGTTAGTTTGTCACAGATTCACAGATGCTGGCAGAAAACACGAGACTCTTGGGTCAGAGACAGAGGACTTTATTACTCATGATGGAACAAGCTGCATAATCTTCACATCTCCACTGCTTCTTCATGCTCCCCAATTTCCGCATGGAAATACAAGTTGATATAGATGAATGCAGTTCAGGCAGTGTGTTTGTTTCTCACTGAGGAACCCCACAATTAGGAGCCCCCAGTCTTTTATAATAAGCCATAAGCAAACCTGTTTAACCTTTGTCACAAAAGGAGATAGTATCTTTATAACATTGGAAAACAAACACATCCACCTTTTCTTCTGTAGAGAGAGAGTTCTCAATTTCCTATAGCTATTCTCTATAAAAATATCCTTGAAAAGACAGTCCAGTACAGAACTTCTCAGTGTATCTACTTGCAAAATGTGCAGAAATACAAGAGACCCTTGGAAAATTCTCTCTCAACATATGAAAGCCCAAGGAGTCATCTGGTACTGAACTGACACTGAAAAGAAAATTTGAACTTTTCTCTATCAAATCCAAGAGCTTAGTATCCTCTCTTTCTTTTAGTTACTGTCCTGATAAAACTTTCTGTTCTGGAAAGAATCGGTGCCAAGTGTCCTTCCATTGAAAACTGAACCGATGAGATGCAATTAACCTTGCATCACCAAGACTAGCCAATTTATTGTTTCTCCAGCCAAGTTTGTGCATTTGAACTTTAAAGGTTTTGTTTTTATGGTTTATAAAATGGAGGGAAATGACAAAACCAGCTAAATCCTTGGTGAGCAACAGAGAAGTGAAAACAAAAGCTTGTTGCCTAACCAATTGATCTTTCTCTTGTTTTCCAAGCTCTGCTTATTCCTAGCTGTTAAGGAAATCTGTAGAAGGGAGGCTAAGAGTAGGTACTGAAGCAGGAAAGAGACCAATGGGTTAAAAGAGAACTGAATTCTATCAGTGCAAAATGTAGTTAGAAAGAACTTCAGAGAATCAAGTAGAGAAAAGGTCAGGAGATGATATTTCTAAGAAACCAGAAGTGAACCAATGCTGTGTCTTTATTACATTTCTATTTGTGAAGCATTTCTCACTACTTCTTAATTATTTGTTTTTCACTTAGAAACTTGATTTTATTATTTCAGCAAACTTTATATTATATTGCAGCTTCAAATGAGAAATATATTCATCTTAAATACAGGCTTTGGCACAATAGCTCATGTTTTAAATGAAAAATATATTCATTGAAATGCAGGCTTTGACAGAAGAGCTCATTATATTTGAGCCATGTCAAATGTTGACCTGAATTAGGAAAAAAAGTCTTGGGGTGATGAGTTAAATTGAAGTAACCAGTTTTTCCGTGGGATTTGATAACCGCTACAAAAGCACATAAAACTCTATATAACTAACATCTAATTTGAGATATATTAAAAAGAATTGTTGTAAAGTCAACTTTGCAATCTGGGAATCATTCTGAAAAATATACATGCGTTAATATTTTCACTTTCAAAATTAGTAGGCCATAGAGAGAATATACAGAATAAGGACCTTATATGATCTGGAATGAAAAAAAAGTTGTCTGTGATACATTGGCAATTCTAGTGGAAGTCCCAGGTAATTTTATACCTGGGTACGAATAAACGATCTTTAATTATTCAGTGGTTTATCAATCCCAAGTGAACTTTTACACCGCAACTTGCTTTCACGTCATTGTTACACACCATTTACACTTTCATGTATGTAGAGGAGAATAAGAATCTGTAATCTCATCTATTTTTCAGTGTAGTTTTAACTAGAGTTAAATGTATATTATGTCTGACTTTGTTTTTCCCCAACCTTTACTACCTTTAACATCTCATGACTTTAAAAAAAACAGAAAAAAGGGCAAGAGTTCCTTTATTCTCTACTTCCAGTTATATTGCACATAGATAGCATATTGAAAATTAAAAATGCCTTTAAATCTTTTAATTAAGGATATATATCTTCTTCTTTTTTTTTTTTTTTTAATATGGCTAAATGACCACCAAAGTACTATCCACTGGATAAATCCTGTTGCATTTTGTATCAAAGCATGTTTAGGGTACCTCTAAATGATTTTCAAATTGTGTTTTCAGGGACCAAAACAGAATGGCTTTAAAAATGAGATAGTTTGGGGGTGTCTGGGGGTGACTCAGTCTGTTGAGTGTCAGACTCTTAATATCGGCTCAGGTCATGATCTTGAAGTAATGAGACTGAGTCCTGCATTGGACTCTGTCCTGAGTGTGGAGCCTGCTTGGGATGCTCTCCCTCTTTCTTTGCCTCTTACCCACTTGCGTGTGTGCATGCTCTCTCAAAATAAATAAGTAACCTTTAAAAAATGAGATTAGTTCAAAAAATTAGTGTGTGAACCTTGAGGGCTACTAAAGGAAGTATTTAAAGTATAACCAGACCTTATTAATTACAAGTTATACATTTAAAAACTATAGCTTCAAAGGAGAAAGAGCTTAGGTTAGAAGAGGCAGGCAGGTAACAAAATGATTCCTTTCTGTCTAGGAGAAAGGATGGTCATAGGGTTATAATGGCATCTAAACCACATGTAGGATTTGGATAGATTTCCACTACTGTCATGGTTTAAAAGTAAGAGAGATATAGATTCCTAAAAATACCCATAACCAGGCAAAGGTTCAGGGAGGGACATTAACTCTTCTTAGAATTAAAAATATTCATGGTTAAGATTATCTCTTGGAGAGTAAAGACTTTAGGGATTCTGACACCTTGTCAAATTGACTAGGGATCTCCAGACAGGCTCTGAGCAGTGTAGGAACATTCCAGCTTGGAAACAGATTCCAGGAATTCTCAAATATAAATGTGAATTTCAGTCATCTGCAAATGTTTAAAAATACAGATCTTGATTTAGTTGGTCTAGCATTGGGTGAAAGATGCTCTTTCTGATAAGCTACAAGGTGATATCAATGGTGTTCAAGGAGTAACTTTTAGTAAATAGGGATTAGGCAATGGTTTAAAACAAATTTAGATGGTTGTTATCCTGGTGTTTTATTATAGTTTGTCTTTATATAAACAGACACACGTGCACGCACACACACACACACACATACACAAACACACTATAATGTATTTCATCTCTTATCATATACTTAATCAGAAATGATTTTTTTGAAGATATGTGCTCTATTGTTTATCTTTTCATTTTCTTTTTTTAAAATATTTTTTAATGTTATTTATTTTTGAGAGACAGAGAGAGGCACAGCATCAGTAGGGGAGAGGCAGAGAGAGAGGGAGACAGAGAATCTGAAATAGGCTCCAGGCTCTATCTTTTCATTTTCTTAATAATGACCTTAATTTTTTAAATTTTGAAGAAATTCAACTTTTCACTTATTTTCTCTTATGGCTTGTGCTTTTAGTGTCTTATCTAGACATTCTTGCCAAGCTACAGTTACAAGCATTTTCTCCTATGTTTTTCTCCAAAACTTTTATACTTTTAAGTTTTACTTTTAGAATGGTTTTGTGATTCTTTTTTTTTAATTTTTAATTCAAGATTAGTTGACACAAAATGTTACATTAGTTTCAGGCATACAACATAGTGATTCAACTTCTTTGTGCATTAAAGTCACCACAAGTGTAGCTGCCAGCTGTCACCATACAGTGCTATTATAATATCGTTGACTGTGTTCCCTATGCTGTGCCTTTTATTCGCATGACTTCCTCATTCCATAACTAGTAGCCTGTATCTTCCATTCCCTTTCACACATTTTGCTCATCCTCTCACTTTCCTCCCCTCTGGCAACCATCAGTTTGTTCTCTGTTTCAGAGGTATGATTCTGCTTTTTTGCTTATTTATTTGATTCATTTTGAATTAAGTTTTGGAAATGATAAGTTATATACTTTTGTCAATGTTCATTTTTTTTCCCTACGTGGATGTCCATTTTTTCTAACACAATTTTGTAAATGAATATTTTTTTATCTATTCAGTTACCTTTGTACTTTTGTTGAAAGTCAGTTGATCTGAGCTATGTGTTTCTGTTCCTGCATTCTATTTTATTCTATTAATTTATATTTATTATTATTCCAATCATATAGATGTGGTTATATAGCTTTATAGTAAGTCTTAAAATGGATATTAGAAGTCTTCAAACTTTGTTAGACTTTTTAAAAGTTGTTTAGATTATCTAGATCATTTGTTTTTACATATACATTTTAGAATTAGCTTGTCACTTTCTATTAAAAAAAAAATCCCTGCTCTTTTAATTATGATGGCATTAAAAGTATAGATCAACTTGGATGTAGTGAAATCTCAGTGTGGTTTTAATTTACATTTCCTTGACGACTGATGATGTTGGATGTCTTTTAATGGGCTTTTTGCCCACTCACATATCTCTTTTTCTGAAGTGTCTCTTAAAATTTTTCTCATTTTTTAATTAGTAATTTTCTCACATTATTGTGTTGTGAAAGTTTTAATTTATCCTGAATACAAGGCTTTTGAAATATATATATTTTTAAATATATTTTCCCAATCTATGGCCTACCTATGAGTTACATTAACAGTGTCCTTGAAAGAGCTACCTTTTGAATTTTGCTAAAGTCCCAAATATACAGTGTTTTTAAATGGCTCACACTCATTGTTTTATATCTCAGAAATCTCAAGGACATGAAAATTGTTCCTCTGTATTCTTCAAAAAGATGAATGGCTTTACCATTTGCAATAGTCAGCCTATTATTATTTTGAGTTGAATTTTATGTATGGTATGAGGTAAGGGTCAAGAATTTTTTTCCATGTAGAATATAGATATCCATTTGTTCCATCCTATTTAGGTAAAAGATCATGCTTTTCCTAAGTGCATTGTGTTGATACAATAAATTGTTCTATATATGTGTGTATCTATTTCTGGACTCTCTATTTGGATTTAAGGTAGTATTTTACACAAGTAATCAAAACAATTTATCATGTTAACAGTAAAAGAGAAGAAAATATGATCATCTCAGTAGCTGCAGAAATATCATTAATCAAAATTCAACACCCATTTGTGATATAACTCTGAGTAAAGTAGGAATAGACAAATCCAATAAAGGACATCTATAGAAAATGTACAACTAACATAATACCTAAGGGCGAAAGACTGAATAATTTCCCCCTAAAATTAGGAAAAAACCATGGTTGTCCACTTTCATCACTTTTATCCATTATTGTCCTTTAAGTTCTAGACTTGTAACAAGGCAAGAAACAGAGATAAAAGGCATCTAGAATGGAAAAGAAGAAGTAAAACTATATTTCAATGTGACATAATCGTCTATGTAGCAAATCCAACACAATTTATAAAAATCTAGTAAATGAATTTGGCACATTCACAGTATACAAGATTTATGTACCAAAATAAAGACTATTTCTATTAAGCAAGAAATTACCTGTGAATTTTTAAGAGTGCCATTTGTGAAGTGGGTAACAAAAGAAATAGGGATAAATTTGAATATGTGAAAGACCTATACTCTGAAAACTAGAAAATACTGTTGAAAAAAATTAAAGAATAAGTGACTATATGGAGGGCTATATTGTATTCACTGGTCAAAATCTTCTATACTCTTAAGATGTCAATATTTTCCAAATTGACGTATAGTTTCAGTGAAATCCTATCAAAATCTCAGCTGACTTTTTAGATAGAAATTTACAAATGAATTCTAAAATTCATATTTGAATGCATAGAATAAGCAAAACAACATTGAAAAAAGCAAAACAGTAGGACTAATGGTACATGATTTTATGACTTACTTGAACGCTACAGTATTCAATAAAGTCTGGTGTTAACGTCAACAGAGACGAATAGATTGACACAACAAAATGGAGAGCCCTGAGACACAGCCACGTATTTGATTTCTGACAAAAGGCAATTCAGTAGAGAGATTTTTTTTCCTAATGAGTAGAGCTGGAAAACTTAAACATCTGTATGCAAAAATTAACCTCTCCACATAGCTTACACTGTGTATAAAAATAAAACAGGCCTAAATGTCAATCTCCCAACTATACAAGTTTTATGAGAAACATAGAAGAAAGTTTTGTAACGTTGGGTTAAGTAAGATTTCTTAGATACACCCTCCCCAAACTTGATACAGTAAAGAATACATTGATAGATTGAACTTCATTAAACTTAATAGTTCTGCTTTTCAAAAAGCAATGGTAAAATAACAAAAACACAAAATATAGGCATGGGAAAGTATTTGAAAATCATCTATCTGGTAAATTACTTGTATATAAAATATATATAAATAACATTTGAAACCCAATAATAAGAAAATAATCCAATAAAAATGGGCAACAGATTTTAATGGCCAATTCAGGGAGAAAGAGATACAGATGGCAAATAGAAAATATTTTCATATTTTCTGCATTGCTAGTTATTAGGGAAATGAATGGTTAAAACCTAATGAAGTATCACTACACCTCTCTAAGAATGGCTAAAAATAAAAAATAAAAACCAACACCCTGACCATATTAAACAACTAAAGCTTATACCCTGCTCCTGGGCTGTAAAAGGTGCAAACACTTTGGAAATTGGTTTGATAGTTTCTTTAAAGTTGAACATTCATCCAATGTTTGATGCACCCATTCCACTCCTAGGTATTTAACCAAAAGAAGTGATAGCATATGTCCTAAGAAAGATGGGGACATACCGTTCACAGTTGCTTTATTTGTAATAGCTAAAGAATGGAAATAATTGAACTAACCATCAACAGGTGGAAGGATTATCAAATTGTGGCATATTGATTTTATGAAATATTACTCAGGCATAAAATGGAACGAACTGTATACAACAAAGATGAGTCTCAGTATTATTATGAAATGTAAAAGGGGCATAAAAGTTTACTTTATATATGAGTTCATTTATTTAAATTCTTGTAAATGCAAACTAATTAGTATTAGCAGAAGAAAGATTCATTGAGTGAGCAGACAGGACAGGGAAGGGGCAGGGAAGAGAGGCCAGAGGAAGGGATTACAGTATGGGGAAACACTTAGGGGCAATGGATATGCTAATTATCTTGATTGCCTTGATGGTTTCATGGGTGCGTACGTGTTTAAATCTTACAAGATTGTTCAGTTTTAATACGTGCACTGCTTGTCAATTATATCTCAGTAAAGCTGTTAAAAACTAGGTAAAAGTTAAGGGCCTAAAATGATATTGCATCACATTATTTTCCTCTATATGTCTTATTTTGAACATTGTCATTACAGTCATGAAAAATAAAATATGTAAGGTCATCAACCATTTGTATTTCACAAAGAAGGTCGAAGAGATAACCCCTGTCCTTAAGAAGTCTACAATCTACTGAAAGGCACCAGTTTCCATTTAAAATTTCAGAATGCATTTCTAGAAATCAACAACTATTTAATCATTCGCAAATACTTTGAAGTGGAACAAATTCAGTACCGGAAAGAATGCAGGTTTTAATGGTAATTAGCTGAGTTCACATTTTTATGAGGTGGTTTGTAGGTGTATCTTCCTCTTCTAGCAAAACTTTTGTACCTGCCAACTCTCAGGTCTCAGCTAAGTACACCAAGTAAAAACCTGCCCGATCAGCACTTGAATGGGGCTTCAGTAAAAATAGAATTGAAGCCCAAGGAACTTTTCTACACCTCAGTGCATACCTGTCATTTCTTGCACATACTTCTGTGTTAAGTGTTTATATTAGATATAAGAGTACGCAATTTGGTAACTGTTAGCCTGGAAATGGATTTTCTTCTTTCCCGAGTGAGTCATGATTTTAGTGTGCAAAAGAACAACAATTCGTTGCCTCGTGTATTCCTTTAGAAACTAAAAATCGGAGTGTTATAGAGTGGTTTTCAGTCTAGTAATGATAACAACTAATATTTATTGAGCAACTTGTATATACCAACGATTTCTCATGTATTGTTTCTCAGTTGAGCCTCATATTATTTTTGCCCTAATTATTAGGGGTTTGCTTTATTGGCATAGATTTTTGGTCTTTGTTTATGCACAGTGTTTTCGATTTATTTTCTTCCGAACTTCAAAGGCAAATGCATTCTTTATCCACAGAAAGAATTACTGTTGTATGGAAATTTATTGTGATGTACTAATGAATTCTACTCCAGTGGGATAAATTTGAACTCAGGATCATCTATAACATAATCAGAATGGTAAACGTGTGAACGTTGTTTGTCCTTACATGTTGGCATGTGCCAGATTATCCTACACAATGCAGGTAAAATCTATTTGCATAAGAACTCTCAGGTTTAGAATAAACAGAATTTAAAACTACCTTAAGAACAGTGAAGAATTAGGTTCTCAGGAGAGATGAACAGTATTGAAATGCTTGTTAACTCTCTCTTTACTTAAGGACTACTGCACGTGCTATTTGGACGCTTTTTGGCATAGTAAATCTATTTCTGTGGTTCAAATGTAATGTATCAAGAAAGACAACATGTTCTGCCCTGAATTTAAGAAAACTGTGGGTATGATGCTGGATTTTGATGATCCATTCAACCTGGAATTTAGCCTAGACATGATTCACTAAAACTTAGATTGAAAAGAAACAAAACAAACCTCATCCTCTCCAGACTCGTGTTAAGTTTTGCTTTAAAAACAGATGGCAAAGTAGAAAAGCTGGTAGGAAATTGATTGAATTCGAAAAATCAGATGTGGAAAAATCAAGTAATTCAACCAATTCAGTAGCTTGTTTTGGGGTTTCAGAGCTTTTTTTCATCCCACTCCCTCAAGAATGTTTTTCCTAGGTAGTTTGGAGCAACAGGTGATTATTATTTCTTTACCTTTTCCCTTGAGGAACCTTACTTTCTTTTACATTTTTTCAAATTTTAATAATTGTTTTTATTTTTAAAAATTTATTTCTTTAACTTCAAGTTACTCAACATACAGTATAGTATTGGTTTCATGAGTAGAATCCAGTAGTTCATTACTTACACTTAACACCCAGTGCTCATTCCAACAAGTGCCCTCCTTAATGCCCATCACCCATTTAGCTCATCTGCCCACCCACCTCACTCCAGGAACCCTGAGTTTGTTCTCTGTATTTAAGAGTCTCTTACGGTTTGCCTTCCTGTCTGTTTTTATCATACTTTTCTTTCCCTTCCCCAATCTTCATCATTTTGTTTCTTAAATTCCACATATGAGTGAAATCATATGATATTTGTCTTTCTCTGATTGACTTCATTTCATTTAGCATAATACAGTCTAGTTCCATCCACATTGTTGCAAACAGCAAGATGGCAAGATTTCATTCTATTTGATTGGCAAGTAGTATTCCATACATATATACCACATCTTTTTTATCCATTCATCAGTCGATGGTCATTTAGTTCTTTCCATAATTTGGCTATTGTTGACAGGGCTGCTACAAACACTGGGATGCATGTGCCCCTTTGAATCAGCACTTTTGTATCTTTTGGGTATACCTAGCAGTGCAATTGCTGGGTCATAGGTAGCTCCATTTTTAAATTTTTCGAGGAACCTCCATACTGTTTTCCAAAGTGACTGCACCAGTTTGCATTCCCACCAACAGTGAAAAAGTATTCCTCTTTCTCATTATCCTTGCCAACATTTTTTGTTTCCTGAGTTGTTAATTTGAGCCATTCTGACAGGTGTGAGGTGGCATCTCACGGTGGTTTTGATATCTATTTCACTGACGATGAGTGATGTTGAGCGTCTTTTTATGTGTCTATTGGCCATCTGGATGTCTTCTTTGGGAAAGTGTCTATTCATGTTTTCTGCCCATTTCTTCACTGGATTTTTTTTTTTTTTTTTTGGTTGTTGAGTTTGATATGTTCTTTATAGATTTTGGATACTAACCCTTTATCCAATATGTCATTTGCAAATATCTTCTCTCATTCTGTCAGTTGCCTTTTTGTTTTGTTGATTGTTCCCTTTTCTGTGCAGAAACTTTTTATCTTGATGAAGTCTCAATAGTTCACTTTTGCTTTTGTTTCCCTTGCCTCCAGAGACACGTCTAGTAAGAAGTTGCTGCAGTGAGGGTGAGGTCAAATCCAGTGAAGAAATGGGGTTGTTGCCTATTTTCTCTCCTCTACAATTTTGATGGTTTCCTGTCTTACATTTAGGTCTTTGATCCATTTTGAGTTTATTTTTGTGTATGGTGAAAGAGAGTAGTCCAGTTTCATTCTTCTGCATGTCACTGTCCAGTTTTCCCAGGACCATTTGCTGAAGAGACTTTGTCTTTTTTCCATTGGATACTCTTTCCTGTTTTGTCAAATATTAGTTGGCCATGCATTTGTGGGTCGAATTCTGGGTTCTCTCTTCTATCCCACTGATCTGTGTGTCTGCTTTTGTACCAGTACCAGTACCATACTGTCCTGATGGTTACAGCTTTGTGATACAGCTTAAAGTCTGGAATTGTGATGCCTACAGATTTGCTTTCTTTTTCAACATTTCTTTGGCTATTCAGGATCTTTTCTGGTTGTATACAAAGTTTAGGGATTGTTTGTTCTAGCCCTGTGAAGAATGTTTGTGTTATTTTGATAGGGATTGCATTGAATATGTAGATTGCTTTGGGTAGTATCAACATTTTAACAATGTTTGTTCTTCTGATCCATGAGCATGGAATGTTTTTCCATTTCTTTGTGTCTTTTTCAATTTCTTTCATAAGCTTTCTATACTTTTCAGCATACAGATCTTTTATCTTTTTGGTTAGGTTTATTCCTAAGTATCTTATGAATTTTGTGCAAATGTAAATGGGATCAACTCCTTGATTTCTCTTTCTGCTGCTTCTTTATTTGTATATAGAAATGCAACTTATTTCTGTATATTGATTTTATATCCTGAGACTTTGCTGAATTCCTGTATCAGTTCTGGCAGTTTTTTGGTGGAGTCTTCAGGTTTTCCATGTAGAGTATTATGTCATCTGCGAAGAGTGGAAGTTTGACTTCTTTGCCAATTTGGTTTGACTTCTTTGCCATTTGTATGCCTTTTATTTCTTCTTATCTGATTGCTGAGCTAGGACTTCCAGTACCATGTTGAACACCAGTGGTGAGAGTGGACATCCCTATTATGTTCCTGACCTTCGGGCAAAAGCTGTCAGTTTTTCCTCATTGAGGTAGCTGTGGGCCTTTCGTATATGGCTTTTATGATGTTGAAGTATGTTCCTTCTATCCCTACTTTCTTGAGGGTTTAGGGGCCTCCTTTACTTCTTATTATAAAAGTCTCTACTCTCAAAAGTATTTCCAAAATGTTTACATTTTACCATCTCTTAACTTCATGCTTTGAATTCTGCTTGAAAAATTTTCTCACTCCTTAATGTGCATGACTTAGAACATTTGTAGATATTCTCAGGTCTGTCAGCCTTAATTACTACTTAGCCAGTGATTATATGTGTGTGTGTATCTATATATATGTGTGTATATACATATATATATGTATATATATATATAGTCACTTTTCTTTGAGGGATTCATAAATGAAACCTATTTATATAGTTTTTCTTCTTTACTGAATTATTTTTAATTTTCATTTCTAGGTTTTATGTTCTGTGACCATCTCTTTCCAGACCCAGTTTTCCTAGCATCTTCCGATTCAATTTGAGAGAAACTTGTGATTTTTAGAATAAGAGACTCAAAATGAAGCCAAGAGATATAATTTGGAAAACATCAAAGCCAATTAAAAAATAAAATAATAAAAAAAATAATGTATGTTACCATGAAATCAAAATCAGGGAGTATTTGTACTGCTGAGTGACCAGAATGACATTAAAACCAATTTATTTTTTTTCCCTTACCATATGGAATAAGGTACATTGTTAGACCAGTCCACACAATCTTCATGGTAACTTTGATTTTGTTGAGAGTATAAAAGCAACATGATGACCCCTTGAAAAGATATATTGCCATAGAGAGTCAGTAGATAAGTTCATCAGGACCAGTCACTCATGGTCCTGATGAACTCTCCTGAAGAAGTGATGATTGAGAAAAGAGCTAATGAAGTGGCCTCCAAAGTGGAGATGACATGTGTCAACTATACTCAAATAAATAAATAAACAGAATCGAAATGGCGATAGAGAAAGAACAAAGCAACAACAACAACAACACAAAACTAACTCCTCCCCCGCAAAAAAAAAAAAAAAAAAAAAAAAAAGCCCAGAACACACACAAAAACGTAGAGATGACAGACCCTGGAACACCAATGTACAAAGTATTCCATTTGAGGAGCACCAAGATAGTAATATGTGTTACATATGTGTATTTATCTACATATTAGAGAGAAAGCACATTTGACCATTACTTAATAATATGTGGACATGTTGGTGCCCCAAATTGATCTCTATAGTCAGTCCTGAGCCATGTTCAGGAGTGGAAGTTCTCTACCAAGAGGAAGCCAATGTTCATTCTTCTGTTGGTTCAACGTATATTGGGATATATCACAACACACTTTCTGACAGGTCCTATTGTGTACCATTATATTGTCAACCACATTAATTGTCACAAAATGAACAGATTTCTTGAAAAAATAGTGACCATGTGGAGATCCCAACTAAAGAAGACACTAATAATAATGCAAGGAGAGTGAACAAGAAAATAGTAGGGCTGAGTCTCCCATTCCTAGTTTGAGCTCTTCCTAGGACACATTCTGATGTAAAGTAATTATGAGCCACTCAGAGAGTTCACAGAATGCCTTGAGAAATTAGCTGATGATACTGGGAAGCCTAAGAAACCAAAGCAGGAGGACAAAGTTCTATAACATTTCCAATTAAGCTTAACCTTTTTGTGATACCTAAAGTAGCACTCTGTCTTCACTAAGCACAAAAACGCATGTTTAAAAACCCCTGAGACTTCCTGTTTATTAACAGAATTCAAAATTCCACTTGGTTTTCATAGTATAATAAAAGTGGCTGAAACAGAGAACTGTAAGATACAAACTAAAATACATCCCTTTGGCAGTAAATACTGGCACAGGGAAAATACTGTTTAATATTTGAAGAAACAAGTATTAGAACAAATTCACAATGTGGGAGGTTTGCTGTGCAGTTGGTTGAAGGAACAGATGTTTCTAACATGTCTGAGCTTATGGTATTTGCAGGATTTTGTTTTAATAATGAAATATAAAAGTAATTATTTTTGTGAGCCACTTGACTAAAGAAAAAAATGTCCTGGACTTATACTGGCTGAAATTTATGACTGATGACGGGCAAAGGCACAGAGTTAGCATCACATTTAAAATATTTTCATTCCAGGCAACCGAGGGGGCTCACTTGGTTAAGTGTTGGCTCCTGATTTTGGCTCAGGTCATGATCTCATGATTTGTGAGATCGAGTCATGTGTTGGGCTCTGTGCTGACACCACAGAGCCCACTGGAGGTTCTCTTGGTTCCTCTCTGCCCCTTCCTGCTCATACACACATACACACTCTCTCTCTCTCAAAATAAATAAATAGCCTAAAAAATTTTTTTTCATTCTGTGATAATTCATAGCAGAGGAGTTGAAGTCAGAAGTATGCAATGCCCTATGGTACGTCTCTGGATTTATAAATACGACAATAATGTTAGATGGCATTAATAAAGACTTCCTCTGAGCCAGGTTCTATTCTTTAGTGACTTAATATTCACTCACTTAGGCATCAAAACTCTTGGAGGGTGATACAGTTACAATGTCTTTTCTCAGATGAGAAAACTGAGGCATAGAGAAGTTCATAAACCTCCTGAAGATCGTAACACTAGAACATAGTTAAGCCAGGCTACTCTGGTCAGTCTGATTCTAGAGATAGTCACTGAATTCTACTGTCTATACACCTTTGTGAGGTATCTCTTTTCAGCTCTTATATATACATATATGTGTGTGTATGTAGGTATATATGTATATATTATGGATAAAATATATATACTTTAATGTGTTTGAAAATATATATAATAACTGTATATGTATACAAAGTAAACAGAATATAGAAGCAGCAGACTTTCAAGTCACTGCATATTTAATTTAATTTCTCATAAAAATATTGTTGAAGACATTTTTTAGTCTTCAATAATATTGAATAAAGGAGCTTCTTAGTATCTTTAGTAAGTACTATTAAAATATAACTTTAAAATTTTATTTTTGAAATATCCTTTAAGTTTTCTATTTTCACATAGATTTTTTTCATATACGTAGCATGTTTATAACCATATATAATGTGTGTGTGTTCATGAGTGTATCCATGTGTGTGTGTGTACATGTGTGTGTGTGTACACACTTTTATTAGGCTGCAAATGCAAAATTTTACTGATGTGGGTACAGTAAAACACTTTGGAGACTGGTGAGGTAAAGAAAGAATTGGTATTAAATAAGAAAAGGAACTGGTAAAAAGCATGAGAGAGAGTCGGAAGAGGACTGTAGAGGCTCGATGTTGGGAGTAACCATGGGTAATTGATAGAAATGCATTGAGGAGAGTATGGATGGAACATGGAGGGCAAGAAAATTGATGAGCATGGTTATGTGAGGAGAGTGGAAACAGTGTCTTGGAAAAGAGTTAGAAGAGTCTGTCCCAAGGCCATCGCAGGAGGTCAGAGGGAAGTGTTGAAGCTTGGACTAGATAGGTGCATAGACATGAAGAAAAGATATATGGAGAAAGATCTATCCATCCATCCATCCATCCATCTGTCCATCCATCCATCCATCCATCCATCCATCCATCCATCCATCCATCTATCTATCCATCTATCAAAGAGGAAATGACTGTCATGGTGACAGAAGGCCAGGCCATGGAAGGTGAATGAAGGAGTCAGCATTATGACAAGTAGGCTTTTAATTGCCTACTAAATTAAAAACTAAAACTAAAATTGGACATGTAAATGATATTTTATTACTATAATTTTTAATTGTCTTTATACTTTCTGATATTTAAGAGTAACTTGAAACAATTCAGTATTGAGTTTCTCACTATATGAAGTTCTTAATCTGTAAACAAACAAAGGCATTTACAGTTTTCTTATTCTTTTTATAAACTGAGGAATTATTTTGTCTCCTGAATAAGTCTATCCTTTAACTTATGGGTCTGCAAGAACTTTAAGTGCCTTTTTACTCAGATACAAGTCTGTCCCATCCAGAGATGCATCTCAAGGGAAGGACACGGCACACATACAACCTTCATAGTTCCTTCTCTCTGAGTATTATTACTTTTTTAGAAAATCTTTTTCTCTGGACTTCTGAGAGTTTGCTCTTAATCACTACCCCCTTCCAGTTGCATAAAAGTGAAGGAAAAACATCTCTCCTTTCTTTTAAGAGAGGAGAAGGGGCACTCTGGCTCTGGGGTTGCTGGTTGAAGGTCACTGTGGGATGGGATGGTGAGATATGGACCTAAAGCTCCAGAACTTTGAGACTGGAGGTGGGGCTGGAGAGGTGTTCTTGAGGATTACGATGTTTTGGCTCTCATCCATGTTGTGTTACAATAATTATGGAAGATTTCCAAAGCTTTCCTTGTAAAATTCTCATGTTACTCTGAATCTCCGAAGAGACCCTGAGACCATGAGTCAACAGAAAGTCTTCAGTTAAAAAAAAAATTAAGTAAATAAGTGAATAATCTAGGAAATCATAGTGAGAAGGAGTTTTGTGAACTTTTCAATATTGGAAGAAAGTAAAAAGTAAAACCAGGCTCTGTCGTAGCAGATATTTAATTAACTTGAAGTTTAAAATGACAGGGATTCTATGAATTTTGTGAGCATTGTGTATTCGGAGAAAGTTTTCTTAAACTTCCTCCTGTATTCAATATAATATACTCAATATGAATTAAAAAAAAACTTTTGAAGATTTATTTTGGAAATGCAGGGTATATTGACATATTCCAGGGAAACAGAGAATACAGGATCCATTAGTTCCAATCTATCAGATTCCATTTACTTGATGTGTTAATACAAAAGACATTAGAATTAATAGGTGCTTCTCCAGATCGGGCAAAGCTGGCTGTTGAGAGCTCTTAACCACCCTCTCTCCCTCTAATGGGACGATATGAGGCTAGAGGATAAGGAGTGAAAAGATGCAGGGTTATTATTATATCCTACAAATCTCTGCAATATAATAGCAGGTAGCTAATTAGGACAAAGATTTTTCAGTTAGGTATTGGAAATTTTGAAGTGCCCACTGCCCTTTTCACTTTATCTATCTTATTTTATGTCTGGAGATTTTCATGTTAAACTTATATTAAAAGCACATCAAGGTGAAAATGGAAGGAGTTATTTTTCTGACACAAAATTTGGTTTCATCCTGTAATTTGACCTACCTGCATTTTAAGTTTCAAGTTTTTTCCCTCCCACTTAGACCTCACATTTGTGATTCATGAATGAAGTCCTTTCTTAGTATAATATACTTTTATATGTATCTGTCTATATCTGTATCTATCTATCTATCTATCTATCTGGTTTAGTTGATTAGATAGACTTTACCAAGGTAAAAAACCAAACAGGCATCCATTTGGGCTAGCATAGGTAGAAGTAACTTCAGCCATTAAAAATTAATTATAATTGGGGCACCCAGATGGCCAGGCAGGTAAGTGTCCAACTTCAGCTCAGGTCATGGTCTCACAGTGTGTGAGTTCGAGTCCCATGTTGTGCTTACTGCTGACAGCTCAGATCCTGGAGCCTGCTTCAGATTCTATGTCTCTCTCAATCTCTCTCTCTGCCCTTCTCTCGCTCACTCTCTCTCTCTCTCCCTCTCTTTTAAAAATAAATAAACGGGGTACCTAGGTGGCTCAGTCGGTTAAGCGGCCAACTTCAGCTCAGGTCATGATCTCACGGTCTGTGAGTTCGAGCCCTACATTGGGCTCTGTGTTGACAGCTCATGAGAGCCTGGAGCCTGCTTCAGATTCTGTGTCTCCCTCTCTCTCTGCCCCTCCCCTGCTCACGCTCTGTCTCTATGTCTCTCAAAAATAAATAAACATTTAAAAAATAAATAAAAAATAACAATAAATAAACATTAAAATATTTTTTAATTAAAAATAATTGATTATACTTTCTCTGTATGTGGCATGCAAACATCATTGAACAGGATTGGAGCATTTACTGTGCTTGAATCACTATAAAATTTTAGGGGGAGCAGCACATGTTAGAGATAACAAATAGACGAAAATGTGTTACTTATGCCCCCTGTCCCCTCCATGGGAAATGCAGTTATTGTTAATAGGGTCTCCACTTTCTTGTTGAGCTTCAGACTCCTTAACACAGGCCGTACCAGTAATTGATACTTGGCCCTTGGCATATGAATGAAAACACATCTGCCTTTGCTTATTTACAATGGGAATATTATAACCAACATCCTGTGTAAGAAAGAGAAAAGGTTATGGATATGCAGAAACATTCATTCATGGCAGGCACCATAACGGTAGTGATATCAGAGGTAGTATGTGGTACAGAGACTGAGGAGTGCTTTGGCTCTTAGATCTGCTAACCCAGGTATCCCACTGATCTGATTGCCTTCTCTTTTCATTTCCTATTAAATCTCCAACAGAGTGGTGCCTGGATAGCACGGTTAAGGGATGACTCTTGGTTTTGATTCAGGTCATGATCTCACAGTTAGTGAGTTCGAGCCCCGCATCTGGTTCTGTGCTGATGGTGTGGAACCAGCTCGGGATTCTCTCTCTCCCTCTCTCTGCCTCTCCCCTTCTTGTGTTTCTCTCTCAAAGTAAATAAATAAAACTTAAAAAAATTTAAAACAAATCTCTAACAGAAAAGAGGAAAAATTGATGAGGAAACCTGATTTGGACCAAATGGAAAGGTCTTTTGTAGGAAGAGATTCCAATAGGGAAATCAACAGTGGTATTGCTTGGATTCCTTGAATTTTTAAAAATATTTTCTAGATAATTTATTTATTAATGATTAAAGAAATCAATATAATTTCTCCTTCAAAACTTTCCGTATAATATTAAAATATCACTTAGTTAGGAAAAAGATCTGAGTAGTTTAAAAAGGTAAAAATAAAATGATTGCCAAATTATGTTAATAATTATTAAAATATTTTTTTAAAAGGATCCCTTTGCATATTGTTTTCCTCATGAATATCTTTGAGGGGCCCCTGGATGGCTCAGTCGGTTGAGCATCTGACTTCAGCTCAGGTCATGATCTTACAGTTCATGGGCTTGAGCCCCACATCAAGTTCTATGCCGACAGCTCAGAGCTTGGGGCCTGCTTCAGATTCTGTGTCTCTCTCTCTCTCTCTCTGCCCCTCCCCTGCTTGCATTCTGTCTGTCTCTCTCAAAAATAAACATTAAAAAAAAAGAAAAGATTATCTTGGTTATGACTTTATCCTGGTGTCACGTGTACACACATATTTTGTAGAAATGTTTCCATTGAAGATACAAAATATAATTTCTGCCAGATAGCAAAACGTCTTAGGCCTGTGCCAGAATTGGGTTACATTTTAGATGATGTATTAGTTACGTATTGCTGCATAACAAGTGATATCAATCTTAGTGGCTTAAAATGACAAAAATTCACTTATTTCAAGTTTTTGTGGCTCAGGAATCTAGGTGCGTGTAGGTATCTGTGGTTCAGGTTTTCTCACAGGTGTTGACCAGGATGTAGTCATGTCAAGGCACACGCGGGGAAAGATCTGCTTCCATGTTCACTCAGAGCTTACTAGCAGGCCGCAGGCCATCGCTGGCTTGTTGGCCACTTCCTTGCCATGTGGGCCTCGCCATAAGGTGGTTACATGGCAGCTGGCTTGCCTGGGAGCAAGATAGCAAGATGGTGAGGGAGGGCAAAGAAAACAGAAGCCACAGACCTTTTGAAATCTAATGGCAGAAAGGGCTCATATAACTTTTGCTGTATTCTGTGTATTAGAAAGGAGTCACCATGTCCAGTCCACAGGACATGGAAGAATCAATGAGGCCATCTTAGAAGTTGCCTACCACAGAAGACATGTAATAAATTTTAAAGCAACCATTTATTTTGACTTTTTATTCTAACAGATCATTTTTCCAACATTATCAAAAGATTAATGATCCTTTGATTATTTTGTTTATTAGAGCTAACTGAAGCCTTTGGGAAGCAGTTTATCTAATTCAACAACTCGTTTAGATATACGAGGCATTTCTGCCAAGTGCAATCAGGAGAGAGAGATTCCATGATTTTTCTTAAAATAATGATAAGTGAGGTTTTATTTGTAAGAAAAAAAACCAAATCCGTTTATTCTGGAATTTTTATTCCAAGTAAAATACGTAACTTATAAGGATTTGTATATTTTAAAACATATTCACTAATGTGATAGGAAATTTTGTTTGTTAGCAAACTTCATCGTACAACCGCTTTCAATCAGTTTTCCCCTTTTTTCTTCCTGCTTTTCAATCCCTGGAAAAGAAAGAGATTCCTTGCTTTTCTATTCTTAAATAATTTCTCAATTTACAATAACATTTCTTGAAAATAAATAATTCTTTGCACTTCTACACATGGACTGAGTGACCATAGTAATTCTGAAAGAATAGACAATGATGAATAAATGTGTGATAACCAAAAATCCTGTAGTTTGAAGATGTATCATCCTTCAGAAGAGAAATCAGTATAATAGGACAAGAGTGTTTACAATATGTTACGAACACAGCCGGCTTTGTCAGCCATTATTTAGTAGGATGTCCAAAACATATCTGCAGTCTTGTTCAGACATCTGTCCTAGATTTCTGGTAGTGGAAATCTTCGGAGTTCTCAAGACTTCAAGAATGTTTTAATGTTACCTGTGCTATATTGTATTGCATTCAAATACATTTCATTCGATAACTATAAGAAACTTCCTTCTGAGATGTTATTTGTTGATAATTCTCCTTTGTTTCTGTAAGGTCACTATAATAGCTAGTCATATTTTGGCTGTATTATTTTCAGGGATAGCTATTTTGTCTATATAGAAGAAATTATTAGTACTTTTTTTTTTGTTAGCAGTCAGCTTATGTTTTCTATATCATGTCCTTACTAGCTCTCAAATTAGTACAGGCTATATGTAGAAGTGAATTCTTCTAGACCACTGTAAATATCTGTTAAAATGTACTATTTTTTGTTTCCAGTCCTACCTTTAAATTATTTGACATTCTCCTCACTCCTAAGAATTTTTCTGTCCTCTACAACTTTCTAATTATTTATTTAAAACTGTTTGCTATTATGAGAAAATGAGGGCTTGAATCTGTTTAAATCTAAATATATCTTTCATAGAGAACTTGAATTTAACTTTGTAAAAACAAAATGTAATTTTCATTCCTATTTACCTAGTGCTCCCTGTCTTCTGGAAACTTAGTTCATGTGATCAATATACACCTGGAAATTGAACGGCTGAATTTGGCATAGATTTTGGTATAGAAAAATATCAACCCAAAGAATATTCAAAAGATGAAATGAAAGTTAGACCCATTCTCTAGGATTTTTATCAATATTTAATCTGGGATCCAGTGGCAGTCCCAACAAAATGGAGCTAGGGAAAGAGGAATCTCTTGTTTTACTAATTAAAAAAGCCCAAACAAATGACAAAAACAAAAACCAAAAAAAAACCCAAACCTTTGGGGCACCTGGGTGGTTCAGTCAGCTAAGCACCTGACTCTTGGTTTTAGCTCAGATCATGATCTCACTGTTTAGTGAATTCCAGTCCCAGGTCAATCTCCTGCACTGTGGAGCCTGCTTGGGATACTCTGTCTCCTCTCTCTCTCTGCCCCTTCACCACTAGCTGTCTCTGTCTCTCTCAAAATAAATAAATAAGCCTAATATATACATAGTATAGTATCTATATATACTTGGATAAAACAGGGGAAAAAAAGGCAGGGCACCCGGGTAGCTCAGTTGGTTACGCATCCGACTTGAGCTCAGATAGTCTAATGGTTTGGGCCCCTCATTGGTCTCTCGGCTGTCAGCCCAGAGCCCGCTTTGAGTCCTTTGTCCCTTTCTCTTTCTGCTTCTCCCCTGCTCACACGTGCTCTGTCTCAAAACTAAAACAAACATTAAAAAACAAATCACTGAAAATATAGTAAGGTTTTATACAAGTATGCTTTTTGTTTGTTTGTTTGTTTTTTGTTGCTTTTATTTTGGTCAGGAAAACTTGGATCCAGCAGTTTCTTAATGTCTGAAATTGCCATGGCATGCATTTTATACCTTTAACAAGCTTCTGTTTACTTAAAATGTAACCAAATAACATGAGGGGCAGGAGAATACCCAACCATGCTCATGCAGTGTAAGTTACTGTTTCTCAGAATTCAGAAGTGTTAATGGTCATTGAGTAGCCCCTGCTGAGCCCCAGGGCAAGGGATTGCTACCATCTGGATTTGGAGGAGTGGAGTGGGGGGCCATGCTCAGGTAGAGCCATTCTGAAGCTCCTGATGAAGTAGTAGCACTATCAGCAGCCTCAACTCCCCTTCTCCAAATCCCAAGCCCAGAAGAAAGCCACAACTGTCTCAGAAATGCTTTTGTGTACTTTTATGTAACTTCATAAATTTCCAAATGTGTTGTTGGCTCAAACCAAACAGAATATATTTCTAATTTACAATTGCTGTTCTGTGAGATGGTGGCCAGTTTTCTGTGCAATAAAATGGTACATCAAGATTTGTAGGCTGTTCTCATTGTGAACATAGTGCACTGGGACAGGCCTAAATGATACCATTAAAGATTCATTCCGCAACCCTTGCTAGAGTTTTATACAGCGACATGGCATTACTTTCAATACAGATTTAGAATATATTTTTCTTCCCTTTCATTTTAGAGTTTAAATATTTGTGGTTTGTTTGGTTTAGCACCTGCCTCTAGGTTGACCTTCCAAGAGGGAACGTCTCCCATTTGGGTCTCTCCTCAGCTATTTCTCCAGACTCTCATTACAAGAACTATTTGTGTGAGCGTTTCTTTCAAAGGAAGCGCAGCTCATCTCCTCTGTTCTTGACTTCTCAGAGACTGAGACCTAACACTGAGCTAAGTTGGGCTGCCCTCTCTCAAATCATTCCTGGAGCAAGAAAATTTATTTAACATATGTTTAACAAAAGACTTTTGGTTGGCATACAGGGTCACGTATAAAAAAATAAGAGAGAGAAAGCATTAGAAATCAGTAATATTAATAAAGTTCTATTTGTCAACAATAAAGGGGTATCTACAAGGCATGCACAGTTTGTCTAGTACTTTAGGTGCTGGAAAATATACCAGAAAGCCAGATTTGTTTTGGCCATTCTCCCACCCCCCCACCTGTAGCTTAGCCATCTCACAGCTAACCGAGAATTGCCCGAACACAGCCAGTGTAGTATACTTTACGATCTTTCAAAGCTTCTATTTTTTTACTGTAAATATTTCACTCAGTATAAAATGCTCATTAGCTTCTCTCTTGGTTCCTTCAACCAATTTTTTAAATGTGTATATTTTCAAGAGGACTTGAAAGCTGGGTATCTATCTTATCCACAGAAAAACGAACTCGCACAGAATGGTATATACACGGTCTTTGTCTACAATGTCTGGGATTTCTGGATCCTCTTCAGACCATCAGGCATTTCTCAAATTAAGAACACCTGTTCTGTTTCTTCTTTTTCCTCAGCCTGTAAATATATTCTAGAGTGACTCTCCCTTAGTTAAAACAGACAGCACAAAAATATCCCTTAATTTGAATGCTTTAGAGTCTCACATAGTTAAAAAATGCATTCCTCTCTCCACATTCATTATCTTCCAGCTACTACTCCAATTCTTTTCTTCCCTTCAGCGGTATGCTCACTTCTCTAGTTACCCACACCTCAATCTTTTGCTCAGTCGGCTGCTTTCTGGCTTCTATTCCGTTGAAATTGCTCTTGGTCAGGTCACCAAATAGCTTCTTAGTTTTTGATACTAATGGATACTTTTAAAATCTTTGCCGTAATTTTTCTTCTCTTCAGCATTGAGCCTTTCTGTGGGCAGAAAGAAAAGAAGAAAATAAATTACTTTCTAGGTCATCTGAACTGTTCCTTCTTGATTTCCTCTATGTCTTCTGATTGTCTTGACACCATGTTCTCTTCTTTCCTAGCATCCCATCATCATTGCCTCCTGAATTTCCTGCGTGAGCACCTAGGCTGCTAGGGTCTTACCTCTCTATCCCTGATCAAGAGTACTCTGAGTACTAAACTCCTAAGTCTGGCGATTCCTATACATTTTCTCCCGGAAGTCTCAGAGATCGCTCAAAATCAGAATTTCAAAATTAAACTCACCCTCTCTGAAAAAACATGTTTTCCTCTGTCTTTTTTGTCTCAGTGAGAGACATTTCTGCAAATTCAGTTATTTAATAGAAAATCTGGGAGTCGTCCTCTGCTCCTTTTCCTTCATTTAACACATTTAATTGGTGACCGCATGTTACAGACTCAAACTCTTTCACATCTTTCTACTTTCCTCTTACCTTTATTTCAGAAATACTTATGAAGTAGAGCTGTTTGGATTGGATAAGGGAATGAAAAAGAAGAAAGATTTCCAAATAAATATATATATATATGTATATACATACATACAGACAGACAGACAGACATGCATAACTTTTCCCCTGTCTTTATGCCACAGTCTTCAGGCAGAATTTCTTTTCTGGGAAATGTTAGTTTTTGCTTTTGTACCCTTTCAACTGATTAGATGAGACCCACCCAGAGTATCCAGTGTAATCTCCTTTATGTACAGTCAGCTGGCTGTAGATGTTAATTCCATCACCAAAATACCTGTATGGCAATACCTTAGATTAGTGTCTGATTAAGGAACTGAGGACTACAGTCTATCCGGATTGGCACATAAAACTAATCATCACAAGTGAGAACAGTTCAGCTTCCAGTACAGATTCGAACCACCTGGGGTTGCTATGTTACCACTATCATGTCTAATAGAGTCTTTTTGGTTGTCTGAGGGGGTGAAGGAAGAGGAGGGAGAACTGGGATTGAAGTACAGTCTCTATAATTGCTCTGTGATCTTTTGATTTCTTTGTCGTTACAGTGCCAATGAAAATCAACCCGATTAGTGACTTCACATCAAATTTCTTGTACCTACATAAGTTAATCTCTCTCCACAGTGTTTGCAAAGAGAGGACTAGCTGACAACAAAGAAGAGTCCTGCATATATGAATTTAACACTTGAAACACTATGAATTCAAATACTTGAATAAGTTGCTTTGCTTCTATGACATCTTGTGACCGTGTGCTCTTGCCTACGCATGGGGCTAGCTGGTAGGACTCACTCTTCTCACTTCTGAACCCAGCAAAGCTCACAGGAGCAGCCCAGTGGCCTCCTAGAAAGGAAGCAAGCCCTGAAGCATTGTAATTGATAATGACATGGTCATTAAAACCCAGAGATAAACAGGATAGTTGGTCATCAACATGCTACAGACAGAACGAGTTGAAAACAATGGCCCAGTAAAAGAAATGTACAATTTGAAGGATGTGGTGATGATTACATTCAGCCCATGATTTTTTTGTCAATTTGTTTGACTTTACTTTTTCCCCCCTGGCAGTTGAATTGTCTGCTTTTTCCTCAAAGCTGTTAAGGTTTGAGAAGGAAAACAACGTAGGCATTTTAATTAACTTAGATGCAATGTTTGCTTGAAAAGTAGTCACTCTGAAATAGCGTGGTCTCCTCTGCGTTGACAGCCGCAGATTCAAAGGGTCTTCCGCAAGAATAAGAGAGGCTTAAGTTTAAACTAAAAGTAACACGACAGTTACAAGCTCTGCATTCATGCTGTGTTCAAAAGCTTCCTCGATTTCAATTTCCCTTCCTTTTAGAATAAGTAGGGAGGAAGAGAATAAATAATATCCTGTAGAAGTTTTCCTCCTGTGGGACTCCATCTTTCCGCAGTGAGCAACTGCACATTCCCTAGTCAAAGGACATAAATGCAGACCTCTGGGGGCATTTTAAAGAAAAAGATCACCAGAAAAGTGACATTTCTAGAAATAGTATCGTGGTGTTCGCTCATTAGCCTGGCTGGTGCTGAGCTGTTCCTCTTGAAGAATCCCTCTTAAAATCCGGCACTTCTAAACTTGGCATCATAAAAGGCAGTGGAAACTCTTCACTTGAAAACAATTTATATTCTCTTACTATCTAGCCAGCATTAGGAGTAAAAGATCCAGAAAGCAAGATCCTAATTTACCTTACTTACCCAGTATTTTCAAGGGCTGCCTCCTGCCCATTTCCTATTGATCTATGTGTGAGGGCCTCTTAAAAAGTCCCCGATGATCTTACCTCCTGGTATAAACACCTTTGGGTACTTCCCTACCATTGTGTGGAGACTAGATCTTGTGACTTTTTTCCACAGAAAAGTATGTGTCAAAAGTGATGGGGATGTCACTTCCAACATTAAGTTACAATAGATCTGTGGTTTCAGGCTAAAGCACCCTCTCTCCTTTTGGGCACAAAAGGGTCAGCCAGCTACTGCATTCTGAGCTGCCCTATGGAGAGGTTGACATATCAGGGAATTGTTATCTCTGGTCAACAGCTGGCAAAGACTTGAGACCTGTTAACAGTCTCATGGGAAAGGCCGAGAACCTATCAAGCACTGAGATCACTACAAGGTAGTCAGCACCTTTTG
This sequence comes from Paguma larvata, assembly GCA_030068075.1. Taxonomy (NCBI): domain Eukaryota; kingdom Metazoa; phylum Chordata; class Mammalia; order Carnivora; family Viverridae; genus Paguma; species Paguma larvata. The sequence goes on along the minus strand of CM057839.1, from coordinate 49,430,878 downwards.
ACATATGCCAGCTAAACTGCGCCTGAACTCCTGACCAGCAGAAATTGTGTGATAAATATTGTCATTTAAAGCTGCTAAATTCTAGGGTAATTATTTTTTTCAGCGGTAAGATAATTAGTATATGTTATGTAGAATAACAAATACATCACTTTTCCAGGAAACTCAATGTATTTTCTTCTAGCTGGCACAAAAAGGAAGTATAGTCAAGATCTCCAGATAATTTCATCAATTTAGGTAAGCTAGATTGTTTGGCTTCAAAGAAAATGCTTTTTCATACTACTCAGTTTCGCTGTCTTTGTTGACTAAGTTAACGATAGCCAAATTCCCTGCTTCACTTTCTTATGGTTTACATACAGAGGCTATATAATCCAGAATTCATTTCTTTTCCTTTATTTTGTTAATTTAGAACAAAAGCAGAAGTTTTTTCAGCCATACTAGCAAAGACTATTTTAAGGGATGTTAAAAGAGATGTAATGTCACTCATATTTTTGGAATAAAACATTTGAATATTCAAACACACAGAAAACATTTTCAAAGGTAAAGGCTTTAGTGAGCAGAATTCCCGGAAGAATCATTTGGGTAAACATGTGTTAATTAGCATAATTCTGAGACAGGACACACATGATCGTGCAGATTTGTAGAGAGGAGTAGAATTGGTCTATTAGAAATTATTCTCATCATGGCGGCTTAAGTGGTGGAATCTGGTAATGAAGTTAGTAATATTTATATAGCACATTTAATAATAATACATAATGTTTTTGAACATTTATTCCTTCCTACTCATTCATTATCATAGTTAATTTTCACAATAAACTTTTGAAGCAGATGCTGTCTTCATCTTCATTTTATAGATGAGGAAATGGAGATTAGGAAAGGTGGAATAACTTGTGCAAGACCACACAGTAAGTTGCAAAGCAAGTGCTCAAACCTGTTTTTCCTGTTCTCTTAGGGTACACAAAGGCTAAAGTGGATTTTGATTGAATTCATAGTAACTGGAGTCTTCTGTAATTATTTAGAATAGAACTGTAATCCTCTTTTCATTCCCACATTTGGTCTATTCTAGGTGAGGTGAGTCCATTAAATGAGATTTCTGTTGATCAATCATATCTTTATATCTGAAAAAAGGGTTGATCTAATTTCCTTCTGGATAGAAGGCAAAAGAAACAGAATTATATTCTCTGAGACCAGGGAGTATATACTATGTGAAATCACATCAATCTTTTAAGACAATAAATTAAAAGTTAAGTTATTTTTTAAAAATAAAATGATACACTCTTTTAAAAAACCAGCAAGCTGGGGAGTGACATCTGCAAGTTGGAGGAATAAGAAGCCCCAGATGTCATTCCCCCACAGAGATACTGACTTGACAACAATATATGGTACAAAAGTTCTTATTAGAATTCCAGAAACTAGTTAAGAAATCTCTGTACTTCAGGCAGGCTCAAATCCAAGAACAGTTGCATTGAAACTTGTAAGAAAAACTATTTTAATTCTAAACCACATCAGCCCTTACCCCAAGCTGGCACGGCACAGTGCAGTCAGGAGAAAAAGAAAAAAAAACAACTTACAACTTATTTCTTAAGAGGGAAAGAGAATAAAATGTATCCAGCATTCTGGCTTTTGGGCTGCTTCATGAGGGACTGGTCTCTGTGCACCTGAAGTCAGAATGTTGAGAGGGAACCAGTGTACTTTGGATGGGCTGGGACAGCTGAGAACAAGAGAGCTTATTGGCTTGTTGCAGCACCAGTGTGCCTTCAACCACCTCAGATAGAAGCTAGCACAGTTCAAAGGGATTAGGGAAAATTGCCTAGTTTGTGGCTTCTATCTCAGGATGAAAATAGAAGACTGGAATATGTATGTCCAACAGTCCAGGTTTCAGGGAACTTCTTGAAGACTTAGTTTCTGTCTCACCTGACTCAGAGTGCCGATGGAGCTGGCATACTTTGGATGTTTAGGGTCACAGAGGAGAAAAGAGAGCTCATTATCTCCTTGAGGCCCCAGAGACCACAGACAGATACCAGAATCAGCAAGAGACTATAAATTTCTGAAAACTAAACAACAACCACTTAGATAGGGAAATTATACTCACAAGTCCAGAAAGACACAACCACATACTCCTCATAAAAACTTTGAAAGGCTCCAGGAATATTGGGCCAGATGACTGGTGAATGTCTTCCCTTTTATGATGCCAGTCCACAAAGACTGGGAGAGAGACTGGCTCTTTTTACAAATGCACAAGTCACAACAGATAAATAACAAGGCACACAAAGAAACAGATGCATGGCCCAATCAAGGGAGCAAAATAAATCTCTAGAAACTGATGCTAAAGAAAAAAGGATCTGTGAAATAAGTATTCGAAATCATCACCTCAAAAATCTCAATGCGCTATGAGAGAACACAGACAGCTACACAAAATCAGGAAAAAGATACATGTACAAAATAATAATACATGTCGACAAAACGAGCATGTCAAATAGGAAGTATAGAAAAGAAGAAAACATTCTGGAGTTGAAGAATTGAAGAACTAAATTTAAAAATTCACCAGAGAGTTTCAATGTCAGACATGATCAAGTGGAAGAAAGAATCGGCAAACTCAAAGACAAGTCGTTTGGAATGATTGAGTCAGAGGAAAATAAAAAAGGATGAGGAAAAGTGAAGAAAGCCTTAGGGACTTACGGTCCCTTATGTTCAAAGGAATGACATCAGCAAGATGGCATTATAGGAGTTTCCAGCACTTGTCCCTTCACAGAAACATCAATTTTCACAACTCTATCCACACACAAAAATACTTACACAATAGCCAAATATTTCAAGTGAGAGATTGAAGCACTTGAGTAGAAAATACAAATAAGAAAAGATCTTTTGAAGAGAAAAGACAATTTCACATTACCCCTGCCACCCCTTCCCCATGCCCAGGCAGCCCAGTGTGGAGAAATATCCTCCCCATGAGGGAAGGAGAGTGAAGTAAACACCTGACTGGACTCCAGCACCAGGCCCACCCCAGTAAATACCAGTGCCAGGCACTCCTGGGCTTGTCTTCAGGCTGACTCCAGCAACAGACTGCTCCTGTGGTTCCAGGCTCCAGGCTTGTAGGGCAGCTTGTTCCAGGCTTCCAGGGCAGTTCCTGTAGTCTCAAGTTCTAGGCTGGCTACCATGCCCCTAAGTTGACAGCCTGTTCTAGCACCAGCTCGGCCTCCTTGGGCCCAGCCTGAATCATATGGACCAAGGCTCCTGGAATGCCCTGATGCACAGACATCAACTCAAGGCCACAAAGATCACAAATAATCAAGGAGACAGGACACCACCAAGGGAACAAATGAACTACCAGTAAATGACCATGAAGAAATGGAGATCTATGAGCTGCCTGACAAGGATTTCAAAATAATCATGCAAATGAAGCTCGGTGAGCTACAAAAGAACATATATAGGCAACAGAACAAAATCAGGAATAGAATAACTAGTGGGTTAAAGAAGAAATCACAAGAAAATCAAAAAATATCTTGAAACAAATGAAAATGGAGAAACAACATATAAAACTTATGGGATGAAACAAAAGCAATTTTAAGAGAGAATTTTATAGTGATAGATACCTAAGGTAAGAAAAAGGAAAGATCTTAAATAAGTAACCTAACTTTTCACCTCAGGGAACTAGAAAAGAATACATTAAGCCCAAAGTTAGTAAAAGGAAGGGAATAATAAAGAACAGAACAGAAATAGAGACTAGAAAAACAGTAGAAAAGATCAGTGAAACCACGAGTTGGCTTTTTGAAAAGATAAAAAAAAAAAATGACACACCGTTAGCTAGACTAAGAGAAAAGTAATAAGACTTAAATGAATAAAAATGAAAATGGAAGAGGAGATATTACAACTGATATAATAGAAATGCGAAGGGTCATAAGAGAGTACTGGCATGATGATAATCATTAATAATACCATATCGGACACTGAAAATGTGCTGAAAGTAGCTTTCCCATTCTTCTTCATATATACACAGAAGTTAACTATGTCATGAGATGTTATGCTAGTTAACTTGACTGTAGCAATCATTTTACTATGTATATGTATTTCAAATAATCATGCAGTACACATAAAAATACATAAAATTTTATTTAAAATATGTAAACAGCAAGTTTACAGATTTGCCAATACAATGAACCCAGAGGGCCGCACCATGACACATTGTAACCCAATCTAACTATCAAAAGTCAAAGTCAAACAGAGAATCTTGAAAGAAGCAAGGGACAATGTCTCTTCACATACAAAAGAGTTTTCATAACAGACACTGGGTGGCTCAGTTGGTTTAGCATCCGACTATTGGTTTCGGCTCAGGTCATGATCTCATGGTTCTTGAGTTGGAGCCCCACATTGGGTTCTGTGCTGACAGCATGGAGGCTACTTGGGATTCTCTCTCTTCCCCTGTTCTGCTTCTGCGCTTTCTCTCTCTCACAAAGTAAATAAATAAAAAACTAAAAAAAAAAGAGTTTTCATAAGAGTATCAGTGGATTTCTTAGCAGAGACATTACAGGCCAGAACAGAATGGGATATTATATTCAAAGTGCTAAGAGAAAAGAACAGTTAACCTAGAACTGTTCTTCAAAAATGAGGAGAAAATCAGACTTTCTCAAATAATCAAATCCTAAGAGAATTTATTACCACCTTAAAAGAATTTATACCTGCCTTAAAAGAATGGACAAAGGGGATCCTTAAAGCTCAAACAGAAGGACACTGCACATCAACATGAAAACATATGAAAGTATGAAGCTCTCTGGTATAGGTAAATATATAGACAAATACAAATGTAATACTATAGTGCCGTGTAAATCATTTGTAACTCATACAGAATATGGGTAAAAGCATAAAAATAACTGTAACTACAAAACTATGTAGATTGGTATAAAATGTGAAAGATTTAATCTGTGACTTTGATAAGACAATGTGGGTGGAGATATAAAGGTGTAAAGTGTTTGTACATGATTGAAGTTAAGTTTTTATCAGTTAGAAATATATATTTGTGGAAAGCCTGGGTGACTCAGTTGGTTAAGCGTCTGACTTCAGCTCAGGTCATGATCTCATGGTCCATGGGCTCGAGTTCCATGTCGGTTTCTGTGCTGACCGCTTGGAGCCTGCTTTGGATTCTCCCTCTCTCTCTCTCTCTCTCTCTCTCTCTCTCTCTGTCTGTCTCTGTCTCTGTCTCTTTCTCTCTCCACCCATCCTCCGGTTGTGCTCTCTCAAAAATAAATAAATAAAAACATTAAAAATCAAAAGAAATATATACTTGTAACTATAAGTGTTTTATGAAATCTCCAAGGGTAACCATAAAGAAAACACTTACAGAAGATACACACAAGAAAGTGGGAATGAATTAAAGCATGCTGCTACACACACACACACACACACACACACACACACACACACACACACATAGGAGAGCAACAAGAGAGGGAAACAGGGACAAAATGCAAGACATAAGGAAGTCATAAGCAAATGGCATTAAGTCCTTCCCTAGTTTGGATATACATAGATTAAATTCTCCAGTCAAAAAACAGAGTTGTTTGGATACATTAAAACAACAACAACAACAAACATATACTACATGTTATTTACAAAAACTCACTTTAGATACAGAGACAAAATAGACTGAAAGTAAGCAGATAGTAAAAGATATTTCATGCAAATGGTAACCAAAAGACAGGAATGGCCACACTTTATCAGACAAAACAAGTCAACAATTGGTAGACCGTAGACCTAACACACTTATCCAGAATACTCCATTCAGCAGCTGAATACACACTCTTTCAAGTGCACATGGAATATTTCTCTGGGTATATCACACATTAGGCCACAAAACAAGTAAATTTAAGACTAAAATCATACCAAGTGTATTTTCTGACTACAGTGGAATGAAACTAGACGTCAACGGCAAAAGGAAAACTAGAAAATAAGCAAATATGTGGAAATTTTTTAAACGACACACTCTTGAACAAACAACAAGTCGAAAAAGAAATCACAAGGGAAATAAAAGAATACATTGAGAGAGAAAAAACCAAAAATACAACATACCAAAGCTTACGCGCCGTGGCAAAAAAATATAAAGAGCAAAGGTAATATGGTAAAATACCTACATTAAAAAAGAATAAAAAAGTAACCTAACTTTCCTTAAGGAGCTAGAAAAAGGACAAATTAAACCAAAATTAGCAGAAGGAATAAAATAGCTATTAAAGCAGAAATAAATGGAATAGAAAACAGAAAATTAGTAGAAAAATAAATGAAAGTAAGAGTTGCTTTTTTCTGTAAAGACTAACAAAATTGACAAACCCCTTAGCTAGACTAAGAAAAAAAGAGAAGATTTAAGTAAATAAAATAGAAATACAAGAGATTACATTAAAATTGATGCCATAGAAATAAAAATGGATCATGAGACTACTACAAATATTTATATGCCAAAAAATTGAATAACCTGGAAAAAATGGATAAATTTTAGAAACATGCAATCTACCAAGACTGAATCCAAAAGAAATAAATAATCTGAACAGATATATGACTCGAAAGAGTATTGAATCAGTAATCAAAAAGCTCCCAGTAAAGAAAATCCAAGACCAGATGGCTTCACTGGAGAATTCTACCAAATATTTAAGGAAGAATTAACACTAATCTCTTTCAAGCTCTTCCAAAAAATTGAAGAGGAGAGAACACTTCCAAACTCATTCTGAGGCCAGAATTACCCTAATACCAAAATCAGACAAAGATATTACAAGGAAAGAAAACCACAGACCAATGTCCCTGATGAATATTGGTGCAAAAATCCTCAACAAATACTAGCAAACTGAACTCAAAAGCACTTTTAGAGGGTCATACACCATAACCAAACAAGATTTATTTCTGGAACACAATACTTCAAGTGAAAATCATTCAATATATACACCATATTAACAGAATAAAGCTAAAAACCATAGGATCTGTATTTCAGCAATTGACAAAATCAACACCTTTTCATAATAAAAACACTCAAGAAACTAGGAGTAGAAGAACATTACTTCAGGAAAATAAAAGCCATACATGAAAAGTCCACATCTAATATTGTAGTCAGTGGTGAAAAACTAAAAGTTTTCCCTCTAAAATCAGGGGCAAGCAAGGATGAACACTTCTTCTACCCTATTCAACATGGTACTGGAAGTCCTAGCAAGAAGTAGGCAAGAACAAGAAATAAAAGGCATCCAAGTTGAAAAAGAAGTAAAACTATCTCTACTAGAAGACATATGTAGAAAACCCTGGAGATTCCACCAGAAAATTGCTAGACATATGTAGGAACCCTGGAGATTCCACTAAAAAACTGCTAGAGCTAATAAATTAAACAAAGTTGCAGGAGACAGAATCGACACACATTATCAGTTGTGTTTTTGTATAGTAATAACGAACAATCCAAAAAAAAAAAAAAAAGAAATTAAGAAAACAATTCCATTTACAATAGCATCCAAAAGAATAAAATATTTAGAAATGACTTAACTAAGGATTCAAAAACCTCATGCATTGAAACTAGGAAGCATCTCTGCAAGATATTAAAAACACTAATAAATGAAAACACATCTCATGTTCATGGATTGGAAAGCTTAACATTATTAAAGTGTGCATACTACCCAAAACGATCTGTAGACTCAATGAAATCCTTATCAAAATGTTATTGACATTATTTTAGAAATAGAAAAATATCCTAAAACTCATATGGGATTGCAAAGAACCCCCAAATAGCCAAAACAATCTTGAGAAAGAACATCGATGGTGGAGACCGCACACGTTCTGATTTCAAAACATTATTACAAAGCTACCACAATCTAAACAGTATGGTAAGGTGCAAGACCCAAATAGACAGCCCAGAAATAAACTTACATATATATGGTCAAATGATCTTTGACAAGGAGGCCAAGGGAAACAATAAGGAAAGAATTGACTCTTTAATAACTGTGTTAAGAAAACTGGATTTTAAAATGCAAAGGAATGAAGTTGGATCTTTACCTTAAACCATATATAAAAATCAACTCAAAATGGAATAAAGGTGTAAAGGTAAAACCTGAAAAATATAAAACTCATAGAAGAAAACATTGGGGAAAGTCTTCATGACATTGGATTTGACAATGAGATCTTGGATATGACAAAAAAACAAGGAAAGAAAAGTAATAGACAAGCGAGACTACTTCAAACTTAAAAACTTCTATGAAGCCTACAAAACAATCAAAAGAGTGGAAAGGCAACCTACATAATGGAAGAAAGTATTTGCAAGCCATATATTGGATATTGGGTTAATCTCTACAATGTATTAACAGTTCCCACAACTCATCAAATTAGCCCAAAATATTTTTATTTACAAATGAAAATGAGTAAATGAGTAGTGGACTGAATGAACATGTCTCCAAAGAAGATATAGAAATGGCCAACAAGCAAATGAGAAGATGTTCAGCATCACTATTTACCAGGGAAATGCAAATAGAAACCATAATGAGATATTACCTCACTGTCAAAAAACAGGAAATAGATGGCCGCTATAAAAAAAATTACAAAGTGTTGGCTAGGATGTAGAAATTTTATGCGTTGGGTACTGTTGGTAGGAATGTAAAACAGTGCAGCTGGTATGGAAGACAGTATGGAGCTTCCTCAAAAAAACTAAAAATATAATTACCACATGATCCAAGAGCCCAATGATGGGCCTATATATAAAATAATTGAAAACCAGATCTTGTAGAGATATTTGCACTCCAGGTCCATTGAAGCAGTGATCATGATAGCCAGGATTTATGGAGGCAACCCAAGGGTTTATCCATGGGTGAATGGATAGACGTGGTGTATATGTACACAATGAAATATTATTCATTCCTGAGAAGGAAGGAAATCGTGCCATTTGCTGCATCATGAAGGAAACTTGAGGACCTTAAATGAAGGGAAATAAGCCAGTCACAAATAAGCAAATACTTCACAAATGCATTTATAAGAAGTCATCAAACTCTTAGAAACACAAAATAGAATTGTGGTTGCTGGGAACAAGTGAAGGGGACTAAGGAGATTTGTTGCTCAGCAGATATAGAGTTCCTGTCTTGCAAGATGAAAACATTCTAGAGGTCTGTTGCATGGCAATGTGCAGACATTGTCTTCTGTACTGTGCCCTTAAAAATGGCTACGATGGGACATTTTATGTTATATGTTTTTAACCACAACCAAAAGAAACCAGCAGACCTACCCAACTTGGCATATGAATTCAGAGACACCAATCCTCTCTTTCTCTGAGCTTTCTTATCCTAGTGATAACGTTATGCTTGCTGCTTAAAGTTTCATTAGCAGAGGCACCAAGCATTCTGTTGGGAAATGCCTGGCATTAAAGTCAAAGGACATGATCTTGATTTCTGGCACCTCCAGAATTCTTTTATATACTCTTAAACAAGTTACTTAGACTTTCTTATACCAAATAGAAATAATTCTTAGGGACATGGTGAGGTTTAAATGAAATAAGGAAAACAGAAATGCTTTTAAAATTGCCCTGTATTTTAAATATGTGAATTACTTTCCCATAACAGTGTAAAAATAATTTAAAATCCCCTTAAATTTCCTTCCAAAATTTTTTGAATCAGAGCATATAAGCAAGAGTTTTACAAACCCTTTGGCTATTTGCATCTGAAAATTAAACAAACAAAATTTTTATACTTTGAGAATTTTTTTAACCCTGCAGATTACTTTAAAAAATTGATCATTAATAAGTAATTTAGAGGCACTTGGGCAGCTCAGTCAGTTAAGCGTCCAACTTCAGCTCAGGTTATGATCTCACGGTTCGTGAGTTTGAACCCCTCATCAGGCCCTGCGCTGACAGCGCAGAGCCTGCTTGGGATTCTCTCTCTCCCACCCCCCTCTCTCTGACTCTCCCTTGCTCTCTCAAAAATAAATAAATGATCTTTAAAAAATGTAGTTTAAAGCAGTTTTTCTACACAGATATAAAGTGCATATCTTTTTACTGGGTACAATGATGGGAAATTCAGCAAGATACAGTAGTGCCACTTTAGAACTAGTGGTTCTCAACGGGAGGTGAATTTACCCCTCAGGGGACACTTGGGACAGTTTTGATTGTTACAACTGGAGAGGTAAGTGCTACTTTGAGTGACAGAGGTCAGGGTTGATCCTGAAAACCCTACGGTAAGCTGGACAACCCCACCCAACAAAGACTTATGTAATCCAAAATGTTGGTGTGCTGTTATGAGAATCTTTAGATGACACTAGGTAACATAGACTCTTGTAGATGAAGTTGCTTTTGGATCCTAACCCGTAGAGGCTATAAGGACTCCTATGGAACCCTATATTTTGCCCGTTTTCCTCCTTCATCTGACTTAAGGGACTTATCTCCAGTATCCCCAAGGACTACTTCATCCTAACATGTCTTAAGTCAAAATTTATGTGGAACCGCTGTGGAAAACTCATAAGACATGACAAACCACAAAGGCATTAATATGCTGTTGACACCAGCTGTAAATCTTCATCTCATCTACTGCTGACAGTGCTATCTCAAAGATTTCAAAGAGCCTGAAAAAAGTAGACTCCTGAGGGAAAAAAAAAAGAAAAAAAAAAACAACGACGAAACCAGCTGTCCTGGAGTCAACCTTGGAGATATAGAGGCAGTGCTGCCCTGCAGGGGAAGGCATTTTGAGGGCTTATCTACTGCTGACTTCACCTCCAGCTGAAGTTTATGCTGTCCTCCTTCCTTAAATCTTCACTTTTTTTTTTTTTTTTTACTCTCAAGCCTTACCAGCACACGTGATCTGCCTCTTCTGTTATAAAGGTCAGTCTAAAGTTACAACAATATTGCACATGACAGCTTACTTTCTGGATGCTTTTTTCAGACTGGTTATTTCCCCAAAGTTACACTAACTGAGGATACGGAGAGATGTTTACGTGATGGCAGTTAGAGGTCTGGAATCTTTAAGTAGAGGTTCAGGGGACTGAAATTTCCTGAGTTCCGGTTTTTATGCACATAGCCTAACCCCTGAAAGAACCCAAGTCAGGTTGCCTGGACTAGTCCCTGTGATACAGGGGACGTGATGGGCGAATACAGAGCATGTGCAAACCGCATTTCTGTCAGGCAGTTTGCCTTCATAGCTGGGATGCAATGTGGAGAAAATTGTTTTTAATATATTCTCTGCAGTTTTATTCTTTTTTTAAATATTTTTAGCGTTTTTATTTTATTTTTGAGAGACATAGAGCGTGAACAAGGGAAGGGCAGAGAGAGAGGGAGACACAGAATCTGAAGCAGGCTCCAGGCTCTGAGCCGCCAGCACAGAGCCCGATGCGGGGCTTGAACTCACAGACCGTGAGATCATGACCTGAGCTGAAGTTGGCCACCCAACCGACTGAGCCACCCAGGTGCCCCAACTGCAGTTTTATTCTAAGTGGGGGAAAAAATGGGTTGTAAAGGATGCTTGAGTACCTGGGAATGAATAATAGTTTATTTAACTTAACGGAGTTAACTAAGTTATTTCATGCCTGATCAGGGTCAACAATGAACAGGGTCCTCTTCGCCATCCGGAAAGTCCAGGTATATGACTCACTTTCCAAATCCTTCCCATACTTTATCATACTTTACAGGACGTTTGAAAGGGATAGAGTCAGCGATGATTTTCCTGATTATATTCTTTTGAAGAGGTTGCCACTCAAGGGATTCATGCAACCACTTGACCAATTGATATGGTAGTTTTCTGAATGTCAAAGAGCTCTGAGGAGAAGGAATTCATATTTTAAAAAAAGAACACTTTCATCAAATTAAATGAGAGAGATTTTGGCAACTATATCTACTTCTGAAATTTACCTTTAAAGGTTGTACGGGGTAATCAGAATTCTAACAAGAAGTCAACATCATTCTCTCAGTGAAAAAATGACTTTTTAAAATTTGTTTGCTGAAGCTGAACAGCCTTGAAAGGAGATGGAAAGGTAGCCAATAAATTCAGTGTCATACCGGGAGACTCAGCAAATACTGAATATCACTATCCTAACAAATCTTAATGAAAAGCTAAATCTACTTGTGAACAGAGGCGATTGATTGGGAATACATTTACTTCATAAAGACTAAAATCAAGTGGTCATACAGTACTGTTTTGTCAGGCTTGGAAAAGCCTTCTCATTCAAAAGAAGAGAATTCTATTGTGCTTTATCTTCCCTGTTGCATGAGGGTCCTGAAACGATTCTGTTACCAGCAGCATGACCTGATGTAGGCAACTGGCGACAGGCAGGAATAATTGAGACTTGGAGCTAAACACATCTCACCTTTCACACAAAAGCTGGTGGTAGTTGTGAAAATGGTCCCAGGAGTCTCCCCTCGCTACATGCCCCCCAAGAATTAATTACAGTGTCTGGCTGAAGGATGTCTTTGGGAAGGGAAAGCACGTCAATTCAGACCTGTGTGATCTCAGAAACATATTAGTGCTTAAAACGGTACGTGGAGAGCTTTGCACTGTTCCATCTTAGAAAAATGTGTGCACAGGCCTATGAAACATTTTTAAACAAAAAATTTAGCATCTTCTCTAGGCCAAATAGTAAATCGTTCATCCACAGGTGGCTGCTCAGTCGCCTGAAGTTCATAGGCTTATGGATTAACAGTACTAGTAATTTAGCCTTCGTTGAGTATGGAACTTCCAAAGGATGGACTGGCAAATTGTATAGCCGTCTTCCACCTAGTTTATGAGCAGGTCGAGAAATTAGAAGTAAATAAGGGTAAAACAACACATTCACTGCAACCAGGTTTCAGGGCAGGACTCCGTTAATAAAGTGTCTTTCTCCTACCCAACCCCCAAATTAGGCAGATGCCTACTCCTACACTCTTGGTTAGGTAGACGAAAGGCTTAGACATAGAGATAAGGTTGCTCCCAAAAGGATGAAAGATAATACAGAACTGAGTATGCCTAAGTAGTTATTCTTTCATAAATTACCAATCCAAAAAGTCACGCTTCTTGCCTAGGAGTAGAATGAGTCAAAGGCAGAGAGAGGCCGGGAAAGTTCTTAGAGAAATGCCCCCCCAACCCAAAGTAGATTCCTTTTATAATTCCGCTTTTGACTTACTGTATCAATGCCAAAACATTGATGTGGTGTGTGTGTATGTGTAGGTGAGTGTAATTTTTTAATGTCATTTATTTCTTTTGAAAGAAAACATTCCTGTGAGATGTCTAATATTCTCAGCCTGAACTCTTAGGAGTTTAGAATCTTTACCAAAATTTAAATGATTCTTCCTCCGGGAATTTATAAGAAGGAAGTATGATTACGTTTATGGAGCTGAACAATAAAATCAATAGATGTCAGATAAGAGTAGAAAAATGCCAAATGGCCCTAAGGAGACAATGGTAATCTGAGTTGAATATTTTAATACAATTAAAGAAAGAGTATGACAGGACCAACTAAGGAAAGAGGTAGAGATAGAGATAGAGAGAGAGAGAGAGAGAGAGAGAGAGAGAGAGAGAGGGAGGGAGAGAGAGGGAGAGAGAGAGAGAGAGAGAGAGAGAGATTATTCTTCAGCTGTCCATGAAAGAGGAAACCTTTGTCAGCTGAAAGTCAGAAACTCAGGTCCCATGTATAAGGGTTTTCCTCTGTTCCTTTTAACCATTTGATTTCTCCGATTTTTGTTACTTTGATCCCCTGCTTGCTGAGATAGCTTTGACTGCTCTGTTGCTGCCTATGTAAGTCTGCCGAGTGAGATAATGTTCTGGTCATGAAACTTGGTGTTTGTTCAGTCACTGTGAAAATAATCTCTCCATGGCATCGGATTTTCCCTTCCCTACATAATCAACCAGAGAATTGTGGTGATCATATTAATGACAGTATTCCGATCTATGTCGTAGTGATATTTTCCTTGGGAACTGGTAAATGACGACTCCAGCTTAGTTCCGTTCTTGTGAGTCTGGAGAAGGGGAAGCTGCTCCTGAGTAGAGTCACTGGGGGTATACCGACAAATAGAATTTCTGTGCATGCAAGGCTGAGGAAGAAAGGGGTAGCAAAGGCCACATGATTGAAGCAAAGATTAGGCTGTGGGAAAATGAGGTATAAAAAGATCAAATTATACAATGATTATAAGAATACAGCTGCATAATTACATGGGCACAATTCCATAAAATTTGCTAAAACTTCTAAAATACTCACTAGATGTTGTTGCCACAGCAAATTAGAGGAATATAAGGAAGCACGATCTGGCCTTACAAATTGGAGGAGCATAAGGGTATCAGTTAAAACTTTGGGGGCGCCTGGGTGGATCAGTTGGTTAAGTGTCCGACTTTGGCTCAGGTCGTCATCTCACAGTTTGTGGGTTCCAGCCGCATGTCGGGTTCTGTACTGACAGCTCAGAGTCTGGAGACTGCTTCAGATTCTATCTCCATCTCTTTCTGCTCCTTCCCCGCTTGTGCTCTGTCTCTGTTTCTCAAATATAAATAAACATTAAAAAAAAAAACTTTGAAGATCTGTAGATCATTCTCAGGTATCTCAGAATTATTGAGACTACTCGGAGGACATGATATCTGTATATTAATGGAGGTATGATGCACAAAGGAAATTGCTAGTGAGTTCCATTTAAAAAATAGTCTGATTGCAGAATGCCTCCACGTTCTTTTTGGTTGAAAGTCATTTATGAGCAGACTAGACATAGCAACAAGAAGACATTTCTACTGAATGATGATATGAGATTATAAGATATAAGGAAGATAGGAGGAGGAAGGAAAATAGAGATTTAAAGAATAAATCAAGACATGTAGTCACGTAGCAGTTTGCTGTGCACGTGGGAAGTGCATACCAATGGTGTTAATGAACAATACAATCTGATATTTGTTGAAATCTTATTTATGGCAGACAACCATAATAATTTTTAGGTTGTTTATTGTATTTAATCTTTGGCACCTTATGAGTCAAATGTTATTATTAGTGTCATTTTACAGACAAAGGAATGAAGTGATGAGATGATGTCATCTGACCAAAGTTAACAGTGGAGCTATTAATGAACCAAAGTCTCTAAGAGCTCCGTAGCTTAATATTACATCTCATTACCAAACATAGTAATGGAATATATAGGGAAATATACCAGTGTTTGTGTTTTACAGGGCAGTGTCTCAGATTTCATTTTCATGCAAGAAACTTAGCTTAGAAGACAGACTGATAACTGGATTTTGAGCAATAGTTTGAAAGATGGAAGCTATGCAATTTTGGAGGTAAAAGAAAATAGTATTTTCTTTGTTTTGTAAAGTACAGGCAATTTCTCAGAGTCTTTTCAAGGAAAAGCAAAATTAGGGAATAAATTGCACTGGATAATTTTGAGTCTTGCGTCTGTCCTTGAAAACTATACACAGAAGGTCATCTAGACACTATAGAGGAGGAAACAAACAAAAGTTGATACGCTTCTCTACAGTTCTACTTGTGCTTTATAGTTTTCAATATGTTTTAATATATATTTTTGAAGCAGAGGCCGCTGCAGGCGATAGCATGGATGTATTATTCCCATTAAATTATGAGAACAATGGCGCTCAGAGAGATACAATGACTTGCCTAAGATCATGCGGCCCGTGAGAGACAGACTTAAGGCTATTGTTTGCATGGCAATTCTCTTGTAAAAGTGCTGACCTGATAAGTCATTACTTTCCGTGAGTCCACAATTCAATACAAAAAAAAGGTGTTGGACTTAGATGTGAAACTCATTGAGCTAAATAGTCATATCTGAAAATATAAAGTAGAAAACATGATTGGCTTCTGGTGACCTAGGCTTGGATGTTGGATTTGTGTTATGGTTGTTCCTCACTCGATTTCCCTTTATTTTCTAAAGACAAGGGGTTTTTCCTCAGGATTATTTTTACTTCTAGGCTCTTTGGAGGCTATGCATGGGGTGAGTTATGGGCAAAGCTGCATTCCGCTCTTTTTGGAACACCTTTAAAATATAGGGTTATGGCATTCTACAGTCATTAAGAAACCCCGCTGTAGCATAATGTGTTTCTGAGCAAATTACATAACCCTGACAGACCTCACTTTCCTTCTAAGTAACACAAGTAGAAAATACTGACTCCGATTTTCTGTGTGGATTACTTAGAATAATGTGTGTGAGGTGCTTAGCCCAGTAACTAGTGTAAAGAAGTGTTCAGCAAATGGTAACTAATATCTCTTTTGCTAGAATATGAATATCATTGATAGGAGTGAGCGAAGTCTCTAACATGATACAGCAGTTTTGCTGAGTTGTAGGAGCTCCAAGATGTATCTAGAATCTTGCTTATTGAAATACATCCATGTAGATATCCCAAAGGTGTGTCCAACTCAACATTTCCAAAACTGAACTAATTTTCTGTCCCTCTGAACCTGCTATGTGTCCTCACTTAAATGAATGGCGTCACCATTTACCTAATTGCCCAAATCAGATGCCTGGTTGTAGCAAAGCATCCTTCATTTCCTTCACTAGCAGTGGTCTGATTATCTATAGACCCTTTCTCCAAAATGTTGATGGAATCTAAATTCTCTTCTCCACACTCTCTTTGGTCGACGCAGTCATCACTGTGTGTTGAGCCCGCAGCAGTGTTCTCTACCCGAACAAATTGCATCCAGGCTTATTTTCCTCCTAACTGCTTTCCACACAGCTTCCGAAGTGATTTGTCTAAAACACAAGTTTGATAATGTCATTGCTTTCCTTTTAAAATCCTTAACTAGCTCCTGATAGCCAGTGGGATAAAATTGGAGCACACAAAAGCCTTTCTGATCTGGCCTACTCTTCAGCTCATCTCCATGGACTCTCTCTCTCCCTCACTGCATCATGCTGTCTTCTGACCATGTGCCTTAGTTCATGTAGTTCCGGTCTTCCTGTCAGATTCATCCTCATCTCCAACATCGTGATGCTCAAGCATCTCATGTTCATGGAAGCCTTGTCTGGTTGCCTCCACGTTCCCTTTATCCCTGTCTCTCACTTCCTGCACGCCTCTTCTGTAGGACTGACTTCAACACATTGTGTGTCTACATTTGACCTCCACCAGAAACTGTGAGTGACCTGAGGGCAAGGGCAAGGGCTTTTCCTATTTGGATTCCCGAATTTTATCTGGCACTTATTAAATCTTCAGTAAATATGTGTTTAATAAATGTATTAATTGTTAGCATTCTGGACTGGTCACTGTAATGTGATTATTTTAAGAGAAATTTGTGTCCAGTGACATTTTTAACAGATTTACTGAAGTATATTTAACATATAGGGGTGCCTGGGTGGCTCAGTCTGGTAAGCATCAGACTTGACTTCAGGTCATGATCACCCCATTTATGAGTTGGAGCCCTACATCAGGCTCTGCACTGGCAGCAGAGCCTGCTGGGGATTCTTTCTCTCCCTCTCTGCCCCTCCCCTACTTGTGTTCTCTCTCTCTCCCCCTCTCAAAATAAATAAATAAAATAAACTTTTCACAAAAATATATTTAACATATAATAATTAACATAGAGAATAGTGTACCATTTGGGAAGTTTTAACATATATCAGATATAATTTGCAAATATTTCTCCTAGACTGTAAATTATCTTTTCATTCACCTAAAATTCTTTTTTGAAGAATGCTTATTTATTTATTTATTTATTTATTTATTTATTTACTTACTTACTTACTTAGAAAGTGTGCAAGTGGAAAAAGGGCAGAGAGGGAGAGAGAGAGGGAGAGAAAGAATCCAAGCAGGCTCCGTGCTGTCAGTGCAGAACTCCTTGCTGTCAGCTCCGTGCTGGAGCTTGATCCCAGCAACAGTGAGATCATGACCTGAGCTGAGATCAAGAGTCAAATGCTTAACCAACTGAGCTACCCTGGTGCTCCCCTCAACCTAAAATTTCCTTTCAAAGGATAGAAGTCCTTAGTTCGATGAAGTTTAATTTATCATTTTTTTCTTTTTCTATATTATGTTTTCAGTTTTATATCTAAGAAGTCTTTGCCTAACTCAAGATCAAAATATTATTATTTTATGCTAGTTTTCTTCTGGAGGTATATAGTCTTACTTTTTGCATTTAGGTCTGTGAACAATTCTAAGTTACTTTTTGGATATGATACAAGGTATAGATTACAGTTGATTTTTTTCTATTTTTTATATGGATATTCAGTTTTTCCAATACATTTTTTTGAAAATATTATCTTTCCCTCATTTGCCTTTCCATCCTTGTTGAAAATCAATAGTACTTTTTGAACATTCAAATAATTTTGCATTCCTGGAATAAATCCCACTTGCTTATAGTGTATTACCCTTTCATATTTTAAAGGTCATTTTGCTAAAAATTTGGTTAAGTTCTTTTGTATCTATGTCTGTGAGAGGAATTAACTTGGAGTTTTCTTCTTGGGAAGGCTTTTAACTATAAATTTAATAGAAGTAAGCTACAGGACTGTTTAGACACCTATTTTTTCCTTATTGAGCTTTGGTGGTTTCTGCCTTTCAAATACTTTTGTCAATTTCATTCAGATTGCCAAGTTCACTGTCATAAAGTTGTTCATCCTAGTCCCTGATTATCCTTTTAATATCTATAGACTCAGTAGTCACATCACCTCTTTTATCCCACTATCTGTAATTTGTATACTTTCTCTTTTTTTAGTAAGTGTAGCAGATTTTTCTCAATTTTATTGGTTCTCTGAGAAATAATATATATATGCATATATGTATATATAAGAAAATATAAAAGAATTGGAACCAAAATCATTATAACATTCATCATTCATATGAATATACATATATATTTTGTTATAATGATTTTGGTTCCAATTCTTTTATATTTTCTTTATTCTGTTTGGGTTAGGTTTAGTTTTGCTTACTTTTTCTGTAGTTTTTTGAGTGGAAGATAAGATCTTTGAATTGAAACCGTCTTCTTTGCGAACATAACTCTGTTGTTATTATAGCCATTTACCTACTGTTGCTGCTTCATCTCCAAAGTTCTGATGTATTCTCTTGTCATTTTCATTTAATTCAAAATGCTTTCTATTGTTTTCTGTTTCCTTCTTTTATCTGTAGTTATTTAGAAGTATTATAGAATTTCCAAATCTGTGAAGATTTTAACTAATCTTTCTGTTATAGATTAATAATTTGCTTTCATCATGTTCAGAGAATAGGCTTTGTATATGAGTTAAACCGTTTTTAATTCATTGATACCTGTTTTCCTCTTAGACTATGTTCTATCTTGGTAAATGTTCTATGTGCTCTTGAAAAAAAGCTGTGCTTTTGTTGGGTGGAGTGTTTTATAAATGTCAATAAATCAAGTCAAGCTGTCTGTCGCTATTCAAGATTTTTATGTCTTCACTGATTTTCTGTTTATTTGTTCTATTAGTTGTTGAGACAATAGTATGTAAATCTCTGACTATAATAGTTGGTTTGTCTGTTTCTCCTTGGAATTTTATTGGTTTTTATTTTTATGTATTTTGAAACTCTGTTATTAGATGCACAAATGTTTAGAAGGGTTAGTCTTCTAGATGAATGGTCCCATTTATCATTAAGAATTGACCTTCTTCAGCCTTATTAATATTCTTGTGACTAAAATCAACTTTCTCTGTTGTTAATATAACACCATCAGCTTAAAAATTTTTTAGCATATTTTTTTGCATCTTTTTACTTTTAGATTGTCTTATATTAAAACATTTTTTAATGTTTTATTTATTTTTGGGAGAAAGAATGCACGAGCAGGAGAGGAATGGAGAGAGAGGGAGACACAGAATCTGAAGACAGGCTCCAGGCTCTGAGCTAGCTATCAGTATAGACCCCGACGCAAGGCTCGGACTCACGAAACGTGAGATCGTGACCTAAGCCAAAGTGAAATGCTTAACTGACTGAGCCGCCCAGGCATCCCAATTAAAATATGTTTTCTTATACACAGCATGTAGTTGGATTTTTCCTTTAAATCCATTTTCATACTTTATGCCTGGTGGGTTCATACTATTTGCATGGAGATGTGATTTTTTAATTTCCTAGCTTTGTTAAACTATAATTAACAAATAAAAACGTCTGTTTTTAAGGTGTAAAATGTGATGATGTAATGTACATATACATTGTGAAGTATCTACAAAAATCCAGTTAATTAACAGATCCATGATCTCACAAAGTTCACTTTTTTTTTTTGGCGAGAACACATGATTTTTGAGTCTATCATATTGTTTTCTACTTGTTCTACTTATTCTTGGTTTCCTTTTCCCTCCTAGTTTGTTTACTTTCAGATTAGTATTTTATTGATGTCATTCATCACCAGTTTTGGCTAGTTAGCTATAACTTGTGTGTGTCTGGGGATGTGTGTATGTATGCAATTTCCGTGGTTTCCTTATCACGGTCTGTCTACAAGTGATCTTAAGTCATTTCAACTTTATAAGAAACTTTCAACTATATACTTCCATTTATCCCTGCAGACTTTTAGGCTGTTGGTGTAATAAGATTTCTGTGATACATATTATAAGCTGCATCGTGTATTGTTAACATTTTTGTAAAGTGTACATGATGTGTCGTTTTTCCATGGATGCTTTTAAGAGTTTCTCTTTGTCACTGGTTTTCAGAAGCCTGATTTTGACATGCCTTAGTGTAGTTCTCTTCACATTTCTTGTGTTTGGTGTTCGTTGAACTTCTTTTATATGTTGATTTATGCATTTTGTCAAATTTAGAATACCATTACTTCTTCGAATATTTTTATTTGTTCTTTTTTCTACTCTCTTTTTGGGGACTCTAATTATACTTATAGTAGGTTGCTTGTAGATGTCCTATAGTTTGCTGATATGGTGATATTCTGGTTTTTATTTTCAGTCTTTAGTCTCTTGGTATTTTATCTGATACAATTTTTGTTCTGTGTTTTCAGGTTAATGAATGTATTTTGCTTTGTATAAGCTAATGTTAATTCTACCCGCTATTTTATTGTTGTTGTTGTTGTTCCAGATATTGTAGTTTTCACCTCTAGAAGTCTGATTTGGTTCTTTTTATACTTGCTATGACTTTACTTATAATTTCTTCTCTAGCTTCTTGAGCATTTGGAATACCATTATAATAACATTTTTCCCTCTAATTCTATCATCTGCTTCATTTTAGAGCCTGGCTTGATTAATTTACTTTTCACTTTGTTATTGGTCAAGTTTTCCTACATGTTTGCATGCCTGGAGATGTTTAATTTAGGTCCCTAACATTATGGATTTTACCTAGGTGATTAGTTTTTTTCTATTCTTATAACTATTCTTTAGCCTTGTTCTGAGACACATTTCAGTTACTAGGAAACAGTTTGATCCTTTTGGGTCTCGCTTTTAAGCTTTATTAGATGGGGCAAGAAGAACCTGTAGTCTATTCTGAAGCTTGTCTCAAAGTGGCAAAACATTCCTGAGGACTTTTTTCCACTTTCTCATGAAGTAAGAGGTCTTCTACTCTGCCTGTGGCAGCCGGCACTATTTCCTTTCTTGTGTGGGCACCAGGGATTCTTTCCGCTCATCTTTTTGTATCGTCGTTTCCCAGGCTTGTGTAGGGTGTTTGCGTGCACGGGCTGAGCGGCGCCTGGCTGAATAGTCCAAGGGAATGCTCAGAGTGCCCTGAAGACCTTCAGGCCTCTCCTGCAGCTCCGTCCTCTCCAGTTTTCATCCTATGAACTCGGGACATCTTAGGTCCATTTCTCAGCTCTGGATGTCTGCTGTGCTCTGCCTAAGTTGCCTCTCTGCACCGTGGCCTAGAAGCTCCCTCCGTGTAGGGGCAAACAGTTGTGTGTCTCATCTCATTGTTTCCCCTCACTCAGGAATCACTGTTTTTGTTTGTTTGTTTTGTTTTTTGTTTTTTGTTTTTTTACTTGATATCTGATATCTTGAGAAGTGTTGTTTTATACATTGTATTAGCTGTTTGTATTAATTTTTAGTTGTTGCAGGCAGGGGAATTAGTCTGTTTCCTCATACATTAGCTTTTCTAGAAGCAGAAATCCTGTCAGTAACTTTGTGCGTCTAATAAAAACAGATAACACGAGGGGCACCTGGTTAAGCGACCGACTTTGGGTCAGGTCCTGATCTCATGGTTTGTAAGTTCGAGCCCCAAATCTGACAGCTCAGAGCATGGAGCCTGCTAAGGATTCTGTGTCTCCCTGTCTCTCTGTCCCTCCCCCACTCACTCTCTGTCTCTCTCTCTTTTTCAAAAATAAATAAACATTTAAGCAAATTTTTAAAAAGAACAGATAACGTGAGATTTATTCTCTTAACCAAAATTTTAAGTGTACAGTATTGTTAAGCACAGTGTTATATAGCAGACCTCTAGAACTTATTTGTCTTGCAGAGCTGAAACTTAATACCTGTTGAATAGCAACTTCTCCCCCCACAACTCCAGACCCTGGCAACCATGTCTACTTTCTGCTTCAAGAGACTGAATGTCTCGGGGGCACCTGGGTGACTCAGTCAGTTAAACGTCTGACTCTTAATCTCTGATCAGGTCATGATCTCATGGTTGTGAGATCAAGCCTCCTGTCAGATCCATACTGGGCATGGCGCCTCCTTGGGATTCTCTCTCTCCTTCTCTCTGTGCCCGCCCCCTCAAAAATAAGTGTATGAACTTTACAAATTGTTTTTTAAAAACGGGACTGTTTTAGATCCTTCATGTAAGTCAAAACATGTAGTGTTCTTCCGTAACTTTTAAAAATGTTTATTAAATTTTTTTTCTGTTAGTAAAAGTCACATATTTATTGCAGCACATGAAATGTACTAACGCATGGAGAAGAAAAATGAAAACGTCTACTCCAACCTTCCAAAAATAAGTGCTTAAAATTGTATTTTGTCGCTAGTTTAAGTGTGTACCAAAATGACTTTTTATAGATAAAAATTAGATAATTCTTTTTATTTTGTATTATAACTCATTTCGTATGATATCTGGAATATTTTTAGATGATTCAATAATTTTCTCCAGTATGATTTTTAATTGTTCCATAGTAGTCCATTTTATGGATGTAGCAATGAATTATATCCCCACATTGTGCATAATTATGTGTCACAATTTATTGAACCAATCACTTATCATTCAGCATTTATGTTGTATCCAATTTTTCACTATTATAAATAGTGCTGTGGTGATCATTCTAGTAGATAAATCTTTTTTGCTATTTATCATAATTTCCTGAGGAAAATTTCCTAGAACTAGCATTACCGGTTTAAGGAATATGTACGTTTTAAAATCATTCAATATTTATGGCAAAATGTCATGCGCCTGGTTTATAAGCAGAACACTAAACTGTCATTTCCTCTCTGCTCCAGGCTATTCTAGGTAGTTTTTTTTAAAACCACTTTTACAAATGGTATCTCCTTGTTTTACTTTTAATTAATACACTTGATCTTTGTGTTGGGGACATCTTTCTCTGCCCCCGCCCCCCACCATGGCATGCCTTTAACTCTTCCTAGAATATCTATATGCCAGAGCTCAGAAAAATCCAGCAAGACACTTTGGCTTGGCACGGTTGCTTTTCTTTGTACCTTGACAAATTTTAGTACTGAAGTACTGTGCTTCAGTAATTGCTTCCCTCTCTTCCTTATTTTGACTGAGTTTCTTCTTTTCCCTCAACAATCAGTTCATTTTCTTCTAGTATAAATATTGGGTTTTTATCCCACTGTATTTGGTTAAGCCATAATTTCTTTCCTTATAGTGCTAAATAGTCTTTCTGGTGAAACCAGTACATTTCTACCTCATTAAGCACCCACTAACCTATTCAGAGCTACAGAGAAGCAATTCAGGAATTCACATGCAATTCGGAATGTAATATGAAAGAAATAGCACATCAAAAGGAAGGAGATAGTGTAGTTGCTAGGTATTCTTCTTGTTTGGGGGCTCAGAATCCTGGAATTGGTTCCGTGATGCTAGATCTTGCTGAAGCATCAGGCACAGATGACGGCACAAATAGAATTAAAGAGGGTAGATATAGATGTTCATCCTCTAAATAGGCAGTAATAGTAATCCAAGCAAAAAATACAAATACTGGCTTCAGAATGTGGACAGAATCTTGTTCAAACATGTTTTCTGACTTCTTTTTCATACAGGCCACAATATAGTCCAGGAATTAAGCCTTTGTATTCAGGTGCACTGTTGCTTATGTTAGGTTTCCCACCAGACCCTCTCCTTTTATCCGTGGCAGTTATTGAATCCTGTGTGTAGGCATTCCATGATAAATGAGATAGACTTCTTCCCGTACCTCCAGCAGCTTATTCTTCCTTCGTGCCAAGGCTTATCCTTTGGTCAAAATTGCTTTATGGATGATTCTGTCTCCTGCTCCTTTTCTTTCGGCATCCTCCACCATCCCTTTTTCAAAGATATAAAGTCTACCCTTCTGTCAAAACCTTGTTCCCTTTGGTTGGTCAAGGATTACAGGCTCAAATGGAGAACAGAAGGGCATTCACAAAGAGTTCATTTCTTAACAGTTCTTGGATCCAAAATAAATGCCATAGGTAATTATAATGATGTACTCATTTTAGAATAACCAGATAGCTTAGATCAAGTCACCGGCAAAGAGAGAAAGAATTATTTTAGGGTTGGCTATTAATCATATTTTTTTTGTCTGACTTATAGACCACTCCTATATAGATTTTTAATTTTACCTACTAGAACTATTTAAAAAAGAGACTAAAATTAGAATGCTGGAAGAGACAATCTTCCAAAATATCAAAATAGAATTATATCCAACTTTTTTAATGCTTAGGGAAACTGTATTAAATGCCAATTTACATACAGCCAGGTAATGTTAATGATACTGGCTTGTTTTTGTAGGAATTCATTTATAAATGTCTGTTAAATCACAAACCCAGATCCTTCAGTTTCCATCTCATTCTGGTCTGTCGGGCTGGCTCTCTCCACAGTGTCCTTATGTTCTAGCAACCAACTCTTAACCAATAGAAGTCTCCAAGTCTGCTGCAATGTGCCAGCTTCCATATCTTCGTGACCTGTGCCATGCCGGGGCAGAGGAGAATGAACACTTGGATTTTTCCAGTCATTCTATGCAGTATATAAGGATGTGGAGCTCTTGCTCAGTTGAGAATCTTCCCATATTTCAATACAGAAAGATATTCTTTGGCCTGGTTTCTTCAGTCTACCCACACTGCTCCCTAAGTCTTGTCATTTCAGGAAAAACAGTGAAGACAATGCTTTTTAATATTTCCAACTCTCTTAAAATTTTTAAAAAATATTTATTTATTTATTTATTTATTTTTTGAGAGGCGAGGGGAGAAAACAAGCATGAAAGGAGCACAGAGAGGGAGACACAGAATCTGAAGTCGACTCCAGGCTTTGACCTGTCAGCACAGAGACTGATTCGAGGCTTGAACCCACAAACCGTGAGATCATGACCTGAGCCAAAGTTGGATGCTTAACTGACTGAGCCACCCAGGCACCCCAATATTTCCAACTCTTATTTGGACTCTGCTCCATTCTCTTTTCAGCATTCCCTCAAGTTTTTGCTTTATTTTTCATATTAGCAAATGACTAAATAAATAAATTAGGAGGAATTTGCTCGATAGTTTACCTGGTTCAATGATTCTCAATTCTATTTAAATGGCAGAGCATGTAAGAAATATGGCACACCTCATAGAATCCCATAAATCTTGACATATCCAACTTACGTTTACCACATATATAACTTTGTTCTAAATTAAAAAAAAAAGAATTCAATTTTAACATAGTAGAGGGAGTTATTTATGAAAAACTATAGCATAAAAATAAAATTGAGAAAATTGTATTCATTACATTTTTTTCCCTCACAGAATTAGGGTCTGGAGATACAGATGTAACAGACTGACTCTGTTTTTGATATTTTGCTGCCGAGGGTTTGAAGCCCCAGTACTTCCCTTTCCCCTTTGCTCCATATCTGGGAAAGCTGGCTAGGAAGACTGTTGCTCCTTCATGAAGAGCCTGGTGGGAAGTTCAGAAAATACATGTGGGAATCCTCACCCAGCTTCACCCACTAATCGCTACAAAAGCCTATCCAGTCTCCTTTCCCTTTTTTCTCAAAACATTTTGGGTCCTGCTTGGGAAGACTGTCCTGCTCTTCTCAGAAAATTTCATTATGCTTCAAACCTTCTGGCTACATGTGTGGCATTCAATCCACATCTGAACCAAATTTTGGGGGGTATGTGGGAAGAGCCATGACTATTCTGTACGGTGTCCACAACAATTAGATTTTTAATAGTAATGCATTTCCTCTTCTCTATTAACACCGTATTTTGCATTGGTATCAGTGAGAACTTTAAGCTACTCATTTGTTTTTTAAAAAAGAGGATTGAAATACAGGAAAGAAACAACAGCTAAAAAAATATAAGGAGCTAATTTCAAATTCTTTTATCATTTATAGATGATGTTTTCTTTAAAATAATGCGGTTATTAAGTAAGTGGTGATTAGATATCCTTGGCAGGAGAAACTACATTAAAATTACAATAAAAATTTTGTAATGGATGTAATAACTAAGATTGTTGTATACTCATATGCTAGATACTATACTCAGTACTTAGCTCATTTATTACTTATAACAACTCTATGAAATATCGACTATAATTATCCATATTTAACAGGTGGATATGAAGGAAGCCGAGGGAAGTTAAGTAACATGTCCAATACTACATGGCTTGTATGTAATGAAGTTTGGGTTTAAAATCCACATGGTCTACTCCAGAGCCGGTGTTTCTAATCACTAAGCCTTACAATATAAGCACAGTCAGTACTGTGGGTAATTCGAGAATTGCTTTCTAAGGAAACTCTGTTTCTATTCAATGAAACAATAAAGGGTGGTAGTGATTAGTTTCTTGATTCAGACTCACTTTAACAATGTTTTTTTACATTGGAAGAATTTTAACAATAAAAGGATATGCTTTTATTTTTAATAGTCTGAAAGAAAGTTAGAAAGCCCAAACATCACTAAACAAATCCAGTATTTGCATTGGAAGAGTAATGGCTTCAATTTTCCTATCATCAAAACTATAATGATTAAAAATCCTTTATCACCTGGTGTTATAATAAAACATAAATCAATTTTAAAAAGTCATTTCACTTATACTCTATTTTTTTCACTGCTTGAGAGATGCTAGTTTGTGATTTCAACTTCCATATTGATCTCAAGTTCCTAATAAAAAAAAAAGAAAGGTGGCCCGCATTATGCAAATGCTTCCTTAATCACATTATCACAACTTATATTATGAAAACTAGTTCTATATGAGAAGTGCCCATATTAAGTAAACAATATGTTTTTCCCCCACGGAAGGGTTGCCATTAAAGCACTTATTTTCAAGTATTACAAAAATGTATTTATCTGCTAACAATGAAGATATTTCTATAGACAGATTCCATTTAATAATAATATAATTATAACTTAATGGAAAAGCAGTGATTATGTACGTACGTGGGTGTGTCCAGGCGGGTAATTGCGAACTATACACGTTTCCCATAATTCAGTGTTGTGGAACTTCATTCTTTATGCAAAAGATTAGAAGATTTTTATGGATGCAAAATATTAGAATTCTTTTTCCGTCAACAGCAAAACGATTGAGGGTCACTGAAACTGCAATATAATACAGAAGATTTGAGAACTAATTTCATAAGTTCGGAAAGGAATTAGGTAAGAGTTGAGAAATAGGCCTATAAAATTATGGATAGGTCACCCTGGGCCAGTCTTCTTACCAGTTCTACAGTAGAAAATTTAGAGAATGTTAAATGAAATAAGAGCTACATTACTGAACCGAATGAAAAGAAAATACATTTTTTACACAGAAGATTCTGTAATTAACCTATGGGTCTTTAATGTGATTATAAATTATGGCAGTAAATTACTGAGAATGACTCAAAATAAGACACATGGAAAACAGTATCTCCATAGTTCCTGAATTAAAAGAAAGATGATGTACAATCGGCTGACCAGCTGAGGTCAGCAACGAGATTTCTCGTCTTCTTTTTGTGTGTGTTAAAACCGTACACAGCGAGGGCCCCAACCTTTCTCAAGGCTCAGGCTATTATGGAGATGAAACACCATACAGAAAGGTGTTTGTCAATTTTTAATATATACATGAAAGGAACCATTAGATTTAAGAAAATTACCAACAGCAAAGAGTTTTCAATCCCACAAGATAAGGCAGAAAATACACTCTCAGTCTTAGAATTATTATTTTTTTCTTTCTAATGAGCAGCAAAGGTGAGAATCTTAAAAATGTAAAAGACATCAGTCAGTACTCAGGAGAAGTACAGCTTCAGAGATGGAAATATCCCTTCTCAAATGTCTTTTTGGATTTGGTGGCTCTCATCTTGCTGATGCCAGAGAAGCTATCCTGTAATTACAATCCTGCGGTTCAAGAAAGGATTTCTTTCTCCTCTAAGAAAAGTTCTTTGTCTTTATTGTCAAAAAAGACATGTGGTTATTTTAAAAATGAGAAAATAGATTTCTGCATCCCTGTGTTTATCTGCTGGTTCCAGTGTTGTAATTTAATTCATTCAATTTGTGTGTGTGTGTGTGTGTGTGTGTGTGTGTGTGTGTGTGTGTGCAGAACCCCCAGTATTTGGTTTTATGTCCTGGAGTACAACAGTGCACAAAATGGAATTTATCCGTACCTTCAGGAAACACACAGAGAAGGGAACTAAAACATAGCACTGAAATATTATGACAGAGGGAATAAGTGCTCTGACTGGGGCCCCTTCCTCAGACTTAAAAGGTCATCAGCAAATAAAAAACTCTAACCAAATGACAGTCAGTGGTGAGGCACTTCCTGAAGAGGGACAGAGATAGAGCTGGAAAGGAAAGTGGTGGCAAGACCCCACAGAACCTTCCAAGTGTTTTAGACTCTGTCCTAATGCCAGATTTTGAGCTGGAGAAATTTACTAATGTACTGTTATAGTGGGAGACTTTTAAAAAGTGTTCTTAAAAAAAAAAAAACTATATGAAACAAAGACAGAACTAGTTAAGATATAGGAAATGTGAAACACAGTCATTGGCCAAGAACATGTAACATTGAGACAATGTTCTCTGATAAAACAAAATGAAAACAAAGAGAGGAAGAAATCTTATATGTTGATAAATTTAAGAACATACTTCTAAATAGCTCTTGAATGAAATAAGTCATGATAGTGAAAGCCAGGAAATACTTTGAACTGAATACAAATGAAAAATATTACATATTAAAACATGTTAGGGTGACAACTGTACTCAGCATGTGATTTTCAGCCTTAAATGTTTAGCTAGAAAATGAGAGCTGAAAATTGATGAAATTTTTTGCAAATCACCTCAAAATAAATCCAGGGAAAGTAGGTAAGGGGCTATGATAAACAAGGTGTTAAAGCTAGTGAAATAGAACGCAGTTACAATAAAGAGGATCTTTGGAAAAATTATTTGTATCAACACATCATCCGATAAGGTGTTCAAGAAAATTCAGAGACGATTGAAAAGAAGCAAAATATAAGGAAGGAAGAAAAGACCCAATTATAGATAACTCCCCAAATACTCTGTACAAATTTGTGTTAAAAAACTTGACCACTTGGGGGAAAAATGGATAATATCTTAGAAGTATATTATCAAATGAAACTGGATCAAGGAAAAACAAATATGGCTGAATAGACTTCTAGCCACCAAAGCCACTGAATCGATAGTGAAAAACCTTCCCACAGTAAAATAAGCAAGCCCACGTGGGCTTGTTAGGCTGCCCCAAAACATTAAAAACATATCCGATCTTGCACAAATTATTTGTAGATGATATACTTGTCTACATAAAAAATTCAAGGGAATCTACAAAATGGCCAAGCTAATAAAAAACCTGAGCAAGTTTACTGAATACAAAATTACCTTTCCCAAAGTGTCTAGTGTTCCTAGACACGAATGACAGCTAGAAAATATAGATAAAATTGCTCGGATGATAAGAACTAAAACTGTAATTATAGAGAAACAGTGTGACAAAATATGCAAGACTTTTTGGAGAAAATGTTAAAATTTATTTAATGGCATAAAATTAGACTTCGTTGGTGTGAGGTATACCATGTTCATATATGATTCGCCATGAAGCTTTTATTTTTTAAGTTTATTTATTTTGAGAGAGACAGAGAGAGAGAGAGAGAGAGAGAGAGAGAGAATCCCAAATAGCTCCCTGCTGTCAGTGCAGAGCCCAGTGCAGGGCTTGAACACATGAACTGTGAGATCATGACCTGAGCCGAAACCAAAATTGGATGCTCAACTGATTGAGCCACCCAGGTGCCCCTAACATAGAGCTGAAGTTAACTGAATACAGAATGCATATAAAAGTCTAGACAGTATTAGAGAATATGAGTAACATTGGACTCTTCTTTACAGTTAGAAACCTAAAGGGACTTGACATATAAACGGGTGACACATATATTGCATGATCCAGGTGGCAATACTATGTGTGAGAAAAAAAAATATCTGTACAATCCTCAGGCCACTGGGGGGAAAAGTATTCCCATATTTTTTTTATCAGATCCTCAAAATAACATGTGAGAGATAATCTATATGACAAAAGATATCACAGAGTAAAAACATAACAGGTGGGAAGAACACATTTCCACTTTATATAAAATGGTGAGAAAGCGGTGCAGAGAATACATGGGGGACCCCACAAATCAATACAGAAATGATGAGCCGATAGAAAAATGGACAATGAATATGAATTAATTGGAAAGGAACCATAAAAGTCAATAAACACACTAAAATGCCTAGCCGCATGAATAGAATAATACAAATTGAAATAAATCTATACTATTTTATACCCATCAAGTTGGAAAAAGTTAAAAAAAATCTAATAACACCACATTTGACAACGACAGGAAGAAATAGGAATCCATAGCCAGAGAGCTTGAGTAAAGAAATGTGGTGATTTCAAGGGGAATATTGTATAAAATTCAAAAATTCCACTCCTAGCTCTCTCCAGAGAGAAATTCTTTCAAATATGTACAAGAATGGCATTGCAATAACAGTTTTATAACATCAAAAGTGTAAAAACAACTTATCTGTCCCTCAAAAGGGAGTTGGATATAAAAATGTGGCTCAATCATGCAATCGAATAACATGTGGCATGTAAAAGAATAAATTGGACCGGGGCGCCTGGGTGGCTCAGTCAGTTAAATGTCTGACTCTTGATTTCAGCTCAGGTCATGAGCTTATGCTTCGGGGGTTCAAGCCCCTTGACGGGCTCTGAACTGACAGCTCAGACCCTGCTTGGGATTCTCTCTCTCCCTCTCTCTCTCTACCCCCCCCCCCCCGCCAGCTCTCTCTCTCTCTAAAAACAACAACAAAAATAAAAACAAAACATTAAAAAAAGGATTGAACTGGATCTACAGTTGTCATGGTAGAAACAAACTACAAAATAACATGCAGAATGTACTAATACTAACATAGAAATGTAAAATACAGTATTTATGTTGCCTCTAGATAAACGTATATTTGGTAAATTTATAAAAATATGACATATATTAAAACCTTACACACTAACTATGGATAAATGATTACGTATGCAGAGAACTTGAGAGACAAGGGATGAGAGTAGGATTTAGCATACTATAAAGTTTTCTTCTTAAAATAGTGAACTGAATGAGATACTACAAAATATTACTATCTTTTCCCTGGGATTATGAGAACCTGTTTGGATGTTTAAAATATTTAATATTTTTAAAATTAAGAATTTATGCAAAGGTTAACCTAGAAAGAGAAGTCATAATTTTGGGAGTCTCTAAGGTGTAGGAAAGAAATCTTTCTGTTTTTTTTTTTTTTTTTTTTCTAGTTCCTCTCTGGGCGCCTGGGTGGCTCAGCTGGTTGAGTGTCCAACTTTCGATTTCAGCTCAGGTCATGATCCCAGGGTCTTGGGAGGCAGCCCCGTGTCAGGCTCCATGCTGAGAATGGAAACTGCTTAGGATTCTCTGTCTCTCTCCTCTGCCCCTCTCTCCTCATGCTTTCTCTCTCTCTCTCTCTCTTTCTGAAACTAACAAACAAACAAATAAGTAAATACATAGATACACAAATATCACTCTTAAAGCTCTTCTTTATGCATAGGGGTCTCCATTATCTTAATGAATGCAAATAACTTATTAGATAACTTACAATGACGATTGTCAGTAAATTAAATCATAAGTAATTTATTTTGTATAATGCCCAGCACAAGTGCCTTCACAAATTGATATTCTGTAAATATTTTGAATAATAATGTTGGTGATTCCTGATACAGTACTCACAGACTGATGACTTTAAATTGCAAGTTCATATATCTTTGTCAATGTAGAATTTGACTGTAGGTGATCCCTTCTCGAATGAAATGATACCGTCTCTAAGTCAGATACTTTTCAAATTCCTAATGAATATGAATTGAATGAACTGGCTGTGTGGATATAAGCACTCAGACCATTAATGCCGCAAAGGACCCTGAATTCTTGTGAGGATGGTTATTCAGGAAATGTCTGGATGTGTTCCCTAGGCCCAGCTTTGATATATACATATGGTTAAAAGGGAAAAGCAAGTTATTACTTTCCCATATCTTATGCAGACTCTCCAGATTTTGACTGTTTTCCTCGTGTATCATTCAAAAGAATCAATATCAATTTCAATGGTATAACTGCGAGAGAGAACTAAGAAAATCACAGCTCAATTATTTCTTTCACCTGCCTCTCTAGTACATTTTCTGAAATGACAGTCGACTCAAAGACCTATTTTAAAAGTTAACATTTCTCTCTTTCTTAAATTCTCACGAACTGTGCGTAGGAATTTATTTTTCCACAGTGGAATTTGCGATGATGTAAAGGATGGAGAAGGTTTTCAAAATAACTAGATTTCGACAAGGCAACAAATGTAAAGTAGTTCATTAGGGAAGCTGATTGTCCTAGTGAAGGCAATACTCTGTGGGAATAGCAGCCTATTTGTTAATTTACCCAAATAGCGTATCTGTGGATCAAAGATCTATTAAAGAAATGTCTGAGATGCAGGTTTTCTTGAAAACATAATTTTCGGTATATTAAGAGAGCGTTTTGTAAGATAGCAGAAACGACAAGAATTTGGCGACTACGAGAATAAAGACCATGGTGCCGATGAAAATCAATCGAGAGAGAACACAGTATTTATAAAAACTTGATCATAACAAAGATGCAGTTACAGCAACTGCCCTGTGATAATGAAGTGCACAAATTATCAGGCACGACAAAATGAATGCCTTGTTCCCAATCAGCCTTTATAAACAAACAGTGGTAGATCCATCATCCAAAATTAGCGAAAACATCAGAGTGCAGTGATGATTTAATTAAAATAGGCAGGGTAGACAAATGCATCAGAAAACGAATGCCGCACATAAAATAATATGCTAGCAAAGTGTGTGGAAATAAAAATCTCGAAGGAGAATTCATATATAATCCAATACTCCTTCTCAAGAGAATGTATTCGAACCCTGATGTTGTTGTAGTTATTACAGTTATGGACAGAGTTCACATTCAAGTCTGAATGAAAGCGGATGCCTGTATTGACAGGAGTAGTCCGAACTTGGATGAACAGTGGCACAAACCTGCAGAAGGCTATACTTGGAGAGATTTTACCATATTTTCTATGAATTATTCATATAAAAGTAGGCCCTGACTTGGTCTTCTAAGGTGATCAGACTGTGGCCACACTAGGATGATACATTTTGGGAAAACAATGCCATTCTTACATCATGAGGAGTGTTCATGCACCCAGAATACAATTGATTATTGGCACACATTTTAGAATTGGAAATATTTAGAATTTTAGTTTTAACTATTTTCACATCATTCGGGCGATATTGCATTTATTCTTAATTTGAATTTTACTTTCTTTTTCAAAAATATAGTATCCTTGGTTCAAGAATTTTAGGACATGATGTAAATTTCCATCTTTAGTAGCAATTTACATATTATACGAAGCAGAAAATTGCTTTAAAGATCTTTATTTTGGTAGAAAAATATATATTTTTTAAGTTTTGAGGCAGAATTATTGTTTAGGCTATTTATTACAAGTTCCCAACATTTGATCAGAAAATATTTTTAAATGCCTCTGTAGCATTTTTTATTACAGTTTAACATCAACTAAAAACAACCAATCTTTTATCTTAATAAAGGTGTGCTTGCACTAAATTCTATATTAGTAGAATCTGAGTAGTATCGAGTTGGGAACGACCATAAATGTAGGGTTCTAAACAAAAAGTTAAGGGCCAAGTTTGCTTTCTGAGAGTTAAAATTTGATATATATAGAGATACTAATTTTAAACAGGGAACATACCAGACACATTAGCAGGTCCATTGTTACCTTTAAGAAATCTAAAAATTCAAGAACCCCTGGGTGGCTCAGTTAGTTGAGTGTCTGACTTTGGCTCAGGTCATGATCTTATGGTTCTTGGGTTCGAGCCCACATTGGGCTCTGCACTGAGGACTCAGAGCCTGGAGCCTGCTTCAGATTCTGTGTCTCTTTCTTTCTCTGCCCCTCCCCTACTTGTGTTCTCGCTCTCTTTCTCTCTCTTTCTCTCTTTCTCTCTCTCAAATACATATAAAAAACATTTAAAAGAAAGAAAGCTAAAAATTCATATGTGTATATAAATCCTTACCTAGTGGTCGTTTCTGTGTTGCCTTTGTTAAAACTTGAGGAGTGCCTGGGTGGCTCAGCCGGTTAAGCGTCTGACTTCGGCTCACGCCATGACCTCACGGTTCCTGAGTTTGAGCCCCACATCGGGCTCCGTGCTGATAGCTCAGAGCCTGGAGTCTTCTTCGAATTCTGTGTCTCCCTCTCTCTGCCCCTCCCGTGTTTGTGCTCTCGCAAAAAAATAAAATAAAATAAAACATTAAAAAAAACGAGATTTAGTATTTAAAAATATATATAGAAAAGTAAAGGAAACTGGGAAGCAGCTTTGCTCCACTGATCACTTGCAGCCACACTCTTAGTCTCTCAGCGAACTGCCCATCCTTTGCAGCAGAGACTCCTCCCTTTGAACTTGATGCTTGCTTGCTCTTTGCAGATACTCAGGCATGTGAAGAAGGAAATCTGGTCTGAGAACTGGAAGATAAATGACCGGCTAAAAGGAAAGGCTTTTATTAAGTTGGTACACATAAAAGAAGATAGAGCTTCTACGCTCTGATGAAATTACATTTCAAAAGGGATGGAGAAATATATAGATAAGAAGACCCAAAGAAGTGCAGTTTGCATAAGAGTACCGGGTCTCGGGTCTCGGAAAGTCAGTTTCCACTTCCCATTCAGACAGTGATGTTTTTCATTTCTCTTCCTCTGCTCAGAGCCACATACTGCTCTTCTGCGGATCTGAGGATCCTGCTCTACAGCCTGTTGTCTTACATCCATCCCTCTTCCCCACTAGAACGTTCAACAGTATGCTTTGTCCTGATTCTGTAATCTTCACCTACACCTTCATTTTTTTTTAAACACATTCATTCTCTGTGTCTTCTTCCCTTTGTTTTTGGATTGTGTTTTCTCTCCTTTTTATCTTCTGTATTGATTTGGAGAGTAGGCACAGTCAGATTTTAACGATATTTACTGTTATCACAGCATTTAATATAACAGACCTTCAGTGATAGTTCGTTGATTATCAAACTCCGGATAAAAGGGCACCTTCTGACTGTTATATTTTTATGCATTTTTTCTCTCTCCTTCAGTTTTTCAATCTTTCTTGGTAGAATCAAAGTTCGGATCTAGGAGTTTGTTATAAATATTTCTTTCAACCATAGTATCCAGCATTTATGGCAGTTGTAACAAGGTGTTACAACTATTCCTTGTTTTTTTGTTTTATGTCATTCCTTCTCTTACTTGCGATTTCTTGCCCAGTTGGTTTGAATTCCTCTTTTTCTCAGAAAGATTGAGTATTTAATGCTTTTTGTTTTGTTTTGTTTTACATGCGAACGGGTTTCATTTACTCCACCAAAAAATAATAGACTCTGGAAGGTATCCTGTGTTGCTACATCTTCCATAAAATATTTGCCAACATTTCCACTATCGTCTAGACTTTGGTGCCACATCAGGAGAATCTGAGCTCAACCATGGGTTTCATTTTTCACAATGTATTTGGGTGGCCTTACATATCTGTGAAATTAAAAAAATATATTTATAATTCAAACTTTTGTTTAGATGATATAAATCATGTTCCTTTAATTTTTTTCTGAAACATAACTCCTTTTACACCATACTATTTCCCTCCATGTTTTAATTTAAAAACTATAAAACCTATATATAATAAAACACTGAAGACATTGAAGCATGGGTGCCCAGCTTTCTGATCGATATGAACGCTTGATTTCTGAGTCTTGGGCAGAAAGAGAGTATGAGATGGAGAAGTATTTTCCCAACTTTGTTTTATGATGTAAACATGAGTTAAGTTCTCACTTTTCTTAATCAAATTCCAATGACTCTGGTAAATTGATCATTTTAGTTTTTGTCACTATTTCAAGTTGCGTCATTTGCAACATTTTTGCAGATATTTTGGAGAGGAGGAGTAATGTACACTGAAGTGAATAGCCAAAGCTATTTTATTTTTATTTTTATTATTTTTTTTAATGTTTATTTATTTTTGAGAGACATAGAGGCACAGCGTGAACAGGGGAAGGGCAGAGAGAGAGGGAGACACAGAATCGGAAGCAGGCTCCAGGCTCTGAGCTGTCAGCACAGAGCCCGACGCGGGGCTCGAACTCACAGACTGTGAGATCATGACCTGAGCCGAAGTTGGTCGCCCAACTGACTGAGCCACCCAGGCGCCCCCCAAAGCTATTTTAAATTGAAAATTCAGAGCAGCATTTGGATTTGATCAATTTGACTATTAAGCTCAAGTAATTTGCATTTCTCCACATTTTCTCTCTTTCAAAAAGATTATTTCCTCAGCATCACTTATTTGGCAAGGTGTTTTGCAAACATTATCTCATTTGATTATCACAGTAATGGTGTGGAGTAGGCATTACTACTGTTCCCATTTTTACAAGAGTAGAAAACTGGGCCTCGGAAAGTACTTGTTTTCTTCTAAATTCATAGTGGAAACAAATCCATCTAAAACTGAAGTTGATGCTACTTCCTCTATAGGGATATTCCAAAGGGAAGAAAATTTTATTTGATGTAATATTAATTCCTCATAAAGCACATAGGTAGCAAATGTGAAATCATGATCAAAGGAGACAATGTTGGGAAATTAGTCTTACCTGTTCTCTGTAATAGTATACTTGTAATAGTACATTGAAAGGACTAATGATCTGAAGATATTGGTAATTACTTGATATATTAAATATTCCTGAAGGAATCTAAATGCCTGGACATAGAAATATTCTAAAATTACTTTATTTATATGCAAATTGAATACACAGCAAAAATAAAAGTTATAATTTGTTTCTAGACATCCAGATTCTCCCAATTCTTTCAAATGTTTCCTCCTCAGGAAATTATCACTATAACATTTAATCAATTATTGAATCACCTCCCTTGAAAATGCTTTAGTAAAATCTGCCTTGGATTATCCAAGCCTAAAGTGAGTATATGTAAAATGCTTCATGAAATGTAGATAAAATGGTGCTTTTCATGAAAAGCTGCTGAGTTAACTGAATGTTCTTAAGGTAAAAAAAAACGTATCTTGGTTCCTACTTCATAAAAAACACACAGAGCCACATGCACATGGAGATATGCACAGGGACACAGATTTACACACATTCCAAATGGGCGCAGATCTAAATACAAAAGACAAAACAAATATTTTAGTACAAAATTTAATAAGAAATCTTCATTATCTTGGAGTAGATAGAGTTTCTTAAATATAGTGCAAAAATAATTAATAGAAAATAAATAAATTGATAAACTAGAATATTAAAAAAAAAAACCAGAACCTTCTGTTCATCAGAGGACACTATAATGAGAGTGAGAAGGTAGGGATGCCTACGTGGCTCAGTCAGTTAAGCATCTGGCACTTAATTTCGGGCTAGGTCATGATCTCATGGTTCACGAGATTGAGCCCCCCATTGGGCTGTGTGCTCAAGGCACAGAACCTACTTGGGATTCTCTCTCCCTCTCTCTCTGCCCCTCCCCCACTTGCGTACCCCCTCTGTCTCTCTCTCAAATTAAAGAAATAAACATTTAGAAGAAGAGAGAGTGAGAATACAACGTATGAGTGGGGAAAGATATTTGCAATACATCCACCTACGAAAGGCCTCCTTTATAAAATATATAAAAGATTTCTACAAATCAACAAGAAAAATATCAATGACCAGTGCAAATGTTGGCAAAAGAACTGAAGATAATGTTTAAAAAGAAAGTAATCATGTAACCCTGAAAAGGTGCTTAGTTTTGTTAGTCAGGGAAACCAAAATTTCAATTCACAATGTGATACAAAAATAAAAAATAAAAAATAAATCCTTATCAGAATGGCAAAAAAAAAAAAAAGGATAAAACAACCAGTATTGACCAGAATGTAGAAGTTTACTTAGGTAAAATCACTTCGGAATATTATTTGTCAGCATGAACTAAAGCCAAACTTACATATTCCCCTCATCCACCATTTTAACGCCAAAGGATGTTCCTTATTGAAATGTACACATATGTTTGCTAAAAGACATACAATAGAATGTTCACAATGGCAATAAGTAACAACCTAAAGTTGGAAATTACCAAAAATGCATTAGAAATAGCAAGGATAAATAAATTGTGACACACTCACACAGTGGCATAAGGCGATAAGAATGAATGAGTTACATTCAATATGCAAAAACGTGGATGAATCTCACAAAACATAATGTCAAACAGCCAGGAATAATGCAAAACTCATTTATGTTGTTAGGTTTCAGGACAGTAATTCTGATTTGAGAGTGGAGGTGTTTGTGACTGGAAGGGACACAAGATGAGCTTCTGGTTAGTTCTTGATCTGAGCGCAAGTTACACAATTTTGCACAGTTTGGGAAAATATACTGAGAAGCACATTAATAACGTGTGTGATGAAAACCTCCAACAACTCTGCCTTTATTCTGAAGGTTGACTGGGAGTTTCCATTTTTTGCAAGTTAGAAAACAATGCAAAACTCTTTGAACTGTGCCTGATTTGTATATTACACCCATGTGATATTACTACCACATTTGTAGCCTGTATGATGCTACCATGTGGGAGATGATCCAAGATCCTAGAACTGAAAGAGACCATAGCATCCCCTGTTTCAGACTCATGGTTTTGAGGCATTCTTTTTTGTTGCTGTGAAATAATATCTATTCAGCAGTCAAGGCCGAGGTGTCAGACGACTTAGATAGATGACGGTAGTAGTATGTCAACCTACCTGAGTGATCTAGGCATCCTACTTCACACCAGAATAATGGAACTGGGTGATTTTGTTAGACTCCATGTAGAACTCTGGTTTAAAGCTAGTCTCAGTGCCAACTGTAGTCCAGAGTCATCGAGAAGTTAACTTTTAAACATATTGGAGGTGTTTCCAAGGATAAATAATGTCCTGATGAGCGCAGTAACTATATATATACACACTCCAAATTACCATCATATCAAGATAACATGATATGTATTCAAGGCTTTTTATGCTTGAAAAGCTTTCCAACCATTGTTGCTTTGAAACTTAGCTGAAGGTCATTAACAAAAGAACTTATAATGTGAGAATAGGTACAAGGGCACATTCTGTTTAGTTAGATTTCTCATCATCCAGCTTTAATTTCTAGAACACTTGGTGGAAATAGCAAAACCACAACAGCGTTCAGGGTGTGGAGACCTGACTTTTGGCCTAGTTTAACCAGTAGCTAGATGTGTGACCATGGGCAGTTGTTAAAACTTTTCAGGGCATAATCTTCATCACTGGTTAAATGAAGCAATTGAATTTGATGATTATTAATTTCCCTTTTAAATTCATGATCATGGAGTTCTCATTATAATGCTAGCTTATCTATAATTCAGATATATTTTATGCTGCTTACTTTTCTAAAAGTCTGTAACCCTATCTCCCTTATCATTTCTTTTATTTTATCTGGACCAAAATTTATCTTTATTGAAACCCAAAATTCAACTAAATTCAAGTTTATTCATTTAATGTCAACTGTGGGAAATATAAATAGAAAATTACTAATTTTGTAATTACTTTAAGCACCTCTAATGATCAGCAATTATCATAAATAAAAGAGTGTGAGTAATACTTTATAAGCCCAGTTAGTTAACGCAATCTTTGCTTGTGCTTAACAAAATCGAATACAAAGAGGACATTTATAGATAATCTCAAAATTACCACAATAAGCATATTTATTAAAAATGTCAATTCAAGCCCTAGCTAATATTCAGGGTAAGTTGAATTTGAACCAGTATTCAAATCGTAGTAATAATCATTTTGTAAAGAATTTATCTTATATGCTTTTTACCTTAAAACCATATGTGTCTAACATTTATGTTCAACTTTCAAACCATTTTTTTCTTAAAGCAACTCCCTAGAAATTTTGTTCAGTGTTTTAAGTTGTGCTAAAAGCATATTGTTTTGTCAGCATACTGATTTTACTTTGTTTAAGATTAAACTTCACTACAGGAAATAGCTTTGTATTATTTGTAATGGATAATTTCGGAAAATAGTCAAGCATATAACATAAGGTAAATAGAAAATGTAAGAAATGAAAAGAAAATAGAATATGAAACAATTGAAACATTCTGAATTCTTTGGTTTGGGGAGTTAAAGGAGAAACCAGTAGAAAGCCTTTCATTTGTAGATACCAGATGGAATTGAAGAATTGGGGGATCCAATAACAAAAAGGCACAAGGCAGCAGTCAAATCCACTTCTAATTAAAAAAATAAAAACCTTAAAGAACACTGTTCTAAGAGAGAAATTATAGTGTACAATCCATACATATCTATAAAATGGAGAGATATTGATAAGGAATGTAAAAGATGCAAAGGCCTGACACCAAGAAAAATACATTTTTTAGAATGGAGAAAATCATTATTATATAGCTACCTATACAGGAGAGTTTATTGACTTCATTTATATTGTCAGCATAAAAGCATAGGATCATGGAACACTGAAAAGGTAAGTTCAAAGAGTAGAAGCATGTCTATTTCTCAGCCCTGCCAACGAGCTTTCAACAGCAGCTCTCTTCTGCTTGGGGAAGAAGAGCTGAGAAAATGGACAATTTCAGCCTCTCCGAAAATCTGAAGCCATTGTTATCAGTATAAAAATACATGAATGCCGACAACAGAGCTAGAAACTGGGCTTGGTTATTCCAGGATAGGGCTTGAAAGAAAAGTAACTCAACAAATGCAGTAGAGGTAACCTGGTCCAAATGAACAATAAAACAATTACCGTGCAAGAAGTTCTTAAAAGCAAGATTATCTAGAACAGGTGCTACACAAAGGAAGCCTGGAAAGTTCTTTAGGAATTATACAGTGGTGATGTTAAATGACAGGTTTGATTTCCGCAAATCAATTTCTTTAATAATTTCTGTAAAATAATTGTAAAAGCCTGTGAGTTCAAAGGTTGTGCTTATTAACTCAATAGCTAAATTTGTCTAGCTCCTGAGTAAGTTTCATAATACCTGAAGCAAAAGATGAATATTGGTAATTTGATAATAAGAATTCATTTGAGAACTTGAATGATTTAAATGTGCTACATATTTGTAATGTATTTTCATGTGAAGCTATCAAGACTACATTCTTTCAGTCACTCTGCCCTTTTTAAATCTACATACATTTCAAATAAGATTCAAGAAAACTATAATTCATTGCATTTTATTCATCAACACATTGCTTTTAAGAGTTCTTTGATGTTTGAGAAATCTTGTGTGTCTTTTGGATAAGCCTTCTTAAGCCTTTTTCCCTCAAGTCAGAAAGTTATACTTCACTAACTATAAAGAAATATCCAAGGACTAAAAATTTGCTTTGCAACAGAGAACCAAGGATGTTCCAAAGGGTTGCCAACACACATCTCCTTTATCCACAAACCAAATACAAGTCAGGGAGCAAATACTTGACAACTGATCAGTGTATTGGAAAATAATCAACAGCAGACAAAGAAACTAGAAGTCATATTGCAAGGCTAGAGGAAAAATAAAAAATCTGCTTCAAAAGTAAGGGTATTGACAGGACATATGATGAAAATGCATTCTAAATGGTATGTATCTAGTGTAAGAGAAGGGGAAAAACTAAAGAAAAAGTGATCTCTTCTTGAATTTAAACTGAATCCAGAGAAAAACAAAGAAAAGTATTTGTACTCCAAATTGAGCTTTGGATCTGAATGTTTTAGAAAGAGCCTGGAAAAAATAGACAGTACTTTTTCTTTCCATTGCATTGATATTTGTCATATTGCCCACTAACAGGAAACCATCGGCTGTGACAAAGGCACTTTGGGTAATATTTACTATGGAAAGTGTATGTTCCTGAATAATGCATTCTTGTCACATTTTTATACCATAGACTATAAACCAGAAGGTTTAACTTTAGGAAAACAAAACTAGCCAAACACGTTCTATGAAAATTATGGGCAATAACATTGTGATAAGGCAGAAAATTTGATGGATTTTATGTCAGCAATGCATGGCTATAAATCCTGGATCTATTTAAACATTTTAAAACTCAAGAATGCATGAAACAGTACATGTAAAGGACCCAGTACTGTGTCATTTCTTGATAGAAGATTGTTATTACCGAGGATCCTTTAGGCGACTCAAAGATGGATTGCAGATTAGAGAAAGCAGAAAGGATGACCTTCCCAATGTAGCTGGCACCTCTGAGAGAGAAAAACTGCCAAGACTTCCCTGAATGAGCCTATGGTAGTTCCTTC
The DNA here is from genome assembly GCA_030068075.1 of Paguma larvata. Classification (NCBI taxonomy): domain Eukaryota; kingdom Metazoa; phylum Chordata; class Mammalia; order Carnivora; family Viverridae; genus Paguma; species Paguma larvata. Next base: position 49,388,185 of record CM057839.1, on the reverse strand, counting down.
ATTTAACCACCATGTGTGAATGAAGCGTCTGGAGGTGTGTGGGTAGCTACTTTCACAGCCCACTGGGGCAGTCCTGCAAACTACCCCTCAGCCAGTAGCATCTTTCCTCCTCCTTTTATGTTCAATTTGGTTCAGTATGCATTTATTGCCAGATACTGCAAGTTTCCATGGTAAATAGCACAGGACCGGTTGCTGTTTAGGCACTCACAAGAAAGAAGGTCATGTAAAGAAGGTCAGCACTTTCAATACAATTTTAAAGGGATTTCTGTAGCACGAAAAAGGATCTTCAACTCTAGCTTTGGGAAGAAGGATATTGGAGCGGTGCACACAACTGGTGGGGAGAGGAGTAAACAGCGCAAAGAATGCACATAGACCAGTAACGTGGGAGAGCACTGGTGGTACCAAGGAGAGAACTAGACTCATAATGGTGCTAGATATTTGGGGGACTGCTAGAAGTTGGATATATCTAGATAATTGATTTGAAAGATAATTGACTAAACTGTAGTAGCGGATATACTAATGAGACAAAGGCCTAGAAGAAATGAAATAATGGTGGCTTAATAATACCAAAGAACTACCGAAAGGGAATCTTCACTTTTCAAATACAGTATAGAATGGTGTTGCCCAGATGATTTGTGCTCCAATCCTTTATCATCACGTGGATCAGAGCTGGGAATTTGCACTGAAAAGCTGCCTGGGTCAGGCTTTTAGGAAGAAGACAAAGACTTCAAATATAGAGTGACTGCATTGGTATATCAATAATCGCAAAATAGACCAGACAGGATCTGGTATCAGAACGTTACCTGGGAGGTGGCAGGTTAAGACAGCATATGCACTGACAATCCCATTGACAATCTCATGAAGTCAGGAGAAAAAAAGTATAGGGGACCAGAGCAGCCAGGACTTCAGTAAGTAAGATTCTAGAAGAAAGGAAGTGATAAAAAGTTAGTTTCTGTCAATCTTTTCTTGAGGTATTTGTAGTTTCACAAATTCTACTGGATTGTAAGAAGTGGGCTAAAAGAAACTGTGGGCTAAGAAGTTAAGGTAAGTGAAAATTTTGACAGTCTCCTAGGGCTGGGGAGACAAAAATGAAAAAGTGAAATTCAGAGTCCACCCATAAAGAACACTGGTATATATCCTAGATATTTAGTGAGATTTCTGAAGGGCTACACTAGAAATATGATCCTAGAAATACAATTAAGCAAAAGTAGGCCATATCCTTTTAAAAATATATTATTTATTCATTCGTTCATTCATTGATTTATTTATTTTGAGAAAGAGTGAGAGAGAGCATGGAAGGAGCAGAGAGAGAGAGAAAATCCCAAGCAGGCTCTGCACCATCAGTGCAGAGCCCAATGTGGGGCTCGAACTCCTGAACTGTGAGATCATTGCCCTGAGCCGAAGATGGATGCTTAATTAATTGAGCCACCCAGGTAGGTGCCCCTAGTAGGCAATATCTCTAAAACTGGAAGTCAACTGTAAATTAGTTAAATTCATTATTGGATAAAGATGATATTCTTCTCCTCCAGTTGTTTCCTAGAAGAAAATTAAATACCATCTGGAACAAGATAATATTACACAGAACCTCTACAATTATTCATATATATTATCTGGCATTCAAGAAAAATTAACAGACATGACTATAGACAGCACCAAATCATGAAAAAAAACAAGAAAATGATTGCTTTGATAAATATACTTGATAATCAATGTGTTGGAATTGTCTGGAAAGGACGGCAAAGTAACTGATTAATATGTTTCCAAAAATTGGTGACAAGATAGGGAGTTCCAATAGAGAACTGGTATTTATCTAATGGAAAAATCTAGATTGAAAAATAAAATAACTGAATTTAAGAAATCAGTAGATAGGTTAAATGGTGGATTAGATACAGCAAAAGAGAAGTTTGGCAAAATAAAAAATAGGCCAGTGGAGAATATTCCAATAGAAGAAGAGAGTGCTTGAAAAAGATAATCTGGTGTATTTTCTTAAACAGCATTATTGGGTTACAATTTATATAATTAATTGTCCCCATTTTAAATGTACTATATATTTATTTTAAGTAAGGATTGACGGGTTTAAGCCTTTTAGTATGCACTCATTGCCACGTTGGTCAAGTGCTTATTCAAATCTTTTGCCCTGTTTTTATTAGTTGTTAGTTTTATTAATGAGTTATAAGCATTCTTTATATATTCAAGATACAATTATTTTAGTAGATGTATATTTGCAAATAATTTATTCAAGTCTATGTTTTGTCTTCCGTTTTCTCAATAGTGTCTTTCAAAAAGCAAAATGTTTTAATTTTGATGAAGTCTAATTTATCCTTTCCTTTCCCCTCCCCTCCCCTCCCTGCCCCTCCCTTCTCTTCCCCTCCCCTCCCCTCTCCTCTCCTCCCCTCTCCTCTCCTCTCCTCTTCTCTTCTAGTTATATATAAGTTACCTTTTATATTAATAATCTTTTATTAGCATTATGTTTATTTTTAATTACATACGAGTTGTTTTAAACTATAGGTACTGTTTCCCTCATAATGTATGTGTTTGGATAGATTTTACCCCTACTAACTGAAATCAAATTAGAGGCATTTGTCAATATGTTACTACTTTTTAAAGTTTTTAAAATAATTAAGCTCTCTTATGATATATTCCATTTTTGAGTATGTAAATCTGAGTTATGTATCTAGCAAATATCTTTATAAAATAATTTCCTAGATTTATTATAATTTTTATACTTTTGATGATTAATAGTATCACTTCTTTTTCCTTTGTTGATATTATTAATATATTATTTTTTAAACTAAATATATAATTTATAACAAAACAACACATAACAAAAGGAAAAATCAATAAGTGGGACTACATCAAGCTAAAAAGCTTGTTCAAAACAAAAGAAATTATCAACGAAATGGAGAGGCAACCTACAGAATGGAAGAAAATATTTGCAAATCATATGTATACTAAGTGGTTAGTATCCAAAATATATAAGGAATTCCTATAACTCAATAACAACACAAATAAATAAATAAACAAAACCCTCCAACAATTAAAACCAAATAGGCATTTTTCCAAAGATATACAAATAACCTCATGAGGGGTTCCTCATGACACCCCTCAGTGAGTGGCTCAGTCGGTTAAGCGTCCCACTTCGGCTCAGGTCATGATCTCATAGTTCGTGGGCTCGAGCCCCACATCGGGCTCTATGATGACAGCTCAGAGCCTGGAGTCTGCTTCAGATTCCGTGTCTCCCTGTCTCTCTGCCCTTTCCCTGCTAATGCTCTGCTCTGTCTCTCTCTCTCAAAAATGAATAAACATTAAAAAAAATTTAATAAAAAAAAACAAAAAAAAATAACCTCATGATTATCATCACTAATCATGAAAGAAATGCAAAGCAAAACCACCATAAGAGTCACCTCACAGCTATTGGAGTGGTTATCATCAAGAAAATAAGTGATAACAAGTATTGGCAAGGATGTAGTGAAAGAAGAATTCTTGTGCACTGTTAATGAAATGTAAATTGGTATAGCCATTTTGGAAAACAGTGTGGAGCTTCCTCTAAAGGTTATAAATAGAACTACCATATGATCCAGAAATCTTACTCTGGACACATATCCAAAGGAAATGAAATCAGGAACTCCAAAAGATAACTGGATTCCCACATGCATTGCAGCATTATTCACAATAACCCAAATATGGAAGCCATCTAAATGTCCATCTATGGATGAAAGGATACAAAGATAAATACATACAATGAAATATTCAGTGATAAGAAAGAAGGAAATATTACCTTTTTATGACACCAGGGATGAACCCTGAGGGCATTATGTTAAATGAAATAACTCAGAGAAAGACAGACAATATGTGTTATCACTTATATGTCAAATCTAAAGACCCAGAACTCCTAGAAACAGAGAGTAGAATTATGGTTTCCAGGACCTCAGGAGTGGAGGAAATGGGGAGTACAAACTTTCAGTATAAGATGAATAAGTTGATGTACAAGTTCTGGACAGCTAATGTACAACATGGTGACTATGGTTAACAATATTGGATTATATGCTTGAAAGTTGCTAATAGCGTATATCTTCAGTGTCCTTTTTTTTCTTCAGTTTTTATTTACATTCTAGTTAGTTAATATACAATGTAATATTAGTTTCCAATGTACAATATAGTGATTCAACACTTCCATTCAACACCCACCATCAGAACAAGTACAATCCGTAATCCCCATCACCTATTAAACTCATCCCACCCACTTCCCCACTGGTAACCATAAGTTTGTTCTCTATAGTTAAGTCTGTTTCTTGGTTTGCCTCTCTCTCTCTCTTTTTTTTCCTTTGCTGGCTTGTTTTGGTTCTTAAATTCCACATATGAGTGAAATCCTATGGTATTTATCTTTCTCTAACTGACTTATTTTGCTTAGCTCCATCCATGTCATTGCAAATGACAACATTTCCTTCTTTTTGATGGCTGAATACTATTCGTGTGTGTGCGCGCGCGCGCGTGTGTGTGCACGCGCGTGTGCGTGAGCACACATCCTTTTCTTTTTACATTCATCAGTCTATAGACTCTAGGGCCGTTTCCATAATTTGGCTATTGTAGATAATAGCTATAAACACTGCCATAAACGTTGGTGCATGTATCCCTTTGAATTAATATTTTTGCACTCTTTGGGTAACACTTAGTGCAATTGCTGGATCATAGGGTGGTTCTATTCTTAACACTCCATACTGTTTTGCACAGTGGCTGCACCCGTTTGCATTTCCACCAATAGAGCAAGAAGACTCCCCTGTTTCCACATCCTCACCAATAAACTGTTTTTTCTCACGTTGTTGATTTTAGCCATTTTGACGGGTGTGGGGTGATATGATACTGTAGTTTAGATTTGTATTTCCCTGATGATCAGCGATGTTGAGCAACTTTTCATGCGTCTATTGGCCATCTGGATGTCTTCTTCAGAAAAATGTCTACTTATGTCTTCTCCCCATTTTTTAATTGGATTATTTCATTTTTGAGTGCTGAGTTTCATAAGTTCTTTATATATTTTGGGTACTGGCCCTTTATCATTTATGTCATTTGCAAATATCTTCCCCCATTCCATAGGTTGTCTTTTAGTTTTGTTGACTGTTTTCTTCACTGTGCAGAAGCGTTTTTATTTTGATGAGGTCCTGATTGTATATCTTTGCTTAGTAAAGATAGTATATCTTTACCTTACCTCAGGAAAAGGTAGAAAGAAGTTGCTATAGCCAATGTCAAAGAGGTTGCTTCCTGAGTTTTCCTCTAGGGTTTTTATGATTTCAGGTCTTATACTTAGGTCTTTAATATTTTTTAAATTTATGTCTGTGTGTGGTGTAAGAAAGTGGTTCAGTTTCATTCTCTTGCCTGTTGCTGTCCAGTTTTCCTAGCACCATTTGTTGAAAAGACTGTCTTTTCCCCATTGGATACCCTTTTCTGCTTTGTCGAAGATTAATTGATCATCGTAGGTTCATTTCTGGGTTAAATATTCTTACCAAACAAACAAAGAAGCAAACAAACAAAAAATGGTAATTCTGTGAGGCAATGGAGGTATCAACTAATCCTACCATGATAATCATTTCACAGTATATAAATGCGTCAAGTCAACATGCTATACTCTTTAAACATACACAATGTTAATATCAATTATATCTCAATAATGCTTGGGAAAAAAAGATGATTGCACCCAATCCAGGATTTTCCTAGTTACCCATATTTGCCCTATAGTTTGAATCCACTCGTTATTTCTTGTACTATCATTCCCTTTGTTTATATACATTTTGGCCACTTTTCTGTAATGATGGAGCATGATGGTACATAAACAACATTTAATTTACTTAAATTCAAATAAATCTGATTAGAGAAAAGCTAACAAACCCTGTCCCCCAGGCACAAAATAAATTACAAGCAATAGCGTAAGAAACCTATAGAGTCTTCCCCTCTGTTTGGTAAGGTGAGTGGACGATCCAAGCAATGGATGCAATTAAATCTGAAGTGGTAAATGTCTGCTGATGAAAACAAATGGAAAAATATGTGAGTAATTTAAATATATTCCTGACAATTAATGAGGAAGTGAAATATGTTGTTCAGCTGGCCATGAAATTGTTTGTGATGACTTTTATTTGCAGAATTATTCATAGAGAAACAATGCCTAATGTACAGTTAAAAGAACCGGTCTGTAGAAAAGAGTTAAAAAGATAGTTTATAGAAAAAAAAATGACAACAAAGAACCGAAAAAGCCTTATGTGTACTAGAATTGTCCTAACAACAAAACATTTAAGTTATTAGGTTTTTGAATATGGTTTTTCTCTGAAGTTACTCACTCTACCTTACTATTTACATTAGACATTTCTACATCCCTCATACCAGGCAAGAGTATACACTCAAAATGTATGCTAGACTTTGTGAGTGAATATTAAGAATTTCCTCAAGGGTAATTTTGTTTATGGATGACTTTTACATTATGTGCTGAGCTAAGAAATTAACCCTCCACCTTTTTGAAATCTCTCTCTCTCTCTCTCTCTCTTTTTTAATCCAGTCTGGATAAGATTCCATCAAAGCTTGCTGGTATTTTCATCAACCCTCTGCCAGAACATTTCTCTCTTTGCTCTCTCTTGAGTTAGCTGTTTAATTAGATTGGGAGGTTTTCTAGGGCTGGGATTAAACTTTATTTGTTGGTTGCATATGGCTCATAGCACGATGACTGAGGCATGTTATATATTAAAGACATTTACAGTGCATGAATGGACGATCTACTTTTCAAAAAGGCAACACGTTGACTCTCTTATAAATATAAAATAAACACGTGTCAGAATTTTTATTCAGTTCATTAATTAATGAGAAAATCAGTAAGATACTAAAACCAGTTCAAAGAGCATTTGAAAGGCAGGGGGTGAGTGTGTGCGTGTGTGCAATTTAATCAGGAAAGTCAGGAATATTTCTGACTTAGATACAAAACAGGTGAATATCTTATAGTGTAATAAACCATAATCTTTGGAGTTCTCCATTACATAAGGGAAAATTATTTATTTCTCTTCTGGATGAAAGTCTACGATTTATCGTAAGACTTCACTTATTATGAGGGCTTTAAACAATAGGAAATAGTGACTTGATGTCAGTATATACTCCTAGATAATATTTACGTGGATTTCACTCCTAAATGATATTGTAAAGATGTGTTTTCCTTAAGCCTGGGACTACTACCTGTGGTCTCTGGCAGACAGTAATATTACCAAATACTTGTATAGTGAAGAAGGTGCCAAAATTGGAGTGGGGAGGCCCGAATAGAGGTGTAGGCTTTCTGTTAGTCTGAAAAGACTACATACTGTATGATCCCAACTATAGAACATTCTGGAAAAGTCAAAACTATGGATATAATAAACATTTTGGGGGTTGCCCAGATTGGGGGGAGAGAGGGATAAATAGGTGAAGCACAGAGGGTTTCCAGGGCAGTGAAAATATTCTATATGGTAATGGTGGATATGTCATTACACATTTGTCCAGACTCAGAGACAGGCCAACACCAAAAGTGAGACTTAATGTAAACCATGGACTTTGGGTGGTTACGGGATGCCAGTGTAGGTCCATAACTGTAACAGATGTACTACTTTGAGGAGGGACTTCGATAATGGGAGAGGCTATACATGTGGTGTCAGGGGGTATATGAGAAATCTCTACGTCTTTCTCTCAGTTGTGCTCTAAAAATAAAGGCTGAAGGACATTAAAGAGGGCACGTGTTGGGATGAACACTGGGTGTTATATGTAAACCAATTTGAAAATAAACTATTATAAAAAAATATAGTCCATAAAAAAAATAAAGGCTATTAAAACAAATATATAATTTCTTTTAAAAAAGGAAAAGGTGCTTCCCACATTTTAAACTTATTTCTAGTTTCGCCTGATTTTTCATAAAAGAGTGAATTAATATGTTTTTCCTAAAGGTATCTATTAATTGAGTATAGGAATATTGCAGCTAAGGGTTTACCATTGAGGTGCTGATCCTATTAACTTAAAAACTCAGTTATATAAAATGACCAATTTTACTACCATTGCCAGATAATTGAGGCCTCACTGTAATGGCTTAGTGATTTGATTTCTCACCATTGTTCTAAATATGCTTTGGAACTTGCTCTTTGAGAAGAGATTACCTTTGAATATTTAGTGTCAGTAAAATTAATGATTATAATGCACAGGATTACAATAAAAATCTTTGAACTCCAGTTGAAGTCAACTTGGAAATGGAAGGTAGAGATTTGTGTTTTAAAAAAGTAATTAGGAGATGATTGCTTACCATATGAACAATTAATAGCTTTATTAATCATTTTGAATAAGAAATAAAGATACATACACCAGGCTTCTGTTACTTTTATACGAACAATAGAATGTTAGAACTTGAATGAACCAGGGAAGCTGTTGATCGCAACCCCTCCATTTACAGGTGAGGAAACTGAAAAGAACTCACACAGCTTGTTATTTCTTATGAAACACTATGTGACTAACAAAGTAATACACAATTTTGCTCTTAACATCTCTCTTACATGTCTGAGGTCTAAAGTTGTCCAGTATGTAACTGGGCGAATTGCTGAAGCATTAGATATACAGAGGATAAGCACTAGATGTTTTTTTTACGGGTCTTGAAATCAGAATCTTGAACTGAAATGACTCAGAAAACATAACCAGCTTCATTGTATGTAAGTTTCCATCTACTGAAGCAGCTGCATTTAAAAAATTTTTTTTAATGTTTATTTATTTTTGAGAGACATAGAGGCACAGCATGAACAGGGGAAGGGGCAGAGAGAGAGGGAGACACAGAATCGGAAGCAGGCTCCAGGCTCCGAGCCGTCAGCACAGAGCCCGATGCGGGGCTAGAACTCACAGACCACGAGATCATGACCTGAGCTGAAGTTGGCCGCCCAACCGACTGAGCCACCCAGGCGCCCCAGCAGCTGGATTTTAAAAAGTGGAAATATTTTGAGAGAATAGAGAGGAGTGACAAGGGGAAATGTCTGAAGCTTGTGATTCACTCTTAAATAAAATTATATTTCTACCCCTTCCCCCCAAATGCATGTTTTCTAGGGGCTATGAGTAATGTTGATGAATTTAAAAAGCCTGCTGGAAGATTTTATTATTTTTTGTAGTTTTTGTAGGTACAAGGCCCCTTTAAGTACAAAGTATGATGGTTTAGAAGACTGGTGACTTCAATATTCTGGTGTAGAGAAAATGACCCGAGTTGAGAGATGTAGGGGAAGAAAGTATTGCTTGCTTCCCACCTCCCACCTCCAGAATGCATGAGGGTCTCAAGAAAAATCACCTCTGCCTGGATGTGGCAAAGACAACAGTTCTTTAAAAAGTTCTAATGGTCAATAGCACAAAGCTCAGTGAAAGGAAAGATGGCTGGTCGACTTAAACAGTACTATGTTGAACTACTACAAAGTAATAGTTCTGTGATCCACTTAATGATAATTCTCAAACCAAAATCCACAGAGCACTTTTGTCAGAATCATCAGGACGTTTGTTATGTTGGATTGGAGGATGAATCAGTGTCAGGGGTCATGTAAACAGGCATGGCTTTTCTAAGTAGAAAAGTTTGTCTGTGGGCTATTGGGTAGCTCATATGTTGATACAGAGAGTAGAAACCTAGACTTGGAAGTAGGCAAGAACTAACGAGGTTGGGGTAGCTCAGCCACGTGGTGGTGAGGGATATGGCAGATTCTACCTCTGGCACAATGGCTACTGGACCTCAGTCACTGCCTCCACTCTATTCTTGGATGCCGTAGCTTCTATTGTCTCTGAAAATAACTTCTCAGTCACTTGTGCTTTTCTGGATTAATTCTTGGGTCAGTCCAAATTCCTATCTCAAGGAAGCACTCCGTTGGCTAAGTATCTGTTTTAATTTCCCTGAAGTTTGAATAATTGAGTAGTCATCCAAAGTTGGAAGACCATTTGGGAATTGATGGAGAGAGAGAGAGACAGAGAGAGAGAGAGAGAGAGGAAGTTTATACTAGTACCAACCCAAACCTATTGAATTAAAATCTTGAAGGAAATGATGAGAATCAGCATGTTTAAACAAATATGGTCACTTCTGCTTTGATGTGATGTGGGTGTTCCTAGAAATCACCACACTATACAAAATATTTATGCAGACCACAGGAGTTGTGAGAAAAGCAGCACTCAAAAACCTGATTGATGATACACTAAAAAAATATAAGCTAGTGAACAGCAGTGCAGTTGGACATATGTTAAATGGCTAAGAAATACATAAATACTACATTAGAAATGTCCCTTTATCCTGCAAAAGACCCAAGGTTTGCATGTGAAGTGGGCATTGGGAGGGTTTCAGCTTGTGTTACTGGTAAGTAGCAGTCATTGGAAATGGAGTAGGAGGTTATAATATCTGATGTGTCTGAGTTTGGTTCCTGATACCTGCGGTGCAGTGAGGTGGCCGGTAGAAGTTACAAGTGCGTTCTTGTGTGCATTTCGTGTATTCCCGTTTGGCTCAGTGCAGTGGGTGCGGTTTTCCGAATTCACCTGTGCTTCTCAGGACGAAGTCTCACCTGAACAAAAGCGAAATCTGCTTTATGCTAAGATGGTCACCTAACTGTATACCAATAATGTTGGGACAAAATGACACTTCGAAACAACTATTAGAGGAAAGTCGACTGTACTCCTGTGTGCTTCTTAGGTAAATCAAAGCATTAAGACTTCTAGGGTTTTGGATCTTCCCTGACTATACCAAGTGCCCTTCTTGTTTAATATCCTCTATGAGGTAAGGCACATGATGCCCTAACTCTCTCAGTTGGTGAGCGTAGGTGTAGGTGAATGGGCATTTTCCCCTTTTCTCTCCTGCATCTTAAGAGCTGATTTACAAGTCTTCCGTATGGACTTTGAAATCACTGGACTCTTATCTCTTAAAAGACCACTTCCCCAGACCCCATGCCCTCAGTACCCAATGACTTAGATTTTCCTCTCTACCCTACCACCTACTAGCATCATCAGTAATTTTTTAACTTACTTGGTGGTGTCTCCATTAACACCTTGATCCTACCTTACTGAAGAGCCTCCGCCGGTACTTTTCAGAGCAGCAACTCCCAGCCAGCTCATCGCCTCCAGTCTTCTTTACTGCCTGTCTCCACTGCACGTTAGTAAGCTTGCAGCAAGTTTGTGTCATTTTGTGTCATTTTGCCTGGTTTTGTCTATCTCTCAGGTAAATTTTAAGCATGAAACATGCATACTGTTTAGCAAAGGCATTTCACATTCGTCCTACCTCCTTTGCCTACGTGCAAGTTTCTAATGCAACCATGGAAGTCTGCATTGCCCCCCCCCGCCAATTTTCTTACTTTCCCAAATGTACATAAGAGCAGAATGTTAGGATTCAGCTAATACTAGAAATGCTGCAGCCTTACATTTTCTTCAAATGAAAAACCATATGAATGTCCTTTTAATACAAAGACTTTTCTTCTGTATTTTAGTCTTGGCTGCTGTGTTTTTAACTTTTCATTCTGCTGGGGAGATTAAAGACAGAGGATCATTATGAGTCTCTAAGAAGCAAGGGACTGCAGTTAGATTAAAAGCTATTTATTCTGCACTTTGTATTTTCTTTGGTCCTTATTTTCAGATTGAGCATAAGGTATCTGCAGCACACATTGCTTTCAGAAAGATGAATTTGACTAAAAATCATACTATGCATTCATTCAATAAACATTTATTTTTGAATGCCTCCTATAATTCAGGCTCTCCGCTAGCCCAAGGCACATAAAAATGAATGAGAAAAACTTTTTGTCTTTAAGGAGCTGTTGTGGTTTCCATGGTTCTGTGCCCATATACCATCACCCCAGCTGTTCGGAATGTCGGTGACTAAAGCTCTTAGCTGAGTCTCTCTTTGGACCTTGGCTATAACCGAAGAAGCTACCGCACCCAAGGTCATGTTTCCTTCCTGGAAGGAAACCCCATTTAATGACTGGTCAATATGGGATTCTCTCTTTTGCCCTAATTCAGGAAAATTCTGAAGGCCCGTTCCAACTTTAGAGCTCCCCATAAGATTGGCTGCAGCTTTCTTTGGAATTGCATGAATTCAGGGTTCAATTTCTCCCTCTATCCAATCCTGCTTCCCTCACTCCCCACAACTTTTGATCTTGAGAACACAAAGAACTCTCAGGTAAACCTCCTGCATACACGACTGTATTCCAGAATCTGATTCCTGGGGAACCTGCCTGCAGTGAGAATTCACTGTCTAGTTGGAAGGGCCACAGCATTAGGAATAGTGACAATATTTTGAAAATTACTCTAGTAGATGTAAGTTTCTGTCATCAGGGGAGACACATTTTGCTGAGATTGGGGTAGAAGTGGGGTCACACACAGATGAAAGGAGAAACTGTCACTGTGGGGAAATCGTGGTGTTTAAAGTAAGGCTTGAGGGAGGAGGCCACAGAAACAAGCTTCCAGAGTTGGTACTGTTGTTATGGTTGCTATCTACTTCAGACCAAGGTGAATATGTTTTTGAGTTTTCAACAGTGTCATATTTTATGTCCACTTAATTACTTTTGACAGTAGTCTTTCTTGGGACGATTAATTACCTTTATGTTATACATGAGGAAAGTCACTTAAAGATAGGCTCTGTTATGCTACTATTATATAGTAAGGTGATGGCTTGGCCAGGTCATTTATTTGAAAGATGACTGGAAAGTGAAGATCTAGGGAGAGTTCAAATGAGTTTACAAATTAATTCCCTCTGTTTGCAGCAGAATATGCTTCTAGTTATCATGTCCTCATGAACCTAGTTAGTCTGAAAATATTTTGTGACAGTAATGTACATGACAGTTTCAATGTCCCAAGCTTTCCTTTTCCTACTCCTACCTCTTTCTTAACATTGTTCTTCCACCCTTTTCTTCTGACTTAAAGTTAACAGTTACCTACAAAAACCATATACCACAAAAATGTAAATATTGGTGATCTACCTGATCTTTCGGTTATTTCTTGTAAGTCAGACCTTTCAGGGGCATTTGGGTGGCTCATTGGGTTAAATGTCTGACTCTTGGTTTTGACTCAGGTCATGATCTCGTGGCTTCATGCATTCGAGCCCCACGTCGGCTTTGTGCTGGCAGTGCAGAGCCTGCTTGAGATTCTCTCTCTCCCTCTCTCTCTTCTCTCTCTGCTCCTCCCCCATTCGTGCTGTCTCTGTCTTTCTCAAATAAACTTTAAAAAGAACTTTCAATAACTGTATTGATAAGGCACATTATAAAGTCACATGTGTTTACTTAGTATAATATGGGATATGACATCATTCGTTCTCAAAATTAACTGTATTTTTTATCCAATATTATCCTCAGTAGGGATGCCTATGACACAGCACATATTCCAAACAAACTATAGTTCTTTTTTTCTCCCTGCTTTTTTCTTTATTTAGAAAAGACTGTTTCTCAGTGGCTTTCAGAACTTACAGGTATTTAATTAAATGTAGATTGTATGGTACATTAGTGACCATCAAACATTATGTCTTTCAGCAGGCAATTAAAAAGGGCAAAATATTCTAAATGAATTTTTAAATACGTTCTTCTAATCATTAAGCACAGTTACCATGGCCATATTTTGTAAATTTAAAATACTGGAGCTCTCACAAGTATGCTTGTCACAGTCGTTTTTATTGATGATCTATCTGAGCTTCATTTCCTAGCTGAGAAACCTTGTCGGTCAATTTATTCCAACATAACACTGTTTGGTTGGGTGGTTATTAATCCTGTAATTGTTCACGGCATGCCAGGAATAATTCAGTTAATTATTACAATATGTCTTACTTTGCCATGCTTCTCTATGTCAAAATACCCTTTGCATATATTGGAAGAAAAATCAGATGATTATTTAAATCCTAGACATAAAAATTGATTACTAACTAAAAATATAAAAGAACGACATTTTTTGTTTGCCCTCATAGAATACCTGCAGGCCTAAACACAGTTTGATGAATTATAACCTCCTGATTTTAATTGATCCATCACCTCTATTTTTTTTTTTAAAGAATTTAAAGAATTTGGAAGAAGGCATCATTTTAACTGAGTATTAGTTTCAATTAAGTGCCATCGTGTAACAATTCACCCTCAATCATATTAAAAAGAGAATTTATTTTTTTCCGATCCACTATATGGAAATAGAGCTAATGTCTACAGTTCCATTATGGTCATGAAATTAAATGTTGTGCAGTTAGGTAAAAAGTGTGATGATGTATATAATAACTTTCATGCACAGAATTAAATTCAGTTAAAGGTATTTGGGGTTGGATATGGCTGAATGGATTCTAGAATGTAAAAGCCCATCAATAAAACATAATAATGTATGGATTATTACATTCTAACACTCACAATAGGTTATTTTAGTTCACTATAGAAATGGAAAATGCAATATTCATTATGCAGCACTGTGCTTGTATTAAATCAAGTTCAGCAGAGGCCTTCCATAAGAGAGAGGAATATAACCACTGCTTTATAGTTAGCTTCTTTAGCCAGCTCTGACTTACAGTAAACAAATCACCATGTGCTTGGTAACCAAATTAACATCCTTCTCTCAGGTCAAAGGAACAACTGTATTAATTGGCTCTGGGCTAAAGGACTCTGAAAGAATTGTAAGCCAAAGATGATTCATTTCTATTGATGGTGATGAGGGAGCAGAGATACAAAATAATAAATAAAAGATACATTCTATTCCATCTGATAAAAATCACAGGCACTAAGGTGGAACCTATGGCGTTAGCTAGAGATCACTTAATTTGGAGTCAGTTTTCCTCGAGATTTGCTACATAGTTTTGTGAGTTTGAGCAAGTCATTAAATCTTAATTTACCTATAAACATTGCATGCTAATACTTTGCAGGTTGGGCATAACAGTGGAATGATAAGTATAGGAGACCTCTTTTTAATGTCTAAGCACTGTAAAAGTTATTAAGATTCTAAATCTGCACCTAGACTATTTTGAAGTATATAACAGATGTATAAAATATAAGCTGTATCAGGGACAAATTGACCTATTCATTACTTCTGTTACCTATTCATTTTTCTGAAATACTTCATAGGTTAACGTATTTTATGACATTTTTGGTACATATGATTATGGTATAATAAAGAATATATCTGGTCTTTGTCCTTGGTTCCTCCCAGAGGGTCTGAAAAACCCATGGAATTTCCTGAGTGAGGAGTGTCTTTTCTATGCTAATGAAATGACTCATCATAGGCTTATAGCTTCAGGACCAGGGACCTTTCACCAGAAAGGCCAGCCACATGATTACAGGGTCAGAACTTTGGGTCGGCCTGACATCCAGATAGGGGAAGGGGACTAGAAATGGCGTTCTATTTTGTGGCCAGTGATTTAATCAATCATGCTTACATAATGAAACCATATAAAACTCTGGATACAGAGGCTCCATGGAGTTTCTCGATGGGTGAACCCAATGATGTTCTATTTTTTTAATCTATTGACTTCGAGGTGTGCCAAAAATGTAAGGGAGAATGTGGCGAAACATTTAACATGATTGTACATCTGCCATAAAAGTCTAGAAATGCTATAAAATACTTATAAGTACTGTAAGTGTTCCTTTAAATGCAGGTTGAACTTTAGAAAAAGTAATTTAAAATGTCCAGAGAATAAAAACAAAGAGGAAACCAAAGCCCTGCGGGTGTCCTATTTGAAAGAGGATGAGAATGGTGGAAGGGCGTTGGTTGAGGTAGTGCGTGTACTGCCCATGAAGAGCCAGGGGAGAAAGTGCGAAGTCCACAGATCTGAGAGCGGAACTGAGGTCACCATGCTGATAGGTGGATCCTTTGAGGGGCTTCATGCTCAGTAAAAATGTGTACTAAGAGGAAAAAAAAAACCTTCTATTTTTTCCCTGGTAGTCTAGTAGATTTTGTAAATCGAACTCCACTCTTACTGCGTATTTTAAAATGTATTAATGGGCTAACAAGAATATAAAGCATACAAAGAGGCCGAAAACTAAATAAAGGCAGATCCTTTGGAGTAAAGAAAGAGTGAAGGTGGCTTAGGCCTTGAGTTCTTTGTCTCATGTGATGAAAAATGACATAGCACACCCTACAAAAGCAATTCAGTAGGGTACAACCGATAACCAATCAACTGATTCCTTCTAGGACTCCACTGCAGGAAAGGCACCTGTTTTGAACCTTGGTGCTGAGTAGAGATGAGAAAAATTCTCTTTGAAATTTTGTATCTAAAATCTGGACCTCCGATGGATTTGCAACTCAAATCCATGTTATACGGTAGGTCTGATAAACTCAAGACAGAGACCTGGCAGATTAAAAGAGATCCTCTCTGGAGAAATAAACATTTCATTCTAGGCCTCATATTTTAAACAATATGAGGTGTCAGGTGAAAAATTGCACAACATTCAAAGGACCAAGTCATCATGGATTGCATTCAGTAGAAATAATACCATCAGATATGCTAAGAATTCAAGAAGTATTTATTGCAGGATATAATACACACACACACACACACACAAACACACACATACACAATATGATTATCTTAGACTTCAAGATTCTGTAACAAAATACCACAGATTACATAGCTTATAAACTTCAGACATTCATTTTTCATAGTCTGGAGGCTGCAAGTCCAAAACCAAGGCACTGGCAGTTTTGGTGTCTAGTGAGGGACCACTTTCTGGTTAACAATGCCTTCTGGCTGTGTTGTCACATGGTGGATGGGACTAGGGAGCTCTGTTGAGTCTCTTTATAGGGCACTAATCACATTCTTGAAATCTCTACCCTTATGACCTAATCACTTCACAAAGTCCCCATCTTGTATTACCATTGTCTTTGATGTTTGGGATTTCATGGGAATTTTGGGGGAACATAAACATCAAATCATAACAATAATCAAATACATTTTTAAATAGATTGAACATAATACTATGGATAGACTAGCAAAATGACTAAAAAGATTTGAAGAGCAACCATATAGAACTCGATAAATAAAGATATAGTGTATTAAATTAAAAAGTTAATGGGTAGTTTTATCAGCAGTGTAGCCATAAACTTACAGAAATGAGCTAAAAATAGTTTAAGAGAAATGGTTGAATATTATTCAGAAATTGTGAAGGATTTCTATCCTTAGATTCAAAATAGGACCTGAAACTGATGTCTACATCTATTGCAGTGAATTTGAAAAGTTCCAAATAAAAGGGAAGATCTTTATAACAGAAGAATAAGATGGATCATCTCTGAAGGAGTGAGTTTTTGCTTGAAAAGTGAGTTCTCAATAATCATGAAAACTAGAATCTGCCAGATCTGTCTCAGGTCTGAGGAAATATATAAAACTAGAAGTTTTCCCTGAGAATTTGTAACTGTGGGAATATATTTCATAGCATATACGAGATTATATTTACATTACTTGCATGATCTAGGAGTCTACTATTCAGGATATTATCATTAAGCTTGGCCTTCAGGTAGGAAAACCACTTTGGGGACTAGTTGAAACATGAAAACTTTCTCTGCATATATGCTGCCCCAACTCAAGCTGCACAGTATCAGGATGGTGAGCTCACAATACAGACTTATAAATACACGAGAAAGAAATACACACCAAATATTAGACTCAGCTGAAACAACAATTAGCAGTAATAGTCCACACAAAAAAATCATAAGATAGGTTACTTGAGAATATTTAAAACAGGATGATAAAAGTCACTGAAGACAGGAGCGTGACATCAGCTCCGTAAATTGGAAAACCCTATACCTGCCAACTAAGAATATTATATCTGGGGAAACTGCCCTTCAAAAATGAAGGAGAAATAAATACCTTCCCAGATAAACAAAAATGGAAGAAGTTTATTATGACTAGATCTGCCTTAAAGAATTGCTGAAGGGAGACCTTCACATTGAAACAAAAGGCAACTAGAAAGCAACATGAAAACTTATGATGATATAAAGATCTTTGTTAAAAGAAAACGTACACATTTCAGACAAATGCCAATGCGGCATCCTATGATACTATAATGGTTGTGCATAACTCCCGTTTAATTGAGGCATAGAATTAAAAAAATAAAAGCATAAAGTAATAATAATCATAAAACTGTGTTAATGGATACAAATTATTAAACAGTTATTTTTGATGCCAATAAAATAAAGTGGGGGCATTGTAAAAGAGTTTATATATGTGATTAAAATGATCAGTTTAAAACAATTTACAGAATGGCGATAGTAAGTCCTTCCCTATGAGTAATTGCTTTAAATGTAAGTGGATCAAATTTCCCAATCAAGAGTCATAGAGTGACTAAATAGATAAAAGACAAGATCTAACTAAATGATATCTTCAAGAGACTCACTTTAGATGCGGGGACATACATAAGCTGAAAGTAAAGGATGGTAAAATATATTCCATGCAAATGGTAACCAAAAACAGGAGGGTTGTCATATTTACTTACATCAGACAAATAAATAAAAAAGTGTTATGGGAAAAAAAGAAGATTATATAATACATTATCGATTCTCTAAGAAGATATAACAATTATAAATAAATATGCATCTAACAAGAAAGCCTCCATATATGTGAAGTGAATATTGATAGAATTAAAGGGATAGTCATATAATGATAAAAGGAGATCTTAACACCTAACTTTCAACAATGGATGTATCAGCTAGACAGAAGATCAGTAGGAAAACAGGACTTGAACCAACACTGTGGACCAAATGGACTTAACAGACATATACAGAGCATACATTCTTCTCAAATGTACATGAGACATTACCCAGGAGAGATTTCAAGTTGTGCCACAAAATAAGTCTTAAATTTAAGCAGACTGAAATCATATCAAGTCTTTTTCAACCTCAATGGAATGAAACTAGAAATCAGTAGCAAAAGAAAAATGTCACCAGTGTGTGGAAATTAAACAACATACTCTTGAAAAACTAATGAGCCAAAAAGAAATCATAAGAGATATAGAAAATATAATAAGACAAATGAGGATGAAAACACAACATACCAAAACCTAGGAGATGAAATACTAAGAGGGGAATTTATAGTGATAAGTATCTACTTTAGAAGAAAAGAAAGATCTCAAATCAACAACCTAACTTTATACCTCAAGAACTAAAAAGAGAATAACAAACTGAACCAAAAGTTAGCATAAAAAAGGAAATAATAAAATGACAACAGAAGTAAATCCAATAGAAAATAGTAAACAGAAGAAAAAAGACAAAATACTTGTTTTTTTAAAAGATCAACAAAATTTACCTAACCTTAATTTACCAAGAAATAAAGAGAGAAGTTTAAAATAAATAAAATCAGAAATGAAAGAGGAGACTTTGCAATGGATGCCACAGAACTAAAGGGAACATAACAGTTTATTATGAACAAAAATACTATAATGAGATAGATAAATTTCTAGAAACATACAATCCACCAACACGACCTGATGAGGAAATAGAAAGTCTCAATAGACCTATAACCAGTAAAGAGATTGATTAAGAATCAAAACACCTCACAACAGAAAACAGCCCAGGCCCAGAAGGTTTTGTTGAAGAGATGATTCTTTTTCTATTGTGTAGCTTTGGGACTCTTGTCAATCATGATCAAATGTACTATACACTTACATGGCTAAGATTGTAATTGTTTTGTTATGTGTTTACCACAACAAATAGAGAAAAGTAATTGAAGACATAACTGAAAGAATAAAAAAGAATAAGAATCAAAAAAACAAAAAGCAAGAATAGAATGGTAAATAAAAGACCACACCAAACTTTTAACTAGAGAATATTGTCATTGAAATTTAAAACACAAAAGTGGGTTAAATAGAAGATTATATTGAACTGAAGAGTGAATTAGTAAACTGGAAAACAGATTGTAGAAGTTACATGGAATAAAGCAGAGTGAGATGCAGAGATGGAAAATATGAACAGTTCAGAGACACGGAGGAGATAACGAGATGTTTATCAAACGTCTGAGTGAGTTCCTGAATGAGCTATATTAGGGATGAGGAAGGTGGGAGACTTCAGGAGACAAATTTTTAGAAAATTGCTGAAAGACATGATTACTCAAATTTAGGAAATACAAAGAATTCCAAGTGGATTAAAGATGAGTAAATCCACACCCTGACACAAATTACTTAGACTGTATAACCCTACAGGCAAAATAAAGGTCCTCTGAGCAAAGAAAGAAATAGATCTTGAAAGGAAGCAAAGAGATCTGCAAAGAAATAACAAACTTATTTATCTCAAAAGGGAAGTTAGAAGCCATAAAAAATTTAAGATCTTCAAAGGACTAACATAAATTAAAAAATGAGTGTAAAATAAGTTATAGATTTCAAGAGTAGAAGTGAACAAGGACTATTTTAATGTAAATCCTTTTGATTTTTGAAAGATGCTGTGAAGTAAGTGAAAAGGCAAGCCACAGATGAATACTTACGCATATACTGACAAAGGACTTATATCCAGAATAGGTAAAGAATTCCTACAAATGTACAAGTGAAAAACAGATAACACACTAGAATAAAAAAGACAAATTTCCTTAAAAGGCATGCAACCAGAGAAGGCAGCCAATGAGCCAATTAACTTATGAAAACATATTCATAGATAAAAATTGTTATTGAAATTCAAATTAAAACCACAATGCA
Source organism: Paguma larvata (assembly GCA_030068075.1). Lineage (NCBI taxonomy): Eukaryota > Metazoa > Chordata > Mammalia > Carnivora > Viverridae > Paguma > Paguma larvata. The sequence continues at coordinate 49,367,576 of CM057839.1, read as the reverse complement.
TAGGCATCAAAATATAAAATTAAAAATAAAAAAAAAAACCTGACAAGTGTTAGAGAATTTGTCGATCAATTAGAACACTCTGTAGAGGAAAACAAAATGTATTTCAGTGAAAAACTATGTGTCATCTAGAGGACACTCCTATAAGTCATTTGATTCTAGGCTTTGTTTGTCTTTAAGCTATTTTACAACAATGCATCCTCAACATCGGGTATGTCTTTGTGGTTATCTGATTCTATCTCTGTTTATTATCTTTGAGCTGTTTTCCATTCTACATGAAAATGTTTTTCTTTAGATTCTTTCAACCTAATTATAACATTGGCCTGCTTCTCTCACTGAATACGTTAAATACGATGTTTAACGTGTTCATTTTTCTATCTGTATGAGGGTCATAATTTTATCCTATTTTGAGTATTGGTTTTTGATCTGTGACACTTCTGGTGGAAGTATGAAACGGCGGCATTACATAAATAGAACATATTCATATTATATATATATGTGTATATATATATATATATATATACGCATGTATATATAAAGACTATGTACATATGTGCATCAAAGACAGATGCAAGAATGTTCATGCTAAGCTTTACTTGTAGTAGCTTATGATCGGAAACAATTCAAATGTATACTACAACAACACAATGGTGAAACAAATTGTATTATAATTAGGCAATGGAATATATGTGTCAATGATAATCAAAATGTACAACAAAAAGAAACCCTCTATAAAACGCAAATGGATATTATAATCATAACGTGGAATGAAAGAAGTCCAAACAAAACACTATTTGCACAATCCCATTTATATAAAGTTAAAAAACTGGCAGATCTAATCTATGGTGTTAGAAGTAATTACCCATTGATGACTACAGTTGTTTGGGACCAGGAGAGTAATGACTGAAATGGGGCATGAGGAAAGATTCTGGGGTGGTAGTAGTGTTCTACTCCATGCCCTGGTTTCAGTTATATTGACATATTCACTGAACAAAAATTTACCAAGCTATATGTGTCTGTTTTGCATGCATTTCTAAATGTGTTGTACTCCAGCTGAATAGTGTATATATTTAGGTATATAATACATATATATGTTAAAAAGTGGATAAAATAAAAACATTTTCACACAAAAATATACGACCCAGAGACGTTAGCTGAAAAACGTATTAAAATATATATCAGTAAGAAGAATATTCTACTTAGGAGGATGCCATGAGATGAAAGAAACGATAGTGGACAATTATCTTTAACACAAAAGCAAAGTACTGGTCAGTGGGGTTCAGATTATGAGAGTATAAACAGGGCAGAGCTAAAATACAGAGTAATAATAGCAGATATGACAGAAGGAAGTTATGAGAATTAAATTTGTCCTTAGGTTAAGCCACAGGCTCTATCCTAGTCCACTGGTTCATTGCTTTTGACCTTACATTTACAGTCCCATTTGTGCTCTCTGCTCCACTGAACCTCTTTTGCTTCCCAGGTTGCCCTCCCTCAGGCCATCTCAGTTCACTCCCACACACTGTTAGCCCCCAGGATTCCGTCAGTGCCAAGCCCCAGATTCTCTGTTCCTTTCTCAAAGAAGTGTGTCAGAAACAGGATAGTTATGAATACCGACTTCTGTGCAGTTCCGAAAACCCGCCGTGCTCTCTGCAATTTCCCACTTGAGCGTTGGCACTGATTTCGTGTTCCTCTGAGAGTGCCAGGAAACACTTTAGGGTTATACAAATTTAACCATCCAAGCAGCTGCTGCTTCGGATGGTTTTACTTTGTTGTTTTCTCTGTTGTCGTCATCGTTGTTGTTACTTACCTCTCATAGCTTCTGTCAATTAAGGTACGGATGATAAATGGACAATGAATGAGTCTATGTAGGCCAAGGAAAGATTTTCTTTGTTCTTGGAATGAGACTTACTCTGCTAAAGTTTGCTCTGCTCGAATCACTGGCACAGCACAATCACTGAAGCATTCTCTGGAGGAGTTGAAGGTTCTCTATTGTGCACAGGCTGTTTTTGAGTTATTGATACGGTGCAACAGAACAGGTGGTTAAGACTTTGTTGATATTATTCATTAAGGCATATATTCTGGTACTTTCTGGGGAATATTTGAAAGCCATATGCAAATAATTCTTGGGTTTTTCAGTCAATTTGGCTCATATGTGTTGCTGCTCTCATCCATTCATGCAGATATCAAAAATTGTCTAGAAAACTATTCTGAGAATTCTTAGCCACACTCAAGGCAAGGTTTGTAAGATGAGAAACATGTTTGTTTTGTGAGGATCTTCACTGAAATGTGGATGCAATATTGTCTTGAAACTATCCAGAGAGTAAACATTAAATTAAATCATGCAAAATGTCCATTTGGCCATTTCGATCTATAAAAACAAGAATTATATACGTATATAGAAAAAGCAAATATATGCTTACTAATGTTTTACTCACAAAATTATATCATAGTATCACAACACCTTCTATTTTGTTAACATATACCTGAAGTATTTTTCTAACATTATTTTTCAGAGGGTAGTGGCGAATTTTCAGGTGGAGAGACTCTCTGTGGCATGAATTTAATTGAGAGAAATAGACTGAGAGAAAGTTTTATAAAAATTTTCTTGCATGAATTTTGAAAGTTCTATTAATTGTCCCTATGCCTTGACAGATAGGAAAGACAGAGATTTGTCTATCTTCTTTCACTTTGAATCATCAGGACTCAGAAGACCTCAGAATTGGTAGACAGTCAATCAATATTAGCATGGATACACAAATGAATGCCTTTATTTTTATAGCCAATGACTCTGGAAGACGAGAAGAGAAACTCATTAATTGAGCACCACCATATTCTAGGCATTCTTTACTTTTTAATATTTATTAGAATTTGTTATCACAAAAGCAATATATGTTTATTAGAAATGAGTCCAAACATTCCAGAAAGGTGTCACAGAAAATGAAAGTCCTTCAAATCTGGTTCCCAAGGTAACCATTGTTTACATGTTGTAATATTCCCTTGGATTTTCTAGATCATGTTATGTTTGCATACTATACATTTGAAGTCTTCCTGAAACCCAAATCCGAGCCATTGACTTGGGCTTAGTATCGCTTTGCTCCTTCATCATTGGAGTCCTCTTCTCTTTGCCCAACAGGAACGTTCAACTCCTTCTCCTCAGAAATGATGTAAAGGCTTGAAGACGAGCCTTTTAAATTAGATCAGAGACTTGGTTCTCTCATCCTCACAACATCCCTAAGAGGAGGCGTTTTTACACATCCTTAGTGAAGAAGCTCAGGTGTGTCCAGGCACTCGCCATAGGTCACACAGTTAGTTGAACCCTGAGCTTGCTTCACTGAAGTATCTTGTGTACCATGGATTTGGGTTTGTCTTTTCTATATAGTAGCAAAATTCAAAATAAAAAGAACTTAGCTTCTCTACACATCCAGAGTTTGTATGATATTATCCATGTACATGGAATGGTTGAGTAAAGTTTGTTTTTAAAGTTTGTTTCACATTTGTTGTAAGCTGAGAACAGTGTTTGAGTTTGAATTCAAATGTCAGCACTTTAGTTTCATTTAAAATAATCAAAGAGAAAACCCACATGGTCCAGTTTGGTGGGATAAAGGCAGCATCTGGCACCAGTAGAATAGAAATATGTGTATTTACTTGAAACTTATGTCACTGTAATAATTAAATTATTAATAATTTAATACGTCAAATTATTAAAAATTATTTTCAGAGAAGAAAAATTTAAATTATATTTATTGAGGAAAGATACATCATAAAATAAAATAATAAAGGAATCGGATTAAAGGGGTAAAGGACATAAAGCTTTATCTAGAGACCCAGAGCTTTGCAATTTCCCCTCTGACTGGGAAAGATTTTATTTCTGTCTTCTTAAAGGAACATCTGAATTCCCTCTTAACAGCCTTTGTGTACAAAATGCGAAAACATATATTTGTAAATAAAAATAACGTCATTTGCTTTTGCACGTTTTAGAAATGCCATTAATGCCTGGGTATCTCTATGTCAACGTGAGAGCTAGTTGGATAAAAGAAAGGATACCTGAGGCCATTACAAAAGAAAAATGGTGACTCTTTCGAAACCGCTAGAAACAGAAAGCTGTAGGAGGCTGCCTAATCATTTGTCTTACAAACAGAGCATATGTTCACATACCGGTGTCTTATAAACCTGAAGGCATCAACTGCATTTGTCACGAACTCCAACCCAATATTTGTTTTCAATCATTTTTAACCCGAGAGGCCTGGATGATACAAACCCAATTTAAAGGCTAACAAAATTGTCTTCCCCTCTCTGTATTGCAACAAGTTATATACCTCATATAAAGAGGGAGGCCTTTACTCTCTCTCTGATCCTGTAGCTCCTTTTTGTCTCCGCTTTTCAATAATAGTCTAACAACCAGTGTGCCAAAGATTTAGACGTGTTCATGACACCCAGTTTGTAGAATAGTTTTGTGTGTCCCCCCGGTCTAACTTGTGCTGTGGCTATTTTTATTTTCTTTGGTGCAAAGAGAAACCACAAAAGATTTGCCAGACATAAAATTAATATGTCCGAATGGGTAATGGGTTCAAAGTGGCAGCATAGCAGGAGACCCTGGGCATGGATTTAGCAGATAGATAGGCCTCCCAGAAGTCCAGACCTGGGCCGATTTCCAGTCTCTCAGCATCTCATTTTTCTTTTCTCTAAAATGAGGATACAACTACCTAACCCACAGTGCTGTTGTGGGGATTAAATCAAACAGTATAACACAGAACATAATTGTGTCACATATGCGAATTTCCTTTTCCTTCCATGGATGTCGATTTGATTAGCTTCCACTCCACAAAAATAGTGTTGACCTTTTACTTTTCCTGAAAGGGATATGGAGTAGAATCTCCTGGATTTTAGCCAACCAGGTTTTTATGCTTGCCAAAATAAATTATAGAGATAGTTTGGCTCTATCCTGAAGATAGAGCACTAAGAAATTGGGTCCATCGCTGTCATTTTCCTCTCAGATTCCTCTCATCTGTCACAACACAGTAGTTATGAAAAATGAAACCATAAATTCAATTTAGAGGGCAATTTGCAGCTAATCTTTGGAGTAATTCCAGTGTGAATAATGCAGCAATTTGGATGCATGGTCAGTCAATTCAACCCTGATTTATTAGTATTTAAGAAATCTTTCTTTCATTAATGATAATTACTAAACAAGAGAAAATAATTTCTCCAAAATTATCTACCTTCATATCAGTGCTTCCAGTTCTGAAAGATGGCTATATTGTTTGTTGAAATTATGATGACAAATACAAGCTTTTGTGTTGTTATTTAAGACACAAGATGGGTTTAGATTTTGCACAATAATTTTTTCCAGGTCTTGAGTGAACTGCTCAACCCTAGGTTATATCTGCTTTTTTTTCTCATATCTCTCCCATTAGAGTTAACATTTTGAATATCTCAGCAGAAGGACCCTGGGATTTGCTATTGATTTCCCACACTCCTTACACCTTGAAGGATGTATTAAAATCTAGCTGCAAAAAGAATGACATTTTCGTTTATATCTAAGAGTCGAGTTTATCTGAGATTTTTTCCTAGTTATTAAAACTCTGCATTCTGACACATCCAATATACTCTGAGTCAGTGAACTTACAAGCATATGTTTAAATAGAAGGTAACATCACATTAAAATCTATAAAGATCTGTTCTCAGAAAATGTTTACACTCCTTTTCTGTGCTTTATTTTATGCATGGGCTTTAACTGTTACGTGTTTAACTATAGAAACAGGTATTTCAAAACAGAGCAAAACAAAAGAGAGAGATGTAATGTCTTCTCTTAAAAATGCTTTTTTTTTTTTTTTTTGCTTCATTATAAAAAAAAAAAGGCTTATTTCATATTCATTCTCCCCTCTCCATTTAGTCATCTAAAAGTCAGGGCCATGAATTGTCCAGCTTTTGTATTATTCCATTAAGCAGGGACAGTTCTTGCAGTTCTAGACATACAAAATCCCCTTCAGTTTTGACATTTAAATGAAGTAAACAAGAGGTGAGAAATGGCCTCAAGGATGTTGTGGTGAACCATGAGTCACCTATAACATATGTGTTAATTAATGCAAAGACAGAGGGAGGAGGGCGTGTGCTTGGAAGATGCCATTGTAGTGCTGGCCAATAGCTTTCTGGATATTTCAGTGTTCCATTGTATGCAATGTAATCTAAATTGCAGACTTGTCAGCTTTACCATGAAGTTTACCCAGAGGGTGTCTATTGTAATCTTTTATACATAGTAGGTATTCAATAAATGCTAAGGATAATCAAGACTTTGAAGGGAGAGTGCACATTAACATTATTATTACAGTCTGACTTCAAATCGCATGAGTTGATAGTGCTAAGTCCAGGTGATATCTGTTAAAACCAAAACCAAATAACGACAACAAAAAAACAAAAAGCAAACAAAAAATTCAAACCAGTTCGAGGGCAATTGTGGCATCCATTAAGCTCATTAGCAGAGGGTAGGTATGCTTTTCCTTTTTAAGGAATCTTGCTTTTAAATATAGATTCAAAACTCTCTAAAGGGATAGAAGACCCTTAAACTTGAAGTCTCCACACATTTGTTCATTTGCTATGTTGCTGCAATTCTTTATTGTTGTCTCTTGGCTCTCTTTTTAAATTAATTAATATAATTAATGTTAATATATAGATTAATTAACAGTCCAGTTAGTTAACATACAGTTAACATACATTGGTTTCAGAAGTAGAATTTAGTGATTCATTACTTACATACAATACTCAATGCTCTTCACAACAGTGCCCTCCTTAATACCCTTCACCTATTTAGATCATCCCCCACTTGCCTCCCTCCATCAACCTTCAGTTTGTCCTCTATCCTTAAGGGTTTACTGTGATTTGTTTTCCTCTCATCTCTTTTTGGGGTTCAGGTTAAACCTAGAGCAGTGAGGAGAGGAGGAGATACCTCTATACATCTATATTCAGCAGTGCCTTAGCCTCAGCTCTGCCATTTCTCAACTGCCCTGACTTAAAGGTCAATTCTTTTATTGGATAAGAGGTTCCACCCTGTCTTCATCACCTCCTCCAAATAGCACATCTTTAAAAAAAAAATCCCCCATTCATAATGGTATCTGTACTCATTTCACTTTCATATTGTGAAGACCAGAAACCATTTTTTTTTGAAGCGTTGACTCTATTATACCTAATTATTTGCGTGGCTGTTTTAAGCTTTAATTTAGAAATTATTTCTCTGTTTAGAAAGGAAGCACAGCTTGATTGTTTTAATTTTCTATCACCCACCAAAAAAAAAAAACAACAACAACAACAACAAAAACAAACAAACAAAAACCAAAATAGCCCCCTGGTAGCTGAAAACTTAGGAAATTTACACTTTCCATTATATCAGAAGAAAATACTTCTTCCTAGGCTTTCAATTATACAGAACTGTACTCCCTACATCACTTGAGAATGAAGGTGCCCAATCAGGACAGGGAATGTTGGAGGTGGAGATTTCCTAGCCAATCAGATCACTGGTAGGTCTTCAAATTTGGTCCTGGCACCTCACAGGTGCCTTTTCTTCCTGGGACCTGTGTAAAACTGGTATGTCTTTGTCTACTTTGTCCTGCCTGGTATTTGTATTAACTTACATATTTGGGTATCTGAGTAACTTGGTGAAGCATTATTTACCCTACCTACAATCCTGTTTATTTTACTTATTTTATTTTTAAAGTGGGGCTTAACATGTCTGCTTATTTGATTAGCTAAGTTTAGATCTTTTTAAAGGGAAAATGGTTGTTTGCCTGGTCTCACTAGTTTTGTTTGTTTTGTTTATTTGTTTTTGTTTTTTGTTTTCCTCTTGCATATTCTAGTTGGTGTGTTAATTCAAACAAGTTCAAAATGTCCGCATTGCATCTCAGGCTTAATTTCTCTTAGCCTTTTAGGTAAAATACATAATATTTGCATTTATTCCAGAAAAGACCTCTCCCTCCGTGCTGTTTCCAAACATCATACCCTTTAGTCAGAAATAAATAGGTTATGTCTTTTATTATGCTTTTATCATTGTATTTACACGTGTTTAATTTTCTGGTTTCCTCTCTAAACTATTGAGTTTATAGACAGGGTATAATCAATTTGGGGGCACTAGGAATTTTTATAGTGTGTGATACATAGTAGGTAATCAATGGATTTGCGAGTATAACAGCTTCCGGGTGATACTTATTGGGAATCTTTCTATTCCAAGTGTGTATTGTGGTCTGTCCCTCAGGAATAGCAACCTCCTCTGGGAGCTTGTTACAAATGCGGAAAGGCAAGCTCCACCCCAGACCTACCGAATCAGAATGTGTATTTTTTCCCGAGATCCCCAAGTGATTTCTCTAAAGTTTTAGCAACACAGCTAGAGATCTGTAAGTTAGTGGTTCTACAAGTGGGACCTTTAATCAGGAGTTTTAACATCACCTGGGAACTTTAACAGGGAAGTGCTTGGGTATAAGCTCAGCTGTATTGACTTAGAGACTGACGGTGCAAAGCAAGATCTTCAGAGGATTCTGTTGCATGCTAAAGTTTGAGTTTAAAAATATTGTCCTCTTTCTCAGCCTTCTCTGGAAAAATAAAGAAAATCAATACCAGCTGTGAAATATAATTAATAAAAAGTAGATTCATGACCTCAATTATATGAATGACTAAAATATTTATTTACTTCACATAGCAACTATAGAATCTGGCCAATAAAGCCATTGATGTAAATTTGAGAATGGAAATGGAATTATAGGAAAGATATTTAAAAACACAGGTATTAATTTATTTTAACTCAGAAGAACTTTCATAGTCTTACAAATGAAAGTAATATTTGTTATTTTAGTCCAGGCTGTTAATTTAACCACTTGAGAACATGGGGGCTGAAACTTTTTAAATGATAGGCCACAGATAGATGAAAGGTATAACATCCAGGTCAGTTATTTCTTCAGCTTACCATTTTGCCTGTAGATGTGTTAACTTTATTTCTTCTAGCCGTTGTATTTTTACCGAGTAGAGCCATCACTTCTATAACAACATCATAAATGGACGGAATTGGGAGACTTTGTATAGCAACTCCCTTATTTTACAGACAAGGATACTGAGATGCTGGGAAGCATTATGGATGCTTTCGTACTGCTGTATGACTGGGATATTCTTAGCAAAATAAATGATAAGCTATAAATACAGAGAATAATATATAAATAAAATATTTTTTCTAGATACATTCATTCCTCATATTTCAAGGGCATTAGAGCTAGAGCTGCTTATCTCTTTTATTGTGGAACCATCTGCTGTCATTCAAGGGATAATAAAATCTATTGCCCCTGGAGCCAAATGCTTGCTTTCCTCTTCCCAGTGAGAATTTGTTTACTTTATGAAGATAAAATCTTTCTGTTTCTCCTCTGGAGGGTGGCAGCGGAGAGGACAGCATGTAACTTACATAAACTCCTAGGTTCATAATTTTGGGGTTCTATTCCTGTGCTGGGGAAACAAACAAAAACCCCGTAGTATGCATAGGATATATCTGGTTCTTTTTTCATGCCCCAAAGGGGAAAAGTAGGGAATAAGGAACCAATGTGCTTACTGCAGTGAATAATAGGCTGTTCCTGACCCAGAGGCCTTGTGTTTTCTTTCATGGTGGTATAAATAAACATATGTATTAAACATGTGTCAGAATGCTCACAGAAGTGAAGTGACCAACCTGAAACAGCTTAAAAATGCTAAAAGATGGGGAAACTCTCTTTCTCTTCTTCCTGTTGTGTTTCTAGGCTCGTTGTATTGTCATTTTGTTTGGGCTTGACAATGTAGGTAAATAGTTAAATATTCAAATTATTTGAATTATGCCATCAAAATCTGGCTTAATTTAGAAAAAAAATAGCATTTTACTTTATTTTTTTAAGCAATTAAGGAGTTTCAAATTACCTCGTTGAATGTAAGGGTCAAGAAGACCTAGTTTTTTTTCCCTCTTCTCTGCCACCTTCTGACTCCTAAGCCTCTGTTTGTTTATATGTAAAATGGGGGTAATAACATTTACCTTATACAACTATTGTAGGAATTAAATAAAACGATAAATGGAGAATAGTGTCTGGTATATTGTACCTTAATTCTAGTTTTACTCTCAAATATTTCAAATAAAATAACTGAGGTCCCAAAGTGGTTTCCCAAGAGTCCTATAGATAAGAAGGAAAGATTGGAACCAGATCTTGGGTTCATGGTTCATTGTTGTTTTCCTGTAATGGCCTTTTGTCAATATATCACATGAACATAACTAGCCAAGCCCCCCTTTGGATTTGCAAGGGAGGATAAGTTTTTCTTCACTGTCTTAGGGTTCCTGGCTCAGTCTGAAAATTAAACTGACAAAGAGTAATAGGAGAAAAGCATCCACATTTATTTAATGTAAGTTTTATGTGGTATTGGAACCTTCAAAAGGAAATGAAGGCCTGAAGAAACAGTTAAACCTGACTATTTTTAAACTAGGTTTGATGAAGAGTGGACAGTCATGGAGACCTATGATAGGGCAAAGAGTGTGAAGTATAGTCGACTGGGGGAATTGGGGAAGGCCTGTTCATTTGGATTCTTATTCTTCTGTTTTAGAGATAAGGATGTTTCTTAACTCTGGGTAGTGGGAGGGCACCTCTTAGGGTCTTGTGACCTGCTTCAGGGAAGTGGGGGGGAGGGGGAAGCCAGAGTGACCTTCCTGCATCTGCAGGTTTTCCAAATTCCTTCAGCTTAAGATAATCAATATACCAAGGTGCCGTGTCTTAGTGTTAGATGTTCTGAACATGTTCTGGTATGTTAGAGTAAAGGAGAGAGATGTTTAAAAATCTGGTCGAAGAGTACAAATATAAATGAAGTATTCAAACAGAAGAGAAGATGGTTCTTACATCTGTTAGGTTTTGGAGATACTCAGAGAAGTAGAAGCAGAAGTGGAAAGAAAGGCATTTTTGATAAGTTAAGATAGCCTTTGAGTTTGGGTTGTTGCTCTTGTGTATGCCATCTTTATTATCTGAAAGAATAGGGTGAACATCATTATTAAGTAGCTATTTAAGGTGGTAAATCCTTATTTCCTGAACCCTAAATACTGGAAGAAAATTAATTCCTTGTATGTTTGATTTTTTTTCTCATGATTTAAGACCTTACAGTGGAATTTTTTTAATCAATTCTGTATTAATGCATCTTTAGTTAGCTCATCAAGGACATAGGACAAAATGTAGAGTCATCAAAAATTATACACAAATTAGTTTATAACCTACAACATTACTATTTTCACTACTATTTGAATAAAAAGATATTGACTGTTCTGTATGTTTGCTTTCACTTTTTCTGAAAAAAACAAACCCTGTTCATGTAACAGAAATGAATGATTTTGGGTTTGCTTTCCTTCTGTTTTTGGTGCAATCGATGGGAACTTAGAAACACTTGTGATATAATCCAAGGATAGATCTGTCTGTACTTTTAAAATTATTAGTCTCTTATAATGGTTTCACCCACACCTAATTTGACAGCATTTTTTAAATAGCTCATGTGTTTGGAAAATTTCCAAAGCATTTATTTTACTTACTTTTATTTCAGAGAAAGCATGAGTCAAGGAGAGGGGCAAAGGGAAAGGGAAAGGCAATCTTAAGCAAGATCTGTGCTCCATGTGGAGCCTGATACAGGGCTCAGTCCCACAACTCTGGGATCATGACTTTAGCTGAAATCAAGTCAGACACTCAACCAACTGAGCCACCCCAGGCGCCCTGCGAGCATTTATAATAATTATCACAAAACAAATTATTATTTTTTATGTTCATATTTCATCATTTTATATTTTACCAAATTACATAATTAAAACTTCCACGAGTTGGCCTGAAAATGAAGATACTTGACTCTCAGTAAATATAAAATTCAAGTGGAAAAGACAACATGTGTACTGGTCTACTAGTGAGATGAGAATGATAATGATGAATTTTATTCCCTTATATTTTCTTGGGATTTAATGAAAAGTTAGGGATTTTTTTAGTACAGATTCTCACATAAAAGTTTTCAATGGCAAATTCTAAATATGTTAAATTTTAAAAGAGTTCTATCAATATTTTAGGCTGGCAGCCTTATAAACACATGGTTGCTGATCTCTGCAATCAATCTCCTGATCCTTTAAAAGGCAATATTGTTGAACTTTGGCAATAAAACATTTTTCACTGACTATTGGTCCTAAAACATGTATGATATTCATTATGTCCTGAGGTAATTTAAGAAATAATCAAAGTTAATCAATGCCATACACTGACAAATTGCTTCGTACCACCAAATTCACATTTAAAACATTTCCCCTGACAGTGATTTGAATCCTCCTCAAAGTCGAATACTCTTAGGTTTATTAAAAAAAAAAAAAAGAGTTTCAATTTTAAATCCTGTAACTATAGAGATAATATTCATTTCATAAAAGCATTGAGATGATTAATCAATGATTTCTAAGTGTATCACAGATAAAAATTGCAGACCTCGGTGATGAAAATTATAAATTATAACTGTTCTCACCCTTCACCTTTTGAAGACAAATTTGAAACACCAGATGGGTAAAATTTGATGGCTGACTAATAGAAATGGAAAATAAATTTTCAAAAAGCATCCATGATCTCATTCTAAATTGCTTAAAGAAAAAAAAATTAAGTTTATTCATTTATAAGAAAATTTTAAAGAATAATATGGTTTGCAACTAAAGGAGTGAGATACTTAGGAGAAGCTTATTGTGAGAATTTTACTACTTGTGAAATAGTTGAAATATAGTGGAAGCAAATATTTCAGAGAAGTTTGGTATTATCTAGAAAATAGTAAAAACAGAAGTTCAAACCTGGTCCATTGACCAACCCCCTGCCTATTATAATAATAAGGAAGTCAAATAGGTCACCAAAAGGAACTTGATAGGATTAAAATCCATAAACAGAACTTCAATCTGAATTGAACACATAGTAGATATCACTAGGATAGCATTCAGGAAAAGGGTCTTAATTATTCAGTGGTCAAAGTCATTGAAAGAATGGGAAGTTTTAAATCTTTATCAGGATTACTGACTATCTGAGGCCTATTTACATTATTTCCATCTCTTAAAATGATTTAGGAAAGGATTTTGAGACTGCTTTTAGTCAATGTGGGTTCCCAGTATTGTGTATACTGTGTAAAACCAGTCTAAGTCAAGAGCTGTAATAAATCATGAAGTTGAGTGCTTGGTGAAGACACAATCTGCAGGGTAAAGGGATTAATCTATTCATGATTTCTGCATGTATGGTGTTTTAAATGCATTTGTCCTCTAGTTTCTAAGATTTTTGGATGCCTAGACCTAATTACTTCCTACCATGATACTTGCACCCTGTTCTCTGCAAATAAATAAAATAGCCAGTAAATAATTATGGTGGTTTTTTAGGTCCAGAAAATTTGCAAATTTTTGGATTTTTAAGAAGTGTCATGGTAACTACCTTCTATTTCCTTTGATAGAGGTAAACAGGAAAGGAAAATTAGTAATGATAATTCAATTTTGAGACTTGGAGAGAACTTCCAGTTATTCAGTTAAGAGTTTCTCTTCCGTCAAATACTTTGTATACAATTTCTCTAGTTTTAAAATTTGAATTTTGTGAATGTGTGAGACCTCGGTACAGAAAAGATTTGAGGAGTTCTTTTTCTTTGTACTGTGTGAGCAGTTCTGTTGATCTTCACCAAAATGGCAGTGAGACCACAGCTGAGGGGAAAGCTGTAGCACCACTAAGGGAGGTGTACTGCATGTGAGGGAAGGGTGGCACAAAGGCACTAGAAGCTAAAGAGATGACTGACATTGGTGTTACAGTGACAAACATAAACATGATGGAAGCTATATGACTGAGGCAGTGGTGGCTTAAGAATTTTGTGATTTACGGGCAGAATCTGAAGAATGTTGGAAATTTATGGCTGAAATGGTAAGAGAAGAATTGGAAGTGGTTGAAAGATTGATGATTTAGGGAGAAAAAGTATTGTCAAGGAAAGAGAAGTTTGGCTATTTGGGAATAATGTCCTCTTAGATACAGGTCAGTTCTACCCTAGGCTGCATCCTAAAGACTCAAGTATTCTTTTCATCATGGGAAATGACTCTTAACTACAAAGTGTGGTTGGGATGTGGTGGTTTTATAAACTGGTGTTTTATGAGTGGCCTGTTCAGTGCTTCCCCCAGCTTCCTTACAGAGAAAGAAATACTATTACAAAGTTCAAATCCTATTATGAAGAAATAATAGTTCAAACCATTTACATAGTTACAGTCATGTTTTTCTCCACACCTTTCCCCACCCTCTACCTCTTAGCCCACCTTGCTCAAGTTGTCCATCTCTATGACTAGAAGAATTAAAAAACACTCCTCTACTTTATATCTGAATTGGAAATAGATCCAGATATAGGCCAAAAGCTGATTTCTCCCTGAAAGCTGAGATTCTTACTCTTTGGCCACAGTCTGTTGTTGCATATTAAGGAATAAAAATTTCCCCCTCATTTCCAATTAAATTCTTGGAGGAAGGAAGCACTATGGAATACATATCATTCGTTCGTTCAACAACCTTTTGTGGGCCCCTAGGTAAGCCAGGGCCAATCATTGTAAGAATTTGCAAGATTTGTCTAAACCTGGTTTGTTGTTTTTTGGATGTGCCTTTACTTACTTCTAATAATTAGTAACAGATCTCCATAAAATGAGGACTTGCCCGGAAAGAGCAGGTAAGTGAGAAGACTGTATGTGTCTTGGAGCCGCACTTCCTTTTCCCTGGTCTTGGGAAATGCTCAGACCTAGCGCCCGAAAAAAGTGGTCCATTAGTGTCCTAGGAATGGTCTTTTATTAAAAAATAGATAAAGTCTCAAAAGGTGCTATTCTCGGACACTTCATAATCCTCTATCACCATTCAAGATATACACAGTGAAGTTACTAATGATTTAAATTTGTTTTTTCTTTTTTTTTAAGGAAACCTTTTGTCAAATGCCAAATGGGAGATACTTATCTGGTTTCAAAGAGTACTCATGCTTTCCTTGCCTAGGTGAAGAGTACAAGAGTTTCTGTAAACACAATGTTAATCTTATCAGGGAGGCTAAAACACTTCTGCTATATGATATATCCAAAGCTACATCAAAAAAAAAAAAATAGTACATTAGTACAATTTAAGGAAGCCTTCAGAATCAAAGATCCAAAGAAATTCACACAATAATTATTCTTTCTGTTTAATCTTACTTGGTTTCCCTCCAAGATCTTATGGAATGCTTTTCTTCTCTTTCCTGTTTGCTTTCATCGATACTAATTTTTTATTTAGGGAATTCTGATTTTTGTCACAATTATGAGGCTTTTACATTTAGAAAACTTTTGTTAATATTCTCTGAATACAATTAGATATTCCCGTGGCATAACTATAGGTGATAAGATCTGCTATTTTTTACTGTCCATTTTGAACATTAGACTGTGAACTTGTTTTCACACCAACCACTGTGCCTGGCACAAGGACAGTGGAGATGAATCCTTTGGTAAACGGGTGGCAGTGTTATCTGCCAGAGTTCTAGAAACATTCACAAGCTCTGAACAATTTCAAAGTCTTTGAATTGAGCAATTGACATACAGCAATATGATTTTTGCCCTTACGGCTACAATTTTGTTGGCTTCATAAGTGTTTATTGATAATGCTGTCAATGACACAGTCATCAGAATAAAATATGAAAAGGCATAGATCCCCTTGCAAAATAAGCTTCTGTTTCCTCTTGAATTACATATTGTCCAAACACAGAACAAATATTTATATGAACAGGTAAATGATTTCTCTTGTTTAGACAGGCTAAAAGAAGATTTCCTTCATGGTGGAGACCTAGTCGTTGCTTTAGGTAGAATGCATAATACCCTTGTTTTATGGTCTTAAGGGAATAATTCATGTATGTGTGTGTGTGTTTTGCCATACTTGCTTTTTATTTCATTTGCATTTCCAAACTGATTCAGAAGCTCAAATTGATTCATATGAGTAGCCTTCCGAATCTTCCACTGTGCTTATATTGTTCAGTGACATGTATTCATTCCCCCATACACACTCATACTCCCCATGTCAGCACTAGAGAAATGTTTTATCACCTATCCATGGTGGTTATTAATAGGCTGCTGAGCTAACTTGTCATTTCTTATGTTTATTTTTATATGAAAGAAGGATAATATTTTGTTATTTTTCTGCTTATGTAATTGTTGTGCTTAAAGAAAGAACCTTTTGTTTTTACAGTTTTCAGAATTTGTGAGTCTATCCATTAAACAGATTTGGAACACATAATGGGTATTGAACTGTGATTTGTGCATCCTTCATACTCTGTTGATTTTGAGATAAATCAAGATTTCATTTCCTCATTTTATGAGCAAGACAAAAATCTGATTTCCAAAAATAAGCAAACAAAAGAAAAACAATCTATGCACGACATTCTTTCTGTTATACCAGGGAGCTGTTTACATCCTAATATTGTAGCTTTCCAAACATTTCTTATATAAGATATTAGAGCAACTAGCCTGCAAAAGCATGCTGGGAATTGCATGCTGTTACGGTGTAAAATAATGCAAGTCTCATGAGGCCAACGCCCGTGCCTAGCTTTCTTTATTACTAGTGCCACCAGATAGTGTGGCACCTGGTGCACACTCAAGAAGTGTTTGAGAAAAAGAATGCAGCCTAGAATAAATGGTTCCATAGGAAATACATTCTAGTTTGCAGTCTTAAATTCTTTTCATTTGTATTCATACATATATGTGAAGTTTCATGAGTAATAATAAAATAATAGGTAAGTTTTTGAACAGCTGTTGTATGGTAGGCAGTGTGCTAAGGACCATGTATAATTAATCTTTGAATTTTAGGAGGTCAATTTTAGCCCACTGGGAAGATGAGGAAAATGAGGGAGGAAAGTATATCCAGAATCCTTTTAAATGCAGAAGAGTTTTCTCCATCTGAGATAGTGTCGATGTGTCTGTGCTTGAAGTTAGGTGAGACATAAGATAGAGTTTTATGTGTTGTGGTTTTGTGAAATCATGACTCAGTTAATCTACACCTGACTCTGCCATGTTGACTTAGAAAAATGACTTGCTAACTTCTGACTTTCAAAGCAGAATTTAAAATGAAATTAAAATGCATAATAGCAATTAAGCAAAGGTATGTTTTTTTCTCTTTATAGAAATGGTGGTTTAGGTTTATCACTTCAAACGCCAGTGAAAATAAAAATGTAAAATATGACAGACCAAAGGCCCAAACAACCACTGTATTATCTATTAATGCAATTTCAAGGCAACTGGCACCGTGGTGTCTGTTTTTCAAGATAGCAATATTACTATTTAATCCGTGATTGTAAATTTAAGAGTAAACATTAATAGTTTATGCTATTTGATTAAAATGAAAATCACCCCAAATCTTCGGGGATTGTCACCCATTCCTTGTTTATAGATGCATGAAACTTGAACATTTTCCTTTTAACAGAAGAATTGGCTTCCTTTATAAATCCCATCACTGACTCAAACACCCAGAAAGTGTTTCTACATAGCTGTCAGGAATGGATAGATTGAAAAGAGGCAGCAGAAAAACAAAAAAACAAAAACCAGCTTCCTATCAATTATTGGTGTCAATAATTAGCTGTTTATCATGCAGACTGAGGATAATGAAGATGGGGAAGAGAATATTTCTGGTGGTTTTAAAATCCAAACACCCCTATTTTCTTGACTACATAAAAAGTATATATTTAGGTAATTGATGCATTGAGAGAAAGAATGAAAGCAGTATTCAGGTAGCAAAAAGACACTGATTATTGGCTATTTTGGTGACAGAACAGACTTTTTTGTGTGTCCCAATACCTCTTAATCTCCATCTGTTCCCTAACCTTGAGAGGCATGTTTCTCCACTAGCAGGGATTTGGTGGAAACACAAAGGCCTGCTTGTGGGGCACCTCAAAGGACTTTCTTTTGGGTCATGTTTATCAGAGATCTATTTCTAGCCAACATCAGACCTATCTAGTCTTCATATTCATCAGCCACTTAGTGACAGGAACGTAGAATCAATTAATAAAAATATGAAACTCTAAGACGATAAAGACTATCCAATATTAGGGAAATTCTATATTTCATGACATATGTAAATGTACTTCTATATGGTGTATAAAGGATAAAAGAAGAAGAATCCCAGCAGAAAACCTAAGTTTTAGTGGGACGTGTATTTACCATTTTATTAACTGTGATGTGACTTTTTTGTTATGAACAACAGTTCTTCCTACATCGAGAACTAGGAAGAAGGAAAGTGAATGGGGAGGTAGATGAGTTGCTGGGCCCTCCTTTCCTCTGCGGCCACTTTCCCTGGCGTTCTTGTAAATGTCTGTAAGAACTGGCATCATGTTTTATTATTTATTCCTTCTCTAAACCCCTTCAGTTTGGTTTCTACCACTTCCTATTGCTGTCTGATTATCAATAGATACCATGATATGCTTAAAAAGTAGTTTGGTTTCTACCACTTCCTATTGCTGTCTGATTATCAATAGATACCATGATATGCTTAAAAAGTAGTTTGGTTTCTACCACTTCCTATTGCTGTCTGATTATCAATAGATACCATGATATGCTTAAAAAGTAAGTGTCATTTTAATTTTATAGACGATGGGACTCAGGGAACAGGTTCAGGGAAGTTAAATGTCTTGCTCAAGCTGAGGTTTTCACCACTAAAATATGTATTGCAAAATTTAATTCAGTGCCTCCCTTTGTTTTCACTCCTCAGTTTGGCATAAAGCCTTCCATTTTCTTTTCTAAAACTATATTTTTATCTTTCACTCTGTAGTGCTTTATAAAGACCCCTTGCACAGCCATGATAGTTGAGTATCCATTTTGCAAGATACCACTTACTGGACAGAGTGCCGGTTGTGCCCTCAGTGCGTCATATATTTTTAATCTCTTACAAATTTCTTTCTTTTTAAAAATTTTTAATGTTTATTTTTGAGAGAGAGAAGGAGAGAGAGGGAGGTGGGGCAGAGAGAGAGGGAGACATAGAATCTGAAGCAGGCTCCAGGTTCCAAGCTGTCAGCACAGATCCTGACGTGCGGCACGGACTCATGAACCGTGAGATCATGACCTGAGGCCAAGTCAGAAGCTCAACTGACTGAGCCACCCAGGTGCCCCTACATTTAATCTTTACAATGAGACTGATCAGGGCTAGGGTGAGTCCTGTGGATGTTTTGGGCAGGCTAATTTGCTCCCTCTCAAACAATATTCTTCATGTATTTGTTCAGCATTTAATTAGATAGGACAATGAGTCTTGAATAAGGAATATGCACAAAAATGATACTCCTTCAGGTGACCAGATCAGCACAGTCCACTTTGGGGGGTGGGATGGAAAGCTCTACAATTTCTTCTCTGAAAACAGTGAAGGGGATGACAGCTTTGTGTCGCACAGCCTTTGGCAGTGATGGGCTAGGAACCTGCGGACTACTCATGATGCTCCTTCCCAATCCAAAAGGCTATTTAAAGTGTTCCTTCTAACCACATACATTCTTTCATCAAGAATTTTCTAGAAATACAACTCTCTTCTTCATTATATTTAGGAGATGTTCTCTGACTGATTGGTGCTCTGTATATCTGACCCAGATGACCTGACTTAAAACTCTCCCTGATAACAGCACTATTATTTCCATTAAATGGAGGGATACTAGCATTCAAACCCAGGTGGGAATTCAAACTCCATGTTCTTTTCCAAGTAATATGTTATCTTTCCTCTGAACTTCAACTTTCTCACTTGAGATTTTATACTCGACATTTGACCTGCCCAGAACACAGCTTTACTTTTCCCTATGCCTGTTCCATCAGCCTTGACTACTCTTGTTTGTTTGTCTACCAGTGAGGTACTTATTGACCTACAGTATTAGTTTCAGGTGTATAACCTACAGACCATTCTATACGTGATGCAGAGTTCACTATAAATGTTGCTACCATCTTTCTCCATTGGGCACTATTACAATATTTTCAGCTGTATTCCCTTTGCTGTACTTTTCCACTTCCTGATTGTCTTTCAAACTTTGGATTTTGTGATTGAAATCTAAGTTAGTTTGGTCTCTCTCCTACTGTTTCTCTTTGGTCTTAAAGTTCCCGGTCCTATATTGTAAAAGGGTTCCGTCTTCACCTACTCTGGTGACAGGAGTTACTTGGGGATTAAATGTTAACCAGTCCCACTCCTTCCACTCTTTCTACCCCTTCTCTCCAATATGTTCTCACTGCCTGTTTTCCCTCCTGGCAATGGTCTCTCAGAATCTTATTTATGTCACTAAACTTTTTTCAAAGATGTAATTCTACGTTTCGAATTGCTAGTGGATACTTGTACTTAAAAAACTCTGACAAGACATCATTGATCTTTTATCAAATTGGCCCCTCTCTTCTCCCCAGTTTAAGCAGCTTCCACTCCATCCATTTTGCCACTCCTACTATAGACTAAGTTTT
The DNA here is from genome assembly GCA_030068075.1 of Paguma larvata. NCBI lineage: Eukaryota > Metazoa > Chordata > Mammalia > Carnivora > Viverridae > Paguma > Paguma larvata. Next base: position 49,347,130 of record CM057839.1, on the reverse strand, counting down.
AGCGATCATTGCTTATCAGGGCTTAATTTCTATCATGGCTGCTTCATTTCTGTTATCACAGCTTCCATAAAACTGATCTCTCACCTCTTAATGGCAAGACTCTCGGGAGAGGTTCTAACTGATCTCTCTGCTCTCCATTCCTCTCTCCTTCCAGCACGTTTTTGATGTTCCTGTAGGATTAACCTTATGAAAATCTAATTTGTGTCTATTACTGCTCTGTTTACAAAACCCCAATATTTCCCTCTTGTGGGAGGCCAAGATCCTACTCCTTAGTACTTCTAGGCAGACTCAGAATTACATCACCTTATTTTGTACTCAAGAATGCTTTGTTCCACTTTTCTCAGTGACGCCCAGTAGACTTGCTTACAGTGTCTCCCATCTGACCGGGAAACCTCTTTTCCTCTGTATTCATTGTCATTTTCAAGACCAATACACAATAATATTTCTTACATAGATCGTTCTCAGACAGGACCCCTCTCCCAAGGAAAGGACTTGGTGGTTTTCCCTGGACAATCCCAGCTTCAACGAGATCTTTCTTGGTAGCCAGTGAATTCAACCACAGCTCAGTCATTTCCCTCTGCTTGTAGGTCATTGCCTATCAGAGTGGCAGGTAGACTTGATCTGGGAAGTATCTCCATCTATCAGTGAGACAGCCAGAATGACTCGATCATTCGTGCCCGGTCACGATCCAGTCACTTTGATAGTGAAGACAGCCCCTGCCATAGTGTTGTCCTCTTGCTTCATTTGCACCCAGCTCTGGTTTTTAAGCGGGGGAGAGGTGGGGAAGGCAAGTTCTAACCATCACTGTTCCACTTCATACTTTTACGTTTTAAACTGTCACATACATTTTTGGGCATAATTATAAGTCAGTAAATTTATTGGCATGAAGAGATAACTTTACAGTCTTAAAAGATGAATTTATTTTTGGTTGCTGAATCAAATGCAATTTAAAGTTTCAGGATGTTTACATTTTATTAGTAACAAATTGATAGCACATGGGTTTCTTTCTGTTTCTTACAAAGTCAGCAGACCTACTTTCACTCTATTTTGTTCTATTATCAGAGGAGTTTTTTGATACATGTATAAGCAAATATTTTCTTATAGTGCAGCAGAACTGAGATGCTAAAATGTTTTAACAAATCAGGTTTTCCAGTTAATTTGGGTTTATTCAAACCCAAGATCCTGAATGTCTTTGATTACTCAGGGGTATTTCTAGATACGAGACATCCTAAGATTGTATTTCAGCACATTCATCTGCATATCATGAAGTTTTCATAAGTACAAACTTTTTCTTGAGTTTCACAGAACTGCTAATCTCAATTTAAACCAGCACACTTGTTTATCACCAGTTTACTTTATAAATCTTTTAAGTAAAAGTACAATGAATGAATAGCTAATACTTACTAACTCATTGTATGTAGAGTTGCCATATTTAGTGAGTTAAAGTGCAAGACTGCCAGTTACATTTAAATTTCAGATAATAATGGATAGGTTTTTAGTATACATAGGTCTCAACAATATTTGAGGCATCTGTATACTAACAACTATTCATTGTTTACTGAAATTCAAATGTAGATGCTTTGTGTTTTATGTGGCAACCCTAATGATATGATTTATGCCTTTTTTTTTTATAAGCTGGTGTAATTAACCCCATTTCACAGAGAGTAGAGACTAACACTATGAGACTTTAAAGAACTTACCCAAGAGTCATAAGCTAGTATAGGAAAGAAGGGTTTGTGCCCAGGTCTGCTGAACTTCAGAGCTGAAGCTCTCATTCTTATTCCTTCACATTAAATTTGTAGAATTGGAATTCGGAGGTGAAAAGTGACATAAATTTTAAAGGCTTTTGATTATTATCAATTTGCCTTCTAGAATGTGAGCAAATTTATACTTTTACCAAGAAATATTTCCTTGGACCTGTACCAACACTGGCATGATTTTCAAAAATCTTCACTAATTTAATAACTACAGAATAACTTTCATTTGTTGTTCACTTAATTTTGGTAAGGTTGTTCATTTACAAGACTATTAGTATTCTTTTGTGAGGTTCTTATTCTTTAAAGTTGAAAATTTGAAAGCCAGCAGGTGTTGTGTTGTTGCAGCTTGATTCTCAGACTTGAGTGTGCCCTCAGAGTCACCTGAGGACTTGGGAAAGCACAGATTTCTGGTTCCTACTTTGAGAATTTATGATCCAGTAAGTCTTGGGTAAGGCCAGAGAATTCTCATTTCTAACAAGTTTCCGGTGATGTTGATGCCGTTGTTCTGGGAAGCATACTTAGAGCACCACAGGCTTGTTGGAAGGGCCACGGCTCATAGTATAAAGAATGGCTACATTTGCCATTCATTGGGTAGCACACTTGTTACTGGTCTCAAAGTTAGAACACCATGCAGGACAAGAGAAGCACTTGAATCAAAATCTCAGTATCAAGCTTGATAGAGGATATGTCATTATGGTTAGTTGTAAATAATGCAGTAAAATATTTTTTCAGCTAATTTGTCAATGATAAATAATAAAAGCATCGACTATTTAGCTATGGATAGAACTTTAGTACTTGTTTCAACTGCACAAAAACCAAATTCTGAGTATATTAAGAATAATTACACAACTTTCCCTAAGTGGTTCAGAGAAGCCATCACCAAATACATATATATTTGGCATTCTTTTAGTTGGGGAACAGCATTCAAATAAGTACTGGTAAGGAAGTAATTACAGAACCTCCTCAACTTAGGTTTGGGTTATGTCCTGATAAACCCATTGTTAAGGTGAAAATCCAGTAAGTGCAAGAGTACATTTAATACATCTCCTCTACCAAACATCATAGCTTAGCCTACCTTAAACCTTCTCAGAATGTTCTCCTTAGTGGGCAAAATCATCTAACACAAAGCCTATTTTATAATAAAATATCAAAAATCTCATGTAATTTATTGAATATTGTACTGAAGTTAAAAAAAAAAAAACCCACAGTGGCTGTATGGGTACAGAATGGATGCACGTGTATTGGTTGTTTACCCTTCTGATCTTCTGGGTGACTGGGAATTGCAACTCTCTGCCACTGCCCAGTATCAGGAGAGAGTACTGTACTGCATATCGTGAGGCTGGGAAAAGATCAAAATTAAAGTGTGGCTTCTACTGAATTCCTGTCACTTTCACACCATTGTAAAGTCAAACCATCTAAAGTCGACCTTTGGGGAACTCGAGGCTAGGAAAACGTACTTTTCTAAGCTCTGTGGACAGGGACCATGGCTATCTGGTTCATTGCTGTGTTATCCGCACTTAGCACAGTGCTGACACGGTATCAGTAGTCATTGAATGATGATGAATGACTATAGCAAAGAGTTCTAAGTTCCCTAAAGCTTTGGTTCAAGATTGTTTGAGGTTTTACTTATTTTGTAAGGGGTCTGTGAAAGGGGGAAATAATAAAGAGATAAGTTGCCAAGAATAAGGAATGTAACCAGCCTTGAGAACACGGTTCTGGGGCAATATTCTTGAACAGAGTAAAGGGAAGATTTTCTATCTTTGCAGAATAAGATAAGGTAAGTGAAAAATACCATGATGCCTGACCTGAGACTGGAGGCCTAAGAAGAAACTTCTTTTTAGGCAGAGCAGAGCGGAATCTATTAAAGGTTTTGCTCTGTAATTTGGGTCAGAATAGCAGGGATTTTGTTTATTGGTAGTAATGACAGAAAGACTCCTATAAATGTGACTTTTCATTTCTAAGGCACTGAGCCTTAAACCTTGGAGGGCCAAATAACTCAAGGGATAAGTTCAGGAGAGAAATCTGGCCTGAATTATCTGAAGTGAGGAGTACACTATATGTGCTTCTGACCTCTGGCTGATTAAAATCCTGCAAGAGGCTTACTTAAATCAGGGCCCTACTATGAGGCCTGATAGACCCCTAACTGTTTTGCACATTATAGAAAAAGTTTGTTTTAATCTTTCAGAAAAAAAAAAATCCTCATAGTATCCTTATCCTCTTCATCCTTGTTCTCTAGAGGTCTGTGTCTTGGCCTTAAAGACCTCCTTTCCCAGTGAATTCCCATTGCTGACCAGTTATTTGACATGGAACATTGTCCCTTGCTGACGTGTTGACTTCATTTCTTTGGCATCCATGTTTTGTTATAGCTGAAATTTCTGCGTGCCTTGCAAGTCATTGGGCATACAATAACTTTTCTTGTAATTATGACCATATACATTGGTTTTATTTTTTTTAACCTCTGTCTTCCACCTTCACAATTACCTACCTCTTCCCATCATTTATTTTTTAACTTGAAGTTTCCCTTAACTGGCTTTCTTGACTTTCCCACCTTCAGTCTTCTGTTAAATGGAGCACTCTCCCTTGTGTTCCCCTACTACTCACTTTTATGATAATATTAATTTTATATCATTGCATTATACACACTTGTTTTCTAGTTTACTTCTACCATTAGCCCTGGAAGATTTATGAAGTCAAGGACAGAGTTTCAGTCATCATTATTCATTGGATTCTAGACACTCAATAAGCATTATAGATGTTCACTACATCACAGTTCAATGAATACACAAATGAATGAAGGCAGCAGAGCTAAGAAGCCATATGCATTTGAAGAAGTCGTTTGAGAGGGGGAAAAATAGTCATGAGCAAAATTGGCACAGTGGACTGGACCAGAATATAATCTTCTACTGATCTGTCTTTCAAAATTCAGCTGTCTGCTTACCTTTATACAGAAAGTGCATTCATTGTTGCAAAAAATAAAACCCATCCCATTTAGGGTGAAAGAGATTTTATAAAGGACATTAAGAGGCATCTATGTTTTCCAAGAGTTAAACTTAGGTGGTCAGCCAGGAACTATATCCATATTACACATTAGGCGCTTCCATAGGAAATTCTGCCATTGACTCCAGGCACAGGTGACTTACATCAAGGCTTCTGAGCCTGAGAGTCCCTGCTAAGACCTCTACTGTAGCTGCCTCTGGGAACAGAACATCCTTCTGCCCTTTGCCCCTTTACACAGTTGTGCCCTCGTTTAAATCATTCCCTCCCTAAGAAGTCTCAGGAGCCTGTTTCTGACTAGCCCTCCTACAGAACCTGCATACCTGTGCCCCCGCTCTAAGAGAGGCTGGCAAAAGTCTTCCCGGGGGTAATCGGGACTCAGGGGTAGAAAGTTACAAAACATAGAGGTGTAAATAAGACAAATGTCCACTATACTACCTTGACATACATGGGAGCTGGAGGTTCCATTAAGTAGCTTTTATAATCCTTTGCGTATAGGATTCTGTGGCATCCATTAGGTTTTACTGCTGCCCTTGATAGAGCCTAACTGTCTTTGAGTTTGGAATAGACAGATTTTTACACAGATTATTGCATCTTTTTTTTTTTTTTTTTTTTTTAATGGTTTCTAACATCTCGGTGCTTATGTTCTCTCCTCTATTGCTCTTTGGAACACATACCAGTAAGTATTTTGCTCTCATTCTGTGATCTCTTAGAATGCCCTGATAACCTAAAATTTTTTTTGTTTGATTCAGTTTGAGCAAGTGTTATTGACATTTTAAAAGTGAACAAGTTGACACCGAAATTACATAAATGATGGCAAACAGCAGAAGTTCACTTATGGTCATATCCCAAGCACTTGATGGCTATGTCTGAACCTAGGATCTTAAGGGAATAAAAAGGCCAGAATTAAGGGCTGACATAGAAAAGAAGGATTTGGTGTTAATTTTAGCCTTCAGAGCCTCTCAAGGAGTCCTAAGAATGCCCACTTAAAAGGTGAAATTAGAAAATAAAGAAGAAAGTTCCACTAGGTTTGATTTTTTTTTTTTAACACTTCACTTTCTTCAAGCAGTTTTGTGTGTTTCACTTAGTCAGTTGTGTCTCATGATAGCTGTTGAAATCAGTGGAGCTAGGTTATTCCTCAGCATGCTCACCAATAAACATTTGCTTTAAACAAACACACCATCCTCCAAATTACCTTCTCTCTGCCTATGCAGTCAATATTCTGTTAAGATCATAAATCTGAAGAGAAATCATTCAGCCAAACTCTTCTGTTTTATTAGCTAAAGAGAATAAAGGGGAAGATGGTGGGCGAGGGGTGTGGGTAAGGTATTTTCAAATCTCTCAGCGGAACCAGACTGTCTAATACATTGTCTGCAACACCACTTTTTCCCATACACATTTACATCCGTTGTCTCTATTGTTGCCTGTGTTTTGCTCTTGATAGTGCTCTCAGGTCACAAGAATGTCAAGTACTGTGGCGTTATTTTAGGACTCAGGTCACTTTACCTGTGAACTACATTCCTATTTTGCCTTTACCCAAAATCATGGCATTTGCCTTGCCTTTATTTCGGATTCTGTACTTGACTCTGCCTCCTCCTTTTGTTTCACGAAGTGGGTATTTCCAGAGTTCTACCCCCGGTTCTTTCCCCAGCAGTCTATGCACATTGACAATCAGACATCGAACCCTCTCCACATCTTCAGCAACCACATCTACTTAGATGACTTGCCAAATTAGTGCCATATCATTAGTATCTGAATGTGGTTGTTCAAGATTTGGGAGATTGGTCTACGCTGGATGGTTATTTACCAGATCTAACCATTATTAGCTGGGCAAGCTATTCACCTCTGGGCCTCAGTTTCTCAACTAGAATATGAAAATTAAAAAAGTACACCTACCTTATAAAGTTGTATGAGGATTAAATGTACCTACTATTTGTTAATACTTAGAAAAGTGGCTAACATAGTTAAGTGCCATGTACGTGTTTGCTAAATGAAACATTGATGTGGAAGTCATAAACGCATAGGTGATAAAGTGGTACACATGGAAGGAGAACAGGCCAGGAGAACCTCAGAAATAAATTCATAAGGTCAAGGAGTAGAAAGGGAGACCACATAGTGAAATGTTCTATATCGTACCTTACGGTAATGGATATTCTCATGCTTTCTAAGCTTGTGACAGCTTACCCTCATTCTGCTTCCTCTGACTGGGTAAACCACCCACCAGCATGCCCACTTGTTTGACATAATGCAAATCCTACTGGTTCTTCAGAGACCATTCCAACTGGCTTCCTCACTAAGGGACTTTGTGAGGTCACTATCCCTCTTTTACAACTATCTTCATATTAAAGACTATTGCTATCTTATTATCTTCCTAAGTAATATGTAAAATTTCTTTGGGTATAAATTTCATATCCTATGTAAGTAAGTTTGTGTTCCTTAGACCCCTTGATGTCCTATCTCCCCTATGGCTGGCATTTACTTTTCAAATAACCATCAAATAAATGAGTCACATTATGAATTGCTGTAAGTTACAGAGGATGGAGTGGGTGAATATGTAGTGAAAATTAGCAAGTCAGGCCACTGTTTTCCTCCCCACAGTCAGTAGGTGATATAACATTGCTGAAATAGTTTAACACAGGCAACTATGTCAGCCAATATTTCCATGTTTTCCTGACAACTATTACTTAGTTCTTATAAAGAAATCTTAGACTTGATGCCTTTAGAATTTTTCTGGCCCAGTCTTTTCCTTTTTCTGAAGAGGAATCTGGGCATGGAAAAATCAGGAGCCTACATGAAGTTCAGGTTGCTTCAGCTACTTCCAAGCTTGTTAAAAATCTCTGAGCCTATTCTTTTTTACCTATGGTATTTGTCTATTTGTGGAATTGGCTGATTATCTGTGTAGTCTTGTAAGCAACTGAATGGGTGTTCAAAGTAACGATCATGGATTTTTCAGTAGTAGGATTCAGCAGTGGTGATGTTGTCGACAGAATGCTCCTGTGAAGTGACATTACTGATGCTAACTGACTGTAGTGGGGGATGGTTGGTCCAGGGCAAGGATCTAGGTCTCTTGATTCTTAATCTGGGGGTGTTTATTATACTATGTTACTGGTGATTTGGTGCATCTCCTAAAGATAGGCTACTTGCTGTAAAACCCAAAATTTCAGTGGCTTTATAAAATGGAACTATTATTTCTTGCCTATGTCCCAATCCAGTGCCAGGCAAGGAGGAGGAGTTAGAGTCTATTCAGTCCTCTGTGGACCCAGGTACTTACCAACTGGTCCTCTTGATCCAACTACAAGAAAGCTGATGGTTACACCAGAGGATCTGTGGGAGCAAAGTGGCCAAGTGGAGGATTGTACTCCATCCTATGTTCCTCCAGCCAGATTTTACCCCATAGCTGGAATGGTCTGAAAAGAAATGTAACACAGCTGGGTGCTCAGGAGGGAAATGGAAGTTGGTGAATAAATAAGCTGTTTCTCTTAAAAATACTATTTTTTAAAGTTTCCAAAGCACGATGCCTATAAATGATCCTGTTTGATCTTAATCTTGGGGAAATTGCAGGTCATGGGAATTGTATTTTCCTATATAAGTCTTTCTCTCCTGCCACTAGCATACATTCTTTAAGCAGTTGATAAAACAAGCTGTATCACAAATGATATCTTAAAAACTTTTAGCTGCATGGCTTTAATTTTTCAGTTTTTAATCAGGGATACCACATTTCTTTCAGGAGGTTCGGTTAGTAGGATGATTCAACTAATGTTCTGTACTTGTTATGTGTTAACACAAATGTGAAACTAAAAAAGTATCATTTGCCCATTTTCATTGCATTTAATGATTTTAGTTCTAATTAACTACAATAATTGATTGGTTTAAAATTTTTAAATACCACACATTAAAAAGTAAAACTTGGCATGCCCGAAAATATCTTGAACAATTAAGTTGATTCTTAAAATCAATATGTCAGATCAATGTAGGTGTTTCACATGACTTATAAAATATAGCAGAGAGTATAGAACTTTGCCTAAATAACCTGAGCATCACAAGTGTCTATCAGGACAACTGTTTTATTTTTTTATTATTCTTTTTAACGTTTATTAATTTTTGAGAGACATAGAGACAGAGCGTGAGCAGGGGAAGGGCAGAGAGAGAGGGAGACACAGAATCTGAAGCAAGCTCCAGGCTCTGAGCTGTCAGCACAGAGCCCGACGTGGGGCTCGATCTCACAGACTGTGAAATCATGACCTGAGCTGAAGTCGGACGCTCAACAGACTGAGCCACCCAGGCGCCCCTAGGACAACTATTTTAAAAAAACAAAAATGAGAAACACCTTTACATCCCATATGTGAACAAGAATTCAAAGTGTTACATCATATCATTGGATATATACCCTAGAAATTCCAATTTGCACATTAACGCTTTATGGAATTAATGTTTTAAAAATGTCATAAATGACTCAGAAGATCATAAATGTTGCTTTTTAGGAAATGAGTTGATTTAAAATGACAGAGTGACTTTGGAAGCAGAATATGGAATAATTTAGAGCTTATTAAAAGGATAATACATTATTTAAATAATATAAAAGTGTACTGAATGTTAGAAATATAATAAAGATACCAACAGTTAACATACAAATTTTAGTTTTACTAGTAGTCCTGAAAAAGTGATTTTCATTAAAACTCTATGTAGTTAGAATTTTTCTTTTTAGAATGTCAAAGAAAATTACAAAAACAGGATATTTGTGTTTAGATTTTGTATTAAAGTAACACTAAGATGTTCTTAAAATTTTGAAAGAAATGAAAATGTTGCTTATAAAATACCCTAAAATCAAAGTTAGCATTACAGAAAGATTTTGGTCTTAGAGAACAAAATGCCTTATTGGGCTTGATTACTTCAGTAACAACATTCTATTTGGACTTTAAAAGATGTTAATTCCCTAGTGAACAAAAGTTCTTTTGAATATGATATTGAGTCTATTTTTATGCTGTTAGAGGCCAAAATATTTTATTAATTCTTTATTCCAAGCACTATTCAGAAAGTTAAGAGCATGAGCTAAGTGTTGGAGTGAGTATCTTTTAACAAAGAGAGCACTATTACCCACCTCTCAGGTATTTCTTTTTCTCACTGAAACCCTCTGCCAACCAAGGAAAGCCCATTAATCTATTTCGCACACCCAACAATGTTATTCTTTTTGAATCAATGAGGCAGAGCTACATTACATGTGTTAGTAGTTATAGATGGATTTAGGCTAAGTAGCCTATTTATCTGTGTTCTCATTCAGTCATTTTGTGTTAGAGCATTTAAAAAAAATAGAGTAAAAAAACAAATTCAGAAACAGCATAAAAATACAAGTAATTAACAATAACTTATGCGGGGCGCCTGGGTGGCTCAGTCAGTTAAGCGTCTGGCTCTTGATTTTGGTTCAGGTCCTGATCTCAGGCCTAGAGATTGAGCCCCATGTAGGGCTTCACACTGGGCATGGAGCCTGCTTAAAATTCTCTCTCCCTCTGCCGTTCCTCCTCTCACACAAGCTGCACTCTCTCAAAAGAAAAGAAAAGAAATGCAACAAACAGTAGTCCATTAAACAACCTCCCATAGCTCAAACAGTTATTTTTAAAATATTTACAGCTCTCCTATTGCTTCCATAGCTGTAAACAGTCAACACTTGATCTTCTATTCTCTTTTAAGGAAGATGAAGATTTAGCTTACCAATAGTTACCCCATCCATCTCTCTCTTTCGTTTCTCAATATAAATTTTTAGATCATTGTCCTCAGTCTGTTGGTTTACTAAGCATACTGAGTATGCATAAACTTGAACTTCTTGTCCCGGAAAGCCTAGGCCATTTCTCTCCTATAGTATAGATGAGGATATTAAATACTCCCATTCTTCCTTCCGCTTTTCATCAATGATCAGCATCTATCGGCCATAACTTTATCAATACACCATCAAATCAACACATTTTAGATTTTCTGTTCTTTTTAGATTATAGAGTTGAAAGCCATTAATTATTTACCTTATGATTATGGAAACCCTGCTCCCTAGAGAGCAAGTTGGTATGCCATGATGAGATATTCTTTTCTGCTTTCTTTTCTGTGTGTCTAGTATCAAAAGTTGTGTGAACTCTACCGAGACTATTACAAAGATCAAGTTCCAATGGATTTTCTTTTCTCACATTCCATCAATTGATCAAAACTATGCTGTACAGTTTAGTTTGGTTAACATTGGGTAAAGTTAAATTCTCATTTCATTTTATTTGTTTTTGTTAAATTATAGATTTCCACCTTGGGTAACTGTTGAGCAGAATTCCTTGTACCTTCCTTTGAGGATACTTTTGCCCCTAGCTTACTGACTTCCTGTTCTATCTTTCTAGACCAGCTGTGTAGGCATTTAGAGATTTTTTTTTTACCACATTCTTATATCCCATGCCTTTTTCCTTCTTCAAAAAGGATATGAGAAGTAAGCTCACATTTTTATATATTGAAATATTTATTGTGACCTTATACTTGATAGTTTGTATTACTAATAGCATTGAAGTTTAGGATTTTCTCCCAGAACTTTTACAGCATGAAGTGTTGCTTATTTCAAATTAGATGCCAATTTTTTTCGCATGTATGTGCTTTTTTTTCTTTTTTGTCAAAGAAGAAATGTTTAAATCTTTTGTCTCTTGTTTTCTGAAATTGTGTAGGACTGAGTCTAGAACTGGTTCACTTTACATTCTTTAGGCCCTTTCAATGTGAAGTTCTGTGTCTTTACTGCTGGAAAGTATTTTTCTACTTCTTAAATTTTGTAATTTTATCTTTTATCTTCTAGTTTCTCTATTCTGTCTGAAGTATATCTTAATTGGATGGTGGACCTCTGGCTGATCCTCTGCCTCCTTTCTTTTAATTTACAAAAGGTTTTTCTGATTGCCCAATGGCTTCCATTTTTGGGTAGCATCTTTATGTTCCTGAGGAACATTAGTTGTTTGTTGGTTTGTTTGTTAGTTTAGTTTTCTTTTATTCTCCGAGTTATGTATGTTTGCTTCTTCAGGGTTCAGAGTTTTCGTATGTTTTTGTTGTTTTGCTGTTGAGTCTTGATCATTCACTTTTCTGTTGGTATTTTTTATATGGCTAGTTTCTATTGATATTTTATAATGACAGGATTGTATTAATTTGGGGCAGCTCCTGTGTTTTCTCTTCTATTGTGTAAGTTTGCTGACATAATAACCCTCCTTCTGAACCAAGGACTCATTTGTGCTCTGCAAGGAGCTAAGGTGGTCCAATTTGAGACTTCATTTAGGGATAAGTAGGTAATAGACATCCAACTGGTTGGAAATGTAGTGGTATTTTTTTCTGACTGAAATTTAATATAAGAATTATCTCCTATTTGCTTCCTATTGGTTACTTTTTTTTTTCCAAGTTGTTATTTATTACTTGAGAGAGAGTGAATATGAACAGAGGAGGGCAGAGAGAGAGAGAGAAAATCCTAAGCAGGTTCTGCCCTGTCAGCACAAGCCCCAACTTGGGCATACATCTCCTGAACCCAACTTGTGAGAACAAGACCTGGGCCCAAATCAACAGCCCACTCAACTGACTGGGCTACCCAAGTGCCCCCTGTTGGTCTCTTCTAAACTTGGATTTACACTACAGAGTACTTATGGAAACTTCCAGCAGTCTGCACACTCTTTATTCCTCAGAAAGATTCTTACATTTTATTAAGTTTTGTTTCCATGAATTGAGTCAGAGTAGTGTAGAAGAACCCCACTACCACCACCAAACAAACAAACAACAACAAAACAAAAAAACTCTATTTTCTTCTAATAGTTTGATCAAACCACTTCTAATATGGAGGTATAGGATGCAAATTTTCCTCATTCTCAGTCCATTTGTTCTCAGTGAAGACCTATCTGTGCTTAACTCTAGGAGTAAAGTATGTAACCCAGAACTGAGAGAATCAGTTCATCTCATTTCCCTGCTGCATGATTCTTTCTAGAGTAAGCAAATACTTATCCATATAGAAATATTTTTAAATTACTTACAATATACAAAAATCAATTCCAGATGGATTAAACTACTAAATAAAAAAAGGAAAATCTAAAAACTATTAATCAAATGGAAAATCATTTTACGATCTTGGTTACAATAGAATTAAAAAAAAAAAAACCACTCCAAATCACAAGCCATAAAAGAAAATACCGCAATATTCAATGACAGTAAATACAAATCTTCTGCAGTTTGACAAGCTATAAATTGCAAGAAGAAATTGTCAAGCAATTTCTGTTATTAAACTAAAGATTTTAATAGATACGATATAAAGCATTTCTATCAATTAGTAGGAACGAAGACAAGAAGTCCTGAACAAAAACTCTTGAAAACTTACCAAAGAGTATAGGTATAAAAATGTTTGTTTCACTGGTGTTTTAGGAGTAAAAAAAAAAATTGCAAGTGACATAAATGTCAATCAAAATTAAAATGTTATATAGATGTTAACGTAAATCAACTAGAGCTACACATATATATGTGGATAAATCTCACAAATACCTTGCGCAAAAAGCCAAATGCAGAAGAATATATGTTCAAAGACCTTTATAAAACATTCAAGGCATGCATAAAGTTATGTGTGTGTGTTTCTTTTTTTGTTTTATGGATTAAGTATACAAACATGAACATCAAACAAGAAAGAGGCTGGTAAGGGGAAGGGATCAGGATATAAACAGCGTTCTCTTCAAGTATGTCTGAAATACTTGTCTTAGGCTAGGTTTTTACTTTAATGTCTAAATGTATTTTAATGAATTAACAAATGAAGAATCAGATCTGGATGAGCTCATTTGAGCTTCTGTGTCCAAATGAACCGCAGGTCTGCCCTAGCTCTTAGGACAGATAAAGCATTTTTACTTGGTTAGTTGAAAGAGAAAGAGTTTCAGCATACACAGGCAGTTACTGCTATTGCTGTTGCTTGCCAGTTGAAAACTAGATATTAAAATTTGCGATTGCAAAATGTACAGTTATCTGAGGCTTAAAATCTTGTTGTTCAGACAAAAAAAAAGTGGAAATTAATACATTTATGTGTGGGTTTGAAATTTGTCACTTGCTCATTTTGTGACCCTTCTTCTAATGGAAGGTTGGCGCTCCCTTTGAGCTCAGTGAGTTGTCAATGTACAAAAAGATTCTTCCCAACTAGATTATACATTATGTTTCCAAACTATAAATCTCTGGTAGTTTTTTCCTTCTTTAAACTTGTATCCCTACATTGTTCAAATAAAATCGTTATAATAATTTTAAAAGTATCTGACAAGAATTTCAGATTATACATGATTCTCCTTATATTAATCTCATTTTTCTTAATGGTCAGTGACAACCTTGACTAAGAGAAATTTTAACACAGCACTACATCATAACTACTAATTTTTCAAATTTTTCTATGAATAGCTTATTACTGTTCTCAGATCCTACCCTGAATCCCTGAATTCTAATCTCTAGGGGATATAGCGTGGAAATATGTACTTTAGAAAATCTCCATAGATGGTTCTAAATATTAACCACATTTGATAGGAAGAAAAAAAAAAGCTACATGATTTGCATCGCCACTCATATTCAGACTTTTGGTTATCACTTTATATTTCATATTTACTTGAATATTGATTTTCATGTTGATTATCTGATTTATTTACATTCCTTGATTGCAAGGTATGTCATTTTGTACATTGGTTTGCTTTCCTGTGCCACGTGAGTAGAAGATGAATTTAGTTTTGTGAGCAGTCATAAACCACAACTCATCCCGACTCTATATCTATAGTTCTAAGCAATGTGTTGTTCTTCCACAACCCACAACCAGTGATCAACGTTTACTATTTTTATTTCCCTAGTAAAATACTTGTATTATTTAAGAAACTGAAGCAGGCCCGAGAGAAGTGCAGCTGAACCAGATGGAGCTCAGATATTTAGGCCTAAGAATATAAGAAATTATTATAGTTCTTCAGAAAAAAGGTGCACTCCAATTTCTTCTCTGACAGGGGAAGCAAGAAGATTGGGGACATTAGTTGGTGGCAATTCTTCAGGAAACAAACCTCTAGAGTGACAGGACAGATCATGAACCCTCCTCTTTTTAAATACTGGCTATGTACTAATTTTATCCATGTATTTTCTAAATCCCACTTAATTTGTTTCTATTTCTTAGATCTTCTGCTCTCCGCTGTTAATGAATTCTGTATTTTTATTACCTGCTCTGTGAAATGATAGGGCTTGGTTTTTGCCCTAATTTGTTTTCTATAGCTTCAAGGGCCGTTCCCTCATGTAAACATCTTTGATAATTACGTACATTTGTGTCCACTTTAGTCACGCTGTAATGATCTTATAGATGCCGATACAGACTTTTCAGACATTTTCTGTAGAGAAGAAAATTGTTTAGGGATGGAAGCTACTGCGTCTCTTTGGCTATTTTAATTTTATCTTCTGTGGATCTTTCTAAGTCGTGTGTTTCTTCATTAACACACTCAACTTATAGATACACTGAGTCTTTTGTGTAAGGCTTATTCTTTGGATTTTCTTTATGATCACTATTAATGCATTTATAAACCTTTTGTTTTTTATGTTCCATCTATTTAATCAGGAAAATAACCAGCTGTGATTTTTACCCTCTAAAAGCTCTCAATAGAAGACAACGCATCTTAAAAAAAAAAATTAATGTTTATTTATTTTTGAGAGACAGCGACAGAGTACTAGTGGGGGAGAGGCAGAGACAGAGGGACACCCAGAATCTGAAAGCAAGTTCCAGCCTCTGAGCTGTCAGCCCAGAGCCCAACGTGGGGCTTGAACTCATAAGCGGTGAGATCATGACCAGAGCTGAAGCCTGATGGTCAACCGACTAAGTCACCCAGGTGCCCTGAAGACTACTGTCTTCTAGAAACTTCTTTCTTGACTAGGAAAAGAACATTCATCCATTTATTTTTCATTCAACACAAATCTTTTGAGTGTCTGACATGTGTTAGGTCACTCTTCTAGTGTGGGGATGGTGAGGTCAATGATGAGTAAAAAAATGTCCTCATCACACTTATATTCAGTTTGTGAAGGAGACGCACACAAAAAAATTGGACACATTAAATAATAGTATGATAGGTACCGATATGCACAAAGGAGAAAAAGTAAAGCAGGCAGAATGTGAAATGTGTCGGAGGAAGATTAAGTTTTCTGGTAGGTGTCAGGGAAGGCTTCAGAGGGCGGACTTGTGAATGAAGGCCTGCAGCCATTGAGGGGACTGACCTGAGGAGAGTATTTCAGGCCGAGGAAAGAGCAGGTGCAAAGACCCTGAAATGGGAGCATGCTGGTTTGAGAGATAGGGAGAGTATGGTCTGAGCACAGAGAAGGACAGGGCGTGAAAAGAGGTAAGGTAGGAGAGGTCATGGGAAGTCAGATCACCACAGACCTTCCACCTAACATAAAAAATTTATCTTCTACACTGATATCATTGGAAGATTTTGAGAAAACCTAGTTTAAACTATCTTTAAAAGCATAAGCTTAGCAGTCACATTCAGACAAGGATCCAGGGAGTACAGGAGAGTACCAAGAAAAACAGACTATTGTATTAATCCAAGTGAGAGATGATGTTGGTTTGGCCAAGGGGACAGACAGTGGAGTGGTGAGAAAGAATTTAGAATGTGAGGATATTTAGAAAGCAGAACTAAGTAGGCTTTTTGAGAAAAAGAGGTTTTTAAGGAATTATCATGTCTTTTGGCCACGTCAACCAAAAATAAAAGATTTAATAATCTTTTATTTAATAAAACCGGGAAGATTATAGAATCTATTGGTTTAGTAGGAAATTTTAGTAGTGACTGTATTCAAACCATAGCATGACTATAATGTAGTAATTAGTTGTTGGTTTTTTATGTTTATTTTTTGAGAGAAACTGGGTGTGAGCAGGGGAGGGGCAGAGATTGAGGGAGACACAGAATCTGAAGCAGGCTCCAGGCCCTGAGTTGTCAGCACAGAGCCCAACACCAGGTTTGAACTCCTGAACCCTGAGATCATGACCTGAGCCAAAGCCTGAATTACCCATGTCCCCTGTAATGAGTAGTTTTAAATTGCCAGTAAAATTGTATTCTGCAGATGCGTGTTGGAATATAGTGCCAGTAGAATGTGGTCTAAGCAAAATCATCACAAGGTAAATTAAATTACAGGCTCACTCTTTTAGAGTAACAAGTCAACTCCTGAAAATGACCTGGAGATAAATTTCCATATCTATTTATCTCCAACTGCTGGGATGTGAGAAGCCTTTCCTGAGGCTTCCATAGCTTCCCAGGAAAGAGAGCCCCAGGGAATCTTTGAGGTACTCTAAAGCCCTTTGTGAATCCTGCTGAGCTGCACCCTCCCCTTTCCAGGGAGGCCTTGTGCTGGCTGCAGAAATGCAGGCTTTCAAGGAGGGTCTGCTCTCTTGCTACAGATTCTTATACTATCCAGGAATTTCTCATAAAAGTTCTGTTGCTGATACTGGCCACAGCGGTCAGCTACCTGAAAGCTATGTTGGCAGCCATTAGCCTTGGTTCATGGCCATACCCAGTATACCACCTAGTTGAGTGGCATTCTGGCCCTTTCTGCATTAAGACAATAAAACCCTTACACCATTATTTTACTTCCTCAGAAGAATATATTTTGTATCCTTCAAGACTTTTCCTATTAATATGCAAATATTAATCCTTAGGTGTTTTGGCTTCGCAAATATAAAGTGGCTCCAGGCAAATGCAGGAAAGAAGTGCATTTTAGGAACATGAGCCTCCCAGAGGGAAACTGAATGCTGAAGAGCAGTTCAGTAGGAAAGGAATTGGGTTGCTCTGGCCATGCAGGCAGTGGCATGAAGCAGTAGACTCTTGTGGGATCACAGCTGAGATAAATGAACTCCAATCATTTCCAGTTTATTACAGGTCTCAAGAGTCCAAATCTCAGAAAAAACATAATTCATTGGATCCACTGGGCAAGTCAGTCCTTACGCCCACACGTTGGGCATGTAACGAACCTTCGCCCATCAAAAGATACTTAATAAATTGGTGTTAACAGTGAAAAGGGGGAATAAAGACTGAAAAACAAATCTCACAGGTGTCTACCATAAGAGCTATTTTGAATCAGAAGAAAAGTATAATTGTTAAATATATTATTGAGGGCTCTGTGAGGGGGAAAAATGAATCAGCTGGTAAATAAGAAAGGTTAGAGCTCTATCGTGGACTAGAATGAATTTCAGAGGAAATGGAGTTGAAGGGAGCGGTTTTAAATTTTATGTCCAAATGGCAGCTCTGCCTTAGTTTGAAGCTAAGTTCTCTTTTTCTGTAAATCAATGGACAGATACCGGGTTAAAGATAGCTGCCCTGGCCTTCTGCCGATTGTGGACCGCTGATAAGAAATACAATTGCTGAGTATTCTGTTTTGCTTACTGTTTGCTGCAAACATTGTAAAACTTTTTCTGAGTCTAGTCTGACATGTATTAGTTTGAGTATCTGGCATTTCTCACTTCTGTAACCTTGCTTCCCTCACATTCTTCCCCTTCCCCCTTTATGACATGCATTAGTTTGTGTAACTGGCTTTGCTCACATTCGGAAGACCTTCACCTTTCGGACATTCATTAGCTTGAGCGGACATTTATTAGCTTGAGAACCTTGCTTCCCTCACATTCTTCCCCTTCTCCCTTTTCTGATATGTATTAGGATAAATAACTAACTTTTTCACATAACAGACAGAGACTTCCCGCCAAAGAGCAAACAAAGAAACTCCAATAAGAGGGCTGCATATGTTTGTATTTCAAATATCGACCAATCAGTCACCCTATAACCTGAAACCTTCCTATACTATTTGTCTCTGTCTATAAAAACGCTGTACCAACCATGTTCGAGGCCTTTTTGCATTACTGGCAGCGGTATGCAAAAGGACCGGGATCGATCCTGAAATAAAACGACCCTTGCCACTTGGCTTTGACTTTCGACTCTGGTGGTCTCTTGTGGGGGGATTCGAGAATTCGGGCACAACAGAGTGAAGTATGCAAATTAATTTTTTAAAAAATTCATGGTAGGGAAAGACATCCAACACAAAGGAGAAAGTCAAGGAAAAAGCCAGAAGAAACACAACTGGTAGAATTCATTATTTCAAAAATGAGTAGGATTAGATTTGCCAAAAAAGGACCAGAATAATTAGAAGGTATACTATAAAGTTGGGAAATTTATATTATACTTAGCCGTCAAAGAGTTAATATTTCTAATAGCTTCTACAAAGCAATATGAGAAAGGTGAACACCCCAATAGAAATATGAGCAAAGAACTTTAACTGACATTTTACAAAGAAGAAATGTAAATGGCCAAAGTTATATGTGAAAATACATTCCATCTCCCTAGCATTCAAAGAAATAAAATGAAAATAACAATGAGATGTCATTTTCACCTAGTAAATTGTCAATGGTATTAAAAATATTATACCAAGTATTTAGGTGAGTATAGTGAAAGGGACACGCTCTTGGTAATGGTGAGAGGTTTTGGGGGCTGATTGTAAGGACGTGTCTTTTTAAACTAAGATTTTAATAGTAAAGATTTTGTTGCAGTTGTGTTGAGTCGAAAGCAAAAGAAACCGACTTTGGTTGGTTGGGAGGAATCATGGTATGTCATGGAATTTAAGAGGGTGTTGAACAGCCAGGCCTTGGCAAAGCAGGAATCCGGAAGCTCTAAGAAACAGATGGAACAGAAGTCTTGACCATGGGAAGAGTTAAGGCAGCTCTCAGCATCTCTTCTCTCTAGAATGCTGTCAATGTCACTCTGCCCTGTATAGAGCAAGGTGCCTTAATAAGATTCCTGGAAAGGTGTTTCCAGACTATGTTAGAGGACTCTAGACGAAAGCCTTGTTGTGTGTGAAATGTAGTTCTAGAGAATTGAGCTGGCATGTCATTTTTTGAAAATACATCTGTTTATTTTTGAGAGAGAGAGAGCCAGCAAGACAGAGCTTGAGGGGGGGGGGGGCAGAGAGGGAGACACAGAACTTGAAGCAGGCTCCAGGCTCTGAGCTGTCAGCACAGAACCCAACACTGGGCTAGAACTCAACAAGCCATGAGATCATGACCTGAGCTGAAGTTGGAAGCTTAACTGACTGAGCCACCCAGATACCCCTGGCATGTCATTTTTATGTAATCTAAACTAGAGATAGGGAAGGGGAAGGAATAGTGAGAATGATTAGTGGTACTGCCACTGATAAATCTTAACTCCCATCTGAGAACCAACCAATCAGTATTTATTTGGTGCTTATTATACGTTAGGAATTAGGGTTATGAAATTAACATACTTATGTACAATTATTAGTCTTTAAGAAAAATTTCCTATTGATATCTTGCTAGCTCAGTTCATTAGATGCTTCATGCATGCTTTTTAGTGTCCTGTTTTTGTGGTGGTTCTGCATGATTTAACTTGGAATTTATAGACAATATATCATATATGCTTTATACTCTACCGATCCTGTTTGTAGTCTTTTTTAAAGAAAAATATTGGAGTTTTATCTTTACTTGCATATGTTAGGAAAATTTTAAGTTTACTCAGTAAACTTTGAAATTCCTATTTATAAAAGTATGTGTGAATTACAAATAATTCTCTAATAAAGGAAGCCACTTGAGAGGTCAGGTTTGTGTGTGTGTGTGTATGTTTTAACATTGATTTACTTTGAGACAGAGAGAGTGAGTCTGAGTGTGGGAGGGGCAGAGAAAGAGGGAGAGAGAATCCAAAGCAGACTTGATGCTGCAAGCAAAGATTCTCATGCAGGTTCAATCTCCCGAACTGAGAGATCATGACCTGAGCCAAAATCAAGACAGATACTTAACTGAGCCACCCAAGCACCCTGAGAGGCCAGTTTTTAGGCAACAGGTATTATGAGTCAACTCTAAGTTACTTATTCAAATATCTGTAGGTAGTAAGCCTATATTTTTGAACATTTTATATTTTAAATTTGTTATTAGTGAAAGCAGCCCAAATCAATTTTTAATGAGACATAACAGAGCAATATTAGAAAAGAATGATGTGGTAATTTATATGTGAAAAATGATACATAGATACATAGCACAATAATTAAAATCATAGACCCTGTCATTTAAAAGCTGGATGACCAAAGGTATATTATAAACCTTCTGTGGGTCTAATTTTCACTGTGTAAAATATGGAGATATTAATAGTTTATACCTCATAGTTGTATGTGATGATAACTCCTAATACATATTAGGAGTTAGCAAAGGAATCAGGAATAACTTGAGTCAGTGTTCGCATTATTAAACATCAGGTGTATTGGAACAGTGATACATGTAGATGGTCAGTAGGAAGTACAGAGCATATGTATTCCCCTAGCTTAGTTTGCGATTAGTTTAAACTCATTGTTTAACGAGCTGGATTCATGGAGCGCCTGGGTGGCTCAGTCTGTTAAGCATCCGACTTTGGCTCAGGTCATGATCTCACTGTTTGTGAGATCGAGCCCTGCCTTGGAGTCTGTGTCTCCCTGTCTCTCTGCCCCTCCCATGCTCATGCTCTGTGTCTCTCTGTCTCTCAACAATAAACGTTAAAAAAAATTAAAAAAAAGAGAGCTGGATTCATAGGATAGTTCAAAAAACTTGAAACATGACCGACATAAATTTAGAGTATTGAACTCAAAGAAAGTGAACATAACACTGATTTAAAAAAAATTATTGAAGACTTCATTACATTTTTAGACGTTCTGAGAAAAATTGAAAAAAAGAAGGCACAGAGATTTTCCATATACTCTTGCCCCCATACCTACATGACTTCCCTCATTGTTAACACTTCCACCAGATGGTACATTTGTTACAATTGATGAAACTACACTGAGTCATCATAATCCCTCTAAATCCATAGCTTACCTTCGGGTTCTGCTGTGTTATTATTTACTCTGTGGGTTTGGGCAAACTTACAACAACATGTGTTCATACCTCTAGTTGTTAAGAAGTGTTAGTTGGCAATGTAAATGGTTACAAAGTTGTCTATAGTTGATTGTAGCCCATATTATCCAAATGCACCTTCTGGTCTTTCAAGCATTTGTTTCCAGCATAAGTAGCATTTACAATGACCATTATAGGGCTTAAAGATACGCCATTAAAAAGGCAAGAATTGACTTATTCAATCTCTATTTACCTAGAAGCAGCTGTTTTTTTCCAGAATTACCTCAAAGAAAAGCATAGAGTCAGACTGGGAAAGGGGAGACGAAAACCTTCTGAACAGAGTGGTAATGCTGTGAATTTAAAAGTGACGGATAAGAAAAACTAAAGATGGGATAGGTGAATTTTCAGAGGACTAACTTCTTGGGGAGGGGGGGTGTGTGTGGAATAAAACTATGAGATCAGATCTTCTAATTTAAATGTGTATGCTGGCATTCTTCTGATAGAAAAAAAAAATATAATGGGAAAGGAAATGCAAGATGTCATCCCCCATCAACGAATTTGATATTCAGGGGATTCATCTGAATTCCCATTTAGATGTTGAGTTTAAAAGAATATATATATCAACAGCAAAACAACAAACAGGTGGTAGTAGAAAATTAAAATATCCTAAATTGAGTGAACTCATGTAATTATAAGATAGGCTTCAGGCCATCTATCAATTATACATTTAAAGTACTGGAGGACAGGGATTGCAGCTGACACGTCTTTGTGTCCCCCGAAGCACTGAGCACAGTGACTTGCATATAGCAGATATTCAGCAAATATTTGTTGAGGGAATTCTTCATGGAATGCAAAATATGTGGAAAGCTTGGTCCTTACATTTCTAGAACTTCCACTTTTCAGGGACAGACCCCACTAATAAACAGCCATTTACTGAACAGATGTATAAAAGGCAAAGTACCTGAAATTTTCAGTGATCGTAACTTAGAGGAGTACATTTTATGGTTTTGCAGAGTCAACAAATACGATTTTGAAAAAAAAAATGAATGCGATTCTGAGTATGTCCAGATGACTATGGAGAAGTTAGACATTGATTTGGGCTTTGAGGAATGGGAATTTTAGAAAGGTAAAATGAGAACATGTAAGATAAGCATACTGCTGTTTTAACACTATCAGCTTCAAGGTAAATTACGAAATATATTAATATTTATAGTATTAGAGTGAACAGAAAGGAAACAAAGGAACGGTAACAAATGGATATAGAATAGTTTATACTGAACTTATTTTATCAATTCCATATGAAGTTGCTATTTAAAGACATCCTAATTTATTTCTGCATGATGGAACTGGTAACTGTCACACTGCTAAATCTATTAGAAGGAAATATGTCTTTTGGTTCAGTTAATTCAATTCCGCAAGTATTTATTAAGCACGTATCTGAGCAAAGCACTATAGAATCATCCATGTACAAGCAATTAAAATTTAACTGGTTCAGAGAATATTTGCTACATTATTTCACTTTAAAAAGAGTTAACTTACCGTATCCCTTCTTGATCTTCTTATAGAAATGCCCTAATTTAGAGGTTTGAGATTAGAAGAAATGTAGTATCACTCGAGCTGAGCATCTCAGTTTTCATATCCACACTGGGTTTAGAGAAATGGCATGATTAAAAAAAAAAAAAAAAGCTTGTCTCTTTAAAATGATACTTATAATATACCTTTACACTCATTACTTCATTGGCTCTTCAGAGCAAGCCATTAAAGATGACTGGATAGATAGAAATTTTTATTTTCCATGTCAGAAAACAGAGGCTGAGATAGATAATTTTTCAAGAGCTTTCTGCGGGTTGGTTGGAAACCACACCTTGAACACAAGATCTTAAGAGAAAGCAAATTTGCTTTCACATATATAATGCTATAACAGAAGTAGCCATGTGGTCACATTATCCAGGGAGGAATTTAATTCACAGGAGTTTTTCCACTCTATGTGAGGAGATTGAAGAGTAATCTGTAAGAAAATCTCAATGACCTGATCATCTGAATGGCCTGCTCGTGTCATGTGTGTAACTATTTAACGATAAACCTACGTGAGTAAAATGAAGGAGAAAAGGACACAAAATTTTCAAAAAATTTGATCAGCACCATCTGGTTCTTAGCCAGGAAATTTTGCCCCGGCCAAAGAAGAGGGACTATCTGTGGACATTTAAAAGATTTTATTTTATTTTTATTTTTATTTTGAGAGAGAGAGAGAAAAGAGAGACAGAGAGAGAGAGAGATTGAAAGAATATGAACAGGGGAAAGGAGCAGAGAGAGAGAGAATCCTAAGCAGGCTCCATGCAGGGTGTGGAGCCTGACGTGGGACTCGATCCCACAACCCTAGGATCATGACTTGAGCTGAAACCAAGAGTTGGATGCTTTTAACTGACTGAGCCATCCAGACGCCCTTCCCCAATTAAAAAAATTAAAATTTATTTTTATATAGAGAGAAAGATTGAGAGAGCATGAGCAGTGGACATTTTTGATGGTCACAACTGGAAGGGTAGGTGCCAGTGGCAGATAAAGGCCAGGGGTGATGTTAAGTGCCCTCTACAATGCATGGGGGCAGTCAACTACCACCACCACTCACACACAGACAGCAAAAATGTATCTGGCCTGAAATACAAATACTAGGGCTGAAGTTAGCAAAACCTGGCATGGACAAGTCCAGGTAAAATTAAGTCAATGTTTAAAATACATGAAAGGGGCACCTGGGTGGCTCAGTCGTTTGAGTGTTCGACTTCAGCTCAGGTCATGATCTCACGGTTCATGGGTTTGAGCCCCACATCGGGCTCCTTGCTGACATCTCAGAGCCTGGAGCCTGCTTCAGATTCTGTATCTCCCTCTCTCTGCCCCTTCTCTGCTCTCACTCTGTCTTTCTGTCTCTCAAAAATAAATAAACATTAAAAAAGTTTAAAATATGTGAATATTGAGGTGCTTCTGATGATTACACAGTCTCTAACTATCATGGCGTTTTTTTTTTTTTTTTTTTTAAGATGATTTATTTTGAGAAAGAGTGTAGGTGTTTAGACACGGGTGAGCAGGGGAGGGGCAGAGAGCAGAGACAGAGAATTCCAAGGAGGCTCCTCACTGTCAGCCCAGAGCCCCTTGCACAGGCTCTATCCCACTAACTGTGAGATCTTGACCTGAGCCTAAGTCAAGAATTGGGTGCTCCATGCAAATGGGCCATCCAAATGCCCCCTCCCACTCTTCTTGTTGGCCTTAAAGCAACTGAGATTTGGGAGTTTCCAAATTCACCTATTTCCCTCCATAAGTATTTTCTTTCTCTATAGGGACAGTTTGCAAAACAAATGAAAAAAAAAAAAACATTCCCTCATGATCCTTCCCGTCATATTACCAATATTACTATTTTTTGAGCATCAAATAATGCTGCAGGCTTGGTGTACTCTTCACCTTTGCTCAGTTAAAACAGGTGTCCAGTAAAATGATTGCAGGTCAAAGGAGGGCAAGTCATGGGACTCATGAAAAAAAACAAAGTAAAAACAGATGTCCTTGTCAATCCATCACTTCTTGTTTGGATTTCCTGTTGAAATAGTCTGAGGCCAACTTGGTTCGATCGGGTCACTTCTGTGGTGCATGGATAGATGTAGTAAAATTGGTTAATTTAGGAATCATCAAACAACTGGTGTTTGTTCCCATCAATGTAATATTTATAAGAGTACATTTTGAGGACAAAAGGAAAACACTGAAAATGAAAGCAGAAACAAGTTTGTGGAGATTCTTGCACAGCAAGAAGGAGTGTGAACTTGATCTTGTAGCTGGCAGAAGACACAACTTGGGTTTAATTACAAGTGTGTCCAGTGTGGTCAGCTCTGCTTTTTTAGATAAATAATTTGATAGTTTATGTGGATGATGGATTCTCCTCATCAAGATGAAAGAGAAGAACAATTAGAGAATTCTAGGCCTGTTATTACACCAATAAATATCTGTTGACTATATTAAATGATTAAATTGCATACAATAAACTCATAACAATACATTTGGCTCTTGAACAACATGGATTTGAACAGTGCAGGTCCACTTATGTGCATGTTTTCTTTGATAAATACAGTAAGTAGAGTATCGTGAATGTATTTAACCTTTTGACTTTCTTACATTTTCTTTAGCTTTACTGTAAGAATATAGTATATAATACATATAACATACAAAATATGTGTTAATTGACTATTAGCAGTAAGGCTGTTAGTAAAGTTTTGGGTGAGTTGGGTTATACATGGACTGCTGATTGCACAGGAGAGTCAGCATCTTAACTCCTGCATTGTTTAAAGGTCACCTGTATACAATATGCATACTACCTCAGCTGACTTTTACCTACTTCATTCATAGAAGCAACAAATATTGAGTGACATTTTTTGCGATGGTCTCTGGACAATGGCTGGGTGCAACTCATTGTAGAAATCTATAAACTGAACAAAAAAATTACCTTCTGCCTATAGTTTGAACACCCAGAACAAAGGAAAGCCAAATGTAATAATCACTCCTATTCAAAGAAAGGAAGAAAGGGAATCACACAGTAGTCATTGATAGACAGCTATTGTGAAAAGTCAGTGGGTAGATACTGTGAGATCCTTTATTCTGGGCATCAGTGATATTCTTTGACAGGCTCCAGTTCTGTCCTGTGAGTAGCTCTCAAGTTCATTGTTCTCCAAGGCTTTGACTCAACCCTCTCGGTGGTCTTTCCTGTTCTATGATACTTCTTCCTAACATCTGAGGGAGGCATGGAAGAAAGGCCGCCTCCTTGTTGCTCTGCTGCCTTCTCAGGCTGCCCCTTGTCCTTAGAAAAGTTGGGTGCCAGTAATTGTTTGACTTCTTCAACACTCAGTCTTTTTTGGTCTAGCTTCACAGCACTTTTGGCAATATAACTCTCTCAAACTTTGTAATATATTTGATTCTACTCACCACCATGTGCCAATATATCCACAGACGTATAGAAATTTTGAGATTATTAGACTTCTGTACATTGTGTTCTTAGCCACTTTTCACTGAGCCATTTTGTTGGAGGAAAAATTACTGGAAGACCTCTTAATCCAATCGGAGGTCTTAACAAAAAGTGCCTCAGACTGGCCTTTCTCCCTAGCGCGCACCCTCCCTCTCTCCCTCCCTCTCTCCCTCCCTCTCTCCCTCCCTCTCTCCCTCCCTCTCTCCCTCCCTCTCTCCCTCCCTCTCTCCCTCCCTCTCTCCCTCCCTCTCTCCCTCCCTCTCTCCCTCTCCCTCTCTCCCTCTCCCTCTCCCTCTCCCTCTCCCTCTCCCTCTCCCTCTCTTTCTCTCTCACTGTGACAGTCATTTAAAGGCTTGAAGAGACTGGAGATGAGAATCGGTTGCATCTTTGAACTTTGAAAGTTTAGGAGTATTTGGATTCTCTCATTCTCTTTTTATTCCTCCTTGTGAATAGGCCAATTCTTTCCTGAGCTCATTTCCTTCTCTTGATGCTTATCAGCTGCAGCTAGTAACAAGCTACTGATGCCAACGGTATTCTGTCTCCAAATCTCCTGGCCCAAACCTAAGGATTCCTGAGGTATATTTTCTGCCTTATGAGTTACTTTGGGTGACAGTGTTGCCAAATATCTGACCATAAAATGTCACCATTTGCCTAGCCTCAAGTAAGTTCATCTGCTGCCTTCCACTCAGCTGCAAAGCCACGTGACCAGTTCCTTACGTTTTTGCTCTGCCAGCACCCATGTCCTGGGTATCCATTTGTATATTTATATACTATTGATGCTTTGGTGCAATGAAACCAATACTCCCCAGATGCCAGGGGTTTACAAAATTCATATTGATTTCTCATTCACAGATCTGTATTGGCCACAGCAGCTCTACTACTGCAGGCTGTGGGCCACTTTCTGGTTTGCACCACATACCCTCTCACTCGAGAATCTAGTCTGAAGGAGCAGCTCTTACGGGGGCACAATGTTGTCCTGCCACAGAAGAGAGGGCAGGAGAGATTTCAAAGACCTTTTCAGTGGATCACTAAACTCGTAGTGAGCCTAAGAGAGTCCACTTAAACATGGTTCTTTCACTTTTACCCCAGTTCCATCGGCCAGTGCACATCATGTGACCAAGTGCAACGTCGATGGAATGGGGGTGAGTACTCCTCCCAGGGCAGGTGGACAGGGGACAGTGGATCTTACTGGACTCTAATATAATCCTCTATAAAACGTCGGTGTGTGTCAGGGCGCTTGGTTGGCTCAGTCGGTTAAGCATCCTACTTCTGCTCAGGTCGTGATACCAGATCATGGGTGTGAGCCCTGTGTCGGGCTCTGTGCTGACAGCTTGGAGCCTGGAGCCTGCTTCAGATTCTGTGTTTGCCTCTCCTTTGCTCTCTCTTTCTCTCTTTCTCTCTCTCTCTCTCAAAACTAAGCATTAAAAAAACAAGTCAATGTGTGTCCAGCAGGGTATGTGTTGGAGTCTGTGTGTATCCACAGGAATCAATGTTTCCCTGGATTTGTAAACACTTGTGTTTAAAACAGCAGTGGCATTTGAAAACACCAGCCTTTACTTTCTTGTGAGTATTTGTAGTAGAGGCATATTTGCAAAACAATAAAAAAGAATAATTCACCTAATTCCTTTCAAACACTAGAAAATATAATTCAGGGGATGAGGATGTATCCATTTTCTGTCAGCTGTTTAAAAAATACGGTCTGGAGTTATTGTGTGCTCTTTAAAGTCACTTAGACATTATGAAACTCGTAATTAAATTTAAAGTTGGGTTTGTTACCTTGATGCTTATTCTTAATTGAATGAGATTAATTACCTTTCAAAGAAAAGTTTAGAAAAGACTATTTCAAATTCTACATGTCCATAAATATGGCATGTTTGCTATGGAACAAAGAGCATAATTTGCAACAGATTTTGAGAAATCATCCTTGAGCTAAAACATCAAAGAAATGTTCAGGTTAATTCTGGTGCATCAGCCAAGAGAAAAATAGAGTACTCAAGTATCAATTTAACATGGAAGAGAGATGAATTTGTCATTAAAAATCAATCAAAAGTAAACCTTCAAAGTTCAAAAAGGAAACTATTAAAATGAAAAAAATGGCTTTTATAAGTAATTTTACTTTAAAATTTTAATAAACGTATTAAAATAAATATAATTTAATGAATGAGAGAATAACACTGATCTGTTGCCATGGAAAAACGTCTTTGATACTATAATGACAAAAATTTTAGATTAAAAGAAAATCTTCAAGAGCGAGAAGAAAATGATGCAGTGTTGAGGAAGAAAAAAAATACGGAAAAGAAGAAACTTGCATCAACAGCAATAAGTTAGTGTTCATGAAACATCAGAGGGGGTTGCAGGGTTGCACAAGGAAAGCAAGAATTCTCTCCTAAAACAGACCTTAGTGGAAAGGACTTGTTTCTCCAGCTCTTGGATGTGTTCTAACATGGGTTAAGTCTCCAGCTTAGGACAGGAATGCACGAACAAGTCTATGCCTACTCCTCAGTTTTATTTAGTAGAACATCCAAACTAAACATACTTGAAACTCCTGCTTTTAGGTAACTGTTGACATAAGTGTGATGAGTTCTTTCTCACTGGGCTTTCAACTTCTTTTCTTCTACACACTCTCCTCCGTGTTTGGCCCAATGCATTTGCCTGCCTCCAGGAGTGTGAGGAATGTCACGACATGAATGCAGAGAGAATAGGAGGAAGGCACTAGTCCACGGATGCCCAAAGTGATGATTTTTCAGGTCTTCAGTGAAGCCGTAGGCTTGGTAGGTGGTTATATCTAAAGGGGAAAGTTTTCTAAATTTCTTCGTTGACTTCTCTAACTTTATCCAAAATCTGGATTTCTTAATCGTAGAATTGTCATACTTAAGGGAGCAGAAACAACAGGCCAGAGCTCCCTGTCCCAGTTCATCTTGGTATGGAGGTGGAGTGAGGAAGGGGAGCTTGTTTGACCCCTGTTTGGGTCTTCCGCCTTGTTGAAGTCAAGGGACTTTTATGCCATCTAGTGAGGTAGAGGGGAAATGTAGACAAGAGAGTCTTTGATCTCATTTCCTGCTAGGACACTGTGGGGGAAGTTGCTGTGGGGGATAGAGCACAGCCTGTGTGGTGGAAGAGGCCGTTGATTGTGGGAAGGCAGCATCGTGCAGGAGGGTAGGCTTCTGTGTTGGTAAAACTATTCAAAGAGAGGGTACAGAAGGAAGCCTAGTGTGCTGGCTGATAAGCATGCTGGGGGCATGAGGGGAGGGGCATTGTAGCTGAGTGAAAAGGCTCTGAAGTCAAAAGCTGCCCTGAAGCTCACCTGGGTGAGGAACCACATGTGAGTTATTGTTAGACTTTTGGATCCAGAAAGAACTAAGTGGACTTGTCAGCAAATGATGACTTCCCTTGGAATACTGCTTGAATTAGTGGGCACTCCACTATTTCACCAGTCAAAGACTCAAGAATAAATACCTTCAGGGTGGTCACTTAACCCTACTGGCAAACGGCATCACAGAAGATGACCAGAGAGCTAGTGAAGAATATCCAGCAGGAGCCAGGGCCTCCTCATATAGGCTCCCTTTGCCATGTAGTTAGATACTATCTCAGCAGAGTTGGGGGAGGAAGAAGTAATCGATAAGACAGCATTAATCCTCTTAAAGATGAATTGTCCAAAGAGGTTGCAATATTAGATCAGAATACTTTATTTTTTATCTATACTATCCAGCTGAATGTACTTCTGTGTGAGAAATGGTCAGACTGGTTACGTAGTACATAATTTAAAACACCACATTTTTTTTTTCCACGTAGGGCTATGTGGGAGTAACTCATGACCCCATAACTCAAAAGTATCCAGCCTCATCCATCATATCAAGTATGAAAGGAAACAAAATTTCCTCAAAGGCTTTCCTGGGAGGCCACTACAAATATGTCTGATTCTTTGTGTTCCTAATGGTTCTAGATAACCAATGAAAGTTGAAAGCATGGATTGTAAATGGATGCCAGGACCTGCATTTGGCTTGCAGATGTGTTCGTTTTTTGGCCTGCACTGTATCGTAAAGTCTTGAATGGATATTTATAAATACAGAGGTTTTATATAAAAACTAAACTTTATGGATTTCTTCTGAAAGCATACAGAAATGGTGGCAAGTGGCTGGAGCTGAGCAGAAGCTGTCCCTTGTGAGGAAAAATGCCTGTATTTTCTGCAGTCACCAGTACTTTTTCTATGAATTTTTTTCTTAAATGTCCAGCTCAGGACACTCATTTGCATTATTTGCCTAGTACCTTATACTCTTTTGAAATTGCCAACCTTGGCTTAAAGCACACGGAGAAAACAAGGGCTCATGGACCTACTGGCACCACTGATTTTTATTTCAGATTGTCGTTCTTGTTTCTTAGAAGTATTTCCTGAGGGTGGAATACTTGATTTCACTTATTTGCTCTGAGGTTTGTCTAATTAACTCAGCTCCACTTTCCAAGACCTGCCCACTTGAAAGTTATTATACCTTGTAGGGATAGGGTTTGGAATCTGGAGTATATTAATAGAGTGCTGGTTAGGTTATAATTCTGTATTTTACAAATGTGGAATTTGCAAATAAGAAAAAGTATGATTTTTCCAATAAGAAGAAACAATCTGAGAAGAGAATTTATTTTCGATTCCAAGGAGAAGTTGAATAATCTCAATGTCGAGGGCCCAGGGTTGCTGTCCCACCTTGGAAGTGTCTGAAACTAGACTGGCCAGCACTCCAAGAACTAGGTATCTGCCCCTTCACCCAAACTTCTTCCATCTTTCTTAATCTATCTTGTTTGTATCTTTCTGCATGAGGAATACATTTTTTTCTTTCTTTCTTCCTTAAGTAGGCTGCCTACCCAGCAAGGAGCCCAATGCGGGGTTTGAACTCACAATGCTGAGATCGAGTCAGATGCTTCACCGATTAAGTTACCCAGACATCCCTGTTGTTGTTTTACAGAATGATTCTTTCCATATAACTGGAAACCAGCCTAGTTGTGTGTTCCTTCATACCTTGCGATATTACTACTTTATGTGATTTCAGAGGATGGGCAGTGATTGGCTGAGCTTCGGCGACTGTGCACTTTCACAACTGATTGCAGTCACACTGTGAGGTCATGTGTGAATGTACCAGTTCCTTCTAGAGCCATGTGGATGATGGAGAGCTGTGGGTTACCAAGTGAAGGGAAGAGTGCTAGGCAGTAAATACCATGGAAGTCCACAACAGTAACCGAAGTGGCAACAGGTTTTAACTAAACAGGTCACTAATTGATCATTGAGTAGTGGGGGCAAAATCTCCACGGGAATGGGCTTACCACAAAATGAGAGCAGAGGATTTGGAGTGGTTAGGTTCAGGTAACTTTTAGTGAGTTTTGATGCAAAAGGAGTGAAGGAATCCAATAGTAGATGTTGTAAACAGGAACATACGTGTATACTGTAGGAGATGATTCAGGAGAGAGAAAACCTTATGTAGAAGAGATAGAGAATTTTTGGAGCCCTGATCTTTGATAGGTAAGAAGGGATGGATTCACTCATGGAGTAGGATTGCTTTTATATAATAATAGAGGAGTATAAATAATTGATCTACATATCTAAGATAGATGCCTACCTACTGAATGGTTAGAGTCTATAAAACTTTGATTTCTATTTATTTTCAGTGAAAGAGAAAGAGTGAGGACAAGAAATCATTCTTAAGGAGAATAAGAAGGAGAATGAATGGCTCAAGGAAGTTTGTGGTCATGGTTTTAAAATGGCACAAATGGTGAATTTTCTCCACCTATGTTCCATGCATGGGGTAAGGGCCAGAGGAAGTGGACATTCAGGGTGACCCGGAGTGCACTAAGAAAAGGAGTATGTCAATTTCCAGTGGCTGCTGTAACAAATGACCACACACTGGGTGACTTAAAACAACATAAATTTATTTTCTCCTAGTTCTAGAGGTCAGAAGTCTGAAATCAAGATGTCAGCAGAGCTGAACTCTCTCCAAAGGTTCTAGGGGAGTATCTGTTCTTCGTCTTTTCCAGCTTCTGGTTGCTGTTGGTATTTATTGACTTGCAGCTGCATTGACACTGTCTGCCTCTGTGGTCACTTTCTTTCTCCTCTTCTGACTTGTGGCCACATCATTCAAATTTGTGTTTGCATCACCTTTTCTTCTGTGTGTCTTTTCTAAGGACACTTGTCATTGAATTTAGGGTTCACCTGGATAATCCAGGATCATCTCCTCAACTCAAGACCTTTAACATACCTGCAAAGACCCCTTGTCCCCACAAATAAGATAACATTCACAGGTCTTTGGAGTTAGGACATAGATATATTATTTGGGGGCGACCAGTTCAGGCACTCTGAGGAGCCAGGAGCTGAGATTCGATCACTCACATGATTGCATAAACTATGTGAAAAGGAAAAAAAAAGACTTGAAGGGGGGTCACTAATGTGAAGAAGATGTTGGGATCAAATGACTGGGTATTTATGTGAGGTTGATTGGAATCACCATGCAAGAAAAAAATGACATGGAATAATTGAGGTGGTAGGGTGGTATATATCAAATTGAGACATATGTTCATTTGAGAGAGATAAAATACTGAACACAGCATGAATTAAAGAACTCCCTACTATAGTAATTGCTCTTCCTATGCTGTTTCACTTCAGCTATCACAAAGACTCCATTTTGCCTGATTGTCACTACCACTCTATGTCTTAGCAACTGTGGTCATAGGGACCTGAGAGCTTTAGCCTTCAGGAGTTTAGAGGCCTGAGTTAGATTGGATCTGTGTTTAAAAATATAATGAAAGGCATTCCCACCTCTCTCTCCATGGTTTTTTCCCATGACCTTATACTTTAGGCAGGTGCTACCCCAGGAGAGTGTTTTCCCAGTTCCTTTCTGTTTTTCTCCTCTACAGCCCTGCCACACAACTCCTCTGCACTCTCTCCATGGTCCTTAATAACTCATGAAGAATTTTTCTTGAACATTACAGCTCTTCCTTTCTCTCTTCCCTTGTCTCTCAATTCTGTTCTCCTCAAGAACTTGAGGTCAAATGCCTTTAATCAACTTTCTAAGAAAGAGCTTCTATTTCTGGTTACTCTAAGCCTATATACGAAGGGTTCATTTTCTCATTCCAATTCTCAATTAATTGATCCAAGCCTGAATTTATTCAGCAAACAAATGTTTACTGAGCACTCACTATGTGCTAGCTCCGGGAATACTAATACCAAGAAGACATGACTTCTCCCTTCAGCCTACTCACTGTCCAGTGCAGGGATCAGCAAACTGTAACCCTAAGTCAAATCTGACACATAGCCTATTTTTGTACAGTCCTTAAGCTAAGAAAGTGTTTCATGTTTTTGAGGGGTCGGTTGTAGAAAAAAATGGAATATGAGACAGAGACCATCTGTGACTCACGAAAGCACAAAATATTTGCTCTCTGGTCCTTTGCAGAAAAAGTTTGCCGACCCCTAGGCTACTGGGATAATATGTGGGGATGATCATACCAACCTCACAAAATTGTTGGAATTTGTTGTGGACTGTGTGCTGTTTTCGCCTCACCAGCATAAATCTCCCTTTTTCTAAGAAGAGTTTATCTTTTGGTGACAAAGCCTACCTTGCACTCAGACTGTGAGCCATGAGTGGACCTGACTCCATTACCATTCGCTTAGGGCTGCGTACCTTGCCTGCTTAATCCTGCTTTTCACAATCCCTGGTCATGTAAATTATTTACATGGCCCAGGTAGGTTCAGTAAGATTCAGTCATGAGAATTTTGCTATAATTACTGGGAAAGAAAAACTCTTTATTTCTCCTGGAATTATTAGATGAATAATAATGGTGAGCTTTAGCTGTTCAGGCCACTGTTTCTAAGAGATTAACTCTAAGGAATGTGGAGACAAAAATGAATCCTTGAACAAGGGCTGAAGATACTGCTTGAGCCCTGATTCTGTCATACCTGAAGCTAATTCTTGTTTCTCAACGTTTCTCGTGTGTGTGTGTGTGTGTGTGTGTGTGTGTGTGTGTGTGTATGCGAGATAATAGTTACTTTTTTTAATTTAAACTATTTTAAAGTAAGCTTCTGTTACTGTAACATTAGGTATTCCCACTGGTATCAAATTAAATGAGATAATGAATGTCAAATAATTTACACATAATAAATGTTTAAGAAAGCAACACTCGTCTTCTTTAAAATTGGTACTTAGTATGCTATCAAAAATATAAAATATTTACACTCCGAGGGTATGTTGAAGGTCATCTAATCCAATTCCCTTGTTTTGCTGTATGGGAGACTGTAGGGCCCCAGCAAATTTAAAAGAAATTGAAAAATTAGCTTCAGAATGCAAAAACACAGTGCTGTGTGCTAATTACGAATTGAGATGCATTTAATTTTGTATGGTAACTGTTATGAGCAGCATCTGATACATTCACAGTAGATAGAGAAGGCTTCCTAAAAGAGATAGGGCTTACCTGGACTTGAAGGAAGAATGTCTTTGCTCAGTTAAAAGGGGTGGGGTCAGGTGGCAAGACCTAGAGAAAGGGAGGTTATCCCCCATAGAGGGAGTACGGTCCATAAAGGTCTGAACATGAAAGAGAGCACATAACCTTCTGAGAACAGCAAGGAGTTAAACACAGGGAGAGGACTGAGTAGTGGAGCAGGAGTGGAAAGGAGGAGGTTGTGGAGGTAACCCAGGGTCAGATCATGACTGTCCTTGTATAAAGAATGTAGGCCATGAGAAGAAATCCAGGTTTCTTTCTTTAAAAACAATGAGTATGGTTGACACAGTGTGCTATTAGTGGGGGGTGTATAACATGGCAATTGAACTTCTCTCTATATTATGCTATGCTCACCACAGGTGTAGAGAAATTCAGGTTTTAAATTTATGTTTTAGAATGAAAATGGCGAGGTAGTGATTCTGCCGCTCTTCTAATCCAGGAGAATAATGTGAAGGATATAAGGTGTAATTGATCTGGGGACAGGAGGACAGGCAAAGGGTGGGAGCCCAGACAGAGATACCGAATAGGGGTGAGGTATTTAGCAGAGGAGCTATGGTGCTAATTCCAGGTAGGAAGAAATCTGGATGGAAGAAGTGTTCAATGAGCTTAGGCTTTTGGCTGCTGTCTAATAAAGGAAAAGAAGCCTGGGCTGAGTTTTGTTCTGCTGTTTTTGTTGTAAGGCATGGGTGTGGGAGTTCTACTTTTGATATTTTGAGCTTCAGATGCTCACAGTCCTTAAGTGAGGTCTGGAGTGACAGAGAGAGGTTTGGGCTGCAGATGCAAAGTGTTCAACAATCATCATGTCAATGGGAGTTGAAAACATGTTATGGAATGAGATTTTGTAAGGAGAGAGAGTTGCTTCTGTTGATTTATTCCAGATCTTTCTCTTTATAAAATTGAATATAATGAGCAAAATACTTATTTTAAATATAGGCTATGGCAATGAATTTTGAGCAAGTTTTCAATATAGTTTCTCTCTACATCTGTACACCTGGGAATTCTAAAATTTCTGTAAAGAACTGTAGATATTATAACAATTTTTCCGAGGGATTTTGAATTCTGTAAAATCCACAGCAATGCTAGGCTCTCTTATTGAAGAATGAAGAAATAGCATAGCATTATGGAGTGAGTCCCAGACTAGACATCACTCCAGGCATACCTCATTTTGTTGCATTTTGCTCTATTGTCCTTCACGGGCACCGTGTTCTTACAAACTGAACTTTTGGGACAACTCCGCGTGAAGCAAGTCTATCAGTGCCATGTTCCAATAGCATTTGCTCACTTTGTGTCCTTGTGTCACATTTGGGTAATTCTCACAGTATTTCAGACTTTTAAAATTATATTTGTTATGATGATCTTTGGTCTGTGATCTTTGATGTCACAATCATCGTTGTTTTAGGGCACTACAAACTGCACCTATACGGGATGGCAAACTTAACAAATGTTGTGTGTGTTCCAACTGCCTCACTGACCGGCCATTCCCCTATCTCTCTCCCTATCCCCTAAGACACAACAATATTGAAATTAGATCAGTTAATACCCTTACAATGGCCTCTAAGTGTTCAAGTGAAAGGAAGAACTGCATGTCTCTCACTTTGAATCTTTAAAAGATTCCAACTTTAAAACTTTAAAAGCTAGAAATGATTAAGATAGTGAGGAAGCCATGTTGAAAGCCAGCATGTGGTAGAAATAGCCAGACAACTGGAATTGGACGTGAAGCCCAAAGATGGGACCAGATTGCTGTGATCTCGGGATCAAACCTCGACAGGTGAGGAACCGCTGCTAACAGAGGAGCAGAGAAGTGGTTTCTTGAGATGGAAACTACTCCTGATGAATGCTCTGAAGATTGTTGAAATGATCCCAAAAGATTTAGAATATTACAGAAACTTAGTTGATAAAGCAGTGGCGGGTTTTGAAAGGACTGACTCTGGCTTTGAAAGAAGTTCTATTGTGGGTAAAATGCCATCAAACAGCATCACAGGCTACAGAGAAATCTTTTGTGAAAGGAAGAGTCAATGTGGCAAACTTCATTGTTCTCTTACTTAAGAAATTGTCACAGCCACCCAGCCTTCAGCAACCACTACTGCAACCAGTCAGCAGCCATCAACATCAATATTGATCGATGGGTAATTTGTCTTTCTATAATTTCATCCTAGTAACACTCTTGACATTGAGATGTGGTAAGCTGATCTGATGAGCTCAGTTTGTGCTTTAAAAGCAAACTGGAGATAGGTGCGCCTGGATGGCTCAGTCGGCTAAGATTAGGTGTTGGACTCTCGATCTAGGTTCATGTCATGATCTCACAGTTAGTGAGCTTTAGCCCCACATCAGGCTCTGTGCTTGCAGAGTCTGCTTGGGATTCTTTCTCACTTTTCCTCTCTCTCTGTTCCTCCCTTGCTCACGTGCTCACTCTCTTCCTCGCTCTCTTTCTCTCTCAAAATAAATAATGCGCTTAAAAAAAAGAAGCAAACTAGAGATACGTAGAAATTACCAACAATTTTAGATGAAAAATAACCTGCAGTTTGTGGTAGTGTATCATGTTAATACTTACTGTTGAATTGCCCTTATTGATGTTCTTAGCTAAGGGGGTCAGTGTTGGTGTAGTCTGAGTAACCATTGTCTCTATTAACTCCATGCTGCCCTGTTGCCAGTGGCTCAACACAGTGTTTGATTTTAGGGCCGTTGGGTGAGACCGTCTTGACATTTATTGTCACGTGAGTTCCTTGATGCCCTCACTCTAAATTATTCAGAATATTAAAAGCAGCATTCTTGTCTTTCGTGGACAAGATTTTTAGCCAAAATGTTGAATATTCAACTGTAAAAAAAAATTCCAATAACTCGATAATTTGGTATACAGTGCATATTCATTTACACTAAAGTAATTCAATTATCAAATGCATTTTCATTGTGAAAAACTGACAACATAATGGATAGAAATTGTGTAAGGAAGTGAATACGTTCTCAAATAATGATTGACTTTTTAGACGTCACAGAACCTGAAATCTATGAAACATTATAGGTAAAATGTCCTTCACTTTTGCAAGTAGGCAAGCAGATTCAGTTTGAATATTTTACTCAACTACGTCTCATCCTCTCCTCAGTAAAGTAAAATAACAGATTTTAAAGAAAGACGTATGTGGAAACTCCAGACGGCCAAGTACGGCTCCTAGGTGTCCTATGTAAATTATAAAGCACCTGTTTGTTTCCAGGTCCTAGCAGAATGGCAGCTTTCGTGAATAAAGGCCATATACTGGATGTAATGTGTATTGATCTCAGCGAGGCATTTGATGTAGTGTTTAATGAAATCTTATTCCCCAAATAATTTAAATTGGCTTGGCTATGAGAGCAATCACATGCGTTGAAAACTGGCAGAACAAAAAGGAACGAACGGTGGCGTGAAATGCCCACCCGTTGGTAG
The DNA here is from genome assembly GCA_030068075.1 of Paguma larvata. Lineage (NCBI taxonomy): Eukaryota > Metazoa > Chordata > Mammalia > Carnivora > Viverridae > Paguma > Paguma larvata. The sequence continues at coordinate 49,308,626 of CM057839.1, read as the reverse complement.
AGGGAACTACAGGTTCAGTCGCTTTTCTGTTGGGCCTGCAACAGAAACCGGGGGGAACACGTCTTGGAAAACCTTTCAAAAATAAAGTGTATGTTTGGTAGATTTTTTTTCTTACTAGGATAATTGAAAATCATACAATGCTCTGATAGGCTTTTTTTTTTTTTTTCGGTTAACATTTATAATAACCTTTGTGCTTTAAATCGGATGGAAGGAGGACCAGCATAAAGGGATCTTTTGTTCACATTTTGAGTTGCTGAAGACATTGTTTGTGTTTACATTTTGGCATTTATAAAAATTTTGGCTTGTATTAGCATTGTCTTATCTCTGTACTTTTTTTTTTAAGTTTATTTATTTTGAGAGAGAAAGAGCAAGCAAGCAGGGAAGGGAGAGAGAGCAAAAGGGAGAGGGAGAGAGAATCCCAGCAGGCTCCAGGCTGTCAGCACAAAAGCCCCATATGGGACTCGAATACACACTGTGAAAAATGACCTAAACTGAAATCCAGTCAGATGGTTGGGGTGCCTGGGTCGCTCAGTCAGTTAAGCCTTCGACTTGGGTCATGATCTCACAGTTTGTGGGTTCAAGCCCTACATCAGGCTCTATGCAGGCAGCTTGGAGCCTGGAGCCTGCTTTGAATTCTGTGTCTCCCTCTCTTTCTGCCCCTCCTCCCTCTCATGTTCTCTCAAAAATAAATGTTAAAAAAAATTAAAAAAAAAAGTTCAGATGCTTCACCGACTGAGCCACCAGGTGCCCCATCTGTACTTTCTGTATTCACAGAAGCTTATTAATTATCTGTTGAATTATCACAGCCATTTCCTACCCTCATTTGTAGCTTTTTTTGACTTGTACTTCTAGGAAACTTCAAATAAAAAAAGAATATAAAACCTTTACTGAATTATTTTATACTCTTCAGCATGGTTGTAAATGGAAAAATTGGTGGTGCGAAGGAATAAGGAATCTGGTTTAATTTATTATGTAGACATACTGTATAACACTAAATTTTAAAATGTACAAAGGTAATTTTGTTTAAACCCTTCAACCCAAATACTTATTATTCTCTTTCTTGATATCCCGAAAGAAAAAAATGCTTGAAATAATTTTAAACAACACATGATCTGGTAATAATATTCATGAGACTGAAGTGCAATTGTTAATAGAATGAAAGATCTTAACATTTATATAGAATAAGAGAACACAGTTTTGAAATCAGTGGTGAGTTATTCATGGTGTTAAATTGATTGTTTTCCTAAAATTTTTGCACAGAAGACTCATAGCTTTTTCATCTATAAGTTCTTTTATTTCATTCAAATACGGCAGTATTCTATCCATCGTATAGAGACAATCGTACGTAAGATGAGTAAGCTCAAAAGGTGTTTAGAAGGATGGTACAATAAGACCCGAAATTTACATATAATCTGTTATTTTCTGATAATGTCAGGAAAGTAATGTTTCAGAAATTATTAGGTGCGTTCCCTTCAGTGGCCACTTCTTTAATTAAAATGTAGTCTGTTTTTATTTTTTTAAGGTCTGTTTTACTATTTTTGAGAGAGACCGAGTGTGGGTGGGGGAGGGGCAGAGAGAGAGAGGGAGACACAGAATCTGAGCTGCCTCCAGGCTCCGAGCTGTCAGCACAGAGCCCAACTCGGGGCTCGAACTCACAGACCAGGAGATCTTGACCTTAGCCGAAGTCGAACGCCTAACCGCCTGGGCCACCCAGGGGCCCCTAATCTGTTTTTAAATATTGGAATTTTGCCTCTTTGTCATGGCAGCCCAATATAAATTGCTATCACGTTACTGTAATAGTTTTAAGCAGTAAAATTCTATTTTGGTCCTTTGAAGGGCTACTTAATTGTTTGGTTAATTTACACCGTTTTATTTTTGGCAAAATTCCAGGTGATCCACAAGGAAACACGAACTATTGTTGTAGCATCAGACATGAAAGAAAATGTTGTCTTAGAAACAGACTTTCCTGTGTTATCTTCCTGTAGTGGTTGGTACACGGGCTGCCAGGAGCCTACAGTGCTGGCGTGTTGTCGGGAGAACACTTTGTGAGCCGGGAAAACGTTCTATTCTTTTAACTTCTCTCATCATGTTTTGCATCTTGGAGGATAATTTTCTTAAGGCGGTGAGACAAAATGGGGACCTGTTAATTTTCTTTTAGCGTTTTCTCAGCTGTATGTCCTCATTCATGAATGCTTCCTGAGAGACTGTAGGTTCCAAAGGACGCACTTGAGAAGATTTTCGAATACTGCAGTGATATTAGGATATCCTGATAGAGACGGTTGTCATCAGCGAAGCTGTGGCAGCGTTTAATGGAAAATAGTAAGGATGCTAAAACCGTTTAGAGAATGACCGCTGAAAGCATGAAACATATTTCATGTTTCAACTTATCAACTGTGATAAGTTATAAAAAAAAAAGTGTCAAGAAAACAAAGCAGGTCAGAGGTCACAGGATAAAAAGGTCCAATTTTGGGAGAGTCTCCAAACCAATGCAATAGAAAGTACTCAGGATTTTGGCAGGACTTACTGAGCACCTCCCACTTCCTAGATGCTGTTCGAGGTACTGCTAACGCAGCACTAAAGTAACAAAAAAGACACACACACACACACACACACCTTGGAGGGGATAGGTCTTGGTCTAGGTGCTGCCATTTTAAATAAAATGGTCAAGAAAGGCCTCTCTGTTAAGGTAAACTTGAAGGGGAGAACTGAAGACGATGAGAAACGACTGTGTCGGCTGTGTTTATCTACATAACAGCTTAGCTCTGATCATTCTTACAAGGCTCAGACCTGCAAGATGACTCAGATTTCACTTCATTGCAACTATTAGGAGTTCCCTCCTAAAAGTCACTGCATATATACCACTGTATACTGAGTAGACTCAAAATGCACAACATTTCAAGGTATAAACATACAACCATAGGACTGATGAAATGCATTGAAATATAACCCGTTACAAGGTCAAGGGCTTACTGCCTGAAACATAAACACATGGTGAACTCTAAGCTGTTGAACTCCATTTTGTGACACTGAAAGGTACGTATGGGTGATACTTTGTGATTCCTTTGTTTCCTACCACTTTTTCAGAGGTTCTAGGGAAACATACTGAGTTGTACCGTTGTTGAATTTCTTGTTTTCAGTAAGCACACAGAAAGATATTAGCAAACCAAGGAGGGGCACGAGGATATTCTTTGAGTCTTAGCCTCGCCTTTAATCATTTCCATGGATATTGGTTTCACTGGCCCTTACATTAATCTTCGGAGCAAAAAGAGATGAGCAATACTATTACCCCTGTTTTGTAAATAAGAAAGAGGATGATAGGAAGGTTAAAAGATCTGCCTCGGGCCATTCCAACTATAAGGCTTTGGTAAAGTCCTTAGAAGAAGCTATTTGTCTTAAATGACAGTTCTGAGTTTTAAACACTAAGGTCGGGAGTAAACCTAATCTGAAACAGTATATTGTAATAAAAGGATAACAGGATTGGGAATCAAGAGTTCTCAATTCCACTTGCATTTCTACCACTAACTAGCTCTTTGCTTTTCCAGTTATTTTGTTTTAAGTTGGAAAACCATTAGATATTATTTTATCAAAAACCATTCATTGGGTGCCTCCTCTGTACTGAGCATGGTATGAAGTGTTGATAAAGCTATGCTTCATACCCTGACAGAGCTCACATACTAGTGGAGCAGATTTACAAACAAGAGAGAGAGAGAGAGAGAGAGCAGTGTGCTAAGCAGTACATCAGAGGCAGGTACAGTGGGATAGGGGAAGAGAAAGAGACACACGACCAAAGCAGAAGTTAGGGCGGCAGAGAAGGCTGCTCAGATACTGACCTACAAAGTCGCCAGCCGAGATAAACTAGACTTGCAGGTGACTGATGCGGGAACATATCACAGGCAGAGGGAACCAAAGTGCAAAGGCCCAGAGGCAAGAAATAACGAAATTTTAGATGTATAGTTATTTCGCTACGGCTGGGCGATTGAGGATAAAGAACAAGAAGGGTGAGAAACGCTAGAGTTCTCAAGGATGGGTCAAGAAGTGCCTACCGACCGCACAGGTTTGCTTTGAACCTGCATGCAAAGGGATGGTTAGGGGGCATGTTTAGGGTCGCAATTGTGCATAGAATGGGACCTGTTGCATTTGAAGTTTGCATTGAAGACCCTGCTAAAGGTGGAGTGGAGGATTTATTTGAGATAAAAGAGTAACAAGGCTATGATGAGACTTCAAGAAACAAAGTCATGAGGGGCTGAACTAAAATAGTGCATGCAGAATAGTTAAGGTGGATTCAAGAGACTGATCAAGTAAGATGCATACAATTTTCTTTAAAAAAAAAAAACTGTACTAAAGCGAGGGCAGAATGAATAGTTAGGATAGTTAGGGTAATTTTGAGTAGCAACGTGGTGAAGGTTAGGACTTAGAATCAGCCGGTATTGGAAGAGGGCGTGGTCGGCAGCCATCCGTGTTCTTTCAGCTGCACATCATGGAGCAAAGGCATAGGTTAGGATGCCCTTGTCCAATGTGCTGAATTTTATTTAAAGGTCAGGGACTCTGGGATTCGTGGACCCCAGAGTCTAAAGTCACTGCAGGCTCAGTTCTCTTCATCCCCTACAAGCGTCCTGAAGGCTGCTCTTTCCCGGTGTGGTCGTGGGAATCCAGGGTCGGCATCTTATTTCTTCAGCACACCTCCCGTGACATTGGCAACACCTGAGTTGTATGCCCACCCTCCTCTAATTAATGAGATGATGATGGTTAGTTGGGCAAGTTGAGATTTAGTGCTGGGGAGAGACTGAGTCTCCTGAATCAAGTGTGAGAAGGTGGAAAAAGAAAAAAAAATCCAGGTTCTGCCCATAAAAGGAGGGGAAATTAGCATTATGATAAAATCGATATGGCTTAAGAATACTTCCCTTGAATGTGTATGAAAATAGGGAAAGTGAGGAGCCGCTGGGTGGCTCAGTTGGTTGAGTGTCCAGCTCTTGATTTTGGCTCAGGTCATGGTCCCAGGGTTGTGGGATCGAGCCCTGAGTCAGGTTCCATGCTGAGTCTCCAAGAAACTGCTTGAGATATTCTCCTTCTCTGCCCCTCCTCCACTTGCACTCTCTCACTCTAAAATAAAAATAAATTTAAATAAAAACGAAAGAAAATAGGGAAAGTGAATGTGATTTGCCGAAACAGATGGGGTAAGGTTGTATATATGTGTGCATGGGGGTGGAGAAGGGGGAGACGAGAGTATAAGAAGAAATACAAAATAAAAATGAGATTACTTAATGCAAAGCAAACATACCTAGTTCATCTTTCTCCCCCACCCCCCCCCACATTCATTTTAAAGTATTGTGGCATTATTGTTTTCGAGGATTATCGCTGTTAAAGGTCTTTGATTTTTCTCCTTTGTCAGTTTCTTCATCATTTCCCTAAAACAGAAGGAAAATGGTATTTCTGGTTTTTAATCTAAATGTGAAGAGATCTCTAAGTGTGGGGCAGATCCAAGGGAAAAATAACCCTCTTAGATATAGATGTTATTGCCATTAAATTACTACCTTAAGGAGATGTACATATAGGAGATACAGTTAATTTCACATGAAGATGGGAAGGACCACTAAGGTAATGAATTTTATTGAGAGCGCTTTTAATCCCATTATGCACGTTTGAGAAGCTTTCTAAGCAGGGAAGACCACTGAGTTGATGAAAGAAGCGTTTAGTTAGCAAATACCTTTGTGCTTCTCTGCTCCCTGGTATATTTGCTTTAGAAATGAACGTTACTCACAGCATAGATACAGATCTGCTTCTCCACCTCGTCTCAAAGAGTGAATGAATGTGTGTGTGTGTGTGTGTGTGTGTGTGTGTGTGTGTGTGTACCGAGGGGACCATCAGTGTCATGAAGAAACTAAGGAATACATTAAGCAACTTTTCATGGGTATGTGGATTGCATAATTTAAGACTATCCCGGGGCATCCATAAATGATGCATAGGTTTTGTTTTCTTATTTTACATTTTTAGAGAGGAGAAGGATACTTGATTCTGCACTTTTTATACCTTTAGCGTTATCTAAATCTCTCTCCCTGTGGAATCCTGAGCACCCGTAAGAAGCCATGCCATCTGCTGTTTAGACTATTTTCCGAAGATCCTTTCAGAGCATTCATTCTTCCTCAAACCCGTTCAAAGAGGAACGGCTAGGATGCTTCCGTTAGACATCACCCTTCCTTGTGTTCAAATAGTGCTGGAGATCCAGTCAGCAGTGATTCGGAAATGACTTGATGATTATGTTTTGCAGTATTTCTGTATCCTGCGTTATTTAAAATCCTATGAAAATAGGATTCAATAGCTGCAGTCTTGTAATGCATTACTTACGTAGATCCTGAATTTTCCAGTGTTTTAGGATGAGTGAACACCTTCTGTGGCTGTACATACTCTGTGCTAGGACACGAACTGTGTGTTTTCCAAAGCTAATCTCCTTTCCACTCTAACTGCACTCTGAGCCTTTCCTGCACGTTGGATCAGTATAGAGTTAAACAACAGATGGTAAAACAAACAAACGAGCTAAAAAAAATAACCCTGAGAATCTAGGGAAGAAATTCAGTGTAATGATTTTATTTGCTTGGGTCACTTTGTTTTATAAATCAACGGTTAAGGATGCTATAATTAGCTACCAGCAAGAGGGCATTTTGTTCGGTCGTTTACCATTTAAAGATCTGGTATCATTAAAACATTACTTTTCGGTCCCTTTTAATCACTACACTCGAGGACACAGGGTATATGTCTTAATTGTCCCCCTTTTAAACTGGAGCCAAAGTTTAACAAGTTGATATTCTTGGCCCTATAGACAGACAGATTTGCATTTTTCTGATGAGTGCAGCTCTTGACGCACCGCTAGGTGGCAGCAGAGTTTTACAGTTTCTGGCTCTGTGCTGCAGGAGCTACCTGCACCCTCTGCACCTCTATTCTGCAGCAGCTGAGGCTGATATAAATGTATAAACAAGCAGAAGCTATATGTGACACACACCACCATTCTTAAAGCAGAAAGCAACAACTCCAAGCCAAGTGTTTGGCTTCTCATGGTCTGGTGAAGGCAAGGCTTTGCTGATGGGCTGAGGTAGAAGAAGGAAAAGATTGAGTGTTTGCCGAGGTTAGGGTCTTTGTCTGTGTGGTTTTGTACCATTGTCCGGGGCTAGTGCGTCGAAGCCAGGAAGTTGGTGACTCCTACCCGCTGCTGCTGGAAGGGCTGCCTGTGCCTCCACCTGGCTCTGCTGTGGGCCATTATTGCCTGACCCCTGTTGGCAGAAGAGCAATGAGGCAATGGAACGTGGAAGAGTTGCGAAACATGTAAAAACAAAAAAACAAAAACACAAATCTTTTACATCGAAAGCACACAGCTTTGAGGCTTCTTAACAGTGAGAGGTTAGTTCCAGAGTTGAGTAGGAGTAGACAGTGATAGTAAAACATTTTATTTGTGTATAAAAAGATGTGCTAAGTTGATATTCAGAATATTACCCAGGAAATCTGCAAATTCTTGCAACACATGGAATGTTTATGGTAAATTCAGAAAGATGCTTGGGTCATGCATAAAGATACTTGCATTTAGAGCCGAGGGATTTATGAGTTTGGGAGAGGATGGATTTTCTTTTTTGAAGGAGACCACTGTATTCCAGGATAAATAAAACTTTTCCACTTAGGAAAGCACAAGAGGCAGTAAAAACGGAGGGAAGAGTGTGTCCCCACAGGTAAGGGAGAGGCACAGCAGCTGCACTGTTCTCGAAAGGCAATAATCCTGTAGGTTGTGTTCTGAGTTGATTCACCTACATCTGCCATCGCAGCCGGCACCTGGTACAGGGTGAATGACACACAATACTCCCCAAATGTCACTGTCCAGCCGTGTCCACCAATTAAAACTAATAAACATTCCTCCCCATGCCGAAGAGGTGCCGCCAGCCCAGCAAGCAGCAGGGCCGGCAAAGGCAGAGCATAATAACAGCAGTAGCAGCAGCGGCAGCCAGAGCCCTGGGCAGCAGGTGCACTTGGCTGGGAGCAGGGAAGGGCACAGTGTGGCGCTGGCACCGCCTGCTCACATATTATGCAGGCAGAGCTGAGTTGTTTACAAATTGATAGCAGAGGGGATTTGGTTGGAGACAGAGCCGAGCAGGCTGCATTTCCTGCTCAGAGAAACCTGAGTGGGGTTCCCTGCTGGTTGGTTGGGTGCCATTCACCAAAGGAAAAAAAAAAAAACCTGCTTCCCATCCCCCACCCCCTCTCGCGCCCAATACACATCCTCACCAGGTAGCCCAGGCCCAGTTCTATAGGCAGGCGAAAAACACCGGTGAGAAACTCCAGGACTTTTGATGGGAAGGACCAGAAAGTCTCTTGCTCACTGAGTTTTTTCCTTCCAGGTCCCATGGATGTGCCGGGTCCCAGAGCAGACCAGTCTGGATAGAGCTGGAGAATTGGAAAAGAAAAGACCTAGAAAAGAAAGGGTCATTGAGGACGGTAGCGCACCTCCAAGAAGGTAAGGGCTGCCCGAATGTGAGAGTCTGCGAGAAGGTAAGACACCTGCTGAAATGTCTTCACGTTCAGTGTGCGGCGTCGTACGCCCTACTCTGTGCTGGATTCGAGCTTCCCTGGGAAAGAATTAGAAAATCCTAGGAGAGAGACGGTGTGTGTGTTGGACTCATGGGCGCAGGGCTCTGGAATGCCAAGTGTCGGTGGATGGAATGGAGGGGCCGGAAGCACAGGTGCTAAAGCTTTCCACGCACAGTCGCTTCCGGATGGTGCTCCCACCCAACAGTGAGGCACCATGAGTTTTCCTTGGTTTCAGTGTTACTTCTACCAAATGTGGTGGGAATGTGGCCTTTTTCCATCTTGTCAGCAGCACCGCAACCTATGTCAGTCTTTGTTTTCACCTCTGCTGGTTTCAACTCTGCTGGCTCGTGGTATCGATGCTGTCATTTAGAATCGTGCTTCTTCGGCGAGTACTGTTATGATACAGGACGCCTGAAGGTGTCATTTTCCAGTGGCTAATTAACCTTGAGACCAGAGACACACCAGCATAACCCCTTAATTCCTTTTATGTTTAACCCTGCAAGCACAGGGTGACGAGGGGCCGGGAGCAGTGCTGTCATGGTCCCGCTCCACCTGTCTGACCCATATTCTGGGGATTGTTAGACTTTTCTGATTTCTGTCCTTGATATGGATTGTTTTGCATTCTGAGTTCAGATGGCAAAGCTGTGAGTGTCCGAGTGGAACCTTTTGACAGGTGTATGCAAACACCTGTAGTGTTTTTATAATAAAAAAAGTGGGGAGACTCCTTTGCCTCTGTCTGCCATGGTTGCTTGACCAATAGCTGGAAAAAATAGGATGATTACGACTGTGGTAGTAGAAAGCTGTGGAGGAGATGTTTCTGGTACCACTGGTTTCATAGATTCTAAAATGGCGTTTGTTCCCTAATTGATACCCTAGTCTGTCTCAGTTCACAATCTGGGTGTACTGAACCAAAGCTTTTTTCACAGCTGCCAAAAACATTGGACTCCAGCATGCTGTGTCTTGGGCTCCTGGGATGAAGTGGTTTGAGGCTGGGGATTGGGGTGGTGTGGAGGAAACACAGAGAAGAGGGGCACGTGTGTTGTTCAAACAGAAAAAAAATAGGAAAGAGAAAGAAGAAAGCAGCTTCCAAAGACCTGGAAGTTTTAAACATAACCAGGAGAACCTGATCCCAGCCTAGTAAACCTGAAAAGCTAGATCAAAACTAAGGATAAAGGAGCCAGGACCAAGACCTAATAACACACACACACATGCGCGCACGCAAACACACAGGTTGGTTCAAACTTGAACAAGGGTCTAAAAACGTAAAGTGGAAAGTAGAATCAAGAGTGAAGACCGATGTTATCTGTTGACACCTGTTTCTGTTACATGTTAAAGTAGGTTTGTCATTCATTTAAAAACCAAAAACATCACTGCATGCTCACTACATGTGTAGAAAATAGAAATAAGAAAAATTAAATTCCACGTAGTGTAAACCAGTCTGGTTTTTGGATTTCCCCGTTAGAACATTGCCACCAAATTGTTGTTCATCTTCGTTTTCAATACACACAGTGACAGGCTCCTTTCTAGTTATTGGTGGTTTCTGTGTATTGATGGCAGTTTCCTTTGTTCGTTCCAACATGACCTTTACAGTGCTTCCAGTTCTGAGACTCTGTTCTGATTCTGGAGCTGTATAAGGCAAACCCACCACTCCGTCATGTACAAGTGCTTTAAACCATCGAAAAGAGGGCTCATGGCCCAGCATGTAGCTCGTTAAGTACCTCATAAATGCCAAGTGCTTTTCCAAACTCAGGAAACACAAGACGAATAAGGTGGGGCATGGGTTCTCTCCTCTGCCATTTGTATTCTTGCTCTGAAGATAGGAATGTGTCCACACTGCAGGATGCACCGTTACCCACAGATGAATCTAAGAAGTACTAGGAGGACATAGAGAAGAGTGGGGCTGACTAGCTCTTGTTCGGCAAGGGGGACATCCGCCTTAAGGGATGAGCAGGGAGTTCCTTAAGCATAACAGTGGAAATTGTAAGTGTCTGGAGTTCCAAGGGAGAAAGGAGGAGAAATGCCTTCTCCCCTTGAGCAGAAATAGAAAAATAGTTCCGCTGCTCTGTTCGAAGATATTAACCCTGTGAGCAGCACCCAGGCTTTTCCCGGAAGAACTTGAGCTGACTGTCTGCTGCTTTTGACTTTTGGAATGTCTTTACAGAGTGGTGATGGCAGTAGGTTGTCTGGCATAAAAAGGGCTTTATTGGCTCTCGAGTCAGTACATTAGATCTGCTCCAGAAGGAAGTTCGGGAAGAAGGCAGAGAGTCGCTTGTGCATTTGTTAGTTTTAATTTTGACTCTGTTTTGATGGAGCTGAAATGAGAGGAGTCAGAGAAATTCAAAAAGAGTTTTAGTCTACATATTTTGAGGGCAGGGGTCACATCTCGGGTTTCCTGTCGATGTGAGAAATTGTGCACAAATAGTCAACAATAATACTTGTTGAATGGATGCCTTAATAAATTAAACGGTAAGGTTAATGCTATCATGCTTCTTTTATGAATTGAATTGGCTTTCCTTAAAACTGTAGTTTTATTATATGAGTTATTACTATAAAACGCATATCCTGCTCTCATGAGCCTTTGTGATTTGACTTTCAAATCTACCCCTCTCTGTGTTGCAAATGGATCATGTCGAGATAGTAATGCTGGTTAATTTAAAGAGTATAGGATGTTAAACTGTGCAGGGTTTATCCCAAGGAAATTCAGAAGGAGTCATAAATCACTATGGTGACATAGCACATTGTGGTCCTTAGGGGGATAAAATACTATAAACCTTTTCTAATGATTTTCAGATCTTTCAAATGAATTGTCATATTGACACAACTTGGGCCACAGCAGGGAATAATTATTCTCAGTTACGCATCCTAGAACAGAGGGGAAACCTTACACTAAAACCATGCCTAATAGCTCAGACCATGCTTACTGTACTGTTGGCTCTTAGCTTGTCTAATAGCTTTAAAAGAGAAATACCATCCCTTCCTCCAGGGATTCCGACTAAAACCAGATTTTCCTTTACAATGAGGAGATACAGCGTATGGATTTTGAACAGTCCTAGTAATTTCTGCTTTTGTAACACTTCACTTTTTTTTTAATTTTTAATGTTTATTTATTGTTGAGGGAGAGAGACAGAGTGTGAGGAGAGGGGCAGAGCAAGAGGTCGACACAGAATCCAAAGCAGGCTCCAGGCTCTGAGTTGTCAGCACAGAGCCCGACTCGGGGCTCAAACCCACAAACCGTGAGATCATGACCTGAGCTGAAGTCAGACACTTAACCGACTGAGCCACCCAGGTGCCCCTTCTTTTGTAACACTGCTTATCTGATGATTCTCAGCTTCTTAAATATTACAATTCTATTAAGTCTGGATCCTCTGAGGAGCAAAGTCCCTCTGAACATCGAATCACGGTAGCTCCATTTCAAAGGTGGCAAAGCTGAGGAAATTTGTCTCTAAGAAAGCAGCCTGTAACTTCCACATGTGTTCCCCTAAAAGCACACTTAGAGCCTTTTTGTGACACCAAGTTTCTTTGAGGCCTCCGGTTATGTAAACATAACAATTGACAATGGGAAATTTTCAGTTTTAGAATTTTAAGGAGATCGTAAAAACCAGTTCATCATGGAAAATTTAGATCATAGTTGAGGGAAAAGCTTCTTTACTTAATTTTAATAATTAGAAAACATGAAATCTGTAGCAGATACTGAACGCTGTAAGGAGCAGGAAAGTCTTTTCCTGGAAAATGTGGTAAACTTAGGGAAATGGTCCTGAATATTTGTTGGAAAGAGAAGGGGAGAATGAATGATTATCTTATGTACCAAATCCTACAGCCTCGAGTCATCACAGTGGTCCACAAATACAGTTTCACTATAGCTGATATACAGCTGTTTCCTGGCATCCCTTGGAATTATTCTACTTCTTTAATAATGCAAGGTACTCTGGGGACCTAATTTCTGCCTTAAATAATTCATAATGCATGCTTTGTATTAAATGAACAATTTTAATGAGAAAACCATATCTATTTGACTGGGGAATAACTGTTGATTCGATTTGAATGTTATTTTGAATGAAGCAGCATTGGATTAACAAGATTTTACTATATTGTTTTCTCATTTGTACCCTAGCCTTATTTTTTGACCGTAATTATTTATCTTACATCATGGTAAATTGAGAGAGTGACAAGAAATTGAGAGAATGAACTTTAGACTAAAAGATAGAAAATGTACAGGGGAGAATCATTGAAGAGAATAAATAACATACAAACACAAACTTATTTAATTGGGTTTTCCTTCAGTTCTCTCTAACCTTGAAATTCTGTGGATGACAGTTGTATGTCAGGTCTGTTTCTCAATATGGAAAAACAGCGAGGTCCTTGTAGCATTAACCCACTTTTCTTTGAGCCATTTATCAGTCAAAATTTTATATTTGCTTGTGAGATAATCTGAATAACGGCATTAATACGGTAATACAATAAAAGATATAGTTGAGAATGCACGGTATGGAGTTAAGAGTAACAGTAGAAATAGATTAATGAACTATGAAATCCCTGAGAACAGAGACATATGCCCTGTGCAACTAGCACCTAGGCCAGTGCTTTTTACATAGTTGGTCCTCAGTAAATATTTATTAAATGAATGAATAGTGGGCAAAAGTTAAGCGGCAGGAAAGAAAGCACTAATAATATGATAAACCTATGATTCTCAGTACTATCAAATGAAAACCAAGTTCAGGCACAGGTCACAGTGTTGTATATACATTAATGTATTATCTTTGCCAAACACATCCAATGAGGTAGGTGCTATTATTGTTCCCATTCTATAGAAGAGGCTGAGGATTAAATGGTTGAAGTAGGTTGTGTATGTTTACATAGGAAAGTTTGATTATGAACCTAGGTTTCCTTAACTCTGAATTTTACACTCTTAAGCGTATAGAACTGTCTTCAAGTCCTATAGGATTTGGAATTCGCATGATGTCTCCCAGACACATACTGGAAGATGCAAGTCTGTATAGCGTTCATCAGTGGATGGTGTATGTGTTCTGAATGGTGTGAATTAGACATGATTCCTACTTAATATCAGTCCACTACTGACATGCCCTTCTGCTTAGCTCTTTACTTCATAGTTTAAAGGATGAGGAGAACATGGAGATAATTAACTAAAGTGTCTGTGAGCTACTTAAGACCTACATGACTAAACTCAGACAACTGCGTTTTACTAAGATCACCGTCTTCATCTCTCAATACGTAGATGATGAGGCATTACAAAAAAGAAAAATATGGTTCCCATCAGGAAGATGTTCACATGCTATTTGAAATAAAGAATGAAGCACATGGAAAGATTTAAGAACAATCACAAAGCAATTTACAGATTGGGGTTTATGCTGATGAGTGATTAAAATTGTTGCGCATTTCTCAAAGTCGACAATTTACATATGGAAAATTGAGGTTGAAAGTAGGTCTATGCTGAATTGTAAAAATATTGTTTAATTGCAAAAAGTGACCCCAAGTATTAATTAATGGATGTGAAGACAATTCTTTTGTACTAGATGTGTGTATACATACTGACTAACTGTTCAGATAACTGGAATTCTTTTTATTTCAACTCAATTTCTAATAATTGCAAATTAGACAAGGAAATATAATATGGAAGTAATAGACGATATATAGACAGAAGCTCTGGATTCTCGTCCCAAATCCCTTGCTGTCTTCTGATTCACAATTAAAATATATACAATTACATACATATACACATGTATAAAGTATCCCATCTTACTATGATTATCAACACTAAATAAAAATAATGACTAATGTCCCTTTCAGAGTTTCAGTTTAAATAGCAATGTTACAGATTGTCTGTTCCTGTCTGTTTTCAGGTCACAGCAAAGGAGAAAAGCATGCCTCCCACTTCATTTCTCCTTTCAGAGAAAATTAAAAAAGAAAGGAGTTCTGTGTAGTGTTTCTGACAGCAAATTTCTCAGAATCCAGAAATACTTCTTCTCTCTGTAATAAGTTGCTGCAGATACAAAGGAGCACTTAGGATTACTATCTGTTTGCTTGAGTGATAATTCCTGAACACACAGTTCTCGATTAAAATACAAATGCACTTTCGGCTGCATAGTTCTTTATCTGTGTTTTTATATGACAAAATATGAAAAGAACCAAGTAAACTTGGGCTTGAGTATGTTGCGGAAATGAAACTGGATGCCGAGGGGATTTTTAATTGGGGAGGGAAACTCCTTTGCTCCTTGGCTCCTGGGTCCCGATCTGGATGTAGTTCTGTGGGCTGAACACTTGGGGAAGGTGAGAGTCTTGATGCTGCTGAAGTATCTTATTTCCCAAATTGCTTTTTAAAATACACATGATCTACATTAAAGTCAAAACATTCTTATATGATATTTTATTTAGAGATTCGAAAACTTGGTATGTGTGCATTTAAGAACATTAGCAAGAGGACCACCGCCACCTCCTACATGATAACACGCTGTGCACGCTGAGCTTTAAACAGACTTGGCACCTGATGCGTTCGAAAGAGGGTGGTGGCATTCTTAAGGAAATAAGATTTAATTTTAGCACTTCTACATGGTAAAGCAGAGATGAAATTAAAGAAAACAGAAATTAATGTGTAGGGGATTATCAGAAACATTGAACATATCATTCCTATGTGAATGATTACTCTTATGTATAAGAATCTCAGACTTGTTGATCTAATCCCTTTAAGAACATGTAGGATATAATGCTATCATTTGAAAGTAGACAACTAAAACGCAGACCCAATGAGTGAATGTACAAGATCTCACTGCCAGTAAGTGTCAAAACTGAGACTAGAAACGAGGACGGTGTGTGCCTGACATTGTGTTAGGCACATCTACATCTACCATCGCATTTAATTTCTACCATGACCTTGTGAGATGAGTTACTAATTCATAGGTGACAAACTAAGGCTTGTACAAGTAAAATACCTAGTTGTAAAAGTAGTGATCAGCCAATTTGGGGGAAGCATCTGTCCGTTTGACCTTGTAAATTACATTCTTCCCACGGCAATATGCTGCCCTGCAGATATACCTGTACTTGGCTTTGTGGTTCTGCTAAAATAAGGAACGTGTATTAAGGTTCATTCAAAACTATTTCAGATATCCAATACCATGAACAAAGTAGACAAATGTGAAGCCATCCCTATTGAGAGAGTACTTGTGAAATTTTAGGCTAAGAAATAGTTTCCGTGAATGGAGGAGGCAAAGAGAACAAACTTAGATATAACTGGGGTTCTTCTGAGTTCTAAGGTGACAGCCCTTATGTGGTGGAATGCCGTTGAATGTCTCCTGACATTTTATAAGGCCACTTAGTTCATTTGCACATAAGCACAAACCATTTGCGTACTTGCTCACTTTTACCTGCCGCTGTTTGAAAACAGTACAGAAAAAAATAGGCATTATCTTACTTACTTTTCAGTTCTGAAGATCCTTATTTAAATAACAAGTTCTGCCTTGATTAGAGGACAGTAATGAGCAGTGATTATTACAAATGTGTTCGAATTCTCACATATATTTGCATTTTACACGTCTTATCAAGGAACGCCAACCCTATCTTTTGGTAATGCTTGCGATCAAACTTTACTTCCTTAATAAGCAATTAATGAACAAATGTAAATAAGAATTCAAAAGAGCACAATTCCACATTTCCACATTTATACCTCAAACAGTATGACATAATAAATGATACAATAACATATTTTATAAAATACTGGCAATACATAATACAAGTTTTTTTTTTAAATCTAATGATGAAAAAGTTTATGGCATATCTTTTCCTCCTTCATCTCTTACATAGTTTCTCATAGGTCACTTCCATTCATTGACTCCTTCAAAAAATGCTTACTGATCACGACTGCATGTTATGAACAGTCCAAAGCATAAGTCATAGCAAGTTAGCAGAAATGTCCGACTCCCTGATCTCAGGGAGCTTCTCCTGGGCGTGGCAGAGGCAGAAGACAGTAACCAAGTGAAATAAGCAAGATAATGCCAGAAAAAAAAATGTTATGATAAAAGTAGAACAGAGAGATTGATAATAGAATGACTGATTTAGAAAAGAATGTCAGGGTAGGTTTCTAAGAAGATGGTTTAAGGGGAGACTTGCATGGGTAGAGAAGCCAGCCATGCAAAGATATAAGAATGGTAAGCAACTACCTGGCAAGTACAGATGTCAAGTATTCCAAAAAGATGTTAAAAGCCAGTATGGCCAGGGAGTACTAGACAGACAGGCAGGGACCAGAGTTCAAAAAGCAGGGAAGCCAGGATAAAGAGCCCGGATTTTCCCCGTAGTGCTGTGCAGAGAATGGATGGTAGTGAGGTGGCCGTTAGCAAAGAGACGAAGGCAGATCAGGCCTGAGGTGACAGAGCTATAGATACTCCTGGCAGCCGCGCCGATGGCACAGCAGGGATGGAGAATGGGTTTTGGAGTTACAACTGAAAAAAAATTAAGGTTTTGATGGATAGCATGAGAGAAATCAAGACTGACGTCTCACTTTTGACTATTTGGCCAAAGAAACTTGGTACAAGCTGATGCCGCTTATTAAGAATGGGAAGGACTCATTTCATAATTAAAAATTCTTTGACCATGACTACTGCGTCTAAGGCTTTTTTTTTAAATTTTTTTTTTTTTTGTGGTGGTGGTTGTGGTGGCGGCAATATAACGGGATTGGACTATTAAAAGGTTTTCAAGGATCCCAATTGTCTTTGTTCATAATCTTGAAGATTTTGCCGTTGTAGCCAGCAATTGGCTTCACTCTTTATGGAGAACGTCGTGTAGGAGGTTCTTGGAATGCATGCCTGTGAGAGATGATGTTGGCAATGAATCATACGGTATCGCTAGCTCTGCACAATAAGGTTATGAAGATATTTCCAATCTTTTTTGCTTGGTTCCATAAATGGTAAAGAATTGATGAACAAGCCAGGGAATAAATCAGAGATAATATGCAATTAGTCACTTTAGGCACTGCTGCTATACAATGGCGCCCGCTTTTCTGTTGGGAAGCACTATCTATATCCTTCTGGAGGTAGTGAAAGTCAAGAGCATTATAGGATAAATTTATAAGAAAGCATAAGACACATGTACCATATAACTTTGTGAGGTAGAAACCATCTGTTCACAGGAAAATCTTCAGTACTTTGAAGCCACAGTTGTAAGGCTGAGAGCACTGTCAGGTTGCTGTCTACAACTACTTACAGTTCCTCAAGGCTACTTAATTGTAGCTTCAGTGCCCTTGTTACTAGACTGTCCTACTCAAAATTCCTCAAGGACCCTTGACTCTTCACCTTTTAAACTCTGCTCTATATTATGGATCTTTTTGAAAATCAGTCCAGCATTTAAGATGAAACATTCAGGGTGAAGAAGACAGAGGTCGGCAAATGAGGCGACCCCACCATAACACTGTCTGAAGACAAACAGAACCACTATCTGCAAAAAGCCAACTTGCGCTCCTCATCAGAAAGGAGGGGTAAGGTTTTATATTTTCATGTGTTAAACCTAATGAGGCTAGCGTGTCTCTCCTCTAGCCATTGCTCTACTATTGTTGCCCTAGCATTCAGCCCGGCCCTCTAGCTCAGCTTCTGCAAAGTAGGTACAGGGACCTGAATGGAAGCATGCTCAGACAGCCTTTCGCACTGCACTTTGCAGAGCAAGGTCGTCCTTGACACACAGTGTGCTTCCTGTTGCCTAGAAGGGCTGTACTCAGTCAGCTTCAGCACATCGTTGGAGTGCAGCCATTCTGCCCAAAGCTAGGAGGTAGAAATCCTGGAGGCTGAACTGCTGATGAAGGAGGGAGAGGTGAGCAAGTGTTGTGTACCATACATGTGTGAATGGAAACACGGCCATCATGAGGAAGGGTAGGGAAAGCAATAACACTGGTGAGATTATGCCGATGTGTCCCTGAGAATAATATCGTGTCAGGACTGAACATAATATGGGATGCTTTAAACTGACATGTTGGAGACACATGTCTGTTTTTTATGCTTTGAGATGAGCTGTTATGGCAATAGTGGGAACATACGATGTTGGGATTGAGCTCGGGCTTTGGATTTCTGTTCTCATTCTGCCACCAACTACATGAGGCACCTTGGTCAGTTTCCTCAGCTCCCTGAGCTTCAGTTGTCTCGTTTCTAAACTGAGGATAGTAAGAATATCCAGCACCTAGGGTCAGTGTGAAGATTAGCATGATAAAGCCTGTGAAGATCATTTTAAAGTATACAGTTCTCAGAGAAGTGGCAGTTGTCTCCATTAGTCATTAGGAGAGATTGGCCCCACATTCTGATATCATAGTGGACACGTAAAAGCACTTTAAAAAATAAAGTATTTCAAGAGGCACCATTTATTGAGTGCTTACTTTGGGCCAGGAACTTGAATCATTTCATTTACCTCTTAGTATTCACCCGTTGGGTGTAGGTATTGCTTTCATCTATCTAGAAGAGAAAAGCAAGGCTCAGAGAGGTTAAGTAGCTTGCTCAAGGTTGCGTCACTAGTTACTGGCTGAGCTGACTGGTAGGTTTCAAAGAATGGATTTTGGTTCCGCATGCTACTCAGAACTCAGTTCCAAGTATATTATGAAGTAACATTCAGAATGTAAAGTTACAAAATCTTTCCAACAGTTTTAAAACTATAATCATTAAAACTTGGATTTCAATGCTCATAAGATAGATTATAGTGGCAACATTACTTCATTGCCAAGTTGAAGATGGCTACTTTCTCTGAATCATTTGACTTGATAGTGGTTGTTGAGGGTATATATCAAATCACCTCAAGGTTTTGCCAGTTCTTAATTTGAAACAAAAGTAGCCATGTTTGCGGGGAACAATACTATTCCAGCCTTACTAGGAAGGGGATTTTAAGTTGAGGTGAAGATTGCATTCTTTAGTGTTAATTACATGTTGTCCCAGTTACTAGTAGATGGGAAGGTGGCATTATTACTAATAAAAATCACTAGAATGTCATAATTTTCAGTGTAACAGCTTAAATTTTAACGTTTATTTATTTTTTCAGAGACTGAGGCAGAGCCTGAGTAGGGGAGGAGCAGAGAGAGAGGGACACGTAGAATCTGAAGCAGGTTCCAGGCTCTGAGCTGTCAGGACAGTGTCGTACAAGGGGCTCAAACTCACGAACGTTAAGATCATGACCTGAGCCCAAGTAGGATGGTTACCTGACTGAGCAACCCAGGTGCCCCTCAACATAACTGCTTTTAAAGGGTAGACAGGAGGGGCATCTGGGTGGCTCAGTTGGTTAAGCAACTGTTGATATCGTCTCAGGTCATGATCCCAAGGTTTGTGAGTTCAAGCCCTGCACCGGGCTCTGTGCCAACTGCATGGAGCCTGCTTGGGGTCCTGTCTCCCTCTCTCTCTGCCTCTCCCCTGCTTGCTCGCTATCTCTCTCTCAAAATAAATAAAAATAAATGTATAAGAAAGGTAAAGGGTAGGCAGGAAAAGTTCCCTGAGTGCTCAGCAACTAAGTGACATTTCCAAGGATTGAGAAGCTGTTTAATATCTAAAAGTGGCAAGTGTCGTTCTTCCCTGTGGATCTCTGTTCCTGCTGTAGCATCCCTGTTAGTGTCACATTTGGAATCCGAAATTGATAACTACCTGGATGGCATTTGGAATACGTAGCAGACATCACTGAGTGTCTGTGGAGATGGAAGGAGAGTGAACAGAGTACAGATGCAAACCATCTGATGTTGAAGTTTAGACACTGGCATTCTTATTGTCCTTATTGTCTTTATGTCTTGGGCTATTTTGTCAGGTTGCTTTGCCAGCCCTCCCCCCAGCAAAGTTCTCTATTTCCTCACTCTGAGAAACAAAAGCCCTCTTTCTCCCATCTCTTAAGGGGAGGAGTTTCAGTTGGCTGTTAGCCCCATTTAGCAAGGCCAATCCATGAAGTTTTGTGTCTTCTGTAAATCTCTAAGCTCCAGAACGCGAGAGTACACACTGGTCTCTGCCCAGGGGCAATTTTGTTCCCCGGCTACATGACCTTGTCATGTTTACATCTGTGTATGGTCTCTTATGCTCAGAAATGATTACTCCTTTAATTATAGAATACTATGCTTTATAGTTTTTATTATTAAGAATGTCCTAATTAATTGTATGTGGTGTGCTGCCACACTTACTATGGTCCTCACCCGAACAAAATAACTTGCTTTGTAGGTTTAGAATATGAGGAATAATAGATGAGAAAATAATGTTGGTGATAGAGGCATAATTTATTCATTCAGTTCCGTTTTCAAGGTATATTAAAAAGAAAGGGCACCAGAAAAAGGTCTGTGCCTTTCCTCATTGAATATTTTATTATCCTTTACAAAAATTATGCTTGGAAGAGAATTGCAGAGAACAGAAAAATTTATTACAGAAGATGACAAGTATTTTTCCTCTTCTTCTTCTTATTAGGCCAGAAAATAGACAGTCTAGAAATGCATGTAGCACATGTAAACATTAACAAACATCTGCTCTTGATTGAGTACCTACTCTAACAGAGTATTTAAACATGCCTTCTAATCTTCACCAATGAAATGGCAGTGTGTTAGTTACCTATTGCTGCCTCACAGATCATCACACAACTTAGTGGCTGAAAATAATAATAATCCTTTATTATCTCCACTGGTCTCTGTTATGGGGTTAGTAATTAAGGGCAGTTTGGGTGGTTCTGGTTTAGTGTCTCTCACGAGGTCACAGTCTGAAGACTTCTTCATTCTCCTCT
The DNA here is from genome assembly GCA_030068075.1 of Paguma larvata. Taxonomy (NCBI): domain Eukaryota; kingdom Metazoa; phylum Chordata; class Mammalia; order Carnivora; family Viverridae; genus Paguma; species Paguma larvata. Next base: position 49,287,344 of record CM057839.1, on the reverse strand, counting down.
GTGGTGCCTTGTCCGGGAAGATTCAAACAACTCTCTGTCCAGGTGGGTTCTCCAAATGGTTTCCCTCCCCTAGTAGACTCAGGGCAGCTGGACTTCTTACATCGTGGCCCAGAGAGCCATCCATTCATGTCTCTAAAGGAGAGATCCAGGTGACAACTATATCACCCTTTATGACTTGATCTCAGAAGTTATGAGATGTGATCTGTGCCACACTCTATCTGGAAAAGCAGCCAAGACGTCTTGTGTAGGTTCAAGAAGAAGGCAAATAGATTGCCTCTTTATTGAAAATAGAAAAATTCTAGAAGAGCATGTAGGACCATAAATATCGTTGTGGCCCTTTTTGGAAAATACAGTGTGTCACGGGGTAGGCATTATCATCTCTAAAGATAAGCTAACGTAGGCCCAGGGAGCCAGAGAGACCCAAGGTCACATGCTAGTATCTGGTTAAAGTATCTCGGACTTGCAGTGCTCTACTTCAACTCTGTCAGTCGTCCTTTAGCCTCCACTCCATGCATCACTGAAATCCTTTCTTCCAAGAACCACCTCAAAGGGCATAAAGCCTCTCCTATTCTTGACCTCACAAAAGAACACCTTTGGAATATCCAGGTGACTTCACTTCTAATTCTCTAGCCATTATCTGGGCCAGAGGCCTGATCTCATCATCTTCCTTCCTACTGGCTTGGCTGACGGGGAGCAGTGAGTCATAGTGTCCAAAAACTTGTAACTTCTTGTTTGTATCTCCAAATGTCCTTTGGTAGGTGTGTCTGACAGGCTTATGTAGAGGGATTATCTGATGTGTGCATCGTGCTTAATGAAGGACACAAGTGCCCCTGGAGGAAATGATAAAAGAGGCTACAGGAGAGAAAATGGGAGTCCAATGAGGAACAAAGAGAAATTAATTTTTGAGGGATGGCAGTTTATGCCTTATATGACTATATTTTGTTTTAATAGAAAGGAAATGGCAAAGCTGATACTTCCTGAAAATAGATCTTTTAACAGTAAATATTCCTGTGAAGTCTGCCAAGCTATTTGAGTTTTATTTTAAAAGCTTTTGTACCTTTCTAAGCTAAACAAAGTACTTCAAAGATTATGTGGACATTTTAGAACACTGAGCTTAAAAATAGAAGAAAAGTGGAAATCAAGAACTGATTCAAATAAATAGATACTGAATTTAACATTCAAATGTTATTTAAATCTGTGAGTTCTGTGTAGATCTTCATAGTCTAAAAACAAAACAAAAAAAAAACTATTAATGATTTCTACCTAAAAGGTTTTTAGTATTTTTTCCCCAAAGTTCAATTGGGTGTTTTTATGTTGGTGAGGAGTTAGAAAAATAAAGTCTGTTTTTTTTTTCCAGAAGTCCCATCAGAATTGAAGACATTTATAAACTATAGAAATATCTTACTAATTTATAGTTATTGGTTTCTCATTCTATGGCCAAGAGTAATGAAAAGTTCAGAAAAACGACAGATTATTTGACTTGCTCAAGTGTGCAGAGTTAAATAACTTGTCCTTGTCTGGGGAGGGGAATGATATTAAAGAAATAACCAACGTATCATCTTTCTAGAGTAGTTCACCACTGAACTGAGCCAACAGGTTAAAATTCCATCAGTTTCCATCAGTTTTCCTATCTTGAGACCTCAAGATCTCACCCAGCTACACACATCCTTGCTCCCTTCCTCTTGCTACAGAACACACGACTTCTCTGACCACCTACCTAAAGTCAATCCTTTCATCACTTTTCTGAAAACTGTAGATGAGGTACGAAAGACAGTGGAAGAATACATCTTGGGTATGTGTATCCAAGGTGTTTTAGCGATCCATAGGATTTCAAAAAATCCATTGTTCTTCACATTGATACCATACACTGATATTACATAATACTTCCTCAATGCATGTCGTTGCATTTAGTATCACTTCTGATAATAATGCCACATACCAGCTTACATGGGGCCTATTTCTCTGCCTTTATTTGCTAGTTTCTGGTTTAATACTGTATCTAGTGTCTGAGAAATCTCTTCCCATATAGGGTGAGCTGCATAACTATAATGGTGTTTCACATGTTAAGAGTACATACTATGTGTGTAATTTTGTCTAAGTGCTTTCCTGGTATATGTAAACTTGACCCTATGAAGTAGGTGTTATTATCCCTGTTCTACCAGTGCCGAAGTGGCGGCCCAGAGAAGTTAAGTAATTTCAAAGCACATGAAACTAGTGCTAGAGGCAGTATTTGAGGCCATTTACTTTTGAACTTATGCCATTTAGAACCATTTAATTACTGTAAATGGTATGCTGAATAACAAAGATGTAAACAAAGTCAAAAGGAAGGATAAAACAATAATTTTGGCTTATTGTCTATATGTTAAGAGGTGAAAGTGGTAAAGTATCCATTATCCTAGTTGCCCAAGTATCCCTCTTTTCTTCACATACAATCTATTGCTCCTAACTCAGGACTTTCTAGGTTGTATGGACATTTCATAAACTGTTTTTCAGCAAAATGGAATTAAGATAAACCACCACATGGCAGTGAGGATTTGCATAATCTCCTTGACCTTAGTTTGGTTTTTTGATTCCTTTGGTGTATGCTGTCAGATCAGGTACATGTGAAACCATCTTGTTAACAAAATTAATGGTGCCCAACATCACTACGTATGCACAAAGCTCATTTTTTTTTAATGTTTATTTATTTTTGAGAGAAAGACCCAGTGGGAGCAGAGGAGAGGCAGAGAGAGGGGGAGATGCAGAATCCACAGTAGGCCCCAGGCTCCAAGCTGTCAGCACAGAGCCTGACCTGGGGCTTGAACTCACAAACTGCGAGATCATGACCTGAGCTCAAGTCAGATGCTTAACTGACTGAGCCACCCAGGCGCCCCTCACAAAGTTTATTTATTTAAATGAAGTTGTTATAAGGTATCTATAGATGCTGCCTTTGTGTTTTTAGGTTATTGAGAAAAGAGGAAAAATATGATTGCTTTGAGCACTTTGGTAATTCAAACTGTCCCACAGAATATAACATTATGATATTATTTTGGACAGAAGTGTTAAATTTATAAGCCAACATTAAACCAGGGTAGCATAGATATTTCTTTATGAATAGAAAACATGGTGGTGGATGTAGAAGTTTATAATTGTGTAGCCAAAAAACTTCAAACTTTGAGACACTATCATACTGCAGAGCAAAAATCAATATTCAAGGCTACACTTTGGAGAACTTCGTTTATTATGAGTCCTATAAAGTGTCTTATTCTAACATATCGGTGAATTAATCTTTGTGCAAATATTCAATTTAGTTGTACTAGAAGCACAGTATCAGGAGGAAAAAAATTGGTCAGCCCCACATCAAATTTTTTATTTAGTTATTTTTTAAAGAAAAGGATCATTTCCCACATAACTTACTTTTTGTATTTTGTTCTTATGTCGAGGCAAAGCTATCTTCTGAGATTAGGTATTGAAATAATGGGTAGAATGAAGGTGTCAACGATTTGAGACATCTCAATGGACCTTTCTTGAGTTTGAATTATCAATAGTGCTATGGTTACGTCTGTGTTTTAAATTGGTCCCTTTGTGGGACACCTGGGTGGCTTAGTCAGTTAAGTGTCTGACTCTTGGTTTCAGCTCAGGTCATGATCTCCTGGTTCCTGAGTTAGAGCCTCCTTACTGACCCTGCGGGGCCTGCTTGGGATTCTGTCTTTCTTCCTCTGTCTCTGCCCCTCCCCCACTCATGCTCTCAAAATTAATAAAGAACAATAAGTAAATCGATCACTTTGGGTATAAGGAGGAGGTTGTATGTAAGAGAAAAGAAGATTTTAGGGTCTAGACAACCAACTGAGTACCTTTCCCAATCTTTTAGAAAAGAAAAGTGGTGATACTAACTACAGGCTGCAGAGAGAATAGATGAGTTTCAGAAGAAAGGGTGGATAAAAAAGAACAGGAAATACAAAGTGATATGGCTATGAGGATTATACAGATATGAAGGAAGGACTTTTGCCTATCCCACATTCATTTTTTTTTCTTCTGAAAACAACAGTGCAAATAACTCATGAAAAACTACTCCCTCTCTTCCAGTAGATGAAGTTCAATTTATCCTTGGGGGTCAGCTTAAGACTCAGACTTGACATATCATGGGTCCAACTGGGTTGGACCAGTGCCTGTGTTGAAGAAGCCTGGTAGAATGAAATGTAGATCTGCTGAGCTGATGTAGCAAAAATCTGGCAAATTATATTATGGAGAGAGTTTATTAAAAAGGAAGGACTTTTTTTTTTTTTTTTTAGTTCTTGAACCCAGCCCTTTCTGAAGCCATTATGCCCCAAACATTATTTTCTTGTTCTTTTTAAAATATACTTGGAATTATGCTTTTGTCACTTGCAACATCAAGAAATCCTGAATATTCCGTGAGGCTGGTGGGTTTTAGTGATTTCCAAAGCTGCTGATGTAAAGCATTATGGGCAATGTAATAAGATGTAGGACACAGATCTATAATAGAAGATTTTGATAAATCTTGAGGTTTCTGTTTTTAACGTATTGCCATACACATGGTTTATTTTGCATTTTACTTAAAGGTTTATAAAATCTGAATTGAAGTTTCTAATAACAACTACTTGTACTCTTGGCTCTTGAGGTTTTGCTTAGTATATTCTGTATGTCTTAATCATAAAGGTTTTGGTCAAATAACTTTATAATCTATGCTTTTTAAAAACTTGTATTTATGTAAAATAATATAAAATTAATGCCGATGAGAATAAATGCAATTCTAACTTATTTCTATCAATTAGAGAAATAAAATATATATTAGAAAAGTGAACTGAGAAATATAACTACTAACGTTGTTGTCTTTGTAGATAAAGAAGTGCCCTAGCCATCACAATTACTTTAAATGTGAATGCAACCAAAATAAATTTGTATTATGTTTGACTGAAAGGGGACTACTTGAAAGTGGCTTCCTGTAATCGTTGTGTTTTCTTCGTATTTTAACACAAACAAAAATGAATATGAGGTATTGTTTTCATTTATATCAAAAGAGGAGTCTGTTAATATGTTCTCATATTGGGCACGTGTTGGGATGAACACTGGGTGTTATATGTAAACCAATTTGAAAATAAACTATTATTAAAAATAAATAAATAAATAAATAAAAATAAAAAAAAAATAAAAAAATATGTTCTCATATTGAAGATGCTCCTCTCCTTATGGCTGTTGCTTAGTTTTTAAACCAATAGTTTGCTGGAAGAAAACAACTTTTTCTTTTAAGCAGTATTATAAAAATTAAGCCAAGTTAGGTATTTAGTTTACGTTCAGTGGACACACTGTTTTTAATTTTAACTAAAAGATAAATGGAATAATTTATAATGTTCATAACATATGAACATAACTTATTTCTCCAGAATCCCAAATCCTCAAAATGATTAAGGTAGTGTTTCCCTTTGAAAAATCTCTTGATTTATCAAAGAGTAAAAGCAACATAAAGCCAATCAATTCAAGTGTAAAGTAAAATACATCAGCTTTAATTCATATAGTTTCAACTCCAGCTGTTTGGATAACCTTTCTTATATCAGTAGACTACAGAGAATCTGTTCGTTTTTGTATTTTTCCTGTAAGTAAACTCTTCATCTTTCTGCTATTGATTTTCAGGTGACTTTTACATATAAAAAATAGATGTTTGATTTGTCTTTGGATTTTGATGATGATGGATTTCCAATGCAAACAAAGCATTTTATTTTTATGTAGGATAAGTTATTAATCCTTAACTTTGACTTCTATATACAGTTTCACACTTACAGAAGACTTTTTTCTAAAATTATTCAGACTTTCCTCCAGATTTTTTCTAGCATCTTTTCATTTAAATCTTTGATTTTATACATTTCAGTGTGTGTGTGTGTGTGTGTGTGTGTGTGTGAATGTGTGTGTGTGTGTGAGAGAGAGAGAGAGAGAGAGAGAGAGAGAGAGAGAGAGAAGAGGAGGTTTCAATTCAAGTTTATTTTATTTCAAATTGCTACCCACTTCTAGTATCATTTGTTGAATAACCTATCTTCTTCCCACTTACTTGACCCACCATCTCTTCCATCCCATGAGAGCAGGCACACAGGTTGATATATGTTCCCAAAGCAGAAGGGTGTTTTTCTGTTTTGTTTTTGTTAATGCTTTATTACTACTTTCCAGGACAGAGCAATGTCTGGCTCATAGAAGATGTTTAATAAATGCTGAACGATCGTATGTTGCTTTTGTAGGGCACCTAGTAATCTAATGTATTCTACTCTACTCCCTTGAATTTCCTCATATGCCCCAGAATAGTTCCAAATGCAGATTCACATGAAAAGTATAAAAAACAATGAATGGGGTGAATAGATTTTTTGAACCTCCAAATGAATTTTCTTAAGCTTACCTTTGGGTTTTCTCTGTTTCACTTTCTCTGCTGAAATATTCTTTCCATATTTTCCATTGTATTAAAAACTCAGGGAAATTCAAGGACATTCCATTGGAGGAGGGTTTTCAGCCTTTGGAATCCAGTACACACAGTTAAGTGATATTCCTATCTATTGTGAGACACTCTCCCTTGGAGGGCACAGGGCAACGGGAACTCCCAGTGCCAGGGATGTACTGGTACATGTACTTGAGTTCCCATTTAAAGTAGCATCTTCAAAGTAACCTTCTCACACCTAAACCTTGAGACCTTGCCAGTGTGTTATCAAAAATAAAATCACTTACTGGTGTTGGTACTTTCATCATTAGAACCAAATTGCATCAAACATGTCTGACCACAGAATGGGAGACAGTTGTTAATACAGCCATAGAAGAGGTTACTCACTCTCTGTGACAAAACTACAGTGAACCCACTTCTGTAGCTGTGTATTCCGATGCAGTGTACTTACTGATATTTCCTTTAATTCCCACAACAATCCGCACGGGCCAAGAAAGATGAAATTGCCTGAGATCGTTTAACCTCCAAAGGGGTAGAGTCCAGAAGTACTGGGGGGCTTCTCTGATTGGGGAGACCAAGCCCAGGATAGTGGGCTCTCCTACGGGTCCCTTTATGTATTGGCACTAGTTCCGGAGGTTCTACCCCTTTTTGACTCTTAGCATTGTTCTCTCATTGAGATAACAAGCAAAGCTCTGAGAGAGAGGGTGTCTGGAACCCGAACATATTTCTGAGTTTGATATAATGTATAATTAAAGTAATATATGAAATACTAAATAATCCATTTTGTAATATCAACTTAAATGTAGAAAATGCCCAGTTCTTCTGGAATGTGATTTTTATTTGTATTTCTTTGAGGCGAGCACAAGGGTTAGGCCAAGGCAGAAGACTCATTTTAATTCTCGAACGTGTCCTGTCATTCTGGAAGAAAGATTCCAAAATACAGGACCGTTTTCTTGGGCTGGGCATGGTGGTGCTTCTCAGAGCCACAGCACATGGGAGCTGTGAGGTCCCTGGTCAGACTGGCTGTGAAGAGTGAGTGCACAAAGACTGAGCTGCAATAGTAAAGGAAGGATGGTAGATCCAATGTGGCCAAATAGCAACATTTTTAGCACTCTCTATCTGTATTAATTTTTCTGAGAATATATAGATATTTAAGTAACTTATAATGAAAATAAGTGTATACCATTGCAAAACTATTATTGACACTGAAAGAAATTCAGCATTTAATGTTTATTAGATATAACAGAGTCTTTATCATGTGAACTATACATTTCCAACCACAGGAATTAAAAACAAAAAATAAAAAACAAAGTCTTAAAGTGAATGGAATGTATTTATTTAGCATCCATACTGCCCTGAAATAGCACAATGTGTGTTTATTGTTGGCTCTATGCAATTCGCTTTACATATTACAATAGAGCTTTTACAAAAATCTATAAATGACCCTTCACAATCACATTACTGAACACCTCTTCACATCTTTTGTAGTATTCAGAGTGTATCTTTGGATATATCTATTCAGAGTTGATGAGAATACCTTTTCCATCTACTTCATTCTGTTTCTCTGAAAACATCTCATCACCGAGCAGTGCATTCGCATTCATCAGTAATTACTTGTACACTGTCCAATTTGTATCCTGTGAAGGCTTATGGGAGAATAATTGCTGTACTGTGTCAAGAGAAGGATTTAGCCGATGCTGGCTTACAAAAATCCAAGCATTCTCCCACTCACGAATGACCCTGAAATTCTTACTGGCTTTAAAATGTCTAATTATATCACCGCCTTTCTATAGAGATCATTTTGAATGAAAATTATTCACTTCTTTAATCCAGCCTCTCATAATTATTCCATTTTCATAGCTGCTCGCACTTTATTCTTCCCCTCACCTCTTCCTTGCAGTCACTGTGATATCCCTGGTAATTTGAAGAAAGCAGTCAGGCCAGCCATTGAGAGCTTCATGAGCAAAAGGAACCTCACTCTCTCTTCTGCTATTTTAGTTTCATTGAATTATGTTCTTATTGTGTTGGAGGAATATTATTCAGGCTAAGGGATATAGTCACAATAAATTTTCTTTTTTCTTCGGTGTGAAACATCATTTAGATGTTTAATCACCTGAAAAAGCCATTTACTGCTTTATATATACCTTCCCTATGAGCATAATCCTTTAATTATTAATTGAATTCATAATTCTGGACTTAAATATGGCTTTGTGTTGGACTGTGCCAAGTGCTATGGAGTATCTATTTCTTAATCTCAAATAATTATGCGTAAGTTTTTTGTTTTTAAAAGTGTTGAAAGCATATTAGATTAACTCATCAGCATTCTTTAAAGATAATCAGTAACTTATTTTATCCTATATCTGAATTTATTGTATAGAATTCAATTAGTAGCTCAAAATTGCCTTTTCCAAATCATATAAAAGCATACCTTGCTTTATACTGTAGACTTGCCGTGGTGTCAGACAAGGTGCTTCCTTTCCTGATGAATTTTGGAAAAAATTGAGAAATCACAAAAACACATCGGCAAGTGAATGAATTCCCCAAAGATCACACGAGCTGCCAGTGAAGGGTAAGTTGGAGGACATCAGGGACAGGACTATCAGGAGCCTGCCTTCCCTCTCCTTTTCTCCCACTGTACAAATTGGCACAGTCCTCCCAAGGACCAGATTTGAATTTTTAGAGCAGCAATCCAAAACACCAACCTACACCATTGCCTCTTGTTGGACCAAGTGGGGGAGGAAAAAAAAAGGAGATCTCTGTGCTCAGAATTTTTGACAGGTTAGCTTACCTTGGAAGAGGGAGGTGGACCAGTATTAACTACCTCCAGCCAACCAACCCCTCACTAGGGTTGGAGGCCCGGGGTGGTTAAGGAATATCATATCTCAAGGAAATAAAGAGTTTAGCAAAGCATTTTCCTCAAAGTTTTGGAAATATTTTAGTGAAAGGTTTGATTTGGAAACATTTCAGTGAATCAGTGTTGGGCATTTGCATTATATAATAAGTATAGAGTGTAAAATATTTCTCGCATATGTATGAGTGTCTTTAATGGATTATTCTTTAGGGAAAACTAATTCTCTATAATTTGACTTCCTGTGAAGTGAAGTTGTTTTCACTCATAGTGAAACACTAGAACTATTGCTACTACCTTTTTCCAAATTCTGGTGTCCTCAAGATGGCAGTACAAAAGATGTCCCCTACTGTGTGTATAGCTAGGGGCATGTGGCCTTTATCATTCACAACTTCAATTTAAAATGTACTTTTTTCAGGAATATTTTGATTTATGTGTTTCAATCATTGATGGGCTTGAAAATTAAATTCCATACATTTCAAACATATACTCATTATAGTCAGTTCCAGGAAGAAATGGATGGATTTCATGTAGCATTCTATCATAATCAGGGTTTGGAGGCCAAAATATCTGAAATTTCTGTAACAATTAAAATACGTGTCTGTCTCTTGAGAAAACAAGGAATGGGGGCTCACCTTAATTTATAGGAGATTCTTGGAGCTTGTGAGGATCCTGAAAATTTGATGGAATCTGGAGTTAGGCCTCAGAGGGTCTCTTTCCCTTCCCCTCTCCCTATCTCAGTCTTTTCATGTCATTTACACACACTCATGCACACATGCCCCGTCATCATCATCCATGACTTGGAATTTCTTGCCCAGCCTCACTTCTTCCTTTTACCCTTGATGAAAAGCACGCACTGTAGACTCTTCCCTTGAAAAGCTTGACTTTTAATTTCCACAGAGGAAAAGCAAGCCACACAAGGAAAAAACATGGCCAAGCTACAAAGCTTTCAGAAAGCTTCCAAAGTTCGTATTCCATCTCTCTGTAGACGTACTTTCTTAGGTTGTCTGTTTTAGTAATGAGGTTATAATTCATCATACCAGCTCCTCCTCTTGGTGATTATCCAAGTAACATGGGTCCTTCTTTAATGAAATTCTTTAAATTCAATGTGAAGACCCATGAAAGAGCTGAATTGCAGTATTTTGCATACACATGGTGATGTGTAGACTGTGTGTGCAAAGAACATGTAGAGAAGGATATACACATGTTCTAGACATGGCATATTTATGTCTAAATAAAATAATTTTAAGTAGCTTATAAAAACAGTGCTTATTTTAAGCAAGCACCAGTTGATTCCATGGCAGAGAAAGAAGTTCATGCATGCTAGAGTGAAGTAGAAAGTGAGAAACTAAGGCTATATTTTCCCTGGTCTATAGAGATACTTTGGCCATGTTGTTTTCTATTCTCTCCTTTTTCTCTCTCTCACTTTCTGCATTTACATTTATAGTTCTTCCCTAGAATTCATTTTTTAAAATAATATTTTCTTTATTTTTTGTTAGAGAAAGAGCAAGCACAGGAAAGGGACAGAGAGAGAGAGAGAATCTCAAGCAGGCTCCAGACTCAGCACAGAGCCCTGTGTGGGGCTCGATCCCATGACTCCGGGATAATGAACTGAACCAAAATCAAGATTTGGACACTCAACTGACTGAGCCACCCAGGAGTCCCTCTAGAATTCAGTTTGTATATGCCATTGACCGACCGTGGCTCTACATTTGGTATGACTACAAGACCTTTCAGTTTGGGATATACCATTATCTAATAGCCTTAGGTTTTCAGTATCCTCATTCCAAGTTTCTGGTAGAGAGAATCTACCTGAGAAATTTTTAGTGTAATTACAGGTCCATACCAATAAGCTTTTAGTCCATTTGGTTGAGGTCATTTGATACGTAGGGTATTTGCTTTAGTAGCTTTGGGTGATGGACTTTCTGCCCACATAAATGGTTGGAAAGTTCATCAAAATGTCTGCCACTGAGTTTAATACAAGCTTGACATCTTTCTGCTGACTTAATCCTGTCCAGGACTAAGTCTGCTTACTTCCCTGACTGGGCAGTTTCCTTTCCTCCCTTCGTCACCATTTAATATTGAGTATGGTGGGACTACTCCCGAATAACTCAGATTTATATGGCACTAAAACTATTTAAAATTGTTCCTCATTTGGTCTATCTTTTTTATAGCCCTTGAGGATTTCAGATTTCTCCAAATGGGCTATTTTATTTGTACAAAGAAACCCACCAAGAATCGATGGTCAAGACACTGAAGTTTAGATAAAGGGAAAGAGGGGACCAGAGTTGCTTTTCCTTCCCCACTCTTCTTATGGAATCTGGCATGATTGTAGAAAAACATGAGCTAGTATCTGGTGTTTTTTTACCATAAAGAAGCATCTAATAAATCTCTGCATTTTTTCTCTTCCCTTCACTTCAATTACGCATGCTTATCTTTTTATGGAAGTCAAAATAAATTAGTTTAAATATATTTTTAAATATTAACTGAGCAAAGGATTAAAAATATGAGCAAAGACCGATGACTCCTTCTTGACTGCTAGTATATACTAATCTGAAAGAGGGTTCCTTTAGTCATGTTATATTTCACAGCTAGATGTTGAGTACATTGCACTTATAATATTAGCTTCACCTCACATGGCAGTAAGTGGCCAGGGCAATGGTTCCTACTCTCCCTAGGGGCTGGAGGTATCACAACAAAGTAAGTTTTAGGACAATGAGTGGCCAATAGTCCTTTATTGCCTTCGATGTGCCTTATTGTCTTCTCCTTGGCTTCCAACTTTCTGGAAGGTTGACCTGAAAATACCCTGTATTTTTCATTTGGAGGACACCATCAGTGGTGAGAAAAAAAGTAAAAAGAAGAATGAAAAATCTAAAGAGAATCAGCTCGATCTCACCCCCAGGGAAAAAATGATAATGCATAGTTAATTTAGTGCTGGCTTCCATAAAAATACCCTACTAAGGTTATTTTATTTCCCTATGCATGCATACATGAAAATGCACTCAAAATCACTAGAGAATAAGTATTTTGGAACACACATTGAGTTCCCCTTTTCCCAGAACCTATAAAAATGCCTTTACTGTAAAAATAATTTTAACTTTTTTAGTGCAATCTATAAATGTGGCCTTTGGGCCCAGTGTTTATGGCAGATGGAATGGCTCTATTTGGACTAGCTAAGAAGACATCAGTGTTCTGTAGGTATTGACATAGCAGCCATAAGCTTCCATCTGGCCGTATGCCTGTGCAGCAAGGATGATTTAGCGTAAAATTTGAAAACATATCTTAATGTGTAGTTGCACAGGGATTTCCCCATTGATACAACAATTTAGTCATTACAAGTTCTTGCTACACATATAATACATATGTAATATGCATATATACACATATGTGCATGCCTGTACCTATACATACATGTGTATGTAATATTTTAGAATTGGCCTTAGCATTTGTCACGTCTTTTCATGTATTTTAGAATCTGTATCTATTTCTTCTTGATATCTCATGTGTTTAAGCAAATTTAATATCCAACTTCAAATCATCTTCTGTTTTTAATGAGGTTATTGATAGTGGACTTTAGTAGTCTTTTATTCTTGGGATCATAGCAGATTCCTCCATATTCCTATCAAATTGATGTACAGACAAATATATTTTCATTTTATTTTTGTATTTCACTTATTGTCTTGAGCATTTTTCTGACATCGTTAAACCTAATTTTCCTTTCCATTGTTATCAAACCTGCTGGAATTTAGCATCTTTTATCTGTTTAATAAATACAATTCTCCAAGGATATGATCAGATAAGGCTCCTTTCAATGTATTTCTAAAACTAGCTGTCATCAGAAGAAAGTATTGCTGTATGGCTAAATAACTATTCATTAGGCAATATTAACTCAAATTAGTTTCTGAAACCACACGTAATTAGATAGTTGAGAAATATGGGCTAAAATTTAAACCTTTACTCAATTGCTTCGGTTTTCTTATCTGTGAAAGTACATATGTCCATATAGGCAATGAACTAGTAGACATAAGGACACATGAGGTTGTATTGTCTTGGTGCTTGCTGAAAGATGGGAATTCTTTACTCACTAATAAGGTAAAGAATGGTCTGTACTAGATAATTTTTCTCCTATCAGCTAGATTTTGCTCACCCACGCCCACTCCCCACAAACTGAAATAGTCTGTAGTATATAATGCAATTAGGTATTCTGACTGGGAGAGGGGCTTGAGGTGGACTTGAAATGGCTTTTGAGTCAGCCCTAGTAGAAGTATGCATAGGACAGTGATAACCTTCCCAGTTAATTTCTCTCTGCTGCTGCTTCTCAGGAGAGGCATGAGAGTTAATTTTTCCTTTTCCATTTTTAACATTTGATAGCAACAGACTGAAAACAAACATTCTCTCTTTATCTCTCTGTGTTTGTTTTGTTTTGTTGGTTTTCTTGTTTGTTTGTTTTTTGTTTTTTGTTTGTTTTGGGTTCTCTTTTCTTTCTTTTCTGCAGTGTAAAAAGAGATTGTGTTTGTCAAAATAAATAGCAAGGGATTGTAAACCTTCCATCTATTCCAAACATCATCTGAGTCTGAATTGACACAGCTAAAATGTACTGTGGTGGTTCTGTGTACTGAAGACCACTGTAGAAACTATATATAGGAGTTTTTAATGAGTTCCGTGTAGGCCTTGAAATATGCTAAATATCAAAAAAAAGGTTATAAGATATCTGCAATAAAATTGAACTTTTGTTGAAACAGGTCTTTAGTTAATTTTGACTCTAAGATACTTAAAGTTGAATTTTAATTTTCACCTGCAACCCACACATCACAGGTACCTTTTGAATACATGTTGAGGTTGAGACCTACAATGATATTTTTATGATTTCTATTTGTAATCATGACTATGATCTTTTCACAAAATCTCTAAAATGAGAAAAGAATGGAATATGAAAGAGTAAAAGAAAAGGGTGTTTCAGGGGGAGAGGGAATAAGAGAGATTCTCTGTTTGATGACCATTTTTTTTATTATCAGGTCACTTACTAGGCTACTGGGCTTTGTGGTAATTTGTTCATTCTTGTTTCATTAAATTGTAATTACTTCTTATATCTCTGGCTTTATCCCTTTGGCTGACTCCTCTATTAATTAAGTCTTAGGATCCTTTAGGAGATGAATAATTCTCCACTGGACAGTGTTAAGTTGAAGTCAAGAGGTGATAAAAGGAAATTAAGAGTAAAGTTAGAAGTTCTTACTCAAAATAGCTTAAGATGTAAAAACAAGAGAGGACCATGTATTTTTTTCTCTTCCATTATTCATTTTTCCATCATTTTCATTCTTTGTATTCTCTTTTGTCTGAAAACACCTATAGTCTAGCCTCTGGCAAGTATTGTGTTTGTGCATGGTTTGTGTGTGTGTGTGCGTGTGTCTGTGTGTGTTTTGATTTCTTCTAGGAGCCAGATGAATTGCCTCCGTGCATTAACTTGGAACGTTGTACTATCTAATTACTAAGACTTTTCTGGAGATAGAATTTTAACAGTTGAATAAGCACTATGGTAGGTGGCAGATTTAAAATCAGATACCAAGATTCGTGGATTAATGATATTGTTCTACATGATTGAATGTTGATTTACTTGGAAACATGTAAAGATAATTTTTCATGATTGTCCATTTCTTTTATAGTGTATATTATAGAGCTTAGAGGATTAGACATCATCTTGAAGGAATAATTTCATCTATTGTCATGTTTTTGGTTTATTTCAATTTACAAAACTCCAGACTTTGAAAAGCTCTTGATAATTACCTCATTCAACTCTTTTATTTTTGAGGAGAGGAAGTCAAAACATGGAGCTTCAGTGGTTTGCCCTAGTTAGAAGCAATCTGAAAGGTCATGACTAACAAATAATAACAACAACATAATATTTAAGATTTTTAACCCTTGAATAAACGACCTTTCCATCCTGCCTCTTGGAAGGAAGATGTGACAAACAGTCATAAGCTCCAAGAGCTTTTGACCAAACTATAAATGCAAAGCAATTGCCTTCAAGGAAGAATCCTGACTCACAGTGTAATCTGAGAATTCTTCAACATGCACAAATGTTTGGGACACAAAGGTGAATTGTCCTTGGAAAGTTAAGTGAGTAATAAAGAAGGTGTGCTGTTTCTAAAAGATTTCTTTACCAGTGACCTTTGATCAGATGGTCTTTTCTCACCCTGTTGGTATATTGGCTTACTCTGCAGATGAGGACTATGAGATCATTTCAGGCTTAAAAAATAGATAATTTTCCTTGTCTATTAATCCCTCATTCCTTCCATCAACTTGAATACTATATACATGAAGTCCCAGTTCACATTAAAACTCCCAAGGCCCTCTGCAATCTTGCTATGTCTCCAGTCTCCGTTGATATTTTAATGTATCTTCTATATACCCTCCCCATTTCAGTTATACTTGGTTATTTTAGTTTCTCACATGTTTATTCTTTCCCCTAGAGTCCTTTGCACATGCATTTTGCATCCACGATTTGCTCAGGCACCTGTTGTTCATCTTTCAGGACTTAGCTAACATATGCTTTCTTCTGGAAGAACTTAGCATAATCCCCAGACTCAGTAAATTCTTCATGTAATCAGTTTCCATAACTCTTAGTATGGACGTTTTTGCCACACTCATCAGGATAGTAATGGTGATGATGCACAGGAGTGGGTACATTAAATATTCATTAGGAGATAGGATATAAGGCACTGTGATCAATTAGCTCTATCTAGTGAGTAAATAGGAGTCCAGGATAGTTCTGGGTTTTTGGCTTTTATGATTGAGTGGATTCTGGTGTCATTCAAAGAGAGATAATATGGAGAAAGTAGGTAATGATGGAATAAAATGACTTCAGATTTTAGGATGTTGAATTCAAGAAAGAGACACCCTTTAAATAGGTGAATGTATGAGACTGACCTCTGAGGATATTTTCATAATAGAGATATAGATTGGGGAATCACTGGGATAGGAGTAATAATATAAGCCAC
Source organism: Paguma larvata (assembly GCA_030068075.1). Lineage (NCBI taxonomy): Eukaryota > Metazoa > Chordata > Mammalia > Carnivora > Viverridae > Paguma > Paguma larvata. Next base: position 49,271,086 of record CM057839.1, on the reverse strand, counting down.
GATTGAAGAAAAGAAGGTGCCAGGCTCAGGAGGATGTTTAAAGAATAGGCAGTGAAGAGGATTCAAATTAGAACCATGGAGGAAAAACACCACTTAAAAATAGAGACTGGGCAGAATGTCTGCTGTTAGTTCTTGCAGATTCACTCTCCTCTCCTCTCCATTTTGCCCTGTGCCTTGAGAAGGTGGCTTGTTGGGACCATATTAAATGGCTCCTTTAGCTGTAGCTTTTGATATTCACCCAATCAAGAAGAAGGCACTTAAAGAAGGAAGAAGAGCAAGTTCAGAGCTTTTTTTCCCCACATCCATCCTTGTGGGGTCTCATAGCATTGACACGACCCATGACCAAAGGTCACATTTCCTGTGGGACTCAACCTAAGCCTGTCTGTCTCAAGATTCTGGCAACCTTTTCCTCTATTTGTACTATATGCAGAGGAGAAGTGACACTCGCAGATATTAAGCCTAGGGAACTTCAGTACTCCATTTGTCTCCCTTGCTCACACTTTTGTAAATAGTCTCTGTATTAAGATCTTCTCAAATTATCCAATTTAAGTGTACCATCTGTTTCCTGCTGTGACCCTGCCTGACACATAAGCAGAGAGGCAGAAAGAAGAAGTGTGTCATAAAAGGCAAATGTGAAGAGTTTCCAAAAGATAGGAATGGTCAAAAGCGTCAAATACTGCAAAAAAGACAAATTGGACCTGACAATTAGGAGGTTCTTCATGATCTCGGGAAGTAAGTGTCCGATTGAGTGTTACAGTAGGATTATGAATGAATTAATTAGGCTACGGATTAGCAGAAAGACATTGAAGAAGGGCAAACAAAAGCACAAAGTACTGCTTTGAAAACTGTGACTGTAAAGACCTGGAAAGAGAGACAGAGCTAGACAGAGTCAGAAATGGTATATTGGAAGGGACTGGAAATTTTCAGATGTAGAAGGAAAAGGACAGATTGAGAGGAGAGGTAAAATAGAGTAGATGAGAAAGGAGATTTGCAAGGAAGCCCTGAGTGGATCAGGTGGGAAAAGGTAGATCCTTGGACTTGGCTGCAGGCAGGAGAAAGTGGAGTGGACTGAATTAAGATGCATTTTAGAAATAGAAGCAGAAAGCAGGATAATGACGACTTGACAATTTCTGCACATTTCTTCCAAGTACCATAGAATTGGCTCCCTTGTTTATTGTTAATTTAGATGGGCAGTAATTTATTTCGGATTGGATTGTGTCCTATTTGAATGGCCAACTTTTCAAAAAGTTAAAATTATGTTTAATTTTGTTTTACATACTTGAGTTATCTATAGGTGGAATTGGTGAGAGCGCTGTACATTTGTGTTTCAACACATTTGATTCCTTGGAAATTTCTGTAGCTCATTCTGGTCTTTAATGAAAAAAAGTGCACATTAATATATAGAACTCTATAAATCAAATTATATATAATAGCTGTTGTGTTAGCCTCCTGTATAGCTATTAGATACATTCCTGGGTATTTTTTACGATCATTCCTTTAGGCAACAAACCCTCAGCAGTTCTCATCTAAGGGAACAATATTGTTAGTGATAATGAATGCAGAGGTTTAGCTGGAACTGAATAGCACCACGCTAAAAGCAAAATTGTGATCTAAATAGACTACCGGGATGAGAAAATAAGTTCAAGCTGTGGTTTTTCTCCCCTCAGATGAACACTTGGGAAGCTAGATGCGAGGGAATCCTGGATTGTAGGACTAAAAACACCACGAAAATAACAAAACATCTCGAGAAATTCTGAGAAGACCGAAGGCTTTCTAGAATTGGCAAGTGACTCAAGAAAAAGTTCTACTTGGGGATTTTTCGCAGAATGTTATCTCTGCCTCCTCAGAGTTTGAGTTGGAAGAAAAAAAAACACCAAAATTTTATATAAAGACATTGATGATAAACATTTTTTTAAATGTTTATTTTTGAGAGAGACAGAGTGTTTGAGTAAGGGAAGGGCAGAGAGAGAGGGAAACACAGAGTCGGAAGCAGGCTCCAGGCTCTGAGGTGTCAGCAGAGCCCAACGCAGGGCTCGAACCCACAAACTGTGAGATCGTGACCTGAGCTGAAGTCAGGTGCTTAACCGACTGAGCCACCCAGGCGCCCCATGATAAACATTTTTAAACAACACCTAATACAGATGGCAACAGCTTTGAGTCACAGAAAGTGAGAGGTGGTTTCCCTCCTCCACATGCCTTAGTTGAAATCGACATACGTTTAGAATGGCAAAGGTACCAGACAGTGACTGCAGAAATAATGTAATGTTTGACAGTGCTTGGAAAATATTTTTTTAAGTATATGTCAAAGTTTTGGAAGTGGGCTTCTAAATTTCTAAAATACAGTTGGAATCAAGTATTTCCTTAAAGGCAAACTTGGCCATGATAAAAGTAACTTCCATTTACTATGGGAAGTACAGAAAAAAATACTTGTGCCATTTAGAGAACTAGTACTCTTTAGACTTCTGAGCTTTTTTCTGTTCATTTCCTGTATGTTTTCACACAGCTTTGATCATGCATTTCACATTTGTGTGTACTGAGCAAAACCTCTTCTGCCAACTTGATTATTTTAGTTAACTGGGAAGAGACTAACCCTGAAATAATTGACATCTGGTTCATTGATGTTGGCTTAATGAACATCCAGTCATTGGACACTTTAAAGTTTTATCTAAAATGACTAACATTGTCTGTGAACAGAAAATGCCAACAGTGTTCCTTGGGGAACTGCCTGTCATAGTTACTGCTTACTTGGTCCACTCCCTTGCAAAGACTGCCAGATGCTAGACTGTTGGATTTTGATTATTTAAGTGGCTGAGAATTTGGGGGACAAGTATAGGGATATAGGGCAGTTAAAAATGCCACAACCATAAGATGTATAGCATGCATGAAGCATGAGACTATATACTCTCATTTAGTAGAAATCCAGTGAATTAATTTATATATATATATGTGTATGTATATATATATATATATATATATATATATATATATATATATATATATATATATGTAAATGACAGGGGTGCCTGGACGGCTCAGTCTGTTAAGCATCCGACTCTTGATCCCAGCTCAGGTCTTGGTCTCAGGGTTGTGAGCTTAAGCCCTGCGCTGGACTCCATGCCGGGCATAAAGCCTACTTTAAAAAATAAAAAATAAATAACATATGAAGAAAATTAAACAACAAAGAAGAGAATATAATGAAAAAGATACATTCTGAAGCTTTACTGACCTCACTCTTACCCCACAGTGTCTATAATGCCTTAAAAATCTCAATGGGCTTTCTGTTGCACTTTTAGCCTATTTGGAATATTTGTAAACTGTGCTAGTCAAACTAAAGGAAATTAAGCAGAGAGTGTTATTATTATGACTATTAATAATAATAACACTTAGAATTACTGAAATGTTACTACCTAATAGGCTGAGTTAGTTCAAGCACTGAGTTTCTCCATAATCTTAAATGCAAATTGTGGATATTACATTCAGATTGCCTTTTTTTTTCTGTTTGTGATATGAGTGAAGACCGCCAAGTTTATTTAAGTTGCCTCATTAGCCAGAATATTTCACATAATTGCCATTAAGTATCGCAATCTCTTCTCTATAATACGGCTGAAAGAAAAGAATTTTAATTCTTTTTTCAATTATTAATCAATTTCAGTATTCATTTCTTAATAGGGAATGCTTAATAGAGCACCGCCTCCCCCTTCCTTGACATTTTCCCCTTTTGCATCACTGATGAATGGGAATCAAACTACAGACCACTTACTGATTAGCTGAAAATTTCTAATCGTGTCATTTTGGAGTGGGAGTAATTTGTGCAATGGGATAATAATTTCTTCATAGTAGAATGCATATTGAACAATGATTGGTAGGGAATGAAAAAAAAAAGCCTAGACTTAAAATAAAAAAACCTCATTCTCTTATTTTGCTTTTATCAACTGCCTGAAGAGTTTGCATGCAGCTGTGCTGGTTTTTGGAATGATATTCCATGGCAGCTCAAATAAATAAATAAATAAATAAATAAATAAATAAATAAATCATACACATACACACACACACACACACACACATACACACATACTAAGATCTTTAAGTTTTAATGACCTAGGTATAGGATGGCGGGGCATGGGGATAGAACAGAGAAATTAGAGTCATTTTGCCTCTTCCTTGTCTGCACTTTCATTTTTTTGCCTTCCAAATAAGGGCAGGACACTCTCTATATTACTCCTGCCATGTTTCGTGATGTGTTCTGAGTCGAGCCGATAGTAGGCAATGAGCAATTATTAATGATTAAATGAGTGAGCCAATTAATTGGTACATTGGATTAAAACTTACTGCTCTTTTTTCTTTCAATTCAAAGCACAATTAAATTTCTTTTGTGTTCAGTTATTAGATTAATAAGCATGTTAAAAAAAAAGTTACCTAATTTCAAAATACCTCAATCTCCTGCTCCAGAAGAATGAAATTTGACTGTTTGAAGATGGAAGGGAAGATACAATGACTCTTGGATAGATTTTAAAGGGAAAATTGATCATAAGTTCTCCGGTAGCAATGTTTGGAAGTTTCACAAAATGAGACATTCTTCTATCGAGAGCAGTAGAAGTGATTATGAGAGAGTTGAACCTGATTGTAGAAGATGGATGGAGTTAAATATTCTGGAATGAGAGAACATTGTTTACGGATTAGTCCCAAGGTCAAAAAAATTGACAATGTCAAACCTCATATGAGATCATTTTCAGGATGAGAGGGCCAAGTTATTTCCTGGTATCAGTACCAGTTCCTTTCCAATAATTTAGAGAACTTCATTCAGAGTGGTTCTGATTACAGATCTAGGAAGGTTCCACATATAGCAGAGATTTTTTTCTTTATCCAAAAGTGCCTGGAATATATATACTTCTGCACTTATTTATGAAAAAGGCTAGTTCTGAATAATTTAGACTGGTGTCTTTATTTGACTAGCTTTCTTGGTATCGAATCACAAAATACAGCATTTTTACAGTGTCAGGGTTATAATTAGGGAAAGGTTACTCAGCGCCACTAAGTGTCCAGCAGTCTCTCAGATAGTGATTTAATACACTGGTCTTTTGCAAGTGTATCCTTGTACTTTCTAAAACAGATAAAGAGTAATTTAGATACAGGTAAAATAGCTAAACAGAAATGATTTTTTTTTCCTAAAGACTTTTCAGATGGCATTTTTTCTTTCACTTCAGAGGAAACTGAAGCAGTAGGATTTTTTTTTTTTCTAAACTAGTCCTTAAACTACAATGTTTAAACATTATATGTACAGTAAACACTATCTGGCAGAAAGAAAATGTCTTTTTGAACTGATAACTCTTTTAGGTTTTCAGGGTGACCATATATTACCAAACTTTTATTATCCAACCTAAGATATTCTAAGAATAAAAGAGTGCTTTTTATTTTGCATTATTTTTTTGCCTTTTAGACAGAAAGAGCATGAGCAGAGGAAGGGAGAGAGAGAGAGAGAGGGAGAATCTTAAGCAGGATCCACACTCAATGTGGACCCCGACATGGGGCTTAGTCCCATGACCCTGGGATCATGACCTGAGCCAAAACAAGGAGTTGGACACTCAACCGACTGACCCACCCAGGCGCCCCTATAAGAGTACTTTTCATCATTAGTTCAGGACAGCAAACCTAAATGAAGACCTTTCTGTAATTAGAGATGGACTCCCACCCTATGTTTTGTTGGAGCAAGGAACTTACATGTAATTTAATCATTAGCCCATAGGATAAATGCCCAAGAATGAGATACAAAATTTGTCCTGAAATAACCATCTTGGTTGATTCCTTTCCTCCATTTTTGCTGTTACAGCTCACTCTCCCAGGGCATCTGTAATATGAGAGGGAGAATGTGTTGCTGAATCAATGAGTAAATGTAAGACAATAGTCTGTTTTGGTTTAGCCGAAGAAACACTTTAACCTTGGTTTCATTACTCTGAAATGAAAATTGGTTTCTTTTACTCAACTCTGAAGTCAACAAAAGTTCAGAAAAATCCAACTTCATGATTAAAGTGTATCCTCCTCCTAACAATGTGGGCCTTCATCTCCTTTTAAATTGTTTTTAAGAATGCCCCCAGAGCAGATTACATCTAACTTCTTGCGGAGCAAAAAAACGACCATTTGTCACAAGTCTTTTTCCTTCTCCTTCTTCATTTTTTTCCCCATATTTTGTATTCCACTGTTTTGTTTTAATCCCCCTTTGTTTTATTTGGCTGCTGAAGCCAGAGCGCCTTGCCTTTGGCAATAAAAGCTTATGAGTAAACATTCTCTGTGCCTTGGAAAGCAAAAGCGTCACCCCAGTCTGCACATCCAACTGTGCCCCTCTCTAAAGTCCTGAGCCTGTTCTTAAATTGGAACCTGAGCAGCGCTGCCAAGATTGCGTGCTGCCAGCCGGGTTCCATCGGGCCGGTCTGTATTGATTCGCGTTGGTTCCCCTGTTTTCTGTCGGTTAGCGATCCTGTCGTAAGCTTTGATTCCTCATTATCTCAATTGCAAATTCCATGAACACATCATCATGCTGCCAGTGCACCCAGGATTTGAAGCTGACAATACCGGATCAATGTCTCCGGGGCGCAGCCCTGAATTTCAATAATACAATTAAATTCCTTGACTGCGAGATTTACCCAGATTGTCGATTCTGCATTTTCTGCACGTTCAGTGTGTGAAGCTACCCACCCACAGAACCCGAGCGCAGTGTTCCTGTCAGTGCATAACGAAGGAAAAAGACTTGATCGTGAACCTGAGGGGAAGATAATCAAATGTTGGACCTGCTGAGCCTGTTAGATGAAACTGTTAACAAGGCTTGCTCAAATCACCAGGGAAATCCTGTGCAGGGATGAAGATTGGGGTTCAGTTCTGAAATATGTAAGCAGGGCTAGGCTGGATAAGGTCTCCGGGCTGGTTGCTGAAGCTGTGTAGCAATCCTTTCGAAGGATTTGTATTTTCCCTCAGGAGTCACTTCACACGGGTTCACTGGAATCGGTTGAGCTCAATTCTGAGAAACGTGCTGACACAGAAAGTGTCATAAAAGGCTACCGCATGTTTAAATTCTAATTTTCACCAATACAAAACAAAATAACAAAGTAACAAAGCCAGAACGATTACTTCCCTTTTTGTGAATTTAAAGGGTAGACTAGGGAGAAAGAGATGTGCAAAGCAATAGTTACTCTGAACAGGTGCTGTGTATCCTTGATAGAATCGGAATGGGAAGACTCAAGTAACATAAAGTGTTTCTTTCAGTAGACTTGACTTTCAATTTACTTACATACTTCAGACAATGAGAACTTTATAAATCTGCATCCTGCCTTTACTGCACAAAACTCTATATTCGTCGCGTTTATTTCCCTAGCTATCCCCCCTGGAGCTCCTTCCCTTCCTACCTGTGACCTCACTGAAGGATATTAATGAATACAGTCGACTTTCCGCATCTGGTGTGAGGCGACTAAGCCTCTGGGACTGATAAAGCATTTCCAGTCCTGGAGTCATTATCAATTTTTATTCGAGATAGCACACCATTGAAACCAGAGCACGTGTTAGAGTTCCTCTACCTCTGAATTTCCTACTCCAAGAAACCTTGACCATTCAAATTTGACATCCAAGGTCATTTGAAATAGACATTTAGCACTGAACTGTAAAACTATCTATTATGGAAACATGTTAAAATTTTATTTAGGCTATGAGGCTATGTGTGCCCAGTTCCTATCGAGAGCAGTGATCTATTTTAATGACATTTGAATACTTTAAATATTTAACTTCTCAGGTTAGATAAATGATATAGAAATTTACTTTAGTACTATGCTACAATCTTTTGAAATGGTCCTGACTTATTTTTAATGCATATGTAGAATACTATTGGGGGATAACTATTTTCTAAACAACATTCATTCTTTATTTATCCATATCCAGGCATTGTGCATGTGTCTGTTGAAAAGTTCTTGGAGTTTAGGGTGAGAAAACTTGGCTTAAAATTCAGTGATGACTCTTTTATCCTACATGATGCTGAGAAATACAGTTTACCTCTTATTGCCTAAGTAATCATGTATACAGAATGGAAATAATAATAGCTGCCTTGCCCTTTTCTACATTGTATGAATTAAATAGCATAATTCTAATGTGAGCTTTTTGTAATTTTGAAGTCCTACACAAATGTCTGTCTTAATATTAAAAAAAAATTCAAGAGTCAGACTTCATGTCTTTTTCCAATACTGTTTTCTTCATTATATTTTTTCAACTGAAGGATTGCATTGTACCCTCTTTGTACCCGATGAGTTCATTGACTCTGATTGAACAAGTTCCCTTTGACGTCCAGACCTTCCTTATCTGTTACTTCTGGGTACCCATGAATTCTGACCAAACCAAATTTCGACCACCTCGATGACTTCTTGAATATTTCTCCGCTTTCATAGTTAGATTGTAGTTCAGAAATTTAATCTCACATAACCAACCGTCTAAGGACATTTCAACTGTTATTGCCTCTTCTTCCTCCAAAGCAAACGCTTATATTTTCCGTCTCTTTTGGTACTAACGTCTCCTCCTTTTAAGCCAAAAGAAGTCCAGGCATAATCTTTGACTGACCTCATGTTCATGATCTCATAGCTCCTTAATAGTAGAGTTGTATCCAATTCTACCTCCTAAACATCTTCTATAATTAGCCCGTTTCTCCATCTCATGGACAATACTTCATGCCAAACCATTTGTCTGGACCATTACAACAACCTCCTATTTGGATTCTGATTCTATGCCTTATATACATGTCCACTACAACTGCAATCTTCCTAAACACAAATTTGTGTTCGTTGTCAAGCTTAAATTCTTTGAATGATTTCCCTTTGCCCTTAGCATAAAGTCCAAGACATGTGGATGTTTTAATCTGGTTTATACTTCTACCCTGGTTTGTTTGTCCTTGATATTTGAAATATTTTATGTACTTATTTCAATTGGAAATTGAGGAATCCCCCTTTTATTCTTTAATGAGTCAATGAATGAATGAATGAATGAATGTCTGAATGTGTGAATGAAATTTGGCATTAAACCTATGAAAATTTAGACAAGCAGAAAGTTGAGTAATTATTTTAGGCTTGGAGAATAGAGTTTAGCAATATAAAATAGTGTAACTCTATACTATTCTCTTACTTATGTTCACATACATCAGGATTTTTCAATCTTAGTACTACTGACTACTTAGTACTAGGGTCAGGTAATTCTTTGTTGTTGGGAGCTATTCTGAGCATTGTAGGATGTTTAGCAACATCTCTGGTCTCTACCTACTAGCACAATACCCCCTCCCCCTAGTAGCGATAAATTTACATGTCTCTGAACATTGCCAAATACCTCCTGGGGAACACACCCCCAGCTCAGAACCACAGCTTTATCTGTTTAGCTCCCCAAAATTTAAAAAAAATTAAAAAGAGGGGGTAAGAGAAGAAGGAATTCTATTGCTATACCTGATTATCAGTGATTATTCACACTGATGCCTGGCTATTAAATTCTCATGGAAGAGATTAAAATGACCCCTTAAAACAGTGGATCCAGCACTGTGCAAGCTTAGCCATTCTCATTCCTTTTTTGGATCAGTCTATTGGATTTCAGAAACTCCCTAGGATCAAAGACTTGAAGCATAGGTTCTGAATCAAAATTATTCTATTTTAGTATTTTGAGCAATGAGTTTGAAATACCACCTTCTTATGATATGAAAAAAGTAGATAAGTACTTTATGTTTTACACATTACGTGAAAAGATAGACAAATTACTTTAAGTAAAATGGGCAAACATTGCCACAGAGCCTGCTATCTACTAAATAATGTCCACCCTCCACGAGATGTAGAAGTCCTATGGAGAATCCTGAATACATATTAAAAACAAACAAAAAGCCCTTGAAGCAACCCATTTAAAACATGGAGCCAATTAGAACTCAAAAAGTTGTGAAGCATCTGAAATTTTAAAATATTTATAATCTTTGGGAGCGATGTGCACAATGCAAGAAGTCACATTGGTGGCGGTCCTTTAACTGACCTACCGAGTTGCATTCTAGGATTTTATCATGGAAGAAGTTTACTTTTTAATATCTATGCTCTGTGACTTCTCATCATATCAAGAAGAATTATATTGCAAATAATCATGATCTGGATTGCTTTTGTCTGTGGCTGAAGCTGAAGCCATCCAATTAAAATATGGTGTTCAGGGAAAATAGCTCATTTTAAACCAGGGTCTTAGGCAAAGGAAAGGACAGCCTTTTATTAACTTTGTCCCTTGTCTCTAGACATATTTATTGCATTCTTCTGGAACAGAAATAATAGAAGCTCAGGCATAAGGCCATGTGTGCAAAAAAAAAAAAAAATCTCAGCTGCCATGAATGTTAATGGCTCTGTCATTCGATGGGATACACTATGGTTTTAAAATTTGAAAATGACTCACAAGATTTAGAAATATCTCCTATAAAATGTAGACATTTGATGATTAAAAGCAGATTACATGAAAGTGATAATATCTTGTTTCTGTCCTTGCACATAGATGCATATTTGAGTTTGGTTTATTTCTCTACTGCCAGCCAGTGTGGTCAGTAAATTTTTGTTCTTTAATTTGTCTGTCTGTGAAATGGAACAAACATTCCCCTGTCACTGTGAATTTAAATAAGATTTTAATATATTTTTTTTGTCACAGGTTCACAGTTATCCATACTCCAATTTCACTTTAGATTTTTGTGTTTGTATTATGCAGTGTAGGTCTTTATCTACTATTTGTTAGGATACTGTATCGACTACTGTAATCGATTTTCTATTTTTCCCAGATGTGTCAAAAGTTTTCAAATATGTGTGGATATGGGACTGTAGAAGAAAGTTGTAAAGTACAATTTTGGTTGATGTTTAAAAACGTTAACATAAAGTGTTGTTAACATATCTCAAGCAAAACAATGCCAAAGTAGTTGAGTATGTGGGTGTAGAAGCCTGAGCCAAAGGTTGTAGAGCTAAAGGCAGCTATCTAAGAGGCAGGGGATGATGTGAATAATTTTAAATCTACACCAAGCAGAGCGGCAGGCTAGGAATACATTCTGCCTAGTTAAAGTAATCCCGATAGTAGATAAGGTTAGTGAAACAGAGGCCCTACACCTGGCCCCCTGGCCATGTGTTAATATTGAACTAATCCCCATAGTAGGTGGGATAGGCCTGACCGGAAGCTGAGGATGAGGTCTTTCTTGCCCAGACAATATGGCTTGAAAGGAACTGATCCTGGGTGATACAAAACAAAACTATGGACTTGAACAAAGGAGATATTTTCATTCTTTCCTATCCATTACTACAAATTTGAAAAGGAAATGTAAGAAATATTTTGAGCATTAGTTCCACCTATACCTTTTCTTAACAAAGGAATTTGATGTAGTTCGAGGAAGGAGATAATCTATGTCAATAAATGTATTCAGATCTGTTTGGTCTTAGCTTTTTATTGGTTTGCTACTTTCTAGAAAAACTAGAAAATGTCAGCAGGGGGTAATTGTGGGACATGAAAGAATGGCACTTTTACATTTCTATTTTGCAGCCTGCCATATTGTTTGAAATTTTGTAATTTTAATAATTTATTTATGAAACATAAATGAACAAAATATGGAAACAAAACAAATAGAAACACCTAGAAAATTCTTCTATCTTGTTGGCTTTTATTGGAAGTGAAGAAAACTTGAAAATAATGCTAGTAATCCATTAGTGTTTAACCTTTAAAACATATAAGGACAGGGACACCTGGGTGGCTCAGTTGATTAAGTGGCCGACTTTGGCTTAGGTCATGATCTCATGGTCTGTGAGTTCGAGCCCCGTGTTGGGCTCTGTGCTGACAGCTCAGAGCCTGGAGCCTGCTTCTGATTCTGTGTCTCTCTCTCTCTCTGCCCTTCCCCTGCTCACGTTCTGTCTCTATGTCTCTCAAAAATAAATAAATGTTAAAAAAATAAAAAAAAAAAAAGAATTGTTTGAAACATGTAAGGACAGATTCTCAGATATGGAAAAAAAAGAGTTTATGCATTGTACTTCCTTTTTGAATCAGTTTGTTTTTGTTATTATTATTGTTATTATTACTCTATTTTTTTTTTTTAATTTTAGAGAGAGAACCCAAGTAGGGGAGAGGGACAGAGGGAAAGAGAGAGAGAATTTTAAGCAGGGTCCAAGCTCAGCACAGAGCCTCATGTGGGCCTTGAATCTACCACCCTAGGATCATGACCTGAGCTGAAATCAAGAGTTGGATGCTCTACCAACTGAGCCATCCAGGTGCTCCTGTTATAGTTGCTAAATCTTATTCTTCTTCTCCTTCCTCCCGCCTCCTCCTCCTTCTTCCCCCCTCTTCCTCCTTCCTCCTCCTCTTCCTTCTTCATTAGAAGGAATCTTGAATTTTTTCTGTGAGGTTGTGCATCATGAGGTCTTTTCAATTGTCATCAGAATTTGCCATCAGGCTGTAGGGATGAGTCATGTGTTCAAGATCATACAGTGATCACAGGCAGATTCAGGCATATTGAGAATGAGATCTTAGCTCTATCGCTTAATGGTATTGGTGAGTTATAAAGGGAAAATTACCCTTGTTCGCTTCTAGAAAAAGACTTGATTTCTATCTCACATGATTTGCTGTTAAGACATATCTCTCTTTTTTGGGGAATGTTTTCTCTCTACCTTTCCCTTCTCAATTCTTGCTTTCTTGCCATCTGTCATGAAATTATTTTTATTGTTTATTTTCAGACATTAAATACAAGAATGACAACCGATTTCTTTAAGAAATTACCCAAAATATTTTCTAAGATCAAAGAGGCATTAATTTTCTACTTTTATCAAGGAAATATGTGTCAAATAAACAGAATTCAGCTGGAATTGTTGCAACTCTGGTTTAAACAAATATTTCAAGATAGCATGCATCCGAAAATAGGATACATTACAAAATAACCTAAAATATTTATGGGACTTTTTTTTTGTCTGTGTGTAATTTAGAGAAATTGGAGAGAGTTTAACTTCTTTTTGTTTGCATGCAAAGAAATTCTTATCCTGAAGTGTTAGAAATGAGGACATTGTAGACTCACTGTAACCTACGATTTTTTTTTCTGATTATAATAGTCAATATATTATAAAATGAATACATTGGGGAAATTTTAAAAGAAATAATAAACCATATCCTGGTTATATCCAAGGTAGTTGATATAGTTCACCACCTAGGTCATGTACTTTGTCTCTCACAAATGGACTATTGTTATTTATATTATTTGAATCATTTTTTCAATAATGTCTTGCAATTAGGTATTAGGAAATACATCATGTGATTATGAATGTTAAGATTTTCAAAATTAGAGGAAAAATATAATTAGATTCATCTTCAAAAGAGTCACATTTACATAAATGTAAAGAACAGAATCATGTAGGGTGAACAAAATCTAAAATTCAACCTGTTAAAACTCCAGGTGAAACGAATATGGTATTCTTTTTCCAATTTCATATTTTACATTGATCAAATTAAAGCAAAGACCTGTGATTAGTAAAAATAACACAGTGTACCAGAGTGCTTAGATACTGTAAGTGACTACCTAGAAGGAACAAATGTTGGGGAAAAAGTTTTTCTGCTACTGCATAAGGCTAATGTTGTAACTAAATTATGTGAGAAAACGTTAATAGAGATACACTTATTTTTAGAGAGGGGACAAAATGATATTAGAAATCAAATATACCTCAGAGCATTGTGACAGTTGGAAAATGAGGCCTCCCAGCAACTACTTGGTTTGAGTTTGCACAGTCTGAGAAGTGAGACTATAAAAAAAAAAATGAATAAGAATAAAAATTTAAAAACCTCAGAAGCATACTGGAGGAATTTTTTATTTGTGAGTAACATAACAAGATCCTTTGAACCCAAATGATCAATCCTATAGTAGAGAATTAAAAAACCCAGAAAAAATTTTTGGCATAATGTTACCATCTAGTTTGAGAAGGTGTATGTGAGCCAGTTAATGGCCTCATGTTCTGCACTCTGGTATCTGATGGGAAAATTTCTGATCTCTCCACTAAATGTATATGTAAAAGGTAGATCTTTTTCTTCTCCATTAATACTCTTAAAATCCGTAAGACATGATGAGTATTCTAGTTCCAGCCAAGTTGGAGTGAAGTTTCCAGATTTATTCTGTCTTTTAAAGCAGTTTAAAAAAGGGCAAAATATATGAAATTATGGCTTTCAAAACACTGTACTTCAGGCAATGAAAGACAGCTATAGCTGAGAAAGAGAAAAATACAAACAAACCCAGTTTTCTGAGTCGAGAGCGTTTTCAGGATGTGGCATACAAAAAGATATTACAAGTGGAGACGGGGAGAATCTAGAAGTTGAGAGTTCAGGAGAGTCCAAGGAGAATGAGGAAGTTAGAATTTCCAGAACACAGAGTAGAAAGTACACTTCTACTCCAGTGAACTGCAGAGTCACACTTCAATATTCAGCAGGAAACTGAGTAGCACGTGCTTGTTAGAAATGTATACAGGGACGCGTGGGTGGCTCAGTCGGTTAAGCGGCCGACTTCGGCTCAGGTCATGATCTCACAGTCTGTGAGTTCGAGCCCCACGTCGGGCTCTGTGCTGACGACTCAGAGCCTGGAGCCTGCTTCGGATTCTGTGTCTCCCTCTCTCTCTCTGCCCTTCCCCTGCCACTCTCTGTCTCTATGTCTCTCAAAAATAAATAAACGTTAAAAAAAAATGTATACAAGGCTAGGTGGGGAAACAATGCCAGAAAAAATTATGAGGAAATAGAATCCTATGCTCACACAGGACTGGGGTTAACCCCTGTTCTTGCCAGCCAGGCGGGAAACCTCATTATTCATGTGGAATTGGATAGGTTCCTCAGACTGAGTTAAATCTCCAGTCTTTCCTAAGGAATCTTGAAGACATTTCCAAAAGGATCAACCGTTTCTATGTAATCTAATTACATCCCTGAACAAAGCTCAAGTACATTTACAGAACTGTAAACATATCCCTTACACTTAAAAAAACAACAAAAAAAAAAACCCCAAAAAAGTAAAATCCACAATGTCTGGCAATCAAAATTACCAAGCAGGGATAGAGGTAGAAAATCTGGCTAATAATGAGAAGAGAGATTAGTCATTTAAAACTAATGCAAAGTTAATCCAGATGTTAGCATTTGCAAACAAGGATATTAAAACAGCCATTGTAACTAAATTCCATATGTTCAGAAGTTCAGAGACATGAGTGATGAAAAAAACATAAAGACTCTGATCAAACTTCTAGAAGTGGATATGCTAGATGAAATTTAGGGAAAAGTATACACTGCAGAAAAGAACAATTAGCAAATTAAAGATACAGTAAAAAAATAAAATAAAACAAAGTATCCAAAATAAAATATTCAGAGAAAAAAGAATAAAAATAAAAAATCAGAACCCCACAATATCTGTGAGCTGTGGGTCAGCACAAAGCAATCCAGTGTTCCTAAAATTGGAAGACAGGAGAGAGAAAGGACGTGTGTGTGTGTGTGTGTGTGTGTGTGTGTGTATGATGTATATATTATATAACACATGTACATGTAATTTATAGTTATATTCATATATAAAATACATATTGTCTAAAATATATATGTTGTAATGTATGTATATATAAAATAGATTTTAAATATAAAATATTAAACCTACAGAAAAATATTCATATGTAGTTGGTATATATTAAATATACATATTTGAAGACATGTATGGTATGTACAGTGGAACAAATATAAGAATGATAGATTTGTTGAAACAATGCAAGGGAGAAGAAAGTGGGGCAGCAATTTAAAGTACTGAAAGAAAAAAGTGTCAACATGAATTTTTATACCTAGAACAAATATTTCAAAAACAAGGACAAAATGAAGGTGTTTCAGACACAGGAAAACTGAAATAATTCATGTCTGTCAGACATACACTGAAGAAATGTTTAAAGAAGCCATTTAAGCAGAAGGAAAATGATACTGGATTGTAATCTTTATCTTTTACACACACAGTAAAAGTTTCAGACATGGTAATTGTTGGTAAATATATAACACTACCTCTTTATCTTTATTATTTTTTTTAACATTTTAATGTTTATTTGAGAGAGACAGCGTGAGCAGGGGAGGGATAGAGAGAAGGGGAGACCCAGAATCTGAAGCGGGTTCCAGGCTCTGAGCTGTCAGCACAGCTGTCAAACTCGCAAACCGCAAGATCATAACCTTAGCTGAAGTTGGACGCTTAACTAACCAGGGGCCCCTAATTACCCTTAAAATACAAATGTAAGTGTGAAAAAAAATATGATACTGTATTATGAAGTTTATAACACATCCAAATATAAAATATATGACAGTAGAAGCACAGACTGGAACTGAAGAAATGCAAGTATGCTATTAAAAACTTCTTTTATTGTATGCAGAGCGTTATAATAGAACTTAAAGAAACATTGTGCTAAGTTAAAAATGTGAACTGTATCTAAATACAAAGAATACAACCAAAATGACAAAATAAAGTTATACATAACAAACAGAAGAAATAAAATGGAATTTCAAGCATACTAAATTTCATTGATGGAAGAAGAGAAAAAGGTAACAAATGTCTGAAATTATCAGAGATAAAAAAATACAAAAAACAATCTATGTAGACACAAACAGGCTAAAATAGATTTGGAAGATATGCCATTTAAATACTAGTCAAAAGCAAGCTAGAAGAACTATGTTAGTATCAAATAAAATTAAATAGAAAGTATTGCCAGAGACAAAGATATTTAAATAGAAACAGGCAAACAATAGAGAAATATCAATGAAACCAAAAGCTGGTTCTTTGAGAAGGTCAATAAAACTCTAGCAAAAGATTAGGCAAAAAAGGAGGGAAATGAGAGATGACACATTACAAATAAAAAGAATGAGAAAAGGAATAGTATTACAGATTCTACAAATACAAAAGGGTAAAGCAATCTCTTGAACAAGTTTATGTCAAAATGTGTCTGTTTACCTGATACGGGCACAATGCCCAGAGCTCATACTTGCTCCACACACTTGCCAACACTTGTTACCCCAGGCTTTTTCATTTTAAGCCTTGTGATAGGTTTGGTTACAATGATGCAGACCATTTGGAACTCTCATGCGTACTGCTGATGGAGGGGAAAATGGTGCAGTTACTTGAGAAAAGAGTTTGGCAGTTTCTTAAAATGTTGATCATAACTTTCTGTATACCCAGCTATTTTTCTTTTATGTCCCTATGAAACCCCATGTCCATGCAAAGTTTTAAAAACAATTGAGAGTGGCATATCAAATTAGGGAGACATGACAGTTAGACTCTTGATAGAGAAGCATATTTGGTTTATTTTTTTTTATATTCCAAGAATGGGTATTTTTTTTTGAAATTCATTTTTTTAATGAACATTTTTTTTAATTTAAAGTTTAGTTAATATACAGTGCAATATGCTTGGATTAACAAAGATAGACAACTACACTGTCTCCACTGCCAAGGCAGTTGGCCCTTCCTGTGGGCCTGGTGTCAGATATGATGTGTGTTGAAGAGAAGCCACATAAACAGAGTGGAACCAAATGATACCTAAGGTCCAATATTTGTGCATGAGTCCTGGTGCCTAAATTGGGACTCTCTTAGATATATGGCTTGCAAAATTATGGAAAGAGCCCAAATGTCCATCGAATGATGAATGGATAAAGAAGATATATATATACATATATATATATATATACACACACACACACACACACACAATGGAAGAAATGACCTATATATATACACACACATATGACATATATATATATACACACACACAATGGAATAAATGGCATATATATATACACACACACACACACACATGACATAAATATATACACATAGGGTGGTAGGCGTGGGGGAATGGGTGAAATAGGTGATGGGACTTAAGGAGGGCACTTGGTGTGATCAGCACTGGGTGTTATATGTAAATGTTGACTCCCTAAATTTTATATCTGTAACTAAACTTATACTGTATGTTAGCTACTTGAAATTTAAATAAAAACTTAGAAAGGAAAAAAAATTAATAAGGGCTTCATATGCAATAGTCCAACCTGGAAACACCCCAAGTGTCCTCAACAGGTAGATAAGTAAACAAAGTCTGGAATATCCATTTAATGTAATCTATAAGAAAACACAAAGTGAAAACAGCCTATCTCTATAAGCAATTACATAAATGAATCCCAAAATAGTTTTTATGGAATGCAGCTAGAGAAAAAATAGATCTATCATTTAGGTGGATTTCTAGAACATGCAAACTAATCTATAGTGACAGATCAGTGGTTGCCTGGGTAGTGGCATGAGGGTTATTACGTAGGGACACTACGAGTCTTTTGTGGGTAGTAGATATATTCATCTCGTAATTGCAGAGGTGGTTTAATAGGATTTGCATATGTCAAATCTTATCAAATTATAAACTTTAAATATTTGTACTTTATATAGCTTTTTAAATGGTTGCTTAAAAAAACTAGCATGGCTCTAATTTATGGAGACCTCAGAAGTTTACAGTTCTACAATTTCCAAATTTATAAAATAAGATATAGAAATGTCTTTTCTTATTTGAATTTGGTACAGGTCAGTCTCTCCAAAATCTGGAACACTTCACATAGTCCTTATTAAAGTGAAATAGGTCAGAGGCGCCTGGGTGGCGCAGTAGGTTAAGCGTCCGACTTTGGCTCAGGTCATGATCTCACTGCTTGTGGGTCTGAGCCCCTCATTGGGCTCTGTGCTGACAGCTCAGAGCCTGGAGCCTGCTTCAGATTCTGTCTCCGTCTCTCTCTGCCCCTCCCCCACTCACTCACTGCCTCTCTCTCTCTCTTTCTCAAAAATAAACATTAAAAAAAAAAGTGAAATAAGTCAGCAATTAGATGTTCAAGAATGAACAAGTTTAAGTCGTTAATAAAATACAGCATTTTATACATTTATTTCAATTTTTTCTTATAATTCTTAAATAATTTTTGTGTAGTCTTCATTCTGTTATGATCAGTTAACTGACATATTCGCAACCAATGCATGACTGTGGGTAGCAGTTTCCCTGCATAAAAATATTCCATTACTACCATATTTTAATTAGATGCTTCGTAAAGTACTTGGGAATATATATTTTTAAAAGTAGCATGTTACCAGAATTATAGCTTATGAAGAGATATATATCTAATTAATTAGTGTGGTTTGTTTTATCCATGTTGCATTGTTATGAATGTTTAATGATACACTTCTTAATTTTTTTCTGCTATAATAAACTATAACCTAATAGTTTGCATTTTTAGTTTTTATGGTTAAAATGACCTTTGATAATTTTTTTGTAACAGATTATACCCACAATATGTGTGTTCTTATCTTTTCATAATAGACATGTGTTCATAAAGGTAACTGATTTCAGTTTTTCTCATGATATGTCTGATGTGACTTAACACGCACTCTAGAGCAAAGGAAATTAGAGTGAAATTTATATTTCAATATATATATTATATATTAGAAATACCCGATCTTCAAAAGTTTTCCAGTTGGCATTGTACATTTCTCACTGGTAATTCTTAAAATAGTTCAGAACTAGGGGATTATGGCTGCCACAATACCGGTATTTGTATTTATGCAGCCCGCTGCATGTTGTATCCATCGTGCTTTAACAGTCTTCTGATAGAGTTCAGAGAAGAGAACTGTGATGCTGACCTGCTAACCATGCTTTGGAGATGAGAAGGAATAGAGGGATCTTTTGTGATTTGATTAATGAGTATTCCTTTTTTTTTTTTTTTTTGGTGACTCTTGAGATCTGACTTTTAAAACATTGGGTGTGAAATGCTTGGTTAGAAAACAACTTTTAGAAAAATATGTGGGAAATTAGAATGGAATGATACTATTTTGACTGCTAGTGTTGTCCTGAGAACTATTGTCATTCTGAAAAAAAACATAACAAGGTTGGAAGGATTGAGGGAAGACATAAATTAGGCTACTCAATTGTAATGTGTATTAAGTATATCAACTAAGTCAAGTTGCATGTGATAAGTCTCTAACCTAGCCTTTCAAATCTCTTTCTCCTTTTCTGTGTCCTTTCCTATTGATGTCACTGAATCCTGGGAGACCACCAAAACTTGGTTTTAAAAAAAGCAATTTGAATTTCTAAGTATTGCTAAAATCTGTTTTCTCTAATTCCTCAACCTCAGTGCAAACCTTCATATTTTCTTCCTATAATTTTGCCGTCACCATTTAGTCTTACTTTGGGTTTGCCTTCTTCAAGTTATCATACGTGTTTCTAAAATGACAATACTATCTTCTTGATTCCCTACTTAACACTCATCCACGACTTCCTGTGCCTTTTCACCCCCACCCTCCTCTCACATTCTTCCTCCATTGTCTTTAGCTACTTTCACAGTCTCCTGATTGGTCAATATCAGCTCTGGCCTCATTCCAGACCTTATGCCATAGCGCAGCTAGTGTGATATTTTGAAGTCTGATTATGTCAGTGCTTGCTTAAAACTTATTCATGCTCTTAAGATAAACACAAAGTTCTGTAGTATGGCCTCTTAGTCAGACTGGGTCGACACCTGCTCCAGCACCTAGCCTCATCTTCTGCCACGTAGCTCTTGCTCTCCCTTTTTTCCTGTTCCGTTCTCTTTTCTTCTTGAGCATAGTTGACACACCATGTTACATTAATTTCAGGTGTACAACATGATTGAACAACTATGTATGTTATTTATGGTGACCACACGCATAGCTATCATCTGTCACCATATAGCATCGTTACAATATCATTGATTATATTCCCTATGCTATACCTTTTGTTCTCGTGACTTACTCATTCCATAACTGGACGTCTGTAACTCCCACTGTCCTCACCCATTTTACCCATCCCCAAAACCCCCTTCCCTCTGGAAGCCATTATTAAGTTCTCTGTACTTATAGATCTAATTCTGATTTTGGAGTAGGTCAGACAGAGAGAGACAAATACCATGTGATTCACTCACATGTGGAGTCTAAAAAAGAATAAGCAAACCAAAAGATAGTTCATTGCGTGAGTGTGTGTGTGTCTGTGTGTGTGTGTGCGCATGAGAAGTTGAGTCGTTTACAAAAAAGGAACAAATGTAAAGTTTTCTAATGATTGCCAGACTTAGATACACTTTTTGTTAGGTGGAGAACAGTGCTGTTCTATTTTTATAGAGCATTCTGTAATCTTTTTGACCTTTCTTGAGAGAGAGAGCAGTAATTGTCAAAATTACATTTATCATCTCAGTAAAACTATGTAGAAGAGACAAGTCGAACACTTACAGTACAAGGGAAATGGTCAATGACAAAAGGTAAGGATTACACTCTTAGAATAAAACCTGATTTCATTCGTCAATAAATGTTATCTTTTTCATACAATGTACCACTGAACAGTTAAGGTATGTGAGAGGTATATACATCAGCTGGCATTCTGTCGTGGTTTTATGGTCGTAGCTACCAGAGCAAGAAGCCACACTTACACACTTATTCACACAAAGACATAGACACTGAGAGGCACAGAGCTCACAAGTTTCGCACTCACTTGTGCCAGAAAACATAACTAGATTTTCAAGATTTTTTGCCAGTAAAGTGTAGCGGCTTCCAGTTGCATATTTTGAAAAGGAACATAAGAAAATGTCATCTGAAATTATAGGCAATCTGTTAAAGAGATAACATATAACCTAGGGATCCAGAAAACACAGATTCTATTTTGCCCTATCAACTAAATGTGGCTGATTATAGTGAAGGCAGAATCTCTGGTCAAAAGATTGAGACTAAATTTCATTTTGCATTTCAAAACGCCTAGGCAATTTGCAATTGTTACATTTTCTAGACAGCCACACCAGCTTGCTGGTTTGAAGATAGTTCAAGGAACCTCAGGAATCCAGAAACAATATGTGCTTTTGCTGAAGATATGAAAGCATAGTGTGTCCTATTTATCTTAGTAACTACGTTGAATTTTTTTTTTTTAGTTCCCGAACTGGGTTATTTACACGTAAATACTATTCATGTATAAATAATAACTGTCACATAATTTCTTCTGTGCTATCTGACAGTAACATCCGTAAAAAAAGATCATTCCTTCCTATTTTGCTATTTCTGTATGCAGGTAGAATCAATATGCTGGCCTCTACTCCTATAGATAATCTAAATTCTACCCTGAGATCAGAAAGCCTGTATTCTCGGATGATATTTATCTTAGGCCCTTGTAGAATTGCTACTGGGAGTGTGTTCGGTAATGTCATATTTTCACCTTTTATCTGCGAACACTACAGGAAAATGCATTATTACTACACTTGTTGCAGAAATATTATTGAGGCCATTGTTTGCTTTATGATATCACTGCGCTGTGGCATAAAATTCCACCTGAGAAGTTTCTTGGAGTCAGTTGCTAAAATGCACATGGCTTCTTCTTACATTATCGAATGTTTAAAAAATGTTTTGAAAATCAAAAATATGTAGGCGATTACTTCTCATATACTTTGTTAGGAATACATTTTTTAAGGTTCTTGTTAAAATAGTGGCATTTATAACTAATTTATTTTTTATCTTATCTTAATTTCCAACTCTTATTTATAGCCTGTTAGATTTTGCCCTAGCGGAGATCAAGTATGTGCCACTTTGTAAGAAGTCATGGTTGAGTTTTGAGTACTACGGTTTATGGAAAACTGAATCCAGAGAAATTTAAGAGTTGTGATTTTTAAGATGGCTCAACTATGAAACAGGGACATATTTTGACTACTGTTTCTTTAAAAATTCTTACTATTTGGTTTTTTTTCTCCCCAACATTTTAATTATTTGAAGTTGTTTTTAATGACCTGCTAGTTATACAGAGAGTATTAAGTCAAGTAATGTTTTCTACATTGATAAAGATTATTTGTTGATTTGTTTCAACAAATGATTGGGCCTATCAACTACTTTATTTTTTTCTTTTATAGCAAATGTAATTTATTAAGGCACATTTAATGTATATGTAGTAAAATGCTGAAATCTTAAATGTACAACAAGATGGATTTTAACCTATGTTTACACATGTATCAAAACTCTTATATCTCCCTATCTTTTCAGTATTCTCTCCCAGAGGTGAACATTATTCTGATAGCTATCACAATAATTTTAATTCCGCCTGTTCTTGAACTTGATGTACACAGAAACTTAAGGAAGTTACTCTTTTGTGTTTGGTTTCTTTTACTTAGTACAATTGTATTATCTGTATTGTATTCCTTTTTATTTATGAGTAGTAAATTTTATAAGTAAATTTATTTAATCTGCTATTGATAGACATTTGAATTATTTACAATTTGGAAATATTATGAATAAACCTACCGTGACCATTCCTGTAAGGGATCTTGTGTGGACATACACAGTTATTTCTACTGAATATATATTCCTAGCAGTGGGTTACCGAGAAGGTGTGTGTCAAATTTTATTAGAAATTTGTAACTATGTGAAGTGATGGATGACAACTAAACTTGCTGTGGCAATCATTTTATAATATATATCTATATTGAAACATTATATTGTACACCTTACACTAATATAAAGTTATATGTCAATTATATCTCAGTAAGACTGGAAAAAAATTTAATGGAGGCGATCGTACCATTTGAATTTATATGAAAATTTTAGTTTCACATTTCATAGACATTTGATATTGGTAAAATTTTAGATCTTTTGGTGAATGTATCTTATATTTATTTTAACATGATTTAAATTTTGCATTTCTCTGGGGGCACCTGTGTGGCTCATTTGGTCAGAGTGTCTGACTCTTGATTTTGGCTCAGGTAGTGATCTCGCAGTTCATGAGTTCGAGTTCCTTGTATAGCTCTGTGTTGACCATGAGGAGCCTGCTTTGGGCAGGATTCTCCTTCTTTCCCTCTCTCTCTGCCTCTCCCCGGCTGATCCTTGTTTACTCCTGTACTTTCTCTCTCAAAATAAATAAATAAATAAATTTGCATTTCTCTTATAATTAATATTCTTGCACATGTGTGTTAGCCATATGGATATCTTCTTTGTGTAACATTTCTTCTTTTGCCCATTATATTGGGTTGTTTGCCTTTTCATTGCTGATTTATAGAATTTAAAATTTTTTTCTTAAATATATTCTAGGTAAGAGTTCTTTGCCAGGTGTGTGTGTGTGTGTGTGTGTGTGTGTGTGTGTGTGTGGTGTGAATGTGTTTGTTACATATATTATATATGTTGGTGTATATATTTTGATTTATGTAATGTGGATGTGTGTATACATACATGTATGTGTATGTTACATATTGTTTATAGGTATATGTGTTATGTTTATGTTGTGTTTATATACCCATTCCTCATATGTCTGTAAATAGTAAATTCCAGGTGATATATATGTGTGTGTATGCACACACAAACACATACATGCATGTATATACATACATACATACATACATACATGCATGTATATAAACATACATTCCCTACAGGTCTGTAAATGGTAAATTCCAGGTGATTTTGTTTTAACAATAAGCAGTTGAGGAGCCTGAGTGTCTCAGTCGGTTAAGCAGCCGACTTCAGCTCAGGTCATGATCTCACGGTCTGTGAGTTCGAGCCCCTTGTCGGGCTCTGTGCTGACAGCTCAGAGCATGGAGCCTGCTTCTGTTTCTGTGTATCCCTTTCTCTCTGCCGTTCCCTTGCTCATGCTCTGTCTCTATGTCTTTCAAAAATAAATAAACGTTAAAAAAGTTAACAATAAGCAATTTAGGAAAACCACATATATCCTGCTAAAAACAAAATTTTCCCCCTAAGATGAAGTTACTCTGTGTTTTTCTTTTAGTAAATAGTACCATTAGCATGATTACAAATAGGTTTGGTCAAGGTTAATAACTTTTTCCAATATTCCTCATTGGAGGAGTTAGGGATTCATTAGTTCTTTCTTCCAGGTTCATTGTTAATTCTTTCCAGTTTTATTTTCATTTTCATTTAATTCGAAATATTTCCTAATTTTCCTTTGTAGTTTCTTTTTAGACCCATTAATTATTAAGAAGTTTGTTACTTAATTTCCAGACACCTGGAAATCAAGGTATCATCTTGTTACTGATTTATAGTTTAGTCTGTTGAGATTGGAAATCATGCTCTGTATGATTTAAAGCCTCTGAAAATTATTGATTCTTGATTTAATGACTTGGTGTGTCTGTCTGTCTCTGTCTCTGTCTCTCTCTCTTCTTGGGTGAATACTCCATGTGCACTTGAATGTGTATTAAGTAATTATTGGGTATGATGTTAGACAAATATCTATTCATTCAAGTAAATTGCTAGATTGTTTAAATCTTTTGTAAACTTAATGAATTTTGTTTGCTTGTACTATTATTGAGGGGGTGGTGATCAAAATCTCCAGCTGTGATGGTGGATCTATTTCTGCTTTCAGTTTTGTCCCTTTTGTTTCATGTATTTAAAGCTATGCTATTGGGTACATACACTTTTAAGTTATTGTGTATTCAAGAAATGATACTTTTAATCAGTATGATCTATGCCTCTCTCAGAACACTCTTTGTCTTGAAATTTATTTGTTCTGATAATATAGCCACAGCTGCTTTTTTTTTTCCATCCATTTGTTTTCTACATAGCCACACTTTATGTTTGCCGTTTATAAAAAGTACGTAGAGGTAGTTGGTTCTCTTTTTATATCAATCTTACAGTCTTTTAATTTGAGTGGTGTGTTTATCTGCATTTAATGTAATTTTCATTTTGTTAGATTTAAGTCTGTTGTCTTGTGTTTTGTTTTTATTTACTCGACCTTTTCTTTAGTCCTTTTATTCTTCCTTGCCTTCCTGATTTTGGATTAATCAAGTATTTTTTTTTCTTTAAGCATCGAGATGTATTTTATTTATTGATATTTTTAGTTTTCCTTTTATCTTGGTTGTAGTATTAAAATGTACACTATGCATCTTTAACTTGTCCCACTTCACAAATAGTCAATAAATATTATAATAAGTCCTGAATTATGCAAAAATTGTATTATGGTGGGATACTTGGGTGGCTCAGTTGGTTAAGTGACTGACTCTTGATTTTTGGCTCAGGTCATGATCTCATGGTTTGTGGGTTTGAGTCCCGCTTCGGGGTCCACACTGACAGTGCAAAGCCTTCTCAGGATTCTCTCTCTCTCCGTCTCTCTGCCTCTCCATCCTCTCAAGATAAATTTACTTAAACAATGTTTAATGGAATAGTAGCCTTTAGCCCTTCCTCTCGCCTATGATATTATCGATATATTTTACTTCTACATACATTTCAAGCCCACAATATATTGATAGTCTTGCTTTAAATAACCAATAATTATTCAGTTTATTGTTTCAAAACAGTATTTTATATTTAACTGTATATATACTGTTTCCAGTGTTTTAAAATTTCTTCATATATTTCTGGACCCCTCTCTATAATTTTCCTACGGCCCAAAAAAGATCTTACTACTTTTTAAAGTACAGATCTGCTGGTAATGAATTCCTTCTCTGTTTACAAACTTCTTTATTTGCTCTTTATTTTTTAAAAACACTTTATCAAATTACAATTTATGCATATACCATGAAATTTGCCCCTTTTAATTGTATAGTTCATTAAGGTTGGTAAACTTAGAGTTGTGCACATCACGTTAGTCTATTTCTAGAACATTCCCATCACCTTGATAAACTCTCTCATGCCCAGTTATATCTAATCACTATTCTCACACCATGTCCTAGACAATCACTCATTTACTTTCTGTTCTCATAGATTTGCCTGTTCTAGGCATTTCATATAAATATAAGCATGTGATACGTGGTTTTTATGTCCAAATCACTCCCTTAGTATAATGCTTTATAAGTTTCTTCCCTGAGTAGTATACATCAGAATTTCATTCTTTATTATTATTATCTGGTATTATTGCTTTGTATGGATGTGCGACTTAGGTTTGAAATCCCCTTCCTGGTTGATTGAAATTTTGGTTATTTCTACTTTTTGACTGTTGTAAGTGCTACTGTGAAAATATGTGTGGAAATTTATGGACCGAGATTTGTTTTCATTTCTCTAGTTAGATATACAAAGGTGGAACTGGTTGGTCATAAAATATATTTATGTTTAAAAATTTAAGAAAGTGCCAAACTATTTTCCAAAGTGAAAATGCAATTTAATATTCCCATAAAAAATCAAGATGATTTTTTTCCATGTTATTTTGCCTTAATTTTGAAGGATGTTTTGATGGATTTAGAATTAAGTGTTGGAACTTTTCCTTTTCAGCACTGAAAAAGGTACTCCATTATTTTCTGCCTTCCATTTTTTCTTGAAAGAAATCAGCTGTTTTCTTGCTTTCCTGCAATGTGTATTTCTTGCATTCCTGCCTGTAATGTGTATTCTTTTCTTTGGAAGCTTATAAGCTTTCCTGTTAATTTTCAGTTATTAATAGTTTTACTCTAATGTTGCTGCATGTCATCTTTGTGAAAATTTTAACCTTTTTGGGATTTGCTGAACTTCTTCAACATATAGATTGATTACATTAAATTTGGAATTTTCTCAGTTTTAGTCTCCAAATACTTCTTTGAGGTAGGTTTCACTCCCTCTCCTCCTGGGACTACAATTATACATGTGCTAGATCATTTGATAATGTCACTCTGACACTGCATACTGTATACACTGTGCATTAGTTTTTTTCTTGTTCTTCAGTTTTAATAACTTCTATTGATCTGTCTTTGAGTAAACAGTTTCTTTTGTTTCACCCTGTATGCTGCTCGGCCATCCAATATATTCAGCATTTCCGATATCTTATTTATCAAAGTTAGAATTTCAATTTGTTTTCTTTTAGTTTACCTTCTCTTTGGAAATAGTCCATATTTCACTCTATTTCTCTATCTTTTTCCACTTAACTATTTCTAATAGTTATTGTGTTAAATTAGATGTTTATGGTAACTATGAAGTCTAAGGAAAAGTACCACCATTTTCTAGCCAGACAAAGTTAATGTAAAATAGGAATCAAGAACTTGGCGAATCCATCGGAGTATTTTTGGATATAAGCAACAGAAAATCTGAATCAGACTATATGCATTAAATGGAATTTATTGACCTGTTTTTTAAAGTCCAAAAATATGCAAGTATCAGGAAGATTTGATAAGGCTGTGCAGACACTAAAGTTCTACCTTCTCTGTTTCTATTTCTTTGTTCTTCTGTGGTGTTAGTGCATTTTTTTGGCAGACTGTCTGCTCATGTTTGACAGGTGGCTGCTAGAACATTGTAGCTTTCTCATTTATATGTAGAAATTTAATCAATTTTCAATTGCTGTGTAACAAATTGCCACAGACTTAATAGATTAAATAATGCAAATTTGCTATTTCACAATTTCTGTAGGCCAGATGTCCAGCGTGGTATGTCTGGGTTCTCTGCTCGGGGATTTACAAGGTTGAAATAGAGATTTTAGCCAGACCGATGCTCATCTAGAAACTCTAGGGGAAAGTTGGTGTCCAAACTTCTTGTTGGAAGAAGAATTCAGTTCTGTCCGGTTGTTTGGTTTGAGGTTGCCATTTCCTGGCTGGATGTCAACTAGTCTCATCCTTTTAGCCTCCCCATGTTTCTTACCACGTCACCCCCTCCATCTTCAGGGCAGCAACAACATGGCAAATCTTTCTTATGCTACTCTGATTTTCTTTCCTTCTATCAGCCTGAGAAAAGCTTTTGCTTTTAAAGGACTTACGTGATTAATCCAGGTCCACCTAGATAATCGCCCTGTCCTAAAGTTCATCTGATTAGTAACCTTAATTACATTGCTGCATACTGTTATGTCAGGTCACATAATCCTGACAACAACCCTAGAAGATGGAGATCGTGGGGGCCATATTATGATTATGCCTAAGCTCAATGCGTTCAATACTGAACCAATCATTGTTGCCAGAAAAATGGTATATAGTGATTTTCTTTGGCCAGTTAGAGCCCATCTCCATATATGTGGGAAAGCAAGAGCCTGTTACACTGGGGAAATAGACCTGAGGATGCAACCAATAAATGTTCACTACACTTGAGTTCTGGTCCTTTCACTGCCCCTTAACAAACATGTGAGTTTTGGCAGAAAATTCTCTGTTTTTTTCATCTGCGAAATAATAATAATCTAAATGTAGCAGATATTGTAAGTCTCTGATAAACATCATGTCTTTTACTGTCCTTGTATGACATTTCCCAGGTTACATGTGTTTTGCTTCTAAAAGCCATAGCTGTCACTCTCATCATAAGATTGAATTTGCACTACACTTTTTTCCCAAAAGTCCAGAGAGCTGTGCATCCCTGTAGTTTTTAGTGTTAAGAGAGAATCTTTCATCACTTTCTATATCCTAGTGGTTAACGGACATAAATTTGGATGCTTTAAAATAAAAATCATTTGCAGATACTCTTTTTAAACATAATTCCCAAATAGAATTTTAATTTGCAACTCATTCATTCTGGAGGATATACCAGGAAGATAGATTATTTTCATTAGAAACACAATGTGGTCTTTCTTGAAACAAACCCACATCCATCTTTTTCTTTAAGACAGTGGTTGTTTATTGATGATACTAACCTTCAGAAACTTGCAAAGTAACATCAGTGATGCTTTGTCCTAGTCAATTGCTCAATTACCTATTTCCTGTTGTAGACCCAGGACTAATTTCTAAGGAAAAATGTAAAAACTTCACCAGGCCTATTCCTCTAAAATGATTGGGTGGAGAGCCATTCAGGCATAAATCTCCATTAGAATTCTTATTTTGTATTTAGTCTTCTCAGTTGGTTGGCAGAGCATGTGAATGTGCTTTGATCAGAAGAACAAAAGTTCTCTAGATACTTGCCAAATAATATAATCTTGGAATTCCTGCTGTCAGGTTGTTATTAGATACCCATTGTGAGATACAATATTTATGGAAAATTTCCTGAAGGCCATGCAACGTATACTCTTCTGGCTGTCCTAAACGTTACCTTTGGATAAAGTCCAACCGTCAGAGGTCTATTTTACCTTGTTGGACAGTATTATTTTCACCCCTCTTAGGTTTACTTCTCCTGAATTCTGCTTTAGTACTAGGTCACTGAACTACACTGAAAGACCGTATTTGAAATAGCTATGTGAAATGCATTTATTATTATAGGAAGTATAAGGAAGCATGGGAAACATTGAGTTCCTTATCACAGAGAGTGCTCTTTATATGAAAACAAAGTAGAAATTTCCCTTAGGTTTACCAATCAGAAAAGCTCTGATTCTGTTGAAAAACTGATGTGGTTTCATATTATGGCCACTGTGAATCTGGTAACAGATCGCACTTTGGTCACTAGGAATGATATTGATGAACCCTCACCCTCCACTCTTTTGTAATACAGCATGGAAATCTTTCTTAGTGTGCCTCTCCACCCCAAGGTGTGATTATTTCCTCTTTGTAATGATTCTCTTGACTATATATTTCACCTTTTGTGTTGAAATATTTTTGTAAGATGCTTCAAATCCTTTGTGAACTACTTCCGCTTTATTAGCCTTCTCTTGATTTTTTTTTAATTTGGGTAAATTATGCATGTTGCATATATTGACTATTTAAAACCTGTCATTATTTCATTCAAAGGTCAGTGCAGTGAAGAAGAAATGAAGGATATAATTCCTGCCTGAAAGAAAAAAAAACCCCACTAATTTCCATGGTAGAGGAAAATAAATGAAAAAAGCATAATGTGAGAGGCTATGAGAACAGAAAGGAGGGATACCTGACTCAAAACTGTGTTTAGCCAAACTAGTCTCCACAAAATATGTTTGAGTTGAATTTTGAAGGATTTCTTATAGGTAGGCCAAAAGAGGAGAGAGAGAGAAGCTTATGGAACCTCACCAAGACACAAGAGATGACAGGTGGTCATTTCAAAATGACTTGAGAATAAGCTACAAGAGCATTGACAGTAAATGAGACTAGATAATGAAGGCCCTTCATGTCAAACTAAGGAGACACATTTTTTTTCTGAAGCATCGGGGATCCCTTGGAGGATACCATGGAAAGAGATGAAGTCAAGCAAATGGATGAATTTCTTATATCTTCCCCAACAGTTGGCCTTGTGTCTTGAAAATATTAGGTATTCAACTAATGTTGATTAATAAGTTGGGTACCCCAAGAAGTATAACTGAATACATTTTGCTCATAATCTTCTCAACCTTGTTTCTTTCATATGCTTTCCCATTCATGAAGTTGGTTAGAAAAGGGAGACTGTAATTCTTCTCCATTTTGTCATTTTTCCCTTTCTGCTTATTTCTGTAGGTAATTCCTGGTGAAGGTGAGCTCTAGAATCAGGTATCCGGAGGTTGTACCTAGGCTCTGTCACTGATAAGGTGCAGCGGCTGGGACAAACATACCCTCTCAGGACCATCCTACTAAGGCAGTTGGGATTTAATGAGATAAATATGTGTTGAAGTAAGTAACTAGTGCCTGGCCTACAGTGAGTTTACACAGTTAGTGCTACAGCAGGTTTATTCTATTTCCTATTACTAGTTTTACAAAAGTTCTTTTCCTTATTGACGTGTTTGCTTTGGCAAAGTGCAGTCTCTTCTACAGAATGTCTATAGTAAAGAAACTGTTTCAGGGGACAAGCTTCTGAAGAATATATGTAGTCATTGAAATGTTTAGCATACATGACATAAAGACCTCTTTTGTCTCGGTATCTCTACTTTTTGGTCTTATTCTAAATTTTTTAGTTGTTTTTCATTTTCATTCTGAGGATCTGAATCATTGCAATATTTTCCAATTTCAATTTCCACTATGTGTATTGGAAGTATTCCCTCAAAGGAAACTTGATGTGAAGGCAATTTCTAATCTTAAATAAACAACTAACTCATGAAGCTAGTGGTCTTTTTCAAGGGAGTCACACACACCCTTTTCCTGAGGATGTATATATATTAATATATGCACATATATTTATATTTAATATAAAAATATACTTACAATTTTTTTGTAATAGGTATTTCTTTCAATCTTGACTTTCTCCAGCTTGAAAAACCTAGGAAACACTAAGATTGGGTAGTTTTTTAAAAATATATATTATTTATACCATGCTGTTTCCCAAAAAGGATTTCAGGTCATTTACAATAAAGAAAAGCATAGTTACCATAAAACCCAAACCCATTAAAATCAGTATAAAACAACAAGAGCCCGGTCATAAAGGAGAAAGGAGAATATTGGGATCTGTAGAAAAATACTCTTGAAACATTTTCTTGGAACAAAGAATCCAGAGGGTTCAGTGAAATGTATTCTCTGGAAAGCCTTCTTTTATCATCACTAACAGCTTGTTTTAAATTACCCTTGAGCGGGGAGTTTGGGAAGAACACTTTTTTAAGATTTTTGCTAAGTCATTATCTCATGGCCACACTCTGTCCCACCCCAGCTTTTAGAGGCTAGTCTTTGTTTTCTCCCCACCTGGCACACATTTCATTGCTCTCTGAAGGGGCCTCAACCGTGTTTCTCTCACTAGACTTTTGTCTATCAATCATGACTCGCCTTTCTCCAGATACAAAGTGGTATTTCCCTTCCAGAGCAGGGATCTACTCTCCGTGATAAGATATTTTGGTTACAACAGTCTTTCTCCCAGCATTTTCCTTTGTCTAAAGGAGAAATAGGATATGCAGGCAAAACTGGGCTGGAAACTATATTTGCCAACTCCTCCCTTCCTGGGCGTGACCCTTCCTTTAGTACTCATCCCTCATGTCCACACGAGGATTGTCCATTTCCTGTCCCCACTTCTCTGATCCTGGACTTTGGGGCATTTTTCTTCTTGGTCTCAAGTTAGGGCTGGGAGTTTGATTAGATAGAAAGACAAAGGGGAAACATACACAGCTCATTATATGGAAATCTTCATTTTGCACATGGGGATCGGAGATGCCATAACTGTTATTTCCTCAAAGTGATATAAATGCAGAAGCTTTTCGTAGATTCCTGTGCAGATCAGTGCCAAGATTGGACTTTCATTTTTATTCATGCAATATATCACTCATAATGATTGTGTCCAACTCAGTACTTTTCACACTGTTCGCTGCTCCCTGATCTTTCAGCACAAGCAAACAATCTGAAAATACCTCTCTCAGTTTGAAGGGCAATTAATGAGAAGCATACCAGAAAGGTTATTATGCCTATTTTCTGGCCAGAGCCTTTGAATCACCCAAAGGGAAGCTAAGTATTATTTTGACATTCATTATTGGCTGAACACCGACTATGTGTTTCTGAAGATAAGATTGGCAAACGGCTTCCACAGCCAGATCCACACAGCATGGCATGTGCTTGAGAAAGGGACTCATCTGGTCTAAGTTCTCCTGCCCTTACAGCATGCAGAGTTCAGCTGGAATTTGAAGCTTGAGTAGCATTTCTTTCCAAAGTCCATTAACTGTCCACGAGACCCCGAAGTTATTACAAGCTGGAATATTCCATTCATCCTAGACTATTGACTTATTATGTGACTAATTGCATAGCAACACAATGGACCACAACTGTTCAGATTTCACCTGATAATTCAGGGATTTTCTTTTAGGTGAAAGAAATCAAATCACTACGTAATAATAAAATAAAGCTTTACAAAATGCCTCAAGAGAGAGATAAAAAACAAAACAAAACAAAACATTCAGACTAAAATTTGTTTCACAGTCCTCAGGTTCTTTCCAGATGCCAGCCCTTGTTTTCCATTCTTCCTTTTCTTCCCAGGTTTCTAAACTTCTGTGACACTTCTCCATGTTTACGCTAATCCTTGTCCTGCTTGCTGACCCCGCGGGACCTCTGCTCTCCCTCCTGCTGCCTTTGGAATATTTAGGATAAATCCTTTGTGGTGATTTTCCTTGCCTCACCGTGTCACATGCTCATTTTACAGAGCCCTTTTACCCCACAGTAAATAGCCCAAGAGGGTGCTTGGAACAGGTGCGATGATTTAAGCTTTTTTCCTGTTCCATTGCCTGCTCCCATCATTTCTCATCTTTTTTCTTAAGCTGATACTCAGCTCCATCATGCTGCTTTTATAGCTGCTGTTCAAACTTTAATGAGGACAATCAATGCTTGCTCTGCCTTTTAAAAAAGAAAAAAAACAGATTAGAACTTAGAAATTACAATGTCCAACTACTCGAATTGAGTAAACACAATTATATTAAAACTGTGAATTAAAAACAGTATCTTACAAATTTAATACCTTAATTTACAGACAACCAAGGACCAAATGTCTCCCTTTGACTGTTTTGCATCCTAAATTGCTCTTCAGCCGTGGTGACCTTGCTTTAGCAAATAGCATTCAAACCCATTTATTCATTTTCCACCCTGAGACCAGTTACAGCCCGTCTCCCATAGGGATGATCAGTATAGGGCAGTTCACCTCGCGGCTGTCATTATAAACCTTTTGAAGTCAGATCGCCCGTGTCTGAAGCACCAGGTACAACCAGGGAGATCCGTGGCATTTTTCCTGGCTGCATTTCACAAACAAAAGACCTACGATAAAAATAAGCTTAGTACACTGGCATTTGAACATCACCATACACCCACCTTAGCCGGTAAATGGACATCAGTTAGAGTTGCCGTTTGTTTTGTACTTTTATTCTGTGGCCTTACAAAAAACAAACAAACAAACAAAAACAAAACAAACAAAAAAAACCCCTCAAGAATGGAGATTAAAAATAATTAGAAACTATGACACCAGATCTACCTTTTCTGGGTTTAGGCAAAATTGCCCAGGGATGGCCTCAGCATGCTTCAGGTGAGGGTGAAGGCAATTTGAGGTTTGATTCAGGTGAGGGTGAAGGCGACCTGGGGAGGTCTGATCTCTGATCACCTCTGATCTGCAACCACTTTTTGATAGGAGCTCTCGTATAAATATAGAGAGCCCCTTTTTTTTCCTTTCTGAAAAGTTGAGAATGGAGGAGCCCACATTTCTGGACATCCTGACTTTGTCTCCAGTGGCAGGGATGGCAGACTCAGATTGCTCAGTGATTGGAGAGGGCCACAGGTTTGTTTTACATTGTAAAGATTAAATATAAAGCCAGGACCCAAACACTACCACTCAGAAAAATGGCCCTGTGTCCCGCAAGATGCCTGCTTTATTTGCACAGTGTGCGGAGTATCTTACTGAAGCACAACTGAGTAGAAGGTACATATTATCAAGTACAGATTCTTCCATGAAGGCTGGGGAAGTGTGCACGAGCCTTCCCCTTGTGTGCCTCTGTCTTGGTCTTCTGACTCAGGCTGGCTCTTTTGAGTCTCCCTGATTTGCTATTTAAACAGGGCCTCCTGTTTCCCTGGGCCCTCTTAATATGATGACTAGAAGGGAAGGCAGTCAAGCCCTGGGAGAACAGGAAGAGAATGAGACTCCAGTAGTCAGCGCCATTGTGTTAGACGACCTTGCATCCTGCTCTTCCCCATTCGGGAGAGTGGTCTCAGAATTGACTGGCTTCCCTTCTCAACACACGATAGCTAATTTCCACCCTCTGATTAAATTTTTGCTTCTATCTAAAATACTTTTGCTCCTTTTCTAGTCCATTTGACTCTTTCTCATACCACAATGTCCAGTCCCTTCAGACATGCCCTGTCCACACCTAAATTCATTAAGCCCTAATCACATCATGCCTCACACCCACCTTTTAAACTGTCTTCTCCTTTCCCTAAATGGCACTGCCAATCCTGCCAGGTTCCCCTGGTGGCCTCCCCTTCCTTTGTTCCATCTTGCAGATGGCAAGGTCTCTGCGGCGGGTCTCATCCCTTCCTTCTTCCTCCCTCCCTCCCTCCCTCCCTCCCTCCTTCCCTCCCTTCCTTCTTTCCTTCCTTTCTCCCTCCTTCCCTCCCTCCCTGCCTGCCTTCCTTCTCCGCAGGTTGCCAATCCAATGATACACCACCGGCTCCATTTGACCTCAGTTACCAGCTTAATATCTCAGAAGAAGGAGTAGAAAATAGAGTTGAAGTTTCCTACTCATATTTTTCTGTTGGTGACTGCTGCCCGTGTTGAGATATATTTAGAGAGGCTGGTGGGAATGAGCCTGGACTGATGGGCTGTGGGAGCCGCAAGTGTGGAATCAAAGAGTTGACATTGGCATCACCTATGTGGGATTCCACCCTGAATCACAGGTATGATCATGTTAGAAAGAAAATGTAAATAGACCTCGGCTGGAGGTATGACTCTCCTGCTCATCCTGTGGGTCTTGACTAACATTTTTCTCTTTCCTCTGCCTACAACTTCTCTCTCTTAAGCCAGATTGAAGCACTCTTGTTACCTAAGCACATTTTTCTCTTTGTTTCTCCTCATGCCTTTCCTTTCCAGGTCCCCCGTCCTCTACTACAAACTGTTGAGTCCTGTATAATACTGGTTTAAATCTTTCTTCCTCCATGAAATGTCACACAATACACTTTTTCTCTGCATTCCTGCTCTATGGCATGTATACAATGCCCTTATGGTGTTCTGTACTCTCTGTCCCTATTCTGTCTTCGCCAGATGTTTTTGTTACCGTGTCACAGAATTTTTGGACCTGAAATCTCTTCTTACCCAGCTCTACCTTAGCCTGTCCTTGGCCTGGCACCAGTTTACAGAGGAGGGAATGAAGACTCAAAGGAGTTGCTACATAGGGATGGCCCTGTGACTATTGACCGGATGGAACAAGAATTAGGTCTCCTGACAGTTGCTCTTCCCCATTGTCTTACTCAATTGTGAAAGCAGACCAGTGCCCAACAATAAACAGTAAGTGATTCCGTCATCAAATGATCAACTCCTGAAACAGTTGGGGTATTTTTCAGCTTTGTTTTGTGTAGAGATGTGTCAGTACAGCTTTTTTGAACCTCGATTTATCATGCATTAACATTTTAGGGTAAATCTGCTTTTCTTTATGCATATTATTCTTTTCTACTCTTTGAATTTGCATATTAATTTCTTGCCCAGCATTTTCTTCTGTCCCTGCCCTTTTTTCTGTCTCCAGCTGTTCTTGCCTGTTTTTAGGTCTTGCTTGCTCCTTGGTCTGCTTGTGTTCCTTCGTTGCCTCTGATCTTTCCCTGCCCAATATGTTGACTAGTCCCCAGCTCTGATCTCCGATGGTAAAATAGATATATCAACTGTCTTAGATCCATGGTATAGGTATTGTGAGATAGTGTTTACAAGTTGTCTTTTGGGTGATTGTTTTGCTACTGCTTTTCCACTAAATTGACCTAAGGCAGTGAATTATAAACTTTCTGCAGAAAGGGGTAATTCCTTGTTCATCTTTGAAAGACCCAAGATACCTAATAGAAAATCTTATGAATGTGCCCAATAAATGCTTGTTGAAATACGAAACCAATAGAAGGCCAAATTTTATAATTATGAGGTCTTTGACTTAAAGGAAGACTAACACAAATGAATGCCTCTTAATAAAAAGAATTTAGAATATTTCTTTTCTACCTTAGTACAAAAAGTATAGAAATGTGTTATGAATCTATTCTTATTTTCTTTGTTGATTTACCTTTGCCAAACAAGACTATACCTAAATTTGCAAATCAGCTTGAACAGTGTTGAGATCATGAGGTGAAGTGCTTTAATGTTTTGAAAAAAGGAAGGAATAAGTATAACAAATAATTACAGAGAAAAGAAAAAACATTGATTGAATTTGCTTGAGCACCATGCATCCACTCATTACTGTTGAAGATTAGCCATGCTTCTAAATCTATGTGCTACTGAATTCAATATGTGCAATGAGGGAATAGATAACAACATAAAACTTCAAAGCTTCAGTTCCTGGAAGCCTCCTGGGTGCAGACAGTCACATCAATGGTAGTTCCTACTTCTCTGGACAACACGTTGGCCATATTTTCCATTTATTTCTAATATTGCTACCAGGCGAAACTTTGAAACTAGCTAAATTTAAAGGTAGAGCAAAGCAGCAACCAAAGTAATTAGTATAGTTAGTGTATCTGTAGAAAAAAAATCCTAAAATAAGTATTGAACCTCAGAGAAGAATTTCTTTCATTTCAAGGCCGGGAAAGTTCTTATGTCCAAAGTTAACTAATATGTCCAATGTTAATGTTCAAATGAGCCAAAAAGAAGGGACACATATTAGTATAAACCGTATCAATTTTATTTCCTGTGCAATACTGGTTTTGGTTGTGATTTAGTTCTTGAATCCTGGCTCTGCTACTTGTCAGCTCAGTGTTTCTCACACTCAGAGTAAGCAGTGGAGAGATTATGAGAATGTCAGACTAAACACTTAACTGGAATCTTATGTGATGGAACTATGGTACTTGGATTTTAAACACAAGTGATTCTACTGCACTCAGAAGTTTGAGAACTCTTGATGTGTGTGATTTGGGGAAAGTTTCCCAAACTTCTGAATCTTAGTTTCTTTGTATGATAGTGAAGGAAATAATCTTAATCAGGTTGTTGGGAAGGCCACGTAAGATCACATATGTAAAATATGTAAATGGATAGTAAAAGGTGACATGTGCCTTCTTCTGCTCGCCTGTAGCTTGAACGTCACCTTCCAGGCTATACATATACCCAAGTTGCCCCACATTGTCAGGCTTTTTTTACTTTTTTTAAATTTTTTATTTTATTTTTTTTGCATACCTGTCCTTTATTTTCAGTTTGACATTGTCATATTCCTTTTCAGTCATTAGTCTATTCCATATTAAGAATAAAATGCCTTATTTTCAATGGACAAAACATTACTATATATTTAAAACTATTAAATTGGAAGACTTTTTCATTATCAGAAATGTACCTAGGAAAACTTCAGCAAAAATCCCAACTGGTAGCAAAGCTAGGAAAGAGAAATTTTGATCAAGGAGCAGGAACTATGCAAGCCTTTAGAACCGTTCGTTTCTTAACTTATTTCTGCTCCAGTATTGTTAGTTTCGTAGATATCATTTGTGTTGAAATATCCTCAGTAAGAAAATCTTGATAAATGCATTCTGGTTTGTACATAAGGTGGATAAATTTTACTTATTACTTTTAATCAAAGTTTACTTTAATAGCCATTAATTAAATGTAATAACTAACAAGTGAATAGTATTATTTAATTACTACTAAATGAAATAACAAAGATATCATAGTCATGATATCATTTCTTAAGGACATGAAAAGACACTTAATTAAAGGTTAAAAAAGGTGTTCTAATTTTTGTTTCTAAATAGTTCCATCTTTAAAAAATAAAAATTAGATATTTCCTAATTTGATATTTAACTTTGAAATCATGAGATAGTGTCATGAACACTTAGTAAGTCTACTTAGCAGAGTATCTAAAATAGAGCCAACCTGTGTAGAACTTTCCTTTTGATGCCCAAAGACACTGAAAACAGTAGCTTGAGTAGCAGTCTCATGAAATATACTTGCAGGTTTAAGTTTAGGGTCTCTTACTGTGTCAACAATGGAGTGATTGGTACTGAGTCACAACTTAAAAAGATGGAGTCCAATCCTTCATATGTCCATAAAATGCTATGTTTTTAAATCAGAAGTAGGTGTGTTAGGGAATATTTTGTCTGCTGAATAGGCATAGATTTCCAAAGTTGGAGCATTACTGTTGGGACTTAACATGTTTAAGGGGGAACTTGCATATTCAACCATCTAGCCATTTGATCATTTCTTCTTAGCTCAGCACTTTGTCCATAGTTGTGTCTGAAGTGAGGACATTAATGGTAGCTCTGCATG
This sequence comes from Paguma larvata, assembly GCA_030068075.1. NCBI lineage: Eukaryota > Metazoa > Chordata > Mammalia > Carnivora > Viverridae > Paguma > Paguma larvata. The sequence continues at coordinate 49,231,500 of CM057839.1, read as the reverse complement.
GAAATTTAAAATGCAAAAGCAGATTCTCTTTTACTTGATGGGGAGAACTATAGCATGCATACCCCTGGAAGCAGCTTAAATAGCAGGCTTTCCTTTTTTTTTTTTTTTAATTTTTAACATTTATTTATTTTTGAGACATAGAGACAGAGCATGAGCAGGAGAAGGGCAGAGAGAGAGGGAGACACAGAATCGGAAGCAGGCTCCAGGCTCTGACCTCTCAGCATAGAGCCCAACTCGGGGCTCGAACTCACAGACCGTGAGATCATGACCTGAGTCGAAGTCGGCCGCCTAATTGACTGAGCCACCCAGGTGCCCCAATAGTAGGCTTTCCAAAGATCAAGGCAGGACTTTGTTCTCTGTTTTGGTCTAAGCTACATTTACCTCTGAAGAAGTCAGTATTACTCATTGCCTGTCTTCATTTCTACTACTATGATTATGAAGACTGGACCTCAACTTTCTCTGGGTGGGTGAATCATTGTCCTTGGTGATTATGTATCCTCTGAGTTGCTGGTAATAGAAATCAGTTATTTACTATCCACCTGACCACACTCATAATTCACAATTTAGCCATTGTTAGAGCAGCTTGTGCAATTCAGTTTTCAAGTGTGGGATTTCTTCACAGGTTAGATTCTAAGCACACAGCTCTTTCTCCTATACTTTTAGCAGGTCTTTAATAATTTGTTACTCAAACCGGATCATTCATTCTGGGCAGCTACCTAATCTGTCCACAAGTTAGCATTATATTGCTAATTAAAAGGAAGAAAATGAAATCAATACTTGTGTTTTCTTGAAAAAGAGAAATGTATGTAGTAATCATGGCTGTGAAATATGGATGTGTCCATTTTTCAAAAAGTGGGCTATAAAAAACACATCCTAGGTACCCGTTCAAGCTTTCTCTGACTTCCCAGACTCCTGGACACTCAAACTCTTGCTCCTCCTCAGCAGCCACCCTGACCTCCTAACCCTCTCTGAGTCTACACAGTTTCTCTGCCTGAGGCCAACCAGACTTGAGTCTCTGGCTCCTTGAAATACTAACAAACTTAAATAAAACACCACACCCAGGATTTAAGATCTGACTTTTCAAGCAGTTGCAGAAGAACCAAATAATGTAACCAGAAAGTTCAGGGGCATTCAACCCCCAGGCAGCTAACCTAGACCAATGGGAAACATGCAACAGAGTGAGCAGAGTAGATCAATTTGTTTTTCTTTCTTCCTCTAATAGATTGGAGTCAAGGTAAGATTTCTCCATGTGGCCTTTCAGGAGATGTCCGTCCCATGTGACTGAACAAAATCACCTATGAAACAGTCTTTTGGGTCTTCAAGTAGCTCTTTGCAAAGCAATGGAGAAGACTGTAGGGCATCACCATACATTGCTTCTCATAATATTCTCATTCACTTGATTCTTTGCTCATTGTTAATGAAAATTTAGACCATCCATATGAAGTGTTGTCACTTCATGCTTCCCTGAGTCTCTGTTCTAGGAGATCCAGGCTAAAACATAGATCATCCCAGTCAGTTGAATGCAACTGAAGTTGATGAGAAACAATCCATTTTTTAAGACTTAGACAGTTACTTTCATTCTAGATGTTATTCATTAAAAAGATATTTATAGGACATTTATATAAAGGCCTTGCCGTAGATTTGAGGAGGGAAGCTCTGTCTTCATTGAGGGTATATTCTGGTGTGAAAAGATTCTCAGTAAATGGATTAAGTAAGGACAGCATATTAATTTTTATGTCATAGATGGTTGTAAGTGTTATGGTGAACAATACTTCAGGGAGGAGGATAGAAAGTGGATTAGTGAATGGTGCACAACTTAAAAGAAGAAGGTTGAGGAGACCACGTTTAGAAAGTGTCATTTATGGAGAGATGTAAAGGTAATGAGGAATCTAAGTATGTTTCTGGGGAAGAATGTAGAAAAAAATGGAAATAACATAAAAGTCCTAAAATTGAATGGTGTCTTGTGTGTTCAAGAAACAGCCAGGAGGTCAATATGGCTGGTGCAGTATGAATGATTAAAAAGTAGTCATAAATGAGGCCATTGAGGTGTTACAGGGTGAAATCCTCATGATTTTTAAAAAGTGTTTGTTTATTTTGAGACAGAGAGAGAGTATGAGATAGGGGAGGAACAAAGAGAGGGAGAGAGAGAATCCCAAGTAGGCTCTGCGCTGTCAGTATGGTGCCTGACATGGGGCTCAATCCTACGAACCATGAGATCATGACCAGAGCAGAAATGAAGAGTCAGACGCTTAATTGACTGAGTCACCCAGGTGCAACTGCCCTCTAAGTTTATGTTTACTATAACTCATCACACTTTTGAAAGTGAAAGGAGATGAATATCTAAGTACTGTCCTAGCAAACCAGAATGGATGGTTACCCTATTTCCAGGCTATTGTAAGAATTTTAGACATTTGCTAAATAGATAGAAAGCAATTGAAGAATTTGGGGCAAAAGGGTGGCATGTTCTAGCTTATGTTTTGATAATAAGATACTGACCTTTGAGGGTGAGAAAAAGGTAAAAACAAAATAAAATGGAGGAAAGCAGTTAGGAACCTATGGCAATCATATGTATGCCTGGAGGTCTGGAATGACCACATAAATCTGAAAGTTGTGTTAATCAGTATCGACCTGGATATATGCTATGATAACAAAGAAACCCCCATATCTCACTGGCTTAAAGCAGAGCTCAGCAAACAATGGCCCATAGGCCAGACTTAGCCACCACCATTTTTGGTAAGTGATTTTATTGGGACCATACCCACACCTATTCATTTACAGTTTGTGTATGGCTGTTTTCTCTCTGTAATGGTAGAATCAAGTAGTTGCAGCAGAGATAGTATGGCTGCAAGCTTAAAATATTTATCATATGTCATTTTGTATTCAAAAAAAATTGCTGAACCTGTGCTTAAAGAAAAAAAAAAAAAGTTTTATTTCCTGTTCAAGCAAGGTCTGTTATCCGAGCACTCTTCTGAGAGCAGCTCATTTCCAAGCCCTGGATTCAGACATTAGAGTCACTTCCATCTCAGGACTCCACTTTTCCAATATGAGCCCTTCACTCTCACTAGGCATCACCATCACCATCATCATGTGTGGGAGGGTCTCAGACCAACTCTTAGACGCTTGCCTAGAAATGATAGACATCCTCTATTGATGAAGCCCAACCCAGTAGACTCACCTAACTGTGAGGGGTCTGGGTAATTTGAGGGTGAACATGATGATTGGTCACCAGTAAAGATTCTTGCCTAACAGTCATCGGTCCAGACATGAGACTAGATTAGCTCACTGAAGGAGAGAGCTTTGATAGAGGAGAGAAAATGTTCAGGGACTATGCTGGGCCACTCCTTAAACAACAGCAAGGAATCCGAAGATTAGGAGCTAGAAAGGAGAATGAGGCGGAGCAACTGGAGAAGTCTGTGTAAAACCAGATACTTGCACATGTCTTGCATGCCAAGTAAAGGAAATGTATCAAGAAGGAAGGAATTACATATGTTACATGCTGCTAGGCCATGGAAGAGGAGGACAGTTGTTGGATATGGATTTGGAGAGACCGTTGACTACCTTGACAATACTCCTTTCAGTTAATTAGAGTGATTCTGAAAGCCTGATTGGAGAGAATTTAAAATAGATTGATAAACAAGAAATCAGAGCGTGGAAAAATACGCAAGTATTTTGAGGAATTCTGCTATAAAGACAATCAGTAAACAAGGGTAGTAGATAAAGGGGTAATGGAGTTAAAAGAGAGGGTTTTTCCCCTTATTAAATGAGACTAAACAATTAATATATTAATAGACTTTTTTTGATCAAGAAAAATCTTGATGCAAGTATGAGAGAGTACAGTTGCGAAGTCCTAGAGTGTTGTAAGTGGAGGATTATGGCAGTAGGATTATGGTATGGTAAGTACCGAGGCTGCCCTTAGTAGGGGCTTGGCTAATACTCCGAAAGGAAATGAGTTAAGACTAGTACTGTCTAATCTCCGTTACCAAAGAAACTCAAAATACTCTGACTTCTCAACATTCAAACATCAATATTCTCTTCTCTCTCTCTCTCTCTCTCTCTCTCTCTCTTTCCTTTTGAGCAAAGTTAATTCCAACATATTCCCTTTTCCTGAAACATTTTGGGAAAAAGCATCTCCAATTAGGTCAACAGATTTGTGACTTTTCAACATGAATGTTTTAACCCTGGTAACGCTTTATAATTAGTAAAACACTGACTGGATTTCTTTTAATTACTATAATCCTACTGCCATCCCCGTGGTGCTAAGATGGCCAGATGTTCAGCTTATATTTTACAATAATTGTGTAACTGAACCTCTAAAGGAGGTTTAAGTTATTTTTTTTCTGTGGAAAGTAGCTCCTTTCATGGTGAGCTATAAAATTTCGAGTGGAAACTACGTATTCCCTCTCTGAATGCTATTTAATTCTTCCAGTAGCAATGCTTAGCTACTGTATTTATTTCAAACCATAACTATTCCTTTGACTCTAAATGTGAAAAAGTAATTTTTCACAATAAAGAAAAAGTAAAATTAAAAGTTAGTGAGAGTATAGGCCTGTAATTGTACCTAATTTGTACCGTATATGTGTGTGTGTGTGTGTGTGTGTGTGCGCGCGCGCGCGTGTTTTAATCGTGGATAAAACAAAGGGTAGAATTTAACAATCCCTTTTAGTTAGTATGTTAATTTCTCATTTTAACAAGACTTTTTTTTTTGAGATACAATAGTTGACATGAATCCCATAAGTTTCATTACCTTTTTTCTTGCCCTTTTTTAAAAAACAGCTTGCACATCCCCAGCATTGCATAAAATACCCATTTGTAATTATGCTTAACCTTTCCAAAGCCTCTGAGTATAGTCTGCTCATTAATCTTTAACCTGACAAGCCTTGGGGGTTGTGAAATTAGTACCTCCATGTATTAGAGACACAGAGACCATAGACAAGGGGTACAAAAGGGGTAATTAAGAGGAGGTAGGAAAAGAAATAGAACAAAACTAGAGGGATATGATTACATTATGGTAGGTGTCAGTGAGCATCAGAGACCATAGAATGCAAATCACAGACAGACTTCAGCAAACAAACCAAGCTATACATTTGTAGAACAAAACCAATGTAATCATATCCTGTCCTATTCAATGAAAACAACTTGCACCAAATTGATCCAAAATAAAGATTTACAAATATAATCATACAAAATATGGATTTGCTATGCTTTTATAGAACATTCCCTATATGTATTTTCTGATGCTATACTAAAGTATAACAAAGGATGTATCTTAAGTAAAACTAACATTGTTGCCTGAAGTTACCCTTTTGTGTTGAAAGAAGTGTCATATTTTTATCTATACAGATGTTCATTAGTTTTGAATTGGGTGCTGATGAAAAGAGCTAGTATGTGTAAGATTTCTTTGTATCATATTTCTCTACATAGCAAATTTTGCCTAGGCATTTTTGTGTTAACTGTTGAAGATTTGTCACAATAAAGGTTCATATACATGTATGCAAATATTTACACATATTAAACTATTGCATCTACATAATAATGAAGATTTTGAAAAATTGTGTGATTATTTTTATTTTTAACCAAAAGTATTCTTCAGAAAAGGGATAATCACATTATGATAGTTTTATAAATAGTCACATGTGATGAGAAAGAAATGGGGAAATATCTTTGTCTTTAATGTTAAACAAACAAAACAAAAATAGTATAAACCAAACTTGTCATCCCCTTCTCCTTCAATTTAGCGGTGTTTAGAATAACAGCTAAGTCACTATAATCGACTATAAAGTTTAGTGAGTAAAATAAGTTAGAAATTGATTTCTCTCTTGTATCATCATCCAACGGTAATTGAGAAGGCACGGCAGGACAGCTCTGTCATCATCAGCCAGCTATTACAGTGCTTGACATCCCTCCCCCAGTGGTTAGGTAGGGTATGCAGAAGGGTGCCTGAGTGGCTCAGGCAGTTGAGCATCTGACTCTTGATTTTGGCTCAGGTCATGATCTCGTAGTTTGTGGTTTTGAGCCCCGCATCAGGCTCCATGCTGATGGTGCAGAGCCTGCTTGGGATTCTCTCTCTCTCCCACTCTCTCTGCCCCTCCTGCACATGGTCTCTCTTTCAAAATAAATAAACTTAAAAAATAAGGGAAGGATACACAGAGTCCTAGACAAGCTTCTTTAAGGACATGATCTAGAATTCCAGTGCTTCTATTCCTATCCCATTGTCCCAAATTTAGGCACATGGTTAAATCAAACTATAACAGGAACTGAGAAATGTTGTGTGTAGGTATCCAACTAAAACTAGATGCTACTCTATACCTAGATATTCTTAAGTTTCAACTCCTTAGGTTTATATAGTGCTATGTATTAAAAATTAGAATTTGGCAAAATTAGAAAAGCAAAGAAAATAAAAGTTGCACATCTAAAACTAAACATGGTTAAACATTTGGATGTATTTCCGGTGTTGTTTATAAAATATATACTTACTTTTTATGCTTTACCTTTTCATTGTCTGCAATTATCTCTTGGGGCTTTTTCTTGCCCATTCTATGTCCTTTCTTTTTCTTGATTTCTTCATTAAGTAGTTGTGGGACTCTCCCTTATCCATTCATCAATTTGATAAATATTTAGTGAACAACTAATATATAACAGACATTATTTTGAGAACTTTGAATTTTGTAATAAATAAGACAGATAGAGCTCCCTGCCTCTTAAACTCCTGTTCTTGCCATGGAAGACAGAGTGGAGTGGTAAATTTAACAGATAAGCAGTCTATAGGTTAGAAAGGCTAGAAGTGCTGTGGTTTAAATCAACCATTGGATGGCCAGAAGAAAAGAGAGCCCAGAGTCTTGGCCAGGTGGTTAATTACTCTGGCTAAGAAGGACCACACCTTGCTTCCATCCAAAGGTCATTGACAAGAACTGTCATATGGTCACATCCAACCATCAGAGCACCAACCAGAAAATACAGTCTTGCCAATTGCTTTGTAGTGGGAAGAGCAGGGACTGTACGATGCACTGAGCTAATAGTTGCCATGGCAGGTATATTGGATGCTGGAATTCAGGTATTATTGAGAGTCGGACACAGATCTCATCAAGAGGGTGACATGTAAGAAAAGTTAAAGGAAATATTGAACTTAGTCACACAGATGTTTAGAAGAGTACTTAAGGCCAGTACAAAGACCTCAAGGCCAAGCCACACCTGTCCTATTTGAGGACATTTAAGGACATTTAGGAGTCCACTGTGGCAGGTGCAGATTGAGAGAAGGTTGGTGGAGATGAAGTCCGAGATGTACTGAGGCCAGAACGTGTTGGGCACAACAGGCCATTTATGACTTTGCCTTTGCTACAAATAAAATGAGGCATTATCGAGGGGTTTTGAAGAACTGTGTGAAAAAACTGCCGTGGTACTGAAAGTAGAATTATAGGAGGGGCGCGTTGTTGACTCAGTCAGTTAAGAGTCCAACTCTTGGTTTCAGTTCAGGTCATGATCTCGCAGCTGGTGGGTTTGAACTCTGCATCCAGCTCTGTGATAACAGTGCAGAGCCTGCTTAGGATCCTCTCTCTCTCCCCTCCCCCTCTCATTCTCTCTTTCTCTCTCTCTCTCTCTCAAAAATAAATTAAAAAAAAAAAGAATCATGGGAGAGCAAAAGTAAAGGCAAGGAACCAGTATAGGAGCCTGTTTCACTCATCATGTGTTGAATAGGAGACTGTTCATTGTTTTCCAAATTCCCTTTTCTTTTCTTCTGGATACTCAGCTAGACTACATTTCTCAATGTCCTTTGCAGTTAACATGGCTGTGGCTTGGGAGAGAAAGTAACGTGTACCCATATTAGGCCTGATCTATAACAAAATATACGTAACTAACCACTTCCTTCCCCAGCTGCCAACCAAATGGGGAAGGTGCCAAGGGTAGAACTACTAGATACAAGAAGCCTCGATTTCTTAGTGATTGCCTGGAGTTGATAGTATCCCTTCCCCTAAACTTGCCATCTAACATAATTAGTGTAGGATATAAACTTCTACTGAATTTAGTCACTGAGATTTGGAGTATGTTTGTTGTAGCAGGTAGGATTACATTACTTAATATGGAAATGGTACAGCGAAGTAGAGTTCTGCTTGATACCTGGCACTGGGTTAGCAATTAGGAGACACGTGACATGGAAAAGAGACTCATATAAGAGACTGAGAATCTGATAAATAAACATAAAAAAAAATTAAAAAAAAAAGACTAGTGACCTATCAATAGTGCCAAGGCTGAGAACCTCGTAATGGCCTGATTGGTCAGGCTGCTGTATCCCTCCAACGATATCTATGGCTTATTTCCCTTTCCCTTGCTATATTCAGGTTATCTTAAGTCTCTGCCAGATGGTTGCCTACAGTAAGCTTTTAGTGCGTTTACACATGGTCTTCTTCTGCTTGGAAGTTTTTTCTTGTTATCTTTTGAATGGCTATTCATTTTCTGTCTTTGTCTTTCAGCTTAACTCACCATCCATGATACATTTTCTGTCCTAAATCCTTATGTTTATTTGCTACACAATAGTATTGAATTCTATAATTATATGTCTATATGTATCTGTGTCACTTCCTATTAGATTCTATATTCATAAGTATAGGGACTTTGCTTAGCATAATAATAGCACATAGTAAGTCCTCAAAAATTTAACTGAAATAAGATTGGTGTTACTGGAATATAGTTGAGATGTTGATAAGATCTATATACAGTAAATATGGATGGTTACACAAGGCCCAATAGGCCATGGGATTTATTTCATTTGGAATTTATCTCAAGTGCTATAGGAAGTCATTAAATTGTTAGCAAAGTAAAATAGCCAGATGGGATTTTTATTTTTTCTTTCTTTTTTTTTTTTAAGATCATTGGCTGCTCTGGAGAGAATGAATTAGGATGGGAGAACATAAGAGCAGCATAACCAGTAAAGAAGATATGAGAATAGTCTATATAGTAATGGTGGCTTAGATTCTTAGTGCTGAAAGTGAAAATGGCAAGAAGTGAATTGATTTTAAATCTATTTGAAAGTAAAAGCAAAGGCATCCCTATATTGGATATAGAAGGTGAAAAATATTAAGGATATTACTAAGGATAATTTCTTACTTTTTAACTTGAGCAATTGGTAGGAATTGATTTCAGTTCCTGTCTTGGAGACAGCTAAAGAAGAAAAATATTTTGTCTTGTTTTGTTTTTCCAGCTTATTTATTTTGAGAGAGAGAGAAAAAAAGGGAGAGAGAGAGAGATTGATTGATTGATTAAGTGGGGGAGGGGTGGAGAGAGGAGGAGAGAAAGAATCCCAAGCAGGTTTCATGTTGTCAGTGCAGACTTAATCCCACAAACTATGAGATCATGACCTGAGCCTAAACCAAGAATGGGGTGCTTAACCAGGCCACTCAGGCACAGAAAGAAAATGTTTTAAAGGATAGTAAATGAGGAGGATCTGGCTGGCTCAGTAGGAAAAGCATGTGACTCCTGATCTTGGAGTCATAAATTCAAACCCATGTTGGGTGTAGAGATTACTAAAATAAATAAATAAACTTAAAAAAATATATCAGGTTTATGGGGCGCCTGGGTGGCTCAGGCGGTTGAGTGTCCAACTTCAGCTCAGGCCATGATCTCGCGGTCTGTGAGTTCGAGCCCCGCGTCGGGCTCTGTGCTGATGGTTCAGAGCCTGGAGCCTGCTTCAGATTCTGTACCTTCCTCTCTCTCTTCCCTTACCCGGCTCATGCTCTCTCTATGTCTCTCAAAAATAAATAAACATTAAAAAAAATATATATATATATATATCAGGTTTAAATAAAAAGGATAATAAATATTGTCATTCGAGCCACATTATGTTGGTGATGCTTTTACAACAATGAAGGAGCAGTAGCAATTTATTGGATATCTTGAGTTCAGGAGTGTAATATTTAATAATTTGAATTTGGAGTTTATCAGCATATAGACTCTGTTAAAACCTTAAGCCTATGTCAGAGTTTTACAGAATGAGTAAAGTTATAGAAATGTTCTATACCAGAACCAAAATCTGTGGCATACTAACATTTAGAAGGGAAACAAAATAAGAGATGCAAGTATAAACAACTGAGAAAGAGGTCAATGAAGAGAACAGGAATGTATGGAAATCCACAAAGAAAACTGTTTTCCCAGATGAGAGGGTAGCTATCTGAGGTGAATGCACAAGGATTGTCAGCACAAAGCGAGATCCTTTGGATCTGGTAACACTGGTGAGAATCGGTATTTATGGAATTGTGCTAAAGGTTGGGAGCGAAGGCCAACTGAAGTGGCTTAGTATTTGAATGGCAGTAAGTGGACTGGAAGTAGACTTCTATAGAGCTCTTCTGAGAATTTGTGTTATGTAGGGGGCTAGCAGTTTGGGATTGTAGTGCAGAGAGGCATTTGAGGTCCTAGGAGAGTTTTATGGACAATTTGAGAGTGTGTTGGAATGCCGATGGAATTATATGATAGAGAAAAAGAAACTTAAGGTGTGAGAGGAAATAAGAGAATATCCTGGTTATAAATCTGTGGTCTCTCAACTCCAGACCCATTCGGGTTCTGCTCTCTGAGGCTTGACTAGCAATGCTGCAAACACTTTTTCATTTACCCACCGGTTTCTTACTACATTGCACCAACTGGAGACACTAGAGGGGGACTAGAAGTAGGACTAATGGAAGAAGGATCTTCCATTGTGTTTGTTCCCCCTGTCAGTGCCCTCCCAGCATCCCTTGGTTCCAGTGTCTAGCTTCCTGCTCTACCCTCACCGTCTCACTGACCCCACCTGAGCTGGAGGCCCACATGGAGCTCATAGCTGTGAAGTGTCCCATCCTCAGCAAGCCAGATTTCCCCTCCATGGGGCTTTCCTTCCTGGTTTGCCCAGCCCCAGGCTTCGTCCCGTGTTCTTCAGCTGTAGAGAAGTTGCGTCCTGTAATCATGACTGAAGTGTTCTCTTATAGCTTTTCTACTTCTTTAGCATGTGCGTAACTGATTTACTGTATTAAATTTTCCATGTTAATGTAACAAGCATAGTTTTGCTGTTCCTGTGGAAGCGCTGGCCTTTTTTGGGAAAAGGGACTTTGTCACAACTGTGACTGGAAAAAAAGATGGCTATAGTTTCAGAGTGAAAAGATGGATATAGAATTCAGAAGTCATTGGCTATGAGAAAGGGAAGTGAAGATGGAGGAGGGGTACTCAGAAGCTTGAGAGGGGAAAGAGAAGGCTCAGGTTGGAAGGCCACTGGGAGAACTCTAGAAGGTTGCCAGATAGTAGTGAGTCCTCCGGGGCTCAGGGTCATGATTTTAAAGTGAAACTGATCAACTCATTATAACATTTTCCCTAGGATATCCTGTTTGCTAGTGCATGGTATGTTGTAAGCCATGAAGGGCCATAAATACCATGCTAAGTCATTTCAAACATATACTCTGAGCAATAATCCAGTCACATGGCCCCCATAGTACCATTCCCTCACTCTTGTTCATAAATCATTGTATTATGTCCTTATGGGCTTTATAACACCAGGTATCCACAAATAAAAGCAATCTCTATGGTATGTGTCTGAGTCAGCTCTAACTGCCATAATAAAATACCATAGACGGAGTGGCTTATGCAAGAGATTTTTTTTTTTTTTTTTTTTTACAGTTCTTGGGGCTACAAGTCTAAAATCAAGATTCCAGCCCATTTGGTTTCTGGTGAGAGTTCTCTTCCTGGCTTACAGACAACTGCCTTCCTGCTATAGCCTCACACAGCCTTTCCTCAGCGCATGTACACAGAGGGCATGAGCTTTCTGGTGTTTCTTCTTATGAGGACATTAATCCTAGTGAATCAAGGCCCCCCACACTTAGGAGTTCAGCTAACCTTAATTACATTTTTAGGATCCTCATCTCTGAATACATCCACACTGGGGGCTAAGGATTCCACATGTGAATTTTGAGGGGATGCACAGAGTTCATAACAGCATATAAGTTGCAACATATTTACTCTGTCTTAAATAAGGTATTTTAAATAGAGAGATGACTCTCTATATACATGTGTATGCATATATATATGTATATGTGTGTATATATATATATATTTTAGAAGCATGTCCTTTATGGTGGCATGGAGCATAAATTAGATGAAAGTTTAAAATAGAAACGGAGTGGCTACTTGGGAGTCAATGGTAACAAAAAATAGGAAGTTCTGAATTAAGACACTATCAAGAAAGAGCCAACTGCCTTTATTTTCTCAAGTTTCAATCCAGCTTGTATTTCATCAGTGACTTTACTGAGGAAATAAACCAGTAAGTGATAAGCCCAGGTTTTGAAGTAATATCCTGGTAGAAGAGAATGAATACAGAGCTGGCCCTGATCTGGTGGGTAAGAATAGGGAATGGGATTTCTATGAAACTCAGAAGGCTCATTTCTCAGCCGTTTTAAACCAAGCTCCCCTATTTTTGTAGCATGCCAGGAGATCAGTATTTCACAGAATTAAACTTTGAAAAATGTTAATTTAGAAGAAATCTGACAGGATGCAATCTCTTATCTAATGGCCTTCGTGCTGGACTCTGAATCAAGCCCCGGCATGAGCAGTGTCCAGGAAATGGAATCTTATTAACAAAATACACATGGAACAGAAACAGCAACAAAATGCCCACTTATTGGCGGTAGGAGCTCTTGGACATAGACTAGAAAGGTGCCATTTCGTGGCAGTTATTGTATGCCATATATAGGCAGCTTGAATGTATGTAAGCTGTGTTAAGAGGAGATCATTTATTAATTTATCCTGGGAACCACTGCATGGGACTACACGAATTATCATTATAATAAATTATACTTTTGAGCATTTATTAATGCCCATCATTCACCATATTATATCCATGTAATTCTCCCCAAACTCTATGAACTAGCAACTCTTATTGGCCCATTTTATAGATAAGGAAATTGAGTCACAAAGAGTTCAGTGAACTTAGACAGGTTGTACAGATAGTAAGCGGTGAGGTGGAGGCAGGGTATGAAGCAGGGAGGCCGTCCTCAAAGGCAATACCTTTGTACTATCCTTTGTTTTAATATTGATCACATTTTCTTGGAAGGAAGGAGGCACTGAACTGAAAGCCAGTGTAGAGATCAGACAAAGGGATCTGATCTTTCATGGCCCCTGAATACCTTAGCTGCTCTCCCTGGGAAGCAAGGCCACTGCCATTTTCCTCTGATATTCTCTTTTTTAGGGTTCCTTAGCAACCCATCCCCTTGCTGAAGAAAACACATCCTTTCTTTAAATATACTGATAAATTCAAACACATTTTGGTCTGGCAAAAATAATTCAGTCTCTTTGTAATTTCTAGCTTTGCATCCTTAAGATTAATGCTCAGAAGTTAATCTATGTCCTTCTATTCCAAACTTTGAATATTCTACCATCAAAACACATACATACTTATAGAAAGTTCCATCTTTCCAGGCACGCTCCAGTTCTGTTTCTTTCGTAAATGTCCTATCATACCCCAGCCCATTCATGTTTACTCCTTTTCTTAACAACTTTGTTTTCACAGGTTAATTTCCTGTATTTATCATATAATTTGGTCTTCCAATAGGAAATTCTTAAATACAGACCTCTTTTCATTCTGTGATAGCTCCTGAATCTTAGCATAATAAGCATGAGTTTGTAGAGTAAATAAACAATCTTGGGGATTGCTCATTAACTGATTGAAAGTCTCTATTTTCAAAAATTATTTCTGATGATACTATCACACCTATCATACTATCATATAGTGTCTTGGTTTTTAGTCACATTTTAAAATGAAATTTACTAATTTAATATATTCTTTATCCTTGTATTTGGATACAATATTCTCTGAATATTCACTTAGACATTCCTAATATGTAAATTTTGATAACTACATAGTTTTATGTTAAAACCAGAAGTTATATTTAATTTTAACTTCTGATCCCTAGGCGAGTCAGCTTAACAATTCTAAAGAAATATCATTTGTCACCTTCTGGAGAAGAGAATGATCAGGAAGGTTGGTGTAGATGTAACTTGCTCTTTTAAATTTGGTGATTCTATAGAGGTATACAGAGGGCAAAGCTTACGGTTTATATTAAAATCATATTAGGTTTAGGTAGTGTTGCTTTCTCCGTGTTCTCTAGACTGAAGTATAACCTCTGCATATTTATACTGTGAAACTCTTCACTGCTGCTCTTGTCAGGAGCTGATTTGTGACTTTGGAATTCATCTAGAACTTCTGCAACCAACCCTCGCTTTATCCCCACAGCTGGGTGCTTTTGTGTTTCAAAAATGTGACATTTTCCTACCCAAATGGATCCGTTATTTATAAAGGAAAACTTACCTGTGTCTGATCCTTCTGGTTAAGTTAATAAATATTTCATTGCCACATAACATCGGATAAAATCCAGCCATCGCTTTAATTTGTGAGTGGAAAGGGAAATCATTATGGTGGCCTTTCATCTTATTAGGAGATGTGTGCTGGGTTTCTGTTAGAAAATAAATATATTTGTAATCTGCTAAAATTCCCAGCATCACAATTTTTGAAGTGAAACTACCCATAGCAACATTTTCTTAAACAGAATTTACGAATGTGTCATAAATATTTATACTTATCAGTAGGCATTCTGAATGTCTATGTGTGAACTATCCATTCACATGCATACACAAGACTATATATACACAGATCAGTGATCGGCTAGTTTATGGTTTTTAAATCCCAAATCTAGCCACTTCAACATCTTGCCCAGAAAAGAGTGGCTCTGAATCATTCATTTTCATTTTTGTTGTTGTCCTCCTAAGACTTCATGGAAATGGCAGGATTTCTTGCCCTGCTTCTCTCTTCTTTGTCACTTGTCCCTTTGTTAATTAATGGGTAAAGTTAAGGAGTCCACAGGGCTTATTGCTAATCAGGGAGTTTCATTTATTGGTTTAGGTAAAAGCTTTCAGAATGTTAATGCATCACCCGAGGTGAGCCTGGGAGCATACTTTCAGCAGAAAATACTTCCAAAGAGAATAGTCTGGAAAGAATACTTAGCTCAAGCTTCGAATTTATGTCTCCAGGAAACTCCCGTCCTTTCTTGTTTTTCCCTATTAATTACTCATTCATTTTATATACAGATATTTGGTTAAAATGGTAATTTTAAGTAGGTTCATTTTTTTTATTTTTACTTCTATTTGGGTGCCCAAGCAGACATTCTTTTCCTCTTCTTCAGTCCTTCCCCTCATCCTCCCCAAACCAGCCATCATTCTTTAGATATATTTCTATTCTCCCTTTTGATACTTTGATTTGGCAAAGTATTATATTCCAGACAGAAGTTTCCAATGCCCTTTTCACTGAAAGACCTTTACCTTGGCAGATGTCTCCCTAACCTAAATATTTGCTTACGATCTCGCCAAATGTTCTGACAATGCTGGGCAAAGTACAATACTTGTTCTCAGCAAAGATATTAATATTCCTTTTGGCCATATAGTTAAATATTATCATAGCACCTGCTCAGTAAGGCACCAAAGACAAGGCGGATTAGAACTTCAGTATGCAGCTGACTTAATTTTACTTCTTCCTCTTTGCCCAAAGAGGGCACAGTGTTATTATGAACCCAGAAATACTGCCACTCCATTTCTACAAAAAACCGCAGATCGTTGAGTTTTTGGATTTTATGTAAGTTATGCCATGGGCAGAAAAGTCCCAGGGAAAGGCAGCTCAAGGCTTGGCTTGTGGAGCTTACAGGCTGCTGATGCCTCTTTGGTTTCGCAACTCTTTTTTGTGAAAGTACTGACTTCTCAAGTTGCTAGCATGCCCCACCTGTTGGCAATTCTCTGCGACCTCAGCTGGCTTCTTTCCCACTGGGTTTGCTGTTCAGACAGCTGGCAAACCCCCATGGCTCTTTCACATAGCAGAAAACACACAGAGCAGGACTCGCCCACTGATTCCTTTGGTTTCTAAGTTTTTGAAACAGCTCTGACTTGGAGAGCTCCATAGTGGAAAGTCTCTACTTCACACTTGTTAACTATTTTGCCATCCAAGTACATAACCACACTTCTACTCTAAAGACACACAGGCAAACCTGTTGCTTGCGAATTTCTGGAGCAGTCAATTACTAAATTTTAGGCATGAATCTCAGATTTTTGGAGTAAAAGAGTGATTTGGTACCTGCACAGATACAAGCTGTGTCTCCCTGAGGGTGCCTGCCCCACAGAGACCAAGAATTTAAATAAAGAAACAAGTACGGCATTTTGAAATTGATATAAGTATTTCTAGAATTGTTTCCTAGGAACCTGGAAAGGGGACTAACAGAGAGAGTAGAGGAGTTTTAAAGATATATGGGAGGAATTCATGGTAAGTTATTGAAGTTTCTAAAGGATGTGTTGATTCAGGAGAAAAACCACTTGCTTAAGAGCTTTTTTCTCAGTTTATTCACTAGCAGAGAGAGAATAACAACACATATCTTACATGGCTGAGAAAATCCAAATTAAGAGGCAAGAATATTTATTGTTATTAATGCCAAAATGCCCACTGAAGAAATTAGAGACAAATAATCTCATGAACACAATTATGCTATCCACCGCCCTGGCCATAGGTGACTCGGCCTTGTTGGGCCCCGACTCAACATCTTTGAGTCCAGATGCTCATGGCTTTGCTACATAGAGACAACGTAAATTTCGCTTTAGCTCTGTACAGGTTAAAATTCTGTATCTGCTTTTGTTAGTCTTCAGAGCGAGACCTGCTTTGACATGCTCTGGAGTCCTGATAGTTGCTGAATTACCCTGTTTCTTTCTTTTTTTCCATCCCACAATGCAATTTCAAGTCTTACATTTGTTGATTTGTTGGTTTTGCTAAGAGCCTCGTCTTTACTAACCATCCCCATGGGCTGTGGCTTCTTGCTAACTAAAGCACTGATTGCATGAGCATTTAAAACACTTTATCCTAGGGGCGCCTGGGTGGCTCAGTCGGTTGAGCGTCTGACTTTGACTCAGGTCATGATCTCGCACTCGGTGAGTTCGAGCCCCACGTTGGGCTCTGTGCTGACAGCTCAGAGCCTGGAACCTGCTTCGGATTCTGTGTCTCCCTCTCTCTCTGCCCCTCCCCTGCTCAATGCTTTGTCTCTCTCTGTCTCAAAAACAAATAAACATTAACTAAAAAAAAGCAAAAACACTTTATTCTAGACCTGCACTGTCCAGCAGTAGTCACTATCTATATACGGCTACTTGAGTTAAGTTAAATAATATTTAAAAAATCAGCTCTTCTGAACTATCTGACATAGTCAAACACATACAGTGGTGGTTGTCGGGCAGAGGAGAGGGAAACAGAGTTGACACTCGGGTGTTAAGTTTCAGTTACATAAAGCAGTTAGGTTCTTGAGTTCTTCTGTACATCTTTGTGCCTGTTGTTAGCAATATATTATAGTACAATTAAGATTTTGTTATGAGGGTAGATATCTTGTTTCATGTGCTTACCTTAATAACAATAAAATAATTCAGTTCCTCAGTCACACTAGCCTACTTTGAGTGCTCAATAGCCACAGGTGGCTGTGACTACCACATTGGACCATGCGCATAGAGAACATGTCCATCATAGAGGCACTTCCATCAGACCGCCCTGACTAAACTATTTGTCTGTGACTTTTTTTTTTGTTTTCTTTTTTACGTGCCAAGGCAAAGCAAATTCTTTGAATCAGGGCATATAGAATGTGAGTGACAGACAACATAATTCAAACAGCTGTTCACTCATGAAGCAGGGAGGCTTCCGAACTGGTCTTATTCAACCACATAATAGATTTGTCAAAAACTTTTTTGTTTTTTTTTTTTTTTTTTGGTCCTATTCTGATATGTGCCTACTTTTGTCTAAGGGCTGTCTTTTCCACATGACCACAGGACGTTTTTTCATGATTCCCACACCTAGATAGTTCTACAAATCTAAAAGAATTACCCATCGTCAGAAAACAGAGGAAGAGTTTTTCCTCTAGATGTAAACACAAGTCTTTCCTGCAATTCATTGGCCCAAATTGTATTCTTTTCCAGCCTTCAAATATTCTTCAAATCCATGTCTGAAGAATAGGGTTGTATTGTTTAGTTTAGTCATCAATGCAAGGGATGTGTGGATGTGTCAATGGCAATCAGGATAGATTAAAGAGAGGAAATGATTGGTAGAAAGATGCCCAAATTGTCTAATAATGCTCTGATTTAGTAGTTTTCAACAGAAAATGATTTTACTCTGCAGGGAACACTTGGCAATGACTGAAGATATTGTTAATTGTCATGACTGGAGGCGTTCTACTGTCATTTAGTGGGTGGAGGCCAGGAATTCTACTAAACATCTTGCAGTGCCCTGGACAGTCAACAAAGATCCAGCCATTGTCAGCAAGGCTGAGGTTAAGAAATCCTGTTTGATGAGATTGTATCATATGGGATCTAGTTCAAATTTAAAAGCTAGCTTTAAATGACTTGCGTAACTCAACAATAGAGAGTTAGAACTGGCTTCTAACTCAAAGGCTAGATCTGACCCAGAAGTCTTTGCAAAGTTTTACGTACTCCACCTGTACTTCCTGGTAGTTGCCTTGGCTCTTCCATCATCTAGATTCTCAAATTCTCTTTCTCATAGTAGCACCAATAGTTGGTACATTCCCACTTCGTTACATCCATGCAACAAGCCATCCAGTGAACAGAAAATTATTTTTTCCAGCAACTTTTCTTCTTAGAACCTACCAGCAAATCACTTTTTTATTCCAATTAGCCAGAATTATGTCACATTTATCACATTTCTGAACCGGTCTGTGACCGAGCCCTTGGTCACTTTCACCTAAGGGTTACACAGGTGAGAATAAGAATTGGGTAATGTTACAAAGAAAATCCTGGATGCAGCGGTGGAATCATGGGGAGACTGATTCTACATAGACAATTAACAAATACTCTGGTGGTGCTGGATTGCATTAGTGTTAATTCTACACAGCATCTGGCAGACTAGAATTTGTGTGTCATTTCAACAGAACTCAGAACCATAACTGCAGAAACGGGATGGGAGAATCAAGGAAATTCACAGTGAACTTGACCAGACAGCTGTGTTCCTGCTGGTTCCTTGCTATCTGATGCTTTTCGAGCATCTACTTCATTTTATATAATACTCCGTTCGACAGAGCTGATTACCTGTAGGGCATTTTTCAATTCCTCACGTGAGATTTTTAAGCTCATTTGTATTTCTACCTTACATTAGTTACAAGATGCAGAGAGTTGCCAAATCTCTGAGTGACACAATTTCCTCATTTGAAAAATGAATATAGTACCTGGTTCCTAGAGTTGCTTTGAGAATTAATTAAAAAAGAAAACAACAATGAGTAATTATTTTAAGGAGTAACTATGTTTATAAATGGCTCAGCAATATTAGCTCTGATTATTACTCCATGGTGTTCAGTTACCAAGGCCAGAAACATTGTTGCCATTTCATTGTGTTTAATCTAAGAATTATTTGGAAATACTTCCAGGATGCTTATTTCTAAATTATATTTATCGAACTCTGTAATATTTCACACTATTTCTAAATATTCTACTGACTCAAAATTGTCTTCCTCAATCCTGTTATTTAATAAAGACTCTTTTCTGGAATCTTTGATTTAATATTTAGACAGATGGGTAGATAGCATTACTTAGCATATTTTCTATTTTCTGAAGTTATAATCTTCAATTAAAAAAAAGAGAGAGGAAACATTAACCATACTCCTACTAAGACTGAAAGGTAGAAATGCATAGCAGGTAGGCGCTGTTGTTTTTAATTTTCCTTCTTTTACACATGAATAAGCAGAAAAAGAGAATTGAATGTGGTTTGAATAGTTAGAGACAGTTTTCAATTTAACTTCTCCAGGAAAAAAAATAGTTTATTTCTACATTTGAATGATACATGGTTAGAGATAGTCCCCATACCCCTTAAAATGAAAGAGAAAGTAACATTTCTTGGGTGCCTATCTGTTATATCTCAGTCAGGTATTAGGTAATTAATTAATTAATGCAAGAGGTGTTCTTTGCATGTGGAGTCCATAATATTAAATCTCCAAAAAACCAAGTAACTTGCTGAAAGTTGAGCAAGTAGAGAAACAGGGATACATACAGACATGGATGTGATTGGCTTCGAGTTCTGTGGGGTTTTTTTCTCCCATCATTCTGGCTATCTCAAAGACTATCCATATGCACCACTATAATTTTATCCCATCATGAGTTTAAAAAGGATTCCTTGTGCGTTATGCCTATGTTCATCTTACTGTTTGGTTTTTTTTGTTGTTGTTGTTTTGTTTTTGTTTTTTTTTTTAACATGGAATGGTGGATTCTGTGTCTTTAGATAGGATGTATATATCTTCCTGGGAGGAGCTGCTCGTCTCTTAGTAAGGCATAGATTATATTGAATTTCTTCCACTTGTGTTTGCTCTTTGTGTATGAACTCTTATTTCCTAACGCTCTCGATAGCAGTTCTGAATTCCCTGTGCCTCTCAGAATTTTTTTTATCTTATACCACACACAAAAATTAACTCAAAATGAATTGAAGACATGCACATGAGACTTAAAACCAAAAAACTCTGAGAAGAAAACATAGGCAATAAGTTCCTTGACATTGGTCTTGCAATGCCATTTTGGATCTGACTCCAAAAACAAACACAACAAAAGCAAAAATTAACAGGTGGGATTCCGTCAAACCAAAAAGCTTCTGCCCTGGAAAGTAAGCCAACAAGAGAATGAAACAGCAACCCACTGAATGAGAGAAAGGATTTGTGAATCATATATCCAGTTTAATATCCAAAATATATAAAGAACTCATACACCTCAATAGCAAAATAATTAATATTAATAATAACAATAATCAGGTCGAAAAGTGGGCAGAGGATCTGAATGGACATTTTTCCATAGAAAACCTACATATGATCAACAGGCATATGAAAAGATGCTCAACATTGCTAATGATCAGGGGAATGATTAGCACAATGAGATATTACCTGTTAGAATGGCTATTTATTTTTTTAAAAAAATTTAAATGTTTGTTTATTTTTGAGAGAGAGAAACAGGCAGAGTGCAATCGGGGGAGGGGCAGAGAGAGAAGGAGACACAGAATCTGAAGCAGGCTCCAGGATCTGAGCTGTCAGCCCAGAGCCCGACGCGGGGCTCGAACCCCTGAACCACTAGATCATGACCTGAGCTGAAGTCGGATGCTTAACCCACTGAGCCACCCAGGCGTCCCTAGAATGGCTATTATTATAAAGATGAGAAAAAAAGCAAGTTTTGATGAGGAAATGGAGAGAAGGGGATCTTTGTGTAATGTTGGTAGGAAGGTAAATTAGTGCAGCCACTTTGAAAGACAGTATGATTTCTCAAAAAATTAAAAATAGAGCTATCATATGATCCAGTAATTCCACCACTAGTAACTTACCCAAAGTAAGCAAAAATGCTAATTAAAAAGTTATACATACACCCACTTTCATTGCAGCTTGGAAACAACTGAAGTTTCCATTGGTAGGTGAGTAGATAAAGATGATGTGGCACACACATGCACACAAGGAATACTATTAAGCTATGAAATGGAACTCTTGCCATTTGCAACAATACATATGGACCTAGGGGGTATTGTGCTGAGTGAGATAAGTCCTATAGAAAAGGCAAATTCCATATTATTTCTTAGATGTGGAATCTGAAAAACAAAACTGAACAACCAAAACAGGACTCATAGATACTGCAAACTGAATGCTGGCTCTTAGAGGGGAATGTTTTGGAGGGTGGGCAAGACGGGTGGAACAGGTACGAAGAAGTACAAAGTTCCAAATATAAACCAAGCCATGGGATGAGAGGGATAGCATGGTGACTACAGAAAATAGTATTGTGGATTGTGGCATAGTATTGTATCAATTTTAAGTATAAACTTAGAAGTTGCTAAGAGAGTAAACCCTAAAAGTTCTTATAAGAAAAAAAAATGTACCTCTGTATGGTGACAGGTGGTTATTAGACTTCTGGTGGTGATCATTTTTCAGCGTATTCAAATACCAAATCATTATGTCAAACAACTGAAACTAGTATAATGTCATATCTCTCTTATACCTCAAATAAAAAGGAAATGCATAAACAGTAAGTTTTTAAGTTATCTACTCTGAACAAATACATTTATAACAATATAGTATGTAAATGTAGTATTTTACATAACTTTCAAAGATACACAGTACAGGATATTTGTGTGGTTTCAAAATATTTTCATTTGCCTGAGAAAAGGTCATGACTTACTTTCTCTGATTATGAGTATTAGAATCAAAAGAAAGAAGAAAATAGAGAATGTCAATGGCAAGGATAGTGCTGAAGTGGGAAAGTTAGTCGGTAGTCATTAGATGGATGAAATTTACATTTATATTTATTAGTAGACATTAACCAACAAAAGATTGATAGCTGAACAGGAGAATAAAAATTTTGCAGTCTCTAAAAAATAAATTAAAAAAATAAAACAAAACATGGACATTGTTTTCTTATTTCGGTTTATCTATTGCTGCATAACCAACCATCCCAAAACTTAGACCCTTGGAATATCAGCCATTTTATTATGTCTCCAGATTTTGTGGGTCGAGAATGCGTTCAGGAGTCTGCCACCAGATTTTTCTACTCTCCTAGGCACCAACCAGGGTGATTTGATTGTATTCATCTGGTGGATGAACTGGTTTGTGGAGGGCGTAGGATGGCTTCACTCAGATATATACGACATTTTGGTGGAAATACACTGAAGGCTAGGCTCAGCTGGCCAGGCACCTGAAGGTCTCAGAAACGGTCTGTCTAGTGCTGTGTTGTCAAGGTAAGTAGGTTCTTACTCAGAAGTTTAGGACTCCCCGAGAGTGCGTTGCAAAAGACTTAGGCAGAAGCTGCAAGACTTCTTTTGATTTAACTTCATAAATCCCAGAATATTACTTCTGTAGTGTTTTATTAATCAAGCAAGTCACAGATTCAAGCCCAGATCCAAGGCAAGAGGGATTGGCTCAATAGGAGGAGTGTCTAAGTATTTTTAGGCATCTTTAATCTAGAACATTTCATCTTTTGCCTATGCGGTGTACTCTAAATTCGGTAATGGGTTAATTTTCAGCAACAGTTTCTAGCCTCAGTAGAATTACAGTTGTTGAGGTGGGCACAACATATAATAAAGCAAAAACCAAAAAAGGCCAATACAAAAAAATCACCTAGGCACTTAGAGTTAACATCACTAAGATTTCCTCCATTATGACCACAAACTAATTTCTAATATTCGTATAGATTAATCAACTAGAAATATATTACCCTTAAATAGGAGAGATGAAAATACTGGCGTTTACTCCTCAGAAATGTACTTATAGTTTATATTTTCCCACACTTAAACTTTCTCCGTCCTGGTAATGCTCTGATTTGCATGTCCCATACTTCTGTGCCATGTTACGATTCAGTGAGCAGAATAGTCATTTTTGGGAATATGACAACTTTTTAGAGAGGAAAAGCAAAGGGATGTATAATCAAGACTTCTAAACAGTTGATAAACTTTGACCTCAAGGCAAATTTACCCGGGTTGCCAAAATTGAATTCTTTTATTCTTTTCTCTTTAATAAAATTACTGAAGGGTAGACATCTCAGGTTCTTCCTCCAGATGCCATGGTTCCTGTTCATAAATTTTTCACATTTCTACTATTGGCTAAAATGAAACCTTCTGCAAAAATTAAACCCAGCTGACAGGAACCAAGATTAGATGAGTCCTCTTTGTTTTTTTCTGGTAGAACATTTGTTGGACCTTTCTATAAGGTTAAAAAGCATCAGAGAATGAAATGAAGATGGCCCAACCTGTTTCGATAATGACTATAGAATGGTTATGATTGTATTTAAATTTACATAAACATGAATATATTAAGCTAGCAGACAAGAACTTTACAACTAGAGAAAATTGAAATAAAGCTGGAATATACTTAATTATCTAAATTACTATCGATATCTATCATTGCAAAGTAGCAACAGCAGTGTAATTTTGTCCTAAGCCTCTAAGCACTCAACAAAAGAGCGAGACTCCATATATTCCTATAACCCCCAGTGGAGGTATTGAGATTACACATGCTTTCACTAATTTAAAGAGGGACTTTCACACTGGGATGCATTAAAAAGAGAACATTTAAATAAAAAGCAATTTGCTTTGCCTGTAATTGAATTCCCCTTGCTGTTATTGCTAATTATTGACAATATTTGTGATTGACTAAGAAGCTTTTGCATTCAGAGACAAAATTATTTTTCTGCTGGATCTTAGAAGACAGTGGCTGTCTTTTCAATATCACAGACTGTTACCATGGAAATGATTGTGATTTGAGAAATGTATCAGCAACATGCAAAAAATTGCTCTGTTCAGAGAATTCCCTTCCCTTTACTGCTCTGGGCATTGTACAGTCTTGCATAGTAAGTACATGATAATGACTTCTCACATTTATATAATGTGCCTTTGTTTTACAAAGTGCTACACAATAGATAGAACATGGTATATACGACTGTAAAGGAAGGAGTAGAAAAGGAAACTGAAGACAATGAACTGGAATTATTTTATATTTTAGCACAATTTTACAATTAGAATTGTTGAAAAGATATTTGCAATTGTGATCTCAATAAGAAAATATCTAATCAATGTTTTATTTCAAAGCAATTTCCTATTCCTGGGGCTATTACCATTTCTTTCTCTCTCTTTGTGCCATTTATTATTTTTGATGTGAATGGCCAGCCTGCGTTCACCCACTTCTCTGTTAAGACAAACATCATCTCTGCTCAGACTATTAGGAGAGTCTCCCTTACTTTTCATATTATTCGGTCTAATATGGAATATATTCTTAAGAGTTTCTCCAAAGAATCTATGTCATAGAGAATTTATCCTAGGATAGCCTTATATTTTAGAAGACTAATGCATACAGATATTATTTGGAAAAAGAGGTAATGGAGAAAATAAATGGAATGCCTCTGGATGAGTGAGAAAATCAGATATTAGGTACCTGCAAGATACCTAGTATACCCACTTACCTTTCTGGTTTCTTGCTGTAACATCTAGAAGGTAGGATTGTCCTTCTCTTTCCAACTGAGTTTCATGAGTGGTTATTTTTTAAACTTGGAAGTTTAGAAACTGTAACTCAAATGGAAGTAGTATGGGATAGCAAGCAACATTAGACCAAAAATGTAGAATTAGATAGGAAATAGTGAGAGGCCCAATAAGAATTCTTCTGCTTGGGAATCTAAATCTGAGAGTCTGTGAACTGCAGAAGTGAGATAGCTCATGATATCCTGTTGCTTTTAGAACTCACACCGCATCCCTGACTAGGGGATTCCACTTCCATGTTGCCAGGCATGCTGAAGGAAACACAGACAAGGATGAAATTTGTATATAAACTCTTCAGCCGACCCCTTCTGTCATTATGGTCAGTTTCTGTGCCCAACCCAAATTTGCTGACATACCAAGTGTTTTTAATTAGTACTTTTGCTTTTTTGGCAAAACTGGATGCTCTGATAATTAGAGTGTCAGTGTTTGGAGGAAAAGGGCAATTTGAAGAGTTACATGGCAGCCTCCAATATACTGCCAACCCTAATAAACAACAGTTAGTGAAGAAATTGGGCTATCTCTTCTTATGTGATGCAGGACTAGAGTTGCTATTCAGTTCATGTTCATTTTCCCAAGTGGTGTTTTGGAGAGAAGATACTTAGTTGCAAGGTTGTAATACACACAGGATTGCAAGGATGGTATCAGTTACTCTGGAACCCTTTGAGATAGCCTCCCCACCCTTGAGTTTTGTCCTAGCCCTTTTCCAACCCTAGAAAGATATTGTAGGAACATATGATTCCCTCAAAACTTGACTAGGGGAGAATTTACTTTAGTAAAACAACAGTGAAATAGTTAAAAGAATCCAATATAGACACAACTTATTAAAAACACTAGAATAATAAAAAAAGCCTTTTGGAGAATGAAGAATGTCAAAAAGGAAGTAGAGCCAGAGGACTTTAATTCCAAAATAACTGCAACAAAAGAAGAGGAGGAGTATGACTTTCTGATTGGAAGGTGAAAGAGCCAGCTGAGTGCAGGCGAAGCTCATGGGTATGCCTTACCAAACATGGCGTTCAGAAAAGCTAGGGTCTTACCTGATAAAGTTACAAAGATCAAAAAACAGGGCAGTGGTAGCTTCTGGAAACTGAAGTGAAATCATGGCAGCCTAAGACTTTAAGAAGCAATAAGATCTAAATTCAATGCAGAAGTTTCCCCAAATCCATGGTTGACAGCTAACCTACAAGTGAGTAAGTGTTGGGGCTTCACTCCTCACATGTGTGAGACAAATCTAAACATGAGAGAAGGGTCAGAAAACATTTGATTATTGAAAGATAGCACTGCACAGAGCCATATCTGTGAGTTTTGTTTTTCTAAATAATTATATTCCCCAACAGGGTATACCTGGAGTGGGAGAATGGTAAATCCTGATAACTGAAGTGTCAATGTACAGAGAAGGGGGGTAAATATTTGGAGTTGGGGAAAGAAAACTGCAGAGAGAGTCTATTAGACCTCTTCTCAAATCCTCAGTTGACTACCACATTTTGAGACTGCGGAGAGTGTAAGCTAAGCTATGCTCCAGTGTACATCCAGTGAAAGAGAATCCATTTGCAGTTTGCTTCAGGCAAGTCCACTACTACTAGAAGGTTTTCTTTCCTTCTTCTTTTTTCATTTTTTTTAAGTTTGAGTATAATTCAGTAGAGTTGTCAAAAATATTACTTAAAGTGTTTAATATTCAATCAAAAGGTGTGAGAAGTGGAGGGGTGCCTGGATCGATTGAGTGTCCAATTCTTGATTTTGGCTCAGGCCATGATCTCATGCTTCTGAGATTGAGCCCCACATCAGGCTCACCGAGCATAGAGCCTGCTTGGGATTCTTTCTCTCTTCCTCTCTCTGTATTCCCCTTCCCTGCTCACTCTCTTTCTCTCAAAATAAATAAATAAATAAGCTTTTTTTTTTTTTTTTTTGGTAAGAAGGGGCTCTTGTGTGACTCAGTCAGTTACGCATCTGACTTCAGCTCAGGTAATGATGTCACAGTCTGTGCCTTTGAGCCCCACTTCAGGCTCTGTGCTGACAGCTCGGAGCCTGGAGCCTGCTTCATATTCTGTGTCTCCCTCTCTCTGCCCCTTCCCTGTTGGTACTCTGTCTTTCTCTCTCTCAAAAATAAATAAACATTAAAAAATTGTTTTAAATTTATAAGAAATGGAAAGAGACCTATACTCTGGAAATATGCAAAGGTCAAGAAGACCCGGGTATTTTATTTAGCAAATATTTTAAAGTATATTTTATAAATATGCTCAAAGAATATATAGAAGACATACCACCAATGAATGAACAGCTAAAATCAACAAAGAATGCAAAAGATTAAATAAATTTGATATAAAAGCATTGAAGGAGATGAATAAATAGTAATTTGGTAGACAGAAAAACAACTATCACAATAAGTACATAAATCATACAATTTTCTAAGTAATTCAATCCAAAAGCAGGAATTTTTAGACTGGTTAAAGAAAAAGGCAAGAACTGGGGTTCCTGGGTGGCTCAGTCGTTTAAGTGTCTGATTGCTGATTTTGGCTCAGGTAATGATCCTTGCTTCGTAGATCGAACCTTGTGCATGGAGCCTGCTTGAGATTCTCTCTCTCTGCCCTCCACCTCCCCCTGCTCACTCATGCTCACTCTGTCTCTCAAAATAAACAAACTTAAAAAATATGTATGTAAGTATTGTGAAAAACTTGCCAATAACTAAAAACAATTAAATGGACAAACTTTAAATGCTCTCTCAAGAATGAATAGTCATGTAACTTTAAGATAAATTGAAGTTATTTTTAATAACCAAACACAAAAACACAGCTTTCACTAGTGATTTCTAGCATATATTTAAAGAAGAAACAATATCATTTATACATGAACTCATCCAGAAAATTAGAAGAGATGTACTCACACATTTGATAAGGTCAGCACATAAAATCAAAGATCAGAGAAATATATTACAAGGGAAGAAAAATACACACAAATACAACATAAACATAGACAAGATTCATTTAAAATTTTAGCAAATTGCATCTAGTGATTAACCAAATGGGTAATATACCACAACCTAATGAATTTCATTCCAGAAACACAAAAGCAGTTTAACATTCCATAGCCAATCAGTGTAATTCCCAATAGACACAGAATTAAAAAGAAAACAATATAAACAACTATCTCCGTAGATGCGGAGAAACCTATACAATTCAACAGCACTTGATGATAAAAATCTCCAGTGAACTTATCAGAGAAGGGAACATCCTGAAGCTAATGAGGTGTATCTATGAAAACCCCACAGCTGATATCACACTTAACAGTGGAAGGCTAAATCTTCCATCTGAATTCAGGACCAACACAAGGATAGCTAATCTCTGTATTTCTGCTTAACATTGTACTGGAAGTTCTAGTCTATGCAATAAGGAAAGAAAAGAAGATACTTAGATGGAAAAGGAAAAATAAAATCTCTACTAACAAATGATAGAGACCTGTCTTCAGAAAATACTAGAAAATATAACAAAAAGTAATAGAAATTATAAATGTATTTATCAAGGTCATAGGTTTCAGATCAGTATACAAAATTTTTATTTTTATTGCCAACAAGCAAATAAAATTAAAAATGCCACTTATAATAGTATAAAGTATTAAATATATAGGGATAAATTTTACCAAACAATTGCAAGATATATGTACTGAATAATACAAAAATTGTTGAAAGAAAATGCAATATTGGATGACTCAGTATGAATAAGTTATCATGACTGTCTCGGTTGATCTAAGAATCAAAGCAATCTCAAAATCTCAATAGGCATTTTTATGAAAATTGACAAAGTGATTATAAAGTTCAAGTATAAATCAAAAAAACCTAATATACCAAAATCAATACTGAAATACAAGAAAATATTGGAGAACATATATTATTTGCTTTCAAGACTTTATATAAATCTATATATAGTAAGACCAAGTAGCTTTGGTGTAAGATTTCATGCATTGTTCAGTGAAACAGATAATCAAGAAATAGACCCACACATACTTTGAGCTGAGTGTGTCAGTGAACCTTGATTCTTACTAATATATATAAAAACATTAATTCAAACTGGGTCATAGACTTAAATGGGAGAGGTACAATTATATAACTTTTAGGCAAAGATTTCTCTAGAAAGAGGACAAACCATAAAAGAGAAAATGGATTAATTGAATTTTATTTGAATTAAATACTTTTCACATTCAGGAAACAGAAAGTTAAAAAAGATAAGCCACAGGCTGGGAGAATATTTAGCAAAATATATCAGAAAGAGACATATCCAGAGGCACCTGGGTGGCTCAGTCGGTTAAGCCTTTGCCTTTGGCTGAGGTCATGATCTCACAGTTTGTGAGTTTGAGCCCTGCGTTTGAGCCCTGTCACCACAGAGCCTGGAGCCTGCTTTGGATTCTGTGTCTCTCTTTCTCTCTGCCTCCCCCATTTACACACTCTCTCTTTCTCAAAGATAAATAAACATTAAAAAAGAAAAGAGAGAGAGAGAGAGAGAGAGAGATTTCCAGAGGCTACATAAACTATTCTTTCCTATTAATAACAAGAATGCAAACAATCTAAAAAGAAAATGGTGGATGACTTCGACAGTTTATCAAAATATATGAATAGAAAGTATTATTTCATCGTCTTCGACACTATTAGTGTTTTCTATAAGTTGAATGTGCCTTCTGAAAACACATGTCCTGAGGTCCTAATCCCAAATGTGATGGTTTTTGGAAGTGGGGACTTTGAAAGACAATTAGGTCAGGAAGGGGTAGAGACCTCATGGGTAGATTAGTGCCCTTGTAGGAAGAGACATGACAGAGATAGTCACTTTCTCTGCCTTTTGAGGATACAGCTCGAAAGCAACTGTTCACAAACCAGGAACAGGACTCTTACACCAGATATCAAATATGCTGGTACCTTCACCTGAGACTTCTCCAGAACTGTGAGAAATAGATATTTGTTGCTATAGCTACTAAGTGTATAGTATAGTAGTTGTTACAGTAGCCCAAACTAAGACTGTTACCATGGATTCGCATTGAAATCACACATAAGATACTACTGCACACTCACTAGAACAGCTAAAATTTAAGTCTGATAATTCCACTTGTTGGCACAGAAGTAGAGCAAACAGTAATACATGTATTGCTGATAGAAAAGCTGAATGGTTCAATCACTTCTGAAAATTTTCGACAGTTTTTTTTATAAGTGCGATATACAATTCCTATATGATCCAAAAATTGGATTTCTAGCTATTTACTCAAGAGAAGTTGAAACCTACATCCACGCAGACTTGCACATGTATTTATAGCAGCACCGTTGGCAATTGCCAAAAGCTGAAAATAATTTAAATGCTCATCAAGTAGTGAATGCACAAATTGTGATAGATTCTTACAATGGAATGCTACCCAGCAATAAAAGGAACATCAAATTGCACATCTTAAAATGGTTGAATGTTTTTTTCCTTCTTCTATTGTAATTTAATACACATATCATAAAATTCACCATCTTAATGTGTACAATTCAGTGGTTTTATTATACTCCCAATGTTGTGCAAAGTCACAACCATATAACTCCAGAATATTTTCATCACCACACAAAGAAAACTCCCCATTCCTCCCAACGGACATATCCAAAAATAGGGAATCTACCTGTGTTTAAAAATTTGCTTATTCTGGACATTTCATACAAATTGATTCCTACATTTTGTGATCTTTTATATCAGGCTGCTTTCACCTAGCATAATGTTTTTGAGATGAATACATGCTTATAGCATGTATTTGTACTTCATTCCTTTTTATGGCCAGAACATATATATTTTGTGCATATTGTATATCACAGTTTGTTTACCTATTCATCTATTCATAGGCATTTGGTTTTCTACCTTTTAGTGATTTTGAATGACGCTGCTATGGACATTAGTGCATAAGTTCCATACAGGAATATGTTTTCAAGTTTATTGAGTATATATTTAGGAATCGAAATGTAACTGCCGAAGTATGTTCCAAAGTGTCAGTACTAGTTGGCATTCACTCTAGCAACTTATGAAAGTCTCATTTACTTGATATCCTCACCAACGTTTCTCATTATTATTGTCATCTAGTGCGTGTGACGTATCTTTGTGGTTTAGACTGCAATTGACTAATGTCTGATATTGAGACCTTCACATGCTTATTTGCCATTTGAATATCTTCTTTGGAGAAATATCTATTCAAATTTTTTCTCTTTTTCTAAATTAATTTTTGTGGGATTTTTGGTGGTGGTGTTCAGATTCTTTATATATTTTGAATATTGGATCTTTATTGTACTGGATCGTATTGGGATTGTATTGGATATACAAATATTTTCTCCCATTCTGTGGGGTGACTTATCTCTTTTTGATAGTATCCTTAGAAGCAAAAAATAACTTTATGCAGCTAGCCTACCTTCTTTAAGTATAAAGGAGTTGTTTCCATTTCTCTCTCTCTTAGAAATTATACGTTTTCCTCCAGGAAAGTAAAGGTGAAAGATATTATATAAGATATTTTTTCCCCTTATGGGTGGAATTTACAGCAATCAGACCTCACCAGAGAACAAACTTTATTGCTAATTCAGAGAATAAAGACACCGATTCTATTTTTAGACCTCAATGTCTGGAAATGACTTATTTTTTCCTATATGTCAAAAAGTTCACATTCCAAGGCTAAGGTATTCTTTTGTCTTTGGATCAGTGTAGGTATTGAATAATTAGGTTAGAGCAAAAACATAATCTCTCCCTCTCTATCATCTGTATCTCTCCTCTATAATACATTTACTTTTACCTGCTTTAAAGATGGGATATATTACTTGTTAACTTACCTAAAATTTCAGTTTCACCACCATTTCCATTAACATATGCACTACAATTCTTGGTGGAGATTAGGCCCACTATTGGCTCTTCATGATGGCAGAAGGGCAAAATCTTGGTGCAACTAAATAAGATTTTGACAAACAGCTTTTTAATTGGCCCTATAGTATCACTCTGAATACAAGAACTGATTCAATTATCACACCTTTTTGGAGAAGACTATGGTTGTCAGTTATACACACACATCTTTATGAATTATATATATATGAAATACATATATATATATGAAATACATAAGAAATATGTTTATAACTGTATGGATAGGGAGTGGTGGTGCATCTCAGGCATCTAGGTATAAAGTATCAGATTGTTTTTGATCTGATGAACTTCATGGACTAACTTATCCCGCCTTTACTGTCTAGGCCTAAATTTACTAAATCTGGGACAGGAATTATATGGAAATCAGAAATATGATCGAAATAAGTTAGCCATAAGAGGGGCTAAGTGAATTATTCTATTTAAAATTGAAGTGAAAAACAGAATTGGTTACCATCTTGTATGACCTTGAGCTGAGAGATAAAGAAAAGTTGAAGCCAAAAAAGAGAAGCTGTAATGAATAATGGAGCATGCTCAAGAAGAAGGAACAGAGAAAGCCATGACCTTTCATGTCACACCTATTAATATCTAATAGAATATAATCAGGAATATATTTGTGTCATTAAAGGAACTGGCTTACAACCTAGTTAGTAATGTGTTACAATCCTGATTCCAGGACATAGAGGCAGTATGATATTAGAAATGTTACTTTAGAGTTTTTTGATCTTCCATTATTAAAAATTTTTAAACGCTATCTCCAAAATTTTTAGGAGGAACAGATGAGATTTTAATATGAGGTGAGTGGCCTGTAAATATGATTTAACCAGTAAGTTGCATGTCATTTTGCTCTTATTAAATAATACAGCTATTTATTTATAATTGTATCATGCCTAAACATTTTGGATATCTTGCACAATTATTAGATTGTAAAGTATGATTTTAATAATTAAGCCTTGTTTTATGGAAATAAAAACAGAGCAGCTAATGTCTACTATATCTATTGAAAGAAGGTGGAGAATTAATGATTTTTTCCCCTATGAGTTCACTATGGCACCAAATAGAATCCATTAATTGTGGAGAACAATTCTAGATACCATGAATACTTAATATATAAAAAAGTAAGAATTTGCAGGCTATCATCTAGAAAAAATGGACTCATTTATGAATAAAAAAATACTCGAATTGGAGGGAGAATAAATATTCCAAAAATCAAAAAAGGGAATGTCACCTCACTTCACTATGTACTATGTATTCATTTACATAGAAACTCTAGAAGATTCAAGAAATTATTGGATATAATAATATCCAATAAATATATATAGTATAAATTATTGGATATAATATCCAATAAATATACAATAATATATAATAATAATATACTTAAGTAAGCTTATTGAATACAAAAATAATAGCTTTCACCCAGGAATAATAACACCAAAAACAACAAAATAAAATAAAAAACATTCCTGATAGCAAACAGAGCAAAAGCTCTCTAAGAATTCACTGAGAATGCCGAAATTATTCATAGAAAAAATTAAGTTTATTGCTGATTGTAAAAGATTAAAATAAAGAAAGAAGTTCACAATGAACATAGTAGAGATATCCCAACTGGGTTTTTAGATTTACCCAACAAAATCATTCTAAAATTTTGGGCTTAATGAAGGTACACAGTGAACCAGAGCATATCATTAAAGGAAGAACAAAGAGAGTAGGACTTATCCTACCATATCTTAAGACATAGTGCAAAGTCATTGCCATAAAAATTAGCATCAGCATAGTTACAGATTAACAATCCAATTACGGAGTATAGAGCTCAAAAATAGAGCTGGGTAAACACAGGAAGTGGAAATATGGTGACACGACAGAATGATGGACAGGTAGCTTATTTATTTGATGATGTCTGGAAAATCTTTTTCCATGTAGAATAAAGCTTAATCCCTATTTTACCACGTACAAAGGTAAGCATCAAATGGATTAAAGTAAGACAATAAAGCTCATGGAAGAAGGTGGTGAAGAATGTCTTAATGAGCTAGGGTGCTGAGTTATAAGACTCAGCACAAACTTGATTTTAAGATAATGCATCTTATTACATCCAAATTAAAAATATGTTACTTCATTAAATTTACCAATGCATAATATCCTGTGATAAAATATTTCCTTGTCTGAAACAGGTCAATATCTAGAGTACCTAGGGAACTCTGGCAAATCAAAAATCCGCTAACTAGAGTACCAGTAAAGCATGGAAAGGGCTTTGGGCGGGGATGCAAATCCGCAGAACAGGTGCTCAGGGGCTAGTAACTGTATGGCCGTATGCTCAAACTTACTACTAATCAGAGAAATGCAAATTAAGCAGTGACTTAATTCCATCAGTCACAAAAATTGGAATGAGAGTTCTCTATTTTCAGGGACATACAGAGAAAGCAGCTCAATAGTTCTCTTTGTAAATGCAAATAATATTCACATGCTTCTAAGTGATACGGCTGTATTTATTGAAATGAAGAATGTCTGTTCCTCAGCATAGCAGCTCCTTTCCTGGGAAAGTGCATATTCACACATAATTATAATAATCTCTATAACTCTTACAACTTATTGTATATTTATAATTATCCCACAAGCCTCTACAAAGACAAATTGTATTTATCTTTATATTTTTTTCTGAGTTCTAGAAGTTAAGAATTAGAGATGTCTACCACTAAGTTAAGTACTAGTAAAATGTGGAATAATATGTGGCAGTTAAAAGCACAACTTAAGTTACAGCAATTTGGAAAGAGCTTAGAAAGAGAGAGGGCAGGGGTGCCTGGGTGGCTCAGTGGGGTAAGCGTCCGACTTTGGCTCGGGTCGTGATCTCACGGTGTGTGAGTTCAAGCCCCACATCGGGCTCTGTGTTGACAGCTCAGAGCCTGGAGTCTGGTTGTCTCCAGGCTCTGATTCTGTGTCTCCTTTCTGTCTCTCTCTGCTCCTCCCCTGTTTATGCTCTCTCTCTCTCCCCCTCTCTCTCTCAAAACTAAATAAACATTAAAATTAAAAAGAAAAGAAATAGAGTATGCAATGAAACCACTATAAAAAAACATACAGGTGGTATAAGAAAAAAAAGGGAAATATAAGAAAAAAATGAATTAGAAAAAGAATGCTGTATATGAAACAGTAACAACCCTACATGCTATATATAAAGACTTGTACATATTTAAAGTTGTAACAAATACATTAGACTGGTCTTCATCCAGTAGGAGAAAATGGGATGAAACTGGAAAATAACCAGAAAACTGAGGCACGGCACCAAGAGGTGGCAAGCATGTGCTATGAACTGAGAATACAGTAATCTGTGTAATCTGTGTATATATGGTTATAAAATTTGGAAAAAAAAATCAGTCCAAATGTTTCTGATAGTTCTAAATTTCACAAAAGATTTACATCTAAATGCTAACATTCCTAGAAAATGATCTTATTATGTTACTAATTATCTCATTAAATATGTTATTCTGAGCATTCACAGAAATAATCTTAATTCCCAGAATTCTTTAGGCAAAAGAAAAGGTTTTTCAATTACAGCACTGTGTGATTTATCTGCATTATCTCTCTCTTTTTTTTAATGTTTATTTATTTTTGAGAGACATAGAGGCACAGGGTGAACAGGGGAAGGGCAGAGAGAGAGGGAGACACAGAATCGAAATCAGGCTCCAGGCTCCGAGCCATCACCACAGAACCCGACGCGGGGCTCGAACTCACAGACTGCGAGATCATGACCTGGGCCGAAGTCGGCCGCCCAACCGACTGAGCCACCCAGGCGCCCCTATCTGCATTATCTCTTTACATTACCACCTGTGTGTTTTAAATAATATACAGAAAGATACATAGTAGGTATGGACATAGTTTATTTATTTGTTTTTAAATGTTTATTTTTGAGAGAGAGAATGAACAGGGAGGGGCAGAAAGAGAGGGAGCCAGAAGATCCAAAGAGGGATCTGTGCTGACAGCAGTGAGTCCCCCGTGGGGCTAGAACTCACAAACGGTGAGATCATGACCTGAGCTAAAGAGACACGTAAGCCGCTGAGCCACCCAGGCACTGCTGTCAGGCACCCAGTTTAGATTTAATGTTTTTGAGTCCTCCTATTCTACTTTTGTGGTAAGTGCTATCTACTATTTAAGGAGAGAGTTTTGTTTCTTAAAAGAAAGGCATAAACAGACTTTTGAATTTAGAAAGGTTTTTTTTTTTTTTTTTTTTTGGTCAGGTTAGTCTCTGGAGAGGAGAAAGCGACATCTCTGTTTTATAAGGGATATAGGAAGCAATTGGCTTTAATAGCTCAACCTGCACATTAAGAGGCAGAAGACAATTAAGTGTTAGGTGTTATATTTATGTAAAGCAATTTCTAAGATGGTTCTTAAACTATTTTGTGAGCGCTACTGCATATTTCAAATTTGCCTTTATTCAATTTCCTTCACTTTTAGTGGCTGAATATAACATTAATGAAAGAGAGAAAATGAGACTAGAACTTACAAACCTCTAAATAAAACCTTAATATTTGTTTTGTTTGAAGTGGCACTCATCCAAAGAGATGCACAACTTATCACAGAAACTTTATCCAGAAACTTCCATACTTCCTGGGATGGGCAAAGTTCATCAATTGGTCTATTCATCTACTCTTTTTTTTCCTTTTTATTAAGATAAGCTATATTCTAAATCTATTTCAGAAAACATAGAATATTAAAAAAAAACCACAAAAACACACACAAACACACACACAAAAACACAATAAAATGGCCCATAGTCCTATCATTCAGATAAAAGTATGGAGATGTAGAAACTTGGGCTGAGACCATTCTGAGTGACACTTTGTAATCTGCTTTTCTGACATTATTTTTTAACGCTTTCTGACATCTCACTTGCATGCTACAAATGATATCCTTTCAGAGGGAAATGCCTTAAGTTATTCAACAAGGTCCTACAGACTGATTAAACATGTACTGAGGATTTTTCTATTGTCAATTACATGGTGATTAGCATTTAAACACATAATATGGTCAGCAAGTTAGCCCTTCCTTGCGTCTTATTTTGGGTATGCGTATTATCAAGAGTATATCATGGCATTTGGATTTTTCCCCCATTCAAAGAGTCTGTGTTTTTATTATAGTTTTTAATCAGCTCAGGGTTATCAGGTAAATGGACTTGCTTAACCATTAAGCTTGCTTTCTCTTTTCTCTTATTTCCTATTTTCCTCCTTTTAACGTATTGATTTGAAATGTACAAACACTATGTGTTTTCTACTAGTGGTTGCCTTCAAATGTTTACAAAAATACAGCATTGTTGTTCTAATTATAAACAACAGCATATATTCTCTTGTTTAAGATTTTACACGTTTAATTTCTTCCAACTACCTCAATTCATAGTTTGTAATGATATAATTTACACTTAGGCCCCAGACTGGTGTTATAATATCTTATTACTTCTATAAGGCATATTTCTATTATGTATTCTAAGGCAAAGTTTTCTTTCCAATTTGTATTAAGTTAAAACCAAACTAGCAATACTTTAAAAATACAACTCTAATATTTCCAGGGATTCTCTGTTGACCATCATCCTGGTTTTATATATATACCTTCCTGTTTTTGTAGTACTTGTTTTAATTAACTCTTCAATCTCTAAGCATATATTTGTTAAAAATTTTTTAAATTTTTTTTTTTTGAGGCAGAGAGAAACAGAGCACAAGCAAGGTAGGGATAGAGCGAGACAGAGACTCCGAAGTAGGCTCCAGGATCCAAGCTGTCAGCACAGGGCCCGATGCGGGGCTCGAACTCACAGCCTCTAAAGATAGATCAAAAATTTTAAAAACTACTTTAAATATTTCAAGATGTTGAGGTGCCTGGATGGCTCAGTTGGTTAAGTATATGACTTCGGCTCAGGTCATGATCTCATGGTCTGTGAGTTGGAGCCCTGCATCGGGCCTTGTACTGACAGCTTAGAGCCTGGAGCCTGCTTCAGATTCTGTGTCGCTCCGCCTCTCCCTGCCCCACCTGCTCTCTGTCTCTCTCAAAAAATAAGTAAACTTAAAAAAAAATAAAATTTTTGATGTATCTTTAAATTTCCCTTCTCCTTGGATTTATATGTTCATCTACTATACTTTAACTCTCTCTCTCTCTCTCTTTTTTTTATCTCCATACATATTAGTCTCTTTATCAGTTTCTCCTGATTCTTAGGGAACCCATTCAATTTGTCTGTAGATTCGGTTATTTCTTCATCTCTGAAAAGTAGTGTGTGTGTATCTGTGTGGGTTTTCTCCTATATTTCCTTTAATTATATTTTCCTTTGTTTTTGGTTTTCAAACTCTGGAATCCCTATTAGAAGTATATTGGAAATACTGAATCTGTTGTGTCTGCTCATTTCTTTCCTGTGTGTTCACATATCTCCTCAGTTCTGGTGAATTCCTTGAATATGTGATTTAGTTCACTATTTCAATGCTGCAGATTTCCATCGTCTATATTCATCTTTAATATTCTTTCCTGATTTTTAGATCAGTCCTTCACTGTGGCTGTGCAAAAAGTTTTGAAGACCTAAAGCAGTAGTTTCTCGAACATTTTGCAGTACATCTATTTCAGAGAGTGACATTTCTCTCGATTCTTCTGATTGGGCATAGTGGCCTCTTCTACCTTGTATCTTTTCACAGGTCTGATGATTTTTACTGCTCGCTCATTTTTTCATGTTGCAATCACCCATGCCAGAAAGGCATCAGGACACGGCAGGCTCGTAGCCCCAGACAAAATGAATTTTGACAGTGGAGCCTTTTTGCTCTTCATCTGATGTGAAGGATACCCTCCTGAACTGCCGCTCTGTCACTTTAAGAAGAAGTTTTGAGATGTGACTTTCTGCTCATTGTATGCAACCTCCATAATAGAAAGTCTTAACTTCATACTGGCATTCATTCATGGACTGCTGTCTCCCTTTCAAGTTGAGAAGCAGCTATGAGGCTCTATCAAGATTCCTTCTGCTTACTTTCTAAGCTCTTTAATGAAACAAGTTAGGTCTTTTATCCTGACTTCAATTCAGCCTGTACCTCATCTGGCAGAAATGGATATCCTTCTAACTTTTCAGCGCTGAGGCATACCCTCTCCGATTTGTGTATTTCATTGCTCACACCTATAGGATTTGAGAGACATGTATGGTGGGTGAGGAAAGGCCGCTTGCCTCTGGTCACAGGATTCCGCTTAGGCCTAAACCTGCCATTGATTTGTAATCTGACAATCGAGCGTAAAACTCCCTGTGTGGAATATCAAGCAGGTGTGATGAGAAATAGGATTAAGCAGTCACAAAATTTCTATCCTGCTAATGTACGTGGATGTATGTGGTAAATTGACAGCTTGCTTTCTGGTGGGGCTGATGAACTCACGATATTTTATTAGCAATGATTCACCTTGGTTGGTCTTTAGTGACTGCCAAACGTTTTAGCCAATTGAGAAAGCGACTCTGTCTCCACACCAAGATAAAGGCTTTGCAAATCAAGTCAAACTGTGGAATACCCCCAGCTCCGTGGCATTGCAACTCTCCCCTTTCTCCTGGGGTTTGTTTGGTGGGCCTTTGAACCACAGCCCTTTGAAGACAGGCCCCGATAGCATCAGCCACTAATGATCAGTCCTTGCATTGGGAGCTGAAAAAAGTACCCCAGATTCAGGCCGGCTTTTCCTAATTAAAAGTGGTTAATAACTCTTTTATTGAAACTAGATTAAATTCTTATTTGGGAAACTTAATTTAAAGTATGACCTGTCAGCTCCATGCCTCTTCTATCCAGTCTCATCTCCACACAAATTGAAGGAGAGTGAATTGTGTTTTAATATTCTCTGAAAGGCCAGAGTGAGGAGAAGAATTAGAAAGCATACAATAAAGCAAAGTGGTTGCTTGTGCTTGATTTGCAAAGAAAGTGTCTATAATGAAGCCAAACAAAACCATTTTCTGAATTCGTGTAGATATTTTATTCTAGGAATCCTGCTATGACAGGCCTAGCCGGATGAGTCTTCTATCTGAGAACTGCTGAATGGGCACCTCCTCTTGCACACCTGTTTTTAGCAGCACCCATCTGGTTTGAATCCTTCTCTCCAGACTTACTAAAGCCTATTCGATGCACACAGTCTCTGGCTGAACTTTCAGAATAGCAGTCACCTCTGTTTGTAAGGGGATCATTCAGATCGGAGCGGGATACGGCTAGATCCATGCACTACTTTGTGAGCATGGCGCATGGAGAAGATTCGTGGGTGAAGAGGCAGAGCACAGTCCTAGGAGTCAAAAAGCCTGACAGGGAAACCTCACAGCCCCGGCTGTGACCTCAGAACCTTTGAGAACAATCACAATAAATGATGCTCCCAACTTTGTCTACACAAAAGTCTTGCGAAGAGAGTCAAGGCACCATCCATCTCTCTGTAGAGATGAGAAAAATAATGTAAAGAATAAAAAAGTCTGCCTGACTTTTTTACTGCTTCATTGCTTGATTCATGGATCAATGAGAGAACAGAACAATTCCCAAAATGGTTCCCTTTTAGTCTTTTATTCTTCTTTTCTATTAATTAGATGTGGAACCATTTTAAAATAGAAAGTTACACCTTTTCAAATCTTCCGTGGAAGTTTTAATGAACTGATTTTAGGTTCTTAGGAAAATATATCCTTAAAATGTGAGTGAAATTCTTCCATTAAAATATGCATAGATATTGACACTATAAGTCTACCCTTATATATTTCCTATTTATACAATTACTCTTTTTTTTTTAATTAACGTTTACTCATTTTTGAGAGATGTAGAGAGATGCATCAGTGGGGGACGGGCAGAGAGAGAGAAGGAGACAGAATTGGAAGCAGGCTCCAGGCTCTGAGTTGTCAGCACAGAGCCGGATATGGGGGAACGCCTGTGAGATCATGAATTGAGCTGAAGCTGGAGGCTTAACCGACTGAGCCACCCAGGCGCCCCTACAATATTCTATATTACTATTATTATGTCTCTGACTTCAAATACACTCTCCTGAAATTTCCAATTGCTTTTTGAGTTATAAGTGCTCTGGTGTATGTGTTTTAGCATGAATCATCTACCACTATTTCTTTTTTTAATGAGAAGCCACTTTTCTTGTTACAGCTTTTGTTTTCTTTCTCTTATTGTTTTGAATGTGTTCTAAATTCTGCTTGTATATTTTCATTAACTTATTTTCATTTAAGTTACCAGTCTACGATAATTACCTGGGCAATTAAATTCTTCAGTTGACTTAATCACTTCTTGTTTTCATCTTAAATAAAAATTGCATGTCTTCTTATATTTGTGGATTTTTTAAAAATCGACTTTTTTTTCAGGCATGTATGCTCTTACAGGTCTACACTGGTAAACAAGTTGTCATTTTCATATTTTTTATTTATTTTTTTTTTAGTTTTTACTGTAGTTTGGGAGTTTTCTAAGTTTCTAATGATGAGAATGTTTCCTGCTTTATTCTTTTATTATCAGTTTGCTCTAACTGAAAGCAGAATTAGGATGTAATTAATGAGGTGGGTCTGGCTATGACACACAAACGTGTTTCTAATGTTTACCTATTGTATATTCTTCTGGTATAGGTCTCTTTGATGTAAACAAATGCCTTACAGGTATTTTAGATATTTGTTGCTCATGATAACTTTTATTCATTCTTTGATAACCATCCCTTGTTTCTGTAGTCTAGAATTCACCTTCATTCCCTAATTTATAGTCATGAGTTAATAATTTTTGATTTCACAACTGCTCATAATTATGAAGCTTGATAATGTTAGTTTGTATCAATTTTATTTTCCTTCTAACTGGCCCACTTTCCTTGGGGCGTTGTGCTCATCGAATGCTTGAAAATGTGTGTTGTCCCCTTGAAGAATTGTATGTTTCCTGGGCGTAAGGCTTCATTCTAGATTTGGGTGATAGGTTAGTACCACTTTGGAGGAAGACTGTTTGAGAAAGCAGTTTGAGTTCTTTATTCTCATTGCTATTGAAACTCTTATAATCTTTCCCTTTCTCTCCCCCTCCCCATCTATTTTTATAGTACTGTTTGTTCAATACTATTAATTTTTTTTAACACAGAATCATGAATCCTAGTGTACATTCATTTTTGTTTTTGTTTTCACTGAAGGCTCAGTCACCGAACTGCTAGTTGTGTAAGGAGCAACCAACATTTCCAAAATTTATCAAGTGATATTACCTGGTTATATCATATTTTCTTCACATTAAGTGGTACCCCCTTTGTTAAAAGGAAGGGCTATGTTTTGCCCTAGGTAATAACTTATTTATGGGATTATACAGAAAACTAGCAAAGTAGAAGAATACTTAGAATTTGAGCATAAATATTTAATTGACATATAAAACGAATATCTTATTAGTAACATTTCTCATCATGACATCTCTATCAATAGTGTATTTTATGTTAAATAGCCATTTTTGAGTACTTTTTTATGGAATATGAATGACCACCTTTCTTGGGAAGCTGTTATTACAGCCACATTGAAGCCAACAGTGAGATATCAACAATACAATCCAACATTTAAAAAAAAATAAAATTTAAAATAACTATTTTCCTGTGCTGCTTCTATGTAATGTCTTTTTATTCTGCTGGTAGCCTCAAATAGAGTTATGATAGTGTTTCTAGAATTGTTTCCAAGAATGTATACTCATTTTTTATTAGAGAGGCTTATTTTTTTTCCTGTGGGCTAGTCAGACCTTCGGCATCATCTGGACTGGAATAAGGACACCTATCTCACTCTCTGCCCATGTTTAACTAATGAGTTATAAACTAAAACAGCATTAAGAAAGACCATGAGGACAAACTGACCACTGATAAATCTTCAGCTCTATAATATTGTATTTCTTTCTTAAGATGAGTCTATTCAACCTATCACGTGCTCCATCAATAGGACCTGTACCTTGACCTGACTTTTCAGCGGTAGTGATAGATTTGCCCTGATCCATCAAAACTCTTTCATCGAAGTCCCAGTGTAACTGACAGCAAATGTTTCACAGCTTCCTATGTAGGTTAGGGGGGAAGTCTGTGGTCTTGGAACACAGCCAGAATAAATGTCCACTCAGGATCCTAAAGGGTGGCCTCATTACCATTCTACTCTAATAAACAGAGCTGCCAAGTTGCTAAAGTCCTGGTGTCTCCAGAAATCCTGGTATGGCTTTATTATTTACTTTTGATGGTATTTGAGATTTTTGAGTAACCTGGGCAACTCCTTTCTTGCTGTGACCTCATTTCCGCCCCCCCCCCC
The DNA here is from genome assembly GCA_030068075.1 of Paguma larvata. Lineage (NCBI taxonomy): Eukaryota > Metazoa > Chordata > Mammalia > Carnivora > Viverridae > Paguma > Paguma larvata. The sequence goes on along the minus strand of CM057839.1, from coordinate 49,188,296 downwards.
CCACTCAGGGCTGTCTTTTTCTTTATGTTGCTCCTGTGAGTCACACAACTTTTCCAGTTTTTTACAGGGTGATGTGAATGGCTTCAGTAAGAGTTCTTCCTGTCTCTAGAATTCTGCTCAATAAAAAAGCAAATCTGGTGCTAGTCTTGGAGGCAGAGTCTACCTCTGAGTCGGAATCTTGATTGGCATGGCTTCAGTCTGGGATTTATATGTGACTGTCAGGGGTGAACATTTTTGGCTAAGTAAATAAGCCCTGCATTGGGACAATTATGGACTGAGACTGCTACTTTTTCAGGAAGTCAGGTGGGAGCAAAGTGAACTGGATGTCTGTACTGCACATAAGAAAAATATGTAAGTTCATTAGCATTTGCAAATTCCAAGTAGAGAGATAAGTCACAGTTCAGTGGAGCCCTTTAATCAGAATCCTATTACCTGCAAGGAATTATTACATATGCACTTGCATTTTCAAAGGATGAGAACAGGAAAATAAACCACGAGTGAACTAGATGGGATATTTTCTTCCAGTGGTTATAGACTTAGTCCAAGAAGGCATATCTACCATTCCAGCACATTCTTGGTCCTTGCATGAAGCTTCTCTGCTTATATACTGTTGGCAAAGCAAATCACATGACCAAAACCAAAGTGAAAGTTTCTCATTATAATAATTTTTTATATATGACTATTCAGGTTTCCTGGTCCTTTCTGTTTCTCTAGTTTTCTCTGACGTGATTGCATTTAATGAGTCCAGAATGTCTATGATTTAGAATCATTTCAAGAAGAATCAAATCATATGTTAATTTTGTGTTTGGTTTTGATGATTTTACTTGCCTTTAAATTCCATGAAAAAAAATATGAGAACATTTTGTTCAGGGAGCTTGAAAGTATTAGGACACTCAAGACCTTGTGTACACATTTTAATGATACATTGGGAAGTTGGGGAGATAGAGATGAAGAAGCTCTTGGCATGCCGTGCTCTAGAGTGCTATTTTATTCCAAAGAGAGTAGAAGTCATTAAAGCAAGAAGCATATAATCAGATTTACATTATAGAAAGATAATTCTGAAGAAAGGTAGAGTTTCAAGCCACAGTGGAAAGACAAATACCATCTAGAAGAATGACTCAGTACTGCAAAGAGGGAGTGAGCGTGGAAGGGAGAAAGAGAAAAAGAGAATAGCGTGGGTACACTATCTTTCTGAATGGACATACTGTACCTATAAATGCCTAATGTCAAATAATAAATGCAGTGCCTGGCACATAATTGCTCAATAGGGGTTTGTTGACTATATCTTGTATAGTTTGAGATAGCAATATGATTTTATCTCTTCCCATGTGAACATAATTTGCCCTGATATTATTTACGGAATTGTCCTGAGTGATCTGCAAAGTCACTTGCATCATATATCATTTTCCTTCATATGTAGTCTGATCTCCTTTTCATTCCTTTTCACTGGCCTCATTCTGTTCTCCATGTCTTTTATCTTTTTTTTTTTTTTGGAAAAAATGATGTATTTTCCATATTTGTGTTTCTATGTGCCAAACTCTGAATCACTTCTGAAGATCTTTCTCATTGTTTGTAACTTGTCTTCATTTCAGCTTCCTCCCAGCCTTTTGGTCACTATTTCCAATATTTTACTGAAAAGTCTACTGCAATTAATTAATTCTTTTATTACTTATATCCAGTCTGCTGTTTAATTTGTTCATTGAGTAATATAAATTATTTTCTTTTTTTCTGTTTTTTGAGAGAGAGAGAAGCAGAGAGACAGAGCACAAGCATGAGTGTGGGGGAAAGGAAGAGTCCCAAGCAGACCCCATGCCCAGCACGGAGCTTGATGCAGGGCTCAAACTCACAAATGGGAGATAATGCCCTGAGCCCAAATCAAGAGTTGGATGCTTAATGCACTGAACCACCCAGGTGCCTCTTAATGATTTTATTTGTAAAGTTCTGTTATATTCTTGTCCAATTCTGCCCATTTATTTCTAAAATTATTATTGCTTCGTCATCATCATTGTGTGAATTCACATTTTTATGCTTTTAGGTATCATCTTATAGCCTTTCTAAAAATGTTAGTATCTGAAGTTCTAGAGAATCTTCATCAGTTTTCTTCTCTTGATGCTCATTCATAGTGATTTGTATCCTTACATATTTGTTGATTCTTTCACTTGAGCTCATAGCTAGTGTACCTTTCCCATTGCAAATCTGAAGACCTAAATATTTCTTCTGTTGCAAGTGAAGAATGCATTGCACATGAGAGACCACTTTTAGTTCCCTTCCAAACTTAAAACGTGCTGCTATACCAAAATTTAGCATCGAGTTGTGGCTGTGATCATAATAGGCGTTTGTCCTCAGAATAAGCCAAGGTCTAGTTTCGGTTCACTTTTTTGTTTGTTTGTTTCCATTTTTAACACTTCTCTGAAACTGCTTTCAATACAGATGACCTCCTGACTGTCACTGTATTTGTCTTTCTTTGACTTAACCTCTTAGAATTTGTTAGTCCGGCAACCCCTCCTCCGCTTCTCTGTCAAAATATTCTCTTCTTGTGGCTTCTGTGACATTTCCCTTTTTCATTTTCCTCATGCCTTTCTAGCCACTTCCCAGTCTCATCTGGATCTTTTCCCTTTGATTCCTGACCCTTAAATACTGCTGTATTTAAGATCCCCTCCTTTATTCTTCCTAGAAACAATATCCAAGTGAAACTCATCTAAAAATATGAAATTTATGCTGGTAATTTTTACCTTTATTTCTGGCTTAGATATCTTTATTGAGGTCTATATTAGTTAACTATCATTTCATTACAAATTATCCCAAAATTTGGCCGTTTAAAACAGCAGGAATTTATATTCTCACATAATGTCTGAGGATCAGGAATCTGGGAACAGCTTAACTGGGTGCTAAGGTCAAAGTGTCTTAAAATGTTACAGGAAATTGGGGCACCTGGGTGGCTCATTCCATTGGGCACCCGACTTGGGCTTAGGTCATGACCTTGTAGTTCCTGAGTTCAACCCCCGCATGGGGCTTGTGCCGTCAGAACAGAGCCTGCTTCAGATCCTCTGTCCCCTCTCTCTTACTTACTGCCCCTCCCCTGCTTGTTCTCTCTCAAAACTGAACATTTAAAAAATGTATTACAGGAAATTTATTGATGGGGCTTCAGTTATTGGAAGTCTTTTTTTTTAATGTTTATGTATTTATTTTTTGAGAGACAGATTGTGAGCAGGGGAGGGGAAGAGAGAGAGAGGGAGACACAGAATCTGAATCAGGCTTCAAGCTCTGAGCTGTCAGCACAGACCTCAACACGGGGCTCAAACTCACAAACTGTGAGATCATGACTTGAACCAAAGTGAGATGCTTAACTGACTGAGCCACCCAGGTACCCCCAGTTATTGGAAGTCTTGACTGGGTCCAGACCATCTTCTTCCAAGATGGCTCACATAACTGTTGTCAGAAGGCATCAGTTCCTTGTTGTGTGGAGCTGTCTTTTGTACTAAATTTTCTTAAAACATGGCTGCTGTTTTCTTTTGGAGTAAGGAATAAGACACGGCAAGGAGAGAAGCCATGATGCTTTTTATGATCTAACTTCTGAAGTGACATATAATCCGCCGTCTTCTGTTGGTCACACAGACTGATGTTGATACAGTGTGAGGAGAGATTACAAAAGGGTATGGTGGCAGGAGTCATTGTGGAACATCCTGGAGGCTGGCTCCCATAGTTTCAAATTTCATGAGTGTGTTTATGTAATTATAATTGGTACCTCAAGCTCAGTAGGTATAAACGAACTTATTATATTCTCACTCAAACTCTTTATATCAAAACTACTGTCATTGACTCCTCTGATAGTCTTAATCTGAGTGAATGACACCACCATCCACCCTGTCACTAAAGCGAGAAATTTGGAATTACCTTTAATTTGTTCCTCCCTCCATTCTACTGATATACCATCTAAATAATTTTTAAATCCATTTAAATCTTTTTATCCCATTTTAATTTCCCTAGGTCAGGTCACCGTCTTCTGTCACCTATACCTCTCATTCTCTCTCATCCTATTCCCATCTTCTAATCCTGCAGACTGGGCAGTATAAAAAAGACATAGAAAAACATGTCATTTCATTGCCTGGAGCATGGATCAAATTTATAAATCTACTATAAATGAAAAATACATTATTTTGGGTAATGGAAGGGGAATAAAAATGGCAAAGGTTGGCAGTACAATAAGCTTCCAGATGAATCTAAAAGCCTTCTATAATATTGACTGAAAATGAAGATTTGAGTTAGTTTTGTCTTCAGTTGGACTCTAGACATAACCCCCTAATAACCTTCCAGTGCAGCACCATTCAGCTGCTTAAGAATGGGGCATAAAGTAAAACAGAATAAATAACCATGGAGAGCATGCTGTTTTTTTCTGCAGTATAAATCATTCAAAAGGGCAATAGTTGCCAGCAAAACTACATGATTTTCTCTATGATTGAGAATTGATGAAAATGCAATAAAAATAAAAATTATTATATATTTATTACCTCTTCATAAGGAACAACATCATCAGTTCAAAGCAATGCCTGTGCCCCTAGTCTTTTCTACCTCCTCTCTTTTGTACTTGCATTTTCTTCAATAAGTACAAGTATTGCATATATTAAAAAAGAAGAAATAGAAATGTCCATTGCGAATGCTTTCAGTGCGGTTTTCAGGTCATAGCACTATGTTATTTACACAAGCTGCCTCAGTATTTAATATTAATGACATTACAGGTGTGATAGAATTAACCAGGAGAATCGTGTCATCATGAAGCCTTGTTACTAGACATAGACTAATGTCTTCTATAAGAGTCAGAGGGTTAACTGACATTAGACCTGAAGAGACCTTAAGAACACTTAGCCCCACTGCCTCATATCATAGGTTAAGAAACTGGAACCCAAGGAAAAAATATAAAATAATTTTTAAACAAGAAATAATTACAAACATGAAGGCACTGGGCTAATTTCAGAAATGTACTTCATGGCAAAGAACGAGTGGCCTAAAAGAAGTCTATTCTAATAAATGAGAGAAATTAAAAGTATATAATCCTATCATATTTTATATAGATGATAAAAAATATTTACAAATAGCAATCTAACCTAAATAGCATTCAAAATAGGAAGCCCTGGGTGTGTATGAGAGGGGAAAATAATTGATAAGATTATTTGTAATCACGATAATTGAAAAGAATTCTAATATGGTAACAAATTAATAAAAAGTAAATATGAATCGTTTTAGCAGATCATTAAATAAATCCAGCCGTTCATTACAGGAATTAAATACTACTAACTGTGATCAGCTAAGATGAAAAATTCATAATTGATAATGTTACTCTAGATAAAGAAACTGCTGAGTGGTAGGGCATTGCAATATAGGAGTCGATCAGGAAACTAAATTTACCGGAGAAAATAGTTCTGTGTTGTGGAATTTATAATAGTATTTATTTCACACATAATAATCCCAGATTCTCTGCTTGGGAATATACAGGAACTGATATGAAAGGCAGTATACAGTTTTTTTTCCTTGTTAAATAAAGGGGCACCTGGGTAGCTCAGTTGGTTAAGCGTCTGACTCTTGATTTCATCTCAGGTCATGATCTCATGGTTCATGAGATGGACCCCCATGTAGGGCTCTGCGCTGACAGCATGGAGCCTGCTTGGGATTCTCTGTCTCCTCTCTCTGTCTCTTTTTCTCAAAATAAGTAAATACATAAACTTAAATTAAATTAAAAAAATACCTTGTTAAATAAAAATGACATACCATTATTGTTAGTAACAGTATTTTTCATACTGTATATAAGATACTTAAGAATTAAATATCATGAAGGATAGTATCATTCAACTAGTACTTCTTTCCTTCATGAGAAATTCTCCCCCAAGCCTTGTCTCCTCTCTTGACTTTCAAAACCAGACTTATCCACATCATCTCCAAACCAGCTCCTCTAAATATTCATGATGCTGGTGAAGATTTAGCATTTCCTTAGGGTATTCAAGCTAATCACCCAGAGTCAACTTTTAATTTTCCTTTAACTATATTATGCAAGTCTTGGGGATTCTGTTTCCCTATTCGTCACTCATAGATCCTTCTTTTTGATTCTTACAGCATCCCAGATCCTAATGACCTCTTCTATCTTGCATCAATACCTTCTTATTTTTTCTATTTTCTCAGATGAATAGATCTAGAGAGTCAGATTAATAGATCTACAAAGTTCTAGTGGCTGTAGAGTCACAAGCAAAATGAAGAAGTCAACACGTGTTTATTGAATATTTACTGAATACTTTTCAATGTGCTGGACTTAGATGAGACTGGACCATAAGAGTGGCTTTGTCTTTATTCTAGTGAATCACCATTAATTTAACTCAACTACCCTATTTTTACTGCCTTTCAGTGCCTTTTACACTTTTGCTAACATTGTCACTTGCTTAATGCTCTAACATTGTCTGATATCTCAAATTCTGTTTCCATTAGAGATTATCTAACTGATCTGGTCAGTACTCCTTCTACTTACTGAGTGCTTTGCACCAGTCCCCTCTTAGCCCACTGCCCAGAATACAGAAGAGCTGCCTTTTGGCAGAAGACCATGAGTTCAGTCCCCCATTAAAACAGGAGGGGGTTGCTGGGTTCATTAAATCGTCTGCTCTACTTAGTAAATTGTCCTGGGCTCCTTCCTTAGTAGGTCTTTTTTTATTTTTAGATGTACAAACAGTATACTTAATAGAGAAACTGCTTTTCATCAAAGGAAAATGATAGTATCATTAACAAAATATAGAGAAAGAGCAAGTGGCAACATGTTGATTTAGAGGTGCTTTGGGGTTATTGAGATAGATAACCCATAAGTTAGCTAGAAATGTGGATTGGGGGCTGAGAAGTGGGGTTCAGACATTGAAACTCGGACAAACACATTTTAGAGTCATAAAAGTGTCGGAATGTTAGCATTACATATGAAGGCGGCTAGTCCCTGCAGCCATAAGGAATGTCTTGAATATTGGGTCAAGGATATGACCCTGGGGAATATCAGAAAAATAACTGCCCAGTAAGGACACCGAAAAGAATCAGAGAAGAGTGGAAAAAGCAAAAACTATTTTTACCATGCACATTCTCAGTGTGACCAAATCTTCTGTAGATTTCAGCCTGTTTTTTCTATCTTCTTTTTCCTCTTTATGTTTCTTTCCTGTGTGTTATTCCAATGCTCTTCCAACTATTACCTTCTCATTTCCATGCTTCGTGCAACCTGTGCTTTCCCTGTGTAATTCTCCTCTTATAGGTCTGACCTATAGAAACCAACTTTATTTTGCAGGACGCATCCCAGATCTGCTATCTGAACTTACTTTGTGTGCTTTTTTTACTTTTCCATATCATTTATATACGTTTCTTATCCCTTTACTAGGTTTTTAATTTTTAATTTTGAAAACTCAGACCATGTTTGTTGTTGTTGTTGTATCTCTTCTCTTGGTGATACTGAGTAGGCATTAGGCATTCAAATATACTTCTGGGGAGTGCCTAGTTAAGGGTCCGACTGAGCTTCAGGTCATGACCTTGCCGTTTGTGAGTTGGAGCCCCGTGTTGGGCTCTGTGCTGACATCTCAGATTTGGATTCTGTGTTTCCCTCTCTCCCTGCCCCTTCTCCACTCACACTTTGTTTCTCTCTCTCTCTCTCTCTCTCAAAAATAAATAAACATTAAAATTTTTAAAATCAGGGGCGCCTGGGTGGCGCAGTCGGTTAGACGGCCAGCTTCAGCTCAGGTCATGATCTCACGTCTGTGGGTTCGAGCCCCGCATCGGGCTCTGTGCTGATGGCTCAGAGCCTGGAGCCTGCTTCGGATTCTGTGTCTCCCTCTCTCTCTGCCCCTTCCCCTGCTCATGCTCTGTCTCTCTGTCCCTCAAAAATAAAATAAATGTTAAAAAAATTTTAAAAAAATTTAAAAAATCAACTTTCTAGGTAGGGCATGTGGGTGGTTCACTGTTTTTAGTTTCTGACTCTTGATTTCAGATGAGGCCGTGATCTCATGGTTCCTGAGAGTTTGTGAGGTCATGACACCCTTTCTGGCTCTGTGCTGCCAGTGCGGAGCCTGCTTGGGATATTCTCTCCACACCTCCCTCACTCATACTCTGTAGCTCTCATTCTCTCTCTCTCTCAAAATAAACAAACATTAGAAGAATAAAAATGTTTTTGGTTTGACAATATTATCAAGTATTCTGCCTAAAGCATTGTTCACCTCTCCCACCTTTACTCTTTATTGACCTATCTCCTAATAGGAGAAAAATCTTTGAAACGTAAACATGTTAGGCCTTTCCCACAAAAAGCCGGAGAAAGAAAACAGCAAATCCTCTTAAGCTGATGTTTGACAGTAATCTAAGAGGTGCTATTTTGCTTGCTCATGTAGATTAAGTTGTAGAAAGGTTTGCCTATAAAAGTAAACACTTTCCATGCTCCTTCTAAGTCTAATATTCCTGGTTATTGAAGCATGTTTGTTACCAGGATTCTTTTCTGGTTTTTCAGACCTAAACATGGACCATATGCTAAAATGTAATTAGAAAAATTAAAATTGATATTTTGGACTCTCCCATACTTGCACCATGTGCAGGGACAAGAGTTAAAATTATTATGGTAACTAAAAATAAACTTGGGGCCCTGGGTAGCTCAGCCAGTTAAGGGTCCAAATCTAGATTTCAGCTCAGGTCATCACCTGTCTGTGAGTTCCAACCTCACATAGGGCTCCACGTTGGCAGTGTGGATCCTCCTTGGGAATCTCTTCGCTCTTTCTGTCTGCCATTCCCCAGCTTGTGCATGTGTGCTCACTCTCCCCCCCCCCTTTCCCAAAATAAACTGTAAAAAATAAAATAAAATAAAATAGGGTGCCTGGATACCCAGTCAGTTAGGTGTCTGACTTTGGCTCAGGTTATGATCTCACAGTTCGTGGGTTCGAGCCCTGCGTTGGACTCTGTGCTGACAGGTCGGAGCCTGGAGCCTGCTTCAGATTCTGTGTCTCCCTCTTTCTGCCCCTCCCCTGCTCATGCTCTGTTTCTTTCTCTTTCAAAAATAAATAAACATTAAAAAAATTTAAAAACAAACTATTAACACTTTCAAAAGTTTTATTTAAAGAAGGGTCTATGACAGGGGCTTTAATGCATTGTTAGGACTTTATTGCTTTCTTTTCCTTTTAATTTGCTAGGGCTGACATTCACTATTCACAACAACAGCAACTTGAAAGACAAGATGGAAATTAATTTTGGTGTGTGTGTGAGAGAGAGAGAGGAAGAGAACGCACAGCATAGCGAACCGTATACACTTCCGTTAACAACAGGCTCTTAGCTGTTACCATTTTATTTTCTGATATCTGCCTGTGTTGCATCATTTACAATTATTTATTTATCGTTTGCAGTAGCGTGCATCTCATCTTACCAGAGTCTTCCAGTTGTCTATGTCTGCAGTTGGCATTCCAATCAATTAAGGGTTTCTATTGAATTGCCTCCTAATTTTCCTTCAGCTCTCTTTTCTCCGTAAAGAGTGAAATACAGGACTAGGTAAAAGCCCATGTTTACACATGTATGCCCTTGTTTTCTTGCTTTCACTTGAAACAAGTAATTTCATTTCCTTTTTCAAGTTTCCTTATCTCAGGCTGAATTTCCCCAGCATCACATCCTTAGTGGAGTTTCCTTTAATTCCAACCAAGTCAAAAAGCAAATTTCAATGTATTCACAATCCTAGATATCGCCAGTGCTTCTCTGGCCATTTTCTGATGTTATTTCAGTAATCTGTCCCTAATTGACTCTGTGTGATAACCAATGTTATCATTAGGCACCAATCGCCTAAATAATCCTTTAAGAGCCTTAAACAATTTTCATGAATGTGGTTCCTGCCCAAATAACTGAAACGTAGTTGGATATCTCCGCTCCACAGCTCAGATTCCAGATCACTCCATTATGACATACATTCACACACATATCTCAGCACAATCTGGGTCTGCTGGCAACCGCAGGATACTGGTCGTCAGTCTCTTCATGGGTTGGTAAAAGTTGTGACCTGCAGTGTTTGAGGGTCTTAAAGTTCGCTGCTACGGTTCTGGATGTATTTTAATTATAACTGGCATATAGGAAGCAGGGCTGTTTCATTTTTATGGGAAACAATATAGTGTCTGTATAAAACTGACCTTGTGCTGGAAAAGAAAGGATGAAAATAAGCATAGTGAATGCAAACAAGCAATGTCGATGGGCAACGAGAAAATATTTTTTATACAAGAGACCAGTCAGTGAAACATCCTCTAAATATTCCTCTTAATAAAGTATAGCATTTATTTTTTCAAAGTCCCAGTTTTAGTCGTGTCCTTATCTAATACAGATAGTTTGAGGTGCCATATGTTTATCATTCTGCCCGGTCATAAGGAACATCGCAGACAGAGGTGACCCTGAGCCAGACAGAGAATCGGGGCTTCCTTTTCACTTCCCCGGTAATAAAATCCCCAGGATCACGTTCCTGATGCCAAGAAGATAACCTTTCTTCCTTCCTAAGACCTTCCAGAGCATTAAAGACCGTACCCAAGAGAATTGGGTTAAAAGGAGGAAGAAAATCTTCCTTTTGTTTTCTTCTCCTTTTCTATTTTTGAAATTACCTTGCTCATGTTTTGTTTCGCCTTTTCCATTTTCTGTTTCTGTCATATCTTTGATACAGCCCTAGAGTCGCATGGGAATCAATACAATGAACGAAATGGCCTTAAAATTCCTGATGGCAGGTTGTGCCATTTTATAACTTCAACTCATAAGAAAAAAAGGGCTGTCCTTCAAATAAGGAGAAAAAGATTCTAATCTCATTCCTGTACAGTGTTGACAGTGCCAGTTTGTTTAAAGACTTTAATGCTGGGGAGAGAGATCCCATTTTATAAATGCCCAGTCATTCGAGAACTCAAGGTACCCACACTGGTTTTGAAAACTTGGGGGAAATGGCAGAATTTGCTCTGAGTCATTCACTGCTTCCCTGTTTGACCACCGCTCCCAGTGAGAGCTGGTGTTCCACGTTCTAGGTTAACACAGCTTTTAATGTTGAAGCTTTTAATGTTTTCCAAAGTAGAACAGTCTAGAAATAACATGAATGCAACTGCATATTAGATGACCGATTTGATAAAATTTTGGTGGAAATTTATACAAAGAAACTACATAGGGTAATTCAGTGCCTTTTTGCCTACTTGCATCATTTAAGATATTTGTATTTTCTGATAGTTAAGATAATCAGAGGTGGGGAAACGTTTTATTTTCCTTATCCTCCAAGTAGAGGTAGGTTCGCATCTTCTGAATCAGAAAATTACAAGAATTGCTGCCAAGAATCTCTGACCCTCTTTGTCACCAAGTCGGTTTTCTTTTTTGTTGTTACTGTGCACAGTAGTAACAACTTCTTTGGAGGAATAAAGTTATACTTGCTACTTGTAAAAATAAAAATTCGAACTATATTAAGAAGTAAAATTTATCTGTATTTCTTGGACCCAGAAATAACCATTTTATAATTTGGCTGCATATTCTTACAAGTGCCATAGGTAGGTAGGTGGATAGATAGGAAAATATTTACATTTGCACCCATTTATATTATTTTTGACAAAACTCTGCTCACACTAAGCATATATATATTCCACATAATTCCACATAATTATGTCTTTCTGAATCACCCTTTGCAGATTTCCCCATCAGAGAAATACAGTGCCCTTGCCACCCTGGCCCCTGGCCCATTTCTCTGGGACTCCATGCCCAATCAAGCTCTGTGAAAGTCTCTTCCCTTACCAGCTGCTTTGATACTGTGACCAGACCTTAGTGCAAACAAGCACTAGCTTAGAACAGTTCTTCTCCACTCATCAGAAAGGGAATTCTTCCTTTCAGAGCTATATCCCAAGATCTAGGGACTCACAGGCTTACCTCTCGTCATCCGGATGGGGCAGAAATGTTAGCTCTTAGTCTGACCATGGAAAGGAGCATCCTAGCCCACGTTCTGAATCCAAGCTCTGCAGATAGTGGCCATGTAAGGGAAACAAAGAAAAGAACGCTTCAGGAATGGTGGGAGTGTAGCCTGTGTGGCAGTGAATGGAGAGATAGATGCCTGGTTCTCTGTGAGTAGCTAAAGCCAGAAGGGCTTTGGAGTCATCTGGAACCCTTCCAATTAAAAAGGCTTGGGTGTGGGAGTAGCAAACAGTTTAGTAATTGTATTATTAACCTGGCATAACCTAATAGGAGTCCAGGCCAGCGTCTCAGGAGTAGTTATCATTACTTTGAACATATTCATTGATTTTTCTTTCTCCATTTAGAGGAATCTGGCAGAAAGAATGGTCACACTGTCAGGAACTGTTACGGAGCACAGCGGCCACGTTGGCAGATGATTGAAACAATCCATTCATCCATTCATTCACTCACTCAGCAAATACTTAGCGAGCCCGGATCACGTGGCAGGCTCTTTACTAGGCACAGGGAATCAAAGATGCATTGTATTGCCTGCTGAATCTCCTTGAAACTTGGGACAGTGAGTGTGCTTTGTTACATATCGAAGTCAGTTGCTAGCGAAGCCAAGAGTGTTAAATATAAAGGAAACTTTAGGATAGATCTAGAAATAGCATTGCTGTAGTCTGCAAAACCTACTGACATGAAATTCTCATTTAAGTACATGAATATTGGGAATCTGGGGCATACATAAATAAAGAATTCACCTGATACATTTCAAAAACTGCCTTCTGAACTATTTAATTAACAACCTATGAAAAATATACTCTTGAGACCTAAGTGGATAATAGATGTCACCTTTGTTCTATAAAAATGCTTTGCTACCCGTAAAACTTAATTTTAAAATGAACAGTCAGCATTTGCAACAAGCTGTCTCTCTCAAAGTTCCACCTATCCTGGTTTGACACAAATAATGAAGAAGGGCAACATTTACCCTCATTGCTACGGCAGGCAATTTTATTTATCATTGGATTGTAAGGTGGAGTGTTGTCTCCAGAGTATGGAGATTGACAGGGCAGATGGTCTTTATTGTTCCTAAAGGTCTCTTTAGTAAATGACACACTAATTCTTTAGTACTTTCATCTATCTACCCTCCCCATGCAATTAAAATTTGGTGACACATTTTTATGGTCACTAAACGGGCATAAATTAGCATTAATTAGGAGTATTGTAAGGTAATTCCCTAATTGAGAAGTTACATGTGGATGGGAGGGGCGCAAGGGGTACTAATAAAGTTCTCAAAATCACCTCTAACATGCTCACGGCAAAGAGGTTATGCTCCTGTCTTTGTAGGTTTAGGCTTCAAAAAAAAAAAAAAAAAAAAAAAGAACACCCAAAAGTTGAATTTTTATACCGATCATATGTTTGCAGACACAATCTGTCACCCCGTCCCCACGCCATCTGAGCCTGAGACACATAGATCTTCAGCAAGGAACACAGGCTCTTTGGATTAATTAATTCATTAGTTAATCAATAGGAGACTTGCCTTTTAGAGGGTGCCGATGTCTAAGGACTCTTAGGCCGAGCATAATGGTTTCAAGAAGCCATTAGGTGGAAACCACAGTGAAGCATTTAAAAAGGTTTTGAAATTAGATCAGAGGCTAGCTGTCATCCTTAGGAAATTTCCCTCCTCCCAATATCCGAGGTATCAATTTGAATTGCTGCTATCAGATGGGCAAGAATTATTTCTACCTTTTAGCATTCTTGTGGTCTTATAAAACGCAAGTGGCTGACCTCCCAAATTGTCATTCAGTGCATTGATATTAACAAAAGGAAATGAATGGTAAATCAGCTGTTTATGTTCCCAAATATAAACCAAATGGTGGAGTAAGGAAGTCTTCGAGATAAAGAAAAAGATATGCTCAGGGGCAAGGCCTAGCGAGATATGTTATTCCAGTGTGTCCCAGCACTCGCCCAGGTATCATGTGACTCAGTTTCCAAATTAACAAAGCAGAAGCATCCCTGAATTACCCAAGGTAGGCAGTAAGGTCGTTTTGTAACAAAGTGGTACATCCGCCTATGCCAAATGCTGTTCTTGACCCCTCGTTGAAGCACATAGACAAAGGAAGAGGATGGCAGGTGTGAGGTCTAATAAGCTTACCTTTACAGCGTGCCCAGCACATGTGGAAAATCACAGTCTTTTTCTGACTCGTCTTCTGCTCCCGCCTGCTTGGCTGCACTTCCCCTTTCAGCGTTAAGATTCGGGGTCAGCAGCACTCTAAACGGCTCTCTCAGTCCCTTCCCTCTCAAAGCTGCCCACACTGTATATGGAGAGATATCAGTTGTGGACTTGCAAGAAGTGAAAAAGAGGCATCAGGGTGGCTGCCTAGTTCTCCTTTACAAACATTTCATCTCATTTTCTTCTCCTGGTCATTTTTTTTTTTCCACCTGAGCAAGTTGGAGAGAAATGAAATGTTTTTTTTTTTTTTTTTTCTTGGATGCTACCATCTTTTTGCTTTAAGTTTATATTTACTTATTTTGGGGAAGAGAGAGAGAGAGAGAGAGAGAGAGAGAGAGCAAGTGGGGGGAGAGGCAGAGACAGAGGCGGAGAGAGAGAGTCCCAAGCAGGATCCACAGTGTCAGCACAGGGCTTGCAGACCCTGACACAGGGCTCAATCTCACGAGAACCGAGAGATCATGACCTGAGAGGAAACCGAATCAGATGCTTAACCGACCGAGACCCCCAGGCGCCCCTTGGTGCCTTGACTTTGAATAATAAGCATATTTCTCATTTTAAACAGTGAACTGAGGATATTTAACATGTGCCTATGCCTCAGAGCCCCTACTCTTGTGTCAGAAAATATTTTATATTAGCGAGCTGTCTTATGTAAATTCTAAATGCTGATTTCAAGGTTTGTCCCTCAAACAGAAGTTCTGATGCATAAAAGGAGTCTCTGTGCTTTTAAATCTTTCATTCTGTCCACTTTTCAACTCATCTGGTTTAGTGGAGCTCTTGTAACTCTTTGATATGATTTTCACCACTCGTAACCTTTATACCTTTTAGAATTTTGTGCATGATGCTTAGTCCTTACCTTGTCAACAAGAAATAGCAGTACCGGTTTCTGCTACTGAATATTTCATGTTAAAATTCACAATATTTAGTGTTTCTTAGGGAAGAAATTGGCACAACATCTCTATGGTGCATCTGCTGGGTATGGCTGTCAGTTATTATAATAGGGTTTCTAACAAATGACACGTCAAAGCCTTGACTTTCAAAGCCCTTATGCAGAGTGTCAATCATTTACTCTCTGCCTGTTCAAATGAGCATTCTTCCAAGAGCACCTTTAAGGAGTGTGTGCCCTGACTTTTCATCAAAAATTCTTTCTGTCCTTATTTTATCCTGTGGAAAATCTCCCCTGTAATGGAAATGTGAAAGGACAAAAATGATCAATTTTGAGTAATAATGAAGCATTTTTAACAATAATGTTCTATATTCTTTCTTCTATATTATGAGCACGGTTGCTTGTTATCTTGTCTTTCCCCTGACTGTCCCCTCCAACATGTACTTCTGTCTAAATAATCTATAAAAATTGGATAATTGTTTACAACGAGAGCCTGTATCAAACTGAGAAAGTTTCATCTTTAACTTTAAAAATGGAAGCACATATATAAAGAACAGAAATAAACGGAGGTTATAAGTACATCTTACTTAGAAACTCTGAAGAACTATTTGGTTCACCAGGATTCTGAAACACATCAGATGATCAATAACCATAACTATGTATAGTCAATATTCCATGACATGGTAGTGATGGTTACTGGATCTGGGTACAAACAGGGACTTTGATTGGGAAAGTAGGTATTAGTTTTAGAAATCTTTTTTCTGGAGATAGTTATTTAAAAAAGGAAGGGTAGTATATGTTTAAGAAAACTTAATTTTATTCTTTCCCTAACTTGACCAGTATGAAGCAAATATTTTTCATTTCAAATAATGAATAACTTATATACTAATTTTATGAATCCTAAACAAAGAAAATAGTTTTGAAATCAGTAACATACTGACCTCCTTTCTTCCTCCCACAAACAGATTCAATCCCTACTATCGGCTCCGTACTGGAACTGCACGGCCTCTTGCTGTACATCTTCGCAGAGATACAGATTTAAACAAAAATCATGTTAAATACTGAGCGCTGTTGTTAATTGCTTTTCTCGTATCTTTTTCTTTCCTGGAGGTGAATCGAAGGTGATTTGAACAGTTCAAACATAAAACAAACAAACAAACAAATATTCTACCTAGTAATACAGAACTAACAATCGTTCCTTACAAATGCACCATTTGTCTTATTGTCCTCAAGAAGTGCACATGTGGGCTCCTTGGTAATCTTTATTAAATACATAAATGAATGAGTTGGCTCACTAGGCAGTAAACTTGTTTGCCGCACTGCATTTTATATTGCCTGGCTCTCAGTAAATACTGGGTAACAAACAAGAAGAATCAACTGAGACAACCAATTGATGATGTTCAGGACATGGTACCCCAAATATGGTGCCTTCACAGATTATCTGAAGTGGAGGGAGTTTAAGAAAAAGGCAGAAGCAGAGAGGTCACCCCGATCTCCCCACCCTTGCTGTTCTTCCCTGAAAGGAGGAACGGAATCTCTCATGAGAAAAATACCCTCTGGGTACCAGGAGGATAGAAGATATTCTTATCCCCAGAGACAGGGAATTTAGAGTCCCAAAGACTGTTTAAGCAAATTTCGTTAAACTAACTCTTATCTTCTAAGTTTTACCTCTTCATTTACTACCCCAAGCCTAGACCTCCTTGTCTTGTCAGTTCTTCACAAATTTATTGTTTCTTTGTCTAAAAGGTATAAAAACTCCCTGCGCTGGTCACTTCAGGTCTTTATTCTCTTGTGAAGGCTCCCATGTTCGTGTAAAAGTTCAATAAAATCTGTCTGCCTGTCTCCTGTTAATCTGTCGTCTTCAGTTTCATTTTCAGGTTGAACCAGAGAACGTAACAGGATCAAGGAAAACTTTTGTTTGTTTGTCTTTTCTCCTCGATTCTCTTCTATAATCACTAAATTTAACCTTTGAAAACATTGATTTACACTTCTAGATTTTCTGGATCTAAGGTCCAAATCAGGAGTGCCAGATTCCCGCAAGAAACTCTTCTTTACTTGCAAAAGTATTCACAGAAAACCTAAAGAGGAATCCTTCAGACAAACGTTGTGGGCTCAAGAGATTTAAATACAATCTGGAAAACGCTTTTTTTACTTTCTTATCTCAACCAACCCTATAAATCTCATGAGGTTCGGCTTGCACTAATGTTTATTCCTTTTCCTTGGTGACAGGCAGTAGGTCCCTCCTCAGGAAGCTTTCAGCATGTATTAAGAAATAACCATTTCTTTACAGATATTTCTCAGAGAATGAGTGAACAAAAAAGGGAGTAGAAAGAATTGGGCATCTCTTGCCAGAATCTGATGGCTTGAACTTTGTGAAAGATTAAAAGTTATATATATATGTGTATATTATATAAAAGTTATATATATATGTGTGTGTGTGTACATATATGTGTGTGTGACATATATATATATATATATATATACACATGTATATATATGTGTGTGTTTGTTTTCCATCCTCAAAAGTCTGTCCAATAAATGAATAAAAACTCCCTTAATTTATGAGAGAAGGGAACTTAATTATGTAAATCAACAGTAGATAGACCCTGCCATGAATTATTAATAATATACTAATTGCCTGATAAGGAAATAAATTAGACTTTAGTGGTAAATTTTTGTGTGAGTGTGCTGGGAGTTAGAGAATCAACTCTGTTTTTCAGTAATCGTCTTGGAGCTGATACTTAGTTTGTCAGATGAAAATACGGGTCTCTCTTCTGGCACGTGTTCTCTTGATTAAGTATTGACTTAAAATTTCACTAAGTCCATCACCCCTCTTTCCTAATGATCTCTAAAATGAATCCCAGTTGTCTCATCTGCTTGTTTACACGACTGTAGAACAGTGGCAGTTGGCTAGCCATGAAAGCTGAGGGAGGAGGACTTTTTTCCTTAAGCATTAGTAAGGAAGACATTTTGCTCTTCTACAGTCAGATCGGCTCACAGGAAAAGGGGTCATTTGCCCGGTGGGTTTTGTTACAGAAGAGCTACTCGGAACTTTGAATAACTTTTGCAGAGTACAAAGCTCTTCTCAGTCATATTTCCGTAAAATAAGATTTTTTTTCTCCTCACTCTGCCTTTACTTCGAGAATTTTAGAGAACAGATCAAAATAATTTCAGATAGAAGAACACCTTGACTTCTTAAATGGTGAAAGATTTTTTTTTTTCTCTTCCCATAAAATCAAGACAATGAGTGGAGGGAAAGATTTAAACCTAGATCTCTAACAGAAAAAAATTTCCAGGAGACTTAATATGAAAAATATATTGAAGAGGAAAGAAGAATTTTCTTTTACTAAATTACTCTCACTTTACCATGCCTATTTTCTTAAAACATAGATTTTCCATCTTTGGAAAATAGCTAAGCACTGGAAGTAGCTGATTTTACAAACTATTTGGCCATTATTCACCACATATTTATTGGGGTCTAGTTAGTTGAAAAGTATAATATTAAGGGGGATAGGAGTGGAGTTAAAGAGAGTAGAGAGGAGCACCTGGGTGGCTCAGTCCGTTAAGTGTCTGACTTTTGGTTTCGATCCAGGTCATGATCTCACAGTTCGAGAGTTCAAGCCTGGCATCGGACTCTGTGCTAGCTTCATGGAGCCTACTTGATATTCTCTCTGTCTCTGTCTCTCTCTCTGTCTCCCTCTCTCTGTGTCTCTCTCTCTCTCTCTCTGTCCCTTCCCTGCTTGCATTCTCTCTCTCAAAATAAATAAACCTAAAAAAATTTTTTTTGAAGAGGGAAAAGGAAGCAGATATGTTTGATGAACTCATGGAGGTTATAGGTTAGCAGAAAAGGCAAACACTTATACATAATCAATTGAACAGTTGAAAACATGTAAAGGATTCTGAAGCAGAAATGCCCGTATTATGCAAGTATACTATGGGGGCTTGGCCTAAGCTTGGGGACTCAACTTTTTGTAGCAAGTTAGATAAGATTTTAGACCTGAAGGACCTACAAGATCTGCAGATATTTGCTAAAAGGAATAAAAGAGAAGACATTCTAGTTTGAGGGAACAGCATATATTAAAGCTCTGAGGTTGAAGCCACCAAAATATGCTGCAGAAACAGACAAGTCCTGGAATATACAGCCCACGAATGCATAGCAAGGTAGGAGGCTAAGAGAGACTGGAGGAGGAAGGTCACACATGATCTTGCAGTGGATAAAATGTATGTTTCATCTTGGCTTGGTATGACAAAAAATATAGTATTTCAATTTAAGAAAATATCCTTAAACCTTCATATGTAAGAATAATTCTGAATAATAAAAATTGTTGTGTAAATTATTCTTACTCTCCAGAGCTATATGTTTTTAAGAATATTTGTTCAAAACATAAAGACTAGCAGGTTGCTAAACTCTGACAACCCAGCATTTCCATATCCCTTCCTTGATTTAGAATATGATGAAAAGACACTTTTCTTTCTCAAATGACATCTTACTCAGTTCATCTAACAGCCATTTTGGGAGCACTGCAGACTCTAGAAACTATGGCCATAGGAGACACTAGCTCTCTTGGACTGTCTTTGGGGCTGTTACTTTATCTGTAAGAAATGCAAAATGATACCTTCCTTTCAGAGTTTCCATGAGGTTTTCCAGTAGTTTAAGTAATGGCCAACCCTTGCTATATGGCAAATATTATTCCAAATGCTATTCGTGTAAGACTGACTTCTTTTATCCTTACTATAACACTGTGGGGTAGGAGTTAATAATCCATTTACAGATAAGTGAAATGAAACACAGAGAGGTTCCATGAATTGCTCCAGATTATCTAGGTAGTAAATGGTAGAGTTAGGACAGGAGCCACCATAGTATACTACATCTGGGACACAGTAGAATAATAATGATATATTGCTTCTTATCCAAGATATCTAGTATCTGTAAATTTAATTTTTGCATTTTGTTAGTGTTTATATATTTTAAACAAGCTACCTATTGGCTGGGATGGTCAGATACTTTGGCATATCATTTATAGAAATAACTTGGACCACATTAGCAAATAACATTAACCACCAAATCTTTGGTTGAGTGAGGTCAGAGCCTTGGGTTCCTGTTTTTAATGGTCAAGTGGAGGGGACAAGGCTACCATAAAGGAGTGAGAATCAGGTCCCATACTTCACAGAGGAAGGAGAGTGGTGGATGTTGGAAATCAGATACGCAGACATGAGACAGTATCAGAGTTCTATTAACTAGTGACTATAAACACGTTTTATTAATCAGAAAAGACAAGGAAGTGAAAACCCTAAGATCTTGAGGTTGCCATGAGGATCAAGTGAATTAATTAATATTGATAAAGAGTTTAGAAAGGAACTTGCAATAGAATGAGTGTCCAATAACTGTTATTACTACCTTTTTTGGTACTGAATTTCATCCATCTATTTTTCAGAAACAGGACCTTTAGTTATTGGTGACACTAGAGAATTTTTTTTTTTTTTGGCCTACTCTAATATTCTGTGCTTGTGAAAAATCAAGAAAGAGTAAATGAAATTCTGCTATAAGAAAATGGGACTCTAAGATGCCCAAAGACTTGCCATAAAAAATGGACAATTATTTCATAAGAGAGGCTTGCCCTATGCCTGATGGAAGTTTTGAAATCTGAAGAAAAAAAACAAAACACAAACAAACTCCAAAAGATAAAGAATAAACTTTGATATTTCCATTTAAAAAGGATTTTTAAAGGGCTTAAATCAAGAAGGGCAAGGAAAAAGGAAAGAGAGATGAGAGCAACATTTTGGAAATTAGAAACAAAGCCAGCAGTGTGGGTGAGTAGGGGATAGGGTAGGAGGTAGAGGAGATTCAGAAGCAGGCTGGTCCCACTACCAAATGCCAAAGCATACGAATCAGAACCACCAATTACTTCATAAAGTGAAGGTACAAAGGGGTTACATGAAAGTCAATCTCTGAACTACTTGATGTATTTCAATATATTAAGACATAATTTATATCTATATCTGATGTAGACTATTTACATGCAATAATAAGAAAATCTCTTCAAGAAAAGCACAAAAAAAGTTATAAAAGAAAGGCAATCATGAGTATTAATACTGATATTATAAACTCAGCTATAGCTATATTGAAGAACAAGGTATAAGAATTTGGTGTGGGAGGGAAGAGGGAAAAAAGGTTAAGCCTCAATTTCCATAGTAGGAAGTCAATAGATATTACTTATAATGGAAGGTGGGATGGTGAGAAACTGCCAAACATGTTATTTAGAAACATAAAAGTAGACACTAGAAGAAGCAGTCAAAGGAGCTGAGAGTAGTTACTTCCGGGGAATGTAGATCAGCTTGGGGAGGACGGTAAGAGAAAGAACAACTAGGTTTTATTTCAAGCCTTGGAGAACTGTTTGACTTGTCTAAAGCCATAGGTGTCTATATCTTTGATATAAAAATTACATTAAAAGGAAGAGAGAATATTGTGTATAGTAGGAGTAGAAATTCTTACAACAAAGTAAAGCTAAAAGCGGTGTTAACAAGTATCCAAATTAAGGTAAAATAAGTAAAGTTTGTAAATGGCAGGATGCACTGGGGAACATAGACATATGTCAGGAGGCAAGTAGCAGAAAAATTAGGGAAAGAGGCTATGCAAAGGTATTTAACATACTTGTACTTTTTAATGCTTTGTGCTTAAAGTTGCTTTAACATACTTCCGGTTCTCGACGACCGGCCTGCTGATATTGGGGAATGCAATAATGCAGTCTAGTCCGATGAGTCTGGTCATATATCACATTAAATCCCTTGGCATGTAGAGTTGGTCACAGCTTGTGCAGTTGCTCTTTCCTGTAAAATTATGGCAGTGATATATGTTGATATGTTTTCAAGCGTGCCCAAGAGTAAGATTTTTATTGTTGTACAAGACCGGTAGCTTATCATATAATCAGAGAGCTGGAATGTACATTAAAGGTTATCTGGTTCTACTCTGTTTAACTCTTCAATTTCCTGCACATTATCCCTATTTGGTGACAAATGCTTCCACCTATCTTACAGAATTGCCTCCCAGAGACTGTATAGGGGCATCTTGGTTTCAGGATTGTGGAGGATTGAAGAGGATGTGAACAGAGGTGATCAGTTACCAGAAGGCAGTGTTAGGGTCATGGCATGGTCCTTCTAAAGGAGATTGATATAGATGATTACTGTGAATGCAATAGAACAATGATTAGTTAGAAGTAATCATGTTGTAAACTTATTGGTCCCATTAATTTAATTGGCACCAGTACTTACTTCAGTCCTTGTTAACATGGCCTCCTCATTCCATTCTTGATTTTGAAATGTCTGGTTTTGACTGTGGACTTGAGTAATTTTCTCAAGAACTGACACAATTTCCTCATTGTCGGACTTGCATATTTAAGAAGGTCTTCTGTTGACTTCAGAAATAAATGAAAATAAACTGGTTGGGTATAACATTTGGGGTTGTAGGCATGACATACTATGCAACTGTTAAAAAGAATGGCACAATTTTGTATGTTCTAATAGAGTAAAACAAACTGCTAATAATATGTTTATGAATTTGTATATTTTTAAAAATTTTTTAACATTTATTTATTTTTGAGAGACATAGAGACAAAGTATGAGCAGGGGAAGGGCAGAGAGAGAGGTAGACACAGAATCTGAAGCAGGCTCCAGGCTCCGAGCCATCAGCACAGAGCCCAACATGGGGCTCAAACTCAAAGACCGCGAGATCATAACCTGAGCCAAAGTGGGCCACTCAAACAACTGAGCCACCCAGACACCCCAATTTATATTTTTAAAATGCCCAATAGTGCATAGAGACTGGCATAAATCGAGATGCTAATTTTAAAGTCCTTAGAACAGTGCTCTGTACACAGTAATTGCTATATAAACATGTTTTAAGTATGATATTTGTCTGTCATACTATTTTTAGTGGGTATATACAAGTAACTGCTAATATTGGTTAACTTTACATCAAGGACTAGGGAACCAGAGAGTGAAGGATGGAACTCAATTTTCATTTTATTCCTTAATATACAGTGTGAATTTTTAACTTCACACATTAGTTACATTTAAAATACTTTAAGGAAAAACGCAAAAGAAATATCAAGCAAATTTTAGAAATACTGTTTTCCTTTTAAAAACTTAATATTCTAGAAAATAATTATGAGTAAAATTTTATTTTTTTACCCTTGTATTAATTTGATTTTTCTACTTGACTACCTCTATATATTTTTATTTACTTAGAAATTTTAATAAGGGCATAATTCTTGGTTTTTGTAACTGTTGCTTTAATCATACCGACATATTTTATCTTGAAAACTTGAACTTCTTCAGATTAACAGAAGCTTTTGTCTTTGTTTCCTGTTGCATAATTGATTATGACTTCTATTCCATTTTCTCTTATTTGTCCTTTGGGAATACACATATTTTATAATTTGGAACACCGTTCAAAGTCTGTCAGAATGGTCACTTTTTCTTTTCTCAAGGTTCTAATAAAGGTTCTTTCATCTTTTCTACAGTGTTCTGGATGAGGTGTTTAATTGTGTAGTACCCATAACTAAGGTTGTGCTTTACACCATCTGATCTCTCAGCTGGCACAACTGTAGATTATTTCATTGTTGGTTTTATTTCCTTCTCTCGTTTATTTCTCTCTTCTGTTTGCCTTTTTGATAGTGAGTTCACTCAATATGGCTCCCTGCTCTTATTTCTAAAGACCATAGAAATGATATATCTGATGCCACAAAATAAATGTCCTAAAATGTTCTATTTTATGTATAATCTCCCTTTATACACATACAGACACACACACACATAGACACACACATTCCTATATTCTAGATAATTGTTTCTTTTTCTTTTGTGGGATAGTTTAAAAATACCAGGGTAATTTTTAATTATTCAAAATTAAGCTATGTGTTCTGGTTGACATTTGCAAATATATATATACACACACACACACACACACACACACACACATATATAATTTTTTTTTTTCCATTTGCACTTCCCTCCTCTGGCGGTGCACCTGGATCCTGAACAGATTACCTTTCCCAGAATAGATAGGCTTTGTTCAATTCCTTGGACTTCTCAGTTATTTTTTCCTGTTGTTTTGGGCTGAGTCTCTTTGGATGTCAAGTTCTTTACTTTTGCTATAGTACTGTCGCCAAAATATAATTCTTCTTTGTTCATAGCCGAGAATGTGGAAGACTATAATTCTCAGCATCCATGATTCAGAATATTCTTTGTGTTTTTACTCTCAAGGAAATGGTGTTTGTTGGTGTTTGTTTTCCCACAGAAAGCCTTTCTCAAACCAGGTAAGAAGTCGTCTTACCATTACATTCTAACAGTCATCATGACATTTTTACTTTGATGGTTTTCATATATCATCTATGGCTTTACTTTTACTAGAATATACTTTAATGAGTAGAGAAAGTATAATGTTTACTTGTAATTCCATTTTCTTCTAAGATGTGTTTATTGCACCACGTGTTGAAATCAACATTGTTACATCTTACTTGTGTGCTCACAGTTTTTCTGAAATCTACTTTTGGAAGTGAATAATAGAAACCTGTACACTGTTGGTGGGACGTAAAATGGTGCAGCAACCATAAAAAACAGTGTGGAGGGTGCCTCAAGATAGTTCAAAAATTGAACTATCATATGTTGCAACAATTCAACTTCTGGTCATATATTAGAAGGAATTGAAATCAGGACCTTGAGCAGATATCTGCATTCCCACATTTGTTGTGGTGCTATTCACAATAGAAAAGATACAGAAACAACCTTAATCCAACGATGAATGGATAAAGAAAGAAATGTGATATATACATAAATGGAATATTATTTAGCCTTAAAAAAAGGAAATCCTGCCATAGGAGACAATATGGATAAAGCTGGAGGGCACTATGCTAAATGAAGTGAGCGAGTCACAGTAAGACGAATACTGCATGGTTCCACTTATATGAGATATAAAATACCCAAACTCATAGAAATAGTAGAATAATAGTTGCTGAGTGGATACAGGAAATTGTTGTTCAGTGGGTATAAAGTCTTAGTTCCACATGATGAATAAGTTCTAGACTTCTGTTGTACAACATAGTGTCTATAGTTAATAATACCATATTGTACGCTTAAAAATTTTAAAAGGATGAAATCTCATCTGTTCTTACTATGAACAAAAAGGCCTGGGGAGGGGGCCACAAGGAAGCTTTTGGAGATGATGGATATGATTATTACCTTGATTTTTCATAACAGGTCATGTCTATGCATGTGTACAAATGCATCAAATTAAAATATATTAAATAAGTGCAGTGTTTGTATATCACTTATACTTCAATAAAGCTGTTTGAAACATTGAGGTGCATGTACCCCTTTGAATCAGCATTTCTGTATCCTTTGGGCAAATACCTAGTAGTGCGATTGCTGGGTAGTTCTATTTTTAACTTTTTGAGGAACCTCCACACTATTTTCCAAAGTGGTTACACCAGTTTGCATTCCCACCAGCAGTGTGAAAGGGTTTCCCTTTTCCTGCATCCTCACCAACATTTGTTGTAGCCCGTGTTGTTAATTTTAACCATTATGACAGGTGTGAGACTGTGGTTTTGATTTTTTTCTCCCACAAAATTTTGTGGTTTTGATTTGTATTTCTCTGATGGTGAGTGATGTTGAGCATCTTTTCATGTGTCTGCTAGCCATCTGGATGTCTTCTTTGGGAAAGTGTCTATTCATCCTTTTTGCCAATTTCTTCACTGGATTATTTGTGTTTATTTTGGGAATTGCATTTGATAAGTTCTTTACAGATTTTGTAGCCTAACCCTTTATCTAATTGTCATTTGCAAATATCCTGTCTCATTCCATAGGTTGCC
This sequence comes from Paguma larvata, assembly GCA_030068075.1. Classification (NCBI taxonomy): domain Eukaryota; kingdom Metazoa; phylum Chordata; class Mammalia; order Carnivora; family Viverridae; genus Paguma; species Paguma larvata. Next base: position 49,162,393 of record CM057839.1, on the reverse strand, counting down.
TTTTATTTTTCTTGATTGTTTCCTTTGCTGTGCAGAAGCTTTTTATCTTGATGTTGTCCCAGTAGTTCATTTTTGCTTTTGTTTCCCTTGCCTCCAGATACATGTCAGGTAAAAAGTTGCTACGGCCAAGGTCAAAGAGGTTGTTGCCTGTTCTCTCCTTTAGGATTTTGATGGTTTCCTGTGTCACATTTAGGTCTTTCATCCATTTTGAGTTTATTTATTTATTTTTTAATTTTTTAAACATTTATTTATTTTGCTCCCGTGTGAGCAGGGGGGAGGCAGAAGAGAAGAAGAGAGGGAGACAGAATCTGAAGCAGGCTCAAGGCTCTGAACTGTCAGCACAGAGCCCATTGTGGGGCTTGAAGTCACAGACTGTGAGATCATTACCTGAGCTGAAGTCAGATGATTAACTGACTGAGCCACCAAGGTGCCCCCATTTTGAGTTTATTTTTAAGTATGATGTAAGAAAGTGGTCCAGGTTCATTCTTCTGCATGTTACTGTCCAGTTTTCCCAGTACCATTTGTTGAAGACATTGTCTTTTTTCCAATGGATATTCTTTCCTGCTTTGTCGAAGAATAGTTGACCAGAGATTTGTGAATCCATTTCTGGATTTTCTATTTTGTTCTATTGATCTATGCGTTATTCTTTCTTTTATTAATGTGGTGTATCACATTGATTGATTTGCGAATATTGAATCACCCTTGCAGTCTAGAAATAAATCCCACTTAATTTTTGTGAACGATTCTTTTAATGTACTGTTGGATTTCATTTGCTAGTAATTAGTTGAGAATATTTGCATCCATGTTCCTTAGGATATTGGCCTGTAGATCTCATTGTTACTGGAGTCTTTGGTTTTGACCTCAGGATAATACTGGCCTCATAGAATGAGTTTGGAAATTTTTCTTCCATTTCTATTCTTTTGGAATAGTTTGAGACAGTGGTTATTAACTCTTCTTTAAAGGATTGGTAGAATTCCCCTGGGAAGTCATCTGGCCCTGGACTTTGTTTGCTAGGAGTATTTTGATTACTGATTCAATTTCTTCACGAGTTATTAGTGTTTTCAAGTTTTCTATTTCTTCCTGTTTCAATTTTGGTAGTTTGGTAGTTTGGTAGTTTGTGTGTAGCCTTTTCTTCTAGATTGTCCAATTTGGTGGCATGTAGTTTTTCATAATTTTCTTTTATAATATTTTATATTTATGTGGTATTCGGTCTTTCTCCTCTCTAATTTGTTATTTTATTTATTTGGATCCTTGATTTTTTCTTTTTCATTATTTTTTTCTTTATTAGTCTTGATAGGAATGTATCAATTTTATTTTTTTGTCAGAGAACCAACTCCTCATTTCATTGATCTGTTCGGCTTTGTTTGTTTGTTTTTGTTTTTATGTCATTTATTTCTGCTGTAAACTTTATCATTTCTCTTCTTCTGGCCTTACGTTACATTTGTTGTTCTTTTTCAAGCTCCTGTATCTATAAGTTTAGGCTGTGCATTTGAGACTTTTCTTGCTTCTGGAGGTAGGCTGGTGATACTATATACTTTCCTCTTATGACTCCTTTTGCTATATCCCATTGGTTTGGGGACCATCATGTTTTCATTTTCATTTGTTTCCGTGTATTTTTTTTTTTTTTACTTCTTTAATTCCCTTGTTGACCCATTCATTCTTTAGTAGCATGTTCTTTAACCTCTATGTATTTGTGATCTTTCCACATTTTTTCTTGTTGTTGACTTCAAGTTTCATGGCATTGTGATGAGAAAAGATGCATAGTATGATCTCTGTCTTGTTGTTTTTGTTGAGGCCTGATTTGTGACCCTGTTTGTGATCTATACTGGAGAATGTCCCATGTGTACTTGAAAAGGATGTGTATTCTGCTTTAGGATGAAATAATCTGAATATATTTGTTAAATCCTTCTGGTCCAGTGTGTCATTCAAAGCCACTGTTTCCTTGTTGATTTTCTGCTTAGATGGTTTGTCTGTTGCTGTAAATGGGGTGTTAAAGTCCCCTACTATTATTGTAATATTATCAATGAGTTCCTTTACGTTTGTCATTAATTGTTTTATATATTTAGGTGCTTCCAATTTGGAGGCATGAATATGTATAATTGTTAGATCTTCTTGTTGGATAGTCCCTTTTACTATGTACGATATAGTGTCCTTAATCTCTTGTTACAGTCTTTGGTTTAAAATCTAGTTTTTCTGATGTAAATGCAGCTACTCTGTCTTTCTTTACATACATTTGCATGATAAATGGTTATCCATCCCCTCACTTTGAATTTGCAGATGTCTTTAGGTCTGAAATGAGTCTCTTGTAGGCAGCATATAGATGGGTCTTGTTTTTCTTTATCTATCTGTCTTTCAATTGAAGCATTTAGTCCATTTACATCAGAATAATTATTGATAGATATATGTTTAGTGTCATTTTATTACCTGTTTTGTGATTTCTTGAGATTTTGTCTTTTTTTTTCCTAGTCTGTTAGTTTTGTTTATTCCTTCCCATTCAACAAAAAAACAAAACATCTTTAATATTTCTTGCAGGCTCATTTAGTGGTCACGAATTCCTTTAGTTTTTATTTGTCTGGGAAACTCTTTTTCTCTCTTTGTATTGTTAATGATAGTCTTGCTGGATATAGTATTCTTGGCTGCGTATTTGTTCTCATTCAGCACATTAAATATATCATGCCATTCCTTTCTGGTTTGCCAAGTTTCTGTGGAGAGATCAATTGCTAACCTTATTTGTTTTCTCTTGTATGTTAGGGATTTCTTTTGTCTTGTTGCCTCTAGGATTTTTTCCTTATCTCTGTATTTTGAAAATTTTACTATGATATGTCTTGGCGGTAACCTGCTTTTGTTGGTTTTAATGTGAGTTCTCTGTGCCTCCTGGATTTGGATGTCTGTTTCCTTCCTCAGATTAGGGAAGTTTTAGCTATTATTTCCTAAAATAAACCTTTTCCCTCTTTTCCCTCTCATCTTCTGGGACTCTTTTGATATGAATGTTATTATGTTGTATGGAGTCACTGTGTTCCCTAAGTCTAGTCTCATGATCCATCATTCTTTTTTCTCTCTTTTGTTCAGTTCAGTTATTTCCCATAATTCTATCTTCTGTATCACTAATCCATTCCTCTACTTCTTCCATCATTTCAGTCATTAAATCCAGTCAGTTTTAAATCTCAGTTATTGCATTTTTCTTTTCTGCTTGATTGTTCTTTAGCTTGTTTAGCTCTGTGATAAGGGTCTCCCTGATGTCTTCCATGCTTTTCTCAAGCCCAGTAAGTATCCTTATGATTGCTGCTTTAAATTATACGTCAGACATATTACTTACATCTGTTTCAGCTAGATCCCTGGCCGTGACGTTTTCTTATTCTTTTTTGGGGGAATGATTTCCTCTGTGTTAGCATTTTGTCTAGGACTCTGTCTTCTTTTTGGTGTTCGAAAATCCTGTTATGTTTCCTGCTCCTGAGAGTAATGGCTTTATGAAAAAGAGATCATATAGTGTCCAAGGAATGACACTTCAGGAAGTATCTCTGGTGTGTGCTGCATGCACTCTGCTGCTATGTTTTAGCTGCTGTATCCCTCAAGTCAAGAGTCTGCAGAGGTTCTCCTTGTCTGTAGTGGGCAGTGTTTGGACCTTGGCATGAGTGTGGTGAGTTTTAACCAAGTATTCTCTGGTCGACTCATTAAATGAGACCTGATGCTACTGCCACTAGAGTAGAAGCTTTGCAGAATTCTATGATCAGTAGATATGGTGTGTATGGGAGTTTGTCCTGATCTTCTGAGGAAGGGGCCTGCTGCACTGGTCCTGAGACACCAGGACTTGCCTGAGAAAAGCAGTTACAGCAGAGCTTAGTGGGGAGGAACTTGGGCAGGTTAGGCACCCAATGTCGACTCTGTGCTGCTTTTCTGAAGTTAGTTTGTGCTGAGGGGCAGGGGAGGGAAATGGCACCAACCAGCTGCTTTTACCCCAGAGAGCAAGTTTATTCTTGATACTCTCAGGAAAGCCCCCCATAAGAGCATATAATTTCCCTCATGCATCCTAGGCATGTTTTCAGATTGCTATTTTTACACTGTCTTTCTCCAGGTTGCTTGCCGCCTTGAGCAGGATAGCACATGTTGGGTTCTATCCCACTCAGGCCAGCTGAATTTTCAAACTCCAAACTTCAAGGACCTGGTGTGGTGGGGACCTGTGCTGGTCTTCTGGTGGAGGGTCTCACTGTACGAGGACTGGTGCAAGTTTGACCCGGAAGGACAGTTATGCCATAGCACAGGGGCAAGGGATTTGGAGAAAAGCTAGTGTCCTGGCACTTATGCTGAGGGGCAAGGGAGGGAAATGGAGACTATGGGCTCTTTCGTTCCTGGAGAGGCAATGCTAGTTCTCACAGCTGTGCTCCAAGAAGAGGGAACAGTCTCTCCCTGTGTGCCTTAGGTGATCCTCAGATCATGCTGTTTGCTCTGGGGTTGCTTATGTGCCTTCTCTCCAGGAGTAGGGAAGAGTTCTCAGGGTCCTTTCCCAGCCAAGCCCATGGAACTCTGAACCTTGGAAGCCTTTGTGGCCTCCATAGCACTTGTGATCCATTTCTCCCCCATAATATGTCTCCATACCATGTCTCCATACCTCCTACCTTCTTCATTGCTGCCTCTTTTCTCTGGTTGTGCAGTTTGTTCTATCAGTCCTCAGGTTTATTTCTTGAGTATTCACAATGAGTTGATAGTTATCTAGCCGTGTTTAAGGTATAAACAAGTTAGCGTCCTCCTCCTATGCTGCTATCCTAGCTTTCCCCCATTCTTTTATTCTTAAGCATGATTTGGTCCTGCCTCTCTTGGATCACAGTACTAGGAAGATGTAGTCTGTATTTATTGTTCAGTGCATCTTCTAATACATTTTCTTGGTGTCAGAGTTAAGGGTGAAGATATGGCTACATCAAAAATTTTATATCCACTCCTTTATTTTTGTGTTTTGGTAGATAATGTGTGTGCTTAATTTTTTTTTTCTAAATATACTATATTCAAAATTCTAGTTAATAAAATTCTGCTGGGGTACCTGGGTAACTCAGTTGGTTAAGCCTGGGTCCTGCTTCAGATTCTGTGTCTCCCTCTCTCTCTGTCCCTCCCCCACTCATCCTCTCTCTCTCTCTCTCTCTCTCTCTCTCTCTCTCTCCCTCTCTCTCAAATAAGTAAAAATTAAGAATATTAGAAAATTATAATTTTCCTTAGATGTTGTTTTATGACTTACATCCACTTTTCGATTGTGATAAGTAGTCTTTCTTTATGTTACATACACAGTAGTAGTTGATGGGTATTCTTAGACTACCCCATCTTACCCTAACACACATACATCCACACATGCATGGAGACATCTTTGACCCATTTCTATATCTCCTCTTCCATGGCTTTTCATAGAGTCTGGCCTTGCCAGATAGAGCACAAAAGTATGAAAAGGAAAGTGGAGTACAGTTTTGACAAAGGTTATGATAGAAAGACAATTCTCCATGGATCTCACATTTTTGCATGTCTTATAAGTGAGGCACTCAAAGCTGTTTGCTCTAGAGTATGTTTGAATAATATTTAGATAGTGTATAGCCTTGGTAGATGCAGTGTCTCCCTCTGCAAAGGGAAGCTGTGTTTAATGTCCATCAAAATAAAGTAATGTCTTTCTCTGGAGCAAAGGACAGATGTGCATTATAAACTGTTTGAGTTCCCTAAGGTCAGTGACCTCTCCTGTGATGCAGTCCTCTGGTTTATTATTTGGCATTCTTTGCATCACTCGCCTCGAAATGAGACGGGAGAAACTTGTGCAATAACGTGGGCATTCTGGCTATTACTTAAGCTGTGAGTGATCAGTTGTTCTTTATCTCTGACCGAAGAGTCTCCCATCTTTTGCCAGCCTCCATGAAACTGTGGAGGCTAACTTTTTAGCTTGAAAGTAGGATAAAATGTGATATGCTTTACAGTTGTTGACAGTTAAATAAAATTGTTTTGGTTGAGGTGATGAAAGAACAGGTGTGGTATGTGAAGGGAAAAAGGAGAAATGAGAAATATTGAGGTCTGTGTTTACTTTGTAGTCACCAAGAAATACGTGTAAAGGGTTTAGGTTAATATGAGGCTACCTTTGGAGACAAGATATATATGTGTAGATCTATGGGTATGTGTTTTCTTTCAACTACAAGAACATTTCAAGAATAATTCAGCTCATTACTTTATAAGCATTACATGGGTATCTTCATTGGCATTTTAATATGAAGTTGAAGAAATTAAGGTATTATTAGTCGGGTACCTTCTTAAACTAAAAATGTCACGGTTCTATTTAATATTCAATTATAGTTTCAGTAGCTCAGGTTCTGTCTTCTTTCATTTTATCATTATCAGCTCAGCACTTTCTCAAAAGAAAAAAAGAACTTAATCTCTCTCCAAAACTTACACATGTATACATGCATTGAGATTTCCTGTTTCCCAGTTCTACCAAAGGAATAATAGTCCCTTAAACAGTATTTATTGAAAGACTATTGGTATATGCAATTAAATCAATCACTTGGAAATACTATAATAGGTTATTGTCTCCTAGGGGTTTACAATTTAAAGCAGTTGTGATAAATTATTAGCATTAAAAGAATATACAAACATATTAAAATAGAGAGTCGAGAGTCATTATCACTCATTATGCATCCAACACTAAGAATGACTAAGATAAATTAGGCTAGAGACTGTCAGTGCCTTTGTATTTACCAATAACCACTTATGCCACATTTAATGATTGATTTTTTAAGTGTTTTCAGAATTATAAGAGGATGAAACAGATAATGTTTTATGGAAAGTTGAATAAAAGCAGTCTTTGAAAGCCTTTTGTGTATACATTTTAGTGAATTTTAAAAATGCTTATTCACCTGAAATATGTGCCTGGAACCTCTCCCTCTACTCACCTTCAACCAACTGCCTTTTAACTCTTAGCTCTCTTTGGGGATCTCAGAGAAAATGTCACCTTCCCCAAACGATCTTAGCCTTCTTCCCATCCTTCCAGAGTCCACTGTGCCTCCTGTTATCATAGCATTTATCCTGAGATGCTACAATTGCCACTTTACTTTTTGCTTTTTCTGTTAGATCATAATATTCATGAAGACAATGATTGTCTTGTATACAATATATATACACAATATGTATTTTTGAATTAATTACTCTGTAATTAAAAAAATAAAGTCATGTGCTGCTGTGTACTTGATCCATGAACAGTAAAGGGGCATTAGTAGAAAAACTGATGTCTGAATAAAATCCATTAATAAAGTTCAGTTAATAGTAATGTGCCAATGTTATTTTCTTAATTTTGACAAATGTAACAGTTAAATAAGATGTTAATATTAGGGAAAGCTGCATGACAAGTATACTGGAACCAAAATAAAAAGTTTAATTAAAAATTATGGGAATAATAATAATAATAATTACTACTACTACTGCTACTACTGCATTGTCAGATTTCATCCACAAAATTCTACAATCTGAATGATCCTGCGTCTCACCTGTTCTAGCTAGAAACGAAAAATGTTGCAAGTTTCTTACTTCTCTCTTATTAAATACCACTCTTCCCCTACCAAATCTATCTGTGTCTAGAAATATTCAGGGGTGATGTACAAGTGATCACACACAGTCTTGCTTCATGCCGTCCATTCTGGCAGCTCATGAGTTGTTGCTGTCAAAGTTTTGGAAAGAGTCCCTGTCTCTGCCACTGATGCGGCTTCTGATAGAAGTCCAGTTCTCTGAAGGCCCAGGGATCAGTGCTGCGGCACTCTGGTATTAAGGGAAGGCTCTTCTCTCTCACTCCTTGCTGTCTTTTGTTACCTGCTGTAAACATGGTTCCGCCAGCTGTACCCTTTGCCCTTTCTTCTTCATAGAGTGTCAGATCTGGTTCTATATCTAAGTAGTAGACTCATACCATTCCATTCTCCTGATTCAATTTGGGATACTCTTGACCTTCCTTTAGTCAAAAAATAATAAGCTCTAAGCCTTCGATGTGTCTGGTAAAGGGCAGGGGCTCTGCTTGATATGCTCAGCTATCCCACTGTGCTATGGGTCAACTTCCAAATCTAAGGTTAATAGGAAAGTCAAAGGAGATGCTAAATTTAGACTCGACTGTGGCCTGGCCTTCAGACTGGACTCAGTCCACTTGGTCATCCTGACTGGAAAACTAATGACCAGTGGCAACCATGTAATACAGCGCCTATCTGCCTGTCCATATTGTCAGAGGGGAAGAGACCTCCTGGTCCACTTTAGGAACTCTATTCAAAAAGAAATTCTATCTAGAAGATGTTGTTTACTGTAACTCTACACATTTTAAGGAGTTCCTGACAACTAGTGTCTTCTATCCCTGAAAATAAAGATCAATAGATGTAATTTTGGATGTATACTTGAAAAGCTTGAAATAGCTCTGAGGTGAGTATGGGTCATTTTCTACTTTCATGCATTTAACTGCTCTTGTCACATTCTTGTCAGTTTCTGGCAAAAGCTGAGGGCCTTTTCAGGTTCCTTGCTCCATAGACTCATATGTGTTAGCTCAACAGGACAGTGCCTGATAGAATCTTGGTTAATTTCCAGAGCTAAGGACATTGGTAAATTTGGACATTTAACTGGGTATGGTTAGTGGACATAAAAAGTAATTCTTAAACCAACCTCTTTATGCATTTCTCAGCATTCTGTAACTTAATATTTCCCCTGGATTCATCCTACTGTTCTTCATTCTTGGGTTATAATCACATTGATTTCTCTTATCAAAAGAACTTCCATTTGGAATAATGCCAGGGGATTTAATGAATATAATTTGTTCTTAATGCTTTTCTAATTGCCCTGGTTCTCCTAATATTTTATTCCATGCTTCAAGAAATTAAAAGGTTGTTTTACATATTATCTTATTTTTAAGTGTAAAGTTTTTCATAGGAAATATAAATGTATTTTATATTTACGGAAAGTATAAATATACGAGGCTTGAAAACTGTAGAATAAACACAAACAGGAGAATTTTGTGGCTCATCAGAGAAAGGATGAGGATATTTAAATTGAGGCATGAATAAGAAATGTAAGAACTATATTTTATCTGCTGTAAAATACCTAGAGTTTGCCACACCTAACATATTGTTTGTACTCAATAAATATAATAACATTTACCAAAATGACAATGTAATGAACCAATATGTTTATGGAACAGAAAAAACACACACACACATACAAGAAAAATTGCTTCCAGCTATTTCACTCAATTTGAATAAAGAGCCTATATTCATTTGCAGAACAAGTATTTAAGACTACAAAGGAAATTAAGGAAAAATAGAATTTTCCTCCAAATTAAAAATAAAAAGTAATGAAAACTAAATTAAATTAAACCTCCATGTATTTCAAGATAAATCTATTTACTTTTCTTTCAAAATTATGTTTTAATCCTGACATTTTGCAGCTTTGCTGTTATATTTATTTTACATCATTCAGCATCCTTATTTCCTAAAACTTCCCCTAAAGTTTTGAGATGCTTGACTAGCCAAAGGCAGAGATATTCTAATTGCATTTCCCACCCCTCAGTGCATATCAGACTCACCTGAGGATTTGTTTTGTTCTGTTTCAAGTACAGGTTTCCAGAGCCCTCCCTTAATTTCTAAATTACAATCCCAACACTGGGGCACAAGAATCTGTATTTTTTTTCATAAGTTCCCCAGGGATTTCTGATTCATTGTAATTTGAAAATGATTACACCTCATTATTAGTATTTTTAAAAAAAAGATTCAATGAATGGAGTCCCATAGTTACTAACAATTTAAAATCCAACAACACTTGGGTGGCTCTGTAGGTAAGCCTCCAACTCTTGGTTTGGGCTCAGGTTGTGATCTTATGGTTTTGAGATCACTGCATTGGCTCTGCACTGAGGGTGGAACCTGTTGAGAATTCTCTCTCGCCCTCTTCCTCCTTCCCCCCACTCATACACACACACTCTCTCTCAAAATAAACATTTAGAAAGGTAAATAAAATTCAACAATAACAATAAAAACTCTCAATATATTTTTAAATTAATCCAGGTCTTCATTTTTACATTTTTTTTTCAAAAGAAGGTAGACATTTCTCTAGGTGCCTAGCCTTAGAAGCCAGTATAAGCCTTTGCTTCCCCTTCGCATGCAGGTAGCCACTGTTCCTACTGATTCTGTTGCCCTAATGACTTCCATGTCAGTCAATTCCCTTCTGTTTTCCACTAGTACTGTCCTGACTGGGGAGATCATGATAGTTCTGCTTTGACCCTTAATTGATTTCCCCATGAAGATAAGAAAATCCATATACTTTAGCTTGGCAAAGGGGTCCTTAGTAGTTTTGACCCAGTGTTTCTGATTAGCTCTGTCTTTGAGTATTCATGTCGCCTTAGCATGCCATACTAAGCTGATTCTTGCCTTGCTTTTATTTTTTCTGTTAGTTTTTTGGTCTAGATTCTACATGGACACTAACATAAGAGACATTTCTGAAGACTGAGAGAAAATGTGATCTATGAATCATTTACATTTATATAGGAAGGGTAGGATATTCTTCTACGAGGAGAAGATAGAGAAAAACAGTCCTATGTATAGGGCCTCCAACACTTCATCCCTTCCACAATCAGGAACTCAACCTGGGTTGAACCTAATCCAGGTCAACAACATTTTCCATCATAAATTCCATCTAATAATATTGAATATGTGTAATCTCAGAGATATTTCCAACAGTAGAACATATTAAATCTGGCAAGTTAATTTCGAGAAATCTGCCAGGTTCATCTATGACCTTGTAATTGGATACCAATGATGTTCCAGTAGATTAAAATTTGGGCTATATTTCTGCATAGTCTCATAGTTTTCTCAGATGTAACATGGAACTCTTATTTCCTAATCCTGACCCCAGTGTCTCTTGATATATCTAAGTAAGTATGGTTCTTTTTTTTTTAATGTTTATTTATTTTTGAGAGACATAGAGACAGAGTATGAGCAAGGGAAGGGCAGAGAGAGGGAGACACAGAATCCGAAGCAGGCTCCAGGCTCTGAGTTGTCAGCACAGAGCCCGACGTGGGGCTCGAACTCACAGACTGTGAGATCATGACCTGAGCTGAAGTCGGCTGCTTAACCAACTGAGCCACCCAGGTGCCCCTGGTTCTTATTTCCTGATTTGGTCAGCAATCAAATTTTTACATGCATAATTGAAGATAAGGTATGGCACAAGTATTCAACATATAAGGTTTCCGAATAGAAATTCATAGACTGAGTGATCTTAAAACAAAACAAAACAGAAAACCTGTGGCATTGTCTTAAAACCCTTCATTTTCATTGAGACATCAGGATATAGCTAAGCTCTGACTGGGAACATGTTTTCTCACTTACCTTTCAAAACTGTCTTTTGCTTAAGGCAAAAATTTTCTCTCACCCCTTCCCTCTGACTCAGTAGTCACTGGACTGCTTCCCTTCTATTCTCTACACCCCATAACAGGTATATGCAGCTTGGTTTTCGATTACCAACTGGGATGCTCTGAGATAGTAACACTGGTCTCTCTAATTATGGTACTTAAACTCTCTTAGTTTTAGGTTCTCAGAGAACACATCCTTTCTCTGACCATATACCTGTATCAAAACAAGCTTGCATGAAAATAGAAACACTCGTCTACCTCTTGCTACTTATCCAGTTTAATTTCACTTGTCCAGCATCATATTCTGGGTTTACCTAAGAAGATTGACCATCTTCATTTATCTGGAGAATATATGTTTCCTAGGGCAGCCCCTTGAAATGCAGGAATGTGTATCATGCTCCTTCTGCACTACCTTCTCTCTCCCTGCCACTGCCGATACTTGGTTATGGTTTGAAAAATAAGGTGGCTTTTCTTCATCTAGCTTACTCCTTCTCACTCTTCATTTGAAACAGCTTAAGCAGAACTTCCAGGAATTTGTCTCTGAGCTTTTAAACCATTTGGTATAAAATGTGCTTTCCATGTACTCTCAAGGCATGGATCGTAAGCTTCTTGAGTGCAAGGACCATATTGTCCCTCAAAGTGTCATTTAGGAGTTCAAGAAATATAGTTTTTGTAAATAAAGGTAAGAGTTTCTGTCCTTGAAGGAAAAGTACTACTCTTGGCCTCCATATTTTCTAGAATCCATTAGTTATAATAGCTGCCATGCGATGAGTACACAGTATGTCCCAGGCACTTTTCAACATGACCTTGTTTACTCTCTCCACGTCTATAAGGGATCATTATCCTGGAGGCAAGTGGAGCTGCTTATCCAAGCTCAGGGTGTTCATAAATACAAGTTCACAGAGAGAGGTCCTGCCCTTCCTCTAAAACCTTGTGGATCAATATGTCTGGGAAATCAAAATCGTCCAGCTCGCAAAAAGCTGCTACAGTATATGTGCTTTATAATATTGAACACCCTATGATAGTCTGGATAAACTCTACCATTAAACACATAGGTGAATACACACAGCAAATGGCATCCAAGAAGGACTCCCATCAGTTCAGACTAGGTTTTGTTGCCAAATGTATTTTGGAAAAGAAAAATTCTTCTCTTTGAGATGCTCTTTGGTGGGGGGTGGTCATGGACAGGAGATGTATGTAGGCTATGCCCTCAGGACTGTCCGACATGTGAGCCTAGGACCTCTGTGGTATACTTCCTGCCAGTTTACTCTGCTTAACTGTGATGTAGTATAGATCATTCATTTCCTGGCACTTTAGCTCTTATTCTGTGTGTTTCCTGAAAAAGGAGCAACTTTTTTCGACATTATAATATATTGTAAATGGATTGTTGTAAAAATTATTTTTAAATATTTTTACATATTTCAATACCGTTTTCTTATAAATACTAAATGAATCGGGATGTGGTATTTCTGATATTGGCTAGATGTACCCAAGAGTTTTTGGAATTTAATTATCTTCTTCATCAATAATTATTTAAACTGACAACTGCTATATAGTAGTACTATGTGAAGTAATGGAATCTGTATTCTATAACTAATGGATTCTTTGTTTTGTTTGGTGTTTTCTTATACCCACATGTAGATCTATTAACATGAATTTTATCTTCAGAATATTTTTAGGGTTTCCTTACATCCTTTGGGAAAACTTAAAGCTCCCTGGAGCCACAGTGAGTAGGCCTCATAAACCTGAGGACTGTCTAATACATAGTTGAGCACATGTGAGGATTTGTCATTTAAAAGCCTAAATGCAGATTTTGTTAAAGTCGTTCTCGTATTTTGCTTTACTTCAACTGCTGCCGAATTTGTCATTTCATCAATCATATTCATTATGATTTCCTACCCTTAAAACATTCTCCAGTTGATCTCCAATTGCTTTAATTTCAATCCTGACGTTTTGGACCATTCCAGGGAAAAATTAATACATCTTGATTAAGTAGTCATTAAAATGAAATGAGAAAACAATCCTTGAGAGAACTAGGTGGGATTATGTTGTGAAGCCTGATTATTTCCCTGGCTCATTCATCTTTGTCCTTGTAGCTCAGTCCTCAGTGAGTCTCTTCTTTTGTGTTTGGTAGGAATGAGATTGTGGACAAAGGATGTAGGGCTTGGAGTTTGCAATAATGTTTACCGATTCTGATTTTGTGTGAAGGATGCTTATGTAGCCTTTAGTTTATTTACATATTAAACATAAAAGTATTGTATGTTAGATCTTAGATACATGATAGTTATCTCTCTTAACTAGAACAACATAAAAATACCTCTTGACTGTGCTCTTTATTCTGGTTATATTTTTCTTTGTTGTTATAATTCCATATATAATAGATCTACACTCACTTTTCACATTTCAGTAAAATATAAAAAAATACATTCAGCCATCCAGTTGGTTTAAGATGTCCAGATTTTTGACCTCTTACAGACAAGCAGCCTCATTAAATTTCTCTTTTCCACTAGGATGTTTGTCATTGTTTTGACAACTTGTTGTAGAAGAACATTATTTATAGGGCCAGAAGATTTAAAAATTGCTTGAACTCATTAGCAAACCGCATGACTATGGACACCTGAAATGGTATATGGGGGTATCTCGTAGATTCTAGAAAGTAGATTTGGTTAATGGACAAGATCCAATACTCCAGATATGTTCTTAAAGAGGTCCTTTATCTCTCTGCCTCAATCGTTGTGTCCATAAAATAGAGATAATAATGTCTAACTTACAGATTCTTGTGAAGGTTTACACTGACAATACATGTAAAATACTCCATATAAGATATGTAATAAATTCCCAGGAGGAGCTGGTTCAGCATGAACCTGAGTCTCAGTCCCATCAGTTATAAAGTGGGAGTAATAATTATTCTGGTGCTTCTACATACTCATGCTTAGCATTTGTCTTTTTTTCCTTTTCTTTTTCCCTTTACAGAGTATATATGAGGATGAAACCATGTATACTTTGTAAAATTATTTAATCAAGTTATAAAACCTATTTAAATGTACATGTTAAGATGTAGCCTATGTATTTTTATTGTTTAAAGTCTTATTGTTCTATTTCTGTACTTTGCTAAATCTGTTTTCCAAATTTGAAACAGTTTTATGAATTGGTAGTAGGGATTGGGTTGTTCAATATGAAGGACGCTAGATATAACTGTTTATTTTTTTATTACAATTTTAATGTTTTATTTTTGAAAGAGAGAGGGAGAGAGAGAAAGTTGGGTAGGGGGAAGGGCAGAGAGAGAGAGAGAGAGAGAAGAGAGAGAGAGGGAGACACAGAATCTGAAGCAGGCTCCAGGCTCAGAGCTGTCAGCACAGAGCCCATTGCAGGTCTTGAATCCATGAACCTTGAGATCATGATCTGAGCCTAAGTTGTATACTTAAGCAACTGAGTCACCCAGGTGCCCCTAGGTATAACCTTTTAAGCAGAAGTATTTTCCATGACACTTACCCAGCTCTCAAAGAGCAAATTTGGGAGCTCTTTGTTTAGTTATTATATAGCCTCCAATTATTAAAATGCAAATAATATTAGAGTGGTAATGTTTTAGACATTTATGGGTTACTGCTTGACTATTTATTAGTTTAGAGACACTTGAGAATATAGATCTGGGTACAAATTAGGAGGCAGAGGAAAGGGTACTTAATAGGAAAGTAGGAGGGCTCCAAGGATAAAATAATTATCTTGAACTATGGAAGAATAACTAATTTTCTTGTAGTATCCTTGCATTGGGTCTCACTTGAAAACTTGCTTGACAATTATTTACTAGCTGGTTTGTTGAAGTTTATTTTTTAATCAATTTCCAGACAGTGGTTCTACCAGGAAAAAATTATAGTCAGGATTTCCTGTCTCTACTAAAAGCTGTCCAAATTGATACTTGAAAAAAATCAGCCTAGCATACATTTTCTATATACTCTGGTTAGATGGATAAAAATTTTTGAAAATTTAAAAATGAAAAAAACCTACAAATTATTTCCTTTAAGCATAGGTTGTCTTTCCATCTTGAGCTGATCATATAACCAGTACAATAGGCTGTGCTGAGACCACCATTCTCTCTCTTACTTATTTTTGATAACCAGTACATAAATATATTCATCATATTTGTGAAATCTCTAATATTATTGGGTAAAACTCTTCTTATTTATTTTGGGATGATGTAGTTTTAATGGTGTCCTAATTCACAGATGGAAGACATGATATTTCTACTTGTTATACTGTAAAGTAAATTAATTAAATGTGATTTTAATGACTATTCTGAAATTTATGATCCTAATATTTTTCAGAATTGTAAGAATCCCTGCATTGCCAGCCTAGAATCTATATTTAGTGACATACACTGTAGTAGTACATTGTGCACCATGTAGGAATTAGAAAAATATCAGAAATTGAGTTTTCTAACACTTTCTTTTTTACACTTGTACAAATCATTTGATCTCAGTAGGTCTCAATTTGCACTACAGTTTAAATTCCCTTGCAGGAATTTGCTATGCAAAGATATTTTGAAAAATGTAAATTACTACACAAAAACACTATATTACTACCTTTTTTTAGTGTTTAGATGTTTATAATTAGCTTGTATATGTTATACCTTGCTTTATCTTGGTATTTAAATGCTTGGTTTATTGAAGCTGCTCACTTTTCTACCAACTCTCTTCCCACTCACCTCTAAAATTATTGTTCGAAGTGCCCTTTAATATAACTCTCAGACTTCTGTGTAAGTCACTTTTGTTCTGATCCTAATGGAGGGGGTTTGTGAAGTTTCTTAGCTCAAGTTTTTCAACATGGAAGTAATGGAAGGGAAGCTTGTTCAAGGCTAGTTTTTCTAGTAATTATATGAAGCCCTGCATAATCCTGAGACTGGTGAGGTGTACCTGCCCATGACTGAAATCCTCAGTCATTACACAGGCAAGTCCCTTACCAGGACTGACCCACCTTTATGGGAAGGATATTGGGCTTGAAGGGGAGCATTTGCACTGTCAGAAAGTCTAAGGTGGTTCTCATTGGCTCAGATGTCATTACCGGCATCTGTGCACCCTCCGGTGACACCTGGGGTCCTGAAGCTGATACCGTCCCTCTCTTGTGATGTGGCAACAAGGGTATCCAATATTCATATTCAGTAGCAATGACACATCTGGTGGTAGCCCCCTGTGACCAGTATTTACAGAATCAGTGGGAAAACCATGACCTTTGTCTACTGATGTTGGCAATTCTCTTCCTAGGTTCCACTTTTGTGTTTGGAGTTAGTGAATTATTCTTAGTCGAGTATTCTCCAAGAATTTTTATAGATTGAATGAGCTATGTAACATTTAAAAAGTAGTTTCCCTTTCTGTTTAATTACCTAAACTTGATTTCTTTTCTTGAAAGTTAAGATGCTTAATCTTAAAGATTACAATTTTCTGCAGTGTCCTCCTAAAGTTTAATGTCTCTAAAGGTTTTCATACTTAATATGTCCTATTGATGGTAGTTTAAATCACTCTCATGCAGTCCTTACTAGCTTGAGTTCTCATTACCACCCCCTAAGCTTGGCTGCTGTTTCATGTGAGGAGAGGAAAGATTTTTAAATATTTCTATTTTTTAACAGCTTTGTTCTTTTCTTTATGGTGGCAGAGAATGTGAGCTACCAAATCTCATTTACAACTCATGTGCACAGCTCCTTTATGACCTTTTGTCTTTTCTGCTGACCTTCCAGTGTGACCTTGGAAGCCTAGTTTTAAAGATGGTACAATGGCCATCGGCCTTGTAACCTGAATGACAATTGTCCAAAAAACTTTTAAATTTCTCTTCAACTTATCTAGACTTTAGGCAGTCTTCTTCTGGTCTCTCAGTTCATTACTACCCCTTTTTTCAGAGCATTTACAATAGAAAACTTAAAATTGTAAAAATTTTTTTTGCCTCCTTGAAATGTAAATCTTTTAAACATTTTTGGACAGTTTTACAATCCAGGGATGTCTTTCTCAAGGACCAAGGGTCATCCTTCTGAAATATAGTCATAGAGGAACATAGAGCTGTCATCTACCGATTTCTACGGGTAGTTAGGAGCCTAGTTTCACCAAGTGCATTCCTCCAAGTTGTAAAACTACCTCCTGTCCTGAGGAGAAGATAAAGTTTGCTTTTCCTTTGAATAAAACCAATTAGCAAACACAGATGGTCTATGTTCCTGCACTCACTCAATTTTTAAAGCACCTTTTGTTTGAGCAGAGTTGAGTTCAAAGTGCATTTTGATCTCTTTCCCCAACAATAAGAAAGGTGTCTTATTGTCCTCAATTAACACCATGACTAAAAAAGAAATAATCTTCTAATGTATGTAGACACTGAGATTTTGGAGTCTACTGAAAGTTAGAGGCAAGCAAACCCTAACTATTATAATGATACTGATAACTTGAAGGGAGGGTACTGTTGTAATTAAAAAATGTAAAAATACTAACCTCTATTGAATTAGTTTAGTGGACATGAAGGGGTGGTCATGGGTGGTTAATACGTATAGCCGGCTGGAAATCTGATGGCCCATTTCATGCTATGGCAAAATATTTGGTAAAAGTGTGCCTATGATAGCTTGGAAAGTGGTATAACTATTCTTCAAGACTGTAATTCTATGAAAGGAGGTTGGAAAAACCCAGGAGATTATTGTGTATCAATAACTTGCAACCTTTGGCAGGGTATTGCAAAAAGTAGGATCAGGCAGTAATTGTGGGCTTTCAGAGATTCAAGAGAATGCAGCATTCTTGAGACTAAAAGTCTCAAATCACTGGAAAAGCCATTGACTAATGGACCTCCAAACTCACAAAATAAATGTGAAAAAATGCTTTGAGAAACAAAGGTACCTGAAGAACTCTCAGTTAAAAAAAGAAAGTCTTGTAGCAGGCATAAAAATAGGTTATCACAAAGGTGTTCCTTTCACATCCAAACCTCAGACAACTACAAGGTAACCATGGCTGAACAAATTGAGAGAGAATGAGAGAGTGAAACAATAATGAACCATGGAGTCAAATCTGAATTTAATCAAATAATAGCCCCCACACCCCATTGCCAGGAATGGGTTTATCACAGAACCTACCCAGTAGAAGTCCATGTATGCTAAAAGCCTACTGTTTTTTTTTTTTTTCTGATTTCCATTTTCATAATAGGAGTATTTACTACTTTTATCTTACCCTTTCTTCCTCCTTTATGATGTGTACATTGCATGTAGGGGAAAACTAAGAGCTTGTTTTTATTTTATAAGTTATTAGACTACAAGGAAATATGACCAGGCCTGAAAGAAGAGACGGTGGATCGCCCAGAGGCTCTAAACTTTTATATGGATGTAGGCACTGGAAGGGACATTGGCTCTTCTCTCCCAAGAAAGGACTGACTAGCTATGCTCTTTTTTAAATTTTTTAAAAAATTTCTTTATTTTGAGAGTGAGAGAGAGCGAGAGAGAGAGAGAGCATGTGGGCAAGCAGGGGAGAGGCAGAGAGAGAGGAAAAGAGAGAAGCATGGGGGTTGAACTCACAAATTGTAAGATCATGACCTGAGCCAAAACCAAGAGTCAGATGCCTAATCGACTCAGCCACTGAGGTGCCACTAGCTATGGTCTTTTTATAGAAATAAAGGTAAACATAGATACTGGGTGGCTGGAGGGGGCTGCCCTTGGCAAAGATCATCGTTGTCTACCAACATCATGTTCCTCTTTGTTCAAGCATGCCGTTACTTGTAAGGGTGCAAGTGGGTGTGGAAGGTACTCCATAATGGAATGAGAGCAGCCTAATCAGAAAGTATCCTTCCAATGAAGGAGCTCCTTCTAC
Organism: Paguma larvata; assembly: GCA_030068075.1. Lineage (NCBI taxonomy): Eukaryota > Metazoa > Chordata > Mammalia > Carnivora > Viverridae > Paguma > Paguma larvata. The sequence continues at coordinate 49,143,193 of CM057839.1, read as the reverse complement.
CTTTAATCTTTTACCCTGCTGAGTTGTAGATATCTGAATTTCCTATAAACTGAGTTGAACACAACTGCTGCTGTGACTGGTTCCTGAATAGTTGTATTGAGGACAGCTGTTCTGTTTATCAGAATGCCCACTCTAGACTGTACACAATTAGGAGATAAATTTGCTGGGTGAAACTACTGCAATATTTAGATTATTTGTTGCTGTAGGCAAACAAACATTATTATAATGACTTCTCTAATGAACATTATTACAGTGACTTCTTTTTGCTAGTCAATGAATGAGGACTTTACATGGCATTTTAGTGGCTTTTTAAACTTCCAAGCCATTTTACTCATGTTTTCTTACTTAATCCTCCTAGCAATCCTAAAAGAGAGATCTCTGTTGTATGGTGACTACACTAAAGCTAAGAAAAGTTTTATCACAGATCCAGAAAATGGCAGATCTAAAAGTGAGATCGGAACTGTTTGAATCCAACCCCCGTGATGGATTAAGTATTGCTCTGAACATAGCTGTGGTTGATTCTACAAAACAGAATTTCAAATCGAATGGGAAGGAAATTCTATTTTTTTCCCTTTTCTTTCAAAAGTATCAGCTTCTTCTACAATTTTTCCCTCTCTAATGTGTTCTTTGTTCATACTAACACTACTTTTCAAAATTATTGCATGGTATTTAGGTGATTTAAAAATTTGAACTCATTGAGCAGACTAATGTTTCTATTACTGTGTGTTGTGCTTGGATTCCTCCCACCTGACATGTTGTTCCTAAGGGTAGAACTTACCATCTGTAAGCGATACTACCTTCACATAGTAGCCTGAGTGTTGGTCAATTCATCATGAAGGAACGGTAACCAAAGTACAGCTAATACAGTGCATGCATTTTTCTTCTGCGGGTATTTAAGTGATGCCAGGAAGACAGTATGTGTGATGCAGATGTACTTTATATGTGGCAGGTATCTGTTAGCCAGAAGACTGTGTCTACTGTGCTCTCCTAGTGTGCTGTTCAGCACAGGTTGGGATTATACTTCATTGAAATTTTACCCTCTGGATTTGTCTTTTTCAGAAATAGCTACATTTTAACTCCCAAGGCTCCATTTTAATTAAAGCCAACCTTCCTTTTCCCAGTATCCCTCTGCTCTTCATCTTGTACTTCACCTTATAGGAAATGCATTTAATATCATTCTGTGCTTTGCTTACCCAGTTTGAGTTTTTTTGAGAGATTTTAAAAATAAAATTTATAACTGGCCATTTTCAAGCTTTCCGTGAATAGGCAGGAGGTTTCCTGAGATACACATAAATGCCAATAACAGCTAAAAAATGGATGAACTAAAACTAGCCTTAGTTTGATTTAGGATTCAATTGGTGTTTGATATATAAAATAGAAAAAGACTATCCAGGTGAACTCTTCCTACATCCTAGGCAGTCATATAATGTACTTTAGAAAGTACATATACTAATTTTTAAAAGTGTGTAGCAACTTCATTCTATAAATACTTGCTGAGCATTCTTTCAAAGAAAAATAGCATTCCAAAAATATTTAATTACATATAAATGTGACTACTTTTGTTTTTACTTATAAAACTAGTAGTTATTGGATTTCTACTATGTGCAAATCACAGTATTCCCTACAATTTATTTGTGTAAACAACAAACATAAGACAGGTAGTGAAACTGCTTCTGATTCCATCTAACAAAAAAGACTCAGATCAAACTGATTAAGACCTGAAAGGGAATTTATAAGACTGAAAAATCCAGAGGTTGATTGGGTCAATAAGAACCCTCACCTTGTTCTCATAATGTTCTCTAGACTCTGATTTTGAGTGGATTTTAACTTATCTTTGGCTTTGTTGTTGTTGTTTTTTTTAAGTTCATTTATTTATTTTGACAGTGTCTAAAGAATTTAGAAGGTATTTTCTTCTCTCCTTTTCGATTGTTGATGGTGGGAATATGGACTCTTTTGTGTTATTGCCCAGAAGTTCCAGTCTAGTGTAATGGTTTGCTTATCTTCATTAAGCAGTTTCCACCTTGAGGTCCAGTGCAGTTGCTATAGTTATTGCCAATTACTAACTGGTGATGGGGGAAAACAGAAAAACTCAGCAAGCTACTTGTCCTTAAGGGGAAATGTAGAAATAACATCCATTATTTCTTATACACTATTGACCAGAATTCAGACACATGGCCAAACCATTGTTGCCAGGGAGCGTAAGAGTTTTAACTCTGCAGGATGTTGCTTGACCAGATGGAACTCACAGGGTCCTGCTACTGAAAGAAAGGTAAAATGGATATTGTGAAACAGAAGGTTTTACCTCAGTAGGTAGTGTCATCCCATACTGCAGATGAAAAAACTGATGTATCAGTCCTATACTTTTGAGTGGTAGAGCTGGGATGTATTCAAGACGGAAGTGTCTGGCTTCAGAGACTTATGAGAGGGCGTTTTTTTTTTTTTTCCAAAAATCATTCTCTTAAAGGTACCAATTGCCCCAATTTCATGACAGAAAATTTTTATTTTCCAGGAAATCGTTGGTACTTTTTTCCTTGGAAGGATGTGTGCGTGTGTGTATGTGCGTGTGTAAAAACTTAGATTTTCTTATTCTAAGTTATTCTATGGGAAACAACAACAAAAAAATTAAATTCTGTTAGCCTTCCAACCCATTTCGTTTGTTTTTGAAAATGCATGGTTGCAAGTTGAAGTTTATTAAATGTATAATAGACATAAGAGAATAAGTAGGCTAGAGTTCTTCCTTATAATGTGTTTGTTTATCATTGAACTTTTATATTTCCTTATGTCCTGCTGAGCCTGTTTCCATTCTTTTACTTCCATTACTGCACTGTTAATGACCAAGAAAGCATCATATGACTAAACATTGTAGCCACGATGATTACCTGCATGATAGTTGATGATGAAGTCACTATATATTTTTGTCACTTAGCACAATATGAGAAGTGTTGAATTGATCACAACTAATATCTATGACATTAAACTACAGCTGTTGGCTGCATGTTCAAGATAAATATTTGAACATCAAGACCAGTGCATTTCCCAAGTATAATTTATCATGAAGGTTAGCTTGTTGAATAAATTATGAGTACTGGGCCTGAAAACTCACTTCTTGTAGTGGTGCCATGTGTAATGCTCTAAGGTCATAGGATTCCCTAGTGCACTGATGTGACACATGAGAAAATATAGGGCATTGTTAGGTCTTCAATCTAATTTCTGCTTGTTATCTCTCTTCATGGTTTGGTAGTGGCTTAGTGGCTCTTGAATGTGGTGTCAGATAAGTAAACCAGCTTTCATATGACATTACTTCCACACGTCAGCCACTTTTAGTCATTTACACATCATCATTGACTCATTTTGCACATCTTTGCATTGTCTTAAGTATGTCGCTAGTGTGAAACATGAAAAAATAAGGCACATTCATTGTTCTTGAAGAATTTAAAAATATTTTTGAACACAAGACATACCGAATTTAAAAATTAAATAAATATAAAAGGTAGATATAATTTTCTAAGTAATTAAAAGTACATTTAATTATTTCCATAGGAGATCAACAATTAAAGACCACTCTTGGTTGGCATCCATAGAGAGTGTCTCCAGGAGGCAGTGGGAATATATTTGAGGTATGGTCAAAAGCTGTTGGAGAGATGAAGGAAATGGGAAGGGCGGTTTGTAGGCAAAAACAGAAGAATCTGTGAACAATATTACAAGAGTAGGAAAGAGTAGGTTTGGGTGGGGAATGAGTGAATGAAGTAGACTAGAGTGGAGACTCTTGTTATGAGGTAGAAGACATGCCTTTCCAGGTGATTTTCAACAGAAACTTCAAAAGTCTGCATAATTTATATATGATGTTTCTGTTGTTCCCCCCATAAACCTTTATATAAATTGTATTTATTACTAAATAATGTTCTATGTAAATATATCTAACATATATTTATGTATAATTCTAACATTTATTATGCTATGAATTTATTCTTAAAAGTTTCTACTTAACTATCTGTAATTGTTAAATCTCTTTGGGTTGCTTTTCATTTTCAAGTTTTTACATTCTTCATTTTGCCTTGAGATCTATACTGCCTTGGGCTATTGTATTGCTATATTTTATAAGTTAGGTGTTGTTAAGTATGACCAGAATTTGGATAAGTATCCTTCAAGAAAAACCTAGGTCTCTCTACAGTAAATATTATTGGACATTTGAAAGCTATTACTCACAATTAAATGTGAATCTTCATCAGAAGGTTCATCATAGTTTTTTTTTTTTTATTACTTAAAAATGTGTTGAATCTATTGTATGTCATCCACATATCAATGCAACTAAATGGACAGTCATAATCAAAACCTATTTCAAATAAAAACCCACGTAGTTGCCTATCTTCAGTGATAATAGAGTAACCAGATTGTCTTTGTTGTTTACGAATCAGTTTAAAAGTGATATATCCCTAATGGTGCCCACCATACTAACTGCCTCCTGAGTAAGTGCATTTTGGTTCGTTATTTCATATTGCACTTGACTAGACTACAAAGTTCTTGAAAACATGAACAGTATCCTATTCATCTTTTATCTCTGTCATCTAATAGATTGTAAAACACATCATAAGTGCATAATATGTGGAGTTCAATTCAATCGAAACAAATTGAATTGCTGAAGTTCCCATAGACATAGGATTTAATCACCATATTCAGATTTTGCTATTTTATATTATAGCTTATTTTTTATAATTAAACTCTCACTTGGATGTTAGTATATGGGCTTACTTATAAAATGGAAAAAAATTCCGATGAAGAAATTATTTAAAAGAACATACAAATTATAGAAATATTTTCTTTGATATATGAGATTCTTCTATAAAAATCGTGGGGAATGAGAAGTAAAATGTTCATATTATTTTCCTATTACAAACACCAGATGACATAACAGAGAATACTTTCAATGTGTGTTCTTTTTACATTACAAATTGTAAAAATACCCATGTATAAATATCCATGTGATAGAATCTTCAAATTGGTGCTTGAGGCCTTTTAATGTCAAAACCACTAAGAGAATGGGGTACTGGATTTCATTTCAGCATAAACAGAGTGCCTGTCTATATAATTGGTAGTGGAAGGCTCCAGTCAAAAGAACGTCATGTCTCTGGTTATTTGGAAATATGAAGAAACACCACTACAATGCATGAAACTAAAAACTTGAATTGCACTGTCACATTTGAATAAGGCAGGAAGAATCATAGTGTAAGGACATAATTTATGGAAGATGACACCTTTTAATATTTGATGACTTCTTTAGCTATGGTTTATGATAGACCAAGATTTAATGTTAATTACAATACTAGAAAGAGGATCCTTTAACACATATATAGGAGGAGGTGGGCATTTACTGCCCCACAGAAAAGTTTTTGTTTTGTTTTTGATTTATTTGTCGGACAGTATAAATATCATGTTCCTAATCATAGTTTTGCCCATTAATTTTAGTATATTTCGATGATATTCTCTGCAACTTTTATTACCATGTTGTTTACCAAATGGTGTTCTCTACTTCCGTCATATCTACTACATTATTTGGAATTATACTCTAGGGATGAGCTTTCTCTTTTTCTCCATTACTTAAGCTAATTAAATAATTACATATTTATATCAGCACATAATCATAAATATGTAGGCTTTTCTTGAAATACAAATCACATACAATAAAATTTATAATTTTAAAGTATATAATTAAGGAGTTTTAGGTATATTCATGAGGTCATGCTAGCATCGTCACTACCTAATTCATAACAATTTCATTGTGCCAAAAGAAACTTCTTGTCCATTAGCAAAAAGTCCCCATTCTCCCGTGCCACCTCCTCCTGGCATCCACTAATTTACTTTAAGTACTTATGGATTTGCGTATTCTGAACTTCACCTTTGTACTCCTATTCTCTCCATGACAACATACACAAAAACACGTGCACATACACTCCCACACATGTACACACCATTTTTCCTTTAAGATTCTTTTTTTTTCTGTTCCTCTATTGCAAATAATACTGTTACCATCTGGATGATCTTCAGAAACAGAATTTTTCTCAAAACCAACCTCTTCCATGAAGCTTTCCCTCTGATCATCTGAAATATGGTTATACTTTCTAATAGTAAATATTTTCACCCTTGTGAATATCAACAATTATCCGGTAACAGATAAAGTCTCAGAAAGCAATACAATAATGTTTCTATAGGCTGTACATATCTATAGGATTTTTGCATATAATTGTGTCTATGGCCCTTTGATTTTTCTGACAAAGTCATAGGAAAACTAGATTGCTGTGGGACATTTCATCTAAGGAGAACAACATGATAAATTCTGCATTTCAATATGGGGTGATTTCTTTCCTGTTCATGATGTTTTTCATTCTTTTCATTTTTTTTTAAGTTTATTTATTTATTTTTGAGAGTGAGAGGGAGGAGGAGCAAGCAGGGGAGGGACAGAGAGAGAAAGGGAGAGAGAATCCCAAGCAGGCTTTCCACCATCAGCACAGACCCGGATGCAGGGCTCAAATTCACAAATCATGAGATCATGACCTGAGGTGAATGGTATAAATATCATGTTCCTAATCATGGTTTTGCCCATTAATTTTAGTGTTTTAATACTAAAATTAGTATATTTCAATGAGAGTCAAATACTTGACCTACCGAACCACCCTGGGTGGCTAAGCATCCGAGTTCAGGTCAAGTCACGGTCTTGTGGTCCGTGAGTTCAAGCCTTCTGTCAGGCTCTGTGTTAACAGCTCAGAACCTGGAGCCTGCTTCAGATTCTGTCTCTCTTTCTCTCAATCTCTTTCCCTCTGCCCCACCCCACCCCACTCTTGTCTCTGTCTCTCAAGAATGAATAAATGTTAAAAAAAATACAATGTAGTTATTATTATTTGTAAATGAGCTAGCTGCAACCACCTGTATTTGGAATCCAGTTCCCTTTTTCACTAAAATAGGTGCTATCATACTGTACTTGAAATCACGTTTCTAGAATTAGAAAATTCAGTACCATAAGAGTGAATATTATTTTTAAAAAGAAAGTAGAGATAGCAAAACCATCAAATTAAAAATATTACTCTAGGAGCGCCTGGGTGGCTCAGTCAATTAAGCATCTGACTGCGGCTCAGGTCATGATCTCATGGTTCATGAGTTTGAGCTTCGTATTGGGCTCTGTGCTGACAGCTCAGAGCCTGGAACCTGCTTCAGATTCTGTGTCTCTCTCTCTCTCTCTCTCTTCTGCCCCTCCCTCACTCTTTGTCTCTCTTTCTCTCAAACATAAATAAAAACATATAAAAATTAAAAAAATATATTACTCTATATTTTGAACATTGGAATAATGCAAAGATTCAGTTGTAAGCTCTTGAAGTATTCAGTAACCCTAGTAAGCTCTTTAATTATCTTACCATAAAATATTTTATTATTTCTTAGTAGTAACAAAGTTTTATCCTTCCTAATTAAAGTATTTTCAGCTATAGAACAAATTCACAGCTAGTGTTTTGAAATATTGAGCCAGATGTTTAAAAATATTTTGTTCTTAAAATATTTACCCAGTTAACAATTATAAAAAGCATCCAGATAGAATGCACTAACATTGAAAACCTTGTTGATGAAAAAAAATGACTTTTATTCACACATATAAAATGTGTGACTATGGACAGACTTGACAGATTTTCTCATGTGCGATTCAATCAGAAAAGTCAAAATCAACTACTTGGAGACATATTTAGCATATAAATTTCTCTCTTGTCCAGCACGCTGTTATGAGGAAAGATACAGTTTTGAGCAACAACAGTAATTGAGAATAAGATGTCAGCCATGCTCACAGAATGGCAGAGTTTGGCCCAGAGGGGCCCTCCACCATTGAGAAGGAGCAGAGAGAGTGAGTGGTCCAGCAGCAGGCCTACTTTGTGCAGGCCCTCAAAGTTTAAGCTTCAAAGAAAGCTTAAACAAGCAGTGGAAAGGGCTGGTTCAATGTGCCACTTCGGTTGCTAAGTTTGCCATCTGTGTATGCAGTTTCAGCTTTTAATCTGAACAAATGGAAAACCAGAATGAACAAAAAAAATCCTTGGAAGCAGAGCATCGCCTGTAATCACATGACTGCATCTCCTTATCAAGCAAGAATTTAGTTTTCCATTTAACTTGTCAGGAAGTAGTAGTTGGCCTTTGTTCTTTGTTTTTCCTACTTGCTTCAATATCTCTACAAGAGGTTTTACCTTTTTTTCTGGTTTGAAAGGTTATTGAATCTATAGAGGTGTTTCTCATATTGAATTGAACATAGCAGCGCCCATTGGCACACAGTTTCCCCTGGCACCGTTAGGAAAATAGCAACACTACAAAATACCTTTCCAAATAGAAATACTTGATTTAGAATGTATTGAAGGGAATTAGTGAGTTATGTCTTTTCTCTTATAGGTATAATAGGTCTTTTTAAAAAATTCTTTTTGTTTATTTTTGAGAGAGAGAGTGCATGTTCATAAGTGGGGGAGGGGCAGAGACAGAAGGAGATACAGAATTCGAGCTGTCGGCACAGAGCCTGACAGGGTGCTTGAACTCATGAACTGTAAGATCATGACCTGAGCTGAAGTCTGACACTTCACTGACTGATCCACCCAGGTGCCCCTAAAATAGCTCCTCGGAATTATTTTAAGTAGTAATAAAATTATTACTATTGTTTGGATCAAGTTTTAATCGGTTGCTCTTTGAGAACTTCGAGCTTGAGTAATCCAAACTCTTTGCCACGTATACAAGTTAAAGAACGTGATGTTAGACTTGTTACGTACTTTTTCTTTGTCTTGCACTTGCTGCTCCAAAACACAAGTTTGTAAGGTGCTTGGGAAAACAGTTTGGTCCTCTGTATAAAAATAAAATATACCTGGATTAAGTTTAGACCCTTGAAACAACCTTGAAGAGAAAGAAGAATCAAATCAAATAGCCAACGAAATTTCAGCTGCACATATCATACTTTTCCAGCGATGAATCCAAAACAATGAAATACCAGTGCTAGATTTTGTTTTCAATCTTTAATACAAATGTTTGCCACACCGATCTTATTTAATAATTGGATTTATTTCAGAACAAATGGTACAGGTCCATGCTAATTAATGGAAAGATTGTCTTTGAGGTTACTCTTATGAACCTTCGGAGTGTGAAGAAAATGTATAGCAGTTTTTTATTTTAAACAAACTCATACATTATGTAGATTTTCCATTCTTGTGTTTTTATGGGGTAGTAAATAACACGAAGAAAGAATAAAGTACTAATAATTGTGGACCAGTGTCTGGTGGTTTAAAAAGGATGATGGTTTTAGGCTTCCCGATATAATCCCAGAGGGAGGTTCTTAAATCTTTAGCGTTTACAACAAGAACAAAGTACCAGAATCATTTCACAAAGAGGCCAATATTTGAGAGGTGTTGAAAGGTAATAATGATAGCATAGTTTCAAATATTTTCACATACTGTGCCATTTCTAAAACCATGAGAAATCACATGCCACTGACCAGTTAGAGTTCACTGTATACCTCCTGATTGTGTCTCCCCTTGTGGAGAGATGATCATTTTATATGCATATGAACGCTTATCCTTATTTTAGAAACCCACACAAGGATAAAGAAGGGAAACACAGCCACAAAAGAAAAGAAATGAAGCATATTCCACATCTTAACATAAATGCTGATGTAAAAATGATATATTCACATTCCTAATGACAGATTCACCCCTTAATAGGTTGGAACAAGTATTAGCTGATCGTGTAGTACTTGTCTTTGGTGTCTTGATGAAGGTTGACATTTTTGACATTAAGGGTTAATTAGTTGCCACTCAGAATGAGGTCACAAATGGCTAATTGCACCTTCAGCTAGGTAATTACTGTCATGTATCAAATTCTCATTCCATGTAATTATACAGGAATCAGGTGCTCTGACTGTTCACCTAGGGATACGTTTGCTTTCCAAGTCCTCTCTGTGGGAATTCCAAAGTTTTACATAGAAGGTGAATTCACTTGCAATTTGACCTGATGACTAATTTGATATGCAGAAGATTCCATGCCACCCTTTAAAATCGTGGTCCTAAGGATGTCATCTAGTTACGCTTTAATGTTTCTGGCTTCTCTGATTCTGTAATTTTGCTGCTGTCAGCTCTGATATTCCTGCTCACAAGTTAGATATTCATTAAATTCATCTGTGCTATTCCAAACCTTCATCTTCTTTCCCCAAAATAACTGCTGAAGCTTAGCTTATCATCAACATTTACACAAAATGGCTGGATGCCTCTTACAGAATCAGAGGCAGGGCGCAGGTATGTGAAATGAAGATTTCTCCTGCGGTGGTTTTATATGCCATGGGACTGGCCAGTGCCTTGATCTTGCACCATTGCTCAAATGAAAATGAAGTAGCTCAGGCATTTTATGAGGAGGAGGACATAATACTTCCAAATTTATACCTTTCCTCACATCACTGGAATATGCTCCTAGGGTAGACCAGAGAACACATTTTCCTGGTTCTCAAAGGACATGGTATAGGTGATTAATTTAGCTGTTTCTGTAATCTCTAATCTGATGCAGCAGTCAATATTAATAGTTAGAATCTTAGGTTCTGCACTAATAGGCGTTACTCCCTCATTAACCAGGCAGTTTAAGTATCTCCCTGGGCACATGAAACTTGAAGTTTATAGGTAGGCCAATCAGAACCATTTCTCTGGCTTGAAGAGGAAAAAAATGTCTCGATTCAGTTAGAAAGAGTGTGTGATGTGTGTGTTGTATAACTTCAGTGTGTCATATAAAGGTTTAATTTACATTTCATAATTAGAATACTTAAATCTGTGATGCAGATGTACATTCACACCTTGTGCATGGACAGGTCAACACACTTGTAGTTGCTGCATGCACATGACCTTTGGAATGACAACGTTTCCTCTGGGTCTAAGAATGCATTTCTAAAGCAATCCTTATGCCGGCAGAATTCCCATGGAAGGTACAGGCAGTCTTATAAGTGTGTTTTGAGTCTGTGTCCATTGGAGACATAATAATTTATCTCCTCTCTATAATGGACACACAGTGACTGACATCTGCATGGTGTTTGAGTTTATAAAGAGATTTGAAATCTGTTACCCCATTTATTCCTAACTCTAAACCTGGAGTGAAGAACTTTTGAAAATAATACATACTTGACAGATGGGATATAGGAAGTAGGTACCAAGTTTCTTGTTTCCAAATCCATGTTTTCTTCACTATGAGAAACTAATGATGTTTAAGTTAGCTATAGGATGTTTTGACATTCCTGATGTAATAAAACTGTTGGTTTCCATGTGCATTTATTATATTAAATATATGCGATGGTGTTCTCCATTACTTTAAACTTGGTATCAGTGAAATCATCCTGAGTATTAAGCAGTCAACTATAAATTGAGGTCGTTTTTGTTTATATTTATTTATTTGTTTATTTTTAATTTAAATCCAAGTTAACATATAGTGTAATAATGATTTCAAGAGTATAATTTAGGGATTCATTATTCCCATATAACACCCAGTGCTCATCCCAACAAGTGCCCTCCTTAATGCCCATCACCCATTTAGCCCACCCCTTCACCCAACAGCCCTCTAGCAATCCTCAGTTTGTTCCCTATATTTAAGAGTCTTTTATGATTTGTCTCCCTCTCTCTTTTTATATTATTTTTGCTTCTCTTCCCCTATGTTCATCTGTTTTGTTTCTTAAACTCCACCTATCAGTGACATCATATGATATCTTTTTTCTGACTGAATTATTTCGCTTAGCATAATAGGTCTACTCATGTTGCAAATAGTAAGGTTTCATTCTTTTTGATAACCGATGAATATTCCATTGTATATATAAACCACATCTTCTTTACTCAGTGGACATTGTCAGTCACTGGACATTTGGGCTCTTTCTATAAATTGGCTATTGTTGATAGTGCTGGTGTAAACTTTGGGGTGTATGTGCCCCTTTGAAATAGCATACCTGTATCCCTTGGATAAAAACCTAGTACTGCAATTGCTGGGTTGTAGGGTAGTTCTGTTTTTAATTTTTTGAGGAACCTCCATACTGTTTTTCCAGAGTGCCTGCACCAGTTTGCATTCCCACCAGCAGTGCAAAAGTGTTCCCCTTTCTCTACATCCTTGCCAACATCCCTTGTTGCCTAAGTTGTTAACATTAGCCATTCTGACTGGTGTGAGGTGATATCTCAGTGTGGTTTTGATTTGTATTTCCCTGATGATGAGTGATGTTGAGCATCTTTTCATGTGTCTATTAGCCATTTGGATGTCTTCTTTGGAAGAGTATCTATTCATGCCTTTTGCCCATATCTTCCCTGGATTATTTGTTTTTGGGTTTTGAGTTTGATAAGTTCTTTATACATTCTTTATACATACTAACACTTTACCTGATTTGTCATTTACAAATAGGTTCTTCCATCCCGTCAGTTGCCTTTTAGTTTTGCTGATTGTTTCCTTTGCTGTGCATAAGCTTTTATCTTGATGAGGTCCCAATAGTTCATTTTGCTTTTGTTTCCCTTGCCTCTGGAGACATGTCAAGTAAGAAGTTGCTGCTACTGAGGTCAAGGAGGTTGTTGCCTGTTTTCTCCGGTAAGATTCGGATGACTTCCTGTCTTACATTTAGGTATTTCATCCATTTGGAGTTTATTTTTGTGTACAGTGTACGAAAGTGGTCCAATTTCATTCTTCTGTATGTTGCTGTCCAGTTTTTCCAACACCATTTGCTGAAGATACTGTCTCTTTTCCTTGGATATTTTTTCCTGCTTTGTCAAAGATTAATTGACCATATGTTCGTGGGTCCATTTTTGGGTTCTTATTTTCTGTTCCATTGATCTGAGTGTCTGTTTTTGTGCCTGTACCATACTGTCTTGATAATTACAGCTTTGTAATACTGCTTGAAGTCCAGCGTTGTGATGCCTCCAACTTTGTTTTTCTTTTTCAAATGACTTTGGCCATTCAGGATCTTTTCTGGTTCCATACAAATTTTAGAATTGTTTGTTCCATATCTGTGAAGAATGCCGGTGTTATTTTGATAGGGATTGTCATGAATGTGTAGATTACTTTGGGTAGTATCAATATTTAACAATATTTGTTCTTCAAATCCGTGAGCATAGAATATTTTTTCCATTTCTATCTGTCTTTTTCAGTTTCTTTCATAAGCTTTCTATAGTTTTAGTGTATAGACATTTTACCTCTTTGGTTAGGTTTTTCCCTAGGTATTTCATGGTTTTTGGTGCAGTTGTAACTGGGATCAATTCCTTGGTTTCTCTTTCTTCTACTTCATTATTGGTGTATAGAAATGCAACTGATTTCTGTATGTTGATTTTAAATCCTGTGTCTTTAGTGAATTCATGTATCAGTTCTAGCAGCTTTTTGGTGGAATCTTTTGGGTTTTCCACATAGAGTATCATGTCATCTATGAAAAGTGAAATTTTGACTTCATCCTTGTCAATTTGTATGATTTTTATTTCTTTTGTTGTCTTATTGCCAAGGCTAGGACTTCCAGTACTATGTTGAACAACAGTGGTGAGGGTGGACATCCCATCATATTCCTGATATTAAGGATAAAGCTTTTAGGTTTTCCCCATTGAGATAATTTTTAGATTATGTACTTTTTCCTGTCGAACACATAAAAAAGTATGTATATTCCCCAGGTAACACTCTTGGACATTAACTGATAAGCACACAGGCAAAAGTACTATGGAACTGTGAGTCTTGAGGACAAATACTACATAACTAACATCCAAGTTGAAGTGAAATCCCTGATCAACTTCTCATCAAAGCCAGTGATATCACTAAATTCCTAGCACATGGGAATGGAAACTTGGAAGTTATTTTTAAGGATTTCTGAGGTTTACGTTTTAGCAGAAGACACTGACATTAAATAACAAGTTATCCAATTGATGAAGTACAATTCCGATACATACTCCGAAGGAGAGAGAAGGTGTAATGGGAGATTACACAGAGGAGACAGGAAATTGACCTGGGAAATTTTCACTAAGGCAAAGCCATCTCATCTGAAATCTGAAGTACAACTAGAAAACGTTAAATGAAGGTGGGAGTGAACATTCAAAGGTAAGGAAACAGCAGATGCAAAAAGCCTGCCTTGGGATAAAGCACAGGGGAGACTTGAAAAAGCTATTACAGCAGGACTACAGAGTCTGGGAAAAGGTAGGCACAGATAGAGCAGGTAGATTAGCAGGAAACATAGCCTATATGTTTTAGGAATGACTTCGCTAATTTCTGCACATAAAGTTTGACAATTTGATAAGGATTATGTTAAATCTGTAGCTCATTTTGGGAAGTATTGCTGTCTTAATATTGAGTCTTTCCATTGAGCATGGATTTGGCACCATTTGTTTAGATATTCCATTTTTTCTCAATATCTTAAATCTTTCACCATACAGGGCTTTTAAAAATTTCATCTGCAGATTGTTATATCAACTTTAAAAGAAGTTTTGGTCTTGGGGCTTCTGAGTGGCTCCATCGGTTGAGCTTATGGGGTGCTTCTTGGTTTTGGCTCAGATCAAGATCTTGCGGTTTGTGGGTTCCAGCCCCATGTCAGCCTCTGTATTGAGTGAAACCGGCTTGGGATCCTCTCTCTCTCTGTCTCTAAGCCCATCCCGTGCTCTTGCATGCATGTTTTCTCCCTGCCCCCCAAATAAATAAATAAATAAAGATTAAAAAATAATTTTTGGTGTTTATTGAGGTAAAATTGACAAAATTATAAGACATTTAAAGCATACAGTGGGATAATCTGATCTATGTAAACACGGTAGAGGGACCCCCATCATGGTAATGAGCACATCCATTGCTCCACATATTTGTCTTTTTGTCCCTTGCTGAAAAAAAATAAGTTCTGCTTTCTAAGCATATTTCAATGATACAATACAGTATTGTCAACTATAGTCAGCATTCTATACGTTAGATCTGAAACCTTAATCATCTTGTAACTGAAAATTTGTACCCTTTACCAACCTCTCCCCTTTTCCCCATCCCTCAGTTGCTGGCAACCACTTTTCTTCTGTTTATGAATGGGTATTTTCTCATTCATCTGGGGTTTAGGGGTCACTCAGCTAGTTTCTGGATGTCTTTCAGAGGGAATTTCTCATTGTGTAACCATACATTTATAGTGTCTGTGGGAGGAGAGCTCAGATTCTTCCTAAGTCACCATCTTGGTTAGTCTTTAAATATTGTACCAGTCAGGGTCCTGACAGGAGACCAACGATGGCATGCTAACTTTGTACTCCCAGAATAAATCTTACTTGGTCATGATATTTAATCCTTTTCATATGTTGTTGCATTTGAGTTAATAATATTTTGTTAAGGATATATGTTCATGAGGGATATTGGTCTATGGATTTCTTTTTTACTGGCATCTTTGGCTTTGCATTAGAGTAATTTAATAAATTACAGCAAATTCAGTGGCTTGATATGATACACATAACTGTCTCATTTTCAAGAGTTATGGGACCCTGAATCCTCTATTCAGGTCTTATAAGCTGAAATCAAGATGTCTGTTGGTACTATGGCTCCTTTGTGAGGCTTGGGTCCTTTTCCTAACTCTCTCATTGTTAGTAGAATTCACTCCCTTGCTATATTGCAATACTGAACTCTCTATTGTCTTGCTGGCTATTGGCTGAGGGTCAATCTCAAAGCAGCTGCCCTTTTCATCTGCAGTTTATAACACAGCTGTTTGCTTTCTTCTTCATTGTCAATGGGAGCCATCTCTTTGAATTATTCTTCTACTACCAGCTGGAAAAAGTGCTTTGGGAAGATTCACATGAAGAGATCCATCCCACCTGGATATTCTCAGTATTTTACGGTCAGCTGACTTGAGACATATATTCCATTTTTAAAATTATCTCATTTGTGGTACTTAAGTTATAAGGTGAAATAATAGAGTAGGGAATTTGGAGAGAGGGACTATCTTTACAATTCTGCCTACCACACAGCATGTCTTAGTCTATTTGGACTATTAGAATGTCATAGGCTGGATTGTAAACACCAAACATTTATTTCTCACAGTTCTGGAGGCTGCCGAGTCTTGTTGTCTAGGCACCAGTAGATTTGAACTTCCGGGTTCATAGATAACTGTCTTCTCAGTGTGTTCTCATGTGGTAGAAGCAGCAAAAGAGCTCTCTGGGGTCTATTTTATAAGGCCATTAATCCCATTTCTAAGGGTTTTACTCTCATAACCTAATTACCTTGCAAAGGTACCACTTCCTAATGCCATCATATATATTGGGGATTAGGTTTCAACATACAGATTTTGGGGGGACACATTTAAGAAGTATTCCTCCTCCTGTATTTTCTGAAAACTTTTATGTAAGATTGGTATTATATCTTCTTGAAATATTTCTTCTTGAAATATTATATCTTCTTGAAATGTTATTTCTTCTTGAAATATTAAATCTTCTTAAAATAGAATTCACCAGCAAAGTTATCTAGCCTGAGCTTTTCTTTCCAGCAAGTTTTAAAATCATCAGTGCTGTTTCTTTACTTACAGTAGGTCTATTAAGATTTTCTGTTTTTTTCTTGGGTTAGTTTTAGAAGTTTATGTCTCTCTGGGAAATTGTTCGTCTATGTTTTCTAAGTTTTTGGTGCAATATTGTACACAATATTCCTTTAAAATTTTAATTTTTCAAGGTTGCCAATGGTGTCCTCTCTTTCATTACTGGATTTGGAAATTTTTGTCTTTTTTAAAATCTTTTAAGTTTGTCAAGCAAATTTTTTATGTCAATTCTGTTTATTCTTAAAGAACCAATTTTTAATTTAATTTTCTCTTTTTTTAAATTTTCTATTTCCTTGATTTCTACTATTAATGTTTTCTCCTCTCTCTTCGCTTTGGGTTTAATTTGGTCTTTCTAGTGTAAGATAAAACTTAGCTATTGATTTGGGAATATATAGGTATATAATGTTCTAATTTCCATTTAAAGTTATATTTTACCTGGATTCCTTCAAATATGTTGAATTTTATGTATGTATTTTTCTAATTTATGAGGCTATCCATTAGAATAGTCCATGTATACTTGTAATGAATGTGTATTCTATGATCAGTGGGTGGAATGTTTTATAGATGTCAGATTGAGTTAGTTAAGAGTGCCAATGAAATCTTTATCCTTGCTGATGTATTGGTTTCTTATTCTTTCCGTTATTGAGAAGGTGATAATTCAAATCTCCAAATATAGGGGCACTCATGTGGCTTAGTCAGTTAAGCGTCCGACTTCCATTCAGGTCATGATCTCAGGGTTCCTGAGTTCCAGCCCCACATCAGGCTCTGTGCTGATAGCTCAGAGCCTGAAGCCTGCTTCAGATTCTATGTCTCTTTGTACCTCTTTGTCTCTCCCCCACTTGGGCTCTGTCTCCCTCTCTGTCTTTCAAAAATAAATAAACATTAATTTTTCTTAAATCTCCAAATAGATTTTTTCTCTTGTCAGTTCTGTCATTTTTTGCCTCATGTATTTTGGTACATTTTTGTTAGGTATATATATTTATAATTGTTATATTATCCACCCTTTTCCTCTGGGTTCTTCAAATTGGATAATTTGTATTCCTGTATCTTCTAGTTTACTCATTTTTTTCTTCTGTCCACTCAATTTGCTGTTCAGCTCATCTGTATTTTCCATTTTGATTATTTTAGTTTTTGAATTTAGAAATTCCATTTGCTTTCTTTTTATGGTTACTATTTTATTGTTAAAATTCCATATCTGTTGTTAATTTAGTCATATATTTTAATACTTGAAACACAATTTCTTTTAATGCTTTGACCATAACTATAGCTGCTGTGAAGTCATTGTTTACTAAACCCCAAATCTGGCCCCACTTAGACTCAGTTTGCTTTTATTATTCTGTGGGTGGGTCACACCTTTCTGGGTTTTTCACTCTCATAGCTTCTTTTTTGGCAAAGTGAATCTTGAGGTATTATAAAGGAGAAGCTCTATATTCTGATATTTTCCCCCTGAATTTGTGTTAAAAAAACAAACAAACAAAAAGTTTTGTATTTAATCTGCAAATTCTTTCCTCCTACGATATACAGTCATTGATGTCTCTTAACAGTATTTTTTTTTCAGTCTTATTTTTAAACATGAACTCCTAGGGATTGCTTCTCTGTTTGGCTAGCTTAATGTTTACCCAATGATTGGGCAGAACAATAACTTCACTCTTGTAAGACTTTCACTCTCTAACTATAGATCAGTGTGTGGGTGGAGGAGTGCATTTAAAGTTCAGGCAATTTTAATACCTGCCCCAGGTTTCACTATGTGCTGGGTCTCTTGGTTCTTCTCAGGGCATACCTGTCATTTTACTAGTTATCCGGATAGGGGTAAGAGTTTATCTAGCGCTTCCTTGGATCTCTCATTAAGTGGAGATCTTTTAATTTCTGGGCTATCTATCATGCATTTCAACTGGAACCTCTTATTTTTTTCCTACCCAGCTTGCTACTTTTACTAACAGTGCTGCTGGGTGTGGATTTGATTCTTTGCTTCATGTCAGCTCACCCTCCTCTGGTAGCAAAGCTCCCGATTTTCAAAGTTAGCCCCACTTGGATAAATCTACTCTGCTGTTAAAAAGAAACAAAGCCCTATAAATCGAGTGTGCTGTTAGAAACAAAGCCAGATCCGAGTTAAAGTGTTATAAAAACAGATTTCATTCAAATTCTACAAAAGTAGGGGAAAGAGATTTCAGTACAGAAATGAGCTCAATTCCACTAAAACAAAAAGCCTGAGGTCTTTTAAACCTCAGATTGTGCTAACGGAGAAGAAGTGAAGGGCTTTAAGGGTTAGCGTGGGCATTAGTACACATGGCTAAGCCATCTGGGTTTGTTAACTGGCACCGTGCAGAGGAGACACAAACCTCTTGTATCTTTTATGACAGGAGGCCATTGTGCAAGTTGGAGCAAGGCACCCCCAGAAGTTAGGCACTTACCCCGCTACAGGGTCTGGCAGGAAAGAGAACAGGAGTTATCTTTCTAGGTATCTGTGTTTGGAAGAGCTAGCCCCTTGGTCCTTAAGACAGTTTGGGATGTGGAAGATTCGCATCTCAGAGAGGGAGGCAGAGACTTAGAATTGCAAGCTTTCTCAGGCAGGCATTTTAAGTAGAACTGTGGTCATCCTAGGAAAAAGACCTTAAGTTGCTAGAAGTCATGGTGGAGTTTGGTCCAGATTCTCAGTGCAGGGATTTGAATAGGGTTGTTTTTTGCCAAGTAGTTTGTAATCCTCGGTTCCAAATGAGGTGGGTTTAGAGGGGTTTCACAGAGAAAAGACACAGACCCTTGCATTTCTTACCTGAAGTTCTAGCAGCTTTTTGTTTGTGAGCCCTGTTCAATTTGTGGTTTGCCTTTGTTCAATTTCCAGAGACCAAAAATGGTTGCTTTTGACACTTTGGTAAAAATTTTACTTGTTTTTCTAGAGAGGGGAGTTGCCAGTCTTTTCCCTCCACCAGAGATTGATCAGTTTCAATATCGAATGAAGAAATATTGAGGGAGAAAATTACCATGGCTCAGAGTCTACCTGATGTGCTGTAAAGAGCAGTGAATGAAAACTCAGAGCATACTTACCCTGGTAATATTATTAGTAAATTTGTAGTGTTGAGTGGGTGACTTATTCTATTTAAGGGCTCCATTTTCTCTTAGGTAAATAGTGATATCCTAGGATATTTTTTGGAATTTAAATATAAATTAGAGAATACACTTACCTAATGTTTCAAGTTTGTTGTACTATAATTTATAAAATGTCTCAAAAATTTGACTATATAGGCTTTGACATATCTTAAATAATTAAAGTCTGGAAAATAATGTATACAACATCTTGTTTACCTTGAAGTTATTCGCCCAGTAATTAATTTTAATTCCATCTTTGTTCATCTTTCATAGAATTTTAGAATTTTAAGACAAGAAGTAAAATTATTATTAGATTTATTTCTTCTTCAGTTATTCTACAAATTATGAATTATTTGCTATTTGTCTTTCTTTTTCAACCTAAATAGCCTTGTTAGACATTGACCTTACTTTCCATCTGGGAGATAACTACAAATCTGTTTCAGTATTGTAGAATGTTTCATTTCACCCCTTGAAGAAAAATAGGGCTTAGGGGAAATTTTCACTCAAGTGTTATAGCAACTAAAGAGCTATGGCTGAATATAAATTGCATTAGAAATTTCCTTCAAGTATTTTCTGCCTGCCACACTGGATCTTGGAAAAGTAACTACTGTTCTCCATGACTTAATTTCTCCCTTCCTGTAATGAAAGTAAGTAGTGAATCTTTACATATTGGTAATAATTAGAATTGGGAGGAAAAGTATTGATATAAAACCCACAAGAATTGTTAAGCCCTACTGAACCCTATGGGGGCATACCAATACGCATTCAGATTTCTATGAAAACATCATTGTGTACTGTGTCTATCTATAAAACTGATAATTATAAAACACTTAAATATGAAAACACCCACATCTGAAAACTTAATCAAGTCTAGATTGAAATGAAGATGTTTTATAATACTCTTTTGCACACATCTTTCTTAGTGAGCTAAAGGTAAATGGTAACAATTGTGTGCTTTTCCCCAGATTTTCTGAAGACTGATGGCTTTGATGGACAAGTGGACAATATGCCTAAAACCTTAGAGGGCATATCAGTCATGTGAATTTACAGTACACGATAAACATTGTGTTTAACACTAGAAAGATAAAACCACCATTCTATGTCTCTTCTCTACCATCTTTCTCCATTTATTTTTAAAGTATTATCTTAGCTCCTAAGTAGATTGATTTCAGGGCACCTAACATGTTCTTAAAACAAAGACTGTCTCTACCCATTCTTCAGCAGTTGTGTGTTTTTCTTTTTGTTTAACAAATTAAACAAGCAAAAGCAGAGTGGGTTCAGTTTCATCTAGGCAGTGATTTGCATGAAATTCTTCAGACCTGTAACAGCCCTTTCTCTGTGAGTGTTTCAGGAGGTTTTAAGATCAGAATGGCCACCATTCCAATTTTCTTCAAACTTGACTTTTGTTAGTTTGTATAGATTGCCATATGGCTATAGTCTATATCCAAACATTAATTCAGTTGTGGTAGAAATTTACCAGGCTTACTTTCCAGTGAGTCCACTGATAGTGTAGAGAAAACAAAAACAAGAAAAAAACCTCCTCTTAGAGGAAGAGTAATTCCCTAACAATAGCATAATATTACTTTGTAAACCTTGTTACTTACCTAGATGAAGGAGAAGTTCTTAATGTCATGTATCTACCTTGCACCCAAAATATTACTTATAATAATTTCAAAATTATTACTCTACTTGAGTCTTCTCTCTGTCTGCAGCCCTAACACTATTGTCAGTAAACAAATGGCTTCCATAATTAAAAAAAAAAAAGAAGTCTTAAATTGCTTTTGTTCGGAATCTATTTATAAAAATATATCAATATTGTAAAGTCAAGAAGTGATGCAGACTGAGAAAGAAGGCACTTTGACTTGATGACACTTTAAACTCTGGTCTACTTTGTTATTTTCATATTTAGGAGGTCATTCAACAGGTGTTTATTCTCCCCACCTAATTAAAATTGAAATTCATCTTTAAATACTGGCTCATAGGAAGGTTTCTAAACCTTAAAATATCCATTTCACATGAGCATTGACAAAGTTTTATGCAAATTAATAAACAAGAGAACAAAATCTTCCATTATACGCACCATTCTGACAATTGTTTAGATAATTCAATTTTACTCTTTTAGCATATTGAACAATTATCTTCTTGAGTAGCTAACTGTACTACAAAGCTCCTGGGCTCAGGAGATTGGTATTTAGATTTAGAAAACCAGTACTTCCACAATAACTGCCACTGATAAAGCTCATTTCTTTGTTTATTACACTATCATCTTGGAAATTAAATGGGAAGGCATTGCAGTGCAACGAAAAGCACAAATGCCATTGTATTTTGTAAATATTATTACATAACATTCAGTAACGCCTGAGTACAGTCATCACTAATGTTCAGATACCACTTAGAAGCAACCTTAATACCCAACAATACTTTCATAAAGGGGAAGAGAGTATGTGGACCAAAATAACCTTTGTAGTTAACAAAAAGCAATGGCTCTCCTGACCTAAAATCATTTCTCCTATTTTAGACTACTCATAGTCAAAATCTTCACCAAACTTTCAGAGTACAAAGAATAAATTAAATAAGAAGAGGTGAACTTTCTAGAATTAGCAATATTCAGAATCGAATGACACCAGTGTCTATAATTACACAGAGTTTTATAGTTTTGCCAATGCTTTTCTGGACTTACTTGCTTCTCACAGCCATTTTGTGGAGGAAAAAAAATGATATGGGATCTTTACTGTTGAAATGCCTTGACTTAACCTCTTATTTCAACAAATTACACGAAGTTATATAACTACTAACTGAAACTTGGACCTTGGCATTTTTTTTGTTTTTATTTTTAATCAAGTATGTATTTATTTCACTAGGCCAACAAAGCAAGAAGTCATGCTCTATAGCCTAACATTAAGTGGGGAGAATGAAAAAGTCAGTAAATTTCAAAACCTAAGTAAGCATCATACGCCCAAACTCACACATCCCCACCTAGAGATAGAGTGGAGATAAATAACTCCATGTACCTCCAAAGCATCAAATTGCAGCAGTATAAAATAAGAGTCAATGTACCTCATCGAGCCTTTAGAGATAGATTAAATTATTCTGATTTCTTTTTTTTTTATATAATTTTTTTAATGCTTATTTAGTTTTGAGAGGCAGAGAGAGAGAGGGAGACACAGAATCTGAAACAAGCTTCAGGCTCTGAGCTGTCAGCCCAAAGCCCAACCCAGGGCTCAAACTCCGGAACAGCGAGATCATGACCTAGGCTGAAGTTGAACTCTTGACCAACTGAGCCACCCAGACACCCCATAAATTACTCTGATTTCTTTATTTAAGAAAATAGTAAAGAACACATTTTAGACAGTTTTCCATATAAAATGTTACTGAAGATAAAATTTGGATACCGTAAATGAAATCTTCTTCTCTCAAGTGCGGATTTGCCTGTCATCGGTGACCTCTCATTTTGTCAATTCCAGTAAACAGCACTTTTAACTTTATCCTACTTATCAATTTCAATAGCATCAGATTCAGCTCTTTCTCCTTGAAATACTTTAAGTAAAATTCTCCCTGTTATTCTGTTTTATTGAACACTCCTTCACCACTCTCCCCACCCAGTGGGAGATCCTCCACTTTGACCACTAAATGTTGAAGGAACCAGGGTGTTTGTCCTAAGTTATTTCCTATCTCTACTCTCCCAAGGCATATTCACTTATTACCAAGCTTTCACTGATGAAAGTTCATAAATTTGTATCTCCCAGGCAGACTTGTTTTAATCGTAAGAATTGAAGCCAAACTCTAAGATTTCCAGGTTCTAGACTCGGTCAAACTTTCCAACATATTTCATTCTCACTCCAGTTATTCTTTTTCTTCCTAGAAATGAATAAAATGTTCTCTCCCATGTCATAACCGTTTTACTGACCTTGGCTTCTGGGATGTCTATACTCAAACCATGCTTCTTGGGATCTTTTTATGGTCTGGTCTTACATGTTAGCTTAAATGGTCTCCTTAAGTGATAGATTTCCCCAACCACTCATATGTTTGTCCCTCGCAATCTCGATCACAGCACACTGTCTATTTCTACATAGCATGCACACATGCATACAGAGTCACACACACACGACATAGAATTATGTACTGTTTCATTAGACACGGATGTTAAGCTCTTTGGATAGGAATATTAACTGTCTCATTTTGCATTTTATCACAGGTGCCTATGCTACAGTAGCTATTAAATATATATTTGGTAAAAAAAATGAATAAAATATTTCATGATTGGCTAACTAAAGACTGATATGGCCCTTAACGAAAAGACAGAGAACTGCACAACTAAATGTATTTCTTACGGAAAGGAAAATGCTGGATTTTATGTTAATTGAGGAAATATATGCAAAAATATGGACGAAAAGTTTAAAATCACACCAGGAGCTCAATAATAAAATTAGGACTAGAGTTGTATATTTGGCAATTATTTATATGAAAGTGACAGTTGAAACACTAAATGTAGCTGAAATTGGCTAGGGAGAGAAACCACAAAGAGAAGAATAAGTTTCATGCTTAGGAAAAACTCATTTAGAAGGCATAGGAGTTTGAAGAGAAGTCAGAAAAGTAGAAAAGGAAGAAAATGGTATTAGTACTATAATTTTTATGAAGAGGTGTTTGTTACCCTCATGAAGTACAGTTTTCTGCTTTACCCACAGTTAAATTCACCAAATATTATCCAACCAAGATAAACTCAGTCAGAACTTGGAGGATATATAAGCAGAAATCAGAGTATACAGAACCTAAGTCTTTGGGCTTTGTCGGAACTAGAAGATGCAGGTGCACCTGTTCCTGTAACTATTAGGAGCTAAGACTTGTTCAGCAGCTTTCTCAAAGGCCTTCTGTTAAGACTTCTCAGCCACATAAAGGGATATACTCTGTTTCAGATACCAGATTTAGGGTACATTGCTTTCCAAACAAGCTTATTTCACAGAGTGGAAGATAGCCTTTCCTCGCTGCAGTGACAGAAGGAGGGATAAGCCAAGGCAAGGCAACAGTAACTTATGACCATCTTAGGGAATTGTACTGTTAACGAAATAAGAAGCCCGGATGGCCAAAGCCTGTGATTATTTCATCCCCAGAGCCAACTTCGCTCCCTCCAGTGTGCTTTAGTGAAAAGAGCCTCTCAAAACCAGAGCCCCAACTAATCATGATTCAGTGTCAGCCACGAGTAACAAGATGGGAGGAACGTGGGAATGTCAATGAGTTTGTGGTCATGCTAGGATGGATACTCACTATGGGATTGAAAATTCAGAACTGCAGTTTTAGATTCTCTTTATGATAAAACCTTAGGTTTTGCTTTTGCATGTTCGCTAGGTTTCAAATTTTACAAATTGTAAAATCCTTAAAATGCCTTTCTTAGCATTTTACTTGGTGAAATGATTTAACATTTGTCTCTTAGCTATTTATGGCAGTCATCCATAGGAGGTCATAGGCAAGTCCCAGCTTAAAGAACCTTGGTTATGAATGGTTTTTCATGGTTATTCAATGCTTATACACTAGATTATGTTTGTTTCTCAGTTCGTGAGTTTTACAACATGTAGGTAACATTCGCAGATTTCCTGACTACAGTATGCAGTGTTAAGTTTGTAAAGTTCTCTATTTTAGCATGTGTGTTCGAACTAGACTATTGGAGATAAATTTTTTAATTCCTGCCTATGGTTAACATATACCCTGTAATTTAAACTTAAAACATAAGTTTTATTACACAAAACGTTTATGCTGTGGTTAATACCGTCATTGTGTTAAGAGTTTTATGTTTTTCTGACCACTAATGTGGGGAGCCACTTTCAATTCTCTACTAGTTTTGTAGTTGCAACATGATACAAATGTTAAGCTTTACGCTAGAACCAGCATATGTAAGCTGCCTCATCGGTCCTGCGAGCTGTGTGGCTAGAACTCCTTACCAGCTTGTCTGAATGTTTACTCTTTGTTTCTGGTCTGCAAAGAATTCCCTTTTTTCTTCTGCATCTTAAAATATTCCATCTAGCACTGTTACATGTTTGGGGTAGGAGAGGGGATCTTGCCATCTGTTCAGTCCACCTTCCTGTCCGGGGGTTCAGGTAGAAATATGATGGTATGGTAAAAGTAAAGGGAATAGAAACTAGTTCCAGATGCTCGAAATAATTTTTAAGAAATCCAAAGGAGTAAACGGGAGGTAAGGATGAAAATGCTCTCTTTGACAAAATAGGTATCAATTTTAAGAATACAGGCAAGACATGAGATCAATGCCACGATCGATAAAAGAAAACCCACACCCTAACCACAGCTTGATGAAACGTTAATACATCAAAGATAAAGATGAAATGCTAAGAGGTATCAGAGGGGGGGGGCAAATTACCATAAAGAAATGAGAAAAGAGTGTTATCAGAAACAATGGATACACTAAGACACAAGAGATAATATCTCCAAAGTGCTAAGGAAAAATAACTTTTAACTTGAGGTTCATAATCTACAACTACTATTCAAAAGTGAAGATGAAATAAATATGCCTTTAGGCATACACAATTTCATAAAATTTACCAATCACAGACTTTTGCCTAAGCAAATACTAAAAAATGCACTTCTTTAAGAAAATTAAAAACTAAATAAATTGGTTGATGCAAGAACCAAAAAGTCCTACTGGGTAGAAACTATGTATGGTGCCAGAAGCTAGACATGGTGGTTATCATTTTATAATATACGAAAATATCAAATCACTATGTTGTATACCTGAAACTTACATAATGTATGTCGGTTACCCTTAAATAAAGTCATACTAGCGAATTTAATTTAAAGATATGTGTGTGCATATACATAATACCATGTAATACTTTTGTGACCTATTGACAAGTTAGAAATCATAGATGGTAAGAAAGAATCATTTTGAAGTAAATGAAAACCTACTACGAGTCCTATAATGTTTGGGAAATGATTAACTCATAATTAACAGTATCAAAAAAATAAAGTTAGTTACCTACTGCATATGGTGGAAAAGTTTCCATATAAAAATTGAAAAAGAAAAATAATGAATCATGTGATTATTTGTCTTGGGTCCACCTGGTCTATCCCTGTCATAGATTCCACTCAGCTGCTGTCACACTGGTACCTGGCTTCAGTTTTCAAACGGAACTTTGTTTCTTGTTTCAATATTATATATTCTTGCTTTAAAGCTCTGAATAAGCATAGTTGTGACTGTACTCACAAGACCTTGAGGTAAAGCCTGAGTTATCAGGAGCACGTAGGTGGCTCAGTGGGTTCAGGGCCTGACCCAGCTTCGGCTCAGGTCATGATCTCACAGTTCCTGAGTATGAGCCCCACGTCAGGCTCAGTGCTAACAGCTCAGAGTCTGGAGTCTGCTTCGGATTTTATGTGTCCCTCTCTCTCTGCCCCTCTCCTGCTAACACTCTGTCTCTCTCTCAAAAATAAATAAACATTAAACAATTCTAAAAAAGCAAAGCCTGATTTGCTTTGCTTTGCAAAGATCTGATGCTAGTTGTGTTACGTTATGAGACAGGTAAGGTTCGCTATCTCTTGGGTTTTCAAGGACCTCTAATATCCTATGACAATTGTCATTGAAAAACAAAACCCTCTTCTTTCATTTTAAAAGCTATCACCGAACTAGAGTAAAGCTTTTGACTTTTAAGACCTTAAGGTGTAATGTGGAAAGCCTACTATTTGTCTCTCTGAACATACAGGCGGGAAAATAGATATCCTTTTATTGGAAACGCTGTGTTTTTATCTGACGTAGGACTTCTGCAGTGCCTATCATTTGATGCACTTTGGTTTGCACTAATTCAATGTGATGAAACCCCTTCGAGACTGTGACTGTGTCTATAAGAGCGTGGAAAAATCAAATTAGACCATAAAATTCGGCCCATTCAGTTTACATTAAAAGAGAAAAATGTGCTAAGCAAGATTTTCTGTTGCATGTTTATTGTGGTGAGGCTTTGAAATTTTGGGAGGAGGTTTAATTGGCGACTCAAAGATAGCTCCTTGAATATAATGAAACAAACATGAAATAACTTAGGGTTTTTTTTTAATCAATTTTAATAAAATATAATTAAAGTGAATAAAATAGAAGAAAAATAACAGATATTCTGGTCTTAGCCTATTCAGTACAGCAGAAACTTGATCATCTTACAGTTTATAAAGAGATAGTGTATGTGACATTGACCTTGCGGAATCATACAAACTTGTCTTCTGAGAAGTTAAAGATTATTTATTTTCACCACCTTGCAGCATCAGTATATTTTTTTGATGTTTAATCATATATTTCATAGCATGTTTTGCCCTTACCAAACATCTTTCCTTGAAAAGCTAGAAATTCTGTACATAGTATCTGCCTAGTATATATTAAGAAATTTGAGAGGTCAAGATGTAGTGAGAGAATTAATTTCCCTGTGGATGGCCAACAAGAGCCTAGCGAGGCTACTATTCAGGATTCATTGGTAATGTTGGCTCTTCCAGTCAATAATGGAGTTGAGAATAAGGTATAGGTCTCCCAAAAGAAAAAGCTTAACTACTAAACTAAAGAGTGTTCTTAAGTGCTCTGTGGCTAATGATTATTCTTTACTCGCCTGGATTTCGAAATATCATTCTTTAGGATGAATATCCATGGAACAAGGGTGTATATATGAGAAGCCATAGATATGTGTTAAATTACCCATTTTTTTTTTTAATTTCCAGCACATTCTACACTTTTACTTATTATTTCAAAAGGGTGTGTAACTTGCTAGGAAGTCAAAAAGTTTTGTTCTGGAAATAGAATATAAAATCTACTTTTCACACACCAGATGAAATATTCCACCAATATTAAAGATATAAGTTAGGCAAAGAGTCACAGTAAATTAAGGAGGAATATTTTTAAATTTATTAGACCATTTTATACAAAGTATTAGTTTAAAATAATATCTCCATGCATCGTACTATATTAAGACAGGCATTGTAACCATCAAGGTCTCGGATTCTATAGGAAGAGAATTCTTACACATTTTCGCCACTACTCTACTTGCAGACCTGTAAAATCCCACCCCCACCTCCACCCCGACCCCCACCGCTGCTAAGATATCATTTAGAAAATCTGGATAGCTAATTGAGACAAAAGTCTTGACATTGTAACATCTGGATGCTTAATTCACTTTTATTGTCAGTTTTTCAGCTAAGTTGTCAAAATAGTCAATTCTACACACTATTTTTTTAGATTATATATTCAAATAATTTTGATGGGATTTATATAGAAACATACATTATGGTATGACATAAAGAAGCAGGAAAAATGAAAACGAGAGTTAACCAGGATAAATTAGGTAGATTTATGACAAGTTTCATTCAGTTGCTAGAGATCAACATCGTATTTGGTTCTCTGATCCCTAGCAGCCAAGGGAAGAAGAAAACTTGGATGGGTACAAGATGCGACGTCAGTGAAACAAAAATATACTAGTGGCTCGTGAAAGGTAAAACATATTTTGGCCCTGAGAATTAAAGGAATGAAACTTGGGACTTTTCATAATACTAGTCGTAATGATGAGTCTCAGAAATGTACTCGGCAACATCTCTGTAAAGAAACCCATACGACTATAGGTATAAAGCATGTCACAATTGCCCAGGTTCCATCGCCCTGGCAATGTAGACTAGGTCCATGATAACCCAGTTAAATAGTAATGTTGCTTGATGTTTTCAGAGATACTATTCACTGAGGATGTAATTTCAAATATTATTTTGAAGAAAACAAATTACCTATCATACACACATTTCCCTATCTCCCCTCTGCCCCACCCACACACAGCCATGTAAATTTCTCATAGTAAGACCAGAGTGCCTAAAATTAGAAGATGCTTATAAGGTGCTAATGTTCATGATGTAATTTTCTCCAAGAGTGTGAGGTAATTTAGGACATAGATGTAGATCTATTTATCTATCTCTATATATATAGAATATAGAATTGGAATTAGATACTAGAACTATCTAATGTTTTTTGCTAAAATAACATTTTTTTTATCTTGGCTGAACCATTGCAAAAGTTGGCCTTAAAGATTCTATTCCACCATACATACTTATTAAAATATAAAGTCTTTAGTTATAGGTGTCTAAACATTACACCTTATTATTTTTAACTATTTTAAGAATGCAGATAATTTCCATTAATGGTTTATACAATTTTACTTGAAGAATTTATATAAATTGGAAATACCTTATAACTCTACAAAATTTAAATTACTTTTTTTTGTAATTTACATTTAATTATAAATTGCCCAATGAAAAAATTGGATAAAATGTATGTTTCAGATAGAGTAATGACTAGTCTTCCAAAAATGCCTGTGTCCTAATTGCTATAACCTGGGAATTTGGTAAATTACATGGCAAAACGGAATTCAGGTGGTGGATGGAAGGAAGTTTGTAAATCTGACTTTAAGTAGTGAGAAAATCCTGGATTATCCAGGTTTGCCCAGTGGTAATCACAGGGGAATTTTGAAGTGAAAGAGTGTGGCAGAAGTGGTCAGAGTAATGCTCGGTGAAGAAGAATCAACCTATCATTGTTAGTTTCAAAGATGGAGGAAGGGGGCCATGAGCCAAGGAATGTGGGCAGCATCTCTTGTATTAGCTGAGAAGGCAAAGAAATGTGTTCTGATGAGCTTCCAGAAACCAATCATTTTTTGTCTTTTTGTTTTTTAAGTAATGAAATTTATAGTGATTTTGTATATGAGCATTAGAAAACAAACAGTATGCAGGGGTGCCTGGGTGGCTTAGTCACTTAAGCGTAGATTTTGACTCAGGTCAAGATCTCACTGTTTGTGGGTTTGAGCCCTGTGTCTGGCTCTGTGCTGACAGTTCAGATTCTGTGTCTCCATCTCTCTCTGCCTCTTCCCTGCTCACACTCTGTCTCTTTCTCAAAAATAAGTAAACATTAAAAAAAGAGAGAGAGAGAAAAGAAAACGTACAGTATGCTTCGTAAAATATAGCCTTATGCCTCATGTCTGTAATTTTTATATTTGTCTATATCAAGAAGATCTCCATTAATGAAATATACATTTCCCTTCTGGACAGTATAGCATGTATATACACATATAGACAGTTTCCTTTCATGCCTAAATTAAGTTTTTATATCAACTTCCTCACTTTTCATGATGGAAAAACTAACTTTCTCATTGGATCTCCAAATATTCTCCTGTGAAAATTAAATAATAATGTTCATTGATCATTCTATCACCAGACTTAAATCGTTCCATTTGAATCTTTGGCTACTCAAAAACTAAGTTTTTTCAGAAACACCTAAAGATCTGTTAGTTTCAGGGAGCTACAATTTTAATATTTAAAATGTTTAAAAAGGAAACGTAGGTTTTAAAAGGGAATTTTACTGATTTAAAGGTATTTGATATGTCAACAACAAAGAACATTTTTTCAGACATGAAAAAAATAAATTGAATAATAATTTGGGGTGTTAAGTCACTAGAGAAGTATATCTCATTGAAATATTGTGAATATTTTGGTCCTGACTTTACTGCTACCTGGCACTTAGGTATTAATGTTTGCCCCTAGTGATTTTTTTAAAACCAGAATGATAATTCAACTTCTTTCTGATGATTTCAACATGTATCTATGAAAGACCTGAGTGATTTGGTCTAAATAATGTGTCATTATGTGGTAAAACTACAGAAACTCTAAAGAGACTTTTTCTTATCTGCTTGTGCCATTATTAATCTGGAAATTTGCATGACAAAGAAAATTATAATTAAGTGAAAAAAAAGTATCACCCTCTTGCATGAATGATTGCAGTAAGAGAACAATCAAGGGGAAACAAATCTGACAAAAACAGAACATCAACAGTAAAGGGGACAAAAAGGGTGGGAGAGATAATTACCCATTCACAGATAAATAAAATAAGGAAAGCAAATGAGCAGATGGGGAAAAAAAAAAAAGTCCAGCAAACAAGCTAACAATGCACAAGTCCCAGACATGTACTCTGCCTCCATTGAGACAAAGTTTCCGAACTTTTCTTTCAGATCTAAATGAAGGCGTGATTTTAGCCGTAAAGTTGTTTTTGTCTCAGACAACCTTAGGAAAGACTTTCCCCTCCTTTTGAAATCCATCCTGTAGAACAAAAGGAGCAGCATTGCTTAGTATTTTTCACCATTAAACGTAGAAAAATCTACTCTTTACACAACTGGATATAGATATAATTTTAGATTCAGTCTTTGGAGAAAGCAAAGTAAAATTAAGGTGTCATGTTTAAAATTGATCAGAATTGATAAATCCAGTAATTCTAATCAAGTACAAACAAATTCAAATACAGTAATTCCAAACAGCTTTCTCAGATGCCTGATGCTACTTTGTAAGTAACGATTCATTTGCAGGACTAAGGATATACATTCTGTGAAGGGGTAATCATGCCCCTTTACCCTCAAGACAGTGATGGAAATGACGACTTCATAGGCAAGTGATCTCTTTCCCTGAAGATATGAGTTACCCAAAAGCAACTCTGCTTTTGTATTGGTCAAGTCACCTCCTCTTCTTCAACATGGTCCCTGTCATTGCTCCTCCTCAATTCTTCTTACAGGGATTGTTCTAATACCTCCCCAAATGGCCTTTACTCTCTATTTTACTCCTGTGTAGTCTTATTTCCACACTTAGTTCAGAATAATCTTTCAAAAAAACAAACCTGCTTGTTTATTTCCCCTGCTTGAAGTTCAATAGCAGCTCCTGTCGCCTTCAGCTTTTACTCCAAACATGGTGGCATAGCCATATAAAACCTGTATCAGGTAACTCCTTCCTGTGATTCCCTTTACACAACAGCTCCAGCCACGCTGTATTTCTACAGGTCCATACTGTTCAGTGCATTCATTCACTCAGTACTTACTGACCATATTCTGTAATAACTCTTACATCTTTGAAACGCTCTACAGCCTGCAACACATGTTTGTCCCTTTGTCTATTTGACAAATTTGCTCTAATTCTTCAAAACTGAGTTGAAATGTCATCTGCCTAATGAATAGTTCTCCATACTCAACTTGACCTCCAGAGGGTCTGTGTTCATTCATGATGCACTTAGATTTCATTGTAGAGTTCAAGGAGTAGCCTTGGTTGCCAAGTTTCACAACTGGATGAACACAACATAGTACACATTTTGTGGAACTTACTGAGCCTGCAACCTCTCACCTTTTCTGTCACGCAGAGCCACTGTGGAAGGCACGTGTTCAAAAAAAATTTATTTTTTTAATTTATTTTATTTATTTATTTTTTTTGAGACAGAGTGTAAGCAGGGAAGGCAGAGAGACAGGGAGACAGAAACCAAAGCAGGCTCCAGGCTCCAAGCTGTCAGCACAGACCCTGATGAAGGGCTTGAACTCACAAACCATGAGATCATGACCTGACCCAAAGATGAATGCCTGACTGACTGAGCCACCCGGGTGCCTCAGCCCATGTTTAATATAGAATCCTGCCCCAAACTCCCTCCAACCAATTGGGCCAGAAGTAGACTCCTTAGCCATAATGGGCGAGTAGGCCTTAAAATTCTCCATCCCCCAAATTGGAATTGTGACTTACTTATTGTAGCTTTAATTTCTTCATCTATAAAATGGAAACACTAGTAATGCTTTATCGTATTTGTTGTATTAGGTACTAAATAGAAAATAATTAACCTAGAGTAAGTACTTAGTAAATGGTCCCCAACTTCCCATATTTATTTCATACATGGTTTCATGAGATGAGAAGATTATATCTAAGGACTTTACAATATATTATATATAATATGTATACATATATTATAATACACACACACATATATATACATTATATATATCTAAAGGTTTGATGGGGGGAAAATAACAAACAACTGGAATTTTCTCCACATTCCCAAATGTCCTAGGGTATGAATTTATTTTCTCCTATTCTGAATAGAATCTTGGTGAAAAAAGTTTACAATAATTATCTAAAATGTTAAGAAATGAACAAGTCACAGTCTAGTTGAAAAGCTGCTTCAACTCCTCAGTTCTTTGATTCATGGATTAGAAATAAACAAAGGGAAGACTTCTGAAAGTCTACACCAGGAAAAGGAGAGTCAATTTCCTACACTACACTTACCTTGTTCACTTACCGGTAATTTATATTCCAAGAACCTGCAAGGATTTATTTTTTCTCATCCTCAAGGGCGTAGAGTTAGCAGTCTCCAAGATGCAGAAGTGGGTCAAACTAGGACAAAGAAAATAAATCACAGTTCAGGGTCTAGGAAGACCCTGGCTCTGTTTCTTCGGAAAAGAAGGAAGTTTCATAAAACATCAGGGCGAAAGGTATAGGTAAATATCAGGAATCTGATATGAAATGTTGATGAAGTGTTAACTTTGAATTATATATACAGCTTCCAGAGGCCTCGGTATGAAATGTGACATTTTTATTAGAAGGGGCTCCTGTTATAGAAGGTAATGCTATAAAAATCCTGTGAGATTCACTAAGATATTTAGAAGAAAACAGAACAAGCAAGAGGCGGCAGCTACATCAGAAAAAGATGGTGTTTGAGAAAAAGCAGAAAAATATCTTTCACTTTTCCTTTAATTATTTTTGAGTAAGCAGGACTGTCACATTGTTCAAAATTTAAAAGATATTCAGGGAAATATCTCCCTGCCATACATGTGCCTGGCCGCTCATGCCCTGTCTGCAGAAACAATCGGAATTGCCAATTTCTCATATGCTCTTCCAGAGATATTTTATGCTTATGAAAGCAAACATGCTTCTATTATTTTTATCCCTCCTGTTTTACACAAATGGTATCATTTCTTAATGCTGTTGTGCTCCTTGCTTTTCTCACTTAGTAAGAATCATTCCATAGTATTACCTAAAGTGTCTCATTCCCTTTATTATCCATCTATCTATATTTTTATTATTAAAAAATTTTTTAGAAAGAGAGCATGTGCTTGCAAGTAGGGGCGGAGCAGAGAGGATCTTAAGCAGGCTCCATGCTTCGGAGCCTGACAGACGGCTCGATCTCAGAACCGTGAGATCATGACCTGAGCTGAAGTCAAGACTCGGATTCTTGACTGAGCCACCAGGGTGCCCCTCCTCTCTCTTCAAAGGCCTCAGCATATTCCATTCCATGAATGTACAGTAATTTTATTTGCTTAGTAAATTGAATACTTCTAGTTTTTCTTTGTAACCATTCAAACTACATCTTCTTACAACAGAAGGGGTAATAATTTGCTGATTAGCCAATCAGCCTAAGAAGGACAGTTCTATACCCAGCACCCATTGGAACCATTTTTTTTCTCTAAGGTCTGAATTTGGGGAGGAGAGAGGATGGTGAGCTTCCTCCTCTAGTTACATCAGGAATGCAAACTTGGTACTGTACACTGAGCCTCTTACCAACCCTTGTGCCTGTTCACAAAGTAAGCTCATCGAGGTGATTGGTTGAAGGTCCCCCAAACCCAAATGAAATCACCCATGAATTATTATACCTTTTTGCTTTCTACAGAGGAGATTGTAATGCAGTTTCAACAGGCTAGACTATTTTTCGAAAAATGAGGAATTGATTCTATTTTGAGACACAGAATTAAAACATTTTCATGAAATTTATATTTTAACACTTCATTTTATTAATTTTTCAAGTTTTTTTTTTAATATTGAAAGAGGGAATGACATGCAAGTGGGGGGAGGGGCAGAGAACGAGGGAGGGAGAGAATCCTAAGCAGGCTCTTCTCTGTCAGCACAGAGCCCATCATGGGACTCAGCTACTGAACCGTGAGATCATGACCTGAGCTGAGATCAACAGTCGGATGCTTAACCCGATACTTAACTGACCGAGGCACCCAGGTGCCCCTATATTTTAACACGTTAAATTACTTCAAGTTAGATATCCCAGTTTTAATTTGGAAGACAAACATCTATTTCTCTTACTTTCTGAATCAAGTTCTAGTTCACGTTTGAAAAAATCAACTATTATATTCAATTATTTGTATAAAAAGAAACCTATGGAAAAACCTCTCAGAGACCATTTCTCCTTGGTTATTTATAAGTCTCCTTAAACGAATCTTCCAGTTTAGGTAGGTTGCAATTTGATAAGGAAAATAAAAACTACATCTAAATTATGAATGCACAACTTCAGTAATAATCATAGCTAACAGTGAGTGTTTGCTGTTTGCCACACTCTGCATTATTATTCATAACATTAAGAAAAGTGCTAAGA
The DNA here is from genome assembly GCA_030068075.1 of Paguma larvata. Classification (NCBI taxonomy): domain Eukaryota; kingdom Metazoa; phylum Chordata; class Mammalia; order Carnivora; family Viverridae; genus Paguma; species Paguma larvata. The sequence goes on along the minus strand of CM057839.1, from coordinate 49,107,413 downwards.
CATACTATTATTGTTTCCATTTCACAGAGAAATTTCCTCAGGGTCACACTATTAGTAAATATCAACAACAGAGTCCGGATGTGGATAAAGAGTTCCCAGTTGCAAGCTCTATGCTTTTAACTATCATTTTCTCTAATGTTTATAAATGTTTACCTTACTCATATTCTGGTTTGATCAAAATTATTCTTCATAGGAGGTACAACTAATTATTGTCACCTTTATGTTTCCTCGAATACTGGTATTTCCTCTTACATGGTATAGGAGTTTAAGCCAATCTTTGCAGAGTTTAAGGCAATTTGTTGGATGTTCAGGAGGAGATGTGAAGATCGTTGTCATGTCTAGTAACTTTAAGAGCTCATTATTGACCTGCTGTCAGGTCTACTTCCAAATGTGCACTCCCATCGTCAATCAATTCAATTCATCGTGTATTGCTTACACCCTCTTGAATTGTGAGATTTGGGGGGATTTCTTATATGTGCGTATGTATATACATACATACATATACGGAACAAACTTGATTACAGAGTAGTATCTAACTGGGAGTAGTTTTAAAAAAATATATCATACTGAGAAGAGAGTTGCATTGGGAAGCATAGGGCCCTGAAAAAGCATCCGCTTGGGAAATAATATACCTGAATTCAGGCTCATTGCTAGGCTACACAGTGCTATCAGTGGATTATAAACAATCACTCACATTTTCCTCTCCACCTGCTGCTGTCGCTGGCACTTCTGGGGGAGGGGCAGAGAGCGAGGGAGAGAGAGAATCGGTAAGAGGACGGTGCTTTTCTGCCTCTCTCTCTCTAGACGATGCAGGACTGAGCCTTGGTGCACAGCGTGGTAAATAAACAGGCTCTCCTGTAGATTGCACAGTGTATGCAGCTGAACATGCCGGCCTTATCTCAATGTCCGAACCCAATTCTAACTCTGCTAGTTACAAGCGGGATGATCCTAGGGTCAGGCGCTTGCCCGTGAAACGAGTAGTTGGATTCTTTGATTCCCAAGGCTCCTTCTAGCTTTAATTTGTGTGAATCACAGAGCATCTCGAAGCCCTCAGATGGGTGTTGACAATAGGTCTGCAATCAGCCTGAACGCTGCCTGTCAAGGAGCATGAAAGAAAAAAAAAATCACATATATGTCGGGAGGACATAAGTGAAATGTAAACCATGATTTTCCTTGCATGGCGAACTTATAGGAGAATTCAAATTTTGTGGGCATTTACAGAATATGTGTGTGATAAAATTATATATATATATTGGATTTTCTTCATATTCTGAATTAAGAATTTATTACATTTAAGAATCAGAAATGGAACAATAAATGTACTGAAAGAACTAAGAAAACATTGGAAAGGAAGTAGGCGCCACAGGTAATACTGAATTTTATCTTTTCATTTTTTTTAATGTTTATTTTGAGAGAGAGAGAGAGAAAAAAAGAGAATATCCAGCAGGCTCTACACTGTCAGCACAGAGCTCAACATGGGGCTTGATTTCACAAACTGGGAGACCATGACCTGGGCCAAAATCAAGAGTCAGGTGCTTAACCCACTGAGCTACCCAGGCGCCCCTGAATTTGATCTTTAAAGGAAAAAAAAATCACACCGTCCAGTTGGTCACCTGCTCTATCCATACAGAAAACTGATTCAGTAATCTTACATACCCTTGGGAAATGATTTATGTATCTGAAAAGGGGACGCTTAGAATTTAATCTTATTAATTGGTATACGTTGTTGTTCTTTAAAGGAAAACAAAATGCTGGTAAAGAAATAAAGAAAAGAGCTTTTTAGGAACTAGAAATCTGGGTTGAAATAAAACATGGAATGGAAGGTGTTTAAGACAAATGAAGAAATTTAGTGGACAAAACATGGCAGAGTAAGAGATGTCCAGTATGGGAAAGTACAACACCATGACCATAAGGGCCTTGGAGTATGTTTTGGAAAAGCAGTCACAATAGGGATGGGGAGAGTGTGATGGGAGTTTCACAAAAAGATTTCTCAGTTCCCTGATGATACAGCTCCTCCTTCTTGCTCATGCCCCCCTCCTATGTATTAGTTTTTTGTCTCTAGGAGCAGTGAGGCAGTGAGGAGAATGGAGAACAAAAAGCAAGCACTTTCTTAAACCAACACCCTGAGTGTGAGTGACTTTGATTGTCACCTTTTCTGAGGAGACTGAGATGAGGCAACTAAGGGATGTTTTCCCATGTTGTGGAATTTAGCCTCCACCGGTGGTTATGGTCTTAAACTGTATTTAACATATTTAAGAGAATTATCTTAGGCAGCACCTCCAGTTGCACCATCCAGTTGATGACCTGCTCTGCCCACACGGAAAACTGACTCAGTAATCTTATGTACCATTGGCAAATGATTTATGTGTCTGAAAAGGGGACACATGAATTTAATCTTATTAATTGGTATACGTTTGTTAGACATCCATTGATGATGTTGTCATTTTAATGTTTAATCTCACCGTAGGAATTCTGGGCAGCTGTCAACAGGGACCACGGCTTTAGGAGACACTAAGCCCTGTCATTTCGGTTTTGAAAACTTTCACGTTCACTGGGGTGGCCTCATGGTCTCCAATAATTTAAATCCCGCACATTCCATTTATGTGACAAACCCCTACTGTTTTAGAAGAATCTCAGGCACAGTTGTGACAGGTGGCCGTGTAATTCAGACAAGCCATGGTGGTTCTCAGGTCACACGATGCAGACTTTCTTAGAGTTTCCTTTGACGCAGATGTTGCTTTCTTCTTTTATTGCCTAAACTTTACCTGTGGAAGCTATTTTTGTTTATTTTCTACAAGTGTTCCTTGAGGCAATAGCAACAGGGAGGGTTAAATCTTTACTTTTCACTGTCAAAACGGATAGCCTATAAAATATCCAGACTTTTTTTTTTTTTTCTTTTGAAATGATATTTACACAACTCCTTCTCTCGACCTTGGAGTTAGGAACTTGGTAGAGCAGGTAGGGATGACCAGCGCTTCTCTGACAACCTGGATTCTGAACTATGAGTCTGCATTGGCATGGCATGTGGAGCACAGATAGAATTTAAACAAGTGTTGATGAGAATGTCCTTTATGTGCTTAGCAAGAATTTTATTTGTAAAAATATTTTTGAGTACACTTAAATTAAAAGAGACCAATGGGGTTTCACCATATTAACTATCACAGTCAGTAGAAGGGAATTATTTTTTAATGTTTGTTTATTTTTGAGAGAGAGAGAGAGAGAGATGAGAGACAGTGACAGGGTGAGCAGGGGTAGGGGCTGAGAGAGAGGGAGACACAAAATCTGAAGAAGGCTCCAGGCTCTGAGCTGTCAGGACAGAGCCCGAAGTGGGGCTCCAGCTCAAGAGCAGTGAGATCATGACCTGAGCCTAAGCCAGATACTTAACCCACTGAGCCACCCAGATGCCCCAGTAGAAGGGACTTACATTCTGGGAAGTTTATTTGCTGAAGGCTAAATGGCAATTTTTCCTATAAGGAGACTTTAAATAGTAGAGGGTAGACTTAATTTGGAGGACACTTAAGAATTAGAGTAACTACGTGATGTGATGTATATTAGTTGGAGTAATTACTTTGATTATGGCAAACTTTTCATAACATACATGCATATCAAAACATTGTACACCGTAGTTACATACAAATGGTGTCAATCATACATCAGTAAGTCTGGAAAATAATACAATAACAAAATAAAATAAAAAAAACTTAGGGTAACCAGCTCCTTTGGTCTGCCCAGGACTGTCCTAGTTATAGCACTGAGAGTCCCACATCCGGGAATCCCTGAGTCCGGGGCCAACGAGGAAGGTTGGTCACCTGCTCCTCTTGGCCTTTCTCTGCCCTGCTTTTACCTCTTTTTATACAATTCTTAACTCTCTAACCAAAGCAGACTCCATTTAAATCAATCACTAGGTAAGTATTTGATACAATCTGGATTTTTTTTGAGAGTATAGCTGTGATAACCCTTTGCCAAGACCCTTTAAAGGACCCGTTCCAAGAAATGGGGGCCTATCCAGGGTATAACGTGGAAACTATTTTCCACACTCCAGTTTAAACCTGCAAATGAGCAACGGAGAGCATAAGCTAATGAGTCTGTGACAAGATTACTGCCAAATTGCTAGGCAGCCTGCTGGAAGGCTACTTAACAAGCAACTCCTGTGAGTCCTTGCCGAGCCACCTTATCAGGACTTTTAAAAATGAAAGTGCCTGAAGACAACCTTTCTGAACCTGTTACAGCCAAGCCTTATTACCGGAATACGTGTGCGCTATTTTTTAATGCTGGGCTCGAGGAAGGGTGCTCTGAAGACAGTGAGGAAATCACTCTCCGTCAGTAGACCAAGGCATGAGGCCTTCCTAAATCCTACCTCCAGGTTGAAGTTGACAGGAAAATCTGTGGAATAGTTCCCATTTTATCTGGGGAGCTGCAGCAATTCGGGAGAATATAATAGTTTTCAGTATGAATTTACAGCACAGCAGTCGTCAGAGATAGATAACTTGGTAGGGGTCCAGTAAGTTCAGTTATTCTGAATATCTAGGGTGCTAGAAAACTACAAGCAAGACGAGCACAGATGTTGTTCCTTAGGTGACTTACGCTGACAGAACTTGCTTTTTTTTTTACTCCCAGTGTCGAATCAGGAAAAGGGCATTCATGGCAGCGTGGAAAAAGAGAAAAAAAAAATCAAAACAGCTCCGGAGTCAACAAACTTGAAAGCTTTCATTTTAGACTTGGCTGTTACAGTGCATAAAAAAGCATAGTTTCTTTGAAGATTAATAAGCCATATTAATGCTATAGGGAGATGCTTTTGCATAAGTAAGCGGATGTTCTTAGGAAAAATCTAGGGGACTACGGTAAACTTCAATATTGTTTCAAGGAAAACCAAAATCAAGGAACACAAATGGCGCATTTATTTAGGGCTGCTTTTCTTTGCTTTCGATTCAAACTGTTGGGCTCTAAAATGAGCAAAGCACTTTCCGGAGATATTTGGCAAGACTATGAGCAACACATCCCCTCCCTGCAAAGAAAGTGGATTACGTTTGGTGATTTCAACCACGGACCCTGCTTTTGCTTACTTAGACTCTTACCTCCTTGCCCTTTTAAAAAAAGTTTCTACAAAATCATCTCTCAGAAGAACTGTTCTGACAGTTCCAGGGATGGAATTGCATCAGTGGTCTCGAGCAAGGTAACTTAGATTTCATTTGTAGAAAATGCTTAGGATGAGTCTATATTTACTCTGGAGTATACTCCAGAGAGTGGTTTTTTTCCCCCTGGTTAATCCTCAATTTCAGTTTGTTTTCTGCAAATATGGTACTGATTCTTAGAAGCAGATTGCAGGAAAATTAATGTTAATTAAATGTCTCATACTAGTTAATCAATGTTTCACTGGAAAAAAAACAACCTCTAAAGGGATTGACAAGGTTGTGAATTTTTATTGTTAGAATCGCTTGCAGAAAACAGAAAAGGGGGAAAAGTAGTATGATTCTCATTAGGTAAATTTTTGTCCTTATAATCCTGGCACTGGTATTTCTTATATTTCTAATATAAGTTAATGTAAATTAAAAAAAAACTAGCTCTTAAAGTTTGAAATCGTGAGGGAGTCATACCAAGGCTTGACTCAAAAGTCCCCTGCCTTATATTACCTTAGAAGCGGTTAAACATGTAGAAAAGTTATAAGGGCAAGATTAATGATTTATATCGATAAGCATGGAAGATATCATGAAGAACACAAAGATTTCACATTTGAAAAGAAAATAAAGGGCACTCAGATGACTTTAAACAAACATACATTAAGAAGTCTGTGGCCACGGTGCTCCTGGGTGCCTCAGTAGATTCAGCGTCCGACTTCGGCTCAGGTCATGATCTTACAGTTGGTGGGTTTAAGCCCCGTATCAGGGTTTGGGCTGACAGCTCAAGCCTGGAGTCTGCTTCCTTTTCCATCTCTCCCTCTCTCTCTGTCTCTCTCCTGCTCGCAGTTTGCCAATTTGCACTCTCTCACTTAAAAATAAATAAACATAAAAAAAAAAAAAAAAGAATACCTTGGCCACTCTGTACTTTCTCATCTTGAATAGTCTCATGATGACTTTCTTTTAAACTACATGACCAAGGAATTGGCTGATCATCAGCCAGGAATATTGCAGAGGGCAGCACAAAGGACTAGCTCACTTATGTTTTAAAATACCCTATGACAACAAATTGAGATGGCACAGCAAAACTGATCCTATTGACAACAAAATAGTATCCTGTGAGTTGAGGATATACAGATACTGAAAATCAGAGACTGTGGCATGTACAAAATAAGTAAGCCCTATATTTTTCCTAGAAATGTCAGTGTTCTTGTAAAATTGTTAAAAATTGTATTTTACATATAAATATACAAAGTTAAATATATATATATAATGTAAATAAATTTTCTATAGATTTGGCCATTCCTAGAAGTTTTAATGTCATTTTCTTTTATATTTGTTATTTCCATTCGTTTTTTTCCCTTAAAAAAAGGCATTTAAAATTGACCATAATTTCCCTTTTTAAAAATTTTTTATGGAAAAATTTCAAATAAAATGTTTTTTGTTGTTTTTTTGTTTTTTTGATTTGTTTATTTATTTATTTACTTTTGAGGAAAAAGTCTCAAGAAGATATAGGAAACCCAAAGTAACCTTTATATCTAAAGAATTGCACTTGGTGCAGAAAATTCCATATATATGTTCATTCATACCTTCTAGAATCTGACTCTTTTTTTTTTTCTCTTTCAGAATATTTTGCCACTTCAAAGATTGCCTTTGTCAAATTGCCCTAATTTTGGACAAAACATAACAAACTTATTTAGAAATATAAGGGACAAGTATGACATGAATGAATATATAAGAATTCAAAGCAAGATATTAGTCAACCACATCTAAGCTTATCCAAAAATCCTAAGTGAAACATGGAAAAGGGAATTGATATTTGAATGTGATTATCATCCATAGCCTCTCTTCACAAGGTTCCCTGTATGATATAGGGAAGGAATAATGACTATGTAATATTTTATCTGTAGCTGAGGCCTTGGTTCCAAACCGCAAGTCAGGCCATGGGTCATGAAAACTCTCTGAAATCCTTATCTTCCTAAGTTCGTTTGGTTTACTTATCTTCCAAACACACTTGCTAAAGGATATGCTCTATTTTATGTGTCGTCTACTGTCCCCATCATCCCAGAAATGCTAATACCCAAGACACAATATCAGCATCACAGTCAAAAGAAGGCACCAACAGTGCACGAGATTCTAGTTTCTTCACATCCTCCACCTATCACACTTTCTATGTTGTTTTCTTTTTCCCTGTTTAATAGCCATCCCAATAAGTGTGAGGTGGTATCTCCTCTGGTTTTGATTTACATTTCCCTGATGATTAGCATTTTTTCATATGCCTCCTACTCATTTTTCTGTTGTCTTTGGAGAAATGTCTATTCAAGTCTTTTGTCCATTTTTAAATTGTGTTGGTTTTCTGGTATTGAATTATAGGACTTCCTTACTTATTTTGGAAATTAACCTCTTACCAGGTATATGATTGGTAAATGTTTTCTCCCATTCTGCACGTTGCCTTTCTACGCTGTTGATGGTTTCCTTAGCTGCACAGAAGCTTTTTAGTTTGGTGTCCCCCTTGTCTATATTTACTTTTGTTGCCTTAGCTTTTAGTGTCATATTAAAAACTATTATTGCCAAGATCAGTGTTACAAAGCTTTCCCCTTATGCTTTCGTATTAGTCAGTTCTCCAGAAAAATAGGACCAATAAGGTAGGAAGATAAGTAAGGGGAAGTAGAAATTCATAATAGAAATTGGCCAACAGGGTTATGGAGATCAGAGAATCCCCAGATCTGCTATGTGCAAACTGCTGAGGCAGAAAAGCCCCCTGAGTTCAAAGACTTAGGGATCAGGGGCCTATAAATCCCAGTTTGAGTCTGAAAACTTGAGAAGCGCCAATATCTGAAGGTAGGAGAAGATGGATGTCTGAGCTTGATGAAATAGCCCCCTTCCACCATGGTTTTGTTCTAATCAGGCCCTCAATGGTTGCATGATGCCAACCTGGATTGGTGAGGACAGTCTTTTTTTGACTGATCAAATTTTTCTGCCAATCAGTCTACTGATTCAAATGCTGATCTCTTTAAAAGACTGTAATCAAAGACATATCCAGAAATGTTTTACCAACTATCTGACATCCCTTGATCCAGTCAAGTTAATAAATCAACTATCACACTTTAATTCTAGGGGTTTTATAGTTTTAGCTTTTAAGTCGTTAATCCATTTTGAGTTAATTTTTGTGCATAATATAAAGATTCAGTTTCATTGTTTTGCATGTGGATATCCAGTTTTCCCAACACTATTTCTTAGAGACTCTTTTCCCAATTTTTAGTTGTGGCAATCTTGTCAAAGGTCACTTGACCATATAGACTTGGGTTTAATTCTGTGTTCCCTATTTTCCTCTATTTTATCCTAGTGCCATATTATTTTGATTACCATAGATGTGTAATTAGTTTTACCTTATTTATTTTTTATTTTATTAGTTTTATTTTAATTGGTCAGTTAACATATAGTGTTATGATAGTTTCATGTTTACAATATAGTGATTCAACAATTCCATACATCACCCGGTGCTCATCAAAACAAGTGCACTCCTTGATCCCCATCACCTATTTCATCCATATCCCCGCCCCTGACTTCTCTTCCGGTGACCATCAGTTTGTTCCCCATAATTAGGAGTCTTGATTTATCTCTCTTCTTTTTTCCCCTTTGCTCATTTGTTTTGTTTCTCAAATTCCACGTGCAAGTTAAATCATATGGTATTTGTATTTCTCTGACTTATTTTGCTTAGTATTATACTCTCTTGCTCCATCTATGTCTTTGTCATCCTTTTTTGTGACTGAATAATACACACACACACACACACGTATATGTACAAAAACACAACCTCCTCTTTGTCCATTCTTCTGTTGATGCACCCTTGGTCTGTTTCCATAATTTGGCTACTGTAAATAATGCTGCAATAAACATAAGGATGTGTGTATCCCTTTGAATTAGTGTTCTTATATTCTTTGGGTAAATACCCAGTAGTGTGATTGCTGAATCATAGGGTTGTTTTATTTTTAAGTTTTGGAGGAAGCTCCTTTCTCGTTTCCACAGTGGATGCACCAGTTTGCATTCTCATCAACAATACAGGAGTAATCTTTTTTCTTGTCAACCTTGTTGTTTCTCATGTTGTTGTTTTTAGCCATTTTGACAGGTGTGAGGTGATAGCTTATTGTAATTTTGATTTGTATTCCTTGGTGGTAGGTGATGATTAACATCTCTACATGTACATGTTGGCCATCGGTATCTCTTCTTTGGAGAAATGTCTGTTTTTATCTTCTGCCCATTTTTAATTGGATTATTTATTTTTTTGGATGCTGGGTTTTATAAACTGTTTATATACTTTGAATACTAACCCTTTATCAGATACATCATTTGCAAACACCTTCTCCCATTCATTCGGTTGTCTTTTAGTTTTGTTACTTGTTTTCCTTGCTGTGCAGAACCTTTTAATATTTAGTAGTCCCAATAGTTTATTTTTCTTTCCGTTTCCCTTGCCTCAGTAGACATATCTAGAAATAAGTTACTGCCTGTGTTTTCTTCTAGGAATTTTAAAATTTCAGGTCTCACCTTTAGGTTTTCAATCTGTTTTGAACTTATATTTGTGTATAGTGTAAGGAAGTGGTCCACTTTCTTTCTTTTGCCTGGTTCTGTCCAGTTTTCTCAATAGCATTTGTTGAAGAGACTGTCTTTTTTTCCATTGAATACTCCCTCCTGCTTGTCAGAGATGAATATTTGCCCATATTTTTGCCAAAACCATAAGGTTCTGGTTACAGCAGCTTTATAATATGACTTGATGTCCAGATGTTTTCAGCTTTGCTTTTTTATTTTTCAAGATTACTTTGGCCATTCAGGATATTTTCTGGTTCTATACAAATTTTAGGATTGTTTGTTTCAATTCTGTAAAAATGCTTTTGGTATTTTGATAAGGATTGCATTAAAAGGGTAGCTTCCTTTGAGTAATACAGACATTTTAACAATATCTGTTCTTCCAATCCATGAACCTGGAATGTCTTTCCATTTGTTTCTGTCATCTTCAATTTCTTTCATCAATGTTTTATATTTTTCAGAGTACAGGTCTTTTAGCTCTTTGGTTAGGTTTATTCCTAGGTATCTTACTATTTTTGGTAAATTAAAAATGGGATTTTTTTTTCTGAATTTTTCTTTCAGCTGCTTTATTATTGATGTTTAGAAATGCAACAGATTTCTATACATTGATTTTGTATCCTGTGTCTTTATTAAACTTGTGTATCAGTTCTAGCAGTTTTTTGAGTGGAGTTTTTTGGGCTTACTGTATATAGGATAATGCCATTTGCAAATAGTGAAAGTTTTACTTCTTCCTTACTGATTTGGATGACTTCTATTTCTTTTTGTTTTCTGATTGCTATGGCTAAGACTTCCAGTACTATAGTCAATAAAAATTGTGATAGTGGACTTCCCTGTCTTGTTCTTAACTTTAGAGGAAAAGCTCTCAGTTTTTTCCCCATTAAGGGTGACGTTAGCTGTAGTTGTTGTATATATGATCTTTATTATATTGAAGTATGTTACCTCTGAACTTACTTTACAGAGGGTTTCTATCATGAATGGATGTTGTACTTTTTCAAATGATTTTTCTGTATCTATTGAAATGATCGTAGGATTTTTTACCCTTTATCTTACTGATGTGATTTGTGAATATTGAACTATCCTTGCAACCCAGGAATAAATCCAGTTGATAAATGTAAATAATTTTTTTAATGAATTATTGGATTCAGTTTGCTAGTATTTTGTTGAGTTTTTTTTTTTTTTTCATCTATGTTCGTCAGCAATATTGGTCTACATTTCTTTTTTTTTTTTAATTTTTTAAAACATTTATTTATTTTTGAGACATAGAGACAGAGCGTGAGCAGGAGAAGGGCAGAGAGAAAGGGAGACACAGAATCAGAAGGAGGCTCCAGGCTCTGAGCTGTCAGCACAGAGCCCGATGTGGGGCTCGAACTCACAGACCATGAGATCATGACCTGAGCCGAAGTCAGCTGCTTAACCGACTGAGCCACCCAGGCGCCCCATACATTTCTCTTTTTGAGTGGTTTCTGTACCTGCTTTTGGTATCACAGTAATGCTGGCCTCATAGAATGAATTTGGGTCTTTTCCTTCCTTTTCTATTATTTGGAGTAGCTTGAGAAGAATAGGTATTAATTCTTCCACTCTCTTTCTCTCTCTCTCTCTGTCTCTTTTTTGGTATTAACTCTTCTTTATTGTTTGGTACAGTTCACCTGTGAAGCCATCTGGCCCTGGACTTTTGTTTGTTGAGTGTTTTTTGATTGCTGATTCAAGTTCTTTGCTGCTTATCCATCTGTTCAAATTTTTATTTCTTCTTCTTTCAGTTTTAGTAGTTTATATGTTTCTAGGAATTTGTTAATTTCTTCTATGTTGTCTAATTTGTTGGCATATAGCTTTTTAATATTCTCTTATAAATGTATTTCTGTTATGTTAGTAGTTATATCTCTTCTCTCATTTGTGATTTTTTTTTGAGTCCTTTCTTTTTCTTCTTTTCTCTTCCTAAGCCCGGGTAGAGGTTGATCAAATTTATTGATTTTTCAAAGAATCAGCTTTGATTCTCTGGTTTCATTGATTTGTTCTTTTTGTTTGATCGTTTCTTTGTTTCTATATCATTTATTTCTGCTCTATTCTTTTTATTTTCTTCTTTGTGCTGGTTTAAGGTTTTGTTGTTGTTGTTGTTGTTCTTCTTCTTCTTCTCTTTCAAGCTCCTTTCAGTGTAAAGTTAGTTATTTATTTGAGATTTTTCTTGCTTCTTGAGGTACGCCTATATTGCTATAAACTTCCCTCTTAAAACCTCTCTTGCTATATCCCAAAGGTTTTGCACTGTTGTGTTTTCATTTTATTTGTTTCCATGTACTTTTTAATTTCTTCTTTTATTTCTTGGTTGACCCAATAAATTGTTTAGTAGCATGTTATTTAACCTCCATGTATTTGTGCTCTTTACAGATTTTATCTCGTGGTTGACTTCTAGTTTCATAGTGCTCTGGTCAGACAAGATGCATGGTATGTCTTCGATCTTTAATTTGTTGAGGCTTGTTTTGTGGGCTACTTTGTGATCTATTCTGGAGAATGTTCCATGTGCACTTGAAAACAATGTGTGTTAAGTTGTAGGACAAAATGTTCTGAGTATATCTGTTAAATCCATCTGTTCTAATGTGTTATACAAAGCCATTGTTTCCTTGTATATTTTCTCTTTAAATGATCTATCTATCAATGTATGTGGGGTGTTTAAGTTCCCTACTATTATTGATTAGTTCCTTTATGTTTGTTATTAACTGTTTTATGTATTTGGGTGCTCTTATGTTGGTTGGATAAATACTTGCATTGGCATATTTTCTCAAATTGTCCTTTTTATTATTATATAGTGTTCTTCTTTGTCTCTTGGCACAGTCTTTGTTATAAAATCTATTTTGTCTCATATAAGTACGGCTTATGGCTTTTTTTAACATCAATTTTCATGATAGATATATCTCCATCTTCTCACTTTCTTTTTAATATTTCAAAATTTATTTTTATTATTACTTAAGTATAATTATCATACAATTTGATGTTTGTTTCAGGTTACAACATATTGTTCAACAATTTTGTATGTTAGTCAATACTCCCTAAAATAAGTGTAATCGCTTTCTGTCACCATACAAGTTATTACAATATTATTGATGCTATTCCTTTTTTTAAATATAATTTATTGTCAAGTTAACTAACATAGTTTACATCCTCTCACTTTCAATCTGCAGGTTAATTTGGGTCTAAAATTAGTCTCTTACAGGCAGTATAGAGAAGGATCTTATTTTAGAACCCATTCTGTCACCCTATGGCTTTCATTGGAGCATTTAGTCCTTTTGTATTAAAGTAATTATTGATAGGTATGTATTTATTTTCATTTTATTATTTGTTTTATGATCGTTTCTGAAGATTTTCTTCGATACTTTTTTTTCTTTCTTTCATGGTTTGCTTATTTTCTTTAGTGGTACATTCAGATTTCTTCCTCTTTATTCTCTGCATATTTATTAGTGGTTTTGGATATGTGGTTACTATTGTGTTTGTATACAACCTCTTCTGCATATAGCAGTATATTGTGTTGATCGTTTAAGTTTTAACTCGTTCTTTACACTCCTAGACATTTTAGGTATGTATTGTTATACTGTACATCTTTTTATTCTGTGAGTCCCTTGACTGATTTTTTTACATAAATCTTATTACTGCTTTTTCAATTCCTACTTTCATACTGTCTCTTTTAGTCACTTCTTTCCACTCAAAGAGTCCCCTTTAGTATTTCTTACAGCCCTGGTTTAGTGGTCATGAACTCCTCTCTATTTTGTTGTCTGGGAAACTCTCTTTCTTTCTATTCTGAGTGATAGCCTTGCTGGATAGAGTATTCTTGGCTGCACATTTTTCTCATTCACCACTTTGAATATACCCTGCTACTCCCTTCTGGCTAGGAAAGTTTCTGCTGAAAAATCTTCTGTAGCCCTATGGGTTTTCTTTTGTAAGTTACTGTCATCTTTTGCTTCTTTTGTTTATCATTTTATTTTGCAATTTTAATTACAGTGCTTCTTGGTGTCGATCTGCTTCTGTTGATTTTTTTTTGGATTCTCTTTTGCCTCCTGGATCTGGATATATATTTCTTTCCTTGGATTAGGGAAGTTTTCGGCTCTTATTTCTTCAAATAAATTTTTTGCCCCTTTTTCTCCCTTTTTTTTTAATACTACTTTTGAAAGAGAACAAGTGCGAGTGGAGGGCAGAGAGAGACAGACAGAGGATCTGAAGCAGGCTCTGTGCTGATAGCAGTGAGGCAGATGCAGAATTCGAATTCATGAACCATGACACCATGACTAAAGTGATAATCTCATGACCAATTAGGAGCCGAAGTCAGACACTCAACCAACTGAGCCACCCAGGGGCCCCCTCTCTTTCTTTCTTCTGGGAATTGTATAATACAAATGTTATTATGTTCGATGGAATCACTGAGTTCACTAAGTCTATTCTTTGCACAATTCTTTTTTCTCTCTTGTTCATCTTGATTACTCTCCATCACTCTTCTCCTGGGTCACTAATTTATTCCTCTGCTTCTCCATCCTGTTGTTCATTCCATCAAGCATGTTTCTCATTTCTCTGCTATTATTCCTTATCTCTTTGTTAAAGGTCACATATATGTGTTCCACCTTTTCTCAATTCCAGTGAGCATCATTGTGATCATTACTTTAAATTATCCGTTCATGTTAGTTACATCTGTTTTGCTTAGCTCTGGATGTGGCCTTGTCCTGTTCTTTCATTTGGGATACATATATTTATCTTCTCATTTGTCTAAGTCTCCATGCCTGCTTCTGTTTTAGGAAAATCAGCTATGTCTCCTATTCTTGACAGTAATGGCATTATGAAGAAGTGTGGTAGTGTCCTGCTGTGGGTTATCCCCTCTTCCCCAGGGCCTGGCACTTCCAGGGACTGTATCAAGTGTGCATTACAGATGCTGTGCTGTTTTGTTCTAGCCTCTTTATCCTTCAAGGCAGTCACCTGCAGAGGTTCTGTTTGCCTTTTGTGGGTAGTGTCTGATCCCTGGCCTGAATGAGGTGCGTTTTAAACAAGTGTGCTCTAGTCTTTTTGTTAAATGAGACCTGTTGCCACTACCAGAACTGATGCTCCACAAAACTCTTGGGTCAGGAGATGAGGTGTGAGCAGGGATTTGGGCCAGTCTTCTCGGGGAGAGGGCTTACCACACTGGGACTGAGGCACACGTGACTTGGAAGAGTGGTTCTTCTGGAGTGCAAGGAGGAGGTGTAACATGTTAACATGATGTAAGCATGTTAGGAAGTGCATGTGGACACTGCACCAGTTCCCGCAGGTGGTGGGTGCTTATGCTGAGTGGCAGGGGAGGAAAATGGCCCCAGATAGTTCCTTTATTCCCAGAGGGAGGTCTCTCCCTCAATGCTATCTTTCTGGGATGTGCTCTGAAATGAAGGAATTACCTCCCCACTGTTTCCAGGTTGCCTGACTGAGGGTTGTTTGCCTGTCTTCTCTCCAGGGGCAGCGCCCTATCCCAGCCACACCCAGCCTGCTGACCTTTAACACTCCAGGCTTTAAGCCCTGCTGTCTGCCAGAAATAATGAAATTCAGCCCCTCTGACTTTCCAAGCCAATCGCCATGGGGATTTGTTTTCCACATGTGCTCCCCTGTGTTAGTCTGTCTCTTGCCTTTCTCTGTGACCATGGGTCCCGTCCCCATGCAGCAACCACGATCTCTCCTGAACCGAGTCTTTGTACTTCCTGCCTTCTTCGATGTGGCCTCTCCTCTTCTCTACTTTTCTTTGTGGAGTTTGTTCTGCTGGTCTTCAGGTCAGTTTCTGGGGTATTTAGGATGATGTGATTGTTTTTGTTTATTTGTGAGACAAAGTGAGAATCTTCTAGAATCCTCTTACTTTGCCACCATCTTCTTAACCAATCTGTGATATGTTTTAAAATCAGGAACACAGAATGGAGGTTACTCAAACAAATTAAAAGTAGAACTTCCGCATGATCCAGCAATTTTGCTTCTGGGTATTTTTCTAAAATAACTGAAAACAGAATATTGAGGACTTATTTGCACATCCATGCCCACTGTAGCACTATTCATGATAACCAAGATAGAGATGTGGTATATACAATGAATTATTTTTCAGCCTTAAAAAAGAAGGAAACCCTGTCATATGCTACACCATGGATGAATCTTAAAGACATTATGCTAAGTGAAATAAGTCAGTCATGCAAGGACATAATTCCACTCATATGAGGTTCCTAAAGTAGTTAAACTTATAAAAGCAGAGAGTAAAATGATGGTTACCAGGGGCTCGAGGGAGGGGGGAATCTGGAGGTGCTATCCAATGGATACAGATTGTTAGTTATGCAAGGTGAAAATTCTCGAGATCTGTACAGCAGTGTGTATATAATTAATAATACTGCAATGTATATTTAAAAATGTAGTAAGAAGTTAGATGTCTGTATAATATTGTGTTTTTTTCCCCACAATAAAAAAGGCTTATCAGATACAATCATATATTTCAATAATGTCATCCAAAGAGCAAGAGTAAATAGTATCTCACACGCTGATAAAAACAAAAAGAAACGATCATTTTAGATTGAATAATAGAGTTATTATATGTAATATCAACGTATATAATATAAATAATATATGGTAATATAAATATTATAGTATATAAATACAATAATATTAAATATAAATAATATAAATATATTATACACATAAATATTATGTATAAATATCAATATCTGAATATCTTTGTGTTCTTATAGCTTACCAATAACTAGAAAATATAATGAAAAAATGTCAAAAGATCTCCGTCATCACCTAAAAATATAAAACACCCTAGGGCAAATTTACCAAAGTATGCCTAATAACAGCATAAAAAAAACTATAAAACTTTCATTAGAAAGAAAAGATAAGTTGAATAAATGGAGGTGGATATCTGCATTTCTGAGAAAATATGTATTACTGTCTTTTTCAGTGTTGATAGATATCCACTTCTACTGTAGTGTTGCTGCGTTTATTTCAATGCAGGCTAAAGTACTCCAACAGCCATCAAAGCATAGTGACTTGAGTAAGAAAGAAATTTATTTCTCCTTAATTTTACCATCTGGAGGTGAGAGGTCTAGGATGTTAGAATGGCTCTGTCATTCCTAGCATGTGGCTTCCAAACTTGCTTTCTATCTCCTATTTTTCACTCAGCTGGAAGAAAGAGATAGAGACAATAGGGCAAGTAATATATAAAGAGATACTCCAGAGTGTGCACACATCCCATTGGCAGGAACCTTGTCCAGTTGCCACATGTGACTGCCAAGGAGACTAGGGAGTGAATGTAGTCTATAGCTCTTCCAAAACAGGGTGGAATCTCTAGTGACAAACCACATGAGAACTTAGTGGCTTCAAAGAAAACAGTCACGTTATTATTCAGGAAATGAGATGGTTCGGGGTGGTTTTGGCCTAGCATCTCTCTCGCAGTTGGAGTGATAAGAAATTGGGAGTTAGAGAGAGCTGTGGGGTGATGGAGCAGCTGGTGGCTGCTCAGACATTCCCCTGTCTTGTTATCCCAGAACTTTTCCATGCGGTCCCTTCATATGTAGCAGCTGGTGCTTTCTCTCAACATGGCAGCCTCTGGGCAGTTGGCTGGCTTACATGGCAAACTGATGCTCCTTAGGGAGATTTTGTGTTTGCGCGTGTCTCCGAATGTGGCAAAAAATTCATTGCTTTAATAAATCACTTTAAGAAGCCTTAAGAAATCACCTAGTGTCATCTCCATTGTACTCTCTTGTTAAACAGGCCAATCTCACCAGATTCAAGAGGAGAAGTTAGGGAACACACTTTCAGTGGAAAAGTGTCAAGAATCTGAGGCCAAATTTTAAAATTGTCATGCTTACTAAAAAGAAGAATGGAAGAATAGAAGCAGAGAAATATTTTTTAGTCTGTGTCAATGTGCCTCTATCCCATAGATGAATACACACACACACACACACACACACACACACTTTATTTAAAAAGTTAACCCAGGGTCCCACACACTTTCTGTACTTAGCTCACAGTTAAAAATTGAATGCTCTTTTAATTGCATCAATTCCCTGAGTAAGTACTAAGAATTGGAGAACTAATATTATCAAAGACACACACTAATTTTCATGAAAGATTAGGAGCAAGAAAGCTTAAATAAACTTTGGTTGGGAAAATAGAAGGTATAAGGACATTAAGCTGTCTAACACTGTCATTAAATCCTGCTTGACAGATGACCCTAAAGGGAGTGGTTTCCTTGGTCAATTCTATCTTGCCAACCTTGATTCTTCTCTATAGATGGAACTTCTTTCTCCACAGTCCTTCACAGCTCCTACATGGCCCTCCCTTTGCAGGTTTTCCCTCACTTGTTATGCCCTGTGGCCATTCTTTCAGTGGCTATTGAAGAATATGGAGGTTTGATGACCTAAGCATTGCTTTGGTGCCAGAGCAATCACAGGCTTCTGTGGTTAGGCTTGTAATTTATTTGGCCGTACAATTCGCTCCAAAATTTAGTAGTCTCTGGTCTACTTGATTCTAGCCAGTAATATATGAAATAACCATTCGCAAAGATGTCTTCTGGTACCATTTCCTAAGCTTGCTGAATCTCTTCTGACTTAGATGGCTTTGGAATTTAGTCAGTCAACCCTCTGTGTCCTATAATAGGGCTCCCTTGAGGGATTTGTAACCACGACTTCATGTCTGAAGACAGCATCCTTAATCTGATGTTTGCTTCCAGCCTGTTTTGGGGCCCTGAACTTACTTCCTGCTGTTTCCATAGAGAAGCAGTTGGAACATTCAGCCCATTAAGGCTTCAGATTTCTGAAAATCCAATCAATTTAAATTTCAGTCCACTGGCAGACAGAACCTCCCATAAACAGAGCCTATTTTCTCTCTATCTCTGCTTGCAGATTGGTCAATTTTTGGCTACCATGGTTCTTTCACTGTATTTTACTAAAAACAACAAGAAGCTGCTGCCATCACAAATATTCTACATTTTATTAACCAGTGTCCTCATTAGTATGGCTTTGGTAGGTAATGACACTAGCTTCCGGGTTATCACAAGCAAAGGTTCTGCCAAATGTTTTTCCTTGCCATAAAATGGGTGACCAGATAGAGGGCCTACAGTATTATCTGTGTTCAGTCTAGTTCCTAAACAATTGCTAAGAAAATCCTTCATATTCTGTGTTTTTCATCAGCCTCCTACATCCGAGAATACAATTCGATGTGTCAGATTTTGGGCCAATGTAGCATAAGAAATATCGTATACTGTCTTAAATAAAAGAGCAGTTTTTCTCTCATATATTGGTTATAGGATGAATGATCTAAGGCAATAGATTTTAAGGAAAGGACTCAGAAACTGCACTCACTACTCATTACTTCCATTCACAAGCATGGATTTAATCATACAGCCATAGAGAGTAAGTTGTAAGGCTAGGCAGCTGTCTGCAGCTAACATTTTGGGTCTTCTTTTGCAAAAGGAAAATGGGAGAGTTAGGTAATAAGCAATGGTTAGAAGTTTTCATGACATCCAGGTAAAAAACTGAGAAACTTTTTTGTTTCTTGAGAATTTAATCAAAATATTCTAAAACGGAACTGGAATAATAGACATATGAGAAAAATTATAGAATCCTACAAACAAAGAGGAATAGACTTAGGGAGGATATTGTGGAAAGAATTTTTCCTAAAAAAAAATACTTAAATGTGTGAAATAATAAAATAATATGTTGTCAAAACAGGAATAGACAAATAGCCTAAGGGGTATTTATACTGCATGATTTATAAAAATACGGCATATACTACAGATTATATTTCAAATAAATAGTTGAAAGACTTATTATTAAGTGTATTAAAGTCAGACATATAAAATAAAACTATAAAAGTTCTAAGAGAAGATAGAGTTGAATATTTATATAACTGTGGAGCAGAGAGAAATTTTCTAAGAGTGATAACAAACCATAAAGAGTGATAGAAACCATAAAGGACAATATTGATATAAATGATTGACCAACGATGCAATAAACCTTGCTAAAATGCAAATGGAAATCAGGAAAATTTGTGTAATTTATATAATATATAAAAGATGTATATCTTTAAAGAGTACACAGTTGTTGATCAACACTTTTATGGAGTAATGGGCAAGGACTTAAGTCACACACACACACACACACACACACACACACACACACACACAGGAATAAATTGTCCTAGGAACTTAAGGAAAACATTAAACCCTACTATTTATTAAGGAAACAAAATGATGAGACATTTTTTAATTTTCAGGAAGTAACTAATTAAAATATAGAATGTTGACAAGTTGAATTCTATATTCAATTAAAATATAGAATGTTCCATGGTGGGATGGAAACACTTACGCAATGATGGATTTTAATTTTCCAATTTATTAGAATATGATAGTATATATAAAAATTCTTAAAATAATGCTCAATCATAACCCTTGAGGAGTTATAAAAATGAACAGAATTGGAAAAGTTTATTAAAATGTTCATCGGAATGCTTTTTGCAACAGCAAAACACTGCAACTTCAAGAACAGTTCCTTAGAGAGGCTACTTATGTGATACATGCACAGAGGGAAATCCTGAACAACATTAAATTTGTGCTACAAACTAACCATTTTTAAGTGAATAAAAGCTGTGACATGATATATAACGTGTATACACACACACATGCCCACACACGTGGGTAGAAAACATATATATTATTTTGTCTAGAATGATACATACTTGAGGAACTTTATGGACTTGGGGAAAATAATTAGGTTAATTGAATTAGCTAGCTGAATCAGGTAAAAAAGAATACTCTTGTGAATGAATTATCCGCTGAATACAATTAGCTATGTAATTGGAAATGATTAAGAGGGGATCTTTTTGCTGAAGCTGAGCATTTTATTGAGATCGTACTTAATTATATTGGTTAAATTTATATCTGAATAAAAATGTAATCAAGAAATATGAAAATGAGCAATACTCATTATACCCATTGATACTACATAT
The DNA here is from genome assembly GCA_030068075.1 of Paguma larvata. NCBI lineage: Eukaryota > Metazoa > Chordata > Mammalia > Carnivora > Viverridae > Paguma > Paguma larvata. The sequence goes on along the minus strand of CM057839.1, from coordinate 49,086,735 downwards.
ATGCATACTTTTAAATGTTGTCAACTTTCATTTTGAAAAAAAAACATAACAATTCAGAAATCATATATATGTGCATGTGTGTGTGTGTGTTCATGTGTGTGTGTCTATGTAAGTTGAAAAAAATACTGAGTGATTTTATTTTTAAATATAAGCCAAGGCTGCTTCTGTAAGCATTCTATAGTTTGGCTAAGATGAACCCATAGCATTATGTTCTCTGATACCTATCATCAATTTGAAATGTGTAAGGTACATCATCTAGTTAAGCCAAAGCTTGATAACCTAATGTAACAAGCTCGAACATTACAAATCGGCTAAAATCTTTTATGTGACAATTGGCTCACAAAAGTCTGCCTGGGCAGATGGTATTGGTTTTAAAAGAAAGACATAGTTTGCCTGGAGAATTTCAGAGAAATCTGGGCATCATTTTCAGACTCCGGTAAAGGAGAAAGGTGTCATTTCCTTGACAGCCCCAGCAGTTTCCCTGTTACTGTTTGCATGACAGATGCCATGAACAGATTGATGTGTAAAGAAAAGTGAGGTACAAGAAAATCATACATTAAAACTCATTAGCTGCTGATAGACGCGCTCTGCTGGGAGCCACTCGGAAACATTTTTTGATGTATAGAGAATGTTTAACATTCTTAATATATGTGCTTTTTAATGTGGTGGGACTAGATTTACATATGTGGTGCTTGCCTAAATGGGAAGAAAAACATCGTAGATTAAGGACAAGTAGACTTCCATGAATATGTAGCAGAAATGAATCAGTCTTAAATACAACTTTCAGTATAAAACACACTTTATTATTTTATTTATTCTGTTGGCCTGGATCTGTGGAGCTAAAGCCTAGCAGCGGCACTCTCCGTTACTGCCAACACCAACCCAAACCAGCAAACAAAAATAAACATCACTGAATATATTATATCATGAAGAAAAAAATTGAAAGCTGTATTTCTGTGTTGTGTTTTCTTCAACTTTAATTTTTATCCTTTTCTCAAAAGTATAAAATCTAGCAAGGTCTGATCAATTGGTGAAAATAATACACTTCTTTTTGACTAAGGTTGTCGTGTCATTGACCCAGGATTATTTTTAAGAATATTTTCTGGGGAAAGGGCTAGAAAAATAACTGCTTACTGTTAACCCAGAGAATAGTTTGACACATGTACGAATTTACAGATTTCTGCTATGTACGCAGTGCTCGAGTGAGTATTTTCATTCACAACATAAAACAAGTTTCTCAACACTAATCGGGACCCACTGATGTCTGTCATAATGAGCACTATTTAAAAACCAAGCTACTTACAATTTAGCCCTCCATTGTGAGGACAGTCACAGGTGCTAAACCAGCCAAGAGTCGTGAGACGGCGGTCCCTGCAAGCCTCGGAGGAAGAACTGGCAGAAATACCAGGCAGCATTTACCACACACTAAACACCAAAGCCGATTTGTCTAAGTGGCCAGTAAACGTGCTCCTTTATTCTCACACACACACACACGCACACACATGCACGCGTGCACACACACATATGCAGCGCACACATGCACGCACACATGCACACACACACACGCACGTGTGCACATGCATGCACACACACACGCACACACGCACGCGTGCGCACACACACACACACACATACACACACACAATGAACCTCCTATGAAGAGTTTCTACAAATTATTTATAGAAATAGATCATGTAACTACACTCATGGATTGACTAAGTTAAATGTTACTGTATGGTAACAGCAGAAGTGTTCTTCATCTTCAATTTCCTCTTTGACTTGCCTCCACACTGAATATTATTCTTACAGAGAAAAATGGAAGCTAAATAGAGCATGCTTATTTCTCCCTCTTCTCTCTCCTCTTTTAACATCATGACTCTCTCTCCAGACAGTACATGTGTCACTTCTTACTGAGCATCCCAAGATGCTGCTTCCAACTCTGGGCCTTCAAGAAACCTGCCTGCTCTCTCCAACCTTGAAGCATTGCTTCTCTTAGTTCTCCTGGGTAGAGGTTTATCATCTTGCATTCCACAGGCCATGTTCCATGACCATGTCACAGTTCTGCCTGTGTTACTTCTTAACACAAACTGCCCACTTTTATAAAACTGCTTCCACTTCTGAGGCTCATTTCATCTAGCTGTGATACCCTCAAAATACCTTTTGCTTTTCTTTGCCTGTGTCCTATTTCCTTGCTCATTAGGAATCGCATCAGTTGGCTGAACTTTTGTGGATGCCTCCACGTTTGACCCAGGAATCCAGAACTGATCTTCTCAACACCAACAACTCTCGCCATCTGTTCTTACATCCTTACCATCGGTACTGTTATCTCTTATAACTGCTCTAACTCAAATTCAGACATGAAGATGCCTAGCCACAGCCTTCAGTATACATTGATTGACATCATTCTGATGACTTATCCCTTTATTTTACCTTTATATCTCCATTTATCGCCTCCTCTATGGTTTAATTTGCTTCTTGGACCTTTAGCTAAGGTCCCACTCCTTGATCTTGTTTTTCTGAGACAGCTTTTCTGAAAACTCTTAAAATTTACCATCTCTATTCATACATCTCGACAGGTGAAAGTGCCCCATGAATCACATAACTGTACATTTCGATGTCACTAAAAAATAATTTCACTTTCCTTAGGGTCTGTAATACTAATCAGCTATGACAACCCCACCTACTCAACTTATCCCAGGGGCTGTGTTAATCAGCACTTTTTAATTAAAGAGACATAAATAAAGTATCTAATGACTCATGTGTTTGAAAATTTGGGCAGTGACTCTCAGCCTTTAGAATTCCTAAGAATCCCCTGAAGGTCTTATTAAAATTGCTGAGCCTACTCCAGAGTTTCGATTCAGTACGTCTAAGATGGGAACTAATAATTTGATTTTCCAAGTTGCCAGGAGTAGGAACCATACTTTTAGAACCACTCGTCAAGGAACAGCATTATCTTTCAACATTTTGGGATACAGGTGTTCAAAGATATCATATGAATATATTTATTTTCTCTCTTCCTCATTCTTCCTTTGTGTTGGCTTCATTTTTCAGCAATGTCTTGTCCCATGACAGATGAAAGAGCATCATGAGTTCCAGGACTGAATATCCTTTTTAACTCATACACCCAGAGGGGGGAAAAAAGCCTGTCTTTCCTGATAACCTTTATAAAACCCCAGAAAATAAACTGGAGGGAGTCTGCTTTACTCTAGCTAACCAACATGAGTTATATCACTAGGGATCTGGAAAGCAGGGCCCCCAAAGAAAGGATGTGAGTTAGATCAATGTCTTTTTCAGTGTGTTTTCAATCTCTTTACTAGACTCTTAAAACATTCCTACACTTCTGCCTTCCTCTTTCTTAGTAAAGGATCATATTAATAATTTAATAAAAAGCAGCTGAGGTAACAAAGCAAGCCATACTTCACCTCTTGGCCCAAACATTTAATTAAAAAATATATGTTTAGGGCCTGCAGAGTATGTGGCAAAAGGAAAAATTGAGAAAGTCAGAGTACTGGAGAAGGAAAGAGTGGAGAAGTAGCCTAGGTTGGAGAGCAAAAAATCAAAACAAGAAGGATCGAAAATCAAAACAAAACAAACAACAAAAGCTCTGGAGTCGGTTTCTCTGGGACCAGGAAATTATTAGATCACATGATATATCTTCACCTTCTTTATTTCAGTCTTGGAGAAAATTGTTTCCTTTTTCATAACACAAATACCATGAAAAGACCTCTTGTTCTCATTAATCAATTTTCCCTTCACATTTCTCCATTGTAAGCCTCATTCTTTTACTCTAACAACTTCTAATAAATCCATAAATTTAGTCAAATCTATCCAATTTACCATATGTAATTGTATGTCTATGAGTTTAGTATAAAATTAGCTTACACTATACTTGTTTTTCAAAAAAACCAAACACCACTTGGATATTTGCACAGCAATAAATATCCATGTATTTCATTGTTTTTATTTTTTAATGTTTATTTATTTTTGAGACATAGAGTGAGCAGGAGAAGGGCAGAGAGAGAGGGAGACACAGAATCCGAAGCAGGTTCCAGGCTCTGAGCTGGCAGCACAGAACCCGATGCGGGGCTCAAACTCACAGACTGCGAGATCATGACCTGAGCCAAAGTTGGCCGCTCAACTGACTGAGCCACCCAGGCACCTCTGTATTTCATTGTTTTAAAGCGTAAACACCAGGGCTCCTGGATGACTCAGTTGGTTAAGCATCTGACTTTGGCTCAGGTTATGATCTCATGGTTTTTGCCTTCGAATCCAGTGTTGGGCTCTCTGCTGTCAGTGTGGAGCCTGTTTCAGATCCTATGTTCCCCTCTCTGTTTGCCCCCTGCTCTCAAAAATAAACAAACATAAAAAAATAAAGGCTAAATATAATTTTACTCTATAAATTATAACATAAATTGTTTAAACATTTCTTAGTTGTTGATAATTTGTTTCCAGTATTTTGTTACCATGAACAATGCTACAAATAACATCTTTAATTATATTTTCATATTTACTTTATTCTAAAAGTATAAAATTCCAGATGTGAAACTTATAGGTCAAAGAATTTACATTTTTTTAAGGCTTTAGGTCTATGTACCTTCCAGAACAACCACACTGTTCACCCGAAGCTTAAGGGCTCATGGTCTCATCTGTCTCTTCACACTGGGTATTAACCATTGTTTAAATGCTGGCTACTCTGTCAGGTGTAAATTATCCGTAGTGTCATTTATTTTGCATATCTTTGAGCATTTCTGCAGTTGAAATACTTCTCAAATGTCTACTACTTGCCATTTTTATTTCTGCTTTGCCCTTTTGTTCATTTGGGGTATTTCTAATAAAACAAATTAATGTTTATTAAGGGTTATAATGTTTCAGGTCTATCCTAGGATTTTATAGGCATTATTTCATTTAATCATCACAATAACCTTATGAATATATACTGTGATTCTCATTTTGCAAATGGAGACCCAAGAAGAGACAGATTAAATCATTTCCAAACGTCATACTGTGAGTAGCAGTTATAGTCCGTGCTCAAGCACAGATGTGCCTGAGACCAAAGCTCATGTCCCTTATCATTCTGTTGACTTTTAAATTCCATTTTATCCAGCCTACTATTACTGTCTTTTCTTGGGCTATCTTTTTATATCATACATGGACTCAAGTGGAAGTCTTTTCTTCTAGTCTTAAGGGACTCAACTTTATCATGAAGTATATATTTGCATAGATATTTCCATAATATAAATTTGATCTTAATTCTCCTTGAACTAAAATCCCTTAAATGGCCCCACATGTCCACACATTAAAGCCCAAACTACTTATCAAAGCCACATATGCTTCCATTTTGGCCCCTATTGGGCGCTTCTCTAACCTTGTCAGCTGCATGAAACTCTTCTCGATCTTACTGTCTCTTCTCCAACATAACAAAGAAACTTACATTCAAGGTTTTATGGCCCTTAATGTAAGTGTTCATATTTGCTGTTGTATTAAATACCCACAGTCCTGCTCTACCCGGCCAACTATCCCCAACATGTACACATACATTCTCATTCTACCAAGAGGTCTTTCATCAAACATTCTAATAACCTGCCTCTCTAAGGCTTTTCTTGTGCTATGCACCCATTTTTGCCTCTTAAGCCCACTTCTTGTTCCTAATTAACCTCTTTTCCTTTTCCTACCTACTACATTTACTTAATATTACTCAATCTCACTACACTTGATTGTAATTTCGAATAATGGATTTTGTCTGATTCATCTCACATCTTGCATTTTCTAGAAAAAGACCTGGTATGTATAAGTACTTAGATGAATAAATAGAAGAATGAATATATATTATGAGTTCACTGGCCAACTTTCTTCAAAAGGTCAAAAGATAAAACTAATTCATCGCTTCGAAGTAGCCATTGAACTTATACTTTCATAGTTTATAGACCATGTTGTCATTTAAAAATATTTAAAAATAAGCAACAGTATATATCAGTATTATAAATTAATATTCCAAAATGGGGCCTATTAAAAGAGCTCACCAAATTAAACAATAACAACATCACAGTCATGCAAAGGAATTGGATGAAGTATTGATTAGGATTGCTTTGTCCTTATATTCATTACAGTACCTACTCATAAATCTAACATTTTAAATGTTCATTACTCAATCATTTGAACATCATTTATCATCTAATACATAATAATAAAAGTATATATTATTAATCACAAATTCTCCATGAAGATTTTCAGTGTGAAAGTCAATTTTAAGTATATCGTTGCAGAAATAATTGTTTTCTCTAGTTGCTTTTACTTAGAATCCTTAAAACACTTTTAAAAGACTCACTGAAACAAATTGTTTTAGTAAAAATATGTAGACATTAAATATTGAGGTATCCATGCATAATTTAGATAATTGCATTGAGAAGAGATCCTGTTTGATGAAAGTCTGTAAAAGGGAGATTAAACACTGTGTATTCTTAGAAGATTTTCTTTTCAAGAATTTGTGGCATGTTGTGATAATTTGCATAAAACTATCAATATTAGGCCAACTTACCAGTACTGCTGTGAAGGATCTTACGAGCTTCTTATGAAAATTGCCCCATTTTTACTTCAGATTCCTGGAGAAATTGACTTACAAATAGTCAATTTGTACATTAAAAGATACCTTGTGCAATTTTAATGATAAATGGAAGTCACAGAATCCATGAAAGCAGACATTTCCATTTTGCATGGTATCAAAATAGTCAAGTCAGGAAATAAATGAGGGAGGGAGGAGAAGGCAAGGGAATCAAGGGGTAGGGTTAGGTCGGTAGTTGCATAGGTTGGTAGTTGGCACATGAAACACTTTGAGTTTAAAGTGAACATGGGTAGAAGTCATCAACTTAACCAAAAATTATTTAACATTTATAAATCCACAATTTCTCATGCAAAACAATTGGGACAAGAAACATCTGAAAGTTTAAAATCTTGCAGATTTTACTAAGGTAATATGGAAAATATATTTTTATAACATCTCAGTGGGCGCTGGGACACCCCATAATTCAACGCTTTATTTATTTATATAACATAGGACTTTTCAAATACCATGGAATAAAGACTGTCATTAGCCATATATCAATTTTGGTTCAGTTTTGCCAGCAAATGTGTTCTGGTGAAGTTAGTTTGTGTTGCCAAATGGGATTTTTAAAAAGAAAGCAATAATAAAAGAGCTCACAACTTTGTTTTTCCCAGAGTTTAGGTCTTAGGACTGTAGCAAAAGATTGCTATCTCATACTGCATGATTGTGTGTGCAATACTGAGTGTATACTTAAATTCCTGTTGAGATTTATATTTATGAAAAAAAATAGACTGTTATTATCACTGTAACACAAAACCCAGGGCTTCAGTTCTGTAGTTCAGGTAGTTTGACAGCAAAGGTAAACTATTAAGTCAATATACATGGGAGGGACAGTTAAAAATAAAGTTTGTGGGTGTCTGGGTGGCTCAGTCAGTTAAGCATCTGACTTTGGCTCAGGTCATGATCTCACGGTTCCGAGTTCAAGCCCCACATCGGCTTCTCTGCTGTCAGTGCAGAGCCCACTTCAGATCATCTGTCCCCCTCTCTTTCTGTCCCTTCTCCATTTGTTCTCTCTTTCTCAAGTAAATAAGTAAAAACTTTAAAAAGGGTAAAATTTGTGTGTTGGTGCGAATAAGGGATCTTGGCAGGCAAAATTCAGAAAGACCACAAAGAAAGTTCTTGCCGCAGTTGCACAGGTGCTTATGGTTTGGAAAATCAACAGAAATTCTGATATCTCGTTTCTCCAGCCCCCTCCACCTGAGACCCTGTGGATGAGTGAGAAGATAATAACAACAGCATATTACAGGTATCATATGAGCCGCGTGCCTCATCTTCTTTGCAACCTAAGGTGATATCACCAGTCTTGGCCTCAGAACTGGAGAAGGCCTCTCTGAGGAAGTTCGGGCTCAGTTGAGGTTTTGGTGGCTGAGTTGTCCTCCACTCAGACCACTTCAGGACTGCCCCTGGGCTTCCATGCATGCGTGGGAAACCATAAAAGTAGACGTGCTGCTATTGTTCATATTGAACTCTGGTGACTAACCACCCACGGCTGGGTCTGTGCACACAAGAGATCAGACAGCCCTGGTCACAGCTGTGATTGCTACACTGAGGACAGCCTCTTTGTTAATTGTCTGAATTCTGCTTCTTAGTATGTTTCCTCTCTTTTCATATCTTCCATTTCTCTCGTTTGTTTTCACCTGCAAGTTTAGACCCGTTGGGCAGAGTGAGATGTGAAATGTGACTTTGAATTTATGCTAATGGTTTGAAAAAAGGGTTTTATGTTTTCTTTAATAAAGTAACAGCCATGTAAAATAGAGAACCCCCTGATTAAAGTTGAGGTTTTCCCTATAAAAATTACAACTCAGTAAGTAGTTGTGAGCCACGGATGGATATTTCGGCTGTGGATGATACAACAGCTTCTCGCCAGTGAAAAAGAGGAACTCGGTATAGGCAACAGTTGTAGTCACGATATAATGCCAAATCCAATACATATAAAATAATAATGGAGGCAGTCATCTCTAAAGGCTGGCAGACAGCAGACCAGCTGAGCCAAAGCAGTGAAAGAAAAAAGATTTTTTTTCCCCCAAAACAAAAAGAAATTGGGAACCATCCAACCCACTGGTTAAGAATAAAAGCCTCAGTTGGGAGCTAAATGGGCAGCATAGAAGCACTAGTCTGATGGTCTAAACAGAATTAAAAAGAAAAAAGTTGAAGAGAAAAAAAATAAATTCTAAGACCGTAAACATGACTACAGTTCCTCAGGGTAAAGAGATTTTTCCCCACTGCAGGTGACCTTTAGAATGTTACCATATCAATGCAGCTTAAAGGAGAATATCTAACATCTACCAGAGACAGTTTGATTTTTATTTCTTAAATCAACTACTGAAAATTTATCCTAAGGGTCAATGACTCTTTTCTATATAGTGTATGGACTTAATACCATTTGACAAACAAAGCATTGAAGACTCTGATCTTGTGGTTAGATTTGAGGAATCTTCATTCAATACCTGAGAAAAGAATAATAATAAATTCAATATGTTCTGCCAAAACTATGCCTCAGTAATTAGGTAAACAATTGGTAACTTCAGAAGTCATAGCCTTGTTTGCTTTAACTTTGTTGTTGTTGTTGTATTATTGCCGCTTAAGAAACTACTGGGTGGCTCAGTCGGTTAGGCATTCAACTCTTGATTTTGGCTCAGGTCATGATGTAGGGGTTTCATAGGTTCAAGCCCCGCATTGGGCTCTGTACTGATGGCTCAGAGCCTAGAACCTGCTTGGGATTCTGTGTCTCCCTCTCTCTCTGTCCCTCCTCCACTCACACTGTCTGTCTGTCTCTCTCTCTTAAAAATAAACATTAAAAATTAAAAAAAATAGAAATTACTGGGTAAAGTTCTAGTAGTTATTTTGTATTATTGGTCAATCCAGGTAAAGATTTTAGTTCTTGCCTTAGTGGATGGTATAAAAATGGAAATTAGATTTAGTGTTTTTACATGTTACTTAACATAAATTTAATATTTTGACATTTCACATCTCATTTCATATTCGACTCAATTTAAAATCAGAAGAATTACATAGAAAAACAACCCTTGAAGTGTTCTCAAATGATGTTTACTAGTAAATTTCTCTATTTTTTAAATAACCCCAGTTATGTTTTTCTTAAATGTATGCACTAGAAAGTTTCACTGAAATGTATTCTAACAGTTCTACAATTTCTGTAAATTAAACACACTCTTGTTTGCTAAGTAAACTTGGGTGAACGAGGTGCTACTTTTGACTTCATTTCTTCCCTCGTTGTTTAAAAGGAATGTTGACTGTCCTGGGTTAAGGTGGCAGAATAAAACCAGATCACAGAAGTTCTCTCACCAAATTCTAACAGATCTGAACTCATAAGAGTGGAGTTTAGCAAAATTTTCTACCACTAAAAAAACAGTTATTTTCCCTAAAATTATGGATAAGCAAAGGAAAATGTCTTCCTGGTCAGACTGGATCCTGATTCCCTGCCCCAATTCCTGGAGGCTGTACTGGGGAAAAGGGATAAATAAGAAAAAATCCTTGCAATCTTCACTAATATACATCTTTTCTCAAAGCACATGTAATTAATTGGAAAAGAAATGGACTAGAGTCACAGATGAAAAATCACCTAAAATTAGAACATCCAGCCAATAACTACAGTGTTTCAGGAGTAGATGCAGGATAAGGTCCTGAAGCCTGCCATTTCCAGGGCCTCAAGCTGGGAATGGTGCAATTTCAGGGGTATTCTCCTTAGAAATAGGAGGCGCTTTGGTGTATGTTTTGGTTAACTCTCCTATAGTCATCTGGCATCCTCCCCCAAAAAGTATGAGTCCATCTTCTCAAAACAAAAACAAAAACAAGTAAGACTGTATATAGCCTTAGCTTACCATCCTCTATACCCCCTGTCCCATTCCCTTAGATTATAGACAATCAAGAAGCTAGAACAGATTTCAAGTTACAGATTAGAAAGACTTTTTTTTTTTTCTGATAAGGTGGAAAAACTCAAGGAGAAATCAATTGAATTTTACTAGACCAAATAACAAAACTAGCTCCTGTTCATAAAAGGTATAAGAAGAGGAAGAAAAGAGAAACATAGCATTAAAGAATACTGAAGAGGATACAGTGTATAAAAAAAAACTCCTAAGTCAAGAAAGAAAAGAAAGCATAGCAAAACCACAAGTTAAAAATAACAGTTTACAAGTAAGATAACAGTACAGTGTGGTATACATGAGGTATAGACACACACTGCATATGCTCATAATATGTGTACATATGTGTGTACCACAGTGTATATGCATGCACACATAAACACAATAAAATTAGTAAAGTTCATTTCCTTTCTTTATGAGCAAGGAATTAATTATTTAAAATTAAACCTTAGCATATAACATAAACACATAATTACAATTTCTTAAGGTTTTTGAGATTTATTCTCTTAACCTAGAGGAATCACTTTCCCCTAGATACAAAACTGCCAATTCTCTTTAAAATGGATTAACTTCTCCCCCCTCCACTCCTGCCCGCATCCTCTGGTTTAGATGAAAGGGTACATGGCTCCAAATAGCTCCTGACTATGGTATCTTAAAGCTTTACATACCAGATACACACAGCCATGTGTTTTTATCAAAACCACCACATCTCCAGGTAAAAAGGCAATGACCCAGCTTGCATCAGTACTTTACTCCTAGTTCAGTGAACACACATGCACAGCAATTGGTCCCATCACAGTTACATGCCTGGGGAAGATGAGACAGACCTGGTGAATGAGGACTGCAGACTGCTAAACCCCTCAGGTCTCTATTACTACCTGAGTTTTCCACCTGTTTCTGCTGAGAATCATGATAACTGAAATTCATCAAGTCCTTTAACTCCAGTTATCCCTAAACACAACTAAATCTACAAACCCAAACTGTCTTGTTCTTTCCCTTCTTGCCCAACCTTCTCCCCATTACCCTCTCCTTCTCCCTTTTCCTGTCACTCCCATAGTAACTTCCTGTTCTCTAGAATCCATCTTTCATTATAAACCCACACCTTAAATCTAAGCCTCTTCACATGATTTTCTCTGAACATAGTTGACATAATTTAACTTTGGCTCTCAGCCTCAGCATACTAATCTCCCCTGCAGCTCTCCTAAAGGGAACACTGTATTCTCTCATCCTCCTACACTACTGAGAACACGGGAGTCCGAGATGACATTGGCATCCTCCCAGGTTCCTATTTCCAATTTCAGATGGTTCTTCTACTTTCCTTACATATAAAGCACTTCCCTCCTGAGGTTCATGACTTCAGTACACCGTCTTCTATCACTACTTATGGCTTCTTTTATGGAGTCCCCATCCTTTATTCATAATTGATATTGGCATCTAACTCATGTTATTCTCTACTCCAAGAACTTTAATCATCAGGATAAATGGGAACAATCTTCCACATTGAAAATGTCTTTACCAGGAATCAATCAGATTTAACCCACTCACCCTATTATCGTTTGGGAAGCTCTGGACTTTGTGAGCAGCCCAAACTATTATACCTCTGACTACAACTTCATTTATCTCCACCTCTTTCCATTCATATTCTAACTAAACCTTTTTGATTTCACTGAAGCCTTAAGTTTCTCTAAGACAACTCATTTTGTCCCTATCAACTTCCCAAACTAGTGCAGACATCATGCTACAATTCAACTATTCTGTTGTCACATATTCAATTCTTTCTACCCTGTTCTCTACTATACTTATTGTAACCTTTCTCTTTGGATCAATATAGCCATTCAACACTTCTAATCTTACATCCTGGCTACTAAGCACTTTTGGAGAAAATCACATGGGAAGTGGATCAGAGCCACTTCAGATTCAAGGCATTTACTCTTGGTTTGTCAATATTACATACCAGCAATTTTTACCTACTTATGATCATCTTTTTAGTATTTTGTAGTTAGGTGTCCCAAATATCTACCGTTCTTTATAAACCTCTCTCTGGGACTCCTTGATGGTTTTCCTATACCTAGGACTGAAATAAATTAGAAATTTATAATACTGGCACCAGTTTCAAGTATTCCTGAAGATCTAAACACAAAGCATTCATAGTATGGATAACTACAAGTTATCCAATTTATCTTTGAAAATTTTATTTTAATAAATTACCAATTTTAAAATTAGAAATACAGTATCTAATTTAAAAACATGAGAGGAGACAAAACAGTGGCTGATTTTCAAGAATTATACCATCTAAAATTACAGCCAATACTCATTGTTTGTGGATTCCTTATTTGCAAATACATGTACTTGCTAAAAGGTACCTGTAGCCCCCAAGTCAATACAGTGCTTTTGCAGTCATTGAAGGACATAGAAAGTGGGGCAAAAATTTGAGTTGCCAAACATTCATGTCTTCTTACAGCTGAGGAGGAGCAAGGTGACACTGCCTTTTTTTTTTTTTTTTTTTTTTACAGCTGTAATACTATAAACATGTGTCCTGTCTGTGGTCGTCTTAGTGTTTTTTTTTTGTGTGTGTGTGCCTTTTGTTGGTGATTTCACCATATAACATGGTCCCCAATCTAAGTGCTGAAGGGCTGTCTCAGGCTTCTAAACACAAGAAGGCTGTGATGTGCCTTGCAGGGAAAACGCACAGAAACTCATACTCAGGAATGAATTACAGTGTTGTTTATTAGTTCAATGTTCATGAATCATAGACATATATTAAATAAAGTATCTTTGAACAAGCACACATAAAAGATCATATATTGGCCAGTGGATGAAAATGTTGTGACCAGAGTATTGTGAAGGACCAGTGCTTCAGTATTGGCTGATTCAGTTAATCCTGATATTAAGGACATGGAGACTTAATAAAAGATAGTTACTTGAATAATGAAAATCTACCACATATAGATAATATTAAAGGTATTTGAGGCGTTGTGATAAATGACCTCTTCCTGTGTTCCTGGTGGTGACACCAACTGAACGATTACCTATTCACAAACGGTACCTGTATGAGCTGCCAATAACTAGTCCATCTCTCAGAATATCAGATGTCTGAATTTACTATGACCAGTAATCTGTTTATTGGGCCATCAATCAAAGTCTTGATGGTTTTCGTGTCAGCTTTCTGTAGGTGAGCCAAATGGCTTAGTAGGGCAAAAGAGGTGTCATTCTTCCTCCTAGTAGATAAAACGTGCTTAATAAATAACACAACTCAGCAATAATAATCTCTAAATAAAAGTCACTGAATCACAAAACTGGCTTACCCCTAACATAGCAGAAGCGAAGAGATATTCTCAAAAAACCCCAGAGGAAAGTAAAATGTAGAGAATGCAAATTTAAAGTGATCGCTCTATGCCTGGCAGCACGCTAAAATTTTACATTATGACCCTTAGTCTTATGACTTCCTTTCCATATCAGTATTATCAAAATCATGTGTAAATGAAACAACAGAAAAATTTAGTAAAATATCTTAGTTCACCCAGCTGATAGATGGAAGAGCACAATTAGCAACTATTATTGTTCAGAGATAACATGCTTTTAACTTAAAAATATAATATTTTTATTCTTTGTGCTTCCTACCTTTCTTATGTGTCTGAGAGGCCTCGTAACTTCTTTTAAAAATGTGATTCAAACTCTTTTGAATCACATTCTGAAATCTATGAAGAATTAATGTAAAGTAACAGAATTATTTTCCTATAGGACTTCCCTTAGAGGACATCTTTTTAAAACTTCATTGGATTACAAAAGTCCATTTTCAAGTTCCTTGATGGCACTAATATTTCTTTTAGAAACAAAATTATAATTGGTGGATAGACATTCTGGTACATAAAATTGCTCTTAACATTATGCTTCAATTTTATTTTTGTCAATCCTGTATCATAATATAGGAAGTATCACCTAGAAGTTTTCCATAGGCAGATGCATTATAGCAAGAACCATTAACCTATACTCATTAAACGCTTAGGAACTTCTCATTCCAACTTGGTGAATAGCAGAAGAGAAGAATTTTCCAATTACAGGTATAGATTCCTTCCAGGGAAGGACTTAGGGAGTAAAATGGAGCTTAAAAGGAGATGAATTAGAATACCTCTGAGAATTTCATTTGCCGCAGTGGACTAGACTGGCACTTGCTGTAATCCAGAGCCGCAGCTCACTGCTTGATAAACCATGCATTACATAGCTGAGTCCTTAGTTACTGGAAAGACGTCTAGACAGTTAGTTGGAAATTACCTGCCTTATAGTTATCGCTGACATCAATACCACAGTGCTTTCAAAATCTGGTTATAGCATGGGAATGTGTCCAGAATGCTAACTTCTTCCTTAACAGTAAATCTCATAGAAAGAAAGATTGAAAACCTTGATATTAAATAAGAAACTACTTTGTAAACATCGGTCCCATCCTAAATGTCAAAATATAATGTGTATAAATATTTCTGTACTTTATGCACTGAATTTATTTTAAATTGTCTTAGTTTTCCTAGATTCAATATATACACAATCTCTCTGAAGTAGTGCGTATATAGATTAGATATGTGATAATTGCAAATATGGCAATGATGGTGAGCAGTCAGTGTGTGTGTGTGTGTGTGTGTGTGTGTGTGTGTGTGAGTGAGTATATGCACCAAAGAGGAAGAGTTTATGTATAAAAGTTGCTGCCATATCTAGGGTAGGTATAGTGGTGTTTCAATCTGACACTAAATATGTTTCACAAAATAATACACTTCATAGCATTTGAATAGATCAAAGGCAATAGCAATTGATTGCCCCATCCAATATTTAGTTTGAAATATTGACTAGTGTACCTGATGTATGATATTTCCATTGAGAGAGGCATAAAGTTCTTGTCTAAAGGATAACCAAAAGCAACTTCTAAAGAAACTATTAAGTTTTTCTCTCTCTCAGCTTTCCTTTTTAAAAAGTTAATGTCCATTATTTAGAGGAAATCGTTCTCAGAGTTAGTCTAAGAACAGTTCAAGAATATCTGCACTCTATGTATTGGTTTTTATACAAGGGTATTTTTTTAATCTCATACATCATTTATAATTTTGTAATATTCCATGTAGGATTTCACATATTTTTTTAAATATGGGTATGTGTGTGTGTGTAAGAGAAAATATCAAAAGAAGCACAACTAAAAAGTTATTCTCCAGCCTTTGACCCAGGATTGTACAGCTAACGGTTGTACTCTGCAAAACCTTCACCAGGGTGGAAATAATCAAAGAAGAGTGGATCGGAAAACAAACAAAAAATCAAAAACAAACCTGAAATATGTCAGTGGGAATATACTCATTGCAAAAACGTTTGAAATGTGTATTCCTACTGAAATTCTTTTTTATCATTCTTGTTGATAAATACTAAAAGCATTCAGTTTTGGATAGCTAAACTTTTTACATATTTATTACTATTTAGTCAACTCTATCACCTTGCAATATGGATGTAAAGAATTCTTTTTTTCACAAAGGAATATTGATTCATAGACTTTATGGATAGATGCTATTACCAAAAAGTTCGCTTTCCAATGAGGAAATATGTATATAATATATATATATATATACACATATATATACACATACATACACACATATATATATACTTGTTTATATTATATATCATAATATGTATTTTATGTTATTATAAATATATGTAAATATATATAACTATGAGATATGGTTAAAAAAAGGTATATACTAAATGCAAAAGCATTATAGGACACAGACCTATTGGTGGTTCAAGATGGTGACATAGGAATTTCCTGAACTCACTTCCTCCCACACACATACCAAATCTACAGCTACATGTGGAACAATTTCCTTTGAAAAAGACCTGGAAACTAACTGAACAGCCCCTCCACAACAAAACATAGAAGGTCCACATCAGAACTGATAGGAGAGGCAGGGATATGGTCTTGCTAAAAGCCAAGTGGGAGAAATCTCACAAACAGGGCACTTCTCCCAGAGGAGCAAGGGGTTCGTACTTTACATGGTACTCTAACCCTTGAGACGTGCACTGGAGAGACAATCCCCCAAGATGCCTAGTTCTGAAAAACAGTGGGACTTATGTCTAGGAAACCCAAAGGTGTGTAGGGAACTGAGATCTTACACTGAGAGGGCTCATACATAGACTTACTCTGAAACCGTGCAAAAGAAGCAGTTTAAACAGTGCCTAGATCATATGTGAGGGAGATTCATTTTCTAATCTTACTGTCTGCAAGAGGGGCAAGGGGCTGTTGGGACTCTCTCTGGGGATGGAGACACTGGTAGGCACCATTTTTGTGTTCTCTGTGAGCATGAGCTCACAGTCTTGCTGGCACGCCCAATTTTGCACTCTATTTTTACCTTACAAACACCAATGGGGTGTCCTACCCCTGTGTTCTCCTGTGGCTCTGCTAAAGCTGGCAAGAATGTGCACAGTCGACAAGTCCCTTAAGTGGCTGGCATTGGTGGCCAGAGCCAAAACAATTGGAGACACAGTTCTTGGCAGGCTACCACCCCCTGGAATGACACAGTAAACAGACTGAAATGAACCCCTAGTCTTCCAGTGAAAATGTCCTATTTACTTGAGAAATATATTGGTGCTAAACTGGGAGATGTCCTTTTCCAGCATAGCCATGAAGAGACATCAAGCTTGAAGTAGGTGGACATTCTCTGCAGTCACTGGGCTAGCACACCTAACATATATCTTCATCATCCTTGGTTCTTAGTCTTTCAACACACGTGCGCGCGTGCACACACACACACACACATGCATGTGCATGCACTCATAGATCAAGAAGGAGGGAGGGAGGGAGGTAAAATAAGTGCCCTTTGCTTCTAGTTAAAATGAAACAAAACCTTGCTCTAGAAAGAAATTGAAAAATTTTCCAGGAAAGACCAATGGTTTTAGTGTAAACTTTAATACCACCAAAAAGTCCTTACTTTGGCACTTGAATGGGTGTAAGGATCACCTGACTCTCTACACCCATTGTGTGCAACCCCCTATTCCACTCCGCAAAAAGCCTGGCAGTCAGTATTCCCTTTGGCTTCGCATGGAACTGTCAGTCTCTCTCTCGTGGGGAAGGGTGATCATGGAAAAAGACTTACTCCAGATAGAAAGGCTTGTGCCAGTGGCTTTTATTAATAACATGGCTCTTTATTTATAAGTATAAATAGCAGTTAAGGACTGCCAGGCGTTTATGTAAGCTAAAAGCCAAGAACAAAAATAAAAACAAACCAGAACAGTTGATCTCGGGAAGATCAAACATGTTTTTGGTAAAAGAGAAACCTCTTCTTTTTTAACGTTTATTTGTTTATTTTTGAGAAAGAGTGCGTGTGTGAGTGGGGGAGGGGCTGAGAGAGAGACAGGGAGAGACAATCCTAAGCAGGCTCATACTACCAGTACAGAGCCCAATGCTACTGGGGCTCAATTTTGTTAACAATGAGATCATAACCCGAGCGGAAATCAAGAGTTGGACACTTGACTGACTGAGCTACTCACGTACCCCAAAGAAAAAAGCTTTTTAATAAACATTATAATTAGAGAAACTATTGATACACGAAGTAACATAGATGAAACTCAGATGCATTTTGCTAAGTGAAAATCCAGATTCAATCAAGATATCATATGATTCCATGTAATTCTGGAAGAGGCAAACTCTAGGACTGAAGAACTTATCCTGGTTGCCAGGAATTGAGGGTATGGAAGGGCTGCAAAAGGGAATATTTGGAGGAATGATGAAAGTTCTATGTGATTGGAGTAGTGACTATAAAGCTCTATCATACTTCAGAACGCCGGGAGCTAGAAATTACAAGGACATTTTTGCTATATGAAAATACAGAAATGTTAATTTCAGACTAGCATTCTCACAAAGACTAGAGAAGATAGCATATAACCAAATACAAGAAGAAACTACTAGAATGAAGAAGCATTCTGAAACAAGAACAAAACAGAAGTTTCGCAAAGTATTATTGCTAAAGTTAAAAAAGAAGCTCCTTCCCTGTCCCTCCTTTTCTGTGTGTGCGTCTATGTGCTTATGTGTGTTTGGTTTGAAAGTTTTGAGGAATAAGTATGTTAATAGGTTAGTACAGTGGTTGTGGAAAATTTAAAAGATATAGAGGAAAATAAAGACAAAGATAAAAATAAAGACAATTTGAAAGCAAAGTTAAGAGATTGGATGATCCTTGTGTATTATATACAACATCAATATGAAATATACTTTCAGAAAGAGGAGTTTAAAAAATAGCAAGGTAATCCATTAATAAAAAAAAATCTCACAGTTTCAAATTGATATTTCAGTTAAGTGCTGAGCAGGGGGGAACAACGGGGTCTACAGAGAAACACATATCCTTGTGAAAATGTTAATACATAGAATAAAAATGCTTTCAGCATGGAGAGTGATTTATGTAGAAAAGGCTTGCTGAGAAATGGTTTGGGTGTGTGTCTCATCAGTTTTGAATTTCATGGGATGAATTAGCTTCTTTTTGGTGTGGACGCCATGACTATCACAAAAGATCACCTATCATCCCACTTCCCAGAGCTTATAATCTTTTCTAGAAATTAAAAAAAAGTATCTAGGTATGGGCATATACTTTTATTGACAGCCTTCTGAAGCAAATTAGTCATTCAAAAAATAAAAGCAAGAAGCCTATATTTTTTCATCCAAATCCCATGCTGAAGCTTTGTATCTGTGCCACACAAAACCTTTCCCAATATGATGTCTTAATGATTAGCAATTTGGAAGGTTTAGTCTGTCATTGAGATCAAACACTCTTTGTTTGTGTGCCTTTGTCATTATTTGATCTCGTCATATAAGAAACACTGTGTTTTAGTCTAATTCTCTGAAAAACACCATAATCAATGGAAATGATGATAATTAGATCAAAAAGCTATTTTTTTTTCTGACAAAGAGACTGTAGGCAAAGTCTCTGGTAGAGGCTACCATTATTAGCAGGTGCAGTGAGCTCTACACTTGTCACTGAATTATAATACTAGAGATTGCTTTTGGTAATAATGCATTTTTTTCAGGAGCTTTTAATATGAATGGAAGATAGGGAATATGGAACAATGTGTAGCATGTTCTACTTACCTAATCTATTTCATAGTGCACGGATACTTACATGCTTGTAACCACAAATGGCATAAAGGATATTAAAAGAAAATCATGAAAATAATAGTGAATCGTCGTAGCAAGTATACAACCGAATAGTTAAGAATTCTCATTAAAAACTGTAACTGGTACTGAATGAGATCCTTAAAGTCCCTAGAAATCCTTGCATGAATTCTGAATAAAAGAGATGTTAAATGCTCAGTATACTTCCAATTAAGTCATTTTAGTGCCGTAACTGGACATTCTCCCACTCACAGGTTGACAACTGGCAGCTTATAAGCCAAAACCACGATGTCGATGATGTTGTATTGTGGTAGATAGTGTGCAAAACCTGAGTTGTCAATATTTAAAAACTGGGCTATTTTACCTCAACCAGAATTTTTCTTCTGCCTTTGACAAATTTGAAAAGTGGGCTTGCCTTTCTACAATAATATTCTGCTAAATAGCAGCTGACCTTACTTAAAATGACATATCCTATCTAATATTACAATACTAGAGATTTTCCACAGACCACCCCACTGCCATTGTATTATAGTAGCTCTCTTTGTTCATTTGCATTACATTTGCCCCCACCATAGCACTTGAAAACATGGCCCCTTACATTCTGTCCATCAATCAATAAGCGGAGAAATAAAGGCAGAAAAGGAAAGTGATGTACCTAACCTGATTTCCTGCTCTAGAGCACGGACAGATCTCTGTCGCAAGGTCTTTCCATTCACATTCCATCTTACTTTTTTAATTTTTGAAAAAGAATAAAAAATTGCTGCATTTCGTATACACCTGATAACAAGCTATGTCATTAGTCTTCCTGAAGTAATTTTAAACATGAGTTGATAATCACTGCAAAGATAGAGACATAAAAATAATCCTTGGCAAGAAATCGATCTGTGATATAGCTAAGTACTTCCTCACTTGAAAAGTCCCAACAAGTACAGTAATTTGCACTGTCAGGGTTTCTATGTGATCTTCACTGCATTCTGTGAAGATGTTTGATTCCCTACAAAATCCTTCCTAGTAATTATAACCGGGTAAGAGGGAAACATCTCTCTGAATCTGGCTTCTTAGAGCAACTGAATTTTTCCAAACCAAACTCAAAATGTATGAGAACTAATTTTTGTGTTTTTTTTCATATAGAATCTCTTGTTTTACAAATAATAAAATTAAAAATTTGTATTTTCTTATCCATTAAACAGTGTTTTCAAAACAGCTATTTCCAAGGCAAGTAAACAGATAGAGAAATATGGAGGGTGTTTTGGGTAGTTTTAAGATTTTGTGTATACACAATAATAGGAATTATTTTTTTTAATGGAGAAATAATTGGAAAAGGCACACAGGTGTGTTCCAGAGTCAAATTTTTTAAAGAAGGGATAAGTAGAAACGCAAAATGGTGTAGCTGCTATGGAAATCAATATGGAGATTTTCCCCAAAATGCATAATAGAACTACCATATTCTCTAGCAATCTCACTTCTGCATATTATCCAAAAGAATTGAAATTGGGATCTCAAACAGATATTAGCACCCCCAGATTCATGGGAGTCAAGATTCATTCAGGGTCAAGATGTGGAAACGACCTAAATGTCCTTTGATAAATGAATAAAGAAAACGTGGTGTATACATATAATGGAATATTATTCAGTCTTGAAAAAAAGGGAGATGCTGCGATATGCTATGACTTGGATGAAACTTGAGGACATTTTGTTAGGTAAGTCAGTGACAGAAAGACATGGAGTGCATAATTTCACTTTTTTGAGACATTTAAAATAGTCAAATTCATAGAATTGGAGCAGAATGGTAGTTTCCAGGGGCTAGCGAGAGGGGGAAATGAGGAATTAATGATCAACAGACATATAACTTCAGTTAAGCAAGATGAATAAACTCTAGAAATTTACTTTACAACATTGTACCTGTAATTGACAATACCATATCACACACTTAAACATTTGTAAAGAGGGTAGGTCTCATGTTAAGTAAGTGCTCTTACCACAATAAAATATATTTTTTAAGTGGTAGAAATCATTCAAAAACAAAAAGAGCTCTTGTCTTACTCTAAAATCACATGTGATAGCTTTCCACATTTATATACAATGGTAAGTTCTTTTAACTCAGGCCACTGCAGAAGTCTGACAGATGTACTTTTTAAAAGATTTTTCTTTAGCTCTATGCCTGAATAGAGAAATAAATAATGAGCCTCAAATGGTCTGTTATTGTTGGGCTCAAGCAGTGCGTGTAGTGGATGTAGAGTGGGAAAGAGGACGAAGAAGAGTAAAATTGTTGTTTCGCCCTTATTATGACCATATGGTCTCGTATTTTGCAACCATTATGCGTCCACCTACAGGGTAACAGCCAGGTAGCCATAGTGTCAGCTGATATCTTACATATGAAAGGAGGAATCTAAAGTTGCATATTTCTTTTTCCTCACCTATTTCTGGAGGTCCCCAGGGAATATATATGAGTTCTAGACATTCATGGTTGTGAATGGTTGTGAATGTGTGATGGTTGTGACTGGTGACCTCAGCCAGACTTCTCTGTCTAGAAATCTTCTTGAGGTTTCTACCACCTGCGATCGTGTGATGGACTTCTCTAGATTTCCTGCAACTTTGCACCTGCATTTTGTTTTGTGCTAGATACAAATATCTCACACACAGAAATAAAAATCTACACAAAACTTAATTATATTTATTTATGTTTATGAGCAAAGGTAATTACATTTAAAAAAGTAAGATATCCATTTCTAGCGTCCACAGACCAAAGGAGTTAATTTGTTCTCCTTATTTGCCAGTCTGCTGCCTCTAGCGGGGGCCAGCTTCCCTTTCACTGACAGAAGAGCTTTCAGAACTTAACCCTAGTTGAAAACTCTACCCAACTTGTCCCAGAAAAATTCCTCTTTCATCCTCTCTTTTAATAATGGCCTCCCTCATTTCCTGCTCCAGATGGTGCCCTGAAGAAAAGTTGTTCAGCATGACACACAACACCTGTTCTGGCCTCCATGTTCCACAAAGGCAGTCAAAATAGTTGCCAGTACACTTGCAACTGGGAAGGTGCTTGAAAGTCTGAGCAGAAACAGGGCAATCCAATCTGAATCCTATTCATGACATTCTTTCCAGCATAAGGGAAAGAGATCAGTCCCCTGGATTGCCAGATTACCTGTCATAGCCTTTGGTTTAAAAAAAAAAATCCACAAGTTCATGGGCTTTTGCATTGGATTCTTACTTAGGAAAGTTATTTTGTAACTCTGCTGTATCATAGTCTGGCTACCATGGACTGAATATCTATGCTCTCCTGCCCCCTCAACCACCAAATTTCTTTTGTTGAAATTCTAAAGCCTCATGTGATGGTGATTAGGAGGTTGGGCCTTTGGAAGTATTTAGTTCATTAAAGTGGAGCCCTCAAGAATGGGATTTATGAGGGCTAGTTTTAGCTCTGCTCTCCACTCTGGAGAATGCAAGAAGACAGTTGTCTCCAGACCAGGAAGTGGGCATCACCAGACACTGGATCTGCTGGCACCTTGAACTTAGACCTCTCCATCTCTAGAATTATGATAAATGTTGTTTTCAACATTTCAACAGCCTAGCCTATGGAAATTTTAATAGCAGCCCCAACTAAAACACAGCTTAAATCCAAACCCAACTTAAATTGCTACATAAAACACATAGCATCTGAGTTTGAGTTTCTGTAGTGTTATCTTTCCATTTTCTCCAGAAAAAAACCATAGGTGAATGAAGTATTTGCTTTACTTTTGTGTAAGTAGACATACCTTTGTGGTTATTTCTTTATGTAAACAGGGCAGCATAGTAAATTGGTGCTACTTCTCCAGGAAACAGAGGAATAACTCATGTTTTTGGAACACTTTTTAATTTCAAAACTGAATCCCTGCCTTTGTCACTCCATTACTTTCAAAATGAAATAGAGCATAGTAAAAGTTGTTGCAAGTTTGTTGAATTTCCCCCGAACAGAAATTTCATGAATCCATATATTTGATGCTCTAAACCTCTGGATAAAGATGGATTTCTTGAGCACTAAATCTCAAGCACTAAATGAATTTCATTCAATCAAGAAGTATTTATTTAGTACCTTCAAAATGCTAGGCTCTGAAGGACATAGCACTAAAGCTATAAATAAAGCAGAAGTCATCACTGCCCTCCTGAACCTTCTAGTGTAGAAATTACCTAACAATGTGTTGTGATGTTATTTGAGTGATTTCACATTCCAAAATTTAGGATGGAGTAATTTAGAAACCAGATAAAAATGAAACCAATGCTGATTTAGACTGAACTTAATAACTCATACTCATTTAAGTCTTTATGTCTCAAGAAGTATTTCATATAAAATATCTATTTCTTCTCACAGTGCTATCGGGTAGGTCAGATTGTTCCTCCTGTTATCATGGTTCATGTAACAAGGCCTTTCTCTTTGCTAATAACAGTTCATCTTTCTCATTGTGAGAACTAAATATAAAGAGTAAAGGAGGCTAGTAAGTGGGATGATAATCATAAGACAACAAGTTTGGCAGATGAGTCACTTATTACCTCAGTAGAATATGTTGTCTTAGTCTATATACAAATCGCCTTTCTCTTTGTTCTGGTACATGTCCTGACTCATCACCCCAAAGAGTAGAAACCCTAGTAACCACCAACACCAGTTGTAACCAGGGTGAACGGATAACCCACGTGAAGCAAATCACATTTGTTCTTCCAACAGACTTGAGTTTTCAACTTGGCTTTGATTCTCTGGACTGCTTCGGATCCATTTTTCTTGTTTGAATAATTTACAATTAATTTCTATTATTTATATCCAAAGAACTATAACTGAGACAGTCATCCAGAATTCTGTTACTTTATTGGGAGCAAAACATGCCATCTATAGTCTTGATCACATGGAATTTAAAGGAAACAAAGCCTCAAGCTGCTTTTTATTGTAGCTAAATAAGTCACAGTTTTGACTTGTCCATAGAAAAAACTGGGTATCATGAGAAACTTCTACCTTATACCTAATCTTATATCTGTCCTCAATGAGAGGGAAAGGTAATTAATTAAGGTGTTAGGTGAAAAACTTCATTAAAAATCTCATGTTTAGAGAGAAACGCTAAAGGTTAGTCTAGTGGATTTTCATCATAGGTATTTTAAATAGGTAACTCTGTCAATCTGAAATTCAAGTCATTCACTCACTATCTGGTGGATGTCTCTTTCACAATTAAGGTCACTCTTTCATAGAGACAAAATTGAGCTTCCCCTTTCAAGATAACATAATCTCCAAATGTATTTCCTACTCTGTGAATATACTATTTCAGATAAGCAGCAGATAAGCATGTGGTTGAAAAGTATGTCACGTAACTGCTCCAAAGCTTTCTCAGTGGACCCACCTGATGAAAAAATTGCCTGTTGCCCTGTATGTGACCCCTTTCTGAAGTTAGGGTGTGATCTCAGCTACTGAGTTGTATCTTATTAAAAGGCGGCATTATATAACTTGTTTCAATTTGTTTTGACTTTTAGCTACAGTGTCCTTAACTGTATGCTTAATTGTCTGGCAAGAGTTCTAATTTACAATGACAGCGATCAAGACAATAAATAAGCAAACAAGCCCAAATCAAAGAGATCATCCATTCCTCCATGCCAACAGGTGTCTTTGATGTACTGAAGCTTATACAGTTTGCTTTATTGTCAGTTTAATGTCAGTATCATTGTTACTTTTATTGGTACATGTCATTAGCATCATAGTTACTTTATTTTCATTGCCTGGAAAAAATGTGCTGGTATCATAGAATCAGCAGAGGAGACAAATCCCTGTCGTATGCATTCCAGTGCCGAACTCGGCAAAGAAAACTGAACTTCAAGACAGAAAACTTGCACATGGTACAGTAAGAGCAAAGCAAATTCTTTTAAGAAAATGAAGATGACAGCCTTGCAGTAAAGAAGGCCATTCATAAAACTTTTGAAGAAGTCCTTTCAAACAAATTCAAACTGTAGTTTCCTTGTTGTTATGAGGATTATATTTAAAATCAGTAGTTTTTTTTTTCTTTCATGTTTTGAAAAGTATGAAATATTTTGCAGTTGTCACTATAATATCACTTTTACTTAAGGCAGACACTTTTATTTATTTATTTATTTTTGGCTAGTTAGACACTGGAATTACAATGAGCCTATATGTGGGAAACCATAGCAGTGTAATATCCTGTGCTGTGGAAATTGCACCTTAAAATATTCATGCACACTTTTAACCTTTCAGTATGTGAACCCTGAAATTAGTTGAATATTTTGGGGATTTCAACCCATGCTATATTGTGATGAAATTGTTTTTGTTTTAAGTTTATTTATTATGAGAGAGAGAAAAAGAGGGTATGAGCCAGGGAGGGGCAGAGAGAGAGAGGAAGACAGAGAGAATCCTAAGCAGGCTCCATGCTGTCAGTGCAGACCTTTATGTGGGGCTCAACCTCAAGAACATGAGATCATGACTTGAGCTGAAACCAAGAGTCGGGCAGTTAACCAACTGAGCCATCTAGGCACCCCAGTGATGAAATTGTTGTTTTTTTGTTTTGTTTTGTTTTTGTTTTTTAATTTAAGATTTTAGTCAAGGAACAAGATACCAGACTGTAGAATTACAGGACCTTTGTAACTTTCATCAATTCTTCTTACCTCTCCAAGTTTCTTCATTTGTATGAGAATAATACCCACATAAAAGCTCCTGTTATTGTAATTGTTATTCTAAAATAAAATATGGAATATGAAAGCAATTGCAAATGAAATGGTTTGCTCATGAATTGCCTATTGGAATTACTCTATAGAGACATGTACTAAGAATCAATGAGGAAAAGTTCTACTCACTTTACATAAAGTATGTTACTAATGACATATAGTCACTTATATCCACTGTCAGTCTATTTATCAGATTCAAAGAATACAAAAATGAAAATTACATAATCATTGCCTTCAAAGAGCTCATGGGCAGGCAGGGAAGACAAACTCTATACAACTAACTACAAGTTAAGTACTATATTAATATTAGCGAAAACTTGCTGTGCAGAGCACATAGACGGGGGTTATTTCTGACTGCATGATCAATGAAGGGATACTGAGGCGGTCTTTTTAAAGCTATGTCATAGAAACAACAAAATTTTTCCTAGTGAAGAATAAAAAAGGATATTTGAGGCAGAAGGAGCATCTTGAGTAAAGGGGTAAAGACAATTTAGGAGAGATGGTAGTTTTGGGATAAAAATGGAAATGTAAATGACAAAATTTAAGGTTAGTTTTATAAAGTCATATGAACTTTAACCCATGTGAACTGTTCTTCTGTGCATCAAAGCAGAAAGAAGAATTTTTTTCAGTGGCCCAGGAATTCACTACCTAGATAAACACTTTTGAAAATAAAAGCTATATTACTGTAGTGAATATTATTTTATCTATAATAGGGATATTTGGGTTTATCCAATACAGAATATATATACATATATATAGATATATATGCACATATACATATATACGTGTATGCATATGTGTATGTATACACACACACACACACACATATATACTTCTGACATAAAGGGTATATATATTTGAATTTTACATAGAATAATTTTTAAGAAAACAAGGCATACAATTAAGTGTGTGCCATAGAGAAACATTTTTGCTAGAATTGATTTGGAGAGAGAGAGAGAGAGAGAGAGAGAGAGACTCAACACAAGGTAGTTAATTCAGGAGAGAGATGATATAGTTCCAAATTATGGCAATATGGGTGAATGCAGAATTGGAAATATATTCGATTAATATTTAAATGGAGAATCTACTGGCTAAGGTAAATAAATGGAGTAAAGAAGCAAATGTTGAAAAATAATAAATTTTCTTAGCTTGAATAAAGTGATGAAACACAGTAGGAACATAATTTGGAAAAAAAAAAGTTTCAGACATCTTCATCTTCAGTGCCATATGGACATTCAGAGATTGAACTGTTTAGCTAGTAGTGGAAAATAATATCATTCATACTATTTTGAAATGTTTTCTGTTTATTAAAGTAAGAATATCTAAGAGGTATTGTATCAGCCATCTCTTTATAGCAAACTAATTCAAAAGTGTTGTTTTTTTTTAATTTTTTAATGTTTATTTTTTTTTTTTTGAGAGAGGAAGAGAGACAAAGCACAAGTGGGGATGGCAGAGAGAGAGGGAGACACAGAATCCAAAGCAGGCTCTAGGCTCTGCCCTGACAGCAGAGAGCCCGATTCAGGGCTTGGACTCATGAACCATGAGATCATGACCTGAACCGAAGTCAGATGCTTAACAGATTGAGCCACCCAGGTGCCCCTAAAACTTAATGACTACTAACAATAAGCATTTATTACTACTCCATAGTCTAAGAGTCAGCTAGGTACTTTTCCTGATCTGAGTTAGGCTCAGTTGATGTCAGGTGAGTTTACTTAGGGTTTTTTTGTTGTTGTTTTTGTTTGTTTTGTTTGTTCATTTTTTTACTACCAGATTGGCTGGCTAGAGGATGGCTTTTCTAGCATGATCTCCTTCACATGTTTGGCATTCATATGGCCAGATATGACTGAGATTACTTAGTTCATCAGGCTAGGCTATTCTTGTCCTTATGGTGGTTGAGCACAGTTCCAAGAAGGTAAGTGTTGGTATGGAAGGCCCCTGGAAGCTTAGCCTCAGATATGACAAATTACCTTTGCCATATTCTTTAGATAAAGCAGGTCATAAATCCAGCCCAGAATCAAGAAATGAGGAATATGAGTTTTACCTTTTGATAGGAAGATCTTCAAAGTCACATTGCAAAGTATGTGGTATAGGGAAGGATGCAGAATTTAGGCAACTTTTGTAATCAATGAACCAGTTGTTAAATTCATATGTAACTATATGGTTACTTAGTGTTAAAAAATAGTCTAGTAGATAATCTTTAAGAAAAAATTCCCTAGCAAATTAATCATGTGTGAGAAACTCTTAGAGCACAGAGGGCTTGTATAAAGGCCACATATAATTATTTGATCAGTGCCATGTGATAAAGTAATTATGTAATTATGCATTAATTACTCAACAGAGAAAATAATTTATTTTTAAAATTCAGAATTGATCACCCGTTCTTTTAGAATCTTTTACCTGAAAGAGAGCTAAAGTTCAACAGTACTTCAAATGGTGTCACAGTTTGCCTTTAATTTTAACTAGTGCAGAATGACAAGCATTTATCCGGTGCCATTACTGAATAGAGCAGATAAATAATTAAGGATGAGCCAAACTAATCCATCAAGTGTGGGCAGCACTGTACATCTAACAATCAGATGTGTCCCAAGAGCGCATAGGTAGCATACTAAACAAACGCAAGATTAAACAACAACAAAAACCACACACACACAAACTATCAACAATGAATAAACTCAGAAATAAGAAACTCTAATTATTCCAAGTATGATGAACATGACTATACACACAATTGACCAAATGAGACATTTTTGAGAGTAAAATAGGACTGATAAGTTAGTGACTGCGAGGGGGCAGAAAGACAGATCCACACAAAGGATCTTTCACTAAACTGGGACACATAGTCCAATAATGAACAGCTCTTTAAGCAGGAATTGTATGGTTTACTCAGAAACTGAGATATATTTTTAATTTACTCATCTGGAGCCAACAGTTCCACTTTTTTGTCCCTCGCTTTTATCTAAGTATTAATCTGATTATTTTCTTTGCATTTTCTTACCTCTTATCTTTCGTTTACACTCCAAAGGTCATTTTCCACCCCACTCCTGTAACCTACCTTATAGTGAAACACTAATATTTAAGGCAACTGAAGAAAATTCTTTTTTCTGATCCATAGTCGAAGAACTACCTTTTTTTTTTTTTTTTTTTTTTTTTTTTAAATAATCCTGAAGAATCTAGATGCGAGAAGCTCAGGGAACAAGAAAGGAAACCAGGGAGTGGCAACTCAGAAAGGAAAGGACAAAGTTGAAGTTAGAAAAAGGGCTCAGGAGGAGAATAAAAGGAACAGTAAAGAAGGCTGCCCTTTACCCTACCTTTGCTGACTCAACATCTGTGGACAAATTGCTGGGCTCTGGACATGCAGGCCATATTGGAGAGTCTTTAGGCGTCACAGTCTCTAGAGAAGGGAGCACCTGCAGGAACTGAGCAGAACCAGGGAGCACAGTTCTCCCTTGGTGATGCATGAAACTGTGAGGATGGTAATGGTCATGGAGAAAGGTCTGGATAGATCTGGAAGACCTCGGTCTTTATGAATGAAAGGAACTCAAGGCACATGGTAAAATAGAGGGTTGCTCCTTGGTGAAATCCTAGATCCTAAGGTGGAACTCTTCAAAGACTTTGGACCTGATTTGACTCCTCCTTGGCCTTGAAGTTTCAGAGAGGTGAACTCTTCAGTTTCTTAGATTGAACTCATTGTCAACTTATGCCTAGACGGCAAAATGAGTATTTATTGCAACATGTTTAGGAATAACATACCAGTTTGTACCTTAACAAACACTCAGAACAACAAACTGAATTCTCTGTGAGATTCAAATGTTTGATTGCTGCAACTCTAATAACTGAGGTATTCATCTCCATACTAATATGTATCTCCATATTCCTGTGAAGACCTAGTTAATATACCCTCTTCCATAATCTTTCCTTGTTCCCTACTCTATTTCTGAATGAGAGAGAAACCTGGAAATGGGGAAGTAGACATTAAAAGGAAGCCCAAGGAAACCTAAATGGTTACTGAACTACCTGGAGAAATGATGAGAGAAGGATGGTCAAATCCTTTTCTAAATTAAAATGTAAAAATGCCCTGTGGTATCTGAGAGGCAGGGATTTGTCCTCTACTTTGTTCACTATCCTCAGTGCCTGGGATAGTACCTAGTAAGTGCTCAGTAAATATTTATGGAATGACTATTAATTATATTTTTGTTTTTTTAAGTGTAATTCCAGTATAGCTAACATACAGTGTTATGTTAGTTTCAGGTGTGCAGTATAGTGATTCAACACTTTCACATATCACCCTGTGCTCATCTGAACAAGTGTACTTTTTAATCCTCATCACTTATTCCCCTATCCCCCTAACTACCTTCCATCTGGTAACCATCAGTCTGTTCTCTGTAGTTAAGAGTCTGTTCTTGGCTTGTGACTTTCTCTCTCTCTTCTTTTCCCTTTGCACATTTGTTTTGTTTCTTAAATTACACATGAGTTAAATCGTGTGGTATTTGTCTTTCTTTGACTGACTTATTTCACTAAGCATTATACTCTCTAGCTCCATTTGTGTTGTTGCAAACAGGAAGATTTAATTTTTTATGGTTGAATAATATTCCATTATATGTATATACCACCTCTTCTTCATCCATTCATCTATCAGCGGACATTTGGGTTGTTTCCATGTTTGGCTGTTGTAAATAATGCTGCAATAAGCATAGGGGTGTGTGTATCCCTTTGGATTAGTGTTTTGTTTTGTTTTGTTTTGTTTTTTTGGTAAATACATCGTAGAGCAATTACTAGATTAAAAAGTAGTTCTAGCTTTTAACTTTTTGACAGACCTCTATACTGTTTACCACAGTAGCTGCACCAGTTTTCATTCCCACCAAGTGTGTAGAAATGTTCCCTTTTCTCCATATCTTTGCCAAAACTCATTTCTTTTGTTTTTGATTTTCGATATTTTAACAAGTGTGATGTGATAATCTCATTGTAGTTTTGATTTATATCTTCCTGATGATGAGTAATGTTGAGCACCTTTCCATGTATCTCTTGGCATCTGTATGTCTTCTTTGGAGAAATGTCTGTTCATGTCTTTTGCCCATTTTTAATTAGATTTTGGGGGGTGTATTGAATTTTTTCCATTCTATATATATTTTGTAGACTAACTCTTTATTGGATTTTCCATTTGTACTATTTTCTCCTATTCAGGTGGTTGTCTTTTAGTTTTGTTGCCTGTTTCCTTTTCTGTGTAAAAGTTTTTTTTTTTTCTTTTTATTTAAATGTAGTTCCAGTAGTTTATTTTTGCCTTGATTTCCATTGCTTCAGGAGATCCGTCTAGAAAAATGTTGCTATGGCTAATGCCACAAAAATTCATGCCTGTGCCATTTTCCAGGACTTTTATGGTTTTAGGTCTCACATCTAGTTCTTTAATTAGTTTTTAATTTATTTTTGTGTATGGTGAGAGAAAGTGGTCCAGTTTCATTCTTTTGTAAGTAGCTGTCCAGTTTTCCCAATGCCATTCATTGAAGAGACTTTTTCCTATTACATATTCTTGCATCCCTTTTCAAAGATTAATTGACCATGTAATTGTAGGTTTATTTCCGGGATCTCTCTTCTGTTCTATTGATTCATATGTCTATTTTAGTGCCAGTACCATAATATTTCAATTACTAGAGCTTTGTATTATTTCCTGAAATCTGGAATTGCCTTACTTTCAGCTTTGTTCTTTTCAATATCACTTTGGCTATTTGGGGTCTAACGTGTGGTTCCATACAAATTTTAGGATTGTTTGTTCTAGTTCTGTGAAAAATGCTGCTAGTATTTTGATACAGATTGTATTAAATCTGTAGATTACTCTGGGTAGTATAGACATTTTAACAATATTTGTTCTTCTACCCATAAGCATGGAATGGCTTTCCATTTTTTTGTGTCATCTTGAATTTCTTTCGGTAACATTTTAAAGTTTTCAGAGTACAGGTCTTTCACCTCTTTAGTTAAGTTTATTCCTAAATATTTTATTGTTTTTAGTGCAATAGTAAATGGGATTTGTTTTCTTAATTTCACTTTCTGCTGCTTCATTGTTAGTGTGTAGGAATGCAACAGATTTTTGTACATCGATTTTGTATTCTGTGACTTTATTGAATCATGTATCCTTTCTAATGATAATTAATTAATAGAATACTACCTCAGGTTTTGAGCATCACATTTTAGATGAAATAAAAACACACCGAAACATGTCAGATGATGAAAGATCAAGAGACACAGAGGACTGGAAGCTGTCTGTTAAGAAGGCAGGGATATTTAGAATAGAAAAAGAATAACTAGAGTACAGCATTATAAACACTTTCTTAAAATATCCAGAAATGCTTTCAATAGGTGACAAATGAGCAGACTCATTCTGTGGCCTGAAGGGATGATGAGTAGAAGTTATAGAGGATTTCAGGTTTACATAGACAAGAACTAACTTTTATCTGTGTGTCAATTTCTATAGATGCATAATATCTTACTGCGATCAGATCTGTGGCTTTCCTTTAAGCCTGTCCTGAAACTTCTACACGTAAGATTTTATTTATTTAGCCATTAAGTTCTTCTTTATTATTAAGTGTTGAACATATTTCCCTGTTGTCATTTATGATTACATATGTATTTCTAGGGTGAGAAATTGGATTCCTTTTGTTTTGATATTAAAAGCCATTTAGAAAATGTGTGTAGGAAGGTTAAGTAGAAGGTTATTAATAATAGTTAATACCTTTACCCTACCTTTATCAGAGAAGTTGTTTATTCATAAAATTTTCCAAGGAATCCAAGTCCTTTTTTTATTTAAAATATTATTTGATTAACCCTTAGCTGGAATGTCAAAACATGACACTAATCATTAAGAGAATGGAGTTCAATTTTAATATCAAATAAATTCAGATAGCTGTGGGATTGGGGAGATAGCACTGTATGTGCATTTAGCAAGGCTAATGTCTAGTGCACATGAAGGTGGATGGGTGTAGCTGATTTAAGGAAAGCTAGACAAGTAGGTGTACAGACTTCTCAAATAGTCACAGAAGTAAGCGGAAAATGGTTCAAAAGTAATCAGCAATTCATCAAGAAATTATTTCCCAGTCATTTTCCTATTGTATGTAAGACATTTTGACAAAATTTATTTTTGTATTCACTTTTGAAGGATATAGTTATCATATAAGATGAAGTGCAATTAATTTGGAGGTAAAATAAACAATTTTTACTTTAGTAAACATTCATACACACACACCTCTACCTTAATACCAATCTTTAAAGACTTCTTTAGGTACTCCAAATTCTGGTCATTTTCTAGAATGATTTTATATCTTTTATTTCTTTTCGTCCTATTCACCCCTCTACCCACCTCAATTTGACTTCCATTCCTGTCATTTAAATAAATAGAGGTCCCTTAGGTCACTGATAGATTTATCTGTGCCTATACGTTCCAAGGTCATTTTTCACTACTCGTCTTACTTGACTTCTGTTGTCTATCCCTTTCTGGATTAAACATTCTTTAATTTTAATAACCTTATTTACTGATTTCTACAGTTTCAGCGCCTTCTCCCTGGACATTAAATATTGGAGTTCCTCGCATCTTGGACCTTGGCCCACTCACATTTTTCTGGAAAACCTCATACTCGGGCAATCTTTTCCAAATCCACACTTGTAGTTATTGACACAAATTTATCTCTCAAGCAGCAAAATATATGTTCACTTGCCTACTTAGTATCTTTCTTTGACTGGAGATATTTCAGACTCACTGTGTCTAAAATGTGATTTGTGATCTTTTCCCTTCATCTTATGTTCTAACATTCTCTAAATTGGTGACTGCATGACTACCACACACAACAAATCAGAAATGTAGGTGCCATTTTTGACATTTTCTCCTTCCCCATCACCAAGTTCTGTCAATTTTCCTTCTTAAACAGATTTCGAATACATTATTTTCTTTTCATCTCCACCATCACCTATCATCCAGGCTATCATCATCTTTTTCCTGGACTCTAGCTGTAGATGCTGTATTTGCTCACGTGCATCAATTTTGGCTTCTACACATTCTGTTACATACAGCCTCCATTAAAAGAAAAATGAAAAACAAAACAAAACCAAAAAACACCATGTCATTTTTCCCCGCCCTGTTTAAAATATTCTAATCACTTTCCATTGCTCTTGTAATAAATGAAAGACCCTACAATATTAAAAAACAAACAAAATCTCTGTCTTATAAATCTTTAAACACTTATTAAAACTTTGTATACACAAGACAGAAGTAAACTAAAACATTATTTTTATTTGATGTTCATTGAGCACTTACTATGGTCATGAATTATAATAAACCTTCAGAAGTCTCTCACTTAATCCCCATAAATCTAACAGAAGGAATAAATTCCTGTTTCAGTTTTATAGAAAAGAATATTCAGGCTTCAAAATGTCGTGAATATAGAACCCTGCTTATTTCTACAGCCTCATAATGCACTCCTCTTTTATTTATTATCTGGTTTAGTCATACCGGTCTCCATTCCGTTCTGCATTGTAGACATGCTCCCTCCCACACAGGGCTTTTGATTAATTGTCCTCTCCTTCTGGAACTCTCTCCCTTTGTCCAGCAACTCTTCAGTTAGTTCATACTCCTGAAGTCTTAGGTCAATTGTTGCTGCCTCAGAAAAACTCTCCCTGACTTCTCTGACAATGAATTTCCTCCAAATATAAGTTCTTTTAGCCCTGTACACCTCTCCTTAAAAGTATTTAGTAGTATTTGTCACCATTATAATTCACACTTTTGTATGAGATCCTTTGATTTATCTGTCTCTGCCAGTCCATAATAAGCTTCATGAGGGCAAGAGCAGTTTTTCCTTTTCTTCCACGCTTTACTTTTAACACTTCTTATGGTTGCTGAATGAAATGGATTATGTTACCTTGAGAAGTCATACATTGCCTATCATATATTTGTGGCTTTTATCTTTTTTTTTTTTTTATTAAGTCTTGGTACAGAAAACAAAGCTTTGAGAAATTAGGATAGAAAAGAAAGCTAAGAGTGTCCTGGACCTGAGCAAGTCCCCTCAGAGCACTGAGGCAGTTACTGAGTTATAGAGTAAATGGTAGTGATTATGCCGTGTGTTTGCAGGGAAATAATTTATGATTGAATTAAAGGCAATATACATTCTTAGAAAACATAGCTTACTCTATCACAACTCTCTAATGAGATGTGTGAGAAGTATAATAAAAATGTAAGAGCAAAGCAAATATACAAAACTTTTCACACATATATTAAAAACACATAAAACATCTTAGAAATAATACAGAAGTAAACTAATAAAAGTTATTTTTGACATTCATTGAGCACTTACTATGGACATGCATTATAATACATTTCAAAAATATCTCAATTAATCCTCATAAGTCTGAAAGAAGACATTAATTTATCAGTTTTACAGGAAAAAAAATGAGTCTTCAAAATGTTACGAATTCTATCCTAGCCCACACCGCAAGGCTATTGTGTAGAATATAACATAGATCCGTCTTATTCTAAAATCAATGAATTAAAATTTAATTTTCAAATTAAAATTTCAGTTTTCAAATTTCAGTAATGTGTGTACCCTCATGAAAGTATCAAAATATTTCTGAAGATTCCTCCTGTAGAGTTAAATGAGCATTATGATAATATTACTTAAACATAAAAACCTAGTGGTGAAATTCTTATACTTACAGGTTTATGGAAACTTAAAAATAAAGCAATATTTGGATTTATAAATTTTATAAATCAAGTAAAAACAAAAGTTAAAAACATAATTCAAATTAACAGCATTATTATAATAGATTATTATTTACAAAATTAAATTACTAAAATGTTACTTCTGTGTTGATAGTTATAACTCAGGCTGTTTATTAGTCTGCATAGGTAGATTCTACTACATTGATCATGAGCTCCAAATATCAGTGGCTTAACATATGATTTATCACATGACTTATGTCAGTGGTTCTCTAGGTTTCACCATCCAAATTTGGGATCTCCATGCTTAGTACCAAAGCAGAGAAATCACTAGAATAATATACAGAATAATTTTCACTGCCTCACCTTTGAATAAGGATAAGAACTAGTCACATGGCCCCATCTAAAATTATGAGGGCTGGCTGCTGTATGTCCCAAGAATGACATTACCATATATATTGGTGAGTATGAGTAATGACTATCAAGATTCCAAAACTGACATAGTGTACTCTAAAATGGTTTAAAACTATATTACCATGCACATAAAATAAGTTTAGTTTCTGTTATTGGTAAATAATTAAACATAAATACAAGAGTAAATACAGATGTGTGTTGTTGTTTTAATATTAGAACTCTGGGCAGTAAGATATGCCTCTCAGTACTTGAAACTTAGAGACTGCCATTTCTGTAGGTGCTCTCTTGGCCTGAAAGTAATTGTAAATACAAAATGCAAGTATGGACCATGAACTCCTAGAGAATATTTGGTTAAAAGGTGGTTATTGAGATGATTCAGAAAAATAATTTTTTTATTACCTTCAATAACTCAAAACAACACTGTATAGAGAAGTCATGGCCACCTATGAGAATATATTGCTGACCCCGACCCCACCATCTGAGAAACAATGTTCTGTATGTAGCTATTCTCTCTAGAACTAAGTGACAATATGAGTGGAAAGTAAATAAATAAAACGTTCAAGAACAAGATGATTGTGGTCGTGAAAGGATTCATGGGCAGGAAGGTTTGAGTTCAGCCTTGAAAAAATAAGAGGACTTAAACAGGTATGAGGAAGGGGAGAATTGGACTCTCAGACTACTGAATATCATAAAAGAAGGGGAGAGAGCAAGGTTTGTTCATGGGTTAAGAAGGTGAACTTATTTGGAATGAAAGTCTATTCTGAAGAGTATTTCATGTTTTCTTTTATGTATAATGAAAAGCCAGAGAAAAAGTCTGAGTGAAAAACTGTGCTTCCTTGAAAACGGTGCTTTTGGACAAATAATGTAATTTTCAGTGATTAGTGGCGGAGACACTGTAAACCATAATGGTTACGACGTATTAAATGCCTGAGATATACATGATAATATATCAGGCATTTTAGGTAAAATATCTCATTTTAGGCCTAAAAGTTAGATAATACTATCTTGATTTTCGGATAACGGAAGAGATCTCAGAAATGTTGGGTAATTTCTCTATTTACAATAATAGTAAGTGCCCTGAAAGAAGGGATTTAAATCCAGTTTGACACGCAAATTCAAGTTCTTTCTACTACATCCTGCTAAGTGAAAGAGGGCTGTGCTTTTCTGACCCTCTAGTAAGCAAATTCTATTCATCAGTAAATTAGTCCACCACAATGGAGTCATCTTTACTGAGGTAAATCAATTTTGTTTCTTTCACAGTACTGGGTACATAAAGTTCGCAAGTGATCAACATTGTTACCAACAAAGTATACCTTTTTGTGACCATCAAGAGCAAAGTAGCCTAGTTGGAAATATTTCTACGATGATAAATTAGCACTTCCAAATTAGCACTCCACTAGGCTACATTCGCTCTTACCAGAATTAGGGAAATATAGGATATTAATAAAAAGGAAATAGTGTTCACCTCATAATACATTTATTATCCCATACTTTTTTGTTCATTTTCTTAGAGACAAATCAGTAAAATGTTGTAGTCTCAGTGAGATAAATGACTGTGTAAGTGCATCCCCAAGCCAATTAAAATGCAATCAGTTTCCCCTGCTCCTTTTTATTAGGTACTGTGAGATACTTAGCAGCTATAGAATACTCTCAAAGGCATGAAATGGCCCTCAGACTTTGGTGGCAGATAATAGGGGCAATCAACAAGGAGGCACTAGGCTTCATCAAGGAGACTTCAGTAATAAACTGGGAAATAATGAAAGTCATCCTTAGGGAAGTGGAATCAATATCCAAGTTCAATAGACAATGACACAGAACTTTGATTGAAAGGTGGAATGTGGAGGAAGAATTGGCAAATAGAAAAAGAAAACAAACGAACGAACAAAAAACTTTAAAGGAGGAAGCATTCAATTTGAACACATCAAGGGAACTAACAATGGGAACATGGCCTAGGGTTGCTGCTCCTTGTAGTTAGCTGGGAATGTATAAATGTGTTTGGGAGGTGAGGGATGGAATATGCAACTTGGTCATTTTCTCCCTTCAACTTATATGTCAGAATATCAGGATGGTCTCCTACAATGAATGAACCCGGGCTCATCTAACATGTTTCTGGTTTTTCTTGGGTACTTAGTAATTATGCATTCAACAGATGAATAAATGGAAGGAAGGAAGGAAGGAAGGAAGGAAGGAAGGAAGGAAGGAAGGAAGGAAGGAAGGAAGGAAGGAAGGAAGGAAGGGAGGGAGGGAGGGAGAGAGGGAGGGAGGAGGGAAGGAAGGGAGGGAGGGTTAACTAGTGAATTCACATTGTTTAGAAGGGGCTGCAGAACCATAATTTTCTTCTGCTTGAATCTAGTGAGAACTTACTTAGTGGAGTCAGAACTGCAAAGAGATACCAATTTACGTTCCTACAGTGCCTGGCACTGTACATAGAGTGGCATTCAACATGTGTGTCAGTCAAATATGCTGCCGATTATTCTCTAAACACCCTGTTGGGACCTGAATGCCCACCCATACTTTAAGGAGAAGTCTTTAAGCAGCCAATGTCGCCAACAAAGGAGTGTCGTCTGGGCCATGTTTAATTCTCTAGCATCAACTGATGGAGCTCCCTGCTGTTTGTCTACATTCCTGACAGTTTGCCAGTTTCTAAAATAATGATAGAGAATTTGCTGAGAAACAGCACAGCGCAGGAGTTACGAGCCGGAAATCCGGAGCCAGAGTGCTTGGGATTAGAATTCTCCTTTACAATTTGCTAACTAGGCAAGTTACTTAACTTCACTGACCCTCTTATTTGTCATCTTTAAAATGGGACTAATAAGGGGTGCCTGAGTGGCTCAGTCAGTTAAGTGTTTGACTCTTGATTTCA
Organism: Paguma larvata; assembly: GCA_030068075.1. Lineage (NCBI taxonomy): Eukaryota > Metazoa > Chordata > Mammalia > Carnivora > Viverridae > Paguma > Paguma larvata. The sequence continues at coordinate 49,047,474 of CM057839.1, read as the reverse complement.
GCTCAGTCATGATCTCATGGTTGTGAGATGGAGCCCCATGTTGGGCTTTACGCTGAGCATGGAGCCTGCTTGGGATTCACTCTCTCCCTACCTTTCTCTCTGCCCCTTCCTCTGCTCAAAATAAATAAACATTAAAAAAATAAAATAGAGCTAATAATGTTACCTTCTTCAATGTGTTGTTATGAAAATTAACTATAAAGTGATTGAAATGGTACTTGCTCCTTGTCACATGCTTAACAATATGAAGCTAACTGAAACTGCATACATTTCTACAAAATAAAATAAAAACACAAAAAAAACTAGGGCACTCAATCTAGCTGGGAAGTTTTGGATAGACTCTCAGTAAAGAATGACAACAACAAGGGGTGGAGACAGAAGTTGGAGTACAGGGTGAAAAAAGATTGTCCTTTTTTGTCTGGATAAAGTATGGGATAGGCTTGAGAATGTTTATAGAAGAATGGAAAGATTCAGAACCAAGAGCAAACCTGAAGATAAGAGAGGCAAACTCCAGAGAAGGTAGCAGGGGATGAGATCAATGCCATAGGTGGAATAATTGGCTTTAAACCGAAGCAGGGACAGATAATTGCTATGGGTTTTTTTGTGCCCCCTTTATCTTAACCTGCATTTGTGTTTGGAAACAATGAGCTATATTGCGTGTCACAAAAGCCTTACTTATTGAAAGACACCCTGTATCACTGATTTTCACAAATTTTCCCTACTTTGTATGCTGTTAACTTGATGTTTAATCCATACACCTGCTGCTTTGTGTGCTTAGCATGCCTTTTCCTTTAAATTTCATCTCTCCCAGATAGAGTTCTCAATTAAATGGCTCTTCAGCCAGACAATTTTTAATTCCAAGAAACTACTTTGGCATTTCCAGAAACACAGTAAACACAATTAAGTGGGCATTGCTTGCATTCTCGTTTCCCACTCAGTGGAAAGTCATTGCTGGTTCCCACTGCTTGCTAATAACTGCCCCCTGGAGCTAGGTACTAACAGGGCAGTGACTATGTCCTCTGTTTAATCTATGACTCAGATCATAGCAAAGTTTTATGAGTTATATGGGAAATACATCCCATTTGATAATAATGATGACCCATCAGTTTTATACAGGAAAGCTGTTAAAATTGCCTTAAAAAAAAAAAAAAAAGCATAAGAAGTGGACTGTTTTGTCAGAGCCATGTAGAAACTTAAACCCAAGAGATGTTAGCTTAAGAAAACACTTCTAAGATATTTTAATCACAGATTTAAATCACCAGAGTTCTATTTGAAAGTTTTCTGGATTTTTTTGAAATCTGTCTCTTCAGTCAACAGCTAAAACCATGCTAACATCATCTCGTCTCTTTGTATACTTTGACTCTGTCTAGGCATGCTCATGTTTTCATGATAACATAAACTCCATCTAAGAAAAAACAAAACTTTCAGGATATGTTTGATTTCACCCCTACTCCCCACCCCCACCCCGACAAATAAGTGTCTCTTTTACTTTTATTCTCTGTGAGATGAAACTTTGAGTTTGAAAAAACAACTTCAGCCGTATCATCAAAGAAGAACTTAGGAGTTTACCTATGACATTCCCATTAAGTCTACAAAAGGGAATGAATAAAGCCATGTTCTGACTTTGTGACTTTAACCAATAATAATCATCAAAACACTGTGAAAAATGATTTCAAGATCAAAGCAAAACATAGCAACTTCAAAGCAGATAGAGAGATTGGTGCTGAAAAAGCAGGTTCTTTATAATGTAACCTCCATTAGAAGGTTGTAAGAAATCAGGTAAACAAGACCTGGATCTGAAATAGATCTCTCTAAGAACATCGGCAGTCATCTCCCAAGTTGATATTTCTCACAATTTTGTACGGTTACTTTCAAAATCACTTCTTGCCTCCCTTCCACACATGGAATTCAAGTGTGCTTTTTGTGATCTTTAATCACCTACACAGAATGAGAAGTCAACCATATGATTTACCATTTAAACTTGAAATTTTGAGAGGGAAAGATGGTGCTATTAATAATTACACTTCAAAAAGAACGTTAATTGGGTATGTCTTAGCAGAATGGAAAGTGCCCTACCATAGTACTGTTATAGAAAAATCCTTTTTTTCAAATAACCATTGCAATCATTTATTTTGTTCACACATCTGATTATATAATAAACTCTAAAATAATCTCTTCATTAAGTAATTTAATAGCAAGTCATTTCAAGTGTTAAATTATGTTTGTATAATTCTTTCAATAGTTGACTTTGGAGTTGTTTAAATAGTTTAATAGGAAAGACCTCTAAAACCATAGAGCTATTTTTTTCTCAAAATAAGACCCATTTTCCTTCTTGAAGAACTCCAATGTTTATTTGTCTTTTCAGGTTCACATATGTATCTTTATTCTTTTCTTTTTACACTGTATGTTAGCCAACTTGACAATAAATTCTATTAAAAAAGAAAATAGCCTTTTTAAAAATGAAATTTTGTTCCCTTAGCCCTAGATTAACATTTATTTTGAAATCTTACCCATTTCTCAGCCATTTATTTTGAGTGTTTCCCATTAACCAATCTTAATAATCACAAATGGAAGTCTATTGCCTTTAAGTTATGAGAACATCTCATACCAACCTCAAGACAAAGATTATATTCAACACCAACAGTGAAGTGATTTCCAAATGTTAACACTACTATCGTATCCAAAAAATTCTTGATGAAGAAGTCAGCGTGTCATATAGCGTAGCTCATTCAATAATTATTTGGAGACTTGCCCATGGAGACCATTTTATTTATCAAGTCCTTCAGTCATAAAATCCATCCATCGGTTACAGAAAATACACAGTGAAGAATAATAAATAACTGTGAAAATGACTGTAGTTTTAGCTACTTTTAACATCAAGTTATTTCAACATGATAGAAATGTTGAAATTTTACCATTTTACATCCAGCTGTTGTATGTCTTTTTCTGTCTTTATTTTTCTGCATGATTGTGTATTAGTATCCATTTTTCAAACCATCCTTTTAACCATTTTTCTGTACCAGAATATATATAATTGCCATCAGTGTCTATGTCAAAAATTTTCCCTGTTTGAAATTATCTCTGTGTTGTCATCTATCTAATTGTGGATGAGAGTAGTATCAGTTGAGATTGTGTCCTACTTTAATTCATCATAATTTGTCATTGGATGTTTAGAGTGGCTCTCATGTTTTCCACTGTGTTAGCATTGAAGTAAATATTTTAATATGTATGGATTTGTACAACTCTTAAAATTCTAACATAATACCCAAATATTACTGGGCCAAATAGTAAACATGAAATGCATGATTACTGGGCCAAATAGTAAACATGAAAAAGAAATAATTGCCTTTGAAAAAGAGTAGAAAGGCCAAGACTTTTCAAGCAAATTTAATTGTATCCTAAGTGACTTACTAGAAATGTCTCTTATTTACATATGTTTAACATAGTGCAATTTAAAAATATGTGATTTATTTGTGATATTTGAAAAATGAAAGAATATCTAGTTATTGAGAAGTTGAGTTCAGGTCTTTTTTATTATGAACATAAGTATCTGAGTTAAGAATCCTATATCTTTAGGGTCTGGTTTGATCCACTAGATATGAATGGATGCACAAAAATGCTATGGGTAAAATGGATAAGTTAGCAAATAAAAAGTGACAGTATTACTTAAGCATAAAATGTGCAGTACCACAATTCAGCATTAAGAAAGACAATTTGTTCCAGCTAACATTATCTTAACATCAGTGAGACCGTAAACTAGTTCTCTCTTTACATGCACAGATTTTTATATTGTAACATTTTAATGTAAATAATTTTGTCATTATTATATTACAAGTGGTGTTTTATTATTTTGTCCTAGGCCTGATCAAAAGGAAATTATATTTAAAAAATTTCTTAACCCTTAGTGCCTCTTCCCCGCATCCAGCTTCTCTTCTTGTCTGTTTATCATCTATTCATCTATGTAGAGTTACAAAAAGGGCTGTAAAAAGGAAGCAGGAAACCTATTCTCCGAAAATTGATTATAATAGGATTTTGCTGATAACTCTCTTCTCACTTTATTGAAATAATCATTTGGGCAAAAAGCAAATAGACGTTTTTTTTTTTTTTTTTTTTAATTTCTAACTAAAATGTTTTGTGCCTACCTTTTACGCACAGGTGCAAAATTACAAACACCTTGATATTAGTATTTCTATGCAAAACGATAGGTGTAAATATGCCAAGAGGAATTTATGCACCAAAAGGAATCAGAGAGATGTGAAAAGTAAGAGATATGTTCAAGTTTATAAAAGAGGAAACTTGAATACCAATGTTCAAGCTATCTTTACCAAATATTTTTGGAAAGCATATGACAGCAAATAATACTTTTTAGTAGTGAAGGATAAGAGAAATTAATGGTTTGCGTTTAGGTAGGAATGTTATCAAGAAAGCCAAACATGTGCTCAGAACATATGGTCATCAAAACCGGACCTCAATGAACACTTCCAGTCCCATTCGTCTTCAATCTAAGACTTGTGTCCAAATCTTGCAACAGCAAACTGGCCATCATTCCTAGAAAAATCATCTTACTTCCACCTCTTACTCTTGTTGAATATCTGCCTGTTCCAATTCTTCTGTTTATGGAAATTTTTATAATTGAAGAAGGAAACTCCCTCCACATAATTATGTATTCTATGATATACTTAATCCCCATAACTTTGTATGCAGCCTCCTATTTATTGTCTACAGGCCAACATTCTACGAGACAAGTCTTCCTAACAGTAGCAAAGTGATGCTCTTTCTATGAAGTAAGGGGAAGACTTTTCAAAGCAATCATGTGAGCTAATGTTCGTAATAAGGTTATATTGCCTCAAAGACCTAATGTTTTAGAGAAAATGTGATAAGCTAGCCGAGATAAATCCCTCTAGCCATAAGTTAAAGTCCAATTTTTTTTTATGTGAAGAGAATGAATTCAATTCCCAAATATCTTTTAAGTAACTGTTATATTCACAGTTTTCTGCTAGACCTAATATTACAAAGATAAATATATGTAGTCTAAAATATCCCACTTTAATGCAAGGCATTTTATGTTAAATGTCGTAATGTGTCCTATACCCAAAGTATATGTTTTAAATATGGTAACTCCAGATGATAGAGCAGTGCTTTGACTAAGAGGATTAAGTACTTTTTTACAGAAGAGATGCTACCATTAATAAATCAATAAATTTGTGATGATGCAGTAAGGGAGAAAAATCGGAATAACTGAATGGACCTAATAATATCCAGAATACAGATCCTTCTGTGACAGAATTGACTTTAAGGCAACCACATTTCATATACAATATTGAGTATTTACTTACAGTATTTGTACTTTTAATCATATTAAAACATGTGCATAAAAACATTCTATTTAAATATATCACTTTAAAATAATTATTGTGTTCGCAATTACATTTTTTACAAGTTTGGACCATCTGCTTCTTGTATGAATAGAATTCCAATTTTAGAAGAGTAGTCAAAAAAGTGATTGAAGTTTTAAATTTTATCTTCCAGGAAAACATTTAATATACAAAAGATGTTTGCATTAAATATTTATATTATATTGAGCGGAGTCAAACAAATAACAAAACTGTGTTTTTCACTCGTAATTTTTCTACCATATCACCTTTTTCTTCCATGTAGGTTTCAGGGGAAAAATGATGTTACTGTGTTTAGCTTTACATAGGGAAAAGAAATAATGACTTTTAAAGGGAAAAATCCAAAGATGCTCTTTGTGTCCATTGGTTTCCTTCTTGAATAGGTAAATTATAGTGTCACTAGATGCTTACTCTTAACTTTATATCACCAAACACAATATCCCAGGTCCCAAACCACAAAGGGACCTATTTCCTCCAGTCTCCCGGTACAAACACAGGAGCACACTTCTTACGCATTATTCATTTTATTGATTACCATTTCTTCAAATGTCTCTACAGAACTTGAGTCTTGTTCTGGGAAAGAGAGATACAAGTGGTTGACACTAAAGCCCTCATCACAGCACGGATGACCAGTGTAAGCCTAGTATGGTCATTTTGACCTTGACAGTGGTCATATGGTCTAATTTGAACAAATGAGCTGTAAGGATAGATGAGCACAGTAAATCCCAGAGGTATTTCCTCATTCCAAAGAAAAAGAGAAAGAGAAGGAGAAGAAGGGGAGGGGAAGGGGGAAGAAAGAGGGAGAAGAAAGAGGAGGAAGGAAGAGGAGAAGGAGGCACCAGAGGAAGAGGGAAGGGGAAGAAGAAGGAGGAGAAAAAGCAAAAGAAGAAAGAAAATAAAGCAATGGAAAAAGAAGATGAATATATTTTTTTTAGAATTGAATCTGGAACGCTTCCATGTTTCATAGTAGAATCAAAACTTAGGAAATTCTGACACATTAAGGATATCAGAGCTAATAATCACAAAACAAAAGTATGGCTCCACTATGTCACTATTGAATAATAAAATCAAGCATAATTGCCCATCCTTTATATTTTGTTTATTGAGATGATAAACTACCTTAGTTGTGTGTGTGTGTGTGTGTGTGTGTGTATTTTTTAATTAGGATTTTATTTTTTAGAGCAGTTTATTTATTTTTTTTAACATTTATTTAGTTTTGAGAGACATAGAGACAGAGTGTGAGCAGCGGAAGGGCAGAGAAAGAGGGAGGTACAGAATCTGAAGCAGGCTCCAGGCTCTGAGCCGTTAGCACAGAGCCCGACGCAGGGTTCGAACTCACAGACCATGAGATCATGACCTGAGCTGAAGTCCGCAGCTTAACCGACTGAGCCACCCAGGCGCCCCTTTAGAGCGGTTTAAATTTCACAGCAAAATTGAGGATAAGGTACAGTTATTCTCTTTTCTTGTAAATCTGCTGTCTGGCTTGGGATTTAGAGTAACGCTAGCCTCATAGAATGAGGCCGGAAATATTCCTTCTGCTTCTCTCCTCTGACAGAGATTGTAGAGAACTGGTTTAATTTCTTTCTTAAAAATTTGCTAGAATTCACCAGTGAATACCATTTGGGTTTTTGTGCTTTCCATTTTGAAAGGTTATTATTTATGGATTCAATGTCTTTAATAGATATAAGCCTATTGAGATTGTCAGTTTTTTGTGTGAGTTTTGACAAATCATGTCTTTCAAGGCATTGCTCTATTTCATGAGGTTTTCAAATATGTATGCCTATAACTATTAATAGTATTCCCTTATATTCTTTTTAATATCCAAAACATCTGTAGTGACCCCCTGTCTTTTACTTCTGATATAAGTAAGTTGTGTCCTCTCTTTTTTTCTTAGTTAGCCTCACTAGATGCGAATTTATATCATTAATCTTGTCAAAGTACCAGCTTTCAATTTCATTGATTTTTCTCTTTTGATCTCCTATTATCAGTTTACTTAATTTCTGCTCCAATTCTTATTGTTTATTTTCTTTGGCTTACTTTGGAGTTAATGTGCCCTTTTCTTTGTAGTTTCCATAGGTGAAACTTAGATTATAGAATTAATTAATTAATTAATTTATTTATTTATTTATTTTCAAAGATATGCATTAACTGCTATAAATTTCCCTCGTTACTGCTTTCTCTGCATTCCACAGATTTTGATAAATTTTGTTTCATTTTCATGCATTTAAATATTTTAAATTTCTTTTCAGATTTACTCATTGACCCATGAGATTTATTCAAACCCTTGTTTAAAATTATGTTGTTTGACTTCTGTATATTTGGGGATTTTCCATTTATATTTCTGTTAGCGATTTCTAGTGTAATTCTGTTGTGGCCTGAGGGCAGACATTGCATGTGTTCTATTATTTTAAGTTTATTAAGGTGTTTTATGGCCCTAAATTTCATCTTTTTTGGTGAATGTTTCATGTAGGCTTGAGATAAATGTGTATTCTGTTGTTGCATGAAGTAGTCCCTAGATGTCTCAGTTATATCCAGTTAACTGAGCGTATTATTGAATTTAACTGTTACCTTACTGATTTTCCGCCTGCTGGATCCATCCATTTTTGGGAGAGAGCTGTTGAAGTCTCCAACATGATAGTGGATCCAGCCATTTCTCTTTGCAGGTTTATTAGTTTTTGTTTCATTTTTGGATACTCTGTTGTTAGGTGCATACATGTTCGGGATTGCTTCATTGGGATATTGACCCTTTAATCATTATGTAGTGTCCTTCGTTATTCCTGATAACTTTCCTTGCTTTGGCATTGACTTTGTTTGAAATTAATATAGCTAATCCTGTTTTCCTTTGATTAAGGTTAGCATCGTATATTTTCCTCTAAGTGTATTTTATTCTATATGTGATTTTATATTTAAAGTGTGTTTCTTGTATATTTGGGCCTTCTTTTTGATCTACTTTGACAATCTTTGTCTTTTAATTGGTGCATTTAGACCATTGACATTCAAAGTGATTATATACTTGGATTAATATTTACTATTTCCTATGTTTGTTACTGTTTTCTATTTGTTGTTTTTGTTCTTTGTTTCTATTTTTGCATTCAACTTTTTTTCTGCCTTTTGTTTTAATTGGCATTTTATATTTATATTGAGCATTTTATCATGTTTCTCAGCCTAATAGTTATACTATTAAAATCTTTTAATTTTATTAGTGGTTACCCTAGAGTTTGCAATATATGTTTACAGCTAATCCAAGTTCACTTTTAAATAACACTATACAATTTCACAGATAATATGAATACCTTATAGAAAGATGATCTGAGTTCCTGCCTCACATCCCTCGTATCATTGCTATCATTCATTTCTTTCATATATAAACATGCATAAATATATATAAAATATATATATCATCTATATATTTGTTCATGCCAATAGTCTGTCTATTTCTTTAAGTATGCAATTCATTTCTCCAATTATATATATGTATATATTGTATATGTATTAACATTCACAGTAATATATTTTAGAAACACTCTAATACCTCTTGCTATTAGCTAAAACTAGATTCCATGCAAAAAACTTTAATATAAATGCCATATTTGTTTATTTTTAATTTTGTTTAATTTTTATTAGAATCGGTCAAAATTACAACATTAAGGAAAGTGTAGCTTTATTTTCTCACTTATTCTGTTTTTTCAAATCTCATGTAATGAATATAGTCTGATATTTATGGATTTATTAGTATTTTTATTGATGAAATCATTGACAACTTCAGGTACCAAACTTGAAATCAATGGTAAAAATTTTTTAGAAGCAGTTGCACTTGAAAGCTGTTAATGGAAATTGTATCATCCTTTAGAAATAAATGTGTTAAAAATTTTACTTCTATTTCCAAGGCTTAAAAAGAATAGAACTGGTACTAATAAGGTGAAATTATGCCAAAATGTTTAACACCAGAGATAGACAAAAAGATTCAGTGTAATTGTGTTTTAAAATGTGATCACTAAATAAAAATTTAGTGAAGTAAACTTATAATTTACATAGATTCGAAATTTTCAAATATATATTTGTATTATCATTGAAAATAAATCAATAATTAAAGAAAAGCTGCAAAAATGGTTAACTTAGATTTTTAGTTTGGGAAGGAATTAGACATGTATCCTCAGAGAAGCGCCCTTCTTTGAAGGTAAAACGGAGGATAAAAAGCCCCATTTCTCAATGGCTTCATCTTAATTCAAGAGATAGCTACAGCTCTCAGAGCTCAGCAACAGGCAAGAATGACCTTAAATGGATAGGTTCTTTTTTTTTTCCAGTTACTAGAGTTGAATGCATCTGAAAAAGGGAATTCATGCAATTCACTTAACTATGGAAATCATCATATAACTGGGATAGTCAATGGAAATTTCAGCTTATATATAGCAAGAAATTATGTCACTTAGAATGGTGGTACAATTTTCATCATGTATATATTTTCTGTCTTGATTTAAATTTACAAAAAAGATTGCAGAACTTCTAATATTTTAACTATTTTTAAAAATAAGAGTCCATTGGAACACCACTTAAAATATCACTTAAAACAGAGTTTGAAATGGCTTAATATAGCACTAAACCAAAAACATCACAATATCTGTTCTAGTGGTTGCCTAGCATTTGTCTGGTAAATTCAGGGCAAGTGAGTCTCGAGGAGAAATCATTCTGTCCTAAATCCCACAACTAATATCACGTCCTTCTTTCCTGAACTCTCAAATCTGTGTTTGTTTTCATCATTTGGTTACTTTAAGTAAGGACTTATCCTTGTTGGAACTATTGTACGTGTGACTGTCTTTTCTTTTCAGTTAAGTTGTAACCTCCTTGAAAAGCAATGTCTACAGCTCACATTTTCTTTGCTCCATCCACAGAATCCAACCCACACATAGTTGGTCCTCCCTGCTCAAAGCACTTTGCCGAAAACTCAGTTGGTGCATTTATTGGCTACAGAACTTGCCTCCTAGCCGGTAGTTGCATTAAGGAAGACTGAGGTGCTGGTCCTTGGATGACACCCACACTCAGCCCAGTCCCTGGTACACAGAATAATGAAGTGCTCTTGTTTCTGCATTCTTTCTCTGCCTATCCGAGTAGAAAGTATCAGTGGAAAAACAAACAAACAAACAAAAACCTTTTATTGCTCAAAACAGCTTACTTACTGTTTAACTGCCAAGACACTATTTACACTTGGCCTAAATCTTTTGTCTTATGACTTACATACATTCCTATTTGTTTTATGCACCGAGCTTAAAAGAATAACCCTTATTTCTCCTGATGTTGAGGTAGCATTTTACCTCCCAAGGAACTCTAAGCTCTTACCCAGGCTTTAGGACTTACATGAGAATATTTTCAATGTTTCTGAACAATACACTTATCATAATGATCATTTTCGACATAACATTTCAACAGTGCATGCAATATGTAATTAACTATGTACAACTATATAAATAATTTAATAGTTCATCATAAAAAACAAATGTACACATAGACTTTTCACAAGACATTTTCACTAACTTTCAGTGTTAATGTATGAGACTTGAGATACAGTTCAAATTCTCCAGTGAAATAGTAGAAATAGAGGTTACGATACAGCTCAAATTTGAAAACTTCTTTATGCAAGTGTTTCTTTCTCTCTTATAATATATGAATTTGGATCCAACAGTACAAAATAACTTTTTTTCAGAATGCTATAAGTCAAACAGGTTTCTTATATAATTATTAAAATATGCATACCATGGTCTATTTCATATATAGAATTCTTTCATTTAAAAATATTTCAGAAAAGAATAAACCTTGTTTTGTTTCAAAATCTGTATAATTGATAGGTTGAGTTCCAGATGACTAAAATGAAATAGAGCCAGAACTCTGAGATACACTCTGTAGGTTTTTATGCTGTGCTTAGCCATTATATGTTTATTTGAGAGTTCTCAGTCTCTCTGAAAATCCTGGAGACTGGGAAGATGGTAAAAATCCAGCCCAGAAGTCACTTCAAGTCATGAACTTGATTTTTGTGGTTTACTTCCAGCTTCACTTCCCTTTATGTAGAAAGAATTATACACCAATTTGCCACAGAACTCCACAGGCATTTACCCATGAGAGGATTTGTTTAAGTAGTGGCATCAATTTTGGCCACAGGAGAGCCAGGCATACATGCAATGAAGTGATGTACTTGTGACTTCCCGTGGATTCAATTTTCTATGGTCCTTCACTGTGGTGAATTACCTGTTTGATTAGTTTAAGATTATGTTTTTGGTGAAACTAATATTTTGAACTTAACCTCAAAGAAAGGTAGTACCTATAATATATTGTTAATATTATAATAATTCTTCAAAGAAAATCTACACATGAGACTTTAAAATTTGATGAAATCAAAGGATACACTCACTACACATTGACCCTAGGAGAGTTTTCTTCTAACTCATCAAGTCTCCTAACACTGAGAAACATATAATAATAGTATATATGTGGCATGTTTTATTGCAAAAGGTTTTGAAGTTTTATTTAATGCTGAAATGGTCCCCATTGAGATGTTAAGATTCCCCTTTATAGTTGCACTGATATTGGAAAAACATACCCACACACTAAGGGAACCTCAACTCAGCTGTGCTTCTGCCTTGGTTTGGTGGGTAAAAATGAATATATTAATATGTTTGTGACTCGTACAATTTGAATGTTATTCACGAGGATGAATATATGCTATGAGATAAGTTTTGATTTGGCTCTTGGCATTTGTCGTTGCTTATTTTCTATTCAATTCGACTAACCTTCTGTTCCTTGGGAATTCCAGTGAGAAGGTAGTAGGAAATTAACTCCATTGCTCCCAAATAACTTGAAATTTATGAGTCATTAGCACTCGTGAACAATGCACTGACATCTTTAGTGATAACCTTATAATGGATGGAGGCCATGTCCAAAGTAGTTTTGTTGTAGCTTTGGGTACCATTCAATATTGTTAAGCATGCATTGATAACACCTTGGGGGAAGCTCATAATACTTAATTATTTTCCAATATCTTTAATCATTTAAATCATAGAGATATGCTATGGCCATAAAGCCATTTTTGTGTTGTTTTAAATTCAACAGTGATTGTTGCTGAGCTCTGGGAAGAGAACTTCTCTCCTTGTCTAATTCAGAACACTAACCATAGTTAGGAAACAGAACTGTGGTACAAGTAAAAATAAGGAGGCTAAGGACAATTCAGGGAAGTCCAGAGCTTACAGGTATGTTTGGTGTACTGTATAGTTCGCTGTAAAGTGAGAGTTATTTTAGAATAATCTAAGAAAATGGAGTCAAGAGGAAGTCAAATTATTTAGTACTGAGTCACTATGTATACCCCCTTCCTAATGATTCTACTTTAATTTGTTTTATATACTGGTTTCCACATAAGGTGTGGGCTGCTTTTTTGGAAATGAGAGTCTGCTGCTAGTAACATAAAAAATCTACAACTAACATTTCCTTCTCATTTAATAGTTCAGGAAAGAAATCATGTAAGATTATATACATGTAACCGAAGATGTCAGGGATGAGAAACAACTAGACTCTCTTTAGTTTGATTCTAGTGTTTTTGTTGTACCACCTTGTCTTTAATTAGAGAACACCCCTGAAGGTAAGAACAGAGCATAAATACAGTATTCATTAGTTTGACACATCTCAACTTCTGGCCTTCTACCAGCACCAATGTCATTTTATGGTGTGATTCAATTCATCTGGGAAATATCTCAATAAGCTGCTTGCACCATATATACTCTACGAAAGTTACTTCTCTGCCCTCCGAATGGATGTAAGTGTATAAACCCCGAAAGCCTCTAGTTGGTCAGAACTTCGGCAGCACTACAAACCGATAGGCTGACCATCCATGGAGTGTGATTCCCAGATCTACTACTATTACTTCTTGCTATGTGACCTTGGGCAAGTCACTTAGCCCCTTTTTGCTTCACTTTCTTTGTCTATGAAATGGTTATAAGGAATACATGAATTAATGTTTGAAAAGTACTTACAATAATGCTTTCCCTGTAATAAATATTCACATTTGTAAAATAAGTAAGATTATCACCTTAATGAGACAATACAGCTCTTAGAAATGGAAGTATAAGAAATAACAAACAGCTTGCATGCACACACACACGCACACACACACACACACACACACACACAATACATGACTATGTAGCAATCTCGTTTGGTGTTTCAGAGGATACTAAGTAAAGATTGTTAATGGATCTATCTGAGCTTTTGTGCATAACAGTGAATTACTCTGCTTCTGTAGTCAATAATGTTCAAGAGTGTATCTTCTTTCTCAAGTAGGCATTGCATTACAGTTAGCCAGACTTTGACACTTTCTGCACTGGGCTCCTGTGAGGTAATCTATTTGGGGCCTTCCCAGAAGATTCATTAAGTTGTATTGAACGTGTCTGCTAGCCTCATGGGCAAGGCAAGGAATACCAAACACAAAACACCTGTGCTCTCAAGTTAGCACCAATTCTGTTTCTTTAGCCAATTCAAGGTTTCATTTATTATTTATAACATTCCGAATGTGTTGGGACCTAATTATTTCTGAAAGTTCCGCATCCCTCACTCCATGTCATGTCAGTTGCAGCTGGCTGGAATCTTATCTATTCTTAGATTCGAATTTAAAGCAGAATATTCTCTGTGGATAGCCCTCGCCTCCTGAATGTGCTCCCCTCAGTAATCTATCAAAAGTTCAAATAAGAGAGAGTTTAGGTCATGATTTATGATGTCCTCAGTCTTCTCAAAATTTGACTAATTTTTGTCATCTTTCTCTAAGACAGAAACAATAGTGCATTTAATATCACTTATTATTAAGTTGCAAAAAGGTTGAGTTAATATATGCACCCTAATCATTGATTTTTAAGCAAATGATAGAATAGTAAACCATTAATAACCAAAGTGGTGTTTAGATGTCAAGAAAGAGTGTATCTACTCAGATATACTTCAGTCCATCACTAGGATTTTCTCAGCATCTACTATTGAAGACATTGTTTTTAAAAATGTTTTTAAAAGGAAATTCAAAACCAGAAACCTCCATAAGCTCTTTAGGAATGCAGGTACCTGGCAGTGTAGACCCATTGATTCAGAATCTCTAGAGCTGAGGCCTAGAAATTAAAATTTTAACAAATGCCATTGGTGATTCCAATGTTTGAAAATCTCTGGTTGTCAAATATGAAAGTGCTAATTTTCCCATCTTCTTTGGTTCTTCAGCTATTTCCAGCAACTGCTGGCCAGACAGGGTGTGACTGGCAGACAGGACACAACTGCTTCAGTCTGCATGTGTGTATTAATTTATCATCCCTACTACTCGCCAGTTACACGACCTCTTCGCTCAGATCTGCGAATACCACAGGGAGAAAAGACACAGATTTTGCTTAGGGTTTGACTTGTAACACCCAAACGGCTGCCGGAGGAACTGAGAATGCAGGGACTTTTTCTTGGCACTAGCATAGCATACTCCCGAGAGTACTGCCGGCCCAGATTCTGTATTACAACTAAGAACATCTCTTTATTTCCATCTCACTCTCTTACTTTAATTGGATGAATGAGTCACATCTACGGCTTTGAAAACTCTCCTGACCTGAATTACTGACCTTTTGTGGTTTCCACTCTTTGACTGAGAGACAACTATATATCCAACTACTCTTCCTTTGTGGTCTCTGCCAATATTATTTCCTTTCCCCATCCTCTGCATGCAGCTACTTCTTAAAGTGTTGTTCTCAACTCCTTTATCCCTCTGTACTCCCTGTCGAGGACCATCAGTCTCTTTCTGTAGCTTTAACCAACAACTCTATGTTGGTGATGCTCAAACGTTTTTCTTTAGCTCTAATCACTTTAGAAAACCGAGACCCACTTTCCACTGCTATCAACATTTTCACTTCCACGTCCCATTGTAAGCTTTACATTCTGCAAATCTGCAATGGAATGCATTCCCTTAAAAAAAGAAGAAAAAAATCTGGTTATAAATTTGGTCTTTTCCAACAGTGGATTCTCTCTCCATCCTCCTATATCTGTGGTTTAGAAATATTAATCAACTTTGACTTCTTTAGTCCTGAGTTAATCACTGAATTGATTTACTACTATTTATAACAATTCTTCATAGAAATCTCAGGAATCCTGGGACCTTTTGGACAAAGAAAGTATTTAACTCTAAAGGACATAATATATTATAGTAATTGTAAGCAGTACTTAGAAACAAGAGAAACTGGCTTGTATTTTGTAACACTGTATGCTGCAGAAACACTGGTATATTACTTAACTCTTCTAAACTTCCATTTCTCTTCCATTTCTCCAATATGAATTTATTTATTCTTTCAACAGATATTGTGGGGAACCTTGTAAGTCACATCACTGTACTAGAGTCTTGGTATACTATATTGGACAACATCTCTTCACTCATGGGGAATATCAATGAGGGCTTTATTTGTGATGAAAAAGAAGTAATAGATTTAAAATACTTGGCACAAAGTAAATGCTCTAAAATATTGTTTCCCTAATGTGTTTTCTGGCCCTTGGCTAACATCTCAAATTTCAACGGGTACTGCAGGTGTTGTTTGTTTGTTTGTTCTTTCCTTATTAAAGCTGCCAAATATATCTCACTAGACCTCTTTGGCTTGCCTCCATCAAGAGGGACTACGAAGTGGGATATAGTTGCCCCATGTTCTCTGAGTCTTCTTTCCTCAGGGAAGATTTGTCAACATCTTTTATCTTATCTTATTTTTCCTGAAGAATCAATAAAAAATCTTACTTAGTGGAGTGATACGGTCAAAATTACAAGACAGATTTTTGTGATTTTCCCCCCACTACGAGTAGTGACCAAAAAAGGTAAAAAAAAAAAAAAAAAGTCACTACTAGTTTTCTTTCTTGATTGACAGGTTGGATAGATGTGCCAGCACCTGAGATTAATTTAAGAGGAAGAGAAGGGAAGGGGAAATAACTATACATTTATTTGGAAATACTAACTTTGAGGTTCTTGTTGAATTTTTAGGTGAAGAGTTTAGCGGAAATTCAGAAAAACTAATAGGAAGCTTGGAAGGAGGCCTAGGCTAATAAGGTTTGGGATATACCAACTTGAAGTTGGTAGTCAAAACTATGTTGGTAGATTATTTCATTTGTTTTAAAATTTTTTAAATTATGCACTCACAGTATACTAAACATTATTCTTGAAGCTAAGGATTAAAGATTGAATAAAACTCATATTATCCTTAACCCAAGGGAGCTAATACTCTGTCAAAGACCAAAAAATCAAGTAAATAAATATAATTGGGGAAGCATAATAAATCATGTGCATTGTCATAAAAAGAAATGTTTGTTTCCCTTTAAATTGGATGAACAGACAGAAATCCACTGTACTTGAGTGGGAATAGGAGGGGACAGAGAAATCTGGACTTCAGGCAAAAACAATAAGAATCATTGAAAAGATTTAGTTTTTAACTCTTAAGTGAAATAGTGACTCATTAAAGAGTGACACATTGCCCTTATTATTATACGGATAGGCAAAGGCAAGAATGTTGCTGCAACCTCATTCTTGAGCTCTAGAACATTTCCTGTGGGTAACTTTTATAAATTCACCAACCATGAGGTGGGTATGTTACGTGAAAAAGAATTGAGCTCAGATAATTTAAAGTGATTAATAGCCAAGTACCTCTAGTAGGACTTCTGATCTTTATCTCAGTGATTTTAATCCAGTATGGATTACCTCCACTTTTCTGAAAATGTCCTGATTCCTGTGCATTTCAATGTTTTATGTCTATATTTCCATACTAATAAAAGCTTCCTATACCAGAGTATTTATGCTGGAATTTTCCCACACAATGATCAGTTGCCAAGGGCTGTTCTTTCTGAACTCAGGTCCTGTGTAACAAGGGTTGTTAGCAAAGGTACAGGTTGAACTTCAGCAGCAAAGTCAGAGCCTTTCGGCAGAAAATATTTCAGAATATGATTTTCAAAATACATAATCATGAGTCCTAATGACCCAAAGGTGGAGAGTGTAATTAATTATATGGACATTGATGAATCTTGACCATTAGCTGGGGCACATCAGTTCAGTATGCAGTAAACTGAGGTACAAAATTATCAGCAATTTAAGTCAAAATCATTGATCACAACAGGAACTAGCAATAATATTGTCTTCAAAGAACTCTACACATGTATATATAATAACTGTAGCAAATATAAATGACATGTTTAGGGGCGCCTGGGTGGCTCAGTCAGTTAAGCGTTCAACTTTGGTTCAGGTCATAATCTTGCAGTTTGTGGGTTCGAGCCCCACGTCAGGCTCTATGCTGATGGCTCAGAGCCTGGATCCTGCTTCAGATTCTGTGTCCCCTCTCTCTCTGCTCCTCCCCACCTCATGCTTGCACGTGCTCTCACCGTCTCTCAAAAAATAAATAAACATTAAAAAATAAATAAATAACATGTTTAATGTGCTCTTTTAGACACGTTTATATGACTCTCCCTCAAATAGTACTATTATCATCACCATTAAAAAAAAAAAAAAGAGTGAGCAGGAAATCTGCTAGAAGTTCACTTAGGCTAAAAGCAGCAAGTCTAGAGTTTGAACCACAGCTGCCTAGATTTACTGTTTTTATGTATGTAAAACAATACTGCGGAAGTGTAACACTATAAATTGTGTTAATCTTTATATTTTAATTATTGTCGGCTATTAAAGTTCAGAACTGCCAGATTTAAATAACTAGAGTTTAAACTTTTTTACTTGAGTCATCAAAAATTGTTTTATATTTAAGTGTACAAAGATTTATAAGATGTAAAAGGTGATTGTAGGTTGAGAACATAGGACAATATTTTTTATCTTTAAATACAGTTACAATCGTTCAGTTTTAAGTACTAAATAATCCCTTATCTTAAAAAAATGACTCCCACTGCTCAAGGACACAAAATTATTATGTCCATATTGTCTACAATTTTAGATTGATTTCCTGTCATTATATTGTTGGCTTAGTTTATAATCGGTTGCATGAGTTAGTAAGTATGACAGCTGCTTGATTTGGTGTATGAGAAAAACGGCATTCTGATAAAACTATACCAGTAAGAAAAAAAATCAAATAGCAAATTTTTCACATCAGAAGGATATAAGGAACCCAGGATACTTTAATGACTTAAATAGACACATTACCCTTGCATTAGAAATACCTTTAGTTAAAACTGTATTTAAATAACTAAAACAGATGTATCAAAAAGCTATAATAAGAGCCCAGAGGGAAAATATTCCATTTGCTGCCTTGTTACTAAATTTATGTGAATTTTCTAGAATGTTAGATAATATACTTAAGTGTTGGTTTGTATACATATTTTAAACATGTTTTATTGTATTAATATTTTTAAATTGAAAGTTTTTTATGGTATCTGAAAGCAGAAAAGGAACTTTGTTAATAACTCATTTTTTATGTAACCTCAGTTATTTTTATCAATTCTACTTTATTAAAGAAAATAATTGCTAACATTTACTGAGTGTTTCCCTTAGGTCATTGCTTTAGGTGTATGAAATCCTATAACATTCACAACAACCTTATGAAACAGGTGTTATTATTAAGTCATTGTATAATGAGGAAACTGAGAAACAGAGAGCCTGGGGACTTTCCAAAATTTGTACATTTTATAATTGGAGAAGTTCGAATCTTAATCTTGTTTACTTGTTTCCTGAGCCAGGAATAAATACATTAATAATACATTAATAATAATAACAAGCCATTAATAAATACATTAAAAAATATGTATATATCCCCATCCAATCTCAGGCGCTGGTGCAAACTTGTTTTAGAGAGCATTTATTTAAGTTATACAAGGAAAATCCAATTTTAAAGAATAAGCACATATTTGTAAACAGCGATGCTTTATTAGATTCTTATAGGATGTATTATAGATAAAGTATTTTTTCTACTTTGAAGAATTCTATTTAATTCTAATAAACGAAAAGTTCTTCAAGGTTGATATATTCTTCAGCTTTTATCTTTCCAGAGACTAATTTTTTAAATAAAGGCCAGTGCACCCGAATCTGGTTGTCATAGTTAACTCTAGGGAGTAGGATTATATTGGATGACAAAAGTGAAGGAGAACTTCACCCGATAATGTTTATATTTTGTACCATTTACTTTTTTGAAGTAACTGTTTTGACTCTTGTAATTAGAAGAAAGGTGAAACTTCCTGGCACAGTCTGTGGATATTGCCACAGATAAAAATTTTGTTTCACAGATGAGAAAACGGATGCTAAGAGAGGGGTGGTAAAATGACCAGGACCATCTAACCCCATAGTCCATGCTCTTCCCATTAAACTTGAAGTACTAAAACCAAAAAAGTAAGCAAGCAATGTAGGCTTAGAAATTCAGCCTTGGGCCCCGTTAGTTGCATAACTTGTGTTAGAACCTACAATTCCACCATGATTCCTGGCATAAGTTTTTAAAAGGCAGGGACTCTGTCATATTTACCTCCATCCTAACACAATATATGGCCTACATCTAGAATTCAGTAGCTACTGAACTTGAATGAATTGAACAGAGTATTTTTATTTATCTTCAAGGTGACACTCTTCATGGACGTGTAGTTGGAAATCTCTTGGCTTTATCTCATGGTCCCAAGTCACAAATCAAACTTTTCCTTAAAAAAGCAATAGAGCAATCAGTAATATGTTTTTCAAAACTCAGTTAAACAAGGAATTTTAATAAACTTCCAGACAACCACTTTTGAAATTGGTGGGAATGAGCAGTGGTCCTTCTATTCTTCTGTGGCACTGGAATTCTTCCTAAGACCTTCCAAAGGAGCCAAAGGACACTATTTTGTCTGCCTAGTTTTCGTCTTCCCGTATCTCCTTTAGCTCTCCATTTATCTCTGTTGCTTATCTATAAGGCTCAGTATGGGAATAAAAATGTTAATAAAGGAATGAGGATTACCATGAGGCATAAAATAATCTCATTCCCTTTTCCTTAATTCATAATATGAGCATTGACAGTAACTGAAAGTGTTTCAAGCTTAAGGCATATAGCATTTCATTCTCTCATTGTGACTGAACAGCAGAACAATGTTTCATTCTTAAATAATTGCATATGAAAGACAACAAAATGTTATTCAAACAAACAGGAAAATTCATAATCTGTTAATAATGATTTTCGAGAAATACTCTAGCAGGCATGGCAATTTCCACCCTAAAACCTAGTGGTTCCATACACTGTGTAAGAAAATTTAAATTATATCATTTTTAAAACTGCCTAGGCATTCTACATTTCCTGTAATTATCTTCCTTTTTCAATATCCATTATCTTTGTAAGCTTAGGGTTTGTTCTTAAAGAATCAAGCCTATAGCCATAAAAATAGTAATGTATGTTTAGTAACTGTTGCCATTATACTAAAAATACATTTGAATCTATAAGATTTCATAATTTCAGGACTCTTCCCCAATACCAAATACCTTGAATTTCCTACAGTTGAGCAATGGAATAGGTTTGTATTGCTTTTCTAATTAAAGTGTAGAAAGTTAATAGCTTTGGACATCTCTGTAAAATGAGTAAATGCGTACCCCTGTCTTGACATTTCCTCCAGCATTGATTTGAAAACACTAAATGTATTTTATTTTGTGGAACCAGAACATAAAAATCCACCTAGTAATTGTTTTCCATTGATATTCCCTCAGTGAGTTTGCATTTGTAGGATATGAATTGGCATTTATAATTCAGAGCCAGTCAAATAATAGAATTTGTAAACTGAAGCTCTTAATTTTTATTAGGATAACTTCACAAAGTGGATGGTTTTGTACAGCCTATTCACTTATCTCTTATTTCCAAAATTGATGAAAGAAATAACAAATTTGCCTATAGAGCAGAAAAGAAGAAATTTCACTTACATGAGCAATTCACTTAAAACACACTTCTTAGAAAACTTATTTTGATTCTTTAGGGCCAGGGCATCACTGAGAAATCAACTTTACATTAAATATTTTAGCAGAAGGCAGTTTTAACACAAGGGTTCAGGTCTGGTTAGCAGGAGGGCCCCCCAGATTTGTGGCGAACTTAGGAACTTTTGACTTCACATAGGTGTGGAAAACATGAATAATGCCCTTAGTATTGATTATATGCCAGGAGGAAAAAAGTCAGAGTAGTGCATCTATGGGAATGAGATGAAGCTGTGGCATAGGTCAAACTGTGGATAAATGCAATATCAGTGCAACAATAATATGCTCTCCTTTCCCAAGATTTAGAGTATAGAGTAATCCTGAGGGATTCTCAAGCCAGGGAAGTGTGTATTGCATCTGTGTCTCATCACTTGCTATAAATTATAATTGATATATAGATAAAGCCAACCTAGGAGGAACTTGTTGATCTTTTATCCTTAATGAAAAGAGAAATTATAAAAGGGCAGGACAAAATGGTATATGGAAGTTGGCAAAGGATAATTACCATAAATGTTGCTCTGATGTTATGGTTATTGATGGTGTGCAATGGTTGGGATCTTCTCTCTCTCTCTTTTTTTTTTTTTTTTTTTTTCCTTTCTATGTGAGTCAAGTAGGATGGGCTCCAAAAGATGGGACTAGAGTAATTACTCCATTTAACTAGTAAACATAAAATGTATAAAAGACAGGGTTCTGGCATGAGAACTGATGGACTCCCTCCCAAGAAGTTTTATCTACTCGATTGATTCTGATATCTACATATAGTTATCTACTCTCAATCTTAGTCTTCAGCCTTGACACTTTATTTTGAACTTAGACACTCAACATATTCAAAAGAAAATTCTTAACTTTCCATCTCTCTTTCTCTTGTCCTTCTGTCTCCGATATTGGCACCGCCATCTCTTTGTTTGTCTAAGCTAGGGCAATCAATTTTTCTTCACTTTGTTATATTATACCCCCCTTATCCTCCACAATGGTTGGAACAAAGGCCTATTTATGATAAGTCTCTAACTTCTCCTCCTTTTCTTCTTGATTGCTATTGCTACACTCTGTTTTCTCACCATCTCTATCACAAAGCATTGCATTTATCTCCAAACCATGTAAGAAATAAGAGCCAACAAGGATGATGAGATTGTCTCTCATAAAGATTATTATTTTTGTTTTTTACTCAAGTATAATTAACATACAATGATATATTAGTTTCAGGTGTACAATATGATTCAACAATTCTATACATTTCTCAGTTCTCAAGATAAGTGTATTTTTAATCCCTTTATATGTCCCCCAACTCGCCCCCCCCACCACCCTGCATCCTTCTTCTGGGAGCCACCAGTTTCTTCTCTGCATTTAAGAGTCTGTTTTTTTGTGTATTACTTTTTTTCTTTGTTCATCTGTTTTTTTTCTTAAATTATACATGTAAATGAAATCATATGTTTTTCTCTTTCTCTGACCGACTTATTTCACTTAGCATCATACCTTCCAGGTCCATCCATGGTGTTGCAAATGGTAAGATTTCATTCTTTTTATGGCTGAGTAATATTCCATTGTACATATATATATATATATATATATATATGTATGTATGTATATATATATGTATGTATATATGTATATATATATATACCAATCTTCATTCATCTATCGATGGACATTTGTGTTGCTTCTATAT
This sequence comes from Paguma larvata, assembly GCA_030068075.1. NCBI lineage: Eukaryota > Metazoa > Chordata > Mammalia > Carnivora > Viverridae > Paguma > Paguma larvata. The sequence goes on along the minus strand of CM057839.1, from coordinate 49,024,493 downwards.
CTTGGCTGTTGTAAACGAAGGTGCAATAAACATAAGGGTGGATACATCTTTTCAAAATTAGTATTTTCATTTTCTGTGAGTAAATACTCAGTAGTGGAATTACTGGATCATATGATAATTCTATTTTTAACTTTTTGTTTAGAATAATAACTCTGTTCAGGGTGGAGAGGAGACCTGAGGCAAGGAGATGAATCAATAACTAGTTTCACTTGTCATGGAATCCCCTTTACAACTCAAAATTCAATGGAATTGGGTTGTTGTTGTTATTGTTGTTGTTTTCTTTAATTTGATGTTACTCAGAGTGATTTTATGTTGTGTGACTTCAGCTTAAGGATTTTTAAAATAGAGGATATTGCAGGTTTTGATCACTGTTTCCACCAAGTTCTTTTGGGGGACATACAGCTATCTGTCTTAGCATCAGTGGGTAGAGGGCTGATCAGGACATCCCTTAGCCTATAATAATATACTAATAGTGATTATAGGAGTTAAATACTTCTGTTAAATACTTGGTCTCTGTGTATCAGACACTCTGCTAAGGTACTTTACACAGACTATCAAGATCAATCCTCACAGTAACTCTATGAGGTGTGTAGTATTATTATTCTCATTTTACAGACAAAGAAATCAATTTTCAGAGAAGTGAATTAGATTATCCGAGGTCTCACAACTGGTAAATTTTTGAGATCCACATTTGAATGTGGGCTGATTCCAAAGATACCTTCTATAGTAAACAAACACTAGGGGATCATTTGCCTGAGTTTGAATTCATTTTGATCTATTGGACTGAAGCTAATTTATTAAGTGATTCATGCGTTGGTTTTCTCATCCGTAACATGACATTAATAATATGTGTCTTAGAGGATTGGTATGAAGTTTAAATTAGTTAACATATCTAGAATAAGATTTAGCACATAGTGAAAGATGTATACACATTAAGTTTTTTATGTCCCTCTACTGTAGCATTATTGCACATAGTAGGCTCTCAACGAATATAATGGTTATAATCAAGAGTAGTAAATCTAAATACCCTTAGTATGGATGTACGAGAGCATAGAAGTTAGGAACTAAGTAAATTGGGGACTGTCTGCCCCATATAAAGTTACTGAAAATTTAAAAACACTGTTCTTGCCAAATAAAACCCTTGTAGGGCCAAGATTTTCTGACTTCCAAGATTAGGTCATTCAAACACCCAAGTGCCGATAAAAGAAAAGAAAACAAAAACAAAATGAGAGCTTACGAGATATGTTCCAACAGACAAATTAGTAAAATTTTTCTGTAATGCGTTTCTTGTTGCTCTCTGTTGAATAATCAGCTCTTTTTTCAGTAATCTCAATTGCTCCTTCATGGAACCATTTTTTATGAACTTGACCTTATACTGCTATCTCAAAGTAGTCTTCTATCCCCATCAGTAACTGTATATAAAGGATCCCTACCTTAAATAAGGTTAATAAAATATTCTAACCTTTAATTGGCCATGGAATGTCTTTTAATAATGACCTCTTGTGTATTTAAACATGCAACGATGTTTACAACTTGTTTTGCATGTTTAAGATGTTTACCTTCTTTCAAAGTGAGATGCAGCTATATGGTAAAAATTGTGCTGCTTGAAGAGATGGAATTGTGCTCTTTATTTCTTTAGTTTCTTATCGCAAACACATGTACCCACTATGTATTTCTAATTTATTGTATATATACAATAAATACTACTGACCAAAATTCCAATACTTTTAACCTTACTCTCAAATGCTCTTCAAATAAGAAAATTTAAATAACATGAAATGTATAGTAAAGCTATGAACAGAAAACTAAACCTGGAAAATATTTATCAAAAGAAAAAAAGCTAGACAAAAAGAAATCAGTCAGTCAGTGCCCTTGATGGCGAAACCCTTCATTACACTCATTACATGAGTGGAGATAGTGTATAAAAGTATAAGTTTGAACCTGTACATATTCTTCTTCAAGCTAAAATATTTTTAAGCACAACATTAGATACCTTAGATAAAACATTTGTTTCTACCATGCATAATTAAAATGGAAATAGAAATGCATTAATGCAGAATAAATTTTTTTACAACCTTGATCCTGTCATGGAGAACTCAGTGTGTCATTAGCACCTGCTTCCATGTCTATTAGAAAGAGTATACGCTCACTGCCAATCTTGTCACTGAAAGAAAATAAGACAATATAGTACGTATCTTAATCTTATGCTGAATTTAGTTTTTTTCTGTAACTTATGTTGCCATAAACATAATTGTCATTAATAAAAATATTTCCACTTGCAAAAAAGAGGTAGAGAAATTCTGCAGAACATCATCCAAAATAAAGAAAATGCTTTTTGTGAGAGAAAATATCCTTAAAGATTAGCATTAAAACATAACATTGAATACTTAAATAAGGCACAAATACCTAGTTTCAAAATGTATATTAAAAATTGAGGTCAGGGGCACTTGGGTGGCTCAGTTGGTTAAGAATCTGACTCCTGATTTCAGCTCAGGTCATGATTTCATGGTTCGTGTGTTCAAGCCCCATGCCGGGTTCAGTGCTGGCAGTGAAGAGCATGCATGGAATTCTCTCTCTTGGTCTCTCTGTTCTTTCCCTGCTCACTCTATATATTTCTCAAAGTAAATTAAAAAAACCTTAAAACCTGAGGTAAAATAACTTTGTAAGCAATTTATTATATTATTTTTAATTCTAAAATACAACTCTCAGGCATAACAGAACTTTCGAAACTTACCTAAGTATTTGAGAAATACTCTTTTTCTAAATATAGAGTTTTATCTAAGTATAGATTTATTATATAAATACACTGAGAAGAAAATAATGCCACAAATGAAGACTTCTTCATCTCTGTCTTACATATCCAATGGCAAATGTTTACATTATAAACTTCACAATTTTTTCAGCTGTAGATTTCTAGCTAATATTTTCTTGGATGTTGATCTTAACCTAATGAATAATTAAATGCTAAGCAAAATCCATTAGAAAAAACTTTTTAAAATGATATTTTAGAAATAATTCTGAATTTAAACTGCTCTAAAAACTGAAGTCCGATAAAAAGCATTCCATACAAAATTTATTTCTAATTATGTTAAATGCATATCTTAATTAAATATTCAGTGATTTCTGATAGCAGCTGTGCCTTTAAAGAGTTCCTAGATCATGTGCTATAATTAGATGATGACAGTGAAGAAGACAAAGATGGAGACAGAGAGTTAGAAGAGGTGATGATAATATGTTTGTTAAACACCAGGAAAGATGAAGGAAATAGTAGGGAAGAACATGGAAGATAGAAGAGTAGGGAAGAAAGTGGATGTTATTATAAGAAGGAATTCTTCATTATTATGAAGAGAAACATTATTAGGAAGGACAGATGCCTCCTAATCTTTCATTTAGTCACTTACCCACTCTACCCTTTTCTTTACTGAGCAATGAGAATAATATTGCCAATTATCTCAGAGAAATATTTGTTTGTCTAACTATCATCTATCTATGTATGTTCCTTTTGAGTGTAATGTTTCTCAAAGAAGAAATTATCTAAAATCAATCCCTGTGTCATTCTTGAATAAACTCTAACAATAAATCTTATTTACAACTTTATTAACATCACCTTGATCAGCGAGTCTGTAACTATAGAAGCAGGAAAAGTTACTCTCTGGGGTCACAGTTCCTCAATCCACATGTCTTTCTACCCTGAGCTGTTCCCCATGGATTCAGATCTCCCAGGCAAGGCTATAGTTTAGTTGTGTTTGGCCCCATTGAAAACCATGCTTTTTTTTTTTCAGTTGACTGTAATGAAATAATCCCAAGATAATTCCATTGAGAGGTAATTAATTACCAATATTAATCTCTTACTCTTCTAGATGATTCTCTGTTTTAAAAGAGAATTTGTGGGGCACCTGGGTGGCTCAGTCGGTTAGGCCAACTTTGGCTCAGGTCATGATCTTGCAGTCTGTGAGTTCGAGCCCCACGTCGAGCTCTGTGCTGACAGCTCAGAGCCTGGAGCCTGCTTCAGATTCTGTGTCTCCCTCTCTCTCTTCTCTTCTGCTCATGCTCTGTCTCTATGTCTCAAAAATAAATAAACGTTAAAAAATTAAAAAAAAATAAAAGAATTTGTTTTAACCACCTTAAATTTTTTTATGAGAATTTGAAATGTAGGCATTGTATAAGATATATACTTACAGACTGGAGTCCTTCTGGAAATTTACAAATCATAAAACTTACCTCAACTAACCTACAGACAAATCCAGGCATATTGGATGAGTTTAATGACAAAATCAAATTGCTTTCTCCTCCTAATTGTTTGCTGTTTCTCACCACTAAAACTAAGACATTCATTCTGTCTTCAAATTGTTTCTCAAATAGAGTTTTATTGCACATTTATTTTTCAGTTCTATGTGATTTCTGCTGCTTCTGAGAAAAGACCATGTCTGTTTACCCACTGTTGTATCTAAGAAAATAGCTGAAAATAATAGGCACTCAATAAATGCATCTCAAGAGTGACAGTGTGGAATTAGATCTCAGTGATGAAGGAATTCTAGAACTATCACAATTTCATAGAAAATATCCTTCCTTTGGTAAATAAAAGCATGTTTTGATATGGGCAAAAGAAATAGCAGTTTCAGGGATTGCAGAATGAAAGATATAAAGCTCAAGTCAATTGTGCTGACAACCTATGAAGTTAACAGAACATCTTTAAAAATGGGTCAATAACCACTATAGATATAAAATTCAAAAATGCAGATTGATTCTTAACCATTCGATGACTAAATTAATATCTTCTGCCTTGATACAAACAAAAATTAGTCTTTGGAAGCTCTGGAGATAAACACTAAAATGACACGTTAATAGTTTATCATTTTAGTTCACACATGGCATGTACTAGTCTTTGACATCCGCTGATAGAATGCCTTCACTGTTTTCAGTGACTTGATTTTCTGCTGCAGTTATTTTTTTCCCTTCATGTCATTGCCAACTCACCTATTTCCATACACAAAGTAACTAGCCAATGTATGCTACTACATTTCCAATCTCACAGAATCCTAGGAGGCATTATTCCAATTCCTTTCTCTACCTCAGACATTGTGAAAGGCATTAGTTGTAAAGTATTGTTGAGTTGACAGGTCTGGAGTTGCTGCTGACATTGTAGAAAAAGACTTCCCAAAAGGTTAAAACCTACATTTTATCAAAGAAAACAGCAATGAAAGATTTGAACTATTGTGTCTTGAATTATGGCTGGCTGAGATACTCTACTGAATCACTTAATCCTTTTAATACCCACCTATTTTAGCTTTTATATAAGCATCTGCTCATACAAAGCCTGCATCAAACTCCAAATCCAGGAACTATTAGAACTGCTTGTAAGACTGATGGACTGTGCTGTGAGCTGTGAAAAGATTCAGAAAATGAGGGAATCAGTATCACTGAAGCCCAGGAGGTACAAGCACTTAGTTACCCAGACTCAGCCTTCTTGCTTCTAACTTATTGGATTTCTTCTAATACCAGACGGTTTCTAACACCTAAGAACAAAATGGTGTCAGGAAAGCAGATATGTTGATGTAATTATTTTTGTTAAGCTGCTAGGCCTATTGATTGAGACTATCATAGGAAAAATACTATAGTGGCTGTTGTGCCACATGACTTTGAAATCAATTACAGTTGAGTTCACGTCTCATGTGACAAATCTAATGGAAAAAGATTGATCTGTTTAGTGCAAGGTAAGTACTTACTATTAAGATTTGATTTTGTTATGCTCTGAGTAGGATAAATGAGGAAGAATAGAGGCCAGTCATTCTGGTATTGCTTTCCCTCTCAGGCCTTGGGCAGCAATGAAAAATACTAATGACTCCCTTCCACTCCCATTTCCAGCAAGGAAATGAGACACTGAGAGAAGTAAAGAGGATTAGGTCGGTGAAATGAGAAATCTTTAAAAAAAACCCATAAATAATTTATATTTATATAAATATATAAATGTGTATACACACACACACACACACACACATATATATATTTTTTTTCATATTGAGTAGAAGGAGGAAAAAGACTCTAAAAGACGATGCAAACAAAAAGTCATCAATGCAAATCCAGTTTCTTTATTCATTAAAAAACTATACAGCTCAAATTTGGAACATTTGATTCAACACCCACACCCATACTGTACACCACAGACAAAACAAAGAGCCCCTTTGCTAGACTCCAAAGGATTATTATAGGGAATTATGACTCTGAGAAGCGATGATTAAATGCTCCGTACTTCATGCTTCCCTGTATATAAGTTTTCACAAATTTAAATCTGGGAATATGAAAATGGATATTGGCAGGTGAAGTCAGCAGCTTATGTCTAGGTAAATAAATTCTGTGGATAATCTGTTTCAGAACTAAAAGACTGAGTGACAGCTTAAAAATGTACCTCTGATGTTGTATAATTTACACCCTCTGACCTCAAAAGTTTTAGTACTTAATTGGTGAGTGTCATTTAAAATTTAGAAATACTACCGTATTTTTATGGAACTGTGACTTAAATATTTTATTTTCCTTTCTTGCTATCTTTTCATCATTGACTGTTATTAGCCTTTCTATTCTATGTCTTTATTAATGTTTCCCATGATACTCCACTGCTTAAATCTTCAGAACATTTAGAAAGAACACGAGGGATAGACTTACTCTTTTTGGTTATCCCTGTATTTCACTCTAACAAGTTTTATGTAAGCAAGAATTTCCATACTGTATTCCCTTATCTAGAAATAGTATATCTCTCAGCTAAATTTTTCAGACTTTTTTTTTTTTTTTGGCAGAGAACCATATTCAGATATTGTTGTTTAAGCAAGAGAAAAATGTGCAGAACAGTAATGTAAGGAGTCTGCTATCCACCATATTTTCTTCTAACTCATAGAGTAGTAAAAACTCTTGATTAGAAGAAGCTGAATAAAATATCAAGTACAAATGCTTGTGAGCAACCCCATCACTTACTTCTTGATGAATAAGCCAAGGAGACATTCCCTACCAATATAGAAGAAAGGGCATCTAGCCACACATATAAAATGAAAATCTTGCCACTTAGAAAAGATTGTATACTGGATAATGCAAATACAATTTGGATATTCATTAGGAATCCATGAGCCATGAAAAGTCAAATAGCCACAAATGATACATTCTGAAATAAAAGTAGACATTGCTCTATAAGAAAAAAAATATGGAAACATTAGGTGAAAGTGAGTAGTGGTAACCAGTTAACTTAAGATGAATACAGGTTTACCTGCAAATGAAATGTGACAATGTCTGGGCCTTTTGCTGGTGTTCCAGAAGAGATAAAAATGAAATAATCTTCCTTCAACCTAAGTGCTGCATACTCACAGTAGACTGGAAAATAGAAGTGCTATTGAGACTTATTATTTTCAATAAAGGTAATGTCAAACTGGATGGTCATTTAAGCATGAAAGTGATAGATAAGGAAGATTTTTTTTTTAAGTTTAAAGGGTTTGTCCTAATTTAAAATCCTTTTTTTGAAAAAAAATGTTTTAAATTAAAAACTACTCCGTGTTCTGATGAGGGCACACACACACACAAAAACATACAACTGGGAGGGTTTGTTAGCGATCTCTCTGAATGATGCAGTAGTAGGTGCTGTGTTCATATTTCAAAGTGTGTTGCCTGGCGGCATGCTCTGCATTTCCTTAGTTTAGCTCTCACTTTTCAGAAAGAACAAAGACAGGCTCCTCTCTCCTCCCTTCTAATTGTTTGCATTTCCCAATTATCCTCCTAAATCTGCAATTTATAAGTATCGATTGAACTAATCCATTACAACTGAGTATCTTTTTAAGGGATAAAACATTTTTAGCATGAACAACACTACATTAATTAAAATACTTACCTTGTCTATAGTGAAAGAAATTTAATAATTAAAGACAATTTGTGTGTGTGTGTTTGTGTGTGTGTGTGTGTGAGAGAGAGAGAAGAGAGAGAGAGAGAGAGAGAGAGAGAGAGAGACAGAAACAGAGAGAGAAAGAATGTGTCTTTGTATATCCTGGGGAAATTACTGCAAAGATTTTGTGTTAGCGTGAGAACATTCACAATACTTGCAGCTTTCTGAGATACTGGCCCAGACTGAGATGTAGATGATTGAAATCGGCTCAGGTTTCCAGTGAACACAGATACTATTTCAATGCTAGGATAGACCTTTCTCTCTTTATATCTCTATAGCTATAGTGATCAAACAGAAAACTTCCTTTTTTTTCCCCTCTACATTTGAATTTTTAAAAACCCTAAAGGCCATGATTCTTTTGTTTCAGAATCTCATAATTCCTTTTAAAAATTGCCCAAGTGGACTCTGTAACATAGAGAGGGGATGAAGCCATGGATAAAACATCTCGTGCTAGGAAGGATACTCGTGCTAGGAACACGGGCTTTCTTGGGTTTCTTATGGTGATTCATCCCTGGAAAGTCTTAAAGCAGGAAAGACAATATTAATTGGAAATCATTTCTTTCAAGTATGACTCTGATCTCTGCAAAATTCCTTTGTTCACCATTGTCAACAGCATCCTAGTGACTCAAATGAGTACCCCTACATCATTACTGATGCTTCCCTTTCCCTGATTCCCCACATTTTTCAAAATGCCTCTGGAATCTTTTTCTTTCTTTCCATGTCTCCTAGCATTGGCTTCGTTTAGCTCCAATCTCTCTCACAGGGACTATTATTAAACTGCCACTGTTCTTGAGGACCTAGATCTATACCTTTCTATATATGCTCTGCAGCCACTCGAGTTAACATTCTAAAATGCAATTCTAATCTACACGGTGGCCTAGCAAGTCATGGGTGAGGAGGACTCTTGACAGCCTGCAGAAAACTCCACATTCTTTGCTAATGCAATCCAAGCCCCTCACAGACTGGATTCAGCTTCTCTGAACCACACCCCCTTTCTTTTTTTCTTTTTCAATATACCAGTGGTAATACATAATTGAATGCTTAATGACTCTCACTTAAAAAAGTGAAACATAACCTGCATTTCTGATTAAAATGGGGTTCCTAGCATGCACCTCTTTCCTTAGGTAGATGAGCCTTGAATCATTCATTATCTCAAAGAAATGTGTGCTGTGTCAGTCAGCGAGCACAGCATTGCTGATGCAGTGGGGCAGGCCCAATTAGGATAAGCAAGGGGGAGACATTCAGACAGTGACACAAGGTAAACTGTTATCAAATTAACTCAGCACAAAAGAAGCAGATGAACGTGGCAATGGGATGGAATAGAGGCAGGGAGTTACGCATAAACATGGTGAGAAGGTAGGAGATTATAGCTCAGACTTAGGGTTCAGGTTTAGAATTAGTGCTGCTCAATTATTCAACAGATGGACTAAGTGCAAGTTTAGGTGGAGGAAAATGCATATGCAGTATTCAGGTTTTTACACTCCCTTTGCTGATGAGTATTGTTTTTATTTTCAATTGCACATGCAGAGGGCACCATGAACTTTTCACTCCACCATTTCTCTGAAGGTCTTAACCTGCACCTACTTAGAACTTCAGCATAAGTTCTCAGACCAGGGTAGTTGGAAGGTCAGTGATACAGAGTTTCTGAAAAAGAACTAATTAAATTACACCAGCAAAGGTCAGGATTTAGCTATTTGAGTTGAAGACAGAGGTTAGACAGTCTAGTTATGGGGATTTGAGGGCCAGGGGCAAATATAGCCTTGCAAGACTTAAAGAAGACTATAGACATCAATGTTAAGGACTGTGAAGGGTCTGAGAATTTAATGCTCTTGCAGTCTAACTGTTTAGCCTGCCAGTTTTATGGATGCTGGCAAAGACCAGAAGACCCCTGGGTCAGAGACAAAGGACTTCATTATTCATAGTGATAGCAATAATGGACTTGTGCCAGTTCACTGAGCCTTAGTGCCCACAGAACACAGAGAGGGCCGGGTGATACCTGTTCACACAGCAGGTTGAGCTGAAGGAGTGAAACCATCAGTTTAGGGAACCCAAAACCTATGGTAAGCACACCTGACCATTCTTCTGGAGGCAGACACTATTCTGCTTTCCAAGGCTATTTGTTATACAATCATAATTGGAAAGACAGTCTGGAACAAAGGCTGTCAGTGCCTTTGCTCACAGGATGCAAGGAAATGTTAGATGCCCATGGAGAATTGATTCCCAGACATCAACCGATTCAAGTCTTTGTTTTACTGTTTAGGAAACTGAGGCTCTGAAAGGTTAAGTGATGCTTAAGTATCATCGAAGTTTCCTCCAGTTTCTCCCACATAAATCCTCCGTCAGGTACATAATAGATATATTTTAAACTTTGAAAAGTAATGATGATTGGTACTCATTGCTCCCTTTTTGTTCTAGAATTACAGTGTTCGTCATGCCATTGCATAGAGTATTTTGTGAGAGATTATTCAAATTGGGTCACTTTTTCCCCAGTAGATTCAGAGATGTACACAGATTTCTCCCCCATAGAACCACATAGTTATTATACAGTGACCATTTGGGTAGTGATTGGGAACATTACCGGGTTATACTACACCACCCAGGAGTATCCCTTGGAGGAAGAGCTTCTGACATCAATAGCAATGAATCTGTCAGCTGGGAGAAGGTGAACAGCCCTTTGAATCATACAAAGAATGTAGAGATCTTTGGCAATTAACATTTCAAAACCATACACTTAACGGGTAAAAGGAGCTATCCATACCTTCTCAATGTGTTATTGTCAGAATTAAATAGAATGAATATGACAATGCTCTATATACAAAAATTCACCAGAGATTGTGCTCTCTTGAAAATTGTGAGCAGTTGTCCTTGCATAAAAGTTCTTTAATGGCATTCATGAGAAAAGAAAGCTGATCAATGTGTCAGAGTTGACATACTATTTTTCCTAAGATAAACTTTCTAATTGTGTGAAATTCAAAGAAAAACTTTAGTGCAAGCAAAAATAAACAAAACCGAGGTCATACCAAGACAATTTTTAAAAAGTTGTATTTTTCACACCCAAACTCACTCTTACAGAGTGACTTACAGAAAACAACTGACTTCCATAATAAATAACTTTTTACTCTGGAGTATATAGGGCATATCTTATTTACTTGTCATTAATTTGCAATTTTCTCAAAATTTTGAATGTATAATGACTTAAAGGTGTTTTCTTTTTCATAAATTGCTATTTTCTATTTATGCCATTTTTTGATGTTTTCTACTTCTGTTATTGTTCACTCAGTCACCGTACAAATTGTGTTTTAAAAATTCATATATTTATGAGCCACGTTAAAGATCTTCAAATGTCATGAATTATTTTTAATTGTAAAGTTATCATAAAATTGAAAAATTATTAGATTTAGAATCGAATTGTGTCTAGGACATTGTAAAAATGTATTACCATCCTTCCTAAAGCCCAGATTTTTTCTATTATTTTTACTAACAATTCTTTTATTCTTTCAGTCACCCAGGTTTTGGCCTCATCTATGACTCTTTATCGAACTCTTCTCTTTTCCCCACTTATATAAACAGGGGTCGTATCACTTCTGTTATTCTATAATCAGTCAACCTCATTTACTAATGTTGAAACTTAGACCACGGGATGTTATGACCCATTAGGGCTATTGAAAGAGATCATGTCATATTTGGGACTACTGCTTCATACCGATGTGGTTTGGTCTCCATATCTCGAATCCAGACTTTGCATCTTCCTTTTCTGTCTACTCTGATACATTCTTTATGTCACTTCTCTATCCTAAAGCACCTACATGGTCATAGTCAAACACCATAAAAGCATTCCTGTGATTTACTAAACAAATCCATATGTACTGGAATAAAATTCAAGGACTTCTATGTCCTGGTCTCAGTATACCTTTGCAATTCTTATTCCTTCTTTTCTGTAATATAGCTCCATGCTTGCACGCAATCTGACAACTTGACATTACCTGTACTTTCCCATCTCTGAGATGCTATTCTCTTCACATGAAATGTTCCTCTACTTCATATCGAGCTGTCAAAATTCTACCAATACTTAGGATCAGCTCAGTTTTATTTGAATCTTCAATTATGTTCTCTCATTTCCCTGAGACTTTTCATAACATTTTTGTATCAATCTTATTGCAGTGAATAATTTCTCCCTTTAATTGTATTTACAGATGCTCTTCTTATAGTCTATCATCCAGTGATTAAAAAAAATGAAAAAAAATGAGCCCTGATTATTTTGATTTTCTATTGATTCATACTATGTATCATAGATATAAGAAGTTTCTTCATTAACTTTCAGGAGCATTTTTCCCCTGAAATTAGTCCTCTCAAATCTTATGTTAGATTGCCCCTTTTCCTCAACTTTCTGTGTGTATGTTTGCATACTGAAACAGAAATGAGTACAACTCAGAAACCCATTCTATAAAAGGTGCTGCTTGTCTACCCCAAGTGTCTGAAGAGTATATCCTTACAAAAGTCATAAATAATATAAAATAACAGAATCATCTGTGGGACATATTTCACATGAAACCTGGGCACCTAACTTCAAAGGGTCACAAGGAGTCAAAACTAAAAAAAAAGCACAAACTGTAAATGAGAAATAGGTCACCAGCAGTATTGGTAACAGAAGTTGATATGTGGGCTCCAAACTCCAATAAATAAATTTAGAAAATCTCAACCCCAAAGGGCACTGTAGCTCAAAGGCACAGGTAAGTGTTGGGTGACAGAAAAATCATGGTCCGAGTCTTGAAGGAGGTTGACAGAGAGCCCCCGAACACCTCAGCTCCGTGTTGGCAACTCATAGGTCATCATCTGCATGCACAGAATTAGGTTAAAATTACCCTTGAAAATCCAGAATACTAATTTAAGTACACTAATTGATTACAAATCATTTATAACTCTCATTAATGGTAAATTTGATGGTAACTTCCCATCTTTGCCTCCCAGGACATTGGAAAAAGCCACAGTCATAAATAACAGGATAATCTCTGAGGTGGTTCTTACCAAGGTTTTCTTCTTTTGTCCTTGGATACCTGTGACGTGCTGATCCCATTTTGTGGCTCACATCAGTCCATGATTCCCACTAATTCATACAAAATGTGGTGTGGGGGCAGAAAATGCACACATTATATTCCAATGTTTGTTACATTGTGTTTCATCCAAATCTGTAAGTCAGATTTGAATGAAGATTTTCATTAATCTTTGTTTTAAGAGTTGCTTCCACTTTTGTTGGCTCATGCAAAAATTCATGAAAACGCAGCAAATGATTCCTTCGAGCCAACAGATTGTGTGTGTGTGTGTGTGTGTGTGTGTGTGTGTGTGTGAGAGAGAGAGAGAGAGAGAGAGAGAGAGAGAGAGAGAGAATGTATGTGGTGTGCCTGTGTGGAAAGCACATGTTTGGAGTATTGTGGGAAATAAGTTTTGTTCTGGAGCTACCTGGAAAAGTATTCTTCATTAGACAAAAGCCGTCTATCCCATGGTTATATCCTGTGATTCATGAGCAAATATAACCTTGAGGGGACACAAGTGTACATTAAATTGCCAGTTCACTGCTTCTTTGTCTTTGGTTTTTTGTTCCATCATTATAATTTGGGGATGTATAACTAACCATTCTACGCACTGCTTTAGCCGCCCCCACCAACCATCCATGTCTCCATGATAATGATCCTTTCCTTTGTAAATGCTAAACTCAACTGTCTCTCAAATTGACACAGGAATTTGAACAAAAAAAGTTTAAAAGAATTCACCGAATAATGTTTTCCATCACTTTGAAAAATGTCACCCATGTTCAGAATGTAGGAAGACAATGAAGAACGGAGACATGGTCAGCATGGGAAACTGAGTCAGAGATTTACATCTTTTACTTTATTATTTCCTACAGTATTTTGTACCTTTCTGCTCTGAGTTGTCTCAATTTTCAGATCGTCTTTGGTACCGGCGCATCAACTCAATAAGTCTTGCAGCAGTGCATTGCCCTTTTCTTGATTTGTTTGACCTTCTACATTTTCTGTATTAGAGTCCTGAGGAATAAGCTACAGAATAAGAAGGAAGAAAATGAAGGATTTCTACCAATCCTAGTTATTGGTATTATTAAACTATGTGCTTCCTTAAGTACGTTTGTAGGAGTCATAAACAGAACCTCTGTATTAAACATATTTTCACATTTCAACTGATTCTTGGCATTTATGTCATTCATGTTGTTTTTCCTCAACGTTTATACCATTTAATCAGTCCCAGAAGAAGTAGTGGGTGGTTAATAAGTTATTTACAGGAAAAGTGAGGCAAATAAGAATTAATGAAAGACGCTTAACTGACATCACTAAAGAGAACCTGACAAAACTTAACTACTCAATAGTTTTAATAGTCACCAACTTCATGCAGTATTATAGTTTATTATTTGATAAATATAATTAATTTTGTTCGCTGCAGTGTTTTAAAACTTTCTAGTAGAAACTTTCACCAAGGAATTTGAGACCGTATTTCATCTTGCACTACTTATTTTTTTCAGATGTATTTTCTGCAATAAATCTGACATCTTCAGTTGCGGTTGGCGAGGATGGCATATAATTTATCATCCAAACCAGGACACTGTTGAGAGTATGAGGGGACACCATTAATATCATTCTGGGATAAGTACTGTAAAACCACACTGCCCTGAGAAAACCTCAACTTGTGGATATTCTAAGGTTGTCATCAGAAGTAGAAAAAGGTCAAATATTTTTGACCTTTGACCTTTTCTGGGAGAAAGAACCACAAAAAAAGAGAAAATAGGGTCTAGAGACTAAGTAATTTGGTTAAAATCTTGACTCTTCCAGGCAGTAGCAACTTTACATTGCTCATGTCATCTCTTATTTTAAACATTTAAATATCTCCATTTCGAACTACAGTATCTTATACGTGTTGCATTGTATTGGAATCAGTTAATGCATTAGACTATAATCCTGTAGAGCAGGGCTGTCCAATATATTTGCCACTAGCTACATGTGGCTTTATTTTTTACATGTGATATTTTAAACATTAATTTGAAACAATCGACATTAAATAAAATTCAGTTCCTTGGTCTCACTAGCCACATTTAAGTATCGAATGGCCACCATGTAGAAAATGGCTACTATACAAGGCAATGCAGATTAGGACACTTCCATCATTGCCAAAAAATTCCATTGCCAACACAAATGAGGGTCAGAGTCATCATTGCTTCTTGTCTAGACTCCTTCAAATCCTAAATAATTAATGCACATTCACTTTGGCATCCTCAGATCCATTCTCCAGCAACTAGAAGATTCTCTCAAAAGACAGACCTTGGGGCGCCTGGGTGGCTCAGTCGGTTAAGCGGCCGACTTTGGCTCAGGTCACGATCTCACGGTCTGTGAGTTCAAGCCCCACATCGGGCTCTGTGCTCATGGCTCAGCAGAGCCTGAAGCCTGCTTCGGATTCTGTGTCTCCCTCTCTCTCTGCCCTTCCCCTGCTCATGCTCTGTCTCTATGTCTCTCAAAAATAAATAAACGTTAAAAAAAAAATTAAAAAAAAAAAAAAAAAGACAGACCTTGTCAGTTCACTCACCTATTAACATTGTTTAATGGTGTCTTTTGTCCCTGCCAGTCCCAGTGTGGTCTTTTCCTCTATTCCTCCCAACTCTTACTGAAGTAGGCTCCCTTTCTGCTTTGGGTTTCCAACTCCGCTGACCTTGTTCTGTTCCTTGCATCTGACATAGTTCCTCCCACCGTGGGTCTTTTGTCCATGTTGTTTTCACAGTCTCGAATGCTCTTCTTTCTGACATGACCATGTACTTCCTCCTACAAATCAGTTCAAGTATCACTTCATAAGGAAGTCTCTCCAGATCTCTCCAATAGATTAAATTTCCCCTGGTAACTCTTAAGCATTAATAGTAATAATCTGTGAGTGAATGTTTACTCATCTTTGTATTTGAATTTCTTCCACAGTGGTATCCATTGACTAGGCATTTGTGGAACAAAGGAATGAACTGAGGCCTCTGGTAGGGTCTACCAGTGTTACTATGAAAAGCTGTAATGCTTAATATAGAAAGAGACAAAATCGATCAGAACACTGGGATCGATCTCCAGAGGTCACCAGTTTTCCTCCACTGCCTCATGTTGTTTCTGTTGTATTTGAAATAGAATTTTTTATTATGAGAAGTTTTTTTATGTAAATGTGAACTAGAAGCCAGAGTTCCAACTTCAAAGATTTTAATAGTTAATATAATAACCAATTATTAATTCACACTACTTGCTGTAGGGAGGCTGTTATGAAATGTCCATCTTCTGAGAGCTTAAATACAGTTCTCGTCCCAGGAGACCGAGTCCTTTTTAGGTTATTTGATCTGCTACCAAAAGAGGACATTGCTCTGTTTCCCCCTCAGGGCTTCTGTCAGGCCAGTATTTTAATATGCTTGACATTTTTGACTTTACAGTTAATGTTTAAAAGAAATTGTAAATTAAATGTAAATGATTAATGGTGTTCAACTTTGCAATTGTATATTTTATTTACAAGTGACTTTTAGAATATTTTTTCAACAGGATTTCAATGATCAGCTTCATGATTCATCAGTATGTTTTATGTCCAGTAGCACTGGTCATCAAGCTGTAATCATCGAAGGGTAAAATATTGAGCAAAGAATGATATAACGTGGCAAATAGTTTGCTAACAATATTTATCCATACTTTCTTTAGAATGAAGACATACTGAACGGTAAAAATTAAAGTAAATATAACTAAAATAAGTGACTACTATTTAGATATAATTGAACTGTTAAAGGTTTCCATTGGGCATTATGTTTTCCCTCCTAAATGCTTATTAACATTTTCACTAATAGAACCTTTCACTCTGAAATAAATATGCAGAATCTCTAAATACATGTACATGGTAATGAGATTTCTTTATTATAAATATGTTGCCTTCTGTCTTTCATTTTCTCTTTTGCTGTCACGCTGCCTCCTTATTAATAACTCTAGGTTTGATACACATAAATAAGGAAAAGCTCTCCTTTGTTTCTCTCTTTAGTGTCATTGGCGGCTGGTGTCACCTTAAGAGTTCTTCTGGGCCTTCCAAGATGCGTAATAATGCTAATGATAATGGCTTCCACTTATGGAGAACTTACTAAGCACTTTTGCATACACTTTTATAGAAACATTATGAGGCGTATATCATTATTTCTCTTTTAGAAGAGGCAACCGAGGCTTATAGAAATAGAGTAGTCTTGAATTAAGTCACATTAATGGTAAGGGACAAAGGCAAGACTGGGATTTAGGTGATCTTGATTTCAGTTCCACACCCTCAGTTTATTAAGCTATACTGCCCAGTAGTCTCACCATATTCTGGTGAGGGAAATTCAACTTCTAGATCGTGTCTGTTTTTACTTATACTTAAAGATATTTTATCATACAACCATTATTAAGATTTAGTAGGGCTATAGTCCTGATACTTGCTCAATGATGAATCATCAAAGAAAACTTAGAGAAATTTCTTTTCTCTATTATCTCTAAACTCTGGCAGTGAACCTCACTTCATTATGGAGGATGGCTAATAGCACAGTAAGGACAGATATCCTAGCTTTGAATTTTAGGTCTACTTCTTACCTTCATAACCTTAGGGAGAATATTCTGCCTTGATTTTTTTTTTAAAGTAGGAACAATAATTATACTTTCCTTATAGGGTTGTAGCAGAGGTTATATGTACATGTCTTTGAAGAGTGCCTGGTTCACACATGTCTTGATAGATGCTACCTACCAGTATTATTACTCTTATTGGTTTCATAAAAATCCTCAGAGCTATTCCTATAAATAAAGTGAATAGTTTAGAAATAAGAATAAGAGTAATAAAAATTTTCTTGAACCCACACTAAGTGAAAGGCAATACCTTGGCATTTAAATACAAGAAAACCAAGACTTAGAATAAGTAGGTTTTAGTTACTGATTGTGAAGCCATTCTATTCCTGGATTCATCAGTGCTTGATGACAGTAAATTCCAGGGTAAGATAGGGAATACCCTCATATATGTGAAATACACAGTTTCCCAATTTCCTCCCAACTCCATTGTTTGTCAGTTGTTTTGGGGGTATGTTTTTGTTTTTCTGTATCTTAACAAATTCTCTACATGATTTAAATTATGTCCGAGCTTCTGAACCCCTAGGCCTATGAAGCACTTCAGAAGAAGTCAGTTAACAGAGGGAAGCCAGTTGCAGAAAGAGTGAGACAAACAGAGGCTTGGACCCATAAAAACCTCCAGGAAAGAAAGAAACTAGGCAAATCAGAAATGAGAAACTTAGAATTCAAGTCAGACATCTCTGAGGCCGATACAAAAGAGGCCTCTTCCATGAGGGGGGGGGTGAGGAGGATTGCTGGGAAGGCTCTGGTAGGTCTGTGGAAAAGGAATGCTGCCCAGCTGGTCCACTAGCCATGGCTTCAAAGCCCCGTGCATTGGCAAACATGATTTCCTTAACAAGCATGCTTACATCAGAAAGAAAATATATTTATGAAAACCTCTGATTTAAATAATTTGCTTGGCCGGCCACCTTAAACCAGTTTAAGCTCATGTATAAAGATTCTCAAAGCACGAAACAGAACATCAGTTTTGTACTCACCAAGAGCATTCAGAGAAAACTGACAGGGCATCCATGCCAAATTGTTAATAACAAACAGATGGCAACCAAAAAAAATACCCCTACTTCCCAAATAAAATAAGATTATGAAAGTTTCTCACGTTTTCCTCTGATAGCCAACCTCTCAAAATCTCCTCTTTTGTTAATAGAGTGCTAGAACCCTGGAGCGAATAAGCTGACAGAATCTCAGAAACAATCAAGAGTCACAGTGTTTTTTACAGTAAGGAGGGTGACCCAGCAACTTTAAGAATCTTTGTTCCCTACATCAATCTACGCCTTTTTGGTTAAAAACGATAGACATTCTTCCTGAGCCTACCATTCTACATTCCTGTCTTCTGTCTGAATTTCTTTTCAGGAGGAAGGGACAAAGAGCAAATGTGTTTTAGTAAAACTTTCTTATTCGTATCCCATGAAGCCATTCACCTTTCACAAATTCATCTTTCTATTTGGGTTCATCCTTGAGTATTTGTCTTTCCACAGTTTCCCAAAGATATACTTCTTACCTCTTAACTTGTGATCCCAAATCAGCAATGTTGTTCTCTGTATTTCCAATAGTCCCTCAGCTCTGTGCTTGATTTGTGCCTTTGAGAGAGCTCCTTTGTTTTAGACAGAGTGCTGCTTCCTCTTTTTCTGCTCACCATTTGTTAACGCATGCATCCAACCAGCTGGCATTAAAAAAAAAAAAAAAAAAAGTCTGTCTTTGCCCAATGCATTAAACATTATGATATTTTGCCCTTTGACCCACTTTGTCCTTTAGCTACTCCTTTAATCCATCTCTGCACATCCAGTCTGATGCTTAAGGGCTCTCAAGATTCATAATGACATCTTGTGCTTGGGCACCCTACTTATTTACAACATGCTTTCAGCACGTCCATATAAAGTAGGCAAATAGCTCACTCCAGAACCTCTTCTCATAATTTAGCTTCACCTTTATGGTCCCCTGTCTATGCTCAGTAGAGGTCTATCTTTTTCCCATTTGGCCTTTCTCCTGTCTGTGGGTCTCTAAGCGAGATATGTAGCTTGGCTCAGCTGCTACCATTCTCGTTGTAAAAATTCACACATCTGCTAGTTAGTCTCTCTCTCTCGGCCTTTTGCAAAGACGTACTTCGTAGAAAGTGTATTTTCTAATAGATGTGTGCCAAGTTTTTTTAGTAACGGTTAAAAAAATTATCTTCTGATTGCATTTCCTCAGCAAATCATATGCTGCTCTGTTTCTAAAGTTTCTAAAAGATTAAATGAAAGAAATCACTTTTAATATATATGGCACGGTATAAAAGTAATCGGAAGAATCTATAAATTATTTCAATTGATTTTGATTTAAAGCATTTTGAGGTAAGTAGAGATTCTTACATCCATTTTTTGACAGAGGATAGAGGGACATTATCTCCATTTTATGGAGGCAGTTAAGTAGTTTATCCATAACCACGCAGTTAGCAAGTTGTGGAGCAAAAGCTAATAGCCAGATGTTCTGACTCCTGACCAAAAGACCAGTCATATAGCAATGGTAAAAAATGTTCTGGTGCAATATAATACATTTGCATGATTTCTTCCACATCTTCCTAAAACTGCACTAGAATTAGGAAAGATAAACATCTCTGGGGTACCCGCCACACCCACCCTCCAAATCTCACCATGCTCTTATACTTGCACCTAACACAGGTCTTGACAAGATAAAAGATAATAGCTCAGCTGGACTTTGAAGCATAAACAAGAGTTCATTAGGTATTAACAGAAATAAGGAAAGAATATACGTAACAAGTAGTACCAAGTCATCACTAGAAGATGCATTATGAAAAAAAAAAAACATGCTTATATTTCTAAGTTGAAAATCCATGAACACAGTATGAGTCTGCCTTAAAGTAGAAGCTTAATTGCTACTTCCAAAAACTCACGTGGTATAATATTTTAGCCACAGAGAGATCCAATCCATGATTCCTCTTATGAAGTATTGGGAATGTGAACAGCGAGAAGCATGGACAACTAGTTTTTAAGTGCTGCTTTTAGTCTTTTGTCTGGGAAATATCAAAAGGGGACATTCATTTTAAACTGTGCTAAAGCTACCAATTTGAGATGGCTTCATAAATTATAAAGTTTACATAAATAATGTCACTGGATCCTTAACATAATCTTATAAATGATATTACTGTTATTATTTGCTTTGAGGTCTGGACAAGAAAGTTTTGAAATTTTGAGATATCCGATGAGTTGCTTAATATCACATAAGTAGAGGCACAGAGCTGGGCCTAGAAAATAGATATTTGGACTCCTTGCCTGGTGTTCTGAAAAATAAGCCAGGCTGTGACATTTCTTAGATGTAAAAATTTCTGGTAGGTAAAAGATAAACAAAAGATAATCAGAAAAAGAAAACAGCTATGACAGAACTGTAAAAAGGTCACCGTTTGTTTCCACTAACCCAAGATTGTTTATTCTCACACGTATTAGCATTTGTGGCCTGTCTTCCCTTGCTTTTTCTGTTGGCACTTCTCTGTTTCCCTCTCTGGATACCTAACCACACCAAACCTGTTCTCCGGAGCTTTGGCTCTCCTGCTATTTTTCTCAGCCTGATTTCTTCCCACTGGATGCCAGCCAATGACTGCAGACCACCGAGGACATTTATCTCTGCCCCACTGCAATGCACATCCTCATTGCTCTTCTTGGGCCCCGATTCTATGCACTGTCTGAGGCCTCACCTTGCCTGGGCGACCATACATCCTGGTTTGTCTGAGAAAATCAGGAATAATTCCTGTTACACTAGCACAGTTGGAAATGGCACCTCCTTTCAGAAACTCAACTGTCGTGTGGTTTTTCAGAACACATACGGTCTCCCTACACCAGGTAATTAGATAAATGAATTTATGCTTTTGAGAGAGAAGAGGGACAGTATCAAATAATTTTCTAGTCAGTGCCTATTAATAGCCCAGAAGTGAGTGTATTCGAGGCATTTTAAAACTGAAAATGAAAAAGAAAAATCTGTATATAACTTCAACACAAGATTTTAACCTATCATGAAACAGATATTAATTTTCTTTCAAGTTATATCTACAGAAGAATATTTTTCTTTTATAAAATTAGAATGGTTCCTACATTTTCAAATAAAAAAATCCATGTCTAGTTGAAGGGCTCCTGGGTGGCTCCGTTGGGTAAGCAACCAAACCTCAACTTTGGTTCAGGTCATGATCTCAGGGTTTATGAGACTGATCCCTACATCAGGCTCTGCACTGACAGTGTGGAGCCCTTTTAGCATTCTCTATCTCTGCCCCTGCTCTCCTTGCATGCTCTCTCTCTCTCTATCAAAATAAGTAAATAAACATTTAAAAACAAAACCCATGTCCACTGGAAACCCTTTCTGCCCTATGCTTCTGAGATGTACCCCACTTGTTGTCCGTTTACTATATTTACTGAATATTCTCTGTTTTCTTTCTTTATTTTCCTGGATGTTCCTCTGATTTCTTTAAAAATATTGAATCACATGTCCTATGAAGTAGTCCTTGGAGTTTTTTCTCTGTCTTTGTGGACTCCTAATGTGATCTCATTCGATTCTGTGGTTTTATAACAACCCTATGCCAAAGACTCCTTAATTTCAAAGTTTTAGACCCAATTGCCTGGGTTACCTCAGTTTTCATTCAGTAGATTTACTTATTTACAACAAACATTTCACACAAGTGACTTTTTTTTGGTTTGGTTTTTGGCTGCCAATAATTGCAAGGTACTGCTCTGTGTGTGATCGCAGGGAGTAAGACAGAGCCCTTGCACTCATAGTGTTCCTATTCTAGGGAACTCGTTGAGGTCTCAAACATATCCAAAACCAGAATGCTTGAGTGCGCCCCCGCACACACTCACAGACATGAACACAAACCTGAATGCCCCCAAGAGTCCCATATTTCAAGATAGAGGTGTATAGTTTACCCCGTTTCTTAGAAATATTGGAATCATTCTTGACTCTTCTCCTTTTCTTTTACTTCAGGTCCCATCAGCTTGACATTTAATGTATATTCTTGATCTCAGCATTCCTCAAAACATTCTACCTTGCCACTCTAGACCAAGCCACCACCATTGATGGCTTGGAATTTTGCCATAGCCCCTTTATTACCCTCCTTGCTTCCATTGACATTTGTTACAACTTATTCTCCAGATAGTGACCATAATTATCTTATTAAACGGAAGCCAGATCCATTCACCACTCAGATCCCCCCTACAGTATTCCCTAAAACCTAGAATAAAATAAGACCCCCTTGCTGTGTTTGTAGCACGCTATGTGATGTAGCCATGATCTCTATCACCTCTCCTACTCCTCACACCTTTTCTCGTTTTTCTCCAGTGATACTGCCCTCCTAACCGTTCCTTGAACATATCAAACATAGTCCAACCTTGAAGTCAATACATTTGTTTCTTCCTATTCTCAAATGCTCATCCCCCAGATATTTGCATGGCTCACAGCTTTTCTTAATGAAGGTCACCGCAGATGCGATGTCCACAAGAGATCTTTACAGAGTCCCTGGACTGAAGCAGCTACTCACTACTCCATCTATTCCCACATACTATTTAACTTTGTTCCTAAACTATCATAAATATTATACACTTATATTTTTTATATTGATTTTCCCACACTCTGCTAGAATTGTGCCACCAGAATGGAAGAGACTCGCGTGCTCATGGCTTTCTCTTAAGCCCTGGAAAAGTGTAGGCCATGCAGTAAGAATATCAAGTAAGGTATGATGAATGACTAAATGAATTAATTCAAGCAATTAATAATAATCTTAATTAATAATCTCTGCATCACAGGACTTAACACAGAGGTGGTTCTGACATGAAATAAAACCCTAAGCTTGATGACAAGTGAACATGCAGAAACAATTTCTGAGTGTCTTTCGATACTTTCTCTGGTCTTAAATGATAGAGAAGGGCAGTTTGGGTGGTGTGGAAGCTATACAAGATTTCATTATTTTTTCAAATTTTGTGACCTACAAAAGTTACTTGACCTCTCTCTACCTGAGTATCCTCAAAAATTTCACCTACTTCACAGAGCAGTTGTGCTAATTATATGACATAATGTGCATAAAATGCTTTGAAGTGTGTTTGGCGCATTTTAAATGCACACAACATTTTTTTCCATTCATTCTTCCATTTTTTTTTTTCAGCCATTCCTTATGGTAGCTAGAAAGTGATATGCCAGGGTTTGCTGTATCCTCCCGCCCCTCCACTGATGTTGAGTGACACTTGATAGATGAGGCAGAATGTTTTGCTGGTATATATTATCACTAACTCAAATGCCATGCGCATGTTTTATGTGGGGAGATAATGTGTGGGCACAGCTCTACTCCTGTGGATATAGGGCACGGTATGGACTTTATCCTGACTGGTCCACAATCCTGATGCTCCTGGTGGATAGGAGACCATGGTAAGTGCTAGGTATATGGTTATGTGCTCAGTGAATCCCTGACGAATCAAATGAGATTAGTCACAGACTTTTTCTGCCTCCAGATATACAAACAGATGCAGAGAGGCTCACCATATGAGATTTGTGGCTTCATTCTCTTATTAATCTCTTTCTGTTCTCTTTGTCATTTTTCCCCCCTCACCTTTTAGCTTTGGAAGCTTGAAACTGCCAATTCAGCTGCTTTGGAGCAGGCGGATTAGTGGCTGTTTTATGGAACTTGTGGATAACGGGGTTTTATTTGGAGGATGTTTAGATTTGTCTAAAAGAGGGATTGCTACTGCTTTTACTGCAGCTGCTACTCTTCACCATTTAAGCCAGACACCTTAGGAAGAAGCGGTAGGGAGTAATAACAAATCACTTTATTCTTTTCATGTCGAATGCAAGATTCTGTAACAAACTAACTGCACTCCACCTTTTCCCATCCCATCTGGAGGGGGAGGCGGGGAAGAAACCTTATGAAATCAGATGAGCCTTTTCATCTTATAAGAGATGTAAAGTTTTTAGTCAGGATTTCCACAACCATCATTTGGAATTAAGCCTTCATCTATTTCTGTTGCTAATACAGGAGTAACCGTGGTGGTAACGTTAAAAAGTGAAGAGCATACATGGGGCAAACAGAGACTTCACAGGTCAGTGCCGGTGCTCTGGACAGAATGGGGGGAGGGTCTGCTGAGTCTTCCCACTCATCACCTTCCACCTCCTGGGAGGAGAAGAGTTACCGTGGAGAACACAGCTTTTCTTTCAACCTACTTCTTTCCACTCAGAAGGCTAGAGAACAGTGACAGCTCCAGGCAGAACTTCATTATAGAAAGTGATAGAGATTTTTAGCACCTACCTCTTACCCCATAAGGTATGAAGATACCAAACCATTGTTCACTCAATAATAGGGAGCCGAAGTATCATGATGACAGACCGAAATGAGTCAGTCTAGTTAGGTTTGATTCACCAGAGCAAGAGCTCCTCATGAATCAAGATTATGTCATTTATTTTGGTATTTTTTGGTACCTAGGATGTCATCCTACAGGTTTACTGAATGAATGAAGGAGTGAATGAATGAATGAATTCTGGCTTCAGTATTGGCTCTAATTCCCGTGTGATCTTGAAATCTGTTCACTCTTTTCTAAGTCCACTGCTGTGATCCTTACTCGGTCCACCACCATCCTCACCTGGATTTGCTCCCCAAGCTTTATATCTGGGAACTAACACTTTCAGTGTTTATCCCACACTTTTGCCTGAATCCCTGTTCTATTTTCTGTGCTGCGAGCAAAATTACATTTTTTTAAATGAAAATGTTATCAGGACATTTCCCCACTTAGAACTGTCCAGGGGCTTTTTATCTCTCTCGGTTTTAAAGTCCAGATTTTAGTTTGTGCATTTGGCTTGTAATGCCCAACAAAATGCAGCCTTGCTCAATTACACCAATATCTCTTGCCACCACATCTGCATTCCGTGGTCCAGCCATCCTAAAAACCTTTAATGCATAGATTTTAAGGCACATATTTTTTTTTCACATTTTAATATCCCCAATATGGTGAACTTCAGTTAAGTCACATAATTGCAGTGTTTTTCCTTTCATATTGGTACACAAAATTACGATTTATTTTATATTTGGTGTCAACCTAGATGTAATACACGAGATAGTATGTTCATCCTTGACTTTAAATTCTGGCCCTTGACATTTATAGGCAAACTCCCAGAATATCTACCTGGTTAACATTCTTCTAGAGAAATGTCCCTTGGTTTTTATGGTCCCAGCTTCATAGAACATATATATCTCTTAATACAGTGTTTTTCAGTGAATGTTTGTATAAGACAAAAAATATATTTCTGTCCCCAAAGTTCAATGAAACATTTTTTAACAAATGACTTGCAGGAAAATTCTTGAGTTACAATCCAAACACAGCTGCTAGAATGCCAGAGTAACTTTTATACAAACTGAAAATTGTGCCAAATGTCACAAAGGGTGTTTGCTCCTTGGAGACTGCTGCCAGGAAGAGATGCGTGTAGCACAGTGTCTTCACAGTGTGAACAATTCTGTGTCATTGTCTGCCTGTCCTGAATGTGTTTCCACAGTGGCTTTCCTGTTTGCCCCTTATTCTTGCATAGATTGTCTGATAGCATTGAAGAATGTCACGGAGAAGCAAAGAGACTGAGAAAGATGATAAAAATAGATGTTAGTCCATATGCAAAACTGCATGAATCATATGTATAACCACATTGAAACCATCTTAATTGACGAGAAAGCTGTCAATGTTTTATAATGTAAAATGATCGTTTTCTGATGTAGTCATACCTCTTTGTTTTAGTTATATTGTAGGAAATTGCTTGAAGATTTTGGGTTGAGACATGCAGTAGATTCTTCATTCCTATCCTCTTGAAATAGTATAGAGCCATACGTTTACCATGACCTCATCATGTATGGACATAGAGAAGTGACTTGCTTTGGCCAGTGGGATGATACTAAGTGCTTGGCAAGCAGAGGCCTACATGTGCTTGTGTATTTTCGTTTGTTTGTTTGTTTTTTGTGTTCTATATATTACAATGGTATTTAAGCATCTTAAAAGCTTTCTGGCTGAGGTGAGACTATACCTGTCTGGGCTAGCCAATTCTTAGAGATAGCAAAGAACTCAGCCTAAAGCAAGGCTTTGATACATAAACTAATCAACCTGTAGGCTCTATCCTTTATCTGGTCCATACTTCCTAGAAGGCAGTATTCCTCTGCCTTAATCATGCAAGGGCTGTGTACCAAGCAACTAGACATCCCTCCTGTAAGTTTAAATATAGTCAAAATACTCAAACTGACCATTCCCAAACTGTCTATCCTGCTCTCGCCTCAGTCTTCCCCTTGTTCCTACGTTGGGCCTCCAGACCACCCTCAGGCTCCCAACTATGGCCCTGCATGGCATGCCGTGCATCCTGTTTCTAGGACCTGTGATATAATATACTTTCGTTTCCTTGAGTCTCTCCTCTGCCCCCTCTTGCGGGCACACTTTCCTGACTATCACATAAAAGAATAGGGAGGTCTAACTTATCTCTAAGATTCTATAATATAATAGATAAATTTCAAAAGTCATTTAACCATGTAAATTTGTATAAACTTTTATCAGAAAGTGATAAAACATGAAATAAAAATAAGATTCCCACAATAAGGTTAATCTCTTATATTTAGCTTTATTTTCTCACTTTACTATTATGTATGTGTGTGTATATGTGTATATATTCTTTTCTTACATTCATTTTCATGAATAAAGATGAAGTTTTATATCATTAAGATCTCATTCTACACATATGTTTTTTTATCTCATATTTCATTTAAGATTCTATCATGTTCTAATACTTAAATGGAATGCTTTAGTTCATTGAATTTCAATTTAAAAAAAAAACGATAGTTTTTATATTATGGATTTTTCCACTAATCGTAGCTTTGGCTCTACCCCATTAGTCTTGGCATGTAGTCTTTTTCTATTTCACTTTTTATAAATTTGTTCATCTGTTTATTAATTTGGTAAGTTAAGCACTCACACTATGCTAGTGCATTCAGCATGGTTTTAAGCACTGGAATCCCAGCTACGTGCAAGAGAGATAAAAGTCTTGTCTTAAAATAACAAAGTTTCTAGTATCTGTACACTATATGATGAACTATAGCTTAAACAAGGCAACCAGGCCTCACTTGTCTATGTGTAAACCATCATTCCACCTTTCTTTTCTTTTCTGGATGTCTATTTATTTATTTTGAGAGAGACACAGACAGTGCGAGTGGAGGAGGGAGACAGAGAGAGAGAGAAAGAAAGAGAGAATCCCAAACAGGCTCCACTTTGCCAGCACAGAGCCCAACACAGGGCTTGAACTCATGAAACCAAGAGAGCATGACCTAAGCAGAAACCAAGAGTCTGATGCTTAATAGACTAAGCCACCCAGTCACCTCCTACCTTTATTTTAAAGTCTCAAACCAAATTTACTTGAGCTCCCATCTGCTGGTTTGAAGAACTATGTCTCTGTGTATTAAAGAAGTTTTCCTAGGTTCCCATAGCTTAGGTTCTAATGAACAGGTATTAAATTTTTTTTCCCAGGGACCTCCACAAGAAGCCATTTACTGCGTGGTCAGTTGGCCTCTCAAAGCAATTTACGTTATCAAGCCAGAACACTTAACATTGGAGTTGAAAAGAAAATGGTCACTTAACAGCATTTTATCCAAGAACAATGGATACTTTCCTTTTTTTACATCTGTGTAACTGGAGAGCTCCCTCAAATTGCTTTCACAAAAGTGAATTTAAGTCACAATTTGAAGAATAACTGCCTGCAACTTTAAAATGGCAGTTTTCTTCAAACTTTTCCTATTATTTGAAAAAAAAAATTCTTAAAGAGACAGAAGCTAGGGACGACACCACTTTATGATAGTTTAGATTTCTTTTCGGAACTGTGGTTATTTTGGAACCCCAGCGTTTTGTTTTTTAATGGTTTCATTTTTAAAATACATTTCACTGTGGAAAGCCAAGATCTGTTATACGGACAATTATTTTTAGTGTTCTATACATGCTTGAAAATTTGCAGGGGGGTAAAATGATCAATATCCACTTGTGAATTCTTATGTGAGGTAGACACTATAGACCAGAGAGCTAGATAATCAATGCGTGTTCATGACGTGTATGCTCAGGTATTTGGGGAAGAAGCATACTGATGTCTTTAATTTAGTTTGAAGTGTGTTTAATAATTGGATTGAATAATGGACTGAGAGAGGGATAGATAGATGGGCGGATATTCAGTAAAGCAACTGAGTGTAAATTAGAGAAAAATTCAGATTGTGGATTTGTGAGTATTTACTTTAAAATATACTTTTTAAATGTTTTTTTATATTTTTTTTATTTTTTAATATACTTTGTCAAGTTGGTTTCCATACAACACCCAGTGCTCATACCAACAAATGCTCTCCTCAATGCCCATCACCCACTTTCCCCTCTCTCCTATCCCCATCAACCCTCAGTTTGTTCTCAGTACTTAAGGGCCTCTTCTGGTTTGCCTCCCTCCCTCTCTAAAACTTTTTCCCCCCTCCCCTTCCCTGTGGTCTTCTGTTAACCTTCTCAAGATCCATAAATGAGTGAAAACATAAGGTATCTGTCTTTCTCTGACTGATGAATGGATAAAGATGTGGTTTATACATACAGTGGAATACTACTTGGCAATGAGAAAGAATGAAATCTGGCCATTTGCAGCAATGCAGATGGAACTGGAGAGTATTATGCTAAGTAAAATATACTTTAAGGGGCACCTGGGTGGCGCAATTAGTTGAGCATCCAACTTCTGCTCAGGCTGTAATCTCCCTGTTTGTGAGTTTGAGCGTATATGGGCTTACTGCTCTCAGTGCAGAGCCCACTTCGGATCCTCTGTCCCCTTCTCTCTCTGCCCCTCCCCGCTGTTCTCTCTCTCTCAAAAATAAATAATAATTTAAAAAATTTAAAAATATATACTTTCAAATTCTTTCAGTTTTGCAGTATATTTGAATTTTTAATAATAAAATGTTGAAAAGATGAGTTAGAGGAGTTGATGGCAACTTCTTGTAGCAAGTACACGTGAAGGGAGTAGATTTGTTTTATAGCTCTGAATTGGAGGCCAAGTATCCTAGTCGTCTGTTCCAATTTGGCCCTTGGATGAATCACCTCAGTTCTCTGGGTCTCAGTTTCCACATCTACATTAACAATAGATTCTCAATAAATACTTGTTGAGTTAATGTTTAATAGATTAATCTGAAAATGAAAAGAAATGGATAGATAATCTCTCTGGCTTCTTTTAGGTTTTCACTCATCTGACTAATTTTTAGTATATGTGTATCGGTTCACACATTTCCACAATGATTTAAAATATTTTAGCATTTTGTGTATGGTGTATAATTACGTAAATTCTTTCATTATTGTATACTTGTAATTGATGAACTAAAATCTGTATTTACAAATTAATGATAGATCAGAATTAGACCTGTGGGAAAAGCGTGTATATTTTAAGTCAGTTTGGTAAGAAAGTCAGTGTCAAATATAGCAAGAGAGTTACACTGTTCTTTTCAATTTTTCCCCAAGTTTAAAATGTGAAAATAAATGTACATATGCTTATTAAAGTTTAGAGTTTAGATCTAATAGTAGCTACTTTGAAAAACTGCATTCCATTCAATGTCACACATTTTTGTGCTGAATTATAAGCATCCCCGTTACTAGTTGAAGTATAAGTTGTTAAAATACCCCTCATAACTTATCTGGTTTGAGTGGCAATGACATAGCAGTGGATGATGAATAAATATTAAGCACCTCTTTTGTTAACAGCTGCGTTCTTACTGAGTTTCAAGCTGTGTAGAAGAAAGAGACAATTGTGACATGGCACCCACAAATCGTTACAACATTATCTTCGGTATTGAACTAATGATAACCAAAAATATTCCATTTTTATCAGGCACCCAGGGTGCACAATAAAATATTCATTTACCTTACACTGCATATAAAGCTGTTTCTTTCAACACTTTGTTTCTTATATAGGATTCTGTAATGTGGTTCCCAGTACATTAAGCACCAATGTAATTATTATCTTCCTTGTGTACAGCCATCTAAATTAAATACCATTAAATGAAATGCTCTCATAAATACTGTATATCTTTATAGGACTATTATCTACATTTTCTCAAAATACTGTGCTCAATTGGTCCATTGGAATTAGTGTTGTGTTCTTACGATAATGTGGGTAAGCCTGAGGCTTCATCTAGGAGGAAGAGAGCCTGATGGGTCTGAATTCGTTAGAACACACAAGATTTCTTTGGGAACCACCATCTCAGAACCATGCCTCTTATACTCCACTCACTTCTTTTTGTGCATCTTCTTTTTATAGTTACTTCTGTGAACCACTTTCGTTCATGATCCTTTAGAAGAGCTGGACTCTTGGGGCACCTGGGTGGCTCAGTTGGTTAAGCATTCCACTTCAACCTAGGTAATGATCTCACTGTTATGAGTTCGAGCTCCACATAAGGCTCTGTGCTGACAGCTCAGAGCCTGGAGCCTGTTTCAGATTCTGTGTCTCCTTCTCTCTCTCTGCCCCTTCCCCACTTGCACTATCTCTCTCTCTCTCAAAAATAAATAAACTTTTAAAAAAAACTTAAGAAAAAAGAAGAGCTGAACTCTTAAAAATATCTTTGTGCACTTAGCATTTTCTCTGAGATACAGGCATTTAGCAAGATTGCCAATGCTTAGGAAATTTCTATAAAGGAGCCATGACATTGAATTAACATGATGATTACCAAATTTGTGGGCACATTAGAATCCTATGGGTATGTTTTAAAATGTTCCGAATCTTAAGACATACCCAAATCTCTTTAGGGATTCACTAAAATCATTAGTAGTTTTTGAAGCTCCCCAGGTTATTTCAATACATAGACAAATTTGGGAACAATCAGGCTAGCAGTAATTATTCAAAACCTACAGAAAATATGTGTTCATCCAGAGTGGACACTTAGGGTATTTCCATATCTCAACAGATTAAATGAATGAAGGAAATGTGATGCAGAGAAACAATAAAGAAAAATGTTACATATAATGGAATATTATACATTCTTTAAAAAGAAGGAAATCCTTGGGCGTATGGGTGGCTCCATTGGTTGAGTGTCCAACTTTGGTTCAGGTCATGATCTCACGGTTCGTGGGTTCAAGCCCTGCATCAGGCTCTGTGCTGAACACTTGCTCAGAGCCTAGAGCCTGCTTCAGGTTCTGTGTCTCCTTCTCTCCCGTCTCCTCCCCCACTCGCACTGTGTCTCACTCTGTCTCTCAAAAATAAATAATAAAATGAAAAAAAAAAAGAAGAAGAAGAAGAAGGAAATCTTGTTTTTTGTGACAACAACATGAATGGACCTGGAAATCAAATGCTAAGTGAAATAAGCCAGATAGATAAAGACAAATACTACGCGGTCTCAATTATATGTGAAACCTCCAAAAAAAAAAAAAGAAGAAGAGTCAAACTTCTAGAAGCAGAGAGTAAAAAAGTGATCACCAAGGTCTGAGGGATGGGAGAAAGGGAGAAATAGGGAGAACGGGTAAAAAGACCCAAACTTTCACTTATACAATGAATAAGGTCTGAGGATCTAACGTGTAACATGGTGCCTGTAGTTGATAACACTATAGTATATAAATGAACTTTGCTAAGAGAGACGAACTTAAATGTTCTCAACAACAACAAAAGATAAATATGTAAAGTGATGGATGTGCTAACTAACCCAGTGAGGGGAATCTTTTCATGATGTGTACATTTATCAAATCATCATAGTGTACACTTTAAATATTTTACAATTTTATTTTTCAATTATACCTCAATAAAGCTGAAAAAAAGTAGAAGGAGAAGGAAGGAGAGAAGGAAGGAACAAAGGGTAAAGAGGAAAAGAAGGAAGGAGGAAAGAAGGGATAAAAGAAAAAAACGCTACAGAGCTTAAATGGTCCAAAGTTGAGTTTTTCCATTTTTAGGGGGTAAAATTTAAAGGTAGTATGACATTATAACCCTTAAATCAGTTTTTTTTTCTCCTGTAGATAAAAGTTTAAAGCTAAGTACATTGGAAGACACTATTTATCCCTTGACGGTTTAATTGCTTAGCAATAGCCATCAAACTATATATAGGTAGCCATTTGGGCATTACTTCTGAAAGTAACAAGATGTGAGGTATGAATAATTGTTTCAGTCGGTATTTAGTAAAGATTATGTCGGGAAATTTTAATATGTGTATGTATATGAAATTGTGTTAAGGCTCGTTCGCAAACAAGGAAGTTGATCATAAGAATTTACATAGTAAGTTATATTTTTTAATAAAAGCAAAGGTAGAAGTCATGAAACTTTGCTTTGCTACCTAAGTTTTCATGATTTAGTCAGAGAGAGCTATACTGATTTTTGGAATTCAATCAGATTTCCCCCCCCCATATTATTAAGATACTATGCACTCGGAAGTCGATTGGAAATGATAGTATATGGTTAATGTTCGATAGATTTTTCTGATGATAGTAATGATATAGGACACATTTCTAGGTAATTTTGTTCAAAGTCAAACTACAAGTCAGAGGTTAATCATAGTCTCACCCTGTCCACTGCTCCTGCCCCTGCTCAGGGTCAGTTCTAGTTGTCATGCTCACCATTACACCCCCCTTTCCTTGGTTTATTATATCCTGGTAATGTTAAATCCTTTCAGGAAAACAAAAGAAAACAAAAACAAACCAAAAACATTTAGAGACTATGATTTTCTACAAAAAATTTAAATTATATTGTTACTGTTTAAAATATTAGAAAGTAACATCTAGACATGATGTGTGACATGAGAAAAAAAGACTTTAATACCTAAATTCTAGGAGAATTTAGGATTTCTAGACACGTTTAAATGAATGGACATTTACACGGACAGACAAGAAGATAACAGTATTATGCAGTTGGTCAGAATATAGTGAGATGCCATTGAATTTTTAATATAGGCAATTGCCTATGTTATAAGTTCAAAAGAATCACAGAGCATACATAAGTTTTATGTATTCATGTGAGAGAAGAAAATAAAAGTTCTTTCTTGATTATGAATATTCTTGAATTGAGTGTAGATCAAGTAATTCTGTAAATGTCTTTGTTGACTAAGTTTTGGCATATATTCTCAATATTTTTTGTTTAACTTAATGACTACCGATTTTGTTGTTGTTGTTGTTGTTAAACTTAATGACTTACAAGATTTCAAAAATTGGGTCCTTAAAAGTTTCAAGAACCTTAAGGAGAAGTAAAAAAACAGAGACCCCACTCTTGGTTGTCCTAGGACAGACCAGATATTTTAGAACATTCAGAGGTACTAATTGAAGGCATATCCATTCATCAGTTTAAGGGATTACATTGAAATTTTGCTCTTTTGTTTCCTTCCTCTATAGATAAAAAGCAAAAATAGTCATTTCAGCCACCTGTCATTTGAACAAAAAGAGTCAATGTATTCATATGAGCAGTTAACAACCTTGCCTATGCATGTGTTTTGTTTTGCACATTCAAAATATTTTAAATTATTTGCCAACATTTTAAAAATTAACATTTTCATAATGTTTTAAAGCATTTTTTAATTTAAAATTGGGAGATCTTAGGGACTCCTAGGTGACTCAGTTGGTTAAGCGTCTGACTCTTGACTTTGGCTCAGGTATTAATCTCATGGTTCATGAGATGGAGTGTGGAATCTGCTTGAGATTCTCTCTCTTCCTCTCTCTCCACCACTCCCCCTGATTGTGCATGCTCACTCGCACTCTCTCTCTCTCTCTTTCAAAATAAATACATAAACATTTAAAGTTGGGAAATTTTGCACAAATATCCTGATTTCTGATTTATCATGAAAAAGCCACTGACTTACTGTCACTGGGCCTTCCTCAATCCTACATGACAGTATTTGGTTGGAGCTGAGCAACTTCTGCCTGCGATAATTGAGCACATATTATCCAGTTTGGCATAGGGTCTGCATGGCCTACCTCACTCATATACATGACCTGTCTATCTCTTAAAAGACACCTGAGTATTTACACCTAGAATTTGAATTACTTCAAAGTGTTACACAGTAAATATGGTATGAATAAAAAATGGTGGTAAGTTAAAACACTCAGGATTCTAAATTACGCCATACTCTTCTTTTGCCAGTTGCTGCACAGTTGGCAATGTCATAGTATCTGGCCTTTGGAATATAGGCAAAACCAAAAATACTTCAGAAAATAGAAGATATCTGTAGATCCCTAACTGATACCTCCAGTGCTGCTTTTGTTTGATTGGATTTATCATTTGCTGAACATGAAAACTATCACACAAGATGAGAACTGCTCCCAAACTCCTTGGTCTGTCCAAGCTTGTGATACAACTGCACCTTCAATTGTTAGTTAGCTAGCTAGCAAGGAGAAAGGCTGACAGAAGCAGCTATTGGCTGAATGACTATGGTGAGGGAAATGCTGGAATTGGCTTATGCATCAAAATATGCAATGTCATTTGTTCTTGACCTTCCCTTGGTCTTATGTTGATTTTGGAGGAAGCTGTGATGGACAGGTCTCTGCGAGCTTAGATTCACCTTTGTTCAGCTGAACCGTGAGTCTGCTCATTTCTTCCTCCCGTATTATTTGACTCTGATCCCCCTGGCCCATGCAGAAGTACAGCCCAAAATAGGAATTAATGCCTTTGAGGGCAACCTTCAACCAATGGGTCTGTGGACCAGTGGACAAACACTCTAACCTCCTGTCCTTCAGTAAACAAGAAGACAAAGGATGGATTAGATTTTCTTTCCTTGAAAGTTCCACAAAACAGTGAAAAACACATACAAAAGGAAAGATTATATCCATATATCCACAGTCAGGTGGCAAGGGCATTTTATTCACTTGAAAATTAGTAGCGTGCTATATATTACCAGGAAGAATGGTGCCAAGAGATAAAGTTGATGGATATCATTTCCTTATTCAGTTTAGTGCACGGCAGGCAAAGTGATATCTTTTTTCCTTTTTCCATTTTTTTTTTAAAGGAGACAGAAAGAGAAAACACAAGCAGGAGAGAGACAAGCATATGGAAGGAAAGGCCAAAGAAAGGATAAGGCGAAGAGACACAAACTGCACTTGACAATTAGATCTGGAGTGACATGGAAACATGTATGATAATTTAGGCAAAAATAACCTCCCGATTAGCCCAACATTTTAGAGCTTCAGTAAAATTTTATTTGGTAGCAGAATTTCTGCAATGCTTCACCCTTAAAGGGGGAAATGTAACACAGTTTTACGTTTATACACAGGATATATCCTCAGCTCCAACAGCATGCCTGGCGTCTTTCACTAATTCTTCAATAAGTGTATACTGAATAATGAATGAATGAATGATGTTAAGAGACCATGAGTGAGATGCTCTGTTAATTGGTTAGTTCTTCAGTGTTTGGCCAAAACATTTTCCTAGATCTACTTATTAATTACTTTCTATCCCAAGTGAATGATGTTACACTGATTTTGCTTTAGCCTTAGTCTCCCTGAAAACTGAATTCAAATGAGAAATTATTGCTTCAGGGGCCAGAGAATAACATATTTCTAATAAATATGTGACCATTATTCACTAAATGAACAAAACACTTGCATTTGAATATACGTCTCAATTTAAGTACTTGCCCAATATTAAACAGAACCGACCTATTGATCCTATGTATTTACAGGTCCAACTATGAAATTTGGCATGGCTTCAAAATTGGGAGCCTTGGTTCAAGTTTCAGTAAATAATAAACGTGAACTTGACTTAGTTGATGTTATTATTCTTCATGCTCTTTATTTAATTCTATTATATTGAGTGTTTGATGCGCCTTATGCATGTAGTTAAGTGTTTGAGATGTACAGAGAGTTAAGATACAGTCTCTGCTACAGTGTGGTGGACATGGTCATCCTTTATGACCATGTACTATTTAAGTTTATTTCGTATGTTTGAGAATGTTCCACCACAAGGATCTTGCTGGGAGTAAGAGATCATTCCCTATGATAGAGGCTCAGTATGCCAGATTCCTGCTTTCTCTGATTTCTTTGTAACAAAGACTCAGGCATGTGATCTAGTTTCTTCCCGTCAGTGACATTTGTGCTGAATTTGACCCAGAAGCTGATGACACCAGAAAAGGAGATCATGGATCTCTCTTCCAACTGGAAAGTAGTAGTAGTAGGAGGAGGAGGAGGAGGAGGAGGAGGAGAGGGAGAGGGAGAAGAAGAAGTAAAAATAGAATCAAGTTTCGCATGCAGTAGTGGCAGCGAAGTAACCCAGGTGTTAACCTGGTGATTGATAGTCAAGGGTGGCAGTAGTGTTTTAACAGATGAGTTCTGCACATAGTTTTGGAAGTTGAACCTGATTCCATGCATTGCACTGATGATTCAACAGATCTCCTGTTAATTCATCTAGCTACACAGCATCTTTTAAACAAATTCCTTTTTTTGCTTCTGTCATCCCAAATGCAATTATTGATTACAACTAAGAATCCTGACAGATGCACATACATACATACACACTCCTTTAAATATACTTCCATAAGATAAAACATAGGCCTATTGTGATTATGGTTATAGTGATATATTCTTGATGATAATAATAATAGTTCTTATAATGAATAACCCACCAATAAAAGTCAGATATAGAAAACCTACCATATGCTTGACATCACACTTATTAATATTTTGCCTCATTTACTATTATT
Organism: Paguma larvata; assembly: GCA_030068075.1. Classification (NCBI taxonomy): domain Eukaryota; kingdom Metazoa; phylum Chordata; class Mammalia; order Carnivora; family Viverridae; genus Paguma; species Paguma larvata. The sequence goes on along the minus strand of CM057839.1, from coordinate 48,987,295 downwards.
AATATTTTATCTCGTTTACTAGACTGTAAATTGGATAGCTGCAAAAACCTCTGGTTTGTCTTTTGCTACTAAAGGATATTATAAAATTAAAACAAGAATATGCATGTAGCGTGCACAACATAATTCTTGGCACAGAGACGATGTTCAACAAATGCTAGTTCCTTACACACACACACACACACACACACACACAGACACACACAAGCACATATATAAATATATATGTACATATAAATATATACATGATATGTATATGTATATATAAATATATACATGTTATGTATAAATATATTTTCAAAGCAGTTTTCAAGTTGATTTTATGGGAGGAATGATGCTAACAGAAACGCGAGGTAGACCTAACTTAAGCTAGCATCCAATAGGCTTAATTTGAAAAGTGTAAGATTAATGATACACTGAAAAATATGTACAGATAGAGGTCATCTTATAATTAAAAATCAGAAACTAATAAAAACAATCATAGATTTGTGTGCCTCGTTTCCATAAAGAAGCATTCTCTTTAACTTTATTGTATATCAATTGTATTCAAACAGTGTCAAACCTAGGTTTCTCCACTAAATGTAAACTATATATATATATATATATAGCTGCCTTATTTAACTCATTTCGCTGGGTGAGTATAGACTGCTGTATTAGTGTCCTAAGGCTACTCTAATGAAGTATCACACTGGATGACTTGAACAACAGAAATTTATTGCCTCTTAGTGCTGGAAGCTACAAGAATGAGATTAAGGTGTTAGCAGGGTTGCTTTGTTCTGAGGGCTTTGGGGGAGAATTGGTGCATGCTTCTCTCCTAACTTTGTATAGTTTGCTAGCAATCATGGATGCATCAAATTTATCTCTGTCTTTATCTTTACATGGCATTTTCCCTGTGTGTGTGCCTCTGTCTAAATTTCCCCTTTGTATGAGAACAATTATTTTTGACTAGGGCCCATCCTAATGACTTCATCTTAAGTTGATTATCTGCAAAGTCACTATTTCCAAATAAGGTCACATTCATGAATACCAGGGATTAGGACTTAAGGAACTGTTTTTTTAATTTTAATTTTAATATTTTAATTAACAGATGGTATTATATTAGTTTCAGGTATACAATATAGTGATTCAACACTCCTCTATATTACAAAGTGCTCATTATGATAAATTCACTCTTAATCCCCTTCACCTATTTCACCCATTCCCCACACAAACCTTCCCTCTAGTATTCATCAGTTTTGTTCTTGTTCATTTGAGTCTTTTTAAACTGATTTTATTGATCTTGTTAAAGAACTAGTTCCTGGTTTCATTGATGCATTGTATTGTTGTTGTTGTTTTTTAGTTTCTATATAATTTATTTTTATTCTAATATTTATTATTTTCTGTCTTTTGCTGGGATCGGGTTTTGGTTGTTCTTTTTTCATCTCCTTTACATGTGAAATTGGGTTATTTGTTTGAGATATTTCTTGATTCTTGAGGTAGGCTTGTATTGCTATAAATCTCCCTTTTAAAACCACTTTTGCTGCATCCCAAAGATTTTGGACTATTCTGTTTGCATTTTCATTTGTCTCCCTGTATTTGTTTAATTTCCTCTTTCATTTCTATTTAGTATCATGCTGCTTAACCTTTATGCATGTTGTGTCAAGATTTTTTTCTTGTGGTTGATTTCCAGTTTCATAGAATTGTGGTTGGAAAAGATGCATGGTATGATTTCAGTTTTCTTTTTTTTTATTGTTGAGACTTGTATCATGACCTAACATGTAATCTGTTCTGGAGAATATTCCATGTGCACTTGAAAAGAATGTGTATTCCATTGTTTTAAAATGCAATGTTCTGAATAGATTTGTAAGATCCATCCGGTTCATTTTGTCAATCAAAGTCACTATTTCCTTATTGATTTTGTATGTGGATGATCTATCTATTGATCTAAGTCAGGTATTAAAGTGCCCTACTATTATTGTAATTCTATAAATTCATGTTTGTTGATTAGCTACTTGATGTTTGGGTGCTACATTGTTGGGTGCCTAAGTATTTACAATTCTTAGGTCTCCTGATTGAATTCTACCTTTATGATTATATAGTGTTCTTCTTTGTCTCTTGTTAGTCTTTGTTTCAAACTCTATTTTGTCTGATATAAATATTGATACCCCATCTTTCAATTCCACTTACATGATAAATGTTTTACTATCCCTTCACTTTCAGTCTGCATGTGTCTTTAGGTATGAAATTAGAGTCTTGTAGGCAGCGTGTTGATTGGTCATGCTTTTTTATGCTTTCAGTCACCCTATTTCTTTTAATTGGAGTTTTTAGTCCGTTTACAATCAAAGTAATTATTGATAGGTATGTACTTATTTCCATTTTGTTACTTGACTTATAGTTATTTTTGCAGTTCTTCTCTGTTCCTTTCTTGCTCTCTTCTCTTACTTTTTGCTGGCTCTCTTTAGTGATATACTCAGATTCCTTTCTCTTTGTTTTTTGCACACATATTACCAGTGTTTGATTTCTGGTTACCATGAGTATAGTATCTTCTGCATAGAGCAGTATATATTAAACTGATGGTTTCTTAAGTTTGAATTCATTCTAAAAGCACTAGATTTTTATTCCTTTCCCCCCATGTTTTGAGTATATGGTGTTATACTTTGCATCCTTTTATTTTGTGAATATCTGAACTGAGTTTTGTACATATATTTAATTTTACTGCCTTTTGATTCCTACTTTTCTTACTCCTGCTTAGTGTCCCCTTTAACATTTCTTGTAGGGCTCATTTAGTAGTGATGAATTCCTTTAACTTTTGTTTATTTGGGAAACTACCTCTCCTTCTATTCTGAATGATAACCTTGCTGGATATTTTTAAGAGACGGAGAGAGAGTGTGAGTGGGAAATGGGGAGAGAGAGAGGGAGACAGAGGATCTAAAACAGGCTCTGCACTGACAGCAGAGAGCCCCATGCAGGGCTCGAACTCACAAACCGTGAGATCATGACCTGAGCTGAAGTTGGATGCTTCACTGACTGAGCCACCCAGGCGTCCCCAGACTATTCTTGATTACAGGGATTTTGTTTTGTTTACTTTTTTTTTTTTTCTTTCAACACTTCCTATTTATCAAGCCACTCTTTTCTGGCCTGCAAAGTTTCTGCTGAAAAATCAGCTGATGGATGGATGGGCCTTATGGGTCTTGTTTGTAGCTGTTTTCTTTCTTTCTTTTTTTTTTCATGTTTTTAAAATTCCCTCTTTATCATTACTTGTTGCCATTTTCAATAGTATGTGACTCTGTGTGGACCTCCTTGGGTTGATATTGTTGGAGACTCTCTATGCCTTCTAGATCTGGATTTCTGGTTCCTTCCCCAGATTTGGGAAGTTCTCAGCTATTATTGCTTCAAATAAATTTTCTGCTCCCCTTCCCTCTCTTTTCCTTCTGGTTTCACAATAATGTGAATGTTACTACACTTGATGGTGTCAGAGAGTTCCCTAAGTCTATTCTCATTTATTATTATTATTTTTCTCTGTGTTATGCAGCATAATTGCTTTCATTACTCTGTCCTCTGGGTTGCTGATCTTTTCTTTGCTTCCTCTAGTCTAGTATTTATTCCATCTAGTTTAATTTGTTATTGAATTATTCTTCTCTGATTGGTTCTTTTTTATGATTTCTGTCTCTGTGTTGAGAGTCTCACTGAGGTCTCACAGTCTTTTCTTAAGTCCAATGAGTGTCTTTATGATGATCATTGCTTTAAATTCTCTATCAGATGTATTACTTATCTCTGTTTTCATTTACATCTTTTGCTGTGATTTTCTTCTGTTCTTTCATTTGGACATATTCCCCAGTCTCCTCATTTGCTCTAACTCTGTGTGTGTTTCTATATGTTGGAAAAGTCAGCTACATCCCCTGCTCTTGCAAGTAGTGGCCTTTTGAAGAAGAGGCCCTGTAATGCCCTGTAGTGCAATGCCCCCTATTTACCAGAACCTGGCACTTTAGGGATGTCTATGTTGCATGTGCCTTTCTGTTGTGGCTGAGCTGTGTTTGCCTTGAGTCCGGTCATCTGCAATGGCTCTCTTTGCCTTTTGTGAGCAGGGTTTGGTCCCTGTGTTTTCGTGGGTGAGTTTAGGGCCGCCTTTGACTTGAGTTGAGTCAGAGCAGGTGTTTTCGGAAGCTACAGTTGCACCAAACTGCAAGGCATTCTCCCTGTGCTATCCCCTGAGAAACTTTCATTGGTGGGCAAGGCCTGAAATCAGACCAAGGTCTGCCCCCAGCCCACTGGGCCCCAGTGGGACTAGTATGTATCATTGCCTCCCTCCTCCCCTAGAGCAGGTATCACTTTGAAGTCCTGGCCCCTGTTGGAGCTGCTTGCACACTGCCATACTTGTAATGCTAATGCAACTTTAGAAGGACTCCTGTGGAGGGCAGTCTGCAGAAGAATGGGGGGTGGGGGAGGGCAGGGACACAGTGCCTGCAGTGTGTGTGCCAGTCTGCTGCAGGAAGGGAACTGAAGCTTCCTGGAAAAACTCCTGCCTTGGCTGGGTCAGAGAGGCAAATCTGTAAGAGTGTGATTGCACAGGTGCTTTGAGCAAGCTGGATGCAGAGTGTTAGTCCTGTGCTGATTCCCTCAGCTGTCCATGTGTCTAGACTTGGGGTGGAAATGGCACCTGCCAGCTCTTTTGTTTTTGGAGAAGTCTCCTAGAAATCTATACCCCCTCTAGCACAGGCTAAGATTAGTAAAATCTACCTCCTGGATACCCCAGGTGATTTTCAAACTGTTGTTTCTGTGCTGCATATCCACAGTAGCCTATTACATTAGGCTACCCTTGACCTTCTGATGATGTCAGAAGGAGAATTGTCTGCTTCAGGATCACTACAGAAAGTGAAACTGCGGATAAGGGGCAGAAGGTAGATACTGTAGTAGCTTGTGCATGTATGGAGTCATTAATTTTGCTTTCAAATGAATAATTTCCCCTTGGAAGAAAGTCACTACGTTCCACATAATCATTAATTTTGTCTCCAATGTATATATTCATAATATATCTTCTGACAGAATACATATATATGTGTGTGTGTATATATATATTTTTTCCTTCAATAATCATAAGTAGAAATTCCTGCATAAAAATAAGGTTAAACTGATACTTATTAGGAGAAGAATGTACAAGACTAACACTGCTAAAAACAATCTAGGATTGTTTTAAAAATAAAAAGTCTTCTCTCAAATCACTTATTTAAATGTAAATTAAATAGACGTTATTAATTGAGAACTAAACTAAATTCAGAGAAAAGTCATTCTAGGGAACATATACGATGAATCAGTATTCTAAATTTCTTTTTTAAGAAGTGATAATTTTATTTTTCATGTATATGCCTTTCTCTATTCAAAAAGTGTGAAAAGTCAGCGGGATTTTGCAGTCTTAAAAGAGTAAATAGACTGAGAATTGTAATAGCACATGCAGAGAATGAATCATTTCTTGCTAAGAGTGGGAATGTCAACCCAACATCTGGACCACACAGCAGTGACAAGTGTTTAGAATTAAATGCAAGTTTGCAATTGTAATTTTTAAATATAAAAAGAAATTATAGATTCATTATCATTTTATATAGACCTGTTTTCTTCCTTTAAAGACTTCTAGGATTTATTAAAAATCTGAATTTATATTCTCATCCCATCTGAGGAATTATAGAGCAGAAGGGGCAATTCTAATTTATACCTATCAAGAGTAAGCACACAAAAGGGAACTGCTCATTCAAACTCAGGTGAGGTCATTGCCTGAAACTTGAATAGAAAGCCTGGGGTTTCTTATTAGCTAGTCCTAATTTCTAGTCCCACCTTCAATCACATGTTGTTTTATGAAACAATTATATAGTGACTACAAAAGTCCTGTTCATATATTCAAATTAGAGCCAAATTGTGCTTATGTCAATAAACAGGTTAATTCAGGTGATAATATTTAATATGACTCATTGCTTCAAGTATTATAACTTACTCTTTACAGGTAGAATAGCAGCTTATAGCCATTTATGTGTTTCCTTTTTGGTTTTTTTCTCCTTCCCTGTAAAAGTGGTTCTCATCCTAGGTCTACATGTTTATAAGAATTTGGTAGAAGATTTATATTAGGTTAGGGAAGTATATTTTTTCACCAAAAGAACTAGTTAACCTTCCTTAAAATAGCTCTCGCAATCTCCTTTTCAATTCTACCCTTAAAAAAATAAAATCTGACCACTTTTAATACCACTAACATCCTTGAGCCTTAAATAACCCACTTGAAGGACTCAACTGTAACATTGCAGGTGATGGGAAGTTTCATTCCTGGAATCTGAAAGCCAGCTCGTTACATTAACCATCTGAGTGGTGGGCAGCGGTTTTTCTCTTGGACTCTTCAGAAATTTGGCATAAGGGAAAAATGAACTTTCCCCTGTCACAGAAACGAAGCATTGTCAAGAAAATATCAAGGACCCACCATATGGCCTCCTGTGATGCAGAGGTGCTCCCCTGCTCCCTGCGGATCTGCAATCAGGAAGACTGAGTCCCATGAGAGAGTCCCTTTCATAGGGAGATAAAGAGCTACCAAGATGTGCAAGAAGCAAACTTCAGCATCTGAAGGAAAGTTATATATTATTTTAGCAGGAGCTGATAAGTGTAAAAATCACATTTTTTATATAGGGGTGGGATTTTACAGAAATATCAGATCTTGTTTTATTAGTAAAATTACATACTGTAATTAAATCTTCTGTGTAGTTTGTGTTCAAACTACATATATGTATAAAATATATATATATATATATATATATATTAGAGAGTAGGAGTGAGAGAGAGAGAGAGAGCAGGGGAGAGGTACAGAAGGAGAATCTTTTTTTAAAAAAATGTTTTATTTTATTTTTGAAAGAGAGAATACAAGCAGGGAACAGGCAGAGAGAGAGGGAGACACAGAATCCAAAGCAGGCTCCAGGCTCCATGCTGTCAGCACAGAGCCTGACATGAGGCTCAAACCCATTACTGCAAGATCATGACCTGCGCTGAAGTCAGATGCCTAATCCACTGAGCCACCCAGGTGCCCCAAGAGAGAGAGAATCTTAAGCAGGCTCCACATGAACGTGGAGCCTGACATGGAGCTCGATCCCACAACCCTGGGATCATGACCTGAGCCGAAATGTAGAGTTGAATATTTAACCGACTGAGCCACCCAGGCGCCCTTCAAGTTTATGTTAGAACATAACGGGTTGCTAACTTTTACAAAAGAATGTCTATAAATGGGCATATTCATAAAATTGCTGCATTTGCCTTCAATGACACTTCTTATATTTTCAGACAGATTGTTTACATTACGGCTTGTTGTTAACAACAAAAAACACATTGTGCTGTGAAGAAGGAAACATTGTGACACACAGTCATGTTCATTCCCATTCCCATAATCCTCCTACGACAATATAATTGCTGTTTAGTTAATAAGCCTAAGTACCAGTGATGAATGTAAGTTTATGTATGGCATATTGATGATAATATCTGAGTAGGATAAGCTGCCAAATGAGAGGCAACGAAAAAGAAATATTGCAGTCCAAATTGCATTCCAAATAACTATTTTTCTCTCTGTGCAATCAAAATTGTATAGTGTACAGTTATTTCCATAAACACCCATTGGTGCTGCGGAATGAAAATAATAACTTCATGTGATTCACAGCAGATGCTGGTAACATAAACCTACACACCTGTGGTGAATAGGATTTAGTAATTTCTCCATGATTAAGGAAATGTATGCGTACTGTTCTGCAATTGCAATGGGTTGTTTATCTTTTCTATTAGACTTGTAATTAATCATCAAGGCATGAACTGCTTGATGCCAGGTAGATTTAACTTTCTGGGAGGTAGGTTAGGGTTGGATACAGAATGTGTTGTACCATAAATGAAACACATAAGGCGCTCTCCAATATTTCTTTGTTTGCCAGCAACATGTTGGGTAAATGAGACGTAGCAAAAGGGAGAATCTAAATCAGCAGTGAAAAGTGGGCCTTTCTTAGTTCAAGCGAAATGGTAGATCTTCCTTTCTTGCACTTGTAAAGTTTTAATAGATCTATTTTGGTATTGTTAGTGAAAGGAGGAAATGGGTTTCCGGTAATGTAAGTGGGCAAAGTACACTTTAAAGGATAACAAGATAATAAAGAAAGCATTGTCACAGTCGGTATGAGAGGATCAAGCTGCAGTAATTCAGGTGTCCCCTAAGCAAGCCAAAGCTCTTAGCTAACTCTAGTAAAAGGTTCTAAACAGACTCTTTATGAAGCCAAAGATGTGTATAAAGGACACTCTACCTCCTGGTAATATCAGAAGACGAGAAGAGAGCTCAGCAGAAACATTAAAGTCGGTAGATTGCTGCTAGTGTCCTGCTGTGAATAAGAATGAAGCCACACCTTAAACTGTATGTAAACCACGAAGCTTTCTTTTTCCAAACTTGTTCTTCATAGGTTATTTTGTAATCTAGCCTCAGTAGTATGCCTTCACCACGTAGCATGTGTTCACAAGTGGCTTAATCTGTTTGCATCAATGTTTTAATAATTTGCACGGGTAAGGACCGTTTTGAGGAAAGTTTTAGAGACTAACAGTTGGTTCAATCCCTCAGAGCTTTGTATTGAGCTTTTTATTGACCAAGGAAATCACTGGAAGGTAAAAGAAAACTGACCTGTTCTAACAGATAGCAGTAAGTAATTTAGAAATCTGAAACAAACAAACAAACAAACAAACAAAAAAAAACGCATGAAAAGCATGTAGGAAATAAACTTTCCCATTTTTATGACCATCTTATATGACTCTATTAGGTCATCAATTCAGTCAAAAATTGGATTTGTTGACAATGTGATGAAAGAATGGCGATATTCCAAAAAGATCTATAATAAAACAGTTGTTTTTATAAAGAGTTATTCACGATTCTTGCTTTTTTAAAGGAATGATTACATTTTAATCAGTATGTTTTAAAACTATGGCAAACTATGGTTCATAGGCCAAACGCAGCGGCAGTTTGTTTTTGTAAATAAAGTTTGACTGCAAAAGAGACAAGCCCATTTGTTTATTTATTGTCTGTGGCTGCTTGTGAGCTACGGTAATGGCAGAGGTCAGCAGTGGTCACAGTTGGGCCACGAAGCCAAAAATATTTACTATCTGGTCTTCTACAGAAAAAAAGTTTGCCAACTCCTAGATAAATCATTTGAATTTTACTCTGTAGTGCTCACCTCAATTGTGGGAAATGGCAACAGACCCAAATATGTGTTACTCCCACAAATATAAAGCAATTTCTGTAAATTTTGATGAATTGTTGATTCAGGACTTCTTCAAGGATTAGAATTGCCTTTGTAAAATTAAAGAAAGTATTTTTTTTTAATTATTGCTCTTACTTAAATGACATTAGTTCAGAATTGAACGTTCTTCTTTCTAACCCACACAAAATCTAATGGGAAGTGTTGATTTAAAAAATGAATTGAGTAACCTTATTATACAACACATCCTCAGCCAGTGCCTTTTCGTAGTCTAAGATGTCGAGCTGCAATTTTTAGGCAGTTTTTTCCATACAGCAGACTTGTTTACAATTGACTTGCCCTAGGATAGTACTAAATTATTCCAACAATGCACACCTTTGGGGCTAGTAAAAAACCTTCTGAGGGGAAAAACAACAACAACCACCACCAAACACAAACAAGCAAGGGCACATAAAAGTAACTTTTTCTCCTGGAAGGTTCTTCAAGTTCATAAGCCTCATAGGCATAGGTAAAAGAGAATTACTCGACAAACAATAGGAGATCCAAATACATGTAAATGATAATTGTGCTTAAACTTTTTAATGCATATATCTCTACCTACAATGACATCAAGTATCATGAACATCTGAAAAGGAAAGCCCATCAAAAAATATCTACCGAGCAGCCACAGTGTCTGCTGGCCTATATGTGCATTTTATTACATACTCAGAAAACAGAGAACCAAGCATGTTTTGGAGAATTTGTGATGATCAGAGTGTTCTCTAAAAAATGCAGGGCTACTTAACCATTCATTTTTACAGACAATGGGCATGGTTAAAATGACTTTCTGAGGAAACAGCTCACAGTGCATATTTAGCATCTTAAAATGCCGTATCAGCTGCTTAGAACTCTTGACATGTCGGAGGTGTGCGTAACTGCCTCTCATTTAATAAATTGTCATTATTTTTTTTTCTAAAGAGGATCTAAAGTTAGATTTGTTCTTGCCTCTCCCCTGCCTCCTCAGTTCCATGTACCCCTGCCGTGTGTGGTACGTACTTTCTGCCCTCCCACTCTCTAGCTACCTGCCTGACTTTGAAATTATATCAGAAACAATAGAGGGGGGAAAAAATCTACGTTGTGTTTCAAACCCAAATAATGAGGCAGTTTACTCAATAGGGATATTCAGGATGTTTTTATTTTCCCTTCTGTACAACATTTGTAATCTCTGCTAGCTCTTGTTGGTATAGAGTTTTCTATAATCTTTTCTCGTTCAATATTTGAGGATTCTGAAAATGTATTGTATTTTCTTGTAACAAATAAGCATTTTTAAAGGTCTGTGGCTGCTGCTCCGAGTCTGTGTATGCAGCAAGTAGCAGATGGAATTTTCACTCTGATAACTGTGAAGAACTCCTCTTCACATACAAAAATATCAGTGCACATGAGATGTCCCTTTCCAGATAGGCTTCAGCCATGTCCGGAGTATAATACCCACAACTTTATTTGTAACATACCCAGTTTTTAGTTCTAACCAATGTGCCATGTAAAATGCAGGAAGGAGGTGTTCTGTTTTATTGATGTGGACTCATGTGATGAGAGATTACATCCTCTGGATAATTCACTAATCATTAAGGTTAAAAAAAATCTAATAGTGCGTTCTTCCCTTTATCCCAGTGTTTCTTTGTCAATGAAAAGCCAGAGAAATGCAGAGAAGCTAGACTTAAAATGGCATCTATGATTCTGGCAGCATTACCATATAGTACTTAAAAGTGAATACCAAAGTACAATTGAGACACTTAGAGGTGATTCCTTTTCTTTGGAAGGTGTATTTTAGACCTCGGTCAGGATTAAGGATAGCAATATGGAAGAATAATGAGAAGCATGGGCTCCAGAGATAAAATTACTGCAAAGTTTACATACAGTAATGTTTGCAAATACTTCACACAGTGCCTGACACAAGTAAATGCATATAGTAGGAAAAAAATTGCCTTGGGTGTGTCTGGGTGGCTCAGTTGGTTGAGCATCCGATTTTGGCTCAGGTCATGATCTAATGATTTGTGAGTTCAAGCCTAGCATTGGGCTGGCTACTGTCAGCGCAGAGCCCGCTGTGTATCCTCTGTCCCCTTTTCTCTCTGCTCCTCCGGTGCTTATGCTCTCGCTTCTCTCTCTTTCTCTCAAAAACAAGCATTTAAAAAGATGCCTGTTGTTTTATTGTTGTTATTATTACTACCCCTCCCCTTCCTCCTTCTAAGGACTACAGTAGCATGATGAAGTTGGTTTTGAGGGGACATATTAGAACCAAAATATTTTTCTTCTCCAACTTCACTATCTTGTCTGCACTTGAGAATTTCCTATCTGTCTGATTCATATATGGTCCCAGCTAATGCTTCATGACTTAGTGTACCAGATGATACCTCATTCCCTGACTTTCGTGGTTGTAAATTATGAATATAAAATTGGGATTGGTAAGATTAAGACATATGTTTCAGGAAGGATGGGAAAGCTAGGATAGAGAGTAACATTAATTTAAGTGATTAGTTTTCTATTCATACATATCACTATCTCTGTAGGCAAAAACATTAGATTCTCTACCTGTAGTTACCCCTGAAAAAAGGGGGGTTCCAGTTCCACACTACACTGGATTAGTTGTCTAGTATAGTTTAATGAGCAGGCCGGACTTCAGTCTATAAAATGTGCAAATAATGTGACTTTGCAATTTAATTGCTATTTTAAAGCCCTAAGACATAAGGATAAGTTAAATTCTATTCTGTTAGAGCTCCCTTTTTTCAAAAGGTTGTGACTAATTCCCAGGTACTCACACAGTGTCAAGTCTTTGTTGGGGGTGGGGAGCCCTCGAGTCATGTGTTCACTCAGGCTCCAACTAATGCCATTACGATCCATCATATCCTATCACCTCAAAAACCGCACTTCGATTTCAACATGTTCCCTTTTCCTCTCTGCATGGCTTCTCAGGAACTGGAGCACTCTCCAGTAATTCTGTGCAATGTTCTAAAACTACCAAAGGATTTGCACTTTTGGCATACAAAAGCTGGAGTCATAGTGTTCTCTTTTGGGTTTTCAGCCTCTTGCATACCTCCCTTTTGGAGGAACCTGACAACTGATCGATTTTTTCTTTTAAGTGTGAGGGAAGAAAAGAGAAAATGCCAGGTGGGAACAAAAGTTAATTTTTCAAACATGGCCCTTACACGGGAATTAGTGCCCAATAACCCCCAACCCACATTCCCAGGCCCTCAGCTTATTGTAAGGCAATGGGGTTTTGAAGGTCCAAACCACAGATACAGTAATAAACAAGGTGGTCGCTTTTATGAGAAGATGACTCCTCTGTATTCATTAGGATAGAGCCATGGAGCTATAGTCATGATCTCTCCAGAGCTGTGCAATGTTTTCTCTGATGCACGGGCTCTAAATGGAAAAGAGAAGTATGCAGAAAGGAACCCACTTGTCCAAAATTCAGAAGGTATCATTTTCAGTGGCAGAGCTTGTGCACTGAATGTTTTGTGAATTGGGTCTTTTGGTGTTTTCTTTTGTTTTTTTTTGTTTTTTTTTTTGTTTTGTTTTGTTTTGTTTTTGTTTTTTGTACTTCTTTTGATTTAGCAAATAAGAAGGATTGAGAATATGAAAAACAGGTCTCTTTTATTGTAGAGTACTATTTGTCTAACAATCAGAAATCATTATATAGATAGGCCATGGAAAAAGAATTCAGTAGGAAATGGAACCTTCTTGGATTTCTCTTAAATGGGCCAGTATACAGGATGACCTTATGAAGCTACATCTTTAGCTATGTCTAAATCCTAATCATTTTAAATCGCCCTTAGTTATTTTGAGTTTCAGGCTGAAACACTGTTGATAAGCCTTCTGATTCTACCAGGTATAAAGAAAAATCCTTGAGGTAGGAAATTTGCAAGAGTGTGAAAAGAACATTAGAAGACTGTGGATCTTCTATGTTAGCCCCCTCACCTTTAAATGTTTTTTTCATAAGGGATAGGATGTCATTGGCTAACATGAGAGAAACTGTGAGTCTAACATCTACCCTCACTTCCATATACAAACCTCAGATAAACATTCAGATGACATAACCAGTGTTTACCAGTGTTTCCCATAGTTAGATGAGATTCAAGAGATCATTTATTCCTGTCTCATCTTATGTTTATAGGCCATCATTCTCCTCCAACTTGAAGGCATAACATTCAAGTGCTGGAACTCATCTTACCCATGACCAGTATACCCCATTATCAGGGTAGACTGATTTCTTTGACTGACTTTCCTCTTGCCAAGCTCCTTTCTCATTTGTATCCTTCAACATACATTAGTTAGAGTGCATTGGGCTGCTCAAAGGACATTTAGCAGAAGTTCTAAATAGAAGGCTTGAAATACTTCTGTAGAAAATACTTTACCATTTTTGATCTCTGATAAAGGAAAAAAAAATATATGTACCTACATTGTTTTACACCAATCCATCCCCTTCCCAATCTTGACATACCTTTTCTCTGTACTTCTCCTTTTTATAAAATTTCAGAAAAAAAATTTCAATGAAATATAAAGTAGAAATACTTAATATAGTGAATCCCTATCCTAGAACTTGGAGCTTGCCTTTCTAGATAATCATGTATTGTAGAGTTGTTGTATGGACTCTATCACTATAACAATGCCTTAGACCAGTTCTCCTTGTCTTCTCCTAGATCTTCACATAGAAAAGTAAAATGTGAACTAGAATTTTTTTCTTTTAAAAACAACCTAGCCTGATTCACACTTCTTGAAAAAGTTAAGGAAGCTTCTTACAGGAACTTTATAGAGTGGTTTCCTTCTATTGAGATAAATTCAGCAAGTAAAATTAATGCAAGAAATCAGTCAAAACGGAACTAGAGGTGATTTGTAGGTGGATTTTGACAGCCTGGCTATCGTGGTAATTGAGCTGGAGCTTTTATAAAATCATGTTCTCTCCTAAGAGTTACATCACTAACAGGTTTGAATTTCTTTTATTCCGACCATGGTGTAGGAATTTTCATTTATAGCAAAAGATTACTCAGATGTCTAAAAAGAAAAGAGTAAAACAAAAACAAAAGCAAAACGCGACACATATATACATATGCGTGTGTATATTTACATAGATAGAAGTGTGTATATAATATATATATTACTCATTTGATAATTATTTTTATATTTGTAAACAGTTTGAAAAGCAAAAGTGACTATATGTATTCATATTTACATGTACTTAGATGAAGGGCATAAGCACAGAGCTAGTATTCAGTAAACAAGATGGTCGTAAATGGCTTAAATAAAAACCTTGAGTTTTATATAGTTGTTATCTGCAAATAATACATTTATCACCTTCAAATGAAACAAAGAATGTTCATTTCCACCTAGGACATTGAAAATCACACCTAAATAAAACCATACCTCAGTCCAGAATTTACAAAGAATCAGAATATATAAAAACCAGAATATAAAAAGAGCCCTTAAAACTCATAATAGGACACCTGATTTTTAAAATTTGTAAAATATTTGAGTAGACACCAAATAAGAGCTATGAATGGCCATTAAGCACATCAAAGAATACTCAACATCATTAATTGGAACATACAAATTAAAACCACAATGAGATAACACTACATAGCTATTAGAGTGAATGAAATCAAACAAAAAAACAGATTCAGATCTATAAATATAGAGAATAAACTGATGGTTGCCAGGGAAGAGGGTGCTAGGGGAATGAGGAAACACAGTGAAGGAAAGGGAGAGGTACAGTTTTCCAGTTATCAAGTGAATACATCACAGAGATGAAAAGTACAGCATAGGGACTATAGTTAATGGTATCATAACCATGTTGTATGGTGACAGATGGTAGCTATTCTTGTGGTAAGTAGAACAGAATGTATAGTGTTGAATCACTATGCTCTATATCTGCAACTAATGTAATATTGTGTGTCAACTATACTCAAAATAATTAAAACAGACAATATCAAATGCTGTTAAGAATTCAGAGAAACTGGAACACTCTTAGGCATTTTTGGAAATGTAAATTGGTACAGGAACTTTGGAAAACAGTTTTCCAGTTGGTTAAAAACTTAAGGATACCCTAACCATAAGACCCAGCAATCCTCTTCTAGGTAATTACCCATATTAAATGAAAATATAGGTCCATGTAAAAACCTGTAGGCAAATCTTACAAAAGCTTTATTCATTGTCAGTTAAAGCTTCAAACAGCCTGAAAGTCCAACAATAGGGGAATGAATAAAGGAATTGTTGGATATCCATACAATGAAATACTACTCAGCATTAAAAAAGAAAGAAACTACTGATATGTACAACAACATGGGTGCATTTCAAAAGCATTATACTAAATGCAGGATCCAGAAAATTATGTTGAATGTATAAATGCTATACATACTTTATAATTCCATATGTTTGACCTTTTGGAAAAGGCACAATGATAACGACAGAAACCAGACTAGTGCTTCCTAGGGCCTGGAAGTGGGGAGAGGGGAGTTGAATACAAAGGGGTATAAGGAAACTTTTTGGAATGAAAAGATTCTATATATTCATTGTGATAATAGTCACAGGATCATGTAAGTTGTCAAAATATATAGACCCAAACACCATTTTAGGGTAGATTTTGCTATATTTAAATTATATCTAGTAAAATAAAGATAAAAGAAGAAAATGGAGAAGTAATTTTTTCTGTCTGCACTAGGCAAGAAGAATCTAACACCTAATAAACTATATGGTTTTGCACACAAATTACTGGTGGTAAATCATTTTGTCTCAAAAGTCAGTGATTGCTAATTGGTACTTGAGTGCATCTATTCAATTCATTCTACATTTGTTTCTTATGTGGACTCTATTAGGAGTTTGGTATGAATGAAGTCACATGACCCGGTAGTAAGAAACATGAAGGAGTAAAAGATACATTAATTTTTAGAGAAGAATTTGATCATGAGTCCACAGGGCTGCTTACCCTGGGTCTGTGGGAAGTGGTGTGGGAAGTAGAAGATGATGAACTTGCGTTATTTCATTTTGAGCGTCAAATACTGGTGAACTAGCAAATGCAAAATTAATTGGGAAAGCAGGTTGTATCTCCTAAAATCAAGCTTAACATGACTTTTTTTTTTTTTTTTAAGCATGGATTACTCTGATGCTCTATAGGGATACCATGGAAATGCAAATCAGTTGTTTTACAGATTTTAACCACAGTGTAGGGTTTTATGTTTTGATGCTCAAAAGAATTGATTCAATTATGCCTACAGATCCACAGAAACAGATACCATGTGACAAGATGGCTTATCTTACAAAATTAAGAACAGCTACTTATTTTGTTTTTACATGGTATTTTACTTTGGGTTTGAGCACTGAGAGTTCATTAAAATCCTGGCAACACTGACTCTGTAAATATGTCTTCTAAAGGGGATTATTCACTCTCCAGTCTTACATCTGTCGCTCTGCTAGAATACAAAAGGACCGTGCAGGTTCGGGGCAGCTCGTTCTGTTTATTTTCACCAGTATCCAAATGTGTGAATATAAGAAAGTTAATGTTTTAGAAAACAGTTTGTTTTTGTTCTTTTATAGTACGCATGCATTTTTATATCAATCTGTTTCAGAATAAAGCATATTTCAGCCAGAAATGGTATGCTTCAGAGACTGCAGTGTTGGTCGGTGCACATATTTCATTATGTTGTATTAAGACCTAACGTCAATGACAAAAATCCTCAAAACATTTTTGTGTTACGTTATTTGCACTATTAGGTATTTATTCTTATTTTCTTATTTAAATAAAAAGAAGAATGTATCACATATTTTCAAATAAGAATCATTATGTCTTTGCATTTTAGTGCAAAGACACAATGATTGAGGGTACATAATTGAAATCACTTCTGTAACAATTGAAATACTTAATTATACTGTTGGTTCCACATGCAGGTATAATTATATTAAAGCCTATTTCTTTCCTTTTGGCTTTTATTTGCTTGTAAAAATCATAGGCACATTTGATAATACTCAGTTGTTTTGGTTATTAAGTTCTACTGACTAAAAATTGTTCATCAAAGTCATATTAAACATAAAGAACTTTTAAAAGTTAGCCCTGGAGATGTAGTAAATTTCCAGGCATTTCTTATTCAACATTCAAATAGAAAATCTGTTCACTTTTTAAATAAAAAATGAGAGGAAAAATGGAATTCAGCCTCCAACGAGAGCCTGCTTTCTATGAAGGAAATGTATTGATTTTATCATGGTCTTATGAACAATGTCAAGTTGTAATTAAGTATTTGCTGAATAGCTTTCATAGGGTGATTTTCCAGGTCTGGGGATCATAGACTCCAACCTTGCTAACAGTATCCAGACCTGGAACTAACACCTGCTTCTGAATCAGAAACAAACCAATCCCGAATAGACCTGAACGTATAGGTGAAATTATCTTTTCATCTATAGGCTCATTTATTCCATACCAGCATAAGATTTTTGCATTTGATTTGCATCCTGCCTCGATTGTGTTAATTGGTACACTGCAATAACCCATGGTGGCTATCTATCTATCAAGTGATTTTACAGCTTGCTTCCTTAATCAAACTGCAACCTATATTCCCACTCTCCCCTAATGGCATCCACACTCATGTAGGTCAGTCTGCACAGCTACTCATATAGTTTTCATTATTCATTCACACATCTCTGCTTAATATACATTTTGTTTTCAAACCAGTGTCCTCCAAATTTCCCAGAGAGGGTTATTTTCTCCCTAATTGGTAAAACGATCATTTTTTTTTTCCATTTCGAGGGATTTTTATAAGAATCCAATGAGAAAATTTTAGTAATATTGTTCCAACAACTTTATAAAGGCCTACAAAAATTCAAGGCATTATAAGTCTTAGTCATTTTTCAAATGGAAAGGTGATGGCCTCTGAATAGATATGGATTTTCTCTAGTTCCTGGGGAAAGGAGATTCAGAATGCACTCCAGGAATACTGCTTTGCTTTGATCTGTATTTCTGAATACCCATGGGGCTTATTCCCTTAGCATTCCAGGCTGAGCAGTCCATGTACTTCAGGAATACGTGTTGTCCTTAGCTTAGTCTGGACTACAAACAGGCCTACACTGATGGCTCTTACCCTCCTTTTCCCTGAATGTTACCCTGTTCACACTTGGTCAGTTAAAGTAGGAGGAACCCTAATGGCATTTTACCTCATTTCTAAGTAGAAAAGATCCAGTGGGAGAAAGCAAGGAAGGGGAGAGGGGATGCTTTTAAACAATGTGTTCCTCCTGGAAAAATATATAATTATTATTATGGAATTAGAGATGGGGATATCAGATTCTCAGAGAGAGGACTGGAAGAGTGTCAGTTATAAAAGTTTAAAAATGCTCATTAGATTTTTCTCTCTCTCTGTCCCTTTCCCTTCCACTCAGTACCCATGAGGAGCATAGATCTAGAACATAAAGTCACCTTGGAGAGGATCCGTGTCTAACTCTTTCAAAGCCCTGCATTCTTCAGTGTAGCATTGTTAAGATGAATATGTGCAAAAATGTTATAAAATGAGATCATTTTCTAATTTTGCTTTTAAAAAAGGTAATATTGACGAAAATATGAATAATCCACCTTATTTACAGTTGCCAAACCTGTAGGACAACTGGTTAGCATGCAGACCCAGAAGGAGAGAGGCTTCAAAGAGGTTAGATTTCAAAGAAAATATAGTTTATGATTTATGACTACACAGGACCAGTGTTGTGCAAATATTTAGGACCTCAGGCTCTGGAATACACATGCCTGGCTTTAAATTCTAGCTGAACCATTAGCCAGCTGTCTGGTAAAGGACAACTTCATTAACTTCCTCAAATCTCAGTTTCCTCACCTGCCAAATGAAATATTAGTAGTTCTTATTCTCACAGAAAAGTTTAATGAGATGATGAAAATACAGAACCTAGAATAATAGTTGGCTCGAAAAGATGTTTGTTTTCTTTCAATTAGTTCCGGTGGAACTAGAGTCCTATTTCAGCCTGTTGTCTAGCTGTCATATTTAGCCTGTTCTATTTAGCCCCTGCGCAATTTTTTTCAAAAGTGTGCATCCCTTGTAAATTAATCTTAGGATTTCTAATATGGATGTTGAATGGTCTAGGCAGAAATCTGATAAGTGGCATGAAACAAAACATTGTTGATAGTGACCACGCACCATGAGAATAGGGAAAATGGAAAAGGTATGCAACTATTGTGTTGTTATTAACTACTCTGATAGAAAAACATCTACTCAGAAAAAGTAGTATGAGACGATGTGTGTGTGTGTGTGTGTGTGTATACACACACACATATAATATATATAGTGTGAGTCTGTGTGTGTGTGTATATATATGTTAGTTTTGAGTTAGTCAATGCTTACTGAGTTCCTAAAAGCATACAACACTTTTCTAGATGTAATGAGAGATCATAAAATGTGTTAAAGGCACCAATCCTTGAAAAACAGTTTATTATCATTTGGGGAAGATAAGATAGTAATTTTTGATTTTCCAGGCTGACTATTCAATTCTGCTTCACACTCCATTTGACGAGAGGGAATGCATCACCTCTCCAACAGATGTAAACAGCTAGCAACATAGCAGAGTAATTAAGAGCAGTCTCTTGAAATAAAATGTTTGGATCTGAATCTTGACTTTGCAGCTTACTAGCTTTGAAAACTTTAGCCTCTGTTTTCATATCTATCTGTTAAATGGGGATAAACCATAATACTTCTCTCATAGGGTTCTTTGAAGGATTGGAGAGATGATCTTTGCTAAGGGAGTAGCATGAGTCAGCATCTAATAAAGGCCAAAATTAACTTAGCTGACTTGTCACCCTAAGATTTCTATTTTCATGCCTTAACTGGGCTTCATCAGTAATTGAAAGAGTGCTTCTCATTTCTGCTAGGCTAGATTAAATAAAGATCTGAGTTTTGTCAATAGTGCACTTAATTAAGCAGACCAGATAACAGTATCAAGAAGTACTTGAAAGCAGCTTTGTTAAGGATAAACTTGAGGATAGTTAATATGGGATGTAGGTAAATGACTAAGCATGTGCTGGGCTCTTTCAGATGCATGGCCACTGTCTCACTAAGCTCTGATGTGTTCAAGTTACAGTATCTCTCGATAGGCTTTTCCAAGTCCTTTGTACTGTTCTGTACAACGTGGGCCTTGGTTTGTGAATGTACCAGAAGTTCACCTGCAAATAAGTTGTCTGGAATTCAGAAGCCATTTTTCAATGGCAGCCATGTTGTGAATGGTAGTTCTCAGGCCAGCCCAGGGGATCATGGTAACTGTACTTGACAACCATTTGTAACAGTCACTTTGCCTTTCTAGTTAGTATGCTAGAAACAAATAGGCCTGCCTGCAGCGGGGATTCACCGGCACAACAGGATAGACACCCTGGTTGTTCTAGGTTGCCAATACATTATTTGTTAACTCCTCATTCTGCATAAGGTAATTGACCTCTTTAGTTCCGTACATGTGCCAAAGAGGATGTTTGAATAATATAAGCTCATGGTTGGAAGAAGGTTTATATTCTTTATAGTCCACAACACCAGATATGAACTAAATTTCTCTTCATTTTTTTTTTCTCTCACCTTCTCTGCCTCTTGAGCAGATTTAGAAGCAGAGGCGAGGAGGGTGTGTATCCTGCAGAGGGGTGTGGTAGGTTGTCCTGAAAAGAACAAGGGCCTTCAATGACAACATTTTTACAGATGCCCTCGCCCCTGCTCTCTGAGCCAGCAAAGGCTGCTAAAATTTTGTTACTATTTCCGTAACGGTCAGTGACATTTGTCATACCAGTCCCCTCTCCAGACAGAACACTACTCTCCTTCCCATTCAAATGTCTTTCTCCACCACTCAGAAAAACATCACAATTTTTTTTAATTCCATGTGAATGGGTGATTAATTTCATTACTGTCTTCTCTATGGGTCTAAGTGTTTCTAGGATGTCAGTTTACAATGAAGATGAAAAAACCTAAATGTAAAAATAAGTCTATATAATAGGGTCAAAATCGAATATTCTCTCAATGGTAATTAAGAGAATATTTTTCAGCTTTTTGTTATTTTTGCTCTGAAAACACACATATAGCAGAAATAATGTGCACGTGTTGTTGGGTTGTAGTTTTTTAAATTTGCATTTCATGCATTAAGACGGATTTGGTGTCGACATACTAAAGACTCCTGCACTAAACAGTGTCAAGATATGAGCTGTCATTACTGTGGCATGGAGATTTACCCCTAAAAATATCTCGTACGAAAGTGAAGGAGACATTTACAGACAGCTTTGTCACTTAGACATCGTCTCATGGTACACATGAACCTAGCTGCTGTGCTCATTAGAAAATGATTCCCCAAATTAGGGAGACTAGATTTTTCCAATGAAACGGTTAATATTGATGGATGCTCTAGCTTTGGTGTTTCTTTAACTTCTCTTTGTAGAGCTTTGTGATCTAGTGACTTCCTCTTAGCTTTCTGCTTTTAAATGCATGTTTTTGCTCTTTGGCTCACATTGTTTGTTTGGCAACAGAAGCAGCTTAGTGCTAAATGTGTAACACATTACTCAAGACACTTTAGCTTTCATAAAGTAAAGAATCAATGCAGTTGCATAGTTCCACCTTTGACTTGCCGTGTTCAACAGAAGAAATGTGTGTAAAATGATATTACATAATGAAACTGCTTCTACCATTTTGACAACAGCTGCAGTCCCCTGGAGAAAGCAAGGTGATTGGGGCGATCTTGCTTACTCCTTATCTTCTCTATGTCCTTCCCCAAACTGGCCAAGTCATGGGGTGGGTAGCACCAGGTACCCCCGATCAGCACTATTCTCTCCCCTCACTACATCCCAGATTTCTGTCCTTTCACATCACCAATTCCAGACTCAGAAGTTTGCCTTCATATTTTGAAAAGAGATGCCAAAGAATAAGCAATTAGAAGGTGCTTTTGAGAGAGATCTCTCAAGATGTTGTTCTTTCTCTTCATTTATTTTCAATTTCTCTTTGTTCTCTTGTTCCAAATTAAGTGCATCCTTATTCTCTACTGTTCAGATAAGATAAAACAGCCAATAAAAAAATAACAGTTACAAAACATTAGTCTTGACCCCACTTCCTTCTACCATCAGTTTCACACAGAAGAGTGGAGAAGGAAGATGGAGGAGTTGGAAGGGAGAAATTGGAGAGAGAAATTGCCAGAGATTTCTCAAAAGAATTTTGGAGACCAGAAATCCTGGTTGAAAAAAATGCCTGCTAGAGTGGATTTTTATTAATGATATGAAGACCACTGCTGATTTTTGCTTCCAGGTTGATTCTGGGTAAGACAAAAGGCTACCCTTGAAGCCAAGCCACATTGGTTTAGAATCAGAAACTTAATCCAATATAAAGCCCATTAAAATGCTTCCTCCAGATGCCTCTCTCTCTCTCTTTGCTCTGTCCTCTTATTCCTGCCACCAGTCCCTGGAGTTCTATGAGCATAACCTCTTTCCCAGCCTAAATTAATATCTATTCCTTTCTATTTTACCACACAATTAATCTTCCTAAAACACTACTTAGATGACACTCCCCTGGTCAAACATCCCGGAAGCAGGGAGACTTGGCTGCCCTATGCTGAAGTTTGAAGTGTAATATGATTAGTCTGTCAATGAAGGACTGTAATATATCATCAATCCTCAATCATTTATCCAACTGGCCTCCATTAGTTATCTTCTACTACCAAAAAAAAAAAAACAAACAAAAAAAAAAACTGAGCATTTTATCTAAATGAATATGGTTAAAGATATTTCCAGACCACATTGGTTTGCCAACAGGGACTTGTTAACAAGTAGAATCCAAGTCATTGGAATAAAATTCCTTTCCTAGGTGAGCATTCTGTTCTTCTGTAATACCATTTATATCCTCTACATAGCAACTAACTAGTCAAGTGTTAGCACAAACTGTATTAATGTAATTTCTGTCCTATTGAAAGAAATAACAATATATTCTGTATTCCCAGTAACTCATTCTTTCCCCAAATTGTCCTCTTGGCCAGTAGTGGTCAAGCAGGACAATCTGGAGGCCCCCAAAGCATGACTTGGGAACTTGTGGAAAATGCTACTTTCCAGGCCTCAGGCAGGACCTAGAATTGGAATCTCTGGTGGGAAAATCCAGAAATCTGTGTTTTAACAAGTAACCCACTTGATTCTGGTGTATGCTAACCTTTCAGGGACCCTACTCTAATGCCAACTGGTTTGGAGTTCATTTTTCAAAATAAAGTATGATTTGGTATTTAAAACAATACTTTTCTAGGTCATACCTGCTATAGAAAAAGTGAGTATGAGTTATTAGGATCTATTAATAATATGAGACACAATCTGAAATTTTTGGAAAGTGAACTCCATCCTAGACATTCAAATAGATAAAATCATATCCATGTATACATATATCTAAAAATTCAATATTGCTAATTTTTTGGGGGGGCATGGTTTAAAGAGCTTTACATATATTAACTCCTTCAATCCTCAAAATAAACTTCAGAGGTATTATTAATGTCCCATTTTACAAATGAGGAAAGAAATGCTCAGATAGTTTAAGTAAACTAACAAACATTACAAAGCTAGTTCAGAAAAAGCAGGAATTTGAATCAAGTAATATAGTATACCATGCTTTTAACCACTACTTTATGTAACCAGTTAAGCAGATATCCTCTACGTAGGGTTATTTTATTTTAAAAAATATAAGTATCATCATAATCAGAACTTTAAACATTTATGTAGGGGTGCCTGGTGGCTCAGTCGGTTGGGCGGCCGACTTCGGCTCAGGTCATGATCTTGCGGTCTGTGAGTTCTAGCCCCGCGTCGGGCTCTGTGCTGACGGCTCAGAGCCTGGAGCCTGCTTCCGATTCTGTGTCTCCTTCTCTCTCTGCCCTTCCCCTGTTCACACTGTGCCTCTATGTCTCTCAAAAATAAATAAACATTAAAAAAAATAAAAAAAATAAAAAATAAACATTTATGTAAAACTTGAAGTATCCCACCATTGTGTTTTATTTGATCTTTATTACTTCCAGTTGATACTAGATAAATTGAGGCTTAATGTGGCTATATAATCATTTCATATAATGATTGCACTGTTTGAGCACATCTATTTTTGAGTAGAATGCACTTTCCTTATACTTCTATAAAAAAATTGTCATTGTACAGGCGCCTTAGTGGCTCAGTTGGTTAGGTGTTTGACTTTGGCTCAGGTCATGATCTCACGGTTTGTGGGTTCGAGCCCCACGTCAGGCTCTGTGCTGACAGCTCAGAACCTGGGGCCTGCTTCAGATACTGTGTCCCGCTCTCTCTCTACCCACCCCCGCCGCTTGCATTCTGTCTCTCTCTCTCTCTTTCTCTCTCTCTCTCTCAAAAATAAACAAACGTAAATTTTTTTAATTTGTCAGTGTAAATTCATTGATAAAGAAATTATCATAAATACATATCAGTAGATAGAAGACTAGATTTTACTCCATGCAGACACAGTGATAGTAAATAAAACATTTCAGATGTTAAGTATAAAGAATCACGTTATTTACAGACTAGTAAGTATTTACTGCCACCATTTTATCTTCTAAGGTTAATAAGTAGACTCTCTACAACATAGCTAATATTAGTGTTTATAAAAGTACTAATAGGTAGTATATAAGAAATAAATTACAAATTGAATTATTATGCAGATTTAAAGTATAATCTTTGTTATCTACATGTGTTAGCATGAATTTCTTTGCAGTGTATTGAACAGATATCTGATGCAAATTTACATGAGCAAACATTCAGTAGATGGTCTGGACCAGTCATCTAGAATGTAGTTATTTTAAAGATTTTTTAAAAATGTAAGTAGAAGCAACTCATCTCATTTAGTAAATATTAAAATTAGAATATGCTTTTTTAAAAGTCATCCTTACGTCAGTCCACCATTATTTTAACACTATCTTAAAAACAGTGCCCACCCCCCCGTTGTCCAATGCAAAGACATTTGAAAATACAATTCAGTAACTCAAAAGTGCTGTGAGGGTAAACTGCCTCTTGGGGATTCCTACCCATTTGATTTAATGTTGACTGTTTAATCATATTATAAACTTCTCCAACAGGCCTGCGTAATTGCCTCCTTAGCAGTAAAGAGTAAACAGCTTACCTTGCAATTCCAGTTTCTTAAGAAGGCCATTACATTCCTGAAAACATCAAAAGATTTGTCAGCACTTCCATTATCAACCTCCGTTTTCTAGAGTTGATAGCTGGCTATAAAATTTTTCTCTGGGTTTAAAATTGACATTTAATAGTTTGACATGGAATAAACGCGGTCATATTCTGGGAGAGGGTGGGGTTCTTTTGCTATGCAGTTCAAATTAGGTAAATTGTTATTTCCCAGAATATGCCAAGTCATCATAATAATCACTGCCATTTATTTAGTGCCTATTTCCTGCCAGGCATGTTATATACACTCTACTGAATTCACTTTAGCCAACTCAATAAAGAAGGTGGTGTTATCCTTAGTTTGCAGATGAGGAAACTGATGCTTAGAGTAGTAAAGTCCTCTTTGATGTTTATACAGTAAAAAACTGAACTTAAATGCAGCTTCAGAGTACCATGGAGCTAGCTTCCTACTATGAGATTGCTGATTAACCTCATCCATGTGGATGGGGGAAGCAGGAGGGACAAGAGCTAACAACAAAAAAATAGGATCTTTACATTTCAACAGTCAACCTATTTCACCTCAATTGCCAGAGGCGACTGTCTCATTTCCTAGCCAATTATAGCTCCTATGGATATTTTTACTGCCTCTCTTGAAGGGAAAAATTATACTACTAAGTCAGAATTAGAAAAAGACATTCCACTCATTTGACAGCTTGCCGAGTTTCTGCAACAAACAACTATATGATTAGAGAAAATGAAATTTGGAAATAATTACTTTAATCCAAAGTATGAGCTAATCAGTGTAGGTGTTCTTATTAACAAGAAGTTCATAATAGTTATAATTCGCTAACTTAAATAACAATCATCTCCCACATGCGTTCTTTATGACTTCTTCAGCAAAGCTCTGTAAATACTTTCTCACAGAGAAAGTTTAGGCAATTGACATCTAGACTAATATGACAGATCACATGGCTCAGCATGTTGGAAATTCATTTTAACTTACAAATATACATATGAAATTGTTCTGTGAGTAAGTGCTGAATAGTGTTGATGGTTATGTTAATTCACTTCCGGGGTGAAGGCAAATTGAGAGACAAGAAAAATTATATTCCTGTTTTAAAAGGCAGAATATGTTGGCCTGACTGAAAATTTCTGATTCCAATGATGGCCATCAATATCATCAACATCAGAGATTTATTAGGTATCTACCGGGTGAGTAGGGCTATACAAGTTGTCCTTAGAAGGAAGTTAAGGCAAACTCATATATCCTTGATGTATCTGTTTGGCCAAGGCTCATTGATTTGATCTTCTAGTCCATCTTCTTGATTAATTGTGATCAATTGGAATAACTAAGCAGAATCAGAACTGAACACTTCACAGCAAGATTAGCTGAACTGCCTCTGGCCATGTCCTTTAAAATTGTCAACATTTAATTTCACCCCCACCCCTCTCTATGATGTTTTAAATTCATTAGAGAGGCAATACCATCATATACTTCATCAGCATAGATATAGGGATAACCAACCCTTAATTACACTGAGACTGATTTCATATAGGGGAGAGCTGATTTTTCAATTTTTGATTGAGAGGATCTGATTAGAAATCTTAAGCTGATTAGAAATCTTTAGATGATACTTAGATGATAGCTATGAACTTGATTGGCTTTTATTTCCACAGATTGCCTAAAATTTAGTAGTGTCTGATATAAATATCATTGTATTTAATATATATATACATATATTTATATATATACACACATACATAATATATATATGTATATAAATACAAAGATTCTAACAGTTAATTTCAGCCCCCAAACTGGATAATTTTAGTCACCTGAGGGAAAGCGAGAGTCAAAAACATAGTACATTTTATAAAAGAACAGTCATCACTAAAAACAGTAATGCTCTAGCAGAGATACTTCATCAGAAAAGCTGACCCAGTTTTCCTGGCTAAAAGGCTACCGGCAAGCTTGTTCCTTGGCAAGCAGGATGGTTCTTACAGCCATAGTAGCAGACAAATCCGGGCTTGAATTTATAGTTCTCCTTTTTCCCTGAATAAAGACATACTCTAAAAGTTTAAGTGATGAACCATGTATCTCATATACTTTCTGTTTGACTCCTATAAGTCTTTGATGATTTCCAGAACCCTGAAGATTGTGGGCCTCCCAGGGAGTGAGTGGGGTGATTAGGAAGCCCCAAGTTGCTCAATTAAAAATGAAAATGCCTCTGATTATGAAATCTGTGTAAGGACAACTTGTCTTATGCCAGTTGGCTTGTCTGTGTCTGATCCCCGTCTGGTTCTCTGCACGTTTTATGAATTCTACCCAGTCAGGATTTTGACTAAACTAGAGAAAACTCATACCTGATTTTCAGTTGTCTTAAATGTGTTTTTGTCCCTGTCTAAAGGTCTTAGGGAACTGCCGAAGAGTGAAAATTTAGGACAAGTACACGTGTGTGTCTGCTTCAGTCTGGCTTCTTGTTGTTACACCTGACAAGGTGTTGGTTGGCCTCCTATGGATCAGAAACTGAAGAGCTAATTCCATCTACACAAGGTCAGAGAACAGTCTGACCAGAAATGGTTGGTTATGGCCTCAAGGAGCCACAAAGGGGTGGCAGTGATCCATCTTGGTGATTCACCCCCCAATTCAATGAACGAGGAGAACTAGAAACCTAGGTAGGTTACAGTGATATTTAATATGATAGACAGGCTAATTGCTCACCACACCCATTTCTGCTTTTTTCCAGGCACGTATTAGTCCACCTTTCTCAGTCTTTGCAGAGAGAAGTGGCTGTGTTGACTGAATTCTAGCCAACAAAATGTGAACTGACATAATTTGGAATGTTTCCATGTCTGAGACATAAAATTCTTCCTCCTGTGAAATTTCCTAATGACTAGTGATGTTGAGCACCTTGTTATCTATCTGTTGACCATTGATATATCTCTTTTGGAGAAATGGCTATTAAAAATTTTTGGTCATTTTTAAATTGGGATATGAGTTTTTTGCCATTGAGTTATAGAAGTTCTCATATTATTTTTATACTAATTGCTTATCAAATATAGGGTTTGGAAACATTTTCTCCTAGTCTATAGGTTGTCTTTTCATTTTGTTGATCATTTCTGTGTGATGCAGAAGATTTTTAGTTCAATATAGTCCCACTTGTCTATTTTTTCTCTTGTTGCCTGTGCTTTTGGTGTCATATCAAAAAAAAATCATTGATAAGAACAATATCAAGAAGCTTGTTCCTTACTTTTTTTTTCTAGGAGTTTTACAGTTTCAAGTCTTATGTGTTCATCTTTGATCTGGACAAACGGCCAACAAATCAGCGAAAAGGTGCCCAATATCACTAGTCAGCAGGAAAATGCAAGTCACCTAACACCTGTTAGGATGGCTAGTATTTAAAAACAAAAATAGTATTGGAGAGGATATGCAGAACTTAGAACAAATGTGCATTACTGGTAGGAATGAGAAATGGTGCAGCCACTGTGGAAAACAGTAAAGAGGGTCCTCAGAAATTAAAAAAGAACTACCTTATGATCTATCAATCCCACTTGCGTGTGCATATCCAAAGAACTGAAATCAAGAAACCTAAGAGATATTTATACTATGATGATCATTGCATCATTATTCACGAGCCAAGGTATAAAAACAGCTAAGTGTCCATCAGCAGATAAATGGTTAAAGAATATGTTTAACATACACACAATGGAATATTACTCAGCCTTAAAACAAGAAGGAAATCCTATCTTATGCAACCACATGGATGGACCTGGACGACGTTAGGCTAAGTTAAATAATGAAACATAGAAGGACAAATATCACATGATTCCTCTTATCCAAGATATCCGAAATAGTTAAACTATTAAAGCAGAGAGTAGAATGATTACTCCTGGGGGCTGAGGGAAGGGGGGAATGGAGGAGGATGAAGAGTTTATAGAGAAGTGCGGTACCACATTGTGCCTGTAGTTCACAATACCATATTGTACGCTTAATAATTTAAGAGTATAGATCACATATAAATGTTCCTACTACAATTAAAAACAAACAAACAACAAAAACCCTCCTACACAGAATTCTTTATACTCTATCCTCACTCCAAAAGCTCAAGGCAAATATGGAAGGAAACTGAATCCCTATATTATCATTTGAATAAGAGCTTTGAGCCAGTCAGGAAAATCTATGGCATACTTTAAGTGATGGAGAAATAAAATTCTCTGGTATCAAAATGGTGAATATTTTGTGTTCATGTTTTAGAAGAGTTATCATCATCTAAAGTGATATATCCATTTGTATGTTGAATGAGGTGTTGCCAAAACACAAACTGAATTACATGGCATTGGTTTAGTAGTCAAGGAACACATAATAAGGGTACTGATACTAACGACCTAAAAGATGGCAACCTATGTGACATAAGACATTTGGTAAAAACAATTGTTATCTGTGATACTTGGAAGGCAGATCAAGTAACTACTAATGCTATAGACCTGGGGACAGTGATTGGGAAGAGTCAGTGTGTTGGCTTTCACTTTTGCTTTTTGAAAAATAATACAAGAAAGAGAGAAACTCATGAAAGAATTGGCCATTTTACAAACAGAATTGAAAAAGAATAGAGAGAATCCAGAAACTGAGGCCAAAATTGGTGCAAAAACTGACTATTCCTAAATCCCCAAAGTAAGAGATAAGATTTTTTTCAAATTTTGAGAGACAAAATCCCAATAAGTTTTCTCTGATGTACAAAGTGACTGAGCCTGTGCAAAAATTAGGTTAACAAAGTGAATTTCTCATGTATTGTTTTAGGTGTCCGGAAATCACTAGTTGACCATTAAGTCAAGAAACAATAGGACGTAAAGAATAGCAAATAAAGTTAGCTTAAGCATTATGTCTCAGGAAGGAATTTTAGTTTCTTTACTGGCACATGGAATTCACTTCCAGGAATCTACTCAGACTTTGAATTAATATTTTTTGCCAAATGAATTTATGAACTCACTCCCAAAATTCACTTGACCCTTAAAAAATTGCATCCCCGATATTGCACAAAGAGGAAATATTGTATGAATATTATTATTTCATGTGAATTAACAGCAAGTAGGAATACTTACAGACATATCCCAACAAAAATTTTAAAGTATCATGCTACAAAAAATTATCCGCCACTCTGACATAAAAGATATCTCTAGGCATGTTGAAAACAAAAACAAAACAAAAACTTATGGTTTACAAAGTAGAAGGAAAATTCCAACTGTCTATGATATCTCATCTACGAAACTAAATGCCTGAAGAAAGTACAGCAGCGGATTTGAATCAAAAATCTAGCATCCAATGGTGTAACTTAGGTGTGAAGGTGAGAATATAGTTTTCTCAAATACGTTAAGAATTATATTATTCAATACTATTCGTGAAACATTTCATAAAATATAAAACATCAAAATGAAAGAAAAAAACAAAATTAACCTGTCAAGAATAAGGGACTGATGGCTTTAGTGGAATGTCAATGAACATTAAATCTATCTAACATAAAGCTTAAAAATAATTTTTAGGACTGAAGATTTATTATTATATTAATGTAATAATAATTCATATCTAACTCTTTTATTTATAATGGCCCAAATGTGAGGAGAGGAATGTAAAAAAACAGAAGCAAAACCGAATTAATTTTCTTTAATTTAAAGGTGGGATAAACAAAATACTATGATTTTTTTTAGATAGGTGCTTTTAAAAGATGTAAATATAAATAGTAAAAAGATTAAAAAACAGACTGAGTAGTTTGCAGTGTGCTGGAGAATACAAAAATATTTGTAAGTATAACTCAGCACAGAGAAAAGCATGCAGTTAGCAAAAAAGTCTTGGAAAAAGAATGGAACAAATAATAGGGGTGAAATCAAATATGTTGATACTTCATATAATGAAATAAATAATCACGTTAAAGTCAGACCCTCCAATCAGTTCAAACAACACAGCTCTGGATTTTTATAGTATAATTAAAAGCTAAAGTGTGAAAGGGTGTAAAGAGTTTCTGGTGAAGCAGTAAATTGATAACATTTCTTTACCTTTTCCGGTTTTTTTTTTTTGTTTTAACTTGATTCAGAAATTCTATACATTTCTCAGTGCTCATCATGGAAAGTATACTCTTTCTCCCCTTTACCTATTTCACCTATCCCTTCACTCAGCTCCCCTCTGGTAACCAGCAGTTTGTTCTCTGTATTTAAGAGTCTGCCTTTTTTTTTCTTTTTTTATTCGCTCATTTGTTTTGTTTCTTAAGTTGCACGTATGCATGAAATCATATGGTATTTATCTTTCCCTGACTTTTTATTATTTCACTTAGCATTATACTTCTAGATCCATCCATTTGTTGCGAACGACAGGATTTCATTCCTTTTTATGGCTGAATAATACTCTATTGCATATATATGATACTTCTTTATCCATTCATCTGTCGATATGCACATGGGTGGCTTCCATAATTTGACGAATGTAAATAATGTTGGAATAAATAGAGGAGTACATATATCTTTTTTATATTGTTTGTGTTGTTTTGTTTTGTTTTGCAAATACCATTTTGAATTAATGTTTTCATAATCTTTCGGTAAATACCCAGTAGTGAAATTACTGGATCCTAGGGTAATTCTAATTTAAAATTTTTGAGGAACCTCCATACTGTTTTCCACAGTGGCTGTGCCAGTTTGCATTCCCACCAGCAGTGCAGGAGGATTCTTTTTTCTCCACATCCTCGTCAGCACTTGTTATTTCCTGTGTTTTTGATATCAGGCATTCTGACAGGTATGAGGTGATATCTCATCATAGGTTTAATTTGCTTTTCTTTGATGATTAGTAATAGTAAGTCTCTTTTCACGCGTCTGTTGGCCATTTGTATAGCTTCTTCGAGAAAATGTCTATTCAGTTTCTCTGCCCATTTTTACATCAGATTCTTTGGTTTTTGGTGTTGAGTTGTATAAATTATTTATTTACTTTAGATATTAACCCCTTATTATATATATTATTTGCACATATCTTCTCCCATTCTGTTGGTTACCTTTCCGTTTTGTTGATGGTTTCCTTGGTTGTGCAAAAGCTTTTTATTTGGGTGTAGTCCCAGTAGTTTAATTTTGATTTTGTTTCCCTTGCCTACCTTTAACTCTGCTCTTAAAACACACACACACACACACACACACATACACAGGTACACACATACACACAATAAAGTCACAAGAAAAAGTGCTTAGAAGAAGAAATAAGAATGACACCATTTTAGATGTTAAAAAAACAGAGGAATAATTGGTTATAGATTTTTTAAGCAAAAGAATGCTGAAACCTGGTACAAGCAAATTGAGTTTAACATAAAGCATAAACAGTGAATGGTAAGATTCACTAGTGCCTTTCCTAACTTGGATGCTTTAATTTTAGTGGCCAAGTTTATTATAGTCCCTTCTCACTCCTCAAGCTAGCAAAGGATTAGAAGAGTTCTCCTCATCCGTAAAACAAATATGTGTGTATATGTATGTATGTGTATATAATTTATATTTATTAGTATGTAAGTTAATATTCATTATTTTATGTCTTATATAAATCAATAAAGCTATCAATATTTATACACACAATATATACATATACAAACTTGGAAATTCCCCAAAGAAATCAAATAGCAACTCTTTGTTTTATAGTGAAGCTCTCTCCTTGCTCATTTAGGAAGATGTACACCCAGCTTCTTAATGTTTCATTCAAGATGCCAAAGATCTCCAGGAAGTTGAGTAAAGGTTCTACTATTAGAGTCACAGACTAAAGGAAAGCCTCAAAAATCAGTAAAGTTTAATATCCTTACAGCAATATGAGAAGTGTTAATCTCAATAAAACAAATGCAGGTTGTTTGTTAAATGAAAATACTCAGAGAATGAGAACTCTCAAAAATGTCTTTTAAAAGTAGGGAACCAAACTGTATAATTTCACTTGTGCTTCTTCCTAGGCTGCCTGGTACCTGGACTCAATGAAACTGAAATATAAACTCTGATTGCTCTACAGAACAGCATTATACAGAGACATATATATTCTATATGTAATTAACAGAAGGATATAGAGCACAAAGTAGCACCAAAAGAAAGCATTAGGGAACACTAGAGAAAAAAAAATGAATGTACTAGTCCACGAAAGCCAATATCTGAATATTTGGAAAGGGGGAATAGCAGAAACTTGTGGGAGAAATTATCAAAGCAACAACTCAATACATTTTTCTTGAATTGAAGAACCTGAGTACCCGCCCAGCTCAAGAATAAAAAAAAAAATCATACCCTAAGAGGTACCATTGTGAAACTTCAGAAGAGAGCATTGGGGGATATATTATACTAGAATATTTTAGAGGAAAAAAAAGGCAGCCAAACTAATAAAACCATTTTTCATTGATAAGTTCAGAAACGCAAAGGCATTGGACTTTTCAACAGCAACTTTGGGTACTTAAAACCAATGTAGCAATGCTTACAGAATTCTGAGGGAGAATGATTTCCAATCAAAACTCTTAAACCAGAAATCATATATGGATATAAATGAGAAATTGAAGTCTTCAGAATAAGTACTTTTTTTTTTTTTTCCAGCATGAATTGCAGATGCTGTTCTGTATAGCAGTCAGAGTTTCTATTTCAGGTTCATTGAGTCCAGGTACTAGGCAGCCTAGGAAGAAGCACAGGTGAAAGAGAGAGAAAGAGAAGGGGAGAGGTCTACCTTGCTAAATACCTTAGGGACTTTTTAACTTCACTGCTCAGTGGTCCATATCTCTACTATTCTCAGTACAATTGAGCGGTGAAATTTGGAGAAAAGCTTAGTGTTCTTTTCAAACAGTGCATTTGAAGACAGTAACACTGTTTAAGTAAAACATGTTATATTTGATGTCTTTGGTAATATCTTAAATTTTCTTAATCTTCCTTGGAAGTTCAAATTATTCTATTTGTACATCTGGAGTACTACCTCACATGTTCGGTCACTTATTTCAGGTAGCCACTAGATGAATGGATATAATGCAATACAAATTATTATTCTTAACCTTTAGTCTATGGTCACTAACCCCTCCCCACCTTCCACTCCTAATAGACCTTGGAATTTCTCTTTTAAATTTTTTTTATTATTTTTTTTTGAGAGAGAGAGAGAGACAGAGAGACAGAGAGATACAGAGAGAGAGACAGAGCATGGATGGGGTCAGAGAGAGAGGGAGACACAGAATCTAAAACAGGCTCTGATGCAGGACTCAAACCCACAAACCATGAGATCATGACCTGAGCTGAGGTCTGCTGCTTAATCGACTGAGCCACTTAGACACCCCTAGACCTTAAATTTATTACCAGTCATAAACTGATTAAATGAGCCATATAAAATCATGTTTATTTTGTAAGTAAAAATAGTCAAATTTCACCAATTTAATATTTAATCATACATAATATGTGAATAATAAGTACTTTTTACAGACTAGAAAAATAATGACTGGCAATTATGTGTGCCATTTTTCAACAAGGCTGCCATGATAAGTAAAATAGTTTCCAAATTTTAAAAGCTGAAGGAAGATACATAAAGCAAAAATATCAAGTTATAATATTTATATTAGAGAAAAATTAATTTCCAGGAGATAAGGCATTTTAATGTCAATAAAGGGAAAGTTCACAATGAATGTGAGAGTCATGAGAATTTGAATTATATGTGACTCAGAAAATTATTTAAAATGTAAATCTATAAAACATAGAATCAGACCAAGAAAAGAAGTTAGTAAATATAATACTCTAATACTTAATATATTTTCTCACAATGAACATAGGTATATTTCAGGAATGCATGGTTGGTTTGACATGAAAAGTAAAATAATATACTTACTGAAGTATCTAGGCAAAGGGCTAATAGAAATATGGTGTATCTGAAAAATATAATGAAGGATTTATTTAGAAATCATGCAATAGCTTTGAGCCAAGTACTGCATTTGATTTTAGGAGATAAGATAATAGACATATAAATAGTAATACATTTCTACCTGTCTTGTGTCACTTAGAACAAAATTAGAATTATCTAATTTACTACTATCCTGGAATACTTACAAGAAGTGATCATGTAGGGACAAATTAATAAGTGTCTCAAATATCCTATTCTCTGAATAAAAATAAAACAAAAACATAATGTGGTTAAGTCAAGTATCTGCTTCAAAACTGAGAACAAATTATTTGAAAACCTAATGTGTTAAAATTTGTAAAAGGCAATTAAACTCTTCAAAGAAAATATGCTTCTTTAAAGATTTCTTTGAAAAATTGAAAAAAAGAAAACAAATAGGCTTCCAGGGGCCACTTTTAACCAATAATACAATTACAGGAAAAGTGAGTAAAAAATCAGTATGATAAAGCAAATAGAAAAAAATACATTAAAATTAATCAGTAATTTGAACTGCTAGTTGCTTGGAAAGATCAATAGCACTGTCTAGTAAATATGATGGAAAATATATATGAAAATAATTTCTAACACTGAAAATGGGAATGATCTTACAGCCACAGATGGTTGTAATTTAAAATTTTTAAAACCATCATATTGGGTAGCCCTGGATTGTTACGTAGAAGTGTATAAATTCCTTAGAAAAACATAAATTATGAAAATTAACTAAAAGCAGAAAATGAGAGAAATTAATTATGAAAAGTATAGTAAAAAATATAATAAATATCAAGAAATCTCTCTAATTAGAATCTCTTCTATTTCCTTCATGGAAGAAATCTGTACAATTTTTAAGGCACAGGCAAAGTGTATTCATAGAGCAAAAAACATAACATTTAGATAATCTTTCATTTAAAAAATTTTAACATTTATTCATTTTTTTGAGAGACAGAGAGTGAGCAGGGGAGGGACAGACACACACACACACACACACACACACACACACACACACACACACAGAGAGAGAGAGAGAGAGAGAGAGAGAGAGAGAGAGAGAGAGAGAACCCAAAGCAGGCTCCAGCCTCTGAGCTGTCAGCACAAAGCCTGTCGCGGGGCTCAAACTTACAAACTCTGAGATCATGGCCGGAGCCAAAGTCGGCCGCTCAACCAACTGAGCCACCGAGGCGTCCCATAGATAATTCTTTATTGTTTATAACAGAAACAGCATTGCAATTATAATAAAACCTGAAAAATTACTTGCAAAATATTCATAAATATCTCACTTACAAGTGATTTGGATTTCTTTTAGAGCGTATTACATGAGTTTATTATATAGATGGTAGAAAAGTTGAATATTGAGGCTATCATTAGGTCATTAAATCATTAAGTAATAGAAGGCAAAATCATATGACATGGTTTCTAATTAAATTCACAATTTCTTTCTGATAATGTTTAGCAAATTTAGAGGAAAAGATTACACCCTTAACATGATAATGTTAAAAATCTGAAGCCAATTATCAACACTACATTTAAGATGAAATATACCTGCAGCGTTTCAAACCGAGATGTAGAAAACTACTTTTTGGAGATGTAATATATGGTCTATTAAAAAAAAAAAAAAAAAGGAAAACAGACTTCTGTATTCAAATGCATGTGAGAAATGTCTCACATTTATTCTCAAAGAGTGTGCCTTTATATATGTGTATTTAAAAGGATCTAAGAAGCCTTCCAGTACAATAACATTTTAACTTTGTTCGACTAAGCATTTGGCACAGTAATTTTGTTACATTATCAAGTATAACCACCATGTTTTTCCTTAGATCCTCAGACCTTAGAGCTGAAAGTTTATACCCCTGTACTCTTTCATAAACCACTCTCTCTTCCCACCCCCTGCCAGCCCCTAACATCCATTTTTCTATTCTCTGTTTCTATGAATTTCTTTTTTTGGATCCACATATAAGTTACACAAAAAGGCACCTTTGAGCAGCATGAATATTAAAATCTTGTAGAACACTGCAGGTTACCATTTTTAAAAACTTAAGACTCAAGACATATTCACTAAAGCCAGGAATAAGACAAAGCTTCATATTCACAAGAACTGTTAAGCTCCCTGCCCTTATAGGGAAATTCCAATCAAGAAAGCAAGCAAGGAAGGAAGAGGAAGGGAGGGAGGTTAATAACTGAATGGTAGGTATTAGTAAAGGAAAAACACATTTTTACCATTCTTAAATTTGCAAGATTGCTTCAGTCTAATTGCATCAATTGAAAAGCTTTTAAACTTTTAAAGTTTACTAAAATAGCCAGTTACAAAGTCAATATATAACACTTAGTATCTCTTCTGTATTTCCAGAAAAGATCAATTACAAATTATAGTTGGAAAAATCCTCATTCACAAGAACAAAATTTGTAAAACACCTAAAAATACATTTTACAAAAGGCTAGTGCTTATATATGTTTAAAAAAAACTACATGGGGCGCCTGGGTGGCTCAGTCGGTTAAGCGTCCGACTTCGGCTCAGGTCATGATCTCAAGGTCTGTGAGTTCGAGCCCCACGTTGGGCTCTGTGCTGACAGCTCAGAGCCTGGAGCCTACTTCAAATTCTGTGTCTCCCTCTCTCTCTCTGATCCTTCCCCACTCATGCTTTGTCTCTCCTGCTCTCAAAAATAAATAAAATCATTAAAAAAAATTAAAAAAACTACAAAATTGTTTCTGAATGTATTAAAAATGTGCAAAAATGTACAAAAATTATTATGTTAAGAATGTATAGAACTATATTTATTTTTACAAATAATGTATAAATAGAGTAAGAGCTTTTGTCTTGGATAATCTTAATATTGTCAAGAAACACATTTGCCTCAAATAGATCTTTGAGTTTATAATTATTTTAATCAAAACACCATTTTCTTTTCGTTTTTTTATTTAAAAAATGTTAATGTTTATTCATTTTTGAGAGAGACAGAGCAGAGCGTTACCAGGGGAAGGGCAGAGAGAGAGGGACACACAGAATCTGAAGCAGGCTCCAGGCTCTGAGCTGTCAGCACAAAGCCTGATGTGGGGCTTGAATCCATGAATCGTGAGATCATAACCTGAGCTGAAGTCGGATGCTTAACCGACTGAGCCAACCAGGCGCCCCTCAAAATATCATTTTATTCCTGGCATTCAAATAAATTGTCCAAATAAATGTGAAAAAATAATTGTAAACCTTATTCAGAACAATTAAAATAGGATATCTACTAATTCATGGAAAAGAGAGATAATGAAAGTAGTTTTTGCACTGCCAGATCATGAACTCATTATAAATCAATAACTATAAACATGCTTTACTGATAAAAGGAGAGGCATACATATAAATGAAATGAGGGGGAAATGTCCAAAAAATCATAGTGGTATAATAGGAATATGGTATAAGTATTGTGTAATAAATCTAAAAAGCAGTGTCATGCCATTGGTGATGAGTGAGGACAAAGGACAACCCAGGGCAGGTAAAGAGTTGGGAGAAAGCTTATCTCATAAACTGCCAAAGGGGAGCGTAAACTGGAAAACATTTTCTGGAGAAATGAACATCAGTAGATTTCAAAAATGTTCAATTTGTATACATACGCCCTTCGGGCTGCAACTCCCCTCTCCATCTTCTTTAACCAGTATAAAATTTTTATTTTTAGTAATCCAGTCTGAGAAAATAATCACAAATTTCACAAAGATATGCTCTTAAGGCTATTATTCCCACTGTGAATGAGAACACACACACACACACACACACAAAGAGATGGAAATATATGGATATATATAGAAAGAACCTGAATATCCAATAGTAGAAGTTTAGTTTAAATATGCTTTAGATATATGATAAAAATAGAGCTGCTATTAAGATGGAGGGGATTGCATCTGATACAGAAAAATGTTTGCAACATACACTAAAATTTGTACAGGATACAAACATAGATGTATACACACAGAGATATAGACAAACACTGAGCCAGAGACAGGCAATCCTTGTTTCATGGTAAGTTTTAGTTAACACAGAGTGTGGTGTACGTGTGTGTATGTGTGTGTGTGTATGTGTGTGTGTGTGTGTGTGTGTGTGTCTGTGTGTTTCTCTGCCTCTCTTTCTCTGTCACTCTCACAGAGAATGTCCTTTTTTGAATTTTGGTCATTTACTTCTCTACTCAGTTACTTAAGTCCCATGAATTCTTAAAATTTGAACTGAGCCCCTCTATCTTCGATATTTTCTTTTAATTGGGATTTTCGCCTGTCTTACAAGGGAAGCCTCTTGCTATGTTTGGAGCCTCATGGCCTTATTTTTTTCAAAGAAAGACATTAACTTCCTAATGAAAGCCTCTGTCTCAGTGGGTTCTTAAGACAGGAATCTCCTCTCTCTTTCTAATAAAGGGTCACTATTTTCTTTTTTGGTTTTGGTTTTGCTCTGTTCTGCCTTATGCACATGGCCTGGATGCACGGTATGTTCCTGGATCTCCTGTAGCTTCTTTGCAGAAGTTGATTCCCTTGATTTGCGTGTTACAGCGTATGCTGTTTGGGTTGCAGCCTAGAGCATTCTGTGATTCCTGGGTGAGGTGAAGTCGGTAATTAATTCACGTAAGTAAGCCATTTAACGGAAGTAAATTTTGCTATGACAAATTGTAAAAGCTGTCTGGACTATTGGATTTTGAAAGTTATATCAAACCCAGGACATCTTGCTCCCTAGAGCCTCGGGTGGTCTTTGTTACAGGACTTCGCTTGTGCTGTAACGGGTGGCGTGAAAAGCAATCGTAGTTGACGTGCAAGGCCCTTGCTGCAGGAGCATGGCATTGCAGGATACAACTCTCAGATTAAAACAAAAAAATCTCACGAAGCAAACAATTAATAGTAACAAATTATTCACTGTTATCTAAACATATTAGACGCTAAAAAGTGGAATGTTTTCAGATCAGATTTACAGTCATTGCATTTATGAAGGAAAACAATAAATATTAACTAACTTCTGCATCGTGTCAAAAGACAACTGTTAGTTAGGGCTTTTGCCAACTCTACAGAATTTTTTTCTTCATTTCTGTTTTGAGACTAAGTATAAGAAGCCATGGGAAAATATGTATTTGAATGATGATAGGAACACGTGAAATTTCCTTCCTTAAAATTGGCAAAATGATCATTACTTACTGGTAATAAGAGAAACAAATTTTACACATAGTGTCCCTTCAGTGTTGTAAACAGAATGCTTAAAGCCGGAAATATCCAAACGTATATTTCGGTCTGTTCCACAGTGAAAAATTTTGACTGTAACTCAAAAAGAAGAAAACCTGTGATTTTATGTGAGAAGTAGTTTTAGGTTTTATTTTAAGGTAGATGTCCAAATCTGTAATTGAAATGAAAAATTATATTTGCTCATTTTCAAGTATTTATACAGCCTTGGAGGCTCAACGACAGTGATGTCCCAGCTTGTAGAAAAATGTAATTGCTTTGCTGATTCTACTTTTCATCTCCTGGTTTTCTTCCTCTCCTTCTCACAGCTTTGTCCATTTTATCTGTTCAGAAAAATAAGCCTGAGAGCTTACATACACAAAGAAAAGATAAAATGTCACCTCCAGAGCTCTCATTAAAGGCAGACTCAAACTAAATATTCTAACAAAAGGTAAATGAACAATGAACTAAAACACGGTAACAAATATGTAATGAGCTACAAAATAAAAGAAAATAGATCGATAATTGCACTCGAGATCTGTGGAAATTACTGTGTCCCTGATCCAACCAAGAGACTATTTTGCTGCAGTATTTTGTGAGCAGAGCTCTCCTGTGGGATCGGGCTACAGAGGACATTTTAGTGGGAGGAAGAGAGCGATAGGAAGAGGGGTATGATTCATGTTCAGCATCTCAAGTGGAAGATAGAGTGCAAGCATTGAATAATGAAACAAAGACAAGATATTCAGCATGCCAGGAAGGTTACTGTTAGAGAGCTGTTAGAATTATTTAAAAAGGTTAGTCTATGAATAAACATGCTTCATCAAGGTCTCTTACACATGCAAAGAGAGATGCTAATGAATAATAAAAGAGTAATGGGGACTGGCGAAGAAATTAATGTTAATCTTATCCAAAGCAGATACAAATTAATATTGGAGCAACATTTTTGTAATCACTTCTCAAGGCAAAAATTCAATTAATGTGACTATATCAATATTTCAAATCTTAGTCCCTTGAAAGTATACTTGTCTCTCTTCATATAAGCTTGCTCTCCTCTGTGAACAGCTGTAGCTCATCTTGTCAATACTTGGGGAGATTTCTAAACGATGTAGCTGGAAGAAATAGGGACCAGTTCTCTAAACCACAGAGCTATGATGCAGGATTGCTTCAGGGCACGTTTCAGTGAGGAAGTTCAGTTTAGAGAAGAGTAATTACTCTATAGAAAATAGATATGTAAGCTCTGAATGTGTGCCTTACTTCATGATTCTATTTACTATTTTATATATACACATATATATGTACACAAACACATATGAGAAAGCTGCCTGTGATTTCTGGAGAACACATATTTCCAGGTACATGTTTATAGCCACAGAATATATTATATAAAAATATATTATATATATAACATGTATAATATATAACATAAAATATACATAATGTATAACACATATAATAGATATTATATAATATATAAATTTACATATGTTACCCATATAACATTTGCATTTTAAGTAACATCATGTCGAATATATCAGCACAGGAAAACATATCATAATAACCCTAAAAGGAGACTCAAGTTCTACCACTGAGAAAACAATTATGTAAACCAAAGTTGAAACAAGTTCTGAGTCTGAGCTAAATTTTATCCTTTGTCATGGTCTGCTCTGAAGACAGAAAGAAATGAATATTTTCCTAGGAATTATTAATATATCTGAATTCTTTCCACCAGAGGCTTATTTTATCTCATATCTTTTTCTTTTGTTGGTAGTCACTAGATACACTTTATATAGTGAGTTATTCTTCTTGTTTGGCATACAATAGAAATGCCTGTCATAGTTTGTTTAAGGTGTCAGAGACTTAGAAAAAGTTTATGAAACTAAATGGACTCCTTGAATAAGTGTTTTGCAGCTGGGCAGAATGTGTTGTTTACGTTGTAATGCCCTGACAGGTTTATATAATAAGAGGTGCTAACGCCACCATACTATGATAGATTGGACTTATTTGAAGCATGGTGCTGTAGACAAATAGGCTTACATGCTGTTGTTTGCAAAACCAAATGCCGATCCAAAGCAAGTCACCCTATTAAAATAACTGGACAATCTCACTTCTGTACTTTTAATAGACAGTGTATCATTCCCATAATGAAAGAAACACAAAATGGTTTCCATACTGAATGAGTTCCCTAGAGGTGCTGGGATTTGTCTCATTATATAAAGCTTTTCCATCACCACTGCAATACCTCCTTTCTCATCTTTGCTTCTCATCCGAGTGGAGAATTTCCTGTCAACAGCTTTAGCCTGGCTAAACCTGCATAACACAGAAGAGGGAAGTGCTGGAGATAAGATTACTTTTCTTTCCACTTATGTAGAAAATTAGACCCAGTATTCCTGCCTGAGAAGGATTACTCAACGATGGGGATAGCATTCTGCACTCTCATTAAAAAAGGCAGTCTACAATTTTATTTTATTTTATTTTTTAAAGAAGTTGGATATGGCAGGAGAGACTATCTGAGATTTCATGCTGTTAAATTCACCAGGGGGAGAAAATCACCACTTGTGTATTCTCCTCAGATGCCTTTGGTAACTAACAGTCCAATACTGTACTGATAGCTTCCCATGGCCAGCAGTCCTACCTCCTGCCTCAGTAATTTTGACTGGAGGAAGAAGGTTAATATGATGGAATAAAATGAACTTTGTCAAGGAATATTAAAGTTCAGTTACTAACTGACAAGCCCAAGAATTCTCTGAGAAAGTATGTTACTATGCTCTGTGGTTCTCCTTGAATTTCTGCTGCTTCTCTTTGCTTTAGTTCATATATTGCCCTTCAGGCAGCCATTATCTCACGGCAGAGTGATTTCTTCTTGTCCTGACATGTTCCTTTGTGTCATCATCACCGCCAATTATTGAGTACTTAATATAAGTCAGTCAATATAATTTCAGCATCCCAAAGTCCTTCTGTGTATTTTTATGCTCATTAAATATCTTACAAAATTTTACCTTCTACCAAGAAAAATGGGACTTTGAGAGGATAATTAACTTCTTTAAGATCACACCGTTAATAGGGGCACTTGAGTGGCTTAGTGGGTTAAGGATCCGACTCGGTTTCTTCTCAGGTCATGATATCAGGGTTCGTGAATGCAAGCCCTGCATCAGATTCTGCGCTGACAGCATGGAGCCTGATTGGGATTCTCTCTCTGCCCCTCGCCTTCTCGCTCTCTATCTCTCTCAAAATAAAGAAATGAACTTTTAAATA
This sequence comes from Paguma larvata, assembly GCA_030068075.1. NCBI lineage: Eukaryota > Metazoa > Chordata > Mammalia > Carnivora > Viverridae > Paguma > Paguma larvata. The sequence continues at coordinate 48,943,656 of CM057839.1, read as the reverse complement.
TTAACAAAAAAAGACCACAGAATTAATAAATGGAAGAAGTAAGACCCAAACCCATATCTGAAACCAAAGGCAAGGCTTTTAACCACTTGACAATGATGTCCTAATACTGTTGCTTTTTCAGGCATAATTCTTCTGTCAATTTTTCTAGTTATCATGTTCTATGCTTAAATTACCTGATTTCGGTAAATTGCCCTGTGGGACAGAGATATGCCTTAATAAGCCTCCTCCAGGATATCAGGCCCAAGGAACAATGTGGCTTGATTTAACATGCAGTAAGAAGAACAAATTAGCATTCATGGGTTTATTCTTTGACAAGTAATCAAGTGGTTTAATTTTATTTGATACTGATTTCCAAATAGTTATTCTGGACATATCTTTAAAGGCATGCATAACAATGAAGTGAAAACTGTTTTTTTTTTTCTCCCTTGTTCATTTTATTAATTTCTCACTTACCAATTTAACTTTTTTATTTGAAAAAAAAAGAATTTCCAAAAAGAATTTAAAATTTAACTGCTGATGGAAAAGGTAAAAGAAAGTGTGTATTCCTATTATTGCTTTTAATAGAGGAATTGGACAAATCAGACAGATGTAAGATAAATGAAGCAAAATTAAAATGATTAAGAACTTAATTCCTAAAAAGAATGAAATCTTGCCATTTGCAACGACATGGATAGAACTTGAGGATAACACGCTAAGTGAAATCGGTCAGTCAGAGAAAGACAAATACCATATGATTTCACTTATATGTGGAATTTAAGAATAAAAACAAATGAGCAAAGGGAAAAAAAGAGCTAGTGAGTGAGAGAGAGAGAGAGAGAGAGAGAGAAGCCAAGAACAGACTCTTAACTATAGAGGACAAACTGATGGTTACCAGAGGGGAGGTGTGTAGGGAGATGGGTGAAATATGTGATGGGGATTAAGGAAGGCACTTGTGATGGGCACAGGGTGAAGTGTGGAAATGTTGAATCACTATATTGTACATCGGAAAATAATATGACACTGTATGTCAACTACACTGGAATTTAAAAAAAAAGACCTTAATTTCTAATAAAGACAGGAATTACTGAGGAACCATCAAACAGCTAATGAAATCTGTGGCAAGCACTGGTCATAGATAAGGTCTGGAAAAAGATATTTCCATGCTTACGCATACATTTCATCACCTAAATATAGCACTGTCTTCAGTGTACTCGGAATGATTCCATTGTTATCTTCTATAGAATATGTTCTAGATCCCATCCTATGGATCAATAAAATAAGTATCTTTAAGATGAACGAAGAAAATTAAAGCTAGATAGCTTACTAGTAGAAGCCAGTAGATAGACTATTCTGTTATTTTCATGGATATTTTTTAGATAGGTTGTTTCCCAGGATCCATCTTCTCTGGGGGAATTCTCACTTCTTCCTTTCATGTAGTGATAGTTGGACTGTGATTCAAGGCTGATAGTGGCTCTCACCATGAAGTTAAAAGGACCTTCGTAGCTCCCTTAAGAGGTCTTTGCTCTTACAACTCCTGTATCGCAAAGGAATGTATAATCAGAACCTCTCTCATGGGACACTGAATCTTGAGTGAACAATGCAAAGATGGAAAAAGGCATTGGGTTTTACTCTAATCTTGGTACCCTGGTGATTGGGTTTCCTGCTCTAATAATTTCTGGAACCTCCAGTGTTGTCAAAATCAACTTCCGTGCTTTGGAGCCAAAATATAAAGACAGAGTTGGAAATAAAGAGAAGCGAAGCTTTATTGCCAAGCAAAGGAGGATGCAACAGGCTCCAGCCTTCAAAAACTGTAAGCCCTCCAGAACAAAGCAGGTGGGCGGTTAAATAGGGAAGTATGGGATCTGGCCAGTTTAGACAAGAATTTTGTACCTGTTGCCAGTCTCCTTCCTCATGTGATCAGGGTGTTGTGGGTTCCTGAGACAATAAGGCTAAGAAGAGTGGAGGAGAGGTTTGCAGAAGAGAGGAAAAAGTTTACTTTAAAATGAGCTTTGCTGAAGCATTAGTACAGCCATCTTGATTTTTGTTCAACTTGATGCTTTTAAGGGGTTTCACCAGTACTCTCCCAAACTCTGTTTGTTAATTTTACCTCTGCATTAGTCAGATCCCTGGTAGTTTTCCAATTAATTCTCTGTTTAAATAGGGTCTCTTTCTATTGTGTACAGCTAATGTTCCAGAAGCCAAAACATATCCAAATTTTGTTGGTAAACAGAATTTATGCTTTATTAAAGACAATTCCATGCCCAAACCAACATATATCATTAAGATAAGAGGAAGTCAATTTGACAATCATAGTCCTTAACTCTAATTTATGATTCCTATCTAATCAAGTCCGAAGGTCCATGCCTCCCAAAATCTATCTCCTATTTAGCTGTTTGTCTCTATTATGACTACCAAACCTTCCTTCAGCACACCATTTTCTCTCCTTGGCTAGAAGGTGCAATATTTTTTATTTGCTCTTCAATTTTTGCTCTATTCCAATCTAATATCCACTCAGCACCCACGAAAAGATTTTTAAGATTAAATTCTATCATTTCACTACCCTGTTAAACATCTTTGATAGATGCCGATTGTACTTCAGATGAAATCCAAACTACCATGCCGTGCAAGGCCCTGGCTAATCTAGCCCATGGCACCCTTTTAAACCTCATCTCATACCATTCTCTTGCACCAGCCACTTCTATCTATTTCAGTTTCTGGAGAATTCCAAAAACAGCATCCACCTCAAGCTTTTATCTCTCAGCTTAAATGCTACCTCCTCAGAAAATTTTTCCCTAACTAGTCTGTTTTCACTCACTTGCCCTTTTTTGTTTAGTCCATTGTTTTATCATATCTTAAGTATGTACTATTTGTTTTGCATTTATTCACATTTTGTGTATTCACTGGAATGTAAGATCCATGAGGGCATACTGATTCACAAATACATCCCATGTGGGCAGCATAATGACAGCCCATAATGTCCTCTCAATAAATATTTTGTGAATAAATGATGCATGTAGATCAGAATTGAATTTCTTTTCTTATAACATAGCATTTTATCCTCTTGTCCTTAAAATGAAAGTGCTTTTTGTTTTAATTCTACGTTTCATGTTTTAGTTCTTGAAAATTTTATACAAACCTTTAATGTAAGCTTGTCTTTTATAGATTATACAATGAATTGTATTTTGAAGTGTTAATGCCTATTTCCTTTGTTTTGTATAACAGTAATGAGATTAAAATGAAGACAGTGTAAGCAGGAAATCTACTAAAATTTCACCCGAGAGAAAGCTTATAAAATACCTATGGTGTCAAGGGAAACTTAGCAAGCATTTCCTTTACCTGTAAAGCTTTTCTTTACAGGTTCTTGTTGTGAACAAGATTCCAAGATCTCAGACAGACAATGAAATGCTACATTTGAACTACTATGTGCTTGCTATGTCAGAAAAATCTCCACGTTGCTCCTTAGAATAATACACCCAAAGAAATCCTCATTATCGAGTTAGAAGGAGAGAGCATGAACCTTTTGAGAAGCATAACTGAAATTCTTCTACTTTGGAGCAATTATATATCGAAAATAGTATATTAAAAGCAGTACATAAAGAGTGCTGTGCCCTTCTCATTCCATCCCAGCAATACACATACACACATAAGAAGGAATAGAAATTAATAGGAAATGTTTGCAGAACTGCACTAATAAGAAAATAATGCTCTAAGAAAACTTAAAAGTTGGGAAAAATCCTGTGCAAATAAAATATGCACTCTGATTTCCATTTTAAATATAATTTTCATATTTAAATTATAACAACATTAAATATTATACCCTATACCTACCATTTGTTTAATCTAGTTTAGGCAAGGAGATTAACAAAGTCTCTTAGTCTTGGATTTTTCTCTGTTAGAAAAATATGGCAAAGATATTTTTTTCTATGAGGGAAGCATATAAAGTTTTATTATTGGAAACGGAGGAAGAGAACACTGACAAACTCTGTTTTTGTCAGAGTTTGCTTATTTAGTGTTCTGATCATAGCGTTTGATCTATAATATCATTACTTTGGATTAAAATGATCTATTTATAAAGATGCTACCCATGATTAGCTTTTTATACACGTGAAACAGATGTTCTAATTCCAATTTAACAAGCATTATTAAATAAATACCTTCTATCTGAAAAGTATCAGGCAGAGGTGTTTTCAAAGGTTCTCGCAAGTAGATATCAGCTTACCAGGCTAAATAGGACCTATGCAAATTAGGGGAGAAGCTTAGGCTTCTCAAAGACTGATGAGGGTAATCATTTGGAGGTCATGGTAAAATGCAGATTCTGTTTCAGTAAATCTGGTACTGAACTTAGAATCTGCATTTCTTTATTTTTTTTTAAGTTTATTTATTTTAAGATGGGAGGAGAAAGAGAGAGAGAATCCCAAGCAGGCTCCACACTGTCAGAGCCCAATGCAGGGCTCAAGCTCCCAAACCATGAGATCATGACCCAAGCTCAAAAAAAGAGCCGGATGTTCAACCAACTGAGCCATCCAGGCACCCCTAAAATCTACATTTCTAACAAGCACCAAAGTCATACTGATGTTGCTATTATATGGACCAACCTTTAAGGAGCATAGGTACAGAGGAGAGTGGGTTTGAAGTGGATCTCAAAGGGGAAGCTTTCCCTTGATCAGAAAATTGCACTTACAATGAATATCTGTGGCATACTCAGTGGAGATATTCTAGAAACATAGAAACTATGACAGTAAAGGAATACAGGTGGGAAATTGTCCATTTTGGATGGAAATTGATTACTACTATGACATTTTTTGGAGTGAGGGGTATCGATCACTTGCTATGTGCCAGGTAATGTGTAAGGTTTTACTAAATATACTTAGTGAGACTCAAGATTTACTGATGGTTGGGGTCCCTGGGTGGCTCAGTTGGTTAAAGCATCTAACTTTGGCTCAGATCATGATCTCAGGGTTTGTGCATTTGAGCCCCACCTCAGGCTCTGTGCTGACAGCTCAGAGCCTGGAGCCTACTTGAGATTCTGTGTCTTCCTCTCTCTGCCCCTCCCTCCCTCCCTCCCTTCTTCTTTCTCCTCCTCCCCTCTATCTCTCAAAAATAAATACAGATTAAAAACTTAAAAGTAGTCCTCATGTAATGTTAGTCTGAGTCTGGGTCTGGCTCACACATACTAACTTCTCATTGTGCACTATCCTTTAATCTTAGCAACTACCATATAAACTAGATTTCAAGCAACACGTTAAGCATGGAAAGCAACCAAACTTCAAGAAAATTAAATAACATTCACAAAGTGAGATATATAGTAAGTGATAAATCCAGAAATGTTCACCCACTTGGATATGGAAGATAATACTGGTCCTGGTGAAATAATAACAAATATTTCTTAACTATTTGCTGTATGTTGGTAAGTTGCTCAAAACACTTGACATGGAGCATTTGTTCCTCATAGCAAACCAAGAAGGGAAGAGTTTTAGAGGTGACACCATAACAGCATAGAGACTCATTGCAAGGTCACACAGCAGGTAAGTGTAAGAACTAGGACTTGAACTCAGGCATTGTAGGTCTAGTGTCATGCTCTGAACCACAATCTGTTTTTTTTTTCTGTGAAAGATGTATTAGAGTAGTCTGAAACTAGAGATTAGAGATCAGGGTAATAGATTATGACTGAAATATAACCTAACCAAAAGTGCTGGCTAAAGGCAACCGTGTGTAGTATGGTGTGAATCAACTGGTTACAGGAATGTTACCACTGTGGAAGTCTTTGCCAGGATGTGGACGGGGGTCAACATGGGCAACGTCAGTCCACTGAGCTGAGTATACAGAATCCTGGGAACCAAAGAGGGAACAATACGGAAGTGAGATTAGGTTGAGAAATCATGGGGAAGGATATGGCTTGCCAAAGCTGAAGAAAGAATCGTAAATGGAGAACATCTCTGAGAGTAAGAGAGATGGTCTTGAGAGCATGAATCTAGAATGGTGGTGTACATCCAGGCCAATCTCTTCCAACTACTGTGGGAGCCCATTTAAAGTAACTTGCCACCAGAATTTCCCTCTTTGTGTTTTTTTTTAATTTTTTTAATGTTTATTTATTTTAGAGAGACAGAGCATGAGCAGGGGAACGGCAGAAAGAGAGAGGCAGACACAGATTCCAAAGCAGGCTCCAGGCTCTGAGCCATGAGCACAGAGCCCGATGCGGAGCTCGAACTCACAGACCGTGAGATCATGGCCTGAGCTGAAGTCGACTGCCTAACCGACTAAGCCACCCAGGCGTCCCCCCTCTTTGTGTTTTTAAAATAAAAATTTACATATATTTAAGGTGTCTCCCATGATTATTTGACGTACATAGTGCAATAATAATTTCCACAGTCAGTTTAATTAACATCTTCATCTCCTCACATAGCTACCATATTTTGTGTGTGTGGTGAGAGCACCTGAAATCTCTCTTTGCAAATTTCCAGTGTTCATTGGATTTGAGACCAAAATCTGGTTTCAAAATCTGCTACAACATGAAATAAACTGAATGAGAGGAAGTCAAAGTGTGAACTAACTTGTAATTTATGTGGAAGAAGAGCAGTCCATAAATGTGAAAGGCAGGATATAGAGCAATGGAAAATTCTGTGTGATTCCTCAGATGCAAGAGATGACACAGAGAAATGAATTGAAGTTGGGGACATACTTGTGATGCATCACTTCCAGTATCTGCCATTAGTTATTCTCTCTAGTTTGGTGGTATATCTGACTCTTCCAGTAACTACTTGTGCTGGTTAGGAAAGTATCTCAGCTTTAGCCCACTCTTTAATAACCTGTGATGTTGGGACTAGAACTGCAAACCATACTTCTGTTTGGCTTTTTTTTTCAGTTGGCTGCCTGTGATGCTCTGCTGATAGGAAGGCCCTAGAGGGAGAATAGACTATTGGAAAGAGGAGAAGAAACTTGTTGCTTCCTCCTTCTGTCAGTGTTATTCTAGCAATGTGTCTTCACTTTGGCAATGGAAATTCATACCAGTTAGTAGTAGTGGAATTCAGTTTGAAGTTAGTCCAAAATTTGCAAAACCAGCATCATTGCATCCCCTTAGAGATAGCAGCAAAAACCAACTATTTTGGCTAACAGCTCCATGGGGCCTTCTTGGGAGGTTAGAGACAGCAGCCCAGGCCTAGGGGCATCCTCTATTTAGCAGCCTGAGTTTCAGTTTTGCAGAATCCTTCCTGGAAGCTCCTAAATTTCAATAGTTCTAACTTCATCTCTGCCCCAGGGTTGAAAGCTGCCCTCTGTAGCTGCTACCTCTGTGATAGCTTACTCACTTTTGTTACTCCAGTTCTTCAGTGCCTAATTAACAATCTTCACACACACACACACACACACACACACATGCTCATACCGGGTTTAAAAAAAATTGCATGGTTTCTATATTGTAAGTAGACTCAGACTAATGACCTTGAAAAGTCCCTGAGGCTTAATTTCTTGTTACTAAAAAGGGTTTTTACTGGACAAAAACCAAGGTTCCTTTAGGCTAGTTGGTCTATGGCCACCTGTACGCACTTGATATTTCCATTCTTAATATATATGCTCACTGCCAATTTGGGTAAAAGAAAAGACATGGAAGTCTTACTTGGTTTTTCTCTTACTATTGTGTTTACAAGGATTATCAGACTAGCTAATAGTCCTTCGAGAACACTAAATGTCTCAGCCCATGAGGATAATATAAAGTCACAATACATTTCAATAAAATTAAGAGGAACAAACACTAGATGCATGCAGTGTTGGTGCAGGGATACTAACTGGGGAAGGGAAGCACATCAGGACCTGAGCCATCCTAACTAGAGAATAAGAAAGTAATCATTATTATTATTATTATTATTATTATTATTATTATTATTATTATTATTGGATACGTTGATGCCTGGCACATGTTAATCCTTTTACAAACATTTAATCCATACAACATTCCCATGTAGTTGTGGTGGTGTTTTTTATTAACCTCTTATTGTCGACAAGGAAGCCAAGGTTTAAGGAGGTTACATAGCTTGCCTAGCATGTATAATCAGTGAGGAGTAGGGCTGGATTCCAGTGCTAATCCAACTTGTTCCAAAGCCCATTCTCTTATTCATTATACTTAACTCCCTGTCTTGAAGGCATTGGACCAAATGAGAGTAGGACCATTAATGGGCCCAAAAGACAGATTATTAGGAGAAAAATATTAAATATAAATGTTACATATGTCAGTTTCTTGTTCTCAATCTACCTTTTTTGCTGTTTTGCATTTAAATATGAGTTATATGGTCTTTAACCAGTAACTGCTTTATCATTTTATCTTAGATTCTCAAGCACCAATTTTGTATAAATGGTCCTATCTAAGCCATAGTTACCCAGAAACAATACTGAAGTAGGTCCAACACCTAAAATGCATAGTGTTGTGTGAATTTGTTATTTTATTCTTAAATCCTAAAGACAATTTACATCTGTGTGTGAATTTGCTGATGTTCTGTTAAACTTTGGTTCATATACATTAATATCCTTTGTAGCTAGCTAGTGCAGACAAAGCTGAATTTGTTGGAGAATTCAAAAAAGAGATGGATCCAGATGAAAGTTATACTCTTTAGTCTTAGATAATGACTAATGAACAGAAACCAATGTTTGTAATTAATACCAGGCAAGACACCATGAAATTCTGTCCAAATGTATGACATATATACATATAACAAAGAAATTAATACCTTATAACAAAGAAACTAATGCAACTAATAAGGCCATATTATTTAAATCTTGAATTTGTTTATGATGGCATGCTTTTGAATGGTAAACCAGCAAAAATATTGGTGGAAATGAACATGAACAAATTTCTAAACTCAGTTCACTGTCTAATAATTCAAGAAGATTGGAAGATACTGTGTGCCCATCCATCAGGGAAGTTATCTGGTTTAACAGAATGGCATCTTTGAAGCACTCAGAGCTCCTGAGGGAACCATCTTGCATAAACATGGGTTATTACTATTATAAAGTGGCAAATGGTTGTGGGCATGTGGTTAGACTACTAAGAAACTCAGTGCAAAAAAAGCTTTAAAGGAAAAAAAGAGAGAGAAAAAGGAAAAAGAAGACTAAAGAATATTAACAAAAAGGAAAAAATGCTGTTACAAGAATTAGAACCAAAAGTCAAAAGAGAGAAATTTTATGGGTTACTGACCGGATGCTGATCTTTCCCCCTTTGAGCTCTTCTGGTGCCTGTGCAAATGCCTGGAAATCTAATGAGGGCCATCTTTCTCATGACATATCAAACATCCCACCCTGAGACACAGCCAAAAATACCACAAGAAAGAATGGCCCTTCTCATAGTATCCCAGCCTTCCTTTTCCAGATGGATGGTATAATAAAAATATTCTTCCAATTATTTCAGGGCCTTAAAAGAGAAAAAAAAAAAGATAGCTTAAGTTCAGTTCTGAAAAGACATGAAGCTGTCAGCGAAGCTATTTTTGAACAGGTTGGCCATTCCTTGTAAAGATTCTTTAAAGAAAACTTTTCTGCCCTGTTTAAAAAAAGTATTAGAGGGAAGGTGGACGATTCACCCTTCTATCATAGTAGCAGTGGAAGAAATACAGTGTAGAAGTTTGTGAAGTCATTTGAAATCTTGAAATACTCAGACAAAAGACACAGGTAAATACAGGAATACTGAACTCAATTTTGCAGTGGCATCAAAAGTACTTCCTCGTAAGATTTCTTCAGAGGATTGTTTGAGGGAGTAAGTCTAAGTACTAAAGTGTATTCCTTCCTAATTTCTCTCTCTAGAACAGACAACCTCAATGCTTCTTCAAAGGCTCCTCATAATATGAATCTATGCAAATGCCCGCCTAAAGGGAATAGTGGAATAGCGATGACTGAGGACAAAATGAACCAGTGGAATATGCTACACAATGTAGGTGTGGATACTCCTGCCCAGCTCACCTTCCTGTAGCATGTGAACAAGGGAAGGGCATTGTCAACATGGAGAGATGCCTCTCTAGTGACACGTTTTGTCTGAATACAAATTTCCTTAAGTAAGAATAATGCTTGGTGGTAACTGAACTATAGAGAAGTTATATCTTTACACAACTGAATCCAAAAATGATAAGATACTTAAGGGATCTAACCCAATAGGGTATTGCCACAGAGAGCATCTCTGACTTGTAAACAAAACAGTCCTATTGTATACATACCTGACTTTTATTGTTAAAATGGGCAATACCATTTTGCTGTCTGCATAGATCCAGAGCAGAATCTTGCAATCTTTCATGTGGCAGAGGGGGGAAATACACATGGACTCTTTAATTTATTTGGTGGTTAGCGGTTAGAACCAAATCCAGTATTTTGTGTTATATCCTGGATACCACTAGTACATGATCAGTAGTAGGGAAGGGATGGAATCCTTTTTTACTTAGAATGATCTTTTGAAAGGAGTCAATATCAATCTCTTTCCCCCATAGAGAATTCCCTCGAACATTATTAAAAGTCTCCTAAGCACTAAAGCTTCTCTGTTTTCTACATAGGATATTTGTCTTTTATTTATTCAAATGTATTACTCTTTGTTGTGAACACACTCCTGTTTGTGAGTTTATTACCCTAGCTCTTAGCATTTACATAGAGCTTCTGTTTTAACGAGGATATGCTGCAGTCATTTTTATTAGTTATTCCTCACAGCACCCTGGTGAAATAGAACATTATTGCCCTTATTTCATAGATAAAGAACAAACTCAAGCAGAGCTTGGAAGTATGGTGATTTTTAATTGATGTATTCAGAATTAAGGAATGTGACTTCAAGGTTCATTGTTTCACCAGGTGAGCCAACAAAATGTTTTGAAAAAGAAATGAGGGATGCAAATGCACTTTTTGTCTCAGTTCAGTTGAGGTTTGTATATGTTTGTTGCCTTCCAATACAATAAACGTATATGTGGGTAAAATAATTTGTTAAAAGGCTCACAAAATGTCCTCAATACACAAGTATACATATACATATATTCAAATATTTAACTAAGAATGCATGCTTCCTAAGAGAAAGGTTGGATGAATCAGTTGCTGTTTTTATTGCAGGAGTATCTTCCAACTCCTCTTTTTCCAGGACATAGCATCTCTGGAGGAGGCCATACTAACTTTTTTGCAAGTTGTCCATTTGCCTTCTTTAGCTGTTTCTGCATTGATAGGTATGGTTGACATCTACACCTGTTTCTCCCCCTACTCAGAGGTCAATATTTGCAGAGACCACAGATTCAGGCACAGTTTAGACACATTAAAACAGTTATTTCAGCACTATCTACCAGTAGCACATTTAATCAAGATCATTAGTTCCCTTGTTAATCTGTCATACAGGTTGAAGAGAGTTTATCTAGTTGGTTTCTTAGTCATGGTTCTTTATTTTATTACAAGTAATTAATTAAAAAAAATACTTCATGAAGTATATAAAAGGAACATTGTAGATGGTGGGGATGGAAATTGATGTAGTAGGTCTAATTGAGGTCTCGACAAATTGATAAATGTAATATCTTCCCCGAGTTCTAAGATCACTTGATATTTCTATTTGGTTTTACAGATTCTCAGACACTTTTGATTATTTATGCAGTCTCATATTTATTACTGAAACTGACTGTGCCCACTTAAAATCGTCAGCCCACAGGTGCCTGGGTGGCTCAGTTGATTGGGCATCCGACTTCAGCACAGGTCACAATCTCATTGCTTGTGGGTTCAGGCTCCACATAGGGCTCTGTGCTGACAGCTCAGAGCATGGAGCCTGCTTCTGATTCTGTGTCTCCCCAGACTATGGCTCCATCTTTCTGGTGGAGTAAGGAGTGCAGTCTGCTCTTTCCTGCCCCCTATGCTTTTTATTTCCCATTTACCATGAGGTGTGTCAGACTGGTTTGATGGGAATAGAAAAAATGAGGCTTACATTAGTAATTCTTTCTAACAGCTGTTTCCTTATGTAGACTGAGAGCCTTTGGGAGCGAGACAACTCTCCTGTTTTGTTGGCCATCCCTGTTGATGTAGTTCATTTTCAAAAGGTATGCTGTGCGCCAGTGGAGGTCTTACCAGGTTTTGCTGACATAGGACAGAATCCCAGTCACCTTTATTTGGGGTCCCACACTTCCATCTGATCTCCAGCAGGCAGCATTGAACTAAAGTCCTCTGATGAGATCACAGCAAACCCAGAGCTCAAGTCTCATCTGCCTCAGTTTCTTGTCTTTCACTGCCTCAGTCTCTCATCTTGGAAACCTAGAATTCCAAGGATTCCCTGTCTTCTATCCTCTGGTCTGACTGTAGGTGATCTGTCTACAGTTCTCACTCCCATAGTCAGAAATCTTATGGACATAATTGTGTATGCTGACTTCACAGCAGAAATCCATTGGCAAACAGAACTCTCAAACTTCCTCCTTCAGGGATTTGCAAATCTTCAGGCAATTCTCTTAATAGTCCCTTATTAGTCTTTTTGAAAAACAGTAGAGCAATTTTCACAAACAATGCACTTTGCTCAAAGGCAGTCTCTCACACCTGGTGCCTCTTATCTCTCTCTTTGGTAATGGCTTGCATCTGAGTTTGCCCATATAGCCCTGGGGTCTCACAAATAAGTGAATTTCTTTCAATGCTGCCTTTTTTTTTTTTAATTTAGTTAACTCTTTCTGAACTGTTCAGCGTCTTGCAGATTAGGATGTGTGTGTGTGTGTGGGGGGGGGTGACGCAGTGTTTGGAAAGGTCTCCAACAGTTCTTCACTCTGTCTTATTACATAAGACACTGTTAGTATCTTCACAGCATGTTTTGATGGGGAATCCACAACATGAATACCCAGAGGGTTATCAATCAAATATGACAACATACCAAAAAAGAAATAATTTGTGAAGGGGTATGTAAGGCAAGGCATCATGGGAGAAGGAATATTTGAATGATGTACTTAAGAATAAACAGGACCAAAAAAAGTAGTTCCATAGTTCATCTCTCCAGAAAAGGCTGTGACTCTTTAAAAATAGTGTGCCAGGGGTACCTGGGTGGCTCAGTCGGTTAGGCGGCCGACTTCGGCTCAGGTCATGATCTCGCGGTCTGTGAGTTCGAGCTCCACGTCGGGCTCTCTGCTGACAGCTCAGAGCCTGCAGCCTGTTTCGGATTCTGTGTCTCCCTCTCCCTCTGCCCTTCCCCTGCTCATGCTATGTCTCTATGTCTCTCAAAAATAAATAAACATTAAAAAATTTTTTAAAAAATAAAAAATATAAATAGCGTGCCAATCTTTACCCTTTCCCATTATCAAAGCAAAACCTTGCACTGGACAAAAAGGCAAGGAAGACTTTATTGAAAACTATGATAATAAAGGAGAGAGAGGAACTCAACTTTATTGAAACAAAAGACAGGAAGGAGGGTTGTAAGCACTGTGTTGAGCTAGTGGAAACACTGGAGGACCTTAGAGGGAGCTTGATCAGTGAGGGGTATTGAGCACATTGAGCTCTTTCTGTATTTGCAAGTATTGTTCTCTGTGATTGGGCATCTGTACTTGCTAACTGGCACCCATCCTAAGTTAACTTTCTATCTTAGACTTAGCCTAAATTGGGCTCCTGCCTGCCCACAGAGAGATATAGGTACTGTCTTTTTTGGGGCTTAGATTTTAAAAAGATGGTTTTCAGGGTATTGGGAAAAACTTCTCCGTGTTGAAAAACTTGCAAAAGGCTGGGAGAAAACTTACATATAAAAAGGCAGAGAAAATTTACAGTTGTGAGTTTTCTAAAAGTAAATGCTCCAGGAAAAAGGATAGCTGAGGCTCATAGTCAGGAAGAAACCTGAATAAAGTTAAGCAAGGTAAGGGGAATGTTAAGATCATCTTCATCGCCATTGTTTGTGGAAAGAGAGATTGTATGTTAGCAAATAGATTAAACTCTGAAGGGGAGAGGGGAGCAGACTGTGGTCACCAACTTTCTGGAAAGGAAAGAGAGAGCCTATGGAGGTCCATACACTTTTATGTTAAGGGCGAGACCAAAGTAGTAGTCTTTTATATAGTTCATAGATCAGAAACTTGTATATTTATTCATATATATGGATAATGACTAGCTTTGAAATGGTTATGAATTCCAGTCATAGAATTAGTCTAATTATAATTAAAATTCTGTCCTTGAAATTTATTTGCTGTGAAATATGGAAAATGTAGTTAATGTTTCTATTATGAATAGATAATTATACCTATCTTATGAGTATATTGAAAGAAGTAAATGAAAGGTTCTAAAGAACTTTTTCCATACAATGCTTGGCACTGGGGAATGCTCAGGAAAGCGCATGTACTTTATGAGTACTCAAATGTGGTATCAGCCCCTAACTGGGCTGTTGCCTACTATCTTTCTCATTTCTTAATCTCAAACCCAGCAAATAAGCACATAATATTAAGTCCTGCTCTTGGGCAAAAGATATAATAATCTCTTGGATCATATCATGCTAATTTAATTATTAGCATTTATCATTATTATTCATTACACTTTACATTCACATGTAATTTATAAAATGATAGATTATCATAAATGGAAATGACCTTAAAATGGACTTACTCCAAAATATAATAAGGTTTTTACTTCTTCTCTGGAACACTCTATCATTCTTTAGGCTTTAAAAATATTATTTGAATAGTTATTTTCACCAAAGCTTTATATATCCATATTACCTTATCATTTGAATCTTTAGGGAAGCTGCATATTACATAGGCACTAAAGACTTTAGAAGGAAAAATCAGTAGAGCAAAGTCAAACTCATTGCTCAAAATAATCCCCAACTTTCCTTAGGCCACCAAAAGAAGAAATTTTTCTACATCATAACAAGAGTCCTGTTATTCTATGAACCGTTTTTCCAAATAGAAAATTTTTTGGATTTCTAGCTTGCCTTAAATGCCAAGCTTCCTGCATGACTACTACTGATTGCCTCAGCAGGAAAGATGTCAAATAACCTCTCAGCCTAGAAAGTAAGGCTGTAGCTCTTGGTCAATTACGGGAAACCCAAGGTCAACTAAAATACCCGTACAAATAGGATCTGGAAGCACTGCCTCAAATTATGTTTTTATTTGATTAATTGTCATTGAACAAGGAAATAAATATTTTATAAAGGCTTACTATGTTCTCAGTACTTTATGATGTATTTATATGATATCACCAAAGAGAAAGATTGATATTTACTTTAAATTCAATGTTTGTGTCCCCATAAAATTCATATATTGAAATCCTAACCCTTAATGTATTAGGATGTGGAACTTTTTTGGGGGAGGAGGTGGATATTAGGTCAGCAGGTGAAGCCCTCATGAATGGGGTTAGTTCTCTTATAACAGAGACGTCAGAGAGCTCCCTCATCCTTTCTGGAGTATGAGAACACAGCAAAGATGGCCATTTATGATTCAAGATACAAGCCCTCACTAGACACTAAATCTGCTGGTGCTTGGTTCTTGAACTTCCTAGCCTCCAGAACTATGAGGAATGTTGTTTATAGTCCACCCAATGGTATTTTTGCTGCAGCAGGCCAAAAGGATTATGACAATATTACTGTCATCATTTTTAAAGATGGGGAAAGACCTTCCCAAGATTAATGTGAGATGGGAGTATGTTTACATCCAAACCTCTGAAACTTTCCAACAAGTGTTGAGGTAGAAAGACAAAACAGAAAATAGATGGGTAAATCCACCCCTGAAGGAAGGATTACTTTTCGAACAGAGGAGAAATAGCATGAATATGAGTGATATGAGTCAAAGAAAATTGAGAGAATCTGTGAAGGAAGAACTTTCGTCCCTTCACAGAAAGCCCATTTGTGGGTATTCAGGGAAGATTCAGTCCTTTGTTTAATGTTTCTGGGATTTAAAATAATTTTATCAGATGCTCCTCCTCTGTAATTCAAAAAGAAAAAAATCACTCTCAACTTTTTAAGAGACATTTAGTGATATCTCAATTAAAAATAAAGAAGCGACACCTGGGTGGCTCATCAGTTATGTGTCCAACTCTTGATTTAGGCTCAGGTCATGATCTCACTGTTGTGAGATGGAGCCCTGCTTTGGGCTTCATGCTGGGTATGGAATCTGTTTAAGAGTCTCTCTCTCCCTCTCTCTTGCCTACCTGCTGTCTTGCTGACAGGTGTACACATGCGATCTCTCTCTTAAAAAAAAAAAAAACGAAGAAGAAGAAGAAAATAAGTAGATATGGATATGTAGGCAGGAAGTAAATATTCCAACTTACTACTAACTAATCAAAAGCAAGTGGCTCCCTAATAGTTAAAAACAACAACAACAACAAAACCACTACCAAATGCTTTAGATAAAAAAAGGCAAAGAATCACAATAATTAATTTGATTAAGTATCTAGCTCTGGAAATACTGACAAATGTGTTTTTTCTTCTGATACAATTAAATAAGAAAACTAAAATGTTTGTTACTGATGAACTCTGAACAATTCAAAATCTGAACCTAAGTAAGGTACAAAAGACTTGATACATACAAATCAGCAGAGTGAAAAAAATCTCAGAGTTTTAAGCCTTTAAATGATTTCCTGTACAATTCATAAAATATGCCACAGGTAGCCATCCAGCCTAGAAGAAGCTTCAACAAGGAGAAATATGTTCATGAAACTTGTCATGAACAAGAAACCTTGCAGCTGTGAGACTTGCAAAGAGAGAATTACAATAATGTAGCCTGCTGGCAATCTAGCTTAGCCAAAATCACTGAAAATATATACATGATATTAAAATTCTGATGTCTTGTTCTTATGTCAGAAATGACAATGACAAGGGGAAATAAAGAAACCATTGTCATGACAAAAACCATAGGACCACACAAAATGGTCGCATATGTCATCAAAATGAAGACAGTATGAGTTATCTTCCTGAAATGTTTTCTTCACACTCTAGCTAAAAGTAGTTGAAAATATGATTCTGCTATATTTAAAATAGTTTTTTTCTATCTTCATTTAGAGAAAAATCTTCTCTTTCTAGGCAAATATTCTCCTTGCAGAAAACTATACAACTTCATGAAGCTTTAATCTCAACCATCACTTTAATGGCTGAATTTAAAGTTCACAGTATCTTATTCTTTTATGTTTAGTCATGACCTGGATACAACTATTACTTTATTTATTGACTCACATCTGATTGAGAGAGATAAAGACTTGGAAACTCAATCACAAAATCATTGGTAATAGTGCTTTTATTTTCCGATATAAGAAAGTTTTTGGAATTCAACAAAATAAACCAAAAAATGACAAAGTAGTCTCCCTTAATCCTCTATGTCATATTAATACTATACTTAATACTATATTAAATTGTGGGGTGCCTGGATGGCTCATTCAGTTAAGCATCTGACTCTTGATTTCAGCTCAGGTCGTGATCTCATGGTCATGGGATCAAGCTCCATGCTGGGCGTGGAGCCTGCTTAAGATACTCTCTCCCTCTCCCTCTCCCTCTCTCCCTCTCCCTCTCTCCCTCTCTCCCTCCCCCCCTCCCTCCTTGCTCACCTTGCTCACCAAAAATAGTAATTTTCAATAAATAGTTTTTGCTAAGATTTTCTTGATTCTATAGTAATATAATATTTCATACTTTATAATGTTGCTTATATTTAGGGATTTATAATTAATCTTTGTAATCTTTGATTTAGTGTCATAATCACAACCTTGTTTGAGTGCAAATTAGCAAAACTTTAACAGGAATCCATAAGTCTCTACTTATGAGAACTTATCCTACAGATATATTCACCTACTTTTAAAATTTTATATGTACATTGATTATTCTCTGAATCATTCTTCTAAAGCAAAATATTGGGAACTTTAAATATGTGTAAATTATGGTATAATTACAAAATGGAAAATTGTGTAGTCATAGAAAATAATGAGGTTGCTTATTAATGTGCTAATATGGAAAGATCTCTATACTGTTAATTAGAATAAGTACCAAACATTTCGTAGAATATTATGTAAAAGAGGAAGATGTATACAAGTATCTGAAAAAGCACATCAGAAAATAAGATCACTTATTTTCAGGGGGTGGAGGTGAATGAGGAAACAGTAGGAGAAATAATTTTCAATTAATTCCCTTATAGATTTCAAAAAATTTTCATCATATAATGCATTATTAGGCAATACAGGGTTAACTCTGCATTCTGCACGTTTCCAAGAAAGCTTTGTCTTCAGGAGTTGCCTCTGATAGACTCATTGGATATAACCTCTTAGACCTTGATATATTCTGCTTGAGAAGAATGATTTTGTATGACCGATGCCTTCCTTAGTTCATACTGTATTGATGGTAAATACCTGTGTTTGTACACCTGAGCCATGAGTCACACTCTACCAACTTGACCAGATAAGTTTATCCTAACAATGTGATTTATGGTGAACACCTGTTTTATGTTTGGGGAAGTAGAGTGTGGTTAAGACTGGAATCTAAGTAGCTAAGATCAGTCATGCAGGTACTATGTGCCTAGGTGACCGATCCCTAAAAAACACTGGACACCAAGGCCTGAGTGAAATTCTACGGTTGGCAACACTTCATACACATGTCATATTGTCTTATGTGTCCAGTCTCATGTTTTTGCTGGGAGAACTGAGCAAGTCCTCATGTGACTCTACTAGGAGGACACCACTGAATGCTAGTGCAGGGACTCTTCTAGTTTTGGCCTCAACTTTCCCTTTGGTGATTTTAATCTCTATCCTTTCCCTATAATGTACTATAACCATGAATATAACAGGTTTTCTGAGTCCTAAGAATCCTTATAGCAAATCAGCTAATCTAACGATGGTCTTGGGAAGTCTGACATAATTGCATATTCCCAAAGTCAACAATAAAACATTTTAAAGTTTAAATTGCCTCTATTGTAGTCAAATTGAACAGTAAGTAAAGAGTTTATTGAACTCCTACTTTAACTTAGTTCTGTGCTAGACATTGTGAGAAACCTTTGAATTAGACCCTCATCAAGTTTATTGGCTAACTGGGATATGAAACTAAGAAGTGAAATGATTAGTTTACAACACAAGGGACTGTGATTATTTCATACATAGAGTGGATCAGAGGCTCTGAGCTCCAAGAGTTTAAAGATTATTGTTATTATGAAAACGAATACAAGTGTTGTTTTATGGAAATTATTCTTTCTTACTGATTATCTATTCTGCTGTCCTATTGGTACTATTCGTTTTGCTTGCATTGTCTAAATCACTTCAAGGTAAACATTTACATTCCTATTTAGTCTGAAGAAACTGAGGCTGGGAGAGCCTGAGGTCAAGATCATGCATTTAGTAAGTGGCAGAAGAGAGTTTCTGGTCAAAAACCTCCTATTTAATAGTTGCTGGTATAATATAAATACAGTATAGTCATTTAATAGTATATGAGTACATTCTCTAAAATTTCAAGCATTACAAGAGAAAATTCTCAGGCTTGGAGAGATTAGGTAACACTCAGCTAGGAAGAGCCAGACTCAAAATATGAACCCCTACCTATTTGAATCTGAAGATCACATTTCCTTCTATTGTGTTAAAGTGCCCTATGAAGCTAAATAGTCTCTATAATAAGATTTTTTAAGACATATCATATTTAAAAGTTGCAAATAAATAGCAATAAACTTATTTTTAAAGCTTCACAAAAATAAAATGTTGCTGAAAATACATCTGGTCTTCATGAGAATTTTCAGTAATGCTATATTATCTTTGAATGTAAATTAATTGTGGGCCACCTGAGTGGCTCAGCCAGTTAAGCTTCAGACTTAGGCTCAGGTCATGATTTCATGGTTTGTGACTTCTAGCCCCACATCAGGCTCTGTGCTGACAGCTCAGAGCATGGATACTGCTTCAGATTCTATGTCTCTCTCTCTCTCTCTCTCTCTCTGCCCCTTGACACTTGCACTCTGTCTCTCTCTCCCCTTCAAAAATAAACATTTAAAAACTTAATGCAAATTAATTGTAAAGGAAGAAACAGGTACAGCAGACTTTAGTATGAAAATATATGCATAAAAAACTAACATTGCACAAAAATTAAATGGATATTTGTGTTCTACAAACAAAAGAATATGAAACAACTGTAGCGCTCTCTAATTTCAACTAAAACTAAGTGAAGGATTTCAGATACACACTTCTCAGATTTTGATTCCTTGTCCCTGAAATATCTATTTGTATTTTGAATATATTGCTATGTGTCACAAGTAATCACCCAAACAGTAAAAAGTTGTCAAATTGCGTTAATAGATAGTGCATATCTGGCAACATCATAATTATTAACCTAGGTATTAATTTCCAAGCAATTTCTTCAAACCTTTTAGATGGAGGCAAAATGTAACTATGTTTGATGACCCCCGTCAATGTATTGTTATTGAAGAATCCAACAGAAATTTAGATTACTAACTAAATTAAACACATTAAAAGCTTATCTGAAACTCCAAATTATAGCCTTTGAAGACTCAAAAAGTCAGAAACACAAAGACAGCTATATTTAACTGATTTAAAAGAAAAAAAACAACACAGCTGGATATTTATCATAAGACACAATGCTCATAATACAAAACTGCGTGTAGTTTTCACTAATGTCTATCCAAGCATTCTGAGCAAGTTAAAGCTGAAAGACAACATACATTTCCTTTAGGACATTACCGTATTAAAAATAAGGTGGCTTTTATTTTTAATTTGGAAGAATGAAGAACTGTTTGAATCTTGCCATACTTGATAAGCAGTAAGCAGATATTACCCCCAATGGCCAGTCAGAAGCAAAGATTCTCTGAAGAGATTAGTCAAACATGCTTCTTATGATAAAAACTGGTACTGAGGAAAATGAGATAACACTCTCTGACCATCAACATTTTCCTGAAAGAGAGACCATAAATTTAGGATTACAAATCGAATAAATCAAGGCTGTGGTACTGAAATGCTGTCACACGCTGGGATTTTACATACACTGGGTAGGACCTCAGGAAGTTTGCTGCGGAGGCTGTTAATGTGTGTGTATAGCCTGCCTTGAAACTTGTAAGAAAAAAATTTAGCATTAGTAAAGCAGAAAATATTCTTAATCTTCCATTTAATCTCATTGGCACTTAAACAACAAAGAAAGATGTGGATATTTCGGAAGAATAGAAGCAATTTGGTGACTTCAGTGATGTGTACTCAGCATGAAGGATCAAATGATAGGGTAGGAATAACACTTACTCTTAAGAGACTCCAAAATTGGTTTAAAAGAGTTTATTGATATATTTATTATAATAGCTTTTGTCCTTTTTGTAATTTTTCTACAAAATTTAAGACATGACACTTTTAGTTAGAATAAAGAGAAACACTTTCTCTGACTTCTTTATAACTGTCTATTTTAGTTGAAAAAACAAAATATTTTATTAAGTGTGTATCAGATGCCAGCAATACTTCCCCACCCCCACCTCCGCCTGGGAAATCAAAAAAATTTGGATGTCCTTTAGAAGCCCTTTTAAGTATATGATGAAGGATTTGTATCTGAAAGTTTTAGGAGTAGTCATAAAAATGTATAGCGTATTTGGTCTGTGAAGTTGAATTCAAATATCAACTGAGAGATTAAATTTGAGAACTAAGAAAGGGAACCGTGATGCTACACTCGGGATTGCCAACCACCAGTTTATTCTTTGTATTTATGGGTCCATTTCTGCTTTTTCTTTGTTTGTTCATTTGTTTTTGTTTGTTTTTTTTTTATTTTGTTTTACATTTCACATGTAGATCAAATCATATGGTATCTGACTTTCTCTACCTGACTTGGTTCACTTAGTTAGCACTCTGTAAGTTGTTCCATGCTGCTGCAAATGGTGAAGTTGCATTCTTTTTTATGTCTGAGTAATATTACATTGTGTGTGTGTGTGTGTTTATATATACATACACACCACATTTCTTTATCCATTCATCTATCAGTGCGCATTTCGATTGCTTCAATTTCTCGGATATTACAAATAATGCTACAATAAATATAGGGTGCATTCATCATTTTGAATTCATGTTTTCGTTTTCTTTAGGAAAATGCCCAGCAGTGGGATGACTGAATCACATGGTCATTGTATTTTTTTTTTTTAGGAATTTCCATACTGTTTTCCAAAGTGATTGTACCAATTTATACTCCCCTGACAGTGTATGAGGGTTTCTTTTTCTCCATATCTTCACCAACACTTGTTATTTCTGATCTTTTTGATACTAGCCATTCTGACAGGTGTGAGACAGTATCTTACTGTGTTTTCGGTGAGCATTTCCCTGCTGATTAGTGATGTTGAACATCTTTTCATGTGTCTTTTGGCCATTTGCATGTCATTTTTGCAGAAATGTCTATTCAAGGCCTCGGACCATTTTTAAATCTGATTACTTATTCTTAGTGTCCATTCAGTTTTTATTACATAGATACACTTATTTATTTATTTGACAGCTTTGTTATATTGTACTCCATGAAACAGCTGGCTCATTATTCATGTTTATTTCCCAAAACTGAAGTCACTAGAAGGACTTAATAAATATGTGTTGAATTAGTAAATATGAGTTGAATGCAGAATAAAGTCAGTTGAGATTCCTTTAAGATATTATTATCTAAGAATGGCTTTTGATTCCTGATTTGGAAACAATATTTTTTTTTTAAAACTTGTTGCAACACAGACATTCAACCTATGAAAGACTAATCAGTGTGTGTGTGTGTGTGTGTGTGTGTGTGTGTATTTTCAGTATGGTAAGTATACTCTTTACTCCTCACCCCTATTTCACCCCACCTACCTCCCCTCTGGTAACCATCAGTTTGTTTTCTGTGGTTAAAGTCTCCTGGTTTGTCTCTTTCTTTTTTTCTTGTTTTGCTTCTTTGTGTCATTTCTTAAATGCCAGATATGAGTGAGATCATATGATATTTGCCTTTCTCTGAATGACTTATTTTGCTTAGCATTATACTCTCCAGCTCTATCCATGTTGTTGCAAAAGGCAAGATTTCATTCATTTTATGGCTGAATATTACACACACACACACACACACACACACACACACACACACCTCTTCTTTATCCATTCATCCTTTAGTGGACACTTGGGCCACTTCCATAGTTTGGCTATTGTAGCTAATGCTGCCATAAACATACAAGTAACTAATATGTTGCATACTTCTGTACTGTGTTTACCTAGTGTGTCCTCATATTTTCCACTAATTCATAACTTTGACTCATAATTGTACAGTGCATGTTCACAAGTACTATGTATAATCATGCATTACTGATCTGCCCCGTGAACATTAAGCATGTACATATATCTATTGATATTATGTAAGATGTACTACATATACTCATGCATTACTGATCTTCCCTCTGATTAGTGGTTTTTTTTAAGTTTTTAAATTTATTTTGAGAGAGAGAGAGAGAGAGAGTGAGCGAGCAGGCAAGGAGCAGAGAGAGAGGAAGAGAGAGAATCCAAAGGCAGCTCCATTCAGTACAGAGCCCGACACGCGGCTCAATTCCATGATTGCGAGATCACAACCTGAGCCAATATCAGGAGTTGGACACTTAACTGACTGAGCCACCCAGGAGACCCTGAATTAGTGTTTTGGATTTTTAGTGTAAATACCTAGTAGTGTGATTCCTGGGTCATAGGGTAGTTCTATTTTATTTTTCGAGGAATGACCAAAGTGTTTTTCACACTTGCTGCACCCATTTTCATTCCCACCAACCATACAATACTTGTTTCTTGTGTTTTTGATTGTAGCCGTTCTGACAGGTGTGAAGTGATAGCTCATGTAGTTTTGATTTGCATTTCCTTGAGAATTAGTGATGCTAACCATCTTTTCACGTGTCTGTTGGCCATATGTATGTCTTCTTTGTAGAAATGTCTGCTTATGTTTTATTTAGTTACATTATTTTAATTAGGTTATTTGATTTTTGGTATTGAGTTGGATCAGTTTTTTATATATTTTCAGTATTTATTGGACGTTTGCAAATAAATATCTTCTACTCAGTAGGGTGCCTTTTAGTTTTGTTGGTTATTTCCTGAATGGTGCAAAAAACTTATTCTTTTGATAAAGTCCTAATAGTTTATTTTTGCTTTTATTTCCCTTGCCTTAGGAGACATATTAGAAAAATGTTGCTCCCACTAATGTCAGAGAAATTACTTCCTGTGCTCTCTTCAAGCACTTTCATGGTTTCAGGTCTCACATATAGGTCTTTAATCCATTTTTGATCTTATTTTTGTGTTTGGTGAAAGAAAGTCCAGTTTTTTGCATGTGACTATCCAATTTTCCCAGTACCATTTACTGGAGATTATCTTGTTCCATCGTATATCCATTACTGCTTTGTCAAATATTAATTGATCATGTGATTGTGGGTTTATTTCTGGGTTTTCCTTTCAATTCCATTGATCTATGTGTCTATTTTTATGACATTACCATACTGTTTTAATTATTATGGCTTTGTGGATAACTTGAAATCTGGAATTATGATGTCTCCAATTTTGTTTTTCTTTTTCAAGATTTTTCAAGATTATTGTGGCTACGCAAGGTCTTCTGTGGTTCCGTACAAATTTTAGGATTTTTTGTTCTAGTTCTGTGAAAAAAGGTGTTGGCATTTTCATAGTGATTGTATTACATCTGTAGATTTCTTTGAGTAGTATAGACATTGTAGCAATATTTGTTCTTCCAAACCATGAGCGTGAATATCTTTCCATTTCTTTGTGTCATCTTGAATTTCTCTCATCAGTGTTTTATATAGAATAGGCATTAACACTTCTTTAGATGTTTGGTAGAATTCACCTGTGAAGCTGTCTGATCCTGGACTTCTGTTTTTTTGAAGTTTTTGATTACTGATTCGAGTTTATTGCTGGTAATTCGTCTATTCAAATTATCTGTTTCTTCCTGCTAGTTTTGGTAGGTAATATGTTTCTAGGAATGTTTGTATTTCTGTAATACTGGTTTTTATTTATCCTTTTTCATTAGTGATTTTGTTTGAGTTCTCTCTCTCTCTTTCTCTGATGAATCTGATTAGAAGTTTATCAATTTTGTAGATCTTTCAGAGAAACAGCTCCTCATTTTATTTATCGGTTCTATTGTTTTTTGTTTTCTGTTTTAGTTTCTATATCATGTATTTCTTCTCTGATCTTTATTTTTTCTGTCTTTTGCTGGGGTTGAGTTTGTTTGTTCTTCTTTTTCCAGCTCCTTTAGGTGTAAGGTTAGGTGTTTATTTGAGATATTTATTTATTTATTTATTCATTCATTCATTCATTCATTCATTTATTTTGCTTCTTGATGTTCTTGATGTAGGCCTGTATTACTATAATCTTTCCCCTTTAAAGTCACTTTTTCTATATACCCTAAATTTTGAATCATTGTGTATTCATTTTCATTTACTTCCATGTAATTTTTTAAATTTCTTCTTTGAATTCTTGGTTGGTTCATTCATTCTTTACTAGCATGTTCTTCAACCTCCATATATTTGTGGTCTTTTCAGCTTTTTTTCTTGTGGTTGATTTCTAGTTTCATAGTGTCGTGGTCAGAAGATATATGGTAAGACTTTGATTTTTTTTTTTTTTAATTTGTTGAGACTTACTTTGTCAGGTAATATGTGATCTATTCTGGAGAATGTTCCATATGCACTTGCAATGAATCTGTATTCTATTTTAGGATGGAATGTTCTGATTATGTCTCTTAAGTTCATCTGGTCCAGGGTGTTATTCAAAGCCACTGTTTTCTTGTTTATCTTCTGTTTGGATGATCTGTCCATCAAAGAGGGCTATTAAAGTCGCTTAATATTATTGTATTACTATCAGTTATTTATGTTTTGTTATTAACTGTTTTATGTATTTGGATGCTTTCACGTTAGGTGCATAAATATTTACAATTGTTAGATTCTCTTGCTGGATTGTCTCTGTTTTTAAATTATTAAATAGTGTCCTTCTTTGTCTCTTCTTATAGTCTTTGTTTTAAGTCTACTTTTTCCCATACAAGTATAGCCACTCTGGCTTTTCTTTCTTTTTTTTTTTTGACACTCATTTTCATAATTAATATTTCTCTATCCCCTTACTTGCAATCCACAGGTATCTTTCAGTCTGAAATGAGACTCTTCTAGGCAGCATGTAGATGTGTATGTTTTTCTATCCAACTGTCCCCCTATATAGGTCTTTTGATTGGTATGTTTTGTCCATTTACATTCAAAGTAGTTATTGATAAATATTTATTGCCGTTTTGTTATGTTTTTATGGTTGTTTTTGTGGTTTTGTGTTGGTTTTTGTTGTTGTTTTTTTTTGTTTGTTTTTTCTGATTCTTTTCTTGCTCTCCTTCATAGTTTGTTAGCTTTCTTCAGTGATACACTTGGAATCTTTTATCTTTATTCTTTGCATATCTACTATTGGTTTTTGACTGTGGTTTGATTAGGTTTGTATATAATATCTTCTGTGTATAGCAGCCAATAATAATGGGTGCTTAAGTTTGAACACATTTTTTTATTCTCTCTCTTGCCATGTTTTAGATACATAGTATCGCATTTTACATCCTTTTATTTTATGAAACCCTTGGCTGATTTTTGCATAAACATTTAATTTTACTGCTTTTGTGTTTTTTACTTTTAATATTATCGTTATGGTCTTTCCTTTCCCCTCAAAGAGTTCCCTTTAATATTTCTTTTAGGAATGATTTAGTGGTCAAGAATTCCTTTCGTTTTGTTTTTGATTTTTGTTGGTTTTGGTTTTGGTGGTTGGTTTTTTGGTGTGTGTGTGTGTGTGTGTGTGTGTGTGTGTGTGTGTATGTATTCTGAATGATAGCTTTGCTGGATAGAATGTTCTTAGCTGCTGAGTTTTCCCATTCAGCACTTTGAATATATCATGCCAGTCCTTTCTTGCTTGGAAATTTTATGCTGAAAAATCTGCTGATAGCCTTAGGGGTTTCCCTTTTATGTACTTGTCTTCTTTTCTCTTCCTAGTTTAAATTTCTTTCTTTTTCACTGTTTTTTGCTATTTTAATTACTATGTGCCTTGGTGTGGACCTCCTTGTGTTTAATTTTTATGGGGGATCTCTGTGCCTCCTGGATCCAGACATCTGTTTCCTTCCCTAAATTAGGGAAATTTTCAGCTACTAGTTCTCCAAATAAATTTTCTTCCCCCTTTCTTTCTCTTCTTTTTCTGAGATCCCTATAATGGAATAATATTTCAGTCGATGGAGTCACTGAGTTCCCTAAGACTATTCTCAACTTGCATGATTTCCATTCCTTTTCTTTCTTCAGGTTAGTTATTTCCATTACTCTACCTTCCAGATCATTAGTACCTCTAACTTTGCTTCATTTAGCCTACTATTTTTTTTCCCTCGAGTGTATTTTCAATTTCGTTTATTGCATTATTTTCTTTGACTGGTTCTTTTTTATCTTTGTGTTAAGGGTGTCACTGATGTCCTCCATTTTTTTTTGAGTTTAGTGAGTTTCTTTATGATATTTCTTTAAATTCTCTGTCAAGTGTATTAGTTATATCTGTTGAGGTTAGGTCTCTTGCTGTGGTTTTGTCCTGTTCTTTCACTTGGCTAAGACTGACTTATCCTACTACTGACTGACTACTCATTTTGTCTGACTTTCTGTATCTGTTTCTATGTGTTAGGAAGGCCAGCTCCTTCTTATGCTCTTAAGGATGGTAACCTAATAAAGAAGAGGTCCTGTTGTGCTGTGCAGTGCGGTGTCGCCTGTTCCCCAGAGCCTGGCACTTCAGAGAGTATTTCCTATGTGTGCTGCATATGCTCTGCTGTTGAGCCTTAGCCTTTTTTTGCCTTCAGTACAGTTGTCTGCAGAAGCTCTCTTTGCCTATTATGGGCAGTGTTTGGTCCCCAGCAGGGATGGGGTGCATTTTAACAAGGTTGTGATGGTCTGCTTGTGAAATGAGACCTAGCCCCCCCTGCTCTTGGAACTGAGGCTCTGCAAAAGATGCAGATCAGGAGCATTTGGGTGGCTCAGTTGGTTAAGCATCTGACTTCAGCTTAGGTCATGATCTCACAGCTCATCAGTTTGAGCCCTGTGTTAAGCTCTGTGCTCAGAGACTGGAGCCTGCTTCAGATGCTGTGTCTCTTTCTCTCTCTCTCTGTCCTTCCCCTGCTCATGCTCGCTCGCTGTCTCTCACTCACTCGCTCTCTCAAAAATAAACATTAATTAAAAAAAAAAAAACATGCAGGTCAGAATATGTGATGTTGGCAGTGTTTCCACTGGTCTTCTGGGGGAGGCGCCCGTAGCAAGGGGACCAAGACAAGATTGAATGGGAAGGGTGGATCCCTGGAAGTTGCGGGGCGATCAGGGGCAATGTCTAGTGCAAGCATGCTAGGTTGAGAGTGTGGGCAATGCTGGTTCCTGCAGGTGGCGCTTGTTTATGTTAGGGGGTTAGGGAAGGGAAATGGTGACTGCCAGCTCCTTTGTTCCTAGAGGGGTCTCCCTGTGATTCCTGTCTCTGATTTGAATAAATCACTCTCCTTCCTGTCTGCCCCTGCTTTTCAAACTGCTGGTTCTAGTCTGTATCTTCATGGGCTGTTTGTCCTGATCTCTCTAAGAAGGCAAGCTTCTGCTTCCTAATGCCCTTCAGGCTCTGCCAGAGTCAATCCTGCTGACTTTTACATTCCAGGCTTGAAGTTCTACCAGTTTTAAGAACTCATGAAATTCAGTCCCTCTTGCTTTAAAGGCAAATGTTATGGGGATTTGTCCTTCCTGTTACTAGGTTC
Organism: Paguma larvata; assembly: GCA_030068075.1. NCBI lineage: Eukaryota > Metazoa > Chordata > Mammalia > Carnivora > Viverridae > Paguma > Paguma larvata. Next base: position 48,915,047 of record CM057839.1, on the reverse strand, counting down.
TTCAATGCGAAAGTCTGTTTTTGACCCTTCTCTGTGCCACTGGCTCCCTCCTCACTGTGTACAGATAGGGTCTGTTTCATTCCCAGACTGCATCTTTGTACTTCCTACCTTTTTCAATTGGCTTCTTCTATCTCTTTAGTTCTGGAGTTTGTTCTGCCAGTCTTCAGGTAGTTTTCTGGGCTATTTATGCTGATGCGAGTGTCATCTAGTTGTATCCTTGAAATGACGTGAGCTTAGAGTCCTCCCACTCTACCAACTTCTCAGCCAACCTGTGTTGCGTGTATTTAAAAACAAAAGTATGCTGTAAGTCATGTTTCTACTCCTTAAAGTATAATAAAAACATTTTAGGAGATGATAAATAGCATTTGACATAGGCAAGATTAAATATGTTATTGGAATATGTTACTGGTGAGGCTGCTGTTTTGATTTGTACACTGATGGGTACTGGCAGAAAATTAAGGGCAATATCTCATAATATTCACTTTGTGTCTTTTTTATTAACAAACATGTTTTCTAACAAGCATGGCATGACATTACATTATAGAAATGACTACATTCATTGATATAATACACAATAGCATATGTAGTAGTAAAGAAGAGCTCTGAATTCACTTAATTAACCAATGAGATACATTAGATGGACATTCAACATTCTGTTCAGAATAGAAATTAAACAGATTATTCATTACATATACTTGTAAAATATGTAGAGAAGAGAAAGTCTTTACCCTTGGTTATTCTACTCTGGAAACTGAGCCAGATTAACTCATTTAAAATCTGTGATAGTTCAATCTGGATTACATTCATTTTTAGATTTTCATGAAAAAAAGGACTTCTCATACAAATTTTCTTAAATTATTTTACTTAAACCACCCAATTCTTGTGTTTGGACATGTTAAACTCTTGCTCTCTTTCTCCTAATCTGTAGAAATGACTTACTACTTTCTTTTAAAAATAAAGTGACAAGATATGGGTTGAGACTTTCTTCTGCTCCATTGATCCATGTGTTTATCCTTAGACAAATACAACACTGTTTAACGCAGTTGCTTCGCAGTGTGTCTTGAAATCATCCAACTCTGTCCTGTGTCTGTGTCTGTGTGTGTGTGTGTGTGTTTTAATACCAATATAATAGTGATATATTATTTACGGGGGTAAAATGTAGTGAATTACCAATTCTATACCTTACTCAGTGCTCATCACAATAAGTGTACTCTTAATCCCCTTCACCTATTTAACTCATTCATTAAGTCCACCCACCTTTCCTATGCTAACCACAAGTTTGTTTTCTATATTTAAGAGTCTGGGGTTTTTGTCTTTTTTTTTTTTTTTCATTTCTAAAACTCCACATATGAGTGAAATAATAAGATATTTATTTTTCTCTGACTCACTTATTTCACCTACCATTGTACCCTCTAGGTCAATCCTTGCTGTTGCAAATGACAATATTTCATTTTTTTTATGCCTGAGTAATATTCCATTATATACATACTTTTCTTTATCCATTTATCTTTGGATGGACTTGGGTTGTTTCCATAATTTGGCTATAAATCATGCTGCAATAAACATAGGGATCAACGTATGTTTTTGAATTTGTGTAGTTTTTTTTTAATGTTTTAAGTTTATTTATTTATTTTGAGAGAGAGTGCACATGAGCAGGGGAGGGGCAGAGAGAAAGAGAGAGAGAATCCCAAGCAGGATCCACAGTGTCAGTGTTGTCAGTGTGGAGCCTGACACAGGGCTCAGTGTAGGCTCCAACTCACAATCCATGAGATCATGACCTGAGCCAAAATTAAGAGTCAGAAGCCTAGCCAACTGAGCCACCCAGCCAACCCTGAATTAGTGTTTTTTTATTCACTGGGTAAATATCCAGTAGTGTGATTCCTGGATCATAAGGTAATTCTATTTTTAATTTTTGAGGAACATGCATACTGTTTTCAGTGGCTGCACCTGTTTGCACTCCCACCTATGGCACAATACTTGTTTTTCTTGTGTTTTTTATTTTAACCATTCTTACAAGTGTGAGGTGATATCTCATTGTGGTTTTGTTTTCATTTCCCTGATGATTAGTGATATTCAACATTTTTTCATGTGTCTGTTGGCCATATGTATGAATTCTGTGGAGAAACGTCTCTTGATATTTATGACCATTTTGTTTTGTCTTCTGCCAATTTTTGATTGGATTTTTTGTGGTGTTCAGTTGTATAATTGTTATATATTGTTCAGTTGTATGATTTGTGTTGTCATATAATTTTTATATATTGAATAATATATATTTTATACCTCTTATTGAATATCATTTGCAAATATTTTCTCCCATTTAATATGTTGCCTCTTACTTTTATTGATTCCTTTGTTGTACAGAGGCTTTTATTTTGTTGTAGTCTCAGTAGTTTATTTTTGCTTCTGTTTATTTTGCTTCAGGAGACATATATGTTGCTATGACCAATATCAGTGAAATTACTGACTATGTTCTCTTCTTAGACATTTATGGATTCAGGTGTGCCATTTAGGATTTTAATCAATTGTGAGCTTATTTTTGTGTATGGTGTAAGAAAGTAGTCCAGTTTCATTCTTTTGCATGTAGCTGTCCATTTTTCCCAACTCAATTTGTTGAAGAGACACTCTTTTTGCCATTTCATATTCTTGCCTCTTTTCTCATAGGCTAATTGACCACATCATTATGGGTTTATTTCTGGATTCTCCATTCTATTATGTTGATTTATGTGTCTATTTCGGTACCAGAACCATACTGTTTTGATTACTACTACTTTGTAGTAAATCTTGATATCTGGCATTGTCATTTCTCCGGTTTTGCTCTTCTTTTCAAGGTTGCTTTGGCTTTGGGAGTCTTGTTCTTCCATACAAATTTACGGTTGTTTGTTCCAGTTCTGGAAAAAATGCTATTGGCATTTTGATAGAGATTTCATTAAATCTATAGATTGCTTTGAGTAGTATGGACATTTGAATAATATTTTCTCCCAATCCATGAGCATGGAGTATCTTTCCAATTTATTGTGTCATATTTAATTTCTGTCCTAGATGTTTAATGGTTTTCAGAATTCAGATCTTTGAATCTTTGGTTATATTTATTTGTAGGTATTTTATTTATTTTTGGTGAAATTGTAAATAGAACACTTAATTTCTCATTCTGCTACTTCTTGATTAGTGTATAGAAATGCAATGGATTTCTATGTATTGATTTTGTATCCTGAGATCTTTCTAAGCTCATTTATTAGTTCTAGTAGTTTTTGGTGAAGTCCTTAGTATTTTCTATATTTAATAATATGTCATCTGCAAATAGTAACTGTTTTCCTTTTTTCTTACCCATATGGATGCTTTTTCTTTTTCTTGTTTCATTGCTGTGACTAGGACTTCCAGTACAATGATGAACAAAAGTGATGAGAGTGGACATTCTTGTCTTTTTCCTGATCTTAGAGGAAGAGCTCTCAGTTTTTCGCCATTGAGTATTTTAGCTATAGTTTTTTACATATGGCCTTTAGTATGTTGAGGTGTGTTTCCTTTAAGTCTACTTTGTTGAGGTGTTTTTTGTTTTTAAAAATCATGAATGGATATTGTACTTTGTCAAATATTTTCTGCATCTATTGAAATGATCATATAGGTTTTATCCTTTCTCTTTTTGATGCGATGTATCATGTTGATTGATTTGTGAAAATTGAACCCTTGCAACCCAGGAATAAATCACACTTGATTGTAGTGAATGGCTTTTTTAATGAATTGTTGGGTTCACTTTGCTATATTGCTATATTTTCTAGGATTTTTGCATCTATATTCATGAGAAATAAAAGCATGTAATTCTCTCTTTTTGTAATGTTTTTATCAGGTTTTGGTATCAGGGTAAATCTGGCCTCATAGAATTAATTTGGAAGCTTTCCTTACTCTTCTAATTTTTGGAATAGTTTGAAAAAATATTTAAATATATGGTAAAATTCACCTTTGAATCCATCTGTCCCTGGACTTTTGTTTCTTGGGAGTTTTTTGATTACCGATTCAGTTTTATTGATGGTGATTGTTCTGTTCAGCTTTTTTCATTTATTTCTAATGAAGGAATTTCCAGAATTTCTCCATTTCTTCTAGATTTGCCAATTTGTTGGCATATAATTTTTCATATTTTTTCATATTCTATCATAAACTTTTGTATTTCTGTGGTGCCTTTTTATTTCTCCTCTTTTCTTTCTCATTTTGTTTACTTGAGGTCTTTTTTTTTTTTTTTTGCATTTTGGATGTTTTGATGAGTCTGGTTAAAGGTTTATCAATTTTATTTATCCTTTCAAAGAACCAGCTTCTGGTTTCATCAATCTGCTCTATCATTTTTATAGTTTCTATTTCATTTATTTTTACTCTAAGCGTTATTATTTCATTCCTCCTACTGGTTTTGTTTTCTAGCACCTTTCGGTGTCAGGTTTTGTTATTTATTTGAGTTTTGTTTTGTTTTTGGTTTTTTGGTTGTTTTTTTTTTTGTTTGTTTGTTTTCTTGTTCAGGTAGGACTTAACTGCTATAAACTTCCCTCTTAGAACAGCTTTGGCTTCGTTCCAAAGATGTTGGAATGTTCTGTTTTCCTTTTCATTTGTTTCTATGTATTTTTTTTTTTAATTTTCTCTTTCATTCCTCCTTTAAACCATTCTTTTTTCAGTAGCATATTACTTAATATCCATATATTTGTGTTTTTTCCATTTTTTTATTGTGGTTGATTTCTAGTTTTATAGCATTCTGGTTGCAAAAGATGCATGGTTTAACCTTAATATTCTGAATTTATTGAGACTTGTTTTGTGGCTTAACATGGGATCCATTCTGGAGAATATTCCATGTGCACTTGAAAAGAATGTGTGTTCTGCTCTTTTAGGATGGAATGTTGTGAATACATCTGTTAGATCTATCTGGTCCATTGCATCATTCAAGGTGACTCTTTCCTTGTTTATCTTCTATTTAGATGATCTATCCATTGATGTAAGTGGGATGTACTATTTTTGTATTACTATCAATTACTTCCTTCATGTTTGTTATTGCTTCTTTATGTATTTGGGTACTCCAACATTGGGTGCATGTTTTTACAGTTGTTATATCTTCTTTTCAGATTCTTCCCTTTATGATTATATATAATCCTTCTTTGTCTCTTGTTACAGTCTTTGTTTTAGTCTATTTTTACCAATGTAAGTTTTGCCACCCTAGCTTTCTTTTCAGTTCCTTTTGCATGATAAATCCCTTTCCATCCCTTCACTTTTAATCTGCATGTGTCTTTAGGTCTGATATGATTTTCCTGTAGTCAGCATATAGATTAGTTTTGCATTTTTATCTATTACATTAGCCTGTGTCTTTTATGTTTTTTAATGTTTTATTTATTTTTGAGAGCAGGAGAGACAAAACATGAGTGGGGGAGGGGCAGAGAGAGAGAGAGAGAGACAGAATCCGAAGCAGGCTCCAGGCTGTGTCTGAGCTGTTAGCACAGAGCCTGACACAGGGTTTGAACTCACAGACTGTGAGATCATGACCTGAGCTGAAGTCAGTCACTTAATCAACTGAGCTACCCAGGCACCCCTAGCCTGTATCTTTTAATTGGAGCAATATAATCCATTTATAGTCAAAGTAATTATTGATAGGTATGTACATGGCCACTTTGTTACTTGGTTTCTTGTTGTTTTTGTAGTTTCTCTGATTCTTTTCTTGTTCTCTTCTCTCATCATTTGATGGCTTTATTTAATGATATACTTGGATTCCTTTATCTTTATTTTTTTTTTTTGCATATCTGTTACTAGTTTTTGATCTGTGGTTATCATTAGATTTATACATAACATCTTATTTATATAGCAGTCTGTATTAAGTTGATGGTCACATAAGGTTTAAACCATTCTAAAGGAATTAAAATTGTATCCATCTCCCTCTAAAAGCACTAAATTTTACAAATTTGGGTGCCCCATAATTCAGCGCATAGATATTTATAATTGTTAGCTCTTCCTGCTAGATAGTCTCTGTGATCATTATATAATGTCCTTCTTCATCCCTTATTACATCTTTTACTTTAAAGTCTAGTTTGCCTGATATAAGTGTGGCTACTCCAGCTTTCTTCTGAGTTCCCGTAGCATGGTAGATAGTACTCCATCCCCTCACTTTCAATCTTAAGGTGTCCTCAGGTCTAAAATGGGTCTCTTGAAGACATCAGATAGATGGGTCTTGTTTTTTAATCCATTCTGTTACCCTGTGTCTTTTAATTAGAGCGTTTAATCCGTTTACATTCAGCGTTAATATTGAAAATATGGGTTTAGAGTCACTGTGTTATTTGTAGGTTTCATGCTTGTAAGGATGTCTCCGGTACTCTGTGTTCCTTGAGACCTTTCTTTCATAGAGTCCCCCTCAAGATCTCTTGTAAGATTGGTTTATTTGTGATGTATTCCTTTAGTTTTTGTTTGTTTGGGAAGACCTTTATCTCTCTATCCATTCTGAATGACAGGCTGGCCGGGTAAAGGATTCTTGACTGCATATCCTTCTTGCTCATCACATTGAAGATTTCCTGCCATTCCTTTCTGGTTTGCCAAGTTTCTGTAGATAAGTCTGTTACTACCCTAATGTGTCTGCCTTTGGAAGTCAAGGCCCATTTATCCCTAGCTGCTTTCAGAATTCTCCCTTTGTCTTCGTATTTTCCTAGCTTCACTATAATGTGTCATGCTGAGGGTCTTCCCAAAATCTTCCAGGTTCTAAAACAGTTGGATGAGTGATTTAGGGCAATTAAAATCAATAAGGTGTCCATTTCAAAAAAATTACTTTAATGTGTTCAAATTGTTTGTTTTGAAATAAGTACAACTGATACACAAACTCACATTCATTGAACATATACACGAATAAGCTTTCTCAACTTAGTTCTCCATTAAACTTTTCAAATTATGTAGGTCTCACAAGTAATTTCTAATAGTATATATCTCACTCAGTTAATCTGTAAGTTCATTTTATATTTGTACTTTAATATACATATATAAAATATTTGTAAAGAGCTGAATTTGTTGTATTTGTCAATTTTTATATAAATAAAACAATCTATAAGTGTATAATAGTTAATGTGTCTTACTTAATAGCTATCTAGGCATAAAGGTATAATTAGCACATTTATGAATGCTATGTCTATGTTAAACTTTGGTGCAGGTGTGGGGATTGTTTTTCAGTGAGATTGTGCTCTACATTATTAGAATCATAAGCCTCTGCACTTGGAAACTTCTCTAAAACAAGTCAAATAGTCAAATTTTCTAAATAGCAAAGAGTTAGTATTTTAATCACTAGTGTTTGTCCTTGTGTTTTTAAAAAGGACACATTTTTAAAATATGACACATTTCCGTCAGCTCTGAAACAGAAACCTACACAAAATTTAAACCTCACTTTACTGTCAAGGTGATAACTATAGTCCTCAAAGTTTAGCCACTGCTGTATTATGCAAAAACTAATGTTAGTGATGTTGTATACCATCTAAAAGTGATTGTGATTGCATCAGTTGCCCTTAGAAAACAACACTGATGACAGTTTATCCTTGGATCACTTGTTGCTGATTTCATAATTGATTACTCAATGAAGATAATATAAAGCAACTACAGTATGTCAATTGCTTGTCAGTGTCTTAGAGCTGTGTAGATCTTTGTTAGTCTCTACTATCAAGAAGCTTGCTTTCTATTTGAGCAAAACAAAAAGCCAGTGTTGGCCAACCATGTCTATCCAAGTCCAACAATTTTGTAAGGTATTATGCTCTTATAATCTATGAGAAAATTGGGGCTCTGAAATGGTCAATAACTGATTTATACCAATCAGCAGTGATTGGAAGAACCACATTCAAACTTACTTTTTCTGACTTTAAAATTTCCATTCGTTAGGTGGACTTGGTGAGACTAAGCAAAAACCAGGGGGAGGGGAAGAAGGGAAAGAAAAAAAAAGACACAGAGAGGGAGGGAGGTAAAACATAAGAGACTCTCAAAGACTAAGAACAAACTGAGGGTGAGGGAGATGGGGGGGGGAGAGGGGGTGATGGGCATCAAAAAAGGGCACATGTTGGGATGAACACTGGGTGTTTTATGTAAACCAATTTGAAAATAAACTATTTTAAATTAAAAAAAAATTTCCATTCGTGGGGCGCCTGGGTGGCTCAGTCGGTTAGGCGTCCTACTTCGGCTCAGGTCATGATCTCACGGTTCGTGGGTTCGAGCCCCCAATTGGGCTCTGTGCTAACAGATCAGAGCCTGGAGCCTGCTTTGGATTCTATCTCCCTCTCTGTCTGCTCCTCCCCCACTCATGCTCTGTCTCTCAAAAAAAATTAAATAAACATTAAAATTAAAAAAACAAAAACAAAAACTTCCATTCTTTGTGTTTTCAGTACTGTCATGCCCACAATGGCTCTGACATACAGTAAAAAGTCTTTATTTCTTCAGTCTTCTCTCAATGAGAAGACCAATTTTCTGTCTTCTTTGTGAGGATGGATGCTTATCTCTGCACTCTTAACCTTCTAAGGCAGCCAGTGATGTCACCTTTATTGTCATAATTGCCAATTTCTTCAAATCCTAGATCTCCAGGATTGAGAAAGTCCTTACATGTTTTCTAATCTAGCCCCTTCCTTTTACAATTAATGCACTCAAGCTTAGTGAAGCAGAGACTTGCCAAGCAGATCGCTGTAGGCAGCATCAGAAACCGAGCATTTTCTCTAGAGTCCCAGGAACATCCCCCTTCCATCATACCATGCCATTCTTCTTCGGATATATTCTTTATGTGCTTCCATTTCCTATTTATTACTCCTTAGTCTTCAAGCAATACAGGTCTTGATACAGATATTTGCCGCCGGTCTATTATATTATTTCACTTTTCCCGGTGAGGGAAATAATAGCACAGTAAGCATATTGTTCTGTTTTTTCATCTTCATTTGTGTTATTGAATCCTTCTGCATAGTGATTTTGGTTAACAAGTTCTGTGTGTTGTCTACAATTGGGCTAGTTGGCACAACTAAAGTAGTTATATGAGTTAAGCCTTACAAAGCTAAATTCATATAGGTCTATGCTTCTAGGACAATAGGGTGTTTTGGTTCAATTTTCATCTCTGCCTTGAAAATGTGTTCAGTTTTTACATAATGTGGAGTGATTTTTGCTTTTTTATTAAAAAACTATTTTGCTTCTGCATAATTCTTACTATGATTGACCAAAAATAATGATCTATAGGTATTTTCATTGGTGCTCAGTTTTACTGATATCTCAACCAGAATAGCAACTAAGAGAGACCACTGCTTTTGCATAAATTACAATAACAACAACAATAATAAACAAATAGAGAGGGACCCTCCTTTCACTGATAAATATAAAAAGGAGGAAACTCCTTTTACTAAATTAATAAACTCCGTGCTCATCACATGGGGACCATGACCTGGCACCTAGACACAGGCTGGATTTAAGACCCCATTCCTTCTTTGGCCAGATGTTTCTTTACAACAAAATACTGGAGCTATATTATCAACCATGTGAATTAATCAGAGAATTGCTTGGTAATAGCCAGGGCATGTCTCTTGAGATACCAGGTTTTATGCAGTATGGACCCGACCTTAGTCATTAATCAGTAAAGATGTGTATGATTTGTATATGCATATGCATTTTCAGATTTGTTTGACACTGACTCCTGATTTCGCATTAAATCCATTTGTCATCATCTAAGATGATGTGTTCACTGTCACTATTTTGGAAGAATGTTAGGAAAACAGCAAATCTGATCTCAAACAGATTTGTAATAATAAATAGAAAATAAATCACAGTCACAATCCCATTGTATTTTTCAGATTATTTTCAAGGACCTTATGCTTAGTGACTAGGCAAACATTTCTAAATACTTCAGTAGGAGCAGTGGGTTATATTTATGAATTCAGTTTGGATACTATTTGCTAAAAATGCATATGTAATTAAGTACACTTGATATAATTTCTAAAAGATTATTACAAGTGAAGATTACATTATTCATTAACATTCTTGGAGTTATATTTCATATGTAAACAAACACTAAAAGGGATAGAAGCTAACATTATACATTTTTTCAATTGTAGAGATAGTGAACATATGAAAATAAGGGAGACTAATCTCCTTTATTGTTATGTTAATGCAAAATACTTGCATCTTTGGCATTCTTAAGAGCATTACATGTGTATATTTTTTTAATTTTAATTCTCTATATTAGCAAGGACTATTAGTGTCTTATCGTCTATGCCCTTTAAGTGAAACTTTTTTGGATCTCTGAATTGTCCCTGTATCAGACTGCCATAGGGCTTTTTCTGTGCTTCCTAAGAAGTAATATGTTTCTAAAAACCGAACTAAGATTTTAAAAACCTGGGAACTCATTTAAGATCTATTTACCAGTCAAGTAAACTTTGAAAATTGAAAACCTTTATGAGGCTCACATTTCCACTTACAAATTGGAGCAAGAGATACTTGCTCTGGCTTCCTTTCTATGGTTAAGTTGTTCAGAGCAAATTAAAGTAATATTTGAAAGTATTTTAAACTTGTGAATTCCTATGCAGAAATAAAATATAATTATTTGAAGTCTATTATGTTGTACTTTGAAAAATGGTTTGACTTCTGCTTATTGACATCATTTATCATACATGAAATGTGGTTAGCCAAAGCACTTCGGAATATCATCTTTTGGTCAATCCACTTTTATCAAGTTTTAGCCCAATAAATCATGCACCCACATTTTCCAGGGTGTTGATTCCAAATGTGCTATACAGTCCTCCAAGACTAGAAATGGGGAGTGTCATGCTTCCTGCTGAATGAATGAAATTATCCCTATAATACTGAGAAGATCTGAGGACAGGTAGAAAAATGTGGTAAGCCATCCATGGCATATTTTTAAAAATAACACTTTAGGAGAAAAGAGTAATCTAATGAACATATTCGCAAACACAAGCTGTTTCATAATATACTTTCAGGGAAATGTCAGTAGACTTAGCTTTTTCGTAAAACTCATTCATATACAGATAGCATTCAAACCTCAAGGTTTAAAAAACCACTCACTGAAGTCCAAGGGAATAAACAGTATAACAGTGTCCTCACAATCCCTTTTCCATCACTGAGATCCTACATTCGTTTGTACTGTTTTCATTAGTAAGCATTATACGTACATAGTAAAAACTTCATATAATGCAGATGGTTAACACTGAAGGTTTCCCTTCAATGCTCTCTGTCTGTATCTCCAGTCTTTTGCATTATTATCCAGTCAACAATGACCTGTGTATCATTTCAGATTTTTCTCTGAATATATAAATGGTATCATAACATATACACTGTCTTACAACTTGCATTTTCTTGACTGTCATTGATACCAGTTTTTATAAATACTTTTAATTTTTTAAAGGCCATAATACCATCTTAATCCATTATATGGTTATATGTAATTTATTTAATAATCTCTTGACCCATTTGGGTTGTTTTCAATATTTTACTACCATAAATAATATTGAGATAAATATCCTTATGCAATTGTCTTGTGCTAAAGTTTGAAAACACTTGCAGGATACAATTCTAAAGATGAAATGAGTATCAAATGTTACATGTGACTTTTATTTGCCTACTTAAAACAAATTTCCTTGCAAACAGATTTTCGTTGTGTGAGTCCATGTCTCTTTATTACACCAACAATACAGTATATAATCAACCTTTTATACTTTGCAATTGTGATAGCTGAAAAATCATGTCTCATATTTTCAATTTTGAATCAATTTTACTCTAGTGGAATGTTTACATAGCATTTTTCATAGGCTTAAAAATCTTTTGCATTTATTTCTATATAAACTATATTTCCATATCTTTTGCCCATTTTTCTATAGGAATTTTCACCAATTTTCATTGATTTCTAATTGTAAAAATAATTATATTTTTGCCTATCGAGTATCTCAATATCTTTATTTAGTTTGTCACTGACTTTTAATTTGGATAACACTTTCATGAAAGAATTTTAAATATTTTGTGTACAAAGTTATCTCTATTTTAAGACTTCTTAATTTTGTATTGTATTTGATAAGATTCATCCACTCTCATTATGAAAAGAATTTTGTAATTTTATTAAAATATTTTTACCATTTTTTCATTTAAATATTTTATCCACTTATATTTATTTTGTACTAAGGAGTGATACAGATCTTTAAAAATGAATTCAAATTTATTGTTTTGTTTTTTTTTTTCAAGTGGTGGGCAACTTTGTCCAATTCCATTTATACAGGAATGAATTATTTCTTCAGGAATTGAAGGTTACCTTTATTATAAACTAAATTTCTGTTTGGTATCTGTTCCTGAGTTCTCTCTGTTACTCCACGGAACTCTCTGCATTTTTCTGTGTAAGTATTTAGTTGCTTTGGTTTCTAAAACTATATACCTATTGAAATATCTAACAAAGCTAGTTCCTGCACAGTATCCTTCTTTTAAAGGATCTTCCTGGTAATTCTTGAAAATTTTTTATTCCAAATATACCCTATAGTTAACTTGGTTGCAAATAAAAATCATTTTAGTGTGATTTTACTAATGCACTAAATTTATGATTCATTTATGGAAAACTAATCTTTGTAATACAGAGTCAAGGAAAGTGAATGCCTTTCAGTTCAAGTATTCTTTTAAGTCTCCCATTTCATGTTAGCCTATATCTTATACTTTTCCTGTTAAGATTGTCCAAAGAAAGTTCATCTTACTCTGTAACTATTGTAAATGGTCTGTTTCTGTCATTATGTTTTCTAGATGGATATCCATATATGTTTACATATATGTTTGACTATTACTTTTTACTTGACCAATTAACTAAAATTATTTTATATCCCATGATAGTTTTTCAGTTTATTTACCTGTATTTTTAAAGTATAGTTCCATCACTTTGAATACTTGTACCTTTTATTTTCTTCTCTAGTCTCAATGTGTCAAATAATTCCTCCCAAAAATGTAGTATATTTCTGATATCAGAATTCCTTTAAGTGTTTTTTCCCTTATAGGCAAAACTTCTAATTTTCCATTAAAAATGATACTGGCTTTTGCTCTGTCTATATCTCTATCTGTATAGTTATACGAATAACTATATAGCAACATGCACATACAAACAATTGAGGAGGGGGGTTAGATGATGGGAGGTGAATGTGAGGATTTTTCTGAGTCAAACAAAAGAACTGTCTCCTCAGTGGTGAGGTAGAATGAAAGAATTACAGCCCAAGTCGGCTACTCACTGTGTGATATTCAGCACATTGCTTAAATTTTTTCTCATTTAAAATATATGAAAGTTAGAGTAGATAATGCCAAGATATTTTTTCATATTTAACATTATTCAAATTCGGTCACTTAACACAAACGAGAAGGTGACTACATGGCAAGCTAGATTGCGAGACGAGATTATAGTCTCCATTTATGCATCTTTATTCCCTACAGGTTTAAAACTTAGAGAAATAATGTACTTCAAAGCTTCTATTTCTGCTTATTTGATCCTCATTTTCACTTGTATGAAAAATGGGAAATGCATTCAGAATATATTTCTGTTTAATTTCGTATGCTGCCAAGTTTTCTAATTTTGTTGAGAAGTTTAAACTCCTATAAGGTTAAGCTCTACTAAGATGCAGATTTCTTGGAAGTTAAAAAAAGGATTGGAAAAATAGGTGTTTGTTTGACACAGAGAAGGTATGTCCTAATACTTTTAGTTTTTCTTGGAGAGTAAATCTCGATGTTGTAGTAGTTTAACATAATGTCATTCATATTGCGATGAGATCTTTTTCTTCTGCCAGGCAGGTAAATTTGCCATTACCCTTGCCAAGTCATTTTAGTGTGCAGAATCTGAAATGCCAGAATATCTGTACATGCTGCTTTGTGCAGTGCACATGCTTGTCACCAGTCAAGCTTGAGGTTTAAAGAGTGGAGGCAGTGAAACGTGGCCTTGCCACACAACTCTCCCTCGAGTTTCTTAAAAACTTGACTCAGTGTCACCCAAGAGCCTAAGAAACATGAGCAGTAAGGAAGGATCACTAATAAAGCCCTGGCAAGCAGCCAATCTTTCTGCAGTGAAGCTCTGCTCACTTTAATGTAGCTCCACTGGGCTGGATACATGTGGAGGATGGATGACAGCGGGATGCTGAAACAGCTGCTAGGTGATCAGCTGAACTGGGCCAATGCACGTGGGCAGGGAAGGAGGCGTACAGATATTAGTACTTTTGCTAAAGGGCTGCTAACACCACACTGCGGCATCATAGTGCTGTTTAGGTGTAGACCGATACTAAACAGTAGCGTCAGAGAATCCATCTTGGCCTATAACTTTCAGAAAAGAAGCAATTATTTTTCAAATAACATTAGGAAACCAAAGAAACAGACACATAGTTCTTAGTGCTGGACTGACTCTTATTTTGACATGCACTCCCTTAAACAGTAAACAGATACCTAAATGTTTTGATTTTTCTTCTATAAAATCAGCAGGTTCCACATTTTCAGCCTTCAGAATATGTTCTTTTAGCTTCCTTTTCAAATCCTGTAAATCAGCGTGAGAAAAAGAATGGCATGAGCTAGAGCAAGGTAATAAAAAGTGAAAGAACAATTAAAAAGTAAAAGAAAAGTCTGCCGTACTTTTCTAACAATTAAGTTCTCTCCTGGCGGGCTTTGTGTATTTTTGGAGATTAAATTAATGTTAAGTTGGTGCTAAGGCTTGAAGTTGTTGTCTGACAGAATAAGCATTATGTTCATAGAAAAATATACTGAATAATGTTTATTGTTTAGAGGAAATTTGTTACATCTGAATGCCCATTTATGTGGATCCAGTTATCATCAAATACAATAGATCATGATTTACTGGCTGATTGGCCCATTCCTTGATTCCGATTTGAAGCTGACTACATGACGGTGTCACATATTAGTGTACAGTTTACATATATGACTGAATTTGGCTCACTTTGTGTATTTGGATATTGTCTTTAAAATCAAGATTTTTCAGACATCTCCCAAACCCTGCAACCAACAACCACCATCCATGCATTTACTTACATTATTTTTTTTTTTACACATCTACCATATGTGTGACACAGTACAAGGGGCCGAATGTACAACAATGAATGAGAAATGTATAATTCCTAAACTCCCGAAACTTGTACATTTGTTGCTTAAAGCCTGTTTTATTTGATATTGGTCAGGGATACAAAGTCATGCAACACATGACACCTGTTTATAAAAGACCAACATTTTCAGTGAACTATAGACCATTTAAAAAGAAAATATGAGATAATAGGTAATAATTATGAGTTCTTCAGAGCATACACACTTTTTGAGTAAATGGTCAGAGAATAAATATTTTATGCTTTGTGGGCCGAATGTTCTCTGTTGCAACTACTCAACTCTATCTTACAGCACAAAAAAGTTCCATAGACACTGAGCAAAGTAATGGGGGTGATTTTATGCCAATAAAACTTCATTCACAAAAAGACATAGTGGGCTAGACTTGGCCCATTGGTTGTAGTTGCTCAATTCCTACCTCAGAAATTAATTTGTATAGGTGTAGGGGAAGGGGGTAATTATTACAGAAGATCAGAGAGAAGGTACACCGAATCTTAAATTCTGGAGAAAAAGTGGCTTATACTCATTTAATAGTATTTCAACAAAATATCTAAAATTTGTTCTATATCTTCTTATTGATGGCAGATGAATTAACTTATCTGGAACCAAACTCTACTACCCGCATCAAGTTTAATTCTATCTCTTCTAGCCCAGCTCTTTTTATATGAAACTATATCTTTTGGTTTTGAACTTGGTGCCTAGAAAAGAGTTACTCCCTGGGTCTCTAAACACTTAATGGACAATCAAAAATTCACTGCATTAAGATTCAGGTATTTGTGGGGTTTTTTTTGTTTGTTTTGGTTTTGTTTTTGTTTTCTGTTTTTTTTTAATTTGGCTAAAATTAATGAACAGGGCTATATTAGTTTGAGGTGTACAACATAGTGATTCAGCAATATATACATTATTCAGTACTCATCATAAGTATACTCTTAATCTCCTTTACATATTTCACTCATGCCCCACCAACCTCCCCTCTGGTAACCGGAGGCTTGTTCTATATAGTTTTCTTGGCTTATTTCTTTTTTCCTTTGTTTGTCTTCTAAATTCCACATATGAGTGAAATCATATGGTTTTGTCTTTCTCCAGCTGACTTATTTCACTTAGCATGATAGCCTATAGATCCAACCATGTTGTTCCAAATAGCAAGATTTCAGTATTTTTTATGGCTAAGTAATATTCCACTGTGTGTGTGTGTGTGTGTGTGTGTGTGTGTGTGTGTGTGTGTGTATACACCACCTCTTCTTTATTTTCTGATGGACACTTGGGATGTTCCCATAATTTAGTAATTGTAAATAATGCTGCAATAAACATAGGGGTGCATATATATCTTTTTCAACTAGAGTTTTCATATCCTTGGTAAATCTACAGTAATGCAATTGCTGGATCATAAGGCAGTTGTCCTATTTTTAATTTTTTGAGGAGCCTCTACACTGTCTTCCATAATAGCTGCACTATAATAGTCCATAATAGTCTGCATTCTCACCAATAGTGCATGAAGGTTTCTTTTTCTCCACATCCTCACCAACATTTGTTGTTTCTTGTACTTTTGATTATAGTCATTCTGACAGGTACAAGGTCTATATGTCTTCTTTGGAGAAATGTCTGTTCATGTCTTCTCCACATTTTTAATGGATTATTTGTTTCTGTGGTGTTCAGTTGTATACGTTTTTATATATTTTGGATACTGACCTTTTCAGATATATCATTTGCAAATATCTTCTCCCATTCAGTAGGTACTCTTTTTTTTTTGTTGATTATTTCCTTTGCTGTGCATATTTTATTTTTATATAGCCCCAATGGTTTATTTTTTCCTTTTCTTTTCCTTGCCTCAGGAGACATCTAGAAAAATGTTGCTTGACTGATGTCAGTGTTCTCTTTCAAGATTTTTATGGTTTCAGGTCTCAAATTGAGGTCTTTAATGTGTTTTTAGTTTATTTTTGTGAATAATGAAAGTGGTCCAATTTCATTTTTTTTGCAATTGGCTGTCCACTTTCCCCATCACCATTTGTTGATTCCATTGCATATCCTTGCCTTTTTTGTCATAGACTAATTGGCCGTATAATCATGGGTTTATTTCTGAGTTCTCTCTTCTATTATATTGATCTATTTGTCTATTTTTGGGCCAGTATTACACTGTTTTCATTACTACAGCTTTCTAATATAACTCGAAGCCTGGAATTGTGATGCCTCCCGCTTAGCTCTTCTTTTTCAAGATTTCAAGATTGGCTATTTGAAGTCTTTTGTGGTTCCTCAAAGTTTTAGGATTGTTTTTTCTAGTTATATGAAAAATGTTGCTGGTTTTTGGTAGGGATTGCATTAAATGTGTAGGTTGCTTTGGATAATAGATATTTTAACAGTACTTATACATGAGCATCGAATGTTTCTGTTTGTGTTGTCTTCAGTTTCTTTCATCACTGTTTTATCGTTTCAGAGTATAGTCTTTCACCTCTTTGATTAAGTATATTATCAGGTATTTTATTATTTTTGGTGCAATTGTAAATAGGACTGTCTTCTTAATTTCTCTTTCTGGTACTTCATTAATTGTGTACAGAAATGCAATGTATTTCTGTATATTGATTTTGTGTTGATTTTATATACTGTAACCTTACTGAACTCATCAGTTCTAATAGTGTTGGCAGGGGGCAGGAATCTTTAGGGCTTTCTATATACCGTATCAGGTCATCTGCAAATAGTGAAAAATTTACTTCTTCTTTATCCATGTAGATGCCTTTTGTTTCTTTTTCTTGCCTGCCATGGCTTGGGATTCCAGTACTACATTTAATAGAAGTGTTGAGAGTGGGTATACTTGTCTTATTCCTGAACTTAAAGGGAAAGCTCTCAGTTTTTCACCACTAAGTAGGAGGTTAGGTATGGTTTTTCTATATATGGCCTTTATTATGTTGAAATATATTTCCTCTAGACCTACTTTGTTGAGGGTTTTAATCATGAATGGATGTTGTACCATGTCAAATGCTTTTTCTGTTCTATTGGAATGATTATATAGTTTTATTCTTTTTCTTTGTTGATGTGATGTATCACATGGATTGATTCAAGAATATTGAACTACCTTTGCACCCCAGGGATAAATCCCACTTGATCCTGGTGAATGATTTTTTTTTACAAGAATTGTTGGATTCAGTTTGCTAATATTTTGATGACAATTTCTGCATCTGTGTTTCACTAGAGATATTGGCCTGTAGTTCTTTTTTAATAGTGTCCTTATCTAGTTTTGATATTAGGATAATGTTGCTTTCATAGAATGATTTTGGAAGCTCTCCTTATTTTACTTTTTAGAAGAGTTTGAAAAGGATAGATATTAACTAGTTAATAGTTCAACTGTGAAGCCATCTGGTCCTGGACTTTTGATTGTTGGGCATTTTTAAATTATTGATTCAATTTCATGCTCATAATTGGTCTGTTCATATTTTCTATTTCTTCCTGATTCAGTTTTGGGAAGTTATATGGTTCTAGGAATTCTCTATTTCTTCTAGGTTGCCCAGTTTGTTGGCATACAGTTTTGTATCATATTCTTTTATAATCCTTTGTATTTCTGTGGTGTCAGCTGTTGTTTCTCCTCATTTCTGGTTTTATTTAGAATACTCTCTCTCTCTCTTGATAACTGGCTAAAAGCTTATAAATTTTAGTGATCTTTCCAAAGAACCAACCTCTGGTTTCATTGATCTCTTCTATTGTGTTTTTGTTTCTATTTTATGTATTTCTGCTCTAATCTTATCATTCCCTCCCTTCTATTGGTTTTGTTCTTTTTCTAGCCCCTTTAGCTGTAAAGTTAGGTTGCTCATTTGAGATTTTTCTTCTTGAGGTAGGCTTGTATTGATATAAAATTCCCTCTTACAACAGCTTTTGCTGCATCTCAAAGACTTTGGACTGTTGTATTTTCATTTGCCTCCATGTATTTTTTGATTTCCTCTTTAGCTTCTTGTTGACCCATTCATTGTTTACTAGCATGTTACTTAACCTGTATGTATTTTTGTCCTTTCCAGAGTTTGTCTTGTGGTTGATTTTTAGTTTCATAGCATTGTGGTTGGAAAAATGCATGATATGACTTCAGTCTTTTTGAATTTATTGAGACTTGTTTTGTGGCCTAATATGTGATCTATTCTGGAGAATGAAAGAATATTTATTCTGCTCTTTTAGGATGGAATGTTGTGAATATATGTGTTAGATACATCTGATCCAATGAGTCATTCAAAGCCACCATTTACTTGTAATTTTCTGTTTGGATAATCTATTCATTGATCTAAGTGGGTGTTGAAGTCTTCTAGTATTATTGTATTACTATTGATTACATCCTTTGTTTGTTAATAGCTCTTTTATGTGCTTTCTTGTCGGGTGTATAAATATTTACAATCGTTATATCTTCCTGTTGGATTGTTCCCTTTATGATTATGTAGTCTTCTTCCTTGTCTGTTACAGGCTTTGTTTCAAAGTGCATTTTGTCTTATATAAGTATTGCTACCCCGACTTTATTTTCACTTCCTTTTGCATGATAAATGCTTTTCCATTCCTTAACTTTCAATCTGCATGTGTCTTGAAGTCTGAAATGAGTTTATTTCAGGAAGCTATCATTCCTTCAAATTTTCTTTCCCCTTTTCTCTCTCTTTTCTTTCTGGCTTCCCTATTATGTGAATGTTATTACAGTTGATGGTGTCACTGAGTTTCCTTAGTCTAGTCTGATTTTTTATTAATCATTTTTCTTTCTCCTGTTCAGTTCAATTGCTTTCTATTACCCTGTCCTCCAGGTTACTGATTGTTCTTCTGTTTCCTCTAGTCTACTATTTATTCCTTCTAGTGTATTTTTAATTTCACTTGTTACATTCTTCATCTCTTGTTGGTCCTTAATGTCTTCTCTTTATTGACGATCTCAGTGAAATCCTCCACTCTTTGTCAAATCCAGTGATTATCTTTATTATGACCATTACTTTAAATTCTCCATCAGGCATGTAACTTATCTCCATTTCTTTTAGCTCTCTTGCTGTGATTTTGCCCTGTTTTTTTTTTTTTTTTTATTTGGGGTATCCTACTTTGTCTTTATTTGTCTAACTCTCTGTGTCCATTTTTTTGTGTTAGCAAATTTAGTTACATCTCCTGTTAGTGGCCTTATGAAGAGGAGGTCCAATGGTGCCCTGTTGTGCAATGCCCATGTTCACCAGGACCTGGCACTTCAGGAGTATTTACTAAGATGCTGTGTGTGTCCTACCATTGTGGCTGAGTTGCATTTGCCTTCACTTGTCTGCAATGGCTTTCATTGCTTGCTGTAAGCAGGGTTTGGTCCCTTTGTTAATAGGCCAGTGTTGAAGCAGACCAGGTCTTTGCCAGAACTGAGGTCACATTGAATTGCAGGACACTCTCCCTGTGTTGTCCCCTGAGAAGCTTTTGTTGGTGGATAGGGCCTGCAGTCAGACCAGATGTCTACCTCCAGGCCACTGCTGGGGCTGCAGTGGAAAGAATGTATCTGGTTATCTTCCCTTCTTCCTGGGGCGGGAGTCACTTTGGAGTGGTGCTCGGCCCTGAGAGGGCTGCTTACACACTGTCATGCTTGTTGCACTGCTTTGTATGGAGTCCTGCAGATTTGGCGTGGTGGCGGAGGGGAGGGGGTCGATGCAGGAGAATGTAGGTGTCGAGTGTGCTATAATCAAGGTATGTGCAGGTCTGCTGTAAGAAGGGATCTGTTATCCTTGGAGAAATGCCAAGGACATTTCTGAAGGGGCACATCTGCAGGAAAGGATGGGGACAGGGCACAATATTACAAGCTAGGTTGAGAGTGTTGGAGCTGAGCTGGTTAATACAGGTGTCTACATAGCTAGGCTGGGGGTTGGAGAGGGAAATGGTATCCATCAGCTCTTTTGTCCTTGAGAAGTCTCCTAAAGATCCTTGCCTCTATGACAGAAGTGTTTAGATTAGAAAATAAATCTCCTTTCTATATATCCCAGGTATTTTTCAAACTGTTGCTTCTATGTGGTATCTTAGCAGGGTTGTTTGTTTTGCTGTCTTTTTAAGGGTGGGGGATTCAGTTTGCTATGGCCCTCCAGCTCTCCCAAAGCCGAGACAGCTTATTTTTAAAGTTCTGGGTATTAACGCCTCCTGATAATAAGAACTTGAGAAATTAAACCCCTCTGTTTCTCAAAACTCGGTGTCGTGAGGATTTGTTTTCCCAGTGTGGATCCCCCATGTCAGAGTGCCTGGTGTGGGGTTTGTTCCTCTCCCTTCTTTGTGCCTATGGTATCCCTGTATCAAATGGAGAGTCTCATAGATAATTTTATTCCTGACCACATTTCCACCTTTCCTACCCTTTTCTTTTGTGGCCTCTTTTCTACGCTTAGCTGTAGAGAATCTATTCTGTAAGTCTTTGAAATGTTTTCTGGTTTATTTACACTGATATAAGTGTTATCTAGGTTTATCCCTGGGACGCAGTGAGTTTAAAATCCTCCTATTCCCCCATCTTCCCTGGAATTCTCAGGTCCTGGCAAGAATGGTCTTCTGTAGTTGACAGGGTGTGAAAATAAGAAAAAAAAATGAGGTATAGGGTGTGTGTATATCAGAGTAGTAGAACATAGGCTGTGATGGGAAAAATAAAGGAAGATTCTCAGAGATTACCACTAACCCTCTTTCAAGGAAGCATATTAGCCTTTTTCAGAAGGTCCAGATAACTACAACCATACCATTCCCATGGATAGAAATGACTTCATTAAGACTTGGATGATGTTAGGATTGTATAATGCCATCTCAACGGCGAGTGAGTGGAAAAATTACATATTAGGGATGAGTTTATGAATATTTCACTAATGTGAATATACTTTCCTTTTCCATAATACTCTATAGTCTCCAAAATTAAGCATTAATAATTTAAGTGGTCTTTGTGGTCTTTGAGGATTTCCAATTATAGTATAACGACTGTAGAACTTTACCATTACTATTCTTCCTTTGGTAAGTTGATTGAATAACCTACAAATGATTCATTTTTAAGTTCCAAATACATTTTAGTTGAATGTACTTGCAAAGTGTCTACTGTGTATTGCTTGGGATTATCAGGGCAAGATATTTCTAAAATATATTAGCACTTTATGGCTTTGAATGTGTCCATGTTTTCCAAATAATATTCCTCCTGCCAGACACTTTCCCTTGCATTCTGCATGTTAACCCCCTAATGTAACATCCTCTCCCTGACTTCCATCTCTGCCTTCAAAGCAATTTTTCTTGACCTTTCCAAGAAGGTTAAGCATAAACCACATCTCCTTACTTAGCACTTTTGTGATACTCGTCACATTGATTTCTAATTGATTATGCTTTTCTCTCTGTTATGAGATTATGAGCCCCAGGATACAAAATCTTTTTGGTGTCAGTAGGCACTGCTTATGCTTGGTATATAGTAGGCACTAAATAAATATTTGGAAGGATGAGTGAATAAGTTTCTATTGTACTGTATGTTATGAATATATCACAGAAGCTACAAGAAAGTATTTTTCCTTGGTGATAGTTAATATCCTAATCATCCCACCTTCATATCTAATTTATTCATGTTTGTGTTCAACACTCAATCGGAAGTAATATATGGGAATTATAAACTCTATCATCTCTAGTGGTAGTATTTCTGATCTTAGACAAGGAAAACTGGAGCTCATTACTATCATCATCAGCCATGGTACTTTAGGTAGGTTACTGAGCCATTCTGAGCTATGTGTCCACGTCTATCAATAGGATCATAATAGTATTCTCCATGGTTGTTCTGAGAATGGAAAAGATAATTCTGATAATGCCTTTTAAATCACATCATGAAATATAAACCATCATGATTATTACATTTATGTTCATATTCAACCCTAAGTATTACTAAGTATAACATTGTTAAAAGCCTCAAGGAGCAGGACCTGCCTTGGAATTTATATGGAATATTCTTCCCAATAATTACCTATTTGCCCTTCATTGTTATCTTAACTGTTCCTACTGGATGTTAAATGCTGCAACAGCTACACATTTCCATAGTATTATCTATTTCTGCCTTTGGTACTGAACCTCTAATAACAATTGTAGAATTAAGGTTTAAAATAATTTTCTAACTAAATAGAACTAGGAGCCTCATCATGGTTCCTTAGTTTTTAATGAGAATGATTGGTCTTTAGATAGAGATGTGTTAAATGATCAGTTATAAAAAACATATTTACCAGGGATTGGATATGCACACCAGCCTCCTCTTCTAGGTATTCACTTTGCCAGCAGAATAATGATTCTGTCTTTCTCTTGCTTGAAGGAATATGGCTATGCCTCTAGCAGACTCATGCTGTTTAACTCTGCATATCTACTATCTGTGAAAGACAGTTTGGTCTCCAGAATGTTAACTTACATTTACAATGTTTGCAGGAGCTTGTAGTGCAAAAGTGAATCTTTAAAGAGACTTACTGCCACATTCACCACCCATCCGATTTAATAAAAGGGAACAGTGGAGGTGTTTTAAAAGTCACATTTGTTCTTCAAATCGGAAGAAAAACAGCATATTTCTAAAAACAGATGGCTTAAATAGTGGAAGTAATTGCCTAGGTCTTTCGCATAGATCTAACGGGAAACTGTTGTACCATACTTAGGTGTGCAAACATTTTTTCAACTAACGTTCTTAATGTTTATTGGCAACACTTGGAAAGGAGATAGCAAAGTAGATCTCTTCAGAAAGTGAGGCAAAATCGCAGAGTAGGGCAGAATTTTTCATCTCCAAATATACCAGTAACATGGTCATAATATAACCCTGGCTAAAAGTAATAAAATTTGTGTGACTTTTTGGTTTGGAGATGAGTCTTCTATCTATTCCTATATTGTAAATTGCAGAGGAATGAAGTTGGAACTTGGGAGAAAGTAGAAGAGTGAAAAAGCATAATATATTGGTCCCAGACCGAGGGATGCTTAGGTCTGAGACTGAGTAATGATAAGGCCCTTGAAAGAATACCTTCACTGGGTGCAGCCTTTCCATAGTGAAGCTTCCATGAGGGAGACTTTCTAAAAACAAATTGCCCCTGGGGAAAAAGGCTGATCCCAACCTTTTCTTTCCAAGTTTCTAGGCAAACCTTCTAATCTACAGTTAATTTGAATACCTGCATAGATCTGCTAACAAATAAAACAGCTTTTCCTCCATCCTGAATGTTCTATAATAAAATAAATGAGGGCAAAATGATAGTCATTGAGTAAGGGGAGAAGTAACTTTATAGAAGTTGCTCAGAAAAAATCCTATTTGAAAATACGACAGTGAAATCTTAAAAGATTAGCAGTTAAAAGCCCTGTAGATAGGCTGTGTAAAGGTCCTGAGGCTGCAAATAATTTGGAATATACTGAGAAGAAGGACAGAAGTGATGAGGTGGAAGCCTGACCTCCTCAGGCTTTAAAGCTATTATAACCAGTTATTAAGAACTCTCAAAGCATAATGGATAAACATAAAACTAGACTAAGCTAAGTTCTGGAAAATCTATTTCTTTTTATTCCTAAGAGGTGTCTTTCTGGTCATATTTTATTAAAATCTGTCCAGTCTACATTAACAGTTTCAGTCATACAAAGAAATGGAAAGATATGCCATGCTCAAGGATTAGAAGAATACCTATTATTAAAATGTCTATACTACCCAAAGCAATCTAAACATTTAATGCAATCCCTATCAAGATATCAACAGCATGTTTCACAGAGTTAGAACAAACAATCCTAAAATTTGTACAGAGTCAGAAAAGACCCTGAATAGACAAACTGACCTTGAAAAAGAAAAACGAAGCTGGAGGCAACACAATTCTGGACTTTAAGTCATATTACAAAGCTGTAGTAATCAAAACAGTAGGTACTGGCAAAAAAATAGACAGATCAACGAAACAGAATAGAAAACCCAGAAATGATTTCACAGTTATATGGTCAATTAATCTGCAGTGAAGCAGGAAAGAAGAGCCAATGGGAAAATGACACTCTCTTCAACAAATGATGTTAGGAAAATTGGACAGCCACATGCAAATGAATGAAACTGGACCACTTTCTTAGACCATCAAAATGGATTAAAGACCTAAATGTGAGACCTCTTTTAGGATTTTTATGGTTTTAGAACACAGGCAGTAACTTCAATGACATTGGCCATAGCAACTTCTTTATAGATATGCTTCCTGAGGCAAGGGAAACAAAAGCAAAAATAAACTATCGGGACTAACCAAAATTAAAAGCTTCTGCACAGCAAAGGAAACAATCAACAAAACTAAAAGGCAACCTACTGAATTGGAGAAGATATTTGTAGGTTACATATCTAATAAAGGGTTATTATTCAAAACACATAAAGAACTTATAAAACTCAATACCCCCAAAATGAATAATCCAGTTTAAAAAATGGGCAAAAGACATGAACAAACATTTCTTGAAAGACGACATCCAGCTGGCCAATACACACATGAAAAGATGCTCAACATCGCTGATCATCAGGGAAATACAAATCAAAACTATATGAGCCACCACCTCATACCTGTCAGAATGGCTAAAATCAATAACAAGAAACAACAGGTGTTGGCAAGGATGTGGAAAAGGGGAACCCTTGGGCACTGTTGGTGGGACTGCAAACTGGTATAGCCACTGTGGAAAACAGCATGGAGGTTTCTCAGAAAGTTAAAACAAGAACTACCCTACAATCCAGCAATTGCAATACTAGGTGTTTCTTAAAGAATATGAAAATACTAATCCAAAGGGATATATGCACCCTGGTGTTTATAGCAGCATTATCTACAGTAGGCAAATTGTGGGACTAGCTCAAGTGTCAATTGACTGATGAATGAATAAAGAGGTGGTGTGTGTATACACACACACACACACATACACACATACAGAATGGAATATGACTCAGCCATGAAAAAGAATAAAATCTTGTCATTTGCAAGGACACTGATAGAGCTAGAGAGTATTATACCATATGATTTCACTCAAGAAACAAAACATATGAGCAAAGGGAAAAGAGAGAGAAAGAGAGAGAGAGAGAATCAAACCAAGAATGAGACTCTTAACTACAGAGAACAACTGATGGTTAGCAGAAGGGAGGTGGGTGGAAGGATAGGTGAAATAGGTGACAGTGATTAAGGAGTTCACTTGTTGTGATGAGCACTGACGTTGTGTGGAAGTGTTGAATCACTATATTTTACACCTGAAATGAATATTACACTGTAATTTAACTGTAATATAAATAAAAATTTAAAAATCTATGAACCGGGAGAAATAAAACACTTTTAGTCATATACTAGAACTTCATGTTTCAAAGTTCTAGACCTTCTCTCCTTCCAATGCTAGGATGTTAAGAGTAGGGAGGTTGAAGAGGAATAAGGACAAATAGCCTTGACTTTATTTCTGCATTTGGGTTTTAGGCCCCTTCCTGTCAACTCTCACTGTGTCTCTGACCTACACTGCTGACCATCAGCCTCCGTGTGGCAGGCACTGATCTGCTGGTTCCTGCAGAGCATGTGTGACAATTCTTTGGAGGCCTTGCAGGTCTTCACCACTGCCCAGGTCTCTAATCTAGGAGTTCTGAATTCCTGCTTAGCTGCCTTGTACCACCCATACTGGCAGTCTAGCTGCCAGAGGATGGGCATGCAGGCTCCTAGACTGCCAGCCATCACTCTGGTTGTTTTCTCTGCTGAGAAAGGCACAGAGGAAGGTCAGCAAGTTCACTGCCTAAATTAATATCCAACTAGGAAACAGAATGGCGATTTTGCTTTGTGGCAGCAACATCGGTGATTATCTTGCAGTCTTCCTAATATCACTTTGGGGAGATGGATGGCTCTCCCAGCAAGCAGAGCACTGTCTGTAAGGCCAATGATATTGGAAACAACCTTGCTTTCCTTCATTTTCTAAGTATACGTGTTGGGGAAGGAATGGGGATGCGGTGGCTGCTTCTGGCATTTCACGGCTCTGACAGAACTCAAAAAAAAATGATAAAGTTGAATTTAATATTCAATTACATTTGTAAAATAACAGATTGACTACTATAGCATAGTTATTAGGAATGTTACGGGCTTTGGAATAATTAGCTGGTGGATTCGCTAGATGTCTACTTTTATATAAGCTAAATTCTCAGGGCTTCAATTTCTAATTTATAAATGTGAGGAAAATAATTCTACTTACCTTACAGGGTTATGTTAAAAGGTGGATGGGTTATTCCCTCTAAAGCATACATAAGAATACTGACATAATGTAAGGAACTCAATGAGTCTTAATTTTTTGTGAGTACTTGCTTTTATTAAGTACTCTCATAATGATTTTACATGTTCACTCTGACTCATAAGGAAAACTAGACTGGACAGATGAAAGCAGGGCAAAGATGGAAGCAGAGATATCTTAAGGCATCAGATAGTGGAACCTTAAGTGAAATCTTGCAGGAATTTGGAGTAGAGTGGTACAGGTCGAGTTGGTGAAGTAGTTGTTTTCATTATGCGTTTCTAGGTCTAGCTGTCAGGACTTGTTGAGGAATACTTTATGGGGCTTGAGGAAAAGAATCAAGGATGGATCTGACATTTTCAGCCTGTGAATCTAAGAAAGTTCTTAGGTAGTCAAGGCCATGGGGTTGTATGAATTGGAAAATAAAAAGAAACAAAAATAGAAAGATCAGATTGGAAGAAACTAAACTGTCTTTATTCACAGATGATACAGTTTTCTACATAGGATTATTCAGAAACTCTATCACAGACTATTAGAACTTAAGAAATGATGTAGATGTTTAAAATCTACATAAAGAAATAATGTTTCCTGTAGGCAGAATAATGGATCCTCAAATATGTCTACACCTTAATACCTCAAACATTAATATGTTGCCTTACATGGCAAAAGAGACTTTGAAGTTTTTTGATTAAAGTCAAAGTTAAGGACATTGAGATGGTGAGATCATGTTGGTGGGCCCAATCATTTGAGTCTTTAAAATCTGGGAACCTTTTCTGGCTGGATCAAGGGGAGAGATGCACTGATTGGAGGATGGCAGCTTGAGAAGGCTCTGGTCCCCACTGCTGTTTCTAAGATGTAGAGGACTATGTACAAGAGCCTCTCAGAGGTAAGAGTAGCCTCATACCTAACATCCAGCAAGGAAACAGAAACCTTACTCTTATAGAAGAATGGAACTGAATTCTGGCAATACCTGGATACACAAGGGAGTAGATTCCCCTGCAGAGCTTCCAGGAAGGAATGAAGCATGCCAACACCTTGATTTTAGCCTAGTGAGACCCCCTACCAGACTTTAGACATGCAGAATTGCAAAATACCTCATTTGTATTATTTTAAGCCATTAAGCTTTTGGTAATTTATTACAGTAGCAGGAGAAAATTAATACACATACCAACAATTCACATTAAGTGTATAGTTTTTGACATTTAATAAACTCAGAATTATGTAACCACAGCCTAGTTTCACCTCCAATAGATTCCATGTACTATTTGCAGTCATTCTCAGTGCTAACTCCAGCGCTAGCTGTTTTCTCTCTATATTAATTTGGTTTTTCTGGACATTTCACATAAATTATGTCTTTTGCATCTGACGTCTTTCACTTAGCATAATTCTTCTGAGATTCCTCCATGTTGTAGCATATATCAATATTTTGTTCCTTTCCATGACTACTCAGTCATAAGTATGTGGCCAAACTATAGCTTTATCCCTTTATACATTCATATCCCTTTATATGTACATCTGTCATATTATATATGCTTCACACATATTTGTTCCTATTGTGTGACCAAACCATAATTTTATCCCTTTACCATTTCATGGAGATTTGGGTTGTTCAGAGTTTTACTATTATGAATAAAGCTATGGTCACCAATCTTTGGGTGGACCTATGTTTTATTTCATGCAGATACCTAGGGTTGTAAATGCCAGGTCATAAGATAAGTTTATGTTTAACTTTTTAGGAAATAGTTCAAAGTGGCTGTACCATTTTATATTCTCATTAGCAGTAGATGAAGATTGGTTTCTCCATATTCCTTTGCCTATACTATTGATTGTCTTTTTAATTATAGCTATTCCTGAGGGCATGAAGTGGTTTTTCCATATGATTTTAATTTGCATTCCCCTGATGGCTAGTGATGCTGAGAATCTTTTCATGTGCTTATCAACCACTCATATATCCTCTTTAGTGAAATGTCCATTCAGTTTAGTTTCTCATTTTTTTATTTGCTCATTTTTAATTGGATTGTTTTTTATTATTACTTTATAAGAGTTCTTTGTATATTCTGGATACAAATTATAGTGGGAAAATTGGATTTTCTCAGGAAAATTATTTAGACAATTACTTGTGCTATCTGATAAAAGGGAAGTAACTAAATATGGATCATATGCCAAAGTGTAAAGGTTAAAACTATAAAACTTCTAGAAGAATATGTAGGAGAAAATCTTTGTGAATTCTTTTAGGCCAAGAAAAAAAACGAAATATATATATATAATTGAAGACATATTTATATCATATATAAAGATATATATAGATATATATGCTTTATACATATTGTTCCTATTCTGTGACTCTTCATTTTCTTAGGAGTGTTTTTTAAAAGCAAAAAAAAAAATTAGCAAAGTCCAATTTATATATTTTTTCTTTTATGTGACCTTATTTTGGTGTCATGTCCGAGACCCCTTGGTCTTTTTGCAAAAACACACACACACACGTACACACAAAATCTGGGTTTTGATAGGGATTTGGTTAAACCTATAGAGAATTGTCATCTTAATGATATTTATCTTTCTAATACTTGAATATGTAAGGTTTCTCCATTTATTTTAGATGGTTTAAACTTTCTATTAGCAATGTTTTGTTTTCAGAGAAGAGGTCTTGAACTCTTTGTGATAAATTCATTCTCAAATATTTTATTCTTTTCGATGCTATTCTGAATGAATTTTTTTTCTTAATTTCATTTTCAGAAGCCATGCATCCTTATAAAAGGGGTATTTGATAATTTGTGGTGGCCGTGGGAAGAACATACGATTGTTGTCAGCATCTGAGGTTATCTTTGGAAGATTATGCCATAATTAGACTTTAAGAGACTGCATTTAAATTCAGATCTATACAGAAAAAAAAACCTAAACCAGTCGTGGAAAAAAAGTAAAGCTGGAAGAAAGGAAACTAGAAAATGGATATCTTTGCAAAAAAAATTGGCCAAAGGTGGCCAGGTTGAAAAAGGCCTAGATAAAACCAGTAGTAGGGATAAATATACTTTTCAGTTAAGCTTGGGCTGAATATGTACCTTATGCCTACTGAGCCAAAAATAAGGTATAATATTCAGAACCTATCACCTGGCCTATTCGAATGTTAAATGGGGTATTCTCACAAATGATTTAACAACAACACAAAAATTGGCATGAGGAAATATTTTTCTTTTTAAGCAATGTTTTGAACAAATAGTCATGTATTCTTTTATATTCAGAATTTTAGTAAGTGTTTCCTGTACTTCGTTTAATATATAGAAATTTCTAAAGGCTTGATTTATAGCTTTACAGTGAAGCAAAACTTAATAAATGAAAATACACTTATTTATCTACTTTTGCTGAACATTTCCCAAATGGTATAATGTTGTGGTAAGCATTAAATGAGGTAATATCTAGCACAGTGCAAAAAACATGGCCAAAAAAGTCAAAAGTTAGTTTTGTTTCCTTCCCTTTATCATTCATATTCAGTTTTTATTGAAAGTAAAATTATGCTTGACATTCAGAAAAGATGGTCCCTCTAAAGTTTTTTTATATGTTATATATATATATATATAATGAAGGCAAAATTAAGGTACAAAATACCAACAGAAATTTCACAGTACACATCCTACAAAAAGGACAAGAAAATGAGCGTGTAATTAGATAAAACTGCATCCCTTTCAAAGAATTGTATTATTAAATATTCAAGATTATGTGCATTAGCGAGGACATAAACTCAAAGACATACCTTTTCGCAGGGCTCCTGACAGTAACTAACCATTAGAGAAACATTAAATGAAACACTGAAAGGGGAAAACAATTCAAGAAATGGACCAATTTGAACAACTCAAAAGTAGTGCTTTAGATGGCACATTTAGAGAACAAAAGACAAAAGAGAATCAGAAAGAAAAAATCGTTTAAAGATGAAGTGGCTACTGTCCATTGATTGAGAGGTCACACTTTAAATCATTTTGACAGCGGAAAAAGGAAGAAGAATATAGTTTTCCCAGAGGTAGTTTAAAAAAAAAAAGTTAAGTAACTTAATATAAAGAAAAGGACACCAAAACTGAACCAGAAATGACTAAGAGTTTTAGTTGCAGAAGACATGACCAACATAGGACTAAATCCAAATAAAGAACATTTAAAAATTGGATGCAAAATAGAAGAAGGGAACAATTCCCTAACTTGGCATTTTCTGACTTCTTTGGAAACTAAATCTCCCTCTAGCAATATTCTGTCCTTCCATTTAGTTTAAGTATAATCTTCTTTTTTCCAGCATGATCTGGATTTATGACAAATTCTATTTTTTCTTAGCAGAGGCATTTATTAGATATATTGCTTATGACAAATTCTCTCAAGATTTAGACTGTAGAAACAATAGCAACCAAAACACACTCTGAGCCATTCTTCATTCCTCATTTTATAAATCCTAAATATGCAAATAATACCTACCAAATTTGCAGTATATTTTATAAAATGTATTAAAGGTGAATCTATAAAATGAAGTATGATTTGCTTTTCATCTTACAAATTTGTGGTCAAACAGGGTTGGCATACATGTTATAGCTTGGGAGATGTTTTTCTTGGTTTCATTTTGAAACGTTCAGCGGTCCTGCCACTTGGGCTTATACCACATACACACAGAGAAACGTAGAAAAATCAGAGAATTTTCTGGAGGTTGAATGCACATACCCAATTTTCATCTGAATTATATGTACATCAATAAGCATGACGGGACATAAGTTCAATTTATGCCACTTAACCTCATTAATGTTTTATTCCATTATAAACTGTGATAATAATAAAATTGATGTAATAATAATTCCTATATAATTAAATGCAATGATGCATGGACCGTCCTCAGCATAGTGCCAGAAACAGTAGCCATTTGGCAAATGTTAGGTGATGCAGTAGTCATCGTAATAATAATAGATGTACTATTAATACTCATAGTTACAGTGAGAGTACTAGTTATAGAAGTTGTTGTTGCAAATTTGGCCTGGATTATCAAAAAGTGTATCTATTTTTAAAATTTATTCTAGAACCCCAGACTGTGTCAACTAATAAAGGAGAATCTTTATATGCAAAGTGAGGAAACTAAATCATCATAATAATGGCCTTGACTTACAATATTTTTAAACTTTGACTCCTATTTTACATGTGCTCCCTATTATCTCCAAAAACAACCCCCAAGGAAGGAATAGTAATGGAACTCTTGCTATAAGTGGCTCACATATTTGGGCTTCTTTTTGAAAGGGGGATTGTCTGACTTCCATTGGAAGCCATGGGATCATCATCAGAGATGAAAATGACCTCGGAATGTCTCTGGATTCTGTCTAGGCTGTTCTTTGCTATTGCAGATATATTTCTCTTCATAAGGAGCATGTCTGTAGTCAAGTCTGGGTCCATGCCTTGCAGCTCTCAGACCAAAGTCATCACCACTTTGAGTACAAGAGCAGAGGTGATCTGCTTGATCCAACCTTAGTAATGTTCTCATTTCTTGGCAACAATCTCTCGTTGGGATTGGTTAGCATAGCTTATGTAACATGACTACCTTGTGTCCAGGAGGATGGGATCTATAATTTCGGGAATGCAGGAAGTATTGCTAGGTACCAAGAATGGTAAAAATTACAGCATGTAATTACAACTCCTTATTTATATGTAAGAAATTAGAGTTCTGAGATAGTGAGTAGTTTTAAACCCTCGGAGTTATGGTAAGAATTCAAATTGGCTTCTTTTTCACTGTAAAAACTTTGTCTACTGTGGCATATTGCTGTCAAAGTTTCATGGAGAGTATTTATGTCATGAGTTCAAGTAGTAGGTATTGAATATCAGGTCAGGAAATCCATATGGGGTTTTGAAATGTAAGCACTAAGTAATCTCAATTGTCTTGATAATTTGCAAACCTTCACTCAGTGCTATAAAAAAATAAAGCTTCATCAAATCCACACTGAACTAATGTATTTTCTTAAATATTTTAGATTATATTCATTCAGCAACAGCCCAGCAGCCAAGTTGCTATTTGTAATTCATTTTATCCATTTGAAACAGTTATATCATGCACAGCATAGCCTCCCATGAGTAGTGCCTCCCCCAGATCTGGACAATGTCTTCATTTTCTTTCCTAGTTTTTAGAAGATCTCATTGATCTTCTGAGAGGGTGTGTGTACACAGATAAAACATATTTCAGTCATAATTATCTACTACCTCAGCATTATTGGCCATGGTTAAGTAATGATTACACATTTTTTTATCTCTTTTGGAGATCCTGAAAGTGTTCAATGTATACAAAGTAGAATTCTTCAATTCACTGAAGAGCACTAAACAGTCTGTGAAAATATCCATTCTGTATCTTCTTTACCTTTTTAAATTTTGACCCTAAAGGCTGATTTAATCAGTTTTCTTCTTCAAATCTAACCTGGTTATTTGGTTTTGATATGAACCATCAAAACATGCTCTTTTCCTATGTGCCTTTTGAGATATTACAACAAAGTAACATGTAATACACAATCTATTATGCTTTGTGGCATGATCAATATTATAAATAATATGTGCCTTGATGTAATTTGCTTTTTGAGATGTTACTGGTTACAATTTATTAAGCTATTTATAAAGTAAGATTAAGTTCTGCTTTAATTACCTGACTTTTCCCTCTCTCTCTACCATAATAACCTTTGTTGCTACCATATTTATATAGAATCTATATTTTTATTGTGTACACTACCGCGATCATCACCCTCTGGCCTAATGGCAAGTCTTCCTTAAAAGGTATTTATGTACTCTATTTTCCAAGTAGATCAGAAGTTCAAATTTTGCATCAGGCAAAAAAGTATTATTTTTTTTAAGGAATTCAAAAGTTAATGTTATCATAATCCTAAATAGATGAAGCAA
The DNA here is from genome assembly GCA_030068075.1 of Paguma larvata. NCBI lineage: Eukaryota > Metazoa > Chordata > Mammalia > Carnivora > Viverridae > Paguma > Paguma larvata. Next base: position 48,880,910 of record CM057839.1, on the reverse strand, counting down.
TGGCGAAGAAAACTGCAGAGCAAATATGAAATTTAATAATGGCCTTCCAACAGCTTGCCTTTCAAATTGTTAGGAATTCATTAAACAATGGTTGAGCAGCACTGACAATTAAATTACTCTCATATGAGGTATCTAGCCATATTATGAATATTGCATACTACATAGCTCACATTTCTAAAGGGATGTAGACAACAAATTGGATTTCAGATAATTAACATGAGGCTTGAATTCAGTCTCCAGACACATCCTACTCTGTTTCTAAGCAAAAATAATTGGGATATAAGTGTATAAAGAGGGTTAACATTCAAAATGTTAAAGAAAGAAAAAAACGTAGCGCTTGTAGCTGCATTAGGAATTTATCACACTGTAGACTATGGTAGAAGGGAAGAAAACAGTAATAGTGACTTTACAGAGTTGCAAATATTTTTTCATAAATTAAGCCCCTTCTATCAGATGGCTACTCTTCTTTTACCCACAGATGGCTAAGTGATTGATAAAGTCATGCTATTAAGTGTACTACAGCTGGGAGTGAAACTATGCAGTCTGAATTTATAACCACTGCTGCATTGATCTTTTAAGACACAGAATTATCTTTTGCATTTTCACTACTGGACAACTTTTTCATTCATGTCTAGTATCTGTGTTTCTCCTCAAAAACAATGCAAACATTCTATTAAGAATACTTACAAAAACCAAAACCAAATATACCTAGAATGAGTGCTTCATGTAGAGTTATTTTATTCACTCACTAGATGGAGCCCACAGGAAGTTGGAAAAATGAAAGGAAGTGAAGACAGACCTGAACTTGGAGCTGAAGTTATGGAGAACAAAGGCGGTGCCTGTTCTTCCTATAGTATGCTACAGTTAACTGATTTTTGAAATAAACTTTTTAATTTTAGGATAGTTTTAGATTTACATCAAACTTGTGAAGAGAGTCCAGATAGTTTCCACATTCCCTGCATCCAATTTCTCCCATTACTAACATCTTTTTTTAGTATATTTGTCAAAAATTAATTGATATTGATGTTTTATAATTGGCCAGAGTGTACCCCTTATTTAGACTCACAGACCTAAAGTCCTCTTGCCCTTCTATGATTCCACCTGTGAGATCACATTACATTTAGTTTTCATGTAGTTTTAGGTTCCTCAGATTCTCTTTGTTTTGATGATGTTGACAGTTTTGAGAGCACTAGCTAGGTATTTTGTAAAAGTCCCTCTATTGGGATTTGTCTTGTGTTTTACTTATGGTTAGACTAGGGTTATGGGTTTTGGGGAGCAAGACCACAGAAGATAGTGCCATCTTAATCACATCATATTGAGATATATAATCAACATGACTTAACAATTGTTGAGGCTGTTTTTTCTCTTGAGGTAGTGTTTGTCAAATTTCTCCACTGTAATGTTATTTACCCCTACCCTCTACTTCGTCACTGTGCTTTTTCTGTTGGCTCCCATTTCTCTTTGACATACTTTCATCATGGTGGGGTTTTCTGAGTACTTTAAAATGCTTCAGGCTCATTTTGTATAGTTGATGCCCCATCAGCTGACTTTTAATGTTGCTGCATGTTTTACTGTACACTTTTTAAAAACCAGATTTATTGAATATAGTTTTCTCAAGCTTCTTTGTAATCATTGTTCTCACCTCCTCTCTCCTTCTCCTTCACCAAACACTAGTCAGCACTGAGCCTTATGTAGGGCTTGAACTTATGAGCGGAGCCATGAGAACATGACCTGAACTGAAGTTGGATGCTTAACTGACTAAGCCACCTAATCTATTTAGATTATGATAAGTATATATATATATATATATGTATATATATATATATATATATACATATATATATATATATATATATACTTTTCAATGCCTTATTTCAGTTGGTATTGGCTGTATAGTTAATTCACTTTTATTGCTGAGTAGTACCCCAGTGAATAGGAGTGTATATATATATATATGTGTGTGTGTGTGTGTGTATGCACACACACATATATGTTTTTTCATCCATTCATCTGTTGATGGACATTAGAATTGTTTCCAGATTTTGTGTTTTACAAATAAAGCTATTCTAAATATTGGTGTACAAATGCTTTTATTTCTCTTGGAAAAATATATGAAATGGGAATGGCTGCTTTACAGATGATAGGTGTATGTTTAACTTAAGAAACTGACATACTGCTTTTCAAGGGTGGTACCATTTTAAATTCCCAGGGTCAGTGTGTGAAAGTTTCAGCTGATCCATATTCCAACCAACACGTGGTTATAATTTTTCATTTTAATAATTCTAATACATGTGCAAATGTTAACTTATTATGTTAATTTGTATTTTTATAATGAAAAGTGTTGATTATCTTGTTATGTGCTTAATTTTTATCTGAACACCTTTGATACAGTGTATGGTCAAATATTTGACCTTTCGAAATTGTGTTCTGTGCTTTCTTATTTATATGTGTTGGGTACAAGCTATTTATGAGACATGGATCTGCAAATATTAGCTCTCAGTCAGTGACTTGTCTTTTCAATTGAATTTTCAATTCTTTTTTAATTTATCAATATTTTTCTTTTATAGTTCTTTATGTTCTATTTAAAATTTCCCAATCCAGTATCACCAAGGTGTCTTGGTATATAGTTTTAGGTTCAAATTTAGGTTTCATAATCCATCTTGCATTTACTTTCAAAGAAGAATATGGTTTAAGGTTCATTTTTTGCATATGGATTTCTAATGGTTCATTACCATTTGCTAAAAATCAATTGACTCTGTTGGTCTACTTCTAGGCTATTCATTTTGTTACACTGATGCATTCATCTTTATGGAAATGCTGCACCATGTAGAACATATTTTAGTAAACATAATTATCTTATATATTACTAGAAGAAAAAGAGTTCAGTGTACTTATGACATTATAATCAGGATATACAAATGTTACTATTTATTTTTGATAGGTTATAAATATCTAGTTGAAATAAATATTTACTATACTTAGCCATTTTATTAAGTTTCACATTTTAATATTAAAATATATACATGAAGCACACATGATAAATTGGAAGCTTACACAATTTTTATGATATATTGTAAACACTGGGTTCCTAGAACCATTCATTTCACTATTTTTAGTTAATTCTACTACCACTTAGAGAACACTGTGGTATTCCAGCCACTGAATTACACACACTGAATTCAGGTAGCCACTGAATCTACCTTTAAGAATTTCACAGTAGACAGAAAAAGGCAGATATATTTGACATACTATTATAATATTGTAACTTATGTCTACATTTTAATTGAAAACTACGTTAACCTCCTAAAGTAGAAATTTGATCATGATATTCATAGGATAAAAATATTTCAACAATTCTCTTCCTCTATAGAGTAATATTCTAACTACTTAACTATAGTTTTATTCATTTCATTAGCGGCCATGAGTATATTGTCAGAATGACCTACATCTGTATCAACCCTCCTCTACATCAAGGCATTTGTATTCTTTGCATTTCTCTATTATGTTTTATCCAAATTGAAAGTATTAGAGGTCAACAGAAATATGAGAAGTAGATTTAGGATCAGTAATTTTCAAATGAAAACTTAGGTATATCTCCAGAGAACTATAGGCTTTGACTTTTTTTTATTACATCAATATAACTTCTCCTGATTTGAGTCTGGTTACTTCCATACAGATTTTACTACACGTGACAGTTCAATTACATTAATATAGTAATTAGTGGTCTTCTTGGTTTGATGAAATCAAAGCAAATGCAAAAAATCTACAAGACATGACTAAAATTCATGTTGCACTGAATATGAGTGTAGGTAATGCCAATTCAAATTTTTTGATGATAAGGCTATAGAGGAGCATTTTTAAATATTTAATGAAATTAAGTAAAAGGACTCCAATATTAAAATAGAGCACTATTTTTTATAATATATTTTTTAAGTTTTTTAACGTTTATTTTATTTTTGAGAGACAGAGACAGAGTGTGAGCAAGGGAAGAGCAGAGAGAGAGGGAGACACAGAATCCGAAGCAGGCTCCAGGCTCCGTGCCGTCAGCACAGAGCCCGACGCGGGGCTCGGGCTCACACACGTGAGATCATGACCTGAGCTGAAGTCGGCCACTTAACCGACTGAGCCACTCAGGCACCCCAATAGAACACTACTTAAAAGTATACAGATATACAATGCAGCTTCTAGAAATAAAATTAATAATGTATTCCTTTAAAACTAAAGAAATTATATAAGCATTATGTTAGAAGAATTGAAAAGATAGAATTAGTTTGAAGAAATTGCAAAAAAAATTCCAAATAAAAGAGAGGTTAAGAGGAAAAACAGAAAAGTTGAGGTTAGTTATCTTTGATAATGTTTACATAACTCATGATGAGAAAACATGGAGTAGAGTCAGTATTAAAAGAGAAGTTGGTAGAGCATTTTCCAGAGTATAAAAAGCCTTAAATCCTCAAAATCAGGACACAAATTGAGCACTATAAAGGCCAATCACCGGCAGTTAAGCAAGATGACATATATAAAGATAAATTCCTCAAAGCAATCAAAAATAAAGGAAATATTACATACATAATCAACAACCACTGCACTGACATCGAGTTAGTCACAGCAATAATAAAACCTAGATGATAATGTAGTACAAGTAAATGGCAGTCAGCTAAACCTTCTAAAACATTAATAGTGTAGGTTAAATATAGATCTCTTTAGACCATATTCGAACCTTTATCTTTAACAGACTCTCAACGTAGAAGGTAAAATAATATATACTTTAGGAAAAAGAAAATTAAACTTTGAAGAGTCGAGTAAAATGCAAGAAGTAGTGATGACTTGAATAAATTTAAGTATTAGTTAGCTAAAATTATGGTAGTAATTATAATAGCATATCTTTGGAATACAAGGTAGAAATATTGTATGAGTTAACATTGGAGAAAGAGAGAATCCTTTTATTGATTAAATTTTGACTATAGAAAATTAAGGGGTAATAATAAAATTTTAAGTGTAATTGTTAAAAGAACAAGAAAAAAAATATGTAGCTTTCAAGCTAGATGAAGAATAACAGATTTTAGAAACCTTATTATCCAGGTAGACCCTATGTATTTGCATGATTCCTTAAGTGCAGACACCCAAACAGGCTGTACAGAAACCAAAATGGCAGCAGAAGGAGAACTTAACCCTCTATCACTATCTTTCAAGATAAAAGAAAGTTCCATGAGCCTAGGGATGCAATTGGCTTCTGGAAACTGGAAATAGCAATCAAATGCAGAACCCTCATAAAGGAATGTGGCCCTGCCCAGACCTTGATTTTAGTCCAGGAGGACCTCTCTAGGACTTCAGACCTTGAGGACTGTAAAACAATAAAATTGTACTGTTTTAAATGTGTGGTAATTTGGTATAGTATCAATAGAAAACTAATATAGTGATGGACTGTATCCTTTATTATTATATAGTCCTTCTTTGTCTCCTGTTACAATTTTTGTTTTAAAATCTATTTTATCCATTATAAGTATTGCTACCCCAGCTTTCTTTTGACATTCATTTGCATGATAAATGTTTCTCTATCCCCTTGCTTTCAATCTTCTGGTGTCTTTAGGTCCAAAATGAGTCTCTTGTAGTTTTCGGGCATTTAGTACATTTAAATTCAAAGTAATTATTGATAGATATGTATTTATTGCCATTTTGTTTTGCAGTTGTTTCTATAGATTTTCACTGATCCTATTGCTTTCTTTCATGGTTTGTTGGCTTTCTTTAGTGACATATTTGAATTCCTTTCTTTTTATTCTTTCCATATATACCACAGGATATAACAATTGTAAATATTTATTCACCCAACATGGGAGCACCCAAATAAATAAAAAAATTAATAAAGAAATAATAAGTAGTGATACTATATTAGTAGAGAACATTCACACCCCACTTGCATCAATGGGCGAACATCCAAGCAGAATATCAACAAAGAATAGTGGCTTTGAATGACACATTGGACCAGGTAGCTCTAACACATATATATTGGGAACATTTTCACCTGCACATGGAACATTCTCCAGAATATATCACATACTAGCTCACAAAACAAGTGTCAACAAATTCATTCAGAGTCAGACTAGGCATCTTTTCTGACCACAATACAATCACTAGAAACTAGAAATCAACCACGAGAAAAAATTTGAAAAGATCTCAGACACATGGACGCTAAATAATATGCTACTAAACAATGAATAGGTCAACCAAGAAATCAAAAAAGAAATAAAAAGTTATATAGAAACACAAAAATGAAAACGCAATGATCCAAAATCTTTGGTATACAGCAAAAGCGGTTCTAAGATGGAAGGTTACAGCAAAACAGGCCTACCTCAAGAAGCAAGAAAAATCTCAAACAACCTACCCTTATGCCAAAAGGAGCGAGAAAAAACAAATAAAACTCAGGTCCAGCAAAAGAAAGGAAATAATAAATATTAGAACAGAAATAATCGATACAGAAACTAAAAAGCAAAAACAATACAACAGATCAATGAAACCTGGAACTGGTTCTTTTTAAAGATCAACAAAATTGTTAAACTTCTAGCTAGATTAATAAAAAATGAAGAAAGAGAGAAAGGAAAAAAAAATCAACAAAATCACAAATGAAAGAGGAAAAATAAGAACCAACACCAATGAAATACAAACATTTGCAACAGAATATAATGAAAATTTACATCCCAACAAACTGGACAACTTAGAAGAAATGGATACATTACTAGAAACATAAAACTTACCAAACTAAAGCAGAAATGGAGTATTTGAACAGACCGATGACCAGCAATGAAATTAAAACAATAATAATAAATAAAAACCTCCCCCACCCCAAAATAAAAGTCTAGGACCAGTCAGCTTCACAGGTGAATTCCAAGAACCATTTAAAAAAGAGTTAATATCTATCCTTCTCAAAACTCTTCCAAAAATTAGAAAAAAAGAAAAAGAAAAACTTCCAAATTCATTCTGTGAAAGCAGCATTATCCTGACCAAAGCCAGACAAAGAGAACTATAGGCCAAAGTCTCTTAGGAATATAGATGCAAAAACCCACAACAAAATATTATCAAATAAAATCCAACAATATACTTAAAAAGATCATATACCAGGAGGGGAGGTAGGCAGGGGAATGGGCTAAATGAGTGATGGATATTAAGGAGGGCAGTTAATATAAAACCCAGAGTTCATATCAAGTAATTAATCACTAAATTCTACTCCTTAAATAATATTACACTATATGTTAATTAACTAAAATTTAGATAAAAACCTGAAACATTAAAAAAAACAGTACAAAGTAAAAAATAAATAAAATCATACACCACAATCAAGTGGGATGTATTCCCAGGATGCAAGTGTGGTTCAATACTAACAAACAATTAACAGGATACCTCAGATCAACAAAAGAAAGGATAAAAACCATATAATCATTTCAATAGATGCAGAAAAAGCATTTGGCTTAGTACAACATCCATTTGTGATAAAAACCCTCTGCAAAGTAGGTCTAGACTAGAGAGAACATACCTCAACCTAATAAAGGCTACATATGAAAAAAAAATCACAGCCAATATCTTGTCCATTCTTTCCACTTTTATAAACAGGGTACTAAAAGTGCTAGTCACAGCAATTAGAGAACATAAAGAAATATAACGGCATCCAAATTGGTAAGGAATAAATAACTCTCACTATTTGTAAATAACATGATAGCATATGTAGAAAACCCTAAAGACTGCACCCAAAAAAACCTACTAGAACTGAAAAATTAGTTTACTGAAGTCATAGTATACAAAAATCACTGTACAGAAATCTGTTGTACTCCTACACATTAATTTTGAAATATCACAAAGCGAAATTAAGAAAGGAATCCCATTTGTAATTGCACCAAAAATAATAAAGTATCTAAATGTAACCAAAGAAGTAAAAGACCTATACTCTAAAAACTATAAAATACTGATGAAATAAATTCAAGATGACACAACGGGAAAGACATTCCATGCTCATTGGTTAGAAGAATAAATGTTATTAAAATGTCCCTCATACCCAAAGCAATCTACAGATTTAATGCAATCCCTATCAAAATACAAAAAGCATTTCTCACAGAACTAAAACAAACAATCCTAAAATTTGCATGAAACCACAAAAGACCCTAAATTGCCAAAGTAATCTTAAAAAGAAAAACAAAACTGGAGGTATCACAATTCCAGACATCAAGTTATATTACAAAGTGTTAGTAATTAAAACAGTATGGTACAGGCACAAAAATGGACACATACGTCAGTAAAACAGAAAACCTAGAAATAAAACCATCGTTATATGGTCAATATTCAACAAAGGAGGAACAAATATACAATGGGAAAAAGATAGTCTCTTCAACAGATGGTGCTGGGAAAAATGCAAAAAGTAGATAGCCACATGGAAAAGAATGAAATTGGACCCCTTTCCTAGACCATATGCAAAAATAAACTCAAAATAGATTAAAGAGGTAAATATGGGACTTGAAGCCCTAAAAATCCTTAAAGAGATCACAGGCAGTAATCTCTATGACATAGGCCTGAGCGACATATTTCTAGATATATTCTGTGAGGAAGGGAAATAAAAGCAAAAATAAACTATAGGGACTACATCAAAATAAAAATTTTCTGCACAACAAAGGAGACAATCACCAAAACTAAAAGGCAACGTATGGAATCAGAGAAGATACTTGCAAATGACATATTTGATACAGAGTTAGTATCCAAATTATGTAAAGAACTGACACATCTCAATACCCAAAAAACAAATACTCCAATTAAATAATGGGCAGAAGACATGATAGACATTTCTCCAAAGACATCCAGATGGCCAACGCACACATGAAAAGATGCTCAACATCATTCATCCTCAGGGAAATACAAATCAGAACTATAATGGGATATCAATTTCACATCTTTCAGAATGGCTAAAATCAAAAACTTAAGGAACAAGTGTTGGTGAATATGTAGAGAAAAAGGAACTTTCTTGCACTGTTGGTGGGAATGCAAATTGGTACAGCAAAGAGTATGTGGAAAACAGTATAGAAGTTCCTCAAAAAATTAAAAATAGAACTACCCTATGATGCAGAAATCATAGTACTGGTTATTTAGCCTAAAAATACAAAAACACCAATCCAAATGGATACATGCACCTCTATGTTTACTGCAGCATTAGTTACAATAGCCATACTATGAATGCATAAGGAAGATGCGGTGTGTGTGTGTGTCTATATATATATATAGACACAATATATACAATGTTTTTATTGTATGTGTCCTACATACAATAGAATATTATTCAGCCATAAAAAAGAATGAAAGTTTGCCATTTGCAATAATGTGATGGAGCTAGAGTGTATTATACTAATTGAAATGTCAGTCAGACAAGAAAAATACCATATGATCTTACTCCTATGTGGAATTTAAGAAATAAAACAAATGAGCAAAGGGAAAAAAGAGAGAGAAAGACACAAGCCAAGAACACACTGTTAACTGTACAGGACAAACTGATAGTTTCCAGAGGGGATGTGGGTAGGAGGATTGGAGAAATAGAGAATTAAAGAGTACACTTAATATAATGAAAAAAAAATGAAATAAAAAGAATGAAGCGATGATAAAAATAAATACATGGTAAATGAGTACATTTCTACCTACAAAACAAGAAACACACATAATTAGAAAATATAATTTTGAAGAAAAAATCTATTATTTACTACACTTCCAGGAAATACAAAGTTTCTTAGAAAGGAATAAATCTAACAAGTCATTAGAAGCCCTCAGAGAAACATTGCTTTTAGAATTATAATATCTCTTTGGAGAAAACTTGGACAATATATACATCCACACATGTGCTCTAAATCTGAGCACATTTTCTCAAGTGCCTAGGTGGAGATCTGAATCCTGAATTAACTCTCTGAAGAGAGGAAGGTGGGGAGAAGTGGTCTTGAAAAGATTTTTTTTTTCCCAGGAACTTAAAAATGCATGTTGTAGGTGCTGGAAAGCAGAGTGAAGAGTCCACGCTAAAGCTTAGTAGCCAAATTTTACAGACATTGTATTAGTCCAAGTTTTGAAGTTTTTGCCTCCTCTTTCAAGCAGGGGAAGGACAAGCAGGTTAAAATAGGTAAGTGACCTGGAAGGGTTTGCATGTTAAAACATCCAGAAGGCTGCTTTGTGGATTGAAAGGGATATGAAGAATGAATGCAGCATAGTCTCTGCCTTCATTCATTTATTCAGTTGATCGGTCAGGCAGGCAGTCCAGTCTAGACAAGAGATCTGCCTTCCAAGAGCTTTCATTATACTGGAAAGAGAGACAGACACTGAAAATGTGAGCACAATATATAGCTTTTCAAATGGCAGGAAATGCCACGGAAGCAGGGAAGGAGAGTAGAAAGTGCAGGGGGCAGGATTATTAGAAAAGTCCCTGCTGACACTTTGGTAAGGACTGGCAAGAGAGAGTGAAAGATGGTTGGGGGTAGAGGATGGTAATTATATTTCACTTAATTTTCAAGCTGAGAAATACTAGAATACACTATACTTCAAAGATCTCATTATCTATGGGTAGCAGTAAGTAGCGGTTTCTGATATCTACTTTTTGGAACTCTCTGCACTTTTCATTCTAGTTCTTAAAGAGCTTCTGGTTCTCTTCACCAAAAGAACTTGCTTCCTCCCTTATTGTTCTGTGATGTTAAGGACTATAGGGTGGACTTCTTGCATCCCCAGACCCTGTCTACAGGATAAATAAATTACTGTAGAACTCTGTGGATTGAAAGAAAAACCTTACTATTATTACAACATTTTACATAATGTTTCCTTTGAGTAATATATTCCTGAGGTATTCTCATGCTCCTTTGAATTAATTTGTTCAATATTCATTCAGAAGTTACTTATTGATCACCTGCAGTGTACCAGGCACCAAGACCAGTGTTGGGTTTTCAGTGGTGAAGATAAACATGGCTACTGTGCTGATAAAGCTTCTTGGAATTTAATAAGAAAGGGTACATATTCTTAACAGATACTGATAATGTGCTTACATGGGAGAGGAAAGCTATTAAGTAATGTGTTTTGATTCAGCAAGCCAATGTGAGTGCTTACCTCCTTGACAAGCATTGTGGCTGAGGTAACATAGATGAATGAGACTTCATTCCAGCCCTAATGGAGTCATAATCTAGCAGAAGATATTGACTACAGAACTCAAGTAGAATGAATTATACTGTGATTGTGTGACTTGAGTCTGTGGGAGCTTAGAGAAGTGAACAATGTTATCTGTTTGAAGCTCTGGGAAAATTCCTGTGTTATCTAGGAAAAGTTATGTGTTATCTAGGTCTTGAGTCTGGAACTGATTTGCTAAGATCTCGACAGGACATTCTCAGTGAAAGAGAATAAATCAAGTCTGGCAGGTAGTGATTTTTCAGAATTATTAACCAGCCTTAATATCCATTAAATATTTAAGACATAGCATCATATCATCTAAAATGTGTCAATGCCTAGTAAGTGGTGTGAGTTGCTATGGGAATGTAACTCTCCTATAATTGGGATTGTAGGTGAAGCTATTTCTCTATTTTAGCCTTTTTTATAAAGTGGCCTAAGAGTTATAGTGGTCAATATAAAGCTCACAAAAAAATTGCCTCTTTGTAAATTAGTAAATATAATTTTTGTGTTTTTTAATATCCTTAAAAACAACTACCCTATTATATCTTTCCATTAATTGCTGTGAGTTAGTTTAACCCAAAGTCAATTTACACACACACCCATCCTAGCTATGTGGATTCAGCATCACTAATAATTGTTCTTTATTCCATTTCATTGAGAAATTTAACCTTGTGGACCTGCCTCCATTAATGTACTGCTCACTCTGTTAAAGTGGTCATTGAGCTTATTTATATTTCTGGTTCAGAGTGCAAATTTCATGCAGGAATATGTTTATTGATGCAATTTGCATTTTTCTTTGGAGTTCATGATTTTTCAATAAACTCTCAAAAGGAACCAAAACCTGATAAAGGCTCAAAAAGCACTTGAAATTCTTTTTACATTTGCCATTTCTTGGCAAACTTGAAAAGACTCCAGTCAAATGTTTTTATGAAAACAGAAGTTACTTTAAAATATTTTTCATAAGTTACTTCTCATGGAACCCAGTACAAAACATTCATAATGTCTATCCTTATCAGTGGTCTGTGGACTACTCTAGATTGTCAACCGCGAATGTCTGAGGTGGAATACTATTTGTGTAGTATATCTGGTATTTTATACAATATACATCACATAATTGTGCCTTCATAGATTTAGAAAATTTGAATTAGTGAAAAACATAATTTCCTTTCTCTCTTCAATTTTTCTGACTGAATAAGTGTAGGATCCCATGTAAACCCTGATCGTGCTGCCTTGACATAGTTGTTTTTTTCCCCCAAAGTTTATTTTTGTGAGAGAGAGAGACGCTGGGGGAAGGGGCAGAGAGAGGGAGACACAACATCTAAAACAGGTTCCAGGCTCTGAGCTGTCAACACAAGAGCCCAACACAGTGCTTGAACTCATGAACCATGAGATCATAACCTGTGCCAAAGTCAGAGAGTCAACTGACTGAGCCACCCAGGCACCCCCTGCCTTAACAGTTTGTTTTATGGCTATATCCATTCTGTGCCATAAACCATTAAGGTCATAATCCCTGGTTATAGTAAATGTTTGAATAATATAAATGTATAATAACCACTTAATCAAAACAAATCAATGTCTGTACCTGCTTTTGTTTACTTAAAAACAAACAAAATAATAAACATATTTCACCCTTAGGCATTCTAATTATTTGCAACTCTCTTTCCATCATCCATTACTCATTTTGTTATCCTTTAATATTATAAAGTTTCCAGTAGAGAATCTAATCTGAAATGCCTGCCACAGGAGCATAGGACTACATTTTAATGAAATCAGCAGAAGTAAGTCTCAGTGCATTTTTATCGTAATTTAAGGCCTAGTTGAAGCATGATAAATGATCCTTGTCTCTGTTCATTATGCTACCTGAACAGTGATATGTCATTCATGTCTTCCCATTGTACTTTTGGAACTGCCACAGGGGTAGCAAATGTACAATAAATACATCGCTTGATTAAATTTATATTTCAGAAAACTTCAGTGTGTTAGAAAAATAGGAGTACTAAACTTATAGTTGAGAATACCAGAGTAAAAAAGCTTTTACTGACCACCCTTGGCTCTATCACTCATCTTATGGCTCAGAAACAAAGATTCAAGTATGTTGAATATTTTCCCCAAGATGATAACCAATTACTATTTGGTCTAGAACTAGAACATAGGTTATTCACTCATATAGTCAACCCATAAGTATTTATTGAGTGACTGTAATGTTCTAGGTAACATATATTGAATACATTATACCATATACTAAGTATATATTGAGTTAAAAGACAAATTCTGCTCTGTAAGTCTTAGAGTCAAAAAGGAGTAACAGACGTTTTAGGAATAATTCCAATCCAGAGCAAATAAGAAGAGCTCCAAGACACCTTATATACATGGTTCAGTGAGGCCAGAGGAGATACAACCAGGTCATTCTCATGAAGTTAAGGAAGGGTTCATACAGAAGAAATGGGTTGAAAGACAAGTAAATATAATCCAAAAGAGGAAAAGACTGAAAGAACTACATTCTGACCATGAAAGAACTTATAATTCAACTAAGGAGTATGTACTTGAAAATAAAGTCATTTAATTATTTTAGGCAGGGAATAAATATAGTCATGTAATAATACATATTCTATTTATAGAAATATTTCTGGTTGTAGTATGGAGGTTGGATTGGAACAAGAAGGGGCATAAGGCAGAGTCACCATTGAGATGCTTTTGAAGGTATTCAGTCAAGAAATGATGAAGAGCTAAGAATATAAGTTTGATAAATGATGTGGTAAATATACAGAACATCCAGCTAATGATTGATTTTTTTTGATATTTGTTATTTATTTTGAGAGAGAGAGAATTCCAAGCAAGCTCCACACTGTCAGCACAGAACCCAACATGGGGCTCAATCCCATGAACTGTGAGATCATGACCTGAGCTAAAATCAAGAGTCATTTGCTTAACCGACTGAGTCACCCAGGAACCCCTGATATTTTTTGGTTGTTGCTGGTATAAGTACATCCTGAAATATAAAATCCAAATTTAACTGTCATCCTATATTTTTGTTACAGCGGACAGTCCACTTGTTGTTGAGAGCTATTCCCTATTTACAGACTATGAGGTTTTGTGGTGTTTTAAAACATCTTCTTTGTTTAAACATAAGCTATCAATTTTTTTTAACTTTAATGTACTAACTACTGTTTAAAATCCCATTAAAAATATGTTATTTATTCTATAGAAGTAACTGGTACAATTTTTTAACATAAACTTCCCAAATTAAGGTAACTTTGTCCTCATTTTAAATGAATTGAGATAAACTAATTTTTATTTAATTACTTTTTAGCCCATGTTCTCACAGGATTTCTAAAGGAAATTCACATAATGTACACACTCAACATTGACAATCTGGACCTTAAGTGTAATTCCTACTTTACTTTTTTAACAAGCCAATTATTTGCTAGAATCAAATCTAGTATTTCTCAGAGTAATAGTAGTAGTAGTGCTACTCTAAAACTCTAAGTAGTAACTAAATAACCATCTAAGGATATTGAGGTGCTTCCTTAGACACTTTCCCTCAATAGTAGATGAAGTGCTATCTCTAATCATTAGCTGAAAGTAATTACAAACAAAAAATATCCTGATAATTCATAGCTGATATTGTGCTATAATTTTTTAAAATAAGATTTACTAGATCCTAGGAAATTTGGTGGAGTAGGAGCAACCTTAACTCAAATCGTCCCATGAATACAACTAGAAAACCCCCTATCAATGTAAATACTGCAGAAAATGAGCTAAAGGGTGACAGAATAGTTTCTACTGATAAAAGTAGGGAAGTGGCCACAGTGAAAATGATAGGATGACTGAACCGAAGACAAATGTGGCTCATCAAACAGTAGGAACCAAGTCAGACCTGTCAGACCGTCTGCAGGAGGGAGGTCCATTGCAGGCATGGAGAATGGATAGAAGCAGACCCCACACAAGTCATAGGAGACCCACACTGGGAGATGAATTCCTATAACATTTGGATTTGTAAAGCAGAGGAATTTAATTTTTCAAGTTATTACAATCAATGAGACTTACCATCTGGAACTTTGAAAATCAGAGGGCTCAGCACTGGGAGAGCCTGAAGGTAAAGAGGAAATGGAGTCCCAACCTTGAAGACACATCACAACAAACAGGCCCGCTAAGATACAACATAGAAGCATCACTTTTAAAAAGCCTGAGGTATACGGGAAAGAGATGTGTATTAATCTCATTCTGTGCTGGAGAGGCAGGGATCTTTGGGAGATTTCTCCAAGAACAAAAGGGCTGGCAGAAGCCATTTCCCTCCCCTGTTCCCCAGCCTGGATACATGGATACTTATGGGATGAAGCACATCATGCTTACTCTCAATAGGTTGCTAAAAGCATGCCTTACCCCACAGTCTTCTGTGGACCTAACCCTACTCACAGTAAGCAAAGAGAGCTATTTGCAGATGACTGAACTGAAGACAAATGTGGCTCATCAAGCAGTAGGGAGCATGCAACACACATAACAGATATCACTGAAGTTGCAGGTCCTGGTAAACTAGGGACATTACGCTACAGAGCATCACAGGACCTCTTTTCATAAAGAGTAGATGTAGCTGACTTTCATAACACATAGAAACAGAGACTTAGACAAATTGAAGAGACGGAGGAATATGTCCCAAATGAAAGAACAGGAGTAAATCACTTCAAGAGACCTACGTGAAAACAGATAACTAATGTGCCTGATAGAAAATTTAAAGCAGGTCATAAAGAGAGTTACTAGACTTTAGAAAAGAGTGGAGGATTTCAGTGAGACTCTAAACAAAAAGATAGAACACATTAAAACAAAAACAAATCAGAGATGAATAATTCAGTAACTGAAATTAAAAATACACTAGAGGAATAAAAAGTAGAAGTAGCAGAACCAAGCAGTGACAAGGAAGAGAGAATAATACAAAGCAATCAAGTTGAACAGGACAAAGAAAAAAAAATAATAAAACATGGGAATAGATTAAAGGAAATCAGTGCTAACATCAAGCACAATCACATTCACATTATAGGGATCCCAGAAGAAGAGAAAAAAGGAGAAGAAAATTTATTTGAAAAAAGCATAGATGGACACTTCCTAATCTGGGGATGGAAACAAATCCAGATCCAGGAGGGACCAAGAGTCCTCAATAAAATCAACCCAAGGAGAGCCGTACCAAGGGAGTGGTATGATATATTTAAACCCCTGAAAGTAAAAAGTCTGCAGCAAGTCCATCAAGACTATCACTCATAATAGACGGATGGATAAAGAGTTTTCAACACAAAAGTTAAAGGAATTCATCATCATTAAACCAGCCCTACAAGAAATGTTAGTGGAGACTCTATGAGTGGAAAGGAAAGACCCTAAGTAGGAGTAAGAAAAGTAGGATGGACAAAAGCAGTAAAATTAAGTATATGTAAAAAAAATCATTCAAGGGATTCCAGAATAAAAGAAATTAAGGTATGACAATGTATACCTAAATTGTTGGGCAGAGGGGTGTCTTGATTAGATGATTTAGTCTATTTGAATTCAAATTAATTATTGATAGGTATCTGTCTGTTAGCATTTTTATTCTTCTTTTGTGGTTGTTTTTGTAATGCCTCTCTGATCCTTTCTTCTCTTGCCCTCTTATGGTTTTATGGCTTTCTTTAGGAATATACTTGGATTCCTTTCTCTTTATTTTTGGCATATCTATTACTGGTTTTGATTTATATCTATAAACCTACCTATCTTAGGTTTATAGATATACCATCTTTTGCATATAATAATGTATGTTAATTTGATAGCAACTTAAGTTTGAATTTATTATAAAAGCATTATATTTTTATTCAATTAATATTCAATAAAGGAGGAACAAATATACAATGAGAAAAAGACAGTCACTTCAACAAATGGTGCTGGTGAAAATGGAAAAAGTAAACAATCACATGCAAAAGAATGAAACTGGACCCCTTTCCCTGGAACATACACAAAAATAAGTTCAAAATGCATTGAGACCTAAATATGGGACCTTAAGCCATAAAAATGCTAGAAAAGCACACAGGCAGTAATTTCTCTGACATCAGCCATAGCAACATTTTTTCTAGATATATTCTGTGAGAAAAGGGAAATAAAAGCAAAAACAAACTATTGGGACTACATCAAAATACAAAGCTTCTCAACAGTGAAGGAAACAGTCAGCAAAACTAAGAGGTAGTCCAATGAATAGGAGAAGGTATTTGCAAATGACATATCTGATAAAGGGTTAGTATCCAAAACTTACAAAGTACTTATACAACACAATACCAAATAAACCTCCAAATAGTCCAGTTTAAAAAATGCATAGAAGACATACAGTTGACCAACACACACATGGAAAGATGCTCAACATCACCCATCCTCAGGAAAATGCAAATCAAAATTACAAGAGTTATTTCCTCACACCTGTCAGAATGACTAAAATTGAAAACTCAAGTGCCAGTGAGGTTGTGGAAAAAAGGAACCCTCTTGCACTCTTGGTGGGAATGCAGAAGGGTAAAACTACTGTGGATGACAGTACGGGGTTTCCTCAAAAAATTAAAAATAGAACTACCTTATGATCTAGTAACTGCATTATTAGGTATTTGCTCAAAAAATGCAAAAAACAGTCATTTAAAGGGATATATGTACCCATATGTTTATTGAAGTGTTATTTATAATAGCCAAACTATGGAAACAGCCCAAGTGTCCGTCAATGAATGAATGGATAAAGAAGATTTAGGGGATGTGTGTATAATGAAATATTATTCAGTCTTAATAAAGAATGAAATCTGGGACACCTGGGCGCTCAGTCAGTTGAGTGTCTGACCTCAGCTCAGGTCACGGTATCATGGTTCATGAGTTTACGCCCCACATCAGGCTCACTGCTGTCAGCAAAGAGCTCACTTAGCATCCTCAGTCCCTCTGTGCTCTTCCCCTGCTCATTATCTCTCAAATTTGAATACTTATTTTTTTAAAAAAGAATAAATTTTGTTATTTGTAACAACATGGATGGATCTAGAGTATAATGCTAAGTAAAATAAACCAATCGGAGAACACAAATACCATATGATCTCACTCATGCGTGGAACTTAAGAAATAAAACAAAACAACAACAACCCACAAAAAAACAAATTCTTAAGTATAGAGAACAAAGAGATGGTTACCTGAGAAGTGGTGGAGGTGAGGATGGGTTGAAATAGATGATGGGGATTAAGAGTACACTTATCTTGATGAGCATCAAGCAATGTGTGGAAGTGTTGAATCACTATATTATTCACTTGAAACTAATATAGCACTGTATATTAGCCACAATGGAATTAAAATAAAAAATAATAAAGTATCAGAAGATTTACTAACAAAAAGAAAATTGCTGTGAGTTAAAGTGAAGTGTTCTCACTGATGACAGATAGATATAAGTATATGAAGTGATGGATCTGTTAATTAACTCATTGGGGGAAATCCTTTCACAATTTATACATATATCAATTCATCACCTTATACACTTGACATATCTTACAATTTATTTGTCAATTATACCTCAGTGAAGCAGAGGGGAAAATATTTATATTGAGTTAGGTGAAAATTAAATGCCTAAAAGTAAATTGGATTCATCTTTCTCCTCATTGACAGGAACATTTTGATCAGGTTGAAGACTCTTTTCTAAAATTTGCACGTAAATAATGGGGCAGTTTCATAAGAATTACCCTAATACTTAATGACACTATAATAAATATCAGGATGCCTTCTAAAGACAAGAGGTTTTGTCTAAAAACAAAAATTTAAAAAAAATTGTTTTCTCACAAATACTTGAGGCCCTTCACAGGTGGAAGTGAACATAGGTAGAAGTGATGACAATAAAAATAGAACATCCCTCGTATTTATTTTAGCTATATCATTCTATTGTAATGCTCATATAATCTTGAACATCCTTCTTTCTTTCCATGGTTGTTTATTCCAAGAACTTTTGAAACTTATAGTCAGTGAATGACTTGAAGTAGTATCTTTTTAAGTGACAACATTGAATTTAATTTAAAATGTATGACAGAAAATCCATCACTTCAGTAATATACTTACTTTGTGTCTATTAAGGATAGCCTTTGCTCCCAATAAAGTTATGTAGGCACAGTTGTTCTCCACTCATTATAACATGATTTTCTTAATGAGATAGTTTTACTTTCACTTCAAAATGAAATAAAATATATTTTATTGTACTCTCCTTGGGTCTATTCAAATTATGAAAAGCATAATGCTTATTAATGACAAGTGAAGAAAGCAATGGCTGATATTCTCTCATCCTTCCTGCCTGCCTCTGAAAATGATAATTACAATTTTAATTGAAACACAAGGCATACTTTTGAAATGTTCACCATGTGGTACTTCTAAGTTGACTATATACTTATATTTATTATGAATCATACAGGCACTATAGTTTGAATTAAATTTTTCAATCATAAAAACATTTATATTACTACTATTGATTTAAACATTAAGAGTTTCAAGATGCAGTCTTTCTCAGTTAGTGATATTTATGGTATACACTTTCCTAAGTTTAATGGCCACCATTGCAGAGGAGATTACTCCTATTATGAAGCGTTAAAAGAGTCTGACTATTTTCTCATAAGCAAATGCTGTGCCAACAAAGCTCAGCAGAGTTATCTGTTTTCATAGGATTTTCTAAATCAAAGATTACATTTTATTCAATGGCGAAGATACATTATGTATAAACAAGAAAGTATAGCTAAAATTAAAAACATTTTTATTTATGTAGAGTACCACCCCAAACACAGCAGAAGAAGAGAAATAATAAAAATCAGGGCAGAGATAAACAATATAGAAACCTAAAAATCAGTAGAACAGATCAATGAAACAAAGAGTTGGTTTTTTTGAAAAAATAAACAAAATTGATAAACCTCTTTCCAGGTTTCTCAAAAATAAAAGAGAGAGGACCCAAATAAATAAAATCACAAATGAAATGGGATTGATTACAACCAATCCCTCAGAAATACAAGCAATTATCAGGGAATACTATGAAAAATTATATGCCAAAAAACTGAACAACCTGGAAGAAATGGAAAAATTCCTAAACTCCCACACACTACCAAAACTCAAACAGGAATAAATAGAAAATTTGAATAGACTCATAACAAGTGAAGAAATTGAATCAGTTATCAAAAATCTCCCAACAAGTAAGAGTCCTGGACCAGATGGCTTCCCTGGGGAAGTCTACCAGACATTTAAAACAGAGTTAAAACCTATCCTCTTCAAGCTGTTCCAAAAAATTGGGATGGAAGGAAATCTTCTGGACTCATTCTATGAAGCCAGCATCACTTTGATTCCTAAACCAGAGAGAGAGAGAGAGAGAGAGAGAGAGAACTACAGGCCAATATCCTTGATGAATATGGATGCAAAAATTCTCAATAAGGTACTAGCAAATCTAATTCAACAGCATATAAAAAGAATTATTCACCATGATCAAATGGGTTTCATCCCTAGGTTGCAGGGCTGGTTCAATATTCGCAAATCAATCAATGTGATAAATCACATTAACAAAAGAAAAGAAAAGAACCATATGATCCTGTCGATATATGCAGAAAAAGCATTTTTTGCTGACAAAATACAGCACCCTTTCCTAATAAAAATCCTCGATAAAGTCGGGATAGAAGAAACATACTTAAACATCATAAAAGCCATTTATGAAAACCCCACAGCTAATATCATCCTCAATGGAGAAAAAATGAGAGCTTTCCCCCTGAGATCAGGAACACGACAGGGATGTCCACTCTCACCACTGCTATTTAACATAGTATTGGAGGTCCTACCATCAGCAATCAGACAACAAAACAAAATAAAAGACATCAAGATTGGCAAGGAGGAAGTCAAACTTTCACTTTTTGCAGAGGACATGATACCTTATGTGGAAAACCTGACAGAATCCACCAAAAGCCTGCTAGAAATGATACATGAATTTCATCAACTAGGTTACAAAATCAATGTACAGAAATCGGTTGCATTTTATACACTAATAATGAAGCAATATAAAGAGAAATAAAGAAACTAATCTCATTCACAATTGCACCAAAGACCATAAAATACCTAGGAATAAACTTAACTAAAGATATAAAAGATCTCTATGGTGAAAACTATAAAAAACTTAAAGAAATGGGAAAACATCCCATGCTTATGGATTAGAAGAATAAATATTGTTAAAATGTCAATACTACCCAAAGTAATCTACACATTCAATGCAATCCCAATTAAAATTGCACCAGCATTCTTCTCAAAGCTAGAGCAAACAGTCCTAAAATTTGTATGGAACCACAAAAGACCTCGAATAGCCAAAGTAATATTGAAGAAGAAAACCAAAGTGGGAGGCATCACAATCCCAGACTTCAACCTCTACTACAAAGCAGTAATAATCAAGACAGTATGGTATTAGCACAAGAACAGACACATAGACCAATGGAATAGAAAAGAAAACTCAGAATGGACCCACAAACATAATGGACAACTAATCTTTGACAAAGCAGGAAAGAGTTTTCAATGGAAAAAAGACAGCTCCTTTAACAAATGGTACTGGGAGAAATGCAGCAACATGCAGAAGGATGAAATTAGACCACTTTCTTATGCCATTCACAAAAATAAACTCTAAATGGATGAAGGACCTGAATGTGAGACAGGAAACTATCAAAACCCTAGAGGAGAAAGCAGGAAAAAACCTTTTTGATCTCAATCGCAGCAATTTCTTACTCGACACATCTCCAAAACAAGGGAATTAAATACAAAAAATGAACTATTGAGACCTCATCAAAATAAAAACTTCTGCACTACAAAGGAAATAACCAACAAAACAAATAGGCAACTGATGGAATGGGAAAAGATAGTTGCAAACGACATATTGGATAAAGGGCTAGTATCCAAAATCTATAAATAACTCACCAAACTCTGCACCCAAAAACCAAATAATCCAGTGAAGAAATGGGTAGAAGATATGAATAGACACTTCTCCAAAGAAGACAACCAGATGGCTAACAGACACATGAAACGATGCTCAATGTCACTCAGCATCAGGGAAATACAAATCAAAACCACACTGAGATACCACCTCACACCAGTCAGAATGGCTAAAATGAACAAATCAGGAAACTATAGATGCTGGAGAGGATGTGGAGAAACAAGCACCCTCTTACACTGTTGGTGGGAATGCAAACTGGTGCAGCCGCTCTGGAGAATGGTGTGGAGATTCCTCAAAAAAATGGAAATAGAACTACCTTATGACCCAGCAATAGCACTGCTAGGAATTTACCCAAGAGATACAGGAATGCTGATGCATAGGGGCACGTGTATCCCAATGTTTATAGCAGCACTTTCAACAATAGCCAAATCATGGAAAGAGACTAAGTATCCATCAACTTATGAATGGATAAAGATGTGGTATATATACAATGGAATACTATGAGGCAATGAGGAAGAATGAAATCTGGCCATTTGTAGCAATGTGGATGGAACTGGAGGATATTATGCTATGTGAAATAAGTCAGGCAGAGAAAGACAGATACTATATGTTTCCACCCATAGGAAGATTTTGAGAGACTTAGAAGAAGACCATGGAGAAGGGGAAGAGCGGGGGGGGGGGGGGGAAGTCACAGAGAGGAAGGGAGGCAAAACACAAGAGACTCTTAAATACTAAGAACAAACTGAGGATTGATGGGGGGTGTGGGAGAGGGGAGAGTGGGTGATGGATTGAGGAGGGCACTTGTTTTGATGAGAATTAGGTGTTGTATGGAAACCAATTTGACAATAAATTATGTTAAAAAAAATAAAACATACTGAGTAAAATATTCACCAGTTTATATAGTGTTCAATTATTTTATAATTTTAACCAATAGTGGAAATAGATCATTGTTTTTAACATTCTTCTTTGTTTTTCTTCTCATTACTTTTAAAGTTCCCTAGTGCATTTTATTCACCTCTGAAAAATATGCTCCATATCCACTTCTGTAAATTCTGGATTCCAGATCACTAGGTGGTGCTTGGTTTTGCTTCATGTCTTGGTTCAGAGTAATGATGAATTGTGGATATCATATTTCTGGTGATAATTTTTCTTACTAAAAAATCTTCATGGCACCGTGAGAAGATGGCAGAATAAGAGGACCCTAAGCTCCCCTGGTCTCACTGGTATACATAGATAACACTCACATTGGCAAAATCTAAAAGAAATGACCTAAAGACTGGTAAAACAAACTCCACTACTAAAGATAGAGAAGAAACCACAACAAGAAGGCA
Organism: Paguma larvata; assembly: GCA_030068075.1. Lineage (NCBI taxonomy): Eukaryota > Metazoa > Chordata > Mammalia > Carnivora > Viverridae > Paguma > Paguma larvata. The sequence goes on along the minus strand of CM057839.1, from coordinate 48,857,465 downwards.
GAAAGGTGGAGACGCAGTTTGGGAGCAAAATGGACCGTGGCCGTGTGGGGTGAAAAGGGAGCTCGTGGCACAGAGAAGGGTACAGAAAGAGACTATCATACTGGGGAGGCCACATGGGGAAGACAAATCCCCTAATATTTGGCTTTAAAAGCAAGAGGGGCTGAATTTTGTGAGATCTTACAACCAGGAAGACTTAAAACTTGCAATTTAAAAAAATAAGTGGGCTAGACTCTGGGAGAGCCTTGAGCATGTCAGGAAGCCAAGTCCCTGCACCTAAAGGGACAGCAGGACAAACAGCCAGAGGAGGCAAGGTGAGGAAGCAGCAGTTGGAAAAATGCCTGGGGCAGAAGGGAGGGAGATCATTTACTTATCTCAGAGCTGGCAGTTAGAGGCAAGGATCACCAGAAGACTGCTACAGGAACAAAGGAGCTAGTAGATGACATTTCCCTCCCCCACCTCACCCCCCAGCATAAACACATAGCCACCTGCAGGAACCAGCACAGGGCTGACACTCCCTACCAAAATGTCTTACAAGAAGCCCTACACTTCCAAAGATCTACCCCTGCAAGTTACAATTGCTTCCATTCTGGTACTGAGGACCTCTTCGTGAGAAGACCAGCACAACCCCCCACCAACACCTTGTCTCCTGACCTGTACAGTTTGCAAGGCTTCAGTTTCAGCAGCAGTGGTGGGAGGTTACATTCACAAGCAGACTAGCACACCCCTTGTTAAAGCCTACCCCATTTAGCCAGGGACCAAACAGGGCCCACAACAGCCATAGAGAGCGTCTCCAGACAACTGGACTGAAAGGAAAAGATTACATTACATGCAGAACACATAGGAGATACTCCCTGAAGTGTGAGGCCCTGGGGAAGAGCATGCACTTTACTGTAGGGCCCTACAGGACCTCTTCTTTATAAAGCTATTTACCTTCAAGATCAAGAGATGTGGTTGACTTACCTAACACACAGAAACAGACACAGAGAGTTAGACAAAATGATGATCCAGAGAAATATCTCTCAAATGAAAGAACAGGATCAAGGCACAGCAAAATACCTAAGCAAAACAGATTTAGTAATATACCTGATATAGAATTTAATGGTCATAAAGATACTTACTGGACTTAAGGAAAGGGTGGAGGACATCAATGAGACCCTTGAAATTAAAAACATATTAGGTAGAGATGCCTGGGTGGCTCAGTCAGTTAAGAATCTGAATTTGGCTCAGGTCATGATCTCACAGTTCATGAGTTTCAGCCCCTCATCGGACTCTGTGCTGACAGCTCAGAGCCTGGTGCTGGCTTCAGATTCTGTGTCTCCCTCTCATTCTGTCCCTCTCCACTCACACTCTGTCTCTCTCTCTCTCCCTCAAAATTAAACAAACATTAAAAAAATTCATAAAAACTTGCTAAATTCATATATATGTATACACACACATATACATATGTGTGTGTATACACACACATATACATATGTGTGTGTATACACACACATATACATATGTGTGTGTATACACACACACACACTAGGTAGAATAAATAGGGTAGAGGAAGCAGAGAAACAAATTAACAATTTAGGATACAGATTAATGTAAAATAAAGTGAGCAAATAAGAGAAAAATATGCATATTGAAAACAATCGTAGGGGACTCAGTGACTCCATCAGGTATAATAACATTCATATTATGGGGACTTATAGGAAGAAGATAGAGAAAAGAGAGCAGAGGATATATTTGAAGAAAAAGAGCTGAAAGCTTCCATAATCTGAGGAAGGAAACATATCCAGATCCAGGAGTCTCAGAGATACTCCCTGAAAAAAATCAACCAAAGGAAGTCTACATCAAAACACATAGTAATGAAAATGACAAAATAAAAATAGTGACAAAGAAAAAAATTCAAAGAAGCAAGAAAAGAGACAGTTACATACAAGGGAAGCCCCATAAGACCTCAGCGGATTTTTTGGCAGAAATTTTTCAAGTCAGAAGGCAGTACCATGGTATATTCGAAGTGCTGAAAGGGAAAAGTCTGCAACCGAGAATATTCTATCCAGCAATCCAGCAATATTCTATCAGTCAGGATAGAAGGAGAGATAAAGTGTTTCATATATAAGCAATAGTTAAAGGAGTTCATGACCACTAAATCAGCTCTCCAAGAAATATTAAAGAGAACTCATTCAGTTAAAGGAAAGACCGAAAGTGATAGTATGAAACGTGAAAACACAAAAAGCAGTAAAAGTAAATATTTTTGTACAAATCAGTCAAAGAATTCATTAGAAAAAAGGGAAGGGGGATCTAAAATATGACACCATTTACCCAAAACATGGGGGGAGAGGAGTAAAGAATGGGTTCATACTTAAACAACAATAAACTTAATATAGAATGCCATATGCAGAAGATGTTATATACAAACCAAATGGTAACTGTAAGCCAAAAACCATTAATAGATGTGCACAGAATAAAAAGAAAGGGATCAAAGTGTATCAACAAAGAAAGCCAACACCATGAGAGAGAGCAAGAGAAAAATCAGAAAAATACTACAAAAACAAACCACAAAAAATAAAATGACAATACATACCTATCAATAATAATAATTTAAATTGATTAAATGTTCTAATCAAAACACATAGGGTAACAATAGAGTATAAAAACAAAACCCATGTATATGCTCCCTAGAAGAGACTCATTTCAGACCAAAAGACACCTGTAGATTGAAAGTGAAGGAACAGAGAAGCATTTGTCATGCAAATGGTTGTCAAAAGAAAGCTGAAGTAGAAATATTTATATCGGACAAAATACACTTGAACACAAAGATTGCAACAAGAGAAAAGGGGGGACTATAAGGTAATAAAGGGGACAATCCAACAAGAAAGTATACCAATTACAAATACTTATGCACCCGATATGGAAGCATCTAAATACATAAAGTAGTTAATAACAAACATAAGTGAACTAATCAATAGTAATACAATAATCGTAAAGGAAGTTAACATCCCCCACTTACATCGATGGACAGATCATCTAAATAAATTCAACAAGGAAATAGTGTATTTGAATAACACACTGGAACAAATAGCTCTAACACATGTATATTCAGAATATTCCATCCTAAAAGAGCAGAATACACATTCTTTTTAAATGCACATAGAACATTCTCAGAATAGATCATATATTAGGCCACAAAACAAGTCTCAACAAAGTCAAAAGACCGAAGTTACGTTATGCATCTTTTGTGACCATGGTGCTATGAAACTAGATATCAAGCACAAGAAAAAATTTGAAAGGAGCACAAATATATCAAGGTTGTATCACAGGCTACTAAACAATGAATGGGAGTCAACCAAGAAATAGAAGAATAAAAAATTACATGAACACAAATGAAAACACAATGGTGCAAAATCTTTGGGATGCAATAAAAGCAATTCTAAAAGGGAGATTTCTAGCAAAATAGACCAACCTCAAGAAGCAGTAAAAATCTCAAACAACCTGACCATATACCTCAGGGAGCTAGAAAAAGAATACCAAAACCCAAAATGAGCAGAAGGAAGGATTGATAAAGGTTAGAGTAGAAATACATGAAATAGAAACTAAAAAAAAAAAAAAAAAAGAGAGAGAGAGAGACAGAGAGAGAGAAGATAAATGAAAACAGGAGATAGTTCTTTGAAAAGGTAAAAAAAAAAAAATCACTGTTAGCCAAACTCATAGAAGAAAGAAGAAAGAAAAAAGAAGGGGAAGGGAAGAGGATGAGGAAGAGGAAGATCAGGAGCGAGGACCATAATAAACAAAATCTCATGGAATAGGAGAAGTAACAGCCAAAACCACAGAAATACAAGCAAATGCATGAGAATATTAGAATATTATTTAAAAAATTATCCCGGCATGCCTGGGTGGCTCAGTCGGTTAAGTGTCCAATTCTTGATTTTGGCTCTTGATTTTGGTCATGATCTCATGGTTCATGGGTTCAGGCCCGGTATGGGGCTCCATATTGACAACGTGGAGCCTGCTTACAATTCTCTCCCTTGCTTTCTCTGCCTATCCCCCCTCTCCCTCGCTCTCAAAATAAACCAACATTTAAAGACTTATGACAAACTGGAAGAAATGGATACATTCCATTTATATATACTTTCTGTATATATATATACATGTATATTATATATACATATACACATATATTATACACATTTGTGTACATACACATATACATATACACATATTATATATAAACATATCTGTGTATATATACATATTTATATATACATATAAGCATATATATTTGTGTATATATATACATATTTGTATATACTATATACATAAATTCTATTTATATATACTATATATACACACATATATATTACATATACATATTTATGTATATATACATATAATACATATGTACATATTTGTATATACATATACAAATATATAGTCTCCCAAAACTGAATCAAGAATAGAAAATTTGAATAGATCAATAACCAGCAAAGAAATTGAAAGTCTATCAATGTTGTCTTCAGATTGTTACAGTGAATATGAAGCATGAAGATTGTTTTATAAAGAAAAAGACCATAAAATTTCAATATAAAATATAAAAATAAATGAGAAATTAAGGTACTCCAGGTAAACAAAAGCAAAGCAATACTACCACTATACTACCATATAAGATCGCCAAAGGAAGCACAATTATATGGTCAACTAATCTTCAACAAAGCAGGAAAGTATCCAATGGGAAAGAAGACTGTCTCTTAAATAAATGGGTTGGAAAAACTGGACAGCAACACAAAGAATGAAACTGAACCACTTTCTTACACCATACACAAAAATAAATTCAAAATGGGTGAAAGACCTAAACGTGAGACAGAAACCTTCCAAATCCTAGAGGAGAACACAGGCAGCAACCTCTTTGACTTCTACTGGAGCAACTTCTTACTAGATATGTAACTGAAGGCAAGGGAAACAAAAGCAAACATGAATTATTGGGACTTCATCAATATAAAAATATCTGCACAGCGAAGGCGACAATCAATAAAACTTCTCCTATGGTAGAAGAGATTTGCAAATGACCTATCAGATAAAGTGTTAGTACCCAAAATCTATAAAGAACTTAGAAACTTCATATCTGAAAAAATAAATAATCAAGTGAAGAAATGGGCAGAAGCAATGAATAGACATTTTTCCAAAGACATCCAGATGGCCATCAGACGCATGAAAAGATGCTCAACATCACTCATCATTAAGGAAATACAAATCAAAACCATGATGAGATACCACCTCACACCTGTCAGAATGGCTAAAATTAACAATACAAGTAAACAGTTGTTGGTAAGGATGAGGAGAAAGCGGAACCTTCTTGCACTGCTGGTGGGAATGCAAACTGGTACAGCCACTCTGCAGAACAGTATGGAGGTTTCTCAAAGAGACTAAAAATAGAATTAGCCTATAATCTAGCATTTACACTATTAGGTATTTACTCAAAGTACACAAAAATACAGAGTTATAGGGGTATATGCAGCTGGGTATGTACAGCAGTATTATCAACAATAGCCAAACTATGGAGAAAGCCCAAATGTCTATCAACAGATGAATAAGATAAAGATGTGGCATATATACACCATAGAATATTACTCAGCCGTCAAAAATAATTGGAATTTTGGCATTTGCAATGACATAGATGGAATTAGAAAGTATTTTGGTAGATAACCTAAGTTAATAAGAGAAAGACAAATACCAAATAATTTCACACGTATGTAGAATATTAGAATATTAGGAAAAAACAGATGAACATATGGGAAAGAGTGGAGGAGAAGAAAGGAAAATAAACCACAAGGGACTCTTAACAGTAGAAAAAAACTGATAGTTGATGGAGGGAGATGAGTGGGCGATGGGCTAGATAGGTGATGAGTATTAAGCAGGGCACTTGTGATGAGCACTGGGTGTTTTATGTAAGTGATAAATCACTGAATTCTGATTCTGAAACCAATATTACACTGTATATTAACTAAAATTAAATATATATATATATATTCTTATAAAAATTATTCCAAAAAATAGAAGAGGAAGGAAAACTTCCAACTTTGTGAAGCCAATATCATCGTGATTCTGAAACCAGGCAAAGAAACTACTGAAAAAAAGAGAACAGGCCAATATCTCTGATTAACATAGATGCAAAAATCCTCAAAAAATACTAGCAAACCAAATTCAAAAAAAATCAAAAAAAAATTTAAAAATATCATTCATCATGGGATTCCACCAGTTGTGATTTATTTCCAGAATGCACGGTGGTTCAATATTCATAAATCAAACAACACGATACATCACATCAACAAGGGTAAGAATAAAAGCCGTATGATCATTCTAAAAGATATAGAAGAAGCATCTGACAAAGTAGGCCTTGAGGACACATACCTCAAAATATTAAAGATGTTATATGAAAAATCCACAGAAAAGTCATACTCAGTGGAAAAACCTGAGAGCCTAAGGTCTTGAATAAGACAAGGATGTGCACTCTCAACACTTATATTTGACATAGTACTGGAAGTCCTACCCACAACTGTTAGACAACATAAAGAAATAAAAGGCATCCAAATTGGCAAGGAAGAAATAAAACTCTTACTATATATCGAAACCCTGCTATATATTGAAAACTCTTTGACTCCATGAAAGAACTACTAAAGCTGATAAATTAATTCAGTAAAGGTGCAGGATGCAACTTCGATGGACAGAAATCTGTTGTATTTCTATACATCAATCAGGTAGCAACAGAAAGTGAAATTAAGAAAACAATCTCATTTAAAATTGTACCAAAAATAATAGGAATATACTTAACCAAAGAAATCAAAGACTTGTCTCTGAAAACTATAAAATGTTGATTAAAGAAACTGAAATGACACAAACAAATAGAAAGACATTCCATGTTCATGGATTGGAAGAACAAATGTTAAAATGTCTATGCTACCTAAAGCAATCTACAGGTTTAATGCAATCCCTATCAAAATACCAACAGCATTTTTCACAGACTAAAACAAACAATCCTAAAATTTTCATGGAACCACAAAAGACTTTGCCAAAGCAATCTTGAAAAAGAAAAACAAAACTAGAGGTATCACAATTCCAGACTTCAAGTTATATAACAAAGTGGTAGTAATTAAAACACTATGGTACAGGCACAAAAATAGACACATCAGTAGAATAGAACAGAAAAGCTGGGAATAAAGCCACCATTATATCGTCAATTAATAATCAACAAAGAGGAATGAATATACAATGTGAAAAAGTCTCTTCTACAAGTGGGGCTGGGAAAAATGAAAAAGTAGGCAGCCACATGCAAAAGAATGAAACTGGACCCTTTTCCTAGACCATACACAAAAATAAACTCAAAATGGATTAAAGACCTAAACATGGTACCTGAAACCATAAAAATGCTAGAAAAGAACACAGGCAGTAATTTCTTGGCATCAGCCATACCATACCAGCATTTTTCTAGATATGTTTCCTGAGGCAAAGGAAAAGGCAAAAACAAACTCTTGGGGCTACATCAAAATACAAAGCTTCTGCACAGAGAAAGAATCAGTCAACGAAACTAAAAGGCAACCAACAGAATGGGAGTAAATACTTGCAAATGACACATCTGATGAAGGGTTAGTATCCAAAATATATAAAGTACTTACACAACTCAACACCAAAAACCAAATAATACAATTTAAAAATGGGCAGAAGACATGAACGGACATTACTTCAAAGAAGACATATGGATGGCCAACACAAATATGAAAAGATGCTCAACATCACTCATCCTCAGGGACATGCAAATCAAAAGCACAATGTGATATTATCTCGCACCTGTCAGAATGGCTAAAATAAAAAACATAAGAAGCAACAAGTTTTGGCAAGGACTGGAAAAATTGAACCCTCTTGCATTGTTGGTGGGAATGCAAACTGGCGTGGTCATTGTAGAGAATATTGTGTTATTTCCTCAACAAGGTAAAAATAGAGCTATCCTATTTTCCAGTCATTGCACTACTAGGTATTTACCTAAAAAATACAAAAACACACATTCAAAGGGATATATGCACCCCTATGTTTATTTAAGCATTATTTATAATAGTCAAATTATGGAAGCATCCCAATATAGTGGTTTATATAAACAATGGAATATTATCAGCCATAAAACCAAATAGAATCTTGCCATTTGGAAAAGCATGGATTAATCTAAAGGGTATAATGTTAAATGAAGTAAGTCAGAGAAAGACAAATACCATTTGACTTCACACATATGTAGAATTTGGGAAACAAAACAAAGGAGCAAAGGAAACAAAGAGACAGACAGAAAGTCAAGAGAGAATAAACTGATGGTTATTAGAAGGGAGGTGGGTGAGGGGACAGGTGAAACAGGTGATAGGGATTAAAGAATATACTTATTTTTAAAAAAGTACCTTCATCTTAATGAGCACTGAGTAAATATAGAATTACTAAACACCTGAAACTAACATAACACTGTTAATTATATGGGCATTTAAAAATAAATAATGATATTTTAAAATCTTCATGTTCAGCTTTCTCATTTTTGGATACCTCCATTAGTAGATGTTGGCCATCATGAATCCCACAGGTGCAAACAAATTTCTAAAAGTTCAGATTATTTTAGTTATCATGAGTTATAAGAGTGGAATGATTAGTTACAGTAGTGGATTCCTTGGAAATTACTTCACCTCTATGTAGAAGTCTTCTGAAAACTTCTTACCAGATTTCCTTATCACCTGAAAGTTTCTGGGACTTTATGAATTTTCCCAGATGATATGCCCCTGAACGCTTTTTATACTTCATAGTTTGAGGCAGGATATTTGTATCCATTCTGTTTTGCTCTGCTCTATTTTTGCTTTCTTCTGAAATGTACTTTGAAAATATATCAATCACCTTCTCTAACATATGTGTTCTAATACGGTGTATGAAGTTAATTCACTAACCCACAGATTAAAATAATGCCTAGATACCCCTGATGTCAGAGTGGAGATCTATTTTCAAAGGTGACCCATTAGCCCATGATTGATTATTAGCATGCATGAATTTTTCAGATCAACGCACTTGAAGTAACCCAGAAAGGCCTTTGACTGATAAATGGACAGAGAGGAATCCCATTTTGAAGTTGTAAGAAGTAGAACATGGATGTTACCTTAAGGAAGATAAACTGAGGCTACATTTGACACCCCAGTTGTGAGGAGTGAGTATGAATGTGTGCAGTGCCTTCAGAGTTTTCTGAGAATTCTGAGTTCCCAAGAGAAAAGAGCAAAACTACGTGGATCAGTAAAGAACATTTGCTGTTTTTTACTTTATTTATGTAGAAACTGAATTAATCAACTTTACGTATCATCCATATTGTACCAGATGCTAGTATTTATTTTTAAAACTGTATAAGGTCATGCAATAATTTTTTGCTTTTAACCATGTTGACAATAGGATTTTGTTTCTCAGATATAATCTATAAAGATTCTACACCTAGCCTTTGAAGTAGTTTGGTAATCATATACTGTAGGAGATTGTCCTACGTATCAATTTTACCCATCTTTGTCTGATTTGCTCTTCCATATGTTTATTTACATTGCTTTGCACCCTTTGCATTTTTCCCATGGGTACTACAGGGATATCTTGAAATATTAACTAACATCTCTAACAGTTTTTGACATTGCATGATCCCTGAGGAAAACTATGGTTGTGTATTCTATGTCTACATTAATTATGACTTTTACTTATGCAAATTTGATAAATCATTGGAGAGTGGAAATGGTGAGCATGTTGGAGATAAAGTGAAATCCTTTCTAGTTAATTGATTTTTCATTTGCTTTACTGCATTAAGTGGAATTGTGTTAGCAATGAACTTAACTCAGCCTGGGTTTTATTCCTTTGATCTATTACTTCATGAAGTCTCTCTCTTCCTTTCTTTTCATGTTTAGTAAATGCTTACCATTCTGCTTTGTATCCTCTGACCTAAGCTAATTAGTTTTCTTCACCATCATAACACTACGATAACTTCTATTTCTACCATTTCTCTTTAGAGTGATACAAGTACAATGAAGGGTTCTGCGAATTATATTTTAACTATATAACCACATAAAATGTGAAACTTCTTGAGAAGAGAAGTGAGTCAAACATTATGCATGCAATGTAACACATCTCATCTGTTTCTCATCTTAAAGCTCCTTAGATCTTCTTAGGACAACATCTTCAACCTATAAAATGATATTTTGAGGAGAGCAGACATTTCAGTGAGTCTAAATTTAAAGTTAGAAGATTATCTCTGAGGTTGATCTATTGGAATTACTTATCTGAACCAAAGTAATTCAAGTAATTCAGGTGTAGTGAAACACTTCTAATTTTAAATTCAGAAGCATTAAGGAGTGAGTTGGATTATTGGCTCTAGCACTTAGTTGATCCTCTTTCTTATCATCCTTGACTTTTAAAGCCTGGCCTTTTTAAAATGTTCTTCAGAAATCCATGTGCTCACAGCATTTGATTCATTAATTTTGAAAGACTATTATAAAGGTCTTTTAAGTGATAAGTTCAGAGATACCTAAAACCCCAGTGTGAACATACACAATTAAAAGAAAGAACTCTGTAAAAATGTCATAATGAATCAGAAGTTCCAAAGTGAATCTTGGGTGAAAGGAGGCTGATCATATTTTACAGGCAAGTCATTTTTTTAAAAAAGTCTGAATCTTCACTAAATGGATCCTTGGAATTGGAGGTGGGCAGAGGATCAAGAACTCCCTTTGTGTCCCCATGCTGTAATTGTTTTTAATATATACATTTGTAAGCCCTTTATTTTTATTATTTATTATCAAGTGCTAGAAAGGGATAAAGAGAAAACACATTATATAGATATCAAGCTAAGTGTCTAAGGAAAGCAGGTACCTATTTTTATCATAGAAGCCTAGGCATAAACTCAATTAACTTTCAAGATATCTTTATTCCTTCCCTTCCTTTCTTCCTTCCCCTCTTGAAAGATATACCAGTTAGCAAGAGTAGTAATGAAATTGCTACTATTAAAATCCCAGATTTTATCCACTACTCCCTGTTGTAGTGTATATGTATTTATAATGTATATATCTACAGACGAACACACATATGTAATATGTAATTGTATGTTATAATCTGCACAAAATACCATTACAGATTAAGAACTGTTTATAAAATGAGCTTCTGATTGCTTAACTAAATTGTATTCTAGCATCGATGTGAACTATTTTCAACTAAGTAGCAATAGTGGTTTTACATATTTTAATCTGTTATCACCAAAGATGTCGTTTACTTGACTTAATTTTCCAATTATATACAGTTTGTTTGCCACTGTATTGGCACAGCAGAGGTAAAATTTTGCATCGCTATGTTGTTTCAAACTTAAACAGTTTTTCCAGTTAGCTAGACAGAAACAAACCAGTAACTACTACTTGATCTGCGCCTTGAGACAGAATTAGAATTATTCCAGGGAGAGGAGAAAGAAAGGTAAAGGGCCTTCAAGACTGGGGAAGAGTGTTCAAAAACAGAGAAGGGACAGGGATGGCAATGGAAATTGGAGGGCAGCGAGGAGGGAGCCCTGCTGTGAGCAGGAGTAGGGGAGTGGGTATTGGACAAGGTTGGAGATACTCTGCATACATATGCAGTGCCCCCATCAGAGAGAACTTGAACAGTCAGGCTGAGAAGTGGTTATCTTACTGCATTAAAAGCAAATACATTTAGGCAAAGAGGAAAGAATAAAGACTAAGAGAAGATCAACAAGAAAAAAAAAAAAGAAGAAGAAGAAGAAACAATTGCCAAGTCTCAGAAGACTAGAAAGAAAAATGGCTAAACACAAGCACATCTTAGAAAAGTGAAGACACACAGGGATTTCACCCTACATGGTACAATTCTGCCATTCACTGCAGGCAAGACAAGTTTACCATAATGTGTTTTTCCTCCAGAAAAAACCTGACGAGCCCCAGAATCATTCACAAGCCAGAATTTCTGGAACTCCTTATCCATCATTACCAGTAGATGAGATGAAACCTATCTGCTCTCTTAGAATACATAAGGGTTAGAGAGGAATTGTAGATAGAAGTCACAAATGTTATCATTTTTACTTTACATCAGGTAGATAAATAATTTCACTATTTTTTTTCCTGGAATGATAGTTTATTGCTTGCACAGTGGTGGGAGACTGTCTGCATACACAGAGTTTATGAAGCTGTATTTCTCACACTATGATCTGCAGACCACCTCTGGCAAAACCTCTGGATTCTAGAACCTCTGGATTTCTCTGTTAAGGCATGCTGAAAGAAAATCTAGCACAGGGAACAAAGAAGCGGTGTTTTCAGCAAGCACTTTGCATGAATCTGTTACACACCAAAGTTTGAAATACAGGAGTATAAGGAGTACTCAAACAGCAATTGCTGAGAGAGTCAACCTGGTGAAGTTACTTTTCCTTAATGATACTTAAGTTTCTTTTAATTCACAGCTATAGGAAGGCATCAAACATACTAGCTGAGATAAAATTTTACAGTAATTGTGTTTGCTCAACAAACACAATATATATGCTTGCACAATACTAAAATAATATGTTGATATAACTACATTTTTTCAGATGTTAACTACCAGTGATTTAGACTCTGAGGGTGAAAACTCCAACAGCCATGATTAAGGTACGCATCCTGAGTGGATTCTCTTTCACTTTTAGCCCGCTGGTTGTTCTATCACCGTGTTAGTCTCATGCCTTCTGCTTCTGTGTTCTGTAACCCAAATGGAGTGCTGCCCATTGTAAATTCCTAATAAAGACTTGTTAAATTAAATTGTGCTTGATTTTCCCCTCTGGTGATGCAAAACAAAGTAACATGCCATCCAGAGTTGTGAAGGAAGGAAAATAGCTTTTCACAGGTAGCTAGATTCAAGCCATATCTTGTTTAACATCATATTCAGAGCTACTGATAGTCCAGCTAAATCATAAAATTTAAAGCCGTATCCTGCCTTATTTTCCTTCACTTTTCCCTTATGTATGATTTTTACCTTTCGGGCCTTTCCTTACATGTTATGACTTCTGCCTAAAATGCCTTATCACCCCCTAAAACCTATCCCTTCTTCCTGTTTGCCTGTCTAGATGAAATATGTTCAACCCATGACTATCCACAATTTGTTACCATTTCCCTCTCATGGCAGTAAAATATACCTTATTTTTCTCATGTTTATGAAGGTATAATTTCTTGTTTATATAAATGTCTCCAAAGGCAGATTCTCTTTGCTCCCCCCTTTGAGCACCTAGGTGGACACAATAGGTGCTCAAATATACTGACCAAAATCAAAGAATTAATATCTAATCAAGAAAGCCAGCTCTGGGAGGACTGTATAAGGACAGATGCCTTTTTGCCTCATTGGCACTGTAAAATGACCTTGCTAGAAAAATTTGCTTTGACTCGGATGTAGAGCCATTCTATCAGTCCTAAACTGATGACTATCTTACGTTGGCCAAATACCAATAGATATTTTTGAGATTTTCATTTGCACATAGTACCATGGTTACCAGGTAAACACACAACGTGTGGAGAGGAATTCAATTCTTTCTTTGTGACTCATTGACATTCCACCTAAGTAAGCTCTTGTGCATTTGTTTTAATTATTCTTTCTAGAAGTTTTAGAGACAGTTAAGTAAAGGAGTTCTAATGGCTAAAAGTCTATAAAAATAAAAAAAATTAACAATGGTCTATAAGATTTTATGACAAGGATGGAACACAAGATAGGAAGGACATGCTATGTATTTAAATGCGTTGGAATCCATTGTCAGAGCCACTGTGTGAGACACTCATTGCACAGACAGGCATTGAAATGAGTGAGAGACTGAGGTTCAGCGGAGCTCAACCAAGGGTTCCAAAAGACTCGGGGGGAGGGGGGGGGAAAGCCCAGAACTTTTAATAGTTCTTTGAAAACATAAATTTTGGAAGAATACATTTCTTAGAATATTTCAATCTTATGTCTAATATATTACCCCGAAGAGTAGTCTCTTCTCTTGCCTAAAAGCCGAAGACTAAATAGTAATTTATCCCCTGACATAGTGGATGTTGAGGGTTTGTATTATGGGACTAAGAATTACCAGAGATAAAATAGAGTTACTTCACTAGAATTTGTTTTTCCTCAGGATCTACTGTATTATACACCACCCTATCCCCCTAATTCATATATTGACACTGAAAAATACCAGGTCGTCAAGTTTAGCTATAAATTACTTCACACCCCTAGAAGCACTGGCATTCCAGAAAGTAAATTAATTTTTCACTTTTGGTTTCAGATTACTGACTTTTGGTAAAAGGGTTATGCTAATTTTTCTGGTGAAGTGTCAATTGATGAGTCCCATAGGGTACAGTTTAAATGCTACAAAGATCACGTGTCCTTATCAAATATTTTTAGGCAATTGTGAAACCAAATGAAGAGATTTATCCTACTCCTACCCCCAAAATAATGGGGGAAAAAAGAGAGAACAAAAAATCTCTAAAAATCTTTAACTTATTACTGCATAATGGCTATATGACAATACATTTAGCCTCTGTTTTATTTTGGATATGTTTTATTGAAATATGCAAAACATTAAACAGTTTTAAAACCTGTACAGAAATAATAAAATGGAAGCTATCCTTTCATGTCGCCCTTTGGAACGGAAGTTAGGAAGCTGTTATACATATTTTCTCCAAATCTGCCTTGAAATATGCATAAATTCACATGACATCTTGGTAAATGTATTTCCCTAAGAAGATTCCATGCATTTCAGGAAGTGTATAATTTGGCAATTACTAAAGAAATTATTCATTTCTCATGTATAAAAAATAAATAGTTGCATTAAATACATCTAACCTGTCAGAATGTGACGTATGGTTGCCTCCAGCAATAGCAACGTATGTGCTCTGCTCATTCAATTTAATAATACATTTTCAATAATAAATAAATTAGGTCATAAATTTGTGTTATGTACTGGAACCTAGAAATAATTCTCCTTCTCTCCCTCCTTTCTTTCTCTCAACACCTCCCCACAATTTTTCTCTCTCATCTCTGTACGTCTTTTTTTTTTTAACACTCAGTACTCAATGTCTTTTGAAAATAATAAAACAAGTATTATGCCAACAGAAAAATAAATAGTCCAAAAGGAAAATGGGCAATAATGAATATGATCAATAATTCTTAAGAACTCTTCCTTATAACTTTATTGACTTTTTACATCTCTAATCCTCTTTTTTCCTAATAGAACCCTCTGAGGATCTATAACATTCTTTCAACAATTCAACATCAGTGGAAATCAAGGCCCACTGAGGTCACATGATTGGGCAGTCCGTAGGAAGTACTAATTCCTGTTTGATGAATAAGGCCATTGGTGCTGAAAAGCAGAAGAAACATCTGGCAGGGGGTGGGGGAAGCCTGCAGCTACCAAGAAACCAGCCACTGAGAAGAAGCCTGCAGAAAAGAAACCCACCACGGAAGAAAAGTAGCCTGCTGCATGAACTTAAATTTGTTTATTCCATAAATGTCAAATCATTTTGAACTGCTAATTTTGAATAAAGCCTGATCAAAGGCAGTGAGAAACATGAACTAAAAGGAAGTAGTAATTAGTAGCATATTTAGTTTGAGAGTAGTTTTCTTGTCTTTGGTTCCATATTCTTTCTATGGAACAAATAAATAGATAAGATTGGAATGCTAATTCTCTCATTTAATTGTGCTAGCTCCATGGCTTGTTTCGTATATATTCTTGTTTGAAATTCTTTTTCTTTGCCTCTGTCCTAATACACAAATTTAAGCAGTGAAAAGGGGTGTTCTTGCTTTGATCCCAAAGACAGAGTTCTGTCTCATGGGCTGAACTGCACCTGGTGTTAAATGCCAAGGTGATATATGAATAGGGAGTGACTGAAAATTAAGACCCAGAGGCTAAGAAAACAGGACCAAATGCAGGTAATACTACAGATTTTTTTTTTTTTTTAAGCAATGAAGCTGGACAAGCAAAATAAACTCTCTTCTTGAAATATACAATGTAGGGCGCCTGGGTGGCTCAGTCGGTTGAGCGTCTGACTTCGGCTCAGGTTATGATCTCTCGGTCTGTGAGTTCGAGCCCCGCGTCGGGCTCTGTGCTGACAGCTCAGAGCCTGGAACCTGCTTTACATTCTGTGTCTCCCTCTCTCTCTGCCCCTCCCCCACTCATGCTCTGTTTCTGTCTCAAAAATAAATAAACATGAAAAAAAATTAAAAAAAAAAAAAGAAATATACAATGTAGCTCTCTTAGTGTGAGGGAAGCTGAGGTATTTTTATATTAGTTTTTTAAATTTGTTTATTTTTGAGAGAGACAGAGAGCATGAGTAGGGGAGGGGCAGAGAGAAGGGACAGATAATCCCAAATGGGCTCCATGCTATCAGCACAGACCCTGTCACAGGGCTCGAACCCATGAACCATGAGATCATGACCTGAACCAAACCCAAGAGTTGTGCATTTAACTGACTAAGCCACCCAAACACCCCTGAGATTTTTTTTTTTAAGCAGCGGTTAAAACTTGACATTTTTTGTAAATTAGAAGTATGGAGTGTGTAAAAGGAGTTGGGGGTAGGGTCCTGCTATGGCCAGTGGTTGGAAGTTTCAATGTGTTCTTAAGTGAAAGCATCATTGCTAAGGTCTTTAGGCTATAAATGTACTTGTTTGTAAAGGAAGTATTTGGGATTTTGTAAGGTACATGGTTGTTCATGAGGGGCACAGGATAAAAAAAGCAACGTAAGTTAGAATTAGATAAATAGGAGCCTTAATCCCAGCTTTACCACTGATTAGCTATGCATTCTCAGAAAGCAGAGATTCAAATTTTCAACTAGTGACATGATGAAGAGTTGTTGTAATATTTAAATAAAATGAAGCATGCAGGTCCTCACTAAATATTTACTGAGTATTCTCATCTTGTTCCTTATAGGTCCAACCTTGCTTCTCTACCTTGCACTTTATTGATACTCTATTGAATTAGTCTCCTCTTCTTGTATATTTTGGATTCAGACAATGAAAAGTGAGAGAAAAAATTGACGTAGGATTTCTTTCCTCAGGTCCTTTCCTATGAGGTTGGTGGAAACCACTTTTCTGTACCAAAGGAGGACCAGGGTGTCCATCCAGATGCCCCTCTCCGACCCCACAGTTTCCACTTCTCCTGGGTTCTGATTAACCCTCTTTTACCTAACCCATTCAGACCTAGGGTAATAGTGACTTTCCTGCTATGATTATCTCCAGAGTGTCTCATCATTACTTGTTGACTTCCTTCAAACCCCTCACACCTTTGTAAACAGTCCCTTTATTAAACTCTCTTCAAACACCCCTTTTTGATATGCCATCTTCTCTCCAGCCAGGACACCAGTGGAATCATTATTATCATTATTACAATTATTACAGAGTGGTCTCACTGAATGCCATGCCAAATGCTCCTAGAAGGCGATTCATGGTAACTGCCTTGATGATTGTGACAGCCACCAAGCGACACATGGAAATACAGAACTGTCAAACTTGTAATTAATTATCTAAAGGTCAGACATCTTGTAAAGGGACTCAAAAGTGTTCATGTCTATTGAAAAGTGAACTAATTTACTAATTATATATATGTACATCTGGTTGTATATTGTTAAAAATTGCACAAACATGTATCTGTCAAATTCTGTAAACTGTAAATGTAAAACTAAGACAAAAATAGTTTTATCTTTTACATTATGAGAATCATGAAATATACATCTTCTAAGGAGTGGCTAGGATGCGAATTGGGGAGAGAGGCCTCTGCCTTCAATCTGGGGAGGCAGATCAGAGGGATCACAGCTATGACAAGCTCGTCCTGCCCTGACCCGTGTCACTTACTCCAGTGGCAGACACACTCTGGGGACTGGTTTCACTGGGATACACAGCAGCAAGTAAAATCTATTCCACTGCATGACAAAAATAGAAGATCTTAAGGACTGGGCTTAATGAATTAAAAAATACTGGCAAAAGATGGGGCACCTGGGTGGCTCAAACAGTTAAGTGTCTGACCTGGGCTCAGGTCATGATCTTATAGTTCATGAGTTTGAGTCACCTATTGGGCACTGTGATGACAGCTCAGAGCCTAGAGCCTGCTTCAGATTCTGTGTCTTCCTTGCTTTCTGCCCCTTCCCCGCTTGCTCTCTCTCTTTCCCTCCCACTCTGTCTCTCTCTCAAAAATAAAGATTTAAAGAAAAATTAAAAATAAAATACTGGCAAAAGATACAAAATAGAATAGGATCAAAACAGGTTTTTAATTTAGAATGCTACGAACCACATCAGTTAAATAATTTTAGTAGCCTAACTTTTAGAAATTACACACTGGCTGACATTTTTCAGTCACTTTCTCTGGAGCAATTTAATACATATCAGAGAATATCAGCTGATTCACTTTAACAAAGCCAGAGCAAAATAAATTAGGGTGAGAGATTCTCCTCCTAGTAAATATTGAGAAGATGGGCATTCATTTTCCGGATGTTCCTATCAGTGAGATTTCCAATAACGCACAGTTTCAGGCAATTCACTCCTTCTACCTCATTTGGTTGACCCATGCATTGGGATTGATTGCCACAGGTTTAATATAGCTACAACTAATGGCTTGTAGATTGTTTTATAATCAAACCTTGGTTGAAATGTCTATTAAAGTTTGCCCCAGGAATCAGAATGTCAGAGTACCTGGGACAAATGACTTTCTCCAAGTCAAGTGTAAAAATGCTTCCTAACAAGGTAGCCTAGTAGTTGTTTATTTTAGAATTTACAAAAATTAAGAAAAACAAACCATAACTTAAAAAAGTTTATTGGTGTTTTAAATGGGGACATGTCTAGAGGTAAAATGTATTTTACTGGCCATTGGGAAATTGATGGATAACGTAAATCCTGAAGATGTGTGGTTGCTTTTCACTTACAATGTTGGCTGTAGTTTTGCCATCAATGCACACAGACATCACAGATATCAGACTAGTAATCATGAACTTAATTCAAATATGGACCTTTTTAAGTCATTTGGACTTTGTTTTCTTAAGAATGAACATCTTATGGATTCAAATACCAAGGGGGAAGACGATAAATTGAACCCAATTATCTGGGTCTTATCATGGAACCAGAATTTGTTCTCTGATTATATTTTTAAATAATTATTTCTTTGTTGTGCTTATGATTTGTGTCTTATAACTTGCACTGACATAATTACTTCAAACTATCTAAAAACTAATTTATGTTCAACGTAAGTTGAGTATATCTTGATGCATAGTAAAAGCAATTATATAAGTGAAGTCTTTGTATTTTTTAAACAAGAAAAAAAGGGAAAGGAATACCAAAATGTCTCAAACTGACTATTGAGCAGGAAGAATTAGGTAAGGACAAAAAATATAATTTTGAAAAACCTTTACTATTAGGGCCTAATACATGTGGTTATTATTGAGGGTGATGATGTACTAGTCCAACTCAACACATGACTAATTATAATTGACTTACCAACAGAAAAATGTGACAAATTCTCATCTCTGTGCACAGAGAGTTTGAAACCTACTTCTTAGGTTTAATTCAGGCGATTCCATTAATATAGTTAACATAACCAAATATTTTGACACATATTTATTTAAAAATACCATATATTCAAGTATATCTCAGTAGATTTTTATGTATCTAAGAGCATTTAAAAAACTACAGTGTGAATATAATTAAAATCTTAAACTTAGAAATAATGACATCACAAGAGGACTAAGATCAAAATTTTGAACCATATTGTTCATGGTATAACATCTTGCATCCAAATATTTCTCACTGTGTCATGTGCTTTGACTAGTTAAAAAGACAGTTTGCATAAATATTCAAGAGATACAAGAATGAGCATTTCTTTACCTCAACTGGTTTCATACTTACTCTTAAAGAAGGATTATCTCTTTGATTAAACTCAAACTAGAAATCATTGCAAAGAAAGAATTAAAAACTCCCAAGTTTTCAAATACGGGTAAATGTATGAAGCAGGAAGTAGAAGTTAAAGGGTAGTTACATTAGTTATAAACAAAGATGCGCCCTTATTCTTGTGTACAAAATCATAATATTTTCAGAAGGGCATATTAAAAAAATTATGGAAACTTTACTGTAACAAACAGTCCTTATTCTTCAATGACATGTTTTCTACTTAGTTATACTTCTGCTTGCCCACTTGATTTTATTTGATCATTCTGACAGGTAAACACCATTGCATCTTAGAGGTGCCTGGGTGGCTTAGTCAGTTGAGTGTCTGACTCTTGATTTCAGCTGAGGGTCATGAAATCAAGCCCTGCATCCAGTTCCACACTGGGCATGGAGTCTGCTTAAGAGTCTCTCTCTCCCTCCCCCTCTCCCCCTTTCCTCCACTAAGACGTGTGTACTCTCTCTCGTTCTCTCTCAAAAAAGGAAATAAACAAACACAAAAATCACTGCATCTTAGTAAAACATATATATTTCCTGTTATCTTTTAGTCATTTGTTATTTTGCTCTTGATGGGTTGAAGATTTTGTTTGATTAGATTTGTGTTTTGATAACTTGTCATCTGTGATTATTTGGAATCAACGTGAAAATAAAAGTATGAAAGTGTTTTTTGTTGTTGTTGTTGTTGTTATTGTTAATTGTTTTTAGTCTCTGCTCATGCCTTAGTGCCATTTTTAGGAGGGAAGCTAAGACAGCAGAGAAGAAAATGAGGGAAAAACATGAATAATACACAGTTATTAAATGTCTTTATACATCAAAATTCATTATATTGTTTAAGAAATATAAAATTATATTACCAAATTATATTTAATTAGAAAAGAATACAGTAAAAAATGAGCAATAGTTTTTTAAAAAAATGTTTTGAATTGCCTGAGGCTGCTTTGATCTTCAACACTAGCATGGTGATCTTTAATAGGTGTTCTTAAGTTCATGTGATTGATTTCCTAACCCTCATTATGTATCTATAAATCTTATGTTCCTTTCTAGGAGAATAGAGAGCCCTTGCACATCACAGAACAGGAATCCGACCTCTTGCACAACCCTTTCAAATACTTAAAGCTGTAAATAGGCACCACTAAATCTACATAGAATCAGGAAATGTTTCAGGCCACTGCCCCTCCTCACTGATCAATGACCCCCTGTCCCTTTAAAAACCTCTTGACTAGGCAGAAACCACAGAGTTGGCTTTTGGACAAGAATCTTCCTTCTCCTCAGGTGGCCAGGACTGCTGAGTAAAGCACATATTCCTTTCCAATCAACAGTCATCCCCTGACTAGTGGCCTTTTGAGCAATGGGCACCTGAACTTGGGATTTGGTAACAAATTTTGGCAAGCCAGCCAGGAGCCAGTGCTCCTGTGGCATCCAGTCCCCCCTGGGAACTAGAAACCAGAGCAGTTGTCTAGG
Organism: Paguma larvata; assembly: GCA_030068075.1. NCBI lineage: Eukaryota > Metazoa > Chordata > Mammalia > Carnivora > Viverridae > Paguma > Paguma larvata. The sequence goes on along the minus strand of CM057839.1, from coordinate 48,836,075 downwards.
GCAGCATTCCAGGGCTTATTTGTTCATTTCCTGGGCTAGTAACTTGGATGACTGGTAGATGTTAGCTGCTCAGGGCTAGTTGGTCTCAGGGAGAGAATCTGAAGAATCTGTTCCTGCAGCTGCCGAGACTTCCTTTGTCTTGGGGAAATTCCCTGTTGATTCCTGACACTTGCTCTTTGACTTGAATGGAAAGGAAAAGAACATCTGGGGTAAGTTGACAAGCTTTTGGACTGGGTAAGTTTGTTGAAAGTGCACACCAACGTAGTTTCTCTTTCATGAAGTGCTAGGAACTTTTGTTTTCGTTGCCTGTGCTTTCCCATTCTGGAAGTGGCACGACTGTTGGGAGAAACTAAGAACTTGAATAATGCTCAATTCCTCCTGGATTTTGGGCAACTATGTCTTTGGTTTATGTGTATTTGTGTTTATCATCTTTAGTGTAATGGGAAGTTCTATCTCTATCCTGCCAACATTGGTTCAAATTTTGAATAAATGGAAGGAGTATAGTCAGGAATATATGACTAAACAAAAGCTGATATTTTATTGTAATGCTGTCTGGACGATGTACTATCTAGAATCAGATGAGAGTTGGCCCCTAAATGGATCTTTAAACCTTTACACCATTTTACAACTAGGAGTATTTTGTCAAAGGGCAAGAAAGGATGGTGAGATACCTTATGTTCAGGCTTCTTATCTTTACATAATAAAGATACTGCCCAGGAAAAAAAGTGAATTAATGGTGCAAAGACAAAGAGAAAAACCAAAAATTTTCCTGATGATGCAAATGCAAAATAGAATGGTTAGGAAGAATACGTGGCAAATCTAATTCTACCGCCCCCTCTGTTGGAGCTCTTACCTCCACCTTCTCCTCTTCACCATCCTAAATGATGGAACAAAGGAATCCTCGAACAGTCTCTCCCTTTAAGACCTGACACAGCACCCAAATTGGACAGAGAGCACCCACTATGGGGGCTGGGCAATATCCTTAGGGCAACAGCCAGTAGAGGGCATTGATGCTCAAGCACGGCCTCTCAGACATTATTGGACATATATTCCTTTTCCAACTTCAGACGTCATGAGTTAGAAAAATACTAACCACCCCTGCCCTGTAGTGAGACCCTCCAAAAATAGTAGAACTCTTTTTGAGCATTTTTGCCCCTCATTGGGTCAGCTTGGGCAGATATACAAGCTTCAATAAGTACCATGTTAACTGCACATGAAAGACAACTAGTATTAGAGCAAATGAGGAAGTCCAGTGTCTCCATCATGAGGACCCAGCCCAGACCCCACATCCAGCACCTGCCTTCCCATTGGTTGAGCCCAACTGGAACCCAAACCAAGGGGGTTTACCTGGATTTCAGCGTTATCAGCAGTGCATCTTGGCAGGTTTAAATAAAAGGCTCCCAAGCAGTACAGTTTGAATAAGATTCAAGAACTGAGACAAGATGCAGCTGAAAATCTGGCTTGGTTAGAAAAGATTTACCTAGCTTATTGGAAATATATGGCCATATAACCACAGGCCCCTTTATTTGTAGGGTAATATCCACATGGCAAACATGGCATTCAAATGGCACAGAGTGCCTGATATAAGGAGAAAGCTCTAAAAGGAGAAAAGGGTGGTAGGAATGAAACTATCACAGCTACTTTATATAGCCTAGTATTTATTGCATGTGAAGGAAAAGGGCTCCACAAGCCACAGTCAGTGGAAAGTGTGGAAGGCAGGGATGGGAAAAAGAAAAGTAACTGACCTCTACGAAATAAGAAAGGAGCTATTATTGGTGAGAACCCGTGCTACTACTGCAAAAAGGGAGGGCATGGAAAGGGGAATGACTGAAATTGAAAGGAAAACAAAGGCAGGATGAAGAGACAAGGTATAAATAAATGATGATGGAAGGAGAGGAAGATGACATGGAGAGGCTCCCTACCATCTCACTGATTCTATTACCATTCCCTCACAGGATCCCTGGGTACAACTTCCAGTGAGGAATCAGCTGATGGACTTCTTAGTGGACACAGGGGCCATGTACAGCATCTTGAATATTAAATTGATACAAAATACCCAGAAGGCAGTCTCTGTAATTGAGGGTCTCAGGTCAAGCACAACAAAGACCTTTCCTACAACAACTGGAATGCAAGTTTGGTGATTTTTCTTTGAGACATCATTTTCCTTATATTCCAGAATGTCCAATCTCACTGTTTGGACAAGACTTGCTTTGTAAACTAAATTCTCAGGTAGCTCTCTCCAAAGAAGCAAGCACCTACAAATAGAGGTCCCTTCAGGTAAAGTGCTCTCATTACAAGCTGTTAGAACTCAGGTTAAGACACCAGAAACAGAGCCATTCCCTCCAGAAATCAATAAACAAGTAAGTAAAGTGATTTGGGCAGATATAGTGACAGCGAGGGCAAAACATGTGACACCTGTATGAACAGACCTGAAAGAGGAGATTGCCATCTCTAGGAAAAGGCAGTACCCTTTAAAGAAGGAAGCTCTAGAAGATATACAGCCAAACTTGCAGAAATTCTTGAAATATGACTTAATTTTAACTTGTTGATGGCCATACAATAAATACTACAATTCTTCCAAAAAAATACTCATGAGTACCATTTTGTATAAGACTTACAGGGCATTAATTAAACTGTACAAGACATACCTGACTTTGCCCAATCCATACACACTAACTGTAATAGTTGATGATTATGGATGGTTGATTGTACTATATCTTAAAGGAAGCCTTTTTCTGCATTCCCACAGAGAAGGCCTAATTGTTGTTTGCTTTTGGATGGCAGAACCCAGAAATCAGAACTACCTCCCAAAACTATTGGATGGTGTTACCATAAGGATTTAAAAATCACCTCTACCCTACTATTTTTGGTGAACTCTTAGCAAAGGATTTGAGAATGATAGAATTAGCTGATAGGATTTTATTACAATATGTATATCATTTGTTAATTGATAGCCTCACTTACGAAGTTTGTCTAGACAATACTATTCTAGTTTTAAATCATTTGGCAGACTGTGAATATAAAATGCCACCATACAAGCCCCAAATTTGTAAATAAGAGGTTGTTTATCTTGGCTTTCAGCTATGTCAGGGACAATGTATCCTCATCGATAGGGAAAAGAAAACAGTTTTACTTCTACAAACCCTCAGAAATCATTGACAACACTGGGAGTTTTGGGGAATGGCTGGTTTCTGTCAGTTCTGGATTCCAAATTATGGTTTGATAGTCAAGCCTTTATATAAAGTTCTAAGAGAATTGGATTAGAAGCCTTTAAATTGGACTATGGACTATCAATTGGCATTTGAGACAATAAAGGAAAAACTGGCAACTGCCCCAGTTCTGGGATTTCCAAACCCTAGAAAACCCTTTAATCTATACATACATGAAAGGCAAGGTCACATATTGGGGGGTCTTCATACACATGCTTGAGGATAGTCTGCAACCGGTGACCTATTTCTCTGAGCAATTAGAACCCACAGCCAAAGGGTTCTAATTGTGATATACTCCAAGAGGCAGAAATGTTAATGGTTGGGGAAGAGCTAATGGTGTATGTGCCTCATCAAGTATTAACCCTTTTAGAACAGAAATGGAGATACTGGCTAACAGCAGGAAGAAGAAGTGAATACTAAGCTACATTGTTGGGCAATCAAATGTGACTTTATGGCTACAATAGCATTGAATCAGAAACTCTGCCACCTGATAACCTGAGCAACACCTCAAGTAAGCATCAATGTGTTAAGATCATTGATGCAGTATATTCTAGTCAGTCAGACCTCCTCAATCAACCACTGCCTGCATCAGATTATGGGTTATTTACAATGGTAATAGAATCATGGACAATGGCAAGCAGTGATCCAGATATGTGATGGTCACATTGGTTCAGATAATAAAAGCCCACACTCTTCCCCCAGCTACCTCTTCACAACAGGCAGAACTGATTGTTCTAACATGGGCCCTTGAGTTATCACAAGGGGAAAAGGTAAACACAAACTCAAAATATACTTTTATGGTAACTCATGCGCACAAGACAATGTGGAAAGAGAAGCGTTTCTGGATCTCCCCCAACAATGACATTAAACATTCCCAAGAAATCCTGTGATTATTAGAAGCTATCTATATTCCTGCTGAAGTAGTGATTATGCATTGCCCAGGGGACCAGAAGGGGAATTCTCAAATAGCAAGAGGTAACTGGTTAGCAGATGCAACAGCCGGAAAAGTGGCCAAAAACTCACATTTCATAGCAGCCCTTATTGCTCGAGTGGATCTGTCTGCCTTTAAACCCCAATACAGGCAATATGATGGAGAGAGAACACACAAAAAAACGGGACTTTAACAAACAGACTCCACTGCTTCACGGAAAATGAACTCCCATGGGATAATACTATTACCTGAATAGGTAGTATTACCTATTCCCTGAATAGTGTATCTAGTCTTAAAGCATCTGCGTGAAGGATCACACTATGGGAGGGATGTTTTATTGGATTTTATTAGGCTTCATTTGAAAGACAATTATCTATAGAAAATGGCCCACACAGGCACCAGAGAGGTACTATATGTGCAAAGAATAATCCAAACAATGAGAGACACACAACACATCAAGAGATACAATATAAATTGGCATGTCCTTTGGGGATTAGCAGATAGACTTTACCCACATTCCTAGGACTACTTGGAATTGGAATTATTTACTAGTATTTATAGATATCTTTTGGGGATGATTTGAAGTGTTTCACCACCTTAACAGAAAAAAAGTTCAAATATCGTAAGACTCTTGCTAAAGGAAATTATTCCTATATTTGGTTTATCCAGCACTATTCAGAGTAATAACAGGCCTGCCTTTCTCTGTGAGCTGGTATATAAAGTAAGTGCTGCTTTACAGATCATCCAGAAATTACATCCCTCATAGAGACCTCAATCAACAGGGAAAAAGGAGAAAAAAATGAATCATACATTGAAAAAGACTTTGACTAAAAGCTGTCAAGAGACTAACCTGAAATGGGATAAGACTGTACCTATTTCCCTGCTCTGCATGAGGATTGTTCCCCAAAGTGGGCTAAAATTAAGCCCTTTTGAGATTATATTTGGGAGAGTCTTTTAGGCCTAGGCTCTAGGGACAGCACCTTTAGAAAATGAATGTAAGATTAAACAGCATGTATGACATTTGAGTCAAATATTAACTGTTTGCACAAGTTTGTCCTCTCCAGGTCTATGTATCTTTTGGATGAGCCGCTTCATCCTTTGAGGACTGGAGATGAAGTACTATTAAAGACCTGGAAAAATCAAGGGCCTGATCAAGAGTTGGCTAAGAAATGGATAGGGTGTTATGATGTCTGACTAACCATCATCTCTCTCTAAAACTTTCAGGTGTAAAGCCATGGATACACTACACCAGAATGAGGAGGATTCTAGCTACTGATGACAAAGAGGCCACTGAAAGTCCCTGCTGGGAAAGTCATCCTATTCAAGATTTACAATACCTTTTTAGGAAAAGAAATATATGACAGCTATGTTCAATCTGTGGTCCATATTAACCATGTCTTCTCTCTCCCTAGGTTGGAAAGACGACGCAGTAGTACAGGTACACCTCAACTCAGTATAGGTAACATGTTCTACTGATTGTTGGATATGTCATCCATGGTCATGCTGGAGCATGGAGACCTCTTGGTCTATCCTTTTCTAAAACCTGAAGGCAATTGATTTCCAATTTATAGGCACCAATAATAATGTATAGGCTTAAGATAGCTAGCTTCTCTCAAAATGATCATGAGGTACCCAATGTGTCACAGTCCTCTAATTACTATACTAAAAAGGTTATCTTCAAAGGACAGAAGACAGACATGTATTTCTCAATTAGATATCACATAAAACCACCTCCCAAAAGGAAGCAACTCCCTATGCGTAAACAATAGTCTGTTTTCTTTCCGGCTATGGACAATATCCATAGCCAAGTTCAGGTGGGCCCAAATTGGATGGAATTAGCTGCCCTATTGCTGAGCTGATTCTAAGACCTGAGAAGACCTGTTCCAGTTGGGTTTGTCTTTATTTGCAAATTAGTCATGGCCACAGACTGTATTACAAAGATTTTTACCCCAAAACGGTATCTTCTGGCCACCCTGGTGAACCCCTTCTCCCTTCATCCTGCTAATAAAACCAAATATTGGGCCACCTTCCTAAAATCATTTCCAAGACTGACTTGTGAACTCCCAGGCAATATCCCTGATGGGGGTGAATATTTCCTTCATTATATATTGTTGCTATTGTGGGGAGCTGATGCCCAATAACATGTGCTTTGCAGTCTGTCTCAAACTCTCACCATTGGGGCTAATAAAACTGCCAAATATTTGGTTGACTTACAAAATCACTAGAATCCCTTGCTAAAGTTGTCCTGGATAACTGTATGGCTCCTAACTGAGCCTAACTGAGCAAAAGGGTGTTTGTGTTGTTGTTAATTTGTCTGGCTGTACATATATCAATACCTCCTCAGAGGTAGAAACTGGTATTGATAAAATCAGACAGCAAGCCACTCGGTTACAGCAAATCCTATATTTCTACCTTCGCTGGTCCAGGGAGGATATGATTGGTTCACAAACCTCTTTTCCCAGATACCATCAGGACTTAGGTCCATATTACAAGGCATACTAAAATTAAGAGTCGTCTTCATGCTAGTGGTACTATGTGTATACAGAGGAATTAAGCTCACTACAATTGTGTATTAAAAAAAACTTCTAGTAAGCCACATCAGCAGTCATAAATAAATGCTTCAAATCCATATTAACATATTCCATCCCGAGGTCCTGAATATACCCTGTATCAGCATGAAGAAGATACAGAAGATGAACCTTCTTCCTTAATACCATAGATATGGAATGGTAAAATTAGCAGTGGGGAATTAAAGCTGCCTTGATCTTCATAACTAAGCATGGTGATCTTTAATAGGTGTTCTTTAGTTCATGTGATTGATTTCCTAACCCTCATTGTATATCTATAAATCTTACATTCCTTTCTAGGAGGAGAACAGAAAGCTCTCGTAGAACAAACCTCAGGAATAGAGGACCTCTTGAACAAACAGGAACAGGGATCAGACCTCTTGTACAAACCTCGAGCACCTCTGAAAATAAGCACCACTAAATCTACATGGAATCAGGAAATGTTTCAGGCCACTGCACCTCTTCACTGATCAATGAACCTCTGTCCCTTTAAAACACTTTTGGCTAGGCAGAAACCACAGAGTTGGCTTTTGGACAAGAGACTGCCTTCTCCCCAGGTGGCTGGCCTCCTGAATAAGGCTCATATTCCTTTCCAACCAACAGCTATCTCTTGAGTATTGGCCTTTTGACCAATGGGCAGCCTAATGTGGGATTTGGTAACATGTCCTTCTCATAATTGGAGACCAGTGAATTAAAAGTTATCAGCAAAAATACTCTTCTCCTTACCTTCTCAATCCTTCTGTCTCTTTCTTCTATTTCCTATTTGAGAAGCCTTGAATTCTTGAAGACTGAGAAGTCTTCCTTATCATCTGAATTTTGACACAAATAACTTTGCTCCAATCAGCATCAAAATAGATAGCTTACTAGGGGCACCTGGGTGGCTCAGTCGGTTAAGGGTCCTCCTTCAGCTCAGGTCATGATCTCACAGTTTGTGAGTGCGAGCCCCATGTTGGGCTCTGTGCTGACAGCTCAGAGCCTGGAACTTGCTTCAGATTGTGTGTTCCTCTCTTTCTGCCTCTCCTCCACTCACATTCTCTCTCTCTCTCTCTCTCTTTCTCTCTCTCTCAAAAGTAAATAAACATTAAAAAAACTAGATATCTTAGCAGATATTCATATTCATGCCCTATTAAAATAACATTTTATGTAATATTCTATTAGTATTTATAGATGGTTTTATACTTTAAATAGTATAAAATTAATTAATGCTTTATATATATTTAAATAGTCCTACTAATATGTAGAAATGCTGGATGATTAAATGAAAAGAATTTAGAAAAGCAAGATTATTTATTATCCACTGTACTTAAAGCTTAAAAGTGCTGAAAACAATTTTATTAGTTGTCTCTAATTAGAGTTCAAGGTAAACAATAAAGGAAATTTAAACATAATAAACTCCCCATAATACACCCTATGCAACAATACAAAATTATGCCTAGTATGCTGCTCAAAATTAAGCATTAAAGAAAAGGAGGCATATATCAACATTTACATAACCAAACACATTTATCTTCAGTTGATTAGAGCAAATATGGTCTTTTCAGACAACGTGGCTCTAGTGGGGTGAATTCTTGGTTTTAAATTCTGTATGATAAAAAACAAGGGGATCTCAGCTTAAAGCTGAATTCTTTTATACAGCACATTTTATATCTACCTGAATTCCAGTTTATGTGCCTAATGAATGAGTTACAATGCTCAGGCACCTATTAATAATGAGAAGATGAAGTGAGATAAGATGTGGCTTGCCTGATCTTTGCAAGTCTCCCAGAATCATGATGCACACTGCCTTTTAAACATGCATCTTTAAGAATCGCGGTGTGTGGAAGGATGCTTAGGTTTCAAAAAATCCCTCAGTGATGAAGCAGAGATATCTGTTGTGTCATGACCTCCCAAGAAGCTCTTCTATAAATAAGGATGACACAGACCAAAGAAGACTTTTCCTTTCAGAGAAACAAGGATCACACATGTGCCTGTGATAACTCATGTCTGTTTCATAGAAATGATAAAATTATTATGCTGTGGCCTATTTGGCCAGTTTTGAATCGGAAGCCTTGGAACAAATTCCGTATGTCGGAAACTGAGTGAATAAATGCGTGTTGAATAATGAGGATGATAAATTAAAGAATATACTTGTGATTTATCACTCCTTCCTAGAGAACACCTTAGCAATAGCAAATGTAAACTAAGATGACACCACAAAACAGATTAGGGGAGAATAGCATACAGAATTCCTGAGATTAACAATGAGGAAGGAGGCATTTTAAAAATCCCAGAAGATATTCAAGAGCCTACTGGTCTTGGAAAGATCAGTATTTATCTTGTCCTTTTCATCCAAAAATCTCACTACATTTAAATGTATTTCAAATTGATCTTCATATACTAAAGCATTCATATTGTAATTTAAATCCGACTGATCGAAATAAAAATCAAAGTGCCCTATGTTTATTAAAAACTACAAAACAGAAAGAAAACTATTAATGAATCCCTCTTGGTAATTTATTCACAAACAGACACAAACACGGGGAAGATGTGCTTTTAATAGTGTGGGGCAGGATAATTTATTGGAAAACTCATTTGCGTTTTGTTTTCTCTGCTAAGGGAAAAGCAGAAAGAATGAGAGTTCACTGTGTTTTGTGCTCTACGTTCTTTTCTTCCATCCGTTCTGACTAGGTCCTTGTATTTCTTTGCCTCAGGGGTTTCTCAGGGCCTAAAGCAGAAGGTGCTTGAATATAACCTCTCTTTCTGGCTTTTGTAAAAGTCTAAACCAGGGGTCACAATCTCAAATACCAACAGAGCCAGGATGGCACCTGAGTGAACAAATCTGGACTGGGATGAATTTTTTCCACATAGGTTCAGTTTGTTTGCATATTTATCTCTGCAGGAATATTTTTTACATACACTAAGGGATATATTTCTTCCATTTTCTAAAAAAATATTTAGAATTTTGGTCCACTTCTCTTCTTTTGATAGTGTCAATGAAAAATTGTACCAGAATTAAACAGTCAGGAAAACTTTATTCAAAATTATAACTATAGGGGTCAAGACTGTTGCCACAGGAAAAAGACACTGAAGTCAACTTTGCTGAAACGGAAAGTGGGAGGATTCTTAAATGCTGGGGCAAGCTAATGAAAAATATAGGGGAACACTGGGGAATGCTGCTCTGTGTGGTTAGGTCATCTATATTGGGTTCCTACCATCCCAGAGAGATTGGGTTATAGGACCACTAATTCCTTTGATTATTACATTTCAAAGGAATAGCCCCCAGGTCTTGGAGAAAGATCTCCCTGGGCTATAAAAATGGACAAGAACTTGAGAGAAGATTTACATCTCAAAGGGGCAGAGAAAGAATTCACAATTGCAAGTTTTCTAAATAAGCTCCAAAAAAAGGGAGGTCTGAGACCTATTGCCAGGAAGGGGCCTATATGAAATTTAGTTAACCTGGGGGGAAACTTAAGGCCCTCATGGTCAACAGTGACATAGCTGTAGGGATAGGAAGATAACAGTGCAAGTGTGGTAAGTGGCAAGGACCATCAGGTTAATGTCCTGGGAGATGTTAGTTGTCCTAATGAGGAAACCTGAAGCCTGCAAGGCTCATCTAAATGGAGCAGTAGTGTACTTCTCCAGCTAGTGTTGCATCTATCTATCTATCTATCTATCTATCTATCTATCTATCTATCTATCTTATATTAAGCATCCTAAAAAGAGAAGAAAAAGGGGAAACTGCTCTTTTTGTTCAGGGCTTAGGGCTATAAGAAGTGAAAAAGAGAAAAGACAGTTCAAAAGGAGGATAAAAGACTGCATGGGTAATAGATCATGAAATCAACTTGACTCCAAGCTTTCCTTCCACTGGAATCAGAGGAAGCTAAAGGCTTGGAGTCAAGTAGATGCGATTCAAATTAAAAACAAAATGTAATTATTTTCTGTACAGTAACATTTGCGGAGCAAGAATCATACCCAGATAAAATGCATGGGTGACTTTACTGTGATAACAGTATGTGATAACAGTCTGTGATAACAGCCTATGAAAATAGGCTACTTCATATAATAGGTATGTTCATTAAGGGGAGAGGCTGTGATTCACATTCTACCATCTAGCTGTACGAAAATCCTAATGGGACTTGTTTTCTATAACTGATGTCACTTTCTTTGTTAATCTCCATTCTCATTTATAGAGTACAGCATAGGAGCTGGAGGACTTCAAATTTGCCAAATCAGTCTTTCCATTTTTCAGACTCTCCTTTGCATTTTAGTTTCTTTTGAATTCCATAGTCAGAATTTTAAGTTATATCTTCAAGTCAGGGCTGTTTTTCTTATTTCAGAAAGGTCGCCATTTCTTCTCCCTGTTTTCTTTTTTTCAAGTGGCCCCTGAGTGCAGGAAAACATATATTCTTAGTGAGAGAAAGAGTCTCACCAGTGTCCACTAGGTATTAATTGTCCTGGTTCTTTATTTGGAGATCAAACTTACGGGCAGTATTACATCAAAAGGACCAGTATGTGTAGAGTTTAAGAGCACAGAAGTATGATGATGTTGCCTAGGTTCACAGCCCAGCTTTGCCACCTATTAAATATATGCCACTGGGTAATTATTTAAACTTTCTGCATCTTGATTTTGTCCTGTGCAACAGAGGGATAAAAATAGTACTTACTCATAGAGTTTTAAGAGGATTCAATTATTTAATATGATTCAATGATTTGATATGAGTACATGATATGTGGCAAGCTCTTGATAAATATTATCTACACGACATTCCATGACTGACACCAGCTGAAGAGTGGTTGGTGGTGATGTACTGACATCTCTATGGTTGTTGCCATTGTGCCTGGTGAAGATGATACACACACATACATGGTGCCTTCCTTGCCCCAAGCCATGGCTATTATAGTCAGTATCTTCTTAACTGCCCCAGAAGTTCTTAGCTGTCTTCTCCTCACCTACTTACCACAAAAGATATTGGTAGGTTTGGTTAATCAATTATGATACATGACAATTAATGATTATGACCAGTAGGAATTTAGAATCTTATTACTATGAAAATACTATAAAATTATTTAAACTTTTGTCATTTCAATTCGAATAGTACTTATTGAACATTTATCATATGCAGGAAAGCAGATTACGAGTTAGATATGGGAAGAGGGGTTACTCAGAAATTTTAAAAGCATAATTTCTGCCTTTTTAGAGTTGACTGTCATCCAGAAGTGGAGACAAATATACTCATATGGTAACACCAGAAATAAGGCAAATGTACCTTAGTTCAGAAGAGCATTATACATAAATTCTAATACCCACACAGAATAAGAGGTTATGACTTTCCACTGAAAAAATGCCTCTAAGAAGAGGTAGAATCTACAGTTTAAAACATCTGTAAGGATTCAATTATCAGATAAGAAACACAATTATAATATCATAATATAATAATATCATTAGGGAAGATGTGATCATTTCTCCTTTTCTAATAATTCTTTATATAAGACCTGTTTTGGGGTTGGGATTAGTGACAAAGATTGGATGAAATACACGTGTGAATAACAGAAGATACACTCTGGTCTTTGCTCCCTGAGCAAGGAAGAGGCTTCAAAGATGCATGAATGTGTGAAGACTCATATTTGTGTTTAAGGATAAATACTCCACTGATAAATGCAATATAGAATGGAAAGAAGAAAAGTTAGAAACATGTGGACTAAATAGAGTTTCACTTACAAATTTTTCCCTAATGAGCATTTATTTATTTATTTTGGGAGATTGGGTGCATTTGAAATCTATTTCTTTATGTTGATTTTAATTGTTGGAAGAAAAGGGCGCATGAGGAACTAACCTGGTTGTTTAATTAACAAGTTCCCTTTGCTGGGTTGTTTTTATATCTCCAACTTGACTAAAATACATAATATCCCACAATAATTCTGAATTGATTTTGAGTGACTTAAACTCAAAACTTAAAGGTAAAACGAAGACTAAAGTTAATGGAAAAATATCTCTATTATTAGATAAGGAAATAGAAGAAAAGATAAAACTCAGAATCTAGTGTCAGAAAAGAAACAAAACATGAGTGTTGATAAAGAGCATTAGGTTAGTATGTGCAACTGGACGGAACTTCAGTAATGTGATTTAGAAGAAGCTAAAGACTAATCTGTCAAATGTATCTCTTTGCCAAAAGGTCACGGTGGTCACCATTTCATATAAAGTTCCATTAGAGATAATGTGTTCATTCCAGAAAATGTTTATATATTATTTTATAGGAGTTTTTCTCCAAGTATAAATTCAACTCTGCAAGAAGATTTCTTAGAAATTGTTTTCCTTGTGTTTATATATATATATATATATATATATATATAGTGTAGATAATTGAGTTGGTTATATTACAATCCTCAGTTCTGATATATTCTCACTGTATTTGTCTTCCCCTTTCATACTGACTGCCCTTCCTTTCCTGTATAAACTGGCAAGGATTCTTTCTTGTCATAAAATGTGTATTGTTATTTCGTCTGCATTTTTTAAATATACATAAGTTGATTGTACCATGGATCTCACTAATAATTTTTTTCCCACTAAGCATTAAACTTCTTTTTAAAGTTTTTACTTTAATTACAGTTAGTTAACATGCAGTGTTATATTAGTTTTAGGTGTACAATATAGTAATTCAACATTTCCATACATCACTCAAGGCTCATCACGACAAGTGTACTCTTCACTCCCCATCACCTATTTGACCTATCATCCCATCCCCTTCAGTTTGTCTCCTCAATTAGGAATCTATTTCTTGATTTATCTCTATCTCTCTTTTTTTCTCTTTTGCTCATTTGTTTTGTTCTTTAATTCTGCATGTGTGAAATCATATGGAATTTGTATTTTCTGACTTACTTCACTGGTATTACACTCTCTAGCACCGTCCATGTCATTACAAGTGGCAAGGTTTCGTTCTTTATTATGGCTGAAGTAATATAGCATTGTGTGTGTGTGTGTGTGTGTGTGTGTGTGTGTGTGTGTATAGATATATATAGACATATACACACACGCACACACACCACCTGTTCTTTACCTATACATCAATCTATGGACACTGGGGGGCTTTCGTATCTTGGGTATTGTAAATGCTGTGATAAACATAGGAGTGCATGTGGTCCTTTGAATTACTGTTCTTATATTCTTTGGGTAAATACTAGTAGCAGTGCTATTGTTGGATTATAGAGCAGTTCTATTTTTAACTTTTTGAGTAAAAAATGTTTTCCTCAAAAACTTTGTTCTTTTCAGAAATAGTCATTTTTACTATTTTTGTGTTTCTTACTTTCATACCATCACTTTTAGTCTCTCCTTTCCACTCCTCAAAGAGCCCCCTTTAATATTTCTTGGAAGGCTGGTTTAGTGGACATAAACTCCTTTAGTTTTTGTTTTTCTGGGAAAGTCTTCATCTCTCCTTCTATTCTGAATGATAACCTTGCCAAAGAGAGTATTCTTGGCTGCAGATTTTCCCCATTCAGGACTTTAAATGTATCATGCCACTCCCTTCTGGCTTGCAAATTTATTTTGAAAAGTCTCCTATATAGCCTTATGGATTTTCCACTGTAAGTTACTGTCTTCTTTTGTCTTGCTTTTAAATTTCTTTCTTTATCACTATATTTTGCAACCATAATTACAGTGTGTCTTGGTGGCTCTGCTTTTGTTGATTTTGATGGGAGTTCACTCTGCCTCCAGGATCTGGATGTCTCTTTCCTTCCCAAGATTAGCAAAGTCTTCAACTATCATTTCTTCAAATACATTTTCTTCCCTCTTTTCTCTTTTTTCTTTTTCTGGGACTCCTACAATGCAAATGTTGTTACAACGGACAGAGTCACTGTGTTCCTTAAGTCTATTCTTGTTTTACATAATTCTTTTTTCTCTTTTCTGTTCAACTTGGTTACTTTCCATTACTTTGTCTTCAAGGTCACTAATTCTTACCTCTGCTTCTTCCATCTTGCGGTTCATTCCATCAGGCATGTTTCTTATTTCATTTATGGAGCCTTTACCTCTGCTATGTTATTCTTTATCTCTGGGTTAAGGGTCTCACTCATGTCTTCCACTCTTTTCTCAAGTCCAGTAAGTATCCTTATGATAATTCCTTTCTTTACCAGGCAAGTTACTTATACCTGTTTTGCCTAGATCTCTGGCCATGGCCTTGTCCTATTCTTTCATTTAGGATAAACTTCCCTGTGTCTCCATTTTGTCTGCCTCTCTGCATCTGTTTCTATTAAGGATGTCAAGTATGTCTTCTGCTCTTGAAAGTAGTGACTTTATGAAGGTCCTGGAATGCCCTGCAGTGCAGTGTCCCCTGTTCACCAGAACCGAGCACTTCAGGAGAGTATCCTATGTGTGCTGTGTCTGAGTCACTTCTCCTTCAGATGACTGCACTGACTCTCTGTCTGTTATAGGCTGTGCTTGCTCTCTGTGGTGTCAGTGGGACCCAGGCAGGCCAGCTCTGAAGGGTCATGCCTCCTGGGGAAGTTGTAAGCAGAGTGGTGGTGCTAGCAAAATTTGCACTGGGCTACTAGTACTATGCCAGATCCTCCAAAGTACTGTGGTAGCTGGGGACCACATGGGGGTGGCTGGGGACACAAGGCTGAGTGCAGTGCCTGGCGATGGCTGTGCACTTGGCAGCTGGACACAGTGTGCGTGGCTTTAACAAAATATCCTCTGAGCCGAGGGCTGAGGCTAGCAGGCTTGGAGTGGGCGAATCCTTAGGAGAATTCACTGTCATGGCACACTGCTAGCAGATTAGGTACCAAGTGTCTAAGCAGCCCCACCTCCTACGCATGGCCCTGTGTTTATCCTGAGAATGAAGGAAAAATGGCACCTGCCATAAACATTAAACTTCTAAATTCTCTCCATGTTTTTATGTGTAAATATATTGCATTGCTTCTGACTTCTACTTGAGTTCCATGGAGTGTATTAATTACACTTTATTTATCAATTCTGACGGTGATGGACACCACGATTAACTCTAATTCCCCACACTCACAAGAATGCTGTCATGAATACTTTTGCTTGTTTCCATTAGAAATCTCTATGATAATCTCCCAGGAATGGCATTTTTGGGTAATACGCTGTACTTACTCATACAAATTATAAACAATGTGATCTCCGGAATAGATATGACAACCTTCTCTTTCACCAGCAGTGCATGGACATTCCTGTATTTCCACATCCTCACCAACACCTTCAATAACCCAGCTTTCTAACGGATGTAAAGTGTTATCACACTGTGTTTTCATTTTCAATTCTTTGTTTATTAAATAAAGGAATCTGAGCATGTCTGCAATATGTTTGTTAACCTTTTGTGTCTCCTCTTCTGTGAAGTGCATATTCTATTTTTCTAATAAACTGGTGCCCAGAAGTTGATATACAGAAATCCACTATTTATTCCACATGTAAGTCTCCTCATCATTTTCAGGCTTTCCAAAAATAACTTTTCAATCTATTGAATAACTATAATCTGTTATTTTGTCCCCAATAATTTTTCACTGAGCACAAATGCTTAATTTTGTTTTAACGAAACTTGTAAAATGTTAATCTTTTATATTTTTGCTTTGTGTTTTTTTGGGGGGAAGGGGGGGCAGAATTCTTCCTCACTCCATGGTAACAAAGGTCACTACATTATCTCAAATTAATTTAAAAAATTACCACTCACATTTTAATTATTTATAAGTTTTACTTTGAAGCACCTGCACCCATGCAGTCTTGTGGAAATAATCACTTTACATGTCCTTTAAAACAGGGAAGAGTGAAGATAGGAAGAAGAAAGGATAAAAATTCATCTTAAACAAAAAAATTAACAATACATAGTTATTCGATAGAAAAGAACACAAAGAAGGGTATATCCAATAGGATCAAATCACATAAAAGTTATTAAATAGTGGTGTTATGGACAGAACTATTCGTCCCCAACCCCATTTATATGATGGAACTCTAATGTGATTATATTTGAAGATAAGGCCTTTAAAAAAAGCAATTGAGTTAAAATGAGGCTATTGGGGCGACCTTAAGTCGATCTAACTGGTGTCCTTTTCAGAAGCAGAGATCAGATGTCCAGAAAGAACCGCAGATGCCCCTGCACAGAGAGGAAGCCACGTGAGGATAACGAGAAGGGAGGCATCTATAAGCCTAGAGAGTTAGGCTCAGAAGAAAACTGTTGACAGCCTGCTCTCCGAACTCCAGCCTTCAGAGTTCAATAAATAAATTTCTGTTGTGGAAGCCACCCAGTCAAAAGGATACTTTGCGACAAGCAAGAGTAGACACCACACTTCATATGGATCTAGCAAACTGATACAAGCAGATTAACATGAAAGTGAAACTTCAGATTGAATTTCCAGAAAACATTCCTGCTTATAATACTATTGGAATTATAAGACAATTACTCCAAATAAATGATGAAAATAACATCCCTTGAAAAGATTTACAACCACTAAGTCGTAAATGCTAAATATCTTGTACCTCGAGTGGTGTTTAACAGATGGGGCTGTGGATTGCTAGCCCATTTGAAGTACTAACTCCCATTTTCTATTAACTATTGTTCATTGCTTACTTAGTTATGCTGTTGTAAGAAGAAGAATGGTGAATAAAACGGAGCAGAAAAACAAAGTAGCTGTACATAAACAAAATTAACTATTAGCTTAATTTCCCTTAAATAATAATTTTTAAACAAGCATTGGTCCACTCTACTCAAATAAATCATTTATTCTTTAACCTAACATAAGTTGAAGAGTAACTTCTATTTCTTGGTTCCTTTGGTTCTCTTTGGCTCTCTATTTCCCGTTTAATAAATGGCTTCTTTATTGGGATAACAGTGACTACTATCCTTATGCAAATAAAAGTGAAGCATATTTCCACTTGTTATCAATGCTGTGACAGCAGAAGCTTAAGTTCAAAATGATGTTTTTTTCTTAAATAGACCTCTTTCAACCTTTAGAAACTCTGTCGGTCTGAGATAGGTTTCTTAATATATTCAATGCTTTGATGATAACCAGTGCCAGGGCTGTATGCAACTGTCAATAAATACACATGGTGAGAAAAAGCATTATGAAATAACTCAAGATAAAATTTATTGGTGAGAACTGGAGCCACTATCATCAGTCAACTGTCTCCTTTTATTTCACCTAGCAATATGGCTTTTAATTTTTTTTTTTTTTTTAACTTACCAAGGAGCATACTGCAGAAGCTAAAGAAATGGTAAGGGCTCACTCATTGATTTATGGAATGCACAAGCCGCCTGGCCTTAACTGGACTGAAGTTTACCTGAGTAATTCTTATATACCTAGATGATGACACCCTTCTTTAAGTGGTGATAAAACACCAACTCTGTCCAACGTTAAACCAGCCAGGCATAGAGGACAGCCACCTTCTCTCATCCTCATTCCTGTTGATAAGATTATATATCACTGGGACAACAGCACGTCTAATTCAAAATACGAAATGCCTCTTTGTTCTCTCACATTCACTGAGGAAAAACATTTCAAAGTTTGCCAGCTCCCTGGGAGTAATCATGACAAGTTGATTCTCACCAGGTGACAACAATTTTACTCAGTCCTATCAGAGTATGTGCACTGTAAGTCAATTTGAAATGTCTTGAGATGATATGGCTTTCAGAATCTTATTATCTTATTTTCACAGATTAGGGTCGGTCAAAGACTGGGAGGAACCTATAATGAAAGGGCATATGAAAGGAGTCTGTCTTTCTCATCATTGCTCTCCTATTTCCAGCTCTCCTGTGTCCCTGTTCCATTCTAGCCCTCACTCCAACTATCTCATAGTGCAATGAGCATAGCACTAATGTTGTGTTGGTCTGACTTTGGCACTTGATAACTGAGCCAATTTTGGGAAGATATTTAACTTTCTTAACTTCAATATCTACATCCATAAATGAAGTTAAGAATATTTACCTCATAGTGTTCTTTTAAGAATGAATTAAAATTACGTATTGATACTTCAGGTACTTAGCATGGTGCCTGGAAAATATGTGTCTCTTAATGAATCCTAGTATGTTCAAACTCTATCCATATGTAGGAAAGACATTTCATAGATCTTAAAGATTTCTAACACTTAATTTCAAGGATTTCTAGAGGGGAGATGGATTTGTTTTGATTCAAATCCAATGTTTTAGAACTCAAGATATAAGCAAGAGTAGACACTTCATTTAACATGGATCTTAGTATGTGCATGTAATGCCATAATGAAAAATGTTTCCTATTATCTTATTATAGAAAACATCATTCTGTATTTTTCTTTATTTTTTTAATTATTTCTTAATGTTTGTTTATTTTTGAGAGAGAGAGACAGAGTGCGAACAGGGGAGGAGCAGAGAGAGAGAGACACACACAGAATCCAAAACAGGCTCCAGGCTCATATATATACATACATATATAATGTAATATATAATAATTATAATATATATGATACATATTATAAACATATATTAGAGTAAAGACACATAGATATGGATATATAAATATATATTATTCTAAATATATATATTAGAGACAGATACATAGAGATAAATAGACATATATCTTATAGGTTCTAGTTCTCTGGAGAACTCTGACCACACATATTAATAAAATTACCTCTTATGAAAATTAAATAAATAAAACAAGACATGCAGAACACAAGGTCCAATTTTTATTTTAGTATTACTCAGTTAAACAGATTGAAATTACTCTGTCAAATTGCTATAAAAGTTTGTAAGTGCTTTCTCGCAATTTTTGTTCTTACATTATTGGGAACCATTAAAGAACAGCTCACTGATGCACAAAGGTCTACAGTCTAAACTTTGAGCAGCAATATTCTAATATATTTTAATACATCACTGGTGAATAAACCTTTCTTTTGAAGTGAGTAAGGAAAGTTTGTAGAAAAGTAATTAAATTGGCATAGATTCTTCACAGTATTAAACATAGTCTGAATACACCCAGTATTGAACTTTCGGTATTTGTTACACTAAAGACATGAGTGATACACAAGCAGTAAGACATAAATATTTCCCTAGTGAAAAGAAACAATCCTCCTCTCAAGGAGAAATGGATGATAGGAAACATTTCAGCAAAAATGCATTTAAGCAAAAATGTGATACATATTAAATTGCCAAGATGTGTGATTTTTATTTAGAAAAGATAGAAATCAGTATTTTTTGAAAAATTGGCTTTTTTCCCCTTAAACTCTGCAATCCTTATGGAAGATGTCAGATAAAATGGAACTTATAGAATGAGTAAGCCAGACAAGCGGAGACAAAAAAAAATAATATTCCATTAGAAATAAGACATGATTAATAACACAGCAATAGGCATGAGCAGATGTGTCGATGGAAGAGTAAGGAGATGTATGGCCAAAATGTTCGAGAGAAACATTCTGGGAAACGTTAGTTGCAGCTAGGTAATGGACAATTGTAAAAACCGAGATTAGAAGATTGACATATTGATAGAGTAAGTTTCAGAGGTTTTGAATAGGACAGTGGCATAATAAAAGTTGTATATTAGTATTGAAGGGACACTCTACTGCTATCGGGGAAAAATTTGGCAGTCAGGAAAAATCAACATGATGTTGTCAACAGTTACATTAGATAATTCAGATATAGTTGATGATATTTTCAACTAATATTGTTTTGTTTTATCATCAACATAGGCTTGAGAATCAGTGAATGTGTCTTTTTCACTTCTCAAGAACAAAGATATTTGACATCAAAGGACAATGATAAATGCTTCACATGAAGTAGACTTTAAGGTCTTTGAGAGTTAATACTCATGGAGGCGATGGGCATTCTTTCTCATGAAGTTTAAGAGATACCTAGCCACAGTCATATCTAGTGAAAAGTAAACTTACACCAAATTTCCCAGGGCTTTCCATGCTCTGTGACACCAGAAATCACACCTCCTCTTTTGGAGCTTTCAGAAAGACAGCCAGAAAGAAGTAACTGCCTTTAACATCTGGCTGAAACCTGATGTGTTTTTACAAAACACAGATAGGACTAGATCTTCATTATCATGTGAACAGGAATGGAGAAGGTACAACAGGAAGGGTGAAACCTGACACTACAAGAATTCTAAAACAAAAACTAGAGAGAGAGAGAGGAAACTATAGGAGCCCTAAAATAAGAATTAGGAATATGGAGTTGGGGCCATGTAGGTGGCTTTTAGTTGGCTAAGCCTCCAACCTCTGCTCAGGTCATGATCTCACAGTTTGTTGGTTCGAGCCCTGCCTTGGGCTCTGTGCTGACAGTGCAGAGACTCCTTGGGATTCTCTCTTACTCTCCCTCTCCCTCTCTCTCTCTGCCCATCCCCTGCTTGTGCACTTGCGTGCGCTCTCTCTCTCTCTCTCTCTCTCTCTAATAAACAAAAAAATTCTATCTTTCCCTCTGTCCCTCTCCTCCACTTACACGGTCTCTCTCTCCAAAATAAAAATTTTAAAAATTAAAAATAAAAAATGATTTGGAAAAAAAAAAAGGAAAAGGGTGTTGGGGCTACAAGGGAAGATCTATGCAAAACATCCCCTAAAATCCAAAAGAGTAAATAAAACCTTGCCCTCCCTATTCTTTTCCCTCCAACCCTCCAAACTTTGTCCTTGGTTTTGGATATTACAGGTGGTGAATTAGCTCAATTTGCAACTCCTACACCCCTACTCTTCTACTGCCTCAAATAGTTAGAAAAATAAGCATGTCCATCAGCAGTCACTCTGTACTAATCCAGGAATATTGTCAGGCAGGGGTTAGGGATGGGAGGGGACACACAGGAGAAGAATAGCACATATTCTTGTGGTCTGGTGGATTGTGGACTTTTAGGGAGATTTAGTAGGCAGTAAAGTCTCTTCAAACTTAAGACACTAAATTGACTTTTTCCCTGAGGCTAGTAAGTACCTGTCCAGAATTAAAAAGAGTCTAGGTCACAAGAGTTTTCTTAGAAAAACTATTCTTGTGTAAAATGAAGAACACAAAGACATCAAAATCCTAAAAGAATATTGTAGTATCAGTTAATCCTGTGAGCAAGAATTCAGTGAACATCTATGTTCGTGGCACTGTATTAATCACCGCCACTGAGATGCTACGTAATCTGGAGAGACATAAATGACAAATACAAGGTATTATACATGTGATATATAATGAGATGATACATTCTTTGATGCAGACATCAGGAGTCACAAAATGAGGTAAAGGGTATCAATGTGGGAGAGATAAGGGAGAAAAGAATTCTTCCAGAAGGTGAAGCAAAGTTAGCCATAAATGACAAGTAATATGTGAATAGGCATATATTATGGAGACACAAAGGATCCAGGTACGATTATATTCAGAACTCCAGGCACTGCCTATGATCCTTTTCTTGGAAATAAGCTAAGCTTATTCCAAGTGAACTGAGAAGATTCATCCTCCCTTACAAAGAACTATCTCATTGCCTGAAAGTACTCACTTTATAACTATAATCTGTGTTAGCGTATTCAAAATGTCACATCAATTTTAAGAGTTATTTATACATCAGATTTTTTTTTTTTTTTTGCCTCCAAAATCTCAACTTTCCTGTTTTGTTCCCAGTCACGAACTGCCACAATGATATCTGGTTCCTTGTTCCTGTTTTACTGCTTTTCTACTCATTGATAAATATAGGCAAACAGGAACAGCATAACTTATTTACAGATAAGATGCTTACTATTTATGATCAATAATGTTATATCTCTTGAATCCAGCAGCTCAGCCAGAACCATAACAGCCAGAATTTATTACTAGTAAATCAATATGATGTTCCTCTGCCACGGAGCTCTTTCGTGATCTCTCTAAGTGTAAGGATTATCACCATATAATGAAGTCCATTCTCTCCTAGGTATCTGCATGTTTTTGGATATTGTAAACATGGGAATTGATTTTTAACAGGAGAATCTAGACTCCATCTTCGGTGAATGGCATGTATGTCACTTAGTGGTAGCCAAGGTGCTGGTCCCAAAGTTGTCTTAAGAGTGAGTATATGCTGTGAGAGAAATTATTTAAACATTTTAAGGGAAAATATCTCCAAGCTAAAAAGCTATTTCTTTTCCATGTCAAGGGTGCATTAATTAATTAATAAGAAGCATTCTATTCACAAACTGATGCTCTTTTCCCATTGATTTGTTTCCTGGGAGATTCTATTCTCAGCAATGTGGAGTTTTACTTTAATTCCTAGATTCCTATGAGGTGAAACTCCCTGGCATGTCTCAGGAACTAGTGCATGTTAGGCAAACAGAGAAATAGTACTTGCCTTAAATTGTACTTGGATGATCTACGCTTTGATTTTGATGGATCACGTAGCAATCTCTGTGAGTTTTAAGTACCTACATTTTCTGGGTTCCTGGTCACAGCTGTAGTCAGTTACCCTGACAGGTCCAAAGAATGTATGTAATGAAATACTTTCTTTTGCCAGGGTAATAAAAGACTATAAAGCTTCTAGGAGATCCATGAAAACTGATAGCATCCTTAATGGGCTTACAGCTTAGAGATCTCATCGGTATCTACCTCTGTCATAATGTATAACAAAAAAGAAAAACACTAGAAAACTGACTTGTTTCAGGAGGTGACTGTGACATCCTCATAATCGGATTGGAGTTTCTATCATTGTTATCTCAGCAACAAGATGCAGCCTTACTTCTGAGACCACCTTGGTGCAAATGATTTTAAGAAATTCATGTTCTCAGCTTGCCTGCTTCCCACACCAACATATTCTCAGTGCCTTGTATAACCACGGAAAACGAGTTTGCACTTTCCTTGATGGCTCTGGAAATGTGACTCAGAGGGGTTATTCACAGAGCAAAATGGAAATGGGTTAAGTTGACAGACTTATCTGAGTCATTTAGAAATTAATTGTAAGTCTTTGGTGTTACCTTAATGTGAGAGATACATAGAGCTGTGAGCTGCAGAGTAATAATAGACACTTTTCAGATCAGAAGGGACACCTGATGTAATGGCAAGTGAACTACTGTCACATGCTTGAACATATGCACAGGCATCTATATAGGAATTTTGCCCCATGGAATGACTTCACTACTGAATTTTACAGTACACTTGAGCTACACTGTTTATCAAAAAATCTAAAGTTATTTGGATAGGACATTAATGGCACATACAAGGCAACACTGAAGCAAAACGCCCTAACCCAAATAGGTTGAATGACAATGAACCAAATTGTCCATCCATATTTTGTATGGTTAAAAGGAGATTTTCTACTGTTGCATTTATTGATGTAAAATTTTCCCAAAATATTTATAGCTCCTTCTAAGACTAAAATATATCCTAATGATCTTTATTTGGTAGGCATAATATCTTTCTAATTATCTTCAATTGGCTAATCTAATTTAGTTCTCATGTCCTATCATGTATATGTTCCCTTTCTGAGTAGATATAGACAAGTTTCTAATACATACCTGTTTAACTTCTCCTCAGTTAATTTTTTTAAGTTACTGTGGTTGCCACAGGGGAAGTAGATGGGGTGGTACGTGAAAGAAATAAGGGAGATTACAGTACACTAGTCGTGATGAGCAATGGGTGATGTACAGAACTGTCATTAGAAACTAATATAAAACTGTATGTTAATTATACTTAAAAACAAAAGATGCTTGTCCAAAAATAAATAAATAAATATACAGATAAATAAATAAATAAATAAATAAATAAATAAATAAATAAAATAAAGTCATGGTACAGGCACTATTTCTTTAGTAGATCATGGATTTGAGGTTAAGTTAAATTAAAGTCTAAATATCACATCTGCTACTTGCTTGCTGACAAATTTTGGACAACTGAAACTTTTTAAATCTGAATTTCTTCATTTACCAGATGTATAAATATAGCATTAGACTATGCTATATAACAAACCAATGGGACATTTGTGAGAATAGATTTTATTTTAGAATAGTTCTTTGAACACTACCTAACTTAAACACTCAATATTTATTATGAACTATGGATAAAAAATATTATTCATAGGTACCTAAGCTACATTTACTAAGTAAAGGTAACTACATAGACTCATTAAATATTCTTCCCTGTCAGAATCCTATCCGGAACTAGGGACAAAAAGTCAAGTGCATTTTATATATTTAACTTCACTCCTTGATATTTATTTTTAACTGACCTGGGCTCATTTAAGTATTGTTCAGAATAATATTATCTTTGTCATCAAAGAACCATGCCGAGAAGTCTGAAATCATGAGTTTCATAATTGCACTTCATTCCTAAAACTTTAGACACTCTCCAATATATATATAGTATATACTTATGATTTCCCAATTTATTATTTATTACTGTTTTTGATTCATTAAGAGAGGTAAAATTACATCCACCTTCTAATAAAATTCAACCCAAGGGATAACTGTGAATAGAAACTGTGTCCACTGGATTGTCAAATATTAGTCATTTCTGTTTTACTTGATTAATTAAAACAACTGACTCGTAACTTCCAGTCAGTGGTCCCTCCAGGGCCACCTATGGGTCCCTTGGCACCCTGGTTGGAAAGCAATGCTCTACATAATTGACAAATAATTCTCACTCATGAATAAATAACTGTGCTGACCTCCAGGCTGTTGCCTATAGAACATGGTACAAATTCCTTCTATTTTATACGTTTTAATCTTTCTTAAAGTATTTTACTATTTCTTCCTTCTGTCAAAACATATCAATGTTATTTTGAAAAACTTTGATCCATAATGCCACTGTTCCACCTTTTCTTCCTTTTCTGTATAAATATCCATCACTGCTGACATTTAACATTCACGAATGATTGTAGCAGATTTCACTTATGCATGATTGGGTATGATTCTCTATATTTAGACATGTGTTTGGTTTATCCATAAAATTTCCCAAAGATATGTTAAAGCAATCACATTTATTTTTATAGAATAAATTTGACCAAGATATTTAAAATATTTTTTCAGCTTATAAATATAAATATATGCTTTCCTGCCAACTAAAACAAACTAGTAAATCATTACAATAGACATTTAACAAAACCTTATATGAAACGCGTTCAGAGAACTCAAATTAAAAGACCTGAGCAAAGTCTTTTGATAAAACTGTACTATACTACAGCCCGACACCTTATAGATGTTGGACTCCTTGTTCTTGTAGTATTTCACCTGCTACAGAAAGAGCCTTAAAAGATCAGATGAGATGCCATATAACAGCTTTGCACAAACGTGTGCACCAGTGTAGTGTTGATTCAAGCGTTAGCTGGGTTGTTTTTTGAGTTGTTTTTTGTTTGTTTTGTCTACTGGAATTGAAATTACTTGTAGTTAACGCTCACAGAAAATTAAAGTAGAATCTTACTGGGACACAATACACGTTATCTTGACATAAAATTTCCTCTGTATGACTGAGGGAATTATCTGCCAGTCCAGAAATATCTTTTAATTAAAACATTTTGGCCACACATACACCCACATCTTGAGGTTCTTGCTCTACAGTGTTTTTTGTTTCTGTTTTTGTTTTTTATCATAAACCACCATTTGGTTAATTTAGATCCAGGGACAACTTTTATTGGCATGCCTAAAAGACGTACTACAGCATGGTTTCCTCTAAAGTCAGTCTTGCTGCTTAGGGCAAAGAAAGTCCAAGTGTACACACACATACACACACACACACACACATACACGTACACATACAGACACATCAGTGTTTATATGACGTACACTGATGAGTATACATGTACGTGCACAAATATAGTTGCATAATGCATAATTGAATAAATTAAAATTTTTATTTTAGCTGTCAAATAGCCTAGTAATCATAACTCATGGGAATTATCTAGTTTAAAGCAGGTATAGTGCTCAAGGAAGGAGAAATGGCCAGGTATCCAGGCATGAAGGGTAACCAGTGCAGAGGGCAGAGGACAGTGCCATCAGCACAGGCCTTGGGGTTGACCGCAACGTGTCCAGTCCCACAGGATGCCTAGCTCTGTCATGAGCTCTTTTTACATAGCATTACTGTATAGACACTGTCACCCCAGCTACTTTTTTCTCAAGACTCTCTAACTCAGCTACCACCACTAATTTGGAGTCAAATTCCATAGATATATTTGTCATCTGGTTGGTTCCTACGCTCCTGATTCTTTTTTATCATCATAGTCCTTTGACTATGAAGCAGAATCCACTAATAGCACATACATAATCTTTATGTGCCTTGCCGAAAGGCACCACATCTGGGCAGACCGAAGAGAAGGGATGAATCCCCCCCACACACACCCCACGGAGGATACAGACTATTTCAGAGCGCAAAGCTGAGTGAGCCTAGTGAAGGAAAGATGTCTGCCTCCACCTGCAGGCTCTCAGCCAGCCATCTCTGCACAGGGCACAACTGGCATAGGCCTATGTGTCAACCTTAACAAGAAGCCTGCACTGGGCCACATAACTCATGCTATAATAACTTGTAATGGCTTAACCTAAGTTAATTTTCCTAGACCCCTGCTGTAATTCTTAACACAACTAGTCTATTTTGTTTTGGGATCTTGCCAAAATCAGGGAGAGCTCTCTTCTTTTTTACAAATCTCCCTGTTAATTAATTGCTTAGTATTTCCAAAGCTCTGAGATGAAATTTCAGAACATTATGAAGTAGAAATAATTTTAAAGGGTTTTTTTTTTTCCAAATGCCCTTTTTGGAATCTTTCCAAAACAAATGGGGTTGACAAAGAGGTTTGCCAAAATCAAATTTAATGGCCACTATGAAACAACTACCTCAAAAAAGGATATTTCCTTTCCTCCTCTGTAATCTTCTCAAAGACAGAGATCTTCGATAAGGATGACATCCAGTTACTCATTTTTCCCCTTTTTTGAAACACTCAAAGCAAAGATTTCTATGGCGTCTAAAATAAACATATTTTTAATTTTTTTTTTTATTTGAGAGAGAGCACACGAACATGTGAGCAGGGGGAGGGCAGAGAGAGAGAAAGAGAGAGAGAGAGAAAGAGAGAGAGAGACAGAGAGACAGAGAATCCCAAGCAGACTCCACACGGTCAGTGAAGAGCCCTCCTTGGAGATCAGTCTCATCAACCGTGAGATCATGACTCAAGCAGAAATCAAATGCCAGCACTTACCCTGGACACTCAGGTGCCCCTCCAAACTAAACATTTAAAAGTAGCAAACAAAATCTTAGATAGACACAGATAGGTAGATGAAAAGCATTCCATTATGTTTTCCCCCCTTAAACATCATGGATGAAAGATCTCTTGGGCTACAACATTTATAGCAGAGTCAGCTCATTTATCCTATTTCTCCCTCAAGAAAACAAAAAGAGTTGTGGTCTGGTTCGTGTGTAGAAACCTCCCTTGCTGAAGCCAGTAGGATCCCCAAATGTATTCAAGGTATATATTACTTTGAAGGCTTTGGTATTATGTTGACTTGGATTCAAATTCTGCCTTGACACCTTGAAGGAAACAGTTAAGGTTTCCGGAATATACAAATAAAACTATTGAATAATGTTTCTTAATATAATGCAATCCATAATTTCATTGACCACAAAAACCTCTAGGGAATCAAATGGTTGTCCCGCCGTCTGAGAATATCTGCATGTTTGAAATATAAAATACAGCTATGAAAGGTGAGCCTTCTGAGTGACTGTTTTCTTTTTAAACAAGTGAACTCTACTGGCTTTAACAGTATCTCTATCGGAATTAGAAAATACCAAGGCCACAGGGCAAGGTGGAGCAGGACCTCCTGAAGTGAAACTCACTGTAAAAATTATGCATAATAATTTACTTAAGGCTCATTTTACTAAAATCCCTCTCGATTTAGTAAAGTAGATATCCATAAATGGAAGTAAATCAAGCAATCTCTGAACCAGGAAGGTAGATTTAGACCATGTAACAATGTTCAGGGGCAGTACTTGCATAAATGTATAAAGGCTATTAGTGGCTGATCAAGAAATAAATAATTATCTTTTGACTCCCCCAAAAGTAGTAGCTTATAGACTTCTATAAAGAAGCCAAAACTGGAGCTGCAAGATCCTCCCAAACACAGACACAGCAATCCATTGACAGAATGCAAAATGCCCAGGACTCCTCATTGCCTGTTGGTTATTTCTCACAGTTTATGTTGACCAACAACTTATACTCAGCAAGTTCTTATTTAGAAAGGTAGCTGTGGATGTTGTTTCTGGTTAAATTGAGACTTGAAGCTTCACCTCTATTTACTTATGCAAAATTAGGAAATTATATAGAAAAGTTATGGGATACAGTAGGGGGAACCTTAATTAATATGTGAATAAAAACCTCATAATGCTGCCTATAAAGATTTTAAAGTAATAAAAAGCCCAATTAAACCCCCATATCTTTCACATCAATAAAACGTGGAGAAATACACTAAACTAGAGATGTGAACTACTTCTTGTAACAGAGGCACTGACAACAGTCACTGTCTGTATAACTGGACTTTCTGAAGCAATAATTGGTTAATAGTAAAATTTAGATATCTTCCTTAAATTGAGTTTATATTTCACTCTGAATTTCAGTATTACATTAATGGCTATTGTAATGAACTCATTAAATCTGAAAGTCAATGTTAATTTATTATCAGAAGACTTTTAGTGAATTACATTGGCAGGTGAGAAAAAATGGTTTAATATTATCTATTTGATTATTTCATAACCTATGTACAGATTATAAAGCAGCTTCTGGTTGCTAAATTCTTATTTCAGTTGTAATTACCTGATATTGAAGTACACTTTTCAATGAAAAATCATAGCATAACTATCTATGATTATCCTTACCATATCTGTTCACGGAGAATACTTCTTATATTTCAAACTTGTTTTATGGAATAATAAAATTCAAGTATTTTAACAAGTTTGGGGGGGAGTCAGTCTCCAGGTTACCCCTCCTTATCCCTGCTTTCAACATCCTCCCAAAAATTAATAATTAAACATTTTTGGTTCTTTTCATTTCTAAATCTTATGTTATTCTGATGTGTTTTATTTTTTTTAAATATATTATCTATGATTTCTTTCTATGGAAGTTTTGGGTTTTATTTTAGAATCCCCCTTCTATCGCTCACTGAACATGTGCGCACCTGTGCATAAGTAAACATCTACACACACTTCACTTCCTATCCTTTTTATATAAATTTATTAATTTTTAAAGAAAAGTTTGTTTGCATTATTAACCCAATGTAAATATTATTCAGCACTAAATCACGCAGTTCACTATGACTATATTCCCTTTTTCAAACACATTTCTGTTGACTCTGGAGATAAAAATTGTCTTGTGTATCACTGGTTTCATTTTCTTTGTCACTATCAGTATTCAGCCGAAAACCCTACTACAGAAGTATAAATCTCTGTTCAATGTATTTTAAAAATCACATAATCTATCAGATAGATATATTATTTTCTTGGTTCTATCATTTCTGGAGACTTTTATATCCTCCTCATGTCTGGGCCAGCTGCTTTCTAGGTCTGTTGCATGGTTCTGACCCTGGGGGGACATTTGTCTTATTCTATAATTATGTTATTATGCTCTGTTATATTACTATATCATAATTATTTTAGAGAAATTAACAACTTGGTGTGAATTGGAAAATGTGTGTATTTAAGGTTTTTTCCTTTTATTTTAGCCTCACACATGACTTAAAGTTTAATGTGATTGCTGCCTGCTTGTTTGAGAATCATCTTACCTCCAAATTCCAAAGAGAACATTTCTTTATCATCTAGTTTTTTACTGTTGAGAAGCCTAATTCCATACGTTTGAGTTAGAGCATGTGATGTTTTTCTTTCCCATGGATGTCCTCAAAATCTCCTTATTCTCAGTTATTTAGAAATATCCTGATGATGCATTTTGGTGTGGATCATTTCTCATTCATTTTGCTAGGTCCCCGATAAGCCCTTTCAAACTAGAAAGTCATGTTCTTTTTTTCTGCAATGTTTCTTTGGTAATTTCTTTCTCTTGTTTTCTCTGATCCTATTACTGGAGCTTCCCTCACAGAGTAAGATAATGGCGAGGAGAAAAATGGAGCTCCTGGATCAAGCTTCAAATTTTCTTTCCTATTTTCCATTTTTGATCATCTTCTTCTGCCCTCTGAAAGATTTCCTCAAAAAACACAGACATATAGAAAAAATCCTTAAAACTTTATTTTCTGAATGTCAGTTTTAATTTTGTCTAAGCATTCAGTTTTTGTAAGTCGGATACAAATTTTCTCCCACCTCAGTGACAAAATTGCCATGCTTTTGCTTTGTTTTGCTCTACTTCCTGTTTTATTTCTGTTCCCTCAGTGGTTTGTCCACTTTGTTCTGTCTTTTGCATTAGAGGCTTTTCTAAAATGCCTGGCATTGCTGGACTTCCATTCATATTTCTAAGAGAGGATCTAAATACAGACTGAAAGCCATGGGCATGTGCAAAGCTTGCTGAGTGATGGGTTGTGAAGCGGGACATACTTGTTTCCAATTTCTGTCTTTAACAAATTACCTCAAACTCAGTGGCTTAAACAATACAAATTGATCATTTTACAGTTCTATATATTGGAAATCCAGCACAAATCCCACTGGGCTAAAATCAAGGTGTTCGCAGGGTCTTGTTGCTTTATGGAAGCTCTAGAGAAAAATCCATTTACTTTCTTTCTTCTACTTTCTAAGCAGAAACCACTCATATTCCCTGTCTCTTAGACCTCCTTCTCCATCTTCAAATCTGGCAATGATGGGTGGGTCCACTTCTGTTCACACAATAGTATCTGAACCCTTTTTCCACACTCACACCTCCTACTGACTACTGCCAGGAGACATTATCTGCTTTTAAGTATCCATGTGATCAAATTGGGGCCATTTGGGTAATACAGGATAACTTCCTCATCCTTAACTTAGGATCCATATCTTAATCACATCTGCAAAGTCCCTTTTGTCATGCAAGGTAACATATGGACATCGTCCAGGTATTAGGATCCAAATATCTTTAGAGTCCATTATTCTACTTACCAGCAGAGAATCAAACAGAGATCCAACTATTTTTTTGGTAAACAGTTTTCAGTAGTTTTAGTTCTCTGCTATCTGAGTGAAATATTTTTCTTTTTAATTCTCCTTCCTTTTGTATATATGCCTGTGTGTCAGCTTTCTAGGAGTCAAATGCCGGAAGGTGATAGGGGTCAAAGTGATTACGATGCAAGGTTCCTTTGTCTGTCCCTGGTGCACTTGAGTTTGAGGACTTTCTCATGCACCTCTGCAAAGAATAAACCTCCAAGTGTGCTTAGAGTGAGGGGAAGACCATCAGCTCTCCACACAAAGTGGATGTGAATCGTAACCCTGTTGTGTTATTCTTCAAGTCTGCATTCTGAAGTCTTACAAGACAGCTTCTTGATGTCCACCAGCCTGCAGTCAAGCTTCCAGCTTTCCCAAGGCTGCTGAGTTACACTGTAAATCTGTTTTCCATCTTCCAAAATTTGGTTGGCATTTCTCATCTGCTCTCTTTTCCTCTGCTATTCTCTGGTCTTATCCATTTCTGAACACTTGATTATCATTTCAGTGAGTTTCAGGAGTCAGTGAAGGCCAACATATTGTTCAATACATCACTTGAAACTAGATTTCCCTAGGCATAGGAATTAATTAAAACATACACCTTCTCATGTCTCCCTATCCGAAGTTAGTTTTTGCCATTTTGCTTGCCTTATGCTGAGTCCTTATGGCACTGTAGTATTCTGTAGTATTAGGCATGGTTTGAAGGATTCATAGTAAAAACAATCTGTCATTTGAATGCATATGTATATGGTGTTTATTTTGAAAGAAGAGTGGAATATTAAACTTTAGGGGAAAAAAGGGGAATGATCATCCTAAGATAAAACTATTACCACCAAATTAAATGTGCAAAGATTATGGTAGGCCATCATTACAATCTAAGTATTTATATCATCCTTACTGAAATCTATTAACTGATCTTAGTAATTTTGTTTTTTTTCTAATATTATACATGCTCTACAGCAGAAGAAATGCTGTTGTGTGTTATTAGAAAAAGAACGGTAAATAATTATAATAATCCATAGAAAATCGTTAACTTCTTTTAATGTTGTTGGAAGAATACGTGAAATTCAATTCATTTTTATATTGCATCAAAACAATGTATTTCTCAAAATAAAAAGTAGGGCCAAATGCTAAAATTCATGTGTTTTCTTTGCTTCCTTGAGTTTTCTTTTAGAGCTCAATGATATAAATATTAAATAATTGGATCCAGTGTATAATTTGGAAGCAAAACTTTTTGCAAGTTCAATTAATTTTAAACATGAAAAAAACAAATTGCTAGAAGGCATTTGGAATGCCCCAGGCTCAGACATAATGAATAAACCCTGTCTTATCTCCAGGGTATTACCTTTGGTAGGCTTTTTCTTTTGTTTGGAAACTTTCATTTTTCTTAAGATTCTAAAATTACAGGTTGTCAACACATATGGTACATCTTGTAATCTACAGCATGTAAATAGTAGGCCAATAAATACATGAAATTGTAGTGAAAATAAGATACAGTGAAAGAAAGGATAAGTAATAGTCTAGAAAATTCACATTATAGATCTATAGATTCATGATAAAGCAAAGTATAAGGGAAGATGAGATCTCTGCAAAACCAAAGCAGTGTAGAAGTAAGAAAACGAACAAAGTGAATTATAGACTGGGAGGGAAATATTACTTTGCTAAGGGACATCGGAAAAATTCAAGTTAAATGTCCCTAAGGCATGATTGGCTCAGGTGTCCTTCAAGCAGGTGGAGACCAGGTATGCACCATGATAGCAGGAACTCCTTCCTGGGCAACACTAAGAGGCATGTGACTGTGAAGTCCATTTTAGGCAATCTGGTCATTAACAAGGCACTACTGAGAAACCTTGGTGAAAAGAAGGAGATACTTGGGTTCACCCAAACTCAGCAATTAGACTTAGATGTAGGGAAGAGCATTAGAGCATTAAGTAGGGGAGCTGTACTATTTCATTACAGCTAAGAGAATGTTAACATCTAGAGACAAATTATTATTAGGTCTACGTCAGTGACACTAATTCCATGCCTCCTCGTATAGTGAGAGTTGATGGATAGTACATTTCTTACCCAGATAAGCATTTTTTTTTTATAATAAATCCACAAGTAGACTCCAGATAGAAGGGCTGGGGAAGGTAGGGACAGGCAAAAGAAAAATCCATCAATCGCTACAAAGTTGATTTTCTGAGACTTTGAATTAAGGTGTATTTGGATGTTAGTTTAGTCCCACTATGACAACAGGTACACTAGGTTGAATCTTATGATCAGGAACTGAATATTTGACTCAGGATATTGACAAACTCAATGGTTCTTAATCCCAGCTGTGCCCTAGAATCACCAGGATCTTTTAAAAAAATACTGAAGCTTGGACCTTCTTGAATCAGATTCTCTGCAGGTAGGGTTTCGGCAGCACTATTTGTAAAGACTCCCCCAGTGATTCTAATGTGCATCTAGGCTGAGAACTACTGGACTAAACAAACTATTAAGAGGTCATTATTTTCCCTTAGATTGTGATTTAGATGCTTTTGGAAACACAGGTGACCTTGAGAAATTCTGGGAAAATTGTTTAGTTCTGTAAGTCCAAATAGAGCAAAGACCAAGGTTGCAAAATTCAGCAGTGAAAATCACTCTGCAAGTTTCAATTATTTTTTATAGTTCCTATGCATTTCTGTAACATACCCAGAAGCTACTCTGATGTCTCTTTTGCAAGTCCACTGAGGAAAAACAATACCTTTTTTGCAAATTGTTCCTTTTTACACACTAAGCAGAAAGGAGGATGGAAGCTATTATGTTGGTATTTTAAGGGAAAAAAAAAATCTTCCAACCATACACTTTAAATATCTTGCTAATTGAAGCAAAAGTAGTATATTTTTTTCTCTTTCCTATATTATCTAGAAAACTACCTTGATTATAGACTCTACAGGCGTAGGAAGAGCCTTCATCTAGAGAAGTAGAATTCATGATTTATTCACATCTGTAATGCTAATGAGTCGTCAGTCTATGAGGGAAATTCGAGTCTATCAGTTATTCCAAGGGTACTTTCCTTACATCTAGCTGTTCATCTCTGTGACATTCCTGGAGGGCGTCTTTTGATAGTTGATTATTATTTGAAGTGGCAGGAGGCTGGCAACTTCAAACGAAGCGGTTTCTTCAGCCAGAACTAATAGTCTTGGGAAGATGCTTCCTATTCAAAATATACCTAAGTTTGTTGATCGTGACCACAGGAATTTTGGGGATATTATGAAACAGTGTATATTAGGGGAAGAAAAGAATGAATTAATACGATCTTGGAAAGAAGTAAATATAAAGAATTAGTGGTATTTCCCATCAAAGAGATTTGCCAAGAATATAGTGTTTGTGAAGGAGGCAATTAATTTTTTCCTTGAATGCAATCAGTGAATTCACCTCTCAAAATGTAAAATGGTAGAATTATGAAATAGAGGTCTCTCTAAGCAGAGGAGGATAAACTGAGTATGAAAGTAAATAAACTATTATTTTTCAACCCAAACAGCCCAATTTGCATTTACTTCCATATTGGTAATTCTAAACAGTCCTTAATCTGACAAAAGTATTTTGCTACTGAACAGTAACAACCATAATAATAAAGTTATTATTAATCCCACTACCGGAAAGGATCCAGTTAGAGTTGCCACATATAAGCCTAAAATGTATATTAACACCATGAACAGAAGTCTCAGTTTCTAACATCATAGCACAGTTAGTGTAGACTGCTCACCTCGCACCATACCAAACGTTTACTTCTGGCCTTTTGTGGACTCTGCCTTTCCATCACTCCACTTCCCCCTTTCTTCTCTTCTCCTTGGCAGTTACCCATGAAGTGTGATGTTAATACCTCTGCCATGACTTTGGTCCCACTGGACAC
Organism: Paguma larvata; assembly: GCA_030068075.1. Taxonomy (NCBI): domain Eukaryota; kingdom Metazoa; phylum Chordata; class Mammalia; order Carnivora; family Viverridae; genus Paguma; species Paguma larvata. The sequence goes on along the minus strand of CM057839.1, from coordinate 48,800,535 downwards.
TCTTCGGTTTACACACTCACCATGCGAGGCAAGTTTGGCTAATTACCCTTTTTTCTTCATTCTAGCTCTTTGGAATCCTCATCCCTTATTTTCACACGTGGTCTGTGCCGATTTAAAAATATTGATGATATCAAGAGCACAAATAAATGAGGTTCAGAGATAAAGGCAAAACTACTAATAATCCTATTTGCTGTGTTTCAGGCACTTTCTAAAGTAGCTAGATCAAAGTTACCATTTGCTACTGTGTTTGGGTACCTATGGAACCAGCAAAAACAAAATACTTGTGGCAAGTCTGCAGTTGAAAGGGAACCTAATCATATTATAAAACTTATTTCCAGGATGATATTATTTTGTGTTAAGTCATACATCTGTGAACCATTCTCATAATGGCATCTGGGTGTACATCTGTTGGTCTTAGGCACTCACAAAACCTGGTTTTCTAATGACCTAGCAACTCTAAAATGTAAATCCCTATAAAAACTACAGAAGAAGGAGAGCTGGAACCCACTTCTAGCAATTATCTGCTCAAGCACCATCTCCCACAGATCCACATGGAAACATCAGAAGGATAGAGAATAACATATTAAGAACTGAAAATGGCAATTGCTTCTTGGATTTAAGCTGTAATGATCTTATTCCTCCACAATCCCTTACTCCATAATTTAACTTTGCTTATTTTCCCTGGAGGATGTGATCAACAACCATTTCTTATATGTTCCTTCTTATTCTGCTTTTCTTTTGGGGTGTCCTCACGTTTACTAGATATTCACAAATATCTAGTAAATCATCATTATGGCCCTCTCTTTCACAGACTAAATTGCCCATTATATTTAGAGAAACTACCCTTTTTATTGCATTATGATTTTAATTATTTGATTGATTGACAAACTGATTTGCTCCTACAGTTTCAAGAATTCTTTGACATGCCCTGCCCATCATTTCTCTCTTCCTTGTGCCTCCTACCTGAACACCCTCCTCAGCACTCAACTCTTTTACAGGGCATAAATCCAAATTAATTTTTTTGTGACCATTGTAAAATAAATAATTCCTTCCAAATGGAATCATTAACTCTGACCCATGCATTTCAAATTTCTTAAGTTCTACTGGCATTTTTGGTAAAAGTGCAAGTCAGTCAATGTGCTGGACCCTGACTCTGCTGTACTTCTGTTTTCTCGATTTTCCGTCACTTTCATCAATGTAGATGGATGTGCGTCTCCAAATGTCCTAAGTTGGCCATGTATCTGATCAACTTATTTTCAGTTTGGATGGTTCATTACACTATTTATGACTGCTAGTTATTTTAATTCAAGAATTGTATTTTAATTAAATAACACAAAGTATATTTCTATGATCTTCAGGTATATATAACAGATGAGACATACCTGTTCTGTAATCTCCATTGTTAGAGAGTGCCAGCCAATTAAAAATGTTAACACTAAGCAGAGGAAGATAACTACTCTAAACATTGCATAAAAATCTATGATACATTTACATGTACATTTACATGCTATTAAAATTCAATAGCAACCAGAATTTGGCAATCATCAACTTGGATTTTACCAAATATTTAATGAGAAACTCACATGGTCTATAAGCAAAGACTAATCAAAGGTCAAGTAGTATTGTCATAGTAAAGACACGGTGCTAGCAAAGGCATTGAAAAAGTGTGCTGGGCAAAAGCTATTAACTGTGCACTAAGACAGAAGCCAAGCTATTGACACAGAGGGTTGATTGAGAACTCTGGGGACAGGCACTGCACCCCCACCGGACTCTGGTGTCCTATGTCTGGTATCATCATCATCTACACAAAATATGGTTAAACTTTGTAAGCCTCTTTTTAAATAAAAATAGATTATGCTATAACTTTGTGTAAGAGTTCTTTCTAAAGTGTGATTCTTCCCTCTAAAAATATTCTTAATTAACAAATAAAAATAAAATCATCCAGGATCTTGATGATATGTGGACCTCAAATTTCTATGTACCACACAGAGAAAAACTATAGAACGCCAGTTAAAAAAAAAATCAGCATCTCTTAAAGAAAACCCACAAACACCAAAACCCTTCCCCTGGCATTAGCACAGTTACTTAGTCTCTCAGTTCTCCTTTGGTTTGGAACCCCCTGATCTTAGTTCATCACAGGAGTGGAGTTAAATTCCTTATCGCAAGTGCCTTTTATTCAATTGCTGATAATCCCCTTGTATTACAGATGGCACTTTTCATTTTCTTGGTGAGTACTCCAGTGTAAGGATAAAGACCTCGTTTGATACATTTTGTATCCCTAGAACCTGTGCTCTAAGTAGAAAGCCATTATACCACTGAAATGATTTTGAACAGCCTTTCATTTATATAATCTTCCTGATTCTTATTTATACCAAATAACCACAAATAAGCATTGACTCGTGTTTTCTCGACACTTCCCTAAACAAGTGAGAAATATGTCAATAACTAAAATGGACTCGGAAAACTAAGCCATCTGCAAAGACACTATCATCTTAAGAGGATGACATAGTTGAGTCCCAGGATAGCCTGTTGACCGAAATAGTAGCAGGAAGGAATAGACAGTGCCGCACATGTGCACAGGGTTCCCAGATAGTTTGAAACACTACACCGTCATGGGGACAGGAACCTAGTACCAATTAGAGTCACTTTACAATGTTTGTTTTCTCCTTTTTTTCCCGACTGGAATACATAGTTCCTCTTTTTAAAGAGAATTGCCAAAGTTGGAGTGCCCACACCTCTTTTGAAGTCTATTCCCATGGAAATGATAGCATTTGTTGTATTCAGATTCTGACAAACCATGTCCTCCAATAAACATTCTTGCAACAGCAGAGCTGCAGACTTTAAATCACTGGGAGCCATACCAGGGACTAAAAAAGGAAAAAAAAATGTATATAGAAGCTGAATCATTTAAAATTAGACAGCACCAAAGCATTTGAGACTATGCTGTAGGGAATAATTTTGCTTTGCATTAGGTAGCAGGATAAATACTTGTGTATCCTAATTTTATGATTTTTCTGCCATGGTAATGACATTGTGAAAATGGGGTACTGCTTTCTTGGGAATAGGAGCACTGGTACATATGCTGACCTACAGAAAACTTCTAAAACATGAAAAGCCTAAGGGGAATTCAGTGCCAGGTGGCAGCAAGTATTTCTAGTTAGTGCTCCTCTCAAATGCCTGTCACTGCAGGTGAATGGCCACAACCACTGACAGGGATCTGGAGGGCAGCTCTAGTGCAGATAGTAGAAATTGCTGGCATTCTTTAGAGAATCCCTACTGACTTTTGAATATTCAATTGTGGTTCACAGAAGGCAACTTGAAAGAATGGCTATCGTGAATTTGCTACTGCTTTAGCAAGTTGTAATTTTAAGTTGCCCTTGTCCCAATGACGTTGCTTACTATGGCCTTTTACGGTCAATAAGGACTTAGTGTTCAGCTGCTGTGTCTAGCACTTTGTTGAGATCTTTTGGCAGAAGACATAAAAGTACTTTCCCTCAAGGAGCTTTTAATCAAGTCATTGTTTCTTAATTGCCTTTAAAATATTTTTAAGGTGAAATTCACCTGAAATACAATTAACCATTTTAAAATACACATTTCAATAATATTCATAAAGTTGTACAGCAACCAGCTCTCTCTAGCTTCAAAACTTTTTCATCTCCCCATTAAAATACCCATTACCCATTAAATAATCACTCCCCAAACCCCCATTCCGTGGTAACCCCTAGTCTACTTTCTATATCCATAGATTTGCCTGTACTCAATATATTTTATTTGTATTTACAGAAATTATACAATGTATCTTTTGTTTTTTCCTTCTTACACTTAACCATAATTTTTTCAAGGCTCATTCAGGTTATAGTGTGTATCAGTCTTTTTTCCTTTTTATAGCTGAATTCCACTGTGTGTATATACACCACAATTTCTTTTTCCATTCATCCACTGTCGGACATTTGGATTGTTTCTATCTTTTGGTTATTATGCATACTGCTGCTATAAATATCTGTGTGTAAGTTTCCTTATGGACATATATTTTCATTGTGTGTATATGTATATGTATGCATATATAATATATATACATATATATAACATATATATACATATACATATATATAACATATATATGTACATATACATATATATAATATATATATGTATATATTCTTGGGAATGAATTGCTGGGTGATATGGTAATACTGTATTTAACCTCTTGAAGACCCACAAAACAATTTTCCACCATGGTTGCACAATTTTACATTCTCACCAACAGTGTATGAACATTCATATTTTTCCACATCCTTACCAATAGCTGATACACATAAAATATCAATATAAGTAATTCTTATCTTTTTAAGACTTTATAGCTATAAATCAAAAAGAAGAAATCTCAAATCAACAGCCTAACTTTGTACCTTAAGAAATTAGAAAAAGAAGAGAAACCTAAACCCAAAGGCAGCAGAAGTATGAAAATAATAAAGATTAGAGTGGATATAAACAAAACAGAGAATGGAAAAAACAATAGAATCAATGACAAAAAAACTTGCTTCTTTGTAAAGAACAACAAAAGTGACAAAGCTTGAGTCAGACAGAGTAGGAAAAACAGAGAGAAGACACAAGTAACTAAAATCAGGAACAAAATTACTACTGAATTGGGAGAAATAAGAACGATTATATAATATGAACAACTGTTCACCAAATGAGATAATTGAGATGAAATGGAAAAACTCCTAGAAACACACAAATCTTCAAAACTGGCTCAAGAAGAAGTAGAAAATCTCAAGAGACCTACAACAAGTAACGAAATTGAATTAGTAATCAAAACCCTCCCAATAAAGAATAGTTCAGGACCAGATGGCTACACTGCTGAGTTCTACCAAACATTTAAAAAATTAACACCAATCCTACTTAAACTCTTCCAAAAAATAGAAGAGGAGATATATTTCCTAACATATTCTAGGATGCCAGCATTACCCTGGACTAAAGCCAGACAAAAGATACGACAAGAAAACTACAGACCAGTATCTCTTAAGAATAGGGACACAAAACTTCAAGACAATACTAGCAAACCAAATTCAATAGCATATTAAAAATATTAGACTCTATGACCAATGGGATTTATCCAGGGAATGCAAGGGTTGTCCAACATAACAAAATCAGTTAATGTCACACATCGCATTAATAGTATGAAGAGGAAAAAAATTACATGATGATCTCAATGACAGAAAAGTATTTGAACAAACAAAATACCCTTTCACAATAAAAACTCTAAGCAAACCAGGAATAGGAGACTTTCTTAATTTCCTTCTTAGAAAATTAGTTTTACAGTTGTTGTTTTCTTTCCTTTTCTTTCCTTTTCTCATTATTGGCAACTGTAAAGGCAATTCCCTTCCATTTAAATATACTTTGTATTCATCATTTATTGACAAAACAGTGATGCTTTAAATAAAATTTCTAAATTCCAAAATCTATAACTCCCTGAAATAATCATTTATATTGTTTTCCCAGATAAGGTTGACCTGGGCCTGGCTCAAAGCTTTAGGCTGGGTTCTGTTTGACCTTACATGTCTCTTCCATTTATCTCAGAACAGTGAATAACTAGCATAGACTGGTCTATCCAGGGTCAGTTCTCCTTGTTGAGGAATCATGGGGATTCAAGGTTATAAATAGAAATACGCGTTGTTTCTTAAGGCCTTGGCTTCAGACTAGCACATCTTCTTTGCTTTTGCTCAAATATAATTAATCGGGGGGGGGAAGTGTATTACAAGCCCAATATCAATGGAGGAAGTAAATATAAACTTTGTTAAACTGCAAGATTACATGACAACGGTGAATGGAGAGCTGAGAATAATCCAATCCACTAAAAGCCTGTCAATAATAATAATGTAAATGGAAGAAACAAACAGCATAAGAAGGCAGAGAGGGACAAATACCAGGAATGAAGGGTGCTCTGTAAAGAAAATTTATATGAAAAAATAGGCTAATTTCTGCAACATACGATCTCAAAATCTCAGTGGCAAAAAAAAAAAAAAAAGAAAGAAAGAAAAAGGCTTATTTCTCACTCACTCAGAATCAAGTGTGAATGTTCCTGGTCTGCTGGCTTTTTGGGTGGCTCTCATCCAAGCAGTGACTTAGATATTCAGGCTGTTCCCATTTTCAAGTTTATCCTTCTGTCATCTGTCTTGCAGCCAGGAAGGGGAGAGGATAAGAAGAAAAATGTTTGCCAAAAGCATTCAAGTTATTTAACCATCTTGCCCTGGCAGGAACACACCACTTCGGCTTATATTCTATCAACCTGAACGAGTCACATGACTTCACCTAGATGCAAAGGTGGGAGCTGGTAAACACAATCTCTGGCTGAACATTCAATAGTCAACTACATCGCTACTCGGAGGGCAGCAGAATCCCTGGTGATCCATTAGCTCTTTGGCTTAAAAAAAGAAAAGTGGAATTCATATTTTTGACTAGGAATCCCTCTCCATCCCCAAATTAATGTAGAATAGAAACTTTGTAATTGCAACTAAACTCTTTCTTGTCTTATTTTTAAAAGAACAGAGGAGTTTGAAAATTGGTTTAAGTCTAACTACAATGATTTCTCAATGAAAAATCAAGAGCTATAATAATCACTAGCATCTATCTAATATTTCTGTTTTACTATTAATATTAACACATATATTTAAACTTTATTCCAAGTTTTGTGCAGTTTTGTTTAGTATAATACCAAGAACAACCACTATAAATAACTTCACAAAGAGATATACTCAAAAACACAAGTAAGTCATAATGGAATCCTAAAATATGTTCTAGTAATCCATAGGAAGACAATATAAAATAAACTTAGGTACGCTAGAATAAACAGAAAACAAGTAATAAAATATCAGACTTAAAGTGCTAACATCACAATAATTAAATGTAAGTGGTCTAAATATACCAATCAAAAGTCAAGGATCAGCAGAGTAAACAACAAAACATGATTTGACTGTATGTCTTACAAGAAACCTGCTCCAAATTAGAGCAAAAGAGCAGGAGTGGATAGCTATATTAAATGAAGACTACAAAGTAAATTACTAGACACAATGACGGACGTTGTATGATAAAAAGATAAAATCCTTGCATAATGATGCACAGTGCTAAATGTGTACCAACCAAACATCATAGCTTCAAAATACATAATAGTAATAGCACTAAAAAAAACAAAATTGACAAATCCACAATTATCATTGGAGATTTCAACACCCCAGTAGAGAGCAGTCATTCCAGGATTTGGGTTCTTTCTAACTTCTTTCCTTGCCATTCTCTAGAGCACTGCTTTCGTCTACCTAGAAAAATCTAGGTTGCTAATCCATTCATATTTTAGAATGAAAAAGAAAAATGGGACTAGATTCAGGGAAAATTATTTTATGTATGTATGCATTTACATTAGGGATAGTCCAGACATTTCACACATCCCTCTAATTTCCCATGAATTTGACCTTGATCTCATAACTACATCTGGCCAAATGGGGACTATAATCTCTAACTGGGTGCCCTACACCCAAAAATAAGAAAAGAATAATTACTGACTAGTTTATTATAAAGAACTGTTACACAGGGAACCAATGTGGGTACACAAAAGCCATAAATATAAAGTAAAAATTTTATGACTAGGACAAATAGAGGGAAAATAGAAATGTTACAGAGTTAAAAAACAACTAAATGGTAAATCGTAAATTCACACCAACTAAAAAACTGAGATTACCAGACTGGTTAAAAAATAACTAAATGAAATCTAAAAGAAACTTACTTGAAATATAAGAATGTAGATAAAGACATAGATTTGTATCTTTATCTGGAAGCATACTATACTATATATACAATTTTATTGAGCTCTTACCTTAAAATGAGTGCATTTTGTGTACTTTAGTCTCTTAAGTCTGGCTGTTTGGACAATAAGGTTTGATACAGCATGTGTCGGTTGCTCAAAACCTGCATAATCCAAAGAAAGGCCTATCTTTAGGATTGACCCTTGGCCCACTCTTGGAAGACAGCTTCTGAGCTCTTAGAATATTCTGCCTGCAAGGACAATTTTGTATGCCTGAAGCCTTTGGCCTGGCAGGATTTATGATGAATGCCTGTTTTTGTGTGTTTGAAAAGTTTGGGACATGTTGTATCATTTTGATCAAATAAGTTTACCTAACAATGTGATTTATGGTGAATGCATGTTTTTGCACTGGAGTTGAAGAATGGGAGACAGCTTGAGGGCTGAGGTCAGTCATACATGAGGTGCTATGCCTATGTGACCAACCCCCAGTAAAAACCCAGGACAGCAGACTTAGTTGAGCTTCTCTATTGCCAACACCTTGCCAGAGTTGTCAAACATTGCTGCTGGGAGAATTAAGTGCATCCCCACATAGCTCTACTAGTTGGGAGAGACACCTGGAATTCCCAACTGCTGGCTTCCTCCTGGAATTTGACCACTTGCTTTTAACCCTTGTGGGCTTTGGTCTGTATGCTCTGCAGTAATTAACTGCAACCATGAGTATAATGGGTTTTTGTATTCTATGTCCTTCTTACATATCAAGGTTGTGGTTGGCCTTTTCGGTAAAAAGTTGGAAAAAAAGAGAAAAGATGTAGTGAAGGAAAGAAGAAAATGCTTTTAAAAGAAAAATCTAGAGAATTAAGAAAAGACTCAACTATAGAGAACAAACTGATGGTTAACAGAGGAGAGATGGTTGGAGGAGGAGTAAAACGGGTGATGGGAATTAAGGAGTGCACTTGTTATGAGGAGAACTGGGGTGCTTCATGAAAGAGTGGAATGACTATATTATATACTTGAATATTACACTGTATGTTAACTGGAATTTAAATAAAAACTTTTTAAAAAGGAAAATTTTAATTTATTTATGTCCTTAAAGCATTATTAAAGCAAAGAAGAATTCAAGATCAATGGAGTCTATAGTTCTAATAGGTCTTTGCAAAATGCTTATGACAAAGAAGGATGTGAGCCATGTACCTAAGTGATTAGAAAGGAACAAATGATATTAAAGGACAAAAGATAATAATAGTAATGATTAAAGATTTCAATTTAGAGTTTCATTCAATATCAGACTTCAGTTGTAGAAAGTCTGATTTGTTCTTACTAAGAACAGAATGAAAGTGTACTTGGTTTCAAAAAATAGGAGCTAAAAATATATGTATTTTTGTCACCTCATGTTTAGTCTCTATCTGATGAATTAGAACCATTCATTCACTAAGTATATCTTAGGTTGTTATTTTGTCATGCTATTTTGTGTTCCCAACTTAGTGCACTCAGTTGAAGCATACAGGGAAAAATAAGATATGGCTCTTGTTTGCACGATTCCCTATATATTTGGGCAAATAAGCATGCAAATACATAGGTCTATAATTGATGTATCAGGAACTTTGGTGACACAAATAAGCAACATCTACTTATAGCAAGAAAGCAGAAAGGAAGTTACTAGCAAAATACGTTATGATGCATGGATATTGGTTCTCTTTGTCTCTTGATAATGAATGGGTGAGCCAGAAGGAATCCTAAGAATGAGATCTACTCAGTATCAATAAACAACCTATTAACAAGAAAATCATATCGAGTGCCCTCAGAGAGCAACTTTCTGGCATAATTTGATGGCGTTTATAATGATGGCAATTTGGATAATAAGAGAACAGAATTAACAAGGAAAAGTGATAGTCATATTTATGTATCAGTATGGTAAAGAAGACCTTTCAATAGCCTTCTCCCCTCATGAAGGTTTGAAAGTGATAAGGAAAGGAAATATTATCATACAAAGAAATTTCAGATACTAATATACTTGTTTACAAAGATAAATATGGGTATATGGTTTCCAAGAATTCAGAGTAAAACAAAAATATTTTTTTAAATAAAACTGTTCAATATCACATTATTTTATCATATTCCAGAATTGTACTAGGTAGAGGGAACATAAAATTAAACAAAATACATACGGTTCCTACTTTCACAAACTCACACACAATGGAGAAGGCAGAAAACTTAAAAAACAGTTACAATAGATTATGTATTATTGCATTAGAAGTGCCCTGACCTCCATAGACTGGGAATAATTACAATATTACTAAAATATGTAGGAATAAAATAAAGCAATTATCAAAACTAACATAAATAGGACAGAAGTCCCCAGGTAATTCTTCAGAAGACTAAACACTAAAAATGGGGCTCATTCTATGATTATATTCACTTTTTCATCTCTTACATATGCTTTATATATATTTTAAAGCAAGAAGGTCAATGAGACTTCCCTCGAGAGCTCCAGCTAAGCTCTATTTGTACATACCATCAGAGAGGCAATGCTGTCATGCAGATGGCCCCCTAGTCTGGGCAGCTTGAGGAAAGTGCCTTTGTGTTCCTAATTAACTGGTTAACAACTGTGCCAATTGCTTTGATACATTTGAAACCTTCTGTTCTCAGACTTTTGATGAGCTGTTTATTCAGAAGCAATACCTGCCTGCTTTATTGGCCCCAGCACACCACTTTTTAAAGGGCAGAACTGTAGTGAGATTGACAAGGATTCCTCAGTTCCAAGAAAGAAGATCATCAGGAAGCACTAACCATATTCAGGTAGTCTACTTTAGATCTCACTGATGAAACGATAAAGGCTATGACTATCGAGTGAAAATATTTTCTGGCAGTAACTCAATAGATCTAGAGCTCACAGTTCAGTAATGAGCTGGCGTACCAACTCCTTTGATTCTGGGAGTTCCCAGATCAGTAGCGGTATTTAAAGAAGCAATGTTTCCAGGATCTTAACTCAACTCTTGAAAAGATTAGTAGTAAATTAGATGCTGACATAGGGAGTAAATTAGAACATCAAATGGTACCAGATTAATAAATGTTAAAGAGTATGCCAAATTATATTTAGCATACAAAAGCAAAGATAAATGTTAATAAAGCCCAGAGTCCCAGATCACTTTTGTGCATATAAATGTGTGAAATGTAATTGGAGGGACAAATGTTAGTAGCTTTTTAAAAATTTCCTTGACTGAGTGCAATGTAGACAATCTTGAGGCTGTATGAGAAAATAATGATCTTTTTCACTTATAGGTCTATCAAATTTTTTAAAAAGAACATTTTTCAAAATTAAAATATTACAAATCCTCAAGTATATATTTGGAAAGGCTCTTTCTATACACCAGAACTAGTGGTTATGATGGAGGAAAGAAGTGATAGCGATGTCTAATCCTAAAACAGAATTGAAAAATAGTCAATTTGTTTCATCCTAATAAAGGAGAATGTTTTTTCTATTTTCTTTTTATTATTTTAGAGAGAGAGAGTTCATGAGTGGGGGAGGAGGGAGAGAGGAGAGAGGGAGGGAGGGAGGGAGAGAGGGAGAGAGAAAGAGAAAGAGAGAGAGAATCTTGAGTGGGCTCCATGCTCAGTGTATAGGCCAACCTGTGACTCGATCCCATGACTCTGTCTGGAATCATGACCTGAATGAAATCAAGAGTTGCATACTCGGGGCGCTTGGGTGGCTCAGTTGGTTAAGTGGCCGACTTCAGCTCAGGTCATGATCTCATGGTCTGTGAGTTCGAGCCTCGCATCGGGCTCTGTGCTGACAGCTCGGAGCCTGGAGCCTGCTTCAGATTCTGTATCTCCCTCTCTCTCTGCCCTTCCCCTGCTCACGCTCTGTCTCTATGTCTCTCAAGAATAAATAAATGTTAAAAAATATTTAAAAAAAAAAAAAGAGTTGCATACTCAACTGACTGAGCCACCCAGGAACTCCACTAAAAGAGAATATTTAAATCAAGATATTTAACCTTGTCACTAGTGACATCTGGACTGGGTAATTCTTCATTGTGGGGGATGGTCCTGTGCATCAGAAGATGTTTAGCAGCATCTCTAGATTCTGCCTAGTTGATACTAGTAGGACTCATCCCCATTTTGACCATCAAGAATGTCTCTAGACATTGCAAACTGACATCATGGGCAAAGGTGTTTAAGAACTACTGGTTTTGATTAGAGACAAAGGATTTATAATCTGCTGTACAAGGTGGTGCAGAATTGTCTCTGCCTGCTTTTCTCTTCTAAGTACAACTATAAACCTTTTTTAATGACAACAGATGACCAAAGAAGAACTTGGAAATGTAGTAAAAGCAAAGGAAACTGTTTAGGGATCCCAGTACTGGAGCAACAATATAGCAGCATGGTTCTTATAAAATTTCATCCAACAAAAGAAAACAATCCAAGTCCATGGTTTTAATTCCCTAACTAAAGAACCGAAGATTGATAAGGTAAACTCATTTCTTGCCAGGACCCAGTGAGAGTTCCAACATCAACATAAGGCTATTCCCATAGAACCAGCAAGGAGGATCATTGCTCCATTTGCCATACAAATAATAAGAGGGCAAGGAAAGAGCTCACTTTCTGCATTACGTTTGAGGCTCCCTTCACTCCACTTACTCAGTGACACTGCATACTAAGGGGACATTAGGACACCACTTGCTGGTGCCTTACAAGCCCCTAGCTCATTATTAGAATAGCAAATCGAATTTGTGAACTTAAGGACAGGGTAATGAAATTTGCCTAATCTGAACAATAGAGAGAAAAATAGACTGAAAAAAAGAAAACTCAAAAACAAAACAAAACAAAAAACAAACAAAAAAAAACCCAGAGCCTTAGGGATCGGTTAAACAATATCGAAAGATACAACCTGAGTATCACTGGAAGCTGAGGAAGAGAGGAGAAAGAGAATGGGACTGAAAAATAATTCAAAGAAATTATGGCTGAAACTTCCCAAATTTGTTGAAAGACATACACCCATATATTCAATAAACTGAACAAACCCATCAGGGTAAAGTCAAAGAAATCCACACAAAAACACATCATAATTAATCTTGGGAAAACTAAAGACAACAACAACAAAATCTTGAAAGAAGTCAGAGGAAAATAATACATTACTAATAGGGAATTAGTACTAAAATAAGAGCAGATTTCTTATAAAAAACCAAGGAGACTGGACTTCTGGGGAAGAAGGCAGAATAGTAGGACCCTAAACTTACCTCATTCCACAGATACACCTACAGAACACCCACATCAGTGTAAATAACCCAAAAAATGACCTGCAGAGCAGACTTCCCACAGCTAACCATAGAGAAGAGGCCACATAAAAGAAGGTAAAAAGGGAAGACATATAGTTGGAAACCAAACTGCCCCACAAGACTGTTCACAGGAAGAAGAGCCAACATAAGTACAGAGATGGGAGAGAAGCCAACCACATACTAGGCACACTAGACACCGTAGGCATAGGAGACCATTCTGGGAAGATGAAGCCCCATACTTTTGGATTTGAAAACCAGAGGGGTTAACTTTGCAAGTTCTTATAACAAGTGAGGCTTAAGACCTGGAACTTTAAAAATCAGAAAGTTCAGCTCTGGCAAACTGAGTGTCCACCCTTAAATAAACAGAAAGAAAACTACTCCACTGAGACACAGTATAGAAGCAGCAGTTTGAGAAATACCTGAGTATGCAGGAAGGAGATTTATTTACTAATTTCAGAATGTGTGCCAGAGGCACAGGATATTTAGGAGACTACTCTTAGAACAAAAGAACTGGCAGGTGCCATTTCTCTATCCTGCCCTCCCCCAGCATAGATAAACACTCTCCACCCAGCTTGCTAACACCATGTACCTTTCTCCTTTGCTCTCCTGTGGACCTGCCCTATCCAATCTGCCCTTCGCTGGAGCCCACCCAAAGTAGTGCTATAACCTTGACATTGTGCAAGTAGCCCCGAGAGTCCTTACTATGCCACAGTGAATCCTGATCCAAGGAGAGGAGAAAATAATTACTCACATCAGTTTTACTGTGACTACATTAACAAACTGGGGGCAGACATCTGGTCTAATTGCAAGTTCCACCCAGCAACAAAAGTGTCTCAGGAGACAACACAGGGAGAGTGCCCTGCAGCTCACTGCAACTGCAGCTCTGGCAAAAGCCTTGTCTGACCAAACTCAGGCCCAACATGGACCCAAAACTATCTCATTAACAAAACAGGGACCAAATCCTGCCCACAACAGGCAATGGAAGCCATTGCATACAACTGGACTGAAGGAAAATGCAGCTCAGCCACAACAGTAGGGCACATTTAACACACATAAGAGACACCCCTGAAGTGCCAAGTTCAGATGAACAGGGGATACTGCACTATAGGGCACTACAGAACCTCCTATTAAGGCCATGGCTTCCAAGATCAAGAGACAGTGGTCTTTCCTAACATATAGAAACAAACATAGGGGCACCTGGGTGGCTCAGTTAGTTAAGCATTCAAATGTTAATTTTGGCTTGAGTCACAATCTCACAGTTCATGGGATGGAGACCAGTGTTGGGCTCTGCACTGACAGCATGGGGCCTGCTTGGGATTCTCTCCCTCCTCTCTCTGCCCCTCCTCTGCTCATTCTCTCCATCTCTCTCTCTAAATAAATGAAGAAAAGAAAAGAAAAACCCACAAAATTAGACAAAATGAGGATAGAGAGGAATATGCCCCAAATGAAAAAGCAGAACAAAAATCATGGCAAGAGAGCCAAATGAAATGGAGATAAGTGATATGCCTGATAGAGAATTTAAAAGTAATCATCATAAAGACTCTCAGAAGACTTGGGAAAAAAGTAGAGGATCTCAGTGGGACCCTCCACAAAAAGCCGGAAAATACATAAAATCATCAATCAGAAATAAATAACTCAATACCTATAATTAAATATACACTAGAGAGCATCAATATTAAACTAGAGGAAACAGAATAATGGATCAGTGATCTGCAAGACAGAGTAATGGAAATCAATCAAGCTGAAGAGGAGAGAGAAAAAATATAATAAAAACAAAAATAGGTTAAAGGAACTCAGTGACACCATCACACATAATAACATTCTCATTACAGGATTCCAGAAAGAGAAGAGAGAGAAAAAGGAGAAGAAAATTTATTTGAAGAAATAATAGCTGAAAACTGCTCAAGTTTGGGTAAAGAAACAAAAATCCAGATATATGAAGGGCAGAGAGACCTCAATAAAAATCAGCCTAAGAGATCCACACCAAGAAACATAGTAATTAAAATAGCAAAAAGTAATGATAAAGATAATTCTAAAAGTGGCAAGAGAAAAGAAAACAGTTACATACAAGGGAAACCCTATTAGTCTATGAGCTGTTTTTTTAGCAAAAACTTTGCAGACCAGAGGAAATGGCATGACTTATTAAAAATGCTGAAAGGATATTATCTGCAGCCAAGAATACTCTATCCAGCAAGGCTATCATTGAGAATGGAAAGAGATAAAGAGTTTCACAACAAGTCAAAGTTAAAGGAATTCATCACCACTACACTAGCCTTATGAGAAATGTTAAAGGAGATTCTATAAGTAGAATGGAAATATCATAAGCAGGAGTAAGAAAAGCAGGAAATTGAGTCTATCTATAGAAATCAGCCAAGGATTCACAAAATAAAAGGATGCAAAGTATGACAACATACACCTGAAATATAAGGGTGGGGGTTAACAATATATTGCTTTTAATTTTTTTAAGTTTATTTATTTTGAGAGACAGAGCAGAGGAGAGGCAGAGCGAGGGGGAGAGAGAGAATCCCAGGCAGGCCCTGCCCACAAAACAGGAGATAATGACCTGAGCCAAAACCAAGAGTCAGATGCTTAACCAACTGAGCCACCCAGACACCCCAACAATCTATTGCTTTTAGAATGTGTTAAAACTTAAGCAACCATCAACTTAACATAAGTTTTGGTATGCAAAGGATGTTACGTACAAACCTAATGGTAAACATAAATTGAAAACCAGTAACAAATATGCAAAAAAAAAAAATAAACAGAAAGGAATCTAAGAATATCACTAAAGAAAGCTAGCAAAATGTAACAGATCAAGAGAAGAACACAGAAGAAGAACTACAAAACCTATTGTAAAACAAATAACAAAATGGCAATAAGTAATACCCATAAATAATTACTTTGAGTGTAAATGGACTAAATGATCCACTAAAAAGAAATAGGGTGATAGACTGGATAAAAATTTAAGATCAATTTATTACGCTGCCTACAAGAGACTCATTTCAGACCTAAAGACACAGGCAGTCTTAAAGTGAGGTGATGGAGAAACATGAATCATGCAAAAGGAAGTGAAAAAAGAAAAAGTCAGGATAGCAATACTTCTGTTGAACAAAATAGTTTAAAACAAAGAATGTAACAAGAGACAAAGAAGGACACCACATTATCATATAGGAGACAATCCAACCAGAAGATATAACAATTGCAAATATTTATGCAGTCAACATGAAAGAACCAAAATATAATGCAATTAATAACAAACATAGTTAATATTCGATAGTAACACTATAATAGTAAGGAACTGGGCCTAACAGATTCATTAAGAATATTCCATCCTAAAACAACAGAACACACATTATTTTCAAAGGCATATGGAACATTCTTCAGAGGAGAGCCCATATTAGGTCACAAAAGTCTTAACACAGTCAAAAGGACTGAAGTAATATCATGCTGCTTTTCTAACCATGACACTATGAAACTATAAATCAAACACAAGAAAAAATATAGAAAGAACACAAACACATGGGGGTTAAATAAGATGCCACTAAACAATGACTGAGTCAAGAAAAACCAAAATGGGTCAATCCAAAAAGGATTTCCAAAGAGGAAATAAAAAATACATTGAGACAAATGAAAATGAAAACATAACAGTCCAAAATTTGGGAGGCAGCAAAAGCTGTTCTAAGAGGGAAGTTTATAGCAATACAGCCCTCAGACAGCAAGAAAAATACCAAAATAAAAAAAACTTAACCTAACACTTAAAGGAGAGAGAGAGAGAGAAAAAAAAAAAAAAAAAAGGACAAACAAAACACCAATAAGGCAGAAGGAAGGAAATAATAAAGATTACAGCAGAAATAAGTGAAATAGAAACTGGAAAAAAAAAAAAGAAAGAAAACAAACAATAGCACAGATCAATGAAAACACGACCTGGTTCTTTGAAAAGATTAACAGTATTGATAAACCTTTAGTCAGATTTATAAATAGAGAGAGAGAAGAAAGAGAGAGAGAGAAGAAAGAGAGAGAGAGAAGAAAGAGAGAGAACAAAGAGAGAGAGAGAAGAAAGCTGAGTTTTCATCTTTGTGCTTCAGAGAATTTTTTTTTAATGTTTATTTATTTTTAAGAGACATAGAGGCATAGCGTGAACAGGGGAAGCGCAGAGAGAGAGGGAGACACAGAATCCGAAGCAGGCTCCAGGCTCTGAGCCGTCAGCACAGAGCCCGACGCGGGGCCCGAACCCACAGACTGCGAGATCATGACCTGAGCTGAAGTCGGCTGCCCAACCGACTGAGCCACACAGGCGCCCCAGAGAATTTTAAACTGTTGCCTTCACATCTTCAAAAAAACAGGTGTTTTATTTATGAGTCAATCCTGTATCCTCAGACCCTCTTCCACATTCTGTCCTGTCACAGGAAGACTGACTCTCCTCTACTATTAATGCCCTTGAACCTAAGATGGCAGTGGTTTCCTACCCTTGTTACTCTCTGTTCCATTTGACTCTCAGATACTCTTTCACCTGTGAAATTAATTCTTGGATTAAATTTCCTATGTTATAAACAAAGTGATAGAGAGCAGAATAAATCCTTAGAGTTCATTTATTTTAATCCAACTCAATATGCTGTAACACATAATTGTTATTATTTGTAGTTCTTCTTTTGACATACATATAAGTAAAAACTAAAATAATCACGAAATTTTAGAGTAAATAAAAAGAAAACATGATCAACTGTTTGTCTATCCTGGGATAAATTCAACTGTAACAGCCCAAATTCAAATGCCTTGAGAATGGACTCATCTTCTGGCAGAGCCTGGGGACTCTGATGCTACATCAAATTGACTCTAAGGATCTTAGGAACCCTTTATCACCCTTAAACCATCCCATGGTTTCTCTGACTTCAACAAATAAAATAGAGATATTTTGTTATCATTAATTAATTTGTCATTGGTAATAATGCAACGCTAAAATGCATAATGGCTACTTTTAATTTCATTCATTTTCTAAATAGATGAATTAAAACATTAAATTAAAAAAAAAACCTTTCTAAATGAATTATTTTGAAAACTCTGACTAAATCAATAAAACTTCACACAAAAAAGAGATTTTGAGAGCATGAACTGATCTAAGTTTGACTATACAGTCTGAGAACTCCACAGGGCCCACAGGGCATCGGGACAGGGAGGAGTTAACAAAAGTAGTAGGAAGACTACCAAGATGAGATTTGGTGTAACAAAGTTATTTATAGGCATATATTTGGGAAAAGTTCATAGTGAATGAGAGAAATACAGTTAGGAAAAATAAGAAAACATACAATAAGCTACAAAAAAATGCTTTAAGAGATAGCATTCAAAATGTTCCCAAGATGACTGGTACATCGTGAATAAATGTCAGGATAGCTTTTGATACCTTTGAGAAAATTCATCTCTACATCCCAGCCTTTTGAGATCTATAGGAATAGAAAGAAAGCAAGAGTAACAGAGGAACAGGTGAAATCCCTTTGGTCGATTCTCCTGTGAGCTGTTTTTCTTTTCCTCCCATTTTCTTGGGGACTTCTAGTTCCCCCATGTTGTTTCTCATATCCAACCTCTCCTGTGTTGCAGTCTTTTGTTAGCATTTACTCTGTTTGAGCCCCCTCTTCTTGAAAAACCCCAAATGCATTCCTTGAACATTCATTCTCATACAGCTGCCGGCTTCTTCCCCTCACAGACACATTTTATTGAAGACGTTTGTTTCAATTGCTTCCTCCATTTCCTCTCTTGCTATTTTTTCTCTACAACCCACTGTAGTCTAGATTCTTTCCGTGTCACCCCATTTAAACTGTACATGAAAGATGATGGTATCCCTTGGTTACAAAATTCATTGAACACTTGAATGTCCTTACCTTACTCAAACACGTGGAAGCCTTTGGTGTCCTTGACCTATTCTCTACTTCCTGAAGGGCTTTTGCCTTTAGTTTCCATATGATATTTCCATTTCTTCTTAGACTTCTTTGAGAGATCTTTTACTTCTGCCTATCTTGTTATTGGTTCATAAACTAGCCCCCATACACAGAAAGCAAGGAGAGACCAAAGAGAGGCAGACCACTCCAGACTGGTGGGTGGCAGGTTTTATAGCAAGGGAATTCACAAATGAGGCATGTCTTCCGCAATTACGAGATTGTTAGCTCTCTGCCCCACCCACCAGAATCTTAAAAGGGCCTTCACCGGTTTCAACTACATATACTGTCCAGATAGTCTCAACAACATCATCTCAAGGCTGTGTCCTTGGAGCAGCATGTAGCATGGGGAAGGCAAAAAGACCATACACCCTGAAGACTGGGGAGAAGATAAGAAGTCTATGACTGCAGGATCCACCTTGCAGGTTGATCTGAGCTCATGGCCTCTGGATAACCTCCAACACCTGTAATTGCTGATCAGGTTCAGCATAAGGCTTTTTTCCCTCTCTTTCTGCATAGTTTACCCAGTTATTATCTACTGACTGCTGAGTTATTATCTACACACTAATTCATTTTCTACA